>OZ004708.1:46127235-48627235 GCA_963924515.1 Vespertilio murinus | reverse complement strand
ACACTGTTTTAAAGAGGAGCTTAGAAAACTTAGGTTTCAAAAATACACCTGCTGGAATTTTTATCAGCCTTATAATTTTCCTAGGATTTATAGTTTTACCTAGGCCTCTATGATGGTAAATCTGATGACAGGGAGTACAGTCAGTTAAAAAGATATAGAAATAATATTTTCATTTAAAATTTGGGCCTGATTCTTATTCAAAACAATCCAGTAGTTGTTTATTTGGCCTCATATATATTTTTCCCATTTGCGGATTTGTGCTAATACGTTTAGCCATGTAGCATGGTGGACTTTTTTTTTTTTAATCTTCACCTGAGGATATGTTTCTTAATTTGAGAGAGAGAGAGAGAGAGAGAGAGAGAGAGAGAGAGAGAGATATTGATGTGAGAGAAAAATATCAATCAGTTGCCTCTTACATGTGCTCCAACCAGGGACCAAACCTGAAACCCAGGTATGTGCCCTGTTCAGGAATCGAACCTGCCACCACCTTTTGGTATATGGGATGATGCTCCAACCAACTGAGACACACAGACTAGGGCTGCATGCTAGACTTTTTTTTTTCCATGATAGACTTTTATTTTTTTAATTTTATTTACTTATATTTTTGAAAACATTTTTTAAAAATATATTTTATTGATTTTTCACAGAGAGGAAAGTAGAGGGACAGAGAGTTAGAAACATCGATGAGAGAGAAACATCGACCAGCTGCCTCCTGCACACCCCCCACTGGGGATGTGCCCGCAACCAATGTACATGCCCTTGACCGGAATTGAACCCGGGACCCCTCAGTCCGCAGACAGACGCTGTATCCACTGAGCCAAACCGGTTTTGGCCATGATAGATTTTTAATTAAAACTTTTGCAAGATGAACTGAATGAGCATTAGGAAGTCTCTGAAACACATTCTTTATTAGCTTCATGTAAAGCTATTTCTGTAATCACACAACTGCAGTTATGTTTATTCAACCTAGTAGCTTTAGGGTTTGAGTAAACCTTTTAATTTTAATCTTCTTTTCCTTATGACTGATTATTCATTATTATAGAGGATTAATATGAGGAAAGGATTAGTCTAGTGATGATTCTCCTTAATTGCATTCTACACTACACAGTAGGGAAAAGCATACATTGAAGCACACCACCCACCAGGCTGAGAGAGAGTGAATACATTAAAAAGAGAAATAGCCCTTACTGGTTTGGCTCAGTGGATAGAGCATCAGCCGGCAGATTGAAAGGTCTCAGGTTTGATTCTGGTCAAGGGCATGTACCTTGGTTGTGGGCACATCTCCAGTGGAAAGTGTGAGACAGCTGATGGATGTTTCTCTTTAATCAATATTTCTAACTATTCTTCTCCCTCTCTGCAATATATATTTGCAGAGAAAATCAAATATATATTTGATAGAAAAATAGTATCAACTTATTTTAGATCTATTCTGTATGCTATTAATGTATATGAAAGTTTTTGCAACCCTAAATCTAGTCTTTTACACATTAGAGATTTTATTTCCTTCAAAGAAAAATTAAAATCCCCTGCCTCTACCCTCCTTCCCTCTTCTGTGAAAAGGATCCCAGCACATTGGCTAGTCCTAAATGTGTTTTTTATTCTCCAAGTGCTTTATCTTTACCCATGTTGAGTAATGGAAACCAGTGGGAAAATAGCAACTTGAAAGTTATAATACACTTTCTCACCCCTTTCCTATCCTCCTTGCACAATTTTTGCCATGTTGCTTTTGGCTAGGACCTTGGTAAGTCTACCGGAGGGAAGGATGTGGACCTGGAGTGGCCATAGGTCATCTTCCTAGGTGGCTTTTTGGAGCCTGAACTTACATTGCACTTATAGGAGGAAAATTCTCAAGCGACTGGAAAAAGATAAAAGTGTTTTTCTTAGTTTACAGATCAGAATAGAAACCTGATACTCGGCCTTGTTCTTTTAGCACTCCCTAACCCAAGGAAAAACGGTCAGAAGAGGGAGGGCAGGGCGCTTCTCCATTTAGGAGGCTAAATCCCATTCCCAGAGGCATTCCCTTCTGAGTAGAACATTGTTTGCAGCCTGGGTGGTCAGGGAAGCTCTCTCCCGGAGAGATGAACTGAGAACAAGGGAGTGGCCAGAGCGGGAGGAAAGGTGAGTGATCTGTGCTTATTCTTCCTTAGACTGCCAGGAGGCCTCCGTGGGGAGCTCAAGTTGGGAGGCCTGATAGATTCAATTTCTTTGTTTTGTGTGGTTTTTAATTGAGAGGAATGTGAGGATATTATTGCACTCTTTGTTTTCTCTTTAGCCTGACTTCTAGAGTATGCCACCACCACCTTCTTCCCACCCCCCCCCAACCTCCCGACCACACACACACACACACACACACACACACACCAACAGATATCACAAACCTGAAAAGGATTTGTAATGAAGGTCTCAAGTGGATATGAGAAAGCAAGCCAGGTAGACACATTTCCCCTTTCTGTAAATTCTAGTAGATGCAGAGACCGGTTTGGCTCAGTGGATAGAGCATCCGTCTGAGGACTGATTCGATTCAGGTTAAGGGCATGTACCTTGGTTGTGGGCGCATCCTCGGTGGGGGGTGTGCAGGAGGCAGCTGGTCGATGATTCTCTCTCATCGACGTTTCTAGCTCTCTATCCCTCTCTGTGGAAAATCAATAAAATATATATTTTTAAAAATTCTAGTGGAGGCTTATCACATGCTGCTTCTGTTGACGTGAATGTGCAGTGCTTTCTTGTATGGTCAGAGGACAAATACTAAAATTTCAACCTTCCTCTACAAAACTTTGCCTGAGAGCATCCACCCACCCGTTCCTCCCCAGGTTGTTATGCTCTTCTAGTGCATCAAATTACACAGCCTGAAGGAAATGAAACTTTATTAAAACATCATTCTCTTAGCGGTCCATGGGCAAGCTGCTTACCAGGTTTTGTTCCTTCTGGGGCAACAATGGAGTCTACGCAGTCCACATATTTTTCTGGTATGGTTTCTAGAGGTATTCTTGAACTTGAGATTTCTGGAAAAACAACAATGATAAAACTACAAGACAAGAATGACTAAGTGCACAGAATGAATGAAAATCACTTACATTGGATTATAGATTTAAATCTTTGTGCTGTATTTCTGGTTGGGATCTTTGCAACATTCTAACTCCCACCTATTTCTCCCAGCATTGTAGGTGTGGAAGTCTGAAAACTGTATTTTCCAAACTGCTTTGTCGCCAGGTTTCTAGTTTAGGAGCCACAAATGGGAGACACTCCTTGAGATTTTTTTGTTTTTTTGTTAATCCTCACCCGAGGATATTTTTTCATTGATTTTTAGGGAGAGTGGAAGAGAGAGGAAAAAACAGAGAGAAACATTGATGTTAGAGAAACACATCAATTGGTTGCCTTCTGCATGAGCCCCAACCAGGGTCCAGGCTAAGGAGGAACCTGCAATCAAGGTAGTGCCCTTGACTGGAATCAAACCCAGGACCATTTGGTCTGTAGGCCAACACTCTATCCACTGAGCCAAACTGGCTAGGGCCTTATTGAGATTTTAGAACAAAATGGAGAGAGAACAAGAAGCTATTGTTGACTCAGAAGCTATGGACAATGAGAGCTTTGGGAAAGGTTAGACATGGGTTTAACTCAGGCCTGGGCAAACTACGGCCCATGGGCCGGATCCGGCCCGTTCGGCTGTTCTATCCGGTCCATGGAGCCGAAAGAGCAGAGGGTTCTCTTGCTCTCCCCTCCGCTCCTTCACCAGCAGCCCAAGATGAGAGTGCCAGCATGGTCAGGTTGCTTTTGTTCCGGCCCTCCGGTCCAGTTTAAGAACCCATTGTGGCCCTCGAGTCAAAAAGTTTGCCAACCCCTGGAACTGAAGCTTCTAGGTGTTCTTCTGGAAATCACCTATGTTAGTGCTGCAGGAAGGTGAACATCCTGATTTCCTGACCTTTATGCTCCTCTCCATTATGGTGATTTTGTAAAAGAGCTGTGATTGTCAGCAACAAATTCCTTCCTGCTTGAAATACCTAGAGTGGTTTCTCTTTTCTTGACCAAACTCTGACTGATGCAATTTATAGAACCAAGTAGAAAAGATTTTAAGGGCAAAAGGGTAGGTTTTGACATGAGCTTTTAGTTACTACTCATCATACCTCAGATGACTAAAACAAGAGTCATCTTTTTTCTCTCATGCTATCCAACCTGCTCATCCTAATCTGTGTGTTCCACTTCTGTTTCATATCCGACCTGTATTATGATTTGCTTTTCACAAAAGAGCTCTTACTCTTATATATTACAATGTATTGTATACAATATGTTCATGATATTTATTTATTGAATTTCAAAAAAAGAAAAATGCTTATGCTCTTTTTAAAAAATGTATATTTTTGATTTTTTTATAGAGAGGAAGGGAGAGGGTGAGGGAGAGAGTTAGAAACATTGATGAGAGAGAAACATCAATCAGTTGCCTCCTGCACACACTCTACTGGGGATGTGCCTGCAACCAAGGTACATGCCCTTGACTGGAATCGAACCTGGGACCCTTGAGTCTGCAGGCCAACGCTCTATCCACTGAGCCAAACCGGTAAGGGCACAATGCTTATGCTCTTGCTTTAAAATCATTTCAAACATAATATTTGTTAGCTGAATATCAAATGAACCAGGCTACTACACTTCCAATACATTTAAAAAAAATTTTTTCTGATGTTTATTAAACCAATATATGGTTTATTTCAGTGTGACTTATGTGGATTCATTGCTTATTCATTTATGCATATACTCAATAAATGAATTTATGGATCATCTACTATGTGTTAGGAATCATTATAAGTATTTGGGACACCTCAGGAACAGGCAGAAATCTGTGCCCTATTCATCTCACTGCTTTGATTTGATCTGAATCCTGACACTGGGTGCTCTTTCCTTTATTCCTCTGTGTTAAGTGCCTCACTGTGACTAAGGCAATTGTTCTTGTTGGAATAATGTGTCCTGATTCCAGATCAACATGGTAAACTGATTCTCTATATTAGAAAGAAGCATATAGTCCAAGGCCCTGTCTGTGAACCCCATCTTCCTGGGAACCTTATCATAAGAATGCCACCCTCTGTCTTTCCTGTTACTTGATGTCACATACATCTATACTAATAAAAGCATAATATGCTAATTAGACTGGGCAGCCAAACGGCCTTTTGGATATCCTTCAAGACAAAGCAGCAGTGGCGGAGGCTGAGGCAGAGGCAGTTAGGGGTGATCAGGCTGGCAGGGGAGCAGTTAGGGGGTGATCAGGCTGACAGGGGAGCAGTTACAGGGTGATTGGGCCTAAAATAGCAGTCAGACATTCCCCAATGGGTCCCAGATTGGAGAGGGTGCAGGCTGGGTTGAGGGGACCTCCCCCCCCCAAGCTTGAATTTTGTGCACTGGGCCTCTAGTATATGAATAAAAGTTCAGTGTGAAAATCCGAACTCCTACACTTGATTAGTAACAGTAGAGGTTAGAACGCCCCAAACCTTGGCAAGTTGTTATTCTATTGGGATGGATAACATTTAGTAGCACTCTCATTCAAGTTCTTTCTTCCGTCTGGTTTACAACATTGCTCCTATTGCTTATATTTAGACATAAAATAGTTTAGCATTGTTTCAAATTCTATGTACTGTTTTTCCTATTTTCACGAACAAGTCCTCATTATCTTTGCTTATATGCTCCCTCTGAGTGATTTCTGGGATAAGATTGACTCATTGCTTATGACTAGGTTTGTTAGATTTCCTTTAAAATGGATAACTCTATAGTTAATCCTTACATATAATCATCCTGAAATATTGAGTAATATAATTGTAAGTAAGTGATGGAAATGTATATATATGTATATATATAATCTTTTGACCTTCTTCGTAAACTTAATATAGCAGGAGGAGAATTTACTCAGTGTCAGTTAGGGTAATTTTACTTCTATTCACAAATAAAGGAGACTGAAGAAGTCGCTGTATTCCTGGTGGTTCCAGAGAGTGGCCAGAAGGCAACCATGGACCTTTAGCAGTTGTAGTTGATCAAGAGTCTCAGGCACCTTTGCCGTTATTTTCTTATTCAGGCTCTACTTCCTGCCTCACGTGGAAGGGGTGAAATTCTGACCACTGCTGAGAAGGGCAGGGCAGGGAGTGGGTGTGTTTAGATCCGCTGATCCGGCAGGAAGAGCAATGTCATCCAGGCAATAGCACTGCCTATTTCCAGCCTAAAAGTCGTTTGTACAGCTGGGATTTGGCTTTGTGCAAAGGAACCTGTGATTAAAGTCATAACATAGGCAAGCTGAACTTGGGTTTTAAAAAGGAGGTAAGCCAATTAGTACAACATGGACTTTTTTTTTTTTTTTTCTTAGAAGATGGAAAACTTACTCTTCTAGATTCTTGCTCTCGATGGCCCCAACATGAAGGTAGAAAACAAAGTCAGGCCAAATATATTTACAGTATGCATGCTGTTGGCTGCCTGAATATAGAAGCAGACTGAGCTAGATAGACGATGAAAGAATTGTAATGGAAATAAATAGGCAGAGAATAAAAAAGAAAGGTAGTGGGAAAGGCTTTTAAGTGAATCATAAAAAAAAAAAAACAAGGCAAAAAAATAGTGGAGGCCTGCTTTTAAATAATACTTATGAAATTTTTAAATCAACAAAAATTTAGGTCATTAAGAGCAAATTTTCGCCGAAACCAGTTTGGCTCAGTGGATAGTGTCAGCCTGTGGACTAAAAGGTCCCGGGTTTGATTCCGGTCAAGGGCATGTACCTTGTTTTCGGGCACATCCCCAGTAGGGGGTGTGCAGGAGGCAGCTGATTGATGTTTCTCTCTCATCGATGTTTCTAACTCTCTATCCCTCTTCCTTCCTCTCTGTAAAAAAAATCAATAAACTATATTTTTTAAAAGAGCTAATTTTCTTATCTTTTTTATCCAAGCCTATTTAAGTATTCCAAAAAACAACAATCCTCAAACAAAATAAATCTCATAGGACACACCAGTAGAAATATTAATTTTGTTGTTACGTCAAATTAGAATAATAATAAAAAACACGTTTTTAAAACAAAGGCTGAGGCAGAGCTGGGGAGAAGCAGAAAGATGAGGCCTCATGCTCGCTCTCTTTAGTAACACGTTTCTACTTTAATCCATCTACTCACATCCTCTGTGTTATTTATTTAAATAGAGGAAAGTTGTAAATACACCTAATATAGGAAGGCATAGCGGAGAGGTTTCAGCTTTGAAAATGTGGTAGGTAGAAGGTCATTAGGGCGCTCCTGGCCAGCACATTCCTGTTCTGCTGGCCGAGCCACGGGCAGTTCTGCAAAGAAATCCTAAGCAAATATTTTTTCAGTTAATGGGCATAATTACTGAAATCTCACACCCTACTTCCATCTCTCTCTGCAATGCAATTTCCTTTCCACTTTCAATATACAACCTTTTAAAATACACATTTATAGACCAAAATTTGCTTTAACACGTTTTGAGTTCTGCCACATGGGTGGAAACATGCTTTGGCTTGGTTCAGGCTGTGCATTTCCTCTCTTTTTTTCCAGATATTTTCTGTTCAAGTTTAGGAAATGGGTTGAGGCCAGGGGTCTGGAGGCGGGAATAGGGAAGGAGGGTTTCATATATCTTTTCTTAAGATGAAATTCCTGCCGAAACCAGTTTGGCTCAGTGGTAGAGCGTCGGTCTGCGGACTGAAAGATCCCAGGTTCGATTCTGGTCAAGGGCATGTACATTGGTTGCGGGCACATCCCCGGTGGGGGGTGTGCAAGAGGCAGCTGGTCGATGTTCCTCTCTCATTGACATTTCTAGCTCTCTATCTCTCTCCCTTCCTCCCTGTAAAATATCAATTAAAAAAAAAAGATGAAATTCCTCAGGAAGCAACCACAACTGTTTTTATATGACAGTTGACATATATTTAATATCTTAACTTCTTTATTTCTACTAAGATTACTTCTACCAAGAAAGATCCGAGATTATGATGAAAACCATATATATAGTAAAATGAATGGGGCAACAAAATTAGGAAATAAATTTAAAAGCCATATAGTGCAGGCAAAGAAAATACAATGGACCGTGAATTATATTCAGAACTTCATAGTAACCAACAAGAAATATAAGCATGTACTGAGTGAGGTCTTCCCAAGTCCCCAGGTATATATCTGAACCCAGAAAGCACTCATAATAAATGCATAATAACCTCCAGTTATAGCATCTTTGGTATAGACAACAAAGATGCTATAATTGGACATTATTTGGTGTTAAATTAACTTTATTCTGGCTGTCGTTAAATATGATAATCAAAATACACCTTAAGCAGCAGTCATCTCCAGGGAGTTACAGACTATTTGTACACAGGTCTCGGGACATGAAAAGGTGCTGTTACCTATGTAATTGAGGAGTATGGCTCCAGGCCAAAAGCCTATGTGCAATCATTCAAGGCCGATCCTAGGCAATTACTACACTTTATCTGGCAAACCTCTTAGGGAACTTGGAGGACAGTCTGGAGGGAGTTATAGTCAACGTTTTAGCCCCACACAGACTGGCCATGCCTTTACACATATCTGCATTCCAAGGCCAAGTTTCTCCATTCAGAGGTCTTCTTATAAAGAGCCTTCAAGACACTTTACACTGGCAGTGTTCAGTTCTTCTCCACTCCTTATTTCCATTCTCCCCCCCCCCGCCCCCCCCCCCCCCCCCCCCCCCCCCCCCCCCCCCGGTTTTCCTTACCAGTGAGACAATCCCCCATCTGCACCAATAGAGCTGACCTTTGCCTAAAAGCTGATTGGGTTTGTGTGGGGGTGGGGGAGGGGAGTGTGGAACTCTAAGGGAGCCAGTGCTTTTTCCTGTTTTGCCTCTTGATTAAACTATCCTGGTGCATGAATAAGGCTTTAGTTGTTAGTTTCAGTTTGATTTGCTACCTTAATTGACCACCTCAACACCTGGCAACTCAGCTTTTTCTGATTCAGCTCTTGACAGTAATTAGAGATATTAAACTTTGGAACAGAGACAATTTACAGTTGAATGGGTACTTATTCCTCACAATCAGGCAGCTTCCCGGAATTCCAGAGTCTTTCTGCTCACTGAGGGTAATTGAAAAGCATCCTGGTATCATGGACATGACACAGAACAAAACGTCAGAAGCCTTAGGTTCTAATATATACTCTGCTATGTGGTTTGGGCATAAACACATCATCCAGATTGTCTAAGTTTCAGTTTTCTCGGGTATAAAATGAGAAACTTTGGACAAGTGGATATCATCTCAGATGCCTTTCACTCTATGGTCTTATAAAGAGAGATCTGAGTCATCACCTCTTCATTCCTGGATGTAAGTCAAAATACCTATTACTCATTAGGATCTAGGAGTGGTGGAACGAGGAGGGTGGGGCATAGGGAAAAGTTTCCAATGCCTTTTAGGAACAACTGCCTAGTCCTCAATCATCTGAGGACTGTAGAAGGCAGCTGTAGAAGGCAGATAAAATTTGAGTTTTCTCTGAAAACAAGATTAATTCGCCTGGGAGTTTTACAATTTATTGCACATTTAGCAGAGCAGAAAACTTCATGGTTTCGTTTTTGGGACATCCTCAGGTTAGTTTTTAGACACTTGACACATGATGCTTTTTAAATTTATGAACACAGGAGAATAACTATTTTGATATTTACTAAATGTGTAGATTTTGAACAAACATAGGTATTATATCATTACAAAATTCACATGTTGAAACCCTCCGATGTGATTGTATTTGGAAATGGGGTCTTTAGGGTGGTAATGAAGGTTAAATGAGATCATGAAAGTGGGCCTCTAATTCCAGAGGACGTGTGTCCTTATAAGGAAGATCACTGGTGAGATTTCCTTTCTCTATGCATGCATAGAGGAAAGGCCATGTGAGGGCACAGTGGGAAATTGGCCATCTACATTCTAGAAAGAGGGGTCTAACCAGAAACCAACTCTGCTGACACCTTGATCTTGGAGTTCCAGACTGTGAGAAAAAACAAATGTGTGTTAAACCACCTAGTCTGTGGTATTTTGTTATGGGAAACCTGAGCAGACCAAGACAATGGGGGAAAACAATCTGTCTAAAGCTCAGTGTGTAAATACCAAGCAAACAAAAAATATGACATGATACTAAGTGATTGATGGACTGTAAGGAAAGGATATCCATTTGACCCCGACATTGGAAAAGGTTCCTTCAAGCAGCACAGGTTTATTGATAGAGGATTATGTTACGTTCTTGGTGGGTCCAATCACATCATTTGTTCCGCTAAGAATAGCATTTCCTTAATCATATTTTAAATATTTATAATTGTTTTTCAGTTTTCATAATTCAGCCCTTAAGTAGTTTAGAACACTTAATTATAGGCCTGCATGTATATAAATCTACATGAAATAAAATCAGTATACATTTAGATGGGATAAAAATAAAAGGTAGAAATGGTAAGCTGAACGATGGTGTAGGAGGAGAGTTGGAGTAAAAATGTAAGGAACTGCCTTGGTTTGGTGGCTCAGGTGTTTGGAGCATGATCCCGTACACAGAAAAATTTCGGGTTTGATTCCCAGTCGTGGCACATACCTAAGTTGCAGGTTCTATCCCCAGTTGAGACGAGTATGACAAATAGTCATCGATTGATGTTTTTCTCTTTTCTTTCTCTCTCCCTCTCTCTAAAAAATCCATAAAGCTGAAACTGGTTTGGCTCAATGGATAGAGCGTCGGCCTGCGGACTGAAAGGTCCAAGGTTCGATTTTGGTCAAGGGCATGTACATTGGTTGCCGGCACATCCCCATTAGGGGGTGTGAAAGAGGCAGTTGATTGATGATTCTCTTTCATCGATGTTCCTGTCTATCCCTCTCTCTTCCTCTCTGTAAAAAATCAATAAAATATATTTTAAAAAAATGAAAAATAAAAAAATGAATAAAAATATCCCTGGTAAGGATGTAGGAAACTACTCATTTTGTAAATTGGAGAGTTGAGTGATACAATCTAAACTAGATGGATTAAGAAATAGAAAACAGCCTAAACCGGTTTGGCTCAGTGGTAGAGCGTCGGTCTGCAGACTGAGGGGTCCCGGGTTCGATTCCGGCCAAGGGCATGTACAGTGGTTGCGGGCACATCCCCGGTAGGGGGTGTGCAAGAGGCGGCTGGTTGATGTTTCTCTCTCATCGACGTTTCTAGCTCTCTATCTCTCTCCCTTCCTCTCTGTAAAATATCAATAAAAATATATTAAAAAAAAAAAGAAATAGAAAACACAGTTCTTTCAGGTTACAAAGATTATAGTAGTAGAGCTAAAAATTTAAAAAAACTATATATTTTAAGTTCTTGGAGGAAAGGAGCTAGTGAGCTAAAACCCATATTACTTATGAAAATGAACCAATTACTCCAAAAGCTGACATACTAAAAAAATAAAAATATAAGCATATTGTTTTGAATTAAGATACCAAATAGTCGTAAGCAGATGGTATTGGAATCCCAATCAATAGAGCCCCTCTCTGCCATCCAGTTTCTGAATAAGTTGGGGAATAAGACAAGGAGTCAGGTTAATGGGAGATTCAATTCAACTTTATTATTAATAAAGACTAAGTTGGAGTACATGGCTTACTGTGAGAGCTAAAAGGCTTTTGTTTAATGCACTCGGAGAAGAGGAACTTCATCCATGCAGTTATAAAAGTGCTGAACCAGAGCTCCCACATTGCGGAAGGGGTCCGCATCTGCAAAAGCCGTAGAGAATGCCTTCCCCCTTGGGCTCCAGCTCTCAGGAGAAAAAACAATAGTAGGATTAACTATAAAATTAAGCGAAATGGTTACTAGTGGGGGGAGTAGGATGGGGAAAGGGATAGAAGTTTATCTTCTTTGAATATACCTTGTTTGACAGTTTTGATTTTTGGAATCGTGCATGTGTTTTACATATTTCTAAAATAAAAATTAAATTTAAAATGATTCCTAAAAATGGATATAAAAAAACAACAACAAATGACTTTAACTCTGTATCAAGTGAGAGGCATACCCATACAGTAAGTAAGTATTCTAAGTGCCTTTGAAACAGTAATTTGATTTTAATCTTTAGAGGGATATTCTCTATGGGAAACTATAGAACAAGGAAAGAGGTTAACTCAACAATGGCAACAACACAATTTGCAAGGGAAATAAAAGAGGAAGAGGTGGGGAGGGAATCCTCCCAAGTCTGAGGAGGCATAGCCAACTCACTTGCAGTGTATCCATCATAGTTGGACTCCGATGAAAAAAAAGTATTCTAAGACAAAACATTCTAAGTAATAGGGTGGAAAAAAGCATTCTAAGACAATTGGGGACGTCTGGATAGTGACTGGAGTTTTCTGCTGCTAAGAAATCATTGTTATTTTTTTAGGTGTAAACATTTTATTATGGTTAAATTTTATTTTAAAAAGAATTATTAGGATTCATGATAAAATTAGAAATATTTAAAGTCAAAATGATGCCGAGGATCACTTCAGAAGAATCCCAGGAGAGAAAAAGTGGGTTATAAGTACATAGGCTTCATTATACATCTTTTTATATCTTTAGAATTTTTCAGGCTAAAAAATAAGTCATATACAGGGCAGCAGGAGAGAGAAAATTCTCATTGAATGGTACACTAGCAAGTTACATGAGTAAGGTTTTCTTTGCACAACTGAGGTCTTTCAGTTAGACCCGGATATTTGTGTTCTCTCCAGGGAGATTTAAACCCCTAGAGACAGCGCACTCTTTCAGGCCACAAGAGAATGATAAAGCCTTTGAGAAGATCAGAATGTGCATTTATTCAGTACCTACTAAACGTCAAGTGCTTCAGTAGATACTGGGGTGCAAAGGTGAAGAAGGCCTTCCTTCAGAGGGAATTCAATCTACTTGCAGACAGCCATATCCCCAAATATATATATATATATATATATATATATATATATATATAGAGAGAGAGAGAGAGAGAGAGAGAGAGAGAGAGAGAATGTGTAATGGCAAAAAATTTTTAAAAATCACATCAATCAGTTTATTTAAATTGTGAAAATTTAAAATAAGCTTTCTACTTAGAAATAGTGTATCCGAGAGGAATGTTTACAATTAGCTTAGTACATTAATGAAGAATGCTTAAAGTTACTTGACAACCATTAAAACCACTCTTTTACTTGTTAGAGATTTTCCTAGTGATGGAGAAAACCAACTCACTCTTCTATGTGATTATTCAGATCCTTATTTCTTCAATTTTTCTGTTGCCTACTTCTGGGGCACTTTTTAAATTAAAAATTCCCTTAAAGATGACTGGAAGGGGTAAGGAGATGAAGGTTAGAGCAATGCTTGTTAATCAGGTGGCTTCTTGTTAACAGCTCTGTTAAAGTTTTATGGAGAAAGTAAGTCATTGACTGACCTGAGCCTTTGAGGTTATCACTGAAGTCTTGCCAACTCTAATCTACATTTAATTTTTTTTTTTTACCATTTTATATCTAATGCAAGATGGCTTTGCTTACCATCTTCTTTTGATTTAAAATTATTTCTTTCTTATAAGGTAATTTTTAGTAATTAATTAATTTATTGGTTTTTTTGTGTTTTTTTTTGTGTTTTTTTTTTTTTTTAGTTTTAAGTTGACATACAAATGAATATTTTCCATATTATACTAGCACAAAGTATTTTTGGTGAGCCCTTCAATTTATTTTCTTTTTTGTCTGTCATTTAATGCCTTTTTTTTTTTCTTTTTTGGTATTAGTTTTAGGTATACAGCTTAGTGGTTAGACAATCATATACTTTACACAGTTTCCCCCTTAATATTTCCAGTACCAAACTGTCACCATACATAGATATTGCAATATTATTGACAGTGTACTCTATGCTGTATTTAAATTACCACTATTTTGTAATTACCTATTTGTATTTCTTAATCCCTTCATCTCTCTCCCAGTCCCTCATCTCCTCCCCTCTCTGGAATCCACCACTCTATTCTCTTTGTCTTTGAGTCTGTTTCAAGCTATGGAACATATATATATATACAATGGGACACTACTTGGCCATTAAACAGTATGAAGTCTGCCTGGCCAGTTTTGCTCAGTGGTTGAGCATCATGGTTCAATTTCTGGTCAGGGCACATGTCTGGGTTGCAGGCTCGATAGGGGGCATGCAGGAGGCAGCTGATCAATGATTTTCTATCTCTCCCGTCTTCTCTGAAATCAATTATATATATATATATATTTGTTAAAGGAAAAAAAAAGTATGAAATCTTACCATTTGCAACAATATGGTTGGACCTAGAGGGTATTATGGTCCATGAAATAATTTAGTTAGAGAAAGACAAATGCCATAGGATTTTACTTATATGTGGCATGGAAAGAGCAAGATAAACCTTTTTTATAAAGATTCTTTATTACAAAACATTGATAGATGCTGGAAAACAAATTAGTTTCACTTAAACAAGAGATGTTGACAGGAAGCCAGGAAGGCTGGTCAACAACCTTAATTGTTCTAACCTTTAGTTGAGACATTGTTAAGCTGAAGGAGCCTCCACCTTATTTTGTCCCTTGTAAGTTTCTGTTATTTTCCTGCCTGGAAATTTCTGTTTATGTTGCCTAAGATGTTTTCCCCAAAGCCTCCATAAAAGGGGATGGCAGGGCCAGAGCAGGAGTAGTTTTCCCACTAGAGTTGGACGACCGCCTGGCCCCCCATATCGCCAAGTTGAATTTCTTCAAGTCTCAAGTCTCTTCATTTGTGTGCGGCCCTTCTCCAGAACCTGAACCCTGAATTGGAACTCTTTCTACGTGGGCCGTGAAAGAGAGTCCTATAGCTACTCTCTCATTGTTCTTCCTCAAAAACAAACCTCCAGTGTAAGAGATGTTAGCTGGCACTAGGTGTTAGCCTAGAAAATGAAGATATGGATTGTTTAAGGCATTTATTCCGAGTCAATGGTAGACCCAGGAAGATAACTTATTTGCCAGATGGCAGCCAACCTATTATTTTGTCTGTAGTATTTAACACAAACTTGCCCTTTATTAATTTTATACACTTATAAGACTAAATATTCATCATGTTCCAGACAATTGCTGACCCATTTACATTGACAGCCAGCATCCTTGCTGAAGACACAATAGAACATTTTGGGCAATCACTTCCCAAAGCAAGATTCTTAGGTTTGCTTGAAATGTGTTCTCTATTCTTATTTTGTTGGGATTTAGGAAGGGCAGTGGAGATTGAGAGTAAAGTTTTGTATCATCATCATCATCATTATCATCATTATTTATTTATTTATTTATTTATTTATTTATTTATTTTTTAAGGAAGAGTTCAACCCTTAACGTAGCTCTTTTTAATATATATATATATATATATATATATATATATATATATATATATATTTTATTGATTTTTCACAGAGAGGAAGGGAGATAGATAGAGTACTAGAAACATCGATGAGAGGTACATCGACCAGCTGCCTCCTGCACACCCCACACCAGGGTGTGCCCGCAACCAATGTACATGCCCTTGACCGGAATCAAACCTGGGACCTTTCAGTCCGCAGACCGACGCTCTACCACTGAGCAAAACCAGTTTCAGACATCATTATTATTTTACTTTTCATTTTATGGTCATCTTAGCCATGTTTGAGGAAAGAAACTTGTCTCTGGCTAATTTAATTATGGAATTGCTTCTGTGAGTCCTAAAAGCTAAGAGGGTAGAAATTATTCAAGGCAAAACATTATTCAGCAGAGACACACAGAGTTGTACCTTCAATTACAACAGAAAATTATTTTGCATATTTTAAACCAAGTTTTCAATATTTTCTCTGAACCAAGTTTGAAAACAAACTGCTCCAGACAGAACCAAATTAAGGTCAAGTCTGTTCTTCACACCTAAACATGATACAGTTCTCTGGAAATATAAGCTGTAAAAAAATGCAGCCTGAGTAGGATTTATAAACATGAGCCTTGGGCTTAGCCAAGTCTTTAGATCCTGGCAAAACTCAGTGGCAGCAGTGCTCTCTACTGGAATGTTGTGAGTTTGGTATCAAGATTATATACCACAAAGTAGACATCCTGAAAAATGTTCACCTCTGTCATTTTCTGTTTTTCCTTCTAATTTTCAATTACAGTTGATACTCAGTATTATATTAGTTTCAGGTTGTTATGGTCTGTAAAGAAACTAGGGTCAGTGCTAGGAAGTAGAGGACAAGTGTATAACCCCAAACCCAAGAAATAAAAATAAACATGAAAGGAAAACAAAATGTTCTAATAGGGCAAGCAAACATTATGAGTTATTTTCTTTTTTCTAGCCAAGAACAGACTGGTTAATAAGTGGTCAATAGGAGCAGTATTAGAACAAGTCCATTGCTCTGTTGCCTTAATAATGGAGAAGTCATTAATGCATTACCCTTTCAGAGGGCATGTTTTCCGTTTCTTTATTGTGTTCATGTTTTTCTTTACATTATCATAAGCTGCTAGTTTGTCCTTCCTTTCCATAATTTGTTTTTTAAAAAAAAATTAAATCAGACATTTGAATGGAGAAAACTTAATCCATTCAAAGAGTCTCAAACTTTTTTTAAAAAAAATATTTTATTGATTTTTTACAGAGGAAGAGAGAGGGATAGAGAGTTAGAAACATTAATGAGAGAGAAGCATCGATCAGTTGCCTCTTGCACACCCCTACTGGGGATATGCCCCAACCAATGTACGTGCCCTCGACTGGAATCGAACCTGGGACCTTTCAGTCCTCAGACATCACTCTATCCACTGAGCCAAACCGGTTGCAGCCTTTCCATAATTTCTTGAATCTGTTTCTATTGATTGGTTTTTGCCCCTAGGTAGGAGTTATATTTTCCTCCTTTAAATTCTGATAGTTTATCAGATACCAAATATGGTGAATTTTACTTTCTAAAATGCTGCACTTATTGTATTCCTTTTGAGTGTTGAAGTTTGTTCTTCAAGAAGTTAGATTTTTTTCAGGGATTGACTTAATCTTTGTTGGGTGTAAACAATTAGCCTTTACTGTAGGCTAATTTAGCTCCACTAGAGACAACAATAAGAAACACAAGAGATAACCCAGGATAAAAGGGGAGACTAATAAAATTTGGTCGGTTAGTATAACTACTCTTGAGCACAGTGAAAAGTGAGCAGGAATTAGTCAATTGAAAGCAGGCAGGGAAGTCAGGTGAGGGGAATGGCAGGCTACACTGAGACTTGCATGTGTAAAAGCCGAGAGATGGGAAGTACATCATGTCATTTGGACAAGAACTACGTAAGGTTCAGTATGACTGAAGGACAGAAAGGAAAGAGTGGAAAAGATGAGGCCCGTAAAGCAAGCAGAGATTAAACAAGTATAGCAGATGCATTTGTTAAGAACCATGTTTCTCAACCACTCAGAACACTACCTACAAGTTCTAACAAAGCAGGACTTTTTGTTGTTGTAGGAATCATGTTTGGAGTGCAAAAGTATAAGTGAAATATATTATAGACATTTTATTTCATAAAATGTATTGCAAGCCTTTATTAATATGTGATTTGCTTAAGTCTTTTGCTCAGTTTTTTCATCGACTTACTATTGTCCTATTATATCAGATAGGTTCAAAAATTGGAGTTCTGAAGACTTATAATGTGTCTTATTTTCTTTATCCATAAAGAGATAAGGAAGGACAAAGGTAAGAATAACTTAACAGGGCTGGTATAAGTTAAAAAGACAAAATATCTACCAGTGTCTAACACAAGCTAGACACTCAATATGCTAGTGTCCTTGGACAAAAGCCCTAGGAAACAATTCGTTTTTTTTCTAGCCTAAAAGTTCTCAATCCAGACTGCACATTAAAATCACATGAAAAACTTCCAAAAACATTAATATCCAATCTTTATATAATTTAATAGGTCTGGGTGGAGCCTGAGTATGGTATTAATTTTAAAAGCTTTTAAAGTGATCCTAACATGAATGCAAAGTTTAAAACCGCTGACCTAGCCAAGAAAGGCTAACCTTTTCATCCTTCTGAAATCAAGATGTGTATGTGCATGTGTGTGTGTGTGTGTGTATGTGTCTCACACAAAACAAAACCTAAAACATGAACTCTGTTAAGAAAAAAAAAAAAAGAACCAACTGCAGGCCATAACTGACACGGATGAGAGCTGGCAACACACTTGGCTGACTTCTGAGATTCTATTTTTAATGTTACATCCACACTGTTATGTAACATTGGGGCTAAAGGTTTTACATAACAAATCCCTTAGAATTTGTAAACAAAGTAAAGATTTACAAAAATCTTCATTTCAATAAAAAATATTTCTATAGCAAAATTTCTTCTTATATGGGAAAGCTGCAGTTTCTTTACAAGTTCAAGTTTAATTTTTTAAAAGGCACTGTTCACTTTGAATCCTTGCTTTTTTAAAAATTCCCTACTCACTTTGAGGTTCATTCGCTTCTAAAGAGGACTCTAAGAAAATTAACTTAGTAAAAACAAAATGAAGCTAACATGATGATGATATATGGTAGTTTGGTAAATGTTTATATGTGTGTGAACGACTTCTATTTTAGACTTTAACCTCTTAGTTACAGGATCACTTTTACCTTACTCCTCTAGAGGATGTTATTGATACTATATATATATATATATAAATTTATTTCAGACAGAAAGGGAGAAGGGGAGGGAAACAGAATCATTAATGGAGAGAATCACTGATTGGCTGCCTCCTGCATGACACCTCCTGGGCATGTGCCCTGACCAGGAATTGAAGTGTGATCTCCTGGTTCATAGGTCGATGCTCAACCACTGAGCCACACTGAGTTAACAGTTAATGTTTCCTAGTAAGTTTTCTTAAAATGTGAATAACTTATCCTTCTATACTTAAAAAATATTTAGTTTTAGAAGTCTAAACTCTTTAGAAAGTACAGGATGAAAAGTATGTACAAAGTAGAGCATTCTTATGAGAAAAGATACTATATATAGATGTGCATGGTATTTCCTCTGAAATATTCAAAAAGCTCTCTTTGTATAGAGTATATTATGTGAAGTACACAATCAAAGAAAAAGATGTACTAATATTTAAGAAGTAGATCGAAATACATAACATCAAAATTACTGGTGATTTCCAGTAAGATCTGTGTACTGAACTATTATTTTCCTTAAACTGTGCTGGGCACACAAACATTCAACATTGTTTATGAGAGGTTAAAGTTTGTAAAGCATATGAAATGACAACTATTTTTACAAATAACACTGCTATAAAAAGCACAGAATTGAGAAAGAACATTATATATTTTACTTCAGACTTACTTTTGAAATATTTTTGTTCTTTCCCAAATGTGTTAAAATGTAAGATATTTTGAATCTGTCTCAAAAGTCCCTGATAGCTAGACATTGGGAGAGACCTTTACTTCTAAATCCAAAGGATTCTCCTGTTATCTTACAGCACCGAGACAAAAGTCCGGGTCTCTAGCCCACTGCTGCCCTGCTTCCCTGCTGCCCTGCTTATTCAGCTGGAAGAGAGGTGGTGAGAAGATACTTGGAGACAGGGCTGATTCCCTTCTCCACCTTGAGCTAGCTAAGTGTCATGATTCAGAGTTGCATAGGCACCTGCTTTGTGGATGGGTTACCAAGTGCTTGCATGCCTGACCATATCACATTTTCTTCTCTGAAAATCTCTCGGGGCAGGGGGGTGGGGGGAGGGAGAGAAAGGATCTACGTTTCTCAATGTGTCAATGAAGATCTTTAAAAGGATAGATTTAGGTTTCTAGTTTTTCATTTTTGTCAGTAGTGAAACCTAATAAACTCCTTTTAAGCAGCAATGAGCAGCTTCATAAACTGATTACCTTGGACTGAACTACAGAGAGATAGCAATAGTGCTCTCGTCAGCCTTCAGAGTCAGGCCTTACAACATTTACAAGGGGCAGAAGGAAGTACAAAGGCTAGGAATATGGCCGGGGAAAAAACCAAAACTGAGAAATAAAGCTGTAAGTAACAAGGATGCTAATTTCTGCCTGAGGAATAAGAAGATCATAGCAGTCTTTACTATTAGCTTATTTAAGTTCAGTTGGGTGGGTTTTTTAATGAGGCTTCTGGTTACCCTAGTTCCAAGTCTTCCATAGACATTAACACTTTAAATTCAGCAAATAATGCTACTATATTTTTAATCTTAAAAGGAAGTTTTTAATTTCAAGCCTTTGGTATTAGAATTAAGTTTTCAGAATACTTTTAGTATTAGATACCTAAAATTTCATTTTTTACCACTTTAAAAATTCAATATATACTACCATGACATAAAATCCTTAAATTACTTGATATTCATAAATAAAACTATTTATTGGTCTAATTGTTTTTTTTTTTTAGGAAGTTTCTAGAAGCAACTGGGTCCAATATCAATCCTCAAATTATTAAATGACTACCAATTTCAGTGAATGCTGAGACTGATATAACTTCATTATAAGTCATTATCTAATCTTCAGATAAGTGAGCACATAGGATAGCTTAGAAATTCACCATTAGGACAAGAAGAAGCCCACAGGAAAATAGTGCAATTAAAAAACCTCCCGGTTCATTCATTTATAAGGAAGAGAAATCTTGATTAAAACTGTAAAGAATTTCCAGTTGCTATCTAATCCAGTCAGTTTTCCCAATCTTCCGGGAGACTGGAAATACCGTATTTGCCGGCGTATAAGACGACCTTTTGGCCCTGAAAAATATGCCTCCAAGTGGGGGGTAGTCTTATATGGCGAGTATATAACAAACTCTGTATTTTTTAGTGGAAATGTTAGGGGGTCGTCTTATACGCCCAGTCTCTTATACACTGGCAAATACGTATTTTTCAGGGCCAAAAAATCGTCTTATATGCTGGCAAATACGGTAGGTTAGAAGCGGGAGGTAGTGAGTGGAATGAAGATGAGAAGTGTGTGTTTAATCACTACCATTAAAAGCATGGGAAAAAGATAAACCCCGAACACCAAAGACCATTCTTTCCTTAAAATGTTTTCAAAATAAATGAGAACAATCTCCAGAACAATGTACAGCCATGGGTAAGTGAGCACCTTTAGGAAGGGGGACAATGGGATAGAACACTGTCTAATCAAGCCTCAGGAGAACTGACTCGTTCCCGTTTCCTGGCAGGAGAAAATGTGAAGTGGTAGCAGCTGACATTTTAGCATATCTGAAATGATGAAATAGAAACAATGGGGCAACACATCACTTAAATGAAAAAAGAAAACCAAAGGTACAAATCTAAATGTATGTGCTCAGTGTTTAATATTCTGAGGATTAAGTAACAAAATCAAAAAAAGATTTTTTTACTTGAGTAGGTTTATTTTTTATGAATTCTCCTAAGAGTTCAAAACAATCACACGCATCGGTTTAGAACCATCAGATTTTTACTTCAGGAAAATCTAGTAATACCTTTCATAAAAGTTATAATTTTAATGTTAGCACACAAAAAAATCACTCCCTAACATTTCATTTTAAAAAAGCTTTCCCGCAGCCAAAGATTCCTATGTTTTATTACAGTACTGCAAGGCACATACAGAACTCACCTCCTTCAAAACACACAGAAGAGGAACTCCCTGAAATAGAATTTTTAAATCCCTAAACAATTAGAAATACCACTATAAAGTTAGCAATGTGTAGGCAAAAATGTTGCTCCTACAGGATCATGCACTTTTTCTTAAAAATCAATTCCTCATGTACGTATAAATAATTCCTTTAAAAACATTTGTACTTCAGATGCAGGTGGTGATGCTGAAGACAGCACTAAACAAGCCAGACAAGTACAAGAGCTTGATAAATTTCATGTTATTGCCTTCATTAGAGACCCTTATAATCTCTCATATTTTCAAAGATTTAAATTTAATAATGGGATAACTACACAGGAAATAAGGGATTTTCTTCTTTTTAAACAATATTTCCTTCACCTCTAACATAATTCTTTTATGAAGGATGCTAAATGAATTACAATTTTTGTTCAGTAAAACTGAGGATAGGAGCATTTAAATGCTTCTACTAAATTTAATGCAGCTTAATTAGGGACCAGGTATATATTTTCCTTTGAAAATTTTTGGTCAAGCATGTCTAAACCATAAAAGCAAGTAGAATTTTAAGAGGTAGATTTTTTTCCCCATGATGCATTGTTAATAAATGTATTGTCAAGAAAATGAAAACAAGCACTGAGTGTGTTTTCTTAAAGTATAAGGGTCTAATGAAAAGAAAAATAAAAGATAGCTATGATACTTATTACAGTCTGACATTTTAACAGTCAAAGCATCGGGTGTTTTGTGACCAGTGCATTCTGGACTCTCTCAGGATCAAAATACGAGTCTGCTGACTGTATTAAATCCTCCTCCACCCCCTCCACCAGTTGGTCCACAGCTTCCTGGTGGGTCATTGTCATCAAATCCATTTGGCCGAAATGAACAGGAGGCAGAGGCAGCTTGTAGGGCCCGGGCTCGAGCATTCAACTCTTGTTCCTAAAATTAAACATAATTTTTAACAAAGTCATAATCCTAAATACAATGGATGGATCTATCACCTGTATAAATATTTTAAAGCTACCCTAATCCTTAATAAGCATCCTTCAAATATTAGTAACTTTAAAAATAATGACTAAACTAATTCTTTCAAAATCTTACTACAGTAAAGTACATAATCACAGATGGAGCAAACTTGATAGAGAAGAAAATCTTGGTGTAAGTCTACAGAATGACAGATCCAAAAGACTGTTTCAGTATCAGACTATACAGAGGAGGAAACTGAAGCCCACAGTCCAAAAATTTCTCTATATTTCAGTTCATCCCCAAGAACTTTCAAAATACAGTAACACCCATCAGTACGTAAGAATGAATTTTTTTCCTAATATACAGTATGCAGAATTAAAGATTATGACAACGGATTATTTACTCAACAATTTTGGAAGTGGGTGATTACAATAAGAAGTACAAATAATGAAAGAAAGCTGGATGATTTTTAATACCCTTTTCCTTAGAGTATTTCTTAGTAAGTAAAACATCTCAAAATACTGCTAAGGAAAATGGAGCCTATCTTCTTACAGTAACACTGAAAACTTTTCTCTACTTGACCATTAGCAATTTTATCAGGAATTATATTCACCTATGTGCCAGACACATATTAGGTGCTCAATAAATATTAATGATCTCAGGTTAGAACACGATTTGATACTTATCCATAAAAGGAGAAAAAGTGAATATGGCAAATTCATTTGGCAAGTTCTAAAACAAGGCTCTAAAAACTGGCACCAACTCCTTGGAACAAGATATAAACTATTCTGGCATGTGCCCATTTTTCTGGGAAAAGGCCTACACCTTTCAAATGAGGTCAATGTCACTAACCCAGGTATAAAAGCCACTGTGGTAGCAAAACCCTCAACCTGTTAGGCATAATCATCCCCAAGAACTTTCAAAATACAGTTAACATTAATAACAATAACTGTACTATATCCAAATTTAGCTTAAAGCCCAGTTACGTTGCTCCATCTGGCATGGTAGCATTATATATTTTTTTGTTTTAAACAACTTACCAATATGAGATTGAAGATGAAACTTAGAATTGCACAACACTGAAAAGCTGAATGAAAGTACATAACCCTTTTATAGGGACAATTAAACAATAATAAATGGTGCTCAAATATTGTATAGTCAGGGGTAAATGGCAAGACAGAAAATATCATCTAGAGCTAGGCTGCAATGTAAGTAGTCTTTACAATTTATAAGAGTTTTTGGCATCCCTATCACAGAAATTAGAGTAGTTTCTCAACTTTTCAAAATCCACGTCCCTCCTTTGATAAATATTTCACTCAATCACTGCAACATAAATAATATACATATTTCCAAAAATCAAGATTGCACTGGGTCATATTTTCTGTATTTTATAGAAAATTTCTACTTCAGCCTGACCCTTTTACCCTTACCCCACCTCTTTTAAACTTTAAGAATCGTGATGCTTAACATCTAGTGCTTATTTGCTATCTAGGTAGGTCATTGTTGAATACATTATATTCTCTGGATTATAAGCCTTCTGACTGGATGTGAGAATCTTATTTGTAAATCAGTTCTAACAAATACTCTAGTTTCTAATTTTTTTTCTGAAAAATGTATTGTTTTTGTCACTCTAGTATATTTCATACTCCTTTAAGAATGTATCATGTATCTTTAAGTATTTTATAATACAGTAAATTTCAAAACTTTTTGAGAATTTCTCCTAAAAACAGTACTATAGCGGTCCATTTTTTCTCTTATCTATCTGTACTTTTTAGTTTTGGGAGCTTCAAACACAAAAGTTTTAGAAATTGATTTTAAGCTCATAAAATTACTTGAATTACCCAGCTAATAAACTTACAACTTCACATATAATTTACTGTTGGTTCTTTATATTAATAGCTACTTGGCAAGCTTCAAAGAAAAGTATTTTGAGCAAGATCTTTATTAACTTTAAAGTAATAAAATCACTAACTCCTTGCAAAAAGTGTATTTATAAATTCAGCTTATATGAAACCTTTATTCCATGACTTTTCTTTACTGTTATTTTTTTCTCCTTGGTTTTATTGCTCAGATCCTTAAGTAATACAAATATCCTATCTTTATTTTTTTCTAGCTTTTAGTGTCCTTTATTTTATCTACCTGAATGTCAAGAAATAGCCCTTAAAATACTTACACAAAGGTCTAAAAGGAATAAACACCCAATTTAGCAGCTGCTTTCCCTGGTATATGGGACTATTTTATTAAAGTCTAAATTTTTGCCTGGAGTGTTTTATAATAATCACATCTTTTGTAATTAAAAACAGGTATATTGCATCTCACTTCAACTTTTCATAATTCATAACTTTAGAAAGTAAGACAACTTGGTTATATAGGTTGAACTCATTTCATAGAAACCCAGACTCAAATTTCAGAACTATCACTGTACATTCCTTGGAAAATATAGAAGCTGGATTTCAAAGTTAGGGTGCTCATTAAACTACCTGTCAATTGTTTAACTATTTTCCACAAATGATTAAGCTTTTATTTCCAACTTACCTGTAAATATAGTTTATTGTCTTTTGTTATAGCATCCATAAGTTCTTTCTGTAGAGGTGGGTCTCCGTTTACCCAGAGTCCACTGGTTGAATTATTACCACTCAAACCATTAGTGCTGCTCTGTTTTCTATACAAAAGCACATAAGCTGTGTCCTTTGGAAATCTACTAGTAATTTTCTGGACTGACTGAAATGAAGTAAACGTCACTCTGCTGTCATTAAATAAAAACCATTCTTTTGACATTTCCTTATTTTCTAAATCCTGTTCAATAACTGCAGTAGGACTATCTCTTGCTAGGAAATGACTCTGGGAGGAAGCTAAGGCCAGAGTTTCAGACTGGTGGCACATCTGGTATGAGGACTCTGTACCTGTGATGTTTCTGGCATAGGAGTAGTAATGCCCGCTTTCAGAGGATATACCAGAGTGAACGACAACAGAACTTAATACATAGGGCACCAAAATGGGACAGCACGCTTCTTCAGTCCCAGAAGACTTTAATTTTTTAGCTAGGTTTTCACTAATATCAGTGTAGTCAACATCTATAGACCAACTTTCTGACAATGAAGAAAAAGAAGTAGCTCTTTTAACTGGCAACTCCAAAACCAGTGGCAGTGACACATTGTCTAAAATTTTTCTTCTCACGTGATACTTCTGATCATAGGAAAATCTCAGGAGAGTAAGAATAAGGTATTCAGGTTCCTCCGTGATTTGCATAGTTTTCTCGGCGTTCTGCAAAGAGGCACAGTTTTCACAATAATACTGGTTGTCTCCAGTAAGGATCTCTGGAGCCAAAAAATAATTTAGTAAGTCAGTTACTGAAGGTGTGACTTCACCTCCTGGCTTCTGAGGTACATCTTTATTAACAAAAATCTTACTAGATTCACTGGGGACAGAAGTATTTTCAGTACAGCAAAGTTCATCAGGAGGGCAGCCTACCATTCTTTCATTCATAACTGAATCATAGACAAAGGTAGCCGCTGCTGGATTATAAATTCCTGGTTCTTCTGAAGGACCAGGGCAGGCTTGCAGTAGACCACCATCCGGTGTACTGGGCGATGATGCTGGATCTTGAAAAGACAAGCTGTCCACAGAAGAGGAAGGACAGAAGGCGAGGGAGAGATCTGTAAAGGCTTCCACTTTTTGTGAGGTACTCCTGCAGTTCAAACAACATATGTGAGTTCGTAGTTTTCCTCCAAACATTTTTTCTATCAAAGTCTTCTCACCATCACTTGTGTAAGGGGTCTCTGTCAGTACAGCTGCCTTACTGGCTACTTCCTGAGAAGAAGTTTCAATGCATCCCAGACATTCAGAAGGCTTGTGTGAGGACTGAACTTTCAAGATTTTTTCTTCTTCATGGAGCCTGCAGGAGAGTATATCATTACCCAGCTACTTCACTTACATTTAAATGTCATTTCTATTACAAAATACTGGTGGTTTATAAAGACAGGCCAATTATTTTTTTAATCAAATATATAATGTTTAACTTAAAAAAGCAAGTTTCTCCTCTTCTAATCAAGAGGAATTCTGAACAGTTTGACAACATAGATTAGAAGAGAAGGTACAGGCTATTTGGACATTGTATTTCATTACTTTTTAAAAAAATATATTTTATTGATTTTTTACAGAGAGGAAGAGAGAGGGATAGAAAGTTAGAAACATCGATGAGAGAGAATCATCGATCAGCTGCCTCCTGCACACTCCCCACTGGGAATGTGCCCGCAACCAATGTACATGCCCTTGACCGGAATCGAACCTGGGACCTTTCAGTCCCCAGGCCGACGCTCGATCCACTGAGCCAAACCAGTTTTGGCTCATTACTTTTTTTTTATACTACTATTTTATAGCACTTACTACGTTATAGTTAATTGCATGTTCTCATCAACTGTCTTATTTCTTTGTCTGCCTGGAGTCTCATACAAAGCCTGGCACAAAGAAACCACTGTACATAGCCTCAGCTGAATGGAAGGAAGGCTGCGTATGTGGAGCTCAACTTGCTTCACTAGTCTTTCACATAACAGAAGGGAGGCAGACAGGAAGATATAACATAATAGGCTTTATTAACTAAGTGCTAAAGAGGCAATAAAATATACCAAAGCCACACAATTATGAATCCATCCAAAGGAGCAGCTTTTACATTTCTTTGGTCTCGGGATACCTTTGTACTCTTAAAAATAATTGAGGAGCCCAAGAGCTTTCATTTATGTGGTTATATCTATCCAAAACTGAGATTAAAAGTAATAATCTATATTTAAAAATAATAAACCCATTACTATTAATATAAATAACTGTTTTCCTGAAAAATAGTTATATTTCAAGTATTTGGCTTAATAGAAGACAGCTGGATCCTCATGTCTGCTCTGTATTCAATCTAATGGTATATGTTGTTTTGGATGAAGTATGGGAAGAAAATCTGGCCTCAACTACATAAACACAGATATTTAGCTAGAAAAGAAAGACCCCTGAAAGTGTTTTAGGAATCCTTAGGAGTCCTCATACCACACTTTGAGAACATCTAGTCTAAAGTAAAAACAAAACAAAACAACAACTACAAAACCTCACATTAATCATAAAAGAACACTTAAAAATATAATGCAAAAACATTTGAAATATATATATATATATATATATATATATATATATATATATATATTTTTTTTTTTTTTTTTAAATATTTTATTGATATTTTACAGAGAGGAAGGGAGAGAGAAACATCGACCAGCTGCCTCTTGCACACCCCCTACTGGGGATGTGCCAGCAACCAATGTACATGCCCTTGGCCGGAATCGAACCCGGGACCTTTCAGTTCACAGACCGATGCTCTACTACAGAGCCAAACCGACCTCGGCTGAAATATATATTTTAAAACTAAAAACAATATTGTGTAGAAATAATCTGTTATGAAAGAACACAATTCAAATCATAACTTTAAAAATACTTTTTACCTAGACCTGAATGGGTGGCTCAGTTGGTTGGAGGATTGCCCCTTAACCAAAAAGTTTGGGGGTTTGATTGCTGGTCAGGGCACATACCTGGGTTGTGAGTTTGAATCTTAATCAGGCCATGTGTAGGAAGCAGTTGATAAATGTTTCTCTTTCACATCATCACATCAATTTCTTTTTTTTTCTCCCTTCCTCTCTAAATGTATCCGCGGGTGATCATTAAAAATATATATGTACTTTTTACCTGTCTAGCAGAAACCTGAGGTATTCAGAACAGTCTTGCTGTGATCTGGGGGTAAACCATGGAGGTCTGGAAGCTTCAAAGAATATCCGAGGTGCATATGCTTCTCTCTTTTGATATCAGTAGAGAAAATACAAGAAAATGATTCTCACACCATGAACTAAAATCTGAAATCTTACTATATGTTGAATAAAGATTACTTTTAAAAATTATATTGAGCTTAACCTTACTCTAAGCTGTCAAACATGTGGGCAAATAAACTAGTTGGAAATAGATTTAGATAACCATTAGTAGTAACTTCTCATTCTGTAGATGAGATTTAAGATCTAGAGCAGGGTTGGGGAACATCCAGCCCGAGGGTTATATAGGTCCGGTGAAATCATTTGGTCTGGCACTGACAAAACATTAGGGGTGAGTTACCGTATTTGCCGGCGTATAAGACGATTTTTTGGCCCTGAAAAATATGCCTCCAAGTGGGGGGTAGTCTTATACGGCGAGTATATAACAAACTCTGTATTTTTAGTGGAAATGTTAGGGGGTCGTCTTATACTCCCAGTCGTCTTATACGCCGGCAAATACGTATTTTTCAGGGCCAAAAAATCGTCTTATATGCCGGCAAATACGGTAATTGTTTGACCAAATACAGCAGACTAGTATTTAAGGAGATAATTTTGTTTGGCTTGCAAATGATGTTATAAATATCCAAATTAGCAGAAAAAAGGTTCCCCACCCCTGATCTAGAGAAACTGTGTGACTTGCTCAAGGTCAGAGATTATATCAGGGATTAGACCAGGTCACATCTAACTCTTGGGTCCACAAAATTGTTTTAATTGTTTACTTCTGTGAAAATCTACCGATTTAGTATCTATAAACTATTAAAATGCATTTTAAAAGATTTCTTTATGAGACTTTATTAAATAGAAAATAATTACAATAATGAATCAGCATAATACTCATCTATAAAAATGGAAAGTAGGAGAAATAAATAAAAAACTTAAGGGTATATCCTGATTTTAGGCAGTATCTTTTTAACATTTCTAAGTAGATTAGTTATGCTGGGTGAGATATATATTTTTTCATCAATTAAAAAGGGCCTACCAAGTTTGGTATAATGTGAAATTTAAAGAATATTACCATAATAACATGAATATTAACATATACACACTACTCACCTGTGTATGAGCCAAAAAGGCAAAAAGATGCTGTAATTTTTTCATTAATGAATTGCACCCATTTAGATTTAAAGATAATACTTGTCTTCTGAAACTGAAAGAGAATAAAATATAATGATTTTCATATAAATGTGTACATACATATGCATTTTTTTAAAAGCTAAAAGGAAGTTAGTTCAGGAACTTACTACCTTCAAAGTAAAACTTCACTCACCAATGGCCTCTTACTTAGCAAAGTTACTAATGACAATGCAGTGAGGAAGGAAGGGAAGAATGATGGCACCTAAGCTCTTACTGTGTGGCCTGGCAAATGACCTATATGTGCTCTCACATACCGTTCCTATTTTCTGGATCACCAGGAAGAAATAGATTAAACTATTAATTAATACCCTAATAAGCAGCTTTTAAATTCTTTCAAAAATCTGCATGAAATAAGTAATATCCTGCCACTAAAAGATGCTATAAAGTTAAGAGTGATTTAAAAATGGTACTATAGGAACAATTGGGGGGAAAATGTAGTTAGATAAGATTTTACATCATTACAAGTCCACCTGGAGTATTGAGCTAAATGTGAAATATAAACTTACTGAAGTATTTAACGAAAAAAGCGAGGAAAAAGGCTTACTAAAATTCAGGCACTATAGCAGAAGTAACTATATAAAATAATAAATTGCAAGTAAAACACTGCAAATTAGAATTGCACTGAGTAGAAGAATATAACAAAGAATTATCATCCAGATTATATAGAAATCAATATGAAAGTTTAAATACTGAAGCCTTTCTGGAGACATGTGGCAGGTCCTATTCAAAGAATACTCTCTCACAAGCATATGGGCTGAGAGATTCATTATGAGCAAAACAAGCTACTAATAGTAACCAATAGGAGTAAGGTTGAGTGAATTATGGCAGATATTTTACTGAGAACAACACAGTTTTGTCACTGTCCTAGCTAGGGATATTCCAAACTCAAACCATTAAAAGGTTAAAAAAAAAAAAAAAAAGCAAGCAGCTAGAAAATATATAAATAAGATTCTCTATATTTTTTATTGTTGACACTATTATAGATGTCCCCCACTTCCCTCCCTCCTTTTTCCCTGTCCACATGCATTTTTTATACTAGATAAAATCTTTTAACTATAAAAAAGGTCTAGAACATTGCACATAAAACAAATTATCTTTGGGAATGGGAATGCTTGATTTTTTAAAAAATTAAAATTGTAAAATTTTATATACTTTTACATTCAATTTTTTAAAAACACCATAAAGATTTCACATATTACCAAAGACATAAAATACAATGTTTGCCTATTCTGAGATGGAATTATTATTGGCCACTGTCCAATAGATGAGTTGTTTGAACTGCTATTGCCAGTTATAACTGAATTAGGTTACTCTGCTTTCTTTATAATCTGTAAAGTAAGATGGCTGGACGAGATGACCTCTGGTGGTGAGATATGGTTTCTTTCAGGTTTATGCCTAGTATCACTTGTGTCTAAGCAAATCTGAAAACAAAAGAAAACACTAAACCAAACAAAAAACACTTTAGTGTTTGAGTGTACACATGTACTTAGGAGTCAGAAAATCAAATAAAGCCAACTCTTCATCTTTTAGTTTATGGTCAGGGCTTATGCAGGAGGCAACCAATCAATGTGTTTCTCTCACTTCCACTCTCTCTAAAAATCAATAGAAAAATATCCTCGCCAAAACTGGTTTGGCTCAGTGGATAGAGCGTTGGCCTGCGGACTGAAAGGTCCCAGGTTCGATTCCGGTCAAGGGCATGTACCTTGGTTGCGGGCACATCCCCAGTAGGGGGTGTGCAAGAGGCAGCTGATGGACGTTTCTAACTCTCTATCCCTCTCCCTTTCTCTCTGTAAAAAATTAATAAAAAATATATTAAAAAAAAGAAAAAAGAAAAGAAAAATATCCTCAGGTCAGGATTAAAAAATAAAAGTTCACCACCTTATAGGATAATAACAAATTAGTAATTGAGGACACAAACTCTTAGGCATAAACTCAACCAATCACTCTGTTACAATAATAACTATCAAGTCGGAGTAATTCGCAAGATTCTAAATGTAATGCATAATATAAAGTAGAATTTACTTAAGTTAATATTTTAATAGTACCTTTTCATTTCTGAATAAGGCAATTGTATGAAAATAATATTTCTGCCACTTATAAGAAATAATATAAAGACAATCTTACCATTTTGCACTTCATCATCATGCATCAATTTCTACAGTTAAAATGAAAATAAAAAGCTTCAAATTTAAACTTAATTTAATTTAAACTTACTCTGTGGCCATAAACAATGCTTGAATAACACTGTTCATATAACATGTATTTCCTAGATTAATAAGACCAGTTTTCCCAGTTTCAGATTTTCCAGAAAGTCTAGACAAGCAAGATGCCAAAGCGTCAGATTGAGAAGTCCAGGCACTTTGATTGAGAATCAATTTAATCTTCTCCTCACTGGGCTTAGGTAAGTCCTGTAGATCATAAAGAAAAAAAAAATTAAAAAATATACTCTATTCTTGTTATTAAATTAACACCATAAATTTCTTCCACTATTTAACCTTTTTCCCCCTCCCTCTTAGTTTTGAAAGTACTTGACCAATTCTCAAAAACATACACAACAGGAATTCAAGTCACATGTGAACTATTCATGTTTCCTATTTATTTGAAAAATGTTTTAAAAATAAAACAGATCAGAGAGTACACTGTAGCACTATTCAAAGGCTATAGAATAAGGACCTACATTATCACACAATTCAATAATCGAAACCACCTTCTTTTATATTATGTAGTCAAAATAAAATGAAAAAAAAATCTTTTCATTCACTACCAATACCCAGTATTAATCTTATAAAGTCTCAAAGTAATTATGATGAAAAATGTTTAACCATATTGAAAATTATTATAAAATACAGATTCTTACTTGCTTTGTGATTTATGAGATAATATTTAAGAGTAAGTGATTTCAAACACGAGGAGAGCACTGGAGAATAAGAACATGTGGCTTTTTGAACTATTATCATTTGGCACTTACACCTTAGAGAACAAATAATATCTGAAGAAATTTTAATCTCCTGATTTTTTGAGCTATTATAAAGTGCTTCCTGAGTTCAGAGGAAGACCCTTGTTTCTTCTGAGCTTATTTCAGTCAATAGAATTTTCAAGACGTAAAGCATAACTAGCTTTCATCTATAGACATAGTGACATCATAGAGGGAGATTAACACTATCAAATCCATGACAGCTCTTATACATAAAGACATTTACTTCTGCAAGTGTCAAATGTCAAACCAATGGTATGCATTAATAGTGCTGTGTTCTGGGTTCAACCAATATAATTTTGATTTAATTAAATAGTAAAATGGTTTTTTATTCATTTCAGATACAGAAGATGAGACCTTATATTGTATTTCAGATCTCAAAAAGAATTATCAGTAGAACTGATTTATAATAATTTATAATTAAATCTGACTGAGGAAAGTTCTCTAATTCTTTTGCTACTCCCTAATTATGCAGTAAGTTTACTAAAAGTATGCTTAGTGTGACCCATTCTTCAAAACAGAGAATTAGTGGTTTTTATACTGAACATGTATACAAACTAAAAAAACAAGGCAAGTTCACAAATAGTTCAAGTAAAGATTCTATGAAATACGGACATCCATGAACAGTCCATAGCTAAAATGGAATAAAAAAAAAAAAAAACACAGCAAAAAAAAAAACAAAGTTAAATTTTCTTTAATGAACCCTGATTTTAACAAAATTTTTCATATAAAAAGCTTATTACCATAAGGTAATAAAATGAGTAGCTGGTTATCATCAAACATCCATCAATAACATCACGGGCTGCAGACCCATAAATACTATTGTTGCAACTATTATCATACCTTTATTGCTTCCAGAATGGGTTCGTAGAGATCTGGAAATCCAGAGTAATGATACATCATACAGTGTATTAATTCTGTTAATTGTACTAAGAAGGCTGTACTGGAAGGCAGACCATCACTTCTGAGGGAGTGAACCAAATTAACCACATGAGGAACAATCTGAAGAGAAAGGAAGACAAATATTCCTCAATCAATACAAATTGGCAACAAATTCTCAGGCCTACAAATAGAATTCAATTGTTACACAATCAGCAAATAACTTTCCATATGTTCAGCTACAGATTTTTTCTAAAACAAAATTGAGAAGTAAAAAATTTCCGGAATATCACGGTAAATTTAGTTTTCAAAGTCACATGATTTTAATTGCATATAATACACCTATTTGTCATCCTTATTCTCCACCCAAAATGCAAACTGAAGTCCTAGTCACTGCAGTCTAAAAATGCCTTCAATTGAAAAATGTTAGGAACAAACTTAAAAGATAAACCTAGAATTAGCATAAGAGCTCCATCTAGTGTGAATTTTAGAACTCTTACTTGGAAGAATTATACACGCTTTGAATATTAAAGTTTACTTCAAGAAAAGTCTTCAAAATACCTTTTGCATGTATCTAAAATTACAGTTCAGGTTACAGGATTACCTTTCATTTGGATAAGCATAGGGATGATGTCAGATGTTAGCATGGTGATCCTTACAAAATGACATCCATTCCCCCTCTTAAAATAAAGGGAATCCGAAACTATTATTTTAAAAGACTGGGGTTAAAAATAAAAGGAAAATCTAAACTGCTTATTGCTCATAAACATTTAGAAAACTGTTAAGTGTTGTAAGCACAATAATGTTCTTTCATTATAAAATTAGACTAAAAGTTAATACAGAAATAAAACTTTAAGAGGTTATTAATAAAATAAACTATTTTTCGGAAATGGTTCAATCCATTAGTACAGTGCTATACTTGTTCCAACTAAATAATTGTAACCTGATATTAGGTATTTATACTTCATATGTAAAAGTATTTTAAGTTTTATTTATAAAACATTTTTTGGGTTGCTAACTACCGGTAGTAATAAAAGTGAAGTTATAGCTTTAAGGTCTTATCATCAAATAGCATTAATAACATTTAATTGAGCCTGTGACCCTCAGTCTGCAGGCCAATGCTCTATCCACTGAGCCAAACCAGCTAGGGTGCTGGTCGATTCTTGCATATGCCTTGACTGTGTATCGAACCTGCAATTTTGGCATATCAGGACAATGGTTTAACTAATGATATATGTGGCCAGGTCATATTTTTACTTCATTAAAAAATTTTTTCTACTCATAAAAAGCATATAAAAACCAACTTGGTTCATATTAACACACATAATATTAATCTAGGTTTGCTCTAAAATACTTTAAACATATTATGAATAATGATGCTGGTGATTCCAGATTATTGCTCATACTTAACAACTCCTAACCTGAGTCCTTTGCAGAGTTATTCAAGTTATAGGTGATTTAACTACCACATGACCCACTACTAGATGCCCAAGCTAATTTTAGTTGACTAGGAGGTCAGGCTATCCCAACTACACAGGCAGTAATTAGGTCTTTGTTTTTAAGTTTTACTAAGTCAGATCACAATTTAATCTCAGATCTAACTAATCTACATATATAAAAGGGTAAGCGACCATCGCAACCGAAACACCAAACGGATGACTAAACAGGCTGTGTGGGGTGACCACGCTGGCAGGGGGTACAGTAAGGGAAGACCATGCTGGCAGGGGTACAGTAAGGGGAAACCACGCTGGCAGAGGTATAGTAAGGGGTGACCACATTGGCAGGGGGTACAGTAAGGGGTGACCACGTTGGCAGGGGGCACAGTAAGGGGTGACCACGCTGGCAGGGGGTACAGTAAGGGGTGACCACGCTGGCAGGGGGCACAGTAAGGGGTGACCACGCTGGCAGGGGGTACAGTAAGGGGTGACCAGGTTGGCGGGGTGACCAGTTGGGGGTGACCAAGCTGTTAGGGGGAGGCATTTGGCAGCAACTACGCCTGTAGGGGGGCGCAACTGGGGGTGACCAGGAGATCAGGGGTCAGTTAGGCATGATCAAGCAGGCAGGCAGATGAGCAGTTAAGAGCCAGTTGTCCTGGATTGTGAGAGGGATGTCCAATTGCCGATTTAGTCCGATTGGAGAGGGTGCAGGCTAGGCTGAAGGGACCCCGCCTCACCTCGTGCACAAATTTCGTGCACTGGGGCCTCTAGTCCTTAAATAAATGATTTCATATTTACTTACTTCAATAAGGAAAATAATTCAAAGGCAATCATTTATTATCTCAACTACTTTTTCAGAGAGATTAAGGAATGTGTGTATGCTCCATGAGAAGAGTAATAAACCTTAGAATGGATAATTATGTTGTTAGATATTCTCTTTCTTGGAAATTTTGAAAATAACATCCCTCCCCCTCCCACCAGCCCAAGCTCAAATGGCATACACATGACTGTGCCTGAAGCTAGGGGCAAATAACTGATGGTTTTTTTCCTTGGGATATTTTGCTAGCATATTTACTATATTAGCTCAAGTTTGAGTTAACCAACTGATATAAGGTTATTGATTTAATGATTAAGCCCAACAATTAGGGCAATTAACTCCTGAAATAACTCATCCTAAGTGATTTCATACATTGCTGTTTTGTGGTGACAAATGGAAACATTTGGGAGAAATACTAAACATTCTGAAAATAGATTCTTTGGAGGGAAATCCCACAATCTCAAATTTCTAAAATATCATAAAGCTATAAGTAAATAGATTTAAGACTAATGTACAATCTTTTCACTATATACAAATGTGACTCAATATTAAACTAAAATTTTAAGACAAGATTTTTCAACATAGAAATCTTGTTATAACTTACCAAATGGAATGCCTCTGGAGAATGCTGAAAACTAAGCAGCATGTGAGAAAGAACTGCAAGAGCACCAGGCCTCACAAGAGGAAACCGAAGTCGATTAAAAACCTTAAAAAAAAAAAAGACAAGACATCTATCTACAGAGTTTGTAAGTAAGCCATTAACCCAATCAGTGGTTATTTTCCTAGAACCAAAAATTATTTATGTGAATATCCCCCTTTCTGGAAGGTTCTCTCATACCATATGTTGACTTATTAAACCTTGTGAGAGCGAGAAAGTTGCAAAGTAACATGACAGAGATCAAGGGAATATAATGGTCTAAGCAACTCTTAAACTTCCTGATCAAATGAAAATCTGTCAAACCAAGTTTTTAGATGGTAACTCCCTGGTCCATTATTCAATTAATTTGACAAATAATTATTGTCAATAGAGGGTGGGTAGGAACAATAAAAAGTAACATGGAGATAAGTGATATGAAAACAGGGTATGATAAATAGAAAATGCTTAGTGGCAAAGGGGTCTGGTATTTATATAGGGTATTTTAAAAAATGCCTCATGAAAAATATGACATCTGACTATTAAAAACTGAAAGATGCCCTAGCCCAGTGGTTGGTAAACTCATTAGTCAACAAAGCCAAATATCAACAGTACGACTGAAATTTCTTTTGAGAGCCAATTTTTTTAAACTTAAACTTCTTCTAACGCCACTTCTTCAAAATAGACTTGCCCAGGCCGTGGTATTTTGTGGAAGAGCCACACTCAAGGGGCCAAAGAGCTGCATGTGGCTCGTGAGCTGTAGTTTGCTGACCATGGCCTTAGCCGGTTTGACTCTGGTTAGAGCGTTAGCCTGCAGACTAAAGGGTCCCAGGTTTGATTACAGTCAAGGGCACATGCCCGGGTTATAGGCTCGATTCCCAGTTTATATAGGGTATTTTAAAAAATGCCTCACGAAAAGCACCTTTTTCATTAGGCATTTTAAAAAATACCTTATATAAAATACCAGACCCCTTTGCCACTCAGCATTTCCTATTTATCATGCAGGAGGAGCCAATAAATGATTCTCTTTCATCATTGATTTCTCTCTCTCACTCTCTCTCTGTCTCCCTTCCTCTCTGAAATCAATAAAAATATATTTTTTAAAAAACTGAAGGAAATGAGTAAACCTGATGGATAATCTGAGGGAAGAGCATAGTAAGCAGGGCAAAGGCTCAGAGCCTCGAGTTCCTCCACCTGAAGTACTAAAGCTATAGCAATGAGGGCAGAGCACAGACGCTGAGGCAGAACAAAGGGAGACTGGATAAAGAGAAGCAGCAGTAATCCAGATTAAGTAGGAACTAGGTGACACCTGTAGCAGACCACGGGCAAGGGCAGGGAGGCTACTTCAGTCATTCTAGAAAGGGATGATGATGACTTTGGACCAGGGTGGTAGCAATGTGACTAGTTAAAAGTGGTTGCATTCTGAATATTTTTAAAAGGAAGTAATAGGGTTTAGGATATGGGCTGACAGAGACTGAAGAGACACAAGGATAGCTTCAAGGTTTTTGGCAACAGAAGGGGATGGAGTGGCCATTTTAGATAGGGAAGATCAGGTCTGGGAGGGAAAAATCAAGGGTTAGATTGTGAATAAGTTGAATTTGAGATTCAAGTATAGACAACTGGATAGATGAATATTGAGCTCATGGAAGAATAATGGACTAGAAATATTAAACCTGGCAGTCATTAACTTAGGGATGTGCTAAGTATGGGTGGAGAAGAAAGTAGATCAAAGATGAAACTCTAAGGCATTCTAAACTTAGATCAACTATAGGAGACTGAGATACCAGTGAACTAGGACAAAAACCAGGAGAGTATAATGTCCTGGAAACTAAGTGAGGACAAGAAGGAGTTTCAAGAAGGAGTGATTAACTGTGTCAAATACTGCTGAGAGGTCAAACCAGAGGAGGCCTGAGAAATAACTCCTAGGTTTAGCAACTTTGGAAAGCACTGGTGTCAAAAGATAGTTTTGGCAAAATCCTACCTAATAGAGAGGGAGTATGCTAATTGACCCTCACACTGTTGCAAAGATGGCAGCACCCACAGCCAATAAGGATGGAATATGATAATTGATTGCCCTACCCTCAATGATGGTGGTACCCATAGCCACAAGATGGTGGTGCCCAGTCCCCTCAGCCCCACCAGGGCAGCAGGTGCGTGGCAAGGCTGGCCTCACTGTGCACCAGCCTCCGGAGTACCCCCTGTCCCTTGAGCCCCCCAGCTGCCCAAGACCGGCCTGAGACGCAGGTAAGCCTTGACTGGTGGCTGCCCAGCCACCCAGGGTCACCCGAGGCTCTGGTAACCAGGGCCGGCCGAGGCTTGCGCTGCCAGCAGTGGCAGCATCAGTGGTGCGATGGGGCGTTGCCTTCCCCTGATTTCTGGGTCACCTTTCGCCTCTGAGGGCTCCTAGACTGTGAGGGGGCAGGCCAGGCTAAGGGACTGCCCATTCCAGTGTATGAATTTTCATGTACTAGGCCTCTAGCAATCTTAATAAAAGCTTGATTAGTTCGATTTAAGGGAAAATGGAAGAAACAGGTTTTCATATTAAATATCTAAAACAGCAAATTACTTGTTACCTATACTTAAACAGCATTTTAATTTTTTATAGCCTATTTAAAATTATTATCCGAAACAAAACCAAATAAGAACATACTCAAAATTAGATGCTTTAAAGGGGACAACCCAAAAATAAAAAGATTGATTATATTACCGTATTTGCCGGCGTATAAGACGATTTTTTGGCCCTGAAAAATATGTATTTGCCGGCGTATAAGAGACTGGGTGTATAAGACGACCCCCTAACATTTCCACTAAAAAATACAGAGTTTGTTATATACTCGCCATATAAGACTACCCCCCACTTGGAGGCATATTTTTCAGGGCCAAAAAGTCGTCTTATACGCCGGCAAATACGGTAGTTCATACATTCTAATCCAATATAACAAAAGCTTAATATGCTAAGTGTCTGGTTGTCTGTTCAACCAATTAAAGCATAATATGCTACTGATATGCTAAGGATGCTCAACTGCTCACTATGATGTACACTGACCAGCAGGGGGCAGATGCTTCAACTTAGCTTGCTGCTGGGGTCAGGCAGATCGGGACTAAGCAAGACAGGCCAGACATGCCCTCAAACCTCCCATAGTCTTTCCCTGGCTGGCCAAACTCCTGAGTCCCTCCCTGGAAGGCTGGCCCTGACAGACCTCGATTGGGACTAGGTGACCCAGCCCCAGTCGTGCACTGGTGGGGTCCCTTAGCCTGGCCTATGCCCTCTCGCAATCCGGGATCCCTTGGGGGGTGTTGGAGAGCCAGTTTTGGCCTAACCTCACAAGCTGAGGGACCCCACTGGTGCACAATTTCGTGCACTGGGCCTCTAGTAGACATATACTCCCACTTACCAGTTTTATTTTCAGTAAAGTAACATCTATCAAAATAGTAAACTTTTGGACTGCTGCCAGTCCTTTCAAGAGTGCAATCACCCATGTATCCACATGCTGAGCCAATGGCCAGGACAGCCAATCAATCATTCTGAAAATTAAAGAAAAAGAAATTATTAATATCGACAATATTTTCAACATTATTTAGAAATAGGTTACAGTAGACAATTACTTTCTTTGTGACTCAATATTTACTGAGCTTGCTTGTAAAAAGCACTAATCAAGATGTAGAAACAAGTATAATGGGTGCTTGTACTCAAGGAGTTTCCAATCATTTAAGCTGAGATTCTTATATAACACATTTTCATAAAAAGAATTTCTGATAAACTATCATTTCACCTTAATTTTTAAACTTATGCTACATATTGATATTAAGAATTTATTAGGCAAATTTACTCTAAGAAGAACAGTTCAAATATAGCTATCTGAACTAAGACATACAAATATAAACCAAAATTTTTTCTCTCTGGAAATACGAAATGCACTGTTAAAAATACACCTAGACTTTGAATTGTGATACAGGTCTCTTCATCATTGTTAGAATTCTACTAAACAAAGTCAACAAAAGGAAACTTCAAATAGATAAAAAGAGTACTGAATGTGCAAATATCCTAAGTGGCCTCATCTTACATTAGTGTTTTCCTTCTTGAATATCAACCCAATTAATTGGGAATAAAAACAAAGTAATATAGGGTTTGATGGAGATTGTCCCTAATGTTAGACATCAACCACAATGAAGACTTGTACAACTCTTGGAAACCAATTGGGTCAAATGTTCATATTATTTGATCCAGCAATCCAATTTGAGGGATTATATAATAAGAAAGTAGTAGTGAAAAAACAAACAAACAATTTTAGTTATCGAGTGATCTGGTTTAAAAATCCAATTCACCATTTATTAGCTGGGGGACCTTAAATACTTAGGTAAATTATTTAACATTTTTGTGTCTGTTTCCTTATCTGTAGAATATATGTAGACATGTTTATTTTATAGAGCTTATGTGAACAGTAAATGAGTTAAAATATATCACTGGAAATATCCATTGTGATGCCTCTCTTCCACCAAATATTTTTAAAGGACTGACTTCTAAATTGAAATGGTTATTTTCATAACAGCTAAGTTACAACTGTCTACATTAACACTAGGGTATTATATTTATTAAGGTTTCTGCTCTAAAGATTTATTTCCCATTGGTCAGGGTGAATGCAACCCAGGTATGTGCCCTTGACCGGGAATCGAAATGGAGACCTTTTGATGTATCTAACCAGAAACCACTGAGCCACACCAGTCAGGGCTGAGGCTGCTCATAAAGTCTAATGGAACATTTGCATTTCTTTGCATTACAGAAAATGACAGTAAAATGTAAGTGCTAATATGGGGGAAAATATAGTAATATAGGGAAAATATAGAGTATAGGGAAGTATAAGTAAGTATGGGAGTATGGTAAGAATAAACACTGCTATACTTTTCAATTATATTTGTAACATAAGAATAATTACTTCAGGTAGATTATGGGTTAAATAGCATCATGTAGCTAAATTAGAAATATAATACAAAAACTGGATTACAACCTCCCATAAAAACCAGTAGGTAAAAATTAATTTTCAAATATATTTTAAAAACAAAATAAAATCATAAGATGGATATTATGGTTGTTTTGAAAAGATTGAAAAATTAAGACCAGGAGTGCTGAATGGAAAGAAGTAGAATTTGCACTTGACTGAGTAAGTGGTGAAAGTCACTGCAGTTTGATCAGAAGGGTAAAATGAGTAGGTCAGGCTGACTTTGAGAAGAGAGATAAAGTCACTGCTGGCAAAAAAGACCAACCAGAAGACTGTTGCAATGTTATGGCATGAAATGAAAAAGTAAGCTACTGTTACTTAGGCAATGAAGGTGAGGGACCAACCAATTGATTTCTGATTTTACTTTCACTTGTGAAATCTGTATTTCTCTGTATCTTTCTATTTTACTTAGGTGACAACATAATTTATGATATATTCATTTAAAAAAGAAAGAAATTTTAGTGCTATTGCAGTCACACTGGCACAAGTGTTGCTGCTAAACAGAACACAGAAGGAGTGTCTTTGTGGACATGGAGGAGATAAAAAGTGTTTTTTAAAAGTAAATGAACAATGAGAACTTTACATAAAGACTTAGAACTCAACCACATATAAATGAGAATTGATAAAGTGATAATAAAGGGAAAAGTCAATAAAAAGAAGTAATATGAAGAAGATCCTAATAGTATGATATCACAGGACTAGCTATTGAATAATAAGAAAATAAAGATAAGAAAAAAACACCACATTTTAAACAGACAAATGCTAATAGTGTATTACTCAGAAATCCTGATGGCAAGAGAAAGTAAAAATAAATATTTAGCTAGAAGAAAAAAATAAGATCCCAGAGGGAAGAAACAGGTCACAAAAAACAATGAGCAAAGAAACTAGTAAAATATGGTAATAATCCAAAAAACTCCTGCCTGTACAACATGTGTAAATGTATGTATGTTATTAGAAATGAAATAAAAATGGATTTGTCAATTACTGGGATGCCTGTCAAGCCTATAGTAAGGTAAACAATTAATTTGGAGACTCTTTATATATTTGATTCCATGATTTCAGTTTTAAACATTTCTCTCTAAGTTTTTCATTATTGACAAAAATGTAACAAAATATTTCCTCCTCCCAAATCTACAGTTACCATCTATAGTGTCATGAAGAAGTACCTGCAAAAAGCTTGGGTCATGCTTGCATCTTTGACATTTGGATCCGTAGTAAGGCTCTTGATGAGAACTGTAATCATCTGAAGAGGAATATGCTGCACAAGGCTTGCCAGTGCTACAGAAGGTTCAAATGATGCATCTATTTTTTTTAATTAAAAAGAAAAAGGGATATGGCAAGAAGGTTCAAGTGAAGTATTGAGAGAGAACAATTAACTAAAAAAAAAGTAATTGCAGCAAAGATGTTAATCGGAAAACAGTTGTCAAGCTCTACCTCATGGGTACTGGTAACATAAAAGGAAAGTTACATTACAGAAATTAGAGATTAAAAATTACAATGATTGTTTATTCTATAGACAGAACTACTGCAATATAAAAATTATTGCCATATTGGGTCCATGAGTTACTTTATTTTCTTGCATTTTTTAATATTGTCTTTGTCGAGCTAAAATATTCATTTAAAAAGCAGAAATGTAAGATTTAATTCCCAGGTTAGATTGTCCAAAGTAACTTATAACTATTAATTACAGTAGTCTGTAAAGTGTTCTAAGGAAGATATTTAAAAATCTCTTAAAGCCCTAGCTGATTTGGCTCAGTGAATAGAGCGCTGGCCTGTGGACTGAAGAGTCCCGGGTTCGATTCCAGTCAAGGGCACATGCCCAGGTTGTGAGCTCAATCCCCCATAGAGATCATTGATGTTTTCATCTCTCTCCCTGTCCCTTTCTCTCTGAAATCAATAAAAATAAATTTAAAAAATATATATCTTAAAGAAGTGGAAATTTGGGGAGGGGAACTTTACTTAAACCATATAAAAATCCAAGGTGAGCACCTTTATTGCTACAGTTGAAAAAGTTCTGGGGAAATATAACTCTAGCAACACAGGCAATACAAAATTAAAAAAATAAATAAACCAATTCAGATACTGCAAATACAAAGTTGGTAATTCTTTTGTAAATTTATTCAACTCATCAGAATGCATGGAGCTTGTTAAAACTGCTCTTCTGGTTCTCAAGGTAAAGGATGACACCTCTGTCACAAGTTCAATTTCCAACAGTAGCCAGGGAGAATGGCTGTACCAAGTAGAGAGGAACTGAACATGATTTTGGATCTACTGTCCTAGAACCTACAGAGCTAGAAGCTCCAAGTTCAAGTAAAATTCCTGGATGACAAAGCATTTTCTTACTAAGTGTCACTTGACCCCTCCCTGCTTCTAAGGATGCAGTTCATGGGCTATCCTCCAAGTGAAAAAACACCCATTAGGTCCTCAGATTCTTTCCCTTCCCTCAGTCTCTCTCAGGAACACTATTGTAGACAGAAAACATCATTACTCAAAAAACTACAGTTAACTGGGATAAGCCAGTAATAAAACTGCACGAATTTTAAAAAGTGGGAAAATTAAAAAAAAAAACCAGGGGAGCCAGGCTGGTGAGGCTCAGTTTTGGAACACAGACCTAAGAACCAGGAGGTCAAGGTTTGATTCCCAGTCAGGGCAGGTGCCAAGGTTGCAGGCTCCACCCCCAGTAGGGGGCGTGCAGGAGTTAGCCAATCAATGATTCCCTTATCATTCATTGAAGTTTCTCTCGACCCTTTTCCCTTCCTCTCTGAAATCATAAAAAAAAAAGGAGGGGGTGCGGGAGGGAGCTCATGGTAACAAAATAACAGGGTTACAGTGCAATAATAATATGGTAAACACTTTTAGGCTACCATTAGTCACTAACGATTAGAAGCTTTATTTAGTAGCTGTCATCCTCAAAGCATTTCACAACTAGGGCAGAGGCTGGGTTAATGAAGCAACCTGTTTAGTGCCAATGGTCTTAGACCTCCAAGTTCTCAACGTTTCAAATAAAAACCCGGCCTTCGGTTGAAGGTAGAAACGACATCCCGAATAGGACAGTTGGATGGGAATAACATTTCGGCCGAGGCACTAAGATTTGTTCTCCATTAACCATATGTTCAGGGCAGGGAAGCACACACGGGGGGTGTGTGTACGTGGGTGAGACAGACCGGAACTTCCGAGAGAGAGAGATTTTCTTGGGGGATACCAATGGCCCTTACCCGTGGAAGAGATGCTGGCAAAAATTTCCTGCAGGGAAGGCAGCAAGGTGGAGGGCTCGGCCTTCCAGATGTTCTGCAGCAAGCTGCTCACTTTGGTCACCTGGGCGACATACTCCCGCAGCTCTTTCTCCTGGGCGGACTGGCACTGGAAGTGGCCTATCGTCCGAACCAGCTGCTGGCAGAAGGTGACGGCCAGCTTCCCCTTGGGGACGCACTGCGCGAAGTCGCTCAGGAGGTCGCTCAGCCGGGCGCACAGCGGCGGCTCGGGCCGCTCGCACACCAGCCGCAGCACCTCCACCTGCAGCAGGCCGAAGAGGTCCAGCACCGAGGGGCAGCTCATGATGAGCTTCAGGCCGTTGTGGATGTAGTCCAGGATGGCCGCGTCCCTCCGGTCCAGCGAGTGGTAGCCCTGCTGAAGGAGGCCCAGCACGAGCGTCCTGTTGAAGAAGGCCTCGAACTCGGGCCGGTGGTACCGCGCGTAGGCCTCCAGCACCTGGCGGCCCACCTGCCGCTGGAAGGGGTCCTGGCCCTCCAGGATGAGCCGGGTGGTCAGGTCAAACATGGCCCGGCACTGCGCCTCGTCCTGCCAGTGCTCGGCCGACTCCACCACCTTCCGCACGATCACCCGCTTCACCGGCAGCGGGTAGGAAGAGCTCACCAGGCCCTCCAGGATCTTGTCCATGGTCGTCGCGCCGCGAGGAGGCGGCCGAGCGGCGGGGGGCGGGCGGAGGAGGCGGCCCCGAGGGGGGGCGGGAGGACCCCGGGGCGGAGGGACACTTGGAGCTCGGCAGCAGCAGCAGCAGCAGCAGCGGGGTCGGCCACCGCCACCGCCGCCTCAGCAGCCACATTTATCGGGCAGGGGGGCCCATGCAGGCGCGGGCGGGGGTTGGCAAACGTGGGGCGCGTGAGAACCAGCCCCGCCCGCGGCGGGCCTAGGGAGCCGGAGGCCCGCACGCCGCCGCCGCCACCGCCGCCGCCCCGGGTCCGCGGTCCTGCTCAGCATCAGCTCGGAGGCGTCGGCGGAGGCGCCCCCGGCGGCGGCGGCGGGCTCTTAGGACGCGGGGCTGCGAGCCGGCGGGTGGAGGAAGCGCGCCTCCGCGTCGCGGGACCCGGGCGGGCGTCCGGGCTCCGGCAGGTGTGGAGGCGAGACGGGGGCCGTGGGCTGAGCCTGGAGCCGCTGCTGTCACCGCGGGTGCCGCCTGCGGTGCCGGGAAGGGAAGGCGGACACCCTTGACCCGGATTCAGAAGGTGCCCGAGTAGGAAGTGACGGAGTACTACATATCTGGGTCAAGGCCCGCCCCCTCCGCACCGCCCCAATCCCGTCCTTCCCCCCTCCTCGGCCCCTCGGGCGCCCCACTAGCCTCACCCTCCTCGCTGCGCCCGCCCCCGCCCCGCCCCGTCCGCCCCGCCCCTTCGCTGCTGCGCACGCGCACGGCCGCTTCCGGTGGAGTCGCGGGGCGACGCTCGCGTCACTGGGGATCGAGTGTCAAGTCACAGGCGCCTTTCCGGAAGGAGGGCCCGCCTTTCCGGAAGGAAGGCCCGCCTTTCCGGAAGGAGGGCCCCAAACGTAGGTGGCGGCGGCGGCGGCCGCAGCCTCGGCTATAGGAGTCCCGTCTTCGGATCTCTGTCGCTTCTTCCCGGGTTAGGTTTACTCGGTGAAGCCTGAGAAACTGCCGTTTATTGTCAAATGTTGTGAAGGACAAAGTTTTGGAAATTCAAGCACTTGAGGAGAAAGAAGGGAAAAAAAATAACTCCAATGGAGGCGACATCGTTTATGGACTTGGCTCATCCTTCAAGAAATGAGCTCGAGTTCCTAAAGATGCGAGGGCCTTTCTTCTCCTTTGTGGTTAATAAAGTGAAAACTGCTCCCCGAGGCAGAGGCTTAGCGACCTTCAGTGTCAGGAGAGTTTGTTTTATCAAGCCTCTAGCAGATATATATATATTTTTTATCAAGCCTCTAGCAGATGTATTTTTTTTAGAGAGCTTTTGTGGCCTATGGAAAACTTGACAAGCTGTCTAAAAAAGTGGAAGGGGAGTTACTGGAAAATGACTGGTGAGAAAATGAAAGATGGGTTTATCTAGGGAATCCTTCAAAAATGTATACACACACTTTGAATAACTATAAGGACAGTGTTTATTAAAGTACATTTCATGTTCAAAACCGAGCTATCAGATTTTAAAGGGGGACACCTTCTATATACCTGGGTCATAGTAAAGAGTACTATGAAAATTAGTTGAAAACTTCACATTATTTAATATATGTATATGCTGCCATTGAAGATAGTTCATAACAAGGAAGAACAGATACAGTCATCATGCTTGTACTCTTTCAAGTTAAAGTCCAAAGATTCACTGTAAGACTTTTTGCTTTAATCAGAGGCCTTTATATTGGAAAACATTCCCTAATTATAACCCTGTAGAGTTGGCCTGTAATAGTTGTGAACTCAGACATTAATGGCCTTGTAATATGGGACACAAGATTACACATAAATGGTTTGTTTTAATGTCCAATAGAAAAATGAACAAAATTGTAAGTTGTTTACTTTGGTAAATACTGTTTTGAGTGTTTATGGGTTTTTTTTTTTTTTGGTATTTTTTTTACAAAGTGGTTACACCAATATATTTAACACATCAAGTTGGATAATCTTAAAAAGAATAGTTTAAAGAGATAGGAGCTGGGCAGAGGAAACGAGAATAAATTTGTTGGAAGAAATTGAAGATAAAAGATGAAAAAAAATTGATGGATTTAAAAGGCAATCATGCAAGAGTACAGGAGTAGCTAAGAAACTTTTCCTTTTCAAATAGATGGAATATAAAACCGCAGTGAAAAGTCTGACTTTATTGGAAATGGTGCCACACTAAGAAAAAAAATAGGGTGGTTGAGCCTTGACCTATGAAACAGGCGGTCATGGTTGGATTCTGGCCAGGGCACATGCTTTGGTTGCAGGCTTGATCCCCAGTAGGGGGTATGAAGGAGGTAGCTGATCAATGATTCTCATCATTGATTTTTCTCTCTCTCCCTCTCCCTTCATCTCTAAAATCAATAAAAATATATTTTAAAAAGACCAAAATAATGTAGAAATTAAAGCATTAAGCTCTAGCCTGTTCAGCTCAGTGGATAGAGTGGCAGCCTTCAGACCAAAGGGTCCCAGGTTCAATTCTAATCAAAGGGTTGTACCTTGGTTGCAGGCTCCTCCCTGACCTGATTCCTAGTCGGGCTTGTGCGGGAGGCAACCAATTGATGTGTTTCTCTCTGTCTTTCCCTCTCTCTTTCACTCTCTCTAAAAATAAAAAATAAAATAAAGTATTAGAGGATTGAGTATGTGGATTTGAAATGTAGCAGAAAAAAATTGGAGTCAATTGAGGATAAATGAGGATTGGTAAACAAGAGTAGTGAAGTGATTAATCCAAAGCAGGTAGGAAAAAAATATTGGTTAATTAAAAAGTTGACAAATTCTCTGAATCATCAACAACATTTCCCCATTTCTTTTAATATTATGTCTTCAGAAACTATAGTAAAATAAGATGTGTGAGAGATACAAAGTGCATTTTTTTTCTGTCTATATAATACAGATAACATAATTTCATACTATCAGGCTTCCCAAAGCACTGGGACTCAGTATTTTTTGTTGAGGATATCACCCCAGGATATTTAGATTTTTAGAGAAAATGGAAGGGGTGGAGGGAGGGAGAGAGAGATATCAGTTGGTTGCCTCTCCCATGTCCTCTGCCTCCCCACAGGCCAAGCCATGACTCAGTATTTTTAAAGTACTTCTTGAGTGATAGGTGCATGAAACAAGATATTTAGCAGGTTCTTATGCCAAAGTATTCAAAACATGTTTCTTTTGCCATTAGTAAAAAAATTATATACTATGTTCTATTATGATTATAAGATTTAAATTGGAAGTGGTCTACTTTAAATAATTTATTTGATAACTAAAATTTATATAACAGTGCCATATTCCTGTTCAATATTATTTTACTCTTTTTTATTTTTAAAAAATATATATTTTATTGATTTTTTTTTACAGAGAAGAATGGAGAGGAGAGAGATAGAGAGCTATAAACATCGATGACATGTAGACATCGACCAACTGCCTCCTGCACACCCCATACCAGGGATGTGCCCACAACCAATGCACATGCCCTTGACCGAAATCGAACTTGGGACTTTTACTCTTTTTTTTTAAAAAAAGATTATTTTTATTTTTTATTGTTGATAGTATTACAGATATCTCCCATTTTTCTCCCCCACCCCACTCTCCTTCCAGTCTTTACTCCTCCTTCCCAGGTCTTCACCACAGAAGTCTATGGAAAGTTTTTTACTATAGTATGTCTTGCTGCTAATGATTAGTGTAGTAGTTACTACCCTAAAGGCTTTAAGACTTTTGTAACCATTCAATTGCTAATTAAATAATTTTATAAACATACATCTGGGAATGGGAGTCAAGTGATGGGGATGAAAGAAAAAGTTCAGATAGAAAATTATTACCCTGGAGAGCCGTGTACCCTGGGGAGACATGTGCCCTGGGAGAGCTGTGTGTCCCGGGGAAGCAGTGGGACCCGGGGGAGGGGTGGTGTGAACCAGAGGAGGAGTGGACTCTATTCGTGTGGTCCTGAGATAGTTAACCATAAAACAAGCAGATTGTCAAATGACAGCGGGGAGGGGAAGGAGACCTGGGGGGAGATAAGAGAACAACCTAAGGACTGGTATGCATGAATATAAGTACAATCAACGAACACAGAACTCTGGGGAGGGAGGGCATGAATGGGAGGTTTGGGGGTTGGGGGACAATGGTAAGCTATGTACCTTAATAAGTTAAAAAAAAATGAGTATGGCAGAAAAAAATAAAAATAAAAATAAAACTGGAAAAAAATTATTAAACATCCTCTATTTGCCTGAAACAATATTTTATACTTTATCCTTAATTCTCAAAACAGACTTTTGGAAGTAGATGCTAATAGTTTCATTTTATAGGTAAAGTAATGAAGCCATAAAAGTTTAAATAAGTATTAGGTGAAAATTGTGTTTGTTTGTGATTGGCAAAGAGAAAAAGCATTTCCAAAAGCAGGTTAGAGTTGGCCAACTGAAACAGTTTTATTATTAGATTAACTTTCCCCTATGGCATTTATGTCACCCTATACCATCCAATTTATTGTGTAGAATAGAACTATTGTTATTGGACAGGATGAGGTATTCCTTCCCCCATTTAGTGTTAGAATTTTCTGAGATTTGCATAGGAGACTGAGTGATTTTTATTTGTGTAGAATTACATCTGTGTATTTCTAAAGTCCCATTCCAGTCATAGAAGTACAGTTGTGATCTCAGTAGAGCTAAATACAAAGCCAGTGTTCAGAGTTTCCATTCCAAGTTGCAGCCAGTTCCAGTTCAATATCAGGCTAATTATAGTCCATTAGTCCATTGTGTGTGGGGGTCTACATGGCAATCTGCTTTATTCAGTCTACTTAGTCAGATGTTAATCTCATTCAGAAACATCCTTACAATCACACCAGGGAGTAATATTTAACCAAATACTAGGCATCTTGTGGCCCAGTCAAGATGACATACAATTAACTTATCACAATCCACCCCTTATCAACTTAGCACTCATACACTTCTCAAAATCATATTTAATCTCAAAATAAAGACAATCCTATCTAATAAAAGGGTAATATTCAAATTAACTATCACTCCGTCACAAAGATGGCAGTGCCTATAGAACCCCGGGTATACAAAGGGAGGGAGGGGCCTCTGGCCAGAGGCCAGGGCACGGGATGCTGGCGTCATTGTGGGCTGGGCTGAGAGACTCCCTCCTCCCCATAGGGATTTCATACACCCGGCCTCTAATAAGATAGTAATTCTAACCTGCATACAATCAGAGAAGTTAAACCTTTTCCCAGAGAGGAAGTAAAGTCCTTGAGGGATGTTTACTCTTCTCCTTGATAACCTGTAATTTAAATATTATGATGCAAAATTAATAATACTTAAATACTATATGTTATGTTACATGATAAGGGGATAAAAGAGGAAAGAAAGAATATATATATTTTAAATCAGGGGGTAGAAATGGGAGTGGCATCATTCACTATTACCTCTAGTGACCTATTAGCAAAATTTTTGCTCCCTATTTTGTGCTCAGGCAAAGAAGGGCTGTGCTGGCTGGGTGATATATATATATATATATATATATATATATATATATATATATATAATATATATACAAGCATATTTATAATAAATTCAACAGGAATACTTAAGACAATTAGTTTTCATTATTATAACTGGTCATGTGATAATAGATGGTGTTTATAAAAACCCTTTTATGCTATTCTGTATTCCCTTTGCTCTTAGTAAGCACTTAAACTGGTTGTGGTTCTTTGCCTGGTGGAGTGACCCAAACCGTCATTCCTGAAGAACTGGGCCATTAGTAGTCCTGTGTGGATTGGATTGTTGTAGATTTCCATTGACTTTAATCACAGGGCATGCGATACTAAGAGATACCCTTAGGGATTTCTTAAAATCCAGACAGAGTGCATTCCTTATTTCCATTGCAGAGTAGCAGTCCTATTTCCCTTTGATAGTCTGGATTAGTCACCCAGCCAGCACAACCCTTATTTGCCTATTGATTCATAGGTATGAGGAGTCCAAAGTAGTCTAGTGGCATTCTCAACTCCCAATGGGATGGAATCATTATTGTGTTTCCTGATGGAAGCATCCTTCCCTTTGGAATTAAGATTTCTAAGCCATCTGAGCACAGGATAGGGAACAAATTGTTTTCTAAGGTTACTAGGGATAAATAGTGAGTGATGCCACCCCATTTCTACCCCTTGATTTTTGGATCTGTGAATCTTGGGTATGAGAGGAACAGCACCATGTAACAGATGCTGATTCAGAGTATATACAGCCTTTCAGAGAACTTTGCTCAAGCCTGGCAAGTTATTGTTATTTAGCTGACACTGTAATTGAGTCTTTAAGACTATTCCACTGTTCTGTCAAAGCCAGTTGTTGCGGCATGTTGGGGAACATGGTAAAGCTAGTGAATTCCATGATCATGAGCCCATTGCTGCACTTCACTTGCTGTAAAGTGAATTCCCTGATCAGAAGCAATGCTGTAGAATACCATGATGGTGCACAAGTTCTGTAAGTTTACAGATGGTAGCTCTCACATGAAGCATTGTATGCAGGGAAGGCAAACCCATATCTATAGCAAATGTTTATTCCAGTAAAAGAAAACACTGACCCTTCCAAAATGGAGTAAGTTCCATGTAGTCAACCTGCCACCAGGTAGCTGGCTATCATCACGGGGAATGGAGCCATATCAGGAACTCAGTGTTGGTTTTTGCCGTTAGCAGATTGGGCACTCGGCAGTGGCCATAGCCAGGATGGCCTTGTTGGGTGGAAGTCCATATTGCTGAGCCCATGTGTAACCTTCATCCCGGTTACCCTGGCTACTTTGTTCATGAGCCCATTGTAATAAATAACAGTGGTGGCTGGGAGGAAAAATAATTGGCCATGGACTATAAATTATTATGTAACCATATTCATAGCCATTTCTTCTTCCAAGCAAAGTGGACAATGAGACACATTGCTCACAGTTATGCCCATAACTGAGAGAATTTTTCTTTGCTACTGTCTTTCAGGTATGTCCCAGAAAGAAGGACTCCTGTGCTGCAGTTGCCCACTTTTGGGTGGTGCCTGCATATTGTCCCAGATGATCTAGTAAACCAGGCCAGTTTTCTCTTCCTCTGTCAACTGATGATAGGCAACTCCCTATGACACCAGAAGTGCAAGCTGGGAGAGAGAAGGTAGTGTGGCAAGAGTGGCAATCATAGGCATTTGGGTCACTTCCACAGATAACTGGTCCTTTCAGGGTCTGCTTAGGCCCAATTACATATATACCATTTCTGTTTTCACCCACCCAATGGAGTGTTGCTGTGTGTTCTCTATTTATGGCTTGGTGGGTTAGATAAACACCCAGTTCATGCTGAGCAGCACAGGTCATGTGGTATCTTCATGGCTCATGGTTGTGCATTCAGTCTCTACTAAGGCTCAAAAGCAATCCAAGAGCTATTTTTCCAAACACTGTAAATTTGCATGTAAGTGTTTTACAACAAAGTCTAGAGTAAGTTGCTGCATTTTGCTCACCAGGTCCAATCAGCATAGTGTCATCAATTAATGCACCAGTGTGCTATCTTGTGGAATGGAAATGAGTTATGGTTCTTAAGTAACTGGTGGTTTCAGGGTTTGCTTAGGCTCATGAAGGCCTATTTGAAGTTAGAGCTCATGAGTATAAATGAGACCAATTTATTTGTTTCCTGCAGCCATGTTGGTATATGAACAGGTGCAAGTATGTAAGAGGCAGGAAGTTAAAAATAACCAGGGTTGTGGTTTGGCCAAGTACAAAGAGACAAGAGAGGGTCAAGAGCATTGAGTGTATATAAGGAAGTGACTATGATTGACCATGCATTTTAAGCTAGATAAGGACAAAAGTTAAGATACGAAGGGTAAGAAATAATAAAAAGATGTTAAAACCTCAGAGGGAAAGCAGGGGAGAGTGGGTGGGTGAAAAGAGATCTAAGAACTTGTATGCATATATGCATAGCCCATGGACACAGACAGTAGGATGGAGAAGACCTGGGACAGGTGGTGGGGGGCGAGCTAAAAGGGGTCAATGGGGTGGGGTGGGAAGGAGATATATGTAATACTTTCAAAAATAAAGATTTACATTTAAAAATATACATTAGAATAAATGAATTATAGTTTCTAGTACAGTCAAGAAGGTTGTTGGAATTTTCCAGATTCCAAGCTAAAAAGAAAGGAGATGGTGATAGGAGAGTGGAATGCATCACACTGAGATGTTTGAGAGGCAGTAGTTACTAGGCATGACAGGGATTAAGTTATGGATGAGAGTAAGTAGGTTGAGTAGGGTGGAGGATAAAGTTAGTGGAGGAGAGAAGGTCAAGGCACTGAGTTAAAACTTATTAGATGGATCATCTATGTGAACACTAAAGCCAACTGGGAATTATGACAAGAATAGGGTTTGAGACAGTGTCAGGTAGTTAGGAACTAAAATTTCCAAGGAATGGAATGGGGAGGAGGAGAAGTGGATACTGGCTTGGGTGGTGTTTGAACACTGGAGCAAGGATAGGCAGTTAGTGTTGTAACTTGATGTCATAAAATTTAAATGGGAATGTTTATGGAGAAAGGAGGAAGAATGGTCTGGAAGGAGCGACAAGGAACATACATGTCATCTTCTCTACCTGCAGGCCTTTAATAATAGTGGAGTTTGGGCTGCATTGGAGTGGGCTGCAAGGTTGATTGGTTTTAAAGCAAGACATGAAGGGAATGTTCAGAGAAGGCAATTTGGTGTCTGAGAGGAAACAGTGGAAAGATTTAAGGAAAGATTGAACAGTTGAACAAGCCAAGAAATGGGTCAGAAATGGGAAGTTCAGAGCCTTATGGGTATTAGTGTCCCAAAGACAACTTGGATGTTTTGTGGTAACTAAAATCAACAAGCATAAAGGGCATAATGGTATTAGTCTTGATGAAAGTCTTTGATAAAATATTTTCAGAACTGAAGCTATAATGAAACAAATGTGAAACCTTAATGCCTACTCAAGGACAAGCTTGGAGTTAGATTAGTCACAAGTGAAATGTCTGTTGGCAAAGTGTCTGCCTTGTAAAGGGCACAGGGTGGAATAAGAGGTTATGAAGAAATCTGAAGACCTTGAAGATAATCAAGGTTTATTATTCATTACCTTTAATTTCCATCCTATAGCAATTATTACTGTTATCTCAAAGACTTCCATTATCATAAGAGGAGCTTTTCAAAAGCTAGGTGGTAAGTTTCTGCCCTCCTGCCTGAGAGGAGATTGAACAGCTGTAGCTGTTGATTTATAGACATTTTACCAGTTATTACAGTCACACAAAATTAGATACTTGAAACTTGATCTTTTTAAAAATCCCCCCAAATCAAAGCAGTTGTAACTGACTAACATGAATTCAAAATGAAAATGGTGGGGGATGCCAAACTTAAAAAATGGACAAAAATGTTTATAGGCACATAAAAAGCTAACAGTTCTCTCTGTGGTACCTAAAATCATCAACATGATGCAAGCAAAGAAAGGGGGTAAGAATATTAATTATTGTTTGATTCCTGTTTTGGTCAACCCCCTTATCTTATCCTTAAGACTAGACCTGCGTGTCTCCTCTTTACTTATTTATAATAGAAATTCAGAAATATTATTACTGCTTTTGAATGTTGAGAGGTTGCGGGGGCCTGATGTGGTGGGATCTCCCTTTTCCGCGTCCCGCACGGAAAGAGAGATGAACGAATTGGTTCTAAGGGGAGGCGGCCAGGGATTGAGAAATATTAGAAATAAAGAGAGAAGACACAGAGATAGATTTTTAAGCTGGGAGCTGGGAGGGCCGCTGACCTCCTCTGCTGGAGAGGCAGACTGACGACCTCCTGAGCCATGCAGTACATCTATTTATACTCGAGTCCACCAAGGGGGTTTGACAGAAAAACAAGGAGCCTGGGAGGGCCCAGGTCCCACCCACTCCTTCCTCCTGGACAAACACAAGCCAGGAACTAAGAATAACTCCTCACTCCAATATCCCGGGCCCACTCAGCAACAATCTAAAGAATGTCCAGGTATCTTACCATTTGGCCCTCTACAAGAGGTGAAAAGTTTTCTGGTCAGGGACAACCAAGGCTATGACTAGCTGGGAGAGGGGCATGTAACTACAGGATGGTATAACTAGGGATGAGGTATAGAGCAGGTGGTTGTTGCATGGTTGTAGTTTTACCTGTTTTGTGATTGAGGTATTTGCAAATCAGAAAACTCCTGTTTGCTAAAATGTGTAGAATGCTGGAATGGATAATTGTGCATTGTTTTAAAGATTTAAATGGAAGGCAGGAATGAGAACCTTATCATTTACTGTTTATGTTGTTTTTAAAGTTTCTGCAATAACAATTAATGTAGAAGACAACACTATGTCATTGCAAATTAAAGCTCATGTGTTTTTTTAAAAAATATTTTATTGAATTTTTACAGAGGAAGAGAGAGGGATAGACATTTAGAAACATCGATGAGAGAGAATCATCGACCAGCTGCCCCTTGCACACCCCCTACTGGGGATGTGCCCACAACCAAGGTACATGCCCTTGATCAGAAATGAACCCTGAACCTTTCAGTCCGCAGGCCAACGCTCTATCCATTGAGCCAAACCGGTTTCAGCAGTTCATGGTTTTTTTGTTTGCTTTTTGGTGTGCAATTAAATTGACTTTTTTTTTCTTAAAATTTTTGTAGAAATTATCCCCTTAGTTTTGGAATGTTTTACATAAAATAATTACTCTGGTTGCAGCAAACCTCTCTAATTATTTAAATAAGCTCTTTAGTGCTATGTTTAATGTTATGTGGGAGATAAATACATATTAGTGATCTTCTCTCCCATGGTCCCTTTACCCAAGTCTCACTAACTCATTCTTTCAGATCCCAACTGTCCCATCTTCAGGGGAAGCCTTACCTTACTAGGTCACATATTCTGTAGAAAGCCTTCAGAACATCCTATATTTCTCTCACTTACCATAATCAATTTTTTAAAAATTCTTGAGTGTCTTTCTTCTACCCTAGGTGGTAAGTTCTATGAGGACAAGGATCATGTTTATCTTCCTTCCTATTCCTTACAAAGCACCCAGTGCAGTATTTCCCATTACTCAACACTCAATCTATATACTACTATGTAAAAGCCTAAGCGACTGGGGTCGATGGCCACTAAGACAATGCACTGACCACCAGGGGGCAGATGCTCAATGCAGGAGCTGCCCCCTGGTGGTCAGTGTGCTCCCATAGCCAACCTCCTGACAGCTGGCCCCAATAGGCCCTGATTACCTGTCAGGCTGAGGGATCCCACCGGTACACGAATTCATGCACCGGGTCTCTAGTTATTAAATAATGAATTTTGTGTTTTGTAAAATTTCTATTTGGGATATTCTCATGTGGGCAGAGAGAGATAAAAATCAGAGGAAAAGAGAAGGAGATAGAAACATTAATGATAAGAGAATCATTGATTCTCTGCATATCCCCACTGGGGATCAAGCCTGTAACCTGGGCATATGTCCTGACAGGGAATCAAACTGTGACCTCCTGGTTCACAGGTCGACACTCAATCACTGAGCCATAATACCAGCTGGGCAATAAAAAATATTTTTAAAAACTTAAAAAAAGAATCAGAATTAGGAACAAAGCAGGCCAGTTAATCTTTCTGTTTTTTAATGTCCTATTCTTTTTTACTTTCAGGTCAATGAAGAAGAAATATTACTGTTTTTCAAAACATACCTAAGTGGATTGATTCTACCTTCTCTTTTATGTTGTGGCCATGGGTAAGTTACACACTTGGACCTCTGTTTTTTCATCTGCAAAATGGGGATTCTACCACCTTATTCCAAGGATAGGTTAAAAGTTTTAGTATACATCAAGTATCAGACACACAATGACACATTTTCCCTCTTTTATCAGTTGGTGATTAAGGGGAAGGGAGGAATGAATAGGTAGAGCATGGGGATTTTTATGTTAGTGAAACTATTCTATGTGATAGTATAATGATGGACATATGATATGATGCATTTGTTAAACTCATAGAATATATAACACAAAGAGGAAACTCTAATATAAACTGTGGTCTTTAGTTAATAATGTACCAATATTGGTTCATCAATTATAACGAATGTGCCACATAATACAAGTTGTTAATAATAGGGGGACAATTAAACCATTTAAACTTTCTATGGAATTTTTTGGTTACCTAAAGCTGCTATACAAAGACATATTTAAAAAAAACAACACAAAAACCCAAACATATTAATGGCAGACACAGAGATGCTTAGTGTTTGATTAATGAATGAATAAGAACCATGACTGATCTATTCCCTCCTCCCCCCTACCAGTTTCTGAACTCTGTTCCTTAATATATAATATAAAGTTAAATGCTACAAATAACTGTATGAAAAATATGGTAAAACTGAAAAAATATAAGGAAATAGGCAAGTTTATTACAGAGTTCTAGAAAAAGGCACTCTCTTGACATTTGAAAATCCTTCCACAATACCAGAAGCCCACAAACCTGAGATAATTTAAAAATATAGCCGAAATCGGTTTGGCTCAGTGAATAGAGCATCAGCCTGTGGACTGAGGGGTCCCGGATTCGATTCTGGTCAAGGGCATGTACCTTGGTTTCGGGCACATCCCCAGTTGGGGGGGGGTGTGCAAGAGGCAGCTGATCGATGATTCTCTTTCATTGATGTTTCTAACTCTCTATCCCTTCTCTTCCTCTCTGTAAAAAATCAATAAAAATATATTTAAAAACATATATATTTTTATTGATTTCAAAGAGGAAAGGAAAGGGAAAGAGAGAGAGAGAGAGAAATATCAGTGACAAGATGTTTGCATGCCCCACACTGGGGACAGAGCATACAACCCAGGCATGTGCCCTGACCAGGAACTATGACCTCCTGGTTCATAGGTCAATGCTGAACCACGGAGTCATGCTGGCTGGGAATTTTTTTCCTCAAGTTTCTGCTAATAGGCTTGCTAGAGGTCAATGGATCAATATTCATACTGGGCTGATTAGCTTTGCTTTTTTCCTGAATCACAAACTGCACTGTTCATTCTGTCTGCCCTTTTTCTTACAAGATACATGCCATTTTCATTAGACAAAACAAAACAAAACAAAATCATATTATGAAAGATGTTATTTACCTCATTCATCTATTCTGGACCCTGGGTTCTTTATTACAGTTTCAAACAGTGTCTGTTGGTTCTGAGATTTGATTTTACCAAGCTTGAAAGCTAATAAGTTAGCCTGTTACTATTTCATTGATGCATCAGTATGCTTGCCTTGGTTCCCTTACCCTTCATTCACATGGGCCCTGGTTGGGGGTCTGCACATGCAGTTGGCTATATGATATGATAGGAACACTGAACTTGGGAATCCACAGTTATTATAGCAAGCAGTAAGCAAGCCTGCTTTTTGTGTGGAATGGGTACATTACCTTATCTTTCAATTTGCTCTCTGCAAACACAACCTTGAGAAATGTCAGTGCTGTTGATTTATTTATTTTATTTATTTATTTTTAACCATATTTTATTGATTTTCCACAGAGAGGAAGGGAGAGGGATAGAGAGCTAGAAACATTGATGAGAGAGAAACATCGATCAGCTGCCTCTTGTACACTCCCCACCGGGTATGTACCTGCAACCACAGTACATGCCCTCGACTGGAATTGAACCTGGGATTCTTGATCCACAGGCCAATGCTCTATCCACTGAGCAAAACTGGTTAGGGCGGGGCTGTTTATTTTTAGCATACCCTGAATAAATGTGCATTATGCTAACTGCCCATGGTACTTTGCCTCTCCCAACAGGTCCTTTCAGTTCTGGTATCTCTTTCTAAAAATAGTTAGGGAAATAATTTTTTTACATAAGAACTTCTAAAAACAACAAATATGTATTTCTATGTATAGTTGACTTATGTATAGGTATATAAAATTAAATATTAATTATTTATAAATGGGATACTACTGTCAATTTCCATTTTTTCCTTAATAAGTATTCTTATTTCTTCTGGTCTAATCTAGATATTTTTCTTCCACATCCTCCTAATCCTCCATTTATCAAAACCCTTATTGCTATTCACAGAAATTTCTTTACCTTTGCATCTGCAATTCGTAGTGCATACTTCAAATATGGTCCTTTTCTAATATGATTGCTGTTCACTTTGTTTTCTTTGTCATACCCTGTTTTCTGTGATGGCAGAGGCTATGGTCTACTCCCTTTGGCAGGAAAAATTGCTTCCTGTTTGATATTCAGAGTGAAAGCCGAACACAATGGACAGAAACATGGCCACTGTAATACTTCCTGAGTAATATTCTATTTAATAAAGAGGGAATATGCTAATTGACCCTCACGCCATCACAAAGATGGCGGCATACAAAGCCACAAGATGGCTGCTTCCAGTCCTCTTAGCCCAGCCATGGGCAAACTACGGCCCACGGGCTGGATCCGGCCCATTAGGCTGTTCTATCCGGCCCTCGGAGCCGAAAGAGCAGAGGGTTCTCTTGCTCTCCCCTCCGCTCCTTCACCAGCAGCCCAAGATGAGAGTGCCAGCATGGTCAGGTTGCTTTTGTTCCGGCCCTCCGGTCCAGTTTAAGAACCCATTGTGGCCCTGGAGTCAAAAAGTTTGCCCACCCCTGCCTTAGCCTCATAGGGGCTGCAGGTTCATGGCAAGATGGTGTTGCCCAGCCACCCAGGGCCGCTTGAGGCTCAGGTAACCAGGGCTGGCTGAGGCTTGCGCTGCTGGCAGTCATAGCAGTAGAGGTGTGATGGGGCATCGCCTTCCCCAGATCACTGGGTTGCCTCTGGCCCCTGAGATCTCCTGGACAGTGAGGGGGCTGGCTGGGCTGGGTGACTTCTCCCAATGCATGAATTTTCATGCACTGGGCCTCTAGTTATTAGATAATCTTCCACTTGCCTGCATCTGTGCCAGGGACATTGTTGTTTATTCACTCATTCTCAGTATTATGTGGATTGTAAAAATCCACGGAAATACGCTTTAATATTCAATCATCAGATATTTTATAAAAATGAGTGTCCTTAATGAATAAAATGGAATAGGGCTAAATTGAATGCATATTGTTTATAACTATCATTTATATAATAAAGGCTGTGGAATGTCTATACCAATTCAAAATATAATTTCAAACCCTATCAACACTTTTATTCCTCCAGAATATGTTAATAATGTATGTTGATGTAATTATTGCTATTAGCAAAGTTGGTAGAGTTGATTTATGTCTCTCCCTTGTCTTTGCTTATTCCTATTATTGCTTATAGGAAAGCAATGAGCCCTAGCCAATTTGGCTCAGTGGATAGAGCATCAGCCTTCAGACTGAAGGGTCCCGGATCCAATTCCAGTCAAGGGCATATGCTCGAGTTGTGGGCTGATCCCCAGTAGGGGGTGTGCAGGAGGCAACTAATCAATGATTTTCTCTCATCATAGATGTTTCTATCTCTTTCTTTCTCTCCCTTCCTCTCTGAAAAAAAAAATATATATATATAATACTAGTATTTTATTTAAAAAAAATATATTTTATTGATATTTTACAGAGAGGAAGGGAGAGAGATAGAGAACTAGAAACGTCAATGAGAGAGAAACATCGACCAGCTGCCTCCTGCACACTCCCTACCGGGGATACACCCCCTACCGGGGATATGCCCGCAACCAATGTACATGCCCTTAGCCAGAATCGAACCTGGGACCTTTCAGTCCGCAGACCGACGCTCTACCACTGAGCCAAACCGGTTTCGGCAATACTAGTATTTTAAAAAAGAAAGCAATGAGACATGAAATAGCTTGCATTTTCTGTGAGTACAGAGAATAAAAGAAACTTCTAATCTCATGTTAATTTTCCTAAAGGTTCAGTTTTATCTCATTGTTTCAAAACTGAGCAGCCCATGCCTCTTTTTGGGGAAGAAAAGGAGGTTATGCTCAGTGGAATATCAAATGGAGAGAAATTGAGTAAAAATAATAGATAGTGTTCTCTCTTTCTACTTCTTCTTACTTAAGTAACTCCCTTGGTGGAAGTCGCATATAGTCAGAAACTGCATTAACATTTGAAGGCCACTTTGGTGCTAGTTAATAAATTATCCTTTCAGAATACTAAAATAGTACCTGGATGGATATTCCAATAACTTTCAGAGAAAGAATAGTATAGCAAGGCATGGTTATTGAGAATTAAGAACAAGAGCTCAATTGGGGAGTTAGATTGCCTGGGTTTAAAACCCAGTGGCACAATGTATTAGTTATATGACCTTGGGAAACTCTCCAGGCTTCAGGCTTCTCATGGGATGGTATTAAACATAGAACATAGGGCTTTTTGGATGATTAAATGAGATAATCCATGGAAGGCACTTATGAGCCTGTCACCTAATATTCATTATATAAATGAGAGCACTTACTATTTCTTGGGATTTAATAACATATTAATAATAGCAATAGTTAATGAGTACTTGCTATGAACTTGGCACTGTATTTTTCAGAAGCATTGATTTATTTAATCTTTACCACAATTCTCTGAGGTAGTGATCTGAACACAAAGGATGGCGTTGTCAAATCAGACACATAACAGTCAGAGATCTTACCCTGCATCAAGCTTTACTAATATTCATTATAAGTAATTGTGAGGAACAGGCTTAGCAGAGAGAGGTCTGAGACCACCAACACCGATCCCCACATCCTTTCTTACATTAGTATTCACTCTGGCACAGATTAACATGAAGTCTCTAAATTAGTAATGCAAGTTGCTATATTACTTACATGAAGGGAGCTTTTTCAGTAATGACATTTCCATTTTATACTCAGGTATTTATGAGTTTACTTGACATTTCCAATGTCATGGCCCATAAATCCGTAGGCTCCAGGTTTGTCTACTCTTAAGAAAACAAAACAGAGCAGGTATATCCTGCTAAAGTCTTTCAGTAGATAAGGACTGTATCAGTCTGCTAGAACTGCCATAACAAAATACTGAAAACTGGGTGACTTAAAAACCCAGACATTTATTTTCTCAGTTCTTGGGGCTAGAAGTCCAAGATCAAAGTGCAATTAGTGTTGATTTCTGATGAGGTCTCTTCTCCTGGGTGTAAAGGACAGCCTTCTCACTGTGTCCTCACATGGTCTTTTCCTATGTGCCCATGCAGAGGAAAAGAGAGGGCTCTCTTGTATCTCTTCCTCTTCTTACAAGGACACCAGTCCTTGACAAGGAATCAAACCCATGACCCTGCAGTGGATAAGCAAATGCTCTAATCATTGAGCATGCTAGCCAGGGCACCAGTACACTCTTATAATATGATCTCCACACCGCTTGCAAAGTGATCTTTGAAAATGCAAAACTGATCATGTCATTCCTCTACTTAAAATATACTAAGGATCCCCATTCTTAAATAAAAACAGAAGTCTTTATTATAGTCTGTGAGACACATGGTCTAGCTACCAACTACATTTCTAGCCTCGGTTCACACTGTGCTCCTGTGTGTTCTTTGTATTCCAGCGACACCTGCTATTTTGCAAAGTCTTGCAATTTCAGGGCTTCCTCCTGAACATAGTTTTTTTGCAGATGCTGTTTCCTTTGTTTCCTCCCCCTTTTGCTTGGTTACTCCCCCCCCTCATTTTTTAAATTAAGGTTTATATGTGTACATACCTTATCAATCCCCACCCCACCCCCACTCCCATATATGCCCTCCCTCCCCAGAGTTTTTCATCCATTGGTTGTTTCCTGTCATTATTTCTTAAAACAGGTTTTATATACCTTCCTCAGTTTCCTTTCTTTCTGGAACACCTATTATTCTAATATTTTTTTGTTTTGTATTATTCCAAAGTTCCTGTAGGCTCTCCTCCTGCTTTTTAAATTTTTTTTAAGAAGCTGCTCTAATTGGGTATTTTTTCCCATCTTGTCTTCTAGCTCACTGATTTGGTCCTCTGCTTCTTCTAGCCTACTTTTGATCCTTTCTATTGAGTTGTTTACAGTAGCTATATCATTTTTCATTTCTTCTTGGTTCATCTTCATTTCCTCTTGGTTCTTACTCATATTGTCAAATTTGTCTTCCATTCTTTTTTAGCCATCATATGATCATTAATCTGAATTCTTGCTCTGATAGGTTGCTTGCCTCTAACTCATTTACTTCCTTTTCTGGTGATGCCTGCTTTTCTTTCATATGCAGGCTGTTTCTTTGTCTCCCCCCATGGTCTCTCTTTTCAGGATGACTGGTTATGTAGTTCTCGCTCTGCTTTTCGCCATGCAGTGGTGTGCTCCTTTGAGTCCAAGTGTTCGTGTCGCCTGGGACCAGCTTTCTGGGGCTCACAGCTGCTTGGTGGTCGCTGTGGCTGTGGATATTCAGGCCTCTGACAAGATCCACTTTTCCGTTAAAGATGGTAAGATTTTCCCATCCAAGCCCGTAGGTAGCTCCGGGAGGGGACCCAGCCCTGCCATGGGTGCTTCCCTGTCAGGGGCACCCTGATCAGCAGCCCCCCACCTTCTCCTGGAGTTCGCCTGTCTCCTAGCTTGCTAACAAACACTCCCAGCACGACCCTCAGCTGCTCTCTCTGCTTCGGGACAAGGCTCAGAACCCATCCATCTAGTCTTCCACCATTTTGTCTCTCCTCTGCTTGGTTACTTTTTAAAATTTATCCTGCTGACCTCCATTCAGTTTCTTTTTTTCCTCAATGAAGCCTTTTCTCACCAGTCTGACTAGGCCAATTCCCTATTTTCAAAACATGAACTTTAGGAAACACTGAGAAAGAGTTAACTTGGAATCAATTCCATGAATGACCAGTTAGCTGAAAATAAATTTGGCCAAAGCCAATTTTCATAGTTCTCTGCAGTTTTCTTTCTGGAAGAGGCAGAGGCAGGGAGAACTTAAGTCTGGAGATAGTAAATTGCATTTAAGAAGAAGCCCACCATTTGCTTACATTGGAACACTAAAACATTGGGTATTAGAGAAGGGCTTGGCATCTGAAACATGAGAACATGAAATTAACATTCAGCCCAGACTGACTGTCAAACTTGGGGTTAAAGAACTGGAATGAAAGGAATGTGTCAAAACTTCTGTGAAATTAAAACTTCAGAACATCTCCAATAATTCAGTGAATTGGTCATTTGGTGAAATGATGATTTGGCAGATTATTTTTCATCAAATTGACTTTCCAGAAATTGGCTTTTGGTAAACTAGCTTTCAATGAATTGTCTGTTAGGGAATTCAGAGAATCAGTCATTCGGAAAATTGACTTTTGGCAGATTGGCTTTGTGCAAATTGATTTTTGGCAAGTTGGCCTTCTTGTCTTCATAAAACACACTTTGTAGCATTTTTCATAGTTAATGTTTTCCATTTGTTTTATGATTATTAGATTGGTGATGCTCTCCCCCACTATTCATACATATCGCCAGAAGAGAGGTAATATGTGTTTTTATTCACCATTATATTTTCTGCTTCCAGCACAGTGTCTGGCACATAGAAAGTACGCAATAAATATACATAGAACACATGAAAAAAATTAATAATTTGCTACAGATAAAAATTTAAAAAAAAAAAGGATTTTAGGCACCACTTAGTTGGGCTTCTAGGTAAGTGCCTATATGAAGGCTGTATTTACATATAAGAAAGTACCATTTTAACTTCATAGTAATAATCTCTAAACTTTATATATCACTAACTTTATGCCAAATTTTACTCATTTATTACTTGCAACAATCCTGCGGGATAGATTACTGCTGCTATCCTCATTTTACAGGTGAGGAAGCTGAGAGGCCCAGAGGGGAGAGGGGATAAAGAGCCTGCCCAAGGTCACCCACCTGCCTGATCACAGGCGGTCTGGCTCCAGCATTAGCCAGTATATTGCAGCTCTCTTGATTCAAGAAAACTGAAATTTTGGTCAAAATCAGGTGATGGGGAATAAGTAGTTTTTAACTTTCAAGTCTCTTAAGGTAGGCACAGAGGAATACTAGTAAATAGGTTATGAGAAAGGAAGAGTATTCTGGGCATGGGCACTAACGTGATCTACGAATGCTATTTTGAAAAGTATCATGGTGCATAATGTTTGATAGGCTAAATTATGGTAGGATATGATGGGAGAAAGAGAATTTTTAAGGTTCTTTGTATCTCCACCAGCCTTCTGAATAGCTAGCCCTAAAACATACAACATAAAGAATAGCAAAGTACTTGTTTTGCAAGCACAGCATCAATGCAAAAGTCCCTCTATTTACACTAGAACTAAAGCAATTTCCTTGCTGTGAAAAATTCAGTTTTAAGACAGTTTTCTAATGTCTCCTTTTTACCAGATTGTTGCTCCAAGTTCCACCTATATAGAAATTCTAGACTGAGTCCAGTTCTCAAAAGGTCACCTGGATGAGAATGGAAGCAACAGAGGTGAGAAATGCTCAATAATAACTAGAGAGCTTGTTAGCATTATTAAAATACAAAGCATTCATTACCTTGCTGTGCAGAAAGATAGAGATAAAAAGAATATAAATAAGTTATTGCTTTAATGACAGTCTTCGTGTTTATCATTTGGTGGAGAAGGGAGTACATCTGTGTTTGTACTACATCTAATTTTTACAGCAAATTTTCTTTCTTTTAAAAAATATATTTTATTTATTTTTTACAGAGAGGAAGAGAGAGGGATATAGAGTTAGACACATCCATGAGAGAGAATCATGGATCAGCTGCCTCTTGCACACCCCCTACTAGAGATGTGCCAGCAACCAAGGTACATGCCCTTGACCGGAATTGAACCTGGGACCCTTCAGTCCACAGGCCGACGCTCTATCTGTTGAGCCAAGCCGGTTTCGGTTTTACAACAAATTTTCAAATGAAGTATTATTCTTCCCTTTTTACAAATAATTAAAAAAATTCAAGATAAGTAACTTTCCTGAGGTCATGTATCTACTAGATCAGCAGTTGCCAACTGGTGGTCTGCAGACCACTGTTGTTCCGTGAGGTCCGAAAGGTTGGTGATCGCTGTACTAGATGATCTTGGAGTATTAATCAAGATCTGCCTTATTTTAAAACTTGTGTAACTTTCATTATACCATAGTGCCCTTGTAGGATATTGTAAAGTAGGGAAAATAATGATAGTAATGGAAATTGGATGTTTTCTCTCAAGCATACATTGCACAGAATGTGAAGGAAAGCAACATTTATGCTAAGAAATGAGTATTGGTGAATGATACAAAGGAAAGAGTTTGATGCCTCGTGTGAATAGAGCCCATTTAACTAAACAGAGAAATTTGTTACTGAAGTCATCTGTCACAACAGCAATGTATCAGCAGCACAGTCATCTTTGGCTTGAAAATAGGACTGAATGAGATGCTGTTCTTGAGAACACACTATTGAATTTATCTCTAGAGATTTGGTATATACTTGAAAGAGACTCAATGCATTGAATGAAAGATAAACCACTGCTTCTTGCACAATTTCTTTTCTCAATATGATGAAAATGTTGGTTATTGCTAAAATTTTTTTCTGAGGAATACAATAGCTATAGACCAAAACTGAAAGGTTCAAAATGATGCTTTCACGAAGTTTCAGCAGCAGCTATAATTGGCCTTGAAGGGAATTGTTAATTTCATCAAATTCTGTAGAGGCAATAGGAATGTCAGGTATATTTCTTTTATCATATTATACTCTCTATTTTTCTTCTATTACAACCTAAGGAAACTACTGGCATTAGGCTAAGAAATATATTATTAGTCATTTTTATTGTTGAACTTTATTTTCAGTTAAATATTCTCTTACCCCTTTTAGTGCTAAAAGGCTATATAATAAAAGGCTAATATGCAAATTGTCCCCTCTACTGGGAGTTTGACCGGGGGCAGGGCTGGCTGAACCCCACCCATGCACGAATCAGCCCCAATAGGTGGGCCGGTTGGACCCCACCCATGCACGAATTTGTGGACCGGGCTTCTAGTAATAAACAAACATGTACACATCCTTAGATCTGTGCACTTTTTATTTCTAGACAGAGCTTAGGGCAGTATAAATTTGGGCCTCAAATATTTTAGAAAGAATCCAATGCATTGTTCACTAAGAAATAGGATTTTTTTTGAAAATAAGATTTTTGTATTTTGGATGGAGACAGAATTTGAAAAATGCCTTTCTTTTTAGAATTGTTTTTAGTCTTTAGCTACTTAAAAAAAAATCTCTGAGCAAATTATTTCCCGACTCTACAAATGCATGCAATATGCAATGACATAAATTTGTAACCAGAATTTGTTGTGGTGATATGGAATTGTGCCTTTTAACATTTTTTGGCATAATAGCAGTAAAAGTTGTACATTTCCTTCTGTCGCTGTATGAATAATGCTGCCTCATTAATTTTGTGGTTTCATCTGTGAAGGAACTAATTGTGATCTTCATATCTCTATCTTTTAGAACTTTTTAATAACATAGCTCAAAATGGGATTATATAATAGTTGAAATTACTTGCAAAGAAGGCAGTAATGAAGACATTAGTTATTCTATAAGGTTTTGGTATGCTGCAGAATCTTTTCAAAGCAGAGCTGGTTCAACATAAAAAAAAAATAAGGTTTTCTGAATATTTCTTTCCTCTTGTTCTTTGAGTTGATTATCAAGAGAGTAATATGGCTTTGGGGTATTTTTTTATTCTTCACCTGAGGATTTTTTTACATTGATATTTAGAGAGAGAGGAGGGAAGAAGAGGAGAAAGAGAAGAGAGAGAAACATCTATGTGCTAGACATAGTGCTGTGTGCTTATATAGATTGTTTCATTTAATACTCACCACACCACTATGAATTAGGTTCCATCCTCATTTTACAGAAGAGAAAAATTATGTCTAGAGAGGTAAACAACTTATTTTTAACTAGAGGTCTGGTGCACAAAGTTCATGCACGGTGAGGGTGGGGGGGGTCCCTCAGCTTGGCCTGTACCCTTTTGAAACCTGGGACTGCTGGCTCCTAACCATTTGCCTGCCTGCCTGCCTTACTGATTGCCCCTAAGCCCTCTGCCTGACTGCCTGGTCACCCCTAACCACTCACCTGCCTGCTTGATCTCCCCTAATCACCTCTGCCTGCCTGCCTGATTGCCCCTAACTGCTCACCTGCCTGCCTGATCATCCCTAGCCGCCTCTGCTTTGGCCCCTGCACTCGAGACTCAGGCTTCTCTCCTCCAGCTGGCCATAGACAACTGGGACCCAGACTTCCCTCCCTCTGGCCAGCCACAGGCACCCAGGACCCTGGCCAGCTTCGCCTAGGCCAGTTGCATGTACCCAGGACCTAAGCTGGCTTTGCCGGAGCAGGCAACCAGGATCCCAGGTGGTTTCACCCAGGCAGGCACCGGGACCCCAGGCAGCTTCACCCAGGCTAGCCACAGGCACCTGGGACCATGACTTTGTCAGGATGGAAGTCTGGAATGACGTCCAGAAAACATCTGGTCTATCTGGTCTATTTAGCATATTGCCCTATAGATGTTAGGCAGTCATCTATGTAATAGCTCCAATTTGACTCCAAAACCTAGGCACAAAACAATCATAACAGAATAAAATATAGGGTGTCCCTATAAAATGTATGCAGATACTTGGAATAATTATAAAAGTCTTTATTAAAATACATTTAATTTTCAAAATTGAACTAGTGGGTATTAAAGTATGTGTACCTTGTACTTAAGAGGTAGAATTTAGCAACTAACTAGAAGCAGGGAGGACAATTATGGAGAACTCAGATATGACTGAGGATTCTGGATTGGGCACTCTGATGAATGATAATTCTTATCTCTGGGTCAGAGAATACAGAGTGAGGAACATGTTTGGAAGATTAGGGAATAATGTATTTAGTTCTGGGCATCTTGAATTTGAGATGCCTTTGAGACACACAGAGAGAAATCAAACTGGTTATCTGGTTTATGTGATCTGGAGCTCTGACAGGAATCTGGGCCAGAGTGCTTGGCATAATGCCTGACATAGAATAACTGCCAATGAATATTTGTTGGATGAAATGACAGACAGATGGAGATGGAAATAGAGATAGAGAGAGAAATAGAGAAGTGAAGAGAGAGGGAGGGAGGGAAAGAGAGGGGGGGTGAGAGAGTGAGAGAGAATTGGTAATTAAAAGACTACAATTAGGCCCAGCTGGCATGGTTCAGTGGTTGAATGTCGATCTATGAACCAGGAGGTCATGGTTTGATTCCAGATTGTAGGCTCAATCCCCAGAGTGGGGCATACAGAAGGCAGTCAGTCATCATCGATGTTTCTATTTCTCTCTCTCTCTCTTTTTCTCTGAAACAAATAAAAATATATTTTTTAAAAAGTACAGTTGGCACATGGGACTATGGGAGTGATTAAAATTTCCCAAAGACATGTGCCAAACAAGAAGAAAAGAGAATCCAGAATAACTCTGGGGCCCACCAGTATTTAACAGTCAGATAATAAAAGAGAAACTTGAAAAGATGACAGAGAAGGACAAATACTTTAAGAAAATGATATCAGAGAAGCCAAAAGAGGATTTCAAGAAGGATTAAAAAATGTATTTTTTATCTGTCTCTGAAAGGAAATACAAGTAAAATAAAGAAATTAAGAGCCTGTTTTAATTTATTTTTTAAGTATATTTTTATTGATTTCAGAGAGAAAGCCCTGATATCCTGGTTCATATGTTGATGCTCGACCACCAAGCATCATTCAGATTATCAGCATGAAATTTTCATTTGTTGTCTGCCATTCCTCATAAATTTTCATGGTTTTGTAGAGTTTTACAGCTCTTGTATTCTTTTGCTGCTGATGACTTTTCTCATATTGTCAATTTTTCCTAAATATTATTTTATTAACAACATATAATAAAACAGCAACAAATGAAAATAGGCTAGTGGAATGAATAGCAAAATATAAATATGTTGCTAAGAAATGGGTTAGTGAATAAATTTTCCAGTTTTATTTTGAATATGATTAAATTTCAGGAAAATAAACTTATATGAGACTTGAAAAAATTATTTGACTCCTAGAATTGTGTGTTTGATAGTCAAGAGAAGTTGAATATTTTCTTTGATGCCCTGTGGGAGTAGCATACAGAATTTCTTTGTAAGGGGAATGTACTCTTGAGTGTATTCTTTAGCTTGGTTCTTGCATTTGTAAAATGGGATAAAAATGCCCAACTCTGCCATTGTAGCATGAAAGCAGCATCTAAATACATAAAAAACTAAGTGACTGTCCATACATTCATCTGACCAACCTACTGGCTGGTGCACATGAAGCACACTGGCAATTTAAAAAGAAATGTTGACTCAGGCATGTGCAATACATATAAAGTTCTCGCTGGCGCCAATTGCTTATGATGCCAGAATGTATCTGAAGACCAACTATTGACACAACATACCTTTGAAGCCAAAAGAAAGCGATCGTCAACAAAATACTGTTTATTTATTAATCAATTTATATATTATTTTCATATACATTTTGCTACTTTTCTTTCATCTCTGACACTTCTATTATAGAGAAAGGGTGGATAGTGATATTAAAATATTTTGTATTTTAATTTTATAATACTACTAGAGGCCCCGTGGTAGGGAGGGTGTCCCTCAGCCCAGCCTGTACTCTCTCCAATCTGGGACCCCTCGAGGGATGTTCAACTGCCAGTTTACAGGGATTGGGCCATAGGGGTGTGGCCAGCCTGAGTGAGGGACTAAGGGCCGTTTGCAGGCTGAGCACACACCTTTCAGGGTGGGGGTCCTTATTGGGGTACCTGGCCAGCCTGGGTGAGGGCTGATGGCTGTTTGCAGGCTGACCAAGCTTCCCTGCAGGGACCCTCTCCACATGGGGGTATGGCCAGCCTGGGTAAGAGGCTTTTTTTTTTTTTCCTAGTGCCTCCTTGAGCTGAGGCCAGGGCTGGCTGGAAGCTGGTATCTGGGATTTATTTATCTTCTATAATTGAAACATTGTAGCTTTGAGCAGAAGCCAGGGCCTGCTGGAAGCTTGGTTGCCCCTGGAAACCCAGGCTCCCAGCCCCTCCTTAAGCGGAGGCCAGGGCTTGCTGGAAGCAGGTATCTGGGATTTATTTATCTTCTATAATTAAAACTTTGTAGTTTTGAGCAGAGGCCAGGGACAGCCAGGGTGGGCGGGAAGCTTGGCTTCCTCCATTGCCGGGGCAACACAAGCCTCTTGCTTGCTCTAGCTTCGTGGCAGCTGCCATATTAGTTGGGATAATTTGCATACTTGTTCCTGATTGGCTGGTGGGTGTAGTGGAGTGATGGTTGATTTGCATGTTTCTCTTTTATTAGTGTAGATATTATATATACTATTTTGACATGTAATTTTTTGCAGTAATGTAATTACCACATAAATCTTTCTTCTAATTAATTTTCTTTCAGTGTGCACAAATCTGTGCACCAGGCCACTAGTATACAATAAGTAAATAACTGGACATGGCTATTTCCAATACAACTTGACATAATCAGATAACTAGATAAATTTGACCCAAGGTCTATAGTTTTCTGATCTCTGCTCTAGGGAGAACTGATTGGCAGGGAAGTTTCTGCCCCTCTTTCTACCTTGTTAGTTGAAGGACATTATTTGATTAATTTGGGATAATCTGAGAATACTGTTTAATCTGATGGTTTTTGGTTTAGCAGATGGGAGAATAGGAAAATGGGGTTTACCCTGTATTAAAGTACTTCATGCTCTTAATTTCTTTACTTTCCTTGTATTCCTGACTATGTAATAGAATTGAAAGAGACTAGGCTGAGATTTCCTCTGCATGAAGAATAATTTGCCACTGTCTTTGTAAGGCCTTTCTTTTTCTGCAAGGCCTTTTCTTTGCCTTGCATGTTATGTGGTGTAAGTGATACAGGTATGTCACCTGGCAGCTCTGGCTGTTTGACAATTGGCTTTTGAGACTATTCTTTGGTTCTGCTTCTCTACATAAGTGGGTCTATTATAAAATAAATATCTTTATTATTGAAAATATTTCAGTTATTCCCCCCCTTTTTTCCTATTGACCCCTTTACTCCACACCACCCCCATCTGGCCTTCACCACACTCTTGTTTGTGTCCACATGAGTGGGTTGTAAAGACCAGACTCAGGATGTTAGTAGGATGCTAACTTAGGCCTCAAGTCTAATTCACATTCTTGATCTCAGGTGTTAATAGAAATAACTGAATTTTAAAGTGATTGAGCATTTGTCTATCTTGAATAAAATAGATTCTATATTTACAAGTTTTTTTTTTGTAAGGGTACTTTATAAGTTAGAATAGGTGAGTTTAAGTTCCCTGAACTTCCAATGTTAAGAATCAGATATTCAAACAGGTTTATATTCCAAACTAGGAAGACCAGGACTCTTTTTCCTGTTATTCTGTTTGCAGACACTTCAATTCCTTCTTTCTAATCTCTCTCTTCTTGTGCCTTATCATATAATAGAGGCCCTGGGCATGAATTCGTGCAAGGATGAGGTCCAGCCACTCGCCCCGATGGGGGCTGATTGGAGCCAAGCTGGCATGGGGGAGGGGATGCAGGAGGTTGGCTGGCTGGCTCTGCCCCTGATTGGGGTGAGGGATGCTGATCAGGGCTGGGCCAGCAGTGGGGCGGAAGCCATGGGAGGTTGGCTGGCCGCCCCAGTCCCTGATTTTTTTTGGGGGGGTGGTGGTGGAGGGGACAATTGGGGACAGGGCTGGCTTGGGGGGAGAGAGAAGGGCTATGGGATGTTGGGTGGAGCTGATCAAGCCAGTTGGCCACTGCAGTGTGCATCATAGCAATTGGTCATTCTGGTCACTACAGTTATTCTGGTTGTTCCAGTGTTCTAGTTGCTTGGCTTTAAATATATAGATAGCTTCCAGAAGATAATTGACACTTTCAACATTCAGTCTAACTTATTAATGGGATCCACAGATTTGGATACATTATCTGGCTTTCAAATAACTTCAGGTAACAATTTTTTTTCCAGTTATTCCTCCACTATATGCCATGATTTTCCATTTTTCCCAGATTCTAATAACAAACATCACTGTCTCTCAGACTCCCTAACAGTTGGTTCACCATTCCTCAGGTCATCCTTGCTCCTTTTGCAGCCTATGCTTACCATATGATCCCCAAGACAATGATGCATGTTTGTGTTTTGTTAAGATAGCACCTCACTTCTAGTTACAAATTTCCAAATTAATTATTTACTGCTGCATAATAAAGCACCCCCAAACTTAGAGGTTTAATAGAGCAACCCATTTTCTTACTTTTGCTTTTGCAGTTTAATTGGGTTCAGCTGGGTGGCTCTTTTGCTGGTCTTTCTTGGTGTCACTTATGGGGCTACAGTAATCTAGCGGCTCTACTGGTAGTATGTCTGACTGTTAACTTGGGCTATTGGCTTTTACAAATTTACATCTTCTCTTGTAGGATAACATGGGTTACTTATATAGTTACTGCTCATATTTAAAAGGATGACAATAGAATTCTAAAGTTTGAATCCAATGCTTAGACGTCACTAGCATTATTTTGCCACCTTCTGTTGGTCAAAGCAAGGAACTGACTAGTCCTGTTTTAAGAACTTGGGACACAAACTCCACTTTTTGATGAAATGTAAAAGATTCTGTGGCCAAAGTAAATCTTTGTATTTTAGAATAGTTTTAGTTAACTCCCTCTGGATATCTTCCCTAGGCAATGTCTCTCATATTCATCCATTCCTTCATTCACTTCTTTATTCATGCATTCAGTGTAAATGTAAAAATATTTATGGGATATATTATGTATCAGGCATTGTGATGAGCATTGAAGATGCAAAGATATATTCTTTGGAAACTGATAAATTTAAAAATTTCTTTTAAAATAAAATTCTTATAGCTCTATTATGGCTTTTGATCTTGAGTTTTAAATGCTTTATCATTGTGAAAAGCTTATAACTTATGATTCAATTGAGTTCCTAAGTTGCAAATAAGTTGTAAAAGCTGAATGAAATGTCAAGATGAATAATGTCTTTCTTGAATGAATTTTTCTACCTTAATTTGCAGAATAGCATGGTTTTAGACTTCATAAATTAATGAAGAATAAGCAAGGATTTGTTTTCTTCAAAAATAAAACAAAACAAAAGATAGGGATTTGTGTTTGTTTTGTTTTAAAGGGTAAGTTGTTGGTTTTAAATGATTCAGAGAAGCCCCTTGGGTATCCAGAAATCTGTAAGTGCTGTATCACCAGTTCTGATGGATCATGAATGGATATTATCTCTCTGGATGGGGAATTCTGACACAGTGAGTAAAGATAGAATTCCAGACACCCATGATACAAGAATGAGTAAGACACTCCTTTTTGACATCAACTAGTCCCCATCCAGTGGGCAAGGTAGACATTTAAACAAATAAGGACAGTGTAATGTGATTTATGTTTTTGAGAAGTGTTCATGCTGGGAACATGGAAGGTGAAGTAATGAATGGTTTAGTAGAAATGGTATCAGGGAAGCATTCACTGAGAAAACAAAGTTTGAACTAATCCGGAAGATTGTGTAGGAATTCAGCATTTCAAAAAACCCATAAACTATGGAAATAACATTTGCACTCTAAGAAATGCCCTTAGCATCTAGGAGTAAGGGCAACATTAGGAAAAGATCACCCCAAGATATGATTGAAATGTACAGTAAAGGAGTCTTAATGATAAGATGCTTATGATCTAATTAACTATGTTTATGTTTTAAAATTCTGCCACAAACAGAAGCTTACCTAATAAAAGAGTAATATGCAAATTGACCATCACTGTGCTACACCAACAAGCCACACCCCCAGCCAATCATAGCGAATATGCAAATTAATACCAATCAAGATGCCTACAGCCATAGAGAGTAGAAGGGAGGCTTGGGTTTCCCAGTCAATGGAAGAAGCCAAGCTTTCCACCTGCCCTAGCTGGCCTAAGCCTCTACTCAAGGCTACAAAGTTTCAATTATAGAAGGTAAACAAATCCAAACAGAAATGTCGGCAGCCACAGAGCAGGCAGAAGGCTTGGCTCTGCTCCAGGCTACAAAGTTTCAATTTAGAAGGTAAATAAATACCAGATACCAGGGCCTCCGCTTAGGTTGCAGGGGGCATGGCTGGCCTGCAAACCACCACAGGATCCTCACCCAGGCCGCCCCATGCCCCAAGGGGAACCCCCACCCTGATCCGGGACATCCTTCAGGGCAAACCAGCTAGCCCCCACCCGTGCACCAGGCCTCTATCCTATCTAATAAAAGAGTAATATGCAGATTGACCATTACTCCAACACACAATATGGCTGCCCCCATGTGGACACAAGATGGCCACCACAAGATGGCCAGCAGGGGAGGGCAGTTGGGAGGCACCAGGCCTGCAAGGGAGGGGATTTGGAGGTGATCAACCCTGCTGGGGAGGGCAGTTAGGGGTGACCAGGCTGGCAGAGGAGGGAAGTTGGGGGCAATCAGGCTGGCAGGGGAGCAGTTAGACATCAATCAGGCTGGCCTGGGAGTGGTTAGGGGGTGATCAGGCTGGCAGGCAGAAGCAGGCATATGCCCTGATGGGGAATTGAACCTTGGCTTCCTTGTTCATGGATTGATGTTCAACCACTGAGCAACACTGTCTGGGCTATAAGAGTCATTTACATGCTATCAGTTCTTTTTAAAAAATATATTTTTATTGACTTCAGAGAGAAAGAAAGAGAGAGATAGAAACATCAATGATGAGAATCATTGATCAGTTGCCTCCTGCATGCCCCCTGGGAATCCAACCCACAATCCCGGCACGTGACCTGACCAGGATTCGAACTGTGACCTCCTAGTTCATAGGCGGATGCTCAACCACTAAGCCACACTGGCCTAGGCTATCAGTTCTTTTTTAATTGACAGGTTTTTGTAATAGATCAGTTAGAGAGATAATGAAAAGGGTGTATTACCGTACAATCAGACAACCTGGAGGCATACACTTGACTAGACAATGCCTAATGTTCTATTGAGAAGATGCTCATTAATCTTCCTTTGCCCATTTCAGTATCTCTCACAATTTTTCTCACAGTTTCTCCACCTGGTGATCTTAATACTCTCAAAGATTCTTCTTAATCTTTCACAGGTTCATGGGCTGGTCCCATTGCATTTGGCCTAATTTTTTTCATAGGTGCAACAGAGTTAACATATGCCTCCTTGGGTTGCCTTGCAAATCTAGAGTCCTACTTCATCTATCCAGAAAATGAACCATTGTAACAGAAACAGCATTCCAATTACTATAATAAAATCTCCCACATCAATTTATTCAATTCCATATAGATTTTGTTTCACTGAATCTTGTTAGGCATCTGCATTTATGAAATCTTCTGCTTCATGGAAAAAAGTCCTGGAAATCAGTTTACTGGTAGTTTTCTAAACAATATCAGCTCAGAGATTTGTACCCCAAAGTCAATCATTTGAAGTGTCAGTAGTTTAAAGTACCTGTTGGAGTCCCTTTCTACAAGGCTCTGGGACACTTCTTTGTCCAAGAAGGCCTGCAGCTTTGTTCTGTGGGTTTTCCTTTAAACTAATTAGCCATAATAAAGCCAACAAAAAGCATAGAACATTATATTCCAGTAAGAGAGAGAAAGAGGAGTCTAGCACACTTAAAGTGTTGAGTTCAGCCCTAGCTGATTTGGCTCAGTGGATAGAGCATTAGCCCATGGACTGAAGGGTCCTGGGTTCGATTCTAGTCAAGGGCATGTATCTTGGTTGCAGGCAACCCATGGATGTGTTTCTCTCACATCGAAATTTCTCTCTGCCTTTCCCTCTCTTTTCTACTCTCTCCAAAAATCAATGGAAAAATACCCTCGCGTGAGGTTAAAAACAATAAGTAAAAATAAAGTGTTGAGTTCAACTTCCTTATTTTCCCATAATTTTAGAAGTATTTGATTTATGCAAATGCCATTTTTTTAAAGCTATGATTGTCAGCGAGTATATAGAAATGGCAACGTTATAGAATAGTAAGAAGCTAGGAAAATTCCAGGACAAGCAGAGTAGGGAAACTAAGATAGTTAGACAACAGCTTGTAGCCACCTAGTAAACCTTATCTTCTCTAAACCAAGAATTCTTAAGAGCAAATAGCTTAAATCACCCTAATCTGAGATGCAGATAACATAAATCGAATTAAGTGCCATTTGCCAACTGTATCCAAGGACAGACAAGGCGAGGATGGGTAGGGAGAGATAAGCCAAAGAACTTGTATGCGTATATACCTAACTCATGGACACAGACAATAGGGTGGTGAAGGACTGGGGCAGGAGGAAGGGATGACTAAAGGGTTCAAGGTGGGGGGAAGAGGACATATGTAATACTTCCAGCAATAAATGTTTTTAAAAAAATTAATTAAAATGAAAACTGTTTATAGCTATGTTGACAGTAAAAAAATAAAAGAGAATAAATCTCACTTTGGTATATCAGCATAAAGTTGATGAATATTAGATTGATCTGTCCCTAAGACCTTCCCTAAACCCCCAGCCTTTAAAACTCCTGAAAATGAAGGTTCCAGTGAGCTCTCCCTCCAGGGAACATGCCTTTGCCATTCCCGTCCCCTTCTTCTTCCCCGATTCTCATCACATTGTTCCTTAAACTATAAGGGTCTCCATGAGACTTGCAATCAGGGGAGCAATGGGCAGCGGCAGTTTGTCCCAGACTAACCCCCTGAACCCGTCTCCAAGGCCCCTTTGTCTCTGATTTTCCAATGAGCCAAGGAAGCCCATCCTAGGCTCTCCTGTTGCTTCTTTTATCCTTTCTTGTTTCACTGTCCTAAATATGTATTTGCTGGGGTCAATAAATTCTTGCTTGCTTTTCCATTCTTTGTCCCTGTCTCTTGATTGAAATCTTTCCCTTAAGACAAGAATCAAGGTCTCTTCCTCTCATTGGTAACAGAAACCTGCTTACTAATAGGGAACATACATAGGAAGCTATTAAAAATATATATTTGGTACATTCTGAGAACAGGTGATTTAGATGGGAGCCAGATACTTAGGTTTCAATAGGTTTAAAAAATCTGGCCCTAGCTGGTTTTGCTCAATGGATAGAGTGTTGGCTTCCAGACTGAAGGGTCCTGGGTTTGATTCCAGTCAAGGGTACAAGCAGAATGATTTTCTCTCATCATTGATGTTTCTAGCTCTCTGTCTCCCTCTCCCTTCCTCTTTGAAATCAAGAAAATATATATTTTTTAAAAATCTATAGACTAGAAATTATTTAACCCAACCTCTAATGATACATAATTTCTTTAGTGATCAGAGTTATTCCTGGAAATGTAGGTATACAAGTTTTATTATAAATTCTGGGGACACTTTACTTAACTATGATGTATAACTTAATTATGCTTTTGTATAATAGCACTTACCTGCTCTGCTATAATTATCTCTGCTTAAAAGTCTCCTTTAGATTTATATGAATTTAGAGTAAGGTCCTTGGTTTGTGCTTTTTTTTTTTTTAATACGTTTCCCATCACTACATTCCCGGCAGTGAGCATAACACCTGGCACACAGTAAAGGCTCAAAAGTTGTGTGTTTAATAAATGACACCACTTAAACCTATGGCTAACAAATATGTTTCATTTTAAAGGTGGCAATATTATAAAAGGCCACAAGATGGGCTCATTACACTGTGAAAGTTTGTAAAAACACTTCTGAATCATGAAATTAACATTTTTTTTTCCTGCAGAAAAATGAGGAATATTTCATGTTTCTGAATCTTAAGGAGGAATTAAAATGCTTGTAGTGACAAGTCCTGGGAGCATTTAGTCAGTCATTTTTTATCCATCTACAGAATTGTATTAAAGTCATAGTCCTATTCAATTATCACTTTAAAAAACATCAAGATTTTATCTTTATTAACCCCCATATATTTCTACTATAAAAACTGAAATATGTGTCTTGCTATTTATGGAATAATAAATTATATCTCTTGTTAAAATTTAAAATGGTATTTGTCACCTTTTTTCTTTCTTTCAAAAGATTCAGCATACTAAATTGAATAGCTTTTTTTTTTCTAAACCAATACTTCTTGAAAGTTGACTCTGCAAGGTCAGTCTACATATTATCTTACTTAATACTTATTGACCACATGAGGAAACTGAGGCTCTGAAGGCTTTCCAAAGTCACTTAACTAATAACTAGAGCTACATTTTAGTGCACAGATACAAATCAAACAAGAACAAAAGTAAAAACAAATCAAAGAAGCATTAGAAAATGAGCCAGTGATAAAGCATAGCGATGTGGTAAAGGATGAGTGAGGTACTACTTTAGACTGGATAGCCTCTTTGAGGAGGTGATGTTGAAGCTAAGCCAGGGATGATTTTGTGAAGTTCTGGGAGTTTTCCAAGCAGAAATAACAGCTGATATAAAGGCCCAAGGTGGGGCAGGTTTTTGCTCTCAGTTTGGAAAGAAAACAAAAGCTTTGTGGCACTAAAAGATTCATCCAGTAACATTATCATGTCTCTGGCACAGTTGATGTTAGACATCCACTGTCCCAGCTTCCTTTGGAGATAGACACTGGTGTGTGTCTATAACAACCATTGGCAGAAAGAACTGTTGTGAAACTGGCTGTTCTTTAGATAAACTGGGTCAGGATTATAGTCTGTCAGGATGACTCAAGCTAAGCAGGACCTGCTGGCACCTGCTGAAGCCATGATGACATTTGAATGCTCTTCATGTAGTTAATCTGTGTGTATATAATATGCCTCCAAGTGGGGGGTAGTCTTATACGGCGAGTATATAACAAACTCTGTATTTTGAGTGGAAATGTTAGGGGGTCGTCCTATACGCCCAGTCTCTTATACGCCGGCAAATACAGTATCTACTACCAGGCATCTATATAATAAAAGCCTAAGCAATTCTTAAGGCAGAACAACCAGTCGCAGTGATGTTCACTGACCTCCAGGGACAGATGCTCAGTGCAGGAGCTGCCCCCTAGTGGTCAGTGTGCTCCCACAGGGGGAGCGCCACTCAGCCAGAAGCCAGGCTCACAGCTGGCAAGTGCAGCAGTGGTGGTGGGAGCCTTTCCTGACTCTGCAGCAGCTCTAAGGTGCAGTGAGCAGAGCAATAAGCAGCGAGCAGGCAGGAGGTAAGGAGTGAGGCCTCCCAGACTGTGAGAGAGCGCAGCTCGATCTGAGGGACCACCCTACTTCCAGTGCATGAATTTTGTGCATTGGGCCTCTAGTTGAATATGAAGCAATGAACAAAACAAAGAGCCCTCAAAGAGCTTGTATTTGATGACATCCGGTAATATAATTTACACATGGTTCACTCCACCCATTATTGACTAAATTTAGATTCTTCACCCACTATTGACTAAATTTAGAACTTACTTATTGGGTATTTGAATAAAAAAGAATTATGATTGTCAGGATTTCTAGACTACCACAGGCCTTGTTGGGTTATTATTATTATTATTTTTTGTAAATATATTTTATTGATTTTTACAGAGAGGAAGGGAGAGGGATAGTTAGAAACATTGATGAGAGAGGAACATGGATCAGCTGCCTCCTACATGTCCCCCATTGAGGATCCAGCCAGCAATCAAGGTACATGCCCTTGATTAGAATCGAACCCTGGGGCCCTTCAGTCAAAGGGCCAACACTCTATCCACTGAGCCAAACCGGTTAGGGCCAGTTGGGTTCTTTTAATAGTGGGAATTCTCCTGAGGATAGATGTGGTTTCAATTATTCCTGCCTACAAAGATCCAGAGCATCACTACAGACATCAGAAACCTGACAGATCTAATAGTTTACTTCTGTAGTCCTGGTGTGTAGCGTAGGTCTAGACTTCTGCAGTGCTCGCACTCCCTGCCAGGTTCTGTCCATCAGATCAGGGTCATTTCTTCATGGTTCTGTTCCCTTAAGTTTGTTATAGGAGAAGCAGAAACATCACTCAAAGACTGAAACCTAAAACCCAATGGGAGTCTACTTATAGGCTCAATTTCCTTTTCTGAAATTGTCTCATAATTTTAGGCTACCTGGAAGAAAAAGTCAGAAGAGAAAAAACAAACTATATTCATAAACTGACTTTTTTTCCCTTTAAAATATTTATATTGATTTCAGAGAGGAAGGGAGTGGGGAGAGAGATAGAAACGTCAATGATGAGAATCATTGATCAGCTGCCTCCTGCATGCTCCCTTCAAGGGAATGAGTTTGCAACCTGGGCATATGCCTTGACTGGGATTAGAACTGTAAATTCCTGGTTCATAGGTCACTTCTCAACCACTGAGCCACACCACCTGGGCCACATATTGACCTTTTGGCGCATGGAGCTATATTACTTGAGAACATGGTGTAGTTTATGCCCTCACATTTTACTAATTCATAGGAAAATCTTCTAATTAGAAATTGAAAAACGCTTCCTACCCCAAGCATAGTTCTTTTACAGTTTTTCTTTGTCATTGGACACAGATGATATTAACAGACTATGTATATGGCCTATTCTTTAACTTTATAGCACCTTATATTAGGTCTCATACCATCTTGTATTAGATTTTCTATTACTGCAATGGCAAATTGCCTCAATCTTAATGATGGAAAACAACCCAAATTTATTATACAGTTCTGTGGCCCAGAAATCTGATGAAGGGTCTCTCTGGGCAGTAAAGGTGTTGTAAACAGAGTTAGGTTCCTTTCTAGATGTTATAGACAGGATGTTTCCTTTCATTTTCTGCTTCTAGAGGCCACCTGTACTGCCTCACTTCTTGTTCCCTTCTTCATCTTCAAAGCCAGCAACTTCACATATCTCTTACTTTTTTCCCATCATCATGTCTCTCTAACCACAGCTGGACAAGGTTCTCTGCTTTTGAGTCCTCATGTGATTAAAGTGGGCTCACTGACAAATGTATATAGGTAACTCCTGTAAACCCATGTATAAAAATACTACTGTTTTCAGTTAAAACTTTCCTCCCCTCAGCTCTAGTGTTCTCCACCCCTATCTCCCCTTCCCTCCCTCCCCTCCCTTATCTTCTCTCCTCCCGTTGCCCCCAGTTTTCTTCTCTAGGGGAAAAATATAAAAAGAAAGCCAGATGAATATGTACTTTTGTCTACTCAGTTTCTTTTCTTCTTCCAACAAAAATACCCCTCTCGTAGCTCTGAGTAGGGAAAATGAGGCTTCCTTTTTCTCTCTTCTGTTAGGGGTTTCAGTCAGTACCTTTCTACCTCCTTTCCCCAGGACTGTGCACATTACCCAGCCCCCTATCCAATTAGAGTATCATATCCATCTGGACACTATGAGTGCATTGGTAGTGGACCTTTAACCTAAGTTGGGCCAATCAGAATACTCTGGAATTTTTTCCCTAAGTGGGTCCATGGGAGAAAATGTCTCTCTTTGTTGTGAGAAAGCTGAAAGTATATGATTCAGAGTTGCTGGTTCTCTGTTTCTCACCACCTGGAGAAAACTGAAACTGATGAGAGGCAAGAAGAGATGATCCTGGTGAGTTACTCTTTGATTTTTTCCCCCTGAGGCCTTCTTTCCTCTTTGAGGCCTGGTGCATGGATTTGTGCACTGGTGGAGTCCCTCGGTGTAGCCTGCGGGGATCAGGCTGAAACCAGCAGTCCAACACTGCCTGCCGCTCCTGCCTGCCACTCCTGCTCATCCTGGCCCTGCTGCACCTGCCGCCTCTGCTCAGTAGGCTCCCTGCTGTTCCTCTATGGTCTCCAGGCTGCCGCAGCCAGCTGTAAGCCCTGCGGCTGGCACCTGTTGGTCAGCTGAGTGGTGCTCCCACTGGGGGAGCACACTGACCACCAGGGGGAGCTCCTGTGTTGAGAGTCTTCCCTCTGGTGGTCAATGCACCTCATAGCAACCAGTCGACAGGTCATTTGCTCATTTAGGCTTTAATATATATATATATATATATATATATATATATATATATATATATATATATATATATATATATTCTATTAATCCATTGTTAAAAAAAGCCAGATCAAAGGTCAATGCTATCTCCCATGGGAAATTAAAAAAAAAAAGAATCAGAAAAGATTATGAAATGAGTCCACATTATATTATTTATGTTAATTCTTAGATCACACTCTGAAAACATTTACCCCCTGTTTCAAGGTACATCTTGGATTATGCAACTCAGCTAATTAAAAAGGATTTATATACACACACTAGTAATCCTATTACTATAATGACAGTAATGAGATTTGAATACTTTCCATTTCTCCTATCAGGTTTTCCACAGTAAATTAAAATCCTTAACATGAAATATTCCTTTTTATTTTTGTTATTTTTCTTCTGGAACTTACATTTTCCCAAGAAAATCTTCAAAGACAAGTTATTCTAAACCCAGATCTCTGATGCTTTCCATTTCTCCAAAGTTCAGTAAGTTATATAAGAACATTTCTTCTGCAATATTATACCTAGAAAATTTTGATCCAAATACAAGCATTTCTAATTTTGCTTTACAATTTGGATTTTTTCTATAGCATAGATCTGAGACTCAGAAACAGCTATCTCTCTGTGTATGTTCCTGACAGACAAGTAGAAGCCTAGCATGCACTTTCTAATGCACTGCAAAGTACCACAGAAGGAAACTGGTGGACAAGATGAATGTCCAGCCAGCATATGAGGCCAAACTATTCACTTCATGTTAAAACACAGAACAGCTGCCAACTGGAGGTGCTGAACTCCATTTACTGAGGAGGATACTTCTCTGTATTCTGTTTAATTACAGAAATAATTCCTCATCTCTAGCCTATGGAGAACACCATCACAAAACAAATTTAGCTTGCTGCTCAGGAGGCACTTCCACCAGCTGCTAAATTGGGATTTATCTCAGTTTCCCTGGATAAGGACCACATTTCACGCAATAAATCAGAACTAGAACTGTCTGTCCCAGCTCAATTACAAGGTCCCCCTGGTAAGTGGAGACAATGCATGTCAGCACAGGCATTTTTAAAAATTTATTTGAATTTTTTCCTTCACTATCCTCTCCCAGCCCTCTTACTCCTTCTTCCATTCCCCCCTTCTCTCACCATCACCACACTATTGTCCATGTCCATGAGTTGTTTTTTTTTCTCAATCCCCTCTTCCTCCCTACCAGAGCTGTCTTCCCACTCTCAATCTATGAGTCTGTCTCTGTTTTTTTTTAAATAAATCTTTATTGTTCATATTATTACAAATGTTCCTCATTTTCCCCCCTCCATTGCTCCCCTCCACCAGGTTCCCATCCCACCCTCTGCCCTCCCCCCCATTGTCCTCATCCATAGGTACACAGTTTATGTTCAGTCTCTTCCCGCACCTCCCACTCCCCTTTTCCCCAAGAATCATCAGTCCACTCCCCTTCCATACCTCTAATTCTATTATATGCAACAGTTAATATTGTTCATTATGTTTTTACTTCCCTTGGTTTTTTATATTCACTTGTTTATAGTTACATATTTGTTATTCATAATTTTTATCTTTATTTTCTTCCTCTTCCTAAAGAACCCCTTTCAGCAATTCATATAATTCTGGTTTGGCAGTGATGAACTCCTTTAGCTTAAATTTATTTGTGAAGCTCTTTATCTGACCTTCAATTCTGAGTGATAGCTTTGCTAGGTAGAGTATTTTTGGCTGTAGGTTCTTGCTATTCATCACCTTGAATATCTCTTGCCATTCCTGTCTGGCCTGCATGGTTTCTGTTGAGAAATCAGCTGACAATCGTATGGGTGCTCCTTTATAGGTAACTACCTGCTTTTCTCTTGCTGCTTTTAATATTCTCTCTTTGTCTTTTGCTCTTGGGATTTTAATTATGATGTGTCTTGGTGTGAGACTTACAAGTCTAGGAAGCCCACAGAACCCCAAACAAAAGGAATCCAAAGAGGACCACACCAAGACACATAGAAAGAAAGTCTATTTCTTTCACCAGGTGGGAGAAGTTTTCTGTCACTATTTCTTTCAATATGTTTTCGGTATCTTACTCTCTGTCATCTTCTGGGACTCCCATAATTCTGATGTTGGTTCACTTGAAGTTGTCCCAGAGGTTTCTTACACTATCTTCAACTTTCTGGATTCTCTTGTCTTCTTGCTTCTGTGGAGGAGTGTCCTCTGGCTCTTTGTGTTCCAAATCTTTGACTTGTTTCTTGCAATCTTCCATTCTGTTTTTAGGACTCTGCATAATATTTTTAATTTCAGACAATGTATTCTTTATTTCTAGTTGATCCTTTATTATTTCTAGTTGATCCCTTTTTATTTCTAGTTGATCCCTTTACATATCCTCATAGGTCTCATTTATTTTATCGGCCTTTTCTAGGAAATTCTTGAACAACCTTATAAGTTTGGTTTTGAACTCTATATCCAGTCGCTTTTTGTCCTCCATTTCTTTCGTTTGTGATCTGTTTTCTTGTCTCGGCATTTTCGCTGCTTTCCTGAGTTAGTAGGGTGGCTTTGTGTGTTAAGGTGTCCTATATGGTTCAGTGGGTCAGCCTCCCAGTTATCTGAGGTGGACACTCTTGGTGCACCCCTTTGTGGACTGTGTGTATAGCCTTATTGTAGTTAAATCTTTTTTTTTCTTTTTTAAAAAATATTTTATTGATATTTTACAGAGAGGAAGGGATAGAGATAGAGAGCTAGAAACGTCGAAGAGAGAGAAACATCAACCAGCTGCCTCTTGCACTCCCTCCATCGGGGACGTGCCCGCAACCAATGTACATGCCCTTGAACGGAATCGAACCCAGGACCCCTCAGTCCACAGACTGACGCTCTACCACTGAGCCAAACCGGTTTAGGCTGTAGTTAAATCTTGATTGTTGTTGGTATCACTGGGAGGAACTGACCTCCAGGCCAATTGGCTGTGAGGATCAGCTGTGTCTATGCCAGGAGACAGCCTTATTTGACTAGACTTGGAAAACTGCAAAAGCCTCTGTGCTCAGCTTGGATGGGGCGGAGTTTCTGGGTGGAGCCTACAGCCTTGGCTTCCGGTTAGCCCTGCCCTATGAGGTTCCTGGGTCTCAGTGTTCCTCAGTGTCCTTTGGTACTTGCTGTAAGCACCTCTGAGAGAAAGGTGCCCTAGAGTTTCACCCGAGACCAGACAATCTAGTCTCTCCCCCAATGAGCCCAGAACTAGGGTTTAGTGCAGTTGGAAGTGGGGTTAAGAGCAGTCCGGAGCTTATGACTCCTTTCCTTTAGGGCAATCCAGTGGCACAATCAACAGTCTGTCCTCTTTACGCAATGTGCGCGACTCGGGGGCTCTGCCTTTCACCGCTCCCCTGAGCTTCTGCCTTTCAGCCCAGATTCCCTCTGTATGAGCCTGGGACCCCAGGGTCTCGCCCAGAACTGGGGTTCAGTGCAGTTGGAACTGGGGTTCAGCACAGTCTGTGGCTTTTATCTCCTTTCTACTAGGGAACGCCAGCCAGGCACTCAGACTCCCTCTCCTTTCTGGCTTTGTCCCCTTCCCACGCGCGCACACCATGTCTCCATACCTTAGGCTTTTATACTCCTCTGATTTTCCTTCTGGTTTTCTCTTTCCTTCTAGTTGTAGAATTTCCAGTCAGTCATCTCTCCTATAGTTCTGGATAATGTCCACTTTATATTTTAGTTGGATTTTTTTGAAATTGTTGAGTGAGGCTGCAGTTAGGCCTTTACCTATGCCACCATCTTGATTTTTCTGTCTCTGTTTTGGTTGGTAGTTCAGTTTTAATTGTAGTAGTAGTTCAGAATAAATTCCACATATGAGTGAAATCAGGTGGTATTTATCTTTGACTGGCTTATTTCACTTAGCATAATGTTCTCCATTATGCTGTTGCAAAGGGTAAATTTTTATTCCTTTATATGGTAGAGTAGTATTTCATTGTGTAAATGTACCACAGCTTTGTTTTATCCACTCATCTACTGATGGACACTGGGCTGCTTTCAGATCTCGGCTATTGTTATAACACTGAAATGAAGGTAGGGGTGCATATATTCTTTCAAATTAGTGCTTCTATTTCTTCATATAAATTTCCAGAAGTGGAATCTCTGGGTCAAAAATTCCACTTTTAATTTTTTGGGATAACTCTTTACTATTTTCCCCACTGGCTGCACCAATCTTCATTCCCACCAATAGTCAGCACAGGTGTTTTAATTAGTTCATTTACTTAGTTGTTCATCTTGTATTTATTGAGCATAAGCTAGGTACTTGGTATATAAACGTAGACAAAACAGACCTAAATTCAGCTCTCATTGAGCTTGTTGTCCAGTGGGAGACATAGACACCAAATAAGTAGCAAATAAAGTTATAATTAAAAATTGCTGTATGTGCTATTAAAAAGAGCACATTGCTATGAGAGAGAACAATGGGAGTGATATACTTTAGGTTGGGTAAATGAGGAAGACTTCTAGAAGGTGACATTTAATCCAATATATGAATTTGAAGGACAAATAGGACTTAGTCAAGGGGAGATTATTAGTAAGTGGGTTGTAGGCAGTAGGGAGAACATCCAATGTTAAGCTTAAATTTCCTACCAGTTTGAATACTTTTGTCAATATCCCTCCAATTTAGATTTGTTCTGTTGCCCTGCCCCCTCAATAAGTATTCTTCTCTTGGAATAGGCAAAGCTGAACTTTTGCTAATGAAGCAGTATGTGTGTCCTGGGTGTCAAACTGCTTTTTAAATGTCACCCTGAGCTTCTTTCTTCTTCAGTTAAAGGAGAATCTGACATCCCCTGGGCTTTCTTTCAATCACACTATTGCCTCTCAATCCAGACCCCCTGGTCCTCCTTAGGGTAATAGAGGAGTATGTAATTTATACTATTTAATACTTTTGTGACAATTTTGCAAATTGTGAGCATGCGTAAAAGTCCCATTTCAAACTTGCCATAAGGAGAAGGCTCCTGAGAAAACCAACCCAAAGATACCAAGAGGATCTTGGTATTTCTCTGAGGAGAAATAAATGATTAAGTAATCATTGTTAGGTCAAATTTCTTATAAGATGACTGTAAGTTGAATGGTATTAGTCTAATTTCTCAAAGGAGTTTGAAAGACATTATCATCTACCCAAAACTTGTTCCAACATTTTATCATGAATACTAGATAGTTCCCAAAAGTGCTGCTCTTTGTTCCCATGGGATGAGGGCTGTGTTGCCAGATCTTGTTTGTTTTCAAGAGATACCTGAAAAATGGGATGTCAGGTTCTCCAATTTTTTAAATGTTGGCATCTGTTTCATGTTTTTATGAAACTTAGAGTAATTCATATAAGATATATCTTTGGGGTTGGATTCTTTAAGGGAAAGAAGGAATGGTAGAGAAGTGTATAGGAATTTTGAGGTAAGGGGAAACTGGAAGACAGACAGGCAAGGACAAGGAGAGATGAATAGGATGGGGAGACTAAGAGAAAAATAAAGGACTATTTTTGCTTACCCTGCCTTGTTTCCCTCTCAAACCACATACTCAAAGCCTGTATGAGATCAGTCCATCAAAGGCCTCTGCACCTGCTCCTGCTTCCCTCTCCCTCTCCATGCTCTTGTGTGAAATGTAAACCTCTTAAGTCTCCCACCAGTTCCACAAATTCTGCTGATGGTTTTAGGCATTCTTCAAAAGTCCCACCAATTCTTTTTTGATCTAATTTCAGGTTTGTACCTGACTTGCTTGACTTGGCATTCTTCCTGAGTTTCTGCTTTGTTTAGCTGAGCCAGCTTTCTAGTCCTTGAAACATTAATTTCTTTTCTCCTCTCTGTCTCTCTCTCTCTCTGTCTCTCTCTCATTCTTTCCCAATTCTTTCCTCCATCCCTACTTTCTTTCTCTATCACATTAAATAATTCTCAGATAACTCTTTTAAGTGGAAAAATCTGCTTCCACAGTCCTCACTGGGCATTTTCAAATTTGACATACATTTATCTTAGGTTTTCAATAAAGTGTTCATAAATGTTTCCAGCTTCCTGTGGGTTATTGAATTTTTAAATGCTATCATTCAATTTCCTCTTAAATAATCTCTATAGATCTTTCAGTTTCTTTTTCTAAAATTTAATAACTGGGATAGACTTTTGTTTCATTTTGTTTTCTCTCTCCCACTGGTATGCTTGATATAATTGGGATCTTCACAGGTACTTATGTAGGACCCACTCTGTAATGCACTGGGTAAGGGACTAGGGACCCAAAGAAGAATGTTCTCAAGTTGCTTATAATCAAGACTAGAGGCCCACAGCACAACATTTGATAACTGGGCGGGGGGTCGGGGGGTCGGGGGGGGGGGCGCATGTCCCTCAGCCTGGCCTGTACCCTCTCACAGTCTGGGGATGTCTGCATGTCAGCTTAGGCCCAATCCCCCCATTGGGGGTGAGATCAGGCTGGCAGAGGAGGGCAGTTGGGGGCAACCAGATCGGCAGTGGAGAGCTGTTGGGGGCAAGATCAGATAGGCAGGGAAGGGCAGTTAGGGGCAATCAGGCAGGCAGGCAGGCAGAGGCAGTTACAAGCAATCAGGCAGAGAGGTGAGCAGTTAGGAACCAGCAGTTCCAGACTGCAAGAGGGATGTCCGACTGCCGGTTTAGGTGCACAGGGATCGGGCCTAAACTGAGGTCAAACATCCCTCAAGAGGTCCCTGATTGGAGATGGTGCAGGCTGGGCTGAGGAAACTTCCCCTCCATGTATAAATTTCATGCACCGGGACAATAGTAATATGTATAATATCCCACTTATAAATACCTGCATCCCGAACTCTGTGTGTGCATGTGCATATGGACCACATGCATAGGGGAATCGTTGAAAGGATACTGAGCTTGAATAAGGGGTCCTTCCCATTTTGCCATATGTTCTATATTATTTGAACTTTTAATACTGAAAATGCAGGTATGACTTATATAAATAAATAAAAATTGTTAAAACAGTTTTACAGGCTTGTTGTAAGGTTCACTTGTATCCCCAGTCACAGATAGGGAAACATTGATTTGTTGTTTTACTTATTTATGCATTCGTTGGTTGATTTTTGTATGTGCCTTGACGGGAGATCAGACCTGCAACCTTGATGTGTCAGGATGATGCTCTAACCACCTGAGCCACAGGGCCAGAGCCATCAACAGAGTACTTGTTCATAAAACATCAGTACAAAAACATTTTAATATTCTTTCATAGTATGTTGTAACATGATTTAAATATTAATTTAGAAATATAAATTATAGTTCTGGCTCCGTGATTCAGTTAGTTGAAATGTCGTCTCATGGCACTGAAAGGCTGAGGTTTTGATTCCCAGTCAGTACATACCTAGATTACAGGTTGGATCCCTGGTCAGGGTGCATATGGGAGGCAACTGATCAGTGTCTCCCCCTGCCCCTCTTTCAAAATAAATAACAACATATCCTTGGGGGAGAATTAAAAAATATACATATATTTTATGGGCTTATGTCAGTTAAAACAACTCTCCAGTAAGTAACATAAAACGACATTCAAATCAAGTGTAACAGTGAAGTTGTTTTATCTTCACATAACTGAAAATCCCGGGAGTTGGTATCCTTCAAGGTTAGCTTGATCCAGTGCCTTGGGCTCCGTTTCTTTTGGGTTTGACCTTTCCTAGGTTTTAGGTTCATATCAATGCAAGTGACAAGATGTAGACGTTCCTGTGTCACATTCACACAGGACAGTGGCACAAGAAAAAACAATGGTTGACTTTCAGTTGTCCTCCGGAAGTTCAGCCATAATTGGATAATAGGTTTCATATTTACCCTCTTGCCATAAATAACACTAAAGCAGGACAAACATATTGGAATTGGGGATTTCTGAGCCCATAGAAATTTGCTGTACTTGGTGCCAGAGAGGAGGGAGCCAAGCAGGGAAGGAAACACAGAAATCTACATGAGTTTTCTTGAATTTTAGCCAGATCCTTTGCTTTGTATACCGAGAGGGAAGTTCTGCAAGGCCTGGCTAGTTCGTAAGCGGAACTGAAACTCCAGAGGTCATACAATGCTGGGATTCTGATCACTCATCGATCTCACACAACTTTCTAAGCATTCAATATCATTTTAACTGTTTCCCTATGTGATCTCAGAAAAGCCACAGCTTAGGAGTGGGGAATAGTGAGCCAAAATGTGGGGGCTACCATAGACTCATGCAAACGAAGTTATAAATATTGCCTTTGAGTTAATTCCTGTTCAGACTAATTAAAGGGGCAACCTCAGTTTACCTTCAGGTCTCCTTATCAGCTAGAAATAGCTAGTTCTCCTTCTGACCTTACACATCCTCAGTGTTGACTACCTCTCTTCCCAAAGCAGAGAACTGAAAAGGACTGCCATGTGGGCATCTCTTCACTACATTTATGCTTCTTTTTTATTTAACTGGAGAAAAGTTTCTCTGCTACTCTCAAAGGAAAAAGAATGATCTTTCTCCTCCAATAATATTTTAGTGCTAGAAGAACTAGATGGAAGAAGAGAATGAGTGAGGCAAAAAAAAAAAAAAAAAAGAAAGAAAAAAAGGACAAAACATGAAAAAAACCCCAAAAAATAAAATAAAAAGAACAAACAAACATGAAAGGACAGGAGACATCTCAAATTGCAGTCATGCTGATATTGCTCAGTGGTTGAGCATTGACTTATGAACCAGGAAGTCATGGTCTGATTCCTTATCAGGACACAAGCCCTGGTTTCAGGCTTGATCCCCCAGTATGGGGCATGCAGGAGGCAGCTGATCAGTGATTCTCTTTCATCATTGATGTTTCTGTCTCTACTTCTCTCTTTTTTTCTGTGAAATCAATACAAATATATTTTTTTAGAAAGATTCTCCCTTTGCCTTAAAAAAAAGGGGGAATCTATTTCTGCTTGAATTTTTATAAAATCTTATTTTGGAATTTAAAATTTTGTTTAGTTTATAATTAATTTAGCCAATTATATACTAATTTTGCCTAGAATTTGGTAAGTCTTTTTCATCTATCAATGCCACACTTTATTATTATTTTTACTTTAGGGCATTTTTCTTTTTTTTTTTTTTTAATAAATCTTTCACAATTACTTCTGTTCCAATTTGGATTTCTTTTCCAGTTCTGATGACTATTCAAAGGTTGAATATTTTCTTTCACTGTAGCTATCACTTTCTTAGGGAATTTCTCTAGGTTGTTACAGATTAAATTTTATGCAGCTTTAATTTTGTATTTTACATATTCCAATGCATATTTTAATTAGTATATATTTCATTGTTTTTGAGGGTTTTTAAATTTTTATTCTTCTCTGCCAGCTTAATTTGTATCATGTCTTCCTCTTGTTCACTGAATCCATGATTTCTTATATTTCATGAGATTTTTAAAAACATACAAACAATATAAATTGTTATTTATTGGATAACTATTATTTAGATATCGACATCTCCATGTATTTAAAAAAATATATTTTATTGATATTTTACTGAGAGGAAGGGAGAGAGATAGTTAGAAACATAGATGTGAGAGAAACATCAATCAGCTGCCTTCTGCACACCCCTACTGGGGATTTGCCTGCAACCAAGGTACATGCCCTTGGCCGGAATCAAACCCAGGACTTTTCAGTCCACAGGCTGATGCTCTATCCACTGAGCCAAACCGGTTTCGGTTTTCCATGTATTTTTAAGGTAATATTTAAGTTCTTTTTTTCTTTATCACGGAGGGTTTTTTATTTTATTTTAAAGGTCCCCTTTTACCTGTTTCTTTCTGATTTTTCAAACTTGAATGAGGAATTATTTCTCAGGACCTGGTATTTGGAAAGTAATGTGATAATTTCATTCCCTTTGAGTTTATATATTATCCACATTTTTATTATAGAATTCCCCGATCAGCTCTTAATCTGACAACCACCTTCTGGTGTATAGAAGACATTAATTTAGGATGGCTTTGTTAGATAGAGTGAGAAATTTCTTCTCTCAGTTTTTATTCTTAAAATAAAGGAAGTAAATTTATTTTTGGAATTTTCACAAAATATTTTGAAATTTGTATAATTTGTTATAGATAGTACATGAACAGTATAACCTTTAGAGGGCATGCTTCCCTCTGACCTAATCTTAATTTACCACCAAAAAGCAGGCACCACCACCTGTCATCTACTAAGTTATTTAGCACTAATTGTTGCTTCCTGAACAGATGTAGAAAGAGAGGTAAAGGTGAACATGGTGGGGTAAATCTACATTATTAAGTAGTTAAATGGTATGTTATCCAATTTATTTCTCTAATACTTAATAACTGTATCAGAGGTCTTATCAATGATTATTTTTTAACCTATATAAAGCTATAATCGGGTAGATACTTTACCAATAATTTATTTTTACATCTTTCTATTGCTCTTTCAACTCTCATTACCTTTTCCTTTCCTTTTTTTTTGTATGGGAAGATAAATATGTGTTAGTTTCAGTTAGTTAGCATCATAATGACCTAAATGTTTTAATATTTCACTTACATGTTGTTTTAAGCCTCTTTACGCTTTGAGAAGAATAGTTCTTATTTTTTTGAACTAAACAAAAAAAGTGAATAGATGCGAACTTCAAACTCAAAATCATGCAAACTGTCATTGGTATTCCCAGTGGTGCTTAATTGCCTGTGGGAAAGACTTGTTTTGTCTGCAAATCATCTGAATGTTCATGAAAATTCATAGAAGTCAATTTTGTGTCTCACACTGGGTAGTGAGACAGTTTCTTAGGCCTCTCAGAAGTAAGTAATGTGTAGAAATGGTCACTTAGAGTGTCTTTAAACAAATGCCTTAGATGCTTGTGAAAAGTGCAAACATTTCTAGCAGCTTAATGATAATGCATATCCATTCTCTACCTCAAACTTTAAAATGCTTCTTGCACAAAAGCTCTCAGGTTATAACCTCTTACTGGCTTTGCAAAAGTTTCCCCGGAACTGAGAGGGTATATTCGCTTTGTCTTGGATGTCACATTCAAGAATAGCTCATTTTTTGTGCTTTGCTTTATTGTGTTTTGCAGATATTGTGTTTTTTATAAATTGAAGGTTTGTGGCACCCCTGCACTGAGGCAGGTCAATCGGCACCATTTACCAACCAGCTCAGATGGTGGAAATATTTTTTTTAATTAAGGTATGTACATTTTTTTTCCTACACAATGCTATTATATACTTAATAGACTACAGTGTAGTGCAAACATAACTTTCATATTCACAAGAAACCAAAAATATCACATGGGTTGTTTTATTTGCCATATTCACTTTATTTATTTATTTAAGAAATATTTTTATTGATTTCAAAAAGGAAGAGAGAGGGACAGAGATAGAAATGTCAATGATGATAGAGAACCATTGATCAGCTGCTTCCTGCATATCCCCTACTGGGGATTGAACCAGGACATGTGCTCTGACCAGAAATTGAACCTTGACCACTGAGTACACCAGAAGGGCCATATTCTCTCTATCGCAGTGGTCTGGAACGAATCTGAGAGGTGCCTGTAATCATGTTCTTAATCTGATTAATCCATTTAGCTTTTTTCAAATGTGAATTCATTTCGTATGTAGGTTCAGGATTATCACATTGTAGTGCAGGCTTTTATTCTAGAAGGAAGTGTAGCCTACGTTTCCTCATTGATCTGGTTCTAGTTCTCTCATCCTCACTTTGATTTTTCATATTCTCACTGGTTCTCACATTGGTCAGCATGAATATATAGGTTTCAGGTGTAGATTTCTATGCTATGAGATTTGTATATCGGGTACCTTTTACTTTTCAATACTCCATCTTTCTCAGTTATGATAATTTCCTTCATTTGAATTGATTTATCATTGATCTCTCAACTTTATTACTGTCATTCATTATTAATATAGCATCAGAGATGCACCTTGTATTTTATACAGTTGTTAAATACAAATAAGATGGGTAATTGCTTGGTGGGTAGAGCTTCTCCCTTAGAATATGATGGTTTCCGAGTGCCTGTGATACTTAAATAGCAATGACACTTTTAATGGAGATAAAAGGCTCTCATGAAAGATTGCTAGTATGACAAGATCACAAAGTACCCATCTTATGCCATGGTGATAAGAACACCACATCTGATATTTACTTATTTTAGAGAAGTGGTGTACCTTATAGTCCTTTTAAAAAATCATATGTCATTATGCATTGATATTCATAGGAAAATATATTTATAATCTCATATATTTTCTCCCCAAATAGTAGGGTAGTCAAAAGAAAAATCATTATAGCTCAGAACCCTAGGGGCAGGTAGTAAGAGAAACATAATGTTCGATTTGCAGAGAGCTCCTAAGCTTGCTTCTGTGTACAGTAAAATATTTTACTTAGCAAAGTAAATCAATAAGGAGAAGGAAGCATAATGTGAGATAGAATACATATTCCTATCTTTAAAACTCTAAAGATGTTCTTCAACATATAAAACGACCAGACAAAACCCAAAAGATCTAAATTTGCATTATTCTCCATAATGTGTTTTTAAAAATTTTATTTTATTTTTAGTGCCAGAATTAAGTTAGGTATTTATACATGGCTGCCGTCTCCATATTCTCCTGAGAGAGCAATTAAAGTCACAAAATAAACCCACCACTTGTAAATATTCAGCCAAGCTGTTGCCAAGCACTTTGCCTATGATCTTCACCTCCTTAGCAGCTGAAGCCTTTGTGATTTTAAATCCACGGTTTAAAAAAAAATGTTTTGGAATTTTCCTAGGGTGTGAACATTCTAGATTCTTTCCTATTATCTTTGCCCAGTAATCCTATAGTGTTTGTTATTGTGCCCTTGGGTGTTCAGAGAGAAAGCCATTGAATCAAGGTGTAGTCCTTGTTTTGTAATGGAAGCTGGCCCGGCAATCAGCTCATGTCTGGAAGACCATAATATTATCATACAACTAATTATTTTTTCAATATGTTCTTAACATAATAGTAAACATGGTAATAAAAGAGTAAAATACAGAATGGCCATTACTCCAACACATAAGATGGCTGCCCCCATGTAGACACAAGATGGCTGCCATAAGATGGCCAGCAGGGGAGGGCATTTGGGAGGGACCAGGCCTGCAAGGGAGGGCAGTTGTGGGCATTCAGCAGCGGAGGACAGTTGGGAGGGACCAGGTTGATAGAGGAGGGAAGTTGGGGACAACTGGGCCTGTAGGGAAGGGCAGTTGGGGGTGGGGGAGATTAGGCCTGCAGGGGAGAACAGTTGGGGGGGACCACCAAGCCCCCAGGGGAGGGCAGTTGGGGGTGACCATGCCTATAGGCGAGGGTAATCAGTTAAGGGTAATCAGGCTGGCAGGGGACCAGTTAGGCATCAATCAGGCTATCAGGGGAATGGTTAGGTGGTGATCAGGCTGGCAGGCAGAAGTGGTTAGGGGCAGTCAGGAAGGCAGCCAGGCAGGCGAGCAGTTGGTAGCCAGCAGTCCTGGATTGTGAGAATGATGTCTTACCGGGATCAGACTAAGTGGGCAGTCAGACATCCCTCAAGGGGTCCCAGATTGGAGAGGGTGCAGGTTGGACTGAAAGGAACACCCCCCCTCCCTGCCCTAATGCACAAATTTCGTGCACCGGGCCTTTAGTTATAAATAATGCTGTAATGCATATTTCACTTATATTACTTAGCACATGTATAACATACATATAGGAAAAATTCCAAAAGTGCAATAGGTGCACTGATTTCCAGCAATGATAAAGTAGGCAGGTAGGCCAGCCTAGTGGGCAGGACTCAGACTCCAGATCCTCAGAGCTTTTTTGAGCAAAAGTTTGAACTCAAACACTGAGACTGAGAGAGCCTCCAATAGTAATAACTCCGAAGCAGGGACAGTAATTGCGGGTCTGATTTGGGAAATATTAATCAAACATATTTAGAATATCAACAACAGCTTTTTATCTACCTTTAATTTTTAAGGCCTCTTTCCATCACATGTTTCTAATTTATATATTTGATAAATATTAATGTGTAATCTTTGTATATTATTAGGCATCAGAAAGCTTAAAGAATTGGAGGCAGTTGTTCTTGAGATTTTGGAACGTACTAATTGACATGAGAATTGATGAGTGAAGAAAACATGTATGTGTGCAAAACAGAATATATCTGCAAGGATATGTATCGGCTAAGGTATTGTAGATTGTATTTATAAATGTGTAAAAGTCACTGAGCTTTTAAAAGTGGAAAGCAGATTAAAGAGCAAATATTACTCTGTTTACAAAACCATTTATCATTGTTGAAAGTTTAGGAAACAGATAAGCAAAAAAAGAGGAGAAAAACATAATAGCACACTGGAGAGATTCATTTTGAACATGTAGTTTTTCTTTCTCTCTTCCTGTGACTCAAACTATACATAATACATACTGCTTTATAACCTTTTTTTTTTACTTAACAATAGACTAGGAACATCTTTCCATGTCATTGCATGTTCACCTAAAACATTTATGGGTTGTTGTTTTTTTTGTAGATAACATGTAGTACAATTCTGATTGTTGCTGTAGTTCCACATAGTTTTTGCTTTTGTTGTTTATGTTTTTGTTGTCATATCCAAAAAATCATTACCAAGACCAGTGTCAGGGAGCTTTTCCCTTAAGTTTTATTCTGGGTGATTTTTGGTTTCAGGTATTACATTTAAGTCTTCAATTTATTTTAAGTTAATTTTTGTGAGTGATGTGAAACAGGAGTCTATTTCTATTCTTTTGCATGTGAATATTCAATTTTCTCAGTGCCATTTATTGAAAAGACAATTGTTATATTCTCTTATAGGATGATTTCTTTGGTCATATTAATCTTAGAATGACAGTTATATATCTAATAAAAATGTAAGCATTTTATACGCACATATTGTTAACCCAATTATAGACATATCATAATGAAAGTAGGACATAAGGGCTTAGAGTTCAGAAGAAAGGTCTGGGAAAAGCAGATGTATTTGGAAATTATGCATATAGAGATGATTTTTAAATCCACAGTACTAGGTTTTATTACCTTTAAAAGAGTGTAGATAGAAGTGGGAAGAAATCTGAGGTCCGAGCCCTGTGTCTCTAGAGTGTTTACAGGCTGGGGTAGATGAAAAGAAAAGTAAATGAGACCATCAGGGAAGTAAGAGGAGAAACAAGGGGAATTGGCATCCTGGAAACCTTATGAAGAAAATGTTTCAAAAGGGGAGCGATTGGTTGTTAAAATCTAATGATAAATGAGATAAAGACTAAGAATTTATCATTGCATATAATAATGTTGTGGCAATTTCTACTGAGTGGTACAGGCAAAAGCTGCGGGTAAGAGAATGAAGTTTAGGACATAAAATTAAGTTTCTGAACATTCTGGAATAAAGAAATGAGACAACAACTAAAAGAGAATTTAGAAACACGGCAGGGGCTGTATTTTTAAAAAAGGTTTATATGCTAATGGCACTAATCTAAGTGAGAGGAAAAATGATAATGGAAAAGAGGAAGGATAAATATTAAAGTGACGTCTTTGGTAAGAAGAGGTCAAATCCAGATACAGGAGGAAGGGTAGGACTTTGAGAAGAGCATGGGTTGCTCATTTCCAGCACGAAGAAAAAGGGCTGATTCAAAACCGATATGGTGATGGGAGTTTGAAAAATTTCTCAGATGATCTCATCTGTCTTTTCAGCCCAAGACAGTTTCCCCAAAACTGACAATGCCTCTGTATATTAAACCTTAGCCTTTGATACATATATCTATTTTGCTTTAGGGCAATTTGTATTAATAAAGGATGAGGGGTCCAGAGACTCAGAGAACTTGGTTACTGAAGCTAAGCCCTCTTCTGGCTTCCCCATGGATTACAAATTTATATTTTATTTCTAGTCTCTATTAGTTTATGCCATAGCACCTTCTCCAGACTCCTGAACCCTTCCAGATGCCAATAAACACCCACTGGCATTACTCCATCAACATCTCAATAAGTCCAGTGCACCTTGTTACCTTCTATTTTTTGTTAAAAACACATAACTCCCCATTTTGTTAATTTCAGGACTTAGGTTCTAAACATTAGGATTATCCTGCCACTTCCTGTTTTTATAGGACTCTTCACACAATCAAGTAATTGCTTGCCAAATTCATCATAATGTCTTGAGTCCTGTTTCATGCTGCCACACTAGTTCAAGTTTCTATCTCTTGCCTTGTCTATTCCAAAAGTATTCTTGCTGCTCCCTTTGCATCATGTACTGTATCCTCTTACATGGTGATTAGCTATCCTGAGGCCCAGGTAAAGGGTGTCATTCATGTTCTCATAGTTCTTCAGGATTTCTGTTTCCTGTTTAATTAAATAGATTCCTTAACCTCAAGGGAAAATATAAAAGATTGGTTGAGCCGAAACCGGTTTGGCTCAGTGGGTAGAGTGTCCACCTGTAGACTGAAAGGTCCCAGGTTCGATTTCGGTCAAGGGCATGTACCTTGGTTGCGGGCACATCCCCAATAGGGGGTGTGCAAGAGGCAACTGATCGATGATTCTCTTTCATTAATGTTTCTATCTATCTATCTCTCTTCCTCTCTGGGAAAAATCAATAAAATATATTAAAAAAATAAAAGATTGTTTGAGAAAGTGCACATAAAACATTTAGCACAGTGTTTGCATATAGAAAGAGCTCAATTCACATTTTATAATTACAGTTCAATGCTCTTGACAATGTGATCTAAACTTACTCTTCCAGCACATTCCAAGATCCTTCAACTCTATATTCTAAAGGGACACGTGAGTACATGTGTACTTTTCTGCTGAAGTTCTTTTATTCACATTGGTTTTCCTTTTCTGTCATTGTTTATCCTTTTGAAATCCTTTCAATTGTAGATTTTTTTCAAAGGCCATCTTCATGAATATTTTCCTGATTCAAGATTTATTTGTGCAAGTTGATAAAATTATCTTCTATTGTCCCATAACACCTCATTTATAATTTTCACATAAAAGCAATGTAGACTACATGGGAATGTAATTATCTGGGTACTTAATTTCTCTTCTCTGGATTATAAAGTCTCAGAGGACGTAACTTGCATCTAATTAATTCAGCATCTTTATAGAGCCTGACATTGTAAATTGCAAAATATTTGTATTCAATATAGTTAATTTTTTTTATTTTTCTTTTTTTAATTTTTCTTTTTTAAATAAATCTTTATTGCTCAGATTATTACAGGTGTTCCTCTCCCCACCCCCATAGCTCCGCTCTACCTGATTCCCAACCCCACGCCACTTCCTTACCCCCGCCACTGTCTTCATCCATAGGTGTAAGATTTTTGTCCAATCTCTTCCTACACCCCTTAGACCCCTTCCCCCCTGTGAATTGTTAGTCCAATCCCTTTCTATGTCCCTGATTCTATTATATTCACAAATCCATTTTGTTCTTCAGATTTTTTTTTAATTCTTTTGATTTTTAGATTCACTTGTTGGTAGGTATGTATTTGATGCCTTTTTGTTCATAATTTTTTACCTTTACATTTATCTTCTTCTTCCTCTTCTTAAAGCATACCCTTCAGCATTTCATGTAATCCTGGTTTGGTGTTGATGAACTCCTTTAGCTTTTTCTTGTCTGTGAAGCTCTTTATCTGACCGTCAATTCTGAATGATAGCTTTGCTGGGTAGAGTAATATTGGTTGTAGGTTCTTGTGGTTCATCATTTTGAATATTTCTTGCCACTCCCTCTGGCCTGCATAGTTTCTGTTGAGAAATCAGCTGACAGTCCTATGGGTACTTCTTTGTAGGTAACTAGTTGTTTTTCTCCTGCTGATTGTAACATTTTCTCTTGTCTTTTGCTCTTGGCATTTTAATTATGATGTGTCTTGGTATGTTCCTCTTTGGATTCCTCTTGTTTGGGGTCCTGTGCACTTACTGAACTTTGTAGGTCTATTTCTTTCACAGGTAGGGAAAGTTTTCTGTCATTATTTCTTCCATTAAGCCTTCAATATCCTGCTCTCTCTCTTCTTCTGGCACCCCAAAAATCCGGATGCTGGTACGCTTTAAGCTGTCCCGGAGGCTCCTTACACTATCCTCACACTTTTGGATTCTTCTTTCTTTTTGCCTCTCTGGTTGGGCGATTTTTGCTTTCTTATATTCCAGATGTTTGGTTTGATTCTAGGGGCATGTTGATCTATAGTTGAGTTTCTGTATATTCTTTATTTCAGACTTTGTATGCTTAATTTCTGGCTTGTCCTTTTCCATTTTTTTTGGTATTCTCATTAAGGTCCTTGAAGGTCTCACAAAGCCTCTTGGAGGTCTCATCAAGTTTCTCAAAGATTTTTAGAAGATTCTTGAGTAATCTTATAAATATGATTCTGAACTGTGTGTTGTCCAGTAGTTTACTTTCCTTCATCTCTCCCAGTAATGTCATGCTTCTGTGTCTCCTCATTTTGGCTGCCTCCCTGTATTGATGAAGTGGATTTGTGTGGTTGGTGACCTATAGGGGCCAGTAGCTCAGCTTCCCCAGTCACCTGAGGTGGTCGCTTTTGCTATATCCCTTTGTGGGCTTAGTGCAAAGTCTTGGTGTAATTAAGCCTTGATTGCTCTTGGTACACTTGATTGCATATGCACCAGAGGTTAACATTCAGTGTTTCTTCTCTTCTACATTTGATTAATTAATTAGAAAGCCACTTACTTTCCTTTTCATAGTGGCCAAACTGTTCCATGGCTCTTGATTTGGAACACATGTGAGATTGATGTTTTACATATTAACAGTTCATGTCACCAAGATGTCAGAGGGAAAGTGTCACAGGAAGAAAGAAGCATAGAGAATGTCACATACAGTGTTTTTCTTTGGTGCTAAATATAGACCATATAATCATGCTTATAAACATGATTGAGTTAAAAGATTTTCTCTTGGTCAAGGACAATGGCATCTACCTTGTGCAGAAAGTTGGTACTTGGAAAGAAAATATAAATTTGAAAAATACAATGTAAAGTATCTGAACAGTTTATAACTTACGTATAAATGTGCATACAGTATCTTTTTTTAAATCCTCAAACAACGATATTTTTTTTCATTGATTTTTAGAGAGAGTGGAGGAGTGTGGGGGGGAGATAGATAGATACAGAGAGAGAGAGAGAGAAACATGGACTCTTGTGTATGCAGGCTGACACTCTATCCACTGAGAAACATTGGCCAGGGCTGGCATAGGATATCTTAAAGTGAGAAAATACTAGCTAGGAATAATGCCAATGGCTGAGAAAAGTAGTTAAATGAAAAATGTTTTATAAATGCTGATTATAGAGGAGGCAGTATCTAAGATTGTGATAACCTCCACAAGATTGATATTTTCAAGTGACTTTGAGGCTTTGCTAGTTTATTTTGATAACTAAAATAAGTTTTTGGAGTATTTCTTGGGTGTTTACTCATATTTCTGCTTCAAAAACAACCCGGGTCATTTTATTCTTATAGCAGAGGTAACTATCACTGATGGAAAATAAGAAGTCTCTTATCTATTGCTGTGAATGGCTTTATTATAAGATAGCAGCATATTTTTGAGGTCCACAATTTGGTTTATTATGAAGGAAGCGTAAGAGTAGAATTTTCTATAAAATCACATAATGCTAGCATTTTGCACTCTTACACCTCATTAGCCTGTCAAAATGAGTGGTTTCACTTATTTTTCACATAACAACACATATAATTATGTTATAAAACTTGTTCTGAAGCATAGAAAGGAAATAAACTAGCCTATATAGCATCAAAATGATTATGAAAGGTATAGTGGCCTAGCAGTAAGAAATTTTATATTACTAGAACTTGATATTGGCAGATATAAATAATGCTACTTCAAATTACTAGATATTCTGTCTTCTTTTCTCCTCATCTCACTCAGCTATGAGAACACAAGTATACCCCAATGAACACAGAATCCCTAGGGGTGGGGGAGAGTACAATGATGTTAATTGTTGGCCGACTGCCAAAGTGTCCCTTAGGTTATAAAGATTTCCTTATACTTAAGCAATATGGGCCAGTGCCTATTTTCGAGGCTGTGCTGGCTTCAAGTATTTAAACTCTTTAGAGACTTCATACACCCCTACACTTAATGGGTGTCTGAAGAGGTTGCCCATAGTGAAAGCTAAATTTCTTGAGTTCCTATTAGAACTTTAAGCTGATTTATCCTCAACTCTGAATTTGCAATAAAGCAATATCTTATATAATCCTGAGCACTTGATTTTGTAATTTTGGTTGGATGTTTTGGATAGGATCATTGTCCATCTGAAATGATCATCTGTACCAAGTTCCCTGGCAGAGGCGGAGGTCATGCTTCAGCGCCACATTGCTTTATGGCAAGGCTAAGTACTTTTACTGTAACTGTGAATGTAAACTCAGATCTGCCTGGTGCTTCATCCTGTGTCTTTTATGTCCTTGACTTTTGTCTCATTTTTTACCCCATGGAAACTGAGATTCTAAACTCAATTAATTCACTGTATTGCAATTACAAAAATATCCAATTGTGCCAAGCTTTAATGAATTTCCTAGAAGTGATTGAAAACCTGAAAGTAATAGGGGTGAGTGCATTGTCATGGACCCATTTGCCTCATTTTCTCTCTATCTTTATTCCTTGTTCCTTTCTTCTTATTTTGCTTTAGAGAATATTCCAGAGTCTGTCTCTTTATCATGAAGGCTTTTCCCCATTCCCTCCACAAACTTTCACTGGTTGATATGTAGGCCCTAAAGAACTTAATTTTTACTCTAAGGACTTTGAATATCATCATTCCAGATAAAAGAGCTTTCTTCCTTAGAAGAATTACAATGTCAGCTGTCAACTGTCAGCTGTTATAAACTTTATCCTATTACTAGAGGCGCAATGCATGGATTCATGCACCTGTTGGGGTCCCTCAGCCTGGACTGCACCCTCCCACAATCCAGGACCCCTCAGAAGATGTAGAAGTGTGAGAAGTGGCAGGCAGTTGGGGAGGAGCCTGAGCTGGGATCAGAGCTCAGTGCTTGGTGCTCCAAACCACTTGCCACTCTCTCCTAACCACTCACCACCCACTCCTTACCACTTGCTCCTTACTGCTCACCGCTCACTCCTTAGGTCCTTAGTGCTCCTGCAGAGATGGAATAAGCTCCCGCCACCACCGCTGTGTTCGCCAGCCATGAGCCTGGCTCAGAGCTTCTGGCTGAGTGGGCACTCCTGCTGTGGGAGCACACTGACCACCAGAGGGCAGCTCCTGCATTGAGCATCTTCCCCTGGTGGTCAGTATGTGTCATAGCAACCAGTTGTTCCATTGTAATGGTTGCTTAGGTATATATATATATATATATATATATATATATATATATATATATATATAGACTAGAGGTCTGGTGCACAAAATTTGTGCATGGGGGGGTTTCTCTCAGCCAAGCCTGCACCCTCTCCAATCTAGGACCCCTCTGGGGATTCCAACTACCAGTTTAGGCCTGATCCCTGCAGAATTGGGCCTAAATTGGTGATTGGACATCCCTCTTGCAGTCTGGGACACCTGGCTCTTAACTGCTTACCTGCCTGCTTGCCTGATCGCCCCCAACTGCCCTCCCTTGCCTGCCTTATCTTGCCCTCAACTTCTCTCCCCTGCTGGCCTGATTGCCCCCTAACAGCCTCTGTTTCGGCCCTCACCACCATGGCTCTGCTTCCTAGGTTGATGCTCAAGCACTGAGCCACACTGGCTAGGCTCTTATTTTATTTCTTATAATTAATAGCTAGTCCCCAATACTCTATTTCTTCCCCTAATAGTTTCATGTACCTTTAAGACACTTGAAAAGAAAAATTCAGTTTGGAGCTTCGGAAAGAGATTAAAGTTGGAATATACTAGTAATTTAAAGAATCACCAGCATGTGTGGGTGAGATTACACATGAAGGAGAAAAAAAAGAAAAAGAAAAAGAAATAGAGGTCTGAAAGGATGTGATCTTAAATAACATTCACCTTTTGCAGGTGGTCAGAAGTAGAGCCACTAAAAGTAAATCAAAAGTATACAGTAAAGGTAAAAAATTGAATGGAAACTAATCCAGTTCCTTTCCCAACTCCTGCCTTCCTTTTATGACCATAAAACCATGGAGACTGTGGATACAAAAATAGTGCCTCTCGAGGTCAGATGAGAATAAGAATTAGTACTTTAAGAAAGAGAGGAGATCCATGAGGGAGGAAATAACTGATAAGTACAATGCACACAAACACTAAGTTGGCTGAAGACTGAAAAGAAGCCAGAGATGAGTGTTCTATCTTCCTGAACTTACTGTTATATATTATTCCAGTTCCATCTTATTCTATTTCAGTGATAATGGAGGAGAGAAAGTAACCAGCTTTCTCACTTTTCTTTCCTACTACTTCCCCCCCCCCCATTTCCATTAAGTTTCATTCTTTTAAGAATTATTTTGTAAGTCTTCTTAGAAATACATTCTAGTTTTTTGGTTCTCTAAAGTTCTTATTGAATTTTATCCTGACAGAATCCCACTAGTTGAATTGAACTAATGCTTCATTTGACCTTAATTGTGTTTAAAAAAAAAAAAAAAATATATATATATATATATATATATATATATATATATATATATTTATTGATTTCAGAGAGGAAGAGAGAGAGATAGCAACATCAATGATGAGAGAAAATCATTGATCAGCTGCCTCCTGCTTGTCCCCTACTGGGGATCAAACTGCAGCCTGGGCCTGTGTCCTAGCCTGGTGTTTTATGCTCAACCCTAAGACAAAATGGCCAGGCCTCGTTATGTTTTTATTAATAATTCCTATATAGCACTTGTTTATTTAGAGGAATACTGAATTCATGGATCATATTCAGCTTGTGGTACTTATATTTACATTTTTGTGTAGGCCAAATTTAGTAGATCTGAGTACATTGTCATACAGATGTTTTACCAGCTGTAAAGGTTATGATTATAGGAAACCTGAATATTTAGTTTTGTTCTTTTTGTTTGGGGTGGAGGGAGGAAGACTGAGTAAGTATCATGGGAAAGATAACACAAAGACAATTAAAATTTTTGAATTAAACTTATTGGGGTGCCAAAACCGGTTTGGCTCAGTGGTAGAGCGTTGGTCTGTGGACTGAAAGGTCCCGGGTTCGATTCCGGTCAAGGGCATATACATTGGTTGCGGGCACATCCCCGGTTGGGGGTGTGCAAGAGGCAGCTGGTCGATGTTTCTCTCTCATCGACATTTCTAGCTCTCTATCTCTCTCCCTTCCTCTCTGTAAAATATCAATAAAATATATTTTAAAAATGTATTGGGGTGACATTGGTTAATAACATTATATAATTTTCAGGTGTACAGCATTATTATTTGACATCTATACTCTACTGTATATTCACTACCCGAAGTCTATTTTCTTTGTTTCCATTTATTTGGCCCCCTTTATCGACTTTTTTCCCTGCTCACTTTCCCTCTGTTGTCTGTATCTATGAGTTTCAAAGACAACTATTAAAATCGCTTTTTGGTTAACAGAATCCATGCTGAAGGTTTCTATCAGTGTGGCCAAAGATTGATAGAGTCATTTAAAATAATAACAAAATGGCTTTCTAGTTCTGAAAGGGCATAAGAAGTTGAACAGATTTAGATGCTTAAAGACAAAGAACGTTGTCTTTTCTTAAGTGATAAACTTCTTTGGATTTGACATCTCACAAAGTGATTTTATTCTGCTATTTTCTATAAAACATACAATTGGTTTTATGACCATTTTACATTATTTTATTACTTTTTAAAGGATTCATGCAATAAATTTCAGTTTATTTTCTACAGAACAAAAAGATAAATTGCACTGGGGCTGAAATATTACTTCTTCTTATATCTAAACATTCATGTACATTGGTTTGTGTAAAACTTTGTGATCACAATGCCAATAAATCTAAAATCTATTTATGTTTCATTTTTTTAGGGGGGAGAAGTATATTTCTGGTCTTGTCAAGTTGGGTGCCGGGGTACCTATGACCAAGACTCCAGTCCAACTCTTAAACAAGGGATGGCATAGAAGCTGCTCAAGGACCTGGCACATCATCCAGGCCCTTGAAGTCTTTCTTCTTACTAATTCATCCAGAGAAGATGCAACTAACTGAAAGGATCTTTAATCTAGATAGGCTTATCCTATCAGGTGGTTCAGGGGCGGAGTAATTCAATATTGTATTACTATTTTTCTTTTTATATAAAATTTACATGCAATTCAATGTGCAAACATTATCAGCACATTTATTGAGTTTTAACCAATGAATACACTTGTTTAAACCAAATCCATATCGACATATAAAACATCACTATTCAAAATTCCCCCATGGCTCTCTATACTCAAACCCTACTTCTGTCCCCAGAGGCAAATACTCTTCTGATTTTTCCACAGTAAATTAGTTTTTCCTATTCTTTTTAAAAAAATATATATTTTATTGATATTTTACAGAGAGGAAGGGAGAGAGATAGAGAGCTAGAAACGTCGATGAGAGAGAAACATCGACCAGTCGCCTCTTGCACACCCCCCATCAGGGGTGTGCCTGCAACCAATGTACATGCCCTTGACCAGAATCGAACCCGGGACTTTTCAGTCCGCAGACTGACGCTCTACCACTGAGCCAAACCGGTTCGGCAGTTTTTCCTATTCTTGAATGTCATATAAATGGAATAGTACTTAGCATAATATAATACTTTTGAGATCTATCCAAGTTGTTGTGCGTATCAGAAGGTCAAGCCTTTTATATACTAAAGATTGTGCATTCATTCTCCTATTTATGGATCCTGGACTTTTACAAATATTTGGGTCATTATGTATGGATATTTTTATACAAGTGTTTTTTTTGTAAACATATATTTTTATTTCTGTTAGATAAATATCTCAAAGAGGAAAATTGCTAGGTCATGGAATAGGAGGAATTTGTTTCGTTTTTAAGAAACTGTCAAACTTTTCCTCAAAGTATTTGTGTTGTTCTACATTTAATAATTTTTGAGATCTCCATTTGCTCTACATCCATCTCAACATTTGTGTTGTCAGTCTTTAATTTTAGTCATTATAGTGGACATGGGAACTTCAAGACTTAGGAGCAAGTCATTTTTCTGACGTCCCCCCCCCCCCAATGCTCTTACAGAATTTACTTCCTGATTGTAAAGACCATAGAATCTAGAGAGCTAACTTAGACTATTAAAATATGCTCCCAAACTCTTGCCTCCTTTTTATGACCTTAACAATATGGACACCAAAATTACCAGCTAGCTAATTTGGACATACAAGTAGGGAAAGGGTGTGGGATAATTACTGCCTTTTCTATGAGTGTTTTATGTAAGACAAAACATGTCTACATTAATCTTAGATTGTGTCAGGTCGGTTAAGATAAAATAAAGCTGGGAGACTATATTCCTGGTAGTTACTCCTGCATGTTCTATTTCAGTATCCTCCCTTAAAACAGTATAAAAGAGCTCCTTTTAAAACAATTTTTTTGTTTGTTTCTTAAAAGGCTGGAGGGGTTTGAATGTGTGTGTTCAGGTGTGCTAAATAGGATACTGAGCATATCTTGTTTTACCCTCTTGCAGGAAGTTTATATTCCCCCCCCCCCCCCCCCAGTTCATCCAAGTACAAAGAATGGGAAGTTTGCTTGCCACCAAACAGCATTTCCTTAAGAGGTTTTGATTTTTTTGAAGAACGCTCTCATATAGGAACATAGGGGTGCATATATCCTTTCTGGTTGGTGTTTCTGTTTTCTTGGGATATATTCCTAGAAGTGATATTACTGGGTCAAATGGCAGCTCCATTTTAAAAAATTGAGGAAACTCCATACTGTTCTCCAGAGTGGTTGCACCAGTCTGCATTCCCACCAGCAGTGAAGAAGGGCTCCTTTTTCTCTGCATCCTCTCCAGTACTTGTCATTTGTTGGTTTGTTGACCATAACCATTCTGACAGGTGTGAGGTGGTATCTCGTTGTTTTGATTTGCATCTCTCAGATGATTAGTGACTTTGAGCAAGTTTTCATGTGTCTCTTTGCTTTCTGAATGTCCTCTTTAGAAAAGTATCTATTTAGGTCCTTTGCCCATTTTTTGATTGGATTGTTTATCTTCCTTTTGTTAAGTTGTATGAATTCCTTGTAAATGTTGGAGATTAAACCCTTATTGGAAATAACATTGGCAAATATGTTCTCTCATGCAGTGAACTTTCTTGTTGTTTTGTTGATAGTTTCTTTTGCTGCACAGAAGTTTTTTATTTTGATGTAGTCCATTTGTTTATTTTCTCCTTAGTCTCTCTTGCCCTAGGATCTGTATCTTTAAAGATATTGCTATGACATATGTCTACAATTTTGCTGCCCATGGAGGCTTGTAGGATTTTTATGGTTCCCCGTCTTACATTCAAGTCCTTTAGCCATTTTGAGTTTGTTTTTGTGTATAGTGTAAGTTGGTGATTTAGTTTCATTTTTTTTTACATGTATCTGACCAAATTTCCCAGCACCATTTATTAAAGAGGCTGTTTTTACTCTATTGTATGCTCTTGCCTCCTTTGTCAAATATTGGCTTGGGTCAATTTCTGGGTTCTCTATTCTGTTCTATTGGTCCATATGTCTGTTCTTGTGTCAGTACCAGGCAGTTTTGAGAATCGTGGCTTGATAATATAGTTTGATGTCTGGTATTGTGACCCTTCCAACTTTGTTCTTCATTCTCAGGATAGCTGTGGATATACAGGGTCTTTTTAAAATTTCAGATGAAAGTATGTCTTCAGATGTCTTCCCCCCCTCTCCCATTAACCCTCTCCACTCTGCTCTCACCCCTCTCTAGGCCTTCACCATACTGTTGTCTGTCCATGGATTATACATACATGCATATAAGTTCTTTGGTTAATATTTTCCCATGTTTTCTCCATACCCCAACCTTTCCTCTGGCATCCCTCAGTCTGTTGCATGCATCAATGTCTCTGGATCTATTTTATTCATCAGTTTATTTTGTTCATTAGATTCCACATATAAGTTACTGATTTTCTGACTGGCTTATTTTCCTTAGCATAATACTCTCCAGGTCCATCCATACTATCTCAAAGGGTAAGGGATTCTTGTTTACAGCTGCGTAGTATTTCAATGTGTAAATGTATCACATCTTTTTTATCTACTTATCTGCTGATAGGCACTGTCTGCACAGCAAAAGGGACCATCAGCAAAATGAAAAATGATCCTACTGTATGGAAGAACATATTTGGCAATGATACATCTGATAAGGGATTAATTTCCAAAACATATAAAGAACTCATACAACTTAACAAAAGGAAGACAAGCAATCCAAATTAAAAAATAGTCAAAGGACCTACATAGACATTTCTCCAAAGTGGACATGACATATGAAAAAATGGCTCAGTCACTAGTCATCAGAGAGATGAAAATTAAATTGACAATGAAGTATCACCTGACACCTGCCAGAATGGCTAATATCAACAATCTAATAACAGCCAATTGACAATAATGCCAACTGCTGGAGAGGATGTAGAGAAAAGGAAACCCTTATTTACATTCTGGTAGGAATGCAGACTGATACAGCCACTATGGAAAACAATATGGAGTTTCCTCAAAAAATTAAAAATGGAACTCACATTTGACCCAGTGATTCCACTTCTAAGAATATATCCTAAGAATCCTGAAACACAAATTAGAAAGAATATATGCACCCCCTATGTTCATAGCAGCGCTATTTATTTTTTTAAAATATATTTTATTAATTTTTCACAGAGAGGAAGAGAGAGAGATAGAGAGTTAGAAACATCGATGAGAGAGAATCATCGATCAGCTGCCTCTTGCACAACCCCTACTGGGGATGTGCCTGCAACCAAGGTACATGCCCTTGACCGGAATCGAACCTGGGACCTTTAGTCTGCAGGCCGACGCTCTATCCACTGAGCCAAACCGGTTTTGGCAGCAGCGCTATTTATAATAGGTAAGATCTCAAAACAGCTTGTTCTCTTGTTTTGAGTTAAATTTGGATCAGAATGTTCATAGAAGAAATATTAGAGTTTGCAACTCTCTTTTTATTGTATAGTCATGTGCTGCACAATGACATTTCAATCAAAGATAGAACACAAGTATGACAGTGGTCCGATGAGATTATCATATATTATAACAAGTTCACTCACCTAATGACATTGTAACCATTAAACATTGTAGAGCAACGTATTACATGTGTGTGGTAATGCTGGTGTAAACAAGCTTACTGCCCTGTCAGTTGGGTAAAAGTACAGTATGTGCAATTATATACAATATATAATACTTGATAATAATAAATGTTGCTGATTTATGTACTTACTATACAACATTCTTTTACTGTTATTTTAGAATGTATTCTTTCTACTTAAAGAAAGGCCTGCTGTAAAGCAATGTGCTATACTACGCCAGCACAGCCTCATATATCTGTGTTTACTGCATCTCTTAATTGCATACTTTTCCCTTGTGCTCAATTTAATCTTGTGTTGTTTGTTGCAGTAACATGCTATATAGGCTGACAGCCTAGGAACAATAGAGTACACCAGTAAGGGTGTAGAGTAGGTTATACCATTTAGGTTTGTCTATGTGCACTCTATGAGTTACATTTTGATGAGTGAAGACAGAAAATAAAGGAAGTAGACAATTATTTAATACTAGAGGTCTGGTGCATGAAATTCTTGTATGGGGGATGTCCCTCAACTTGGCCTGCACCCTCTCCAATCCAGGATCTCTCAGGGGATGTTGGACATGCCTCTTGCAATCTGGGACCACTGGCTTCTAACTGCTCACCTGCCTGCCTGCCTGATTGCCCCTAACCACCTCTGCCTGCCTGATTGCCCCTAACCACCTCTTCCTGCCTGCCTGATTGCTCCTAACTACTCTTCTACCGGCCTGATTACCCTTAACTGCTCCCCTGCTGGCCTGATTGAGGGGCCTTCTCCACTTCTGCCTCTGCCTTGAACCTGGGACCCAAGATTCCCTCCTCCAGCAAGCCTTAGGCATCCAGGAACTGAGCTTCCTTCTCTCTGGCTGGCCATAGGCACCCAGGACTGGAGTTGGCTTAGTCTGGCCAACCATAGCTGCAGGGGACCATGGGTGGGCTGGTTCGCCTGGGCCATAGGTGCTGGTGCAGGGCGGACAGCTTCTCCCTTTCTTGGCCTGCAGCTGCAGGCTCTGGTGTCTGGGAACATGGGATAGGTGGCTTCCCCTTCTCCTGGGCCGCAGCCGCAGCTGCAGCCACTGGTGCCCCAGGACTGTGGGTGGGCGTCTTCACTCAGGCCCGGTTTTGTCAGGAAGGACATCCAGATGGTAGTCCAGAAGACGTCCAGTCTAATTAGCACATTACCCTTTATTAGTATAGATGTTACAAGATGATAAGTGCAATGGAGAAAAATAATGCCTGTCATGGGTGAAATTTTAAAGGGAAAGTCTCATTAAGAAGAGAGTATTTTGAGCAAAGGTTTGGAGAAGGTAAGAAAATCAACCTTATGGGAATATGAAGTAAGATTGCCACAGACAGAGGGGCACGTGCTTGCAATATGAGACTGAGATGAAGTGAATGAAGTACTGATTCACAGATAGAGCAGAAAGGCAATGAATATCCAGATTCTACAGGGGTATTGGTCTGCTGCTGTTAGGCCTCTGGAATTGATTCTCAGTGAGCTATTTTTCCTGTTGGAAGAGAGACATGTTTTGACATGTCTAAATGGATCACTTTAGCTCTTGGAAAGACCCTGAAGGGAAGCAGACATATAAGTAGGGAGATAATTTGTCAAAGGAGTAGAACCTTCTTTATGGCTAGAAGGCACGAGAATGTTGGGTATAGTACAAATAGAATGGGCCAACAGGGAAACTCCAATTAAAAAGATGACTTAGAATTTCTTTGTGGAAACACTACAATGTGTTTGTGTCTGCCTAGTTTATGGTGAATAAGTCTACAATTGTGAATTTAACTTTACCCCCTTGATATTCCCCTCTTTGAAGTTCTCTCTGTACTTCAAGAGTATTTCTTATTGCTTTAGTTATATCTGGTGGCTTATCTCAGTGAATATTTACCCTACTGTCTGTGAAAAAGTATAATAACTCTGCTCAAAGACAAAAGCTTCCTCAAAACCAAATAATGAATCCAAAAATATGAAGATAGTGTAAGGAGCCTCTGGGACAACTTCAAGCAAACCAACATCCGAATTATGGAGGTGCCAGAAGAAGAGGGAGAGCAAGACACTGAAAACCTATTTGAAGAAATAATGACAGAAAACTTCCCCACCTGGTGAAAGAAATAGACTTACAAGTCCAGGAAGCACACGGAACCCCAAACAAAAGGAATCCAAAGAGGATAACACCAAGGCACATCATAATTAAAATACCAAGAGCAAAAGACAGAGAAAGAATATTAATGGTGATTTTAATGAAGTCTAATTTACCAACCTTTTCCTTTATAGTTTAGTGTCTTTCTGCATCCTATTAGCGAAGTCTTTGCCTACCTCAACGTTATCACACTAGTTTTTTATTGCTAATGAACAAATTACTATAAACTTAACATCGTAAATAGCATTATTTCAGTGCCTATGGATCAAAAATCTGAGCATAGCTTCACTTGGTCTTCTGATCTGGGTATCACAGGTTGAAATTAAGGTATTGGCTGGACTATGTTATCATTTGGAGACTCAACTAGAAAGAATTACTTCAAAGATCATTCAAGTTGTTGGAAGAATTAATTTCTTTGTGTCTGTGTGACTGCTGATTGGTATTTTTGCTGGCTGTGGCTGGTGGCTACCCTCAGGTCACAGAAGCTACTAGAGTTCCTGGAGCCCACTTACAGTTCTTCATCAAATGGACTCCTTTAACATGGCTTCTTAACTCATCAGGTTTGCAAGGAAAGTCCCTCTTTCACGGGGGCCTGAGTCCCTCTTAATGGCACTCACCTGATTAAGTCAGATTTATGTAGGATAATCTCTCTTTTGATAATACAGTTGACCCTTGAACAACATGGAGGTTAAGGATACCCACCCCCATAAAGTTGAAAGTACCCCTATGACTTAAAATTTTTTTATTTTTATTTTTGAGGAGAGAGAGAGATAGAAACATCAATGATGAGAGAGAATTATTGATTAGCTGCCTCCTGCATGCCCCCTACTGGGGATTGAGCCTGCCACCTAGGCATGTACCTTTGGCTAGAATCGAACCTGGGACCCTCTATTCCCTGAGCCAAATCAACTAGTGCCACCTATAACTTTTGACTCCCCCAAAACTTAACTACAGATAGGTGTAGTATTTGTGAGGGCAGTATTTGTGAGGGCTTGGTAGCAGGATGCCCCACTGATACAAAATTCAAGAATGCTCAAGTTCCTTATATAAAACTAGAGGCCTGATGCACAAAATTTGTGCAATAGTAGGCCTTCATTCCCTTGGCTGCTGGTACCGGCTTCCCTCTGGCATATGGGATCCAGGACCTGGGCAGCCCTGGCTTCATCTGGGAGGTGGTCTGGAAGGACGTATGGTCTAATTAGCATATTATGCTTTTATTACTATAGATGGCATAACAATGCATGCAGTCAACCCTCCACATCTGGGGATTCCCAACTGTGGATCTAAAATCCAGTTTTCAATCTCCAGTTGATTGAGTTCTCCAATGTGAAACCCAGGGATTTGGAAGGTTAAATGTACTTATTGGAACTTCGCAGGTCAAACCTTATTTGTTTACGGGACTACTGTAACTACAAATCAATTTACTTGAGACTTTAATTACATTTGAAATCCTTTCACCTTTGTCATAGTCTTTTGGTTAGAAGCAAGTCACAGGTCCCATCCAAATCAAAGGGGATGTGAGCACCACGGACAGAAATCATGAGAGCTACCATAAGGCTTGTTCCCCCACCAGAAGGCTATTTTAGCATTATCTTCCAAAAGTCTTACTATTTTACATTTAGTCTCATATCCACCTGGAATTGATTTTTATGTGAAGTAGAGGTTAAGATTCATTTTTTATATGAATAAACAACTGACCTAGTACAATTCATTCATCATCTATCCAATGAATACATATATTTGCTTATTTTTCTAGATTCTGGTTTCTGTTCATTAACCTATTTATCTCTACTGTGCTCAAACAGCACTTTTTATTATTTAAGTTTGTAATACATCTTTGTATCTGGGTAGAAGAGTAAATCTTCCAAATATGTTCTTTAAGTTTATCTTAGCTAGTCTTTATTTTTATTTTTTTTTGTATTTCCATATAAATAATAGTATTAGCTTGTTATAGTCTATAGGAATCTCTAGTGAGATTTTTATTGGTCTTCCATTAAGCTTATTATCTGGGAAGAATTGATAACTTTGGAAATGAACCTTTTAATTAATGGAATTCTTCCCCCCCTCCTCCGCTCTCCTCTCTCCTCTTCATCTTTTAAAAATTATCTCAGTACTGTTTTATTGATTTCTGTTTAGAAGTGTTACATATCTTTCGTTAGGTTTATTTCTCTAGGAAGTGAACCAGTAATTCTCTATGTAGTTGGAACTTTTAAAAATTAATCTCCAAGGATTAATTGAACCAAGAGGCAGGATTGAGAAAATATATAACTCCCATAAATTCTTTAGTTAGAGACTTAAATATATTTCATTAATGAAATTTGTGAAAGCTCAGAAAATTAGACACACCAATATTAAAATATATGGACAAACTCAATCCCCAAGCTAGATCTAGTAGCAATTACATTAACAAGAGAATTGGCCTGTTTACAAGTCTAACCAGGAGTTAAACTGTTTTGTAAAGGATTAGATAGTAAATGTTTTAGGTTTTGTTGCCCACAAAGGAAATTTTTGTTACAGCAATCAATTCTGCCTTCATGGCATGAAAACAATCATAGATAATATTTAAATATGTGGGATATGGCAGTATTCCAAAAAAAATTTTACTATCAAAACAGGTGCTGGCTGGATTTGGCCCAAGAGCCATAGCTTGCTGGCTTCCTGTTCAAGGGCATTGTTGAGAAATTATTGCAATTTATGCATATAATCCATGTAATTATGGGTATGGAATATTTAAATGGTAAGCCTCTGAGTCACTGCAACAAGGGAGGGTATTTAAGGGGCAATTTGGTACTTCACCTCATAGTGCTGCAGGCTAGTCTAAAGGAGAAAGAATTCCTAGTAAGAACAGAGTATTTCTTGTCCACATCCCACTAAGGATTTTGATAGATATTTTTAATGAGGAGGGAAAGGAAAGTAAGATCCACAATGTATATGCATTTTTATATGTAAATATATATGTATGCATATATTTGTGCTTGTGTTAATAATACAATAGAAATTCTCCTACTTATTACATATACTTTTATTTACATAAATTCTCTGAGAGCTAATTTTTCCTTTTTTATTTTTTTATTTTTATTTTATTAAGGTATTATCTGTGTACATAGTTTACCATTGCCCCCCCCCTACCTCCCATTTATGCCCTCCCTCCCCAGAGTTCTGTGTTCATTGGTTGTACTTATGTTCATGCATACCAGTCCCTCGGTTGTTCTCCTATCTCCCCCCACGTCTCCTTCCCCTCCCCGCTGTCATTTGACAATCTGCTTGTTTTATGGTGACCATCTCAGGACCCCATGAATAGAATCTGCTCCTCATTTGGCAGTCTGCTTGTTTTATGGTGACTATCTCAGGACCATATGAATAGAGTCCGCTCCTCCTCTGGTTTTAACCGCCCCTTCCCCTGGGTCCCACTGCTTCCCCTGGGACACACGGCTTGCCCGGGGCACTCGGCCCCCTGGGACACTCGGCTCACCCGGGGCACTCGGCCCCCTGGGACACTCGGCTCACCCGGGGCACTTGGCCCCCTGGGACACACGGCTCACCCGGGACACCCTTCCCCTTTGGGGGGTACGGCTTACCCGGGGCACACGGCCCCCTGGGTAATTTTTCCTTTTATGAATGTATCTCTATAATGCACTTATATTTATTTTGTTAAAATATATTTTATTGATATTTTACAGAGAGGAAGGGAGAGAGATAGAGAGCTAGAAACGTCGATGAGAGAGAAACACTGACCAGCTGCCTCTTGCACACCCCCTACCGGGGATGTGCCCGTAACCAATGTACATGCCCCTGACCGGAATCAAACCCGGGACCCTTCAGTCCGCAGACCGACGCTCTACCACTGAGCCAAACCGGTTTCGGCTTATATTTATTTTGATTTATTTGTGACTACAGATATTAATTAATATAAATAATTTAAATCGTGGGAATTTTGCTATACACTTTTTGGTGCACAGTGTTTTAGTATAATTATATCCAGAAGATGTGAAGTTTGAAATTCAAAAGCTATTGATTTGAAGCTTTTAAACATAAAGAGGACAACTTCATCAACCATTTAAAACATATATGTTTCAATTGCAGATCATAAAAAAGAATGCATAGGGATGGGGAAAGTACTCCCTAAGCCCAGATATAGCTGTGGTAAATAGAATGTGAATTCTAATATCTGGAATACATGGCAGGATAAATAGATAGGCTATTATTTCCCATGGCTATAAAAAACTTTTTGCTGCCATTTTAGTCTAAGAAAATACATGGTACATTCTGCCTATGCATATATTTGATTTATTTGATTAGCTATGAAATTAGCTTGATATTTTTCCATTGATTGGAGGTACAGTTTGTAATTTCTAGTTTTAGAACAAATATTTTAAATTTAGCAAGTTCCTTGACAGATTGGTAGGCATTTTGTATACCATGAGCTATTAGTAACTATCATGGAAAACAGGGTTTGTGATTAAATCAACATGGGGTACGTTTACCCAAAAATAAGTCATCCTCTGAAAATAAGACCTACTTCATGGAAACATAATACATCCCCCGAAAATAAGACCTAGCGCATCTTTGGGAGCAAATCTTAATATAAGACACTGTCTTATTTTTGGGGAAACAGGGTAGCTCTCTCTGTTAGTGATGGACCATGTGTATGAAGTCAAACAGCAGTTGAAGAATACGTTTTTGCTTAGCTTAGATTTCTTCCAAGCTTTTTGGATGATAAAGTGGGTTTGTTTCCCTTATAGAACATTTATATTCTGAATAGCTAATGTTATAAGAGAAAAGGTTTGGGAAACTACTATTTTAATTCATAATTTATTTTCTCATTGTTTTTTTAATAATCACTTCACTTTCTCACATTTCTAATAAAAATAGTTGTATTTATTTCTGTCCTATTCTATAGACTTCTAGAGCTGGCAAACTTGCGGATAATAACTAAGGGAGAGAAATTTATTCTTCTCAGCATGTTTATTCTTGATTAGTTGAAGACATTAGAGGCAAGTTAAATTTTGTATTTGTATCAGCAGTTTAAAAAAGTGTATTGACAGAGAAATATGGCAACCTAGTAAATATATTGAGTCTTCGTGGCTTAGTAAAGTATTATGTAGTACTTTAAATTTTTAGTGTTTTATAATTTATACTAAAGACCCGGTGTTTGAAATTTGTGCATTGGGGAGTAGGGGATTCCCTCAGCCCAGCCTGTCCCCTCTCACAGTCTGGAAGCTCTCAGCGGATGTCCTACTATGGCTTAGGCCCGAGCGGGAGGTGACTGGGTTGATGAGGGGAAGGCAGCACCCCCATCACCCTGCTGCTGCTGCTGCTGCTGCTGCCGACTGCTGCAGCTGCCAAGGTGTTTTCATCAACACAGGCTCCAGTCCCTTCACCACAAAAAAAATGACAATTTTCTTTAGGCATTTTCAAGATGTTTCTTTCATAGGATATGACATTTCTTTCTTTTTTTTAAATCCTCATCTGAGGATATTTTTTCATTGATTTTGAGAGAGTGTGGAAAAGAGAGGAAAGACAGAGAAACATCAGTGTGAGAGGGACACTTCGATTGTTTGCCTCCTGCATGAGCCCTGACCTGGGCCCTGGCCAGGGAGTGGCCTGCAGCCCAGGAACATGCCCTTGACAGAACTGAACCCGGACCCTGTGGTCCACAGGCCGAGGCTCTACCCACTGAGAAAAACTGGCTAGGGCAGGATATGATATTTCTTAGCCCCTCCAGCAATGGATCTTTGTTTTTTCCTCCAGGAGTGAGGTGGAAAACCCTAGATCACCTTCTTGGATTCTTATTACCCAAGTTACCAAGAACATGGCAAGTGGCATATAGAAAGCTTAGCCAATGAGCCGTTAGCAAAGGTGTTTCCTCTGCAGCTCACGTGCAGAGGTGGGGCTGCTGGAATATCATGGCTGGCAGGACCCCTTGTGTGTGTCTGCTCCGGGATTCTCCAGCCACCGTGGTGGCTTGGGCAGGTCTCCCTGTCTCTGAGCCTGTGCCATCTGTGGGCTGCTTTACCGCACACGCAATATCCTCCTGCCCATCTGTGCGCACAGCCTCCTCCTGAGGCGGTCATGGCTGTTATGGTGTCCTGGCTAATTTTCATATTACCTCTTTATATATATAGATATGTATGTACAAAGACTTCCCTTAATCCCATGATTTTATATAAAATAAACATATATTTTCTCCTTAAAGGGGACCAGAAGATCTGTAAACATAATATCCATAATACATAGCTTATTGATATTGTGTTACAACAAATATGTTCAGTGACATTCATGATAGGTTCAATGTCTTGTCCATCAGTAGTGCCTCATAGTTCAATGCATCACAAAGTTGTAACAGATGTGGTGCATTAACATGGAATTTTTATAAGTCCCTGCATATGGATCTGTGATGCATTGATTAATCGTACAGATTTTCATTGGATAAAGCTGAGCCTTCAGCATATTTCAGAAGATGTCACCAAAGAGATTAAATTTGTAAGTAAAGTTATGTTACATTATATTATAAACATATTAGTGTATTTAATATATACATTTATTAATATATATTTAATAGATACATATTTAAGTATATATATTTATAAACTTAACAACTACTCTGTATTTTTGTAGAAAATCTTTTTAATGTTTATCCTTTTAATCCAGCTAGAATTGAATTTTGCATGTACTGTGAAGATAGGAACTACATTTTCCCCCCCAAATGAATTGTCAGTTGTTCTAATACCCTTTATAGAGCAATCCATATGGAATGTATGTATGCTCACTTTTAGTGTCAAAGATGAAGATTTTTTTCTTTTAAAAAAACTTTATTATTGAAAGTATTACAGATATGTGTCTTCCCCCCCCCACACACTCTGGACCCCTTAAACCCTCCTACCCAGGCCTCTACCACCTCATTGTCTATGTCCATGGGTTATCATATATGTATGTATATAAGTTTCAAAGATGAAGATTTTTGAGTCATCTACAAAGAGATGAAAGTTGAAAATGTAAATGTGGAAGAGTCCTGGGTGGTCTCTTGGGTGGAAGGGAGTAGATAAAGGAAAGGATGAAGTATGGCACACTGAACCTGTGCACTTACAGAGGGAGAGAGAGGAAGAAAAGCAGTTAATCAAGAAGGACCCAGAGTGGTGTCGTGGAAGTTATGGATTAAGAAAGCTTCGAGATGAGAAAAGGACATTTGTAACAGTGGAAAGGCAAAAGTCAATTGTGAAATGGTTGAAAAAAACATTTGATACATCAGTTATGCAGTTCATTGAATCCTGAGGTATGACTGTGGTATAATTGGCTTTTAGGTTATTTTTTATTTTCTTCAGTTTATTCCATTGTTTGCATCTATGGACATGGATAATTATGCATTAACTGTAGATGTGGCCTGTTGGGGTATTAAAGTGATTTTCTAAACACATCTTAAAATGTTTTTTCATTAAAATTTTATTTGCACAGTGCATTGAAAATATTTCCAGTGAAAAGACAATGATGTAATGTATAGAAAAGAGCTTTTGATCTAAACTCAACATAAAATGATGTGGTTTGTATGAGTAACATGTGGTGGCTGTTCCTCATTCATTTGTTGAAAATATGGAGCAAACTTCAGCACCCACAGCAATGTTATAAAAGATATTTTAAGCTTTCTAATTATTTGTTTTTCTAAAATAGCAATTTCTATGGTCTATTTGTGGTTCACTTTTTCCTGTTTTCCTCTTTAAAAAAAAAAGATCAAGAGAGGTAGGGAATGTGTCCTGGTTTAGTTTGGACCTACTGTTTGATCAGCCTGTAGTCATGCCATAAGGGTGATAATCGCTATATAAATACATAGTAACACAGCCTCACACTCGCCTTCCCCAGCTGCCCTGGAGAGCAGCCAGTCTGCCGGCGATGAAGCTGTGTATGCAGCTTTGCATGGCTGCGCACTGGCCGAGGATGGATGGCGCAGGACCTGGAGCAGCTGCTCTGTAACAAGATGCACGAAGAAACATCCATCTAGGCACTCACTGAGACGCCCATCAGAACTGTTGATGTGACACAAAGGGAGCTGCCTTCAGTGATGAATGAGGGGTATTGTCTGTGAGCAGACATGGCACACAGCAGAGTGACAGAGGCGGCTCATTTTGATTCAAGGTATTGAGCAGCCTGTGAAGCTAAGAAGATCAGCAAACAGTGACAGGTTCTGCCCTGGAGTCTGTGGGCAGAAGGCAGGGCTTGACCAGCTAAACTGTTTGGAGCAGTTTTCAGGTTTTTTTTTCTTTTTTTAAAGCTATTCCATAAATATGGAAAGTAATATTGCCATCATCATTATAATCATAGATGAAGGAAGACACACATCCGTAAATCATACTAATGAATGCCGGCTAATGGTGATGCACTGAATGCTTTATTCCATAAAAGTCTCACTCTATCTGCTTATCCTGATTTATTTTCTTCACAGCCTTATCTCTGCCAGATATTTTATTATATATGCTAGAGGCCCGGCGCACGGAATTTGTGTGCGGGTATAATCCCTAGGCCTGACCTGTGATCAGGGCCATCTTCCCCCGCTGCCCTCAGCCAGCCCCACCCCACCGCTGCCACCCACCCCTGGATTCTTCGTTTGCCATCAGGTCAGTGCCTGCTGGCCGGGGACAGGGACCAAGAGGTGGTCAGTGTGCTTCACAGTGATTGGTCCAGTGGTTGTTCTGCCATTAGGGTCAATTTGCATACTACCCTTTTATTATATAGGACATTTTGTTATAGATTGTTTCTTCCCTAGTCCCTACTAAATAGAAGTTAGAGGGGGATAGGATGTTTGAATGGTCTTGTTTCCTGCTAATACCTCCAATGTCAAGAACATAGCAAGTCTTCAATATATATGTTTGTTGAAAAAAATGCAAAAACTCTACCTTGTGTATTTCTAGTAATTTCCTGTAATATTAGAAAGATTCAAATCATCAATTTAGAATAAGAAATGTTCTCATTAAGTGCACAGTAATTTTCTTCAAAGCAACTTCTAAATAGCTGAGTTTTACAATATTCACAATGTATAATGCCATATTCCTGATGGATTTATCAGCACTAACAATTTAGCCAGTCAGCTAATTGTTCTCTGTGTGTGCTACCCTGGAGAGGGTGTTGTCACAACACAAGAACTTCCAACTCACTGTCGATTCATTAACAACAGGAGTCAAATGAGCTGCTTCCTTTCATAGTTTGGGTGTGTCTGTTCATAAAAGGAGGTGGAAAAAAATCTGAGTTTTCTTAGGCAGAGAAAACAAAACATAATTTCTTTAGGTGGAAATGGTTTGGGCTCTTGGATTGGGGGTGTTGGAGCAGAGAGGGGATAAACTCTATAAGGCCCAGGGGAGCTGGCAACTGTTCCTAAACCAGCCTGGGCATCAGCATCATCCAGGAGCATTAATAAACAAGCAAACAGACATCCTTAGCTCTGCTATGGAGGCGGGAGAGGCTCCTGTCATCGCTGCTGCTCTTGCTAGCTGTGAGCCCAGCTCAGGGCTTCTGGCTGAACGACACTCTCTTTTTGGGAGTGCACTGACCACCTGCATTGAGCATCTGCCCACTGGTGATCAGTATGTGTCATAGCAACTGGTTGTTTCATCATTTGGTTGATTTGCATATTAGCCTTTTTATATAGGATGTCTGCCTCTCACCCACTGTAGACTGTCTCTAGTCATGTGAGGACTGGGCCATCTGCTGTTGCTCATGATTGCCTCTCAGTGTCTAGAACATAGTACATTCTTAGGAAGCATTTGTGAAATGAATGAGGAAGTGAGTGAAATATCCTCTACCTAAAATGGATCTATACTTGAAGTTCTATTTCCTTCCTTCCTTCTAGTATCACACTTATGAAAATTAATTTTGATTTATGATTTCTCCCCTGCAACTCTAACCTGTTGGAGGTATGCTTTATTGCAAGCACTTCCAAGTGGTTCCTGTTTGGGGCACACTTTAGTGGGGTGTTCCAGGACAGGCTGATCTGAAGGAACAGCTCAGCCATTTTTTTTCTAATGTCCTGGTGCTAAAGAGAAGAAGAGAGGAGACCATCCTGGATAGAATAGTGTAAAGTCCCACAAGATTCCTGGCAGAACTTTACCTGTGATTACATAGAGTGGACCCCCAATGTTTATTTCAGTCTGGAGGGGCAGGGCTCAACACCTAAAGACAAGCATTTATAAGGTTCTTTTTTAGGTACTCATGAAATGTCCATAATTTTGTCTTGGCTATAGGGTGATGGCCATTTCCTTAGAGCAGTGTTTCCCAAAGTGTGGTACGCGTATCCCCAGGGATATGGGAAGAGTTTGGTGGGGGTACGTGTTGCACCGGAGTTTAGTGGGGATATGCACTGCACTGTGCTTAGCTGCACCTAATTCTACATTCTCATGAGTCAAGTAAAGACAGTCTTGTGAGACGTGAAATGGTCCAGTGTGTAAATAAATGTTATTTATAATATAACTTTTATTTATATTTTATTATGAATAATTTTATTTTTCGTTTATTATTATTTTGTATATGTACCAAAAAAATAAAAAATATATATTTTGATTGTTATTAAAATGCATCCATTTTTTTTGACCAGGGGTACTCAGCGTTATAAAAATTATAGAAGGGGTACACATATGTCAAAAGTTTGGGAAACACTGCCTTAGAGGGTTTGGAGAACTCTGTGGGGACTATTGAGATAAGTCACAGTGACCCCTTGAGGAGATCTAAGTGGATGCATCCCTGGAAAGGAAATGGAGGAGCCAGTATGAGCTAGGACTCAAGGGTGGGCAAACTTTTTGACTCGAGGGCCACAATGGGTTCTTAAACTGGACCGGGGGGCCGGAACAAAAGCATGGTGGAGTGTTTGTGTGAACTAATATAAATTCAAAGTAAACATCATTACATAAAAGGGTACGGTCTTTTTTTATTTTATTTTTTTAATTCAATAGTTTTATTCACCGGATCTGGCCTGCGGGCCATAGTTTGTCCAGCCCTGGCAGGTGATTAAAGAAGGGATGAGTGAAGGACTAACTCTGACTGTGCCACCTAAATGAGAGTTGGCAGAGCATGCCACTTTCTACATCCTGGTTTCAAACCAAGGGCCAAAGGAAGGTCAGTGAAGAGAGCCCCCAGGGAGATGGGGTGTGAGAGACTTCTCCCTGCCAAGATCCATGTGCACACCCCCATACAGTGCAAGGAAGAAATGCCACCCATACTCTTCAGGATGCGTTTATGGTTCTGCCTTGAGTACATATGTGCTTTGGATAAAAGACTAGGTTCCTACATTTTAAAGAAAATATTACTGGAGAAGGACAGCCATCTTTGCAACTAGTTGCAGGGATTTTACTGAGAAGGTGAACCATGGACTGGACAGTTAAGAGTTGGGACTGTAAGAGTTGGGCCTGGATTCAACAGCCTAGACACACAAGGTGCCCCTGCCATGTGGAGACAGTGAGAAATTTTGATATTGTGACGCCTCAGGGGAGCTACATTGGGGAATTAAGTTTTACATTTATCTATGTGTTGGACTCTGGGTCATCTCCACACTCTCTGCAAAGCCTTGTGAGAACACAGCCTGATCTGAACTGTGCTATGTAGAAGTAATGGAAGTTCCATCTCCTTAGTGTCACAGCCATGGGTACCCTGCCCCTCCCCCAGGGTGTCATCCTCTAGCACACACATGAAGCCCTGTCCTAGGCCACTCACCTCCCGCTATGCTGGTTACACAACAACCTTAGGTACAGCCCAGCCCAGCCCAGCACAGCCCAGCACAGCACAGCACAGCACAGCACAGGGCAGCAGAGCTTATCTCCTAGCCACCCACCTGGGTTTTGCATGCAGGTGTACAAAACCTGTTTTCTCTTTGTCTTTTAAACATGAAAGGTTCTTCTCACTCACCCTATGTCCTATATATCCTTGTTTCCTCAGCCATTTTCATCCCCTAATGGCAACATTTTCTCCTGGGGTTTCCTCTAAAGGTCTGAATACTTTTCCTCAGTTTGTTTTATGGGTCCCCTACCTTCCTCCTTTTTCTATCTTTTGAGTGCTGGTGTCTCAGGTTCTGTCCTCTGTCTACACTACTTCTGGGTGCTCCCAGGTGCTCCATTGGCTTCAACTACTGCCAGGTTGTCCACAAATCCCAGTGTTCTCCCTCCTCCCATGTCTTTCTCCTGCCGCAGGGCTTATTGAGATTTTACTTAAAAAGATGTATGAGATGTGGTTCCCCCCCCCCCCCCGGAAAGATATTTTATTATTATAAATTGTGTCTTTTAATAGGAAACAAATATTGTCAATAGATCTGTTTATTTAAATATTTTTTAACTTGAAATTATCAAATAAAAATTTTGCAGTTTATTTAAATCATAATTATATGTTAGTACTTAATGTGTACATTTTTATTGGTAATAAAAATCATAATACTGAAGTAAAGATTAAAAGCCACTTAGGGGGAATATGGAAATATTAATAACATCTTAGCAGTCATATTTATAGAATTATTCCTTGAAATTACCTTTTATCAAAAATTAAAGCATAAAATGAATTTATAGATATTCAGTTTTTAAAGCACTTTTATACATAGGTAAAACAGCCTTTTATATTGGCACAAACTTAGTTTATAAGGAAAATAAATGATTCTTTGTATACTTACTGATGAAAAATGGAGGACTGGATTTTCCTTAGTCTCTAGATATATCAATTATTTTTTCTTTCTTTCTTATAAAATGAGTTAATGCCCCTTAGAATTTTCTGTCAACATTTAACCCCTCTGGAGGTAGATCTCAGAGGAAAAGTGACTTTATAATTTCTCAGACTATCAAAACAATTTTTTCATGTTCATACAGAATACTTAATTCAAACCATCCAAGTTTGGGCTTCATTTTTTTCTCAAAGGTTATGGCCTTAATTTTTTTGATGTTTATTTAATTTTTTTTCAGTTACCTACAGATGATCTGGGCATAGAACACAAGTCAAGGACAAGGCCAGGACATTGGTCAACTATTCTGATTGGACATCACTATCTGTTGAAACTATGCAATGATACCTACTGAAACATTCAAGGCACAGTCTAAGGTGTCTCCGTAATTTATAATAAATAGGACATACTAAGCGTCATGCAAATACAAAAAATAGCTTTGTTTTGGCTCTTCAGAAGAATGAGGCAAGTCTATTTTAGTTTCCGGTGCCCACTCGATCACAGTGATGGCTTTGTAAACAGATTTTGATTATGGCCATAGGCATCTGTGCAGCACTGCAGAGACCTGCATGGAGTCCACCAAAGGGCAGGAGCCTGAGCGGAGCCACTTGGCCGTGACACATCCACAGGCTGAGCCACACCTAAACTTCAGATTCAAGTTATATCTGTCTTCACATCTGAACCTCTTCGTGTGTCATCCCTACCAGGAAAGGAGATTGGAGATATGTGGCTGGCTCAGCTGTTGAAGGCAGCTATGAATTTAGCTCTAATGGAACAAGTCTCAAAACACACGCATCTTTATTGTAGACAAGACCTAAACCAGACAATGAAAGTACATGGAAGGTGATTGGTTGGTTTACTCATAGAAGTGATGTTCTCATTGGCTGGCAGTGCTTTTGATGTAACAAGGCCAGGAAAGAAAAGGTAAAGGAAAAAGAAATCCTAGAAGAGGCAGTGAGAACACCCTAATCAGGAGCTAAGATGCCACAAAGTGGAGAGAAGAAACATTTCTGAAGCAGAGTGTGACGTGGACAACAGGTGAGTATATTAAATTAGACTGCCAGGTTTTAAATTGCAGCTCTTGTGACCTTGGGGAAGTTAGCCTCTCTTTGCTCAATTTCCTCATCTATGAAATAGTAATAAAAATAGTCTTCACCTAGAAGGGTTGTGGGATTATGAGAGTTGATAAGGTGGAGCACTTAGGACAGCATGAAGCACATGGCAAAATTGCTCCATATGTTTGAGCCTTTGTTAGTTCTTAGAGTAGTAAATGTTCTTACCCAGTGCCTGAACACATCACTGCTTCATAGTGAACACCTGCCACGCAGCCCACAAGCCCTGGGGTGCAGAGTGTGGGCACCTGCAATAGCCCTTGAGTGCTTCTTTGTATTTGGGGAATTACCAGACTAAAATCAGATCACCTCCTAGAGAACATAAAACTATGGGAGCTTTTAGTGCAAGGCTATATAAATCGTGCACAGTTTGATAATGTTTTAGGGCATTTTTGTGGGACATGTCCCCCTCCCCCCACCCTTAATGTTGAGTTCTCTTTGCATGACACACATTCTGTTAAGCACTTTAAATGTATAATAACTTACTCCTCACAACAATTCTGGGAGGTAAGCCCAATTATTATCCTCATTTTAAAGATGAAGAATCTAAGGTTTGGGTGAGTTACGGTCACTCAGAATCAAACAGCTAGTAAGTGGTATAGCCAAGCTTAGACCCAACTGAGCCTGGCTCTAAAACCAAGACTCTTAACCACTGTGCTAGGACAGAGACCAAAGGTCAGAGGTCAAAGAGAGGCCAGGGAGCTAAGCACTGCCAGTCATACTCTGAGATTATTACCACATTTTCTGTAGTATCTAAGGTGGAAATGACTAAAGCTATGTTCTTGATGTCACAGGGTCAAAAATCAACAGTCGCACATAAGTGTGTGCAAACAATGGAGCTTTGTTTTCTGTATCTGAGCTCAACTTGTCTCCAGGTAGGCAATGGCAGGCACCTTGCATCTGCCAACTAAACTCCCAACCAATATATTCGATTTTATAACAGCCTATTTTTGGGTGAATATCCATTTGATTCAGAGTTCAAACTTCTTATAGAAGGTTGCTTCCAGCCCAGCCAATGTGACTCAGTGGTTGAGCATCAACTATGAACCAGGAGTTCATGGTATTGATTCCTGGTCAGGTTCCATCCCTAGTAGGAGATGTGCAATGATTCTCTCCCTCTCCCTTCCTCTCTGGAATTATTAAAGATATCTATAATAATAAAAGCATAATATGCTAATTAGACCAACATCCTTCCAGGTGACCTTCTAGATGAAGTCAGGGCTACAAGGGAAGCCCGGGTCCCAGGTGTCAGAGGAAAGCCAGTGCTGGCAACCAGTGGAAGGAAGGCCCACTCTTGCATGAATTTTGTGCATCAGGCCTCTAGTACTTAATAAAAAGTTTGCTTCCATTCCTGTGAGAAGTATTCTTAACCCTTCTGCTTCTCAAGATGGTAGGAAGCTTGGGTGTCCTCAGGGAAGTGAGGCAGTGGACTGATAACCTTTGGCTGAATGTGTCTGGCTGGAGCACCAGGGGGTGGGGGTGGGGGTGGGGGCAGTCTTCTTACTCCTCTCTTGCTGACTTCTCCTGCACTGTGGCTGACCCTCGGCTGGCTGTTTCATCCCTTGGCAGTTTGTCTGCAGTAGGGTGACTTTATTCTTCAAAAGTAGACCACTCTCTACCCACTCCCTCTGCTGCCATCATGCCAATGAATACCTCAGCGATTATCTCTTTTCTTTAGGGGTGTGGAAACTTGCACATCCACTACCAACCTCTTTAACTATGGGGGCTATTCAGGCCATTTCTATACTTGGGCTTTGGAGCCATGTCAGGAGGTACACCATGAAGACACTGGTCTCTCTGGGAAGCATACATAACATGATGCAAAAATGCTTCCTGCACTGAGGTCCCCCAACCAGTCTTCGTTGTCAGCCACCTCCCTTCCCTTAGGGCTCTTTCTGCAGGGGTGGGTTTATCCCCAGTGGTGGGGGGATGGGCAAGAAGCCCCTTTCGAATTACTTACCTTGCCTTCTTGTCTCTCTCCTCTTCCATTTTCTTCAAAAAGATGCTTAGCTAGTGGGTGAGACTTTTTTTTTTTATTTTAAAAATATATTTTATTGATATTTTACAGAGAGGAAGGGAGAGAGATAGAGAGCTAGAAATGTCGATGAGAGAGAAGAAACATCGACCAGCTGCCTCTTGCACACCCCCCACCGGGGATGTGCCCGCAACCAATGCACATGCCCTTGACCGGAATCGAACCCGGGACCTTTCAGTCTGCAGACCGACGCTCTACCACTGAGCCAAACCGGTTTCGGCGAGACTTTTTTTTTAGTACATACCTTGAATTCTCTGAAATCTTCCAAATTTTGCTTCTTGATATTTAAAGAGAAGTGTGTGTGTGTGTGTGTGTGTGTGTGTGCGCTGCTCTTGCTCAAGGAAACCAGGCTTTCAAGGTGATTTTCTTCTTGCTTTTTAATCCTCACACAGGATATGTGATTTATTTTTTATTGATTTTGAGAGAGAGAAAGGGAGAGGGAGAGACAGAGAAAAACATTGATGTGAGAGAGAAACGTTAGTCAGTTGCCTCCTGTATGCGCCCCGACTGAGTATTGAACCCACAAGTTGGGTATGTACCCTGGCCAGGAATGGAACCTTTGACCCTACTCTGCATGGGATGATACTCCAACCAACTGAGCCACTAAAGCTAGGGCTCATGACTATTGTCTGACTACAAACTTAACAAATCTGATTTAACATACACATCTGAGCAATTCCTTTTTTCCTAGGTATTAAGGCTTCTTCCCCTAAAACAATGAAAGCCCTTGATTTAATGCCTGAGAGAGCCATAGGGGATTAAAAATACATGCTTATATTATTTGAAAAATATTATAGCCATCACCTATATATCTTGTTTAATGTCACTCTTTGAGTAGATTTCCCTTTTGTGAGCCTCAACTTTCACAAAATTTTTCTGTGATTTCACTTGTGGTTTGGACAAGATAATTAAATGGGGAGCAACACTATTCTCTACCCCAGCCCGGGATGGCAGTAGCATTGGAATTAAGAAAAGAAGAAGTTGATTTCAGGGAGAACAGAGTTGGGATCTGATTCAGCTGCCGATCCTATGTAAGTAACCCTCTTCCACTCTGAGCCAGAGACACTGAAGTTCTAGGATTACTTCTGTTAATAAAAGAAGCTAATTGTTACCAGAAAAATATAATTTTTGGCAACATTTTTACTATTTTTCTGACTGCTGGTGTTATTTTTGCTTCTACCTGTGTGTTATACTGTTTGTCGAGTGCAAAATATGCACTGTTATACTATAGAATATTGTTATAGAAGAGATTTCATATGATGGTTAAGCCATCATGTAGGCATTCTGTAGGGTTTTAGATCTCATTATGCTGTTGAAGATGACATTTCATTGTGGTTTGTATCTCACAGTCTGTTGAAAGTCAAACGTTAATGAGGACTTGGAGAAAATTGTGGCTTGTTATATTTGCAGAAGTGTTTTTTTTCTGTTGATGAAAGTGTGAATTTGGAGACCTTTAAACTGTCTCCAAAATGCCTGTATATATATTTTTTCTAATGTTTAGTGATAGCGTGCGTTCACTTGCCACCACTCTTGATCCAGTAGGGTAGGGGGAGGGTTTTATTTTCCTCTTACACTTGACTTAACCTGTGACTTCCAACAATGACTCCATCATCTTCATTTTCTAATGAAATGAGAAAGGGAAAGGGAAGTGCAGGAAAACAGTGTTGGCCTGCAGGAGATGACCTCGATATTGCATATGTATCATTTCTGCTCCTGTCTCATCAGCCAGTGTCACACCTTGCTTCAAGAAGGATGGAAATGCAGCTACTCTCTGGGTGGTCACACACCAAGCAGAAATGCTGTGGATTTAGTTGCTACGAGGAAGAAAGGGAGATATACTAGGTGGAGATATATGTCGCAGCCTCATAACTTATCAAAGGTAAACAAACATCCAGCAGGCAAGGCTTCTCAGGACAAATGAAAGTGTAAGATGATGGCCCCGAAACCCATAAAACCTTGATACTTAGGGAGTTAGCTTTTGAGGTAAACTTATAAGATGATTTATGACTTCATTTGGTTTAGGATTTTGATGTGAATATTTGATAACCTAGGGTACTTTTATTGATCAGAAAGCAATCCTATCTAATAAAAGAGTAATATGCAAATTGACTGTCACTCTAACACTCAAGATGGCCGCCACAAGATGGCTGGCAGGGCAGGGCAGTTGTGGGCGATCAGGCCAGCAGGGGAGGGCAGTTGGGAGGGACCATGCCTGAAAGGGAGGGAAATTGGGGGCGATCAGGCCTGCAGGGGAGGGCAGTTAGGGGTGACCGTATAGCAGAGGAGAGCATGTTGGGGGCACCTAGGCCTACAGGGGAGGGCAGTTGGGAGGAACCAGGCCAGCAGGGGAGAGCAGCTAGGGGAGACCAGGCCAGCAAGAGAGGGCAATTGGTGGTGGTGGGGGGAGTGGGGGGGGGGAAGACAGGCCTGCAGGGGAAGGCAGTTTGGGAGGAACCAGTCTTGCAGGGAAGGGCACTTAGGGGCGACCAGGCCTGCAGGGGAGGGCAGTTGGGGGCGACCAGGCTGGCAAGAGAGCGCAGCTAGGGGTCACCGGGTCAGCAGGGGAGGGCAGTTAGGGGCAATCAGGCCATCAGAGTAGGGCAGTTGGGGGTGATCAAGCCAGCAGGGGAGCTGTTTGGTGGCGATCAGGCTGGCAGGCAGAAGCAGTTAGGGGCAATCAGACATGCAGGCAGGAGCCAGTAGTTGGGAGCCAATTGGGAGCCAGTAGTCTTGGATTGTGAGAAGAATTTCTGACTGCCCGTTTAGGCCCAATCCCAGTGGAATCTGGCCTAAACGGGCAGTCGGACATCCCTAGATGGGTTCCTGATTGGAGAGGGTGCAGGCTGGGTTGAGGCACACCCCCCCCCCCCCCCCGCTGCAATGCACAAATTTTGTGCACTGTACTCTAATTATGCAATACGTTCTGTTTTCTGTTATTGAAGCTCATTGTGACACTCATAATTCATTTTTATGAGTGTCAGTCATTATTTATTGATGACTCTGATCCAGTCATTATTTATTTTTATGAGCTTATCTCTTATTTATGTTAGTCTTTTCAATTAAGGTCTGCATTGATGAAAGGACAAAAATTCTAGAACTGTTATGGTACTAAACAAGTCTATTTTACTTCATTCAACATGAGGAATATTTTCAAACTCGAAAAAAAAACCTTTATTATGTATTACAAAGTTCTAAAGGTCTCACATTTTGCTTTTAATCAAATAGTGGGGAAGTATATTTACTTCTTTTCATGCAAATCTAATTAATAAATTGGTGGTAATTTACAACAATTTGATAAGAATTTGAAATGAAGGCAATACTAAAAGTACAGCATGCACAATGATAAAAGTGCAATGGTGATTTTGACATTATTATGTCTGGCTGATATTAGGAATGGTGCCAAAGAGGTTATTTTTAACACTTGAAATGTTATAAGAATGATGCATTATATCTACTTGATATTATCATTTCTGATGATGCTGATATTCCTTAATTTTAACTCTGGAGGTAAGATAAAAGGTTAGTCTTTTATAGAAGATTAAACTTTTTAATCTTGTTTCTCTAGGCTAAATAGAGTAATGATTTGAGAAATTACGTAGAAAAGTCAGCAGATTTTAAGGTTACTTTACCATGTGCTTAATGCTACCTTATATACTTTTTATGTGATATCCTTAGGGTATTATTATTGTTTCTATTTTGCAGAGGAATGAAATAATATTCTAAGTTACAATATTTAGGTTCATATTTTCTTTAGTACTATTGTCCTTCAATAAACTAACTCTAAATCATATTCTTTATTCTTGGGGCTTAGCAACTGGATATTAGGCAATAGTAACGATAAAGTGCAATAGAAACAATAAAAACACAATAATAGCAAATGTAAGTGATAAGCACACAAATGCTAACAACATGTTAGTTGAGATGAATTGCAATTTGGTAACTAGATATTAGTAATGGTGACTAATCAGCATAATCTTTATAGTGTATATTCATACTTAATGATATCATGATTAGCAAGAATTTAAAAGAATTCCCTTGAAATTCATAGGTAATATAGCATTTAATCTTTGTGAAATTTATACCAATGAAAATGATTTTTCCTCTAGACCACCAGATGACCTGTAGATCATTTGGTAAGCCACAGGGCATTTTGAAAACCACATATTGAGAAATTTTGGATTAAAACAGTACTTTCCCTATTCTTTAACCATACACCTTTTTCAGTAAAATCTTGACCAGAGACATTTATTTATTTATTTATTTATTTATTTATATTTTAATATATTTTTATTGATTTCAGAGAGGAAGGGAGAGGGAGAGGGAGAGATAGAAATATCAATGATGAGGGAGAATCATTGATTGGCTGTCCCATGCATGCCCCTTACTGGTGACCAAGCCCCAACCCAGGCATGTGCCCTTGACTGGAATCGAACCCAGTACTCTTCAGTCTATAGGCCAACACTCTATCCACTGAGCCAATCCAGCTAGGGGACCACAAACATTTATTAATGATAAATTATATACATGTACTTCTCTTCCAAAATTTTATGTGTGTTTAAAGCCTACACAAAAGTACAAAAGAAGAAAAGATAAAGACAAAGTAAATTATTTAGAATAACTATATTAATGACATAAACATGCTTTTAAATATTATACATAGGAATAATATTTTAGTATGCTTTTTGTTATTAAATATATTTTCTTTCATTCTTTATTTTTAAGGGCAAGGAAGTCACAGAAAGAGAGAGAAACATGGGTGTGAGAGAGACACATCTGTTAGTTGCCTCCTGCTCATGCCCTGATCATGGCCAGGGATCCAGCTTGCAACCAAGGTATGGGCCCTGGACTAGAATCAAACCATGACCCTTCAGTTCGCAGGGTGACACTCTTTCCACTTGGCCAAACCTGCTAGGGCTAAATATACTTTATTGTTTTAGAAAATAGTGGTCAAAAGTTTGTGATACATTGATTAAAAAGCATTGGTCTAATTTCAGTTTATTTTGATATTTGGTATTATTGTATTTTTTTAACTTTGTAGAAATGATTCCTCAGAAAGATATACAGATCCCCAAAAAGGAAGTACATCTTTGGCCATATTTTTTTAAATTTGATAAAAAATTTTCCGATCTACTGGCCAATTATACAAAAATTGAATTTTAAAAATTCTGCTTTGTTTATATTTATTTGTGCTTTTTATATTTAACCTATGTTTTTTTGCAGGAGTCTTTTTCAAGACACTTATTTTGTGAAAGTTAACTTTGTTAGAATGATGTAATTTGTTCATTCATTTAACTAGTCATCTTGTGTTGTAATACATAGTGGAGTGATATGTCTGAATACACAGGAAGTATGAGTGAAAGGACCATGAACACTCCTATTCTTATATCAAGAGGTCACGTGATTCAGAATTTATGTCAAGCCACATGTTAACTACTAGTAAAGCTTAGTTTCTTTTTTTAAAAAAACCCTACTGGGAATTGAGCCCACAACTCAGGCATGTGCCCTGACTGGGAATGAAACCTTGACCTTTTGGTTCTTATGTTAGTGATCGCTCTTAACTGCCTTGCCTGCCTGCCTGATCACCCCTAACTGCCTTCCCCTACTGGCCCAATCTTACCCCCAACTTCCCTTCCTTGCCACCGTGGTTGACCCCAACTTCCCTCCCCTGCTGGCCTGATCTTGCACCCCAAATGCCCTCCCCTGCTGGCCTAATCACCACTAACGGCCTCTGCCTTGGCCCCCACCACCATGGCTTTGTCCAGAAGGAAGTTGGACATCTGGAAGATGGCCAGTTGACCCAGTCTAATTAGCATATTATCCTTTTAGTAGTATAGATTATATAGGATAGGATTGCTTAAATGGGGGGAAAAGCCCTTTTCATCAGGAGGAGATGCTCTTGGCAGACAAAAATACATAATTTCTATATCTGGACTGATAGCCAGCCATATGCACTGTACTGCCAAACTGGTCATTAAAAAATTGAACTACTTTTGCCAAAGCCGGCGTGGCTCAGTGGATAGAGCGTAGGTCTGGGGACTGAAAGGTCCCGGGTTCGATTCCGGTCAAGGGCGTGTGCCTTGGTGGCAGGCACATCCCCAGTGGGGAGTGTGCAGGAGGCAGCTGGTCTCGTCGATGTTTCTGGCTCTCTATCTCTCTCCCTTCCTCTCTGTAAAATATCAATAAAAATATATTTAAAAAAAATTGAACTACTTTCTTATACCAAACAGCTGTTGACCTTAAAACCCCATTTCAGCTCCTACCTTAGGTTCTCCTTCACAGTTCACTCAGATTTGGTTCTAATTGGTTGGTTTCCATGCCAGTCAGTGTCAAAAGCTCCACCTCCTAGGCAGCCATTGGCTGCTCACAGTTCACCCATATTTGGTTCTGATTGGTCAGTTTCTATGCCAGTCATCATCTCTGGGCCTATCTCCGGGCCTGATCAGAGAGGCAGGGATGATCAGCAGCCCAAGTGGAGGCCTGAGAGAAAGAGAGGTGTGGCTGCTGGCCAGTCCCAGAGAAAAAGGCAAGTACTGATCAACAGCTGCCACGGAGGCTATGGATCAGACCCTGCTTCTCTCTTCAGGCCTCTCTCCGGGCCTGATCTGCAGCCTCCTTGGCAATCAGTGATGGGTCAGGGTGCCGGCAGCCGCAGTAGTCAGTGCTGGATTGCCATGGCAGCCATGGCGACCCAGCACTGACTGCAGGGCTGACTTCCAGTTGGTTGAGCTTTGGTCGTTTTGGATGTTACATACCCTGAATTTTTATATATTAGGATAGCTTTACATTTGTTTGGATGACAGAATTTTCCCAAGGGACAACATTTGCTGGTAGCTTTCTCATTAGCATCTAGAATCAAATGCATGTGAATTTTAACTCATTGTTCTATCCTGGGCCATAGATGACAGAAGCCCAGCAAAAGAGCAGAACATGTTTCAGTGATTTCAAAGATAGTAATAGCTACTACCATTTATAAAGCATTTAACTAGTATAAAGAATTTCCAATATATTCTCTTATTTTTAATCTTCACCTTTATGAATTTGAAATTATTATCTTTATTTTACAGATAAAATATGTTTGTCCATAGGACTTGAAGGCTACATGATTACTAAGAAACAAAATATTAGAATCCAAGTTCTCTGTCTCATTCCATTTTTATAGATCTATTTTAAAAATAAACAAAGCTATAACTTAATGGGTGGAAAACATTAAAGTTTTGCCAAGTATTTTAACAAAGGAGATTTATGACTTTTTTTTGAAAGATAATGATGCTATCTTTGTGAATCTATCCATCAACATACAGAAAGTCAGAACAGCTTGGCATATTTAGGCCATTTATTCCATCAAGATGTACCATGTCTGACCTGAAAACTTGGTCAGCGTGATCTACTGTTGAGGAGACCATCACAAATAAACACCAGGAGGAGTAACACAAAAGGAAACTTGATTTATGTCAGCTACATCAATTTTCACAGAATGGGATAATTAAAAGGACCCATGAGATTCTCCATGGTATATTCACTTAAGCTTAAATCAAGGTAAAGGATATCGTATAGCAAGATAAATAGAAGCACAAATATCAGAGAGGGACAAGACTTTCTGGCATGGCTCTCAGGTTCCTTTCTCAGTCATGCAGGATGTGCTTTGTCTTTGGATTATGAGCCACCAATATGTGTGCTAGTTGCCTTGATTTCAGGGAAATCTGAGTCCCATGTGAAGAATGTCTTTTATTTCCCTCTCGTCACCTAACTTAAACCAGCTTTTATGACAACTCTCAATGACAGAAACAAAGAGGACAGAAACCAGGTGCAAACCATCAATCTGTACGTTTTCTATAAACAATGCTGATAAGCTGGCACAGTTTGTCCCCTGGTCTGCCTTAGACTCTAGCTCAGGACTATGTTCACCACTAGTTAGTACATTTTATTTAGGTTTGGCCAAGGGTCAGCACCATGACTCAAAGCATCTCTGGAGATAAACAGAATTGCAACAGATCTGCTGAAAAGTAACCCCGTTCTTACACAATATACCCCCCTTGACCCTTGGTTAAGCTTTATTAATTAAAAATTGGCCATTGTCATTCTGTTTTTTGCATTTTAATGATATTTATAGAACAGAAAAAAACAAACTACTAATCATTTGTAGCATTCAATAAAGTGTAGTATTGCTTTAAAGAAACATTTTTATTTTTCAAATATTCAAGTACAAAATTGTTTGTAATAAAATACAATATTGACAGCTATTTTTATTTTGTCTTCACTACATAAAAAGGATCATGAGAAGAGTATTAGATCTTGGTGAGTGGAGAAAGAAGAGAAGGTCTAGGTTAGGGATGCACAAAAAATTTTAATGTGTGAGTATCCTAATAGATGTGTGGAGCATGGTGTCTTGGAGTCTGAAAGAAGCAGTAGGAGAAATATCAAGATTTTTTTTTTTTTTTTTTTTTGCAAAGGGAAATGAGGGAGCAGGTAGGGGAAGAACTCAACCAATTGACTATAGTTCAGGAGAAGTGCACTTTTTTACTAGGATTATTGCAGAGCAAGGCAATATATTAAGATTCCCTGATTATAATTTAGCTATAAAAAGGGCTTGGTGCCTAGAGCTCAACTAGGACACCTGAGAATACATTAGTTCATTCATTTACTTTTTCATCTATTTTTACTCATTCAATGCATATTTACTGAGCACATACTATGTGTCAAAAATTAGGAGCAGAATATACAGAGCTGACCAAGATAGACAAAATCTCTGCTCTCAAAATTTATATTCTAATGAGTGACTAAGAAAAGATTCCCTTGGCTTTAGGTTTGTTGTCTACTAATGTAAAGAAAATATCAGTCTTTCCCAATACGAATAATATGTATTTGTATGTAGTAGAGGCCCAGTGCACGGATTCATACACTGTTGGGGTCCCTTGGCCTGGCATGCGTCCTCTTCCAATCCAGGACTCCTCAGGGGATGTTAGAGAGCCAATTTCACCCAATCCCTGCAGGCTCAATCTAGATAGGATGCAGCCCAATCCTATGCGCTGTCCTGTGGTGGTCAGTGTGTGTCATAGTGACTGGTGGACCAGTCATTCTGTGGTTTGGTTGCTTACGCTTTTATATAGATAGATACATTTTTTGCAAATCTTCACCTGAGGATATTTTTCCATTGTCTTTTTATGAATAGTGGAAGAAAGAGGGAAAGGAAAAGAGAAACATCGATGTGAGAGATGTTTGGCTGCCTCCTGCACAAGCCCTGAAATGGGCCCAGGCTGGGGAGTATCCTGCATCCAAGGTAGGTGCCCTTGACGGAATGGAACCTGGGAATTTTTGGTCTGAAGGCCGATGCTCTCTCCACTGAGCCAAACTAGCTAGGGCCCCAGTATGAATAATATTTATTCAGAGTCTAGAGTAGAAGGATGCTGAAGGAGAGGGCATTCTTAGATTGGGCTTTGTCCAGCTGAAAGTCAAGCAGATAATTTCCCTGCTTATATTTTACTGGTAGAATGGATGCCTAAGAAAGCACACCGTTTTTGTTGAAAATTTAACTTCCTGTAGAAAAATCCAGGCTCCCAAAAGTTCTTTTATGGTCACGATGGAATTGTGTCTTGATGTACTTACCTATTTCAACATTCCACTTGACTTTGTTATTATAGATAGAGACTAAAATGAAGTTCAGACTGAGAAAAATGTATAAGATTTCCCCCATTAATGGTTGTTTTTAAAAGTAGATGCTCAAGCAATGCAGATCTGTTATAATAGTCAAATCTTAATATCATCCTTCTGCCTCATCACTCAATATGGGAAGTACTTACTATATTCAAGTTCTATGGGTTAAAAGATTCAAACTTAAAGATAAATATCTTTTATCAACTACAGAAACATAGCTTTCATGTTATTTTGCTTTCTGGAGCTTTCATAACCTGACTTATTTATTTATTTATTTTTTTTCCAATCAAGACTGGCCACTTTTTTATTTTATTTTATTTATTTTTTTAATGTATTTATTTATTTATTTTTATTTTATTTTTTTAATAAATCTTTATTGTTCATATTATTACAAATGTTCCTCATTCCCCCCCCTCCTTTGCTCCCCTCCACCAAGTTTCCTTTCAACTCTCTGCCCTTTCCCCATCCCCTATTGTCCTCATCCATAGGTGCAGTTTATATTCAGTCTCTTCCCGCCCCGCCTCACTCCCCATTTCCCCGAGAATCATCAGTCCACTCCCCTTCCATACCTCTGAATCTATTATATTCACCAGTTAATATTGTTCATCAGGATTTTTACTTCCCTTGGTTTTTAGACTCACTTGTTGATAGTTACGTGTTTGTTCATAATTTTTATCTTTATTTTCTTCCTCTTCCTAGAGAACCCCTTTTAGCAATTCATATAGTTCTGGCTTGGCAGTGATGAACTCCTTTAGCTTAAATTTATTTGTGAAGCTCTTTATCTGGCCTTCGATTCTGAGTGATAGCTTTGCTGGGTAGAGTATTTTTGGCTGTAGGTTCTTGTTATTCATCACCTTGAATATTTCTTGCCATTCCCGTCTGGCCTGCATGGTTTCTGTTGAGAAATCAGCTGACAGTCTTATGGGTGCCCCTTTATAGGTAACTACCTGCTTTTGTCTTGCTGCTTTTAATATTCTCTCTTTGTCTTTAGCTCTTGGAATTTTAATTATGATGTGTCTTGGTGTGGTCCTTTTTGGATTCCTTTTGTTTGGGGTTCTGTGTGCTTCCTGGACGTGTAAGTCTATTTCTTTCACCAGGTGGGGGAAGTTTTCTGTCACTATTTCTTTTAATATGTTTTCGGTATCTTGCTCTCTGTCATCTTCTGGGATGCCCATAATTCTGATGTTGGTTCGCTTGAAGTTGTCCCAGAGGTTTCTTACATTATCTTCAACTTTCTGGATTCTCTTGTCTTCTTGCTTCTGTGGAGGAGTGTCCTCTGGCTCTTTGTGTTCCAAATCTTGGACTTGATTCTTGCAATCTTCCAATCTGTTTTTAGGACTCTGCATAATATTTTTTATTTCAGAGAATGTATTCTTCATTTCTTGTTGATCCTTTATCATTTCTTGTTGAACCTTTATTATTTCTTGTTGATCCCTTTTCATATCCTCATAGGTCTCATTTATTTTATCGGCCTTTTCTAAGAGATTGTTGAACATCCTTATAAGCGTGGTTTTGAACTCTATATCCAGTCGCTTTTTATCCTCCATTTCTTTCGTTTGTGATCTGTTTCCTCGTTTCGACATTTTCGCTGCTTCCCTGGGTTGGTAGGTTGGGAGGATCAGCTGTGTCTATGCCAGGAGACAACCTTATTCCACTAGACTTGGAAACCTGCAAAAGCCTCTCTGAGTTCAGCTTGGATGGGGCGGAGTTTCAGGGTGGAGCCTACAGCCTTGGCTTCCGGTTAGCCCCGCCCTCGGAGGTTCCTGAGTCTCAGTGTACCTCAGTGTCCTTTGGTATTCGCTGCAAGCACCTCTGAGAGAAAGGCGTCCTAGAGCTTCGCCTGCTACCAGACAGTCTAGTCTCTCCCCCAACAAACCCACAACTAGTGTTCAGAGCAGTTGGAAGTGGGGTTAAGAACAGTCCGGAGCTTATGTCTCCTTCCCGCTAGGGCGATCTCGCGGCCCAAACAACAGTCTGTCCTCTGTGCACGCAATGTGCGCGACTCAGGGGCTCGGCTTTTCGCCGTTCCCCCTTAGCTTCTGTCTTACAGCCCAGATTCCCCCTGTATGAGGCTGGGGCCCGAGGGTCTTGCCCAGGACTGGGGTTCAGTGCAGTCAGTACTGGGGCTCAGCACAGTCCTGAGCTTTTAAGTCCTTCCCGCTGGGGCAATTCAGCAGCTCAGGGAACAGTCCGTCCTCTGCGCGCAATGTGCGCGACTCCGGAGCTCTGCCTTTCTCGCTGCTTGGCTGAGCTTCCGCCTTACAGCCCAGATTCCCTCTTTATGAGCCTGGGACCCCAGGGTCTCGCCCAGAACTGGGGTTCAGTGCAGTCGGAGTTGGGGGTTCAGCACGGTCCGGAGCTTTTATCTCCTTCCCGCTGGGGAACGCCAGCCAGGCACTCAGCCGCCCCTCCTCTCAGGCTCCGTCCTCTCCCCTCGCGCGCACCGTGCCTCCGTACCTTAGGCTTTTACAGCTCCTCTGATTGTCTTTCAGGTTTTCTCTTTCCTTCTGGTTGTAGAATTTCCAGTCAGTCAACTTTCCTGTAGTTCTGGATAGTGTCCACTTTATATTTTAGTTGTATTTTTTGAAATTGTTGAGTGCAGCTGCAGCTAGGCGTTTACCTCTGCCACCATCTTGTTGCAATCTTCCAAGCATAACCTGACTTATTTTATTTTGCCTGATTTTTAATATTAAAATAGTGAGTGCCAATCCATGCAGTTACATTGGATAACTGTAAAATCAGAAACTTCACCATCCAAGCAAACTTCTTGTTGCTCAATGGTGAGGGAAAGAGCCTTTATCTCCATTTCATTAAAATGTTGACTGCTACTCTCCTCTCTTAAAAAAATGAAATTAATTCCCATGGAATTAACTGGCAGTTTTTAAGAGTTATGAAAATTGGTAGTTGAGCTTAAGCAGTTATAAAAGAAGCTTATAACTATGGAAAATATGAAAAACTAGAGTGCATACACTTATATACATATATATGGCTACATTTAAAAGTTGAACATTAACCAATGGCTTTGTTCTGAAGAAAAAAAAAAGTTTCTGAAGTATGTGCAGTGAGCAGAATGAAAGCATCTTTGAGAAGATAATTTATGTGAAAGAAAGGCAAAGGCAATATATTGTGATCTTAGAAAAAATACTGGAACAAGAGATCATTATATAATAACCAGAGTATAAAGGGTAAAAATGAAGGCACCAAGTGAGGTGTCACAGTGTACCCATGACAACTACCATGGGGTAGTTTCTGTTTTCCTCTGTTAAAGACAATGGCTCTTGCCACCATACTCAAATCTGTAATGATAGCTTCTTGTCTAAGATAGGCATCCTGATTTGTGTTTTGGTTTATGTGCCATTTTTTTTTGTTTTTTATTTATTTTTGTCTATCTATTCTACAGAAATATATTATAGCTTTTCAAAAGCTACACTTGAACAGTATTTTGAAAAAACAATGGAGTATTTTGAGGGGGAAAAAAGCACAAACAAATCACAGCTTTGCTGACTCTAGGATTCTTGGCTTATTTTTTATTTGTTTTAATTATAGGATCTAATTAAACAATAATCCCTGCACATTTCATTGTAGGAAAGGTTATGGAGCAGATGCCAAGGTTAATTATAAATTCTTCCAATGAACGGAGAATGCTGTAGTTAGATTCATATAAAGAAAAAAATGTGAATTTGCACTTTCTGGATGTGTAAAGTCATATCAGAAATGCATATGACTACAAATAAACAATGAAGAATGGAAAGCTTCACATCCAGTATCTTTACTTTGGGGTTGGCAGGGGCCATTTGGTTCATAGGAGTATGAATTAGACTGAATGCTGGCTTGAACTCTACATTTAGGTTCGGACTCTTATTCTTAGGAGACCAGTATTCAGACTGTGAACAAGAGCTTGCAATAGAAAGCACAAACTTTATCAGAGAGAATAAGAAGAAATCTTAATTTGGAATCAAATGAAACTGGCTTAGTCATGTAAACTTAGATATACTGTAAAATGTTCTGGACCTTGGTTTCTATAAGGTGGAAATGTTGAATTTAATGACCTTAAAACAAGTTGACAAGTTGTTGTTTTGTTGTTGTTTTTTACTTTAAAATATGCAACCTGTTTTTAAATTCTACAAATAATACATTTCCTGGTGAGCTCTTTTTTAAAATTATTATTATGAAAGGAAAATAAGGTTTAATTTTGGCCAAAGAATTTCAGAGAGGTGAGTTAGATGGATTTTGGATAGTGATAATATTATATTCAGGCCATTTAACTTTAATAAAATAATTAGTTCCACTTCTAATATGAAAACATCATATCATTTCAGTACTTTAAAACAAACTATACAATCTATCAATGTGTAAAATATTCTGGACCTTGGTTTCTATAAGATGGAACCTCCTAGTGCTATGGGATTCCTGAATGAGGCATTGTGAAATATAGCATCATTTCAAGAGAGTCTCTAAAGGGGTCTCTACTTAATCATGATTTAAGTAATGGTTATTTTGGGTAGCCAGAGAATCTGATTTTGAAAGTTAATTGTGTGTGTTCTTTTGGAAACAAATCAAATAAAAACAGAACAATAATAACAACAACATAAAAAATATCCAGCTGATTGAAACTATGTATTTGGTTGTCTAAGCTATCCAAATTGAAAAGTGATGGGAGATGTGGGACTAGCCCTTCATATATTAAAATGTAAAAAAAATAAAACATCTATAATTTAAAAAGTAAATAACTGGTATATAAATAGCCCCAAAATATTAAATAGAAAGTGTATGTGGAAATATAGGAAATGATAACTGGTATTGCAATCCCTCCAACTGAGGCTATTCAAGGTCTTTTTTTATTCCATATACATTTTTGTAATTGTTCTAGATCTGTGAAATATGCCATTGGTATTTAAAAAAATATATATTTTTGTTGATTTCAGAGAGGAAGAGAGAGAGATAGATAGAAACATCAGTGATGAGAGAGAATCATTGATTGGCTGCCTCCTGCACACCCCCTGCTGGGGATTGAGCCTGAAAACTGGGCATGTGCCCTGACTGGGAATTGAACCTAGACCTCCTGGCTCATAGGTCGAAGCTCAACCTCTGAGCCACACCGATTGGGTGCCATTGGTATTGTAATAGGAATTGCACTGAATTTATAGATTGTTTTGGGTAGTATGGATATTTTAATGATGTTAAATCTTCCAACCTATGAAAATGGTATATACTTCTACTGGTTTGCCTCTTTTTTTATTTCTTTCTTCAATGCCCTATAGTTTTTCAAGTACAGGTCTTTTACTTCATTGGTTAAAACTATTTGTAAATATCTTTATTTTTGTTGTTGTTGCCATAGTAAATGGGATTGTTTTCTTAGTTTCTCTTTCTAAGATTTTATTATTGGTCTTTAAAAATGCCACCAATTATTGGATATTAATTTTGTATCCAACTACTTCGCCAGATTCATCTGTTAGAACTAGTTATTTTTTAGTGGAGTCTTTAGGATTTTCTATACACAATATCATGTCATCTGAGACTAATTGCAGTATTACTTCCTCCTTTCCAATTTGGATGCCTTTTATTTCTTTTGTCTGATCGCTGTGGCTAGGACTTCAGCACTATGTTGAATAAGAGTAGTGAAAGCAGATATCCCTGTATTGTTCCTGATCTTAAGGGAAACACGAATGAACTTATGATACATGCCACGGCATGGATAAAGCTCCAAAAAATCATTCTATATAAAATAAGGCAAACATAAATTACCACATATTATATGATTCCATTAATATTTCATGTTCACAAGGGGAAAAACCATAGCGACAGAAAATAAGCTAGTGTTGCCAGGAACTGAAACTAGGGGACAATGGGGAATGATTACTAATGAACAGGATTTCTTTTTTAGATTGATGAAAATATGGAATTATATATCTTGCATTAGATGTAAGGATGATTGCACAATTTAAAAATATACTAAAATCACTGAACACTTAAAAAGGTGAATTTCATGATTTGTGAATTATATATCAATTTTTAAAATTTAAATTCTTTATTATTGAAAGTATTACATGTGTCTCCTTTCCCCTCATTGACCTCTCTTCACTGATGCCTGCTCCCAGCACATGCCCTCACCTGCTACTGTCTTTCCATTGGTTATGCTTATATGCATGCATACAAGTCCTTTGATTGATCTCTTAACCCCCATCCCGGCCTTCCCTCTGAGGTTTGTCAGTCTGTTGGATGCTTCTGTGTCTCTGTATTTATTTTTGTTCATCAGTTTATGTTGTTCATTATATTTCACAGATGAGTGAAATCATGTGTATATATCAATTTTTTTTAATAAAGGGGAAAATTCTTTTTAAAAAAATATTTTTTATTGATTTTTTTTACAGAGAAGAAGAGAGAGGGATAGAGAGTTAGAAACACTGATGAGAGAGAATCATCAATCAGCTGCCTCTTGCACAGCCCCTACCGGGGATGTGCCCGCAACCAATGTACATGCCCTTGACTGGAATCGAACCTGGGACCTTTCACTATGCAGGCCGACGTTCTATCCACTGAGCCAAACCGGTTTCAGCAATAAAGGGGAAAATTCTTAAAACTAGATTACAAAATCTGAAAATAATATAAAGGGATAGTTCATTTAAAAAGACATATTTGGAAGTGCCTGGCTAGCTCAGTCAGTAGAGCATGAGACTCTTAAAAAGACAAATTTGTAAAAGGCCATTAACAATAAATTTACCCATTGTAATTATTCATTTATATTTACCTCTTTTTGGAATCCATATATACATATACATATATATATATATATATATATATATATATATATATATATATATATAATTTTTTAAAAAAATAGCTATTACATCCAGATTTTCATATATTTTTTAACAGATTTGAGCTCCTAATTCTTCTGTGATATATTCTGTAATCTTGGTTTTATTTTTCTCCTGACTCAAGGGTTATTTAAGACTATTATTCAAAGTTAGTCCTTTAGCCAGCAGCATTGCTCTCATCTGGAATCTTCACAGCAATGCAGAATCTCTAATCCCACGTCCCATCTACTTAATCTAAATCTTAATTTTAACACATGATCTGATGGTTGTTTTTTTCTCTCTCTGCGGTTCAGAATGTGTGCAATTCTATAACTTTCCTTGGGCCTTTAAGAAGAGAGTGTGGAGTTCTCGAATACTGTTGAATAATCTATTAGAGCTGTCTTATTTATTGTTTTTTTAGTTCTTCATAATTTGACTTTGTCTCCTTGATTTCTCACAGTATGGGAAATTAGTTTGTTTCTGATTTCCTTGTGTCCTTTTTTTTTCCTTATTAGTTTTAGTGATATATATAACACAAATTCATGACAGTTCATTTTCTATTGTATCATTTATTTTTATAAATTCCTACCATGCCTGTTTAACGCTATGTAATTCCATGAATTCCATGCCTGTTTAATGCTATGTAGTTCCATGAATTCAATGTTCCTATCTAGGCACTTTTCACTGGCTTCTCCATTCATTACTGGTTTGGTTGGATTTTATCAAGTAGTGTTTTCAGAAATTGCTTATGGATACTATATTTCTCAAACTCTTTATGTTTGAAATTGTTTGCCTTACAAAATCCATAGTGTTACACATTATTCCTACAACATCTTTGTTGAACATTTCCCTATTTTCTGGAATTAACATTGCTCTGAACAATTTTAAGGCCAGCCTAATTTTCTCCCTTAAAAATTAGTTGAATCTTTTGCCTTTATGCCTAAATGTTTGGCATGGAAGACTATCTGCTGTCCTGGAATCTGATTTGTATTTGCTTAAGATTTTTCCAGATCTCAAAAACAGAATATTTTATCTTATAAATAGTTGAATTGTAATAAACCTGGATGTATTGGATAGACCTTCACTCTGTATCTCCAGCCTCCATCTTGAAACCTACTAGTTCTGCATGTACACTAAGCAGAGTTTAACATGCTGTTCAATCCACAAATTGACCAGCTATGATCTGTCTCACTTATCTCGACTTTTTCCAGATACAACTTAATAATACCTCCAATCCAACTTCATTATGCAAGGGTGTGTGCTGGCAGACTACATGCAAACACAAATATTTGGAATAACTAAGTCTATTTGATATCTGGTGGTGGTGGGTGAAATACTATATTTTTCTGTGTATAAGACACCCCCATGTATAAGATGTCCCTCACTTTTCCACCCCCAAATTAAGAAATCAATATTTTAAACATATTGTTGGTTTTCCTGTTAAGCCCTTCTTCTTTTTTTGGCATCTTAAAGAGTTGTTCTTCCTGTTTTCTCCACTGTCTGATCGAACACTCAGTGGGAGGATGTCCAAATTGTCTCTCTGCAGTTCTATTTCCATGCTCTTTTGCATAGCTGATCACATTCAGTTCGAGTTTTGCAGAGTAAGACAATGGCTTACTGATATATATATATATATATATATATATATATATATATATATATATATATATATATATATAATCTTTATGGGCTCAGAACACTCTGGTCCCTGTTGCATCTGTGCACTCTCTGCACCTCCAATTAAGGCATCAGCTGAAGTCAGTAACAATAAGGCTCATGATTGGAGGAAGCCTGTTTGACAAGGTATGGGCAGTTATGCACCTGCGCAGCTCCCTCCTTGGCTGACTTCCATGTATACCGTATTTGCCGGCGTATAAGACGATTTTTTGGCCCTGAAAAATATGCCTCCAAGTGGGGGGTAGTCTTATACGGCGAGTATATAACAAACTCTGTATTTTGAATGGAAATGTTAGGGGGTCGTCTTATACGCCCAGTCTCTTATACGCCGGCAAATACGGTATTTTTCAGGGCCAAAAAATCGTCTTATACGCCGGCAAATACGGTAAGATGCCCCTTGATTTTCAGTCTAACGATTTTAGAAAAAAAATAACGTCTTAAACACAGAAATATATAGTGCTCTTTGCTGCTGACCATTTAGTATTCCAGTCAGCTGAACTGGGGCTTGTGCCATTTGGCTTTGAGATACACAAAGCAGCTTCAGGAAGAGAAATTTGTTGTGCTAGTGGCTCAGAGCAAGGGTAGAGACTCTGCTGAATGAATAGAGATCAATGGCTGCATCAAGCAGGGATTCCTGGAATGAATGTCTCAGGTCTTTTCTATCATGATTGGGCATTTTTTTCTCCTTCAGTAGCTCTGAGTCAGCAGCTACATTTCTGATTGACATCTTTTTCTTTCCTTCATCCTACTGTTTTTGCTTTCTGCAAAAGAGGCATGTCAATTTGGCTCATTGTTTAGCTGTTCCTCTTCTACCACTCTGGGCTGTTGAGTTGGGTTCAGGGATGCCCACCTAGTATCCTACTTCTAGCTCCCATTGGCTTGCTTCCTCTTGGTTTTCCACTTTTGGCGAGTTCCAGAGGGTACCTGAAATCTTCATAGAAATATATGCCCTTCTGAATAACTTTTTAGTTTGGTCTTAACTTTGGTGGCTATTTTAAATAGATTCTGAGTTGAGACTGTGGTTTTCCTAGTATTACAGTTTTTAATCTATGTTATTTTCTATGGGTTTTAGTGAGTGCAAATGTGAAATAACATTATTCCTCTGTATAGCTCTGTTTTGGCCCCCAGTTGGCCTTTTGGTGGCTGAATATTCCTCCTGTACAAATACCTGTCTAGTCTAGCCTACCACTTTCTTTTCCTCTGTATTATTATCATTTTTTGTCTCTTTCTCTTTATTACTGTTTCTAACTTACATAAATGTACTCAGACATATATACTCACTCCAGTCCAAGATCAGAGTAGAAAATAAGATGATTTCCTACTTCTAGGACAATATCCTAAGAATCCTAAAACACCAATCAGAAAGAATATATGCAACCCTATGTTCATAGCAGCACTATTTACAATAGCTAAGATCTGGAAATAGTCTAAGTCCATATCAGTAGGTGAGTGGGTAAAAAAAGTGTGGTACATTACGCAATGGAATACTATGTAGCTGTAAAAACGAAGGATCTCTTACTATTTGATATAGCATGGAGAAACATGGAGTGTTTTATGCTAAGCAAAATAAGCCAGTCAGAGAAAGACAAATATCACATGATCTCACTCATATGTGGAATCTAATAAACAAAATAAACCAGCAACATAGAAACATGGAACAGACTAATGAATCTCAGATGGAAGGTTGGTGGGGGTGGGGGTGCGGAGAGATTAACCAAATAATTTATATGCATATATGCATAACCCAAGGGTACAGATAATAATGTATTGAAAGCTTGGGGGTGGAGGAGGGGGCAGGGTGGAGGGGGTCAATGGAGGAAAAAAGGGGGACATCTGAAATACTTTCAATTATAAAAATAAATTTAAAAATTAAAAAAATTTTTGTTGCCCTGACTGGTTTGGCTCAGTGGATAGAACTTCGGCTTTTGGACTCAAGCGTCCCAGGTTTGATTCCGGTCTAGGACACATTCCCAATAGGGGGTGTGCAGGAGGCAGCTGATCCATGTTTCTCTCTCATCAGTGTTTCTAACTCTCTATCCCTCTCCCTTGCTCTATTTAAAAAATCAATTAAAATATTAAAAAATATTTCTTTAAAAAATAAAATAATTAAAAATTATTGTTTACCCCAGGGGGGCCGTGTGTCCCGGGAGAGCTGTGTGCCCCAGGGGGGCCATGTGTCCCCGGAGAGCTGTGTGCTCCGGGGAAGTGGTGGGACTCGGGGGTGGGGGTGGGAGCGGTGTGAACCGGAGGAGGAGTGGATTCTATTCGTGTGGTCCTGAGATAGTCACCATAAAACAAGCAGATTGTCAAATGACAGCGGGGAGGGGAGGGAGACCTGGGGGGGATAAGAGATCAACGGAAGGACTGGTATGCATGCATATAAGTACAACCAACGAACACAGAACTCTGGGGAGGGAGGGCATGTATGGGAGTGGGGAGCAATGGTAAGCTATGTACACATATAATATCTTAATAAATTTTTTAAAAAATGAAAAAAAATTATTGTTTAGTATAATTAGTAAATGCTAGGTTAGCAATGATGGAAACTGTGATTTGATGTTGAAACAGAATAAGAGGAAATGAATCACACACAAAATATTTTTGTTGAGATTGACTTAAGTAATGTTTTTGAACTCTATCAGCTGAAGTAGGCTTTTCCCCTTTCTTTAAATCTCTGTTCTGGCTGATTATCTGGCAACTCTGATGTTGCCTAAATAAGGAAGAGATACTGGGAGCCTATGTAAATGGACTCACAATATCCTTTAAAGGATACCAAAGTAGGATTTTTTAAAAAGGTATTTCTAAAAGAGAATAAATCCATTTCCATTTAATTGCTCTGATACTGCCATTCTAAAAATATAAATTAACAATATATCTGGGATTTTTGTTGAACAGTTCTATCTTTTGATATGAGATAAACTTTAGTAGAAAAGTTCTTTAAGTACTAAAACCATAGGATGCTTTCTAGGATAGACCACATTTTATCCAAATGGTTGTGGGCCATTGGAAGGATTTTGACATTTAGTCTTGTGAAATAGGAAGAATCTGTAGGGTTTTGAGGAGTGGCATGATCTGACCAAAAAAGATGATTCTGGTTGTTGTGTGGGAAAAGATGGTGAGGGAAAAACTGGGAGATCAAGGGGCTGCTACTGAAATAATTTAGGAGCAAATGATGCTGGCTTGGACTGGGTGCTGACAGTAGGGTTGTAAAAAGTAGTAAAATTAGGGGTATATACAGACTAGAAGTCTCAATGTCACCTGAGAGCTTGTTACACATAGAGTTTCAGACCCCAATCCAGACTTCTTGAATCAGAATCTGCATTTTAACAAGACCCCCTGTGATTTGTAAGCACATTCAAACCCGAGAAGCACTGCTCTGCAGCCCTTCCAGTCGCCAGAGCTGATGTGCCTCCCCACGGTGGAGCAGATGCAGCTGTCTTCAAGTTGGTTTTGGTCAGCTTTGCTCATTCTGGTTGATTTATTACTGAAGAAGAAACTTGCTTCGAACTGATCTACTATGAGCAAGAGTATGTTTACTATTGAGGGAATAATGGGTTTAGAAGTGCTTTGATCAGGAAGTGAGAGGTTTTTGCCGGTTAATTTAATGCATGTTAATGGGTTATTTCTTTGTCACCGAACATAAAAAAACACACCCCAGAGAATGGATGTAGGAAGTTATGGAAGTCACAGGTGGCTTTTGCCAGATGGTTTTATTGTGTGTAAAGGAGAGCTGCTTCTTTTGTAAATTAGCTTGTCTTGATATTACAGGAAGGCTTTATGTAGGTCTGTGCTGCCTGAGAAAGAGAGCAGGCAGCTGGGCGTCATGTGTATCTCTAGAGTGGGCAGTAATCTTTATAATCCTGGATAAAGGCCTTAAACACGTTTTAAAACAAACTCACCGAGCGTATTCCCTGTTGTGACTGTGTTTCATGTGGATGACTGGGAGCGATGTGTGATTCAGAGCCAAGAAGGGGCATGTCACAACTGGTTCCCACATGAGCGAGGAACTAGAGGGAAGCCAACAGCGTCTAGCCAGCGAGTCATTTGGTGCTGCTTAGAAGTTTCTATTTCAGGAACCATCAACTGACACATTTTACACAAAGCCCTATTTTATGACCTGTCTTGATGCTCCACGTAGACGGAAATCTCCCATCATCTCGTATAGTGAGTAATACCGTTCAGCATTGTAAATGTTAGTGCAGGGTTGTATGAGGAGTTTCCTTTCTACGTGAAAAATAGCCATAAGGTTTCCTACAACGTCAGGACGCTTTGGGTTAAAAGGGGTAGTGCAAGATACTGATAAGATGGTGACTAGATGAGGTCCACAGCTTTTATTTATTTTTATTTATTTATTATTTTTTAAAATTACTTTTTATTGATATTTTACAGAGAGGAAGGGAGAGAGATAGAGAGCTAGAAAGGTCAATGAGAGAGAAACATCGACCAGCCGCTTCTTGCACACCCCCTACCGGGGATGTGCCCGCAACCAATGTACATGCCCTTGACCGGAATCGAACCCGGGACCCTTCAGTCCGCAGACCGACGCTCTACCACTGAGCCAAACCGGTTTTGGCAAGGTCCACAGCTTTTAAAAAGAAGACTGTGCCTAAGAATCATCAGGTTAGGTTTAATTCCAGAAAGCGCTCTTATTCTTAGTAGCTATAGATTTCTGGCCTGCTGAGATTGCTATGTTCATTTTGTTTTTCTCACAGATAAAAAAGTCATTAAAGATTTATTGGATAGCATATTTACAAATAAGTGTTAAACATTCAATATTACCTATCCTATAAAGAAACGGCGCATGCCGATTTTTATCATAATTTTGTTCCCTTCTTAGCATATTTCCTAAAAGAATGTATCAAACATAAATGAAACATTTACCAGGAGATTCTTCTGCATCTTTTTAGCAATCGTCACAATTTGCAAAGCTATTTTAACTAGTTTTGATGGATTAATTGGTACTTATGACAAAGATTTCTTGCACAGTTTATTATTCTGTAATGTTATCTTCAACATTATATGGAAAACATCTCTGTGCTATGAGAAAGATTAGAAATTAACCACAAAATAACTGAATTGAGATCTGTCTGCCCTAACATTTCATATTCATGCATTTACCAGAGATGTTCCTATACTCTTCTTTCAATGACATGGGATAGAAGCCAAGACCCTTCAGTCCATGGGTGAGTGCTCTAACCATTGAGTAACTGGCCAGGGCCCAAATCACTCTTTATTTGCAGAAGATAGCTGTGGGCCCAGGGAAGATTATACCCTCAGCAACTAGAACATTAATAGAACCTTCCTAAAGTACAGCTAATTGTCATGTTCCAACTGCTGGTGGACCTGAAATACCCTCCTCTCCTAATTTTCTCTTCTACTTATATTTCAGATATCAGCTCAAATCATTCTTCCTCAAGGAGTTCTACTTTTAATATTGTGCACCCTTGTTTCACTGACCTTCTGCTGTCTAGATCTTTGCTTTGTTCTGACCAGTGATACCCTTTACTACGTTACTTTTAGCACAGTGATTCTCTGATATAATGTAATTAAGAATTGATTAAATACTAATAACATGGGACCTTGCTGGAAATGTATGTCTTGCTTATGCCAAGGTTCACACTGAATGGTTTAGAAATAAGTGACTTTGAAAAACTCCAAAGATGGTTCTGTGTATGTACTATGTAGACTACACAGTTTTTGAAATAGAAATACATTGCTGAAGATCATGTAATTCATCTATGTAAAGCATACAAACCAATGATTTTTTTATTAAATTTACCAAGTTGTGCAACCATCACCATATATCAGTTCTATAGTATTTCCATCACCCTGATAATATATCTTATGGTCCTCCATTTATTTCCAAAATCCATTTTCTGCTAATCTTCATTTGCATCCACACATCCCACTCTCAGCAACCACTAATCTACTTTCTGTTTGTATAGATCCCAGGTTCAGTTCCAGCCAAGGGCATATGCCTGGGTTGTGGGCTCGATCCTGCCCAGTATGGGGTGTGTAGGAGGCTCTCTCATTATTGATGTTTCTACATCTCTCTCACTTCCTCTCTGAAATCAATAAAAAATACATTTAAAATAATAATAAAAAATCACTATCTCTTGTTTTGCTTAGTAAAGGTTTCAGGCATAGTGCTTTTTTAGAGACATTGCTCCTGAGATGGCAATAAAAGATTTTGACCTTCTCTTGCAGGTTTCATGAGTCAGAAGAACTTCATTTATTTTAAGTAAAGAGCAAATGGAGCATTGCCTATTTTCAATAATTCAAGAGCAACTGTAGTCACCTACAACTTGCCAGTCAATAGTCCTTTATCATGTTTTTCATTAAAAAACTATTGGTACTGTCTTTTAAACTTCAGTGGCTTTTAGTTAGCAATTTGTACACACACACACACACACACACACACACACACACACATACACACCTATAGGACTGCAGTACAGTCACTATGAACTATAGTCATAAAGCACACTACCCATCTGCGTGAAAATCTTACTCCTCTGCCCTAACCAGTTTGGCTCAGTGGACAGAACATTGGCCTGCAGACTGAAGGGTCCCAGGTTCGATTCTGGTCAAAGGCTTGGTTGTGGGCACATCCTCAGTAGGGGGTGTGTAGAAGGCAGCTGATCAATGTTTCTCTCTCATCAGAGTTTCTAACTCTCCATCTCCCTTCCTCTCTGTAAAAAAATCAATAAAATATATTTAAATAAAAGACAATCTTCCTTCTCGAATGAAAAGGACAGCTTCTTCAAAACAGATAAATCATTCAAAAATTGACTCATATATAAACTAGAGGTCTGGTGCATGAAAATTCATGCACTGGAGGGAGGGGTCCCTCAGCCTAGCATGCTCCCTCTCACAGTCAGGGGGCCTTCAGGAGCGGGAGGCAACCTGGTAATCAGAGGAAGGCAACATCCCCATCACACCTCTGCTGCTGCCACTGCTGGCAGTGCAAGCATCAGCTGGCCCTGGTTATCTGAGCCTTAGGTGGCCGTGGGTGGCTGGGGAGCTGAGGGTGGGTCTGGTCGCACTGCACACCTGCCACACCCCCAGCAGGGCTGAAAGGACTGGGGGACTCAGCTGGGGCTCAGGTAACTGGGTACCACCATCTTTGTGTCAGTGTGATGGTCAATTTGCATATTCCCTCTTTATTAGGTAGGATAATTAGAACCGTGGAGCTTCATTTTTTAAATGTGAAAAAAAGTGGCTTAGGTTTATTTGATATTAAGTCAGCTCTATAAGCACAATAATACCAGCTGACCCAGTGTGCTCATATATAAAATCCAGTGCATGGGTAATCTGTGCACTTTTATTTTATTTTATTTCCAATCTTTATTGTTGAAATTATTACATATGTCCTCCTTTCTCACTTCTAGCCTGTCCTCGTGTCCCCCCTTTCACCACCCTATTTTCTATACTCACTTTTATTTTAAAAGGATAAAAAGGTAAGATAATAATTAAAAATTGGTAAGAAAGATTTTGTCACTTCCACCTTAGTCTCTAAGTCACATTTTTAAGCCACATGTGTATGCTTAGAAAGCTCAATTCCCTTTCTGGTTTGTTTATATTACATGGGATTATGGGTCTCTACAAATCTCAAGGTGTTTGAATTATCTTGAATTTGTACAGTCCAAGAAGAAGCAAATCTTACAATGGCAAGTTTAGTCACTAGGATTCACCACTGTTGCTCTAAATAATGGATATAAATCGCTGCATAATTAGCCCAGCTGCAATAATCCATCGATCAGGAAGACAGACTGCAGAGAACCGAAGCCATTGATTTTGCCTGCTGTGGCATACTGTGTTAACTATGTGCAGACCTGGATGTAAACATCGGGAGTATCTAGTCCACCATATCCTTTGCTTCCATGTTGAAAAAGACTGTGTCTCAACACCTAAAAAGGGAATTCAGAACAAATAGAAACATCTGTTAAAGGTTTGAAAGTACATGGGGCAGGCAGGTTTGGGAGTCAAGATTGTGAGGGCCCTCATTTTTTTTTTATTACTGCTGGTCAGAAAAACAGAATCAGTTAACGCCTCTCCTAGTTGGGACCTCCTTCAAAGAAAAAAGAATGACTTGGGGATAGTGGTGAATGTGTTCATTTTAAAAACAGCATGGAAAGAGAAATCTTGAGTGATATTAATAACTTGTGAAAATTATGTAATTTCAGGAAGCTAACCTGGGAGCCATCCAGAATCTATTTTTAGAATCAGACGTGTCAGACACATTTACACAAAACCAATTTCCTAGCTCATCAAAGATAGAAACCTTGGAATTATATGCTGGATACCTAATCTCCAAAAAATACATAATGGTTGTTTTATATTTAGAACAAAATGCCTATTTATTGGTGGCACGAATTAACTATACAACAACAATCTCAAATAGAAGTAAAACAGAGCTCCCTCCCTATTGCATACTCAACTAGATGTCAATTGTGTACAATATTAGGAATAAAATGCTGTTATGGACCAGCTATGAGGAAGATTCAACCTAGTTGGTTACAGCTATCATTATCAAGAGCTCCTTTTAGGTTCTGCTATGGCAAGAAGAGAAAGATCCTGGGGCAATGAGGTAAATGTGATCCTTATGTGATTTACTGATTGAAAAATGAAACTTAATTATATGCAGAAAGAAGCTACATAGCTTATGTTGTACTAGATTCTTTAAAAACAAACAAACCCAAACTTAAGTTCAAACATGAAGCCTCCAGAATCAAGGATTTTGAAAGAAAAGAGATAATTAGAGGAAATCTGATCGACAGAGGGTGACTGATAGAATAATTAATATTCTCTTGGGAATGAGAGGAAATATTTGAATCAGAAAAATTATACTGTCTTGTGTGTGTACCTGAGTTAAAGAGAAAAATCAAGATATTTAGTTCCTTGATGTATGTGGGGAAGCGTGAGACTTGGTTGGAAAGTTGGTAAGGGGGACATTCTGATAAAAGGGGAGTGTGTGGCAGGCCACCCGCCCTGTTTATTGGAATTCTGACTTAGGGGAGACTTAGGGGAGTGTTGAAGGCGGCACCCCTAATTACTCCTTGACCTTTCCAAATAAGTCTGTGCACATGTAGACCCCCATGTGTTTACTGGAATCCTTATGCTTCATCCCTGGATACCCTTTCTTAGAGGACAATATAAACACATGTGTCCTCCCAAGATTACCAACCCTACTGATTGTATCTAAGGATAAAAACTGCAATAAAAGGCTAATGAGGCAGGCAATCAAGGCTGCCTGGCTATTTCAGCTGGGCTGTCCCTTAGCTCTCTTTCACAGTGAAACTGTGTTGAGTAATCTATTCATCTGTCATTCAGAGGCTGCTGGTCTGCTCCGGCAAGGTGGTGCCCCCCATGTGAGGACCAAGGAATGCAACGAGACGTGGCAGAAACCTGAAAACAAAGAGGAAGGAAACAAAAGTAACTGTGCAGTCAGTCATTGGAGCCAGCTTGGGATTTACAAGTTTGAGGGAATTGTTTTTCAGCCAAGATTTCACAACAGGACAGCAACTGTCCACTGAGTAACAGATCTCTTTGTTACTTAAAAAGTTATTTAAAATAAATGGTGCCTACAATTTATAATCCTTGGTTCCCTGATGATGGAATAATAGATGTTGATCTCTGGGAACAAGTAGGCAGGCATTTAAAGAGAAATCAGGCCCAGGAAAAACAAGTGCCTTGTCATCTTAACTATATGGCTAGTGCTAGAGCTGTATTATGCCCACATCATACTGTGGATAAAAAGCCTAGAGAACACCAGGAGGATTTACCATCACCCGCCTCCTGTAGTAGAGTTGGTAAAGCCTGTAATATCTAAGGCTCCTGATCCTCTGCCTCCGGTGTGGGAAGGCTCATCAACTAGAGAAAATGGGGCTGTTTACAAAAGGACTCCTTAATGCTTTGTCTTAAAATTACCATATGATGCCTTGGGACTGGCAGATTTTGCCTAAAACAATTTTAGACACCAGTAAATATTTGCTAACAGAGAGCAGAATATGATGAGATCTGAGAACAACAGGCTGTTTGTGGGTGTTCACTGGTGACCCCACCTGGGAGCCCTCTGGGCCACATCTGACTATAAGTCCCTGTCAATGTAAAACATCTTCTGAAAAATCCATGAAAAGAACTCTGATTTATTAAGTCTTGTCTGTGTGTTATGCAAGATTTCATATTGTTAGTCTACTCAGGAAGAAAAATTATGGGAAATAATCATTTAATACCCTCCTCCCCTCCCCCACAACTCTTTTTCCTAGAAGAATTAGACCTGTAAAAGTGCCTTCTAGCAGGCTGCAGAAAAGGCAGTGGGGGTGGGGTTGGGGGAAGGGAGTCACACCCATTTTTGTAAAATAAACAAAACAAAAACAGTACTTTAACAGTAAAGCCAATGAGTTATTTCTGTTACAAAATTTGCCAAGAAAATGCATTGGGTAATACTAATTGGCTTTAAAATCTCAAACTGTCAAGGCAAAATAAATATAACTAAAATGAAGGGTATATGATAAAGCTTTTTCGGTGGTAATTATATATGCCTAAACATAGTTTTCCAAAGTCTTTGGTAACTTAAAACTTTGGAGTTTGCCAAAACCGGTTTGGCTCAGTGGTAGAGCGTCAGTCTGCGGACTGAGGGGTCCCGGGTTCGATTCCAGTGAAGGGCATGTACATTGGTTGCGGGCACATCCCCAGTAGGGGGTGTGCAAGAGGCAGCTGGTTGATGTTTCTCTTTCATTGACGTTTCTAGCTCTCTATCTCTCTCCCTTCCTGTAAAATATCAATAAAATATATTAAAAAACAAAAACAAAAAAACTTTGGAGTTTATTGGATTAAATAGTAAAAATTATTAAATATATAGGTATTTTTAAATAACAAGTTACTAAAAATTTAACCTGAGTTTGCCTTTTATAAAAATTAAGATGATGGATTTGAATCTGTTAGTTAATGTTTTATATTTTATTTGAAATATCTCTTAAAATGTGAATGCATTGCTAATATGAGGAATGTTAAATACTTAGATGCTACCTAAAAATCAAGACTTCTAAGGGTTAAGAATTCTAACTAATTATAAATAAATTATGACTTTGGTGTAATAAAGCATGAGGCATGGAGATGTATTTTGAAGGGAAAAAAAAGTGGATTCTAAAGCTGGTTATTTCTGAAAGTTGTAAGATTTCTGAAGAAGGTTTGTGAAAATTGTAGAATTTTGTGAAGAGAAATGTTGAAAGGAAATTATATAAAGGACCCAGGTTAGTAAGCCAGGAGTAATAGGATAGGGAAATTGAGAAGGTTAAACAGCAATTTGGAACTATCTAGAAAATCCTATCTACCCTAAGCTAAGGACTCTTAAGAGAAAATGATTTGCATTTTTGCCTCCCTAAACAGGGTAAATAGCTTATATCAATGTACTCAGGGAGGCTGATAAGCAGAAATCCAACTACTGTCATTTACTGACCACATCCAAGAACAAATGAAGTTATAGAATGAAACTTATTTTAGTTAGACCTTTCCTAGTTCTATAAACTATTAAAATGATTACAAGTCATATTAGGTATTTTTTACAAAAAGGCAATCTTTTAATCATGGGAACTGACATTTACTAGCCTATCTTTGTGCCTAATACTCTTTGATATATGATCTTTGGCAAAATAAAAATGACAATCCTTCCAGGGTTTAAATTTTAGGAAACTTTTTCTTGACCCAAAATTGGCTTTAGATAATTCCAATAGGCCTTCTAGAATACCTCAAGTATTTGTTTTCTCCTCCATGAAGGGAAATTTTCTGCTTAAGGTCCATGGGAAATTTCGCCAAATAATAACCATATTATGCTTTCATTTATAGCTCTAATGGGTTATTCTGGAATATTGGGTTTTGTGGAAGGGACAAGATACCATGTTATTTGCAAGTATTGCTGATTCTTAAACTTTGGTTTTTAGGTATAAGGAAACATTTTTAAAGCAATTTGGTAAATTATATATTTCTCTCCCTACCTGTCCCTCCAGTAATTTGGCAATTCTTAATAATGGCAATACGTTTCTTTGCATGAATTCAATAAGACCTGTTTCCAATTGTAGCTATATTAACCAAGATAAAAACTGAAATTGGTCCTGCTTATAGTAGCCATGGCTTCACTGCCTTTTATAGAACTTGGTCCATCCAGAATTCTATGGGAATCCCTTATAATCCAAAAGGGCAGGCCATCATTGAATGTGCCCATGCTACCCTGAAGGGTATGCTAGTAAGACAGAAAAGGGGGAATAGGGGACCCTGCTATAATACTATCGAAAGCAGTGGTCACCAATCTTTCAGACCTCATAGACCACCAGTGGTCCATGGACCACCGATTGGTGATTGCTGACTTAAAGTACTCTCTACCCTTATTTTTTTTAATTTGAATGATCATTTTCAATCCTCTGTAGAACAGCACTTTACCTCAATAACCCCATCTCAAAAACTACAAGTCTTGTGGTGAGATGTGGACACTAATAATTGGATGGAATCTAATGAATTATTAACATGAGGAAGAAGATATACATGTGTTTCTACCTCCACAGGGCTGCTGTGGATTCCAGCTTTCCAGATTAAACCATATCATGGCATGGCACAGGACCGATCCTCTTCCAGAAATGAAGAATCTGAGTTTGGGGACTCTGTAAAACTGAACATTGCACCTTCACCAGATCCAGACGGTCTCAAGAATAACCTGGGGAATGATGAAGAAGCTGATGGCAGAGGCTGAGCAGCTGTTGGAGTGTACTCGCACTCCATGCATGACCCAGGTGCCCCCTAATACTCCCCTCCACTCTAACCTATATCCCTTGCTGTTACTACTTCCTCTACACCCCAATATCGTTTAAATAAATGCCTTACAAAAACAAAATCAAAGACTCTCTACATGCTATTAATGAGCACAAATAGCAAACTGCAGCTTGGAATGTGGTAAAAGAGCATTTACACTGGATAGACCCCAACCCATGATTTCCTGGAATCAACTGGCACCTGATTGGACTAATTTTTGCCATCATTATAATTCTTTTTGCTTTTCTTATAGTCTGTAGTATTGGAATCGAGCAGTGAACAAGCTTTGTAGAACCCATCATTCACAGGTGACAATTCATGCAGCCATCTGTCTTCTATACTGGGCAAAACAAAAAAGGGGGAGATGTGGGGAAGCATGAGACTTAGTTGGAAAGTTTGTAAGAAGGACATTCTGATAAAAGGAAGGCTGCTTTCCCTGTTTATTGGCATTCCAACTTAGGGGAAAGTCAAAGGCGGTGCCCATAATTATTCCTTGATCTTTCCAAACAAGTCTGTGCACGTGTAGTCCCCCAGATATTTACTGGAATCCTTATACTTAATTCCTGGATGCCCTTGCCTAGAGGACAATATAAACACACGTGTCCTCCCAAGATTTCTCACCCTACTGATTGTTCTAAAGGTAAAAACTTCAATAAAAGCACAATGAGGAAGACAACTGAGCCTACTTGGATCCTTGAGCAAGGCAAGCCCCTTAGCCCTCTCTTTTACAGTGAAACTATGTCAAAGTAATCTGTTCATCAGTCGTTCAAGGGCTGCTGGTTAGCCTGGCAGATGAGAACTTGATAAATATTAACATTCTTGTTAGTAAGTTTATAAGAGACAGTATGGATCTCTTTGAAAATTTGGAATAGAAATCTATTTAGATTGACGCCATTAAAATGTCTCTATCAATGTACATAGATATTTGATGCAATATGTCCAAGTTGATTGCATTGCGATTGGCTATATTGATGGATCGTAGATCCTTTTATGGAGCAGACTCTATGAAGAAGACAGCAGTGGAGATTGGAAAAGGTCAACCAAATAAGGAAACAAACTGCATGTAAGAAGAAGCAGGTAATAATACTCTAAGGAAGTATTTCACATCGAGGAGGGGTTTTAATACAAAATCCTGGGGGATATGATACTTGTCTAATAGATGGAGGTGGACAGAATTTCGGTCATACTGGCAGGTTGGCATCAGAAAATCCTGTCAGGAGGAAGCATACTTCAGTCACCCAACACCTCCACCCCACCCCACCCCAGAAGAGGACTGTGATGGCCAGTGTAGACTGGTTGGCTCAAAATCAATTCCAACCTCTTTCCAGTATGGCTTCCTGTACTGCAGAAGCTAATGACCTAACATTAATATTTTTTATATTTCTGGATGTGATTTTTGTTCTGCCAGCTAGATCTTTAACATAAGACTTACATCCATAACTGAAAGAAGAGAGGAGGGAAACATGGCATGAGGTTCTGATTTTTGGTGGTATGGATTGCAGTGGAAGTGCTTTGATCTTGAGCTAGCAGCTGTCAGCATGACTCCTTGATTCATCAGGCACCTTCCTGATTGAGGCCAGGGCAACAGCACTTGCGCGTCTTGACTTAGGATATACCCCCCCCCCCCCCGGAAAATCAGACCACAATCTCTTCAATTTATAAACAATTTTATAAGCCATTTAATACCCCAGAAAACAAATTCCTCTCTGCTTACACAATCTAGGGTAGATTTTGCTCTCTATCACTGCTATATTGGTCACAAGCAACAGAGTCAAAGAAATGAGATTCTATGATTGGTTTGCTCACCAGTTTAAACTAAAGACAGTTAAGGTTTTGCTAGTATCAAAAAATAGATACAGGTAGCTCCTCATGATTTATTCACTAATATCATCACCTGGGGTGTTTAGAATAAGAAGGCTATCACTTATGGTGACAATAAGGAATTCAAGGACTGTGATGGGGATGTTGAGTGGATTTTTCTGTCAGCTCCAGAGAACTTAAAGAACAAATGATCAAATGTTGTTTAAAAGTTCTGCTTAAGGTACGCTAAAAGAATCAGGGAACTTCCATGGCTGACTGCAGGACTCTCTTGTAGCTACTGGCAGAACCAGAGCCCGATTCTTCAAGTTTCTGAATTGCAATGCAGTGAGGACCTATAGACATCCCATCTCTTTAGTGAACAATGGGTCTTTTATTGGAAAGAGAGGGGACAGGAAAACCGCAATAGGGAATTTGGTAGACTTCTATGTCTAGGAGTATCTGAAAAGCCCCAATTCTACCTTGAAAGCAGAAGCAAGCTTGTTTCCTTTGAAGCTGTTCCTTTCTTGCCTGTGATAGCTTCACTGAGGTAGTGAAGGCAGCAGGAAGTGCCAGTCCTCCATGGGCCCCAATGTCACAGCGTGGCCTTTAGAGCCATAATTGGAACTGTCCCAGCACACTGGTGCCGAGGCAACACAAGAGTTGAAGCTGGAGGGAAAAGGTTTATATAACAAGAAGAAACACAAGATTTTACACATTTATGATGGTAAAAACCTGCAATATGTGTGGGACTGAATCCCTGGGGTGTCAGACCAAAAGGAAGAAAGCATAATTTTAGATCAGGTTGATTTGGGTGCCATTGCCAGAGAGTGTGAGTGGAACACATTCACTTGAGTAGCTCAGCCAGTTTGATGGAAATGTGGGTGTGGTGGTAACCACTCCCTGCCTCTTGTACCAGCAAGCCATTTTGATGAGGGGCCATTGTCTGACAATGAGATAGAAGCAAGTCAAAATTTGTAATTTTATTCCTCAGATGCCTGGGGTTGCTGGGAGAGAATCTACCTATCTACATATATAAAAGCCTAAGTGACCATTTGACCAGTAGCTATGACCTGCACTGACCACTGGGGGGCAGACACTCAACGCACAGGCATGGAAACATGGAACAGACTGATGAATCTCAAAGGGAAGAGAAAAGGGGGGAGGGTGGGAGAGATTAACCAAAGATCTTATATGCATATTAGAGGCCTGGTGCAGGGATTCGTGCACAGGTGGGGTCCCTCAGCCTGGCCTTCCGGGATCAGGCTGAAACTTGCAGTGCAGCATCCCCCGAGGGGTCCCTGATTGCTGAGAATCTGTGCACTAGGCCTCAAGTAGGTAATATAAAAATAGCTACCTTCCAAGGGAATTTCAAAGAAACACTGAGATTGCCAAAAACCATGAAATTGTGTACTTGTGTGCGGGGGATCTCCCTTTCCCATGTCCTGCACGGAAAGAGAGATGAACGAACCAGTTCTAAGGGGAGGCGGCCAGGGACTAAGAAATATTAGAAATAAAGAGAGAAGACACAGAGATAGATTTTAAGCTGGGAGCTGGGAGCTGGGAGGGCTGCCGACCTCCTCTGCTGGAGAGACAGACAACCTCCTGAGCCATGCCGCACATCTATTTATTCTCCAATCGAACAAGGGTTTTCACAGGAAAACAAGGAGCCTGGGAGGGCCCAGGTCCCACCCACTCCTTCCTCCTGAACAAACACAAGCCAGGAACTAAGAACATCTCTGCACTCTCAGGATGGGAGTGCAACTGACATGACTCAGCCAATATCCCGGGCCCAGTCAGCAACAATCTAAAGAATGTCCAGGTGTCTTCCCAGGTGGCCCTTGTGCAAGAAGAAATGACTTTTCTTCTTTATTCCTTTTAAGAACAGTTTACATTGGTTTGTGCATAATAAAAATTTAGCCTTTCATCAATACTTGGATAAATAAACTGTGGCTGCTCTGGATTATATATTATCGAGGGACCATCAGGCTGTGGTTTCCTCTTTCACACGGTAAGCCTTCTCTTTGGGAACTAATAAAAGCCACAAGTGCATGCTTTATGATGAAAAGCAGAACAAAAACAGGGCAGTGGGAAGACAAAGCTCAGCAATGAATCACGCATCAGGAATTTGACCTGAGCAGTCAGAGATCTGACTTCCTGGTTTAACCCCATCTGTAAGTGTTGTCTGAAGCGGTGACAAGTACTTGAACCTCTGTCTTTGTTGTCCTGACCTTTAGAGGAAACATATTTCACTGGATGTGTGTATGTTTTCACCAGATGTTACTCTCTTATGTATTAGAATGCGCATTTGTTTCATTGAGGACTTTTTCTAGCCTGGTGCCCAGTAGCTCTCTCAAGCTGAACTCTCCAGCTCACAGTTCCCTGCTGCCAGAAACCTGTTAGGCTCCTGGTCAGCAAACTGTGGCTCGCGAGCCACATTTTGCTCTTTGGCCCTTTGAGTGTGGCTCTTCCACAAAATACCACGGCCTGGGCGAGTCTATTTTGAAGAAGTGGCGTGAGAAGAAGTTTAAGTTGAAAAACATTTGGCTCTCAAAAGAAACTTCAATGATAATTTGGCTCTGTTTGAGTTTGAATGAGTTTGCCGACCGCTCTTTAGGCCATCCTTGACGTTTTCTAGAGAAGCGGGGACACTTGGTCTCACCATGTAGCCTCACCATGCGTGGACGGGCATCATCTGAGATAGCCTGCTGCAGGAGGCTCTCTTAATAGAAGGGGGACTCACTGCTTTGGTCATTTTTATGCTGTCCTTTGCAATCTGGACTGTTGGACCATGGAGATTGTTCAGTCAATGGTAGGAGCAGAAGGGGGGACCTCCAAAAAGAAGCACAGAGAGTGAAAGGTGCTGAGAAGTATTCATGATTTCAGGGAGGGATTCAGAAGAGAGCCAAACTGTGGTTCTGAATGGCAGTGTCCCCCCAGTTTCCTCACCCCTGTACTCACAGCTCTCCTGTATAAGGCGACCAGGTAGCAGCAATGCCATCAGCTTCTTTGGCAGAGAACAACAAGAGAGGGAACCCACCAGGTAGGCCAAACACACAGATGTTTAATATTTCATGTCTGCCTATTGTATCTCTGTTTCTCGTAACTTGCCACCCAATGTGTTTCCAGCCTTCAGGGACCACACTTCCTTGTGACAAACAATTAAGAATAGTTGGAGCTGGCATCTCTTTTGATGGCAGTCCAGTATGTTCTTTATCCAAAGAATGCTTATGTGTTCCACCAGTTTGTTTTGAATCCCCTCAATCAATCATCTTCTGATTCCAACGGCAGGCTGGCTTCTCCGCCCTGTTGCCGCCCCTCCTGACCCACCCTGGGAGGGAACAACTCACCAAGGCTCAGCTCAGATCCTGCTGTGGGGTCTAACTATCTTTCACAAATGAGTGGTGGGCACAGACAGGAATGACAATGAAGGAAGAAAAAGCAAACCAAGCAGGTAACTTCTGAGGGGTAGCTGGGCTGTTGGGATAGGGACACAATGGGGTGGACAGGGGATGCTACTTGGTCTGTCAACATGATGCAAGGAGCATTTTGCATCCTTAACAGAGACATGCCTTTGAACAGGCCCCCTGCCTCAAGTTTGGTTGCCCCAAAGGCTTTTGAGATCCAAAAGGAGACAGCTCTAGTTTCTCTCTCATCCATCACTTCTAACCCCTAATTTAAAACCTGCCTCCAGGAAGCACAGTCCTCCTCGGAGACTGAACAGGGCCTCCAGCAAAGACAACCTTTTTCATTATTATGTACAGCTCTTTGCTTCCTCATTATTTTGAACAACTTATTGTAGAAAACATTCTTTTTTGGCTCTGCCACTGCAAAACCCCACCCAAAGTACATTCTCTCCCTCCACCCCCAAATAAAAATCTATCTGACCACATAGTTCAAGTTAATCCTACATTTGGAGAACTTGATAAAAATGTTCACAGGTTTAAAACAGTGGCATTCACGTGTCCCCTGTCCTCCCTCCTTCCTTAGTACTCTTCCCATCAAGATTTTAAAAAAACACACTGGAGTCTACTCTCAGAGCTTTTGCTTACAAAACCAGAAAGGGCTAACTCAGACATGGAGGTTTTTATTTTTATATTAAAGAAAGCATAAACTGAGTCACTCATTTTTTTTATAACTTTCATGAAACTGAAATTCAGTCCTATAAAATGTTACTTCATCGTAGACCAAATAAAATGGTTGTCTTTTCACAATGATGAATTTTCTCAACCTTTTTCTAAGGTTTAAAATGATCCTATTTGCCCATAAGTGCTGTGTTTCAAAGAAAGAATCTTTTTGAATTATCTACAATGATTTCTCAGCTATCACTTTAGAGAACGTTGCAATGCATTCTGTGTGAGACGCTTATATTCTATTTACAAAGAATAATATCTATAACTTTATATTTTTCTGGATATATTGTAGAAGTCAATACTCTAGTGTATATTATAAAAAAGTTCCTCTGGAATTTCAAAAGTCTTCACAAAGTTAATAATTACACACACACACACACACACACACACTCTCACACACTCTCACACACTCACACACACACATTGTTGTGTAACATGGGATAATAATACTTTGGAAATAACATGGATAAACTTTCTCCTCATGGTAACTCAAATTCTTTCCCTATACCTTCTCTGGCATTATTTACCCAAGAAGAGGAAGCACAGTTGCCACAGAGAATGAGGATGTGTTATAGGAGTCTTGGTGATAGGTAGGGAAGTAAGAAGTGAAGAGGGGAGAAAGGACAGGAAAAGAGAAAAGAACAGGAATATAGATGTGATTGTTCGTCTTCCATCTTAGAGGTTAGTCTTCAAGGGGGAGAGAGTAGATACACTGAGATATCTTCCCAAGAACCCCAAACATGGCATGCCTCAGAGAAGTTCCACATGTAGTTTGGTACATTTAAAAAAAATATATATTTTATTGATTTTTTTACAGAGAGGAAGGGAGAGGGATAGAGAGTTGGAAACATTGATGAGAGAGAAACATTGATCAGCTGCCTCCTGCATACCTACCACTGGGTATGTGCCCACAACCAAGGTATATGCCCTTGACCAGAATCGAACCCAGGACCCTTCAGTCCGTAGCTAATACTCTATCCACTGAGCCAAACCGGTTTCGGCTTCCATGAACTTCTTATGCCATGTGGGGCTCCACAGTTCCTGATGACCTTGAAGGAAATACAGAAGTGCTGAGAAAATCTTGGGTCAGAAGATGCCTCAGGACTGAGTCAACTCCCATCCAAGCAGAAGGTCCAAAAGAGGTAAAGTGGACCCTAAGAACTGACTAATAGATTTTTCAGCAAGTGTGATGAAAAGTACAGGTTATATATAATTTGATTTAAAAATAAATAAATTTAAAATTCCCTATGCTACAAGCTAAGAGTTTTCTGGAACCTTCACATCTGTTACACAAAGCTAAATAAAGCTCAGGAGGATTTTATGACCTAAAGAAGGAAACATAAGGGTAAACAGATCCAATACAGTTAGCAGTATAACTGAGCCAGGTTTATAGTACTGGGGAAGCACAAAAGAGGACTGAACAGAGTAGGTGATACTTGAATCAGACCCTGAAGGATGAATTTTCACCAGGCAGATCTCACTAGTCTCTGTGCTGAAATGCCTCCATGTGGAATTTGTGCCAAGTATGTCCCCTGAAATCCCTCACATATAAAATATCACCTCCTTCATGAAGACTCTTCTGATCCTTCCCATTAGATTTGATTTCTCATATCTCATAATTTTCACAGGACTATCCCTTAATATCTCTATTTGTTATGTACCTGTTTGTATGCTGTCTAGTTCCGTCAACTAAATTACATGTGTATCCCTCTGTATCCACGTCCCTATACTTTTGTGTGTTCTAGTCATTCATTTAATGTAATGTTGAAGTAAATTGAGTAATAACTAAATAGTAAATGATATGTTTAGGAAAATCAACTCTAAATGATGTGCTCTCTGAAGATACAGTTAATGCTGCCTTTACCTTTTTATTCCCAGATTTCAGCACAATTCCTGGCAAATAGTAGGTGCTCAATGAATGCTTGTTAGATTGATTAGGAAAGAGAATTGGAAAGATAAACTGGGAGTTAGAAGAAGTGAGTTTGCGCGAGTTTCCATTCCAAGCTCTCTGGAAAAATTTCTTTTCAGATGGCATAGACCTTAGCCAGATTCTTCAGAAGGGTGTTAGTTTTCACAGGTGTTGACAAATAGCTCTGAGACAAATTTTGAGTCATAGGTAAAAGACGTCGAGTCTCTAGAACTGTGAGGAATACATTTCTGGTTTATGCTACCCAGTCTAAGGTATTTTGTTCTGATAGTCCTAGCAAAAAAATACAACATCCTTCCCAACATTGCAACTTTCTCCTGCCCTTCTAAGGGCTTTGTCTTCTTACCCATAGTTCATTTATATCTCATTCTGGGCAGGGGTGGTAGGAGTTCACATGTACTCCAGCACCTCTGCTCCCACCAAATTTTTGGCTTTAACCTTCTTAGCATTTTGAATTTTTTGTTCAAGACTCTATAGTCTTTGTTCCACTTGTTCAAGTTGGGATGATTAGAGAAGACAAAAAAAAAATGATGTTTGAAGTTCTAGATCTCAAGTAAATATGGCATATATATTATCATACTATAAATGTCTGTGCATCTGCTTGTCTGTTTTTTTTTTTCTGGGAAGAGTCCATAGCTCTCTTCAAATTCTCAAAGGGGTTGATGACCACAACAATCTTATGAGTCACTACTACCCTATTGTTTTAGAAAATGATTCACTTTCAAATATATAATTTATATACATTTTAGAAATGCAACTATTATGTAAATGAGAACAGAATGTTTATCTTCAATAAATGCAAATGGTATCACACTCATTCCCTTAGCCTAAAAAGAATCTCTTATTTAGTTTGCCATGAAAAATGAAGCTAAAGTAAACTGTCTGTGAAATACTTAATTCCTTCTTTATGTTCATCCAATCCCATGTTGAGAGATCAGAAAATCATATTGTTACTTGAGCTGGGACAAGTCATCTCAGGGCACCACCCTCAGCCAGGGGCCTTCTACCTCAGACCTCATTTAAACATGCACGTGGGCTCACACACACAAAGCCGCCATCACTGCTCCTTAGGTTTCTCCTCCCTGTCCCCTCTGCCTTTCGTACTGGTATTCACAGAACAAGGATTAGGAGACACTAGTGGTCAGGAATGACTTGCCCTCTTTCCCACATCTGGGCATTTTTATCCCTTCCCCCTTGCCTTAGTGTACCACCACTATCCACCTGCTTATGACAGGAGCTGCTACGAGAATACAGCTTCACCTCCATCCCCTGGCTGTCTGGACAGAAGTTTGACAGCTTTGGCACCTTTGAAAATTTGGAACTGGCCCATAGATTATGAAGTTCAAGAGCTGTTAGTAACTATGCAACTCAGTGCACAGGAGAGAAGCAGACAGTCTATATGGGAGTGAGCGAGAGTGAGAGCGAGAAGTGGGAGAGAGAAAGGATAGAGCAGTTCTCGTAGTGGGGAAAGGGAGAAAGTCCAATGGGATATCTCTACTTTCAAGTTGTCACTGATACCCAGCGGCATTCCTGTTCTTGAATTCTAGGGACGGCCAGGTAGGTGCCTATACAATAATTTACCTCTCTTTCTTCAGTGTACTAAGAACATCTCCCATTAATATGAATACACACATACACAAGCACGTGGTAATCTTAAGGTATGCAAATCAAAGCTTAATTCTTCCAATATTAAATTCTTAAAAACTGGGATGGAAGCAATGACTTGATCTACAAAGTTATTGTTAATATAAGTGAACAACTGTGGAATAGGAAAGTGCCTGTGTCATACTTGATGCTCTATTTTAGGAGAGATGTGTAGTAGTGAAGGATCATAAAAGCGTTGAGTCCTCCTTATGCCATAGCAATCTCACCTGAAATAAAACTCTCCAGGAACAATGACTCTACAGTGAAAAAGTATGAGCTATTTCACTAACAAGGAGGGTGCAACGCCGGTGCTGCAGATCCTGGCTTGATTTTAGTGCTTTAGACAGCAGGTAACTAGTGGGAATCACCTTTGGCTTCTGGCCTTACAAAGATATTTCAGAAGGAAATGAAAAATACTCTGTCCTTCTTTGGCAAATGGAGTTATGTGTCAGGGGCACACACAACTAAAAGCTTAGGTTTGTAAAAATGGATGCTGAATGAGTTTAATAAACTATAGAAACATCTGAATCCTCTAGGCCTGTGGTTGGCAAACTGTTGCTCTTTGGCCCCTTGAGTGTGACTCTGCCACAAAATACCATAGCCCGGGCGAGTCTATTTTGAAGAAGTGGTGTTAGAAGAAGTTTAAGTTTAAAAAATTTGGCTCTCAAAAGAAATTTCAATCGTGTACTGATGATATTTGGCTCTGTTGACTAATGAGTTTGATGACCACTGCTCTCGGTTTATTCAAGGAAAACTCTGCCAAATAACTGAAAAAGTAAATACCAGGTGATAGATGGATTTTTAAAATACCAAGCAGTACATGCATCTGACTCATATCCTTCCCTCCCTCTTATCCACGCCCCCCCTCGCCGAATTCAAACTTCCTAGGCGATATAGTAGGCACATCACATTTTCCTCAGCGTTCCTGGAAAAGGTCTTGATCATCATGATGCTTGGATTTTAATTTTAAGAGGGTTTTCTGGGTATTTCACATTGAGTGTTAGGACAGTAGCTGTATCTTTTATAACTTCTTCTTCTTCTTCTTTCTTTTTTTTTTTTTAGAAGAAATGGCTTATTCCAGCACTTGGCAGTCTTCATAAACACACACACACACACACACACACACACACACACACACTTAAAGTTAGAGGACAGATTTGGAAAACAGCTTTTCAGTATAGTGACAAAGGTCTGGTGCTTTGATGTTCTCCTAAAAAACCCCCACAATTTAAAAAATTAATTAAATTTTTATTGATTTCAGAGAGGAAGGGAGAAAGAGACAGAAACATCAATGATGAGAACGAATCATTGATTGGCTGCCTTTCAGACGCCCCCTTCTGGGGATTGAGCCTGCAACCTGGGCCCTTGATGGAATCAAACTCGAGACCCTTCAGTTCTCAGGCTGAAGCTCTATCCACAGAGCCAAACCAGCTAGGGCTGTGATGTTCTAATATTCTTTCAATCTTATATATTTTAAGAAAAGGCTGAAACAGCCCAGCTGGCGAGGTTCAGTGGTTGAGTGTCTCAACCTATGAACCAGGGTGTCATGTTCGATTTCTGGTTAGGGTACACGCCTGGTTTGAGGGCTTAATACGCAGTGTGGGGCATGCAGCAGGGAGCGGATCAATGATTCTCATCATTGATGTTTCTCTCTCTCTGTCTCCCTTCCTCTCTAAAATCAATTATATATATAAAGTCTGAAACTCTTGTCCCATGAGAAAGTTGTATAATCTTGACAGACCTCTACAAACAGGATTTATCCATAGTTTCAAGCCCCACGTATGATGGCTGTTTTCCCAAAATGGGTACGTCAGCCCTGCTCCATGGAGGAGACATCTGCCCAAGGGGCTTCTCAAGTGGGATCCACCTGCCCACAGTGCTGCATGGACTGTGTGTCACTCACCCTCCTCCTCCTCTCCATGTAGCTCACCCGCGATGGTGGCTGAGCACAGCAGAAACAGCCTGAGGAGAAGGGCTTCGGGAACTAGGAGAGAAAACGGGACAAGCGCAGTCACTGGCCCGTAGCGTTTGTTAATTCGTTCTATAAACATTTATGGAAACTACAGCTTGTTAGGCGTTGCTCCAATCTCTGAGGAAGACTGTTGGGAAAACAAAAAAACCAAAGTCTCTGCACTCATTGATAAAGCTTCTAACCCAGTGGCAGCTAAATGTTTGGAGGGAATGGATGCCTCGGTCCAGGAAGTGACAGCAGGGGTGACAGCTGGGGGACAGCTACAGCTTCCCATTTTGGGTAACTGTCAATACAGACTTAACCCTAATCCACTCCACCATGCTCATTTGGGGATTCCAGTCTCTCTGCACGGCCAAGGTAGCCCGTGCATACTAGCAAGATCACCCTCTTATTTAAAACACGAATTTCTAGGAGCCCTCAGCGGTGGGGAAAGGCCCAGGGTGCCTGTGTGGACTGGCGCTCTGCATGATCTGCGAGCCGCCCAGTTAAAACCTCTCCAAGAGCACCGCCAGGTGGCACCTGTAAGGCGCAGATGGGGACGCTCCTCGGCCCCACACCCCGGAGCCGGGAATCATCCGGCTGCTTGCCTTTCCCCTTCCCCGTGGGCTGTTTGCGAGGAAGTGGGGGAGTGTTAGCGTCCATTCAGACCGTGTGATTACGTACCCCGTTTTCCCCACACTCTAAAACACGCAGAGCGCAATTCGTCCCCCGCACCCGGGCTGCCAAAGGCGCGCACACGCTGGTTGGGATTGGCTGGGGCCCAGGCATCAGGCGGGACCCGGGGGTGGCGGAGGGCGCCCGGTCTCCCCTCCCGGACTGGTCCCCGCGGAGAAGGAGAGGCTGGGGAGACGCGTCCCAGGGTGGCGGCGGGCAGAGAGGACCGAGGACCTGGGGACACCGCTCCCCTCCACCCCGGCCTCCTACCCCTCCCGGGTCTGGGGTGGACGCCGCCTGTGCCCTCCTTCCGCCCCATACAGAACCCCGAGGTCTTCCCGGCCGCAGAGCGGGGTCTCGGGGCACCCCTCGCCGCCGCCACTCCGCAGTCTCGGGGGGCCACCCTTCCCCGCCCGCGGAGGGCCCGGCAGAGGGTCCCGGGAGTGCGGTGAGCGCGCGGAGCCGGCGCGTTTGGGTGCTTTCGGGGCGCCAACTCCGCTCCGCGGGGCGCGGGGGCCGCGCAGCCTCTCTTTACCGGTGACATTGGGAGGAGACCGCTAGGAGCGGGCAGGGGCGGGGAGGGAGGGGGCCGGGAGGGCGGGGGTAGCGGGGAAAGTGGCGGCGGTGCCAGGGGGCGTGCGAGCCGCGGGAGAGGCGGCCGCGCCGGGGACAACTTCTCCGGGGCGCGCGCGGCGGGGCGGGCGGGGGGCGGGCGGCGGGCGCGGGAGCCCGAGGGAGTGGCGGGAGCCTAGCCGCCGCCTCTGGGAGCCTCTGGGAGCCTCTGGGAGCCTCTGGGAGCCGCGGCCCGCGCCGCCCGCCCGCCCGCAGCCCGCGGGTTCGCAGCCCCGGGAGCCGGGAGCCGGGCGCCGCGCTATAAATAGCAGGTCGCGGCTCCGCTCGCTCGGCGCGCACTCGCTCCCCGGGAAACGCCGGAAAGTCGGGCTCAAAGTGTCTGCAGCTGCGGCCGCCCCCACTCCGCCTGCAGCGGGAGAGGTAACGACCCGCCGGGACCCCGAGGGCTCGCGGGGGCTTTGCAGGGTGCAGGGTGCAGGGTGCAGGGTGCTGGGTGGGGGTGCGGGGAGGACTGTGGGTGATTCAGGAATCGTTGGGGCCGGGCCGCGAGCGCGGGGATGCGTCCTGGCGCCGGGGAGCCGGTGTGTTTGTGCATCAAGTTTCTCGGTCTTGCAGCCCCGGGAGCCCCCCCAGCCCCGTCGCCCAAGGGGTAAGGCTGTGCGTGTTTCCTTGGAGGCTGGGGAACCCTGTGGTCGAGGTGACCCTCTCGCTGAGCGCCCCTCGGCCGGGCCAGCGCGCGTGGTCACCCCGACCCACTCCCACCCCGGGCCCCGCTAACTCTGAGCGCTGCCCCCCCCCCTCCCTGACCTTCCAAGGCTGCGCCCACCTGTGCCGTCCCCTCGGGACACCTGCGGGGGCCTCCGGCTCGCTCCCCATCGCATCCCCATCCCGGCCCCAAAGCTGCCGCCGTCTCCCGCCCTCCGGCCCCGTCTCTTCCTTAGGGCGAGGGTCAGGGTGGGGGTGGCAGTGAGGGTCACTGATACTGAGGTCTAAGTTGCCCCGAGTGCAGGGTTTTCCTCTCCGTGACCACCCCACCCCAACCCCAGCAACTCATTCCAGCAGAGGAGCCAGGCACGTCTGCTCTTAGCCACCGAGCGTCACTTGTCCTACCCCAAGAGCTCTCTCTCTCTCTCTCTCTCTCTCTCTCTCTCTCTCTCTCTCTCTCTCTCAGGGGTTGGGAATCCAGGGCCTTGGAGTGAGGCCGTGGGGAGTGGGGCTAGGGGGTGGGGGGCGGGCTGGGTGGGAGTTGGAAAACTGCGCGGCCAGCTCTCCAGGCACCTCCGGCAGGAAGGCCCAGGCCCGAGGAGGTCCAGCTAGAAGCCAGGGGCTGGTTCCTGCGCCGACTTTCGGGCTGGGAGCTGGGACTTAAAAGAGGATGCTGGAGCCACAAAGACCTGTTTTTGCCCTTCCCCAGGACTCTTAATATCGCCTGCTTTGGGTGGTGTTTTCTGCGCGTACCCCCCCCCCCCCCCACTTCCCCACTCCCGCCGGTGGAGAGGGAGCAGTTTCTGTTTGGGGGCAGGAGGTTGTAGAGAGTGAGGGTGTGCATATTGATTAGGTCTGTGCTGCTGCTGCCGCTGCAAAAACTTAGCTGGAAACAGCCGGGAGGGGTTTCTGTTACTACTCATGCTTGAATGATGCAGCTTAGCTCCTATGCCTGTTTTTTTTCCCCCTTCTGGGGAAAGGTTTCCTCCCTCTTTCTGGGATGTTACTTGAGGTCATTCCATTTTATGACTCCAGGGGTCACATTTTGCTTATCTTCTTCCTCTCAGTATGGCAGGACCTGTTTGAGAAGGTGTGGCTCAAATAGGTAAAAGCTTAGGCAATAGGATAAATTCATCTTCTTCCCCTCAAGTTGGGTACTAGGCAGCCCTTTTATAGATGTACAGCGACAGTGCAAAGACCTTGCTTGTAACAGGAGCCTCCTGAATGGGTTCTGGACCAGCGGGGGTCACTAGTTTGACATACTGCTCCAGCAGAATGTAAGGCGCAGGGATTCACCGACAGGGCAGCTGGTTGGCGGCGTGCAAGGAGTTGAGTGGACAGAGGACTGGGCGAGTGGCCAGAGAAATGCGTTACCTTGTGCTCCTTTGCGATCTGCCCCAGGAAGGCGGTTGACATGAACTCAGAAGAAATGATCCAGGGCTTTGTAACAAGTACCTGGGCCTTAAAAATGGAATCGCTTGGGTTTGTAGTAATTCACAATGCTACTTGCAACGGAACGCTTTTCCTGCGTACTTCCTTAAAATGTGATTTAGAAGATTGTCCTTGAAAGGTTATGAAATGTGCATGCGAAGACAGCTTGGATGCCCAATGTCGTTAGGAAAAGTATGTGCTGAATGAAATGCTGCTCTTTAGGAGAATATTCTCTTTGCTTAGGCAAATCAATATTTACGTTTGTGATACACTAATGACCAATGAGGATGTACATATGTATAACCGCATTTTGCTTTTTTGAAGCTTTGACAAAATACAAGAAAACCCAGATAGACAAAGTTTAGTCTAGTCCCCACCGCTGTTTAAGAAGCACACGTGAAGAAAATACTTTTAAAATGTTGGGTTTGAGCTTCACTTTGGAGATGCAAATTGATTGAAGGACTTCGTTTCTCATAAGATTTTTTGGGGGTCAAAATATGCATAACAGAGGCTCATCTGTTAAAAATTTGATTATAAAATAATGCTATTATGTTTTAGTTGTGTGCGATGGGAAATTATTATGCTTAGGGAAAAGCCAGATATTTGTTCTAAATTGTGCAAATTGAAAGTAATTCATTTTTCATCTGAAAATGTTTCTTTTAGTACAAGTAATATAAATCCCCACTTGGGTAACTGTTAACTTTCGCTACTTTGAGCAAAACCCAAGAGGGCAATTCTCCTAAAGGCAGAGAAAAAAGTGCAAATTGATCTCATATCTCTTAGCAATCAAGTAGATGTCAATTTCCAGGTAAGTATCTGACATCTGAGATTACAAAGTTACAAAAATTACAAAGTCGTAATTAGTGAGTAAAATGCTTACTGAATATCTATTACATTTTCTTATTTCACAGTGCACAATCCCTAGCCAGTACTAATATTACATATACAAATACGATTTTTATAATCTGTATGGAATACATTCTTGTCTTTTGTAACCATGGGGATATTAATAGAAATGTGCTGTTTTAAATAATCTCAAGTTAAAATGTTAGTGTCAGTTGAAAGCGGAATCTCTCAGTTTCTTCTGTATTCTGTACCTTCATTGTTCAACAGCCTTGGCAATCTGCTTCATAGACTCTTTTGTTAGTACTTGTTTATGTTGCGTTAGAAATCCTTGTTTATAGAGATCCTTAGGACACACTCATAAATACATGCACTTTCATATTCAGGCTAAAGAAAAGAGGTTATTAGGCAAATTATTTCAGTTTAAGCATTTATTTATTTTTATTTTTATTTTTTTAAATGTATTTCTTTATTCATTTCAGAGAGGAAGGGAGGAAAGAGAAATAGAAACATCAATGATGAAAGAGAATCATTGATTGGCTGCCTCCTGTACACCCCCCACTGGGGATCGAGCCCGGAACCAAGGCATGTACCCTTGGCCAGAATCGAACCCGGGACCCTTCAGTCCTCAGGCTGACACTCTATCCACTGAGCCAAGCTGGCTAGGGCTAAGCATTTATTTTTATATTTATTCATTTATTTTTTAAAAATATACTTTATTGATTTTTGACAGAGAGGAAGGGAAGGGGATAGAGAGCTAGAAACATCGACCAGCTGCCTACTGCACAACCCCAATGGGGATGTGCCCGCAACCAAGGTACATGCCCTTGACCGGAATCGAACCTGGGACCTTTCAGTCCGCAGACCGACGCTTTATCCACTGAGTCAAACCGATTTCGGCAAGCATTTATTTTTAAAGAATTCCAGTGATGCTATGATTGCACGTTGGTGTTCAAAAGGCATATCGCCTTTGTTTTCCCAAACTTTACATACAATGTGTACCTAAAAACCACATTAAGATATTTGAGAACATTTTAAGAAATCTGTAGAGCCTCAGGCACAATTTTCATTTGAATCAAGACTTATTTTTTTTAATGTTTTTATTGATTTGTTTTAGAGAGGAAGAGGGATAGAGAGAAACATCAATGAGAGAGAAGCATTGATTGGCTGCCTCCTGCATGTCTCCTACTGGGGACTGAGTCTGCAACCTGGGCATGCGCCCTCACTTAGAATTGAACCAGTGACCTCTTGGTTCATGGGGTCGAGGCTCAATCACTGAGCTACACCAGCCAGCTGTTCATTTACTTTATATATTTTTACTACTGTGTAGGTTAAAGGGAGCATTTTAAAAATGTTTATGAAATTTTATTATTATAGCTATATATATATATATCTGAAACTGCAGTGAGATTTTTCTTACATAAGGCACAGTTGTAATCTTACTAGAAGTATCTTTTAAAAAATATATTTTATTGATTTTTTTACAGAGAGGAAGGGAGAAGGATAGAGAGTTAGAAACATTGATGAGAGAGAATCATCAGCTGCCTCATGCACACCCCCCACTGGGGATGTGCCCGAAACCAAGGTACATGCCCTTGACTGGAATCAAACCCGGGACCTTTCAGTCCCCAGGCCGATGCTCTATCCACTGAGCTAAACCGGTTTCAGCTAGAAGTATCTTGTTATGGATGTTATACCATAAGGCCAATGAAGTATCTAGGAATGTAGTAACTTTAGACTTTTATATAACGACTTTGTAATTTGACTGAACATTGAGCTGTTATGATAGATGCAATCCCAACAAAGGGTGAAGAGTTGGATTTCAATATCATATGTGTAAATCATGTTTTCCAAACTGAGTTTCTGAAATTGCAATGTTGTGAGTAAGTTCTGTCTTTGGCATTGGGCAGCCATACCAACGAGGTGTCCTAATTGTGTGGTGGGGCTTCAACATAGCCCTAAGCAGCACGAAGTGAAATAGATTTGGCAGTAGTCATTTGGTTAAGCTGATTAAAGGAAATCTTGAGAAGTTTTCTAGATCAAGTGGCTTTGATCTGAGATTCCTTTGGGAATTTTCTAAATTAATGAACAAAAGGGAATGGAGACAATACTTCCCTTAAATGAGAAACAAACCCAACCTCCCTCTCTCCCTTCCTTCTTCCCTCCTTCCTTCACATCTCTTTGTCTGTCTATCTGTCATCTATCTATCTATCTATCTATCTATCTTTACCTGCCTTCTGGTTATTAAAATGAAACAGTGCAATAGGTCTAATGTTGAAATTATTGAATAATGTTTTTGATTTTCCATATTTCCAAGAATGAAAAGGTTTGTGGGATGTATAAGCAGCCTTGATACTCATGCTGATTTTGACTTATTAACATAACAACAATAATGAAAAGTATTTAAGATAAAAATATAATTCATAAAAAATTTTATGAACTAGTTGTTTTAAATATACCACTTATTTATGAATTTTAAGATTTTAGAAGGAGAACCTGAGATTTGTGTTTCTCAAAAGGGAGCATGACTTTTAAAATTATGCAGTGATTGAGAGGGAATCCTTTAAATACTTTTCATTTTGAAAAACTTAATTGACAGACATATGAGCCCTTCACCTTTCACCTTAGTTCTTAAAACAGGTAGTTATAGTGCATTAAGTAGACCAAGCTGGGAACTACCATTGCAGAATACAATGAAGCAAATAAAACGTACTCCCTAACCATAGCAAAGCCAATTCTTTCCTTAATCCATTCTTTCAAGTGATTCTCACTTCGGTTTCATGGGGATTTACTCTTCTAAAAGCCAAAAGATCAGAGATGAGTTCTAGTGATTAGCACAACCAAAACACAAAAATTATTCACTGCTGGGAAAATAAAGTAAAACATAAAACCAGTGGCATCTGAAATTGAAATTATAGCCTGTAGATGAGGGGAGATTATAGCTATGCTCTCAAGAAAGCTTGGTAGTGTCATTAGTGATTATTTAATATCCTATTTAACATCTTCATATGCCAAACTTGCTAGATAACCACATATTCCACTTAGAGCATTGGCATGCATCACGTTCCTAACAAAATATATTGCATAGTTGATGCCCAGCATTAAAATATATCACCCTTAAAATGTCTTTTATGTAATCTCAATAGCCTTCTTATCTTGAAGCAATTATGAATAAACATATTTCCGATCTTTCTGGATCAATTCGCTTTAAAATAGAGCATTCCTGCTTTCCGCAAGGTGTCCAGCGTGCATTTGGACGTAGAGATGGTTTGCACTAGGTGGCAGTGTGCAATGCTCAGTAGCGTTAGGTCATTTTCATTGCAATATATTCATTATTAAAGCTTTTTCTTTTAAACCAAGTTCATTTACATCATGCGTGAGCTAATGACATTAAGATCAACAGGCAGCTAAATCCTTAGCAGTTTATTTAGAAGAGCTGTTGTTCATAATACTTTGAAGATTCAACTGTAATGGTTAACATACTCTGCTTTTATGCAGGATCTGTTTAGTAGAGGAACTGTTAGGAATAAATTGACTTAAATGTGCCAAAATTCAGATTATGACTAGGTTAAGAGAAAGGGAAAGGGAAAAATCAAGAGATGGTAGAAAAAAAAATATGGTCATTCTACAATAGATATTGTATGAACCATTTTCACTTTAACCCTGATCCTGTCAGTACACAGGCTGAACGAATTCTTTCTAGGAGCTGAAGGCTGTCATTGTTCATTTTTCTCTATTGCCCTTGGGGCAATGCAAAAAAATAAAAATAAAAAAAGTGCAGATGGTCTCACCGACACTTCTGCAGATCCCCTAATGTGCTCTGTGGTAGTGATGGCCTGGCCACCACCATGTCTGAATTGGATTATTCATGTCATGCTATAATTTTCTGGTAATTATGACAGTTGAATTTATCTAAATCACTTTTTCTTCTGGATGTTGGCATCCCTGTCTTTGGCTGAATGATTAAATTATGGTTATAGTAGAGTTAGTCGAGGTATTCCATCATCTGCGCACCAGAACAGGACCTCTGCATTGTCTAGACACCTATTGAAATATTCAGGATTAGTATGGTAGACATTTCAACCATTTACTTCTACAGATGTTGCAGACCTAACATACCCTTGGCATATAAGAATTTAACTTGTATGAGTCATGATTTTACCAGCTGTCTTAAAGGTACACATCATGTAGTAGTCTATAATTTTGCTGAGGTATGGACTTTAATCACCGTCTTAAAAACTGGCCTTTCAATGCATGAGCCCAGGCCAGGCAGTGGCGCAGCTGTCCCACCCGAAGGAGATTTTATGCTCTAGGTGACATGGCACTTCATTTTCTCGGGCTAATTGTTCCTGGCGAGTGTGTTTGAGAATCTGGGAATTTGACAACCTGTTTGGTTCTTCCCTTTGAGAATGCCACAGATCTCTTAAAATAGACCTTTTAGATTTTGTGTAGAGTTGAAATTTCAAATGAGTAGATTCTTTTTTTTCAGATTTTACAAGAGATTGACAGTAACCACTATGAATAAATCTTTATAAAATTATGTGAGAAAAGAATTCCGTTGCAGAGAAAACAAGTAATTTGTATCTAAAGGATTGATGCCACACTACATTTTTATATGTAAAAATTATACAAGGAGCAAAGCCTCTATAATTTAGTATTAGACACGTGGTTTTATGACTTCTTTTGAAACTTACTATAATGTTTTCTGTACTGAGTCCTGTGTAACGAGAAAGAAGTGAGCCAGTTGGCTTCCAGTTGATTTCTTTCATTCTTTTTTTTCCCCCTACTTATTTTTCCTGATTACAAATGTAATAAATATTCATTAAAAAAATTGGCAAGTGGGAGAAAAGTCTAATGAGGAAGGAAAAAAATCACCCAAAGATAATATTGTTAGCACTTTATCATATTTCCTTCTTAAGATTTCCTGGGACTCTTTTATAAAAGTTGAGGTTATAGTGTATGTGTGTGTCTGTGAAAACAAGAGTTCTGATTTTGTTCACTTCGAATTCTGTTGTTCAATTCAGTTTAGATATTGACTGAGCACCTTCTATGTGAAAGGTAGTATGCTAAACTCTGTTCCAGTTTACAGTCATGAATAAAAAAGAAAGCCACTTTTTCCATGCATATAATCACTTCTCTAACCTTTTTTTTGTTGCTATCTGGTAGTTAGGCATATGAACCGTTTTCACTTGTTTAGCCATCTTCTCAACTTAGATTTTTATATTCTTGACATTTGTTTCTATTAGTACATTGTGATAAATGTGGTTTTTTTTGTGTGTTTTTTTTAAGGAGTGATTCCTAGAAGTAGTATTCCGAGTAAAGAGTGTGAACCTTCCCCTCCCCCCCCCAAGAAAGATTGCACTCATTTTTATTCTCCCTGGAAGTATATAAATCATAACTCCATCCTCACCAAAATTGAGGGATATTATTTTTTATGAATGTTTGCTAATTGGAAAAGTGAGATAATTATAACAACGTCAAAACAATAACATCATCATCAACAACAATAGCGCTTGTTGAACACCTCCTATAGCTCATCCATTGTACAAGACCTTGATCTCTATTATCTCATTTAGTCTCTGCAGCAGCTGTGAGAGGAGGACCATGTCATCATCCTGTTTTAAAGGGTAGGAAACATTTTTTTTTTTAAAATATATTTTTATTGATATCTTACAGAGAGAAAGGGAGAGAATAGAGAGCTAGAAATGTCGATGAGAGAGAAACATCTACCAGCTGCCTCTTGCACACTCCCTACCGGGATGTGCCCGAAACCAAGGCACATGCCCTTGATGGAATCGAACCTGGGACCTTTCAGTCAGCAGACCGATGCTCTACCACTGAGCCAAACCGGTTTCGGCATTAGGAAACATTTTTTGGGAGGGTGTGTGAATCCCCCAAAGCCACACAACTGGTAAGTGGTAGAATAGGGTCTTGGACCAGGATTGATTTTACTGTAAAATCTAGGTTTTAAAGTACTGTGTTCTACTATTATTTGATTAGGTGAGGCTGAACATTTTTGAAATGCTTATTTTAATTTGTACTTCATTTTAAAATATTAATTCATATATTTAGCCTGGTTGTATATTGGGACCTTGCTTTTTTCCATGAATGTTAGTGTTATTTATTTTTTCTTTATTTTTTTATTTAAAAAATTATTTTATTTATTTTTTATAGAGAGGAAGGGAGAGAGATAGAAAGTTAGAAACATCAATGAGAGAGAATCATCCACCAGCCGCCTCCTGCACACTCCCTACCAGGGTTGTGCCTGCAACCAATGTACATGTCCTTGGCCGGAATTGAATCTGGGACCTTCCAGTCCTCAGGCCAATGCTCTATCCACTGAGCCAAACTGGATTCGGAAAGTGTCCTTTAAATATTAGGGATATACCCTCCTTTGTCATTTGTTATCTATATTGTTTTTGAAATTATTTTTTACATATGGAAGTTGAAAATGTATGTGTAATTAAGCTGAATGTCATATTTCTTCCATTGTTTTTTTTTGCTTAAATACTTTCTCTTCATAGAAAAGATTAAATTTTACCTAAATTATTCTTCCCTGAAAACAATTTACATAGAATTCTTTAAAGATGTTATTTTCTCTCTTGTCCATGAAACATTATTTTGGTATATGGTATGAGATAAGAGTTAAATTGATTTCTCTCCTAAAAATATTAAGCATTTTCCAGCAGCCAGTTTTTGAATAATCCATTCAAATTCCAGTTATTTGTGACTCCACCCATATCATTGAATATATTATCTTATTTAGAGGTAAACATGCACTTTCACTCCCCTCTTTTTCTCTGTCTCTAGCCCTCCTTCCCATCGGGTGGGCTTTGGGTTCTGATATACTTATTTCATTCTCGTGTTCTATCAGTTCTTTATTAATATCCCACAGGTTTAAATGTTGTTCTTTGCTTAACATATGGTAGGACTGGTAGCTTCTTCTAGTTGATTTTCTTTGTGTTTGTGTGTAGCTTTTAAAACATTCTCACTGGTATTTCTTCTAGACTCATTTTAGAAAATTTGGTAAAACTACCCTCCAAATATTTTTGTACTTTAATTGAAATTTCATTGAGTGTACAAATAGAATTGAGCAGAATTGGCAGCTCTACAAGATTTAGTCTCATTATCCAGGAGCCTGGTGTGTCTCTCAGTAAAGTTTTGATTTAGGGGATTTTTCATGCTATCCCGTAAGGCCCTATGTTAGACATCAGTTATTGCCTACATATTTTCCTTTTTCATGATTCACTCTTATGAACTGACCAGGGAATTTGCAGCATGCCCTGGACACCATGGGTCTGCATTTGCTCTGCTCATTCAGGTTTACATCTTAGGCCTAATAGCATCTCATTGTCAGAACAGGCAGGTGCACAGGATACCTGAAGGGTTCTCTTTCCCATTACTGGGCTACAGCCTTGCTCTAAAATATATTTATTTTAAGTTATGTTCCTTAAATTAGCCCAAGAAGATACACTCAGTATAAATATTTAAAACATATATATGTATGGATATATACATATATATGTAATAGTTTATTCTCTTCAACAGCTCAGTAATGAGATTTCATAAAATTGTCCAAAAATATGCATTACTTTTTATATCAACCAAATACAGTGCGGTAAGCAGCTCAGTTTGATATTTGGTTTCCAGTTGTCAAATCTGACACATTTACCCATGAGATAATCACTTTTGGCCCATTACAGTGGAGTGACAGGGTTGGGTAAGTAGCCTGAAGCTACAGCTTCTTTATTTGAGTCTGTACTCCAGTTAGAGAGATTTAAAAAATGGAAATCCAGAATATTTTCATACACATAATTTGCTTATGTCTTTCTTAAATGCTCCGCAACAATATACTCCAGCTCTCTTCCATTGACCCTGATATATTAACACAGTCTGCTTATTGGAATCACGCAGAAGAGAAAGCCTTGCTTTTGTTAACAGGAGTCCTCTAGGTTTCCTTGAAGCTGAGACTTGCCTATTCAGGCTAATGGTCCCCACCTCTGCTGGTGCCCTGTCTCAGGAAACTGCAACTAGGTAAGCAGGAGAAGCATTGTGGGGGGCTCTTCAGGCTTACTCATCCCTACCTCCAATTCCAGTTGTAGTATTTTCAAGGGCGGGTCTTTTGTGTAGTATATGTAAGTTTCATTTGAGTTTCAAGTATTGGGGTGTGGTAAGAACCATGCTCATTTCCTTGTCCAGGACAGGAAGAATCTACCCATCGATGGATGGGTCCTGTGTCAGATTCTGCTAACACCCACTTTCCATTTCAAAGACTAGATTAATTGAGCTCAACAACACATGAACAAATGAAAAGCTTAGAATTTGTTTTTTTAAGATTTTCTAATTTTCATGCTTCGTTTATGCATTTCATTTTAGTTGAATGCCTGAAGCAGAAGTGATGAAAATCCTCTCAAAGCCTTAAGAGAGTTTTTCTTCCACTTGTTCGAATTTCCTTCTTGGTGGTATGATGCTGAGAAAGAGTGTGTGACAGAGAAAAAGCCAGACCAGTGTAGACAGTGCACAGTGAGGACATTGCAATGGGATTTTAAATCACACAACATTTAACTTGGAATTCTAAGTTATACAGACTTCTGTTGCTTTGCTGTTTTCTGATTACAAAACATAAACATTAATTATATAAAAAATGATTTGAAAATCATTAAAAACACAGTCTCAGTTTTAGAAGGCACATTCAAAGAGCTTTAGTTTAACTGTTTCATGTTCCATTGTAGGATGACAAAATGTGGGTTTGCTTAGGACTGAGGAGTTTCAGTGCTAATATCAGGAGAAACTTGGGCAAATGAGATGGTTGGTTACCTTATTTTCCCAAGCATTTGGAAAGTACAGGGAGAATGGTAGGCAAGTTTTCAAATGATCTATTGTACTCAGTAGAAAAAAGAGTCAGTTTTGGGTTATGAAAGTGTTACTTGAACATTATACAAATAATCATTGCCTCAGAAATGTTACAGAATTTGGACTCGGAAAGTAGGTATTTTTTATTTAGGTATATATTTATTTATTCATAATTTATTCCCTGCCTACTTCTAAAGATGATTTGTGATGGCTTATAGTAAGACCGCATATAAAGGTATTGCATTTCTATAGCAGTTTAATGATAATATAAAAGATATATTCAGTAGCCTGCCTCAAGGTAGTATGTCTTAAATGTTAAATTTGATAATATGAATACTACCCAGTGTAAGATGTGAAAACTATATTGCGACATTTAAAGTTACTACCCATTCCCCATGATCTTGGAGAAAAATGTAGCTATTATTTGAGCAATGATTTGATATGACAAGTTTCCCACCAGACAGTCTGGTTGAGCTGATGAGGTGGGGCCCAGTACAGAAGTGCTCTGGGCCCCTCCAAACTGGTATGGCCCTTTTCTTTCACAAGTATGCTTTTCATTCTGGGTTCACACAACCTAGCATTAGACACAATTGCGTTCCATTAAACACTGTTACATTTATTTAAAAACAAACTCGTGTAAGTCTTTGTTTTTCCAAACCTAGATTAATGTGATTCTGAGAAAGTCATTATAATCTACCTGAGCCTGTTATCTTACCTATTCAGTAGAGATAATAGCTACCTGATAGATTTACAGTGAGAATGAAGTGGAATTGTATATAAAAATGACTTATAAAATTATGCCATAAACGCAGAGTATTAAAAATATTGACAACCACTAATAAAATTATTTGTTTTCTCTTATATTCGGAAATCTCATTCAGGGCTCAATTACAATTCTGAATATAAAACCACAAAAACTATGAAGATCCATCTTGGATGGGGGTGGGTGTCCAAATATATTTAATAGATACACTTATTCAGGTTTGTTAACATTTTGAATTACAAATACAATCAATTGACTCCCCAGGTATCAAAAATGAAAATTGCTATATTTTGGATAGCACTCAACTAGAGTTTCTAGAATAGATGCCGAAAACATAGGCATTTCTAAAAAATTGAGTTTAAACTGTCTTAGAGTAGGAAAACACATAAAAATATTGGGCCCTCGCCGGTTTAGCTCAGTGGATAGAGCGGCCTGCGGACCAAAGGGTCCGGGTTCCATTCTGGTCTAGGGCATGTACCTCAGTTGCAGGCTCCTTCCGGATATTTCTCTAGATATTTCCGTCTTTCCCTTCTCTTTCAGTTTCTCTAAAAGTCAATGAAAAAATATCCTCAGGTGAGGATTAAAGAAACAAACAAAATATTGGCTTTACCTGTCCTTATACAAGGTATATCTATTCAGAAGGTGACAATCTCTGCTCCTCCCACTGACTGACTTTATTTATGTGTGTTATTTGCCTGGGGTGGCAGGCATTTGAGCTCATATCTTCTAAACTAGAAAAACGAAATGGATTACATGTTTTTCAAACTATCCTTTATGCATATTATTACATAAAATAAAGCTCCAGTAAAAGATGAGCAACATGGACATCATTGTTATGTTTTGTTGTGGGTTTTATGTTTAAATATATTCTACTAGAGGCCCGGTGCATGAAATTCATGCATGGGGTGGGGGTGGGGCTGTCCCTCAGCCCAGCCTGCACCCTCTACAATCTGGGACTCCTCAAGGGATGATCCTAATAGGATCGGGCCTAAACCGGCAGTTGGACATCCCTCTCACAATCCAGGACTGCTGGCTCCCAACTGCTCGCCTGCCTGCCTTCCTGATTGCCCCTAACCATTTCTGCCTGCCAGCCTGATCACCCCCTGACCACTCCCATGCCAGCCTGATTGATGTCTAACTGCTCCCCTGACAGTCTGTTTGCCCCCAACTTCCCTCCTCTGCCGGCCTGGTCACCCCTAACTGCCCTCCCCTGCAGGTTGATCGCCTCCAACTGCCCTTCCTTGCAGGCCTGTTCTCTCCCAAGTGCCCTTCCCTGCTGGCCATCTTGTGATGGCTATTGTGTGTCCACATGGGAGCAGCCATCTCGCTTCTTCATGCATATGAGTTAGAGGGTTGTGAGGGACAGAGTGAAAGAAATGGGAAGAGGGTAAACATTGCCGAGGCCCCGCCATATGACGGGCACTTGCTGAGCACATTGCCTTGAATATGGTTCTCTCTTAGTGAGGATTTTTGCTGCATCAGAGCCTGTTGAAAAATGACCCCTGAAATGTTTATCACACTTTGGCAGGAGGACTATGGAAAACAATTACAAACTATTTGTAGAACTGTGGGGTCAACTTCTGTCTTCTTGAGGCTGAGTAATTCGCAGAAATCTTTATTACCCCTGTCTTATCCATCAGAACCAGCAATAAAAGCTAAATGGGGGAAAATTCAACCTCAGAGGAACTCACCTGATCTATTCTGATAAAAATAACAATACCTACCTAGTCTTTCTTGAACACTGTGATTGCTTCATTCGTATTAACTTTTTAACTCCCCACCATTGTATGAGGCAGACTAATATTATTCCATTTTACAGGTGAGAAAATTGAGGCATAGAGAGGAAGTGTAACATGCTTCATTTTCATATTTAGGAGGTGGTAGATCCAGGATTCTGAGCAATTCCTTCAGCACCCACTACTCAGGACACTACCCTGGCAATCTGATTCACTGAGTATCAGCAGCAAAAGTAGGAAGAAGCCATATGTGTGTATCAGCCCCATGCTGGGAGTTCTTCCCTGGAGCTTCGATGCAAAGGGAAGGAAAATGATAGCTTTCTGTGGTGGCTTGCAGCCACGGTACCGGGGCAGCATGTGCTCTCCCTGTTGTGCTCATGAAGGGTGAAGGTGATTGTTCCAATCCAGGAGGGAGGCTGGCTAAAAACAATACAGGTATCCGAGGGAATTTGTTTCTACTTTAAGTTGGGGGAAAATTGGCTATTTAACTCTGGTTGGACCAATCTGTGAAAGAAGATACATAACCTGAAAAAAATATTATCTATGGATAAAATAGCTGAGACCCTATGATGATTATGAGCATACAATTGCCTTGCAATCGGAAACCTTTAGTTATGCACTTTGGACATTCTAGCCAAATTTTTTTGTGGCCTAGAAAAAATCATCACGGGTGGAAAGAAACATCTGCTGTGTTTTTCATGAGAGCTGTGGAATCCGATACACTTCATTTACACGGTTATTGTATACACATTGGGCACACTTACAGATTTTACCCGTCACTACATTTTCTACTCAGAACATTCCACAAAAGCAGAAATAAATGTTCACCTCTGTAAAATCCATGGGTTAAAGCCATCTATAGAAGTTGGAAGCTAAATGTAGGAAAGCCATTGTACAGGCTTGATTGTTTTGCCTCTTGCCATGTTAGAAGATAAATCTTGAGCACAAAATGTATTTTGTTTTTAGGAAAGGCTTGTGTACACTGTATGGTGCCAGTGATGCTCAGGTGTGTTTGTACCTTGGCTACAGACACCGTGGGATTTTGCCCACACCGTTAAGAGCAATATATTTGAAGAAAATGAGCACATCCTGGGTGACGACTCTTCATTAAGATAAGCATGCATCAGATCTCATTCTTTGAAGAATCCTCATGATGGAAGACAGTGTCACGAGCCGGCACTGCGTGACCATTGCAGATTTGTTGGCTGGTCTCTATGGGGAGGTTCATTTGCAGATCACCCAGCGTAAGGCTTAATCTTGGAAAGAGGGGAAAAATGCTTTTTGAAAAACACTAGAGGAACTGGGGTTGTTAGGCTGATCATAATTCATTGAAGGCACGAGGGGATCTGTATGAACCATGTTCTTTAGATTAATGGATAGTGAGAAGTCTTTCTTCACCCTTGTGAATTCTTGTAGAAGACATTTGCAGAGAAATTACTGGAGCTGCTCCCCCATGGGGAGATTAATGCTTTAATATGCAAAAGCAGACAACTCACAATTCCTTTTCTCAGTGGCACTCTGAGCTGCACAGTCTTACTACTTTATTTCCCCCTTGGAGCTTGTCTTCCTAAAAACTTTTGTGGAGTCAGAAAGAGCCACAAATGCCACGCCATATCCTTGGTTCTACACTTGAGGATTCTACCACATGGGACCAGCAAGCAATCTGTGGCCTAGATCTGGTGGAATAAATGTCTTTGTGAAGTATTGAGATTTTCCAGCTCATCCATTTGAATTTACCCACGTTAAAACGAGGCACTGGGAAATGGTTGTTAGGGCAGGACGTATCCTTAGGCCCTCTTAGCTCTTAATTTTCCATAATAGTAGAAGCTGACAAAAGCATTACCTTTAATAACCCACCACCAGTCTACTACGCTCATGCACCGTGTCCCCATCCCATCTCCTTTCCTGAGTGGCCTCCTGAATTCTCAGGGGTGGCCCTCTACATAGCCATCGTTCTTTATTTTGCGGGTCTTCACTTCTCTGACTCCTTTCAATGAGCAACGAACATGCTTCAGATTTTCATATGTTAACCGGAAGATTTTCATATGTTAACACCCTCTCTACTGCATGTTCCACTGTAGCTACCTTCATTTTGCTTCCATGGGAGAGCCAAGCATCTTGGAAGAGATATTTAACATTTACCACATTTCCCCATTTCATCATAGTCTGGGCTCTACCCCAGCTCCAATGAAACTGCCTTCGCCAAGGCCACTAAGACCTTTTGTGGCACAGTTCACAGGTAGCTGTCTATCGTTTCCTTACCTAATCATTTGGCAGTATCAGCTTGTGTTACCTGTTCTGTTGAAAAAGTTCATTTTTTTTCTTGATATTGAACTCTTTTCTTAGATTTAATATTTTCGAATATAAAATAGCTTGGAAAAAAATGCGTATATAGGGTGACCACCAAAATGTAGTATTCACACACTTTGAATAATTGTAAAGGCAGTGTTTATTAAAATATATTTCATTTTCCAAATTGAGCTGACAGCTGTTGAAGTGTGTATACATTTTTTTGGGGGGGCCAAGACCTTATATATAAAAATCTATATAGTGTCTGTATATTATAAAAATGTATGGAACATACTTGTGCCCCTGTCTCCCTACTCTGTACCGCTCTTTGATTGGAACTGCACTAGGATCATTAGATTAGTTTGGCTAATTTACCTCTTAAAATGTTGATTATAATCTTTGTATCCATGAACATTCTCTCTTATTTAGTGTCTTTCAATACAGTTTAAACATTTGCCCTATAAATGTCCTCTCCATCCTATGTTAATTTTATTTGGCACCTCAATTTTATTGTAGTTATTTAAAATGGTATCTCTTTTAATACTACATTTTCTTACTGTTTGTTAATAGTGTATAGCAATATTGATTTGAGTGTATTGATCTTATAATCAGCCACTTCACTATACTATCTCATTCTAAATTTTTTTTCCTGAAGCTTTTGCTGTTTTGTAAGTACCCTTAATATAATTGAGAGTTTACTACTAGTAAATGCTCTTGGTTTCTGTTTGTTTGGAGCTGCCTTTGTTTGGACTTACTGTTGAATAATAGGGTTATGCAATTCCAAGTTGACAGTTTTTCAGCCCTTTGAAGATATTGTTCCACAGTTTCTGGCTTTTACTGTTACTATTGAGAATTTTGCTGTCAGTTTAATAGCCATTTCTTTGTGGTGATCTATCTTTTCATTCTGGTTAGGTAGGATAAAGGGGAACCACAAGGAAGACAAAAACTCGGAATAACAGCAACAGAGTTGTCAGAGAGGGACAGGAAACTGGAAGAAGGGAGGGCTGTATAGAGCAATGACCTTCTGTGACCTTCGGACAAGAAGTGCAGTCAGCCTTGGAAACATCACAGAGAAGGAGCCAAGGTTATAATACCTAGACTCACTTCCCCTCTTCTTTTTCTCCTGCCTGTGCTCCACATTGGCCATACCCCATTAGAAGCCAGGAGTCATGATATGATTGACATGATGCTAGATACAGGTCAGCTAGAAATAGGGGGATGAGAGCATGGTGGGAAAGGGTGGGAAGATTGGATCTGGTGGGGGTCTGAAGATACTTAGTCCATTCTATTTAGTTTTCTTTTCTCTCCAACTTTGTTTTGGTTATTTTGGATCATTATCGGTCTTTTCTCAAGTAAAATCCCATCTTTTAGTTCTTTAGGCATGCATGCATTGTTACTTATTATATCTGTTGGGTCTAATATATTAAGTCTCAAGGTTCTACAGTTTTTGGTGCTTCTGCTGACCCTTGCCATGATGGCTTGTTTTCTTGGGCTTATGTTCATTTGTTAATATGACAACATTTTTTTGGCGAAAATTAATCTGTGCAATTCTGAAGGGACCGGAGTTGATGATCCTTTTCTTCAAAGAGGATTTGCATTTCTTTCTGCAAGATACCATGGACAGTGACATTTCAACTGTGTGAAAGAATAACTAAACACACCGTTTTTCAGAAAAGGCTTTCAATTCCCCACCCTCCCTCCCACCCCCCAGTTCAGAGCCACGATGGAGGCAGACAGATTTCCTCACGTGTTCCCATTGTTGATGTGCAGGAGTTTTCCAGCCTCGGCTTTCACAAACAGCACTGCCCTCGGGCAGTCCGTGTGCAGCTCAGGGTCAGCCTCCTCTCGGACACAGGTCCCAGGCTTTCTGTGAACACCTGTTCTCTCCTATGGGACCTTGGTTTCCTCAAGGTCTAGTTTCCCGGGCTTAACATTTATCCTACACTGTCTTGATTTATTGCTCATTTTAATTTCCGTTGAGGGACTTTATTTAATTTCTTGTGGACTTAGCATTGTAACTTTTATATTGCATTTGATCTGAAATGCAGGGCTTTGGTGTGAAAGCAGTATACTAGTTCTCCTGTTTGTCACTTCGTGTCTTGCCTTGTCATCCTTCTCAGTGTCATTTCCCTGCCTTTCCTTTAAAGTTCGAGGTCCTGCAGAGTTCTCTCCAATTCCCTCTTCCTGAATTATCTTATACTTATAAATTAATTATTACTTTAATTCTCCATCTGTTGTAATCTCCATGTGGGCAGAGATTGTATTGATATATTCACCAAGATCTCCTTAGTGTTGAGCATAATATCTAGCACATGGCAAGTGTCCAGTCATATTTGTTGAATGAATGAGTGATTGGAAGAATTGTTAATATGTCTCAACGGAGAATAGTTAGTTCGTTGTATTGTAGGGGGATGAGGTTGAAATAGTAATGGTACATATTGGATAAATCAGTTTCTTAAAATTTGTACTTCTCTTCAGGAAATACATTTATACCTTTGGATTTGTCTCTACTTCATGCTGCAAGCAATGCTAAGTATTTTTTACCCCACTCTTAAAAACATGTATTGCTGTAATGTACCGAACATGCAGAATTCTGAACAGCTTCAGTCGGTAATGGGATTTTTCTGTCTGCCGAGGGGGATGTTATTGCATCTCTCCTGGTGAAGAGTAACAAATTATTATTGGCGTTTTTTTTCCAGTTAGTATGAGGACCTTCTAGTTTGTGTGTGACTTTATTAAATTTGATGGTTGGGCTTGAAGACTTAGCTTCAAGTAGAGCAGATAAAATGAAATTAACTTCTGCTAATATTCAGGGCATGCATCTCCTGAATGTACGGGGAAGCACTCTAAGTGCATAGGGGTAGAGAGAGGGCGGGGATGAAATCCATCTTCATTAACATTGCCCAGCCCTTATGCTAACAGCATGGGACTGGCTCATGTCTAGAACATTCTTTTCTCAAAGAACAGTATGGAGAACAGGCTACAGCTGTGTAGAAGCAAACCAGAGAATGACGCTCAAAAAAAAATAAATAAAGGAACTTCTGTCTTTTCCAAACACGAGATGACTTGCTTTGAAAGCAGGTGAGAGCAGGCCTGATCTGTGTCTCTGAGTGAGCCTTGGAAACAATGGTGGGCAGATGACTTTGGGAGCAATAGATCCTGCAGAAAGTCACCAACAGGTCTGTGGACAGAGCTGTCCCTGCAAATTTCAGCAGCTACAAAGGAAAGGCTATTTCAACCACAGTGACAAGCTTCCAAGAGCTTTTAAAGATGAAAATGGTCATTGTGCTTTATCTTGGCTATTTTAGGGAGCTTGCTGGGTCATTCATTTTCCCTGTACGTCAGAGGCTGGTGAGTTGGATTTGTGAAGACCAGAGTGGTGAGAGATCTTGTCAAAGTGAATAGGAACACGGGCTCTGCTGTCTGCGGGTGTCCACCGAGAAACAATAGTTGAAAAGAACAGTATTAGAGATGAGGACACTTGCAACGAAAATATCAGAGAGGCAGTGCCTGTGCAGGGGGGGAGAGCTTGTGATGAGAGTGGAGGAAGTTTTCTGTTTGTTTTGCTTGTCTGTGTTTGAGTTTAAGGAAACAATTTAGCCTGGGGAGAATGAACAAGGGCACGGGGGCCGTGCCCCCTGGGACTGGAGATTCCGGGAGAGCTGGCAAAGTCTCCACGAGCAGACAGACCTAAGGCACAGCAGCTTCTCAGTAAAATGCTGGAACTGATGCTATTAATCCTTTCGTGGCATTGTCCTGAAATATGAGAATATGCAGAACGAAGACCTTGTTTTATGACATTTAAGGGTATATAAGCCTCATTTTCCCACGTAGCCAAATACACGAACAAACATAAGTACACCAACTGAACTTAGGGAAAGGATTTATTATCCTTAAATTTGGGCTTTGAGACCTGGAAAAAGGAAGATGTGGTCGTTGTTTCTCATGTGTACGTCTGTTTCACAGGTGAGTTTGTTAACCTTCTCTCTAACGGCTTGCGTTGAAATTATATTTGAGCCTATCAATGGAAAGTGGGCCAAATAATCAAATACAAAAGAAGTTACGCATCTGGAACAGGGTGCCTAACCAATCAAACATAGGAAAAGGGGCTTTTATTTTCCACATTTGCAAAAATAAGAAACTGGACGAAAGGTCACTGAGATTCCTTCCAACTTGAGTGTTCACTGGGACGTGGCTCTGAGAACCTGCAGCTTGCATTGCCCCCTGTTTCTTCATTGCTGTGCCCTACGCTACAGCCTGCAGCCAAGCAAGACAACTTGATTTCCCCTACATGAACTCTGCCCGCTTGTTCGCCTTTTCTCTCTCCAGAGCATGCTTCTTTTTCAGTTTTGTCTCTCAAAATTCTACCCAGGCCGCAAGGTCCAACCCAGGTCCCACACACTCTTGTACAGAGCCTCCCCAAGGCCCCTCGCTGAATGTGACCTCGGGCCAGGGTGCCAGAGCACGGTGGTTCCGCTCAAGCGCTATCCACATGCTTCTTTGCACTATGTTTGTTTACATGCTCACTCTTAACATCTCTCCTGGACTGTTAACTTCTTGAGGTCACGACTTCTGCTGCGAAAGTCCCAGTACTATATAGTGCTGTGCTTTGCACATAGCAGGCACTTCCTATTTATACATTGAATTGAACGTTTGGTAAAGAAAAGAACTTGCTGGTAGAGTAAAGCTAGCCAGATAAAGTGACTGTAAAATCTTAAATTTATGTAATATATTTAGTGAAAATAATCAAATTGTATGATCTAGATTCTAAAGCATGAGAATGGGGGCTTTTTTGGAGATCTCTACTTATAGATGACAAAGTTAGATCGTCAGTCCTCACATTAAAGTCATTCCCGTAACCACATCCCCTCTTGGAAAAGTACCCAGGCTTCAAGAAGTAAAAAGAAAGAAAACAGTTTATTATATTCACAAAATGCAAACAACTTGCCCTTTAAAATATATAAAAAAGAGCATAGCTACTAGAAAAGCCTGACGTATGCTTTATATATCTCATCAAAGAGATTAGCATACAAATCCGAGGTTATTACCCAAACTGCCAACGTTTTTACTTTTACCCCTCCAGTGTATTTCCTGGCTTTAAGTTCTCTAGTGCCAAAATGGAAAGGACTTCTTAAAAAGTCCTCCACACCGTGTCAAGAATGTATCTCCAAACCCAAGGACAAAGGTTCCCATTTTGAACATTTTGTCATTTGCATTATTTAAAAGAAAGAATCCTCTTTATTTAAAAATTTCTTTGTATAAAGTGGAATAAAATATTGAAGTGATCAAACACTCTTCTTGAGAGGGCTGTATTAAAGACCTGAATCTGATGAGTTGTTACCGGGCTTTGACTTGAAGTCTCCAGTGACAGGGAACCCACTTCCTGCTGTGGCAGGCAGGAGTTCTTCTGTGTGTGGAAATAAAGTCTGTCATCCACAGCTTCCACCTATTGGTTCTCTTCCTGGCCGGTATGGGCACTCAGAGCAAAATGGAATCATCCTTTTAGAGGACAAGGCCAGTTTCTTTAGCCAGCGCTTAGGTGGTAAGACTTCCAGACTTCTTCACTTCTTCATGTGTCAGGGACCCATGGACCCATTCATACTGTGTGTCCAGACCTAAACACAGGACTGCTGAACCAGTAATACCCTGTTACATAACAGTGGAGCTGGTGTTCAGTGATTGCTCCCTAACTGCCAGACTCTGTCCTCCTCGAAATCCTCTGAGGTAATTTTCATTATCCCCATTTTATATTTAAGAAACTGAGAAAAATCTCAGAGGGAAAGTGGGGGAGGGTGGGTGGGTGGGAAGAGATCAACAAAAGGACTTGTATGGACAAAGACAATAGGATGGTGAAGGGCTGGGGCTGGGGGCGGGGGCAGGCTAGAAAGGGTCAATGGAGGGGGGTATATGCAATACTTTCAACAATAAAGATTTAATTTTAAAAAAAGAAACTAAGAAAAATAAAAATGTATCATTCTACCTGTTTGTTGAATCCATAGGAAAATATCTATCTATATATATAAAAGGCTAAGTGTCCGTCCTTCCAACCAGTAGCTGTGATGCTCACTGACCACCAGGGGGAAAATACTCAGCACAGGAGCTGGCATGATGCGCACTGGCCATTTAAAAATAAACGGCACCATCGACCTGGTGCCGACAAAACAACACTGGGCTACTGGTCAGATGCACACTTAGTCTTTTATATATATACTAGATGCCCATTGCATGATATTCATGTAAGAATAGGCCCCTGGCTTCACTCCTAGATGCCCAGGAGCCAGCAAGTCCTTGCTTCTGCTGGAGCACCACTCCAGTGGCTCCTTCCACCGCCCCCCTTCCCCTCATAGCAGGCTTCACACTGCTCCCACCTGCATATTCAAATTAATCTCTATCTTGTTGGGTTAATTTGCATATTCACTCTGATTGGCTGTGGGCATAGTGAAGGTATGGTCAATTAGCATTTTCCTATTTTATTAATGTAGATATAAATATATGTATGCATATATTTTTGCTTGGGTTAATAATAAAATAGAAATTCTCCTACTTATTAAATATACTTTTATTTGCATAAATACTCTGAGAGCTAATTCTTCCTTTCTTTTTGAATATATCTCCATAATGCAGGAAATGTGTGTTCTTATCAGGTTTATTAGTAACTTTTTGGATTATATTAAGCAACAAAGAAAGAACATTATCCTCCAAAAAAATGTATAGCTACATTGTGGTGTCATTTTAATTAAGGCACTGTGCATTTTTAATATAATGTGTGAAAATAGAAAATTGACTGATATATAAATCTAACTGTTCCCTGAGAGAGTAGTTTATAAATCTAATAAATAAATGCACTCAAGAGAATTTAGGTTCATGAGAATGTAATAAATACTATGTCTTCATTGAAGTTTTTAATAATATTATTACTAAAAAGTGAGAACTAAAAGTAAAAAAAGCAATCGGCCAAGTTCTCAAGAGGCGTTATAATTCCTAAGAGAAATAACTGACCAGACAGGACCAAGCCTGCATATTGTGAAGATACATTCACACAGTTTGCTAATAAAATGCAGGAGACAGACTAAATTCTTAACTGACGATAACCCATAGAAAGTTATAATAGAAACCATGAGATAGAGTCCACCCAAAATCCAGCAACTACAAAGAACCAACCTCATAAAACAAAACATTGAAATTAGAATAATACTTTCTTTAAGCTTCAGAGTCAACTCCTCTACATTTAACAGATTAAAAACAAATACACAAACAAAAGCAGACCAACCAAGCATAGGTGCAGACAAGGGGCAAAAGGAAAAGGTGGTAGGGTACATTGCAGCATTTATTTGCATTGAGCACTTCCTCCCAGTTACTGGCACAGCAGGGGTGGCAATGAACCTGTCAACTGAAACAGGAAATGTTCTCCTGCATTCAGCATCTTTGTAGTTCTATAAACTTAGAACCTGTTAAATTCAAGTGGCCTTAACATGAGGAAGGATTTATTCTAATTTAACCTCACTAAAGCCTTCCTAATTTTGGAATTTAAGTCAATAGCCTAACTGGCTGTAGATTATTATTATTTTATGGTGGGTTTTCAAGAGTAGAGCCTGAGAAGGGATTCAGGTGCCATAGTTATGGAGAGGATGCTCTTCAGGGGGAGGCTGGAGGGGAGAGGTGATGCAGGCTAGGGAGGGGAGAGAACTGAGCAAGGATGCGGCTTCAGGTAAATTCTAGTCTTGGGAAGATGTACATTCATTGTAGGGGTGAAAGGAGGGACTAGGGAGGCATAAACTACACAGTGAACCTCACTACACCTTGTCACCCAGGGGTGTCAGTTAGTCATTGGCTGTGGGCTGTGTGTGTGTATGAGTGTGTATGATTGTGTGTGTGTGTGTGTGTGTGTGTGTGTGTGTGTGTGTGTGTGTGAGTGTGTGCACATGCCTGTTCAGGGTATGTGTGTGGAGGGTAGGGGGCAGGTGATGAGATGGCCCCTGCCTACACTGGCCCAGTCAATGCGAATCAGGACAGGGAACCAGCACAACCTCCACCAATGTATCTCTGAATTTTCCATAAACCAGCTTTAAGGCCTTCAGAAATACCTTCTCTATATGTCTTGCTAGAGGGAGAAAGAATACAGATGGCATTTGTGGCTTAGAAATTATACTGGTGCTTCAGCCAGATTGGAAGATAGCCACAGATTTAGAGAAAGTGGGTAAATGTCTTCATTAGAATTCTAGTTTTGTAGTTCCTCGAGACTCACTTGGAACTTTCTAGTTGCCATTCTGAGACATTTCACTTTGTGTACTTGGTTTTTTCCCCCTTGTTGTTCCGAGAGTGACTTGGATGCTAACCGGACCCAGTGTTCTGCAGTCAGTGGGGTTCAAGCTTTTACAAGTTGGTTTGAAGGAAATGGATCAAACATCTTGGCACATTTCCCCAGGCCACGTGATGTCTACCAGAGCCCTGGATGCAGGCCTTTCAGTGTTTGAAAATGAAGTTGTTTATTACTTAATCTGCTTACTTTCACCAGCATGTACTCCCTCCTCAGTCCTGGATCTTCTACTCCGAAGCAATTGAGTCCAGGAAGGCTAGGAACATGAGTGTGTGACCCACTTTTTTTTTTTTCTAGAGTAAATACCTCCAGGTAATCCTAGGATGAAGCACCAAACTGAGAGTTGTTCATTCCTCATCAAAGATTCATCAATGAGCCTGTGAAAGCCAGGTACTTCTGGGAGCTTGGTATGTGGCAATGAGACAAACTGGCAAAGTCCCTGTTCCCAAGGACCAAAAATTCACAAGCAAATATAACAGTATTATCAGTGGGAGAGATACAATGTGGATAGGAATAAAACTGGATGAAGAGTTCAGGAGTGTTGGATGGTTGCTTTTTTTGCTTAGACTAGTGAAGTAGGGGAGGGGAGGGGCTCCCTGATATAGGAACAATTAGGCAGAGACCAGCAGAGCCATAGGGGAGGGGGGTAGAAGGCTACCTAGTATCTAGCAGGCCCTCCCGAGTGTGGAGGCACCCTGTCTAGAGAGTATCTTGGCTGCCTGGCTGGGGGCTGGAAGATGCCTAGGAATTCTTTTATATTGATTTACTGATTTTTATTTGTATACTCGTGGCCCGGTGCACAAAATTCATGTACGGGGTTGTGTGTTCCTCAGCCCAGCCTGCACCCTCTCCAATCTGGGACCCCTCGGAGGATGTCTTGACTGTTGGTTTAGTCCCGATCCCACTGCCAGTCAAACATCTCTCTTGCAATCTGTGACCACTGGCTCCTAACTGCTTACCTGCCTGCCTGCCTGATCGCCCCTAACCACTCTGCCTGCTGGCCTGATCGCCCCCAACTGTGCCCCCATTGCAGCTTGATCACCCCTAAGTGTCCCCTCCCCGTCAGCCTGATTGCCCCCAACTGCCTTTCCCTGCCAGCCTGGTCATCCCCAGCTACACAATCCCCCCCCCCCCAACCCGGAAGCCTGCTTGCCCCAACTGCCCCCCTCTGCCAGCCTGCTTACCCCCAACTCCCTCCCCCCACCAGGCTGCTCATACACAACTGCCCCTTTCTGCCTGGCTGCTCACCCCTAACTGCCCCCTTTTGCCAGTCTGCTTGCCTCAACTGCCCCCCTCTGCCAGGCTGCTTGCCCCTAACTCCCTCTCCCCATGCCAGCCTGATCACTCCCAATCCTCCCCCCCCCCCCCCCGCTCCTGGCCTGATCACCCCTAACCACCTCCTTGGCCCTGCTACTGTGGCTTTGTCTGGAAGGTCTTTGGGTCTAATTAGCATATTACCCTTTTATTAGTATAGATTTCCAAAGCCATGTTTACAGTATAGACTTTGAAGTGTACAACTGATATTTTTCAACTTTTCTTACAGAAATTGTAAATCTACTGAAATATAGACATAGGTATAATTGGAAACACACACACACACAACACACACACACACACACACACACACACACACACACACACACACACATATATATATATATATATATATATATATATATATATATATTTAACTTGTTCATTTTTTTTAGTAGAAAAACCAAACCCTGGAATAGCCTCTGATGAGAAGAAGCCACAGAAATTTTACTTTGGTAAAAATGTCAGTAGCGGAATCCACTGTTGCCCTGTGTTTCTGGGAAAGCAGGCTGTGCTCAGGGGCTCAGCAAAGTTGTTGAAATGTGGGGGAGAGAAGAGGGGTCTTGAGACACTGGCGAGGGAAGGGAATCAGAATGGGCTTGGGGGCTCCACGGACTTCTAGGTGCTCCTCTCATGCGTTTCCACATAATGCCAAGTGCAGCGGGCTTCTTGCCATCTTTCATTCTTTAACATCGTTGGAAGTTCCATTTTCTTGTTATTTTGACTACTCGATTCCCCCCACCTCCATGCCGTGTTTTCTTATTTAATCCCTCTCTCTTCGCTGTCTCCCTCCCTCTTCCCCTTTCTGGGGCAGCCAGCTGTTTATTTTGCTGTTTCCAGGACTGGTAAAAGGAAACCCTAAAACCACCCGAGAAGTTTATCTAAGAAGGTTCGATTTCCTGGTGTCTTTTGTTGTTATTTTGGGTTCCTTTTTATGTCAGTATATAGCAGTCATAAAGTAGGGTTAGATGGTTTTATTTGTTTAGTCCAAACACATCCGGAATATAAAGTGGCATAAGAACGGTTATAGAAGAGACCCAGGAAATGTTAATGCTATTTAAAATGGATTTACTTCTACTCAAAGGCTGACTTCCTGGGTGATGTGCTGTGAGAGAGGGCGTCTTAATTCCTGGCTCCGTGGTTTATGTGGGTTTGCATGCTAAGCATTTAATCAGTTAGACACCCTTCTGTGAAGGGCCTGCGTGGCCCAGGCATCATAGCTGGCCTGTCACCTCCCTGGACATGCCCCTGGAGAGAGAGGAATTGGATGCATAAAAATGTAACGGGGCTGGGAAAGTCGGCGGCAGCTGCATGTTCAAAGATGAAAGCGTTTCATCGGCAGTTTGTCTTCGAAAACACTGAATAATCAAGGGGGAAGCAAGGGGAAGGAAGGGCTTGTAGGAGGCAGCTTGCTCGTGTTTTGGAAACCTAGAGGGGCTGTGACTGATAATTTCATTTCACAGGTCTTTAGTTTTATGTTGCTTGTTAGCCATGGCTCGAAACCTCACCCAAAACACGTTTATCCTATTAATCGGAAGGCTCAACCACTTTGTTGAATGAATGGGTACCATGCAAGGTATAGGAACAGGCCTATTAACAATCAAGAAAATAATTAAAACCTATTTCTTCCCTAATCCCCATCTTAATTGTTTGTGCTTTGTGTGTGTGTGTGTGTGTGTGTGTGTGTGTGTGTGTGTTTAATCCTTACCTGAGGATATGTTTTTATTGATTTTTAGAGAGAGAAGGAAAGAGGAACATTGGTGTGAGAGAGAAGTATAGACTGATTGGGGATTGAACCCACAACCTGGGTATGTACTGTGAGCAGGAATCAAACCTGCAACCAACTGAGCCACCCAGAAAGGGCCCAGTTGTTTGTATTTCATGTTACGTGGAGAACAACCGTTTTCATATGGAAGTCTGGTGTGTGTGATCATTTTGAAGGGTTCTATTTAAATGGAGTCAATCCTTACAAAAACTCTTGTGTATATATATATATATATATATATATATATATATATATATATATATATATAGATGTCACCTTGTGTTGGTTTCCTAAGGTGGACACAACCAAGTACTACAAACCTGGTGACTTAGAACAACCGGAATGTGTTCTCTCCCAGTTCTGGAGGCCACAAGTCTGAAATCAAGGCACAGGCAGGGCTGTGCTCCCTCCCTGAAGGCTCCACAGCAGGGCCTTTCCCTGCTTCCGGTAGATGCTGGCAGTCCTTGGCATTCCCTGGCTTACAGATAGATCATCCAATCTGCCACCATTGTCACAGATTGTCTGTCTGTCTGCTTTTCTTATAAATACAGCAGCCATGGGTTAGTTCTAAGCTGGTATGCTCTCACCTTAAGGTAGCTACATCTTCAAAGACCCTATTTCCAAACGAGGTTCACATGGTGAGACATGAAACTTCCGAGGACACTTTCACTGTATTTCCCCCATCCCACTAGGTCACAAACCTTTTTGGAAAGACATGACTATACCTCCTTATCTGTTGTTATAGATACCTACATTGGCTCTTAGACACAGTGTAAGTGGTTGTTATATAAATGGTTTGACTTTGAACACTCAAGTTATACTATAAGAAAAAAACAACCCAAGAGTCAAGTGGTACATAAGAACATTTCATATATATACAATATGCAGACATATGTATTCATGCATCTTTTTATATAGGATTTTCTAAGGAACTTAGGCACCAAGGAATATTGTTACTATTTGTTCTTTCAAGAGAGAAAGCAGTTTAAGCCTGCAGGAAATGACTAAGTGGATTATTTTTCCTCCCACTGACTCTTTTCTTATAACAGCACATTTAACATAAGGGTATGGAAAGCATGAACACATAATTAAATATTTAAAAAGTATCATTGCCCCATTCTTGATAAAAAATTGGGAACTTGGAGTTTAACCTGCTTTATTCTGCGGATTATCTTCTTTGCTGAAAGCTAACAACCTAAAGAATGGAGAGTAGCAAAATAGTCTAAGGCTCAGGATGCAATCCTGGGTGCAGAGGTGGAGGTATTTCCCGAGAAGAGAAGCAGAAGACGTGTTTCCATTCTGCCCTGGATTGGTCTTGACCACTTTTCTGACATCAGTCTGTTGCCGTAGAAACAAGGATGGTGACACAAATTTAGCACTATGACTTTGCAATAGAAAGTAGAACTTTTCTCTCTTCACTCAGTAGGGGGACGAGATCCACAGTGAAGAGAAAAAAAGCACCTTATTTGAGTACAAAGCCAGCAATTTACAAGTGAAGAGAAAATTAATACCTACCTATGGGCGTTTAGGCAGTATGTTTTCACCTATCCTTCAAAGCAGGACATCTACATTTTTTGAAATATCTCTTCAAACAACACACCTGGGTTGTAAATAAAGAAAAATTCATGGAGGATACAATGACTGCACGGCAATATATAGAGAATTAAGCTAATGTTTTGTCCAGCTTATTTATCTCATTTGTCTTCATTAGGTTAAAAATTTAATGACAACGAAATGCCTGCACAAAGGCATAGTTTGATTGGGATGTCAGATTTATTTTTCTATCACAGCTTATGTTTAATAGATGATAGCATGAAAGGTAATTGTTTGGTTAAACTGAAAATTATGAGTGGCACAATAGATTTATATTTGTATAGCTTTTGTTAAAATGAACTTCCTGTTTTAGAACAGTTTTGGATTTACAGACAAATTATGTGGTAATATAGAATTCCCATGAACCTCCACACCAAGTTTCTACTATTAATAACATATTACATTATGATGATACTTTTGCTAAGATTAATGAGCCAATATTGATTTATTATTGTTAACTAGGTACTAATTTATTCAGATTTTCCTAGTTTTTAATCTAAAGTTCTTTTCCTGTTCCAAGATCCTACCCAGGGTTACATTTAGTTGTAATGTCTCCTGTGGCTCCTCTTGGCTGTGACATTTTTCTCAGACTTCACTTGTTTTTGGTGACCATGGCAGTTTTGAGAAGTTCTAGTTGGGATACTATAAGATGCCCCTCTGCTGGAATTTGATATTTTTCTCATGATTTGACTGGGTTTATGGGTTCTTGGGAGGAATATCACAGAAGTATAATGGCCATTTTCATCATATCCTGTCAGGAGTACATACTGACATATCCACCTGTTTCATCATATCCACCTGTGGCATCACCATTGAGGTGAATTTTGACCCCTTGGTGAGGTAGTGTTTGTCAGATTTCTCCACTGTAGTTACTCCTTCCCACCTTTTTCCATGCTGTATACTCCTTGGGTTGCAGTTACCATGTGCAACCGCACTTAAGGGGTCCTGGGGTGGAGGTTCAGCTCCTTCTCCTTGAGGGTGGAGTACCCATGTACATTAACTAGTACAACTAACTAGTACATTAGTTGGTTAACTAGTACAACTAACTAGTACACTACCTAGTACACTACTTAGTACAACTAACTAGCACATTAGTTGGAATCCTTCTGCACAGGAGAATTGTATCTTCTATATAGTAATTTAGTCAATCACTTATTTATGTTAGTATGGACTTATGATCATTTATTTGATGCTTTGGATTGTAATCCCATATTACTTTATACATTTTGCTTCTCAAATTGTCCCAGCTATGGCCATTGGAACCGCTTTGATTGGTATTGTTTTTAGTAGGCCAGATTGAATTTTAGTAGTCCATGACATTTCTTTTTCTCTTCATACAATAAGCATCTAAAATAATTGTGGTGAAGGGGACAGATTATTTGGCCATGGTAGAGGTAGGTAGCTTGACCAGTAGGTACTTTTTTTTTACTGTATATTAACAGTGTGTGAAAACAAGGCTGTTTTCATTTTTATCTTAGCATTTGGTTAATTTATATGGTCTCAAGAATAGCAGACTTATGTTTAGCAGTTTATGTTAATATGTTTGCCAATTATTTCATGCTCTATGCAATTTTTTCAACCTCTTAGGTGTTGGAAAAAGCCTTGGCATGTGGTAGTAAAGGAATCCCCTCCCCCTCTCCCCATCACAATTCCCTTGTCTTCCATTGACAATTTGCTTCTGCTTGAAGATACTGTGTTAAAAATACATCTCTTCTGTAGAGAAAAAGATGTATGGTCTTTATTCCTCTAACCCGTTTTCTTATCATTCTTCTCCTTTTGTCTGTCCAATCTGGTTACACCCAGAGAAAGGTTCAGACTTGGCTTTGGTTGATTTTCCCTCCTCTAGGGGACAACATCAAATTGGGGACAGTGTGATGGTTTGGAGTAGTTTTAGGATTCATAGAGAAATTAGTATCAAGATTTTTAAAGCAGTTTTGTTTGGTCTTAGGATTTCAGTTCATAATATGAACACTGCCCAAAGACACAACGTGCAGCATGATAAAAGGAAGTGAGAGATAAGATGTGGGGTTCTTGAGTCACTTTGTGCTTTTACCAAGTACAGGACACTGATATAATGTAAAATATTGATTTAGTATTCATTTATTTTGTTGCTGGCACTGTAATCTTTTGAAATGAAACTTTTTATTAGCTTGGATTTATAATCTGTGTAACTAGAAAGCAATGCCAACTTCTTTTATGTGTTATTATTTATTCCATTATCTTTTTATTGCCAGTGACAAGGCATAGAGCGAAACTCAACTGAATAAACACAAAACACCGTTAAATTGCTTTGTAACATAGGGGTGAAAGACAGATGAAGAAATTGATACTAGAGAAACACTGTGTTATATTTCCTGCATTAACTCAGCTAAATCCTACAAGTAAACTTTGGGCTCTGTTTCATCTAGAGATATTTTAGCTCCACATGATGACTTGTTTTCCCCCAAAAGGACCATTGTCATTACTTTATCTTTTATCAAATGAATGGTGATGACAGAGCAGGTTGTTATGAGGTTGTTCAGAAAAAGATGTGAATTTCTATTCTAAAGTGACAGTGTTTATGAAAGTGTTATAAGGTTTCAAGGTAATATTTTTATTATTGTCTTTGTATATGAATAGGCCATGTATTAATTTTGCTCTCATCACCCCCTTGTTGGAGACATTCAAAAGGTTCATGTCACGCAGGAGGAGTGGAGTGGAAGAAACTTCCTTTGCAATGAGCGTGGCTTTACATTTCAGCACTTTTAGGAGTTAGGTCACAAGCACTTGAAGAACTGAGGCTGTGTGTGTGGCATTAAAGAGCTGGTGTACCTGCACCTTATGTTAAGGATGTGTTGGCTGTCGATCATAGTAAAGGCTTTTATTTTTTGCCATCTAAAGGAAAGATAGAATCCTCCATCTGTGGCTGGTGGGATGTTCCAGAAGGATGTTCTTCTAATACTTATAAAGGATTGTCGTGCCTCTCCTTATACAACCTGTCAAATCTGTACTGCTGAAGAAGTTACAAATCGTCTATAGAATGTAGAAGTTTTTATTGCTCAAAATATTTCACTAAATCTGCGTCCTGATATTTTTTCTACCTTATTTTCTATGAGTAATGATAAATAAGACACCAGTGAGGTAATGTAATTGTTTCTATTTTTCCTCTGTGGTCGGCTAGGAATTGTTTAAACCTTTAAGCATCCATGTCGTTTGCTTCTCATGATGAACAAACAGCATGTGTGCACATTGGTTGCCACACATTAGGAAAGAAGGCCAATGTGTTTGCAAGGATGGGATTCAACAGAATGTAGCAGAATTCATAAAGCATCAATATTTATTAAAAATGCATAATATTATTTTCTAACTTTAAAGGGGAAAAAGCAAAGCAAAGCAAAAACAAAGTTGGGATGAAGCAGCTGTTATGGTTTACAAAACCAGAAAGTGCAGTGTCTTCTTCACTAGACAACCGCAAATGTGAAGGAGCAGTGCTTCTAGAACAACATTGGATAGGCACAGTCCTGAAATCCCAAACCCTTCATCCACTGTCAAGGCTAAAGTACCATAGGGTGTGGACACGTGCATGCTGTTAGTATATTGTTTCATACAGAGCCTTAGATTTATATTATTTTATTTATTTATTTTTAAATAATATTTTTGTTGATTTAGAGAGGAATGGAGAGGGAGAGAGAGATAGAAAGATCAATAATTAGAGAGGATCATTGATTGGCTGCTTCCTGCACGTCCACTACTAGGGATCGAGCCCACAATCCAGACATGTGTCTTTGACCAAAATCGAACCTGGGATCATTCAGTCTGCAGGCTGATGTTCTGTCCACTGAGCCAAACTGACTAGAGCAAGCCTTAGATTTTAAGTTGTTAAGAGAGCAGAACTAGATTCCTCTTTATACCCTCCACAGAATTCCCATGGTGCCTTACACTTAGTAGATTTTTAATAACATTTTTGTGAAGTTAAATTGCTGACATTAGATTTAGGGAGAGTTGAGAAATTATAACTACTGGTAGAGTTTGTGTTTGTTTAATTATTTAACCATTCATTGCATAATATTTTTTTAAAATATATTTTATTGATTTTTCACAGAGAGGAAGGGAGAGGGATAGAGAGTTAGAAACATCGATGAGAGAGACACATCGACCAGCTGCCTCCTGCACACCACCTACCGGGGATGTGCCCGCAACCAAGGTACATGCCCTTGACCGGAATCGAACCCGGGACCTTTCAGTCCGCAGACAGACGCTCTATCCACTGAGCCAAACCAGTTTCGGCTGCATAATATTTTGAGGCTTATGATGTGCTAGCACATGTTTTTCTTTGGGGATACATTGGCAAACAAATCTAGATATAGGCCCTCATCCTCATGGACTGGGGTGATGAGAGCAAAATGAAAAAATAATATTAAAAATACTACTAACCAGATGGTTGGATAAATTAATATATAAATCAATGCACAAGAAACATTAAAAAATAATTATTTTATTTTCTAACTTATCTGACATATCCTAAGACAGGCTACCGAGTGTTATAACTTGCAAAGTCATTTACATTTATCAAATCATCCCAACAATTTCAAAATCGTTGGTTGATTACGAATTAGTGTCAGTGTGATGTTTTGTTTGAGGAAGTTGTCAGTAGCTCTGATGCGTTTTTCTCAATCACGACAGTGAATCACATAGACCTCGTTTCGCTTCCTCTATTCAGCACTTCTATGCAGTTGGAGGGCAGCTGGCATGATGCCCTTGGCTCAGGGCAGGGTACACACCTGGATGTCAGTGATTCCATTGTGACCTGGACCAGGGAGGCTCTGGGTTGGTCCTCTGTTACACCAGTACCTTCCCCAGTGCTGCCTGGCCCGCCATCCACACCGCTCCCCTCCTCTGTGTTGTACTGCTTTGAGGCAGTGACAGCCATTGCTCTTGACTACTGCCATGTTGCCCCTTGGTGCAGGAGGCAGATGTGCAAGTGGACTTAGGGGACACATATTCGCCAGCACTGCATTTGGTTCCATTCCAGCTTCTACTGCCACTGCTCTATGGCAATATCCTTAGTAACTCCTGATAAGGCAGTAAGGGTAGACCTCAACAATTGGATTAGTATTTTAACAACCCGTGCAGGAAAATGTCAGCATTGTAGACTGGTACCTATACAATATCTTCAATTTTTAAATTGCTGGAAAAGAGCTCTCTTCTGTCTGGACATGTAAAGTTGGGAAGAAATAATGCTAAACTAACGTATCTTTGTTGAATAATGATTTGAAAGATTTTGGGGGCAGGAGGATTGGGGGTTGGATATATGTAAAGGATATACATTATAACTACAAGGTTTGGTATTGGAAAATGCCCATAGTGACCTTGGGGTCACAGTGTTAATAATAGCCTCGTATATGAATATATCTATAGTATGAGTATGAAGCTTACAAGCTAGTCAAGTATACATTGAGATGACAGTAAAAGTGTTTGGGAACCCTAGCTTGTTTGGGTCAGTGGATAGAGCATAAACTGGTGGACCCAAGGGTCCCGGTTCGATTCTGGTCAAAGGCACACACCATAATGCCAGCTCCTCCCTGCCCAGCCCTGGTTGGGGCTCTAGCAGGAGGCAACCAATCGATGTGTTTCTCTCCCATCAATATTTCTCTCCCTCTCTTTCCCTCTCTCTAGAAATCAATGGAAAAATATTCTCAGGTAAGGATTAAAAAATATTATGTAGCAATTTCTGTTGGTGTTTTGATCATGGATTAGTTGGATAAACAAAGAATGATAGGGCTTTATGTTTACATTGTCAAAGGCCATTTCCCAAAAGATCTCCACATTCTGGGTTTTCTGGTATTACCAATTCCTAAAGTACTGTGTTTATATTTTAACCAATTACTTATGCATATGGATTAATTACTCATCTATCTACAGTAGAGTAGTCTTATTGCACTGAAAAAAAGTGGGGTCAGGTCCTATTTTTAATTAAAGGTGGCATGTTTTCTTCCTGACTGCATGGTTCTGTGAATCTTAAGACAGATCTATTAAAAAATCCCCTGAGAGACTCCTTTTCTTATATATCTTTATCCGACTTTCATTTTTGAGGTTTTTTAAATTCTCTGTATTGTTACTTTCTATTTAAACGCCTTCAAGCAAGAGTCCTAGGAAGTTTCCTGAAACCCTATCTGGCAGTTCTTTTCAGCTTTTGTTATTTGGGAAAATAGAAGAAGAAAAACTACTGCTTTCCTAAAGGAAGAATCTAGTTGATAGATGGATGGCTTGTTTTTCTGCTGTGTGTGTGTGTGTGTGTGTGTGTGTGTGTGTGTGTGTGTGTGTATGTTTTCTCAAGAAGGTAAGTTTCAGGCCTTTGCCTTTGCTGGGTAAATTGCAAGACCCCAGTAAGGTCTTTGTTTTTAGCCAATAATGAGAGAATGAGAGATGATGGAACTTAGTAACAAGTATTTATAACAAAGTTGAAAAATCAAAATGCCATCTCTAGTTCCTATGGAATCCAAACACAATCAAATAAAATTTGGATAACATATTAGATAAGTGTTGGTTTTCATATAAGTTATAGTATAAATATTGCCATATTTAGATAAAATGTTTCAAGGTGCTTAAACTTTAGAGCAGGCCAAGATAATAGTCTTTTTTTTTTTATTGATGGGTGCTAGGTAGTTAAGCCGGCCATCTTCGTTAACATGTCAAAGAAATGTGTGTGTATACTAATCCATGTACACGCACACATTTCTATACATAAGCATTTTTATCTCTACTAAACTAAACATGATTTCTTGCAGATGACTCCAATTTGGATCCATTACCATACGAGTCATTATAGTCTCCTTCTCTTGCTTATCTGTGAATGCCCACTCCCACAGGGAGAAACCTCGCTCCCACCATCTGCCACCCCTCCACTTAATTGTTCTGTTCCCTATACATGCATACTGTGTCCGTCAGGATTGCTAACTTGTGCCCATATGAGAAATAACTTGATCAATTGGAATACTGGGCACTTCCTTTGCCTTTAGTCTTCCAGACTGCACTCATTTCCAGAGTCACTTAGGTCCACATCTTTGCCCCCAACCACATTCAGTGAATGTTTCATTCACTTAGAATACATCTACATTCTCTTACCACAGTCCATATTGCTTCCTTGGATCTTCTGATCTCCAAAATGATTTATTACAATTTTTGTGTACTTTAAGGTTCACTTTGTGTTATATCAATTTGGAAAAATACATAATGTCATAGATCTGCTATTATACTATCATACAGAATTATTTGATCATCCTAAAAATTTTATGTGCTTTACCTGTTTATCCCATTCTGTCCCCTTCAAAATCCCATTGATTTTATTTTATTTTTTAAAAAAATATATTTTATTGGTATTTTACAGAGAGGAAGGGAGAGAGGTAGAGAGCTAGAAATGTCAATGAGAGAGAAACATTGACCAGCTGCCTCTTGCACACCCCCCACCAGGGATGTGCCCGCAACCAATGTACATGCCCTTGACCGGAATCGAACCCGGGACCTTTCAGTCCGCAGACCGACGCTCTACCACTGAGCCAAACTGGTTTCGGCATCCCATTGATTTTAAAAAGTATCTCTAGTTTTGCCCTTTTCAGAATATCACATAAATATGGCACAATTGGAGAAAATCAGTATGAAGCCTTTTCAGGCTGGCTTCTTTCACTCAGCGACATGCACTTAAGGCGTTTCTAGCAGTTTATGTCCCAGCAGCTTTTGCTTCAGGTAAACTGTCCTTGGCTGTGATTCTCTGCATTTGCCTGTCCTTACAGATTTTGGGTTGGCGGTTTGCCCTGTAACCTCAGTTCTCTCATTATTCTAAGAATAGTTGTTGATTTTTAGCTTTTAAAGCTTTTTTCTTGCTGTAAGCATGGGAATCATGACTTCTAAGCTCTTTGGATAATGGAGCTAAAACCATAGTTTCTGGCATTTTTCTTAGCCTCAAAATCTTGAAATCTTTTTTTTTATTAGAAAGCAATTTATCTTTTTTCTTTATAGTCTAATGATGTACCTTTATGATCTCTCAGCCATTCTGCTGCCATTCCTCTCACCTCATTCTACAGTGACTATTTGCCACCCAGACCCCATGATTCAGGAGCCGAGTCCACTTCAGTCACTGGTAACAAAGTGATAGGGAGGATTGTGAGAAAGCCTGTAATATGCTTCATGGAGCATTTTCACACTTTCTATTCCATCTAATGCATATTTTCTATCATTTTAATGTTTTACAGAGTGTACAGAGATTTCTAAATGTCTGTTTATCATAATCCTAATGTAGCAAAATGTGATGTTTAAAAAATGAATTTTGCACAATGGAGGCATAAAAATGAAACGTGAGGACTGAAAACTGAGAAGAAGGGAAAGGAAGCCAGGTCAATAAAAATGGTCCATGCATGGTGCTTCAGTCTTCCCTCTAACACAAATATTACTGATATGGAAGATATCCAACTTAATTTAAAATAATATTGCTTTGTAAAAGGTTAATAAGACAAAAAGAAGAAATATGTCATTGCAGCTGACACTGACTAACAAGCAAAGGATGGCTTTTCTTTTAAGTAATTCTTTTAAGGGCGATAGTTAAATTCTTTTTGTTAATGCTTATTTTCTCATGCAAAGTCCCTTTCCATGAGGTTTTCTTCTATTGTTACATTTGTTATGTTTAAGATTCTAATACCAATGATCTATACCTTAAACGAGGATTTGCATCCTAATTTAAAAAGATTCATTCTCCTTTATTCTATAGATTCCTTCTCCCTTGCAACATCTTCCATCCAATCTGATTTTTCTCTATTTTGCTTTGTGCTTCTCAAATTTTATTAAATTCTAAATGGGAAATGCTTATCTAATCTAACCACAGCCATCCACTTCATATTTGGATCTTATCTATGCCAATGACTGGCCCGGGTGTTTCTGGTGGCGTGAAAATCACTTTCTTATAAGATGACCCGTTCCGCATTGAACAACACTAGCTGTGAGGAGGTTTCGTCACATAATGACGGGAAGGTGTTGCCTCCTGTTCCTACCTACACAGAGGGGGTCTGTTCATAGCAGGACAGCCAGTGGGGAGGAGGTCAAGCCTACTTGTGAGAATAGGATCAACAATAGGAAGGTTTCTCATCAGCAGAGGGAAACTCCTGAGGGACAGGCAGAGTGCAAGTTGTTTTTTTTAAAAAAATGTATATTTCTTGATTTTAGAGAGATAGAGAAAGGCAGAGGGATATATAAATTGTCTCCCTTGATTGTCTCCCTCATGCAACCCAACCAGGGATTGAACCCTCACCCTGGGAATTGAACCAGTAACCTTCTGGTGCATGGGATGATGCTCAACCATTGAGCAACACTGACCATGATGTAAGTTACTTCTTTTATAATTGGAGGGAGAAGTGCCCACCTACTCATTCCCTATAGGATAAATCTCTAAATGAGCAACCTCACCAACCTCCTGCTTCCCTAACAACCCCTCTTACACCAACACCCAGTCCCGCCGCTGTCTTGTTAAAATCTGCCAAGTTTTAAGAGCGTCTCACATGCCCATAAAGAACCACAGCAATGCTACTGTGCATTTTTTAAAAGCACTTTATAGTTCACAAATTCAGTGAGTATTATGAGATTGATTTCTCTGAAGCCTCTATGGTCTTGAGATAAATGAACTCATAGGTACTATCTATATTTTCATTAATTTTATATTTGCAACCAAAAAAGAAACCATCACACAGCTTCTGACACCTTTATGAGAAGTACATTAAGATCAGATTCAGTCTAGACAGAATCGAATTTTGGTTTAAACTGAAAATTGTTTTTCTAGAGTATAGTAATGCCTTAATTCTTAGTGCCAAATCGATGTGTCCTCAGCATGTATCAAGTCAAATGTAACTTTGCTTTTATGTCCTATCGCCATCACATTTTGTGTTTTGTATATGTCCTATTGATTCTAACCTGAACAATTATTTGACCCTACCTCTATCTCTTAATTCCTCTGATATTCAACCTTTGTTGGAATTTTATTGAAGGTCAGAGAGGAGAAAGCCTACTGCATTTAATCATATGTGAAGATGCAAATACTTAGCTTTGTGGAATTGACATTAATAAGCTGTGGAAATAGTGTTCACTTAAAAAAAAAAGATGTAATTCTCTCTGAATTGAACCTGAATTTATTTAAGCTGTCATTGAGTTACCAGAAGTTGCCCTGTTCTTTCTTTCTCTGCTGTGAATATGAAAGTAATGAGGTTTACTTAATAAATAGGATCTCATTTCTCTAAGGAGTACTGTGAGCTGTGGACACTTGCTGCAGGCTTTGCTTCCAGCTCAACTCCCTGGGGTCTAGTTTTCTGTTTTACTCTGGTTTGTGCTGTCTGCCCTCAGGACCCGACATCAACACGTGGTTTTCATGGTGTTCTAACTTTCTCTTTATCCTTTCTAATTGCTTTCTTTCCTTATTTTTCTTTTTTTGTTATTCGTTTTTACCTCAGTATAGTCAAAGTATACTTTTCTGTTATTTGAAAGTCAAATATAGCCTCCTGATCTCTTAGATCAGTGGTCAGCAAGCTCATTAGTCAACAGAGCCAAATATCAACAGTACAATGATTGAAATTTCTTTTGAGAGCCAACTTTTTAAAACTTAAACTTATTCTAACACCACTTCTTCAAAAATAGATTCGCCCAGGCCAAGGTATTTTGTGGAAGAGCCATACTAATGGGGTCAAAGAGCTGCATGTGGCTCATGAGCCACAGTTTGCCGACCATGGTCTTAGATGGAACATGGGCCAACCTCTCATAGTTTCTGCCATGACATTTTAATCTGTGAACATGAAACACAGGAAAAGAGGGAGGAGTGACACACCCATATTGACCTCAGTGTGTCCTATTGGTACACAACAATAATAATAATAATAATAATAATAATCTGGGAAACAAATTTATAAGAATAGAAAGAAAAAATTCCACTAGAATAATGAACGTATACTACTAAGGCATCATTTTCTTTTTTCATAATTTTTGGTCTGTACTATTGATGGTTTTAAATGCTATAGATTCATGAAGACCCCCAAATAATGTGGAGTTTGTATTCCAAAAGTTTATAAATGACTTACATAGTTAAAACACAGTTACCAAGGTTTAGGGTGCCAGGTTAGCCCACAAAATGCTACCTAACACATTATAATAAATCTAAGTTATAATTTTAATAAGTTCAATACTTATATCTGGCATTTATAAAATTGTCTCAGGAAAAATAATTCTGAATTTAATCTTAAGATGGCGGGGACATTTGGCTGTGATTCTGTTAGTGACCAAGTTACAGTGGGCTCTTGTGGTGGTCACCTAGAAATTAGGAGCATTTTAACTCCACTTAAGCAGATAGGAAGTTACGTATCCTGTTTACATAAAATAACTTGGTAATTCAGGTTACTCCTCCAAGGCTGCATTGGTTCTTGTACTTATGGGAGTGGGCAAGTGTGAATGTTCTGAATGTAGACAATCAGCCATCTTATTGTATGCATAAACAGATCTCTGACCCAATATTAAAAGTCATATATTGCCTGAAGAAAAATTTATATGATGGAGAGGTTAGGGAGTAGCAATTTGTAAAAGGCTATAGACTCATAAAAATGATATAGAAAACAAGCACAACCCTGCCCACTCCTAGAAGGCAAGCTGTATGGAAATCTTTCCTAAAATAATAAATCCAAACCAAGTAATGGTAGTGAGTTGTATACTTCCCTCATCAGAATCATCAGAGAGCCTTTTTCTGTCTATATACCTGCTTGTATTCGTATAGTTCTTCTTTCTGACTCCAACACTTACCCAGCTGAGAACCTGCACTGTGATATCTCTGATCCCAGGCAGAGTGCGCCATATTGCTCATGAATAACAGATGGGAGTACGCTCTCCTAAATAGTGGATTATAAGACTAGGGTAATAAAATGACAAACACCTATTTTTGCAAATGTTGAGATGTTTTCAAATTTGTGCTGTAAATATGTAACTTACCAATTTAAAAAATATAATAGAGCAGGAAGAAAGATCTGAACACAAGCAACAATTCTCAAAAGAAATCATCATCTTTTGGATTTACCTGTGACAAGTGTGTCTTAGGACAACTGAAGTTCTTATATTATCTGTGTTTGGAAAAATAAAATGAAAGATGTGTGTGCTTGAGGCTGATGTTTGAATAATGAGCAGCCCCAGAGGAAGATTTAAAAAGTATCTACTGAGTACCTAAACTCGACCAGAAACGTCCACATACACCCATTTCACACTATTATTTACTGCCAGTTATTGCATGCCATTTTCTATAGACGAGAACACTGAGGCTCAGTTTGAATAATTTGCCGAAGGCATATTGAGTATAGTAGTTGCAGTTGCACAGTGCCCTGTTCTTAGATGGGCCCAATGCTTTGTGTAATGCTGTGCTGTCATCATCCTGTAATTCTTTAAAAAGTTTGAAAGGGGCCGATCCTTTCGTTTTGAACTAAGTCTTAAGAATTACACAGCTAGTCTTTCGCATAGGTTATGCCAACATCTTCCATGGAGGTCCCTAAAGACATACACTGAAAACTCCTAAACCTAATAAGACAGACTAAGAGAAGGAGAGGTAGGTTGCTCCAGGGGCATGGATGGCAAGATCTTTGCATTCTGGAATCAGTATATTGGGCCTGGGGACAATATTTGGTGCCTCTCTCAGAATAAGTATCATGGCCTCATATGATAGTATAAGTGGTTTATGGGTACCAATGTAGCTTGATGCTTTATGTGAATTTTCTGTTGCTGTGTAACACATTACTACAGACTTGGTGGCTTAAGTCAGTACATACAGTGTTATTACCCCATAGCTTCTGTGGGTCATAGGTTTGGGCAGGCTTGGTTGGGTCTTCTGTCCAATGTCACCAAGATGTAATCAAAGTATTGGCAGGGCTGCTTTCCTATCTGGACCTCGGGTTCTCTTCCAAGCTCATGTGGTTGTTGGAAGAATTCAGTTCCTTGGGATTGTGGAACTGAGGTCCTAGGGGCTAGACTAGAGGAGGCTTCCTAGAAGCCACCCACAGTTCCTTGACATGTGGCTCTTTCTGTAGACAGTTCACACATGACTTCTTCTTCAAGGCAAGTGGGGAGTCTGTCTGTCTGTCCTCTCTCTCTAGTCTGCTACAATGTAATCAATGTATTACTGAGAGTGACATTCTATTACCTTTGCCATATTCTATTGATTAGAAGCAAGTTACAAGGGGAGCCGTTTACACAAAGACTATAACAGTAGGAGGTGAGGACCATTTGGTGTCACCCTAGGGTCTGCTCATCACATATAAAACTCCACAGTTATAGACTTCCTTTATTCAGATTAGTAGATCACCAAACTTTGGACATACATCCATGAGATATAAGGAAGGCAATATATTCACTCCTACCTGTACTTCTGTCTTGTACATTTTTTTGCATTGCCTTTTGATACTTAAGGAATAAGTCAGATTAAAAGTAGCCTTTAACTGAGTTCTGATCATTATTCATGATCATCCTCAAACTCGGGCCAGAATCAATGTGTCTGCTCCCAGCTCATTATTAACTGGCAGGTCTGCTTTTGTGTGGCTCTGAATTCCCTACCCTTCGCTAGCATATATATACTCATGTCTTCTGGCTATGAAATTTATATGTTTTGAGGGCCCATTTTGAATAAGAGAATATAAAATCATTTACAAAATTAGATACACATTGAATATTTGGAATGAGAGGTCACAACAAATTATTCAAACCGTGGGATCTAGGTCAAAGTACTAGACTGAGGTCTCTAAGTACTTTGCCAGAAATACTTTCTAATTGCAGCCTGGTTTCTTCCCATTCACCCACGATATCCTGTAGTTCCTGGCAACTGTCAATATCCAAGGGAGGTAGTGCAAGTGATGGTCCTTGGGGCTTCACTAGCTTCCCTGGAAATGTGCCTCTGCTTCTCACTTTATTCTCACTGATCAACAAGTGGTTCATGGACAAACAGCATCATCATCTCTTAGAGCTTGCTAAAATGCAGAATCTCAGGCCTCATCCACACCTTCTGAAAAATATCTTGCATTTTAGCAAGATCCTGGGTAATTTATATTCACATGAGCGTTTGAGAAGCACCACAATATACTTCATACTGAGCAGCATTGCTTCCCCTGTGGGCTACACCTAATTTGTTTTTTTCTTGGCCAGGGCAAGTGGGTAATAGATGTTAACCCACACCTGGTAGCCATCTTGACAAGAAATAGTAAGAGCATGCCCAAAAGCTCTAAATTAATACAAGTCTCCAGGGACAGACAAATTACATCTGTGGGGTGCAGAAAAAAATTATAGCTGTGATTATAGAAGCTCTGTTATTAATCTCTGAGGAATCACAGGGAACCAGAGAGACACCTTCTTTTCAAAGAAACAAAAGATAAATTCTAAAAATTACTAGGTAGTGACTCTGGTGACAATTTCCTTTGAGATTCTGAAAGGAATTATGGAACAGGCAACTTGTCAGCTCTTAGAAATAAAATGGTGACCACCAGAAATCATGCCTACTTAACTTAGTTTTTCTTATAATTTATTTCGAAGGTGGGGGAAGCCTGGGCAAAACTATATGTATGATGGTTTTGGTTTTAGGTAGGTATTCGCAGGTCTTCTAATGATATTCCTATAGGCCAAATGCAAAAATGTGGTAGTGAGAAGAGCACAGCCAAATGAATCCGTGGTTGGTTGAATGATTATCTCCTTTGAGTTGAAACACAATTAGTAAGAGGAGAAGAGTTGATAATGGGTCCCTATATCAGTCAGAATTCAGTCATAAAGTGGAAGCCCTGGGATTGATATGAGATAAGGCATTGATTACAGAGCTTTGACCTCATGCCATTGTGGGAACTGGTTAAAGTGTTGCTTTTGCTAGGCCTGAAGTCAGCACCACAGAACATCTGGAAGAAAAGATGGATGTGGAGGGGGATAGCAAGAACAAACTGGACCATGCAGGGACAATAGTCTGGATTCTGCTTCAGGCTCCAAGTTTCCAATTCCGATGATGCAGGTACCAGGCAGGAGAAGCTGAGGCCGACCAGGGTTGGAGAAGCAGACACCCGACCTGGGGGTTGGAGAAGCGGAAGGAGTGTGGCCCTGTAGCTGCATGAAGCAGGGTCAGGCAGCAGGTTCGCAGCTGACCTGTCATCGCTGCAGAAGCCCATGGCCAACACCAACCTTCCAAACTTCAGTATGGCCACTGCTCCACTTCCACTCTCACCTAAATTTCTCTTGTGACCAATCGTAGCTCAGAACCATGAACACACCTACCCTTTAGTTCTTGGTTTCCTTCCCATGCCATTGTGCAATATAAAAACAAAACAAAACAAAACAGGGCATCTAGGAGAAATGGGCTATTTTATATATGGGGCAGAAGATATACAAGGTGAGCCCAGAGAATCTTGTAGTGACTGAAAGTAAGGAAGTATTTGAACAAACACATAAATAAACTAAGCCAAACAAAACTCCTCAATGATGGAGGCATTTTAAAGAAATACAAGAGCCAACTGAAATAGCTTCCAGTAGCTAAAGCTTACACAATTTCAGCAACAAAATAAATAAACAGTACTGGATTATAATCCAAAGTATAAAATAAATCAAGGGTCCATACATATAATACATACATTACCTGTGAAATAAGTAAGTGGGGGACAAACATCCCATACAAAATGAGTTCTAAACAATTTATGTTGATATTTCGTACTCAAGGAGTTGGAGCTTAACTACTCATTCCCTAAGTATGGGCTCTGCATTTTCCCCAAGAATACTTTATGGAAAGGAGAGTGAGGGTGAGTGACTTTACAGTGGAGAAACCTGACAGACCTCACCAGGTGATCAAGGTCAGCATTAACAGTGATGTCATGTTCCCACTATATACTGTGAATATAAAAAGACTTTTTTTTTTACCTCTCTGGTCTCTTTCTCTAAGCCCATAACCCCAGGATAATTGAGAGAAACATGAGACAATTTTGACTGAAGGGTATTCTACAAAGTACTTGACCAATATTCCTCAAAAGTATCAAGGTAATTATAAACAAGGAATATCTGATAAACTGTCTGAGTAAAGAGGAATGTAATGTAATATATAGATAGGCTCTTAGGTAAAAATTAAGAAAATCTGAATAAAGTATGGAATTTAGTTATATATTATATATAATGAATCAATATACATAATAATATATATAATATGTTGAGGCCTGGCCTGCCCCCTCTCATAGTCTAGGAGCCCTCAGGGGTGGGAGACAACCCAGCAATCAGGGGAAGGCGATGCCCTCATCACACCTCTGCTGCTGCCACTGCCGGCAGCACAACCCTCAGCCGGCCCTGGTTATCTGAGTCTTGGGCAGCCCTGGGTGGCTGGGCAGCCCCCATCCCAGGCTTGCGTGCACCTCAGTCTGGCCATAGGCAGCTGGGGTCTGAGGGAACTGAGGAACTCTGGAGGCAGGTGTGCAGAACAGCTGGACCCACCTGGGGGCAGGCCTGGCCATGCTGCACCTGCCACTCTGGCAGTGCTGAGGGCACTGGGCTCTGCCATATTATGGCAATGGGTACTGCTATCTTTGAGGGTGTAACAGTAAATTAGCATATTTCCTCCTTATTGGCTGTGGTTGCTACCTTCTTTGTGAGGGCATGGTGGTAAATTAGCATATTCCCTTTTTATTAGATAGCATAGTGTATTGATATAAATTCATTGTGAAAAATATTCCGTATTTTTAAAATAAATTTTTTATTATATTTTTATTGATTTGAGACAGGAAGGGAGAGGGAGTGAGAGATAGAAACATCAGTGATGAGAGAGAATTATTGATTAGCTGCCTCCTGCATGCCCCCTACTAGGGATTGAGCCCACAACCCAGGCATGTGCCCTGACTGGGAATTGAACAGTGACCTCCTGGTTCATAGGTTGATGCTCAACAGTGGGCAATATTAATGTAAGATATTAATAGTAGGGGAAATTGGGTATGCATGGTATATGGAAATTCCCCTATCTTTGCAGTTTTTTTTTTTTTTTTTGCAAATCTAAAATACTTAAGATAGTTTAACAAAGACAAATAGAAAGTGCAGAAGACAAAATTAATGAGTGACTTTGGCAACAAGGTTATAGGGACTTATAATTGAATAGTTGCTCATGAAGAGGTTGTAACTGGAGTCCTTATAATTGCTGCCTTCAGTAGTTCAAAGGAAGCATGTTCAGTGTAGTTGCCAGTGGCTGAACAAGAACAAATCGATCAAGTTACATTGCAGCAGATTTTAACTCAGACTGAAAGAAGAATTTCGTGAAAATTAGGGTTCTCCAAAATATGACTAATCGGCCTTTGGAGGGATGAGAGCACTTCTTACTGATCTGCAAGCAGAGGCTAGAAGGATGTCATGGTGAAGCGCAGTTGCGTGAGAATGAGCCCCAAGGTGTCTTCATTTCACATGCAGTGATGTCGGGTCTTACCCAACTCCGCTGCCATTACACTGGTTCAGGTGGCTGCAGGCAGGTTCTGGAAACTGTTTTCTTATGATGTCCAGATGGCAAGTTTTTCTCTGATCATCTTGGAATTATACACTCCAGATAGAAAGAAAGAAGTAATTATAGAGCACTGTGAGGAATGGGTTTAAGAAAAGCCTCCGAGGTAATATTTTTGCAATGCACTCTTCTTTTTTCTCATAAAAAATAAGCACTAAAGAAATTTAAAGGAAACAACATGAAGACGTGAAACAAAACCCCACGGAGGTTTTCTACTGGATATTATCATCTCAGTTTAAATGCTGTCTGGTATAATGATGCTTGAGGCCAACGCCGGTGATTAGGATGAACTTTTGGAGGGCAGGCATCCATGACGGCCCCCCTCGGACCAGATGTCCCTTACCCCCGGGAGACCCAGATCTATTCTGTTTTCTGGGGAAACAGCACAGCAGAAAGTTTGGTCACTGCCCTTCTGCTACCACTGGGAAAGAATGGTTTCTTGCTCACGTGTTTCTTTGCTCATGTATTTTTCTCTTCCCACGTCTTTACTTTGCAAGGCTCTAAAAGTTATGGAACTTCAGGAATACAGAAATGAACACGTAATGGAGGTATATACTATCGTGTCTGCTCTCTAGCAAGTGTATATACATCAAAGCTCAGGCAAATTTCAGCTCTTGCAGTAAAAAATATTTTAGTCAGTATCAAAATAGTTTAGTCAGTAGATCTCAGATCTAGAAATATTTTAGTATATCTAATATAGCAAGAATAATAGTGCATGTGTACATTTGTGTGTAGCTCATGTGACTTTTTAATACTGTATATTGTGTATTCAGTTAGAGAGCTCTGTCATTGGGAAATATAGGCATATAAGTACATGGTAAGTAGGTAATCTGTCATTTGTAGGTTCTATATTTCTCAGCAATGGTTTGCATGCAATAGTAAATATAAGTAAGGTCATTTTTTAGTGGAAGGCCCTGACCTTTGGATTTAATGTCTACTGTCATACCACATGAGTGGTCTAATTTCCTTGCAGATGTTAATTACAGTCATATTAATGTTATGGTGTATGACAAAGAGCAAGAGACAGCACAGACCCTTTTTATTTAGAATTTGCAGGCAGGAGTGGTTTAGGGCAATCAGGCAGGTAGCAGTCCTGGATTGTGAGAGGGGTCCCAGATTGGAGAGGGTGCAGGCTGGGATGAGGAACACCACCCCCCCTACCACCACCCCCCCCGCCACTTGCACAAATTTTGTACACCAGGCCTCTAGTCCTATATAATAAAAGGCTAAAATGCAAATCAACTGAACAGCAGAACACCCATAAGTACATTTACTTAAGTACAGATTACCTACTTACCATGTACTTATAAGGCCTAGTCTTAGTGTCCCATCTCTATTTTGTCTCTGGTCTGGGAGGAGGCCCTTCATTTTTACTCTTCTGCATCTGTTTCTAAGTGGCCATTTCCTGGATTCAGACCCTAAGAGCAATTATACTGCTGAAGTAGATCTTTAAAGCATCAGCTTCCACAGTATCAGTTCCCTCTCATTCTTCCTCCGCCCCCTGTGTGACCTCCTTGGATAGCACTGTCATTATTTGTGTACACGCGGGCCTCTGTTTGTAGGCTCTGCGTTCCTTTCCTGCTGGGCACTGCGTTGTGTTGATTTGTTCATTCCTTCCTGTTCCACGATGGTGTTTTGTATTCGCTTTTGCACCTCCCTGCTATTGCCTGCACTGGACCTTCCACCCTTTCCCTCTTCATTCACCTACGAATATCAACACATTATTAAAGGGTCACCTGAAATGTCACAGCCTCTGAGAAACAGATTGTTCAGTTGGAATTAATCACATCTTTCACTGTATTCCCACTCCATTTTGCCGTGGCCTGTTTTATAGCTACTTCCTTCTGCTGTGTATTTTACTTATTTATGTCTCACGCCCACCCCAGACACATCCACATGCACACACGCTGTTCTGAGTTCCTTAAAGGAAGCCATCCTATTGATCCCAGCACAAGGACCAAGTATCTGCTTTGCACACTGAAGATGCCTCATAAACGTGAGTTGAATGATACATCTCAGCATGTTAACATAGTTTCAGACCATTGCTTATGTGATGGCTCACAAATTTCTATTGCTAGCCTGAACCTCCCCTTTACCTCTCTTTAATCATACACCCAATTATCTGCTTCTCTCCAGTTGAATTTTAAGTAGAATCTCAAACTCAACATGGCCAGAAGACTCATTTTTTCCTTCTCACTAAGCCTTCTTCATCTCAGGAAAAGTGAGGACCACTTGCAGTGCTGCTCAGGCCACACCTGATAGTAAACCTTGGTTTCTCTTTTCTTCACATTCCACATAAAATTTATTAATAGACTAAAGGACCAGTGCTTGAAATTTGTGCACTAGAAGGGGAGGGGGTCCCTCAGCTTGGCCTGTGCCCTCTTATAGTCCAGGAGCCCTTAGGGGATGTCTGACTGATGGCTTAGGCCCACTCCCCTGGGCAGCGGGCCTAAGCCATCAGTTGGACATCCTTAGTGCTCCTGCCATTGCCGCTGTGCTTGCCATGAACCTGGTTTCTGGCTAAGCAGAGCTCCCCTTGTGAGAGCACACTGACCACCAGGGTGCAGCTCCTGCATTGAGCATCTGCCCTCTGGTGGTCAGTGTGAGTTACAGTGACTGGTCGTTCTGTTGTTTGGTTGATTTGCATATTAGCCTTTTATTATATAGGACTAGAGGCCTGGTGCACAAAATTTGTGCACAGGGGTGTGTGTCCCTCAGCGAGGCCTGCACCCTCTTCATTCTGAGACCCCACTCAAAATTCAGGATTGCTGCCTCCTAATCACTCACCTGCCTGCCAGCCTGATCACTCCCTAACCACTCCCCTGCCAGCCTGATCGATGCCTAACTGCTCCCCTGACAGCCTGATTGCCCATAACTGCCCTCCCCTGCAGGGCTGGTCCCCACAACTGCCCTCCCCTGCAGGGATGGGGCCCCCCCAAGTGAATTCCCCTGCAGGTCTGGTAGTCCCCAACTGCCCTCCTCTTCTGGCCTGGTCATCCATAACTTCCCTCCCCTACAGGTCCAATCGCCTCCAACTGCCCTCCCTTTCAGGCCTGATTCCTCCCAACTGCCCTCCCCTGCTGGCTATCTTGTGGTGGCCATCTTGTGTCCACATGGGGGTGACCATCTTGTGTGTTGGAGTGATGGTCAATTTGCATATAACCTCTGTATTATATAGGATTCTGTCAGCCCATTACCAAAAGATATCCTGAATCTTATTCATTTTCATTATCTTCTTACCCATAGCCCAGGTCTAAGTTACTATCATATCTCCTCTGGGTTAGTGCCATTATCATTCTTACCTGACCTATGGCCACACCCTCCTAATCATTCTTTTGGCCTCCACTGTTGCTCCTCCAGTTTTTCACCTTGCTGCCAGAGAAAACTGGCTATAACCTACATCAAACTATAGCATTCCCATTTAAAGCTCCTCAATGGCTTCTACTTACAATTAAATGTAATTTTCTAATCACATTATCCAGAGGCCCACCTACTCTGACACCTAAGTAACCTATGACTTTTCTGCTTTCTCTATCCCCTTAGAGAACAGAATATCCCCAGTTCACTCTAATAAAGTGACATTGACCCCTTCCTGCCCTTCAGACATGGCAAGCTAGTTTGTTCCTGCCTAGGAATTTTGCTTTTGCTATAGTTTCAGCCCATAACTTTGCATAGCTGTTTTACCTCCAGTCCTCAAAGAAGCCTCCCCTAACCATCTTTGCTAATGAGCACCCTCATTCATCATTTTCCACGATTTTATCTCCTTTCAAGCCCTTCCCAAGTGCAAATCACCTTTGTTCCTCCCCTTCCCAACTAGATTGCTATCTCTAGCATCTAACGTAGCACCTGCCCTAATAGGTATATATTGACCAACTGACAGACTAATGCCATCTCGTTGTTTCTCTAGGTAATTGATTCCTTTTTTCTGTAGTTGAGGGTATTTGCCATCTTCTATGCACCTCACTGCTGTTTTCTGATGCTTCACTGTGAGACCCTTAGAAGTAGACTCCATGCTTGTATTATCACTACTCCTCCGAGGACTTGGTATGGAGCAGTATCGAATAGACGAGCATGTGTCTCTTCCCTTTAATTCTATAATCACTTTTTCTTCTCTCATTCTTTTCCTAATGGGATTGCTTGTTAGTTATAGGAAACTTAAATTCCTATTAAAGTCATTTAAAGCTGAGATTGAGGAATTGATGAGCCCTATAATTGATAAAAGAAACTCCGACCCAAGGTACTTGCCTAATGAAAGAATATGGTAGGAGGGCAGTGGGAATAGTCTCCCTTAATAGAGGAGATGAAGATTTGATGCTCATAGTACCAGTTTATTAGGCAGGAAAACGAATGCTATTATTTCACTGAAGAAATGGTCTGTCAAGAAAGTTCATCCACTCTATAAGCTGAGAGACAGGCTTAGAAAATCACCACCCTTTTATTTAGGTTAATGTGATTACATGAAGATTTATCTTTTAACATTTTACTTTATATAACTTAACTTTCTGAACTGAAGATTGGTATTGGACCTAGGTTGCTGGCTTCACTACCAACCAAGGAGATGCTTCAGGTTCCGTGGGAAATTCTCTTTATTGGGAAATAAACTGATTTTGTAAAAACAGATAAACACTTATCAGTATTCTGTAAGCATGGATCTGTCTGTTTTCTCTGTTTCTACTGTAGTTTTCTCATTGGACCAGATTTTGAAACTTGAGCCAGAAGAGCTAAAATAGTGAAGTTGGACTTTAGTTACTTTCCATTTCCTATGAACCCTTCCTCAACCCAAGCCCACCTTTCCTCTTGACAGGGGCTGGGCTCCTTGATGATGACTTGTGATCCAAAAACGAATTGTTCTCTTTCTATCCTGTCTTCCCCATCTGTACAAATGACCCCAATTTCTCTGCTTCACACCAAAGCTCCTCTTCCCTCAGTATCTCTTTTTTCAATTAGAAAAAAAGAGACAAAACAAACAAAAAAAAAGATGAAAAACAAAACAAAACACAAAAAACATGGATTTGCCATGAGTAATAACACTTCAATGTGTAGATCCAAAGGTACTTTCACTTTTAAAATAAAAATTTCTGGAAAGAACAATATCTTAAGAGTACTAAATCACTAGTGGTAGAATTTCAGACACAGCATTAATCCATATCATGTGCCTACTTTATATTTTAATAATGATAGAATAAATTATTGAAATTTAAAAATGCTCATATATAGCTTATACCGGTAGTTTACTAAAATATCAGGTCTATTTATTTATTAAGGTCTGGCTTTAGTTTGGGGCCCAGAAAAGTACTTTCAAGTGCCCTGCAAAGCATCATGGGAAACTTTCTGTGTCTTTCTCACTTCAGCTGATCCCTCTGGCTGACTTTCCAGTGGAAACAAACATGGTGTAGACACCTTAGAGTCATTATATTCAAAATGAACAAATTTTTCTTCCTTTCTTGGAGACTGTAGTCTCTTCTTTATTTCCTGTCTTGGTTGAAAAACATCACTAAACAAACAATTACTTAAGCCAGAAGGAGGTCATCTTTAGAAACATTATTTTTCCTGAACTTCCATATATATCCCGTCAGAAAAACTTATACATTCTATCTCTTATCCTTACTGACAGTCTTTTAGATTAGTTTTGGCCTTCATCATCTTTACCTCAGATAAATCAGATGCAATAGCCTTCCATCTGATTCTTTCAGCATCCAATGTTGTTCTCCACCAATCCATCTTCTATACTTCTAACAAGTTCCTAAGGCATGAATCCTCCCATCATTCCCCATTTCCTGTAGAATTAATTCCAAACTGGAGGGTCATGGTTTGGTTCCCGGTCAAGGCACATGCAATGGTTGCGGGCTCTATCCCCAGTGTGGGGGATGCGAGAGGCAGCCAATCAGTAGTTCTCTCTCATCATTGATATTTCTATCTTCCTCTCTGCATCTCCCTTCCTTCCCGAAATCAATAAAAAATGTATTTCTATTTTAAAAGATACATTCCAAACTAAGGCAAATGAGTCACCCCTTTATGATCATGTTTTGTCTCCTGACACTCACCTATGGACTTCTATGTTCCAGCCCCCTTGTGCCCTTTGTTATTCTTGAAGATCTCACGTTTTCTTGCACCTTTGACATGCTACTGTATATTTACTCTCACTACTTGAAATGCTTCCCCAACCTGAGGCCATTCCTACTTACCTGTCAAGATTCCATGCAGGTACAAGCTCCTCTGTGAGAGCATTCTGATGGCTAGGATCTCAAGGCAGAGTGTGTTTCACCCTACTTTATAGCAATTAGACTCAATGTATACTTTTATCATAAAATTTACTGCCTTGGTTAACAAATGCTGAAGTCTTTGTTCTCTCCAGTAGTCTGGGAAGAAATTGAGAACAGAGTATATGCTATTTATTATTATTATTATTGTTATTGTTATTTGTATTACCTAATACAGTATACTTGGCCTCTGGTAGGCACTCAATAAATATTAAAAGAATAATAATCACAATTAAATGAATTTATCCTTTAATATATACGAGGTTGGTTCTAACCACTTTAACTTGAATTACTTTTATTAAATCCCTACATCAATGCTTTGAGGCAAATAATTGAGCCAGTGCTTTTAGTATCTTGTGTCACTGTCCTTTGACTCAACTCTGACCAGTCATTGCTATGGAGACAATTTTGTGCGAGCTCAGGCTCATACTGAGTGTCTCCCTCAAACACACTGTGTGTCAATCTGCTTTCTGTCTCAGGTCTTCTCCAAAGCTGTAGGAAATCACTAGAGCTGTCTGTGAGCATGGCAGGGAAGATTTAACATTCTCAGGGCAACCCTCAGGCAAAGGCGCCCAAGAGCTGGTGGGTTAATTCTCCAGCCTCCCACCTCTGGATCGACAATTCTGAGACATTCTGTATGCTCTCACAGGTCCCAGATGAGCCAGGCTGCCATGGCTTAAAGAAGCAGCTTCAATACTTTCTACCTGTATAGCTCTGTCTCATTCTTGTCATGTCTCACTCCTGGAGGCATCTTCCAAGTTTAGTAAACAAACAATTTACACAAAGGATCCAATTAGGTGCTATTTCGGGGGAACCCAATAAGACAAGTCCTATTATCCCCATTGTATCAGAACCAGTCACAGGAAGGCTAAACATGTTTGTTAGGCTCTTACTGCTGGAAAATAAGGGAGACCGGATTTGAACTCAAGCTGCAGAGCCCATTTTCTTGACCACCACTTCATACTAAATAACAATTATAACAGATGTAGGGGGTCTCAAATTGCATGATGTAAGCTACCTACCCTACTTGTGTATAAAACTTGTATTTGACAGATTAAAATTCACGTTTTCCTATTGGTTTAGCATACAAAGGTATGTTGCTTTTTTGAATTTACCCCCCTCCAAATAACCACTAACTAGTTCCATGACTTTGACTTTTGGTAGCTCTAGTCCCCAGTCTGGGTCTCAATTTCCTGATGTATAAAATAGAGTGTATTCCACCTGTGTAGAATGTAGAGAATAAATATAATGTGTAGAATAAGTGGGAAGTGGATATTTCTGCTTTCTTTTAGAGTCATTAACTCATTTAAGAATCTATGGGAATCCTTGTATGCTATCCCCACTGTCTTTCCTCCTCAAATGCACGTGCACAAGTATATTCATGATTTCCCATGTAATTTCTGGATCTGGCATTATCTATGGACCTTCTAGGTTTAAGAACCCATGAACATGATCTCTAAATTCCATTCTAACTCTAGCCTTCTATGGTGGTAGGAAAGGGAGCACTCATTGCATTCATTTTGCTTACAATTTTTCTACGAGAAAAGAATTTATGCCTCTTGCTAATTACCAGACTCACCATGAATGGTTTAATAAGAATCCAGGCGACTTTTCAATAGACATTAGGGAGAAAAAGCAAATGTGTATATTTTACTTGCATCTTATGCTGTTATCATTCTATGTTTGAATATCTTTTTAAACCATGGCAGTAGATTATGTCAGTGATTGACTGATGGATTGTACCCTGTAAATAATGTTTGCTGTACAATGTAAATAAAATTAAAAGTATTTGGAGCATGGTTAATTAAATGGGTAAGTATTAACATATATTTTTATTACTGATCCCAGCATCTATAATTAGGATGTTCCTGCAGATGTTAGATTGCTCTGTACTTTTTAATAGGAGGTTATATTGATTTAATATCTCTATTTTCTTTAGAGAAAAAAAATCTCATTAAAAATCTAATGGGATGGAAAAAACTAACAGACAGTCTTGAATGAATCACATATTTATTGGAAAAAAAATAGCACCTTGTTAGCTGGACAAGAATGGTAGCTTTGATTTCCATCACATTCTATGTTTTCATAAAACCAGTACCTTCTGCTGACAGTTTTCTATACTTTTTCATGCATTGAAATTCTAGCTTAAAAAAGACAGATAATAATGATTTAAAAATGCTCAATTTTAATCCAGGATACATAAATAAAAGATGTTGGCATATTATGCTGTTTCACTAGTTTAGCTAATGTTTCTTCTAAGAACTATTGGAATTATGATGGCATTAGCAATGAAAATCCAGTACAGTGTTCTAAATCTAACCCTAACAAATTAAATTTTATTAATTTTGTTTTGAACCAAACTGATTCTCAGCTGATTGAGAGAAGGGTGAGGAGACCCATCTATTCCAACCACAAGGGTCACCTTCCATCTATCTACCGATGCTCTTCCTCCAAATACAATCAAAGGGTTTGGTCTAGTCTTACGTTCTGCGCTGTATTTGGAGAGAGTGTTTTCTTGCAATCCATCACTCAGTGTGCCTGAGAGGACTCAGGACACACTTAGGTGACCATGACTCTTGTGTTATATTTCACAGTATTACAGATCCAGCCTTCATCCCTCTTCTGTATCATTTTGACTCATAAACACCTTGTAGACTTCAGCTGTCTTGCTTGTCCCTCTGTACCCACGGTTAGTTGTTTCAATATTTCCATTTTCTTGCTAATCTCTAATGCTGGATTTCCCCATCATCAGCTTTCTTTACTATCAGGCAACCAAGCTTTGTTGCAATAAGCCATGAAAATTTTGGGGCCAAATTTTTTTCATTATTTTTAAATACTTAATGAGTCCCTCATCCCAAGGGTAGATGACTTACTCTGCTTTATTGAGAACACATATTTCCCTTGCTTTAATGAGTTCATAGTCCCTTATATGGCCTTTCTGACCAAGTCTGACTTCTTAGCTTCATATTCAAGACCCTCCGTGCTCTGGCCTCCACCTCTGTGCTCTTGTGTATATATCTAAAGGTCTCCAGTTTCTTAAGCTTCCTGACGAGCTCTTGTTCTCAGGTAGATTCTGATCATCGTCCATGGCGGGAAGTGGAAGGGTGGGAACAGAGAGGATGGCTCTGACTCTTTAGGTGTTTCATAATAAAGAAACCCTCAGAGATCTAGGGTGTCTCTTGAGAATCTTCCTTGAAGAATAATGTCTCTCTGGGTTCTAATATGCTCCTTGGAGAACAGCTAGTTCCTCTTTGTTCTTGTCAAAATAAGATAGTTATATTCACAGGGTGGGGTCCCAGTATCTTCGGAGCCCCGACTAAGGTATTTCTTTTTTGTTTGAAAGTAACCATAAAATCAACAGCTTCTTTGATGTCAGCCCAGTATGGTGCTGTGCCAGCTATTTTCTGACAGTTGCCTTGAATTTTTCATTACTGTGGAAAGCAAGAAATGACCTTTGAGGGTTTCACTATCTGTTTGATGTATGTGTTCATTCATATACCTTTCAACACCGTTTTAAAAGGGTCAGAAAAGATACACAATGAATTTGGTAAGAAAAGAGCTGTTATTATTGTTTCTGGCTTATTTCTAAGTTTTTACTTACACTGTACAGATTAAATGTGGTTTATATTTTGGATGTAAATTATATGTAGTATTGCATACACATATGTAATTTTGTCTAGACATTCAAAAGGCAGAGAAAAATGTCTTGAGAATGTGCTAATCCTTTTTTTTGAAAGAAAAATGTATGCTCTCATAAATTAACAAAATTAGCATTTTGTCATAACTTTTTGACCTTGAAATAAAACATCTTAAAAGTGGATATACTCAAAGAATTTTAAACAGCAGATTATAGCTTTTAAGGAGCTGTCAATGAATATATTTAATTTCCTCCAGAAATTTGTTTCCTTCTTGTAAGAGCTGGAATAATTTTATCTGCCTTAACTATTTACTTTGCTTTTTCTTGCTGATTCCCTCTTCTCCCTTGCATTTTGGATGCTACTTTTATTAAGCAAAATTCATTATTGTCTCTGGAAAATGTTCTAGCTGCAGAGAGAAATAAGCATGCCAATTGAACCTTAGTTACTAATACTAGTAAAATTGGTCTGGCACCACGTTTACTCTGGTGGTTTAGCTAGCACTTTGATACCTGGTTCCTAGTTCCCCATTTCCTCGTGACAGTCTTTATTCCTTCTTTAAAGATGCGACAGGTTCAAGTTGACTATTTATGGTTTCTGCGTTCTTTCTTAAGATGTGATAGTATGTTGCATTGCATTTCTGAAGCTCAGTTCTCCTTTTCAATCGTGTGCCAATTTCTCTGGTGAAACTCTTCCATCTGTGTTGGCCAGGGCAATATCTTGGTGCTTTATAATTTGTTGCTTGATGTTACATCTTGTTATTGAGGATTAAATCCAAAAAAGAAGGTAGTTCATTAATATATATTGAGGCACAGTTCTCTTAAACCTATCATTTTTATTTCATAAGTAAAATATATTAGTAAGTTTCATAAAGTTATAAAAGACTTCCATCAGCACTGACAAGTTAATATATTTAGAAAGAGACTTAGAATATGTTTAATTATAAGCTTTTAACCAAAATTCACAGTATTTATGCAAATTTCTATTAAGAATGTCGTTGAAAGCAGGTAGAGAATTTATGCTTAGAGAATTTGAATGACTTTTCCAAGAGGACACATCTAGAGGCAAGTAAGTGCTCTGATGTTCTTTCTTCTGGCTCACACCTCTTCAGATGTATGATCCTCCCCACCCCCTGCCATATACACTGCCTTCTACTGCAGCGATTAAAGAGAACATCTTGTTCTCCCTCTCAGAACAGTGTGCTGCAGTGGATTAGATCTAGGCTAACCAGGCAAGGAAAATGATGGAAAAATTTGGGCTGGCTCGCTGCAAAGAGTTTCTGTAGGATTGCTTTACTCCTGGAAATGTGCCATAAGCCAGCTTTGACCAGAGGAGGGTTAGCGCAGGTCAGCTATTTTTAATTCTTGAATAAATCCATCTCATAGGATTATTGTGCTTCTCAGACGTACACTGAGATTTTAAGTCACTAAGATGATCTAATACCTTCTCAAGGCTCTTCTGTACTTTAACAAATTCTGTGTGTATATGTTTGAGGGTGGGTGGATGGGGAGGAGATAGTTGGAGAACTGAGGTGCTGTGTGGTCATGGATTTATTGGCTCAACTCTAATAGCAACCAGAGTATTTTCAGGAGTTCACAGGCTCTAAAATGCTCACGGGGGGATGCAGAACGAGGTCTGGGGCACCTGGCACAGATATATAGAATGCATCAGAACAAACGTGTGTGCACTTAGCATATTGTTTCAGACCACACTTTCTGCATGAGACAATTAAGGGCATTAACCCCTAAACCATGGACTCATGTTTTGTAAACCATTTTTATTTAAAATTCCCTTGTGTCAGGGTTTCATGTTGAATCTAGACAATCAGAAATGGTTGTTTTTGGCTAGCAGGCTGGATTTGGCCGGCTTCCATGTCTACACAGTTGGCCTTGTTGTGTTCTCAAAGGTTTTGAAATGATTTATGTTCCGCCCTTGGTTAAGACTCTTATTATCTCTCAACTGTCCCTATAGTGTGACTGATTCATATTTGAAAGGACAAAAGGTCAGAGCTACCCCAATATTCTATTGTAACAGGGAATCCATAACGCAATTTGCTTAATATAGTATCTGACAAAGCAGGCTGTGTAATCTTTCTACGTCTGTCAATGTGTGAAAAACAGAAAATAACAAATATCACACGTGCTTGGTCAGCTTGACATGACTTGCAGGTGAATTTTCCTAATATGGAATTGGCTTTAAAAATCTGTCATAAAGATTATTACTATGAGATGCACTCTGAACATTTTTTAAAATATGAAATTAATTGAAAAAAGGTACCCCAGTCACCTGGAAATATTGTTATGAGTGCTAAAGTGTCACATTTCTCAATCTTGACCACATTCCATCATGATGTTTTTATTCGTAGAGATTCATGGTGAGCATTTAAAATTAGTTATATGAGCCTGGCTGGTGTGGCTCAGTGGTTGAGCATCGACTTATTAACCAGGAGATCATGGTTTGATTCCTGGTCAGGGCACATGCCCCAGTTGTAGGCTCATTTCCCAGTAGGGCACATGTAAGAGGCAGCCAGTCGATGTTTCTACCTCATCGATGTTTCTATCTCTCCATCTCCCTCTCTCTAAAATCAATACAGATATATTAAAATAAGTTATGTACTCTTATAGATTTTTTTCTGTTTTTAAAATGGAAAACCAATATGCAAAAATATCCACAGGGATCATCTATGCACAAAACTTCAATCAGGTTTTCAACTTGTGGACAGCCTGAGGATTTTTGCTCCCCTGGACAGATGATAAAATGGGGAATGTTGTAGAATGCAATGAAAAATGTTCAAGAAGACTTGGATATTAATTTAGCCATTGGCAAAAAAATTACGTTTTTTTATGACAATGTCTTCATTCAATAAAAATGTTGTGTTTGTACTGTGTTCTTCAAAAGATACTAGATGCTATATCTTGGCTCAGAAGGAGCTTATAGTCTGCATATGTGTATGTGAATGTGTGTATGTGTGTATGCACATACATGTTGCAAGATGGGATGGAGTACAAATAGACAAAACAGTAGCTTTCTGCTGTATTTGAGGTGTGCACAGGGTGCTAGGGCTAGTTTTTCTTTTTTGGGGGGGACAGACAACCCAACTTTGAGGAGGTTGTTCAGGGAAAAATTCTCGAAGGTAATAATGACCTCTGAAACCTGAAGAATGAATGCAGTGTAGGTAAGGGAGAGGAATTGTGAGGAGGGGGTGTGTGTGACTGGCAGTGGCGTTCCTAGAAGTGGTAGCATTATTGTCGGGCCAAAAGCAAAAGAGAGGATAGTGTGTTCAGGGACATTTTCTTTGTTGGAATAATTAAAATGATAAGATTCACTTTTACTTTTTACAATGAACAATTCTTTTATATTGGGCTTCTTTACAGCTATTCTTTTTTTTTTGGCCAGGCATTGAAAACATTTTCAACATAATTTATTGCTCCTTAAGAGTATCTTGGCTCTTCAGCATATTTTCCTCTCTGGAGTTGACTGTGAAAGCTTTTATAAATGTTGACACTAACTTCAAGTATACTGCTGCCAGTTTGTATAAAACAATAACATTTCATAATATATGTACTGCAATATTTTTCTACCAGGTTCTCTGGTTTTACATTCTTTTCTGTGTATTTCTTTTGTGAGTTGAAAGACATTTTCTTTGTCTTTTTCACATGTGATGTGACAGAGAAGCTGTTAAAATGATTGATTTATTGAAGATTCTTTATATGATGGCACATTCCAGATTTAATGTGATGACATAAAAATTTCCCGCATTTTACAGATTTATTTGTTCAGGGAATGTGTTCTCAACTCCATGATACTAAGTACTTAATGAGAAATGTAGGTTTCTGGGTATAAGAACTTCGGTGGTTGAATATTTAGTGACTTTTCTGACAGATGTCACCTTGAGGTACTTGAGCTTGGCTTTAATTATTTAAGGTGAAAAATAATTTAAAAAATAAGAAAACAAATATATTTTCTGGTTTTAAGAAAACAGAAGATGTTTCCAAAAATGTTTTTTTTTTCTTTTCCTGCTTTTTGGAAAGCTGTATCAGAAGTCCATGATTTTTCTTGGTTTTGTTTATCGATTTTTGTAGCAGAATCACTTTTATGATATAATTTAATAATAATAATAATGAAACTCTCTGTAAGATGTAGGCCCAGGTTCTGAGAGAGATACAAATTACTTTTGTGATCCTGGGCCAGTCAATTAAAATATTTGTGGCATGTTTTTAAATGTATTATTCATTTATTTAATCAAAAGGTATTAACCATGCATCATGTGCATGATGGTACATTCAATTTTGTGGGGACTTTAGTGGGGGAGAATTTTAGAAATTAGTAGAAGAAATTAGACATACACGAAGTAGTAGAAGAAATTAGACATACACAAACATTGTTATAATGCAAATACAGACACACACACACACACACACACACACACACACACACACACACACAGCAAAGCAGGAAATGCTACTAATGCAGGACAGCTAGCATAGAATGAAGGGGGCTACTCAGGATGGAAAACTTATTTTGAGTTGAGGAGGAGGGGGACCTGAGGAAATATTTGAACTGGCCCTTGAATAGAATTTGAATTTAGGAAGGTGAGGAGAATAGAAGAAATGGTGTTAGAATTAGAGGAACAGCTTTAAGATAAGGCTTAGAGTCAGTAAGTCCCGTCTCTCCTGCTTACTATTTAAATGCTTAAAGGAAGTTAGAAGACCTTCCCAGAAGTTGGTTTCCTCATATATAAAATAGGACTAACAATGTGATCCTTTTGGGTTGCTGTAAGAATTAGGAATATTGTCTTTGTGTGACCAAAAATTCTACTCTTGCTATAATCTAATTATCTTTTCTTTCATGGTTAGTATTATTTATTTATTTATTTTTTAAAATAAATCTTTATTGTTCATATTATTACAAATGTTCCTCATTTTTTCCCCCTCCATTGCTCCCCTCCATCAAGTTTCCATCCCACCCTCTGCCCTTTCCCCATCCCCCATTGTCCTCATCCCTAGGTGCAGTTTATGTTCAGTCTTTTCCCATCCCCCCAACTCCCCTTTTCCCTGAGAATCATCAGTCCACTCCCCTTCCATACCTCTGATTCTATTATATTCACCAGTTAATATTGTTCATCATGATTTTTACTTTCCTTGGTTTTTAGATTCACTTGTTGATAGTTATGTATTTGTTATTCATAATTTTTATCTTTATTTTCTTCTTCCTAAAGAACCCCCATCAGCAATTCATATAATTCTGGTTTGGCAGTGATGAACTCCTTTAGCTTAAATTTATTTGTGAAGCTCTTTATCTGGCCTTTGATTCTGAGTGACAGCTTTGCTGGGTAGAGTATTTTTGGCTGTAGGTTCTTGTTATTCATCACCTTGAATATTTCTTGCCATTCCCATCTGGCCTGCATGGTTTCTGTTGAGAAATCAGCTGACAGTCATATGGGTGCTCCTTTATAGGTAACTACCTGCTTTTCTCTTGCTGCTTTTAATATTCTCTCTTTGTCTTTTGCTCTTGGAATTTTAATTATGATGTGTCTTGGTGTGGTCCTCTTTGGATTCCTTTTGTTTGGGGTTTGTGTGCCTCTTGGACTTGTAAGTCTATTTCTTTCACCAGGTGGGGGAACTTTTCTGTCAATATATATTTTTTTTCAATATGTTTTCAGTATCTTGCTCTCTGTCATCTTCTGCGACGCCCATAATTCTGATGTTGGTTCACTTGAAGTTGTCCCAGAGATTTCTTACACTATCTTCAACTTTCTGGATTCTCTTGTCTTCTTGCTTCTGTGGAGGACTGTCCTCTGGCTCTTTGTGTTCCAAATCTTTGACTTGATTCTTGAAATCTTCCATTCTGTTTTTAGGACTCTGTATAATATTTTTTATTTCAGAGAATGTATTCTTTACTTCTAGTTAATCCTTTATTATTTCTTATTGATCCTTTATTATTTCTAGTTGATCCCTTTTCATATCTTCATAGGTCTCATTTATTTTATCAGCCCTTTCTAGGAGATTCTTGAACAACCTTATAAGCATGGTTTTGAACTCTATATCCAGTTGCTTTTTGTCCTCCATTTCTTCGTTTGTGATCTGTTTCCTCGTCTCGGCATTTTCGCTGCTTCCCTGAGTTGGTAGGTTGGGAGGATCAGCTGTGTCTATGCCAGGAGACAGCCTTATTCCACTAGACTTGGAAACCTGCAAAAGCCTGTGTGTTTAGCTTAGATGGGGCAGAGTTTCAGGGTGGAGCCTACAGCCTTGGCCTCAGGTTAGCCCCGCCCTCTGAGGTTCCTGAGTCTCAGTGTACCTCAGTGTTCTTTGGTATTTGCTGCAAGCACCTCTGAGAGAAAGGTACTTAGAGTTTTGCCTGCTACCAGACAGTCTAGTCTCTCTCCCAACGAGCCCGCAACTGGGGTTCAGTGCAGTTGGAAGTGGGGTTAAGAGCAGTCTGGAGCTTATGTCTCCTTCCCACTAGGGCAATTCAGTGGCCCAATCAGCCTTCTATTCTGTGCGTGTAATGTATGAGACTCGGGTGCTCTGCCTTTCACCACTTCCCTGAGCCTCTGCCTTACAGCCCAGATTACCTCTGTATGAGACCGGGGCCCGAGGGTCTCGCCCAGAACTGGGGTTCAGTGCAGTCAGAACTGGGGCTCAGCATAGTCTGGAGCTTTTATCTCCTTCCCACTGGGGAACGCCAGCTGCCCCCTCCTCTCTGGCTCTGTCCTCTCCCCACACGCGTACCTAGTCTCCATACCTTAGGCTTTACAGCTCCTCTGATTTTCCTTCTGGTTTTCTCTTTCCTTCTAGTTGTAGAATTTCTAGTCAGTCAACTTTCCTGTAGTTCTGGATAATATCCACTTTATATTTTAGTTGTATTTTTTGAAATTGTTGAGTGAGGCTGCAGTTAGGCATTTACCTATGCCACCATCTTGGTTTTCTTCCTCATGGTTAGTATTTTTTAGAATTGAATATTTTCCCAACTGCTTTGCCATTTTATATACTTTTCATAAATAAATTGTTCATTCCATCTATAATCTGTTCCATGGTTCTGTTTTTAAACTAACACCTCATTGTCTTAATTGTGGTAGCTTTCAATTGACATCTAGCAGAGTAAGTTCTTTTGCTATGTTTTTCTTTTTTAATAGAATCTTTTTAATATTGATTCTTTCCATTTGTATACATGTGAGAATCAATTTTTCAGATTACACACACAGCTGTTTTGGGGTTTTTATTGGAATTGCACCAAATCTGCAGATAAATTGAGTTTCAGTCCATGAATATTTATTTAAGTTTTCTTTGATTTTACTCAATAGTATTTTATAAAGTTCTACATAAAAGTTTTATACATTTTTTTGTTAGATTTATTCCTAGATATCTTACTTTGTAGATTTTTTTAAGTGGACTCTTTTTAAAACCTCATATTCTAATTGTCTTTAGTCCTGCAAACTTATTAAGCTAACACATTATCTTAAAAATATTATCCACAGGTTCATTTAAATTTTGTATATGTTCAATTTTTCCATATGAGTAATAAAAAATAGGACTAGGGATAATATATATGAAGTGTCTGACATGTAATAGTTGTTCACTAAATGTTAGCAATTGTTATGGATAGAATGAAGGACCTTCAACTGGTGAATTCCCAAGTTTGCTTTCTGTACTGTGTTTCTGTGATCTTAATGTTGATATATTTGCTCAGAGTACGTATTATAGAATCTTCACACGAAAGTTAAACTCATAATACCTATAGGTTGGAAGTTGAGAGAGAATAGGCGTACTTCACTCCCCATTGAGGGCAGGTGTTTTTTTCAAAGCAGTTCTTGCCTTTGCTGAATCCTATGGCTTGAAAAGTTCTCTTTATATTAATTGAAATCTGTGGCTTTCCAACTTCATTCATTAGTCCTCTAATCATTTATTTCAGAGCTATCAAACAATAGTACTGCTTTTACTCAAATCTCAAATATCTAACAGGCACAAATAATTTTCTTTTATGGGTTCCTTCGAGTACTTTCATTTCTAGATCAAATACTTTTGGGTCTTTCATGTACTAATCATATGACATAATTAAATATAAGACTCCTTACCCTTTTGGTTAGCTTCCTATGTATGCATTTCAACTTTCAAATGTCTATTTTGAACTGTGGTCCCCAGAACTAAATAAAGTCACATTGATTAGGCCTATTTAGAGATGAGTTTAGCAGATCTTGCTTGATCTAGAGTTTAGACCAGCTCATTGGCTTTTGCCTGTGGGATTTTACAAAATGCACAAAGCCAGGGCTAACTCCAAAGTATTCTGATTTATTATATCTGCAGTTGAGCTAAGATATTTGCATTCTTAAAAAAAACACAGCTGATTTTAATATCTAGCCAGGGATAAAAATTACCCATCTCTAGACACTATATTCAAGATCTTGTAATGTTTATGGTGGCCACATAACACCATTTGTGCCAAATTTGGGAACAATTGAAGCCATTAATAGCCCTTTTCTAAATTTGTACACTGCATTTTCTAGGACCTAAATCTAGAAATCACTTATTTCTATTGCAGCTCATCTTGGACATTTCTGGCTATCATTCTATTTGATAGAATCCCATATTATTTTCAACCTCACATGTCTTATTCAGGTAACCTTTAAGGATTCATTCATTCAGGGTAGTCATTCCTGAATGATAAATATAACGAAAGATTCAGATTCAGGTCTGCCCTTTATTTATCACTAGGCTTTTTTGGTGACTGTAATGCATTGCTCTCACTTTTCCTATTTGACATATTTGTTATTTTTCCTAATGATTTGCCTCACCTTTCCTTTCTAAGTCATAATAATACCTATAGGCTGGAAGCTGAGAGAGAATAGGCCTTAAAATGCTGCAAAACAAGAGCAGAACCCCCTCACCCCCTCCGGCCTAGCACTGAAGTGATGGACATTGTCTGTCTTTTTGCAAGCATCTCATAAAATGATATTGCTGTTGGTTAGTTAGGCTGATTTTGTTTGCAAGTATCAGCAACCCCAACTTAACATGCCTTAAATAATGAGGGGATTCATTATTTTATATGGCAAAAACTCCAGATGTAGGGCAGTCCCCAGGTTAGTTAATCCAACAACAGTGTCATCAAAATCATACTTCACATTGATCTTTCTACTCTGCCAACCTCAGCATCTCCTTTCAGGCTGACTTCCCTCAAGGTCTCAAGATGAGTGTTGCAGTTTCATAACAACATGCAGACATGACAACATCCAGGAGCCGATACAGCTTTCTTCTGTGTCTCTTTAAAAAAACCTCTCATCAGCCTGAGCTACATCACATGTTGTGGCATAAAGCAATCACTGGCAAAGAGAACTGGACACATTCTGATTCACCCCCAGGTCTGGGGCTGGGGCTGGCTCCAGAAATAGGGCCATCTCCCCTGAAGCCAATGAAGGGTTGATGCCTGGTAAAGATTAGGGCTTCATGAGTATAGGTTCTGAACAACTTTGGGATTTTGTGAGCAAGGAATAAAAAGGAGTTTAGGGAGTAACTTCTGGGTGGGCAACTCCTAGTATTCATTATACTACTAACTCAACAGAATTTTCCTTTTTCAGAGAGTAGATCCTGCTCTAATGCCACTGAAAATATTATCCAAATAGTGAGATGCTGTGAGTAGTGGCTGGTTGCTGAAGATCAAGGAAACATTTTATAGGGCAGAGGTGACAGGACAAACTATTCTGCTGACCACAGGGTAACACTTTATTTCTCTCTAAAGCAAATTAATTAAAGCCTATTTTTTCATATAATTTCTACGTGCCTCCAGATTAATCTTCTGGTCATGCTTGTTGGCTTTATGTACAACTGCTCTGTCTTAATGAGAAGGGATATTCGGCTCTTAGAAGCAACAGCTCCTTTATTTTTTCTTCTCTCTGACAGACTCACACCAACTCTTTTGAAAAGAATTAAAATTAAACCTTTACAATTGGGAAGTAATGGGGGGAAAAAAGGACTAATTGAGATCACTGACAGAAGAAACTATCCGGGAGGAAAAAAACATACTGTACTCTTCAAAGAGCTGGATAATTAAACACAAAAATTTGCTTGAAAAAGTTCATAAAATGTCAACGTAATATTACTTCTAATTGATCCCAGTGAAGTCTAGAGTCAGGAAACTGAGAGAAATTGATATGGGAAAAATACAGTCTGAGGAATTCTTATACCATGAATTACCCAATGCCTTTCAGAAGGAAAACATGAGTCTGTGGCTTCATTGGTTTCAATGCTAACTTGAAGGAAAGAGGAACAGATTGCATGGAGGGACCTGGAGAGCATTATGCTAAACAAAATAAGCCAGTCAGAGAAAGACAAATATCGCATGATTTCACTCTTACATGGAATATAATGAACAAAATAAACTGATTAACAAAATTGATCCAGAGACATAGAAGCATGGAACAGACTGTTGAATCTCAAAGGGAAGGCTAGGGTGGGTGGGTGGGTGGGAAGACATCCACCAAAGAACTTATATACATACTAGAGGCATGGAGCATGGATTTGTGTACTGGTGGGGACCTTGGCCTGGTCTGTGGGGATTGGGCTAAAACTGGCCCTTTGACATCCCCCAAGGGGTCCTGGATTGTGAGAGGGCACAGGCCAGGCTGAGGGACCCCACTGATGCATGAATCCATGAACTGGGCCTCTAATATGTGTATAAGATCTTTGGTTAATTTCTTTCCGCCCTCCCTCCTCCCCCCATTCCCTCTGAGATTTACCAGTCTGTTCCATGTTTCCATTCCTGTGGTTTCTGCTCCTGCGTTGAGCATCTTCCCTCGGTAGTCAGGGCATGTCATAGCTATCGGCCGGTTGGTCAGCCTCCCCTTAGGCTTTTATATATAGTATGCATAACCCATGGACACTGACACTAGGGTGGTGAAGGCCTGGGGTGGGGGACAGGGTGGGCTCAAAGAGGTCAATGGGGGAAAAAGAGGACATATGTAAGACTTCCAACAATAAAGAAAAAAAAAGATGAACAGATTTATGAGGACATATAGCATAGAAATATGTGTCAGAAGAAAATGAAATATGAGTTCCAATTCATTGCGACATATGTTTATGTCCAGAATTTACCTACATTTTTTCATTTAACATTTGCAAACACTTTGAGGCAATTACAATGGAGGCAGGTATAATCATGAGGAATTATATAATTTGAAATTGTAATTTGTCAGGCAAAAAGGAGACTTTTCTTTTTGCACACATGTCAGTCTAATGTTGTGCATACTGGCTCATCTCAATTCTAAGGTGAGTGTACAAAAGCCTATGCATGGGTCAGAGTTGAACAATTATTAAGCAATGTTATCAGATACATGTTCTCAAAGTCTCATTGTATTTAATAAATTCAGTAAATCAGAAAAGAGTTACAAAATCAAATTTGCCAGCCATTCACCTTGAGAACTGCAATCTTTCATTTTGCAGATATGCATATATTTTTAAGTTGACGAAATATAGTTATATGTACATCTTCAATATGTAATAGAATTCCCCTGAATCACTTCAATAGCTTTGAAGTTAAAAACTTTTTTTCTTTTGGTTTTAAAAAAGGCTGATTAGCATGAAACGGAATTTAAAATACTACTTCAATAATTTTAAAATCTAGATATGGAATAACTTAAAAAAGATACAGTCTGATAATAAATATTGGTGTGGACAGAAAGGGGATGTAGAAGGAAAGGAAACACAGGTCTGTACCTCAAAGTGCACTGGGCTTACATACAAAGGCACCATATGGGTTCCACGCAATTATTTTTACTGCTTGTCAGCACTCAGGGTCACCATTGCTTCAGCCCAAATAAAGAAGCTCGTTAGTAAAAGATGTCCTAGAGAACAGCATGACTCATTTACTTGAGAAATCGAAGGCAAAAGAAACCCCTAGCTAATAATATTTTGGAGTTATTTTTGAGAAGAGACGAGATGTAGAGAAATTACTAAAAGTATAAAGGGCAATTCTGAATGAAAAATTCATTCCAGATCAGCTAGTTTGGAAATGAGCACCGTTTTCATGTATGCCATTAAATATGACCTTACCTGGAATCGTACTGGTATTATTCCTATATTTCAATTGCTGAAGGTGGGAATCAGTCCCCAAGGTAATGCCTTCTAGTGTTTTCTTAGGAACCAGTAAAACCTGGACTGAGCGCTTGTGCAAAAAAGGAAGGAAGGCAAGGACAGAGGAGAATCACTTGGGACTTCAGGCAGGTAGTAAAGCCACCTTCAGAGTTTTTCATTAACATTCTGCACAGTAAGCATCCTAGGGTTGTTTTTTTGTAGCAATGAGCACAAGCAGAAAATAATACAGATAAAGCTCATAAATATTTTGTTTGTCATAGACATATTGACATAAAGCTCATCTCTTTTCTCTCCTGGGGGAAACAATTTATTGAGAAAATGTCTTATTTCCTCTTTGAGCGGTGTATTCTGCTATAGATGAGCTTTCAACAGTAAAATTCATCCTGAAAACAAATTTGTGAAAGATTTCAGTAAAATTCCCTCTCTGAAAAGACTTATACTCCCAAGAGATCACGGCAGGCCTCAAATACAGTTAAAAAGAGACAGGGAGAGAAGGAATCAATATGCAAATTTGTCTTGAGGGGTTCTCCTGGGCTGACCTGGGCTTTGTCATGCCGGCTGCACAGGGTGATAATCAGCAAGTCGACAACCAATCAATTTTGGCTTCACGCTGAAGTGGGTGTCAAAGCCTGGAGCACAAGTAACCCAATGACCTCAAGCCAGTTACCAAGTAACAGCTGGATACTCTTACGTATTCGATGACAATGAGAATGACAAAGCCATGGGCATCGTCTTGGTTGCCCCCAATGTACAGCTAAAAATCTAACCTTGAAGAAAGTAAGGTTTTGAAATAAAAATTCATGTCATTTTTATAGAGAAAGATATAAACCGTTGATGTTAGGCCAAGTCTGATCGTTTTAAGTGTGGCCGCTGGGAGTAGTTTGTAACCATCAGACCTCAGTAAAATGTTTATTCTGATTAAAAGTCCCGATTTAGACATTTACTCTAGGTCTGTCAGCGCTCAGAACCTGGCTCAAAGGGGTAGGTACTCAGGAAGCGCTTTCTGGGTGGCTGGGTTCTAATAACTCCCCATCCCACATGCTGTTCCTTCCCACCTTCATCAGGAGAAAGGAAAATTGGCTTTTCTTCAAAGACCTCTCAGCCCGTGCGGGACAATAAAGATGACACCGCGGGCCCCTCTTTGTTGGGGAACTTATTGGAGGTAGAGTCACCGCTAACCTACAGTATGATGTTATCTGGAGAATTAGGAGGGTCCGGGCGACTCCTGTGCAACTCTTGCCTCCTGACAGCTGTATTCTTCGACTCTTCCAAGGACGGGAGAAGGGCTCATTAAGTCCAGGATTTCCCCAGCTGGCTGTGTAAAAACCCGACAGTAAAGCTGCGGAAGAGCAAGGCCTCCTGCGCTGCCAGCAGCCAGCAGCCAGCGGGGCATTCACTTCTGACACATGAAAGGGGGCAGTCCAAGCCTCAGGGCCAGGGGTGTGGGCAGAAACCTGGCTGTGATTCTTGACTTTAAAAAGTTCCCGCTGGACAAGACCTACAGATGGGGAGACGGAGGGCACACGTGGCGTGCGGACTCTCTGCAAGTGAGATTTCATGCTGACTTTGGGAGATCACCAGGCCGGCCTTCTCCAGGATCAGAATGTGGTTGCCCAGGCCCGCATCCCCCCTGTCTGAAATGCAGCTTGGGCTCCCTAAATCTCTGCTCTCCATATAGAATAATGTAATTTTCTTTTCTTTTTTTTAAATACATTTTTTAATTGATTTTAGAGAGGAAGGGAGGGAAGGAGAGAGGGAGGGAAAGAAGGAGGGAGGGAGGGAGAGAGAGAGAGAAAGAGAGAGAGAGAGAGAGAGAGAGAGAGCAATGATGAGAGAATCATTGATTGGATGCCTCCTGCATGCCCCTACTTGGGACCATGCCCACAACCCAGCATGTGCCCTTGACTGGAATGGAACCCAGGACCCTTCAGTCCACAGGCTGATTTATCCACCGAGCCAAACCAGCCAGGGCTGTAATTTTCTTTTTCATCTACAACTGATGTGATTCACTGATCTTTACCTTGTGTGGTTGACTTTCATTCTTCAGCTCTGAAAAATGTCTGTTTTCCTAAGCAGTTCTTACAAGACATCTCAACTTAGATGTCGGTTGGCTTGTGGTGTCTGTGTTTTAGTTTTATATGTTGTAATGCAGGCCCCCAGATAGGAGTAAAACAGAAGTCTACATCCTAAAAACATCAAGTGGTTTCAAATGGAATTTAAAAAAAGTATTTTATTGATTTTTTTTTTTACAGAGAGGAAGGGAGAGGGATAAAGAGGTAGAAACATCAATGAGAGAGAAACATCCATGAGCTGCCTCCTGCACACCTCCTACGGGGGATGTGCCCATAACCAAGGTACATGCCCTTGAGCGGAATTCAACCTGGGATCTTTCAGTCCACAGGCCGATGCTCTATCCACTTAGCCAAACTGGTTAAGACAGGGAATTTTTTAAAAGCAGATTTGTTTTGGTTTTGGCTGCTGTATATAAACTGGATAGCATATAAACAACAGGCATTTATTTCTTACAGTTCTGTAGGCTATAAGTCTGAGATCGGGATGCCAGAGTGGTTGGATTCTGGTGAGGACCCTCTTCCAGGTTTTAGACTGGCAACTTTTCATTGTCATTTCAAACAGCAGGAGAGTGAGCGAGTTCTCTGGCCTCTTCTTATAAGGGCACTAATCCCATTCATGAGGGCTCCCCCATCATGGCCTAATTACCTCCCATAGTTCTCGCCTCCTAATACCATCACGTTGGGGATTAGATTTTAACACATGGATTTTGGAGGGACGTGGACTTTGAGTCCATAACAGGATGTGTACAGAATATGATATACTGTGGGGACAGTGAAATCAATAACTCCCTAAGTCCATGGGAAAATATTCAAGTGGAAACATGACTAGAAAACATGCAGAGGGAAGCAGCACCCAGATCAGGAATGAGACAGCCTGGATTTCTAACTAATTGTCTCTTTGAACGGTGCACCCAGACCTCCAGGCCTCAGGAACAGTTTTGTAGGAGGTTATGCATTCCTCCCTGAGTGATGCTATTAATGACTTTTAACAATCAGAGTCAAATACGGAAAAAGTGCTGAGACCATAATAACTGTCACCCTTAACTGCTGATCACTGATTCGCACCTCCCAGCTCACTTCCAGGGAGTTCTCTCTCTTCCCAGCTGCCTACACCGCAGGCAGAAGCCATGGGTTTAGAAGAGGACCTTGCCGACGGGGCAGGAGAGTGAATCACACAATCCTGGGGTTAGAAGTATCTTGGGGGAGGCCTCTGAGCAAGGTGAATTTATAAAGTACTGAGAGTGTTACTGCTTCTTGAAGATTGTCATGGAATTGCATGAAAGAAGAGAGGGGGTGGAAGGTCTATATTGAGAAATGCTTTGTCACTTCTAGTGACACACATCTTGTTTTCTACGTAAGCCCATTTTCCATTGCAGCGCATCGGCATTTTCCTCTGTAGACTTGAGGGCCATCGTCACATTGGGCTTATTTTTTGACTCTGGTAGTCCCCATTGCTTTGGCTCTTTTGAAAAATAACCACAACAAAACACTTCCAATTTTTCTCCTTCACTTACTTATACTATTCCTGTATCTCACTTTTAATGCTAATGAATGAAACTACCCTACACAATTCTGATTATGTGGCATATTCTGGCCCTTTTGGGTCAGATTTCTTTATTATATTTCTCAACATTGTGTTTTTAACATTTGTACTCCAAGTACGGCACGTGTCTGCTGAATTTCTAGCCCTTTCTACAATGTTCGTATTTAGTTCTTTTGCATACTGTATGAATTCCTGACTCTGGTTTTTAAAAAACTTTTTCTCATTAAGTCTCTCATCTGTTTTACATTCTGTTTCCAGGTCCCCCTGCTTGTTTCACATTAAATGACCTCAGACAATAAACCTCCCCGCTCAGAAACTTCTTTTTTTAAAATATATATTTTATTGATTTTTTACAGAGAGGAAGAGAGAGGGATAGATAGCCAGAAACATCGATGAGAGAGAATCATCCATCAGCTGCCTCCTGCACACCCCCCATTGGGGATGTGCCCGCAACCAAGGTACATGCCCTTGACCAGAATCAAACCCGGGACCTTTCCTTACCTTGGCATCCATGCCCCTCATCTGACCTAATAATTTCTCCTTATTCACTGTTTCCCCTAAAAAAACCCCATCAGTCTGCTCAGACCTGTCTCCCCAGCACCCCTCAGGCACGGATCCCTCAGCCTGGCTGCTGTGTCTCCGCTGCTCTCACCACCTGCTCTCAGCCCTCTTCCTATTGCTCCCCAGTGATCTGACGCCCGCCCGTGCGTTAAGTACCCCTTCTTGGCGAGATGTCCTCTAGCTCTCCTCAGACGCGTCATACTGTCACGTGCTGTCTGCGACTCCTGCCTCCCCTACCTGCCCTGCAGAGCCATGCCATTTGGTGTCATGAAATGGAGCAGAGCAGGATGTTTATCTTTTTTTATTTTCCATTTTCATATTGAATTGTATCCTTTTTATAAAAATAGGACTCTTATTTTGTTTTGTCGGGGCAATTGAAACGAGTTTCAATTTTCTGGAGTGGTGCAATCATGAGTGACTAATTTTCTTTTCTAGATATATTTGTGTTTCCCAAAACACTGCAGTTAGTGTTTTTATAATAGTAACAACAAGTCCTTATTATGTGGCAACAAACATATAGAGCAGGTAATCCTATCCCCATTATGCATGTCAGGTAATGTATTTCAACCCTACCGAAGTCTGACTCCAGAGCCAAAGCTCTTAACCATTGTTGTCCTTTTAATGAGCAGGGGGGGAAAAGAACTTTATTTTCTCACATTTTTTTGAGAGCATTAGTATCCCTCTTTTATATATCAGTTACAAGATGAGATATTTGTCATTCCTTTATTCAGGGTTCTGCAGGTTATATGTTGGCCACACCAATATTATCCCCATGTCTTTCTCATGTGACTAAAATGCTGTATATGGGGTCTGTCACTTCCTCCTGAATCTGTGAGTATGGGTTTGTGACTGCTCCAACTAATACACTATGTGTGATGAAAGTGATATTCTACCATACATTGCTCATCACTTACTGAGTCATCAGGCCTGGTTCGTTCTCTCTCTCTCTCTCTCTCTCTCTCTCTCTCTCTCCCTTCCTCCCTCCCTCCCTCCCTCCCTCCCTCTCCCTCTCTCTCCTTCTCTCCTCCGTTCCTCTTGTAAGCTAGTAACAATGAATACACACTATTAATGAAGAGGGAGAGGGACGAGAACAGAGTAGACAACATTTTGAAGTAAACTGTAGAATTGCAGATTTGCATGTAAAGAAAAAACATTTATTTTGAGGAAATAGAAATATATATATATATATATATATATATATATATATATATATATATTAAAGTGAACATGAGAAAAAGCTGGGTCAAGAAAGAGATGGCACTCTTTAAGACATGTTTCTACAGGTGGCACACAAATACCATTTGGTTGTAGCATCATGGCAAATAATATGAAAGATGCATTGTTCCTGATACTTGGCACTTAAAAAATATATACCATCAACTTGATAAATGACAGCATCCTTATCATTCCTCATTCATAGGGTAGTTGAGTTATTTCTGAATACTGTTTTTGTTTGTTTTAATATGTTTTTACTGAGAGAGAGAGAGAGAGAGAGAGAGAGAGAGAGAGAGAGAGAAACATCAATGAGAGAGAAACATCAACCAGCTGCCTCCTGCACATCTCCTACTAGGAATCCAGTTACAATCTGGGCATGTGCCCTGACTGAGAATTGAATCTGCCACATGGTGCATGGGACAGTGTATAATCAGCTGAGCCACACTGGCCAGGGCTGTTTTGGAATACTTTTAATTGTCATGTTGTACTCATTCTATATAGTCTAAAAGTCAATATCTAAAAGGTGATTTCTTTTTTTAATATTTTTTCATCTGTATATTATTAGTTCACTGCTTTGACACTTATCTGGCAAAATCTAACTATTGGTCACGTATAAATTCACTAAATATTTTTGTAAAATATTTTTCTATATATTGGCATTCCATTTATTATAGTTTTATATTAATTTTATTACAGTTTAATATGCAATTTTCACATGTATTTAATTAATCTCTCTTTTGTCTAATGATTTTTACTTCATCTTTGTAATAGTTAAAAGTTATATCATTCTCAGATGAGAAGAAAAACTCTTTTACATCAAAATTGTTTCAAATTATTTTTTCTTTTTGAAATGTAGAGCCATGAAGTTGTGAATTATGGATTTATATATTCTTTTCCACACTGACATTTTTGTGAATAACTATCATTATTAATAACAGTTCTTTCATCTATTATTGTTACTGTATTTTGGCATTTATTAAAATCTTATAAAAATTATATTTTATATTTTATTGATTTTTTACAGAGAGGAAGAGAGAGGAATAGAGAGTTAGAAACATCGATGAGAGAGAATCATCAATCAGCTGCCTCTTGCACACCCCCTACTGGGGATGTGCCCGCAACCAAGGTACATGCCCTTGACCAGAATCGAACCTGGGACCTTCCAGTCCCCAGGCTGACGATCTATCCACTGAGCCAAAACGGTTATGGCGATCTTATAATAATTTGATTTATCTTCTTGACTAGCTTTTCTATTTTATTTTTCTGTTAGTTACTTTATGGTTTCAGTAATTTTCTCTTTATAACATAGAAGGTTAGTATCTCATAAGAGTGAGCCCAAAAGCCATGGGGAAGAACCATGGTTTATGAATGTCTAGAAGACTGATTTTTTCCCTTTATTCCAATTTAAGATGTAATAGATAATTTTCCCTTGTCACTTGTCCTTGGTAAAAGGCATTTCAAAAAATTGCACACTTTTTTGGCTTCTACATGTTCTTATTTCTAGGCTTCCATCTTTCTAGGTTTACTAATAGATATTTACTATTAGGCTATTAAAGTTCCAGGCTCTAAGATCCCTGTATTAGCAAATACCACCTACATTAGTAAATGCTTTACAATGCTTTTAAAGTATGTTTGTTGTATTTTATCAAGCATTTCTAGGTGTTTTGAAGCTGAGATTTACTAGTTTTAGATTTACTAGTGTCTATAATATCAGAAGCAGAAATTCCCTGATAGAGCACCATACAGTTTTTATTTTGTTCCATTTTTCTGTCATACTGTGGTAGTAAACTATGGAGTCATTCAACTATAATTTTTATTTTCTAGGATTTTTAAATGTTTCTTCCATTTAGGTACTGCATGGGTTTTCTGTGCGTGTATACTTTTAGTGTGAAAATGTTCTTCTATTGCCAAAACCGGTTTGGCTCAGTGGATAGCGTGTTGGTCTGTGGACTGAAGGGTCCCAGGTTCGATTCCCGTCAAGGGCATGTGCATTGGTTGCGGGCACATCTCGGTGGGCGGTGTGCAGGAGGCGGCTGGTCGATGTTTCTCTCTCATCGATGTTTCTAGCTCTCTATCCCTCTCCCTTCCTATCTGTAAAAATTCGATAAAATATATTAAAAAAGAAAAAGAAACTATTCTTCTATTGTGTCAGTTTATTTTTTATATCCTCCACCAAAATTCTTGGTTCCTAGAATGGGGGTAGAAAGGAAGGGTTAATTTAGTTTAAAAATGTTAGTTAATTTTCAAATTTTTGGGACTAAGTTTTATACTTGCTCTAACACATGTAGGCACAGAAAACAGCTACTAATAGAATATGGCTGGCTGGCTAATCAGACATCCTCATCCATGGGAGGCAGGGGTGGGGGTTGGGGGGAGTAAAGTAAAAGATAGAATAAGAAGGCTATAAAGGGTACAAAACCCCTCTCTCTCTTGGGCCAAGACGGAAGTGTTGTGAAAAGGGGTAAAGCGTTCTTCAAGTCTCTGTTAGGTAGTTACTTTATTATTTTTTATTTTATATTATTATTATTATTTTAGTTTCATGATTTTTCTATTTTTTAAATTAAGGTATTATATGTGTACATATATCTTACCATTGCCCTCCTCCCCACTTCCGTACATGCCCTCCCTCCCCAGAGTTTTTCACCCATTGGTTTTACTTATATGCATGCATATAAGTCCTTAGGTTGTTTGCTCTCTTATCTCCCACATATCTCCCTCCCCTCCCCGCTGTAATTTGATAGTCTGCTGTTACTTTACTGTTTCTATATCTATCTTTTGATTCATCAGTTTATAATGTTCTTTATTATCCATAAATGAGTGAGGTCATGTGGTGTTTTTCTTTTATTGACTGGCTTATTTCACTCAGCATAATGTTTTCCAATTCCATCCAGATTGGGGTATCACAGCTGTTCGGTGGTCTCCACTGTTGTGGGTTTTTCAGGCTTCAGATAAGATCTTCTTTCCTTTGTAGGATGGTGTAGTTTTTCCTCTGAGCTGGTAGCTCCAGGAGAGGTCTCGGCTGCAGTGCGGGCTGCTTGGTCAGGAAATCCTGTCCAGCAGACCCCTACCTTCTCTTAGAGTTCTGCTACCCCTTAGCTTGCCAACTACCACGCCCCAAGTGACTCTCAGGTGCTCCTTCTATCTGCTCTGGGACTAGGCTCAGAACAGGCCCATCTTTTGGGCCGCCATTTTTTTTTCTCTGCCTAGGTAGTTATTTTAAAGATGAAAATCAATAATATATATAAAAGAGTTATTATAGTAATTAGCTTGAACAAGAGGGTCCCTAAAATGTTCCACATCATTTTTCAAATATAATGTGTTAGCTCAGTGACATTATGAATATAAAAAAAAACATCATTTTTTTCTTTCTCCACTTCTAACCAATGGACTGATTGCTTATTTAAGCCTTTTATAGCGATATTAAAATTCCTCTGTTATTAATGTCTTCTAGATTGCTAGTAATCCTCTTTCTATTTCTGTTAGTGCAACTTTCATTTTATCTTTTCTGGTAGTGGTGTACTATTATGTCCTATTGGCAATTTTTTTTTGACATTTTAGTTCATTTTACTGCAGTATACATTTCTAAAAGATAAGCATGTTTATCTTACATAACCATAATTTATTATTGCTCCTTTAACAAAATTAATCCATTTTTATTACTTAATACCCAGACCATACTCATATTTCTTTATTCTTCTATCAGCAAAATTTTAAAAGTGATATTCCTTGATATTATATGCTCAAGTAAGTTAACCTCATTCCCTTTCATATGTTGAATATCCATTCAAGAGCCAATGCAAAATGATAAGGCATGAACAAATTTTATTTTCTCTATATTTAACATATTGGTACTGGTATTTCATTAAAACAGTAAAAACTACTTACCAATCCAGAATTTTCTCTTACATTTTTCAGATCAGTTTTCTTTTTCATTAAAAAATTTTCTGTTTTTGAAATTTATTGTGGTGGTTTTCAACATGGATATTTATTTTTTTTTGAGAGTTTCATTATTATGTTTTTTTTGTTTTTTTGTTTTTTTTGTTGAGAGTGGTTGTTTTAGTCAGAAGCAAAATCCTGTATTATTACTGAATCAGGTCAACTTATATAAAAAGCCAGAAAACCCTAGGGCAACTTATAAGTGAATACCGGAGAACTAAGAAATCTGAGAATTCACAAAGGAAATGAGATCAGCATTTTGACATAATGTAGCATAAAGTTTCCCAGGATTTTGATAAATCAGAAGCTACTTCTCTACTGATCTCTTTTAAAAAAATATATATTTTATTAATTTTTTTACAGAGAGGAAAGGAGAAGGATAGAGAGCTAGAAACATTGATGAGAGAGAATCATCGATCAGCTGCCTCCTGCACACCTCCTACTGGGGATGTGCTCACAACCCAGGTACATGCCCTTGACTGGAATCGAACCCAGGACCCTTCAGTCCGCAGGCCGACGCTCTATCCACCGAGCCAAACCAGTTTTGGCTCTACTGATGTCTTAACTTAGGAACTCTCATGGACATTTACAAGGCTACACACCAGAACTAAAGCATGAACAGCTGTGCCTTTTTCCAACTCATGGTATTTGTAGTCACTTGTGGAAGATACGGCAACATGCAAACAAATAGTTTTTCACACAGCCCTCAAGGAGAGCTTCGCTTTTAAGTCCTCAGTGGTTAATTCAGTAAAATTCAGTAATGCTGCAGGCAGTAAAGCTGATAGAGATAGTGAGACACTCAATAACAATTTTAAAAGACTAAAACACTTAGTGGTAAAATTGATAAGGATATCTTTCAGGGAACCTGGGAAAATAAATTAGCTGACGTAAGGTTTTAGAAAGCCTTTCATTAAGAAAGCCTTTCATTATATCATTAATGCACTTTCTTAAACTTTAATATGCCTACAGATCACTTCAGGTTCTTGTTAAAATAAAGATGCTGACTCTTTTGGCCTAGGGTGGTGCCTGCAATTCTGTGTTTCTAATAAGCCTTCTAGGTGATGATGACGCTGCTGGCTTATGGGCCACCCTTTGAAAATAAAGCATCTAGGTTCCAACTTTGGCAACAAGAGGTAGAAGATGAGAAAATGCCCAATGCTATATAATAAAAGCCTAATATGTTAAGTGTCTGGTCAACTAATTGGCTGTTCAACCAAAGTATAATATACTAATGATATGCTAAAGCTACTCAACCTCTCACTATGATGTTTACTGACCACCAGGGTGCAGACTGTTGACTGGTCAACCAGTCACTGTGATGTGCACTGATCACCAAGGGGCAGAGCTGTGACCAATACTTGGTGCTGGGGTCCAGCCATTCGTTCCCTCCCTGTCTGGCCAACCTCCCATCTTTCCCTGACCCCTATTGTGAGGTCCCTCAGCCTGGCCTGCACCCTCTTGCAGTACAGAACCCTTGGGGGATGTCAGAGAGCTGGTTGTGGCCTGATCCCACAGGCTAGGCCGAGGAACCCCAGGTGGACGAATTTGCTCACTGGGCCTCTAGAAAACTATATAAAAATCATTTCAGAGAATAGTGCTGGGTGAGTATGTGTGTTTAAATGTAAATGGCATGACACATGTAATTTTCTTTAAACTCTTAGGAGATACTACCCCTCTAAATTCAAAGAATAGAATTCACAATTCTGGCAAATACATGAAAAATATAGGAAATAGCAAAAGCATACACAGAATAAACAAATTTAAATAAAACATATGTTCAAAATAAAGTGGGAGACATCGAAATAAAAATTAAATGATATATTAAATACTAAGATGCTCTATAATAACAGGTACTCACTTGTAAATAGCAAAGGGACGCTAGCTCCACAGAAAAGTTAAGAGGACAGGATTGGTGACAGCTACCTGCTTTCAAATTCTGCCTTTGCCTACAGGCTTTGTGGTTCAGGTGACTTCTGGTAACCAAGCTGTGCTTTAGTTTACTCATCTATAAAATGGAGCAATAGTACGCCCATCTATTAAGGTTCTTATGAGTATTAAATGTGTAGAACAGCAGCTCAGAACAATACCTGATTTATATTTGGCAATTCTCAATATTTTTTTCCCTGCAATAATATCAATTAGTCACTTCTAAAACAATTCAATTTAGAGATTTAAAAATAGTTTTCAAAAAGCAGTTTTCCTGAGGCTATTTTTATTGCTAAATTGCCTATGGGAAAAAATATTTTGATTATGTGAATAAACAACAGAGAATGAAGCGTGATTAAGTAAATAATATTGGTGAAATTAGAGTATCAATTAGAGAAAAACATTTCTATCACATGAGTTAAAGGGCTAATTATTAAAATTAAAGGGTAGAAATGAATTATTACTAGTATTCCATTGTTGGTGTGCTTTAACACACAATGCAAATACTACAGAAATCTACACCTGAAAACTATATGATCATATTAAACAGCTTCACCCCAATACATTTAATTAAACACACACACACACACACACACACACACACACACACACACACATACACCACCACAAAATAAACATGGGCTGTGATTTTGGTGGTGTTTTATATCTGCCTTTACTCTGCATAGATTCAGCCTGCATTTCAAAATGCCTGAGCCTTGATGATTACCTCTGTGATTTTCCATTATTGATGCTCAATCTAGGTATAATTATAATTAAGAAAAGAAAGGTTTTTCTATCTTACTGCGTACAGACAGAGATAAATAGGTGCTTACTGTGTTTCTTTTTTCAATTTATATTTCCTTTCCAAAGTTTAAGTGCAGACAGTTATAAAAACCTATAATTCTAAACCATTACTTCGTGTTTTTCTTTTCTGGAATAATTGTTTCATAAAATAATAAACAAGGGAAAATTGTAAAGGAATCCAACTGGTAGCAGTTTTAGTATTTGCAAAAGGAAATACCTTCAAAGGTCAGGTAAAATGTTTACCCTCTGACTCTAGATATTTTCTGGTTAATATAACTCAGTAGCAAAAATTTCTCAATACATACAAATATACAAATATGTTTGTATATGTTAAAAATTCCAGTGTGCTTTAACATGGAATATCCATGCATTTTGTGGTAGATCCTTTTTATTAAACAAAGACAACAATGAATAAGAAATTTGCAGAGGAATATTATATGTTGAAAATATGGAAAATAGTTTGTGTTCCAGGGAAAACACCAATGTTCTATACCATGTGCTGTTCTGAATTATCACACCTGTAGATAATTTTCAGATTGGAATCTGTTCCTTTATTTCCTCCCGATTATCTTTAAAATCAGAGATTATCTTTAAAATCATTTGTGCCTTTTTTCTCTCCAAGTGGTACAAACAGTTGGGTAGGGATTCTAATGCCACTTAAGAAAGTAAACTATTAAAGTATAACATTCATATGGAAAAGTGAGCAAATATATAGTGTACAGCTTGATACGTTTAAAAATATTTTTATTGATTTCAGAGAGGAAGGAAGAGGAAGAGAGAGATAGAAACATCAATGATGACATAGAATCATTGATAGGCTGCCTCCTCCATGCCCCCTACTGGGGATTGAGCCCACAACCCAGACATGTGCCTCTGACCAGAATCAACTCCAGGACCCTTCAGAATTAACCCCAGGATGCTCCAAACGGACTAGGGAAGTGGGTGGCAAACCACGGCTTGCAAGCCACATGCTGCTCTTTGGTCCCTTGAGTGTGGCTCTTCTACAAAATACCACATATGGGTGTGCAGTGCGATTGAAACTTCATGAGCCGTGTGTAGAAGTTGGTTTTAGGCCTGGGTGAGTCTATTTTGAAGAAGTGGTTCTAATGCCAAAACCACACTCAAGGGACCAAAGAGCTGCATGTGTCTCATGAGCTGTGGTTTGCTGATCACTGGGCTAGGGCATGGATACATTTTTGCAAAGTGAACACACCTGAAGACCCAGGTGCCAGCTCAGGAAAGAATAGTATTAGGACCTCAAAAGCTCCCCGTATGTCCTCTCCCCATCACTTATATCAAACAAGAGGTCCCTCCCTGCCAACATCTTATAGAAATGCTGTAGTGTAGTATGTATTTTTTTATTTATGATCTTTTCCCTAAACATTGTTTCTGATAGTTATACATGTTGGTGCTGTACCTATAGTTTGTTTATTCTCTTTAATCCTATATAATAAAGAGTTAATGTGAAAATTGACCCTCACACCCTCACTTCACAAGATGGCTGCCCCCATGTCGTCACAAGATGGCCACCCCCCACATCATCACAAGATGGCTGCCACAAAGATGGCCATCCCCATGTTGTCACAAGTTGGCTGCCACAAATATGGCCACCCTCACGTTGTCACAAGATGGCTGGCAGGGGAGGGCATTTGGGGAGGAACAGGTATGCAGGAGTGGGCAGTTGGGGCTGACCAGGCCTACAGAGGAGGGCAGTTGGTGGTAATCAGGCTGGCAGGGGAGGGCAGCTGGGCACAATAAGGCAGGCAGGGGAGCAGTTAGATGTCAATCAGGCTGGCAGGCAGAAGCAGTTAGGAGCAATTGGGTAGGCAGGCAGGTGAGTTGTTAGGAGCCAGCAGTACAGGATTGTGAGAACGATGTCTGACTGCCGGTTTAGGCCCAAACCCGGGGCCTAAACCAGCAGTAGGACATCCCATGAGGGATCACAGATTGGAGAGGGTGCAAGCTGGGCTGAGGGACACCCCCTAGTGCATGAATTTTGTGCACCAGGCCTCTAGTGTGTGTGTGTGTGTGTGTGTGTGTGTGTATAATTTTATTGTTTGAATGGATTTTTTTTTTTTTAAATAAATCTTTATTGTTCATATTATTACAAATGTTCCTCATTTCCCCCCCCCCCATTACTCCCCTACACCAAGTTTCCATTCAATTCTCTGCCCTTTCCCCATCCCCCATTGTCCTCATCCATAGGTGCAGTTTATGTTCAGTCTCTTCCCGCCCCGCTCCACTCCCCATTTCCCCAAGAATCATCAGTCCACTCCCCTCCCATACCTCTGATTCTATTATATTCACCAGTTAATATTGTTCATCATTTTTACTTCCCTTGGTTTTTAGACTCACTTGTTGATAGTTACGTGTTTGTTCATAATTTTTATCTTTATTTTCTTCCTCTTCCTAAAGAACCCCTTTTAACAATTCATATAATTCTGGCTTGGCAGTGATGAATTCCTTTAGCTTAAATTTATTTGTGAAGCTCTTTATCTGGCCTTCGATTCTGAGTGATAGCTTTGCTGGGTAGAGTATTTTTGGCTGTAGGTTCTCGTTATTCATCACTTTGAATATTTCTTGCCACTCCCTTCTGGCCTGCATGGTTTCTGTTGAGAAATCAGCTGACAGTCGTATGGGTGCCCCTTTATAGGTAACTACCTGCTTTTGTCTTGCTGCTTTTAATATTCTCTCTTTGTCTTTAGCTCTTGGAATTTTAATTATGATGTGTCTTGGTGTGGTTCTTTTTGGATTCCTTTTGTTTGGGGTTCTGTGTGCTTCCTGGACATGTAAATCTATTTCTTTCACCAGGTGGGGGAAGTTTTCTGTCACTATTTCTTTCAATATGTTTTCGGTATCTTGCTCTCTGTCATCTTCTGGGATGCCCATAATTCTGATGTTGGTTCGCTTGAAGTTGTCCCAGAGGTTTCTTACATTATCTTCAACTTTCTGGATTCTCTTGTCTTCTTGCTTCTGTGGAGGAGTGTCCTCTGGCTCTTTGTGTTGCAAATCTTGGACTTGATTCTTACAATCTTCCATTTTGTTTTTAGGACTCTGTATAATATTATTTATTTCAGAGATTGTATTCTTTATTTCTAGTTGACCTTTTATTATTTCTTGTTGACCCTTTATTATTTCTTGTTGATCTTTTTTCATATCCTCATAGGTCTCATTTATTTTATCGGCCTTTTCTAGGAGATTGTTGAACAACCTTATAAGCGTGGTTTTGAACTCTATATCCCGTCGCTTTTTGTCCTCCATTTCTTTCGTTTGTGATCTGTTTCCTCGTTTCGGCATTTTCGCTGCTTCCCTGAGTTGGTAGGTTGGGAGGATCAGCTGTGTCTATGCCAGGAGATAACCTTATTCCACTAGACTTGGAAACCTGCAAGAGCCTCTCTGAGTTCAGCTTGGATGGGGCGGAGTTTCAGGGTGGAGCCTACAGCCTTGGCTTCCGGTTAGCCCCGCCCTCGGAGGTTCCTGAGTCTCAGTGTACCTCAGTGTCCTTTGGTACTCGCTGCAAGCACCTCTGAGAGAAAGTCGCCCTGGAGCTTCGCCCGCTTCCAGACAGTGTAGTCTCTCCCCCAACAAGCCCACAACTGGGGTTCAGAGCAGTTGGAAGTGGGGTTAAGAACAGTCCGGAGCTTATGTCTCCTTCCCGCCAGGGCGATCTCGCGGCCCAAACAACAGTCTGTCCTCTGTGCGCGTAAAGTGCGCGACTCAGGGGATCTGCTTTTCGCTCCCCTGAGCTTCTGCCTTACAGCCCAGATTCCCCCTGTATGAGGCTGGGGCCCGAGGGTCTTGCCCAGGACTGGGGTTCAGTGCAGTCAGAACTGGGGCTCAGCACAGTCCTGAGCTTTTGAGTCCTTCCTGCTGGGGCAATTCAGCAGCTCAGCGAACAGTCCGTCCTCTGCGCGCAATGTGCGCGACTCCGGGGCTCTGCCTTTCTCGCTGCTCGGCTGAGCTTCCGCCTTACAGCCCAGATTCCGTCTGTATGAGCCTGGGACCCCCGGGGTCTCACCCAGAACTGGGGTTCAGTGCAGTCAGAGTTGGGGTTCAGCACAGTCCGGGGCTTTTATCTCCTTCCCGCTAGGTAACGCCAGCCAGGCACTCAGCCGCCCCTCCTCTCCGGCTCAGTCCTCTCCCCGCGCGCACCGTGCCTCCGTACCTCAGGCTTTTACAGCTCCTCTGGTTTTCCTTCTGGTTTTCTCTTTCCTTCTAGTTGTAGAATTTCCAGTCAGTCAACTTTCCTGTAGTTCTGGATAGTGTCCACTCTATATTTTAGTTGTATTTTTTTAAATTGTTGAGGGCGGCTGCAGTTAGGCTTTTACCTCTGCCGCCATCTTGTTGTCTCGTTTGAATGGATTTTAATTTGTTCATAAGTTCTATGATTAATGGATATCTGGGCTATCTCTACTGTGAAGAATACTATTATGAACATTCTTGTACATAAATTTTGGCAACCATCATATGCATTTAAGGTAGTTATAAACCTGGAAATGAAATTTGCCCAGCCATATGGTGTGCATATGTCCACCCTTTGCATTTCTGTAGAAATGTTAGCTTGTTAACTTAAAATTAAAAAAAACAAACTACTGGAATTTCAATTGTTATTATGCTGAATACACAAATCAATCTTTATAATAAAATTAACATCTTTATAGTATTGAATCTAACAATATGAGCAAGGTGTAACTCTTTCCATTCATTTGTCTGCTTTATTTTCTCTAAATAATTTTTTGTAGGTTTTTGGTGTAGGGGTCATAACATCTTTGTTAGATTTATTTCAGGGTATTTGAGGTTTTTAAATTCAATTTTAAATGTACAATTTCTATTTTTAAATTTGTTTGTTGTTATGTAGTAGCACAACTGATTTTTGTGTAATGACCCTGAATTCAGTAACTTTACTAAATTTACTAATAAAACTAATAGTTCTTCTGTGGGCTCATTATTTTAATTAAAAAAATTATTTAGCCGAAACGGGTTTGGCTCAGTGGTAGAGCATCAGTCTGCGGACTGAAAGGTCCCAGGTTTGATTCTGGTCAGGGGCATGTACATTGGTTGCTGGCACATCCCCAGTAGGGGGTGTGCAAGAGGCGGCTGGCTGATGTTTCTCTCTCATTGACGTTTCTAGCTCTCTATCTCTCTCCCTTCCTCTCTGTAAAATATCAATAAAATATATATTTAAAAAAAATAAAAAAAATTATTTAGGGAAAGAGCAGAGGGGGAGACTACTGGAGGGGAGGGAGAGAGGAAGGGAGGGAGGAAGGGAGGGAGGGAGGGAGGGAGGGAGGGAGAGAGAGAGAGAGAGAGAGAGAGAGAGAGAGAGAGATTTATTGTTTCACTTATTCATGTATTCATTGGTTGATTCTTGTATCTGCCCTGACCAGGGATTGTACCTGCATCCTTGGCATATCAGGACAATGATCCTGAGCTACCCAACCAGGGCTATTATTTTAATTTTAAATGCATATTATTATTTATTAAAAATGGATTTAAAATTATTGACATGAAAGAAAAACCTTTGCATGTGGATATTTTCCCAAATATTAGCATCCTTATTATATGATGGCTTGTACCTATTTCATATTCCTTTGTTAGCTGCCTTTTTTTCTCTAACGTATTAGTTTGCTCAAATATTCTTTAACTTTTATGTGACAGTAAGGTTTGCTTAAGTAATTTCTGTCATTGGACATGGTAAGATATTTATTTAAGTTAGGTCTGTCTTATCTTTGTTGATAGGTATTTAATACATAGCAAGTGGGTGCATACTTATTGGGAACTTCCTATGTGCTTAACATTGAATTAAGTAATGAAGGATTTAGGTGATAGGCAAAAGATACAATAACTGACCTTGAGGAACTCAAAATATAGTTGGGGAGACGTGACAGTATAAGACTATCCAAGAAGGCGATATAAATTATAGGCATTAACTGTAATTGCTACACGAGGTCAGCGAATCATAAATCAACAGAGTCCACTGTACCCAGGGATCACTTTGTGGAGGAGTTGGCATTAAAGCTTTGACACGGTGGTAAATTTGGAAGGTGCTGAAAAGAATTGAACCGCAACCAGGAGGAATTGACGAGGAAAGTGGAACTGGGAGAGACAGCATGGGAGCCATTAGCACCCTGCCTAACTTGAGTAGGACAGATTATATTGGAGAACAATGTGAAATTCATGGAATGCTCAGGAAACTCAAGAAAAATTATATCTAGTCGACATACTGTACAATTTTCAGCGGCTGCTCTCATGGGTCTCTTAAAGCTCAAATTATATAAACTAATACCATAGGTTGTAAAATTGGAAAATTTTGAGCCCTAAAGGGAATAGCTACCAGACACCAAAGTGATTTATGAAATAGATCACCTTGTAGAAATTCCCCAGTAGGAGCATGAGCACTTTTAGATAACTTGTACATTCACACTCCAACAGGGGTGGGATATTTGGAGATTAAAGCAGATTTGAGGGGCATGAACTGAGGATTCCACTGGGAATATCCACAAGGAATTAGATTGTGGGATGTTTCCTTGTTTTCCCCTCTTATTGCTAGCAAAAGGTACTTCAAGGAGACTTGGTGAGAGCATAATGTGTGTCTTCTGAAGTCTTGGGTTGTAATAAAGATAGTGATGAATCTAAGGACCAAGAAATGAGCTAGTGAGCAGTGTATAGTGAAGTAGCAATGCTGTATTTGGATTCACCTGTTTTCCAGGGTTAGTTAGGGAGTTCCCTGGGGAGCAGATGTGGCCAGTGCACGTGAGAGCACTGTCATGAGGCTGTCTAGATCTTGTCCTATTAGGTTGCCAAGGGACTGAACTGGTCTCAGCAGATATAAGCCAAAGCTTTCTCTTGGAGCTGTGGCTGTAGTAAGTGATGAAGTGAGACGGTACGACTTATATCAAGTCCCCAATGATTAGAAAAGGGGGAGCAAGCACTGGTTGAGAATCAGCTTTAAATACATACCAGTTCTTGGAGAGCATTACGCTAAGTGAAATAAGCCAGTTGGTCAAAGAAAAATACCACATGATCTCACTTATTTAAGGAAAATAAAGAACATTATAACCTGATAAAACGATAAATACAGAGGCAGAGAAGCATTAAACAGTCAAACTACAGTGGGAAGTCTGGGGAGGGTTGGGAATGGGTGGGTGGGGGGAGAGATCAACCGAAGGACTTTTATGCATATAAGCACAACTAATGGACACAAGACACTGGGGGGTGGGAGGTGGGATGAGGCGATGTAACAGAGGGTAGAGGAGGCTAGGGGAAGGTCTATTGGGGGGGGGGAAGGAGATATATGTACCACTGTTTGTAATACTTTAAACAATAAAATTAAATGAAAAAATACATGCCAGTTCTCTTACCTCAGTGACCACTTACCTCCTCTTTTCCTACCTTTCCTCTTTTATTCCACTCCCATATTCCAGAGGCATTGGAACCAAGTTTATTAAATGGTTGGAGAAGAAAGACCTGGGGTAAAAAATATAGGATGCTCGTCATTGGCTGTTGGTTTCAACTTGCAGCAGATCCCAGCTATATAAGAGACACAATTTAAACTTTAATTCACTTCTTTATATGTAGCTGGGTATTCTAATTTACAAATTGAGAATATGTTTGGTGACTTAATGTAACTGTAAGAATTTTTTAAAGTTCCAATTGATCAGGATAAATAGGTAAGACCCTAGTTCATATCGGTTCAAAAGACGTTGCCTTAATATCCTCGAACTATTGTAACAAACGACCACAAACTGGTCATAGAACAAGAGGCATTTGTTTTCTCACAGTTCTGGAGGCTACAAGTTCAAAAGAAAGATGTTTTTATGTTCTTTCTGAGAGCTCTAGGAGATCATCTGCTCCATTAACTTTCTCTTAGCTTCTGGGGTTGATGCAATTCCTTGTCACTCCTTGGCTTGTAGATGCATCCCTCTGATCTCTGCCCTCCTAATCACAATGTGAGCTTCCTCTGTGTCTTTGTCTTCACATGACACTCTCCTGTGTGTGTGTGTGTGTGTGTGTGTGTGTGTGTGTGTGTGTTCATATCTGTCTCATCTTAAGGACATCAGTCATATTGGATTAAGAGTTTACTCTACCCCATATAATATCATCTCAACTTACATTTTAATTACCTCTAGAAAGACTGTTTACAAATGACATCCCATTCACAGGTAGTAGGGTGGTACTTAAACATCTGTTGAGGGAAGCAATTCAACCCACAAAGTTGTGATTCTACTTTGGTGTCTTTACCCTGGAGTTAGGGGCCATTGTTGGTGTGACTCAAAGTCTCTTCCTAGTTAATTTCTAATTATGAGTGCCATACTCAGTACACAGTATGAGTTTTCAGTCTGAAGCGGTGTTTTCTAATCATCCCTATCAGGGATGCAACTACTGGAGATGCCTCTTTATGTTTTGTCCATTTTCTTCCCAGTGGTGCTACTAGTGTTTCTCTTCTTTAATGCCCTCGGAAACTTTTCTTTTTAAATTTTAGTAGCAGTATGATTTAAACTTCATTTTATTTAAAGCCAGTTTTTTCACTGAAAAAATACTTCAGTTAGGGAATTCATAGGCACCATGAATAAATAAAAGTATGGATTTTTCATTTTTTAAGTTTGGTTATGTATATGAGCTTAGCCACCAGGCCAGGGGGTTCTCAGCCCCAAATGCACATTAGAACTACCCTGGCAGCTTTAAAAATACTGATATCCAAAACCACCCTAGGAAATTAAATTGTAATCTTACCTCATCTGCTGCTGCTCCCATGGGAACTCTCCTGACTTAGTGCCATGAAATAACACTTTCCTGACATCACTCTGGAGGCTAGAAATCCAAGATCAGGGTGGCAAAGCAGTATGGGTTCTGGTGAGAACCTCTTGCTGGGCTGCAGAATGCCCAATCTCCTTATACTAGTACTAGAGGCCCAGTGCATGAAACTCGTGCTCAGGGGGGAGGGTGTCCCCTCAGCTCAGCCTGCACCCTCTCCAATCTGGGACCTGTTGAGAGATGTCTGATTGCCAGATGGACATCCCTCTCACAATCCTGCGCCACTGGCTCCTAACTGCTCACCTGCTTGCCTGTCTGATTGCCCCTAACTGCTCCCCCCCTGCCAGCCTGATCACCCCTAACTGCATCTGCCTGCCAGCCTGATCACCCCTCACTGCCTCCCCTGCTAGCCTGATTGCCCCTAATTGCACCCCCCTCCCCACATCAGCTTGATTACCCTTAACTGCCTCTGCCGGCCAGTCTGATCACCCTCATCTGCTCCCCCTGCCAGCCTAGTTGCCCACAACTGCCCTCCACCCCACATGGCTGCCCCACTCAGCCTGCTGCTTATTCATTTGGTTGCCCCTCACTAACCCCCCTACTAGCCTGGTAGCCCTATGCAGCCTGTTTGGTCATCTGTTTGGTTGCAATGGTTGCTTAGGCTTTTATACAGATAGATACTCACATGGCAGTGACTGAAATTTAAAAAAATATATATTTTATTGATATTTTACAGAGAGGAATGGAGAGAGATAGAGAGTTAGAAATGTCGATGAGAGAGAAACATTGACCAGCTGCCTCTTGCACACTCCCCACCAGGGATGTGCCTGCAACCAATGTACATGCCCTTGACCGGAATCGAACCTGGGACCTCTCAGTCCGTAGGCCGACGCTCTACCACTGAGCCAAACCGGCTCGGCAGAGACTTAAATTTTTAATTAGAAGTTGAGGAGAAGCACAGTGGGCACTGCAGGTCAGCCCCGTGATAAGCTACTCACCATGTTTTCATACACTTCCTGTTCCTTTAATGTATTGTCTAAGCTTCTTACCTACCTGTCAGATTTAGTCTTTCAGAGTCCCCTCTTGTGAACAGGACTGCTTGTCAGCCAGTAAGTACAAGTTTAGCTGTCCTGATTAATTTTTTTAAGATTATGTTTAAATACCTCTTTCCTGATTGCAGAATATTCTTTCAATACTTCCTGTTGCTTCAACACATTATTGTTTAATGAATATATTTTCACCAATTCCTTGAAATAATTCTCTACTGAGGGTTTCTCCACTAAACTATTTCTCTTGAGTCATTTTTATTTATTACACTTTCTCTAGAGTCTGTTATAAACCCTAGTTTGCAGTGGAGGGTCACTAGGTGTCTTCAGAATTGGATTGAGTGTTCCCAAGAGTAGGAAATGGTCATTTGCTTTAAGTGAATCTTAAAGTTTAGCACAATTTCTTGGAGGGCTTCTTTGAACTAAAATCCTCAGCAAAATGAAGGGGAGCCACTGTAGGGAATTGGTTGGCAACTTTCTCATCTTCCTGAAATGCTACTCAGTCTGTTCTCACTTGCCCAAAGACCTTCATTTCCTTTGCCATCAGAGTCAGATTAAGCAGTAGGCAAATTAGGTAATGTCCAGTGTGAAATTTATTGGGGTGACATTGGTTAATAAAATTATTTAGGTTTCAAGTGGGGGAGCTAGTAAGAGGAGAAGGAGGCAAATTTATGATAATGGAAGAAGATTTGACTTTGGGTCAACATATGATGCATATTTTTGAAAGGAGAATGATGATAAAAAGGAGTAATAATGATGTTGATAATTATATTAGCTAACATTCATTAGTTCTATGTCCTTTATATATATTTATCTCATTTATTTATCCTATCAACTCTATGGAGTAGAAATAATTGCTATTCCAGTATTACAGATGAAAAATGAAGGCTTAAAGAGTTTAATTTACTTGCACAAGTTCACATAGCTAGTAAGATATGGTGATTGCATTTATATGACTATTCTTATAATGACTGTTATAGCCAATTAATCAGTGTTGCTTTTAACTCTTAACATTTCTTCAAATAACTTTCTTAAAGGGTGAATTTAAATGTCTCACCTATCTACATGACAGTCCTTTCTGGAAAGCTATTGCTCAGTCTTGAATTTCTTATCCTCCAATCTGCACAGTCAGATAATGATGCAATAAAATCTTTTATGGGATACTCCTGAAGATTGCTATATGCTAAGGGAGGGAATAAGATATATTTTCATAACTTTTGACTTCTATAAAGTACTTTCCTCCTCACTACAGCATGGAAAAGCTCTAAAATTGTATCTCATGAGGAGGGTAATCTGCAATTATTTACAGAAGCTTATCACAATATCTCATTTTATCACTTTTGTGGAAAAACAGAATAGAAAAACAACCAAACTTTCATGAATATTTAAAAACCCATACACACTGGGGGAGGGAGGAAAGTAAGTTTAGATAATTGCAAATTCCATTTCAGTCAGTTGTATTCCAAGTAAATGTTCTGTCTCAACATGGCCTTACATCTTTTCACATGATGGGAGCTAATGCTTCTTGCTCAAGTGAGAACCTTATTCCCATGTGAGAAGAGGGAGGCAAGCAAAGAAGACTGGGCTGAGTATATGCCACAGACACCCCTGTTCTGGGCTGCAGGGGCGAGGGGACCTTTGGGGAAGTTATTTGGCATTTAAGCAAGTGATTCCCATGGCAGCTGCTGAATATTTTGTTAAATGATTTTCTTCTCTGACCTTTATTACTAATGAATCTTCCTTAAGAAGCACTTAAGGAGTAAAAAGAAAGGTTGTTTTTATTAATCGCTTTTCTCTTTGCCCACAGAACCCAAAGAAATGGTGTTACCTGGCAAGAGATCTGCACTCTCTAATGAAAAATCAGACCAAGGTAATACTTATTGTGAATTGATATTTTTTTAGTCTGTTTAACTCTGATACATTAAACTCATTGGTTTCCTTGATTACTGGTTTTAGCTATTGAATACGTAATAGTAAATCATTATCTGGAAAGTAGAGGGAATGGTTTGTAAGGATTACTATATTATGAAGTAGCAGTAAAATTTAAAACATATTTTAGGTTATCAAAACATTGTGGATAATGGTCAATTTTCTGACACCACATTTATCTTAATATATGAATAGAATCTTGACTTGGAGATTATATTCTCTTTGTTTGGAAATAACTACAATTAGTTTATTCAAATTTACAATAAGAAAATTAGATTCTTGTCAGAGAACAATAATAAGAATTTCCTTTTATTCAAGCATTAGTCAGATGGTTTTACATATTACTTTTTGAATATGCAAAAAATTTCCATTCAAATTCCTCTCAAACTCTTTTGAGTTTTATGAAGACACCATCATACAAATCATATTTTCTTTGGAAAGACTGAATTATATCATACAGTTGTTGAATAGCATGCCTGATTATGCTTACCAGTTGCATATATAGTTGCTAAATTTTGAGATTGCTATGTGATTTATTTACATATGTTGGCTTAAAAATATGAACACTTATACAAATATCCTAATGACATATATGGGTAAATAAAATGTAAGCTACAGATAAATATGTGCATATTTTATGAATAAAGGTACTATCTAAAAGAGGTTTTTTTTAGTAAAGTTTTTAAAGGTTAGAACTGTCATATACCCATCTATTGAATTAATGATATCTACTTATGGAGCTATGAAGATAGGGTGTTACCGTATGTATATGCATAAGAGATTTATTGAAATGTATATTAGACTGTTTACTAATTGAATCTGATTGGGTTTTACTTTTGACAAATTGTTGAATTCCTGGAAACAAATGAGCATTGAAACAAAGGCAGCATTTAAATTTAATAGACATCAGCAGAAAACTTGTTTCTGTCCTTGAATTTGCAGCTGAGCAAAAATAAATTGTTAGGTTGAATTACAAATTGGGTGTTTCTACTTACTTCTGATTTTAGTTGATTCTTCAAAGGAGATGTAAATCCCTTAAGGAGCTTCTCTCTCCTAACGGCGATTTGGAATTGTAGGCACTCTATTCAAGTTTTAGCTGTATTAAAATTTTAATGGATTCTATAAAATATTTTTAAATGGTTAATGACATCAGCGGAGAGCTGCGTTTTGCATAGAACTATTAACTGACTCCCCACAGAGACACATTGCAATGAGCACTGATACCTAGGCTGTGTGTGGAAGATACTGACACTGAGGTATGTGGTGTAGCATAGGAGATTAGTAGTAGAAAAGTGCTTGTTGAGGGGGAATTGATGGGTGATGACATAGTAAGAGAGAGAAAGAACCACATGAAATGAGTTGAAGCCAGTGGGGAGAGTCAAGGATCCAAAAGAATAAAAGGGTAAAAGGAGCTCAGACTACTCAGGATTCATTCCTGTGAAATTATTTTTTTGTTCATGTACATACAAAAGTACATATGCATCGGTTGTTTTGTCAGTCTTTTGTTTGTTTAAGACATGGAAACACATACTTTGAATTGAATGTAGGGAAAGTTGGGTGGAAAGGGGAAATTCAATTAAAAGGGTAGGATTTCTAGCATTGTGTATTCAGAGTACAAAATGTGTTTACTCCCATCATGAGAATAAAGGAACAGTTTTGTATCTTGCCAGAATCCAAGTGCTTTGGTCTGGTAAAACTCCCGAAGGGAAGATGTTCTAGGACATGTGTGTTTGTGCAAATGCTGGGAGTAGTGTGGGGGAGTGACCTGGAATGGGAGAAATGGTGTTTATGTTATCATCTCTCTAAACTGGTCAATTGGATTCCATGAAATAAGGGTGTTTGCAATCTTATAAACAGTTTCTGTAATGAATTCTAATGAGCTGATATAATATTTATATTTAAATTTAAATTTGTATAACAAAAGCCTTAGCGATTGTTTTTTGCAGAATGACCATAACAACTGGTCACTATGATGCACACTGACCACCAGGGGGCAGACGCTCAACACAGGAGCTGCCCCCTGGTGGTCAGTGCGCTCCCACAGGGGGAGCTCTGCTCAGCCAGAAGCCAGGCTCAAGGATGGTGAGCGCAGAGGCAGTGGTGAGAGTGTCTCCTGCCTCCATGGCAGTGCCAAGGAGCAGTGAGCTGAGGAGTAAGGAGCAGTAAGCAGACAGGTGGTAAGGAGTAAGGGGTCTCAGGCTGGACTGAGGGACACCCTCTCACCACCACCAGTGCAAGAATTTTGTGCACCAGGCCTCTAGTGTTTAAATAAAAGACTATTCAGATGTATTAGTGACGGTGCTAATTTTAGATGAATGGGACTGGTCAGTTTTCTCAGTTGTACATGAGGACTAACCCATTCCTTTTGTGTAGGATTAACTCTGGCAATGGAGCTCAGAGAGCAACCTATTGAGTTAGCAAGCATTTTTGTGTGTAAGGATACCTGAAAGTCCTACATTCGACCCTTTTAAAAGGGCTCTTAAATAGCTCTTTATGTCGTATATTATTATGTACGTTATTTATGTAATTTAGTAATAATATTCTTAATTTTGTCATCCAGAGAGAGGCAACTTTAACTAGTCAGGACTGAATATCCTTCTTTATATTGAGTATGATTATGTAAAAAAATATAAAAACCATTATTCTGTTCTATTTTTATATAGGTTTATATGTCCTGGAAATAAATTGAATTTCAATTAAGAAAATGTCATGCCTGTAATTTATTTTTATTATGCAGGAATGTTAAGTTTTATTCTTAAACATATCTGACTTTTTATGTAGGAAATTATAATTATAATATCAACCTTTAATTTATATTAATAAGGATGCAGTAATTTTTTAATGTACTTTAGGTTGAAATCTAAGTTTAATATAAACACAATTTTGAGAATTGGAAACAAACTGTCATAAGGCTAGTGTATAGGGTTATTTATGTTCAAGAGGACTAAAACTAAGTTATAACGATATTGCTTAGAGATTTGTTTCGTTGAGTTAATTAACACTGTCTATAGAAAATGTTTTGGTAATAATGCTTGTTGAGATTTAGTTGAGACTTAAAAAGATAAAAATCTTCTGATATTTTAAGAGCTTACCACAAGTTATTACATACATATAACAACATAATAATGAATGTAAAGCCTCAAAACTTGCAGGTTGATTAATAAGTTAATGACCATGGATTTAAATGAGCATTAGAAGCATTCCTATGGCACGTGATAAAAATAGTGATGTAATTGTCACACTGTCTGAATTAGATTACATGTAAGACATGTGCAGTGCTTTGCATAAATATAGTTACATCAGGGAAAAAATGCTCCCCAAAAGAATTTAAACTGAAAATTGGAGAATAAAACATTGGAACATTTTCATGGAGATGTGATTAACAAGTAATTTTTAAAGAGGAATTTACATGAGAATTATTATGGTAATTTTTTTATGAATTTGCCTTTTTGGTTCTCATGATTTTTGTTATTTGCAAAAGTGCTCATCAGCCTTCACTTTTCTGAGTATTAGATTCTGCGGGATACTTCATTTTCTTAAAACTTAAAAAACACTCGCAAGACTATAAGTTATAGCATTGTCTATGATCAGCTCCTGCTAATATTGAAGTTTTCCACCGATTCACAACCTATATTACTTACCCTATTTTTCTCTCTCCCACTCCATTACAGACCCTACACATTTTTTTACCCCTTTCTTATGCTGAAAACTCCACTGTGAATGCCCGGTCTTCTTTCCCCTATATTTCAAAGACTACATGTAACCAAAAAACTTCTCTTTACAGAATCTTCTGAATTCCTCATTATACAACATCAGTTTCTCTTTCTCAATCTATATTCAGTCGGTAAGGTTGCCTAGTATCTGCCACATTGATTTGCATATAATGGTATGTATTAGTTCATATATATGTATATATATGTATATATGTATATATGTATATATGTGTATATATATACATATATATATATATACAGTTTCTTTTTATTATATATAAAAGTACACATACAGATATGAGATTTTTGTCCCCTTCAACATGATTAAAGTAGATCCGTCTGTCACCCATTATTACTCCCACTTGTAAGTGGAGTAGATAATTTGAAATGAATGAGCTCCTTCCATCTCGAGGATTTCCATTGAAGGAATATTTAAAAGGCTAAAACATTCCTCACTATGAGAGTTATAATTCAGCTATGCTTTGTAACTAGAAATACCTTGAGAATCTACTTTCCCTTTATCCTCTTTTAATGAGAATAAAATCAATATTCAAATATACTAATATATAAAGCAAATAATTTTCAACTATTGAAACACACTCTCTTCACCAAAGGGAAATTGCCTAATTGTATTCCCCATTGGCTTTGTGCCACTTGGCACACGTCATTAGAGAAACATATAACTTGAGCTACTCAACAAAGGCACTTTTGCCTAAAGCAAACACTGCCTTTTGAGGATATTGCTTATCTAACATCAGAATCAGTAGAAAAAGTATTTTGTAATGTGTTACCTCTTCCATTTATTCACTCATCCATCAGTTCATTTTTTTCTCTACTGCCTTCACAAGTTCTCTAGCTGGAATGGAAGTACATGCAGAATTTGAGAGTCTCTTATTTTTATTTTTTATTTTTTACACACATACACACACACACACACACACACACACACACACACACACACGTACACCATACATAAAGACATATAGAGGGTACAGAATATATCCTTTTAGCCCTGGCTGGTATCACTTAGTAGGTTGGAGCTTTTCCCCATACACCAAAAGTTTGCAACTTTGATTCCCAGTCAGGGCACATTCCTAGGTTACAGGTTTGATCCTTGGTAGACCAGTCAATGTTTCCCTCTCTTTCCCTTCCTCTCTCTCTAAAATCAATAAAAACATATCATTGGATTAAAACCATCCCTCTACATGCCTGTAGAAGCTATCTCCTTGTTCCTATCATTTTTCACATTAATGTCAATTTCTTCCATGTTCTGTATATCATCATTCTTGTAGATGGTTAGAAATCATTAAAGCAGTCCATGATAGCTATTTTAAAGTTTTCAATAATTGTTGAATTTTATGCCTAGGAATTGTGTGGCCATTTTGGATGTGCGTGTATGTTTATAGATGTGAAATCTAAAGTAACACATTCCCAGCTCCACTGTAGAATCTCTTTAGGCTAGGGCCCAGGAAGTACCTAAACTTGAGGTGTGGAGGTTGGGAAAAGACAAGGATTATTTGGGAAGTTGAGATAAAATTAGGACCATTGGGATTGAGATAGGCCCTTTGGGAATTGGGGATCTCCGGGAACTGGCAATTCCCAGTAGAGGACTAAGGATTTTGAGGGAATTGGTTTCTTTAATGCTTTAGTCCTTGTGTTAGTTTCTATTTCTTCGATCTTGCGCTACTCAAAGTACTTTGGAAAGGGAAGCAAGTCATTGCGGGCAGAGTGGTTTGGGCAGAGGCATATCATTTGTAATGTGGGATATTCATTAGACTTTGCAAGTGCATATATACGTATGTTTGTTCCTTTCTATCTCTAGGTACCAGTATTTTTAACGTATTTGGTCTTTTAAAAATTATGCCACTAGATGTCAGCAGCAACCTCCCAGGGTTTCTGTGGCCTTCATTGGTAAAAACAAAAAAACAATTGCTACTTTATTAGATCACTTTATCTGAGAATAGTAAGTACTTATTTTAAAAATATAAGAAGTATTTCTTGAAATATGAGGAATAGAAGCATTATAAAATATTTTGAAAAAAATTTAAACTGGGGTTTCTGTTTAGGTGAACAATTAGTTTTCCTTCTAGTATTCTGTTGACCAATGAGATGGTATGAAGAACCATGTGTGAGGATGAGTACTTTGTTAGAAATATATCTGTTGCCAAAGCTCTAAACTTCTGTTTCAATACTTTATAATTAATTTATGCCATGATTGCAGGAGTATTTGTGCTTTGAGTTTGTTTCATTCTGTTTTTGTAGAAGAAGCATTTTCAGTGCTTCAGCCCATCAGAAGATGGTGTGGTATAAATTTTTCAGTATCCACATCTGTACACTGTTTACTTAGAACTGTCTAAACTTTTCTGGCTCTGTGCTCTGTTGTTTCAAAATATCAGAACATTTTGAAATATGCCAAGAGTGTTATGGGTGTTTGCTCACCAGTTGACAAAGTAAACAACCTAGAAAATGAAAAAAAAAGGTATTTTCACATGAATTATAATACACATAATTGTTTAATCCTTAAAGCACCAGGTAAAAAAGGATCTCGTTTTCCTCCCAGAAATCAATAAGAAAATTATAGTATTTATTGGCCAATGTTTATTAGACACTAGTAATGTTATTTTAAAATAATATAATTAATATCCAGTCAAATCAGATTCACATTAGTAGGAAGATTCAGACTAATCTGTTAGATTTTAATAATCAGATAGAACTCAATCTTAGGTTATTGGCTATGATTTGACCAAGTACCAAGCATATCTATATATATATAAAAGCCTAGGTAACTGTTATAACCGAATGACCAGAACGATTGGTCAACCAGTCGTTATGACATGCACTGACCATCAGGAGACTGACACTCAATTCAGGAGCTGCCCCCTGGTGGTCAGTGTGCTCCCACAGGCATTCCTCTCGCAGTCCTTGGCCCCCCCCTCCCCCTCCCCCCTCCCCCCGGCCCTAATTGGGCAGCCAGCTGGCCAACCTCTTGGGGTTTCTTCCCCCACCTCTGGCTCCCCGCCCCCCCCCCCCCCCCCCGTCCCCCCAGGTCTCAATCACCAGCCAAGCTGAGGGACCCAACCCATGCACAAATTTGTGCACCACACCTCTAGTTTTAAAATAAAATTAAAAAATGTAGACTTACTCCCATTTTCCTCCCTTGGAAAAATTCTGCTTTCAATGAATTTAAAAAATGTATTAGGAAAAGCTAAGAAAGAGAATTATGAAAAGATGTTCTTTACTGAAACCAGGTCTCCCAAGGAAAATACTAATGTAAATGTTATACCCTTATCACTTTTAAGGTTAAAAATTTTTTTTAGTTGCTGAAGGAAGTAGAAGGTGGGCTAGGACATAGACTAAAGAAATAATTTCATTTAGACTGAAGTTGTAGTCGTGAATTATTGGTTTATGTTCATAAATTTATCATTTCTTTGTGTGCATTGCTATTTTAGAACTACTACTAAAAGTAGCTTTTCAAGATTTTCTGCATGACAGTGGCTGAGTTATGTTTGTAGGTGATGAGGCAAACATTTGGAAGCATGCTGCAGTTTCTTGACCCATGTAATCTCCTCTCGGGGAGCAGATGCTGTGGGTAAGTGCTGCTCATAAATGCAAGGCACATCATTAGCCAGATGTTCAGTGAAGGCAGTCTCAACATTGAACCTGGTGTGGGAGCACACAGCTGGCTTGCTCTGTAACCCTGTGCTTCCAGTACTTAACCGCCTTAGAGGGTTGGGCTGTGATGAGACCGAGAAATCTGTCCTCAGTTTGTCACTTTTCTTATCATTTACAAATGGTTAAGTGACACAGATATTCCTGAAGTATTTTGTATTAGAGACGTTGCCAATTTTAAGCAAACTGTTTTAGCTCCACATTGAGAAACTGACTCCCACTTCCATATGCACCAGTGAGTTTTTCTTCAATATGCTCATTTATCTGTGCATTGGCACGATTAAGTGAAAATAGAGAGAGAGGGCTGGGTTCTCTCTGGGCTCTTCCAGAAATTCAGACGCCCACGCCGATGTTGAAAGACCACTTTTCCGCGGCTGCATCCCGAATGTCTCTTCACATTGGGTGCTACTGAATTCAATGAGTATTACACAGAAATAGACGACAGGATAAAAGGTTTCATGGCTCACTAATTTTAAGAAATGTTGGGTTAAACAAAGTTAGACAGGTTTCTTTGTAGCAGGATTTTCAGAGACTAATATTCAAATGAGCATCATAAAACTACAGAAGGAAGATATAAAATTCAGCATTTATAAAACTACCTGGTCAATTACTCATGCAATAAAAGTGTTATTGTCCATTTTGCAAGGGAGAGGTTTGATGTTCAATCTAATTGGTGACATGAGAGCTGGGCATAGATCCGATATTTGATATTTATACAGGAAGTGTGAAGGACTTTGGAGATTGATTACTTTCACTGCATTGACATGTTATCTGTTTCCCATTATGAAAATATGCTTATTTTTTCTTATGAATTTATTAAAATTGCTATAAATTTAATAGATCAATATTCCATCATTATTAGATCTCACAAACCTTGTGGTAGACATCTTAGATTTAATTTTGTTTAGTTTTGGAGTTTAGTCTGGGAAACTCTTTTTCTTTAAGAAGTTACTCCAATCTCTTGTGTGGTATTGACAAATTTTGGACCAGACTAGTGGCAAATATTGATGAATTATTTATTTGATGCCAGCACTGTTCTAACCACAGTACTAAGAATTAGGTCCCACTGTTATCTCTCTTTTCATTTTGTCACAATTATACTGTGTAACAAACACTCGATGAGCAAAACTCTTTGGCACAAATCTGCAAATTGTGTAGTTTACACTGGTCTTAGCTGGGTTTGCTCTGAATTTGAAGCCAGCTGGAAAGTCAGCTATGGTTTGGCTTTGCTGATCTTGTCTGAGCTCTCCTGTGTCCATGACTTTGGCTGGAACAAATGGGCTGATTGGCTTTGTTCTACAGGATCTCTCCCCAACAGTCTAAACTGAGCTTGCCCTTATGGTGGTATCAGAGTTCTGAGAGAAAAAGAGCAGAAATGCTTAAGCTTTCTTGAGGATTGGGCTTAGAACTGGCATAAAACTACTTCTATCACATTCTATTGACCAAAGCAAGTCTGAAGGCTAGGCTGGAATCAAGGGATGGGGAAATACTAGTAGACTCCATCATTGCGTGAAAAGAGTTGCAAAATCACATTGCAATTGGTTGGAGACAGAAGCAGGGAGAATTGGAATCATTTTTGCAACCAATCTACCGGAATCTCCATTTCACATGTGAGAAAACTGAAATGCAATGAGATGAAGTCACCTGCCTCTCGGGTGGACCTGCACCCTTGAACTAGTCTATAGTAAAGTTGATTTCCTAGGGCCCTATGTCCGTTTTCTAGTCCCTGAATATGTGGATAATGGTTTATTTTCTTGTCCACATTAGTTTCCTTTCTTCAATCCTGCCTGACATTCCAAACAATTCAATTCACAGAAGCTATCCTACTCACAAAAGATATCCCTCTGAAAATACTTGGGGACCCTGTTCTCCCAGCAGAGAGTCCACACAAGTAAGCGAGGTTTCTGCTGACTTGCAAGTGAACTATGGCTGTGGAGTGGATATTACATCCCTAAAGAGGAAAAGAATAACTCCATGGCAAAAGGGCCTTTCTTCTCTCTGGGTATACGTTTCCTTGAAAGCTTGTTTATTGATTTTTCTTGTAACAACTGAGCAAGTGAGCTATAAAAGAAAAAACCCACACAAATAAAAGCAGGGAAATAATATCAATGACCAGCAAGTTTTTCATCAGTTTTATCGCATTTGTAGTCAATCACACAAGACTGTAAAATGAAAAGCACCCTATGCCCCATTCCAATTTTTTTATGATACAGTTCATTGAATTTAGTTGAACAAAAGGGAAAGCAAAAGTTTCAGGCAGGGTCCATTCCCATTAAAAGTAACCATGCACAAATTAATGTCATCGTGTGAGGAAAGTGCCAGAGGTGGGTGAGTTGAAGAAACCAAAAGCAATGCAAGTTTTAAGAAGGAGGTAGGATAGTGTTCAACACTGCAGAGAATTCAATTATGGAAGCATCTGAAGGGGTACATCAAATATGACCAAAAGAAGGCCATCAGTGACATTATACAGAGGAATTTCAGTGGATTTGCCAAAGCAGAAACAACAGATTGACATTGGGAAGTGAAAAGGCAAAGAAAGATTATATAGATTACTCACTCATGAAGCTTAAAGAAACACTCACACACACACACACACACACACACACACACACACAATCACTCACACTAACATACATAGTTTTTCGTGACATAATTACTGCTTTTTTTATGTGACATGCACTCTATTTTTCATTTTCTTCTGTATAACTTCTTTAAAAAAATGCTTGCCTCATTCCATTAAATTGATCTTGTAACTCGCTCTAAGGGTCTTGATGCATGAATCAGAAAACATGGTCTTGGGCAGCAATCAAGATAAAAGATTGCCCCTGAGAATCACTCCCCCAGTTCCCTACATGCCTGCCAGTCTCCCATCTTGGCATTTGAGTTAAAACTTTCAGAAACATTATCTCTCTCTTACATATGGAATTTTCACCCTTCCATCTGTAGCCACAAATTGAGAGTCAATAGAATAGCTAATCCCAACTGATTTAAATGTCCTTTTAAGCTCATTGTGCAGCAAAACATTGGCTATGCTTACAGATGATGGTTTTTCTGCCAACTAAACAATGCGGGCTCATTTCCCACTTTAGTTCTTTTTTTGCTTGTTTGTTTTACAACAAACCCTTTGGGTGGAGGGTAGGCACATGAGATAAACATACTAGGTGTTCATTACACAAGTAACATACATTGCCTCATTTATATCCTTTCTCTGAAGTCAGGTTTTCAATTACTTGTGTTTCCAACTTTGGTTTTATTCTGTCGCTCTGACATGTGAGCAGGAAATCCATGACCTATTCCAGAGCGTTAACTGTGCTGATAAACTTTGACAATTGAGATGTAGAATGGATCATTCTTGAGCAGTGTTTTGTATATCTTAGGCTAATAAGTATTTATCAAGAAGGCCAATGACATTAAATGATTTTTTTTGAAACCCAGAAAACTTAGAGTAGGTCAGTAAAAATGATTTCTTCCTGTTCTGTAAGTCCATGCTAATATAACAGTAAAGCTTACAGGACAGTGTGAGAAATAAGCTTTACTTTAAAGAAAATTAAAATGAGGGCACTATAGGTATTAGGTTCCTCCCACCAAGATGGACTGTTACTACGTTGTGCAAAAGGAGAAGTTGCAGATCTTTGAGGAAAGAGGTAGTTAATGGAGAGGATCTATTAGGGACAATGGTAGGATGATTCTCTTTAAAGAGAAGAAAGATCACCTCTCCATGGAGGTTGGATGTTTGGATAATAGTTTGTAAACTGAGAGTGGGAAGATGAGGAGGTTGTTTATTAATGTTAGTATATTTTCATTGATGGTGAGTGCAATGTTGATTTAAAAAGACATTTAAATCAAGATCTTCCCCTCGGAGTAGGAGAGAGAGTGTTAGGAGGGTGCTTGAAGATAGCATTGAAGTTTTGGAGTTGTCATTGAGTAGAAGGAGCTGATCCAAGGGAAGGGCATTGATGGATCTGGCAGAATAGAACGTATCAGCAGTCTCACAGTCCGTCTTCTGCTTCATTGGCTTAAAGTCATGATCATGAATTGATAATTCCCAACAGTTGGATAGGGCCCAGAGATTTGTTTTGTTCTCTATTCTAGTAATTCAGATTTAAAAACTGAGTAGTTTCATGAACAAATTTTAGAATTTCAGATTGAAAAATCCACTAAAGATCTGGGAATAATACACTGGAGCCAAGCAGTGTCTGCTCCCTTTAGAAAAGGCCTGCATGGCCATAGTTGGTTTGGCCCAGTGGATAGAGCATTGGACTGTGGACTAAAGGGTCCCAGGTTTGATTCTGGTCAGGGGTACATGCCCGGGTTGTGGGCTCCATCCCCAGTAGGAGGTAGCTGATCAATAGTTCTCTCTCATCATTGATGTTTCTATCTCTTTCAACCTCTTCCTCCCTCTCTGAAATCGATAAAACATATTAAAGAAAAAGAAAAAGAAAAAGAAAAAGGCCTGCGTTGTTCTTGCATTTCAGTCCCCATTGTTACCACAATACCCATTTTCCCATGACCCTCACAGATGATGCTTATCTGGCTCCTGTGGGCCTCTGAGTGTGAAATTCCTGCTTTAAATCTCAGTCTATGGGATTTGTTTTTGAAATAGGAAATCATGATTAGGCTTATTTATTTAGCCTCAGCCAAGAGTGGTTGCAGGTCAGTGAATTAGTGATTTTTAGGGTCTGGTTAGCAGCACTGGTGACTGAGCTCTGGGCATGGATTCATGTAATAAAACATGAGACAGTCTATAAACAAACACATCCTCCTGACCTGACTAGGTGGGGAGTGGAGCAGGTCTTCTCTTTCCTGTACGTAAGGCCTTTTAGCAACCTATGTTCATGCACTGAATCTCTCAGGATTGTTATTAAGTGCCTACCATGAGTCAAGAAGTCTATTAGTTTCTGGATTTACAAAGACAAACAAAATATATTTGGATACATATGCCCCCCTCTCTCACAGAGCTTAAAACCCAGAAGGGGAGACAGACAATTTAATAATTACAACAGCGCATACTCAGGGTATTCCAAGGTATGGTGAGTATTCACAGCCAAGACCATGGCCTTTATATAGGATTTAAATAAAATAGATATCCCAAGGGATATAGTTTTATCAAATTACATGTAATTCATACATCATTGTACTCATCATCATATCTGTAAACACAGTTCCATCCTCCATCCCTCCTTCCTTCCTTCCTCCCTCCCTTTTTTCTCTCTCTCTCTCTCTCCCTCTCCCTCCCCCCCCTCCCCAAACATTCGAACATTCTCACATCACTGTGGCAGATGACTTCCACTAATTTATTGCTGAAAATTGGCCCTCTCAAGGTGTATTCATTGCTTAACCCTCAACTCCTATACTTATACACCTCACCCATAATGCCTTGGTTGATAATTTGTAAGTTTGCTTCATCTGAGTTTCCGCATCCATTCAGGCCTCCTTATCTTGCCACCATGTTGCATCCTGTGTTGCTGATGAGGACTTAGGTCCTTTGCACTGTGAAGCACAGCTTCCTCTATCAGTTACTCCTTCTGACTCACCCTCACTGGCTTTGGACAGGGGCACTAGCCTCCTTTTGTTCAAAATAAGTTGTGCAGTTTCACACATATCAATATATACAGATATAATGAATGAGAAGGCAGAGTCCTTTTCTCTTCCTGGAATCTCACCATTTTCCTGGCTATTCAATGCTTCTTGTTACCATTCCTCCCCGCCTCCACCTCCCATTTTCAGGGCGTTTTTGATGATCTTTTCAGCCTAATTGTACCTAAAAGGCTAAGACTACCCTCATTGTTATTGGATCTCATTTCTTCAGAGATGGCTTGTGGTTGACCTTCATGATTTTTTTCGGCTATACTGTACCCTTTTAGGTCACCTTTTACAGTATAGACACTGGGTGGAAGGGGGTGACCACTAACCACTGGGGAAATATAATGAGTATTGCTTTTTTTCCCCTCATCTTGCAACAATCAGGGGGTGGATAACTGTGACGCACCTTGGCTATTATCTGCCCAGGCTGTACTAACAATAGACCAGATTGTTCTCTCTCTCTGGCTTTTTCTGTGATTCTGGTTGCCTTCTTGGGGCTCGCTTCTTCCCACCAGTTTTCTAAGACTGGCCCTCTAGCCACTCACCAGCCCTGACATCTTCCCAGAAACTCCCTTATGATTTATGGTAGCCAGAGACAATTTCTGTGTTTTCAATGAATAACTCTGACTGATATATGATCTTAACATTTTCTGAGGTAACAAATGGGTAAAACACCTGTGTTTCAACATTTTGCAATATTTTGGGTACAATGTTAACTAAATATTCTTGGCCCAGATAGATTTTATACTGAAAATATAAATTCAAGACATAATTTCAGAGAAAGGTCATGTGACCTGATTCTAAGAATAGATTATAATCTGAGGTAGGTAAAAGCACCTGTTGCAAGAATTAAAGATGTTAGTTCCATGGGAATGGCCTAGGATGAAAACAATTAATAAGTTGGACAAATACACAGCATCTATAGTTTTCTTAACAAAAATGTTCTTATTTTTTTTAAAGTAATGATAGGTGTTAATAGAATTCAGAACATATATTTAGAAGAAAAGAAATTCTTTATCTCATAATGGAAAAGAATATAACAGAAATAACAGAAATACAGTTCTATGGAAATCTTACTGACTGGGCCCATTTTTGAAGATCTGGCTCCAAATGGATTGAGTTGAAGGAATACCAGGTATAGCACAGAGAAGAATTATTAAAACCATATTCAACTCAGTATTGGTTTTTTTTATGGGAAATACAGATCATGCAGTTTCTTCAACTAGTACATTTTTTAAGTTAAAAATGACTCAGCATTCAGTATCTTCATTTTAAATAGCAAAAGCTTTATACAAATACCCATGGATTAAAACCAGATTCTTCATTTATTGAGCCTAATTTCCACACCCTCTGCCACTGGCCTTTTGTAGCTTTAAAAGTTACTATGTGGTTTCACCATGAACACAGACTAAAGACAAAATTTGACCTTTGCTTACTACCTAAACTAGAGGAGTTGATATAACTATTCAGTTGCTGGAGACTTTGCCAATTGTTTAGCTATTAGATCAGCGATTTTCAACCAGTGTTCTACAATAATTTTTAAAACATTCAATAACTGACCATTTAGTCAGGGACACTGACCTCTTTTCCCTTAGATTGTCAAATTAAAAAATGACAACAGCTGAAACCGGTTTGGCTCAGTGGTAGAGCATCGGTCTGTGGACTGAAAGGTCCCAGGTTCGATTCCGGTCAAGGGCATGTACATTGGTTGCGGGCACATCCCCGGTAGGGGGTGCGCAAGAGACAGCTGGTCGATGTTTCTCTCTCATTGACGTTTCTAGCTCTCTATCTCTCTCCCTTCCTCCCTGTAAAATATCAATAAAATATATTTTTTTAAAAATGACAACAGCCAACACAACGATAGCTGTCAGTGTGAGTGAATCAAAATTATACCTACTTTTTGTCATATCAGCAAAAAATATATTTTGATCTGCTGCAGAATTTCAGTAATTGATTTATGTGTCCATGAGATGAAAAGTGTTGAAAATCACTGTATTAGATCATGATTGCATGACCATTGATTATGCAACAACATGTCATCGGTAACATGACAATAGAAGTTTTGATAGAATAATGAAAACAAAAGTTTGATTGGAATGGTTTCGAGGAAGGATGGAAATGACAATGTGAGAACTAAGAGTATAGGCAAATCTATTGAAATGTTTTAATGTATAGGAAGGGAGAGAAAGGGAGTGTATGCTAAATAAAGCATTTATAAATTTTTTTTGTTGTTGTTAATCTTCACCAGAGGATATTTTTCCATTGATTTTTTTTTTTTTGAGAGTAAAAGGGTTGGGGAGAGACAGAGAGAGAAACATCAGTGTGAGAGAAACACATTGATTGATTGATTAACTTCCTCATGCACCCATTCTAGGGCCTGGGATTGACCCTGCAGCCAAGGTACACTTGCCCTAGACTGGAATTGAACCCAGAACCCTTCACTTTGCAAGTCAACACTATCCACTGAGCCAAACTGGCTAGGGCTAAACAGATCAGAATTTAAACAGAATAGAATTTTTCATCATGCACTATCCTCCTTGTAAATTTAATCAGGTGTCACATTCTGACAAACAAACTAGATTTAAATTATATAGCCCTTTATTTTATTAAATATGCAGTATTCTGGGAACTTGAAATTCCAAAATAGAATCTTTATAATTTTGAATTTATCTGGCAAGGATGTTGTTGTTATCATTATTATTACTGCTATTTACCTATGAATGCAGGAGGAAAAAGGGATTTGAGTAAGGCAGTGCCTAGTAAGTGATTTGAAATGTCTTATCTCTATATAAAAAAGGCTAATATGCTAAGTGTTCCTCTGACCATCTGATCAGTCAGTATGGTGCACACTGTCCACCAAGCAGCAGATGCTCAATGTGGGAGCTGCTGTGATGTGTACTGGACATTTAACAAAAAAAATGGCACCACAGACCTGGTGCCGACAAAGTAACACTTGGCTTCCCCCAAGCAGGACACAGGCCCTGCCACAACCCCGGAGCAACTGCCCACCAAATCACAGACAACGCTGATGAGACCCAATGGTGCAAAATGTGGCCCACAGCCCAGCCCAGAAACAGTGGCTGTGGGTGCCGGGTAATGACGTCAAGTAGCAATGCCTGGCTTCCTCTCCTAGGAACAGTTCATTAATAATAAATGGCACCACAGACCTGGTGCCCACAAAGCAACATTCAGCTTCCCCAAAGTGGGACATAGGTCCTGCCACTACTCCTGGAGTGACAGCCCACCAAATCATAGCCAATGCTGCTGAGACCCCATGGTATAAAATGTGGCCCACATCCCAGCCTGGAAATGGTGGCTGTAGATGCCAAGTAATGACATCACATAGGAATACCTGGCTTCCTCTTCCTAGTGACTGTAGCTTCCTTGCAGTTTCTTTAGCCCAAGAACATGACTTGCTTTATAGCCAGGTGCAAAAATTTTACACTTTAACCAAATGTTTGTGAAGCATTTTCTTGTGCCTCATCTCATTTGATCCTTACAGAAGTCCTGGAGTAAGTAGGTATAAGACTTGGTAGAATCCTATTTTCTTTTCATTAGCTGGAAAATGGAGATTTAGAAAGTTTAAAAACTTGACCTGATTGAAAGAAGTAAGAAGTGGTGGACTTTGAAAATGACTTCAGGTTTTCTCACTGTGCAGAATATAGTCAAACACTGCTGCAGTTAAATATTTTACCGTTTGTTCTCCCTGTGTGATCTACAATAATAATCTGCTTCATGTTGATATTTACTGCTGTGCTGCTGACAATTATCTGAAAAAGAAGTTTGTTTGCCTCACTGGCCTGGAAAAAGTTTAGCTAGATTATAAAGTGGTCTAATTAAGCAAGTTTATCCTGTATAATAAAAGAGTAATATGCAAATTGACCAAATGGTGGAATGACCAGTCACTCTGATGTAGAAGATGCAGCGGCAATGGTGGGAGCCTTTCCTGCCTTCATGGGAGCGTTAAGAATATCTGACTGTGGGCTTAGGTCCACTTCCAATGGGGAGCAAGCCTAAGCCATCAGTTGGACAGTCCCCAAGGGCTCCCAGACTGCGAGAGGGCACAGGCTGGGCTGAGGGACTGCCCCACTCCCAAGTGCACAAGAATTTCATGCATTGGGCCTCTAATATGTATACATATATCTTGCTGGTGCCAATCGCATGTGTGTTTCAACCTATCATTGTCGATTGTGAATTTGGTTGACACTTCTATTATAGAGAAAGGGCAAATAGAAATATTAAAATATTTCTTCTAATTGATTTCCTTTCAATGTGCACAAATCCATGCACCAGTCCTCTAGTCCCTACATAAGAATGGTTACCTATGCTTAGTGATCTGACATTTATACTAGATCACAGTTTGGGGATCTGAGTATTTTAACTCATGATTCTGAGAAGTGCTGTTGGCTGCATTTTCTTCCATTGCTTACACACCTCTCCTCTCTGTCTCCTGTTTTTCTTGTAGGTTCTTAGTATATGCTTTGATAACATAAAGTAATGAAAAGCAATATACTTTGCCATTAAATTCTATAGAAAAGCTCACAAAGAATATGTTGTCCAAACCTTTTTCAGTTGAGATTGATTGACAATTTTATCTAATTGGATAGAGTTTTTAAGAGAAGATGAATAGAAGATTATCATGTGATTAAAAGCTACTGCCAGAAACAATAAACATCATTTCCCTATTTTATTAGGGTATTATTTTGATTTAAATGCTAATATAAAGATAAATAAATAATATAACAATTCACTTTTACAGTTGATAACACCAGATTCTTTCTTTCTTTTTTTATTTTTATTAATGGCAACTCAATGGATTTAGGCAGTTTTTTTTCAGGAATGAGGTCAATGATGTTGGTGTGGGTTGGGGAAAGATTAACAGTATCAGAGGGGGGAATATTGGGGTTAGAGAGAGGTGAGTTTTCATTAGAAGTCATTAGAAGTCAATTCTTCAGATGTCTCCTTTTCCTGGAAATTATAAAGCATTGTACAACAAATAACAACAACACAGCCTATGCTGCTCACAACTGACATTAACATGTGTAATACGTGATTCGAAGTTTTAAAAAATTCATTATTAGTATAATAAATGATAACTGACATACTTTTAAGCTAAAAGAAAGTGAAAGCTTGCCATTGTCCCTATTGTGCTTCGCTCTCTCCGACCTACCATTCTAAGAATAAATGCACACAATGGAGTGTGCTGGGCTGCACACTGAGGCCTCATCTACTTCCTTGCTGGAGGAAAGTACTTTTATGAAAACAAGTAAAAGATGTAAAGGAAAGTCATATAATAAGTAATTTTACAATAAAAGAATGGAACTATGAGCTGACTTTTGCTTGGATATCCTTAGTGTTATCCAATTTGCCCCCTGACAAGACCACTCAACTGGCTGGCTGGCAAAGGGGTTGGTGAGTTGTGAGGCACAGGAGGGGATGGCTGTAGCCCGTAGTTTTGAAATGTTCAGAGAACTAAGGAGTAGCTGATTGGTAAGACCGAGGGAGACAGGGGTTGAGTTGGCATTGAAGATGCCATGGTAAAATAGTTTAAGAAGTGGAGAAAGTTGGGTAGACACTGATAGTGTAGTTTGTACAGGAGGTGGATTTGGGGCAAGGTGGGGAAAGGGAATATTTGAACCACAAAGTTAGGAACTGGGTCAATTATTGCCTTGCACTGATGTTTGAATACAGCGTGTCCTCAAATAACAATGTCATTTTGTTATAACGTGGATGAGAGGCCATAGGAATTTAACTCTTGTTGATATAATTTTGCCTACAGTAAAATTGGTTTCTTTATATGTCATTTTGCTTAGAGTTGCAGAATGTATTGACATTAATCAAACATATGTTTTGTCCCCTTGGCTAGATTTTATGCTCTTCGAGGGTGGCAGTCTCTTTGTATGATTGCCTCCTCGAGGTGGTGGACACGGTTAAGGAATGAGGTTGTTTGTTGCGGAGAATCTCAGGAGAAGTTTTCAGGTACTTTCCCATCCCCTTCAGGACTACTGTAATGGCTCATGGGCTCAGAGGCTCTCTCTGACTTATTAGAGAACATGGTACAGGGCAGAGAGGAAACAACTCATTTTAGGATCAGAGTGAACTTCTGGTCTTCTATGCAATTGTCACCATCCGACACTAGCATAGAAATAGACGTCTAGAAAGACAGAGTTCTAAACACTGTCTTTCTAGACGTCTAGTATCTTTCTAACCTTTTCATCCACTGAGGGCTCCTTTGATACTCAACATTTTCCTGCTTGACCTGGGTTACTTGTCTAATTCTCATAGTCCCAGGTCACTCTCCAGGAACTTGACCTAGGGCCTTATTGACAGTATCTAGATTTGTCTTGTTATGCAATCCAATATCCTGATAAGAAACATTGCCTTCATTGAGTGAATGACACGTATGTGACCAGTGAGACCTATGCCTGACAATTAAGATGTGGTTGCAGTTGGCCCTGTGGATGGATAACTTAGGGATCTGCTGGATACAGTAGTATAGTCGTCTTAATAAGCATTATGTACCTGATTTAAATTCTGTAGCACAGTTTATTAAATCATATGTGTTGGACAGGGTCCCGCCTTTGAGGCATTAAGCTAATCACACAATGAAACATCTTATTTTTCCTTCAATCATTTGTTTCAATCATAGACTATACACACTATTTTAACAATAAACTAGTACTTATTTAGATTCTTGCAGGAGGAAAGTGACATTATACTTGCACTATACTTGATTCCTTGCTTAAAAAAACATATTGAGAACTAAGACATTCAGATCTTTTGCATGGGGAAGAACTTTTCAGCATTATTAAAATTTATTTCAATGTATTAATTTTTTAAAATTTATTTTTAGGGAAACAACATATCTATTCAGTTTAGCAGAATCATCCGCTTTGAGCTTCCTTCCTAACGGAAGGCATACTTTCAACTTTGGCACGGCTGTTAAGAATTAGCATTGTGTTTGGGACTTTTTCATTTCTTTGTTCACTGCTGGACCTCAATTTCAGAACATCGTATCTTTGTGCAGTCCTGAAGGAGGATCAGTGATTTTGATGCCTCCATAAGAGAAGATTATTCTGCCAGGTAATGCTTTGCATATTTTATGGATAAAATTTATTGTTTTTATCAGACAGGCATCATTACTAACACTTAAAAAAGATGATTAAGAAGATCTTGTAGGTACAATTTTTGCATATTTCTCCTCCTCTCCCTATTCACAAATACCCTATGTTTAAAACTGACCAACAGTGAGAGGTAGCTTTTAATTAAGAAATTGGTTTCTTCTTAAGTTTTTGCTTCTAGTAGAGAAACAGATTTTCCTGAAGTATTTTAGCTGGTATCCCTGTGCATATAATAAAAGCAAATATATTTTTCAAGAACATTAGATAATTTAATCAGAGAACATTTTGACAAATTTAACCTGAGAACATTTTTAGGTTCGCTATAAATCTTGTTAGCAAATAGAAGGAAGTGAATTATGAAACGGTGGGAGGGATGCCTCCTATTAATATTTACCTTCAATATTTCTTTATCTTGTAATAATTTTTATTTGTTTGTCACCAGTAATCTATTTAAAGTAACAACCGGGCAGGGGAGAAGCCACCTTGGCCAGTGGCTTCTGAATTAAGTCTTTAATGGGACCGAGAAGCTATTCCACATGCCCATTTTCTTCTCTGTGTGTTGACCCAGCATTAATCTGTCCTGCGAACACTGGGTAATTCTTCATTGATTTTAAGTCGAAAGAGGGTGCTCAAGTTAGCTGATAGATCCCTTTAATTCAGGGGAGTCAATGAGGCCCAGAAAAGTGAAGGGTCTGCCTGCCTCTGGTGAGTGACAGAGCTGGAAATGGAGCTCTCCCTTCCTGGTTCTTCCCTACATTTGTTCAGGTGGAGCTCTGTCTGCTTCTGGAAAGGATGGTGTGAACAAAGGGGGCTTTGTAATCCCCAAGGTCAATAGTTTAGGGCTGTGGTCGGCAAACTGAGGCTCCGGAGCCACATGTGGCTCTTTGGCCCCTTGAGTGTGGTTCTTCCACAAAATACTATGGCCCGGGCGAGTCTATTTTGAAGAAGTGGCGTTAGAAGAAGTTTAAGTTTAAAAAATGTGGCTCTCAAAAGAAATTTCAATCGTTGTACTGTTGATATTTGGCCCTGTCGACTAATGAGTTTGCCGACCACTGGTTTAGGGGCTTTGTAGCTGAGGAATGCCCACCTTTTATTCCGAATTACCTTGAGAAAGGTTGGAAAAGAGAGAACAAAAGCAGATTGTTCATGAGTCATAGGATAAACTGAGGTTATCTGTATCAGGTAACTAGAATAGTGATGTTGTTTTCTTTCCAAATCTGAATGGATAAACAGGTGTGATCTTATTAATGCTTCTGAGACACAGGAGACCTTCTCTGGCATTGTCTTCAATGGTCTTTGTACCTCTGCCTGACAGTAATAAATGTACATGGGGTTTGACCTTAGAAGGTACAACCTGAGTATTAATCAGGGGACATTTTTTTCTAGTTCCATCTGTTTTCCAAACATGGACCTTGTGGCATATGCTGTATTGTGTGGATCCTGAGAAACTAAAATTAACAACAACAGCAATAACAAGCTGCCAAATGTTTCAAAATCACATTCACGTCTCGGTGTCAGAAGGCTACCATTCCCCTCTGATTGTTTTCAGTGAGGTTTTCGGGTTTGTTAGAAAGTGTGGTGACAATTACAGCTAAAGATAACATGAAGATGAGAAGGAAATGAGACCCTTTGGAAAGGGAGGTGCACTTGAAGCTTCATATGAAACAGATGGCTTCCCTGAGTTCTTAGTTCCGCGGAGTCCTGCAGCTCAGCTGGTCAGCACAGACTGGATCGTACACGTTAGGATAACTGAGAATTATATTGAGAATGAAACAGCACGATGGGAAAGAGAGCTGTTATAAACAGCTTTGGGGTATGCTTTTCTAAAAATAGGTTCCAGGGAAGAGGCCCGAAGGCTGTGGGTCCTGGTCTGGCGGTGGGTGAGGAGGGGCTGGGGCCTCCACACCAACTTCTGACCGCTTGCTGGGCTTTACAAAGAGTCGCCTTCACTGTTTACCGGACTAGGAAAGGCGGAATTGGAGGCCATTGGAAAGTCTAAATTAGCCTTTTTAATGAAACTGGAAGTGCTGGGTTGGCTCTCTTGGAGGGATGGGAGACGGCTGTTTACAGTTCCTTTCCTGGTCCTTTTTGCCAGCTCTCCAACAGTGCCCCGCAGGAGAGCCGGGTTTCTTTCAAGATTGTTTCAATGTTAAATTGACACTAAATCAAGAGCACAGTAAGCCCCGGCCTAGTCTTTTTAAGTGAAGAAAATTTCCAAGGCAGCCCAGTCTCCTGTGGGGAGCTGATGCAGAAGTGGGGAGACAGCAGGTAATACCCCTGAAGATGTTGGGGATGGGAAGTCAAAATGAAAGGATTTTATGTTTATTTTAAGAGATGTTCTTCATTCATATGTCTTTTTCCTCACCACAGCCTCTTGTATTACTTGTTTTATCTGATGAATATTTTTTCTCTAGTCTGCAAGAACCAAAATTACCTTTGAAGCATTGTTCTCTGTGTTGTATTTAGGCCAAGACTCTCCAGATTGTCCTTTCTCTACCTGCATGATCCCTTGTTGGCTCCCAGGCAGTGTCTGCGTGCTTTGCAACACACCTGAGTCATATATTAACGGATCAATAAAAGACTCCTTATTATGTCCTAAAAGGATATTAGGAATGAGATGGTACTGATGGTGACTAAAGCTCTTATAGCAAAATATAGCAAGGATGTCACTTTCTTCACAAATATATACAAGATAGTGCACTATGGAAAATATTTTAAAATGTACAAATGTCAATTCATTCTGTTATGGAAATGGTAGTTGCCATCCCTTTATATCTATTTATCTTTGCATTTTGCAAGATAAAGAAAGTTTATTTGATTTTTAAAGTTGCATGAAACCAGAACCTAGTACTTCCTTGTGAGGTTAGCTTGATAGTTAAAGGAGGAGGAAATATTGTTTTCCAAAGAATTACTCAGACGTGCAGGAACAGATGCATGTATGTACGGCAGAATGTGTTTACCCACAGATGTTGATCTCGAACAACTGGGAGGCTTTGTGATGTGAACTGTATTGTGGCCCATTCTATACCGTCAGCTTGGACTGCTTCAAGAAGTTTCTCATCACAGATCTTGAGAATTAACAGCATTGAATAGAGAAGTGTCACTAGCTCTTCAAACATTTGGCAGCCTTTTTGTTTCAGAATGAACTTGAAAACAAGAGTCTGGGTAATTCTGTTGAAGGAATCATAATTTTTTTTTGGTTTAAATCTAACCAAATAGATGATTATGAACAGACGGCTTGGCAATGCCTATTGAAAACACTCAACATATTTCTTCAGGGAGAGACTATAATTTCAGAAAATTATATTCATTTCACTAATATTTATTGTCTGCCAATGGACTGAGCAACTTCACATGGTCATGGGAAGTAGTCCTTCTAAGAAGTCTTTAACACATGGACATGTGAGTTAACTGCTGTGAGAGGGACCCAGAGAGGCCTGCTTGCTTACTGAGATGGCTCTGGACGGGTAGCAGAAGTCTTGTCAGGCAAGATTGTCTCTGTGAGGCAAAGAGGCACAGAGTGAAGTTTAGTCCAGACTTTCCTATGGGATAGGAGTTCCACAGGACAGGGTAGAAAAGGCTGGGCAGAAGGGAAACAGGGCAGGGCCATGGCATCATTGGTATAGGAACAAGGACAGTGTCATCCTAGCTGTGAAGGCTGTGACTGATCATTACCAAAAGAGGAGTGTTTTCCATAGAAGGTGTTATGGGAAGGCATTCTAGAAAAGAGAAAATAACATGTAGAGTTGTGGAGGCAAGAAATATCATAGTGTATCAGGGAACTTTACATAATCTTGAACTATTTCCTGTCAAAATCTTGGTCTTGCCCTAGCCAGTTTGGTTCAGTGGAAAGAGCATCAGACTGTGGACTGAAGGGTCCAAGGTTCGATTCTGGTCAAGGGCGCATGCCTGCATTGCAGGCTTGGTCCCCAGTGTGGCACTTGCAAGAGGCAATCAATGATAGTCTCTCATCATTGATGTTTCGATCTCTCTTCTTTTCTCTTCCTCTCTGAAATCAATAAAAAATTATTTTAAAAAATTAAGAAGTTTTACTCTTGCCCTCACTTGTTTGGCTCAGTGGATAGAGCGTCCGCCTGCAGACTGAAGGGTCCCAGGTTCTATTCTAGTCAAGGGCATCTACCTTGGTTGTGGGCACATTCCCAGTAGGGAGTGTGCAGGAGGCAGCTGATAGATGTTTCTCTCATCGATATTTCTAATTCTCTATACCTCTCCCTTCCTCTCCATAAAAAAGTCAATAAAATATACATTAAAAAAAATCTTGGTCTCTTTAGCATTCATAAAAAAAACCAAATTATATTTCCTGCAGCAGATGTGAGATACACAAGATAAGAAAATGACCTTCAGTTCGCTACTAAAGAAGATGACTGAGTATTGATCACACGGTTCATTCTGGTGATAAAATGAATCAGGAGCCTGGCTGATGTGCTCAGTGATTGAGCACTGCTGTATGAACCAGGGGGTTGTGATTCAATTCCCAGAATCCTGGTCAGAACACATGCCAGGGTTGCAGGCTGGATTCCTGGTAGGGGGCATGCAGGAGGTAGCCTGTTGATGATTCTCTCTCATCATTGATGTTTATCTCTCTTCCTCTTCAAAATCAATAAGAATCAAAAAAATGTTCTGAAGACAAATTTTTTTCTGAAAAACCAAAATAAAAATGATAGTTTGGAAGGGACAGGTGTCTGCAGGAGAAGGCTGAGTGCAGCTTTGATGTCTTTTCATGGATGGTGGGCCGTGGGAGAATGAATAAGCCATAGACAGTGCTGTCAGGCAAGATTGTTTCTGTGAGGCAAAGAGGCACAGAGTGAAGTTTAGTCCAGTCTGTCCTCTGGGATAGGGGTTCCACAGGACAGGGTAGAAAGGGCTGAGCAGACAGGGAAACACGGCAGGGCCACGGCATCATTGGTATGGGAGCAAGGACAGTGTCATCTTCGCTGTGTAGGTGATGCCTGACTGTGACAGGGATAAAATGTGTAGGATCTGAGGTGTGCCTATGGCCATTGAGAGTCCCACAACACCACACTCTGTGTGCAGTGTCTCAGCAAATATCCGAATCGTTCAGTCCCCGGGACGGTGTCTTCTACTCCTAGAAATTTCAATGCGGCAACCAACAGGCTCTGGTGTTCTCCAGGCCTCCCACTTGCTCACTCTTCTGGCAACCCTCTCCCTGCCTGGTTTTGGCCTGTAGAACCCTCCCAGCTCTGCTACCTGGACTAGCTTAAGGCTTCTATTTTCCCTGCAAGGGTTTTCTTGAGGAAGGATGGTTGTGTAAGAGAAAGAGCTAGCAACCTCACTGTCCTTGCAACTCTTTTTGTTTCAAATCCTGGAAAAGGTAAAGCTGAATTTGTTTCCCAGCTCAACTCTGGAAGACCTTATGCTGTGCATTTTTGTGCACAAACTGTCATCAGAGCTTCACTCGATTTTTCAGTAATTATTTTCTCGCTCTTGATTTTTTTCATTGGTGAATTTCATGCTTTAGCATCATAGCTATTTCAGAAAGTCCTTTGAAGTATTTTTGAAATGAATGGAAAATTAATAAGGAAAAGTAATAAAACACTCTTTCTAATCTCATGCATACTTTGAGGTAATCCTTCAGTGCTTCTCTGCCTTGGAGCAATTTCTTGATTCCTTGTTAGTGGGTCAGTTTCACCTCTTCTCTCTGATGTTCTTTTTTAGTAACTTTCAGCACTCCTAGCTTTCAATAATAATGATAAAAAGCTTCCATTTTACTAGTGGCAAAATTCCATGTTTGTTCCCAGTTTTCTTAAGAATCCTGTCATGTTTCTCCCCCCATCACCCTCCCTGAAATAATCCAGTGAACAGGGAAAAAAAACACCAAAAAACAAAAAACCTTGCCACATACTTTTTTTTCTTCTTCTCTAAATCCACTTTTTTTTCTTAGTACCAAGTCTTGATCATCATCCCTTACCTTTTACAGATTGGATAATTTTTGCTGTTCAGTGTTTCTTGGGTCAGATAGCTCACTTTCTAATTTCTAGAGAGTGGAGCTAAAGGGACACATACTCTTTTCTCTGTTGAAGTTATTTTCTCTTAACAAAGGTTTATTGTTCTAAATTTTAAATCCCATATGGAACGGAGGAATAAACAAAGATTGTCATTTATAATTGAGGTTGTCTTTTGGGGCATGTTACATAACCTTTGAAATATATTTTATGCTACAGGAAAATTTATAATGGCTGATAAGAATTGTCAAAGATGAATAATATTTTGAGGGTCCCTGATCTGTCCTTTTCATGAAAAGAGTGTGATGAGGCTGTGCCCTGTGTTTTATTGCTATTTTGACCTCATCTCTCCTCCAGCCTTCATGATGAATCCTGACCACTGAGTGTCTGGACAGCTCACACAGAGAGCAAACTAGACCCTGGGTCTGCCTTTCAACTTGGATCTTATTTCTTGGCTTTAACCCAAGATACAACTATATGTTGCTTATCCAAGTTGGCAACCAAGGTTATCATAGTTAGCCTTTCTCCCTACTCAACGTTCTTAACTTACAGTTGGTGACTTTGTCATTTCCTCCCTAACTTGCCTTAATTTTTACCTTCTGTTAACTGAAAACTAGCATATTATCCTATACCACTTAAGCATTTAAACTTTAGCATTCTGGAGAATTCAGTACATCCTTATGGTTTATGTAGGGAGTGGAAACCACAGTCTCAATGCCTTGGAAGCAGTTCTAGACTTGATTCCCACCTGATTCTAGAGTTTAGAAAAATCTGATCAACAGCTGAGGGGTTCAGTCACATTTAATGTTGAAAATAAGCCTTCTGGGATCTGGGCAGCTGTGCCTGCTATTTGTTACTCACATCAGTCATTTAGTTTCTCAAATCAAATATCTTTTTTTGTGGCTCATATAGAGCATGCAGTTAACCTTTTGTTATTATCTTGATGATTCTTAGTCTTACACACTTAAATCAGTTATCTTGATACATATTTTAAAATTCTATGGATAAATTTGCACGTAGAAACCTATTTGATTCTAGAGAAGGTATAATTGGTGTATGAACTTAAATATTACTTTAGCTTGGTAGGGAAACTCGTGACCATTTATATTTGTAGAAATGATTATAGATAGAATTTCAGTGGAATGACACTACACCAGATAAAACAAAACCACATTACAAAATGTTCACCATGGAAATCACTATAATATTGTCTATAAAACATTTTTCTCACCCTTGAGCAGTCTTTGAAATATTATTTTCTAAGTCTGTCTACCCCAGGAAGGATTGTACTAAAGTGCAATTGGCTTTTAGTTTTAGTTTGCTTGTTTATCACTCCAGCAGCCAGGAAGGATCTATAAAATGGTAACTATTCAAATGTTTTTCATGTAAAGAACTGTATATTTCCCTGTCTCACACAGTAGAGGACTGTGTTGGCTGAAGTCAGCTTCTGCTTATTAAGGAATATCTCTACGGCTTGGAAAGCTGGGGAGCAGCGTATCTGAAGCTACAGCTTTGCTTTGATATACCACTGACTATTATGCCTTTCAGAATTATGGAAGATATACTTAAGCCTGAGTCAGGGAATAATGTCAGAGAAAATAAGTGTCCACTTTTTTGGCAGCACTTTAAAATATATTAAATTATAGAGACATTCAAGGTCACACATGTGTTCTTTGATTTATTCCATTTTATTAATAATTAACCAATGTACAATGTTCAAACTGATCTTCTGAGGTTTGGATTATCGCTCTGGCTATTTTTTATATCAATTTAGTCCAATTACAGTTTTTCCAAATAACTAGTAATATGGAAGTGTCTTTTTTAACTGAGGTGTATTGATTAAAATACATCTTGGCTCTTCATTTCAAGTTGAAATGGCTGTGGCTGAGCATCTAGGGTACCTCTTCACAAATAATGTCCCTGAACACTTGGGGAAATGCAGTGAAATGTTAAAGACATATACTAATTCATAATTAAATGATCAGCTTTTCTATTTTTAAATTATCAAACTTATGTCACTCTTATAAATTCTCAGTTGTGTTGAGCTACCATACTTGGGTAAAATTGCTGTTTGATATTTTAACCTTCCTGTTTTGGGTTCTGTACTCAATTAAAAGTTATTTTGATTTTCTGAACTTATGTATGATTGAATACTCCATTGATGATGGTTTGAATATCCCATTGATTGTGATCTCACTGGTCATCGGAGCACATTTTTGGGACCCAAGACAGTTCAATCATCCTAAATTGGATTCGTAGCTACAGATAGTGCATTCCTGTTGACTCAGTGATACCAGAATCTGGACAGCACAATTACTCTAAATTGTCCAAGTGGTCCGTCCCAGATAGTGTGCTTCTGGTGATTCAGTGATTCGTAGGTACTTGAGATAACTAACTTGCTCAGTTTCACTTCTGTAAAATTGAGAAACAGGTTTCTCATTCCAAACTCAAAGATGTAATCCATACTTTGTGATATTCTGCCAATATAAGCCAGGTGTGGCAAGCTGTTTGGGGCTGCGAGGTCTGGAGCACTTTTGCTCCCTCATATGCCGCCGGCTTTTAATAAATGGCTCCATAATTCGGCTTTTTGAGGCATAAAAAATGAGGGTTTGTAAGATGAGGGTTACACTACAACAGTGTGGCTGTTGAGCTATTTGAGAATGACTGGTAGAAGAGCTCTTCTATGCCTAGGCAGCCGTGGAGGTACAGGGGAAGGAATTTTCTTTTTTAACCCACACCTGTGGATATTTTTTTCCATTGATTTTCAGAAAGAGTGGAAGGGAAGTAGGGTGGTGGGAAGAGAAACATTGATATGACAGAGACATCAATTGGTTGCCTCCTGCATGTGCCCCAATTGGGGCTGGGGATCAAACCTAAAATTGAGGTCTGTAGGCCGATGCTCTAACCACTGGGAAAAACTGACCAGGGCAAGGGGAAGGAATTTTTTTAGAAGACTTCACATTATTAACTTAGACTGATCTCCAGTCTGAGACTATTGCCATACTTGTCGTTATGCAGCCAACCAATCATATCCTCTTGGACAAGTTATAGGAAGCTTTTTGATATTAATATGTTGAGTTTCCACAAAAGGACAATATGTGTAATCCTTTATGGCAGAGCCATTCATGAAGGTCCATATTACCTTCTAAGAATGTTCCATATTGCATTGTTTCACAAAACCCACCTGGAATCTTGGCAAACCTATCTGCAGGGCAGTCCTGCTGGCTGGCGGCTGCTCCCCCACTTGTAAGCAAGCTAACCGCAAAGATACCAAAGAACGTTTTATTCTGCATATACGGTGAAAGAGTTTTGCAGTGGGCAAATCCAGGATGTACCTTTCCATATTCATTTACTGCCATTTCATCTCCTTATGGGCCCTGTGATGGAGCCTCCCCAAGTCACGGCCAGTCTTGGGACAGTGCTGCTCTCTTCTCCTCTCTGTTTGCCTGGAATACCCACCACGCCTAATGCTGCCTGGTACATGGATACTCAGTGTTCTTGACTCAGTTTAAACACCAGCTACTTGGTGAAGTTTTGCCAAATTCCTCTCTCTTTCCTCGGCATAGATTGGCTTTCGTACACCCTGTTTCACATCCCCGCCCCTTTATTACAGCTGTTATAATACTTACTAGATTGTATTAAGACTTGCTGGTTTGTCTACATTGTGACTCATAGATCCCCAGGTCTTCCCAGCCTGGAGAGTAAAACACAGGGTCACAATAACATGACAAAAAGACATTTGACTGGCATATTGCCCAAAAGTTGGTTGTCACGGGTGGTCTCCTATGAACCAAGTGTAGGTAGCATTTTTTTTCTCTTCTGTAGTGTGTTCTACTGATGCCCCTTGGAAATCACCAAAGCTCAGTATGCTTTGCTTTATCTTTCCTCTTCCATGGAAGGATGGTCTTTGTGCACCAGTGTCCTCCAACAGCCTCCCTGGTGGGAACTGCCTTTCACTCCTATGGCCTGTGCCACTGTCACCAAAAAGTCCCGTTTTGTGCTTTCAGTGCGTTAGAGAGTTTCGATAAAATAACTTCTAGTGCCCCTCCTCTTCTACCAGATACACAAGCATCAGAGAAAAAAATTAGCTGAATTAAATTTTGCTTATGTAGAAAAGCCACCTGTCTCAGATTTCAAGAGATAAACTCTTTAGAGAGACTTGTTATTACATATCTATGTGTACATATAGACATCCTATGTAATAAAAGGCTAATATGCACGTTGACTGAACATAGAACGACCAGTCACTGTAATGTGCACCAGGGAGCAGATGCTCAATGCAGGAGCTGTCCCCTGGTGATCAATGCGCTGCCACAGAGGGAGTGCTGCTCCGCCTGAAGCTCTGAACCAGGCTCATGGCTGGCGAGGGTAACAGTGGTGGTAGAAACTGTCCTTTCTCCAGGGCAGTGCTAAGGATCTCAGACTGCTGGCTGCCATCAGTTGGACATCCCCTGAGGGCTTCTGGAGTGTCAGAGGGTGCAGGCTGGGCTGAGGGACCCCCCTGATTGCATGGATTTTGTGCACTGGGCCTCTAGTAATATATAATTAATGAGATATGTATATTTAAAAATACATCTTTTCTTGCCATCTCCAAAAGCTACATTACTTTTGTTTTTGTGTTTTTCCCCAACCCTACTGGTTGATATCTTAAAAGTGTCACCATTATTTTCCAGGGCTCCAGATGATAGAAAAAAAAACAAAGCAGGCATTCATTATATCACACTGCTTACATACAATATTTTCCACGGACCAAGCCCTCAGGCATACACACATGTTCTTCTCAGGCAAGACAGTCTAAGGCAGGGGTGGGCAAACTTTTTGACTCGAGGGCCACAATGGGTTCTTAAACTGGACCAACGGGCTGGAACAAAAGTAATCTGACCATGCTGGCACTCTCATCTTGAGCTGTTGGTGAAGGAGCGGAGGGGAGAGCAAGAGAACCCTCTGCTCTTTTGGCTCTGCAGGCTGGATAGAACAGCCGAACCGGCCAGATCTGGCCCGCGGGCCGTAGTTTGCCCACGGCTGGTCTAAGGGCTTAAAAATTATTTTCTAGGAGTCAGTTAAGCACTAGCTCTTCTTTGGAATGTGGGGTTTGAGCACCCTGTGGATAAGTTAGCCTTTTATTGCCGACTTCACTTTTTAAATTTGGAGATACCCAAGCTGAAATGCTGCCTTATGTTTGGATTTTATTTAAGAAACACAGTGAGGTTCACCCATCAGAATAGGTGTGCTTGGAGAAAAGGCCTTGTTCCAACCTCAGAAGATTGGCAAATATTATGTGTGCATATCTATATTTTCAGCTAAGATGAAATGTTTAGAGCAGCTGGTTCTTCCCTTAAATTGGCTTTTTAATGTCCTAACTACCTACCTGTCCCAATCTCATCCTTCTAATGAGCTTAAAATGATTTTAAAATTCTCTCACCCACGAAGTGCCAGACAACATAAGGACAGAAGATTTTACAAAATGAAGTAGCTGAATACAAATGCTGCAAAAATTATCATCATGCCACATGTTTAAATACTGATTAGCACCTGGCGCTTACATCCACAGATGTGGTTCCAGGTTTCAGTATGGAACAAAAGGTACTGAAGGAGGTCGACAGGTAAGGAAGCAAAGAACAGCATTTTAAAGTGGGGATGTGTTGAGTGCCCTTTTTTGTTCTTCCTTGTGCTCCAACTCATGCTGCAATGCAACTGACCTGTCTCCACCCCACTCCCATGCTGGCCCCTGTGGGAGCCCCTTTCACATCCCGCATGGTTCAGGGTTCCTGTTCAGGGTTCGGGTTCTGAAAGAGACTAGAAAAGAATTAATTTGGGAAATGGGGGGTAGGGGGGCCCAGGCAGGAGTCCACTTCTAGGGGGAGGACTACTACTGCTTTGGCCTTGCTATCCCATTTATTAAGGTTATGAGATTACACCCATATCCTTTAGGCAGGAAATGCCAATAATAGACAATCAGCAAGAATTTACATATGACTAACAGGTGGAAGCTGCTTTAACTACCAATGTCTCAACTAAACAATGAGTGATTAGCTCCCACCATTCAGAGCAAGTTTTACCAGCCTTCCAGATTCCCTTTTCACATTTCTCTGTTAGTGACAATGATTACTTTCCAACAGGTCCCAATGCAGACAGAGGGTTTGGCTGCACCCAGCCAATCAGTGAGAGCAGGTATTCGTGTTGCCTCACACATTTGTTTTGCACAGCAGCAAGGAACCTATCTCTCAAAGAATCTCTCTTCTGCACTTAGGAAGGGGCATTGCCAGCTTTCTTCCAACTGGGGGAAGCATCAACATGGCTTCTTGAAAGGTGTTCAATATATTACGTGTGCTGACTTAATACTTGATGTGGGCCAGTGGCCTGGTGGAAGCCAAAGACTGTCAGTGAGGGAGCCATTGATGTTGTTGTTGTGTGTGTGTTTCTTTGCCATCAATGTTTTATAGATGTTACCCATGTTTTATTAAATCAGGTATTGAGCAGTACTGATGAATTAGTCAGAACTCATTCACTTGGGTTGTGCTGTACTGAACTTGAAGCCATTCAGATTACCTCCAATGCTCAGGATTCGGTCTTAAAGAAAAATTATTCTTATGTGTACTTTACAAATTCATGGTGTTTTTTTTTTTTGATGTTTTCATTAGAGGCCTTAGCAGATATCTTCAGTCATAATGATAAATGTATAAAATTAACATTTTAAATCATAAACTGGCTTCAAAATAATTTTTAAGAGAAATAGAAGGGCAAACAGAAAGTATATTAATAGCCACAGTGCTTATACCTGAGAAAGGTGCACTTATTGAGTAATGAATTATTGATTCAATGATGATGAGCCTGAGTTTATCTTGAAACTTCTCCCTTAAATATGGGAATGGCTGGAGTTGCACTTTTCTTTACCGATTATGAAGCTAGGTTGGATTGGAGCAGTTGTAGGAAATACAGGACATTGACATTTTCTTCACAAAGATGTTTGGGCATACAATTTAACTCCTCCAACAACTACTTATTGCCATTTCTGTGCATGGCAAATACTAGGTGCTATTGGGAAGAAAAATCAACATTGTATAGGATGAATATATACAAAAGAATGTTGGATCAGAAGGTAGCCTTCATATACAAGCAAGGCAAGACATTTTGTTCCAGAATAAATATTTAGTGTGCTCACAAAATTATGAGGCTATCTTTTATGTCATATCTGGTTATTTTTCACCAACTAAAAATCACCATAAAATTATCATTAGCTTGTTCTTCCTCATATGTCATGCACTGCATGAAAACAGTATTTTAGTATGCATTAGCATAATATTTCTGTATGGTAATAAATTACCTCATCTCTCAAATCTAGTATTTTGCTTACATAACCAAAATAGTTATACTATGATAAGGTAGTTGGTTATTTTGTCCTTATATGGTTATGAGAGAATAAATGAAAATAATTTTTATACATTTGTACATAAAATAATTAAAAATACTGAATCTGACATACTGATTTGATCTTTTATAAACTTATTTCATTTTCTTAATTAAGCTGTGTTATTTTTGTCAATATAACTTTATCTTATTCAATAAAATAAGTCATTGATTTTGTCTTATAAATTCTTACCAAGTTTGGTTTTCATCTGGCACTGAAGCCTGGTTGGCTAGATGAGGTTATTCTATCCAATAAAAGAGTAATATGCAAATTGACAATCACTCCAAACATGCAAGATGGCTGTCCCCATGTGGTAAAAAATGGCTGCCCCCATGTGGACACAAGATGTCAGCCACAAGATGGCTGTCAGGGGAGGGCAGTTAGGAGTGACTGGGCCTGCAGAGGAGAGCAGTTGAGGGGAAGGAGGAACCAGGCCAGCAGGGAAAGGCAGTAAGGCATCAATCGGGCTGGCAGGGGAGTGGTTAGAGGGTGATCAGGCTGGCAGGCAGAAGCAGTTAGGGGCAATCAGGCAGGCAGGCAAGCAGTTGGGAGCCAGCAGTCCTGGATTGTGAGAGGGATGTCCGACTGCCCGTTTAGGCCCGATCCCAATAGGAACGTGCCTAATTGGACAGTTGAGGGGTCCTAGATTGGAGAGGGTGCAGGCTGGGCTGAGGGACACACATTACTCCCTCCCCCCCCCCCACACACACCCTGCCGTGCACAAATTTCATGCTCTGGATCTCTAGTTATTCTATAACTGTGATGTATATGAGAGTGTCAGAGTAATAACCTAATTAACTAGGTGCTCAAGTTCTTTCTGTGAGGCTTGCTCTGCATATCACCTCAGTCCTGTCTTTGTGTGACATTGTCACTATCTGGTTTAGGTAGGAATTAGTGATGCTATTTTAATGAAAAAAAAGTAGAATGTTATAATTATGTTATCAGTGACATAACTTAATGGCTCTTAAGGATCATTATTTTTGCTACATATTGTACAAATAGCGTTTCTTTTCAAATATTTATTTTTTATTGACGTTAATGACAGATTCTTCTGAAAAGGAGATAACATCAAATTTATGTGTTTTTTTTAAGCAATCTGTATTCAAGGTTAAATTGGGTAGGTATATTTATAACAGGGAGCGAGAAGGAGAGAGTGAGAGAGAAAGATTTGCCAAGTAATTACATTAAATATTCTCCTACAGGGAAAAAGTGTCAAAAAAACTAGAAAAGTCATGGAAATTGATAGAATAAATTAACTTCTTGTAAAATCATTTCCACATCATTAGAACATTTGTTTTCAAATGTCAGCAGTAGATGAAATAATTTCACTACAGTTATTGCTTCCAGGATGGGGCTGAAACTGCAGAGCACTAGAACAATGGAGAATGCAGAGCCTTCCAAAGGCATACATTAAAAGGAAATTGCACACTGAGCAGAAAAAATAGCGCTCTTTATGATTGGACTTTTGAGTTGTTTCTGCATGGATTTGGAATAATTATACATGATGAAATTTTTAAAAGAATAGACAGTAATATCTGCCAGTCATATTTATTAAGATCGAATGCACATGGAGTATTAAAATGCCATACAATGTAATTTGTTATGTTGAATTTTAAAGAATTCCAAGACAGATTTAAAAAAGATATTAGAACAAATAGACTTTGCTTCCTGTTATAAATCTTCCCATTATTGTTTGTCTCTCCCCCCCCCCTCATTATTAACAGTTTTCATTTCTTTGGCATTTGCAGATATCCACCTCCTTGAAAAGTCTTTTATTCTCTCTCTCTCTCCCCTCTTTATCTCCCCCCTTTCTCTCCCCCCCACTCTCTCTCTCCCTCCCTCCCTCTCTCCCTCCCTCCCTCCCCATTCTATTATCTAGATGTTTACTTTAATGCCAAAATTAATGACACTTTTAAATTACTCTTTCATTTTAAGCTTTGGACACCTGACCTTTTCTGCCTATTTAATCTTCTTCCTTCAGCCTAACCCAGCAGCGCAGGGCAGGTAATTAGCAAGCACAAGCAGAGGAGAAAGAGTTGCACTTGGGTGCAGTGTCTTTTATCTCATGATTGAGTTGCGTTTCGAATATCCTGATGTCTGCTTTGGTTCAGTGGGCTCTTCCATGTCTGCTAAGACACCTGTTCCTGGCATCCCAGGTTAAGTGGAATCTGTTACTCTGAATAGGATATTTTTCTCCTTTACATGACAATAGGGGTATAATGCCTGTGCTAGAAAATGATTGCAACATCAGATCTATGGCTCATTAAAAGACCACATAGAGTGTTGAATAAATGATACTAACATAAGTGTGTTTCATTTTTAAAATCTATTTATTTATTTTTCTTCTTTTCAAAGTTTCTAATTTAAAAATTTTATGTTTTATAATATTTTAGGTTGCCTTATTTATTTATTTACTAGGGGTCCCGTGCATGACATTTGTGCACTGCAGGGTTGGGGGGGGACCTTCGGCCCCACCAGTGCCCTCTTGCAGCCCAGGACCCCTAAGATGTCCCCCTGCAGGCTTAGGTGGGTTTTCCCAGAGGGGTCTGAGCAGGAGGTCCTTAGCGCTGCCACTGAGGTGGGAGAGGCTCTTGCTACCGCTGTTGCATTGTGCTCGCCAGCTGTGAGCCTGACTTCCAGGTGAGTGAAGCTCCCGCTATGGGAGCACACTGATCACCAGGGGCCAGCTCCTGTGTTGAGCACCTGCCCCCTGGTGGTCAGTGCACATCATAGTGACCAGTTCTTTGTCATTTGGTCAATTTGCATATTAGGGTTTTATTATATAGGATTTAGTTTTAATAGAATATTATTAGGGAGACACTGGCTTGCAAAATCATATAGATTTCAAGTGTGCAACTCAATAAAACATCATCTGCACATTGCAACGTGTGCCCATTGGCCCAAATTCTCTTTCTGTCCCCATTTCCTCTACATCCCTGTTTGCCCATCTTTACCCCTTTCCCTCTGGCTATCACCACACTATTATCTGTATCTATATGTTATGTATGTATATTTTTGGCTAACCTGTTCACCTTCTTTTATCCAGCACCCTCTTCCATGACTTCTGACAACTATCAGTCTGTTGCATGTATCCATGCCTCTGAATCTGTTTTGTTCATCAATTTATTTTGTTCATTATATGTTACATATAAAAGAAATCACATGATATTTATCTTTCTCTGACTGGCTTATTTCACTTAGCATAATACTCTCCAGGTCCCTCTATACTGTCACAAAATATTTCATTCTTTTTTTTATGACTGTGTAGTATTCCATTGTGTAAATGTGCCACTTTTTAAATTTTAAATCTATTCATCTACTCATGGGAACTTTGTTTCCAGACATTCCATTTAATAAAAGGACAAAGTACCTGAATAGACCCTTCTCCAAAGAGGACATATAGATGGCTAGTAGGCATATGAAAAAATGCTCAAGGTCACTAATCATCAGAGAGATGCAAATTAAAATCACAATGAGATGTCACTTCATGCCTGTCAGGTGGTTATCTTCAATAAATCACCAAGTAGCAAGCATTGGGAGGATGTGGAGAATGTACACTGTTGGTGGGAATGTAGATTGGTGTCAGCGCTGTAGAAAACATATGGAGTTTTCTAAAAAAATTAAATTGGACCTATCTTGACTCAGCTATCCAGCTTCTTGGAATACATCCTAAAAATCCAAAACACTAATTTGAGAGAATATATGCACCCCTGTGTTCACTACAGCATTATTGAAGTAGCCATAAATGTGTGTTTTAGACTGTTTACAGGACCATGTAATTACAGTCAATATGAATATATACAGAGCAAAATGACAGAAAAGTAGAATTTTATGAAAGCAAGTGATACAACAATATCATTTGTGCATTGTATACCGATTTGAATGAAAACTCAGTCAGCCCAGTAGCCTTTCCATATAAATGGGTAGCCTTGAGGCTGGATAGGATTATTTCCTATGGCTCCTGAGAAGGGGTTTGTTCAAAAGAAAATTACAAAAGAGTAGAAACCAAATGAGCTGCCTAGGAAATGGACATGTGGAGATGGCTGAGAGGGCACTGCTAGTATTAGCAGCCCCATTCTAGCACTGTGTTTGGTAAACTGCACATCACTAGTAAAAATAATTACTACAAAGGTACCTTTTCCTTTTAGTGACTTCGATTCCTAAGTAGCTTGCAGGTAACCTATTAAATAATGAGGCTTAAATTGCTGTTTCATGTCAAGCAAGAGTCTTTGATTCTACGATTTTCCATCTTTTTCTTTTTCATGGTTATGGAGATGAATAGGCAGCTATAAAGATGGATTCAGGTTGTTTAGCAATAGGTATTTTGCAGGAGGAACTAAATGCCTTTTTAATTTGGAGGCAAACCTAAAACAAATGATCATGTTTGTTGAAGAGCTTCCCTTGGGGGCTGTGGTAGGTAAGAATGAGCAATGGGATTTGGCATGGAATAGGTAATTTTGGAATGCAACGTAGCTAAGAAATATTTTGATTTGCTTTCCTGTTGCTTTCTTGGCTCGACTATTTGGCCCAAATTGAGGAAATCAAATTAATAGGAGTATGTGAAGTTTTAATATATTATGTTAAAATGCCATTTTAAAATTAGTCTAAAGATAATCAAGTCTAGTTTGAATTTACCAGCTAAGACCTGTAATTCGATTCATGTGTTGTGATGGTTTAGCTTCAAACCAGAACTTGAAGTGGATGAAGTGTAAAACTAGCTGAAACCAGCTAGCTTGTCCTGAAAAAAAAATGGGGGGGGAGGAGGAGATGGATAGAAGAGAAGCTATTTTTTCACTAAAGTTGACATCCATTTTTAAATTCAATTGATCAAGTCTCCAATGTCTAGATAAGACCACAGTGTGTCTATTTTTAAAAAATGTATTTACACAGGGAATACTGTTGAAGGGTGTACAGCACTTACTGACTACTTGACTAAGAAGAATGTTCTCTTGGTGTAGCTAGAGTGATCATTAGTGTTTTCTGAATTCTATCTAGATAACCTGAGAGGTCCGCCCATAGAATAGTGTTTCTGCTAGATGAGAGCTTTTCAACTCTTCATCTTCTAGAACTGAAATTGATAGTTTGGGAGAAGAGACTGCCTAAGCTTAAACACATGCCCCAAACATGACCCATCTAATTATATTTACTTTAATTAGTTTTTTTCCAGCCTTTCTATAACAACTTTTTAAGTATACTTGCTTTACTATCCTGAAGTAAAATTTAGAAATAATGCCACTTACATGTGTGTGTGTGTGTGTGTGTGTGTGTGTGTAATTTAAAAATCATTTTAATGCCATAAATGGAGAAATAAAAATAAAAGAAAGTTATCACCAAATAATGTCTTTCAATAAGTAAATGCTCATGTAGGACTTTACCAGAAGACAAAAAATAGCTCCACAGTTTCTAATGCCATTTAGTTTCCAATAAATTCTTAGGGAACTGTGCTGATCGCATTAGGATCTCTGCTTTAAAGAAAGTATATTTGGTGTCTTGTTAAGACATTGGTTTCTAGATGGATGTGTTTCTGACTTCTGAAGCAGCAGGACCCTACTTTCTGAAGCAGTCAAATGCAGAGGTGTAATATGTAAATAGTACGTCTGGCAGATAATGGCTCTTTCCAACCACTGTCTACCTCAGGGGCTGTCTCTGAAGCATCATCGCTGGCCCAGGGGTCTGAATATCTGAATGCTTCAGTGACAGCATGGGAGCTAAAAATAAGTTGAAGTAGATGAAAGGAAATATGATATTCTAGTAAGAAAATGGCTTTCTCCTTCAACTCTCTCTCTCTCCTTTTTTTTTTTTTTTTTAAAAATTAGAACAATAAAACTATTCCCAGCCTTACCATTGAAAGGAATTTTTCAAGATTAGAGAAATCATAATAATGTCTCATGGGAAAGGGTCTCAGAGATGTTTTATATAATTCATCATTGCACAGTTAAGGAAATAACAGATGTTTGAGTAGATGAGATATTCAACTCGTTAAATGCTGTTCTAAGTTCAGATCAGTTATTCATGTTTAAAATGACATGGTCTTCTAATATTTCTTCCAGTTCAAATTATAGCTAAAAAAAAATCTCATGAATGGGTATGTGACATATAATTTTCTTTTCACTAGCCCTTTTATATATTTTCTTATGTTGGGTATCAGATCTCTCTTATATTTAGTCTTTATTTTTGGAGTAGTGCATCTAGAAACAATACATTTTAGAGTCAGAAGAAACCTAAAGAATACCTATCCCCACATCTAAATTTTGAAAATATGGAAACAAAACCTAGAGATGTAAAGTAATTTGCCCAAGATAACACACAACATTAGTTGTCTGATGAGAAACACATGCAACCACAGATTCACCACCATCTAAAAATCCCCCTTCCAAGAGGAACTTAAATCTTTGTTACTAGTTTGAAAATTATTAGATACTTAGAATTAAATATTTCTTCTAGCGAAACAAGACTGATTTTACTATCGGGCAGGAGCTAGAAGTATTGTAGGCCTAGAGAAAGTCTGATCTCGTTGACCTATGTGGGTGACTCACTTTTTATTATATTACTAATGACCAGTTGGCAGGCCTTGTGGGTTTAATTCCACAGTCCATCACCATAGTATTCTAATAAATAATGTCATGGTGGTCTGCCTTCATATTCATATTTCTCCTAAAAAGACAAATTCATATTGTCACCATTAATTGATCTCAACATGGCAAGAGTTTTTCCTTGAACAAGCAGTTCCTGAATTGTACTCCTATGCTCAATTATCTCTACCTAATCATTTATTCTGAGAATTCCTTCTTGGACAGAAGAGCCTGAAAGCTCTTGTCGCTCCTTCTTGCCCTTGAAGGCCTTATATGTACCTTTTCTCTTTAATATTCACTTGCTTCTAGATCTACTTGCTTCTAGATCTAGAAGATTACTTGCTTCTAGATCTACTTATGAAGAAGTGCTGGCCATAGGCTTGCTTCTTATATGGAATCTCACTTAATTCCCATATAAGCCCTTGGAGATATTTTCTCAGGAGACATAGGCTTAGAGAAGTTAAACGACTCATTCTTGTTCCTGCAGTTAATAAGTAGCCGAGACAGGACTGGAACCAAGGAGCCCGACTCCAGAACCTGTACTCCTAACCTCTCTAATGTCCAGGTAGGGGCCAATAGAGTGTGTTATAGTTATTGGGCTTGGGGATTTGTACTCGGTGGAGTCAGATTCTGTCAGCATTGTGATTAATACCTGTCCTCTAACATTTGGGTATCAAGGTCCTGGCCAAGTGGGCCAGGTGAACAAACTGGAGGACAGATCAGGAAATAAGAAAAAGCCAAAACACAAAGATTGGGTCCTGGGCTGGGTAGCTTAGTTGGTTAGAGCATCCCACTGTGCCAAGGTTTTGGGTTTGATTCCTAGTCAAGGCATATATAAGAATCCACCAAATGCATAAATAAGTGAAACAGTAAATCTCTCTCTCCCTCCCTCCCTCTCTCTGTCATCAATAAATAAAAACATAAATAAAGAGAGCCAAAGATTGGACAAGCATAGATGAGGGCTTTAATTAGGGACTCAATAGAAGGGCTAAGTTGGGCAGGCACGCAGGCACTGAACGCCATCTCCTGTTTTACCTTTTAGGCAACAAGTCTTTCTGAAGCCATCTGGTGGCAGCTCTTGAGCCCATTATGCTGTAATTATAAGGTCAGCATTGTCCCAGAATTTAGGCTTTTAAGTGCCAAAATAGTGGATACAGGCTCAAGAAGATAGGTGTTGAAAAACACATCACATTCAGTGACTTCTTTTATTTATAAAAGCCATCCTTTAAAATGTGGTGGGCATTTTATGTGTGTATTTATAGCAGTTGAACCCCAGCACCCATTAAACTCTGGCATAGAAGAATAAAAATATCCTCATACTGTGTTGACCTTTCATTCATATAAAATGGCTTGTTTATCAAGCAAATGAATATTAGGGGTTATTAGTCCTCATTAAGGAATTTTAGCAAATTAAAAGGTTGATAGATAGCACTTGTCTTTACCCTTTTGTTTCCAAGGATAGTGATGTCATTGGACATGAATAGATTGTAGGTGTTTAACAGCAAGTAAGCGCACACACAGACAGTATCAATCTCATGTTAAAAATTCTGTTTCCAGGGCTGAATCTTAGGACAGTCTAAAAAATGCTACAAAAGGAAATTCATGTGATTGATTTAGTAAAATGTTATTTTTCTCTGTGTTTCTGGATTGTGAGCAATGATGCTAGTGAATTGTTTTTAAAGAAATAGAAGAAAAGCCCAATTTTTGATCTTTTTATTATTTTACTCAGTCTTATCTCTTTGATATTGCATAAAATGACTAGTTTCAATAGCTCATACATATTTAATATTTAAAAAATATTTTGTCTGAGTCTAAAAATAATAAATTTGTATATAAATATGAAGATATGCTATGAACATTTAAGAAATAACTTATAATGAGTCACCCAGGGAAGTTATTATGAATGCTTTGATTTATTTCTCATAATCTTTTTACCAAATGATATGTCATAATGTGTTATACATAACATAGTCACATAAAACTTTTTTTACACGTGCTTTTACTATATTAGTTTAATGTAATATTTCTGTTGCATTTTTATGAGTTTATAATATACACACTGGTATCTATTTACTTAATATTGCACATGAGGTATTCATTAATATAATAACATATTGAATGAAAATCTGTTTTAATGGCTATATAATACTATTAATTTTTTTTCTAATTTAACTTGTGTGTGTATGTCTATGAAAGTGATAGCATTGTTTCTGATTACTTTTTGTTTTAACTTACCTCTAAACTTTTCCTCATATTTGTATTTTTAAACTTCAAAAAAATCATCTTCTTTAGGTGGATCTCTTATAAATAGTTTAAAAATTTTTAACTCAGTCTGAGATTATATAAGCATTTTTTTTATTATGAAAGTAAAACTGTGTTTCTTGCAGAATAATTTGAAATTATTGCTCAGTTATATACAAATCAGCAATTTTCCCCTAACTGTAAATATTTTAATATATACGTTTCATATTTTCATATATATATATATATATATATATATATATATACACATATACACACATGTGTTTTTTATATCAAGCAAAATAAATATTCTGGATATGAAGAAAAAAAATTTTTTCTCTATTAATCAAATACTCACAAATTTTCACATCATTTAATGTAGTTTATAAAAATATTTTTAACAGCAGATAGTATTCTACTATATTGCTATATTATAATTTTTAAATTGTTTGCTTTGACTGTTGACATTATTTTTATTTTTTACATTAAAAAAGTACAGTGAATAACCTTCAATTATTATTTCTTCAGAATAAAATTTCAGAAGTAAAATTTGTGAGACAAAAAGTATATGAATTGTGCCGAAACCGGTTTGGCTCAGTGGTAGAGCGTCGGTCTGTGGACTGAAAGGTCCCGGGTTCGATTCCGGTCAGGGGCATGTACATTGGTTGCGGGCACATCCCCAGTGGGGGGTGTGCAAGAGGCAGCTGGTCAATGTTTTTCTCTCATTGACGTTTCTAGCTCTCTATCTCTCTCCCTTCCTCTCTGTAAAATATCAATAAAATATATTTAAAAAAAGTATATGAACTGTGAAGATTTGTATTAAAAAATTAAGATTTAATTTTTTTACTTCAGTTATCTTATTTCATATTTTCTATTTTCTTTAGTTATAAGATAACTATAGAACAATAAAATATTTTTGCTATTATGCCTCATTTTTTGTTTTCTCTCAGTGAAGTGAAATACTTTTATCCTGTTTCTATTAGTACTTTCCTTTAAAGAAAATTTTAAAACTTAATATTTCTAATAAATTTGAAGAATAAAAAATAATTAAAGCAATATTTCTAATTATAAATATGAAGTATAAAATTATAATTAATCTAATGTTATTTGTTGTCTTCATGTTTCTGCATGAAAGAGGATGAAATTGACTCTGGCAGTCTAAAGTGTCAGAAATGGTCTGATTTCTCACCTTGGACCCTCATATTACTCAGTTTGTATATGTTACACTACCAGGTATTGGATGATAGCAACCTGGTCCAGGACCAGAAAGAATGACCCCATGATTGGGTGAGACCTTGGTGAAGTATTAAACACAAAGCTGAAAAGGGATAGCTTCCATGGCCTCAGAGATGGCAGTGAGATCCAGGGGCCAGTGGGCCACCCAGATAGTAGGGAGACCTGGGCAGGACTAAGCAGAAACATGTGCACAATGAAATTAAGTCCATTAGCCACAAGCTAGGCTCCAAGAGCCTTGCTGAAAATATTTTTATGGGGCATGGCCTAGTCTGCCACCACCCAAGTCCTGGATGGCATGGATGGAGGTGAATAGTAAAATCAACAAGATGAGAGTTAGTTTTCTGGCAGGCCTCTCATGCCTCCTGTTCAGGCCAAGCCTGAGGCTGCTAAGTGAGCCTAGTGATTCCTCACGTAGACAGTTAAAGTCATGGGACCAGAGGGTTACATGCTTGACATTATTCTTGTAAAGTCAATTACACAAATTACCTGAAAGCACTCATATGACTAAGCCATTTCTCTAACATATACCAGTCCTTTGTCGTCTTTTGAAATATCTGGAAATATTTTCTCAAGGTAATTAATTTACCTAAGCAAACATTTAAAAAATATTTATCTTTTTAAACTTTCTATATGCCATACTTACTTTTTAATTTTATTAGATAAAATTTTCACTGACTGAAGGTTTCTAAAAATTTTTTAACAGCTTTATCTAAAATCTAAGCATCTGGGGACAATTGCTATAGGAATTCTTAGAAGCAGATCAAAAACAATTAAAACAGTCTTTCTGGGAGAAACCAAGATGGTGACAGGTAAATACCTGAACTGCTGCCTCACACAACAATTTTAAAACTACTAATAAAAGACAAAATGGACATCATCCAGAACCATAGGTAGGCTGGCTGAGTGGAAATTCTACAACTACCCTGTTTCCCTGAAAATAAGACAGTGTCTTATATTAATTTTTGCTCCCAAAGATGCGCTAGGTCTTATTTTCAGGGGATGTATTATGTTTCCATGAAGTAGGTCATATTTTCAGAGGATGTCTTATTTTCGGGGAAACACAGTAGAAGGAAAGAGAAAAGCACACTGAGACTCACAGGAGCTGTGGAAGGCAGAGGTATGGAGGTGTGCGGAGAGGGCTGCCAACTGAGTACATGGCTGGCTTTCTCAATTAGGAGGGAGACAAAGGCTCCCGACTGCTCTGAACTCCAGTTCCAGGCAAGACTCTGGGGTCCCAGACACATACAGGGAGAAACTGGACTGTCTGGCATCAGGCGAAACTCAGGGTGGCTTTCTCTCAGAGATGCTTGCAGCAATTACCATGGGACACTGAGACCCAGGGGCCTCTTAGGGCAGGGCTGAAAGGATGACATTGCTGCTTGCTCTGCCCTGAGACTCCGCCCCATCCAAGCTTTATGCAGAGGCTTTTGCATATGAATGGCCTGGTCCTTTGAATTCTAAACTTATCTAACAAAGTGTAGCTGAGTTAGTGAGACCCAGAAAATCCAAAAGAAGCCCCTAGGCCCCATAGCAGCTTGCATTGCTTCACAGCTGGGCCTCATCTGGGCACCTCCAAAATCCAAACAAAAAAGAGTAATCTGCAGATCTCTCTGTAGCTTCTGCTGGGTGGCCTCAGGCAGAGGCTAAATTACCACCTCCTTGGAGATTCAAGAGCCAGTGTACCCAGGGGTCAGAGTAGTACCATCCAGATTGCAACTCCTCAGATCCATAAGGGACACACTCAGGGAGCAGACTCAGGGAGCATCAAAGCCTCACTGAAGCAAGTTTTTCCTCATAAGGGTGTCTCCAGCACAGAAGTTCTCCCATTGTAGACACAGCTGATCCTCACAGCCAAATGGCCTGGAGGTCAATTCCTCCCAGTGATACCAACAACAATCAAGGCTAAACTACAAGACTGTGCACATAGCCCTCAAAGGGATTCACCAAGAGTGTCCACCTCAGGTAACTGGGAAGGCTGAGCCACTGGGTCCTATAGGACACCTAGGCCCCTGAGTAATGAAATTCCTTTCAACTATTACAACTTTTTAATTGTTGAAACTAATCTACCTATTTTAAGATTATAAAAATTACTATTTAAAAATATATATTTTATTAATTTTTACAGAGAAGAAGGGAGAGGGATAGAGAGTTAGAAACATAGATGAGAGAGAAACATTGATCAGCTGCCTCCTGCACACCCCCTACTGGGGATATGCCTGCAACCAAGGTACATGCCCTTGACTGAAATCAAACCTGGGACCCTTCAGTCCATAGGCCGACTCTCTATCCACTGACACAAACCAGTTAGGGCAAGATTATAATTATTAATATGACATTTCTACAGCCAGGAATGAAAAAAATTATATATCTATATTTTTGTTTTACTTCATTCGATGATTTAGAATTATAGGGCTACTCCAGTTGCTTCAATTAATAAGCACCATTTATAGTTTTTCCCTCACATCTGTAAGAGCCCAGTATGGCTATTCCTGATCAGTAGGGCAGTTTTAGTTTTTCTCCATGGGGTTACTCAAGGAACTCAGGCTCTTTCCACCTTTTGATTCCACCATCCGCTGAGTTATGTATCTCAAGTCCATCTCCTTAAAAGCTTCAGGATGAAGATTTTCAACCCATTCTTCTCACAGTCCTTTGGTGGGATCTAGTCACATGGACAAACCTGAAATGTATATCTGATTAGACAGCAACCTCCCACATTAACACGGTGCTATAAAATAAAAAGGGCACATTTTTGGTGGATAGTTAACCATCCATATCACAGAAGATTAAAACTGGGAATCCCCAGAGGATCACACATGTGATGCTATTTAATGAGATAATAAGGAGGGGGTGTCAGATGGTTCAGAGCATTTTTAAGAGTGTGACCACGCATGTCCAAAGGGTCAAGCTGAGTTACATCGCTCACTCTTCTGACTAGTTATACACTGAGTGGCCAGATTATTATGATTTCTGAATGCACAATAATCTGGCTACCCAGTGTATATCCTATATAATAAAAGGATAATATGCAAGTTATCTTCTTGACCAGGGGTTCAACCAGCAGGCAGGCTGGCCAACCGCCCATGGCTCCTTACCTCCCCACGCCCCCACCAGGCTGGCTGGACCCCACCCATGCACAAATTCATGCATTGGGCCTCTAATATATATATACTGAGAGGCCAGATTATTATGCATTCAGAGATCATAATAATCTGGCCACTCAGTGTATTTTAAAATCTTGTTCACCTCCATCTCCATCTGCCCACCTAGAAGTCTGGAGCTCAAGGCAGCTCTTTCTGGACCCCATCTACCAATATCTTGTCTCCAACTACTACAATGTATCTCCTAACCACCCCTGTTGGACAGCCTCCTGCTTTGACAGAGAGACTTGCAGATTCATGTGGAGAAAACCCAGCCTCATTGTTCCCTAGTCAATAGCTGGTGCATTATAGGGGTTGAAATATTCCTGCTTTAAATAACCATTCTTAAGGTCTGATGGAGCATGAAAGAACGGTCTAGTTGTGTTTTTAAAGGATTTTTCAACTCCAAGAGAATTTCTAAATTAAGAATCCCCTGTGGTTTAACTATCACAAAAGATGTACAATTACAAGTGGAAAGCATTTCAAACAATGCCTAGTATTGAGACTATAACCTATTTTTTTAAAAAATTCCACCACATCTTGTTGATATCCATTTTTAAGGGTTGACTATCAGGAATTCACACAGTGTCTGGCCAAGTCTTCATGATGTACTTGATTGAGTCATTTCCTCCTGTGCTGCATCCTATGAATGGAGAGTATTGCTGGTTATCTTTGACATTAAAAAATATCTTTTTTTGTTGTTGAAAGTATTACAGGTTTATTTTATCATTGTCCATATTTCTTTTATTCTCTTATGGATAATTTTAAAATCTTCCCCAGATTATGATTTAATTTTGCCCTCCATTGTCAGTATCTATTTAACCCATATTTTTGTGTTTTAGAAGCAGTCAATCAAATTAGTCTATACTTTGTATCACTGTCAATATTTCAGGAATGACATTAGCTTTCTAGCTGACAATAGTCTTGCTTTTTAAACCCAACAACAGTGCAGGAATCTAGTAAGAGGACAAGTGAAAATATCGAGAGACTCACATATTGGGAAGCTCCCATGCCCTTCACATGGACTTTCAAATGATTAATTCACGTAAATGAGAAAACCCAAATTAAATTGTTATAAACTTCATATAGTATGTTGCCTCAGACTCCAATTTTTATACTTGTATAATTAACTGTGCTACTCATTAACTTTGCAGAATCCTTTTAGCTCTCGTTACTTAACCATAGCCTCATGCTAGTTAATTATGAAAAATGTAAGGCAAGGTTCTCCTTTTTATTCAATATAATTCACTCAGGTACCTTGAAACAGTTAACTTACCGGGTGTACAAAATTAGCTGCACTTGTCAGATAATTTTCAAGCCAGATATTAAAAATGAGCATGTGAAAGATCCTCTCCCTCAGATTTGGGCCGGCTAGGTAAGTGTAGTTCATTGAAATCATGGGGTACTTTCTCCATAACAAAAGGAGAATTCACTGGGGACAGGAAATGTTAATTGCTACTCCCTGTAAGTGAAAGTTTAGAGAATAAAATGACAGGAACTGTTCCACTGTGGAGATAATGGAGCTCACCTACTGAGCTGGACCACCAGGAGAGAGATTTTCATAAGTATCATTTTACCCAGGAAAATTGATGCCATGCAGCCCGGATAAAAGGATTCACAGGAGGTTTCTAAAATTTATTATTGTTGTTGTTTTTTTCCAAAAAGCAGTGATTTCTGAAACTATGCTGAGATGCAATGGATTAGAAGACAGAAAACCTGAAGTCTAGACCAAATGTGAGAATTGAATGAGCTACTGTATCTGCAAGTGACTGATGCAGGTACTAGATTCAGGAACCTTTAAATGATGTCATCTGGTTTTGGAAGCTATCAGAGTGATATTCTCTGATGGTGTCACAGGGATTGATATGGTGTGAATTATACTTAACTAGAGGTCCGCTGCATGAAATTCTATCAGGGGTAGAGTCCCTAAGCCTGGCTGGGGATCAGGGCCAATCTGTGGGGACAGCGGTGGGGTGATTGGGGTGTCCCTGGCTGGCACCCACCTTGGCTGGCCTGGGGCCCATGAGCTGGGGGCAGCACCTGCATTGAGCATCTGCCCCCTGGTGATCAGTGCATGTCACAGCGACCAGGTGTTCCACAGGTCATTCTGCTGTTCAGTCAATTGGCATATTAAGCTTTTATTATATAGGATTGGATATTTGCATCACTTTGTGCTTTGGAACATAGTTCACTTAGTTAGAGCATTGCCTAATAGGCCAAGGTTGCAGGTTTGATCCCAGGTAGGGCACATATAAGACTTAACCAATGAATGCATAAATAAGTGCATGTTTCTCTTTCTCTTTCTTTCTCCCTTACCCCTCCCTTCCCACTTCCCTTTTCAAATAATTTTAAAAGGGTCTCTTTCTTATGCAGTATTTTACCCATCTCATTGTTGACCACAGCTCTTCCAAAATGCCTTCAAAAATATTTTTCTACTTTGAGTAATTTGATTTCAAATGAAAATAAAATTGTAGTCCCTTACTTTGTCTTCTCCTTTGTGCTATTAGCTAGGAAAGGCTATTCAGGGAAGTAGTAAAGTCTGGTTTTAAAAGCAAGAACTTTAGAAAAATCCAAAAGAATGTGGAATAGGAAACAAGAAAATGTAATTAACTAAGCCCTTTGGCATTCCTTTGAAATGATGCAATCCTATAATCGTTTTGAGTTTGTGGATTCCTTTAAGATTTATTCATTATCACTGTATCTGTAAGGAACTGTGTAGAACAGAGCAAAGACAACATTGCCTTCTATGGTCTAAGTTCACTAACTTATTATCTGTATTTTGCTGCTAATTTGAGCCAATTCAGTTTCATAGCCTTGCAGGAAAGGTAAGTGTCACAGTTTAGCAGTGTGTCAGGCAGACTAACTTTTTGCAGAAAGGGTGGTGCAGAGCAGTAGTGAGTTGCTTTATAAGAAATGGGTTCGACCTTGTTTCAGATTTTGAGGCAGTTGGAAGTCTGAAGTTGAACCTAACTGGGATGAGAGAGAGATGAGGAAGAGAGAAATAAGCAGATATTTATTAAGGATTTACTAATCAATGAATCACTTGCTACAAATGGTGGAAAACAATGAAACCACGAAGGACAAGAAGAAAACATTTACCAGCACCTGCTTTGGCAAGACCCTTAGCTCAATGTTATTTGCTACATTATTTGACACATCTATCCAATGTGGAAGATATTATCACTTCCATTGCATATACCTTTAAAAAGACATAGAATCACCAAAACCGGTTTGGCTCAGTGGTAGAGCGTCAGTCTGCGGACTGAGGGGTCCCAAGTTCGATTCCGGTCAAGGGCATGTACATTGGTTGCGGGCACATCCCCGGTGGGGGGTGTGCAGGAGGCAGCTGGTCGGTGTTTCTGTCTCATCGACGTTTCTAGCTCTATCTCTCTCCCTTCCTCTCTGTAAAATGTCAATAAAATATATATTTTTAAAAAAGACATAGAATCAGTATCACCTTTGCATCTTCTCATGTTCTGTCTCTCACACACCCCTCAAACACATACATGCGTGCACACACACACACACACACACACACACTCATACACTCATGCACTCAGCTACCCTGGTGTTGCCTTCCACTCACCTGTAAATACATAATCCCTTCTTCCTGAAGCAGTCCTTCAGCATTCCTCCTGTTGAACCCCGTCTTGTTATACATATTCTGTTATTCCAAACTCTGATCAACTCCAGTTCGGTTTCCATTTCTTTCTTGTACTTACCCACTCTTACCCTTTGCCACATCAAAAACAGCCCATCAGCCTTTCTTGACCGAGTAAGTGAAAATCAATGTCCTCCAAAGTTAGGAGCTCAACTCAATAATCAATCAGTACTGACTGACTGTCTTCTCCTGGGAAGCAGTTCAGATAGATGCCCATGAGCCCCTCACTCTTGCAGCAGAGGAGGCTGAGAGAAGAACTGTGGGCATGCTCTTTGTTTACCCCTGAGCCCCGGAAGAGCACACTCTCCTCTGTGCACTAGCACATTCAGTTTTTGGGCTGTTCATCACAGGTGAGCTGGTGAGATCCTGCTTCCATAAGAAAGAAAAAGTGGTTGAAAGAGAGAATAATAAATGCAATGTGAAAGAGGTAGATTTCCTTTTGTAGACATCGTGTGACGGTAGAGTAATGGGTTATTTCTTAGGAAAGCAGTATTTCCTGTCGTCTCTTTGATGTCCCATTGGCATTGCTCCGCAGAGTGCCTTCCTTGTAGGCAGCCCGGGCACTCATTTGTGTTCATCATTTGTTGGGAGATATTCTGGGGAAGGATGCACCTGTCAGAGAGAATGAGTATATTTTCTCTGCACAGGAACTAAGCATTAGGGACTGCAGAATAGAGAGGGCCATATCTATTCTGAAATGCCTGTCAAAAAAGATGAATCAAGGAAAATATAAACAACTTGAGCACCCACAAAATAACTGCAGCAGGAAAATGGTGCCGGGATTGAGCGTGGAGCAGGTGGCTGATGTGCACTGACATCCCATGGAGGCTCCAAGACAGAAGAGTGTCGCTTAGGCTCTAGTGTCACAGTGAAGGGAAACTGTACTAGGAAACTGTATAGAAAACCTCCAGTAGGAGGATTCGTAGCCACTTGCTGAAGTTACACAAGAAGACTCCTTTAAAAATACCTTATTCACGTGGGGGTTTTCCTTTGGGAGAGTGACGCACGGAGGGATATTTACCACAGAATGGGAGAAATATTTATTTTATAGCATCCAATAATACTTGAAGAAATTTCATTGTGTTAACTTTATTCTGCCATTTGGGGGAAATAGTTACAGTTTTCAAATGGAAAAAGACAGGGTATATTTTTTTAATTGTGTAACGAAGTCTGACAAACTCAGTGGCTTAAAAAATGTCAGTTTATTTGTTCACAGTTTGGCAGGCCAGAGGTCTGAGCATGGTGTAACTATGTTCTCTGCTCAGGGTTTCAGGGGGTGAAATCAAGGTGTGAGCTGGGCTGGATTCCTGCCTGGAGCCCAGGGTCCTCTCCCATGCCCTCATGGTTGTTGGAGGAATGCAGTTGTTTGTGGGTGTGTAACCGAGGTCCCTGATTTGGTCCTGACTATTGGCCAGGGCTTGCTCTGAGCTTTGAGGCTGCTCTCAACCTTTGTCACATGACTTTCTCCATCTCCAAAGGCAGCACTGGCAAATCTCCCATATCAGTTCTCTCCGACTCTAAGAAGGGCCAGGTCCCTTTTAAGGATTTACCTAATTAGGCTACTCCCTTTTGAATAATTCAAAGCCAACTGATTATTAACTTAATCATGGGGATAATGACTCTTCATATTCATGTTCTATCCACATTCACAAGGATAGCAGGCAATTGAAATATTGGAGACTGTCTGAGAATTCTGCCACCACAGTGGATCTCTGTTTCAGGAGGGTGACTCTGGCAAAGAAGGAAGGACAGATTAGAAAGGTGTGAGGAGAGAGCCAATAGGTGTCATCTTGTGTATCAACTCCAGTCGTGTGCTGGGGCTTCCTGGAGCATGGTGCTCAGGGCTCCCCAAGAAGGAAGCATCCTCATGACTGAGCAAAGGGGAGGGGAGAGGCAGCAAATGTACTCTGCATGTAGCACCCTTCACTTTTAGGGTGTATCTAGGGAGGCAGTCCTGGGACCAGGCAGTATCAGCCTGAATCAGAGCAAGTACACTAGGAGTGGAGAATATGCACAGATAAACACCATGACACTGTGATAGACCTTGGACGAGGAAATTAGAAGGAGAAATGAAGATGGTTCTGTCCTGGCCACAGTTCCCACAGGTCGACTTAGGCTGTCAGAAGTATAAACGATCTGGGATAAAAGGACATCTGTAGGTGCCTATAGAGAAGTCTGTGGGTCAAAACATATTCTTCAGTGAAAACTAATTTGTGTGGGATTCATACAGGCATTTTTATGTTTTATATTTTTAGCACAGGAATTTTTATATTAAAAAAAACAAGGGTCTGAGATGTTGCCCATATGCTCTGGTAGACAATATTGTCTACAGAGGCAGTGATCTGCTTTGACAATCTTGTTCCTTCTCTCCGGTCACCATTGCCCTTCATGGATATTTCTCTTTTTTCTGTCCTTACCTGTTCTCTCCCCTTAGCCCAGGGAGTTTTCTAGGTGAGTTATGTTCTCCTTCTCTGCCAGGATGGCTCATGGTCTCTCTTCTCATCATAAGGCAATTCATCTACAGAACTGAACTGCAAGAACGTCTATTTTGTTATCCATTTCACATTCAATTTCTTCATCTATACCCTAGTTCCACGTTGTTCTAACCTTGGTGAACAGGTTTGAGAGCAATTGAACATGTAGGTCCAGAATTTAGGAGAGGTTAAGGACTGGGGACTTAAAAAAATATGTATTTTTATTGATTTCAGAGAGGAAGGGAGAGGGAGAGAGATAGAAACTCAATGAGGAATGATAATTATTGATCTGCTGCCTCCTGCATGACTCCCACTGGGGATCGAGCCCACAACCCAGGCATGTGCCCTTGACTGGAATTGAATCGTGACCTCCTGGTTCATTGGTCAGCGCTCAACCACTGAAAGGGGCTGGGACTTTAAAAAAACAACAACAGTGTAAGCCTTCACTTTTGATTAACATCAACATTTAAAAGAACCTCTAACTTCACTGCATTGGTGAAGCGTGATGCAATGAGAAGCACCACAGTGTTAGAAAATGGTTTCATTTACATCATTAACATTTGTAGCCCTTTCCCACTTCCAGCTTATGGGAGTCTAGTGAGATTAGTTTGCAATAAAAAATAAAAAGCTGCAGTTACAGCAGCAACCATTAATTAAACGTCCACTCTGTGCCAATTCATTTATGCATACATGAGGCAACAATGAAGAGGTTGTTTAAGCAAATGGGCTCTGGAACCAGAATGTTTGGGTCCTAGTCTCAGTTTTCAACTTACTAATTATATGATCTTCACTAAGTTGCTTTACCTTCTGTCTCAGTTTTCCTCTCTATAAGCTGAGGATAACAGCACCTGCTTCTAAACTTATCTGCAGACAATAAACTATACTACTTAAAGCACTTAGGATAATGTCTTATACATGGCAAACATGAAATAAATTTTAAATGTGATTATTTACATACATCATAATATTTAATCCACACAATTATCCAGCAAAGCAGGGAAGATTTTTCCATTGATTAGTGAGAAAACTAAAACTCAGAGATGTTAAATAAAACAACCACCCACAACTTGTCAAGTATCTTATAGTGAGAAAAAGAAAGTGAAGTTTTAATTTGAATCTTAATGTGTGATTCTGGCAGTTATATCTCTTCCACTCTGCCATGATCTTCTGAATTTATCCCCTACGTTTGCATTCAACACAGATTATTGGCATAAAAATGTTATTTTTCTCCTGAATGACCCTTTTGGACCAGATATAATTGACACCTATCTAACACTGTGTCTAATGCACAGGGACTCCATAAGTGGTGGATAGTTGCAATTATTTTCTATTTCACCTTGATCGATTTAGAACTAACCTAAATGGGTATAATTTTCTAAATTTTTAGTAGATCTGAACAGTTTACCTCTTCATATTAAGTTTCTCTCTCACACAAAAATTCTCTCAGCAAATTTGATCAATAACAGGGAATTCATTCTTATTTCCTTATTTTACATTTTCATTTGATAATAGAAAAAATTGCATATAATAAAATAGTAGTCTACCAAATACAATGGAATCAAACAACAAAGGGATTAAAATATCCTACATTTTATTCTTGGTTCTATTGGAAATAACTAAGTATGAAAAATTCAGAAACATTAGATAAAAAAAATCAGCTCCTTCAGTAACATTGAAGGTTATTGGTAGGTGTTTTTAATTTACTTTTTGTGGTGTATAGTAGTTTACGTTTTAATGTATGAATAGACATGTGTAAATGCTACTATAATCAGAATACAGAACAATTCCATCATCCCAAAGAGCTCACTCAAAGGTCATATTTTAAACGAGTCTTTGGAAAAAAGGAAATAAAAAGGTTAAATTCAGACACAGGAAAAAATGAGAAAATAATGAAAAAAATTAAAACTTTGAAGCTTCTGGATCTCTAGCCATTACATTTACATTTTAAGCAGCAGTGCAATGATTGCAACAGAGTGCCCAAATCTTAGCTGCAAGGAAGACCAGGAAATGACAATTTTTAAAAATATATTTTATTGATTTCAGAGAGGGAGAGGGATCGAGAGATAAAAACATCAATGATGAGAGAGAATCACTGACCAGCTGACTCCTGCATGCCCCCTACTGTGGGATCGAGCCCACAACCCAGGCATGTACCCTTGACCAGAATCAAACTCAGGACCCTTCAGTCTGATACTATCCACTGAGCCAAACCAGCTAGGGCAATAATTTTTATTTTAAATGGCAGCATATTGAGCTAAATGTTTTGTTACTTTGTAGGAAAAGGAGAGTGGATATTATAATAGGCAATTAGTAATCTATATATTCTTTATATAAAGTGTTTTTGAAGCTTGATTTCTCTTAGTTTTTACATAAGCACTGAATGTAAGAAGATATTTTTTCTTTCTGTATACAAATGAATCATCTTAGGCACCTACCAGGGAGTGGACCCTTCAGTAGAGGCAGAAGCAGCAGGAAGGCTGAGCCTGCTTCCCAGACCATTGCCATTGATGTGAGTAGCACACTCAGGAGACATCTCGCTCCTCCCATCACTGCCCCTCCTGAAGGTGGTTAGTTGGGCAGAACTTCTGACCACACCTGTGTGTGCAAACAGTGTGTGCAACCCTGTGTGCTTTACTGTGGGCTGCAGAAACCAGACCCACCAGGGAGACCTCTCAGAGGAAAACGAAAGCATTTGAGAAGCTAGTTTATTTATTTTTCACACAAATGAAAACAAAAAAAGGATACCGTATTTTTCCGTGTATAAGATGCTATTTTTTCTCTCAAAATGTTATACTGAGAATTGAGGGGCATCTTATATAGGGAAGTCAGCCTAGGTGGGAGCCTCACCATGTAGCTGCCCATACTTTGTCAAATAGGCTTCCTCCAGTCACAAGCCTTATTGTTACTGATGTCAGCTGATGCCGTAATTGGAAGTGGAGGTGGAGAGTGCACAGATGCAACAGGGACCAGAGCGTTCTGAGCCCATAAAGACGTAAAAACAAATAAAAAGATGAATACAGGTAATTGATTGTCTTACTCTGCAAAATTCAAACTGCATGTAACCAGCTATGCAAAAGAGCATGGAAATAGAGTTGCAGAGAGACATTTTGGGCCTCCTCCCACTGAGTGTATGATCAGACATCGGAGAAAACAGGAAGAACAACTCGTTAAGATGCCAAAGAAAAAGGCCTTAAGAGAAAAACCAGCAAAATGGGCAAACTTGAAGCAGAGGATTAAGACTTGGATTATGGAGTGTTGCCAGAGTGGCTTATGTGTGTCAACCAAGCTTATTCAATGTCAGGCAAGAATGTTTGCAACGAAATGAACAGTGTTGATTTTATAGGAAAGGCAAAATGTTGCTTCAATTTCATGAGAAAAAAAAAAAGGGTTGGCCATGAGAACATGAACAAAGTTAGCTCAGAAAATGCCACCAGTTTATGAGGATGATCTCATATACTTTAGTATATAGACAGTGACTCAGAAGACAGCAGTGATACAATAGAAGTTGAAGAAATTGATATGTCTGGAACTAATAGTGATGAAGAAGAAAGCAGTGATGCAACATAGGCTGAATAAGGTGATATGCTGCATAAATCATAGTACTGATATGTAAACATTAACTGCAGTAATTACTAAATAAAAATGTGTTCTTTTTATGTTTAAAATATTCATTTCTTAATTTTGGGTAGGGGCATCTTATACATGGAAAAATATGATATTTTTTAAATAAATATCCAGGCCAGATAAAGTGTTTAATTCAGAGGTATTGTGTGTTTTGTGTTTACCTTTACTTGCTTTCCTTTGAAGCAAACAAAACAAAACAAGATCTGAAATATATAGATTTTTTTTTTTTTTTTTTTTTTTTACAAATACGGCATATACTCTGTGGTGGTTCAGAAAAACTTATGAAGTAAGGTTTCAGCATCAAGATCACAGAGATGTAAGTATTGGTGATCCTGAATCATAATTTTCTTTAATCATGTTTGCACTGGTTTACCACTTTCCAGTTTGCAAAGTGCTCACACATAATACTTTTTTCTTATTTGATTCCTCCCAAATATTCTCAAGGTTGTTTGAATTGGATGAGACTACTATAGAATCCAGTAATTTCAAAGTTGCTGATCCATATTCTATACTAATAAAGGTCTCAAAAAATAAAGCAATTTTTTCCACTACCACACAAGTTGTTAAGAATGTAGCTACAAACATACATCTTCTAACTCCTGGGAGATAGTCTTTCCAATTTATTTGTTTTTATTTACCAGAGATATCAACTGCAAGTATGAAAAGCATTTGCTGTTAAAAATAAATGTCATTTTATCTTGAATATTTTTTTACTTATCCTCTGTAATTTCAGTAAGTGCATAATGTTAACAGTATTGACTATATTGCAATTACTCCGTCCAATGTGGTAGTCAGTACCTACTGCCTATTTCAGTGAAGGAAAATGAAAAATTTAGTTCCTTGGTTTCACTAGCCACACTTCTAACACTCAATAGCCAGATAGGGCTCATGGCTATTGTATCTGAAAATGCAAATTACATAGCATTTCCATCACCATAGAAAGTTCTATGGACAGAACTATGGTAGAAGGCTATCATATTCGTTGCTTATGGGTGAGTTATGCTTCCATTCTTGTTTCGCCTGGTGCAAGGTGGGGGCTTGGCAGGAAAGTATCAAAAGGGTTTGGGAAATAGTTGGCTTTTCAAGAAATATTTGTCCCATTCAGGAGAAACGCGTATTTGTGAAAATAGGATAATAAGCACAACTTAGCAGATAATAGTTTTTAGGAAGTCCTCAGTAAAATGGAGGTTTAAAGTAGATATCTTAGATAAACTTTTTTTGGGGGAAACATACTTAAAAAAAGCACACATTTACTTATGCACACACCATCAGTTACTCATAGGCCTTTGTTCGGATTGAGCTGAAATGCTCAGATTCATTTCTGTGACTTTTACATGGCAAAGTTGTACATTGGACAGGACCTGGGTGTGAATTAAATTAGCCTCAAGCAATTATTACACAACCTTAGTGAACTCTGACCCTTTCTCCCACAGTCTCACAGCCTTAATGGTTTTTCTTGTTTGCTTTTATTTATTTATTATTTTATTTTCATCACCATTTATCCCCTCTATGCCCTCTTCCACCTCCCATTTATGTTATCATTTCAGTGTGTGATACCTGTTTTCTCCAAATTCATTATTATAATGTTGAAGGCACAAGATTTCCGTGGAGGTGAGAGAGGAAAGACTGCTCCTTAGTTGGCTCTGGCCTTATGTAAAGAAGTCAAGGAAGGGAAGAAGTCCTAGCAATTTTGGCACCAAACTTCAAAAGGAGATCTCTGCCGCATTTTTAGGAAATCTAAAGGGCAGGTGTTGCAGTGACTGGGCACTGATGGCAGGTGTAGCAGCCATTGCAGCTCTCATAATTGGAAGGCAACAGGGTCTCAATGACTTATTCATTCATCCACCACCCACCCCTCCCAACACACACAACTTCTTAAATGCTCTCCTTATGCCCCGAGGGCTCAGTGGTAAATAGTTAGAAATGGGAAGTGTGTGGTAGGGAGTTCCTGTGGAGCATAAAACCAGGTTTGATGCTGAGGCCCTGGGCATGCTCCGTGAGGCCCTTGTCTGTGGAGAGGGTTGGTACCACATGCAGCCTAAAGCAGAGACATGCCCATCCAAGCTGAAAAACAGATTATCAAACAACTGGGGGCAATTGTGGAGAGACCTTTGCTTCTTTCCATCCCTAGCAGGTCACATAACGTAAACCCTTCTGAAAGCAAGTATGAGGGTTGTTTTGTAAGTATATCTCATCTGTAAACCTGTGTATCTTCCCTGAAATGATTTTGTAGGCTAGTGCCATGTGTATAAAATAAAAATGAAAGTAAAACCTGTGCATTGTGGCTTACATAGTATTAGTTTTAAACTTATTTTGTACATAGACTTCTGAAAAACAATGTCAGCGTTTTCTAGTTTTTATCTTGGGTCAGTCAGTTCTGCAGACCAGACCCCAATGCACATTCTCCAGAGGTCAAGAGATCTGAAGGCCAGACCAGTGTTGGTGTCAGCTTCACGAGTGGAGCTCCATCTCACGCATATAAACACACATTCTACATTTATAAATGCTTTATATTAATGAAGCAGACAGTGCTCAGAGTGCTCAATAATAAATAAGCTCTTACTATAGCCTTTAGTATAGTTTATTTATAGATTTGCATATGCTAAAATTTGTAACTAGTTTTATATTTAAATATAATGCTGGCCTGGTTAATATATATCTCCAAAATGTGCAACCAAAAAAGGGAATGATTAAATGAATGATTGGATATTGATGAGGTAGAATTTACACAGCATTAAAGTTTGTGTTTTTTTCCCTTTTGTTTTTAACTTTTAATTTTTATTGAAGGTCATGAGGATCTACTCATGCCAAAATGTTGAGTAAAAAAATCAAGTTGTAATATTATGTTTTCATTATCACATTATACATATATAAATTAAAAGAATTTTGAATATGTAACATGTATTAACAATCTATGTAATATGTAAAATTATATAGCTTTTTATATTTTAGATTTATTTATTTGTTTATATTTTTATATTTTCCAACTTTTCTACCTAGGGTATACAACCTTTTATTGTAAGATAAAAAGCAAAACTATAATTTAAATATATTTTAATCATCACTTTATATTTTAAAAATTTGCCTCTGATTTTTACTTAAAGTTTATACATGTGCCATAGATAGCTGAAATTGTCATTTTTAGACCTTCTCAATTTAGAATTTGACCTGATTTCAGCATTCTTTTTACTAATGAAACAGATATATTGCCATCAGCTTCCTCGAGGAATTTTCACACTTTTCTGGCCAGACAGGATGTTGCGTGGGAAAAGATTGAAAAGTTCCTTCAAGCGAACATTCTTAAGATGCAAAATATTTGAAAATATGTATTTGAACAGCTGTGCTTCAATCTAATATTTTAAAACTGTTTAGCTCTTCTTGAGGTAGGAAGGTTGGTCTTTTATTTTATTTTATTAGAATAGTACTTATTTCTTTTTTTTTCTTCCACCATTTTTTTATTAAGGTATTATATGTGTACATAGCTTACCATTACCCCCCACCCCCCACTTCCCATACATGCCCTCCCTCCCCAGAGTTTTGTGTCCATTGGTTGTACTTATATGCATGCATACCAGTCCTTTGGTTGATCTCTTATCTCCTCCAGATCTAGAACAAATTTACTGTGAAGTTAGGGGCATTTGTTCATCAAATTGTAGACTCTTTTTATAAAAGAGAGCTTCCGGCAGGGTGGTACCTATGTACTTTATTGCTTTGCCTGTTAACAATTCTTGGTGTTCCAGAAAAAGACACAGAGACCTTAGTGATAGATAGTAGGTATTTTACCACGAATACAAATTGTTAATGAGGTACCACTGATGCTTCAGTGACACTTATCATGCTATTCATTCAGTTTCCCCAAAGGAAAGATGCTTCTGGATAAAGGGATTTTAATGGCAGCAAATCTGCTTTGAAGGCTGCTGACAATCACCTTTCAGAACTTAATCCTATCTCAGAGAGGATCATCTAGGCGTAGGGGGGAGGCAAATTCTGTGGGGTTCAAAGAATCATTCACGTGAAAAACTGTGTGGGTCTCAGTCATCTAAATTTGCACATTTACTTCGACTATTATTTCTTCTGAAATTTTCTGAAAAGCTTATAACGTCATTGTGAAATGTGTAAGAGCTGACACCAGCCTCATGTAAGCCCTAACCCCAGTAAATGGTGGCCCGGTGCTTTACCAAGTTCTCCCAAGCGTGGGATCTCAGAATCTGCAGGGCCCCGGGAAAAGACTTTTCAAGAAATCAGAAGCGACTTAATGTAGACATCAAGGCAGAGTCAAAGAAGCAGGAAGCCCCACGGGTTTTGGTATAAGGTAGTTCTTGAATTGGACTCCCTGATCCTCTCAGTTACTACTTGGGGAAACAGGAGTAAGGACTTTATTCTGTCTGGTGCCACCTACGGGTCGAGGTGGTGAGGCTTGAATGACATGATGTAATTCCTCCAGCTCAATACTTGGCTCATCATAATAGAAGAATTTAATGAATGAACAGACACTCTGGAGCCCAGGCAGGAAAAGGTGCTGTTTGTTTAAGGATAACTGAGATGTCGTAACTTTTCTGAGGCAAGAACAAAAAGCAGAAATAATGCCCTTGAATCCACACTGTTGTGAAGCCTGTAGGGGCATGAGTGGGAGCGACCCCTGACGGGGTGCAAACTAAGCCCTCGGCTTATTGGTTTCTACTTTATACCAAAGAGGTGATGGGGCAGGCTTGCTGCTTTAGCTGATAGCAGAGAGGCCCTTCGCTATTGATCGTGGTGGTTTTAAAGCCTGCATAGTCTTTAAACTTTGGTGCCTTGGATAAATCCCAAATAGCTTTATTGTAAGTATTAAATTGCAAGTATCTAAAAGCTCTGGAGGGGAAAACAATTTAAGTATGTGTTACAGTTATCCTGTTGAATAACACACCAACCCCAGATGTACTGGCTTAAAACAAAACAGGATCTCCGAAACCGGTTTGGCTCAGTGATAGAGCATCGGTCTGGGGACTGAAAGGTCCCAGGTTTGATTCTGGTCAGGGGCATGTACATTGGTTGCGGGCACATCCCCGGTAGGGGGTGTGCAAGAGGCAGCTGGTTAGTGTTTCTCTCTCATCGACGTTTCTAGCTCTCTATCTCTCTCCCTTCCTCTCTGTAAAATATCAATAAAATATAAAAAAAACCCAACACAAAACAAACAAACAAACAAACAAACAAACAAATAAACAAACAAACAAAACAGGATCCATTACTTCTCACAATTCAGTGGGCGGCCTGGCAGGCATTCGGCTGGTCTTTCCTGGCTCGGTTGTTCCGTGGGTAGGTCAAGCAGGGCTGGATCTGCTAGGCTGGTTAGCTTGGCTGCTGACGCTTTCATCCTGAGCCCCCTCACAGGAAGGTGGTGTCAGGGCACAAATCCCAGAGCGCAAAGGAGGAAGCTGCAAAATCTTGAGGCCTAGGGACCCATACATCACATCACCTCACTTCCTCCACATGTTAATATTGGTCAAGGCAAGTTATCAAACCAGCCCAAACTCAATGAGAGGTCAAAAGGGAAAAAAATTCTATATCTTAAGGGAATAAAGAAGAAAAGGAGGAGGAGGAGGAGGCGGAGGAGGAGGAGGAGGCGGAGGAGAAGGGAGAAAGAGGAGAAGGAGGAGGAGAAGGAGAAGAAGAAGAAGAGGAAATCAAGATCAGCATTTCATAAGAAGTACAGTGGATTTATAACAAGAAGGGTGATGCGAGTGACCTGTATAGGACCAATATAGGGAAAGCAAAGAGCTCCCTCAAATGGCTGCCTAATCACCTGTACATTGCCAAGTTCATTGTTTCCCATGACTAGGATGACCTTATGTCCAGGTGTTTTCAGGACAGTCAGCTATACACGCTGTTCCTGGAGATTCCATCATGCTATGATAAGAAGCTCTTCAATGAACCTCTTACCTTTCTCCACAGTGGACACTTCCGAGGAGGGGTGTGTCCTGAGAAGGCAGGTTAGGAAAAGTTCACCGCCTCAGGGACTTCTGTCACTCAGCTGTTAGTTCATAGCTGTGGAAACCCTGAGCAGGAAGGTGCCTGCCGAGTGAGACTCTTTTGGAGCTGGCCAAGGACTAACTGCATTCCAGAGCAGGAATCAGAAAGAATTAGGCAGAGAGAGGAGATACCGTCAGGAGAGCAATGACTCAACATTCATCTCCCTAGCACGTACTTTGGGTAACGTGGCAAGTCTCACGTATTCCGACTTAAAATGTAATTTCAACTAGTCATTGCAAAACTATCCCTATATAGGCCTCTTACGCAAAGGAGAACACAGATAAGACAACATAATGACAACAACAAAAACATGGGAAAGTCATCGCAGCTAAGAGTCAAAGATATAAAAATGAAGCAATGCTGACATAGTATTTTAGGTTATTACTGCTCCCTTTTCTTGCATGCCAGAATTATAATATCTAAATGTCTGATATAACATATGCAATTCATTAGTGAGAGGCAAAATTAAGGGCTTCAATTCTGAAGTCAGACTTTCTGGAAGACATATGTCTGAAATAAGTCTAGAATATGGGCCAGAGTGGAATACCTTGTCATTATTTTGGGGATAAAGAACAGGATCAAAGAAACGAGAGCTGAGGCAATAGATGGAATTTTGTCATGAAGAGAAGCTTTAACCAAGAGATGAAAAGCTGGAATAGAATTGTTTAGTATCTAATAATGCAATGCTTAATAGCCTAAAACAACCAGAAAAGATAGCCAAGAAACAGTTATCCAAAAAAGTAGATTTTAAAGCTACTCTATGACACAAATGGTATTATGTCTTGATTTCTCTCTATAAACCCAGCTCGCCCCATAAACTTGCTCAGTGAAGTATTTACTGGATAAATGAGTGCATCCACACACACAGATAGGTCTTCCAGTTGACTGAGCTGAGTGCCAGTGCTGTCTGTACATCCTGCCCGCCTCACAGCCATCACCAGCATTTGTGTGTGTTTGCGTGGTTTCTCAGCGCTCTGTGTCTGGAGGACCTTCACAGAGGTTTTGTATGAGGTGAGGGAGGGAGGAGAGAGAGGGTTGGAACCGATGACCAGCACTTCTTCTCTATGTAGTTCCTGGGACTAGGCGGTGGTGCCCTGTGGAAGGAGAGGGGAAGCTCAGCGACTCCCTGAGGGAGACTGGGAGAGTCTAGCAGAAAGGTGAGGTATTCTGGCTGGCGGGCTGCTCATGGGCCAGGCCCCAGGCCTAACAGACATCACAGAGATGGGAACAGGATGGCATTTCCTCTGCAGGGAACTCGGCTTTGCTTCAGCAAGTTGAGGATGGCAGCTTCACAAGCATCCTTAGGTAGCTACTGGGCCCAGAACAAAGGAATCCTCACACCTGCCCTTCTGGGGTGTGCTGAGAACCTGCCCCCCAATCCCTTTCTCTGAGCAGGAATGCTCAGTGCACCAGGAGAGGAGAGGGAGAATGACCGAGTTGATAAAGCTCATTTTGGGGACTCTCAAACATCATTGATAGAGTTTTTGTTTAGGCAGGTAGGGTCTCTGAATCATTGTAATTTTGGTCCCAAAATAAATATGACCCCATTCATACTAGAATGTTGGTGAAGCTAGATGGAGGTACATGTATATTTAATTTGATCTTTGGAAGTAAGAGGTGCAATATTATTCTTATATCTGTTTTCTCAGATAAAGAAAATGAGGCTCAGATAAGTTCACAGTAAGGGCACATGGCTAATAAACTAGTAAAAGTGAGACTCACTCTTAGTAATTTATTCTGTGCATCATATACGTATCATCATATGTGTATCATCCAATATAAATGGTAATTCATCTCTGGTAGGGAGGAAGTGTGCACCGACTGAACATCAATAGCGAAACGTCCAGTGAAGGCCCTTGGTGTGTTGTGGCCTGATTGTGCCGACTGTAGCACTCATTTCAGTTTTATAGGGAACTTGGGCGGGATGTGGACTTTTCCCTGATCTGTGAGTGGCAGGCACAGATCAACAAGCATAAAGGATGCCGCGTAGGGAAGCTGCACCAGGCCTCCCACAAGTGCGCTGGCTCGTGCCTGTTTCAGAAAGGGGTCGCTCTCACACGCACCACGCTCATTACCACAGAGGCTTTTTACAAAAGAGCTCCTTTTCTCTTTGACAGACTATATTCTTTATGGATTGATCATGTGACTGTTAGTAACCGGTGCTGTCATTAAAATTCTTTTTGGAACATCTCTAGTGCGGGGCGACACAGATTTCAGGCGGCCTCTTTTTCGGCCCAGCTTCTCCCACACACATGGCAAACTATTGTTTGAGCACATTACAGTTTCGCAGGCCCCTGCCTACCTGGGTTTCTTTCCGCCCACTTGAACAGATGCGGGGAAAGCGAAGGACAGTTTTTGTGCTTCTCTCTCTTCTCCTGTATGTCGGTGGTGTCACCTGGCAGCTTTAATAAATGGGAGGTGCAAATCCTAAGTCCGGTCTCAGGCCTTCACAGCAAATTTATAATTTCCTGACATCAGTTGTGCACAACCTGTAGTCATCCACAAACAGGTTTATTTTCTTAACCGTTAGATGCTCCTGTTTCCAGCAGATTAGGGAAATGCGTGGGGAAGGTATTCAGGGCTGCCAGGGCCTCTGCAGTGAGAATGCATTGGCAGCAGCAGGTTAACGTGTTTGGGAAGAGGAGCAGCATGTACCGCGGGCACGTGCCAAATTGCCTGATACTACAGCGGTCGCTGGCTCCCACAATGCACAGCTGTAACCTATCTTTTTATGTTTTGAAAGTAGGCTTTTTCCTTGGCATAAGTAATATGCTTTCATTTTAACACAATTGCAAAAGACGGTGAGCGTCTCTCACGCCAGCCATTACCTGTAGCAGTTTCCAAGTAGCATCCACTGCACTGCACCTTCTTCAACCCCCGTCGATCCAGGCTCAGCTGGTGCGGGAGTCACGTGGTTGCAGGACTCCGGGGTCATCTCATACAAAGAACAATATACCTACACTGATGCCCATTTTGGAACAATTCTCATGGTCTGTTTTTCCCATTGGGTAATCAGAAGGAAGATGAATTATGGGAACTATTTATGATGGAAAGAGCAGAACTAGTATTTTTTTTTTTTTTTGTAGCCCAGAGTTGGTGGAGAATTGTCGTCTGCTCACCTTGGTAATTTGGCAGATAGCATGTTGATCGATAAGCTGTTAACCTGACAGGAAGTTGGGTAGTCTGTTTGCTTGCCCCTGATTTCCAATAGGGCTGGGGAAGCTGGATCTGAGAGATAACTGTAGAAATATTTAGGTGCTCTCCCCACCCCCACCCCCGGTATAAAACTTGGAGAAAAAGTCCCTACAGCTCGTTGAGGAATATGAAATGTTATTTTTGTCTTCCCAGATTTCATATGTTTTTCTTTCAAGGTAAACAAAAGCATATTTTTCTTAAACGTGATAGATTTTTCTCAGCGCTCTTTTCTTTGGTTCTTTTCTTTGTACACCAAATAATGAAAAGACATGCCATGCTCTGCCCCTTCTATCCCACATTCTACACTTATTTCAGATGTATTTTTCCCCCCAGAAATCTCATAACGATGAAGTGAAAATCCCGAATTCCTCTTTGATCTAGGGATGAGTCCTATGCATACTGTGATTTCAGAATTATCCTGAAGCTGGGCCATATAGTAACAGAAGTCCCACATACAATGAGTGCATCACATCTGCTGAATTATGAAACAGTACTTTCTAATCTTCCCAGAAGTTGAAAATGTGTGAAGGGTGGATTAAATTATTTTGACCCAATTTATTTAACATATCTTTTTCTGTGGTTTAACTTTATCCCATAAAATGGAACAGATTCTGCTTTCTCTAAGCTGACAGAATATATGTCTTTTTTTTTTTTTTGGCCAGAGGAGAGCTAAAGGGAGAAATTGAATTCTTAATACATATTTTTGTCTTTTAATATTTGAACAAGATAGTGGACTACTTAAGCACATTCTTTGTGACCTGCACTGGGATCTTTTTTCTTGACAGAATTAACATCCGGATTTTAATGACAGCTCTCAGATGATGCCTTCAAGTCTCAGTCTTCTCCTAATTAACTATATCTCTAAATTAGAGATCCTTAATAAAAAAAAAAAACAGCAACTTGGTGACTGTGAGAAGTTCTTCAGATGCAGGTTTAATACAGGAAATAACACAGAGATAATAGGATGGTGAGCATGTTGCGTGTAAGAAAAGCTGATATTTGCTCCACACAGACTACGTGTCAGATACCAAGGGCGTCACATTGTTCAACTCATGGAGTCTTTGCAACCTGCAGATGCAACAGCCCCTTACTGCTTTTGAGATTGGAAAGTTGCATCTTAATTAACACAGCCAGTAAGCAGCAGAGATGGGATTGGACCCCAAACATTCCTTCCGCACCCGGGCCCTTTGCTTTCGTGACCACAATGCTTGTGTGTGTCAGCTACTAGACAGTGTAAGCAAGAGCTGGATTCTTCATCCCTGTCCCCATTGCTTTATATATTCTCTTCGGGGCCTCAAACACAGCTTTGAGGGGCTTTGCATTTGCTGGTGCCTGGTTAGGAACTACTTTTTCTTCCCTCTTTACTTGGTTAGCTCTTCCTTATCCTTTGGCCTCTGGTGAGATGCCTCCACCTCTGAGAGGCCATCCTTCACCCTCCACCATAAGGTGGGTTTCTCCTCCCCTAACTGGCCAGCATTCACATTTCATTACCATGCACATTCATAGTCCCTTCCTATCATTTATCCCTTTTTATATTCATATCACAGATGTGATGTGTGTTTATCTGCTTGCTTTTTTATTTTCTGCCTCTTCCACCCCTCCACTACCCAGCGTTTTCCACTTAAATGTTGGCTCTGTGAATGCAGAGAGCATGTAGCTTTGTTTTAGGGACTCAATAAATTGTGTTGGATGGATTGAGGCAGATGCTCAATACAATGTCATTGGGTTTGGCAAAACTGCACTCACTGTTTGTGTGTTTGTCTTTTTGGTAGGGATAGATCACAAAATGAAGGCATGTTTACTTTTCTGTTTTAGGATCCCACAGTCACGAATTCCTTGGGAACTTAAGGGGAACATAATTTCTCTCTGAGAGTTAAAGTTTCATACAAAACCTTAATGGGTCCCAGTTCAAGGTGGGAAAATAATTTTAAAGAGGTTACAGACAAATGAGATCCGTTTGTAAGTTTATTGGTGCTGCCACATTTGTAAAAGCAGGTGCACAGAGGAAAGACCATGTGAGGAGGCAGGGAGAGAATGGCCATTTACGTACAAGCCAAGGATGAAGGCCATAGGAGAAACCAAACCTGCCAGCACCTTGATATATTGCACTTCTAGCCTACAGAACTGTAAAAAATAAATTTCTGTTCTCTAAGTTCCCCAGTTTGTGATATTTTATTAGGTAACCTTAACAAATTAATGTAGCATCTAAGAATCAGAGAAAAGTTGGACATCCAGTGACCAAGATAAGATAGCCACTAACGTAAATCTTGTCAGTACCTGTTTATCACTCAAGGAAGAAGAGCCTGTAGATGCTGTATATTCTTATTTTGTTGGCGGAACTGTCTGTGGTGGCGATGAGATGGTAGATTCATTAGTCTGTATTGCTCTGATGTTTTTGATTCTCGTATCATTCACAAAACAGACATTCCTATGTGGTATAGCAAACAGACCTTTAAGAAGGCCATTGTGATTCTCAACCACGTGTTCACACACCTGTGAGATCTCCTTTCCTAGAGTTTTCATGGGATCTGTGTCTTGTTTCTAACCAATGGGACATTACAGGCGTGACAGGATATACACTCCTATTACATGTAGTAATGTGCTTTGTTATGTTGTATTTATGTTACATGAGATGGTAGCATCCACCCTGTTAGAGTCTCCTTTGCTAGCTTGGAGAAAGTAGGCAGCATGTTGGAGAACCCCACATGGTGAGGAATTGAACATGACCTCTGGTAGCTAAGGACAGCCTTGGGCCAACCACCAAAAAGATGGTAAAGCCATCACTCCTCCATTGAAGTGCTCAATTTCACAAGAAACTGAATTCTGCCAACAGCCTGAGGTACTTGGAAGGGATCCTTCCCCAGTCAAGCCTCAGATGAGACCATGTCTCTGGCAAACATCCTGTTTATAATCTTGTGAGACCCTAAGCAGAGGATACAGCTAAAGTGTTCCAGGATTCCTGACCCATTGAAACTGTGAGGTAATAAATGTGTGTGTTTCTTAAAGTCACTACATTTGTGGTAATGTTATTACACAGCAATAGATAACTAATATACTTGGTTTCACAAATAGGCCTCTCTATAGGGAAATAATTCACTGGTTAAGCCAATGTTAAGATCCTAGGCCACATGGTAGCAAATTGTCATTATAAATAAGTAAGCATTCTGAATATTATTGATCATACAAGGATGTTTGATTGCTAGGGAAATCACTATAGTTTTTATTGTAGATTAGGAGATTGTCATTCTGCCTTATAAAATTTTAAGCACCTGAACCAACTGAGACATGCTATAATTACACTTCTGACCTACAGAACTACGAGATGATATATGGGTGTTATTTTGAACAATTAAATATATGCTAATTTGTTAAGGCTGCAATAAGAAACAAATACATTAGTATTTTATGTTACACATATATTTAAACAATTCTTATATTGTGGTAACTGTTTTATAAAACAAAAAAATCATCAAAAATTTAGTAAAACCCAAATTTGTAAAATGTTAAATTTTCTTATATATGTTTGTGTCACTGCAAAAATTAGAATTCCAATTTCCTATTGCAGAAATTTAAAAATAATGTTATATATTAATATTAGTGATAAGTCAAAGTTTTTGCTCAAAAGAAATTAATAGCATATGGCTACCAGAATTAAAAATCATTTTAGCCCAGCCACTGTTGCTCAATGTTTGAGTGATGACCATGAACCAGGAGATCACAGTTGATTCCCAGTTAGGACACATGCCTGGGTTCTGGGCTTAATCCCCAGTAGAGGGCATGCAGGAGGCAGTTGATCAATGATTCTCATCATTGACGTTTCTATTGCTCTCTTCCTCTCCCTATTCTCTGAAATCAATAAAAACATAATTATTTCAGAAATCTTTTGTAGTATAGTGGTTAATTGAAGAAGGTTTTGAATAAACTAGTTTCAGATTCTTGTCCATTTCATACTATCTTTGTACTATCTATGCTTTTGTTACAAAGGACACAGCGAGTGTAATTGTGACATTTATCAGGCTAACTTAAATGTACTTTGACTCAAGCAATGATAGTTATCCTTACTAAATTTACCGACAATATATTTTTCTATTTTGCATGGTTTTACTATGTATACAATGTAAAAGATTTTCAGAGATGGACAAACAGTGGCCCATGAGCCAAATTTGGCCTGCCACCTATTTTTATAAGTAAAATTTTACACACACACACAAAATGTTATCCTGGCTTTCAAGTTTAGTGGCTATGAGTCAGCTCCTAAGAGGGAAATGTATGATTTCATAAAAGGACAAAACATGGCTTCATCCAAATAACAAATACTACTTTGAGGGGTTTCTGTGGAAATTGCCACTACCTTCTGAATGGACCTCCTTTCTATATCACCAAACACTGAGAGAGCCGTTTTATATTGATATTTCTCTGTTAAATCTAAATGTTTGTATACTGGTATTCCCGGTTTTCCAACCTGCAGGGAAAACACCAGTCTTTATGGGAATTTATTAATGGCGACTATCCTTGACTATAATTTGGGCAATTGAACTGAAATCACTCAAAGCAGACCTAGGAGGTGACCTAAGCATGCCTGTAATGAGATAGTTTTGTAAAGTTACTAACTGGACTTTCAAGATCTAGCAGGACTTTCTAGTTAATGTATCAACACGGCTAAGAAATATGCAACATGCTCTTTCTACATTCTCTGTTTTCTTTCCAGTGAGAAATTAAAATAGAGGGTGAGGATATATAAAAACTAAGAATTAAATGGGATTTTATTATTGGATTTTACTCTTACTTGGCCAAGTGTTACTAAATATAAGCTATTTAATTCTTAGAGCGTTTATTGAATACCTATGATGCATAAGGCACCTTGTCGTGTACTCTGAGGCATGCAAAGTACGTAAGTGGTATGGCCTCTGGTCACAATGAAGAGAAACAGAAAGGGGCAATTGCTTATTGTGCCTCAAATACATGTTCTCCTTGGGGTGTTCTGAACAACGTCTTAGTTTTTCACAGTATCACACGTTCTCTTATATCCTCTACCTTTGCACACACCCCACCCCCCAGACATTCCTTTGACCAGCTTCTACCTATTAATCAAAACTTGTTCAGGTGGCACTTTTTCTAGGATGTCTTCCCTGACCATTCTTTTGTCTAAGGCTGGATTAGGTATCCAATTCCATGCCCTTCATCACCAAGGATGGCAAACCTTGCCATACCATGTAGGATGCTCTATTGCAGTTTTCCTGTCTTTTTTCTCTGTGTTCCTGTGATGGCATCCATCTTGCCTTTCCAAACAGCAGTGTTCTGGTCAAAGAGCACCTAGTGGCTGCTCAGCTTCCCACACACATACGTGTGTGTATGTATAGTATATGTTGTGTATGCACATGTATGCATAAATAGATACAGATGCGTGCATTTATTATAAATCTTACAGATGTAAAGGTGGCACACAATTGTATAAATAATAAAGTGTTCAGTGTTTTATTAAATTCCATATAGCCAGATTAAAAAAAATAAAGCATGTTATGTTTGAATTGTTCCTTATATTTAGAGTCTGGATTTGGATTTTCTATTTCTGTGGCAGCAGGTGTGGAGGGAGGAGGTGATATTTTGCATTGCCAAGCCTTGAGTGTTATCCCAAACTCCAAGTGCTGCTTAGGTTTAAAAGTGGAGACAGTTGAGTCAGAGAGGAAGACGGGCAGATTAGGTTGGTGGAGATTAGGTGAGTAAGCCCTAAACGCGACTTCTGTGCCTTTTGCTTTCCCTTGGTGACATTTCTTATGCAAATAAAGGTAAAGGCATCTCAGGTAACATAATTAGTTATAATGTAGAAGCCTAAGATCTTACCAGATAGTGTGCACAGCGTCAAGGTAAAAGAAAAATTAAAAAAATATGCTGTTATTGATTTCAGAGAGGAAGAGAGAGGGAGGGAGAGGTAGAAACATCAATGATGGGAGAGAATCATGGATCTGCTGTCTCCTGCACACCCCCTATTGGGGATCAAGCCCACAACCTGGGCATGTGCCCTGACCAGGATTTGAACCAGTGACCTCTTGGTTCATAGGTTGATGCTCAACCAATGAGAACACCGGCCAGGCAAAAGAAAAATTTGTTATTAAAACTCCTTTTATTTCTAATATAAGGGCAGCTTATTTTTTAGCTTAGTAGATGGCACTTCTAAAGGTTAAACATGTTTATTTCTGCCCTTCACATTCTGGGTCATTCTTCTGCTATGATGAAATTTTAATATGTCAGGGATTTTAGCCTTTTTTGTTCACTGTTGTATCCTAACACAAAGCAAATGCCTGGTACATATTAGAAGTTCAATAAATATATGTATTTATTTTTTAAATATGTTTTCATTGATTTTAGAAAGAGAAAAAGAGGGAGAGAAACATCAATGATAGAAATATCTATTGGTTGCCTCCTGCATGCCCCCTAGTGGGGATCAAACCTGAAACCAGGGCATGTGCCCTGACAAGGAATGGGGTGCTGATCAAGTCACTGACCCACACTGGCCAGGGCAGAAGCTCAATAAATATTTGTTAAATAAACAAATTCTCCCTAGCTGGATAATGAGTGGAAATGTAGCTGTTACCTGTGGATCACTAGGAAGTCATAAATGGTGTCCAGGCCAGTTAAAAAGCATTTGAGCTCATACTTTGCAACTTAGTGCATTTGTAACAGCAGTGAAAGGGCACAGGCAGAGATTCAATTTCTTAAATGTAACCTGGACACACATAATATGTAATTTTGCATAGTGCCTTGAATTACTGGAGCAAGTAGGTCGGTTATACATAATAGGAACCACAGGGTCAAGGGTGTAATGGTCAAATTATCATTGGCTTCAAGTTCATAACATGGCATCCACTATGTCATGCTTGTACTAGATCTGTTTTCACATCAGGTGTCCCCAGAAGAGCTGCATTGAAATGGACATGAGTTTGAAGCAGATGATAGTTGCTAATACTAGTAATATTTATGGAGTGCTTTCAATATACCATTTCTACTCTAAGCATTTTACACACATTTTATGTAATACTGACAAAGGCTCTATGAATCAGCTATTGTGATCATTTCATATTTTTGATGAGGAACTAGGGACTCAGAGGTGTTTATATTATTACTAGAGGCCCGATGCATGAAATTCGTGCAAGAGTAGGCCTTCCTTCCCCTGGCTGCCAGCACCAGCTTCCCTCTGGCATCCGGGACCCAGGCTTCCCTCGCAACCCCAGCTTTGTCCGGAAGGTCTGCTGGAAGGATGTCTGGTCTAATTAGCATATTACACTTTTATTATTATAGATTATATGTTTATGCTTTTATTTTTTACTGTAGAACTTTTAAATTCATAGCATAGCAGCGATAGAAATGTATTAGAAAGGCAGGGAGGCATGGTGGAGAAAATAGATGGTTGGTGGAAAACCCTGATTCAGTTCATTAATCTTGGTCGCCTCCCAGTCCACTCTGGGCCTTCGTCATCTCATCTGTCACTTTCAAGTAGGTTTTCAAAATCCTCTGCAGTTTTTTTTTAAAGTGGTTATAATTCTCCTTTTGATTTTCTCCTTGAGTGAATCTACCTATTCTTTCTGTCCAATGGAAATTCTCCTTGTTTTCTCTTTTCTCTTTCTCTTTTTAAACTGTTCCCTTTCGTTTGGCCTCTCATAATGATTCTGCTATACTGTGGATCAAGTGGGATTTGAGGCTGAACTGAGAGTCAAAATAATGAGACTTACACTTCCTGGGGGAAACCATATTTCACAGCAAATTTCTCTTCTTTTGACCCTTATCAGAGTTTAAAGTTTTTTTTTTTTTTTTTTTTCCAGCCAAATTAAGGATTAACAGGCTTTTGTTGAATAGCTTGAAGCCCTCAGGGCTAGCCAGATGTCACATAGGGAATCTGTGTTCTGGTTTCCACCAAATCTACATCTCCACTTATTCATTCATTTATTCATTCATTCATTGAGCTACATGACAATTAAGGGGTCCTGCCTGTCTGGAGCCAGTGCCATCAGGGGTCACAATGAGTGTCGTTTTCCTTATGTCCAGGGAGCTACACAACTGAAGGCAGGGGACTGCTGTATAAATGAACACACAAAACGTTTCCCATCATGTTGCAGTGAGTGCTATGTCAGCAGCATGTGCTAGTTGTTTGAGGTCTGAGGAAGCTCACTAAATTCTGACTCAAGGAGTCAGGGAAGCCTTTATCCAGGAGAGGCTATTCAAGTTGAACTCTGACAAGTTTGAAAAGTACTCTGTTGATACGTTGGTGATTTTCTGTCCCCAGTGACAGCACCACAGAAGATGACATGAGAGCATGGTATCGCAGTGCTACTCTCATTTCTGCGCTTTATGTTACTTTCTCCAGCCGGGCTAAGATGGGGAGTCACTGTGGAGACAGCATTTGATGCCAGGCATGCCTGCTCAGCAGGTCCACATGCAGGAGAAAATAATGCCCAGGATTCTGAAGGAGGAAGGGCCACGGGAGGCTGTGCCAGTGTGGGAAAGCTTGGGCCAGCCTGACTGAAGAAGCCAGTTCTGAATCCCCCATCCCCTGAGGGCTCTCTGTGGGTGGACTTTTAAAAAAATATATTTTTTATTGATTTTTTTACAGAGAGGAAGAGAGAGGGATAGAGAGTTAGAAACATTGATGAGAGAGAATCATCGATCAACTGCCTCTTGCACACCTCCTACTGGGGATGTGTCCGCAACCAAGGTACATGCCCTGACCGGAGTCGAACCTGGGACCTTTCAGTCCGCAGGCCGATGCTCTATCCACTGAGCCAAACCGGTTTTTTTGGCTATGGGTGGACTTTTTATCACCTTCCCTAGATATAACAGTTAATTGTTCTTCAAGTTTCCACATATGTGCTAGGCCAGTCATTCCACAGTGCCATCCCCCCACTTTTATTCACCAGCCTATAAATATGCAATCCTCCACTATCCTTGGCAGGAGGACCAGAGAGCAGTGAAAGGGACACATGTTCCAGCTGACAGAAGAATGGCTTTTTTTTTTGGCTTTATTATTGGCCATCATTTCTGTGATAAGGAGGTTGGTACTGGGGTTGGTGTTTCTGTTTCCCTTCTTCCTGCAGCAGTTGGAGACTTTGGGTGAGGATCAAAGCAGGTGGAGACAGTTGTGGGGAATGTAGGATCATAGCTGTCTAACCCACCCAAACCAACCTGCCCTCCCTGCCACTGTAATTCTTTAAAATACAGTAGGCCCTTGAATTGGCTTTGAGCTGTGTTGGTCCACTTACATGTCAATTTTTTTCAATAAACACTGTAAGTATATTTTTCTCTTATGATTTCCTTAATGACATTCTCTTTTTTTCCAGCTTATGTTATTGTAAGAATCCTATCTAATAAAAGAGTAATATGCACATTGACCATCATTCCAAGAGACAAGATGGCCACCCCCATGTGGCCAAAGATGGCTGCCTCCATGTCGACACAAGATGGCCACCACAAGATGGCTGGCAGGAGAGGGAAGTTGTGATTAGTTGTGAGTGACCAGGCCAGCAAAGAAGGGCAGTTGAGAGAGTCCAGGCCAGGAAAGGAGGGCAGTTGGGAGGATCCAGGCTTGCAGGGATGGCAGTTGGGGGGGACCAGGCCTGCATTGGAGGACAGTTGGCAGGGACCTAGGCGGTAGGGGAGAGCAGTTGTGGGGGGACCAGGCCTGCAGGGGAGGGCAGTTATAAGTGACTGGGCCAGCAGAGGAGAGCAGTTGTGGGGAGACCAGGCCAGCAGGGGGGCAGTTGGGGAGGTCAGGCCTGCAGGGGAGGACAGTTAGGGGCAACCAGACTGGCAGGGGAGGGCAATTAGGGGTGACCAGACCACCAGGGGAAGGCAATTAGGGGCAATTGGGCCAGGTGAGGAACAGTAAGGTATCAATTAGGCTGGTAGTGGAGTGGTTAGGGAGTGATAAGGCTGGCAGGCAGAAGCAGTTAAGGTTAATCAGGCAAAGGCAGGCAAGTGGTTGGGAGCCAGCAGTCCTGTATTGTGAGAGGGAGGTCCAACTGCCTGATCCTGGTGGGCCCAAACAGGCAGTCTGACATCCCTCAAGGGCTCCCAGATTGGAGATGGTTCAGGCTGGGCTGAAGGACACCCCCCCCCCCGCCTGTGTATGCATTTTGTGCACCGGGCCTCTAGTACAATATATAATACATATAATATACAAGGTATGTGTTCATTGCTTGTTTACGCTCTTAGTAAGGCTTCTGATCAATAGTAGGCTAATAGTAGTTATGTTTTAGGGGATTCAAAAATTATGTATGGATTTTTTACTGTGTGGGGTATAGTGTCCCAGCCCTCACATTCTTCAAGAATCAACTGTACATATAAGCATATATACATTACATATAATGTATAAGTATATAATATAATACACATGTATTATATATATATTATATCATTATAATGTATAATAATATACTCTCATATAATAATCTCATATAATAAATGTATAATCTCATTTAATAAATATAAAATGCATAATATATAATACAATATAATAATAGTATATATCACATAGCATATTATATGCTATATATATATATATATAACTATATAATATATAAATGTGTATATGTGTATACATATATATGTACTTTTATTAAGAACCTGTTCAATGCTTGCCAGCCATTCACTGAGTATTTTCTAAGTGCCAACCATGGGACTTACAAACCTGGAAGGTAAGCATTATTTCCTCACATTTTACAATGGAGAAAAGAGAGGTATAGGTACAGGAAGTATAAGAATCTAGTCCGAGAGAGTTAATAAGAGGAGCTGGAACACTCACCCAGATAAAAAAATGTCATACTTGATAAAAGTCTCAAATCACTTAAATGCTTACTTCTTTCTCTGTGTCTATTCTAATCCTACAAGCAGAGGAGCAAACATTTCTGTGTAAATAATCACATGCACATTTCTCACTGCTTGTGCTTTTGCTGCGATATAGTGTTTTAATTGTGAGAAATAATGTTGTATTTTGATGTCTTTCCAACTTCCCATCAACCCCTTAGTATCGCTAAGAGATTGAATACCCATTGCCACACGAGCATCAGTGTAACGTCTCACTTATCACTGGAGAAACCCTAAGGAGTGGAGAGAGCTCAGAGCTTGTCTGTTAGGTACATCTTGCTCTCAGGCGTATGTATGCCAATGCCCAGACCACTCTGGAGACAAGGCAGCCTCCTTCCCTTACCACTCCAGCTGTTGAGTGGAATTCCATCACTTTATGTGCCAGTGGCATAGAGCTTTATAGACCTAATTGAATTCAACAACAGGGAAGGATGACAGGCAGTCTTCAAAGACTGAAAGGGATTTGGAAACAGGAGATAAAATTAATGGGACCTACTACTGACAATCCAAGAATACTAAACCTTTAGTGTTGACTGACTGCAAAGCAGTGATAAGCAACTGAAGAATGTAGAAAATGGCTAATTATGTTCAAGTTTATTTTAACAGCCTGGTATAAACCAGAAAAGCAATTCATTCACTCATTTATTCCATTAATATTTACTGCATGCTTTCTGTATATCAGGCACAAGTAAGCACTATTGACCAACATTGCCTTTAAACATATCATTTGGCTAAAATATAGGTCTGTGTTTCTTTTAGCTTTCTAGTGTTTACTTTTGGGAAAATCTGACTTGAATTACCTCTTTGCCACACCCTTTGCCAAAACCATCAAATTATTATTTTATTTAATTTCATGGCTATTAATAAAACTTACCTTTCCACACTTTTATGTTTGCAATCTCTGGAAACGTGTGAAACAATACAATTTTGATTTTTTTTTATTCTGAGGAATTGATTATGCTACTTACATAAGAATTTATAAAGACTGAGCACATGTGATAAGAATATTGTTATTAAATAAAACTCACAACAAAGATTCTTAGCCATGTAATGATTATATATAATTATTGTTGGCCTGCTTTAAACATAAATGTTAATCAGTATATATGAGTAATGGTTAGCTATTTTCCTCTATATGACCAAATCAAAACTTACTGAGTTTAACCAGGTTAATGGGTGAGAAGTCAAGGTGTGGGGCCAAAATGAAAAATCAGGAAGGAAGAAAAGGGAAAGAAAAATTAAGCAGATGGGTAGGCACTGGGTGGATTTGAAATGTTTCTGAATGCATAATAGGTTTCCATCTGGGGGTGCCCAGGCCCCATTATCTTTTCCTCCCCACCTGCTGCCCCACTGTGCTCCCTTCAATTTCTAGGATACAGCGGAGGACTGAGTTAGGACCCCAGGAATCTTTGGGTAGATGGGGCTGGACTGGTGAACAGAATACATTTTAATGGGAGCCAGGTAGGAAACAGGAGGGTAATTCTCAGGTGCAACTTTAGAATAAGAGAGATCTCACGAGGAACTTGGTATTGTTATAGGTTGGAAGAGGATGTCTTTCTCAGGATGGGTGTATGTGTAATGAGATATAGAAGAGAGAAATGAGGTCTGAAATGAAAGGAGAAGGAAGTGTAATTCACGAATAATTAGGTGTGTGTGCTATGTGTGGGTGGCAGGTAGTGCAATCTACCATTAGCAGTTCATCTGAGGTCTGTAAAGCATTTATTCACATGCAGAAATACTGGAATGACATACTGTTTAAAAATTGCTTGCCCTAACCGGAGCACTGGTTAGAGTGTTGCCCTGGGACTGGAGGGTTGCAGATTTGATTCTGGTCCAGGGCATGTACCTTAGTTGTAGGCTCAGTCCCTACCCTGGTTGAGGTGCATGCAGGAGGCAACCAATCCATATGTCTCTCACATTGATGTTTCTCTCTCTGTGTCTTCTCCCTTCCTTCCATTCTCTCTCTAAAAAAAAGAAAAAAAAGGGTCAATGGAAAAATATCCTTGGGTGAGAATTAGCAACAACAAAAATTACAAATATACATTTTTTTCTTCTTCTTTTAAGTAGGGTTTAAAATGTCTTAATCATAGATCATCTTTTGGGTGTTCCATTTCCTACCAAGTTCCGAATCGATGCAGTTTCTGCTTTCTTGGAGCTTATAGTCTCTGGTAGGGTACTGAGTCTTCCCTCCTCCCCCTGTCAAATAAGCTCAAAGTTATTTTCTCCAAACTTCCAGTTTGTATTTTATCCCTCCCCACAAATCATGACACTTTAATAAATGTTAATGCTCTGACTTTGTAATGAAAAAATTGCAGTAACATATTAATTAATTTTTATAACATGTTGAAAATTTTCGGTGGATAAAGAAGCAAGTGTAATGAAGGCTCTAACTTAATATTCAAATGAATATTCAGAGATTGAAAAAAAGAGAGAGAGAGTAAGAAGTGTGGGGCTCCTGGGATATGGTTGTTTAACAAGGAAACACATCAATATCATTGAACATCAATTCATTATTTGGTATGAAACAAAATACATAAGGAAGCAATTTTGGTTTCTTTCGTTCTTTCACAGACACTGAAAAATGATATGACTTTTTTAGTACATATTGTAGTTCCCTGTGGGAGATACAAGCTAATTTCTTTTTCTGAATTTTATTTATTCCCTACTTTCACCTACTTTTTTGTGTGTGAGGGGAAGGTGTTATTAATTCTTATACCTAGCTCCTCACCCCAGATAATCAATCATCTTTTGGAGGGGAAGGGAAAAATTATAGTGATTTTATTTTCCTACCTTTGTATTTCCTACATACAGAAAATTTATGGATGAGAGGTGGCAGTTATTAAGAATATATAAATAAAATACATATGTGTATATTTTTAATGGATTGAATTACTGTATTCATCAACAGTGAAATGAAAGCATCTTTTGTCTTTTATAGGAAGGACAATGTTTTGTAGGAAACATTGACCTATGTTTTAAAGGAAAGCTTTTCAGGAAAGAAAACTTATTCCATGAGCTACTAATATGAGAATGTTAATTTGGATGTCAGTGCTAACTTTGAAATTAATCGCAAAATATAATCCTCATTTTTTGGGTTACTCACATTTGAGAGAATTTTTTCTATGATTATTTTAGCAGAGGCAGGAAGCAGTTACCAGTACCAATCATGTCATGGAAGGAGTAGAGATCCAGTTATAGACTGCCTGAGTTTCAATCCTGCTCTTTCTGTCAGTTTTTCTCATCTGTAAAATGGGCATAATGGTGTTTACCATAGAAAATTGGTTGTTATGCAAATTTAGTGATTTAATATTTATAAACCACTTAGAATGGATTTGGCACGTGGCACTAAGGGGTTGTTAATACATAAATGTAAGTAAATCACTCCGTGGTGGATTGGGAATATATTAAAGCACACAGAAGGTGTGTAAAGCAATAAAAATTTATGTGTCTTTGCAGTGATATGTATTTTTGCATATCTTTCCCAAACAATGTCATCTCTTTGTTGCTCTTATATACTGATACTGTCCCCTAATACTTCTGTGTGTGTGTGTGTGTGTGTGTGTATATATATATATATATATATATATATATATATATATATTCTTCTTCTTGAGTTTGCTACATATTGTAAAACCTGAATATGGCAGATGGTTTATAATGCCACATAAGAACTTTTTTCCAATTATGTTTTCATCAGGCAAGCAGCCCGCTGTGATGGAAATAAATGGTGATGACATTGCTATGAAATTGATATTGTCTGTTCCAAAGGGCTATATAAACACTGGCCACAATTATTCTTTACCTTTCTAACATGTAAGGTCAAGAATTGAGATAAATAAAGGAAGGCTCTGTAGTTTTCCCTTTCCTTCTTGCCATCCTGTTGCCATCTAGAATTTATAAGACACAGGAACAGAATGTGTGTGTGTGTGTGTGTGTGTGTGTGTGTGTGTGTGCGCACACGTGCGCGCGCATGTGAGCTTGAATTCCTTCTTATTCATGCCCATATACAGACTGATTATGTAAGTGTTATATTTAAATAATTCATTAATTTGCTATCTCACTCACCTAAAATTTTTAAGGTGAATATCACAACATTTTATTTTCAAGTGCTAGTTTTAGCAAAATAGTGACATTTGGAAAGGTCAGGACTACTGACCTATAAGTATTAATAATCCATTTGTAAGTACCATAGTAAATTGTTTTATATGCCTGTAAATGTTTCTCAGAGTTACTGGATTATCACATACTAAAGAGTTCAGAAATATCTTTCTGATATTTTTTTCCAACTGAGAAGCAATTCTGACTCAATCCCAAGTAGTTCTGAATTGTATATTAAAGAATATCCCATAAAATAATATTGTCTTTAGTAGCTATTACTTATATCTATGATTATCTAACAAGGTTATGAATGTATTGCTTCTGCTCTTAATATATCAATGATGGGAAAGAGACCATTGTTTTCTGAGAGTTGTCACTTGTGGGTATTTTTAGAAAAATACCTTCTGGCCAAGTTTTCATTAGCTTCTTTGTTTGGGACACTTGGAATTTTCTGTGATATGAAGGAGAGAGAGAAAGGAAGTGATGATAGCAATGAAGTCCCAGGTCCAAGTCTTTTATTTCTTTGTCTGGTTATTGCTTCTACATTTCTATTCCATTTTTACATGAGCAGAATAAGAAAAGAGTTCCAATGACAAGTGGATTTCTGGGTGAGTCAAGCATTCAGGTAGTGCTGTGGCGGACTTTGGACCTTGGTGAGTCACCAGAAGTGAGAAGGTTTAGATCACACCGAGGAAGGTTGGGCTGGGAACCAACTTGAGAAGGAAAGGACTTGAGAAAAACAACTTCCTTGGTAAGATCAGACTGCTCTCTCTCCCTATGACTTACTATTCTATCCAACAGCAAATAGGGAAAAAAAGGGGGGCGAGGGGAGGGGTAATCAAAGCCAAACTAAAATCAGAGGAATGGATGCGGAGGAGAGAGACTCAACCCTGAGCTTACAGGTTCTCTCACATTAGCTCCGGAACTGTAATCTTTTTACACAAGCTGTGTCTCTCCCTAAGCATTCAACTGTTCCTAACAAATTTTGTGGAGTGTCAATTTTGAAAACATGGTTGTTTTAGAGAAGCAGCGTCTCCAGTAAATTAGTGTTTTAGTTGCGAGAAGGTAGAGTACCCGAATTAGAAATGTGTGTTTTTTTTTTAAAATTTCCTTTCAGAAGCATACACAAATGAATGGCCATGATGAAAAACCTTCCTTAGAGTCTGTAATGAACTGTGGTTAGAGGGGGATTAAAAAAAATGTGTTGACTTTGGCTGTGGTAATTTAAGAGAAGCGCTGCCCTTTTATGGGTACTTTTCCCAATGTGGATGCATTTATTTTACTGTTATTACAGCTATCAGAAAGAAGAAAAAAGATATTTAGTGAGAATAAACTTACTTATTTCAGCACATCTTCATTCATTCAGTCTTTGAAAATGAAGAGATTTTTCTCCTTCCTTCCACGCTTCCTGCGGGGAGGATGAGCCCTCTGCTTCTCTCAGCCTCATCATCTCCCCTTCGGGAAAGACTAGAGGGGGAGGCTCTAGTTTCAACAGCACCTCTCATCGCCAGGAGTGGATTGCTGGAAGATGTCTAGTTACAGCTATGGTTAGTGATCTGCATATTCTGCCCACCACCCTCATTTCCTGTCAAGCCTGTTGTGCCTACAGCCACGTGGGTGGGTTGAGCAATGGGTCCTCTGCCCACCTGCAGAGCTGCCCTCGGTTATGCTGCTGTCTGTGGGTTCAGCTGCATTCCAAGGATTACACTGCTAGTCAATGCAGTTATTGAGGATGCAATGCAACCCTTTGCCAGTTTATATAGGGAATTGAGACCTAAAACTCTACCTCCCGCCTATTCTTAAAACAGGCTGAGAGATCCCATGTGAATTAAATTACGTATGCCAGTGTCCTATCCATCTAACTCACGTAGAAATATTTGAGTGTGTAGGATCAGATACCTGACCTTTAAAGGGATGACACTGGAGTGAGCGATCTCTGAGGTTGTCCAGGCTCGGACAGTCAATCAGGTGACTGCTGAAAGCCCAAGGAGCCTGTGAAACATGGTCCTTCTGGGTAAAGAGAGCCCAGTGCAACTCACAGATGAAAAGGGAACTTCAGTATTCTTTTACATTTTTTTATGAGTTGCTTATAATTTTTCACATAAGTTTGTTGGTTTGTGCATTTCGAAACTGACAGTTGCAGATGTTTGCAGATTTCTCAAAAATCCCTCAGAGAGTCTCAGTGGACACTGAACTTCATGTAGGCTGTAGGAACTTCTGAGCTTAGGTTTGTTTCAAGCACTGGCTCTGCCTCTTACTGGTATTGTAACTGCACAGGTTAAATGTTCTCTTCGAACTCAGTTTCTTAATGGGTCACAAAGACATTCCTACAGGTTATCTCTCTCCACCAGGCTGTAGACTGACTTTTCCCGCTCCTTCTAATAAATAGGGACCATCCTTTCACACCTCTCCAGCACCTTCACCTTCCGTGAGTAGAAAATCATTTTGATTCCTCTTCACATTATTTCTCCGTCTACTCTCCCTTCTTCATTTTTACAGCCATTACCCTAGCCAAGATGATTATGACAATGTGCCTGAAATAATGTAGCCGATCCCTCACAGGCATGGACTCCTTCTGTAGCTTTCATTTTACTCCCCTCAATTTGTATCTGATCCTCGCTGCCAATTTAATCTTCTTGAGGCTCGGCTTCCATCCTATAATTTTTCTTCCTAAGAGTCTTTAGCTGGATCTCTCTGTGAACTGAATAAAGGCCACACTGAAAATGCATCTAATACATGGTGTACCCTAATGTGTCTAATACTGGGTCAACTGGACCCTGACAATCAATACAATTTTCTCTTGAATTCAGGTCTTGCATTTTGGCAAAGATACCAGAAAGTGAGGTTCTGACCTTCTCAGTAAATCAATCACATTCGAAGGCATTTGATGTTGATTTGTTCGATTACAAAAAATGGTAACTTTGATCACTTGGTGAAGGAGGCAGTGATGGGTTTCTCTATTGAAAAGTTACTGTATTTCCTTGTATATAGGATCTTATGGGGAAATAATCCGAGAGTATTTAAGTAGCTATCACACTTTTCCCAATTTTAGCATCTGTTGATGATTCATTTTTTAAAATGTATTTTATTGATTTTTTACAGAGAGGAAGAGAGAGGGATAGAGAATTAGAAACATCGATGAGAGAGAAACATTAATCAGCTGCCTCTTGCACATCCCCTGCTGGGGGGTACATGCTCCTGACCGGAATTGAACCTCGGACCCTTCAGTCAGCAGGCCGACGCTCTAGTCTATCCACTGAGCCAAACCAGTTTCGGCTGACGATTCTTACTGGAAACAATACTGTGGTGTTTACTTAATGGTGATTTTTTTTTTTAAATTGCAACCATTTCTTAATCTACAGATACTAGTTGGAAATTTATAATAAGGAAACATTTACTGTTCTTTATTTACTTATTGGAGGCCTGGTGAACAAAACTTGTGTATGGGTAGGGTCCCTAGGCCTGGCAAGTGATCAGGGCTGATCTGTGGGGCCACCGGTGGGGCAATCAGGGTGCCCCCACAGGCACCCACCTTGGCTGGCCTGGGGCCTGCAAATCTGGGGGCCAGCTCCTGTGTTGAGCATCTGCCCCCTGATGGTCAGTGCACATCATAGCAACCAGCCCTTCCACTGTTCGGTTGGATTTGCATATTAGGCTTTTATTATATAGGACTAATCCATTCACTCGTGCACTCATTGTTTATATTATGTATGAACAAGGGAATTCTTATTTTGTGTCCTGGGTTAAAATATATCCCAGTCATTTATTTTGTTCACTTTTCTCAGATTTGGCCTTTGTGACTCACCTCCTACTTGGCTTCTGTATCTTTTTAGAATATGCTCCCACCCTTTTTAAGCACTTCCATATTTCCAGGCACCACAAGACGTTTCAGGCTCTTCTTGCCCTTTCCCCAGCTGTTTCTCCAAGTACTTATAGTTTTCCTTTGTTGGAGCCAGGCATTTAGAAACCAAGATCTGGGTGCTGGATGGGTTCTTTGGTCCTGGGGTATCACAGTGCCTATCTAGTACTCTTGAGAATTGTCATGAAAAACAAAGGACTGAGAACCTGCTTCAATTAAAGGAGACTAATATAAACTATGAACGCACAAGTGAATGGATGAATCCTATATAATAAAAGCCTAATATGCAATTGACCGAACAGTGGAACGGCTGGTTGCTATGTTGTGCACTGACCATCGGGGGCAGACGCTCAACACAGGAGCTACTCCCAGATTTGCAGGCCCCTTGTTGTAAATAAAAAGTGTGATTTGGATTGGATCCTGGACTAAAAAGAATAAGAGTGGGACATTGGAGAAATTTGAATAGGTTCTATAGGTTAAAATAGCATTATAAATTATACTATAATTTTATACATATTCATATCCCTGTCATGATCATGTAGGAAAAACAATGATCAACCACATTATAACTGATAGTGAAAATAATTTTTCATATCTCTGCAACTGAAGAATCTGAGTTAGGGGACAGATAATTCAGAAGAGAAATAAACATGCACTTGGTGTTCTAACTTTGAAATGAATTACCAAAAATTATGTCATTAATCTCTTTCTGATGAACATCTTCATTGTCTCTGTTTCCAGAATGATATATAACTCTGTATTAAACATATTATTTGATCTTACATTTTCAAACATTTGAAAATCTCCTTGGGATACGTTCCTTGAAGAGAGGTTGGTTAAATAATTTATGATTTAGCTGTAAGCAGTGTGAAGTCATTAAAGATATAGATCAGCATTTGGCAAACAGCCTATGGGTCAGGTCATCCATGACCATTCATTGACATATTATCTAAGGATGCTGTGTGTTACAGTGCACATGGAGCCATGGGGCCGCAACGGGAACCATGTGGCTCAGATAACCTAAAATATTTACTATCAGGGCCTTTAAGGAAAAATTTTTCCAGCCCTAATATAGATCTCTAGCATGCAGGTGACAATATTTTTTGGGTAAATATGACAAATTTTATTACATACTAGAGGCTTGGTGCACACAGTTTGTACATTGGAAGGGACCCTAAGCCTGGCTGGTGATCAGGGCCAATCTGTGGGGACAACCAGTGGGCAGGGAAATTGAGGGGGCTCCCACTGGCACCCACCTTGGCTGGTGGCCTGGCACAACCAACTCAATGGCCCCAACTGGGACCAGCTCCTATGTTGAGTGTATGCCCACTGGTGGTCAGTGTGTGTCATAGTGACTGGTCATTCTGCTGGTCATTCCACTGGTCATTCCACCATTTGGTATATTTGCATATTAGGATTTTATTAGTATAGATACTATAATATATATGGATATTCATATATAAAATCAAAGATCCTATTTACTAAAAATTCTAAATGGACAAAGAGATTTCACAAAATTGTTTACCCAAGTACTTACATGTATATATTTTTATATATAATTTTCTGCATTTCTTAAAAGGGTTGTATAAATTCCACTTTCACATGTTTATCTCAAAGTATCTATTCAAACCACTCTATTCTGTTTCCTGCACCCAACACTCTAGTGAATCAAGCCTGGCAGTAATCATAGGAAACTTTGAAGGACGTGTTTAATTGTTAAGTCGGGTGACTCTGTTCCATGGTTAGCCTAGAGCCGTCAGTGCTAGTTTCAGCTACCGGGACTATAAGGTCACTATCGCCTTGTTTTTTGTCGTAAACTCTATGGTAGTTCTTCTCAGCTTCCTTAGCGGCTATTCATCTTGTAGACACCCTTTGTGTGTCAGTGCATCTTTGGGTCCTGTCCTTGACCTGCCCCTCCGTTCATTCTCCCAAGACCTCTCCCCAACTGCCATGGCCTAGTTTATGTCCGTATACTGATGACTCCTATATCCATACCTCTAACTTCCAAACCAGTGATTTCTGGATATTTTTAAGATATCTAAAATCTAATTTCATATGGGTGCCATCCTTGATACTTCTTCCCTTCCCTCCCCCTCCTTCTTTCCAGTCATCAAAAATACCTGGCAAGTCCTGGAAAGTTTTCTCAGTGGTTAGAGCATCGGCCGGTGAATGGAAGGCTCATGAGTTTGATTCCCCATCCAGAGTATGTACCTTGATTGCAGGTTCCTCAGTCCTGGTAGGGGTGCTTGCAGGAGACAGCCAGTGGATGTGATTCTCTCACATTAGTATTTCTCTCTCCCCACCTCTCTCTCTCATCCTCCTCCTCTTTCTCCCTACCTTCTAGTCTCTCTAGAAATCAATGGGGGAAAAATATCCTTGGGTGAGGATTAAGAAAAATCCTGAGCAAGTGAACCTCCCAAACATGTCACACATTTTTCCCCATCCTTAATACCTCAGTCGTAGTTCAGATTCTCTCAGCCTTGCCTCTTTCACTCTGTTTTTTTCAATTTACCTACCAGACTGCAGCCAGAAACATCAGTCTTAAATGCCAACCTGAAAATAATATAGATAGTGACAAGCCACCCTCTGTTTTAAATCTCTTCAGTCAGTGCTGGTTTATGTCTACTGGGACTAGTGATGCTTTTCAGAACGTGGCCCATGAAAAGTCTGCACCAAACAACCATGGGTTACATATAAAAAAAATTAAAAAATTTGAAGTCCCAACTCTGGCCTCCATTACACTTCCTGGATCAGAATTTATGGACAGACCCTAGACATTTCCATTCTTACCACCATTAGATTGCTTTCAAGCACCCCAGTGTTTGAAAGCTGCCAGCCTGGGTGTCTATCAGTAGAGGTGCTTTGCTCTGAGCTATTTATGAGAGCATCCAGCGCCTTGCCTGGCCTGGCTCTTACTAACTCCTCCAGTCTTGTTTATTGCCATTTCTTGAATATGTCACACGCTTTACATTCTACTAATATAAATTCCTATATCTTCCTGCTTATCCCTTGCTGTTTAACTTCTGTTCACCTTTGCCTTTTCCTCTGAAATCCCTGTCCTCCCTTACTTCACCTGACCCACTCGTAAGTATATTTCAAGTTTTCACTCAGCTGTTCTCATCTGCAAACCTCCCTGGCACCCCCAGGATGCACTGCGCACCAGGGGGTTCTGTGTTCCCACGGAACAATTACTGAGCTGGGTCAGCATGTCTGGTGCATAGTACATACTCAACAAAAGTTTGTCAAATTGAGCTGATGCTTGGCATGCGAAGCTTTTTTAGAATAATATATAGATTCTGTCCATTATATTTTGCATTAAAAAAAATCACCACCACTTGCGGAAACTGGTTTGGCTCAGTGGATAGAGCATTGGCCTGTGGACTGAAAGGTCCCAGGTTTGATTCCAATCAAGGGCATGTACCTTGGTTTCGGGCACATCCCCAGTAGGGGGTGGGCAGGAGGCAGCTGATCAATGTCTCTCTATCATCGATGTTTCTTACTCTCTCTATCCCTCTCCCTTCCTCTCTGTAAAAAAGTCAATAAAATATATTTTTAAAAAATCACCACCAAACTTAGTGGCTTAAAATAATCACTTCTTATTTAGCTCATAATTTAGCAGGTTGGCAGTTTGGTCTGTAGTCAGCTAGCCAGTTCTTCTGCTGATGCAGCCAGGGCTGCTCCGGGGTCTGCAGTAAGCTGCTGGTCGGTGAGGTGGCTCTGCCTCAGGAACTGGCATCAGAGCAGTGGTGATCGCTGTGCAGTGACTCCCTCATCCCACAGGGATCTGGGGCTCATTCAGATGGAGGTGGCAGGTTCCGATCGAGAGAGTAGGACAGGGAGATGGTGAGAGGAAAGCTGCATGTTCTTGGGAGGCTGATTCTCAGAACTGGCACAATATCATTTCTGCCACTTTCTGTTAGCCCAAGCCAGTTACAGCATGAGCCCCAATTTGAGGATGAGCAAACAGACTCCGCTGCTTTGATCGGAGGCACTGCAAAGCATTATGGCCATTTTTGGAATCTGCTCCATGGGTCTAATGTATGCGACCTCATCATTGTCACGTATAGTGTAACCGTAAATTAGATTCTAATTTTTAAAATCACTATCACCCTTCTTGCCTTATGAACACCTTTATTTCATTTCATCCTCAAATCATCGATTGCCAAATGTTGCTGTCTCTTTTCCAGCTCTGTCACCTAACTCCTCTCCAATTAGCCTGTTTTGAGGTGCCCGTGAGCAGTGTCCGCAAGCATGCACCATTTACTCTCTCCTGTTTGGTTAAACCTTAAACTGAGACCCACATTCCCAGGCACCACAAGCTACAGAGTCTCAGCGGGAGACTGGACACGTTGCCAGTAAGAAAACCTACCATTCTGGGATCCTTGAATTTTACCTTTCAGTTTCAACTTTACTGCCTTACAAAAAAAATTGACAGCCTCCAGCTTTCATGCTGTCATGTCGGTTGACCTATTTTCTGTTGTGAAAGCGATATTCATCTCTCTGCTGACTTGAGTGGCTCTTCACGGCTCAAAAGGAGCTTTCTTTAAAGGGCAAAGCTGTCTGAGGTCAAGCCCGCTGTTCTCTTTGCTGGTGAGGTGAGTTATGTCTCGACACGGTGCTCCCCCTCTGAGCCGGGCCTTCGTCATTACCCTCCACGCCTCCCTAGTCTCTCTCCATGGTTAGTGTTGGAGCTCTAACCTCAGTGGCATTTAATTTCATTTTTTCTCACAAGGAAATCTAGCAATATCTTCTATTTGCAAATAACATGGGAAGGGAGACGGGCCTGGGGATTACTAAGTAGGATTTAGAGATTTCTGCCCTAGGATTTTTTTTTTTTGGGGGGGGGGGAGGACAGAGCTTATTGCCTCTAATTTTCCTCCTCATGGATTCTGAATTAAACTCTCAGCAATCCTTAATTTTTCTCTTTCACACAAAATGGATTTTCTGCAAACATCTGGGAGACGGACAATGGGATTTACAGAAAGCAGCGCGTGTCTCTCTTATTTTCAAGGCACCTCGGTCACCAGTGCTCCTCTGCCCCAGGTCTCATTGAAGTTTTGCATCCAAGCCTGTCCGTCAGTCACCGAGGGGGAAAGTCCTAGAATTTGCTTTGTTACCTGGGATATGTGGGATGTAAGTGCGTGTTACAAAACTTAATGCATAAAGCTGCTGCTTTTGATACAGTCTGGCTCATGGAGAGATGGGGTTGAGCTGCGCGTAATGAGAATTTGATGTGACTGGAAATTGAACAGAAGCATCCTCTTATTGAAGGTGCTGAGCCTTATAACAATCATTCAGTGGCAGGAGTGATTGTTTTTCACATTACTTTTCAACTGTAAAACCTTTCAGAGCCTCATAAGAGAATCCCCGTCCTTGTCCAAGCAATAGAAGACTAGGTAACTTTTTCTTTCTATCCATATAAAGTAAAATAATGTAGTTGCATCTTCCCACACTTCCTCTTTAAAAATCTGGTTTATTATTATTTTTTCTATGTTAAAGGTCTTATTTTTTTTCTTTTAGAACTGTGTGACAAAATATCATTTTCCCTCTTTTCTCCCCCTATTAGAATCTCAAGAAAAAAACAGAAAAGAGAAGGAGAGGGGAAAAAAAAGAAATCTAGACATGATGCTGGACACTTGAAATGTACATAGAAACTTTATGGAGAAAAAACTATGTTATTTAAACTTTAGTTAGAAACTTTCTTTTTAAAAACATATTTTTATTGCTTTCAGAGAGGGAGGGAGGGAGGGGAGAAGGGAGGGAGAGAGAGAAAGAAACATCAATGGTGAGAGATAATTATTGATCAGCTGCCCTCCTAGAGGGGATTGAGCTTGCAACTGCAACCCAGGCATGTGCCCTTGACCGGAATCAAACCCAGGACCCTTCAGTCCCCAGTCTGATGCTTTATCCACTGAGCCAACTAGCTAGGGTTAGAATCTTTCTTACAATGTATGCACAAACATACATTTCAGTATTTACAGATCTTTAGAAGTACTCCAAATTCTTAAATCAGATATTTGAATTAAAGTTAGGAGGAAAACATTCTATTTCTTGCTCCATTTATAATCACCTTTAGAAACTTGAGCAAGTCAAAGAATCTTTCTTTTTCATTTTTTAAAATTTCATTCCACACCTGAGGATAAGTTTTTTATTGATATATATATTTTTTTTTTTAGAAAGAGAGGAAGGGGGATAGAAAGAGAAAGAAACATGGAACAGCTGTTTCCCATACGTACCCTGACCAGAGGTTGAACCCACAACCTGAATATGTTCCCTGACCTGGAACTGAATCCTTAACCTTTTGAAACATAAGACAGTGTCCCACCCAACCAAGCCACCTGGCCAGGGCTCCTTCCATTTTTTAATTTATAAAATGGGTATCTATTTATGTGAAATAATTTTTGATTCAGAAGTTTATTTTCATCTTATCATTAGTGTCTTTTTTAAAGTAGTAGTGTATCTTATTCTTTCCCACCAAGGGATATATCTAGAAAAACCAGTGAATAGAGAATTTTTAAATTTTTACCTTTTGGTCTTCCAGCAGCTCTGATGGAAAAAACAAAACAACAACAACAACAACAACAACACACACACACACACACACACACACACAAACTAAATTCTAGTCTCCTGAAAATTTATATCATGTCATTAGTGAGTTTAGCTATAACATATATATTCCATTAAATTGAAGTGTGGTCTAAATGTTTTTTGAGGGAATTTATAATGCTGGTTTGACAACTATTAACAGGTGATATTGACAGGGACACTTTAGTTTTCACCAAACTGACAGTAAAGGTCTTATCATCTTGTGTGAGGCTGATTTTGAAAAATCAATACTAGGATTTTTGAGCTTTCAGGATTAAAAAGTATCTAAATTCCACAGACAGGGCTGGTTGCCTTGCATCCAGATGCAGAAGCGAGGACCAGGGCAAGCCTGTCATTCTCATGGGGGCCCAGTCTTAGTTAGCAAGGGTGGTGGCAAATGAGGCTTTCAGAAGGTGTCCCACAGCCAAAGGCCTCTGAGGTTGAGGGTGAGATCGCACCAGAACAGTTCACTTCCGTGGGGAACGCACGAAAGGGAACCTTGCTCGATAAGCCCCAAATGAGAGGAGACATTTGCTTATTTGTATTTCCTGCTGCTCATCTGATGTGATGTCTGGAGATGTGCTGAGGTTCAATATAGTCCAGTCCCAGACAAATCGGGTGGACAGAACTACAGCTGCCTTAATCCAATTGTAGGCTTTTAAAGTGTATAGGACCATGGCCAAGGGCTAAATAAACAACACAAAAGCTTTTTTTAACATAGAACAGGGGAAGAAGAGCGAGCAATAATAAAGGGTAATTCAACAGCTTATTTTCCTCATTATTTTTAGCATACTCTTGCCAACATGTTCAATTTATGCACTGAGAATTGAAAGTATTTTTATGCCAGGCTTAGGTAAACTAGTGCCATAGTTCATATGACTATGATTACAAGTTGAAATTTATGTGGAAATGTGACACCCTAGAATTAAATCACTATATTGATAAAACTGATGCATGTGATTTTACTATTTGCAAGCCAGCTGCCACATTGAACCACTAAAAATTGTTTTTGACAAGATATCTTTGGTATTTTATGCTTTGAATATTATGTGATTATCCATAAAAATGAGAGGAAATGCTCCATTTTAAAATCTTAGTTCATTTAATACAAGGTGTACAATGAAAATGACATTAATTTTTTTTTCTTCTTAAGCCACGAAAACAAAACAAACACAGACGGAGCGGTGCAATACTATTGTAGCAGCACGGCCGCTCCCCGGTACCTTTGGTTCTCTCAGCTTTTAACACATGCACTATCGTTTCCTTTTTATCAGACTATTTGCCAGCTGCTTTGTTTGTTGTCAACTTAAAACAAGAAGTGTTGCCACACCTGCCAGTGAATTATCCCTTTTGCTAATGCAACAAGTACAAGAATTTTGGAGCTGCTTCAGCTGGAATCTCTGTGTAATGTCTCTAGCATTCCTGGCCTCCAGTACGTCTCTCCTTTGGACCAAATGGAGAAGTTGGGCTTCTCAGTCTCTTTGAAGATGGGGAACCCCTCACCCACCTCTAGCTAAAGGGCTGTGAGAGGAAGTGATCTGTGCTACTTCTAGGCAGAGGCTGTGAAAACACCTCAGGGAATCCCAGTCCCTCTTCACCTGCCAGGATGTCCAGGAGACTTGCTCCTGGTCAAAGAGCTCCAAAACTGATTGAGACAGAGACACTTTGATCAGACCTTCAAACCTTAGAGGCAATGTGGAAAGGGTGGTAAGGGGGAGAGATCAACCAAAGGACTTGTATGCATGCATATAAACTTAATCAATGGACACATACAACAAGGGGGTGAGGGCATGAATGGAGGAGGATGGGGGAGGATAATGGGGAGATAAGGACACATGTAATACCTTAATCAATAAAGAAATTAAAAAAAGAAACTTCCAGAAGCCGAGACTTCATTAGTCTAGCTCCTACATAGAGCAAGTTCTCCCCCACCAACCATCACACACTGAAAATATATCGGGATGGAGAAATAACCCTTTCCCATGGTAATCCATTGATATTTCCAAGTTGAATTTGTTAACAGCAGCATAATGTAGCAGGCTTTGATAATTTCTATAGATAGTAGAATTGTTTCATTTATAAGTTTTTTATTTAGCATATTAGTAATCACTATCTCTAAAAGAAACCCTATTTCCCCCTTAACTTTTAGTTTTCATCTTTCTTCTTTCTTTATTTTCTGCTGCGATAATCAAATTGTGGTCAGTGTCTTATTTGGGCCAGGATGATGGCATTTGGAAAATAGTGCAGGTGTAAGGAATCAGGTGCAGGACAAGTTAGTGCCATGAGCCCAGATGGCGGAGTAGAGACAGTCTGGACATGCAGCTGCAACAGACCAAATGGGCCACAAGTGACCTGAATACAAGGCTGACTTGGAATTTGGGGTCAAGGTTGGAAAGAGGGTCAGACAGAGGAATGATGCCGGACTACAGTTGAGTTGACAGGCTAGGTTTTAGATTCTGATGGAAAGACTGAGACTAGTGTTTTAGGGTTGAAAAGGGCAGGTATGGCTGGCTGTCTTGGTTGGAATCAGGAATGTAGAGCAACTGGGCAATGAGGTCAAGCTCAGCCCCGAGCAGCTGTGCTTCAAACACAGAGCTTAGAAACAGGCTTGACTGTCACTGAACTGCTTTTGTGGAGTTCCTGGTGGCTCTGGAGGCAGGACCAGAACTAGAGGGGGAAGCAGAGCCTGAACTCCCAGATGAGACCAGAGGCTCTGCAATAGTAGACTTTAGCCATTGTCATGGGCAACTCTACCATTTCTGATGCACCTAGTTGGGGATCTCAATTCCATTTGATGTTTTATATGGTATACTAGAGGCCCGTCGCATGAAGAGATTCATGCAACAGAGCTTCCTTCCCTTGGCTTCCAGCACTGGTTTTCCTCCGGCACCTGGGAGGCCTGGGTCCTTACACCTGCACTATTTTCCAAATGTCATCATCCAGGTCAGAGTCTACCTTCTTCATTTTTGCTGGAGACTCTAGCTGGAGCCTGCCATTTTCATATTTGCTGAAGACTCCCAGAGTCTGTAGTCTTGTCTTTGCTGCAGCACTCCACTCCCATAGATCTTTGCCCCTGCCCTCCCTCTCATAGCAATCATCCTGCCCCACTCCATGCTTGAAGCAGTTGGGCATCAGCCATCTTTGGCCTTCTAGTTTGCATACTCACTCTGATTGGCTGTGGGCGTAGCAGAGGTATGGTCAATTTACATGTCTGTCCATTATTAGGTAAGATGTTATCTCAATTCCATCTTATATTTCATCTCAGATATTCCCTATTACTACCTGAACAGTTTGTTCTACTATTTATCAGATACACGTTATGACTTCACTTGTTTGGGCTTTGTGATGCAGTATGAAACAGTGAGAAGGACACCTGGCATGTGTGTACAATCCTGTGTCTACACAGGGATTCTGCCTCTGATAGCTACCTGTGTGGCCACCGGCAGGTCACGTGACCTCTCTGGCTCAGTTTCTTCCTGGGTGGAGGCCGTGTTTCTGTGTGTGTGTGGGAGGCGGGGGTGGTGGACTTGATGAACTTCAAGGCTTTTGTTGTCTCTTCAGTTCTCTGAAGTGATTCTCTGCGGTGAGTCTGACTTTCACAGAAGTTCCATTTCTGGGAACTAAGGGAGTTTTACACAGTCCTCTTCGCCTCTTACCCGTGTTTATCTTGACATCTGAACCTGAATTCAGCTCCAGTTTTTATCCATTCTTTATTTTCTCCTGTCCATGTGGCTTTCTCCCAGTTTCCTGTTAGCAGCCTCATTAGGCTAATGGCCAGCCTCCCGCCCCCTTCTGAAGTTGGACCCCCCCCCGCCCCCCCCCCTCGCCCCCCAGCCCTGCATCCATCCCAGCGCCACAGGCTTCTGCAGGCAGCCTCTTTGAAAGCTCTCCCAGGCCAACTTGGATGTGGTATTGGAGGCTGGCTGCAGGCCCCAGGTCACAGCAGGGCGGTTTTGAGACTTCTGCAAAAAGGGAAGAAAGAGCTCCTTTCAGCCTCTGCCTGCTCTTCTCCTGCTGGAATCTCTGGGGTCAGAGCAGGTTTCCCAGGTAGCTGCTTCGAAGATGATCAAAACCGCCACCCATACTTTCCCCAGCAGTCCGTGCGCCTCCTCCGGCCTTTATCCTCACTCTAACTGCTGCGTTCCTCTTTCTGACTCAAAGTGGAAATAAATCTGTCTCAGGTGATATAAAACATTTCCCCTAAATAACACGTCAGCAGGAAATGTCCACATGCATATCCCGTCCTCTTCTCAATGTGAAGCTGTCCCCAGCTGAGCTCTTGGTCTTTCTCGCTGGGACCTGGGATGCCTCTCCTTCCCACGGGACCTGCTTTGGGCAGTGGCACACGCTTCCTTTCCTCTCTCCAAGCCTTAGCTTCTTCCTTAGTACTTTCTCCCTCTTTTTTTTTTTTTTTTAAATATATATATATTTTATTGATTTTTTACAGAGAGGAAGAGAGAGGGACAGAGAGTTAGAAACATCAATGAAAGAGAGTCATCAATCAGCTGCCTCCTGCACACCCCCCGCTGGGAATGTACCCGAAACCAAGGCACATGCCCTTGACCGGAATCGAACCTGGGACTTTTCATTCTGCAGGCTGACGCTCTATCCACTGAGCCAAGCCGGTTTCAGCTACACGTGGGATTTTTTTTTTGGGGGGGGGGTATCCTCTTACAAAGATGATGTACCTTCCCTGCAATTGATTTAACATTTTAATCAAACAAAAAAAATTATGGCAACATTAATGGCCCTTACATAACAGAAGGAACAATTGCACTTACAACTCTGCCCTCCCCCAATCACCCCTACCAGATATTTAGGAGGCTCCCAGCTTACCAGTGTTCTTATATTAATTTTGTATTAAACGGTCCTAAAACATTGTCCTTCTTTGGGGTGATTCAAATCACCGAATCACTTATATACATTTCAAATGGAGTTGCCTGGCCTAGCGGTTTTACACTGTGTATCAGCAATGCAGTTCCATTGCACCATCGCTGGCAACGACTGTGTTTTATTTATATATATATATATATATATATATATATATATATATATATATATATATATATATAATAGAAGCAGCATGGGACCTTACTGCTCTTTTATCTTGTCGGTAATTACTGAGTTTTTCCTACGATTCCAATTGTGGACTGTCGTTCAGCCTCCTCGGCCGTAGGAGGTCCCAAGCGGAGTCAGCACCAGGCTCGTGGATTGCAAATGTAATAAAGACGTGCACGTTATCAAGAATGCTTCAGAAAGTGCCATGTGGTTTTTTTTCAGGAGCTGGTTTTAGGCAGAATTAATCCTTTTAGAGGGTTATTATATTGGATTGTCCTAGTTATGTCAAAGGATGGCCTGGGGGGAGGGGATTTCTTCATTTGTCTGCACATTGCTGAACATTTAATTCCAAATTTTCTGCTTAGTGTACAATGAAAAATGTTCACCAGATTCGTGGCAGTGGATGTAAACTGTATTTTTGGCATCTAAAACTTTTTTTTTAGAAATAGATTAATATTACAGAAATACATTGGCTCTCTGTAACGTCCCTTCCCCAAAACAAAACTGCTGTTTTTCTGATAATTACTCCCCCTCTTTTCTTTTTTTTTTTTTTTATTAAGGTATTATCTGTATACATAGCTTATCATTGCCCCCCCCCCCAATATATGCCCTCCCTCCCCAGAGTTTTGTGTCCATTGGCTATTCTTATATGCAAGCATACCAGTCCTTTGGTTGATCTCTTATCTCCCCCAGATCTCCCTACCCCCCCCCCCCGCTGTCATTTGACAGACTGCCTGTTGTTTTACTGTCACTATATCAATCTTTCTGTTCATTCGTTTATAATGATCTTTAATATCCATAAATGAGTGAGGTCATGTAGTGTTTCTCTTTCATTGACTGGCTTATTTCACTCAGCATGATGCTCTCCAATTCCATCCAAGTTACTGCAAATGATGAGAATTCCTTCCTTTTTATGGCAGCATAGTATTCCATGGTGTAGATGTACCATAGTTTTCTGATCCATTCATCTGCTGACGGGCACCTAGGCTGTTTCCAAGTCCTAGCTATTGTAAATTGTGCTGCTATGAACATAGGGGTGCATATATCCTTTCTGATTGGTCTTTCTAGTTTCTTGGGGTATATTCCTAGTAGTGGGATTACTGGGTCAAATGGGAGTTCCATTTTCAGTTTTTTGAGGAAGCTCCATACTGTTTTCCATAGTGGTTGCACCAACCTACAATCCCACCAGCAGTGCACGAGGGTTCCTTTTTCTCCACAACCTCGCCAACATTTGTTGTTTGTTGTTTTGTTGATGTTGGCCATTCTGACAGGTGTGAGATGGTACCGCATTGTTGTTTTGATTTGCATCTCTCGGATAATTAGTGACTTGGAGCATGTTTTCATGTGCCTCTTGGCCTTCCTTCTGTCTTCTTTTGAGAGGATTCTATTTAGGTCCATTGCCCATTTTTTAATTGGCTCATTCATTTTCCTTTTATTGAGTTGTATAAGCTGTCTGTAGATGTTGGAGATTAAACCTTTATCAGTGATATCGTTTGCAAATATGTTCTCCCACACAGTGGGTTTTCTTGTTGTTTTGTTGATGGTTTCTTTTGACGTAAAAAAGCTTTTTATTTTGATGTAGTCCCATTTGTTTATTTTCTCTTTAGCTTCCATTGCCCTAGGGTTAGTATCAGTGAAGAAGTTCTTTAGGCATATGTCTGAGATTTTGCTGCCTGTGGATGCCTCTAGTATTTTTATGGTTTCCCGTCTTATGTTTAAGTCCTGTATCCATTTTGAGTTTATTTTTGTGTATGGTGTAAGTTGGTGATCTAGTTTCATTCTTTTGCATGTATGTGTCCAATTTTCCCAACACCATTTATTAAAAAGACTGTCTTGACTCCATTGTATGTTCGTGCCTCCTTTGTCAAATATTAATTGAGCATATTGATTTGGGTTGATGTCTGGATTCTCTAATCTATTCCATTGATCAATATGTCTGTTCTTGTGCCAGTACCAGGCTGTTTTGAGAACAGTTGCTTTGTAATACAGCTTGAAATCTGGTATTGAGATTCCTCCTACTTTACTCTTATTTCTTAAGATTGCTGAGGCTATTCGGGGTCTTTTATTGTTCCAAATGAATTTTTGGAGAGTTCTTTCTAGGTCTGTGAAGTATGTCCATGGTATTTTCATGGGGAGTGCATTGAACTTATATATTGCTTTGGGAAGTATGGACATTTTGATGATGTTGATTCTACCAATCCATGAACATGGTATGTTCTTCCATCTGTTTACATCTTTCTCTATTTCTTTTTTCAGTGTCCTGTAGTTTTCTGCATATAGGTCTTTTACCTCCTTGGTTAAGTTTATTCCTAGGTATCTTAATTTTTTTGGTGCGATGGTAAACGGGATTGCTTTTTTAGTCTCTGTTTCTGTAAGTTCACTATTGGTGTAGAGAAATGCCATTGATTTCTTGGCATTTATTTTGTATCCTGCTACATTGCCAAATTCGTTTATTAAGTCTATTAGCTTTTTGATGGAGTCTCTTGGGTTTTTTATGTACAATATCATGTCATCTGCAAATAGTGACAGCTTTACTTCTTCTTTTCCGATTTTGATGCCTTTTATTTCCTCTTCTTGTCTAATTGCGATGGCGAGTACTTCCAGTACTATGTCAAAGAGGAGTGGTGAGAGTGGGCATCCCTGTCTTGTTCCTGTTCTTAGAGGGAATGGTTTTAGTTTTTGCCCATTGAGCATGATGTTGGCTGTGGGTTTATCATATATAGCTTTTATTATGTTGAGGTATGATCCTTGTACTCCCACCTTGTTGAGAGTTTTTATCAGGAAAGGGTGTTGGATTTTATCAAATGCCTTTTCTGCATCGATAGATATGACCATATGATTTTTATCTCTCAATTTGTTTATGTGATGTATCACGTTTATTGATTTGCGAATATTGTACCATCCTTGCATTCCTGGTATAAAACCTACTTGGTCATGGTGTATGATCTTCCTGATGTACTGCTGGAGCCGATTTGCTAGAATTTTGTTGAGGATTTTGGCATCTATGTTCATGAGGGATATTGGCCTGTAATTCTCTTTCATTGAGTTGTCTTTATCTGGTTTTGGTATTAGGGTGATGCTGGCTTCATAAAAGGAGTTTGGCAGTGTTCCTTCCTCTTGAATTTTTTGGAAAAGTCTGAGGAGGATAGGTTTTAGTTCTTCCTTGAATGTTTGGTAAAACTCTCCTGTGAAGCCATCTGGCCCTGGGCTTTTGTTTGCTGGAAGCTTTTTGATGACTGCTTCAATTTCTTCCCAAGTTACTGGTCTATTGAGATTTTTAGATTCTTTCTGATTGAGTTTTGGAAGGTTATATTTTTCTAGGAATATGTCCATTTCCTCCAGGTTGTCCTGTTTGTTGGAATATAGTTGTTCATAGTATTTTGTAACAATCCTTTGTATTTCGGCGGGGTCTGTTGTTATTTCACCTCTTTCATTTCTAATTTTGTTTATTTGGGTCCTCTCTCTTTGTTTCTTGGTTAGCCTGGCTAGAGGCTCATCAATCTTGTTAATCCTTTCAAAGAACCAGCTCTTGGTTTTGTTGATCTTATGTATTGTGTCTTTGGTCTCTATGTCGTTAATCTCCGCTCTGATTTTTATTATTTCCTTCCTTCTGCTTACAGTGGGCCTTTCTTGCTGTTCTTTTTCTAACTGTTTGAGTTGTAGGGTAAGATAATTTGTTACCATTCTTTCTTGTTTTTTGCAATAGGCTTGTAGGGATATGAACTTCCCTCTCAAAACAGCTTTTACTGTGTCCCATAGATTTTGGATTGTTGTGTTTTCATTGTCATTAGTTGCCATGATGTTTTTGATTTCTTCCTTGATTTCTCTGGTAACCCAGTCTTTGTTCAATAGCATGCTATTTAGTCTCCATGTGTTTAATTTCTTTGGCTTATTATTATTGTAGTTGATTTCCAATTTTATGGCACTGTGATCTGAGAAAATGCTTGATAAGATTTCTATCTTCTTGAATTTGAAGAGACTTTGCCTATGTCCCAATATGTGGTCTATCTTTGAGAATGACCCGTGTGCACTTGAGAAGAATGTATATTCTGTGGCTTTGGGATGAAATGTTCTGAAGATGTCAATTAATTCCATCTGGTCTAATACGTCATTTAGAATTGACGTTTCTTTACTGATTTTTTGTTTAGATGATTTGTCCAGAGGTGACAATGGAGTATTAAAATCTCCTACTAAGATAGCATTGCTATTAATCTGTCCCTTAATGTCCTCCAGCAGTTTCTTTATGTATTTGGGTGCTCCCAAATTGGGTGCATATATGTTTACCAGGGTTATTTCTTCTTGTTGGATTACACCCTTTAGTATTATGAAGTGGCCTTCCTTATCTCTTGTTATGTCCTTCACTTTGAGATCTAGTTTGTCAGATATAAGTATTGCTACCCCAGCTTTTTTTTCGTTTCCGTTTGCCTGGAAAATCTTTTTCCATCCTTTCACCTTCAGTCTGTGGGCGTCTGTTTTTCTGAGGTGGGTTTCTTGTAGACAGCAGATGAATGGGTTTTGCTTTCTTATCCATTCTGTTACCCTATGTCTTTTAATTGGAGCATTTAAACCATTTACATTTAAAGTAATTATTGAAAGGTAGGTATTTGATGCCATTTTTATTCTATCCCCCTGTGTTCCTTCTTCACTTCCTATTTCTTTATTATTACAGTAGACCCTTTAGCATTTCTTGCATTGCTGGTTTGTTGGAGATAAATTCCTTTAGTCTGTTTTTGTCGGTGAAGCTCCTGATTACACCTTCAATTTTGATTGACAGCCTTGCGGGGTACAGTATTCTTGGGTTCAGACCCTTCCTTTGCATGACTTTGTATATGTCATCCCATTCCCTTCTGGCCTGATGAGTTTCTGTTGAGAAATCAGTTGCTAGTCTGATGGGGTTTCCTTTATATGTAACTTTCTGTCTCTCTCTGGCTGCTTTTAAGATTCTGGTTTTGTCGATGTTTTTTGCCAGTTTAATTATAATGTGTCTGGGTGTTGATCTTTGGGGGTTCATTTTGTTGGGGACCCTTCGAGCATCTTGGATTTGTGTTGGTTTTTTCTTCTCTATCTCAGGAAAGTTTTCTGTCATTATTTCTTGAAATACTTTTTCCATATCTTGCTCAGTTTCCTTTCCTTCTGGAACCCCTATTATTCTAATATTGTTTTGTTTTGTATTGTCCCAAAGCTCCCTTAGGCTCTCCTCCTGTTTTTTAATTTTTTTTTCTAGCAACTGCTGTAATTGGGTATTTTTTTCCATTTTGTCTTCTAGCTCACTGATGCGGTCTTCTGCTTCATCTAGTCTACTCTTGATGCTTTCTATTGAGTTCTTCATAGTAGCGATGTCATTTTTCATTTCTTCTTGGGTCACCTTCATTTCCTCTTGGGTCACCTTCATTTCCTCTTGGGTCTTCTTCATTTCCTCTTGGGTCTTATTCATATTGTCAAATTTGTCTTCCATTCTTTTTAGCCAACTTATGATCATTACTCTGAATTCTTGCTCTGGTAGGTTGCTTGCCTCTAACTCGTTTACTTCATTTTCTGGTGATGGTTGATTTTCTTTCACAGGCGGGTTGTTTCTTAGTCTCCCCATGCTCTCTCTTTATAGGGTGCCTGGTAACGTAGTTCTCTCCCTCCTGCTTTGATTTAAAGGCACAAAATACAACACAACCAGGTACAACACACAAGGCACTGGACAGAAATGTGTTTGCAATATTAATATCCTCCAATAAAGGTGTCTAGAACCCAGATAACAAGAACATACAATCCAATAAAAAGAATAAGCAAACCAATCTTACACACACACAAAAAAGCATAAACCTTTGATATAGTTAGCATTCAACATACAACAACAAAGGGGTAGAGAGAAGGCTTTTTTTTTTTTTTGGTGGGGGGGCAGTGGCAAGGTAGGTGTGAATGGGATTGGAGCAGGGGGTTGGGAATTATATATACACAGGACAGGTGAAAATTTTGGAGAGGGTAAACAGAAAGAGTAAGGAAAATCTATAGCAGTAAAGGGTTAAGATAAGCAGGACACCAAAGGTAAAGGGTTAGGAATAGAGAGAAGTCATAAAGGTAGGTTTGAGATAGAATAGAGCGTTGGAGAAGGCAAGGTATGAATAGTTTTTAGAATAGTAATCCCGCAGGAGGAAATAGAGAAAAAAGGAAATAGAGGAAAAAGGAAAAAAAAAAATAGAAAGCAAAAAAAAGGATTATAATATGACACTTAAAAAGTAGTAATAAAAATAAACAAAAGAAAATAAGATAAAAAAGATAAAAAAGGTAAAATAGTAGTAGTAATAATGTTGATTACCTATAAAAATGAATTAATTAAAAAGGTAAAATCTAGTGATGGCAGATGAAAAAAATTTCTTGAGTAAACTTTGCAATTAAAGTAGGTAAAAAACAAAAATTCAACAGTTAAAAAAATAAAAATTGAAAATTAAAAATTAAACAAAATTTGCAGTAATGAAGGTCATTCACTTTCTGTGTTGCTATGTCTCGCACGCCTGTTCCCAGTCTGGGCGGTAGTGGCAGTTCACTGTGTTTCACCGTTCCTCCGTGTTGATTACAAGACCTGATTTTTAAGCCAATCTAGAGACCCTATGTGCTTTAGCCTCTGGGTGGCAGTGTTTCTGGATGACTTCCAGGACTCTAAAGCCTTTCTATCTTTTTCCGCTTCTCTGTGTCTTTGATGGCTGGGGGTGGGGCGGTCCGGAGCTGGCTGCACTCCCCTGTAATTCTGCGGCTACTTCTTGGACTCAGATCCAGCTGTGCTGCTCCTTAGATATCCCTAGTCTTAGGAGCCCTGTCCACAGACAGGCGCGCCTCCAGCTGAGAAGTAAATCCACGACCAGTCCCTCAGCCTCTGTGCGCCGCGCGCGCTGGTGCGCGGGGGGGGGGGGGGGGGGGGGGTGTTGCTGCGCCGAGTGGAAGTGGGTCAGAACTACCAGTCCCAGTCCCTCAGCCTCTGTGCGCCGCGCGCGCTGGTGCGCAGGGGGGGGGGGTGTTGCTGCGCCGAGTGGAACTCAGTCAGAACTACCGGTCCGAGGGGAACTCACCCACCGGATCGCTGCGAAATCTGAGCTCCTCTGAGATCAAGGGTTCGCGCCGACTATGTTCATTTGGTGTTCCTTGGGGCTGGGGATAATCAGGCCTCCGACACTCGAACCTCCTCCCTTCCAAGATGGCGAGATTTCCCGTCCGCGCCGGCAAGTATCTCCAGTAAGGGACCCAGCTGTGGGTGGTCAGCTGTTGGTGGCTCCCTAATCAGCAGACCCCAAATTTCCTCTGGTGTTTGCTAGTCTCCTGGCTTGTTGACGAGCACTCCTAGCGCGATCCTCAGCTGCTTTCTCTCTCTTCCTCGGGACAAGACTCAGAAACCGCCCATCTGCTCTTCCGCCATTTTCTCCAGGCCCTACTTTCTCCCTCTTTACCCCGTGTATTTAGTCAGACAAAGTTCTTTCACCTTTGCCCCAAATTGTCTCTATTGCCCCCCCACTTTTTTTTCTATTTCAGTTACCATAACCTTAAACCACATCCTCATTTGAAAACCAATTGTGTTTCTCAGCTTACATACATATTGCCCTCCTGTCTGGAGTTAGGGCCCCAGCCATGGGCTGCTGTAGTGACGGAGGGGCGCTGCATGTGGTGCTGCCCCTTCTCAGCTGGTGGCAGGGCACACAGAGCTTGTCGGTCCTCTCTACCCCACAGTGTGCCTGAGAAGTCTGTTGGTCTTGCTGGTGTAGAACAAGCAGACGCACACGGGTCTTGTTCGGGATTCGCACCTTGACCACCTGATAGTGCGGCCAGAACCTTCCTGTGGCTAGCCGAGGTCCTGGCTTCTGATTGAGCCTCAGTTTCCTTACCTATCAATTGAGAGGTTTAAATTCATTCCATCTCCACACTCCTGCCTGTGTGTCCCCACAGGTCACCCACAGCTGAGAACTCTCATCTCTCACCGAATAGGAAAAAATAAATATATTCATTTTCTGCCAAGTAGGCGGAAACAGGAATGTTTTAAATGGTTTTTTTTTTTTTTTTTCCAACCAGTCTCGGGTTCTCACCCTATTAAAGTTGGCTCCCGAGACCGTATACATCAACTTTAAAATGCTGATTTACAGCTACTTAGGATCGAACAGATCTGGGAGATGGACTGCGTGGTGAGCCGGTCACGCAGATTCAGATTCGCCCTCCTTATCTTTCAGGCTAGCCCGCCCCTCCCTCTCCACCCGACAGCTGCTGTCTTCACAGATATGCTTACCGACTCTCTCCGGCCTGCTGAACTGGCTTTCTAAATATGATATCATGGCAATATGTTGTCAACCTTCGATTTGTCCTTTGCAGTGTGCCGGAATGTCCCGCACAAGTCCCACGGGCTGCGCTCTGATGGCTGGGGAACCGCTGCAGGCTCCACCTGCCACCCTCTCTCCCACAGACACCTTTTGGGTTGATATGGTTGGTAGCCACCCTGCAGCCCAATGTTTGGACTCTTCATGGCTTTACTTGTAATCTTCCTCAGTTTTGGGGGGGTGTTGAATTATCCTCAGCTACACCTGGTGCTGCCTGGGGAGGGGGGACCCTGGCACTCCCATCAGGACCCAGCATGGGTACAGGTGTTATTAGGAGGGTGCACAGGGTCCCTGGGCAAAGTCAGGGCAGAGCTTTACAGGCAGAAGGAACAGCATCTGCTGAGGCTCAGCGACAGGAGAGAACATGGTATGTTTAAGGCATCATTTTGCAAACTCCTTTTGACTGTGATATTTGGTTATAAATAGTTTTTTTTTCATCACAATGCAGTACACACATCATTGGGAAAAAAAAGTTCTGACAAATAACAGCCTGATGTGTTTCTCTTCTGCCATTTCATTAAAATAAAATGCTGATCTCAACCAACTAAATTGTTTTCTCACTTCACTAAAATCCATTAGTGAGGCTAGAAGTACAACAGCGCTGGCTCAAGGTCCAGACTGGGTGGAGCGCAGGGTGTGAGGCATCGTGTGAGGCAAGATGAAGCCAAAAAGAAAATGCAAAACTCGGCTGCACCTTTTCCTCTGGTTGAGCTTGTCTCTCCTTAGCCTAACGGCCAGGGAAAGCCAGCAAAGGCTCCAAAGAGAGGGGACTGCTTGGGGAGTGTGACGTGAGCAGGTCTGCGTAGTATTCTCACTGCATACTGATTTGAGAGAGTCAAGAGTGAGTGAAGAAAGTAAAGTTTCTTTGTTGTTGTTTTTTAAATTGTTTTTTTTTACTATGCCAGGGGAGAAATGATTGGACGAGAAGGTAGTGAAGGAGTTGGAGGAGGGGACACTTTGAAGCTATTGCATGGAGAGAGTTTGTAGGACTTATTGATGGTGGATCTGGAGTGTTAGGTGGAGTGTTAGGTGGGTTAGCAGTGTTAGTGTTAGAAGAGGTCAAGGCCAAGTGGTTTTCTATCCAGTGGAGTTATTTATTTATTTAGCCAGTGGAATTAGGCTGACAGTGCATCCATTAACTGGGACGGGGAGACTTGAAGAAAATCGGGTGGAGGGTGTGTCTTGGTGTGGCCTTCTCCAGAAGCAGACCCCACGACAGGCTTAAGGGCAGGTGTTTTACTTGGGAGCTGATCCCACCGAACACTGCTGGTAAGTGAGGAAGTGAGATGGAGAAGGGAAGGAGAGCCATGGAAGGTGCATTTTAGAGTAATTTACTGTGGCATCTATGACCTTATAAGTATTGGGGACTTCTAGAAGCCAGTACGGAACACGCACCTCAGGGTTACCCCAGTTGAAGGAAAAGCAGCTGAGATATTTATGCCCGGCTCCTTTCCTGTTTGTCATTAGCTGAGTAGTGAGTGTTGATTCCCAGCACTTCCTGCTTGGCAGGCATGGAAGGCGGAGAAGGCTCCAGGGGCCAGGGGCGGTAGTGGAAGCTGGAAGTTGGGGTATGAACGGAAATAATAAAGCCAAGGGAAAATGGGTATGGCACAGACAGCAGCCTCTGCTACGAGGTGGTATGTAGAGGGGAAGATGGAGGCAGCCATTCTAACTGAGTTGTAGATCTCTTGCATTTGGCCTAATTTTTCAGACGTACAAATAGAGACATCAAGTTAGATATTTGGGTCTAGACTTCTGAAGAGAGTGGAGACCTGCAGTCGTTGAAGTAGAGGTGGTAATCCAAGGAGAGGGTGACATTGTGTATGTGAAGAAACTACAGGGTGGAGAGGCAGGAGAGACTCTGATGTCCTGATGTGGCAGAAGGATACTGAAGACAAAAGGATTGTAGAAAAATAGAAAAGAAACCAGGAGTTTCCCCTGAAAACTAGGGGAAGATAATACTCAGAGAAGGAAGGAGAGGTCTGTGTTATCCACTGTTACTTAGAAGACCCAAAACGTCCATTCACATCCTGGAGATTCTTGGTTTCTATAGCAAATCTCCATTGCTTTGATGGGGCAATGGAGACAGAAGGTGGAGATAGCTTAGTGGTTATGAGTGTGGACTGCAGAGCAGGACGGCCTGTGTTCAAACACCTGTTCAGCTAATTAGTAGCTGTGTGACCTTGGGCAAGTAACTTCTTTCTCTAAGTTTCTTCATCTCTAGAATGGAGCTAGCAATTGTTCCTACCTCATGTGATTACTGAGATATTAATAATTAAGTGATAAAATACTTAAAACGGTGCCTGACAGGCGGTAAACATTAAACAAATGGCAGCAAATGTTTTATTTGTTATATTCTACTTATTTATCTGAAAGTCAGTGTGGCTCCTTCCGTAAATCCTCTCTTAGCCCTTGGTATTAAATATCCCAAGAAGATTCCTAGTGTTTGGTAATCGGTGACGCCACCAAAGGCTCAAAAGATGGTCTAATCACCAATCTACTGTAGGAATACAGTTTCTCTGACACTGTGCTCTGATAGTTGGTATGCTTTTCCAGTAAATACTTCCTTTTTTTTCTTCCTCAAAAAACTCCAATTATCAAGGCAAAACAGAAAAGGAAAAATCCTCACTGATATGATGTTAATTTAACGGACGTCAGACTCTTCTATTTGCTATTTCACGAAGCAACTTAGCCTTGCTGTGCCAAGTGTGGACCCCAGACTAGCAGTCCAGCATCATCCATCATCTGGGAGCTGGTTAGAAATGCAGAACCCAGGCTCTGCCCTAGACCTACTTGTCAAAATCTGAAATTAGACAGATTTCTGGGTGGTTCATGTGCATACTAAAGCTCCAGCAGAATGCTCTTGAGAGCCCATCCATTTGGCATAGCCTATACTTTTTTTTTCTTTGCCACAAGCATTCAACCCTCGTTAGCTTCCTTATTCAAATTCTGTAAGAGTGATTTCAACTACTTTCCACAACTTCACGTTGACTTTGTGATAGAAATCCCATGACCGAATCGGTTGATGCTGAGTCAATTGCTACACCTCTGAAATACGCACCCCACTGTGTGTTATCATCTGCTCCTGGTTCAGGGATTTAAACAAGGAACTTAAACTGTCTGCTGTGTCAGCATTCAAAGGAACCTGAACAGGACTTAAAATAAAACTCGAGCATCAGCTAGGGGGTCCCTTCCCTCAAAAGAAAAGAAAATTAGCCTGAGTCACTATTCTATGCCCTACAAAGTCCTCTGTTCTCCCCCCCCCCCTTTTTTAAGTTTGCTACATGTAAGTGATGTTCTCCAGCCCATATGCCACTCTGAGCTTCTGCTTCAACTGAGTTGGCTTAGTTTGAGGATCACAGTGCCAGTGTTTGCATGCTACCCTTCCCCTCTTATTAACAGAAACAGAGCACAACTCTTTCCAGAAAGACAGACACACTCACCCATCAACTTTGTGCCTAGGAGAAATTATAACAGGTTTGAGGAGATAGAAAGGACTTAAATGCACATGACTTAATGGTAGAACATTAGCCAGTCCCTGCTGTGAAATGGCCCGTAGACATTTTTACAGCTTGAGATCCAGCTTCCTCCTTGTCTTTCCATCCTCCTCTCTTCCCTTGCTCTCACTTCTCACTTCTGTGAGGAAGACTTACAGTGAGGAAGACTCAAAAGGAAACCCTCCACTAATTCTTTTCACTTGTAACGCACCATCATTTAGCATCAGGCCCTCTTCCTTTTCACAGCAGTGTAACTTTCCATTGTGTAGAGGTAGCACAGTTTTCTAATCCACTCATCTGCTGATGGGCACTTAGGCTGTTTCCAAATCTTAGCTATGGTGAATTGTGCTGCTAGGAACATAGGGGTGCATATATCCTTTCTGATCGGTGTTTCTAGTTTCTTGGGATATATTCCTAGAAGGGGGATCACTGGGGCAAATGGCAGTTCCATTTTTATAGTTTTTCAGGAAACTCCATACTTCAGGAAACTGCGCCAGTCTGTAGTTCTCCACAGTGGCTGCCCCAGTCTGCATCCCCACCAGCAGTTGCAGGAGGCTTCCTTTTTCTCCACATCCTCACCAGCACTTGTCATTTGTTGATGATAGCCTCTGATAGGTGTGAGATGGTACTTCATTGTTGTTTTGATTTGCCTCTCTCAGATGATTAGTGGCAGCAATGCTGAGAAAGAAGAACAAAGTTGGAGGGATCACAATACCAGATATCAAGCTATATGACCTAGCCACTGTTGTCAAAACTGCCTGTTACTGGCATAAGAACAGAGATACAGATCAATGGAACCTAACAGAGAACCCAGAAATCGACCCAAGCCATTATTCTCAATTAATATTTGACAAAGGAGGCAAGAGCATTCAGTGGAGTCAAGACAGCCTCTTCAATAAAGGATGCTGGGAAAATTGGACAGATACATGCAAAAAAATGAAACTAGACCACCAACTTACACCATTTACAAAAATAGACAAAATGGATAAAGGACTTAAACGTAGGATGGGAAACCATAAAAATCTTAGCAGGATCCCTAGGCAGCAATATATCAGACATATATTGTAGCAACATCTCTACCTATACAACTCCTAGAGCAATGGAAACTAAGGAGAAAAATCAACAAGTAGGACTACATAAAAATAAAAAGTTTCTACACAGCGATAGAAACCGCCATTAAAACAATAAGGAAGCCCACTGCATGAGAGAACATATTTGCCAGTGTTATCTATGATAAGGTTTTAATCACCAGGTAATTTATTTGCATCTCCATCTCTCTAGCTACCCTGTGCACGTCTGTGAAAGTAAGAACCACATTGTCTTAATCTGAGGCTTTGACACTTGTAAGCCCCAATAATTATTTGGTTTAAATGAACACTTCAAAGCACAAGGGTTGAGAGGAAAACTGAGCTTCTTAGCAATGAAATAAAAGATTCATATAGATGTATGTGTGTTTTTAAAATTTTTCCCCATGATATAAGTGAGAGATAAAGAGGTCGGGGGTAAAAAACTTGAAAAGAACTTGTTCTGGGGAAGTTTTCTTATCTCAGAGAATTTTTAACTCTCCTATCTCAAAGGCATTAAAATAAAGAATGAGGTATGGCTGCCCTCTTGAGCCACACCTCACCCAAGATTACTAACATTCTGGTTTGCTCATTGTGAGTTCACAGACCTTAATTATGTACCACATCGCATGAATCACCCTGTCTGTTTCTACAGAGAATACCAATTTATCTTCCAGACTGAGCAACAAGCGAGCCTTCCTTCTGCTACCACAGAGAAAAGCGAGGAGGAAGCACTGTGTGGCGGGGGCTTTCTCTCTGACATGCTAACAGCCTGACCTGTGACCACCACTTGGAGCACGGGCTCTCATCCTGGGTGCTTTCAGTCACAGGCAATGGCCTTCCCATTGTGTCACCCTGGCCAAGTCCTCTGCTCCCTGGGAACCTCGGTCACCTCATTTTAGACAAAAGGGCAATTTTTTTCAGAAAGTGAGAATTCACCATCCTGCTAGGACAGTCTTCTGTAGTTGGCTGGCTTTTAAAATGCCCCTTTCCCCTCTTCCTGCTACATTGGGTCATTGCCTTACCTGTTTATTGATATGGAAACCACAGCATCGATAACACCTCTCCTACCCAGAATTTAACTGTTCTGAACCCTCAGAGGCTCTGGGGGAAAGTCAGGAAAAGCTGTTGCCAGGAAGGAAACTAGTGAGGGACTTTGAATCACTAGCACAGTGAGGATGGTGAGCCTAGAATATAACAAGCATGAGAGAGAAGAATCATAAAAACACAGGCAGAGAAACTAATGACAGGAATAGATTGTGGTGTGCAATTTGAGGTGATTGGAAGGATTCTGGATAAGAAGATGGGAGGCCTGGGGGTCACTGTTTATGTCCCCTTTATTAGATTACATCACTCCTCTCTAGACATTAGTGTCCTCATCTGTAATTGAGAAAGCTGGACCAGCTATTGCATCCTGTTTAATTCTGACATTCCATAGTTTTAAGGGCAATCAAGAGTATGCATTTCTGAGGACCTTCCAGACATAATCTTATTATAACACAACATAATAATTAATATTTACAGTGATGGGTCATCACAGAAAAGCACATTATGCCCAATGTACTTTTAAGGAAGGTCTCATAATGTTTAATACACTTTAGAATGATTTTCTGTCAAAATGTTAAATGAAAAAAGTATATACTATACTTGATCCTTACGAAGGATACCCCTCTGTAATGCAAAAAACATGGCATCTAGAATGACTGAAGTTTCAAGGATTCTGTAGAGGGAAGCTGTAGTGTATCTATAAAACATCTGATCAAAATAACTGCTTCATATCTAAGTGTTTGCCAATACCAGAATAATTCCCCCAGTTAAGCAATTTACATGGGTTGGTATGGAGGCAATTAGGTTTGTGTCCCCATTAATATACATTTAAAATAGATAATGTTAACCTCATGTCATATTGTTTTTTCTCCATAAGATAGGACCCTCTGAGTTAGCCTCTTCTGTTAATTTATATTGATCTTATCTATAATAATAAAAGCACAATATGCTAATTAGACCAGATATCCTTCCAGACGACCTTCTGGAAGAAGTCAGGGCTGCAGCCGTGGGATGAGGCAGCCGATGGGGCTGTGTGGGAGGGATCGAGGCGGCGAAGGCCTACTGGTGCATGAATATCATGTGCCAGGCCTCTCGTCAATTATATTTCAGGAAGTAGACTTTTCCTTTGATGACTTCTTTTGGTTCTATTTGGATATTTATATTCTTTGAAGTGTTTTGGCTATTGTTCCATTACTGACAGAAAAGCTTAAAATGCTCCGATTACTACTTACAGTTTCCACTCATCTGCTATCAAGACCCTGACCCTGTCAGGGCTCATCCATGAGGATTCATTGCTCTGTAGTGACAGGAGTGTGAGAGATGTGCTTGCCTTCCAAACCTGTTCCTTTGGTCCTCTCTCCAAGGTTACCATTGATGAGAGTCAGAACTTACTTCCCCCCTCACATGTGACCTATGTTCATAACAATCCTTAGCATCTCTTTGTCCCTAAGATCATTCAAGGATTTTAGCCTTTTTTTCTTCTCAGCCTTTAAGTAATCAGGCTTTCAAATAGAACATAGTGGTGATAAATGTATGGCTGTTCTTATCTAGTTTTTGCACACCCAATGATTTCTTATGGGCTTCCTGAATGTTTTAGTCTCAAAAAGAGGCCAGATATGAATATATGACATCCTAAATTGATATCCAAATTCGTCCTCCACAAATATGGAAACACGATAGAAAGTGAGGAGTCAGTATTTCCTTGTAAATAATTAGAGATAGTATTTTTCTTCCAGGAAAGTCAAAAGCAGTCTTTATCTGCCAGCTTCACTCTGCACACTGTGTCACTTTAGCCAAGCGACGTAACCATCACGATCTGTCATCTTCCTGAGACCATAAAAGGGGGTTAAAAATCAGTGACCCCCCCAATGGCCCATTTGGCTCTTTCACTCTGATTCACTAATGATCCACAAGATGAAAGTCTCTTTGGTTATGCTAAATGTTGCTAATTGGGTTGTAGAAAATTAGTGCAGAATGTTGGAGCCACTTGTAAGCAGTCAATGTTTAACTGTTGCCCAGGCAATCCTGTAAGGAATTGGGAGTCTGGCAGCTGAAGAGTTCTTTGAAACATCTGAGAGGTCCCTGGATCTCTCATGGTTAGAGCATGCTCCCTTTTTAGACGGATGGTTTTTATTTAAAAGGGTCTGCCTGCAGACATCTCGGGTATGGGGTAAGGGGTGGAGGGAGTGGATGTTGGGGGTGATGGAGGGTTTGAACACAAAAGGAAAAAGAAAAGACAGAGAACTCATGGACATAGAAAACAGTGTGGTGATTGCGAGTGTGTGTGTGTGTGTGTGTGTGTGTGTGTGGGGAGGGGGGTGGATGGAAGGAGAGGAGAACATAGAGGGGATCAAAGGCAATGGAAAAAATAAAATAAAACAAAAATTACAGTTTTACAATAAAAAACAGGGTCTGGCTAGCATTCTCAGACTTCTGAGACTCCAGAAATACTATATGCATAATATTGATTTGGGGTTTAGCCCTTGAATTTGCAGGAAGTACCTGCTCAGCTTTTTGAAGTTATGCACTTAAGTTCTGGTGAGCCTGGTGTAAAAAAATTAAAGTATATAAAAGCAACAGAATCAGGAAGTGGGGAATAAAGAATGTATGTATTGCTATACAATGTGAATAACATACAGAGGATCAAAATTATGATTTTGAAGAATCTTGAATGAAACAGAAGCTCAAAATATTAAGTAGACCAAAATGATGTATAATATGATCTTCATTTTGGAAAAGAGCATAAAATATTAATGATGTTTACATCTAGATGATAAAATTAAGGTAATTTCTATATTCTTTATATTTATCTATACTATCTTAATATTATTTACAAAGTATACATACCTTTTATAAACTGGAAAATGAAATGTATTGGGACTTCAGCATTCCTTTGGATTGCTTCTTCTCTGCTTCAAGGGTGTATGTTGTCCAAGGTGCATGATTGTTAAATGGTGTGGCCTTGCTTTTTGAATTAATGAATAATATAAAAACTTTAAATCATTTTTTTGAGAATTCCCATATTTCTAGCTAAGAATATAGGTTACACATATATTACTGAACAGCTTTTAGGAATTTCATCTTTACTATTCCAGCCTGACTCTGAACATCACTGTGACAGCACAACATTACAATTTCTCTAACTCACAAGTGGCACATTAGCTGACATCCTATTATTGTGTCACCTCAGACTCCTAGGTGTCTCAGTTTGGGATGCTTACACTGATCAAAAGGACCCCATTATTCTATCAGATAAACATTAGATGGAGAAAACTAATTCTTAAAAGTGAATGTCTTGGTCATTTTCCCTAAAATTTATATAACCAATTATTTAAACCTGACCATTTTGTGTATCTCTATTAGATATAATATCTCTTGTTCTTTGCACAGGGAAGCTATAATAGTATGTGAAAATGAATGTAATTGAGGGTAAGGGGGCTTTCTGAGAACTAAAGGATGGATAAGTAATCATCCCTTTACCACCTTGCCTTTCAGTCAGAGTTGTTTCATAAAATACTTACAGTATCTTCCTGAATTCTGTTTCTCTTTGGTTATTATAGAGATTAGTTAAGTTTCTCCTCTATCACTTAGTACTTACTCAGTGACCTTGAGTGAGTTACTGTAATTACTTTATTTGTGCCATATTTTCCTTCTCCTTTTATTGGGGATAATAGATTTACCTACCTCCTTTGATGAGAATATTACACAAGTTTCCGCTATAAAATGCTCAGGATTCTATTTGGCACAAAATAAGTGCTTAGCTCATATTAGCCATCATTGTTGTTGTTATTATTATTATTATTAACTATAAAACTGCTGTAGTGTAACTATATTGAGTCTTTACCTCATTGTGTTTTGAATGAACATAGGTGCTGTTTTCTTGACACATTTGGATTCTTATATTGTATACCCATAATACTTAGGGCATTCATACAGATATATATCTACACACCTATAATCAGGATCCTTGAGATTTAAATATATATTTGTATAAGTAATACATATTCTTAGAAAACACAAATCCTGGAACATAACTATAAAATCAATTTGGTTATGTTTTCCAGTGTCTGTGTAGAATCTATTCAGTAGGAGAAATTTTTCCTCCATTACTGGATGAAAACCTCAACAAGTTCATTACTTTTGGGTAATAGAAAGTCCTAAGGTCACATTATTCACAAAATACAGTCTCGATTCAGAAAATAGGCTGTCTACTCCAATATATTAGTCAACACTCAATCTCTATTTGGCCCCCTCTGCCAGCTGAGGCACAGTTTCAGAGAGCCACCTGCTTGAGGGAGTCAAGTCTGATCAGTCCCTTCTCTGTTCACACTGGCCTCTCCCTCCCTCCTCCTCTCTCTGAGTCAAACTAGCATGGGGAAGAGGAAGAGAAGGGCATGAAGATTGTTCTCTCTTGAGTGATAATACAACCTGCTTTGTTCTTTCTTGTCCTAGAAGAGTTATTTAAAAGATTTTTTTCTTCAATGGATGCTTCGATAGGTTCTTTGGAAGGTCTCCTCTGATGGCAATTTCCATGTCTTGGGAAAAAGCTCCTAAGCCATTCCATCCCACTGTGGCAACTCACTCCACCTGTGGTTTTGTGGTGGGCCCCTTCACATGGCCTCTTCCCATTCTCTTTCTCCTGTCTTTCCCCCATGGGATTATACATATGATCCACAGAAAACACTCACAAATTTGTACTGATGAACTTTGAGAGCCAGGTTGATTTCAACACATTTGTAACACTTTGGTTATGCTGCCAGATTGGTTAGTCATGCTATCTTTCTCTGTGGACTCCATAGAACAAGGTTAGTCCTCAGTCCACTATGTTCACACACAACACACACACACACATACAACATACACCAGTCACACATACACATTCTGAGCAGAACCCTTGAGAGCCCCTCACTAGGTTTTAGTTATGGGACACACCTTTCTCAAATAAAACTTCCTCACAGACTTTCCTCCATCACATTCACTTCTTTCTTGTTTAGACCTTCACATGGAGTAGCCACTCTAGTAGCTGCAGGCTTTTGTGGTCTTTTCTGAGATTCCTCCTGGTGGACACTTCCACACTTCATTCTGATGCTTAGTATCTTTAGTATCTTGGTATCTCATTTGCAATCAAGTTTAATGTCGATTTTATGGAACAGAGAGAACTTTTTTTTGTTGAGTTTAAAAATATTTCAGAAATGTTGCTATAATTTATACAACATAAAATCTGTCAAGAGTTCTAGTTAAAAATAACTAGAGCCACCTAAAAACTTATACAATTTAAACTTTAGGGGATAGTTGAAGATTTAAGGAAGAAAAAAGGCCATCCAGTGAAGGAGAGCAAATGTTACTAGGCTATAGGATTTTGTTTTTCTTTTTTTTTTTTTTGATGCTGACTCTACAATTGAATTCTAAGATTAATAAAAAAAGAACACTTATAGTACAATGAAGTAAAAATGACCTTTTAACTACATCATTTAAAGTATCACTAATGGATTCAGCTCCATCAGAAAGAAAAGTTCCATTTCATTTCTGCCTATCATCCACAACTATAATGGATTATAATGCTAAAGGGGAATTAATCGTGTGACAGTGGAAACGAGTTTGCATAAAATTCATTTGCTTGAAAATAGAAATGCTCATATGTACCAAATTTGCAGTTAGTTAAGAAGTGGGAATGGTAAGGGGGAGTTAAACTGGAGAACAAAGTGCACCAGTGCACCTAATTGAAAACAGCGTTTATGTAGGGATTGAAATAGGAGGACTGAATGTGTGAAAACAGTAATGTAAGGTTTTCAGTTGGGGTTAATACATTTAAATGCAGGAATATTATACACTAGCTTGTAAGAGTAAACAAAATTTACTTTGAATTGTGCTGCAAATCAGTACTTTGAGAAATGGGCTTCCGTGCCCCATTGATATAATTTTTAGACTCAAGAAGTATGATATTTCCAGAGGGTTTTTCTCACCAATGATAATGAGAGATACTATTTTGAGCATGTAAATATGCACTTCCCCCCTTTCTCTGAACATCTGCTACCTTTCTTATTACACAGTCAAACCCGTTGATGCTCATTTTGAACAAGGAAAATTTACAGTGCTTACACAGTGTAAAAGATGAATTAATTCACCGAGTTTTCTTTGGTATATACAGCATCTTATTTTTCAGAGTTATGTGTATTAGAAGAAAACAATCTAGTTATTACTGATTTGGAAAAATGGCTTTACTGGTTTATAGTATTCCTGATAGGAGAGGAAAATGAACTTCATATGAAATTGGTTATTTAAAAAAAGAAGCCACAAGTAATCAAAGAGCTGTGACCCTGGAGTTCAAGATTAATTTGTAACCCAAGGAGGGAAAAGCATTTCATAAATTGAACTCTTTAATATTTAACTCTAAAGCCCTGAATTAAGTTTCAGATACCAGCCTAAACAATTGCTTCATGAGTATTAAGTAAAGGCAAGAAAGATTACTTACATAAAAAATGAGATGAAATCATCTCCTTTTCTGATAAAGAATGCTATATTTCCTTACAATGGGGAAGAAAGATTTTGATTATTCTTTCAGTGAAGGTCTAATCAGGCATTGAACACCACACTCTAGTTTGGACAAGAGTAAGTTTCATGGAAAGAAGTATCAACTATCCAAGAGGATTGGAGTTGCTCATATCCAAATAAGAGCCATGAGGAGATGTCTTCTCTCTAGCACTGGGGTTTCCTCCCCCGGCCTCCAAGCCTGGAATCCACATCTTGTTGGAACAGGCAAAGCCATGGTCACAGGATGGCAGACAAGTTGCCATGGTGCCACCTTGGCTGGCAGAACTTACAGGAAATGTGTCCTCTGGAGCTTGTGGGGAAGTCACCTTCTATTTACCAGGCAGTATATCCCCAGAGGCCCGCTGCCTCCAAACCACCTGAGAGGTGTGCCAGGGGAAGCTTTGGTGGTGAGTGGTGTTGGCCATCGTGACCTTCAGGTGTTGGGCACTGGAGCAGCAGGCAGTTAAGCAGTTTTTGGGCACAGAAACCACCTGTCATACAGGAAGCAGACGGTGGGGCTGCCACATGTAATGCAGAACCTGGAGGCTGGGGACACCGTGGGCAGCAGGGCCAGGGTGCTTGGGAAGCCACACCTGTTGCAGCAGCTGGGTCCGGAGAAACTCTTCATGCTGTAGGAGCCAGCCAAGCAAGCTCATAGGAACCGGGGAGGAAGGTCCTTTTCTCTGCAGCGTCTCTGCAGTGCCTTCAACGCACACCGCTTAGCATCTTCCACACTGCCCAATGAAAACGTGTATGTGAAAATGGCCATCCAGGGGAGGAGAGCAAATGCTACTAGGCTAGAGGATTTTGCCTCCATTTTCCCAGAGCAGGCTTTGAGAACTGGGTTTGGAGCTGGCAGGCAGCACATTGATAGCTGGCACAAATACAATGACAAGAAAAGAGGGTCTGTAGTCTAATGGTTCTGAGCTAGATTGGCTCTGCTAGTCTCGCAGGTTGTGTCCTTTGGCAGACCTGTTGCCCTGGCCCCGTGTCTGAGCTGCACTCTTGCCTCTGTATTCAAAGTATATTGGGGAAATGACCCAGGAGTATTGGCCAACCAGAATCCCCCAAGAAATTCGGGACTACCTAATATTCCCTTTTGGGAAGATGTTTTTTTTTTTTTTTTTCTCTTTCATTACCTTCTTTTTTCTTCTTGTATTATTGTTTTATTTATATGTAACATTTTATTTGAACCATGCTTTAAGCCATTTTTATCTTTATTGATTAAGGTATTACATATATGTTCTTATCCTCCCATTGCCCCCACCTCCACACTCATGCCCTCACCTCCCTGGTGCCTGTGTCCATTGGTCAGGCTTATATGCATGCATACAAGTCCTTTGGTTGATCTCTTTCCCTTACCCCCACCCTCCCCTACCTTTCCTCTGAGATTTGATGGTCTGATCGCTGCTTCTCTGTCCCTGGGTCTGTTTTTGCTCATCAGTTTATGTTGTCCATTATATTCCACAAATGAATGTGAACATGTGATATTTATCTTCCAGTTCTATCCTTGCTGTTGCAAATGGTAAGAATTCCTTCTTTTTTACTGCAGCATAGTATTCCACTCTGTAGATGTACCACAGTTTTTAAATCCGTTCATCTGCTGATGGGAATTTAGGCTGTTTCCAAATCTTAGCTATGGTGAATTGTGCTGCTATGAACATAGGGGTGCATATGTCCTTTCTGATGGGTGTTTCTAGTTTCTTGGGATTTATTCCTAGAAGTGGGATCACTGGGTTAGTTTTCATTAGGTTCTAAGTTTAGTTTTCATTAGGTTCTAAGCTTAAATCTGACTTACAGTTAAGTGATGATTCTATTCTGCCTCAAATTCCTTATTTACAAATGGCAATAATATTGGCACCCATCTGATTGTTTTTGCTGTTCTGAGGTTTGCATGGGCTAATTCAAAGTCACTATTTATCACCATGCATTTTCCAGATGGTCTATAAATATTAGTTCTTATAGTAATATCAGTATTAATTATTAATATTAATTATTCTTGTTGCTCTGGTCTGAAGACATGCTGACTTAGGAAGTCTCTCTCAGGAGCTCTAGAGGGTGTAGAAGGTTAGCAGCATCAAACTGGATGCCATGTCTCACCATCCAATCCAGTGGTAAATCATCCTTCCTAATTTAAATGAAGTATTTGAGGAGAAGTGGAAAGAGCATAATGGAAAAATAATGGTTTGTGGCCAGAGCACCTGGCTTCTAAATTGGGCTTCTTCAATTATTAGCTGTGTGACTGGTCTTTGTCAAATTACTTAAACTCAAGTTTCTCCTCCATAAAGTACATGCATATATGTTACATATAGTGTACAGTATATAAATGAAGTATGCATAACTAATTTATATGTAATAAACTATATATAAATGCAATACATGCATTGTGCTTGTGTTCATTAAAAAAAATGATGTATATACAGCCCTAAACATCATTCCTAGCAAAACATCACATGTTGGTTATGTTTATTATAAAGTAAAGCTTCCTCAGCCTGACAGACTGCCTCCAGCTCTCTGCCTGGGCTGCCGCTGACCTGCAGGACGGTGGGAAAGGCAGACAAAGGAGTAGGGGCCTTGGTTTGGAAACAGTAAGTCTAAAAGCAAGATTGCTGGGTTTTGCAACTCCAGTTCAGAGTCTTCCCACCTGGGATGCTGTAGGCACCGAGAGGTATTGCTTCTCAGTTCCACCCTCTCAGGGCTCCTCACAGAAGCTGCACTGAGTCTGGGTAACCAATCACACTGCTCCTTTACCCACAAATCTGACCCCACTCTTTGGAAATTAAATAAGCTTGACTCAGTAAATGGAAAGAAAATCTCTTCTTTGGGTCTGCTTTTAATTTTTCAGGGTATTTGCCTGAGACAAAAGGTGATAGAGTGACTTTTGTGATCCTGAACTGATAAAATGATCCCAGAGTTCCTTTCATTCCATCCCACTTGTATTAAGATAATAACTGCAGCTTGTCTGGTGATCCTGATAGCCAGGGGAACTCTGGGAAAAAGTTTGTCTTCCTTAAAAAGTGATTTAAAGTTAAGATGGATAGAGAACAAGAATCTTAAAATTGGTAAATGTTGAAAGGAAAAGGTGATAAAAATGTTAGCAATTTTATTAATCATTGCAGTTTTTATAGGCTGTCTGGCACACGTGCCAGACTATAATTTACTTTAATATTTAAAAAACTACCTGGGGATAGTCTGGAAAATGTTAAAACACAAGTAGATGTGCTTTGGTCCCAAGCATACTCAAAATTCTGTTCTCAGCCAGTTAATGGGTATAAGTGCATGGGACCAATTGAAGGAAGAGGGCAAGGCTCTGTGCTTTCAATGGAGGGTCTAAATTTTACAGGTCACAAAATTTAGGGATACAAAAATTGACTTTCTTTACAAATCTTTTTCAAGCTGCTATTAAGCTTTAAAGAAGTAAACGTTATCACTGCCAGTTCCACATAAACTCCCTTTTAGTCTGAACTCAATCAGTTCAGAATCATTCACATCTTCTCTACTCTCCAGGGCACTTATGCCAGGGAGGATTTATGTCATGTTCTGGAAAAGAGTGGGGACATGGCGACTCCATCCTCATTTAGCCTTTGACCTGACCATGTGCTAAATCATCTGGCTGTAGGTCCTAAGCTTATGTATGACATTTTCTGAATATTTTTTCGGCCAGGTCCTCACCACATGCCCAATGTCTCTTTCTTTTGCAACATCAGTTGCCATGGTCCAAAACCCCCTTTTAGGTTCATTATCATATTCATATTCTCTCTCCTCCTCTCCTCCCTTCCTTCTCTCACCCTCTCTCCCTTCTAGATCTACATAATTCTGGTACACAGAAATATTTGCCCATTCTCCCACCAATCTCTTCTTCAGGAAGCTTTTGGGTTGTGGCAACCCCAGACAATATGGTTCCTGATCTTCTTCACAATCTCCTCCACCCTGCGAAGCCTATTCCAGTATAGTCTGGGTAGCTCCATGTTCCTCCACGGAGTCCAGATACAGTGATTGGCTCAAATCTCTGTTTTCAGTTTTCCCAACATACCTGGACTGAAAGGTTGGATAAAAGGTTTATAAAAAAGTTTTCTTGCTCTCCTCCCCCCTCCTTTTTGGTTTATGCCCTGGTTAGTAATTTTTTATACATAAATTCCAAGCATTTTTATGGCTTTTGGTTTTGTTCTGGCAACTTCTACATGAGGCAACCTATTAAATATATTACAATTCCTGTAGTCCTCTTACTCTTAATGATTCTCCTTGATCACAAATTCTAATTTTTCAGCATTAGAAGCTGCTCCACAGAAGCAAACCAATACTCCAGATATCGTTGGGGAGAATCAAATGAGCCTAACAGTCTGTGATTTGAGGATTACATGCTTATTAATATAAACTTAATACCTTACTAATGTTAGCAGATGCCTCAAATATTGGCTCATTAAAATTTTGCAGAGCTAACACCTATACATTTTTCTTTATAAATTGCTTTCCCATGCATACATATGCTATTGAGTATTAGAACCAAAGCATGGACCAGAATATTAATTGTTAAGTTTCCCACCATACTATTTTTGGAAATCTTTGGAAAACATAACTCAGTCATTTCATACATTTTATGTTTCATAGGACTTTGTGTTTTCTATAAATGTGAGATACTTTCCATCTATGATTGTATTCAATTCATTGATTAATATTTTAAAAGGACTAGGACAGGTGTTGCATAACTTAAATTATAAATGGAATTGGGTATGGTTGACTGAGGCATTTTAACGGAATTGAACTATTAAGAATAAGCTGTATTATCAAGAACTATTATCAAGAGAGATAACAAAGTGAGACAAATGCCAACTTTTCTTGCTTGTATTAAAACAATGCTCATCTTCTTCTGTAACAGTGATTCTCAACTGGGGATGATTCCATTCTGTATCCAGCTCCCAGGGATATTTAGCTGAGTCTGCAGGTGTTTGGGATTGTCATAACTTGTGAGGGCTTCACTGGCATCAGTGGGCAGGAGCCACTTATACTGCTAAACATCCTTTAATGCACAGGACAGTGCCCACAGCCAAAAGCTATCCAGCCTAAAATATCAACAGGCTTTGTGTTGAGAAAACCTGTCCTATAAGAATATCCACATTATTCTTTAAGGCTTATACTCCTTAGTTTTTTATTAAAATCTTATCTTTATTGTTGAAATTATTACAGATGCCCCCCCCTCCCCATTGACCTCCTACTCCTGGATCTGCCCCTCCCAAGCCTTTGCCACACTACTGTCTGTGTCCATGGGCTATATGTATATGCATATAAGTTCCCCAGTTAATCTCCCCCCTCACTCCTCCCACCCTTACCTTCTCTCTGTAACTCATCAACCTGTTCTATGTCTCTAGTTCTATTTTGTTCATCAGTTTATTTTGTCCATTAGATTCCACATGTGAGTGAGATCATGTGCTACCGTCACCCCCAGCCCCTCATTTTGTAGAGATCTGCACCATTCATGGCCTCCTTCCTTCAATCCTGTTAAGTAGAGAACCCTAATGCTAAAATGCCATTATTTCCCAAACTGTGTAAGATATTATTCATTGCTCTGGGAAGTAAGAATTTCAAGATCACTTGCTTTATTTAGATTCATATAACATGTTAGCATTTTAAACTTTGAAGCATCTAATAGAAAAAAATAACTATTTTAAAATTTTATTTGTAAAGAAAATAAGCTTATTTTGGTAAGGGATGGTATTTTCTTAAGTACATCTACTTATTCAATAATCTCTTCCTTTCAACATCATTTTGATTAGTGTTAACTTAAACTTTATAGTCAAGGCTAGAAGCACATACTCATGTTCAGTAGGTACTAAAATTAAAAGTTTTCTTGAATTAGTTATGGTAAGGCTCATTGCTTTAGCATAACACCCCCCCCACACACACACACACAAATTCTTGTGTCTTAGCATCATAAAATTGTATTGCTTATTCATGTCACTGTCTAAAGAAGTAGGCAGGAATGAATGGCGAGAATTCTGCTCCACATAGTCATTCAGGGATTACTGCCACCTTTAATTTTGAATGCATTACCTTCAACACTTGGCCTTCAAGGTCATTTCAGAAGGAGAAGGTAACAAAGGGAATGCACACTAGTACATAATCATCTTAGTTCACAGATCACTACATCCTGCATCCCATTGGCCAAAACTTATTATAATGTCAACATAAGTAAAAGTGGACCAGGAAATGTAACTCCTGTCTGGGACCTACTTTCCATCAGCAACTGTCCATTATGAAAGGGAAGGACAAATCTTGGCTAATCAGTCAGTCATTTCTACTGTATAGAAGGAGATGTTTCTGTTTTTGTAATAGCACTTGGGCCAGGAAAAGAATTACACTTTCTTAAAAGAAGAATTTGAAAAAGCTATGTAGGGCAAAGAGTAAAGATTTAAGGCACATACTAATAAACAAAAACAAACAAACAAACAAACATACAAACAAACAAACAAACAAACAAAGATAAGCATACTCAAAGTTCTAAGGCTGTCTTTTGTTTTGCTGGTAATGAACTTGATTATTCAGATTGGGGGTAGAAGCTGGGACAGCAGAATTGTTCTGAATGATAGAGAAGAGAGAAAATTGAAACTCAAAGATATGAGGAGGCCAGATAAAGATTGAAGGTAGAACAAGGAAGAAAAGTACCAGCTGAGGGCATGACTACAGGAAGCTTTTGAAAATTAGAAAAAATCTAAGAGGAATATCCAAAGAGTGAGCTGTTGGAGTGTGTGTGTACCGGGAGGTACAGGAGGGGAAAGGAGGAAATGAGGGACAGGGAGATAGAGATAGAGATAGAGAAAGAAAGGAGCAAGAGAGATCTTTTAAAGAATTGGAAGCAATTTTTAGAGCTGTTTTGGGGACAAGATAAAAATTGAGCTGATACAAGACAAAAGCAAGGGAATAGAACATCAATATCAGGGATACACTCTGTAAACACTCCAATATCATAAAAAATGCTTGCACAGTGTACACTATTTACATTTTCCTATATAATGGCATTTCCCTCCAGTTATGGTTCAGTGAAAGAAACAGAAACTTTAGGCAAAAAAAAAAGGGTTTAATTACAAAATCTTCAACAGGTTAGAGGAGCCAAAGTCAGGAGGCCATCATGTGACTTCTTGCATCAAAGGTTTGACACCAGCCCACAGATCAGGAGCTGCTGCTTCCCCAGCCAAAGGTACAGCCTCCTACTCACACCAACCAAGGGGAAAATACGGCTCCAGCTGCCACCAACACCCACTCGTGCAGGAGCCCCTCTGCCCCTCTCAGTGTCACTGTCTCCCTTGCATTTTCCATGAGACATCTCCTTGGCAGAAACTAAGCTGCATCCAAAACATTACAGCACAGGAGTTGAGAAAGTTAGACTTGTCTGCTGTGTTCAGCAATTCTGACAAGGAGCAGAACAGAGGAAGGGGGTGGAAGTGGATCCAATAGCTGCCATAGACATTTTATTTTCATACACAATGCTTTTTTTTTAGATTGGTGATTTCATAAAAAACTTAGTATTAATTTTTTTCCTATTACATATTATGTTAGTATTTCTGAAAATCACTTAAAATGTACTAACTCATTTTATCATAAATATATAGTCCACTGAAAAAAGGAGACATATGTAATACTTTAAACAATAAAGATTTTCAAAAAAAGGTCATAGAAATGACAGGTGCTTCTATAACAACTCATCAATTCAAAGAGCAGCCAAGAAAAGTTCTTCCAAATGTGTGTGCAATATATATATATATATATATATATATATATATATATATATATATATATAAATCTCCCACCTCTCCATGTCAAAATATAAAACAGATTCAAAAGGGAAATTTTAAAATCAATGCTGTGGAATGATGTAGTTTATTCAATTTGATATATCTCCTACTCACCAGGCTCTCACATACAACCTCTCAGGGAAAACCTTGAGACTGACTGGTCTCTATAAAATAACACAGGTTTTATCCTCAGGCCAACAAGACACAGCGTGAGAAAGAATAAATTAAGGCAAGGGGAAAAAGGAAGCAGTAATTTATGTTGTGTTCTTTATCAGACTACTGATCAAATATTTTGATTGAACTGACAGACTGTGCAATTGAGCTCAACTACCGCCTTGCAATGCATTTCTCAGTTGTTAGAATTTACTTCATTGACAGGTTGGTTGAATTAATAAAGATTAGCTTTTTCAAAGCAAAAGCATACTGCCTGGTAAAATTCTTCTTTCAAATGTGTCCCGCTTCAGTAGTGCAAGTTTTTTGTTGTTATATGGGCATATAGATATGCAAAATAAATGTCACCCGACTGTCTTATGACTTCCTTAGACACTCAGGTATCTGGGTGACAAGCACAGCAAACATCTCCCAGGTGGTGTGAGCAAGCTGAAGCAAGTCTCGGTTTCTCAGCCTGGAGAGTATCCAAACCTTCTGGTTTGGAATGAATGAAGGAACAGTTCTGGTCTACAGCTGCTGTTTTAGAGCCGCAAGATGTCTCCTCAGCGTGGTGTGCGTGTGTGTGTGTGTGTGTGTGTGTGTGTGTGTGTGTGTGAGAGAGAGAGAGAGAGAGAGAGAGAGACGGGAGAGACTTGAACAGGTGCCAGGATCAAGTTCATAAAACTTATGATCAAATTTGTATAATTTCTAATTTCAGTGTTCTCTCTCCCTACCTTCCTCTTTTTTAAAAAAAAAAAACTGATTTTTTTTTCTCTGTTCATTGGTAAAAGAATATGTGGTTCATAACTCTAAGGGTCTTTCTGCAATAACTAAGTTGAAGGAGGTCTTATTCCTTTAAGGAAATATCTTGCTAAAAGGATTCTGGGGAAAGTATACTTCACCTTCCTTAACGTGCATGCATATGTGCCTGCGATATGGATATGTAAATAGCACTCATCTTGGAAATAGTTAGAATTTCAAAGTGGCTTATTCACCAAGATGCTGCTTATATGCTTCTCAGTGTTTATAATAAGAGGCTCCTTCAAATTTTTTAAGGTTAGACTTAGCATGAGTCATATTTTATTCTACTGGCATATTTATTCAAAGTATCCTTTTATGATATCACAAAGAATTACAGTACCCAGTGTTACAGATGTTTAGGCTAAATAAATATGAGTTTGCTTGAAAGATTATAGTTCATGTATTTAGCTTCATGTTTATGTAAATTCATTATATATCTATATCTATCTATCTATCTATATATATATATATATATATATATATATATTTAAATATTGTAGCCCATGAAAACTTGGGGGAGTGGGAAGGGCCTGGAAGGAGGGTGGAGGTAAAGAGGGAGAAAGAAAAAATATGTATATGTATTCACATACATAGAAATCTGAGTTGACTAGATCATAATTAGAATATCAATGTTTTTATAAATTTCTGCCAGGTCCCAGAGTTTGCAATAAATTATTTTTAATGTATTACCATCTTAATACACATCAGATTGTTGGCTGCCCCTCTTGCCACGTGGAACTAACCAGTTTAGCAGTTGGTGTTGAATATGTTTGTGTTTAAAAGAATAATGCTTACAAAGGAGTAATGGGATATCACTTACATAAGGATTTAGGTGGGTGATTGGCAATCATAACTATGCTGTGCTTTTTGGTGCCTCTCCCATAAAAGTCATTCATTTTGAAAGATGATCATTTCCCAGAATCTCCAGGTTTGGGTGAGGGTTTTATTGTTGTTGTTTTTTTAAGATACAAGTTTTCAAAAAAGATGGGGAGTGATAAATTCTTTGAAGTAAGAATTCACACATCCTTAATTCAGTTTTCTTTTATGTCTCCCTTGAAAGTAGGATTTGAAAATTTCTAGGTATCTTTTGGAGAATTATGAAATATTCTAGGGTTCATGTCGTAAGGTATTTTTCCTCTTCTCTGTCTGTCTCTATCTTTCTAGGAACTGTTTTTTGGTGTGTTTTTTTCCTTCCTGTTTTGTCCATTTAGGAAACATCTTAGACATATGTAACTCAGCTTCCACCTAAGGCTTATTGTGGGAACCCTAATCAAAGTACGCCAGATGTTCAAGGCTACTTTGAATGTGGGGGACCTAATCAAAGTATACCAGATGTTCAAGACCAATTTGTCATATGCAGGGCAAAAGCAAGGACATAGAGATCGTACTGTCTACATTGCCCAGGCATGCCTTTCTGTAACCCAAATATTGGTGTCACTGTTTGACAAGAAGCCTCTTTCATCTAAGTTAGTATAAAGATGCGTTACTGACCAGCCTAGATGGCTGCTTGGTATGGCTCCCGTGCTTGCTACTGTATTAGCCAGGGCTGCTATGTGCGGCTACTTTGTAAGGCTACTTTGAAAAACTGCTTTGTCTTCAAGCAATGGCTACTTGGTCTGCAATAAAGCCTCTCCTACATGCCTATGATTACCCCGTCTAATATCAGATGTCCATGAAGATCCAGATCTTGTCAGGGGAACTGAGGCCCCTCAGGCATAGACCTTGATTTATGAACCTTTAAGAACCCTGACTACCCACTCTCCTGCACTAACTGGGTCCTATTTCTCTCGCTACCCATTCCCATCTCTGAAAACCTGTGTCTGCTGATCATCCAAGGACTCAAGAGCTTTCCATTTGAATATATACGATGTGCTTAGTTTGAAAGTTTTTCCTTACTACCCATGAGTCACATTTATTGCCCTGTTAAGTACAATTATCATAATTATCTCCTATTTCCTGGAACTTATGCCTAGTAAACTTCTGGAAAATGATTTGGGACTTATTGGAGTGGTTTTGGATGGAGAGTGGGAAGCATAAGTAGAAAGTTTCATTGAGAGAGGGCTAATTTTCTATAGCCCTGAACATCCCAGGACAGTTCCGTTCAAACCTCAGATGGAGGCTGGCTACACAACTGAAGTCCAAGATGACCACAGCAGGTGTGGGAGAAGTAAGTTATTTCATTTCTTCTCTCTCCTCTCTCTGGAGTTCAGCATAGAGGAAGTTCAAGGAGTGATAGAGGAATTCCAATGTAGTATTTTTTTTTGTTAGTTTGTTTTTTTGTTTGTTAATCCTCACCTGAGGATATTTTTTTCCATTGCTTTTCAGAGAGAATGGAAGGGAGGGAACGGGAGAGAGAAAGAGAGAGAGAAAAAAAATCAGTGTGAAAGAGACACAGACACATTGACTAGTTAGATCCTGCACATTCCCCAACTGGGGGCAGGGGGTGAACCTAGAACTGAAGTATGTACCCTTGACCAGTAATCAAACCCCATACCCTTGGGTGTTTGGGCTAACACTCTAACCATTTAGCTATGCCAGCCAGGGCCTGATGCAATATTTTTAAAGATTCATTTCAGTGTTGAGAAAGTGGCTCATAGCCTTTCCCTTAAATTTTATTTTAAACTAGAGGACAAGTGCATGAAATTTGTGCACTGGGTGGGTGGGTGGGTGGGGGGAGTCCCTCAGCCTGGCCTTGGCCCTCTCATAGCCCGAGAGCCCCACAATCAATCACCCTGCAGAGGGAGGCCCCACCCACCCACCGCAGCACCACTGCCTGTATCCTGGGCCTCCCTCTGCAGGGCAATCATGGGGCAATGGCTGGGCAAGACCAATCGCATCGCACCTGCATTGGCTGGCCTGGCGCCATGGGCGTCATAGCCTGGTAGTCCAGACAGTTGTTCCGTTGTTCAGCTGTTTGGCCACTTCGTATGCTATGGTTTTATTATTATAGATAGTATGTTTGGCTTAAATGAAAATTTACTTTTAGATAGCTGATAATGATTATTGACATTTACAACATGTTGTATTTATTAAGCTTCCAAAATTAATCACTTATAAATAACACATTATATTTTCTAGACTATAAATTTTTCAAGTACTTTCAACTTTATCTGCAGAGTTTGCCTTATAGGTGTTAATTATTGACCACTATGATTTATAAACATCAGTTTCAATTCTAAGAGATATGTTTGGGTACCATAATTTGTTTTTTGACATGAACAGAAGATCAAGGGAAGATGCAGTTTTTATGTACAATATCAAATGTGGCTACACCTCGTACTGATTAGTTGGGCCAATACAGAAAAACATATCAAGTAAAAACAATAGCTCATTTCAAATATATTAAATAGAGATAATGCTCAGCCATTTACTTTTTGTGGCAGCAACTGTTTTAAAATCATAATGACAGACAAGAGCACAAGTGAGATAACAAGTTAACCTTTAGAAATTTCATGGAATAGCAATGACATGTCAAACTACTGGGGAAAAAATCAGAGGCTTTAAAAATGTTTTCACTAAGAGTAATTTTATATCATTTATTGAATTGTATTAAGTTCTGTCTCTATGCCCAATAGAGATTCTTGCAGTCTAATAGGAGAGGCAGGCATATGAGTAATTACCAAAACACACACCTTATCATATATTGTCTCCTACCTGGGAGTGATCAGAGTGGGCTCTTAGAAGGAGGTGAACTGCATTTACAGGTAGGTATAAAGATTTTCTAGACAAATGGGGCAACTCTGAAGAAAGAAAGAGAGTATTTAGAAAATTGTGTGGATGATAAAGAGCATGAGATATCCTGGAAAGTGCACACAGATAAGCTGAAATAGAAGCTTTTACGGAATGTAATTGGAGATGGCCCAGGCCCGGTGTGCTGTTGCTCTCCCTCCTTGATTAGATGTATCTCGTGACCAATGGATCAGCTTTTATTTAATCACTCAACTGATTTTACTTGATTAACTACCATCTTTTTAAAAAATGGACTTGTTACTTTTCACTTTAAAAGTAAATTTATTGGGGTGACATTGATTAATGAAATGACCTTGATTTTAAGTGTACAGTTCTATAATACATCATCTGTTGTATACCACTCCAAGTCACATCTTCTCCCATCACCATATATTTGATCCCCCTTCCTTTAATTACCGCCCTCCCCTCCCCATCTCCATCTAATCACCACCCTCCTGTTGTCTGTGTGCATGAGTTTTTGTTTGTCTTATCTGTTCATTTGTTACTCTAAGTATTATATCCCACAGATGAGTGAAATCCTATGGTTCTTGACTTTTTCCCTCTGACTTATTTCACCTAGCATGATATTCTCAGGATCCATCCATGTGTTTGCCAAAATTAGGTGGATCCCATGAATCATAACACACATGCCAATGGAGAGAAGCATACTGAACCCTGACTTAAAAAAAAAATGAAGTTCATAATGTGTTTACAGTTCCCACAAAGTGAGAACTCTCTTACGTAGGAGCAGAGTTTCAGATGTGAGAGGTCAATGCATTTGAGAGAGGAGGAAAGTAAAGTCTAAAAACGTTTAAGCGACCCGCCCAATTGACCTGGCTTATCCCTGTCAGCGGCTGAAAAGAAAATCATTGGCAGCTCCCCCACCCTTGATTCTTTTGCCTGCTTAAAGTCAAGTTCATTGATGACAGAGGGTTCTGACGTGGCCCCTTCCCACCATACTTGGTGCTGCCCGGATTGAGTAAGTTCTGATAGGAGCTGTTTGGTGAAAAGCAGAGAGAGGCGACTTCACCTCTAGAATTGCCAGGGCACACTACTCTGTGTGCAGCTGCCACTTCTTTTGATTTGAGAAAATAATTTTTCCACTTAGAGGGAAATAAAATTCTTAATTGTGGAAAGGCAGAAAATGACTATGATACAGCCTTTTGTGATTTTCAGGTGTTTAATTATCAGTTGAATTAATGGTCCTTTATCTTTTCCCTGCTTAGAAATAGTTCATTTCCAATTTTTAGAAGTTAAATCAGAAATGATTTCTGAAGTGGGAAATGGAGAGGAGGGCAGCTAATTATCAAGGCACCGAAATGAGACTTAGGAAATCAGCTTGCATTGTTTATAGAAATATTAAATATAAGGCTTTGTTAGATTTCATGAATCAACTATTGAATGTTTATTTTAATTTTTGGACAGACAATTTGGAAATTTAGTTTTATGCAATTAATTTGTCAGTAATTTTACTCGCACTTGGGAAAAATAGGGCATTTGTGATATAACTATATAATGATGGTTTTGCAGATTTCTTGCTCTGGGGGAGAGGGGTGCAGTCAGAGAGGGGTTAGAGAAAACCCTCCATATCAGGCCCTATAAGTCATGGTTCATCCTTACCCAGGTGTAAGGCCAGGCCTGGGTTGCGGATATAGTGCATGATGTAGGCATAAGGCGTTTGAGAAAAGAATGGAACATCCAGTTGAAAATGTTCTAGAGAAAATTGGAAATTCAGCCTGGAGATCATGGGTGAATATGTACATTTAGGAATCTTATTTTAAAGTTGATAATGGAAGCCATAGAGTAAATGAGATTCTCATGGAAGAAAAGTATGGAGTGGAAAAAAAAGATGATGATTGAGAATTGAACTTGGGAAATACATACATATGATGCATTGATTTAAGTAATAATATCAATAACCCTGCAAACTATCATTGTTATTGTTACCATATAACAATTATAATTTATGAAGCTACTACTGTGCCTCAGGCAATTTGTATAGATTAACTCATGTTATCCTCCTAATCTCTTGAAGTAAGCAATATTATTAGCCCAAGAGTTCTTTGTACTTCTTTTTAAAAACCTGAGAATAGCGGTCCTGGAAAAGCACCCTGCTCACGTTTGCTGCACTGCCATCTAGCTTGCTCTCACATACAGGCCCTCCTAGGAAAAGTCTGGAGCTCTATCATGGGCACAGGAACAGGTAGTAGAGGGCCTGCAGAGCTTGAAGTCCTGCTTGGAATTTTGTTTTTGCTAAAATGATGTGAACATTGTTGATATTCATCTGGAAGCAAGACAAAGATTTACCCCACTCTGTGTAGGTGGATGAACTAAACTCTCCCTCGGCTTTTCTCTGTGTCTGCGTTGCTATTTCACTCAAGGGAGATCATCAGACAGCAAACAAAAGGTGTGCTTCCAGGTGCTCAGAGCCTTCAGTTGAATCGTGATCTGAGTCACGATGTTCCTTATGTTTGGCATTGCTACACAATTTATGCATCAGTATAGTCATTTGTACAAGCCTTCAAGATGATGTGTACTCTTTTAGACAACGTTTGAAAGGGGATGTTCTTTTAATATTTTAAACATATACCATTTAGGATGGTATATGTTAAGTTGTTCACTCCTCTAGCTAAATTATGCTAGAGGAGTGAACAGCTTCAACTTTTAAAAGCTTAAATGAGCAAATGGAAAACACCAGAGAATGAACCTTTACTTCCCCCAAGGAATGTATTTTAAGGATAAATGGGGCTGTTTGCAGTGACCAGTAAAGTGTGCTGTTCCCTTGGAATAACATACAAGTGCTGTATTTTCTCTTAGATCATTATACAAATATATACAGTTTTCCTCTCTCAGGTTAAAAAGTGTAAAAGGAATAATAAGAGAGTCGAGGAGTAAGAGATATTCATGAATTGAATTTTGATGACATTCTTCAGTTCTTGCATCCCTGGGCCTCTTTTATTCTATGTTGCTCATTATTATCAATATAAATAAATAATAAGTAAATGAATAAATAAAATGTATCAGTGTAAAATTTGAAATTATTTTTGATAACTTGAGTAGGCAAGTATATATAATTTAGGATGGGCTAGGTTATGCTAGAGAAATGAATGAATCTAACTTTTTAAAAAATATTTTATTGATATTTTACATAGAGGAAGGGAGAGAGATAGAGAGCTAGAAATATCAGTGAGAGAGAAACATCAACCAGCTGCCTCTTGCACACCGCCAACCGGAATTGTGCCCGCAACCAATGTACATGCCCTTGACTGGAATTGAACTTGGTCCGCAGACCGACACTCTACCACTGAGCCAAACCGGTTTTGGCTAAATCCAACTTTTAAGAGCTCAAATGAGCAAAGGCATATTTCTCTCTCAAGATGCACATCCACAGTGGTTCGGCTGGGACTCTAATCCATGCTTTTACAATTGGAGGCTGAGGATGAAGGTATTCTATTACCTGCAGCAACACCAGTGCAGTGGTGGTGGGAACGGAAACTTGCAAATTGTGCATTAGCTGTCAAGGCTTCCACCCCAAGTGATACCCATAACTTCGAACATTTTGTCAGCCAAAGCAAGTTCATGGCCATGCCATCCTAATGAAATCCAATCCCACTGTGTGCACAGAAAGGAAAACAAAAAGAAAATTTTTGGTGACTAGCACTGTGACTACCACACTACCCTGGTTCTACCTATGTGTTCAAAGAGGCAAATGGGAGATTTTCATGTTCATGAATTGTCTTCACTACTGTTAAAAATGGGCCATATTCCTGTCGCTTCTGGCAAGCACATTATTTCATTTGTTCAAGCCTTTTGCTAAAGAGATCAAGGTGAAATTTTTATTATGTTTTTGCCCTGCTTTGCCTCACTTTCTTCTTGAAAATCCAACTGTTTTTCTGTCTAGTCATTTTTTAAATTTATTTTTATTATTGAGGGTATTATGAGATGTGCCCCATTCCTTCTTCCCCCACTTTACCCCCATTGACCAGACTCAGGCCTCATTCCAAGCCTTCACTAAACTATTGTCTGTGTCCCTGGGTTATGCATATAAGTTCTTTGGTTAATCTCTTCCCATCCACACTCTCCTCCCTTCCCCTTTCCCTGTAAGATGTGTTCCTGCCTCCATGTCTCTGGGCCCATTTGGTTCATCAATTTATTTTGTTCATTAGATTCCACATGTAACTGAGATCATGTGATAGTTGTCTTTCTCCAACTGGCTTCTTTCACTTAGCGTAATAGTCTCCAAGTCTAGCTATGCTTTCTCAAGGGGTAAGAGATCCTTCTTTTTATTTTTTTCACAGCTGAATAGTATTCCATCGTGTATATGTAACATAGCTTTTTATCTACTCATGTACTGATAGAAGTATGTCAATAGGGCTGAGTAATTTATAATGGATTTACTCTTTCTTAAAAATGTCAACAGAAATTTTTACTATGTTCATAGGAAGTTGATGGGTAAACTAGGACTATAAAGTTCAACATTAGGTGTATTTTTTCCCCCAGAACTATTTTGGTACATTTTAGAATCCAGGGGAACATTGGTTTCTATTTGTTAAAAATCAAGACAAATGGTTGAGAGCTCCTTGCTGTAAATCTTTAAACCAGGTAAAGATCAGATAAGAGTCACTGTCCAGACCTTCTAGAAGGATACACAAATTTGTCCAATGCTATTTTGAAAGTAGACTGTTATGTAGAGCCTTGCCATAGAACAGTGAGAGCATTTGTCTTATGTATATGTTCATACAGCAGAAGTGGCTGATCCAGATTGTGAGATTGATGATATTTTATAATACATTTTGAACAGTGGCCTACAAAGATAAAAGGGTGAAGGGCACAATCACTCTTTAGATCTGTAATTTTGGGCACCATTGCACTGAAATGATTTTCTGATTCACTTATTTCATGAGGCTGTTTTTGACATGCATTTCATTTGCTTTTTAAGTGCATTAGTTATTGGCATTCCAATCTCTTCCTTAGTACAAATACAAAAAAATCTAATGCTTACCATTATGATTCACAACTGCTAACATACAGCAAATCAAAATTGTGAGCTGTTCTGAAAGCCCAAGAGGCATTAGGTCAGCAGATGAATGGCCTTTGAGTAAAATAAAAGATCTGAACTTACCAAGCCCCTTTTCCTTCAATTATCCATTTCACACTGACAGTTAATTATTTAAATTTCTAGATGTCTAAGTAAATTTCGGTTTTACTCAAGGGTTTTGATCTATTTCATTTTCACTGTTATTCTTCTAACTTTTAGGAAATATTTCTTTTACTTTGTCTTGTAAATAATGTATATGTACATCTGGTATTTAAAGACTAGTTAGTGAATGACTGTCTTACTCTGTGGCAGGCTGGTGCACTTTAATAATTAACATGAGCCGATCCCTCTTGAAGTTTATTAACTGGTGAGGAAGATAGCCATTCATTAGATAATTGCACAGATTAGTTCAAAGTAGCTACCTCCTAGAGAGCTAGGAGCTATAGGAACATGGGATGATTAGAGCACATAGTAGGGGGATCTGGCCTGTTTGGAATAGAGTGGGATTGTCAGGGAAATGTTCCCTAAAGAAAGTAAAGCAGAATGGCCAGAGACCTGATGGATCATGGTGAACTAAGAGAGAATGATAACTAAGTGTCCTGGTACAGGGGAGGAGGGGTGGGGGGAGAGGGGGAGTACAGAACTAGTCTTGGAAGAAGCAGAGCCAAGAGCAATAAGAGCTGGAGAGTTCTACTGCGGAGGATGGACAGGCCAATAGCAGCCATCTGCAGGTCCTCAGTTGTTTTTCATCATGCTATGAACCATTAGAAACCTTTGCAAGTTTTTAAGCTGAGGGTAAATATTATGCAATTTGAGTTTTGAAGATGATCATCTGATTCCTCTGCGGAGAAAGAGAAGAGCTTGGCAAGACGGATGCAGAGGACAGGTGGGAGGATATTGTTACTCCCGGGCTACAGAGGACTCTAGCTGGGACCAGGGTGGTGGTGGGGTAGTGGGGGCAAGTGGATATATCTTAATAATAATTAGAAAATAAAATTAATATGGTGATGAATTAAAAATAGAAATTGGATATTCATAATTTTTTTTTCTGATGTCTGTTCTTATTGCAGCCTGAGTCAGAATTTTTAATGACTGGCATTGAAATAAAAGTAAATTAAAACAAAGTTAGCACTTACTAAAAATGTTCTCTTCACCGAAACCAGTTTGGCTCAGTGGTCAGAGCATCGGCCTGCGGACTGAAAGGTCCCAGGTTCGATTCCGGACAAGGGCATGTACCTCAGTTGCTGGCACATCCCCGGTCGGGGGTGTGCAAGAGGCAGCTGATCGATGATTCTCTCTCATCCATGTTTCTGACTCTCTATCCCTCTCTCTTGCTCTCTGTAAAAAATCAATAAAATATATTAAAAAATAAAAATGTTCTCATGCATTAATAAGTGAATGAATCATGTATGTGCATATTAGTCCTATTCAGATGAATCAGTCATGTTTTAATATCAAAAAAGTATTTTGAAAAGTAACTGAGAACTGACTCTTGTCGATGTCACTAGAAAATTCTGGCAGCCCATCTCTCACTAGTGTCTTGGTTTATTTTGTGTGATCTTTCCCCTTTGAGATGGTGAAATTGTGACCTTCATACAGGCTTGTTAAAAATTCTACTCAAAAAGAAATTTTATTCTGTTCAGATGACAGTGCCATTTTTTCCTCAGGTGTGGGTTATATAACAATAAATCATGTTGTAATAATGCCCTAAGCTACATCATCAACTTGGACTCATAAAAAGGAAATTGCTTCTCATAGACTACACAACTATACACAAGCAGCCGCATGTGGCAGATTTGCCTAACACCGCTTCAAATTTTCGATGCTAGATAAGCATGTTTTGATTATATAAGATTCATCATTCTTCTGACTGGTATCCAAGGACTTTCCTAAGTCATGGAATTAATTTTCCAGGAAAACCTATTCATTCTGATGCAAATATCTTTCAACTGAAAAGTTGAGCAGAGACTCCATCCTAAATACTTGTTTCCTTCTTTTCCTCACTAGATGAAAATAAAATATATACTTTATTGGTCTAGTTTTTAAATGCCATCCTATAGATTCTTACAGATTTTAAGTGAACATGTGTGCATACACACAATATACAAATATTAAAGCAAAAGGAAAACCATAATAAGAAACACACCAGAATTATCTTATATTTATAAATAATAGGAGGGTCATGTTTCAAGTCCCTGAAGATTGATTTTGCTTTTTGATTAAACATGGATTCCCAGATGTTGCCAGGCAGTCGGCACTAGTGTGAAATGCTGCTGGTACTCCCATAGGCATCCTGCTCCGGAGCAGGCCATGGTACATTGCTTATGTGAGGGGCCTACACAATTGATTCTTGTCACCGTGGTGGAGCTGATTCCTTGCGCAGTTGGAATTGACGTTTTATGGCCAAAATTAATACACTGCGCAGGTGTCTGGTAGGCTATTATAATAAGCTCTCTCATTATTTCTTCACCTCCATTCCTACTGAAGAATCAATAAAACTCTCTCCAAGATACCATGGAGAAATCTGAAAGAAGGTAAATATTTTCTGTGGCTGGCTACTACTCATTTCTCTCTCTGTTTTTTTTTTTTTTGTTGTTGTTTTTTTTCTTCTTCTTATACCTATTGGATTTAAGAGGAAATTGGTTTTTGAAAAAAAAAACTGCTCTTAAATAATACAGACAACAGTATGTTCTTTGCAGACTTCTGCTTTTTAGGGACCAGCGAAGGGCCATTATATATATATATATATATATATATATATATATATATATATATATATACTGTTGGTATCTGTTCTATATTTAATGGCCAGGGATTCCTACTATTAAAGCTGAGTTCTAGGCCATTACTACCCTCATTTATTATTTATAAAGCTCTGTAAATGTACATGACATTTCATGTTAGATGAAATTGTGCCAGACAAATTGCCTTCCCTGAGGAGCCTCCAAGCTCAAAGCAGGAGAACAGTGTAGGAGGGAGATTGTGGGAAGGACGGGGAATGATTATAGGTTGCAAACTTGGCATTGCTTTCCTGAGTAGGTGGGCTGCAAGGAGAACTTGAAAGCTGAGTAATGACTCTGAGATCGGGAAGCCATTCAGTACAATTCAACCAATAACTGGAAGCAAGTAAAGGCATCGGGAGAGAATTTTAGCTCCTTAACTGAGAAATCTACATATTTAGCTCTGACATTTTCTCATGCACCTGGTTCACCTGATTTCTCAGCATCCCACTTACTCATCCTATTCCAAACCAGTGGGTCTCAAACTTGAGCCTGCATCACAGTAACCTGGGAAAGAGGGGGCCGGAGGGATTGTTAAAGCTGGTAGCTGGGCCTCCCATCAGTCAGACTGTCTGAGTAGGTCTAGAGTCCTGATTTTGCCAACCTAGCATGCAAGTCCTCAATGGTTGCTGCTGCTGGAGCCACACTTTGAGAACCTTTGCCCTAACATGGTATTTTCAATTAATCTTTCATCGTGTTCTCCAAACCCCAGCTTGGAGTCATTGCTAATCCAGTCCTATTTTTCTTTTCCTAGGAACAGTACTCCAGTTCTGTCTTTCTTTTCCTAGGAATTTCTTTCAGATTAACAACTGCTAAGAGTGGCACCACTACCATTCTTACTGGCATGGCTAACAACAGCAAAAACCATTATTACTACTAGAAATGTTGAACACCTACTATTCACAAGACATTATAGTAACCACTTTTTAAATATACTATCTCATTAAATATAAATACTATTAGATAATCCATATTGTCTCTATTTACAAAAGAAGCCATTAATTTCTAGCAAGATAAATTCTCTTGCAATAAGTATTACAGAAGGGATATAAATGAAGTTCTGACACACAAAAAAACCTATGTCTCATGTCCATGCGGTATTCAGACCCTATCTGAAGACCATTTCTGTCATGCAGTCCCTCATGTATACTAGTTGTTACACTAGTCTGTATACTAGTCATGTATACTAGTCTGTGCAATAGTGAATCATCTCCCTTGTCTCAACTGTTAATGATATCCTCTATACTAAAAAGACTTAGTTTCTAATGCTGGTGCACTGGAAATAAGTGTGGAAGGAATAGATTAATCAAGAAATGTCACTGATGCCTGTATGACACAATAAATACCAGATGGAATAAAATCCTCAATATGAAAAATTATCTTTGAAAATTTTAGGACAAAAGACACCAAAGTATAAACTTTATAAAATTGATAAGCATAAAAACCTCTCAAAATACACCACAAGAAATTATAAACAAAGTGAAAATTGAGCCATAAACCAGGGAAAGCATTTGCATTGAATTTGAACAATGAAGGAGCAGTTTATAAAATATATACTTGACACTGTTCACAAAAGAGGCAAGCCAGATGGCCAATATGTTTATGAAAATACATTCAGGTCTTAAGAATAGTAAGAGAGCCCTGTCCTGTGTGGTTCAGTTGGTTGGGTAGGTATTGTCCCATGCACTGAAAACTTGCCAATTCAGTTCCTGGTCAGGGCACATGTACGGGTTGTGGGCTCAATCCTTGGTAAGGACAGTGCAGGAGGCAGCAGGACAATGTTTCCCTCTCACATGGATATTTCTTTCTCTCCTCCTTGTACTTCCACTCTCTCTAAAAATCAATAAAGAATCTTAAAAAAATAATAAGGGTAATTAGCATTGTGCATCAGCACAACATAAATGCATTCACATCTGATTAGTATAAAGTCACGTCTGAGTGTCTGCAAAGATGTGAGTGCCTGGAAATTCCTGCAGTGTGATGGTTGGTGCGTGATGGAGTTCAGTTACTTTAGAGAGAAGTTTGAAATTTCTACTAACGTTAATAATACGGATACCTATAACTTACTAATTCCACTTTTAGCCATATACATTAGAACAACTCTTCAACATACAACCAAGGATTTAGGTACAAAGATGTTCACCACAAACATAATGGAAAAATATTGGGAACAAGTCACATGTTTTAAATAGGTTATTGAATAATTAATTTTTGTGGTGTATTTTTACAAAGAACACAATTCCTCACTTAAGACAAATGAACTAAATCTATAACATTGTGGATCTTTCCTTTTAAATTTTTTTAAAATTTATTTTTACTGTTGAAAGTATTACAGATGCCCCCCATTTCCCTCATTGACCACCTTTATCCCACCAGACTTTCACAGCACTATTATTTGTGTTCATGGGTTATGCATATGTGCATATAAATTCTTTGGTTAGTCTCTTCCCCCTCCCAACCACATCCCTAATTATTTCCCTCTTCCCCTCCACTTTTCTTCTGAGACTGATCAGTTTGTTTTATGCTTCTACATGTTTGGACCTATTTTTTTTCGTCAGTGTATTTTAATTGTTAGATTCCACATAACAGTGAGATTGACTGACTTATTTCTCTTAGTATAATACTCTCCAGGTCCTTTCATGCTGTCTCAAAGGGTAAGATATCCTTTTTTATAGCTGCATAGTATTCCATTGTATAAATATACTATAGCTTTTTAATCCAGTCATCTGCTGATGGGCACTTGGGCTAATTCCAGATCTTAGCTATTGTAAATTGTGCTGCTATGAACATAAGGGTGCGTATTTAACTATTTTCTGATTGGTGTTTCAGGCTTCTTAAGATATATTCCTAGAAGTGGGATTGCTGGGTCAAATGGCAGTACCATATTTAATTTTTTTTTTGAGGATGGTCCATACTGTTTTCCATAGTGGCTGCATTCCCACTAGCAGTGTAGTAGGGTTCCCTTTTTTTCACATCCTTGCCAGTACTTGTTGTTTGTTGATTTGTTGATGGTAGCCATTCTGACAGGTGTTAGGTGATACCTCATTGTCATTTTAATCTGCATCCTGATGATTAGTGATTTTGAGCATTTTTCTTATGTCTCTTAGCCATGTGTATGTCCTCTTTGGACAAGTATCTGTTTAGGTCCTTTGTCCATTTTTTAATTGAATTGTTTGGCTTTTTGTTGTTGTTGTTGTTGTTTTTTAGTTGTATGAGTTCTTTATATATTTTAGAAATTAACCCCTTATCAGATGTATCATTGCCAAATATGTCCTCCCATATAGTGGGCTTGCTTTTCATTTTATTGATGGTTTCTTTTTCTGTGCAGCAGGTTTTTATTCTGATGTAGTCCCATTTGTTTATTTATGCAAATCTACCTCTTAAATATAATTTTCAACAAAATTAATAAATTATAATGTGTAAAAATTTTAAACACACAAATCCTAAATATTATCTATGGTAAAAACATATGAGTCAAAGTAAATATATGAACAAAAAGAATATACACCAGTTTTAGAATGATAATAACCTCTGGTAAAGAAAGAAAGAAAAGGAGGTGGGATAGCCTTAATTGTATAAGTAATCTTTTATTATTATTTAGATTAAAATATCTAAATATGATCAAATCCTAATGCTTCTTAAAATAATGTGGAGAATGCTTGTGTTATTTTTTCTTTTCATTAATGAAATTTTCATGATCAAAATGGAACATTTTAACTAAGGCTTCAATGTTTAAAATTTTTTTGAATATTCTGGGTTAATCAAAGTACAACCATATTCTTGGCTGAAAAACTTTTCAGTCATTAATATGCTAATAGACATTGTGAATTGCCAAGAGAGTAATATCTTAAGAATTATTTCCCAAACATACTTGACCAAGAAAAAATAAAAAAAATAAAAGTAAAACATCTATTAACATCTGGATCTTTTGGGAAATGCTGTTATACATCATAGCACTTAATTCTCCTTAATTGTTTCATATATTTTAACTTGATTTCTCTGGTTATATTTTCCATCTCCTTGATGTCAGGACCCAAGTCTTAATTCCTTTTAGATAGGCATGCAATGGATATACAAGTAATTATTTGATTTTCTGATAAATTATTATGCAGATAATTATATTCAATGTAGATTTTGAGGGGGAGGAAGAAGTAAAAGTAGTTTTTGCATACAATTCTCTATATAAGTAAAAAGCCAAGTAAAAACACAATGACCAACATAAGGATATCAATAGTTTTTAAACAAATGGAGTATATTCATGACAAAACATTGCCAGAATTAATTGCTGAAAAGTTCATTCATTCATTCATTCATTCATTTCTTTCAATAGATATTCTGAGATACCTGGAGAGAAATAATAGCTTTATATTATATCAGAAGTAATTACAATCCAATGCATAAAATTTTTCAGAATTAAAACAATGATTTCTCAGAGTAAAATAACCCTTTTGAAATTATATTAAGCATATGTCCAGTCACAATTTTGATTAAAGAATAAATTATTTATAGATTTGGAATTACTAGGTATATCTTAAATTTCTTGGTTCACCAGGTTATAATTTTGATACAATAATAAATAAAATTGATTAACCAAAATTTTTTCACTTACTCTTTATTTTTTATTGATCCATACCTAAGATGCTGTAAGCCAACTTAGTAACAGAAGTAATGTCCCTCATTTCTACCCTGTTGATAATTTATAAATTATCAAATACAGATATTAAGTGTAAATATCAAACAACATTTTAAAATTAAATATGTAATATCTAGTGCCAAGAATTAATAAGTTAACCCTTGATCATTTGAGTATTTCATAAAAGCACATTGAACTACCCATTTCATAACCATTACCTTTATAGCACCTTATATTTACTATAATTCTGCTGCATTTGTTTAAGGATAAAACATTTGATTGTCATTCTTTTTGCATTTTTAATTTTTATCCAATTCTTACAACTCTAAAAAATTATTTTATGAGATCATATAAAAGAAAACGTCTGCCCTTTACAGAAGCTAAATTTGTATAGAGTAAAATTTCATTTGAACTACAATTCAATACTTTTAATATTACTTAGGTTTTTTTAGAATCCTGATTTTCTATGAGAAATTCATGCCAAACCTAAGGAAGTAACCTGTTTTCAGGCCTATTTTTATGTTGGAATATCATACAAAAAACACTTTTTAAATGATTTTACTAAAAATGTTCTATCCAAAAGGTTTTAGAAATGTGATTTTTCATCTATTTTCTTATTTTAGTCTTAGAGATACAGTGATATGAACAGTAAATATGTTTCTTTAATTTTACTGTGTTTTAAAATTGATCTAACCTGTGAATGATAAATTGATTTTATATAGAGAAGAACATAGGTAGGAAAGAATGATATATTTATTTGCTTTGGGCGCTTCTGGCATTGTTAATATTTTCACACTCTTTGTATAAAGTCATCATGACTCATAAAAAAGTGACAATGAGTAATTGTTTGAATTTTACTACAGCTGGAGACACTCATACTTGGTTTAAATGCACTAACTAGACCTTTGCAATATCACAGCCAGATGTTCCTCTTAACCGTCTCACTCATTTATTTCAGTATCAACTGAGATAGTATGACTCAATTCTGTCAGTTAACAAAGGAATTAATGTCAGGATATTAACTCATTACTTATAGCTCTCTGTGTAATAAAAGGATATCACCGTTTTTTTAATTTATACTACTATACAATGGAATGATCTACTGAGTTGCAAATAAGTTAGAATTATACATTACGAAGGTCAAACATGCAGTATTTATTTTTAATAAAAAATGTCATGGATAAGGACTTTTACAGATAAACCTTTATTGATGATACTATGAACTAAGCAACTATGGACATGTATAACATGTATATCTTAGAGCATTAATTATTTTAAATTGTGTCATTATCAGAGTATGCATCACCTAGATATTTGGCTATACTTTTGTGTGGAGGGCTTCTTTGGAATTCAATATGTGTGTGTCAGGGTTGAGAAAAGGATATATACATATATAGAATAAACCTTAGATAGAGTAGAAAATCAGAATGAAGAGCATTTTAGTTATCTATTATTATGTAGTAAATTACCCCCAAATCATTAAGGATATGGTAGCAAATGGTTATTATCTCATACAGTCTCTGTAGACCCAGAATTTAGGAGTAGCTTAGCTGAATGATATTGGCTTGGAATCTCTGGTAATGTTACAGTCACGATGTCAGCTGGAATTCCATTCATCTGGAGGTTTGACAGGGGTGTGGAGATGTGCTTCCAAGATAACTTAATCATGTGACTGGCAGTTGGTACTGGCTCTCAGTAAGAGGCCTCAGTTCCTCACTATGTGGGCTCTTCCATGAATCAACTGGTTTCTCCCAGATTGAGTGACACAAGAGAAAGTCAGAAGCCACATGGCTTTTATGAATTAACCTTGGAAGTCACACATATCATTTCTGTAATATTGTTTTGGGTACCCAGCTTAGTCCTAATCATTGTGGGAGAGAATTATGTGAGCCAGGTCATATAGAAAACCACTCATCCCACTGATAGTTGTGCATACTCATAAGCTTTAAGACCTGTGTGTCATATTCTGATGATGGAGCTCTCAGTAGGAAGTCTCAGCTCCAATAATGTTTGTAAGCAAAGACAGTGAATAATTACCACCACAATTTAACTTTGCAAATATCAAGTCACAGTAAAAGGAGATGAATTCTTCTAACCAAGCCAACAGAAATGTACCTATAAAGCTAGATTTTCCACATGGAAACCAGGAGTGGAACAGAAAAGAGTTGTCAACACTATTAAGGTGGATTAGGGAAGGGAAGTGAATGGGCAGTCATATATATAATTTTTTGAATTATGGCTCAGTGTGTTATTTTCACATTTTTTTCAATAGAAGTAACCTACATTTTTAACACAAGGTGGGCGTTAAAGTAATTGCTAGGATCAGGAGTTTTGAAGAAGAGATGTTAAGGTCAGTTAAGATGCTGGATGCTTTTGTTTGAGACATAGTTATAAATATGCATTGTGTCTGATAAATGGCTAATTGGGTTGAAAGAAAAAACAAGGATGCACCTGGTCTCTTTCTGCCCTGTGGAATCACATTTCCTGGCTATATTTTACTACCTGGTTCCAGGAAGCCAACTATCTAGCTAGTATTATGAGCTGCACGATGTCAGATATTTCTGTATTTAATTAGGCTAAGTGTCTGATTTATGACACTTAAGTCAAGGCTTCCATATGCTTATTCAACTCAAAGAGATGAACCCCCAACGGGGATAGGTCTATTACTGTCCTGCTGTTTGACACTCAGGATGTTTTAATAGAATCTATGACTATTATTAGAATAAAAAGGCTGTTCTATTTGTAGAGCTCAATTCCTGGTTTCTTATTTAAGAAAACTAAGAAAAAAGAAAAAAGAAAGATATTTTCCACGTATGCTTAGAGTAGGTATAATGTATTTTTTTTTGGGGGGGGGGAGCAGCTGTAGAATTTATTTCCTGGACCTGTTGTGCAGAGACTTGAAAGTGGGGATAGTGAAGGTTATGTGGTGATTATTTTGGCCAGTCATATGTAACCCAGATGGAGAAATCAATTCTCTGCTCAGATCTAGGAATGGTGATTTGAATAAAGTTTAATAAAGTCCTGTTTACAAAGATGTAGTCAGGGCTTAGGGAAAATAACACATATAATTCAGTGCCCCAGCAATTGTAACAGCAGTGAGCTATTGTTATGTCTAGGGGTTTAGGGGAGGAGGAGGGGAGAAGTGGAAAAATCAGTCATTTGACTGGAGCTGCCAATTCCACAGGAGGTTGTAACTGCCCAGCAGTGACCAGATTGAGGGGACCAGGAAAATAAATACCTGACCTTACTCTCCATTGACCTTTTGTCTCCAGCTACTGTCAACCCAACCTGAAGCCCATTGGGTGCTTTCCATATTGGCCAGATTCTGGTGCACAGAGCAAGGTAGAAAAGCACGGGGTGTGGATCTAGAGGGGCCAAAGGAAGACATCAAACACAAAGGCATACTTACAATTGGCAGAATTCGGATAAAAAGACACAGTCTTTTTCCTAACTTCACTGAAACTCCAAACAAACATTGTGGTGATCTTTAGGCCCTGATTGCCTAGGTTTGAATCTTAGCTCCAGCATTGACCTTGGGCAGGTGACCTATTCTCCTGGGCTTCATCTGTCAGAGAAGATAATCATAGTGCTGAGTCCATAGGTTGTTGTGAGGAATAAATGAGCTGATGTATTTAGAGCACTTAGGCCAATCCCTGACACATAGAAAGGACTATACATCTTGGCTATTAGCATTTACTGAAGTCCCATACAGTATTGTGTTTGTGTTGCTCCTTTTTAGGACAGATAATGTACATTGAGTTAAATTGGATTGCTGTTGTTATTATTTTTCAATGTTTCTTTAGTGTTTGGCTATCACCTGGGATTAAATATTCATGTTGCAATCATTGAATTGAGATCCTTAGGGCGCTTCCTTCCAACCAAAGGAGGCAGGGGACTCTTCCCTGAGTACTCTCATAACAACCAGGAAGTGTGGTGAGTTTTCTTATTGCAGAGGATGGCCGACTGGGTTGACCTTGTGTGATTTAAATCCGTGACAGAAAGGTTTAGTCAGCTGCTCTTGCTTCCTCCACTAGCTGAATCCCTTTAGGAATTTCTTTAAATGTGCTTATTGCACAGAATGGTAGAGATAAAAATGAATATGACTTGGAACAGTGCCTTTTCTTGAGATTTATATCCTAATTAAGCATTTTCCTAATAAAACAAGCATTTAAATTTTCACAGGAACCAGGAAACAGCAGTAGTAATACTACTAACTAGCACTTATAAATCACAGTACTGTTACAAAGGGCCTTCCCACTTACTGGCTCAGGTTTTTAAGCTTTTGGTTTAGCCATGCAATGCTTTGAACATCATGTCCTTATCCTATATAATAAAAGGCTAATATGCAAATTGCCCCCTCCATCAGGAGTTCCACTGGGAATTCGACCAGGGAGTGGGGCTGGCCAGCCAAGTCCTGTAGCCTTTCCCCTTGACCAGCTACACCCCTGATCGCCCCTCATCCCAGTTAGGGGTGGGGCCAGCCAGCCAACCAACCATGGCTCCTCCCCCTGGCCAGCCCTACCTCTAATCAACCCCACATACCCCTATTGGGAGTGGGACTGGCAGGCTGGACCCCTCCTGTGCATGATTTCGTGCACTGGACCTCTAGTATAGCATATGAAAATGGACATCATGTCCTTGACCCACTTTCTGAGTCAAGGCCACATGGTCAGCCCTCTCTTTTCCCTACTCTGAGGTAACTGATGGAGGGGTGCTGTATTTCTGAGGACAGTATGAAAGCTACTATAATCATTTCTTTCAGAATTCCCTCCCTTCCTTTGGGGTAGGGCTCAGTCATCTCAATAGAGTTCTAGTCCAAGTTCAGGGTTCTGGGCCTCCAGACAGATTCCCTAAAAATATTTGTGTTACTGTAGAGAGAAAGTCATCTAAGGAGGGTTTTGAGAACAAAAGGAAACAAGAAAACTAAAGGGGCCCTCAGACATTTTAAAATTATATATTAGAAACTCTAAATATTCGTGATGATGATGATGGTGATGAAAAAAGACACAGAGAAAGCAAGAAAGGAACATAAAACTTGTGGGAAGTGGAAATATAAGAATTGTTTATCTTTTTTTTTTTTTTGCTTAACCATACACAAACTCAACTAATAATGTTCATATTTTTTTCTTGATCTTTTAGAAAATGAGGTATAAAGAAAGACAAAAAATATCAACCAAGATGCTCTGAAAATGTTACTATATGGACAAATAGCAATTCATTTGAAACTTGATTTCTGGGCATCCAAGTATTGAAAACTTCAGAAATGATTCACAACCAAATATGAGAGCAACTGATAAAATTGTTAACACACTTACCTACTTAGTGGTTTTGTTCTCCAAACGAACTAACAAGCTGGCTTTAGTTAGGTCAGCATCTATACTAGTACTAAGTGTCTTACAAAAAAAAGCCCTTCCAAAAAATGTTTATGGAAGATTTCTAGATGATAAAGCTTTCCCTTTTATTTTTATTATTTTTTAAATATATATTTTATTGATATTTTACAGAGAGGAAGGGAGAGGGTTAGAAAGCTAGAAATGTCCATGAGAGAGAAACATCGACCAGCTGCCTCCTGCACACCCCCCACCGGGGATGTGCCCTCAACCAAGGTACATGCCCTTGACTGGAATCGAACCTGGGACCTTTCAGTCTGCAGACCGAAGCTCCACCACTGAGCCAAACCGGTTTTGGCAAGCTTTCCCTTTTAGATGGAATACCAAACAGATCATTTGTCTTCATAATAGGGTCATTATAAGGGGTAATTCTATAGCTTTGCCACTCTTAAGAATTGTTTTTAAAAAGTTTTTCTTAGCATTATGTTCTGAAGTTGCACTTAATGTTCCCCTTTTTGAAAGTACATTAGAGGGGACTAACTCTTTTAGGATTTTGTTCTTTGACTCATAATTTTAGGATAAAATTGAAAAATTAGCTTATGAGAAAGTTGAGAAGGAATAGCATATTGAAGTCACCAAAATATGACCTCTGGAACTCATAAAGCCAGGAAAAATGTAAAAATCATAATACTGCTCTACTTTATATAGAATAGAAAACGAAGCAAGAAACTCCTAATTTCCCAGGATCCAAGTCCTGTTCAGTTTGGAGCTGACAAGTCTGTCTGAAAGAAAAATTGATTTAGAAAATTTCATGGAAAGATACCCATTGCTTTTAAACTGTGCTTCCTTTAGTTGATGGTTTTAAAATATTCTTTATATATTGATTTGATGGTGAATTATTGAGTGGAGGCAAGGGATTTCATGCTTTTACTTCTCATATACTAATGCATTTCTAAATTTAAAATATAGCTCTGAGGAAACTCAGGTAATCTTTAGCACATTGCCAAGAAGGTATAAAATAAATATTAATAATAGAAGTTATTAATGCAGGATAAATAAAAATAAGACATAATACCTTAGGTGTATTACTCAATGTGGGAGAATGCACTAGGGCCTTGCATTACAAAATAAGGCAAATTCATTTACATCTGAACTTCATGCAGCTATTTTAAGTCAGTTTGTCCTGATATGAATTTTCTAGCTGTATGCAAAAGCAAATGAGGGAAAGTACTTAATTTTTTTTATTGTTAGCTTGCCGAATAAAATGAGATCAATGTGTCACAAGTTAATTACATCTATACTTGTTCTTTATAATTGCTATAAAACTGCTTTTTGGGTAAATGAAAAGGAAATCAGGTAATGTGTTTAAGTTATCTTGTAGACAGCAGTAATCTGTTAACAGTAACAAGTTAACTTGCTGAGAGCATCTGCAGACTTAGTATTTCTTCTAAAGGGGTCTGAAGAGTCATTCTTTCATCTGTGAGATAGTGATAGGTGGTGGCAATCTATATATTAATTTATATTGGATTAATCATAGTTGCTATTGTATATGTACATTGATTGAGATGAACCTCCAAAGGAGATAGTGGCTGAGTGGCAGTTCATCAGCCTATGCAGGCTAATTAAACATTTAATTACATTCTTATTAGGAAATACCTTTAAGTGATTATGAGTCCAAAGTGACTCTGTGAGGCCACAGATTGGATTATCTAGGCCTTACATTCTCATAAAAATAATGGTGTTTGAAGAGTTAGTTTGGTCTCAAAATATATTAAATGATAAGCTTAGGACTTAATTAGATGTCACTTATTTCCTCATTTGTTAATTAAGTAGTCAATTCTGAGATTCCTATTTTCCTTTCTTATTGCAGTTTTAAAATCATCACATACTGAGGGCTTACACCAGGTTGAGCAGCGAACATGCATCATATTTGGTGATTTTTTTTTTACCACGGCGCTGTGAGACAGGACTATTATTCCTCGTTTCCCCATGAGAAAACAGCCTGAGATTTAAGTGACTGGCCCGTGCTGCCACAGTTAGGAGCTGGTGGAACCTGCTCATCATCAGCAACATAGTCATGTGAAATAATGAACTCATTTGGTGTGAAAATAATTCAATATTCTGTAAATGCATTGCTTCTATGCATTTTTCCCAATGACAGGCTCTTCGAAGGTTGTTTATGGTTCTTTTCAGTTGCCTGCTCTTGTTGTAGGAACTAATCTAACTAACCATGGTGCATGCTTTTTTAGCATAACCTAATCAGGGGACACTTAGGAAAGAGTGCTCTCAGGATCCTGATTGCTTAAGGCAGGGTTTCTCAAGCAGGCATGGTTAACATTGGCACCACATTATCCAGGGCCTGCCGTGTTCACGGTAACACTGACCAGTGTCCCTGACCTTACCTACTGGATGCCAAGAGCAAACCCAATGTTGACAACAGAGAATGTCTCCAGACTTCACCAAATACCCCCTGATGTATGAAATTCCCCTTAATTGAGAATTGATGGCTTATAGGGTCAATAAACTTTAGTGAATATTTTACTAATCACAACTGTTACCACCAATACATTATGGTTGAAGTGCTTTACAGTGGTTGTCAAAGAAAAATTGAACTGGCAAAGTGAAACAGGCAAGGCAGACTTTAATGCAGTCTATTGCAATGGGAGAGAGATTGAACTCAACACAACTGAAACAAAAGGAAGGGGAGTTTTTAACTGTGGTGAGCCCTTGGAAAAGTCCTGGAGGGCGTTGGTGGGGAGGTGGGTCCATATGCAATATGTTTAGACTATCTGTGTCTGCTAACGGACGCTTCTGGTAGTTAGGCTTCTACCTTCCCATAGAGACTGAGAAATAAAATGTTCTCCCCCCGCCTTTTATATTGAATTTATTGGGGGTGATATTGGTTAATAAAATAATATAGAGTTCAGGTGTACAATTCTATAATACATCATCTGTATATTGTGTTGTGTACTTACCATCCCAGGTCAAGTCTCCTTCCATTACCATTTATCCTCACTATAGCCTCTTCATCCACCAACTCCCCTTTCCCTCTGGTAATCACCACACTGTTGTCTGTACCCATGAGGGTTTGTTTTTTTCTTAATCTCTTCACCTTTTTCACCCAGCCCTCAATAATTTTATTGAGGATGGCTTCCAGGTTCTTGAGAAAGACATTCTTAGCTTGTAAAATTGGCCAGAGACGGGGAAGATTTATATATTAAAGAAGTACCAAATGAATTTACAACTTTAAGAATGTACTGTTTCAATTGCTTCTTGAAAAGTCACTCAGTTCTCAAGTCTCTCTGTAATCTCCTGACATTAAGAGCAGGGAGACTCAACCCCCTGATGTATTTTCTCTCCTCCATCGTGTCCAGGAGAAATCCGAGTCCATTCAGTCACCATTATCAGAAATACATAGGCTTTTGAGTACCAAGTTTGTCCACAAAAGTACAGTTTATTGCGTTTTGCCCTTGGACTTCAATGAAGTTCCTCACAATCTTGTCAAGCCCCACCCCTTAAGGAAGGAAGCTTGTGCGTTATTCCCCCTGCTTGGCCTCCCTAGCTTCTAGAGTGCTGGCTATTGGTTTGACTCAGAATTGGCAGAAATCTTAGAGCTTCTTGTGGAGGAAAAGATTGTTCCTGAGTTTATTTTGCTATATTTCCAGAATCCAGTCTACTTCTCAAAACGAATAACATTTTTAAGGGCTACAGAGAAGCATGTTGATCATTAGTGATCTCAGTGAAAGTCATTCCATGGAACAATTGGGTTTTGGTCAAATTATAGGGTTGAGGTGAGGGAAAAAAATAAAGGCCAGGAGTGTATAGATTAGTCATTCAAGATATGGCAAAACTTAAATAATTTCCTAACAGCCTGCATGTTTGACCTTTTTTAAAAGAGAAGGTTGCTTGGAGGGTTGTTGAATGTAATTGGTGTCTTTCAGCAATAGTGACCCATGTGGAGTGACGGTAACAGCATTCTCGGGCTAACTAATTCCATGAGATGCCTGAACAGTCACATATTCAGTTTCACAGTAAAAGCAATTTTTTTTCCTATGGAGTATATCTTAGGCAAAAGATAGCTTGCAAATAAAATCACTAGAAAAAACATGCAAAATTATCTCATAACCTGGGTGACATAAGCCATAGTTTTCCTCCATGAGTTTTTCTGACAAAATGCACTATTAGGTTTTATATAGATTTAGATCAACAGAATTAAGACCTGTTCTAAATTTTATTTTGCATTACTTTAACTCATTGTGTTTCTTGATTAAACCTCCTTTAAATCAAGTGGTATATGCCAAAAATGACTTCCTAATCTCAAGTATTTGTTTCCTATGATTTTGCATAGTTGAGATCTCTATTAATTACGCTCCACCCCCTCAGATTGCTAAGTTGTTTGCTTCTTGCTAAATCAAGAACCAGAGCTTTTGTGATTGGTATGAAACCTCAATTCCATTTCCCTAGATGGGTTGAATATTTTTTATGAAATAGATTAAAATTCGTGTACCTTGAAAGGAACTGTGGGTCGTGAGGCTTGGGTGGGCTCAGGGGCAGGTCTCCGCCCCTCCTCTACCCCCCCTGCCCACCCCCTCTAGCCACAGCCCCTGTCCTCTCTTTACTGGTAGCCATGCTCCCGCTGCGCTGCTCCCATGCTCGAACAGATCCAGCTCTGTTCGCATCCCGCTGAAGGCACAGAGCTATTGGGACCAGCGCCAGCAGCAGGTGCCAGCAGGGCTGGTGCTATCAGCAGGTGTGAGTGGTGGCTGCTGCCCCGATTGCCCCTCAGGAGCAGGAGAAGCCCTCAGAGGCAATTGGGGCCAGCAGCTGCCACTCGTACCTGCTGATGGCACTGAGCAATTGGGGCTGGCGCTGGGCACTGGCAGCAGGTGTAAGCGGCAGGTCTGGCAATGGCTGTGGGTGCAAGTGGGGCCATTGCTGGCAGTGGGTACAAGAGATGGATGCCAGCCCTGATTGCCCCTCAGGATCAGGGGGAGATGGAGAAGCCCTGAGGAGCAATTGGGGCCAGCAGCTGCTGATGGATCCAAGTGATTGGGCCTGCATCAAGCGCCAGCAGTGGGTGAAGGCAGCAGTTCTGGCACCAGCAGCGGGTGCGAGCACAAGGCAGGACCATGGTGCACGGGAGCAAAGAATTTTAGTAACCGCCAGAGCCTCTCCCAATGACAGCAACCAGTGCCCTGCCTTGGTCTGGTGCCCCTACTCACCTGCTCCACCATCCTGCTGTGGCTGACACCCGCCATGTTCTGCACATGCCCCCTGGTGGTCATAGCGACCCGTTGTTGGGTTGTTCCATATTTGGTCTATTTGCATATTAGGGTTTTATATGTATATAGATTTTTTTTCTTTATCTTTGAAGAGTCAAGGCAAATCTCATCACTGTAAGCAGTTATCTACTTAAGCTTATTTTGAAGTGATTTTTTTCCCCATTTTTTCTAAGTCTTTTAGGTGGGTAGTGGGTAGATACTTATTAGAGATAAATCTTGGCCTCCTTCTGTTTGGCAATGTGCAAAAAATGTTATAGGCTTTCAGTGCAAAGGCTGAAGCCAGTGATAATATACGGGTAGGAAATGATGAAATCTCCTATTGGAAAATATTGTTGCTTCGGGATAATGTTAGAGAAGTCAATGAAATTGATAGCAAACCATGGATTTAGAATTTAGAAATGGTTTTACTTCTATAACCCATGAATTTAAAATTTAGAAATGGTTTTATTTCTATATACAACTTTGGCCTTTGATTTATTTATCCTGTGTTTAGCCAATAAAGCATTTGCTTAAAACATACTTTAGGTGAGGCAGAGATTAAATACTATGACACATTTTGTGGATTTAAAAGCCTGCTTGGAAGTCTTGGAGCTTATTAGTCTTTTCTGTATAAATTTGAGGCTTTTATCATTAACAGATGTCACCTTGATTCTCTAATTTTAAATGTAAATTCTTCAGAAGGTAATGTTATGAAAACATATTAGGCTAGAAACTGGTTTGACTAAATGTCAAGATGAATATAAATTGGGCATATTGCATAGTTTGTTGGTTTGGCATTTTGTGAGTCTAACAGTTAATAGTAGGCTCAGAGAGCTGAGACTCAACATTATTTATCACCTGGCATTGTCACAACTGTAGTGACAAATGTGACATGGCTAATAAAGTATCAGTTAAAAAGGCCCATTTTAGCTGGGTAAGCTAGAGAAACATGGTGACTCCATTCATTTACAGTATTTCATGAAAGGCTAAAGAAAGGCAAAAAAAACAACAAACAAACAAATGTCTCATCTTATTCATTATAGATTCATTTTACTAAAATTATATACCTTTAGATATTTTTTAATACAGATACTCTTCCTCTTTTTGTGTGCTATTTACCAGTTTGTACTTCTATCTCTCCAAAGAGTAGCTGTGAGTCTGCATTGTTCCAAATTATGTTATAAATACCCATCTTAAAGTGATATTTCACATCATTACATTAAATATTTCACATCATTACATCACATACTAATGGACTGAAGCAGGCATGTGAATAACTCAAAGTATGATCAGTCCAGAGTCACTTACACATTGTTTGGCATAGTTGAATTAAAACACAAATCACAGAATCTGTGGGAATATATTTGATGTAAATTAACAGTAGCTATCTTTATTGCATAAAGGATTTATATAAAACAATAGAAAATACAATCTATAATAATAAAAGCATAATATGCAAGTCAACCAAATGACTAAATAGCAGAATGACCCTGTGGATGAACTTTCGGATGACCACACTATCACATGGAATGGCCCCAGTCCAGCCAAGGCAGGTGTAATGCGATTGGTTACTCTTATGCTATTCTAATCCAGACAGTATGGTAGTGTCATAAATAAAGACAAATAGGTCAATGGATCAAAATACTGTCCAGAAATAGACCTGCATAAAACGGTCAGTTGATTTTTTAAATGGCCACCAATAAATGTTGCTGGAATTGTATAAATCTATGTCACAAAATGAATACGAGCTGTTGCTCTCCCTAGATGAACTATATTCCAGGTTGTGAGTGCTAAAATATAAACCTTCTAAAAGCCAACAAAGTAGACTATTATCATGAACTTGTGTAGGAAATGATTTCTAATATATGTTAAGAAAGCACAAACCATAAAAAGGAAGTCTGATAATTAAAGTTTATAAATATGTAAAACTTCTATTTGAAAAATAGCATTCGGGGAACAAAAGAGCAAGTCACAGATAGGAAGAAAACATTCCTAACAAAATGTATTCCAACAAAAATATATTTAACAAAAGAATATATCCAGATCATAAACACTGCTATCACACAATAAGGAAAGGGTAAACTTCCCAATTAAAATTGGGAAAAGGGATTAGAATAGATAGTTTCAAAGGAACACGTCAAAAATGAATGATAAAGTTTGTAAGTTCTCAGGCACATTAAAGCCACTATTGTCAGTACACGTGGACTAACACTAATGAGACATAACCCCAAATGTCGGTGAGAATGTGAAGCAAGTGGAGTTCTCAGGCTTTGCTGGTGCGAGTCTGAAATGACCTTCGATGTGATCAAGTGGGAACCAGGAGCTTGCCCTGGTGGCTCTGCACTCCGTGGTGTCTTCCTCAGGCAGCTGTGGGGAGGGAGGGAGAACATGGGAGATATCAGAGTCCAGGTCTGCAATATGTATCTACATTCCACGAAGCATGTATCTACACTCCATTGCCCAATCTCAGTCATGTGGCTGCACTTAATTACACCAAAGGCTTGGGATTCCTGCTAGTCTAGGTGTGGGCCTAGGTACAAAGGGTAAAGGGTTTGGTGGATGTCTAATATTTAGCCATATTCACACGGCTCTTTGCTTGTGAAAGGATATGGGAGGCAATTTGTATGCCGAGAACACTAGTTTAAGAGTTTAATTGTTCGTTCCAGTAGTAAAAACGTGTTACTTAAGACAAGAAATTTAAAATACAGGGATTGAGAGCGTGGGTTTAGAATTAGGCGGATTTATTCAAATCCCAATTTCTCAGCCTAGTTGAGCTTCTAATTGAACCCGTTCACGCAGTGGACAATATAAAATGGGCAGCTATTTATACATTTACTCATTCTTAGAGATTATTTTTACCTTTGTAAAATAGAAAGCATGACACCCGCTTTTATGCATTCTAGTATTTTTCGGAAGGTCAAATGAGGTGGTATCTCTGAACGATGCTATGAAAAAGGAATTATTTTACTCCTTAGCCAACAGGGGAGTATTGATCTATGTGATGTTTACACAAAACATAAAACAGAGCCCTTTTTGAATAGCATTATTTACTTTTTTTTTTTGTAACTCATATAAATACATGTTTTTTTTTTCTTTTTCTTTTTTTAACGAGAAAATTTCCACTCCAGTGATGTGTTCCTAAAAACATGCAAATGAAGATTGAGACTAGGCCTGGACTCTGATTGCTTTGTTCTCTTCTCTCAGCTTTTTGGCCCAAGATCAAAGTCTCCTCTACCAAAGTAACCTCATATCTCCCTGATGCCAAGTTCAAAAATGTATCGGTGCATGCCTTCTCTGACAGCTATTTCCAGCCCCTGAAAGGAGCAAACTAATCTCCTGAAACCCCATGCAGAGCCAGGATTCCCACAAGAGTAGTCTGGGATCTCTGCTTTATGCCCCAAGTGACTTATCTACATTGATGGCATAGACGTTTTAAAAAGAGAAATCATTATTAATTAACAATTAAAAACTCCCAATGGCAATTTCTTTTATGTCTGAATAAATGCCCCCCCCCCCCTGAGGAATTCCTTAATTTACAGATGTTTTCTTTTTTAAAAAAATTAGATATCAGCTCTTGTTTAAATTGCTATTTCTCCCCTAAATATTCTGAAATGTAATTGCAGACGTGTTCAGACAATTCTAATTCTAATGTTTGATTGACATTGGGTTCCTTAAGGTATGATTATTGGAATTTGTAGCTCTTAACCCTAAAGAGAGGCTATATCTGAGGTTGCCATTAATAACTGCCTATGGCTTAGTTTTCAATAAATTTGACCAATTCTTGTCAGATGTATGTATATTTCCAGAATGTATTTCTAATTGGTAGTAACATGCTGGTGATCGTATTTCCTTAAGGCATAATTTCTTTGCCTTAATGCATTGAAATGTGTTCAGCAAACCTATATTAAGTTTGTAAGTTATATTGATTTTTAAGTTGTGCATTTTTATGTTGATGCTCTTCTTCAGTTTCTGTTTTCAAGTTAGCAGAGTGTTCCTTTTTAATTTGACTGCAGCTGAAAGCTTTCCTACTCCATTCCCCTGATGGCTTTAGGTGCTGTTCTCCGCATCTTCTTAAGTTACAGTGTGAAGAACTGCAATGATGTCCTAGGGCAGGAGCCATTGTCTGATATTTGTACAGAAACCCTCTCATGATGCACCTCATTCTCTAGTTCTAATAAACTGTTCCTTGTTCCCAAGCAGCAGTCACAGTTCATTTTCAGACCCCACCCTCGTCCTTTCTAATTACCTTACAGCCCAGATTATTTGGGTAGGTGGCCTTTTCCATATCGCACTTTCCTTTAATCTCTAAATAGCAGTAATCTCGAAGACTTATTCTATATGATGATAAGAAACCCAATACTTAGTGTTTTTTTTAAAATTCTTGTATTATTATTTATTTTATTTTTATTTTAATCTCTTTTTTAGGGTTTTATTTATTTTTTCTTTATTGATTAAAGTATTACATGTGTTCTTACCAGATATTCTCCCATTGCTCCCCCACCCCACTTGCTCATGTCCTCTCCCCACTGTTGTCTGTGTCCATTGGTTACGTTTAGATGCATGCATACAAATCCTTTGGGTGATCTCTCCCCCTCCCCTCCACCCTCCTCTGCCTTCTCTCTGAGGTTTGTCTGTCTAATCGATGCTTTTCTGTCTCTGGATCTATGAGTATTCTTGAATCCCACAGATCTGTTCTGATTGCTGCTCATCTATCACTTTAGACCAGGTGCCTCTCCCACTGTCTCTAATAATGTAATTGTATCAATCCTGTCTTAGCTTCTTGCTTTCCAGTTTGATGCAAACTATATACACAGGCTCTACATTAGTCCATAAAGCACAAGATCTCAAGTTCAAAAACCTGACTGAGACCTCTGGAAACTGATGCTAAAGTGAAAATCTAAAACTGAGGCATTAGTAATGTCTACTCACAGAGAGTTTCATTGGCCTTTCCTCTAGAAACCTAAAGAATGGCCATGAGAAGAAGGTATTCTGGCAAAGTGGAAGAGATTAAACTGCTCACAAAACCGTTCTTATCCTGCCTCACTCACATTTTCTGGAGTTCTCAGCACAGTGTCTGAACATAATGACACCCAATGAGCGGAGGCCATTTTTCTGGCCCAATCATTGCTATTTTATACTCTGAATAATCTAGCTAACTCTATTTTCATTGACCTGTGGAATGGAAGCAAAAGCATGGCATGAGTTCAGTCATTATTATTAGTTCCTGTATTATGACCATTATTAGTTTTCTCTTAGGCATTATTGCACTCCTCCAAACAAGAGTTCTCTTTTTATAGGATGCTTATTTCTGGAACAATGCAGAAAAGAAGGCAAAAATTAAATTTACATAATAATTTCTGCTCACACTAAAATAATCTTTTATGTCATCAAATAAAATATTGTATTATTCATTTATTGAGCATATTATCTCTGTGCCAGTCATTTTTGTAAGTGCTGGAAATGAAATGATGATCAGAAGATGAGTATAGTCTCTTCCCTTATGAAGCATAGAGTTTGCAATCTAGTGGGAATTGTAGGCTATTCATTAATGAATAGCACAAATTAAGATATGATGTTTCACAAAGGAGAAGAAATAGAGGCTATGAAAGCAAATAATGCAAGATTGGGCCAACAAAAAGGTCAGGAAAGGCTTTCATCTTAGTACAAAGCACTTTCATATGACATGTCTCTGGCCTTCATACAGCTAATACACACATAGCTTGTATATGTGCCTAAAAGTGTCATTCAGGTAGTCCCTCTCAGAACAGATAGAGTTCATCACAAAGACAGATTCTACTTTTTACTTCTGATGCCATTAAATGATCAGAAGTATTGGTGTTAAAATTCTGAGGAAGGAGGGGGTGGTCAATAAATTATTTTCTCCCTCCATGTTTTGGAAGGAAGTGTTTAGTAGGCACAGAAATCCAACACATAGAGTTCTAAATAACAGCTGTATTATTGGTAAAATATAGACTGGATTACATAGCATACTTGATGTCAGATTGAGCTTTCAATATTTCCCTATGGAACTAAACTTGGCCACCCCATCAGGTAGAGCTGGACAAGTGCAGGCTTCCTGCCTAGGACAGAGCCCGCTATTCTAGACTTACCACAAGGTGGGAAGCAGAAAAAGAATGTACAATGTCTTTTAATTTAAAACAGAGTGAGAAGCTCAAGTGAGTGGGAAGGGAGGAGACAGGCAGGAGTGCCATTCTAGTGTGATTCTATTAGAAATAAGAGCCCTGAGGGATGGAAGCCCCTTGCACCTCAACCACGTTCTTTTTATACTCTTAATCTTTAACAACCAGCCTGTGGCTCACCAGAGTTGAGCCTGGCCCATATGAAAGAAGACACTGTTGGGGTGTAGGAAGTCCTGCTCTTTACTTACAAAGTTAAGAAAGGTGCTGCTTCTTTGTTAAGCTGGTGGGGAATTTAATTTTACTTCTGAAGTTACATTGTCCAATATAGTAGCCATTAGCCACATGTGGCTATTTAAGTTCAAATGAACTAAAGGCAAATTAATAAAATTCAGTCCCTGAATAACACTAGGCACATTTCAAGTACTCATAGCTTAATGTAACTAATAGATGCACCCTAGAAAAGAGCCTATTAGAACATATTCGCACCTTCTAGAGCCATGTATTAGATAGCAGTACTCTAAAGGGCATTGAATTAGGTTGGTATTGTGTATTAATGAATTCCAGAACCTTACTGTGCCCTAAGCTAAAAATCTACTCAGTGTTTATTTTTCATGCCTAGCTACATGTCTAATATATTTGATCAAAGTTGTATAATTGTAACATAAAACAACTTAAAGATGCTCTACTAATATGCAAATAGTTTTTTTAATGCTATAAAACCACTAACAAAGGAGAAATTATATATGAAGTTAAACCCAAATAAATTAAACTTTGAAATTTCTCTTCTCTTGATTTCTCATTCTGTTCAGTCTCAGCTCAGAGGGTCCACTCAGAAGCTTGGGTAGAATTGGTTTCTGCCTAAACCAGTTTGGCTCAGTGGATAGAGCTTCGGTCTGTGGACTGGGGGGTCCCAGGTTCAATTCCACTCAAGGGCATGTACATTGGTTGCAAGCACATCCCTGGTGGGGGGAATGCAGAAGGCAGCTGGTCGATGTTTCTCTCTCACCAATGTTTCTAGCTATCACTCTCCCTTCCTCTCTGAAAAAAATCAATAAATATATATTTTTAAAAATATATTTTAAAATATATTTTAAAAAAAGAACTGGCTTCCTCAGTGCTTGTAGCCGTCAGTCCTGTGATGACCATATGTTCTAACACATATTTTTCTGGTTTCCTGTTTCAATTTTTTCAGGCCTTAAGTATTTTCTATCTCTTTAGGGACAGCAGAAATATTTTATTTTGCATCATGTTTTCTAAAGGATAATGATCTACCTCTAATATTCATTCCTCATACTGATCCCTCACACTTTGGAGGAAGACTCGGATGAAGATTAAATCATTTAATGGCTTCTTAAATTGGATCTTTTTGTTCTCTGCTTCACATAACACAGGTACAGTTTGCTGCATTGAGTATCATCTTTCTTTTTTATTTTGGTCCAATCATGTGATTTTCTAACACACTCTTCTGAATTTTTATTAGAGGGGCTCTTAGAGTGAGTGATACATATCAAGTCATCTATTTCTGGATATACCAAAAGCATCTAATAGTCATACAAATTCATTTATCATCATCTCTCAGAATATGATAACATTCTCTCAGCAGTATTTTGTCATCCGATTATAGAAATCTAACACAGGCCCAGATGAGCTGTATTATCCTCCTGCTTGAATTTTCTTTAGTGTGTCTCTTCTAAATTGTTCCTTCATTTGAAGTCATAGTTCACAAAGATCTTGATACATTCCATTAGGGTGCTGGTGTGCTGGCAAACTAGATCTCTCAAGGGAAAAGAAAGGAAAACAGGAGGTCCTAATTTTTCATGTTTGCCCATTTTTCAGGTATAAATACTCCCACTGCAGCTAATTTCATGCTACTAATGGATGTCACACAGTGCATATTTGGTGGAGACATGGCTCTCATGGGCTGGATGACCTTCTTCAGCATTAAACACTGCCTCCCGGAAGTGCATCATCAGACTTCCTGTCATCTACAATTATGGAGCCTCATTGAAAAGGCCCAATGGCAACCTGTGTTTTTGACACCAATTTTTGTGTCATTGTTGCTCAAATATAACTCCAGTTTCTGAAATTTCTTTCTAGAGTCATCTAGACATTCAAGGTGTGATTTTCCTATTGCTCCCATCATGAACTCTGCAAGAACTTATATCTCAAAACCTGATTAGATCTCTCTCCCCTAGGGGAAGTTATTCTGGTCTGTTCTTTGTATTTTATTGTTTTATTTTTATTTTTTATTTTACCACAGTTCTTATTATTAATTTTTAAAATCTATTCTTAGTTCTTGACCTCCTTCTTTTGGCCTCAGTGCTTAGGGCTTCAATTGGCCTTTCTAAACCATTAAAGCAAGATGATAATGAGACAGTGTTTTTAGGCATAGGCCTTGACCATAATACATTCTAATAAATTACCATAAAAATGCTAACTTTTATGGTTAGATTAGTGTATCATTATTTTATTCTGCATGTCTACCATTTTATGGTGGTCTAGTGCATAGGAAGTCATCTTAGGGTGAGTATGTAGTGTCTCCTAAAATCTTTTATTTTGAAAAAGCAGCCTGTCAGATGTAGTCTGTCCTTTTTTCCAGAACCCTAAGTCCCAAGTGTTCTCTTTGAAAGACCATAATCACCAGTTTGCTGAGTCTCCAACTGTCTCCTTTCCTTTGATATATTGAAAAAAAAAGTGTTTTTATCTGCTTTGACATTCCTTGAAAGATTATCTTGTAAGTTGTTTTGGTAAAAAAAAAACACACAAACATTTCCTTGTAAGGGTTGATCTGGAAGCTATTTGGAAAGTTTCCCTGTCATCCTCACTCTGCTTGTCTTTCCAGGTTTTGAAAGATGATTTGTAACACGTGATAATTTATGGCATTTCACTGGTATTGTTTACTGCTTGTGCATGAAACCATTTGAAAGAGCAAAATTTCATATCTATATTAGCTCAAAATTGATAGAGCTGGTTGAAGTTTGAACAAGGAAAACCATGTACTTTCCCCTGACAATGACATTGTTATTTCCCTTTCTTAGCCATGCCTATGGTTCCCACCCACAGCATGCATTTTTCCTGGGCGGCTCAGAGGAAGGGGTTTGCTAAGCAATCACCAAGATTCTTATAGGCTATTGACTTTCTCTATTTTAATTTAACAAGATTTCCCAACTAGTACCTACACATTACTCCCATATATCTCTTCCTGTAACATTTAATGATTTCTTATGTTTCCTCACCCTCGTGAGGGTACTAAAGGTAATGCTATTGTGATGATTATGACTTTGGGGCTCCTCACAGTCATCTCTTTCATGACTTCCTATCCACTATATCACACCAAATGGAATAGATGTTCCCTTCTTGAGCAATTTTAACTACTTGTTCTAAGAAATGGATCTCAGTTCTTTCAAAAACTTCCAGTGCTATATCATATGCCTGTCAGTTTATGTGTGGGTAATTAAAAACCACTGAAATCACTGTGTCTTTGTCTGAAATGTTATTTAATAGTTATATCTGAGATTCAGCAGATTGAGTCTTAACGTTTTTTCAAAAGCTAATGAAACCAACTCAACAGGAGCTTTTCAAAAATGCAGAAGACCCCAGTTATATTGACTGAGACTCTTGAGTCCCCAAGAAATTCTGGTATGTAAAATATTTAAAAACAACTGGTTTAATGTATAAATCTGGTTACTTATTCAGACATTTGCTCAATAACATTTTACCTTTTACCATATAAAAAGAGATATGGTAGTATATAGAATAAAAGCAATAGATTAATATAGTCATATATAATAATTAACTATGTAACAAGCCACAATAACATAAATGATATGGGAATTTTAAGGGGAAACAATATTCTTCCTGGCATGTAGAAGAAATCTGCAGAAGCTCAGAAGAGGAGTCGTTTCGGAATCACTGAGGCAAATCATGTAGAGAATTATCAAAGACTGGAAAGGACAAGATCATAAAATGTCCTGAAGGTCAGTCAGAGGAGTATTTTGATCTTTTATTGTGAGTATAAAAATAACACCCCTAGAAATTCCCTTTTCTTTTTATGACTCTGGCCCTAAAGATATTTCTGATGCTTCTGATCCAGGATTACATTTTTCCTGGACCCCTGTTGTCTGTCCTCCCTAAAGTACTTGCAGCTTGTAATCACCAAATTCTTCTGATTATCCTCTTGTCTTCACCTGTTTCTGTTGCCAAAGATTTACCAAAATCTTTACTTTCAAATCATTTTACTTACTTCATTCTTTAGGCATCTGAGATTTGTATAAACAAATGTATACAGTCTGTCTTGGACTCAGTGACTCTCACAGTCTTTTTAAAAATATATATATATTTTATCGATTTCATAGAGGAAGGGAGAGGGAGAGAGAGGTAGAAACATCAATGATGAGAAAGAATATAAATACTGGAAGTGCTAGCCATAGTGATCAGACAACAAGAAGAAATAAAAGGCATCCAAATTGGAAAAGAAGAAGTAAAACTGTCCTTATTAGCAGGTGGCATGATACTATACACAAAAAACCCCCAAAGATTCCATACAAAAACTACTAGACTTAATAAATGAATTAGGCAATGTAGCAGGATACAAAATCAATGGGCTTTTTATATACCAATAATAAACTCACAGAAAGAGAAACTAAAAAAAAATCTCATTTACCATTGCACACACACACAAAAAAATAAAGATACCTAGGAATAAACTTAACTAAGGAGGTAGTAGACCTGTATTTGGAAAACTACAGAACATTGAAAAAGAGATAGAGGAAATTATAAACAAATGGAAGAACATACCATGTTCATGGAGTAGTAGAATCAACATCATTAAAATATCCATACTACCCAAAACAATCTACAGATTGAATGCAATCCTCATTAAAATACCAGCATCATATTTCAAAGACCTAGAACAAACTCTTCAAGAACTCATCTGGAATAAAAAAAAGACCCCAAATAGCCACAACTATTCTGAGAAAGAAGAACAATGTTGGAGGGATCACAATACCAGATATCAAGCTATATTCCCAAGCAACAGTTCTCAAAATTACATAAGAATAGACATATACACCAATGGAGCAGAACAGAGAACCCAGAAATTAACCCAAGCCATATGCTCAATTAATATTTGACAAAGGAGGCAAGAGCATACAATGGAGTCAAGGCAGTCTCTTCAATAAATGGTGTTGGGAAATTCGATCAGATACATGCAAAGAAAAAAATATGAAACTAGATCACCAACTTACACCATACACAAAAACAAACTAAAAATGTCTAAAGGATGCCAAAACCGGTTTGGCTCAGTGGTAGAGCATTGGTCTGCAGACTAAAAGGTCCCGGGTTCGATTCCGGTTAAGAACATGTACCTTGGTTGCGGGCACATGCCCGGTAGGGGGTGTGCAAGAGGCAACTGGTTGATGTTTCTCTCTCATTGATGTTTCTAGTTCTCTATCTCTCTCCCTTCTTCTCTGTGAAATATCAATAAAATATATTTAAAAAAAAGAAAAAAAAATGTCTAAAGGACTTAAATGTAAGATGGGAAACCATAAAAATCTTACAATACTCCATAGGCAGCAAAATAACAGGCATTTGTCATAGCAATGTCTTTACTGATATAGTTCCTAGGGCAATGGAGACTAAGGAGAAAATAAACAAATGGGACTACATCAAAATAAAAAGCTTATGCACACCAAAAGAAACCATCAACAAAACAATAAGAAAGTGCACTGAATGGAAGAATATATTTGCCAATGCTATTTCAAATAAGGTTTTAATCTCCAATATTTACAGGGAACTCATATAACTTAACAAAAGGAAGATAAATAATCCAATCCAAAAATTGGCAAAGGACCTAAATATAGACTTTTCATAAGAGAACCTACAAAAAGCTGAGAGACATATGGAAACATGCTTAAAGTCACTAATCATCAGAGAGTTGCAAATCAAAACAACAATGAGATACCATCTCACACCTGTCAGAATGGCTATCATCAACAAAGGACAAGTGCTGGCGAGGATATGGAGAAAAAGGAATCCTAGTGCACTGCTGGTGGGAATGCAGACTGGTGCAGCCACTGTGGAAGACAGTATGGAGTTTCCTCAAAAAGTTAAAAATGGAACTCCCATTTGACCCAATAATCCCACTTCTAGGAATATATCCCAAGAAGCCAGAAACACAAATCAGAATGAATATATGCACACGTATGTTCATAGCACAATACAATAGCTAAGATTTGGAACAGCCTAAGTGCTCATTAGCAGATAAATGGATTTAAAAATTGTAGTACATTTACACAATGGAATACTATGCCACTATTTTAAAAAAAGAAACTTTTACCATTTGCAATAGCATGGATGGAACTGGAGAGCATTATACTAAGTGAAATAGGCCAGTCGGAGAAAGATAAATATCACATGATCTCACTCATATGTGGGATATAATGATCAACATAAACTGATGAACAAAAATTGATCCGGAGACTAATGGCAGGGGATGGGGTGGTTAGAGATCAACCAATATGCATGCATATTAGCGTAACCAATGGACACAGACACTGGGGCGGTGGGGGCTAGCCCTTAGGGGTGGGAGTGGCCAAAGGGGGTCAATTGGGAAAAAAGAAGGCATATGTAAAACTTTAGATAATAAAATAAGTAAATAAAAATAAATAAATATAAATAAAATAAGTATATTTTTATTGAGTTCAGAGAGGAAGGGAGAGGGAGAGATAGAAACATCAATGACGAGAGAGAATCATTGATTGGCTGCCTCCTTCCCATATCCCCCACTGGGGATGAAGACCACAATCTGGGCATGTGCTCTGACTGGGAATGGAACTGTGACCTCCTTTTTCATATCTTGATGCTCAACCACCGGGCCACAGTCTTTAACTATAGAGAACTGTGATGGAGATGGCAGAGATCCTGGCTCTCTTCCAAGGTACAAATCATGTGATACTTCCAGATCTGCTCCATAAAGTTCTCCCATGTCATCCTCATTCGCTCCCTATTCTAGTCTCCTTGCTTGGTGCTCATATTCAGGTTGCCCTCAAGATGGTGGGTCTCTCTCAGCCTTAGTTCCTGAATGACTTCATAAAGCTGAACTCCTTTCCTGCCCCTTCAGCCAAAAATTGGATCAATGAATTAATAATTTAAGCAAGTGACTGAGATTTCATGATTAACTATTACAAAAGCTAGTATTACCACAACTTATACAAGAACCCAGTATGTTTTGAACAAGTAAATCAGAGGAAAGGACTTTCAGTTAATGTAGACACAGGTTTTGTCAATTATTAATGTCTATGGATTCTTTCTGTATTTTGGGGGGGGATGATGGGAATTCTTATCTGTGAGTTTGGAACATATAGATCTATTGGCTTCTAACAGCAGAAAAAATGCAAACTTCATGGCAATCAAGGGAAAACTAATGATGATGTACTTTTGATTTGAATTACACTTAATACTTCTCTTGTTTGTTGGTTAAAACCAAATCTTACATACAAATGACATGGTATTGCTTATTAGTTTGATTTTACTTTCTTTGTATAGCTATTGACATAGGGATTGGATTCTTTATTAGAAATCAAATCATCAACTGTTGAGTTTACATTATTCCTAAAGGGACAGAGGGATCTGAATTTTATAGATTATATGGAATTTAATAGCAGAATCAAGACTTAGAATACTTAGAATCAGTATTTCTAGATTTCCAGTTATGTACAATGTTCACTGTTCCATTTTGGCTAGCTTCTTCAAGAAAAAACAAAGACATAGATGAGTTTTCCTTCCAAAACATTAATATTTATATTTTTCATTGAGATCCAAATTTCATTTAAAACTATGGACCAGTGCAATTTTGTTTTCCTTTGATGGGAGTCAAAGAAATGATGAGTTTGTGATCTGAAGAGAAGATACAGTGCCTCTGATTTAGCAATTCACATCTCTGCGTTGGAGCAACATGTTACCCAGGGAAATGACAGACTGATGCAGAATCAAAGTATCACGTGTGTGGAGTAGATATAGAGGTCTTTTGAATTGGGTTACTATGCAATGATTCCAAGGCACTGATATTGGATATCTAAAATAGGAGTATGAAGAATACCAGATGTTGCAGATACAGGGGGAAAAAAAGAAAGTTTCAGAAATAGGTACTTGGATTTAGTATTAAAGAATAACTTTCTAGCAGTCAAAGCTTTGAAGAAATATAATATCTCATTTTCTTCCTAAGATAGTGAACTATTGAGCTCAATATTACTGAACATGACAATTTGGTCAGGATATGAAACATAGATGACTCAAATGATAGGCAATTGATCACAATGATCTTTGCAGTCCCCTTCTGGCTTGAGATTCTGAGATATGCATGTAAACTGTCACTTAATGCTATAAATTGGTGATGATATTCACCAGTCAGATTTTTTAAATGTCTCATCTTCCCTTTCGTAAGTAACACTTGCTTTTATAAAGCATTGGAGAAAATTGAAAAAGGTTTAAAAGTAAAAATTTCACTGGTTTTGCCATCTGTACCATCAGTGTTCAGAGCTGTACACAGAATAGACTTAAGCTAGTTGAAAGAGAAAAGGAATTAATCTAAAAACATTATGCTGGGCCAACTTTTCTATTAGGCATAGTAGACAAAATGCCAATGACCTGCAATGCCTTTAGGGGTCCATGAAAATGTTTTCATTTTTTTTAAGAACTAAAGAAAAAATATTGGGGTGAAAAATTTCATTACACAGTATTATTATATCTATCTTTATATCAGTGCAGTTATAAACTCTATATGCACATATACTACTGTGTGTGTGTGTGTGTGTGTGTGTGTGTGTGTGTGTGTGTGTGTGTGATGGGAAAAAGGGCTGCTAAAGGCAAAAGTGCATAGAATCCATTAAAGTCTTAATGACCAGAAGCTCAGACTTGGAGGCAACCCAACCAATGTCTCAGGAGCTCCAAGTGTAACCACACACATCTGAGCACCACTCCAGCATACACACCCAGTTACTGATGCTGGCACAGGTGCCACCGCCCACACTGCTGATGTGGGCCTGATGCTACATACTGTGCCTCCAATGCCTCTGGGAGCTAGCAAAGATGTCAGCTTTTGGAATGGATCATCAGAGAGATTCTGAGAAGCACGTGCTTTTGAATTGAAGCCTGGTACAACATTATCTTACCAGAAAAGTCCAGGTCTTACACTTCCACCCAAACATTCTCAACATACACCTGCTCGGGATAACTTAGGCTCTTAACATGTAATGAAGACTGAGAAGTCTGTTTCTGGCATCCATCGAATGATGTGTAAACTTGTAAGATGTGATATTTTCCAAACATAGGGGTTGTGTCCCAAAGACTCCAAAAAGCTAGAAATCTACCAATCAAAGACTACTGCCCACACATTGATATATTAGTATCTAGACTATCTGAAATGCATAGGTTTTATTTCTGTTTAATAGTTTAAATATCAACCATAGCTGCAATTACTGAATACTTATATGATAGGTACTCTTAACACTTTGAATAATCTAATTTGATTTTTAATGAAAATAGCATTTTAATATAGGTAATATTGTTACTATCCATTTTATAAACAAGGAATCTGAGGCTTAAGAAGACTAAGTCACTTGTTCATGGAGATAGAGTTAAGTATTAGTGAAGGTGAGATTTTATGCTGAGTCTTAACCACCATACAATGCCTGTTATATATCAAATATACAACTTTAAATCCTGCTTTTCACATTTAACATTTTGGAATAAGCCTTTAAAATATGAACTTTAAGCTCTTCTTTTTAATGCTGACATAATATTTCACCAAATTGTTATAACAATATTTTCAAACATTTCTCTATTATATTTAGTCTATATCTATATTTAAATAATACCTAACTTTAAATAATACATTTAGCATTACTTCCCTACAATAGAATCTCAGAATTGGCATAGTAATCTTAGATCAAAGGGTATAAAAACATTTTTTGAGAAGACTACCATACTGTAGTTTACTTTAATAATGAAGAAATAAGCTCATTAATCCATTGATATATTTAACACATTTATTGCATTCCTCCTATGACCTGGGCGTGGTACCCGTGATGCCATTATGAATATTTGAGTCACTTTCCTAAAGGTTATGGTTTAGAGGCTGTTAAACTGGGGTGTGACAGAAATGAGCACCTTGTGTAAATTATATGTGGTGAGAATGCCTCCTAGATTTTCTTCTTAGAGCTCTTAGGAGTTGTAGGAAAGTGACACGCAGAGCAATATCAAAATGACATAACATGAACATTTTTTTCTTTTTAGCCAATTGGTTAGATGAGATATTGTTGATCACTGTTTAATGGCTACTTCCTTGAGTACTAATGAAGTTGGACATTTTCCCATATGTCCATTGTTAAGTTTCCTCATTAATAAGTTGTGAAGTATGCTTTGATATTTTGGTACTTATTATTTATAGAGGGCAAATTTTTGGTCTATTGCATTTGTTATAAATAATTGTAATCTTCTTTGGTTGAAACATTTTTTTAAAACTCAGGTTAAGTTATTATTATTATTTTTTAATGTAGTATAATCTGCCAGGCATTTTCTTTCTAAACTTTTTTTTAGAAATTTTAAGCTTCAGAAGTACACTTGACCTCTCCAAACACACACACACACACACACACACACACACACACACACACACACACACACAAATAATCAGTTACAGTTCTCTTTATTTTTTGTGTTCTATTTTATTTGTATTTAATTCCTTGATACATCTGAGAATAAAAGGAGCATAACCCCAGGGAACAGTACAGCTGCTCTTTGAGCCTGCTCGTGCTCTCTCACTCTCTCTAGGAGTGTACTTTCACTTTAATTAATTTTGCCTTCAATGCTGTGTATGTGTCTCTGAATCCTTTCCTGTGACACCTCAAAGAATCTTCTTCCTCTCCTGACACCTCATGATTCCTTCAGGCTGGGTGATTTTCTGGAAGAACTCCTACAGAAAAGCTGTTATATTTATAGCCATGCTTGTAAATTACAGCTAAAGGAAACAGATTCAAGTCAGCAAATGGAAACACACATAAAGTAAAAACCCAACTGCGAACTCTTAGGTATCACTTCCTGGTGGAGTTACATGGGGATGTACTTAATTCTCTCAGCAACCATACCTGCGAAGATGACTGAAGTGTGGTCATCCAGGGAAGCTCAACTGAGCTTTGGTCCTAGAGTTTTAGTGGGGGTCACTTGTACCTTTATTAGGGGTCAGTCACATAAGCTTTCAGTGCTAGAGGGTTGACCTCAGCCATTCCAACTTCAGACTCCAGCTCCCCCAAGCAAAACACAGGTGCTCACCATAAATATATCTGGTCAAAGTGGAACAGCATAGACCACAGCCTCAGGTACACAAAAACTCTACCAGGCAGACTATTCCAGAGCGTATCTTCCAGGAGTGGATGGCAGGCCTTTCTTTGGAATGTGCAGGGTTTGCCTAACGTGGAACTGCTGAGGTAACCCTGGCCTTTCCGGTGGTTATGAGGAATAAGTGAGTTAATCCATGTAACTTAGGATAGGGCTGGCTCATGTAAGCAAATAAGGGTCAGCTATAATTCCTTCCGGTGGTGTTCCGTGAGCTGAATGAAGCAGGTTCATCTGGAATGCAAAGAATTATCCCTGTTCCATGGATCTTATGCTGATGATGTAAGTCCTCAAGTTTGGAACGATAGCCATAACCAGCATGGTATGTTAGCTAGGGATGCTTTTGTAAGAGAACTTCCCAGTGAAACACCGGCCCTAACGTTGTGTCCTTCTGTCCTTCACAGAGCTCTGAAATCAGCAAAGCAAAAACGAAGAGCGGAGCTGTTTGAGGAATACAAGAGAGCAGGTAAAAGAGTGATTCTCAGTAACTGGTACATAATATTCATTTAGATGGAAGATTAATTCAATCTTATAGCCCCTATTATTTAAAAAATATTTTGCAAAAAAATACCAGTTTGTTGTCTTAGAATATATGTGACTGCATGTTATGGGTGGCTGACCATATTCTAAAGATGGACAGATTTCCATGACTACATTAATCAATGTCAAGGGTTTTCGTTAGGCTAGGCCTAGACATAAATGTGAAGGAATTAACCAATTATTATTATTTATTATTAAATCAGCACATATTTATTAAAGGCTTGTTAAATGGCAAACAGTCCTCTGTGAGATATTTGGTGATTTTATGGTACTGATGGGCATCGTCTTGTCCTGACTCCTGGCGCTTACAGTGGAGATGACTTGAAATAAACAAGTAGCTATCAATGTGTGAGTGAAAACTGTGATTAATTTTGGGAGGAGAAATAGCAGAGTTCTATGGGAAAACATATTGGGTGGTGAGGGAGGAGTCTACTGTGGACCGGCTACGCACAGAGTATTTTTCTGGAAGATGTCATTGATCTAAGAGTTGAAGTGTGAGGAAGAGAGACCTAGGCAAATGAAACAGCATTGAATAAATAAAGTGATTGAAAAAAAGGGGACAGTAGCTGTAGCAAAGTTTCAGAGGTAGAGAGAGACATGGGAGGAAGCTGGGTGGAAAATAGGATGAGAATGAATATGGGAACTAGCCTAAGCTTAGGGCCTTAACGGCCATGGTAAGGGACCAGCTCTGCCTGGCCACTTCCTGCCCTTGGCATTTTAGTGTGGTGTTATCTGGTCTTCTCTACTGGTCCCCAGATTATAGATGCTTTTAAATCTATCACCCAACCCGAACTTCTTTCATCTCCTGCCAAAGCATGGGGTAGAGGTGTTATTCTGCAAAGAGGTTCTCAAATGTGTTCATTCCTCTGGACACTGATTCCATGACGTGTTCTGCATAAAATGGTTTGGGGTCAAGAAAGTTTGAAAATCTCTGAATACTGTAACACTCTCAGGAGCTTTAAATGCAAATTAACATATTATAGGTTCCGGGAAGTTCTAAAATAAATACATATATGATATAGGTATACATATGTGTATGTGTCTGTGTGTGTGAGAACAATAATTTTACTTGAGAGTTCACAAAGTTATTGCCAGGTTAACTAGGAAATATTTTAAAAAGTTTCTTTCTTGGGCTAAAACCGGTTTGGCCCAGTGGATAGAGCGTCGGCCTGCAGACTAAAGGGTCCCAGGTTCGATTCTGGTCAAGGGCATATACCTTGGCTGCGGGCACATCTCCGGTAGGGGGTGTGCAGGAGGCAGCTGGTCAATGTTTCTATCTCATTGACATTTCTAGCTCTCTATCTCTCTTCCTTCCTCTCTGTAAAAATCAATAAAATATATTTTTTAAAAGTTTCTTTCTTGGAACTATGTGTTTTAAGAGGTACCTTATACTATTGAGGCTGGTCTGCTTTAAAGAAATTGACTTATTTTATGGCTTTGCACATTAAATTACGAGAGTAATTTTCTGGAATCTAGATAATTCAAGCCACAAAAAAGTCCGTTTGCTTCAATGGTTTAGCTTTTTCAGGCAGAAGATTTTTCATGACCTGAATTATATGGTGAATTGCTTCAAAGTCTGATTATACTTTACATGTGACAATAGAGCCTTAAGTACCAATAAGGAGCACTAGAGTAAGAGCTTACTAAGTAATTTTCAATATCAATATTAGTAATATTTGTTCTCTTAGACAAAGGAAAACCACAAAAAAATACAGTTTGCATCTCAGCAGCTCTGAATCATTCCTTTCCACTGAAAAGGCTGATTCTTCTTGATCTGTAAAATTTTCATAAGTTAAAAAAGAGTTAAAGTGAGAAAAATGACTTGGGATAATGCCTATGTGGCACCTGGGAATGATATGATTTGATATAAAATTCGGAGATTTTGTATTTGAAGTAATAAACATTGCAAGGCCCAGAGTATAAGAGTCAACCTATGCTTATTTCAGAAAAAAGGTACTTAGAATCTGTGATGGAAAGGGCATTGATTATTCAAAATAAATTCAATATCTTTCAATTCAGTTTACTATTATTCAAAACTGAAAAAAAATCCCTAGGATTTCATAAATTAGAAGGGGAAAAAAGCCTGTTTCATCCCCCAGAAAGACAAAAGACAGCTGTCTCTTAATTACTACTCTTGCCATTTGCTTTCTGTTAGAAATGTGTTTCAAATTTGGAATCTAATTAGAAATCTTAACTGAAAATAGATTAAAAAAGAAAAACAAAGAAAAAAGCAAAAGACCAACATGGAACATAGGAATAATGAGATAAATAGAAATGGTAATATTCCAGTCAAATTGGATAATCACCTATGTTAAAATGAGTTGGCCGCTGGGGCCATGAAGTTGAAGTAGAACTTTCACTGTTTCCTCTTTCAGGAGGAATTTTCTCAACCAAATGTCAAGTCTTTTTAATCTCTATACATTGTAATTTTCCGGGGTCATATTTTGCTCTGTTGTAAAAACAGTGTTTTTAAAGTTTTGAGAACTGAGTTAAATCCCAGCCCCTTACCTTGTTCCCTATCTGAACAAATTTTCTAATTATTCACAATATCAATAAACTCATCTCTACACAAGAATTTCTAAATCCCATTTTGCAATGTGGTTTCTTTCTGATTTATCTTTTGACAGGACACACTGACCAGTATGTAGTAGCAGATCTAGATATATTAAGGTCTAGAAAGGAAGAAATGAAGAAACTAAAAAAGAAACAAAGCTAAATTTGAGGATATATCCTATCTAATAAAGAAGGAATATGCTAAGTGACCCTCACACCATTACAAAGATGGCAGTGCCCACAGCCAATAAGGAGGGAATATGCTAATTGACTACCTGCTCCTCAAAGATGGTGGTGCCCACAGCCACAAGGTGGTGGCACCCAGTCCCATCAGCCCCGCTGGGGCAGCAGATATATGGCAAGCTCCCCAAGCTCCATACACCTGCCTCCAGAGTCCCCCAGTCTCCTCAGCCCCCAGCCACCCAGGGCCGGCCCAAGGCACTGGCAAGCCTTGGATGGTGGCTGCCTAGCCACCCAGGGCTCATGTAACCAGGGATGGCTGAGGCTTACTCTGCCGGTAGTGGCAGCAGCAGAGGTGTAATGGGGAGTCACCTTCCACTGATCACCAGGTCACCTCCCACCCCTGAGGGCTCCCGGACAATAAGAGGAAGCAGGCCAGGCTGAGGGACTCCCCCTCCAATGCATGAATTTTCATGCACTGGGCATCTAGTATTATAATATCAAGCACAGACTATTGCAAATAATAAACTCGTAAAGTTTATTATTTGCAATAGTCTGTGCTTATTTATTCTGTACCCTGTAGGCAAAACTTCATATCCTGGTACTCAAGCTATTTTTTTCTCATAGCTATTTTGGATTCTCTCTCCACATTGTCAACCCCACTTAAGGGCATAGAGACATATTATTTATGAATTACAACACTTCATATGCTGCTAGGCACGATAGTTGCTCAATTAGCACTATATTTGTTTAATTGAATGGAGCTGTGAATTAATAGCGCCAGGAAGTTGGATCACCCAGCTTGTTATGTTCCCTGGTTTACAAACTCTCTTCTAACATCTGAAGTAGGAATGATTTCACGTGGCGATAGTGCGCCCACTTCCTGCTGCTTCTCCAGCATACTCTGCTCCCATCACATCAGTTCATTTCCTGTTATTTATGCCTATTCTGCATGGTGGCTTTTTGTTGTTGCCTGCATTGGCTCCATTTTCAGTATTCCCCCCCCCTGTTTTTTTCATCCCTCATTCTTTTCCCTCTCTTCTCCTCTCCCTTCCCTTAATCAATCCCCAAATTTTTGAAGTACACATCTCTTAAAGTCTGAACAAATATAATCTCCTCCATGAAGTGGTCCCAGGTATCTCCTGAGATTATTATCTCAGCCCCTTTGATTTTGTTTGCTTGTTTTGTTTTCAGGTACTATTCCTGTTCTCCATCTGTGTTCCTGACACAGCCAGTGAAAGCCCAGCCACCTATATTAATGGCTATTTCCTTCTATCCTCTATCCTCTCCTCCATCCTGTTACCTTTGTTTTTAAAAAATCACCATGGGACTGGACATCTGGCACAATGTGCTGCTCGCTTTCACACTGGTGTTTGGATTACTGGTGGCATGAGCACCAGGCTACAGTCACATCCGCTGTTTGAGCCCAGTTGACTTTCTGAATGTATCCTTAGTTCTGGCTGCTCTGTCTCTCAGAGTCAGAAGCCTGGCTCTGTACCAGTGGTCTAGGTGCTCAATTCCAGAACACACTGCATCCCTTTCCCTGTAACCTTAGGTACCTCCCCTGACTTAGGATGTGGTGATGCTGGGCACTGCCTCTCCAACAGAGACTATTCCACTGCTTCCTTATTCCAAACCACAAGCCCAAGGGATCCATATGTATCAATGTCCTTAGGCTCAAACTTGAATTTATCAATTAAATCTTAGTAATTTGGGTCCTGTCCTGGTGGCTTAGTTTCTTGGAGCATCATCCTGTACACAAAAAAAGGATGCAAATTTGATTTCTGGTCAGGGCACATGCCTTGCTTGTGGGTTCACTATCCAATTGCGGCACATTCAGTAGGCAGCCAGTCAATGTTTCACTTTCACATCCATGTTTTTCTCTCTCCCTTCCTCTATCTAAATTTCAAAGGAAACATATCCTCCAGTGATGATTTATTTTAGTATTTCGGGTTCTTAGCCCCTATAAATTAATATTTCTTTCCCAATTTATTCTGCTTAGTCTTTCATGGGGCAGATTTCTTTTTGCTTCCTTTTATGTCTCTGCATTCCTCTTGATTAATTCACATTAGTTATTATCAATGCAATCCAATTGTACCTCTTTTAGGGTACTTTTCCATTAGTCTAGCCATGTCTAATAATAGTAAATATTAATATTAATAATGCTAGTTATATTTACTAACAATGTGTTATGTCTTCTAATATTTTTGTTTTACATTTACTATTTAAAATCTACACTGTGAAATTCACACATTTTGATGTATGGCTCTAGAATTTTTGAGAAATGGAAACAGTCATGTATTCACTATCACAATCAAAGTCCAGACCACTTCATCCTCCCAAATTCTTCCAGGTTCTTCCCTGTTATGGGCAATGTTTGTCATGCTCCTTCAACCACCAGACACTGCTGATCTGCTCTCTGTTTCTGTTATCCACCTTCGCCGGAACGCCATGCAGGTTGGATCACACAGGATGTACCCTTTGAGTCTGGCTTCTTTGCCTACCCTAATATGCTTAAGGTTACAACTCCCTTCTAACATCTGAAGAAGGAATATTAGAAAATATTCTAACATTGTTCTGAAAATACTTGCATGATTTTAACCCTTTTACATCTGTCAGAGTTTTATGGCCCATGTAAAAAAACAAAACAAAATATAACAAAACAAACAAAAATGAAAAATTAGGGTCTGCTTTCAGGTCAAAACCACAAGAAAAACAGAGAAAAATTAAAAACACCTTCATGTGGTTTAAAATTTCCCAGATTTTAGCTCCTCATGATTCTCCTGCTTTTGCTTTTTTCTTCTTCAAAATCCTCAGGTAGCTGTGTGTGTGTGTGTGTGTGTGTGTGTGTGTGTGTGTGTGTGTGTATGTTTACTCATAATCAATGGGATACAGTGTTTGGTTGCTTTGTTCCATTTCTGCTAAAAGATGGAACATCTGAAAACTTTTCATATGCCCATTTATTCCTCTTCACAATTAATTAGACAGATATTAGCACAGGCTCCATTTGTGATGAGGAAACCAAGGGACAGTATGGTTAAGTAAATTGCCCAATGTTCCAGCATAAGTGGAAGAGCCTCGGCTGCCTGGATTCATAATAGACCTCTTAGCCACTGCGCTATATAACCTCTCTCACGCTAAATTACTGTAATAATAAGTGCTTAAGAGAGGGACTCAGATATGCATACTAAGCTAACGCCGAGTTAAATGATAAAAGAAAGACTCAGAACGGCAATAAGAAATTGTCCAACAAAACCACATTTATTAAGTTTCCAGACAAGAGAACAAAACCTGGTGGAGAAATTCTCAAAGTAGTTCACTAAAGGGAAAAGAGCCAGGAGCAAGTGCTAAAATCGTGGGGTGGTGGGAGCTGGGAGGGGGGGAGTTAAGGGTGGGAGGCAGGCAGGAGAGAAGGGTGTGGGGGTGTGGGTGTTACCTTGGTGGTACTATTTATTTTGGCAATGACAGGATATATTAGGGAACATTTTCATTTACAACAGTATATCCTGTATAGTAGATGCTCAATAAATACATGTCCCATGAATTGATGATTATGGTATTTCCTTTTCTTACTTCTCCTTACACCTGGGATCAAAACAATCCTAAAAGTTGGAGAGCCACAACTTGAGATTGAGAAAATGGGAAACAAAGAAAGAAAGTCCACATGGGTTGTCTTATTCAGTATTTAGGCATAACATACTTTTCAGATAAAAGCTGAGTTTGAATGCCATACTGCCTCAATGGCAATCCTTTTTATATTCCCCATGATCACCCAATGTCAGCCCAGATTACAGAGAATATTTATTAAAACAATCCATGCTTGATTCTCTCTCATCATTGATATTTCTATCTCTCTCTCTCCCTCTCCCTTCCTTTTTTGAAAACAATATTTAAAAAAACACATAAAAAACAAACCAGCCAACCAAATATACAAGAATTAATGCTTTTCTCTAGTTCCATGAGAGGCGCAGAGAAATGCTAGATGAATTTGCAAATGGAACAATGGGTTAGAACTTTACTGCTCAGCCTTATTCTTTTTTGTAGATATTGTGCCCAATTCAAATTTAGGAATTGAATTTTTTTTATTACTTACTGTTTGTTCTTACACTGTAGTGCAGTGTTATTGGATAATATTTTAAAGTAGAATGTATAAGTGGGTGCATAGTAGAGTTTAAGGAAACTTCTGGTAGTGAAAAATAAAATTCATAGACAGTATGACCAAGAAAACTTAGCTCCGGCATATTATATTCCTTGTAGAGAACCTCAGGCACTCTGTGAACTTCTCTGGAGAGCTAAAGTGAAATTAGAATAATCACATATATACATTTATTCCTGCCTGTCATAATAAAAGGCAGAAGATAAAATTTTAATTAAACTCATTATCTGTCTTCCTTTGAAATTTCAAATTTCAAAAGAAAATGAGCAATTAATCATCAGAAACTATAGATAATTTAGTTCCCACTAATTTGAACCTGAAATGTATCATCATAAGGAATTCAATCAGTCTGAGAATTAATAGGTGATGTCTGTATTAGAAATGCCCGGAGGATATAATCAGCTTTGGTTTCAGTTTTGCTTGAGCTCAGGGTATTAACAGGCCTTGGATACGTGGGTGACAGTGTTCTTAAGGTTTTTGAATCTTTGACGTTGCTGAGGCAGCACTTCCTCAGAGCACTCTAATTTAGTAAAAAAAAAAAAAATATATATATATATATCAACCTTCCACCAAATTAAAACACTCTCTCTATACATCTCTGCTTCTCAAGCTAGGCTTGAGATGGGAGTCATTGTGTATGGACTACGCCCTTGCTAAATGAAACTATCAGAAAAACAACCCTGTTATCTTAAGGGTAGACAATAAACTCCTGTCTTTAACTTCATTTTCTCAGATGACAGTAAGGCCATTAAAAAAGTGCCCAAGCCTCTAGTAAATTGCTATATAACCCCTTTGGACTAGCTTTTAAAACCTTTGCTGTGTGATAGCAATTTTTGTTTTTTAAAGTAGATTTGGGGCTTGGGATAAGGTTTTACAAATTTTTCCTAAGTAAACAAAACCCAGTGCATGGAATGAAGTATTTATAGAAAAGTTTCCATGAGACATCCGTCTTTTTGGAAACATCCCCTTTTCATTCATCCTTTGGGCGACATAGGAGAAGCACTCAAGAGTGTCACGCTGAAGAGAAGAGCACAAAGCCCACCTCAGAACACAGACCTCCTCTTTAGTCCCCGTGGGGCCCTTAGCAAGCTGGCTACAAGGAGCTCTTGGGGCCCATTTCTGGGCCTGTGTGTTCTGATACCCTGCATGGGATGACCCCGATTCCTTAAAGTCTCTTCAATGCTGTATTCTCTTGAAATATATTATCCTAATATTTTAAAGGTAGATATATGTAACCAACCTGTTGCAAAGGGATGCCTGAGATCAAATCAAGCATGCTTCCCATCCTCGCTTTGTAATTCTTCAAGATGCTTTCGTCTTTATGACTAACACAGAATGCTTGCTCACACATCCGATGGTTGACTAGCTGTATTTCCAAAGTTGGTCCAGGTGCCCCCACGTCAGGACATTAGGTCACTGTGGGAAACAATGTAAATTCTGGCTCAGATCTGATGCGGTGTTGAGGCAGGGCCCTCTGAGTTCTCAGGATTATGGGTTGCCTTGTCACAGGGATCAAAACAGACTTGATTTTACTTTTTATACAGTGGACACCAACATTGTTCTTACCCTAAGCTGAAACAGTTGAGCAACAGACTGCTCTCTGATTTATAATGAACCAAAGACATAGTCCCTCTGCTTGCTGAACCGAGCGAGTTCTCTCCATTGCTGCGTTGTGTGTTCTGTCCTTTTGAACACAACGATTTTGCTAGATTCAATGATCATTTAATGCTCATCGCAATTTGAAGTTATTACTTTACTGGACTGTGATCTCCAAAAGGGAGCCCTATTATTCAAAGAAGCAAAGGAAGAAAATATTTTTCCTTGGTTAAGTAACCAGAATGCTGGGCCTGGAGAATTGGATGCATTCAAATAATTAGTTTCTATTTTCCAGACTTCAATTATTTAGAATTTTTATTATGATTTTGTTTTCATGCTGGCTGTCCACTGAAAATATATTCATATCAGAACTAAGTAAAAGAACAAGGGATGAGTATGTCCCCACCAGAAATGACATTATAAATGGAATTATAAAACATCTATCATGATGTGATTTTCTCTTCCCTGGTTCTGGCACTTAGGCATTAAATGTTATATTGACAGACTATAGGTTTTCCAGAGGTTTTTATTTTAAGAAAGAAAGTAACATACCGTAAATTAAAGCATAAATAAATGTCTCCTAGACCTTCCTTCTTTCTCTCTGCCCATTGCCCTACTTTCTTTATTAAGGGATAATAAAATTTTATAAATTTTAATATAACAGAGAGAATGCTCTGAAATCAGACATGCAAATTAATATCCATGGCTCTGTAATTACTACATGGGTCCTGAAACTATTTATTTTTTAACCTTCAGTTTTTCACTAGTAAGGCTGGAGTTAATATGTTAAATTTGTTACGAATACTAATTTGATGCACATAAAGTGATGACAAAGAGAGTGGCACATAATGTGCACTCAGAAAGGCATATAAGTCCTTAGAAAATTTGGCTCAGATGAATTTCGGAAGTGGTGGTGAAGAGAACTTTGTGAAGGCTGGATGGGGATCAGTAGAGCCCCTTTGAGTTGGTATTTGTAGGGAGCAAAGGGAGGTGTATGATGCTGGTCAGTTATATTTTATTGAATTGGTTCTCTTGTCACCATCCCATCCCCTTCTCCCTATTTCATTGTGTCACAGTAGTTTGAACTGCTTTGTGCCCTAAAACCCACAGTCCAGACATTTTCCGCAAATTTCTGGATGGAGCTCCTGTACGGGTGGACATTAGGTCACCAGATCTTATTGTGAGCTGCCATGCAAGTGTCCTTGCCAAGCTCCCATACTTTTCAAAGTGTGGCATGCCATGACTGGGCTCTGTTTAGCCCCGGTGGTACCTGGGTCTAACCTGCCAAGAGCTGAGCAGACTGCCAAGAGTCAGGCATCAGAGCTGAGGCTGGGAAGAGAAAAGAAGAAATGCAATAAGAGTGGGGATGGAATCTAGGCTGGGTTAAGACTGGTCACTGGCAAGAGTCCATCACTAAGAGGCTGGACAGTGAGAGAATAGGTAGGTATCAGAGGTCTCAGGCAAGAGACCTCTGATACCTACTGGGATTAGGAGATCCTGGGAAGAAAGGAGCCCTGGAGGTTGGAAGTGAGTCAGTGGCTGGAAAGACTGAAGCCCAGGCCAAAATGCATGAAAGCTCCTGCCATCCATCTAGAAAGTCTGGCTAAGCGACATGGCCCTTTAGTCCATGTTGACTTTTTTAAAAAAAATCTGTTAAAACTCCCTCTTCTCCTCTCCTAGTTTACAAATCTGGAATCTAGTGGTCCTGAATGCCTCAAAGTTGTGCCTCCCAAGCTTGAATGTGCACATGCAGATTTGAATTCAGCAGATCTGGGTCTGGCTCAGCAGTCTACATTTCTAACACGCTTCTAGGGAATGCAGACACTGCAGGCCCACAGACCATATTTTAAGTGGCAAAGCCTTAAAAGACTGTTGCTGTTTGGTCTTGCTAAATCCACGGGTCTTCTGTTCTGTTTCATGTCAGGGCTGCTTCCTCGGGGTAAAGCTGAGAAGGACATTGCCAGCTGGTGCAGAACTGAGCCCTAGGAGCTGGACTTTTGATAAAATTGGAGCCCTGACGACTCTCATCTTTTTTCTCCTGTGACAAAGCAGATCCTCACTGAATTTAATATTGGTAGCAAAACCATCCCGAAGGCCTGGACAATTCAATTGTCTCTGATGCAATTGGTTTTCCTGGGCAGAAATGTTGCCCCTGAATGCTAATCCATTGCTCTGACAGGAGCTACCCTTTGCCTGGCCAGGGGCCTCACAAGAAGCCAGGAGGGTCTTGACCTCTAAAAATGCCCAATTGTTGTTGTTTTTTGAGGTAAAATATCAAATTTGTCAATTTATGTCAATTTTTCTCAAAGGGAACCTTTCCCCAAAACCTTTGTTTTTATTCTGCCGTTGTTTTTGAATGATATAAAATAAGGGTAGGTCCCTGTTCCTGAGAATAGGGCCTAGTTGCAAAACTTTGAATGTAATTATTCTATGGTGTTGATAGCCTTCCAAGTAGCCTGACGTTTCCCAGGAGGGAAAATGAGCAGTGAAGACAGATGTGAATCCCCATGTGGGTCTTAGCCCTGGTTTTAATGCTCCTGTGTTCCCCTCCCTGATCACATTTCCCAAAACCCTCCTCCTAGACATCATAACTCTTCTAATTTCACTATTTATCATGCACTTCTCTGTGATTGCACCCCTACATAATATAAACTTAGAGTATTATGTTACACGTTTCAAAGCTTTCTATAAGTGCCATCATAACCCACCCCACACCCCCATCCTTCAGCTCCTCCTCACTCTTTTTTTAATTTTTATTTTTTTATTAAGATATTATATGTGTATTTATCTTACCAATCCCCACCCTCCCACTCCCAAACATGCCTTCCCTCCCCATAGTTTTTTCTCCATTGGTTATGCTTATATGCATGCATACAAGTCCTTCGGTTGATCTCTTATCTCCCACATATCTCCCTACCCTCCCCGTTGTAATTTGACAGTCTGTTTCTTTACTGTCTCTGTATCTATCTTTTTGTTCATCAGTTTATAATGTTCCTTATTATTCATAAATGAGTGAGGTCATGTGGTGTTTCTCTTTCATTGACTGGCTTATTTCACTCAGCATAATGTTCTCCAATTCCATCCAGGTCCCTGCAAATGATAAGAATTCCTTCTTTTTTATGGCAGCATAGTATTCTATCGTGTAGATATTCCATACTCTTTTTGATCCAATCATCTTCTGATGGGCACCTGGGCTGTTTCCAAATCCTAGCTATTATGCTGCTATGAACATACGGGTGCATATATCTTTTTTGATTGGTGTTTCTAGTTTCTTGGGATATATTCCTAGGAGTGGGATTACTGGGTCAAATGGGAGTTCCATTTTCAGTTTTTTGAGGAAACTCCATACTGTTCTCCACAGTGGTTGCACCAGTCTGTATTCCCACCAGCAGTGTACAAGGGTTCCTTTTTCTCCACATCCTCTCCAGCAGTTGTCGTTTGCTGATTTGTTGATGATAGCCATTCTGACAGGTGTGAGATGGTATGGCATTGTCGTTTTGATTTGCATCTCTTGGATAATTAGTGATTTTGAGCATGTTTTCATGTACCTCTTGGCCTTCCTTCTGTCTTCTTTTGAGAAGATTCTATTTAGGTCCATTGCCCATTTTTTAATTGGATCATTTATCTTCCTTTTATTAAGTTGTATAACCTGTCTGTAGATGTTGGAGATTAAACCTTTATCAGTGATAACATTTGCAAATATGTTCTCCCATACAGTGGGCTTTCTTGTTGTTTTGTTGATGGTTTCTTTTGCTGTAAAAAAGCTTTTAATTTTTATATAGTCCCATTTGTTTATTTTCTCTTTAGCTTCTATTGCCCTAAGGAGGGGCAGTATCAGTGAAGAAGTTCTTTTGGCATATGTCTGAGATTTTGCTGCCTGTGGATGCCTCTAGTATTTTTATGGTTTCCTGTCTTATGTTTAAGTCCTATATCCATTTTGAGTTTATTTTTGTGTATGGTGTAAGTTGGTGATTCTCCTCATTCTTTCTCCTCTTTTTCTCTATACTTTGTTTGTGAAGTTAACCAATGTTGATATGTGAGGTGACAATCCATTTTATATAGAATGGACAGCAATATATTTATCTACTTTTTTATTGCTGAGCATTTCAGCTGTGGGTAGACTACGGGCCTCGGGCCGGATCCAGCCCATTCGGCTGTTCTATCCGGCCCGCGGAGCCGAAAGAGCAGAGGGTTCTCTTGCTCTCCCCTCCGCTTCTTCACCAGCAGCCCAAGATGAGAGTGCCAGCATGGTTAGGTTGCTTTTGTTCCAGCCCTCTGGTCCAATTTAAGAACTCATTGTGGCCCTCAAAAGGTTTGCCCACCCCTGAGCCTGTTTTCAATATTTTATTATTAGTTGATTTGCTGTGAAACTTCTATGTTTTGGTATGTGTTTGCAAGAATTTCTCTAGAATATAGTTTAGAAATGGAATTGCTGTTCAATTTTACTCGATATTACAATTTTTTTTCCATTGTGGTTGGAACACTACAGCACATAAAAGTTCATATTGCTCTAAACCCTCATCAATATTTGAGGTTTTGAGACTTCAAAATTTTTACTTTTTGATGGTTGTATACTTACATCTCATTAGGTTTTAATTTGCATTTCAATGATAACTAGTGAAGTTGAGGCTCTCTTGAATCATTTCTTGGCAATCTGTGTTTGATATTTTTGAAGTATCTGTTTATATATTTTGATAGGCTTTTTTCCTTTGGGTGTTTTGCTAATATTTTTAATATATTCTGGAGACTAAATCTTTATCAGCTATGCTTATCACACACATTTTCTTTTTCTGCTTGTTTTAGGTTTATTTTGCCCTTTTTCTAGTTATATAATGAAAGCTTAGATTATTGATTTGAGATCTTTTTTTCTAATATAAGCATTAATAGAAAATTTCTTCCAGATATCTTCTAATATGTAGGGTGGTGATTTCATTCTGATTCAAACATGTGCATATATATATATATATATATATATATATACTATGAATAATCTCTGAGTATGTAAAATTATTTAGAACTGTATTATTTAATATTCAAATATTTGGGAATTTTCCAGATTTTTTTGATTTCTAGTTTAATTTTATTATTGTCAGAAAATATACTTGTTTTTATTTTTATTTTATTTAAATATATTTTATTGATATTTTACAGAGAGGAAGGGAGAGAGATAGAGAGCTAGAAACATCAATGAGAGAGAAACATCGACCAGCTGCCTCTTGCACACCCCCTATTGGGGATGTGCCCGCAACCAAGGTACATGCCCTTGACCGGAATCGAACCCGGGACCTTTCAGTCCACAGACCAAAGCTCTACCACTGAGCCAAACCGGTTTCAGCACGTGTTTTTATTCTAATTCTTTTACATTTGTTAAGGTTTATTTTACAGCTAAGATATAATCTTAATAAATTTTTTCATGTATGTTTTGAAAAAAAATCAGTATTCTATTGTTGTGGGATGAATTGTGTTAAAATGTCAATTAGGTCACGTTGTTGGCAGTATTGTTCAGTCTTTTATATCTTCACTGTTTTTCTGCCTACTTTCTTCTCCATTACTGAGAGAAAATGTATATCATTGTGGATTTGATTTCTCCTTTTAGTTTTGTATGTGTGGCTCCATTCTCTCTAAAATTGAAGTTATTTTTCAGAAAGTGAATAGCTTTGAATGGGTTATATTATGCTTAAAACTGGATCATGTTAACAAGTCCTTTTAGGCATCTCACTTTAATCCTCTCCATCCACCTCCAAATTACCCACACCCACACACAGAGTTTACATTATCTTATTATTCACTATCAGTGTGCAGAGTTGGGATTTTGTTAGGATTCATTCCTGTTACCTTATTTAGTTCTCCTTTTCAATTTTTAAGGTGACTGATCAGAATTGAGGGTTGAATCTTTGGTCAAAAAATATAGTAAAGTCAACCAACTACTGTATCTAAGTTATACATAGTAGTCTTCCACAGATATCACCCCCACTAATGCTCATGCATTTGTCATAGGTTCTGGAGAGAATGGTTCAGTGACTACATGCCATTTCCAAAAATACTATTAAGTTTAAATAGTTAAAAATAAATTAGAAAGCATTGTATTACTTCAAAATACAATTTTCAAATTGACAGAATATGGTGCAATGGCCTTTTACCCCAGCAAGTATTCCTAGTTATATCTTTAGAAGCCAATGTGTACTTATCTGCAACTTTATTGTATTATTTTTCTAAAGATTCCAGATGCTTTCTGGATTTAATTTTTGCCAGATGATCTTAAGAACTAGAGCTGAATTACAAATTAAGTTGCTTTGTTAAGAACAACAAAGAGTAAGGCTGTGGGTTTGTGTAGTTGGAGACTCAATCAGTATTCCAAACCCAAACCCTATTGCTGCAATCTCATTAAGCAGCATTGGGCAGACATTTAAAGATTGTATACATTTTAATTCAGCCGGTCACTTTATTTAAACTACATTGATTTTTTTTCCTATTTAATACTTGGTCATGTATATGATGCTAGATATCAAAATGAATTTGAAACTTCAAATGAGGCTGTCTGTATTAACAGGGTAGTAAGTTCTTGGAAAGGTTCCTTTCCCAATGCTAATTTTCATCACTTTGCTATTGCTTTCATTTCCCCTTGGGCTTTAGCTTTTAAGGATTATTATTCATTCTTTTCAACCTCTTCCTCGATCATTAAACAATTACACCTTTATCAGGCAGAGCAGCAACAGACTCTGTGGATAATGATGAGGTTGGAAACTCCCCTGCACAACCTGTTGGCTCATCTTGGAAGAAGAATGCCATGCCAAATTGTCTTTATGTGTTCATAAATAATGTTCTAACAAGGATGGTTGGAGAGATGAGTATAAAGGGCAGTTCTAATGGAAAGAATGAAAATAATATTCATCTTGGAAAAACATTACAACGACTCGACAAGATGCTATCTCTCCTTGCTGCTAAATTAGGTGCATTTAAGTTAGCATCCCCTGTAGCTATCTGCTGTTTTGCAGAATGAACGAAAAGAAAACGAATATCCCTTTCAGGATTTAGAGCTCCCTCATATGACCATAAAATAATTGCAGGGAAAATACCCATTTAACCCAGAGTTCTTAGTAAATTAACCGGGCGGATTGGTTTTGAATGTAGAAGTGGTATAGGCAGGCAGATAGTTATAGTCTCTACCCACCTTTAATTCTTAGCTTTAGACTGAACTCTCAAGTAACTGACATTTGTGCTATTGATGTTTCCTCAATGCAGAATTTTAGAGTGGGATATCAGGTCTTCAGTGTGAAGATACGTCGATACTAAACCAGGAATCAGTGGTAGTGCCATTTGGACACGAAACATTGGAAAGCTAAAAAGTAAGCAACTGTGAAGGTTGATCATGGAAATCAAAGAGGAAGGCACGTCAGAAGAAGGCCAGCACTTCCTTCCCACACCGCAGGCAAATGAGAGTGGGGACTTCCACCTGACAAGTAAGTACGTGTGTGCCCCTTCTTGGAACTCTCTGACAGTGCCCATTGGGTTGACCAAACACACAGGAACTGGGGTTCTAACAAGTGGCATAAGATTAACAAAATGTTTTCCCTTTGCACTGCTTCTTTTGTTGTTTTGAGTCTATGAAATGCTTCTTATTTTTTATCATCTTTTATGAGATTGATGATAGTCCATGAAACTGTTAAATATCAAATGATAGAATCAAAGTTGCTGAATGTGTATTAAGACATTTAACTAATACTCCTTAAGCACCCCTTCTATTTATCATTTGTATAATCTCATGTGGAATTATTTTTTGGAACATAGACATTTTCTCTTTAACACCAAGGACTAAGTGGAAAGCTTTAGGGTGAAATGGTTGCACAGCTGTCACTGCCCTATGTGAAAGCACCAAGTCCCATAGAGAGAGTAAGCTTGAAGACTGGGGCAAGATTTACATCTAAACATTGCAATCAGGATTTGTGCCACTCACTTAATTTAAAATCGTTGGAAGAATTATATGTTTTTCTCCCATGTTCAAAATTCTAGGGTTCAGGTTTTATTATTTAGTATAAATTGTGTCCTTTCTTTTCTTTTCAGACGGTTCTTGTTGCCCAGTTATTAACACTGGCAAAGATATGCCTAACCTCTCACTTAATTTACATTATAAAAACAATCCTTAGGAAATGGTATTGGTTGGATGCATTTTTTTTTGAGAAATTTGGTTGTCAGAGCTTATAGCAGAGTTAATTGTTAATAACCTTTTAAAAAATCTACACTATTCAAAATGCACAAAGGCCTACCTAATGATTGTCACTTTAACCTCTCTTGGAAAGTCGAAAATTGTTAACCATAGCATTGTTAAATGTCAGAGGGAAGAAAAATAAAATGGTTACCATGCAAAACCTGTGAACTCTATAAATAAAACAATGGATGGTTTTTATACAGAGAGGTGGTTCTAACAGCATATTAGTGACCAGATGCTATTAAATTTAAATAGTATCTGATGAATCCACCAGTAAAAATAAAGAAGGAATGGATTTGCATAATATTCTTACCTTACTGCCAAATGGTTTACTTGTCCATAGTTTAGTTTTGCCTCTTTGGCCACCATGAGAGCTAACAAATGGCATCCCAGGAAGCCCCTGTACTGTGTGTGGTCTTCAGGCATCCACCTGCCATTCCCACTTATCACAGCCTGGTCTTCCCACCTTTAATCATTAGATGTTCTCATTTCCTTGCCTTTCTTCTCAGACTTACTTTCCCTTCTACTGCGTCTTCTTAAATCATTCAGCCATGTTATTGGGTTTTGTTAAAAACTCCAGCAAGAGAAATAGAGGCATTTAATAGAATGTTGATTTGGGCTATCAGTAAGCTGGCAGTGTAACCACCAGCATAATATCCTTCATAACCTAAGTGGAGATATCCTTTTAATTAGTAATGCACTGTATATAGCAGGTTGGAGTGGTTTGAAAGAAAATTTCTATATGGAAGAGTGCTTTGGAGAGGTCGTCCTTTTTTGAAAGTTCCAATCTGTCTCCATGCATTTAAAAGAAACAAGTGGGAAACGTTTTATATATGTCACAGATTACAATATTTGAGATTCTTTATGGCTATGGGGCTAAATAGCTCACATTTTTAGTTATATCTAGTTCTGTTACAAATATTATGTCTTCCTCTGAGGACCCACTGCTTATAAATCTGATCAACTGACTTTATTTATTTTGCCAAGTAATATATTAATATATTCCAGGCATGGTGAAACATAGTAATATTCAATGATATATTTTTGGTAATGTTTATAATGACTTAAATATCTTTAATCTGAATTCTTACCTATTATTTATAGGTATTCAGAAGACGCCAAATGAACCACAGTTGGAATTCATCCTTGGTAAGAAACTTCATCTTATTTATATCAATAAATATAATAATTTGTATATAAAGTTTGCAAGTTGAAGGTACATTGCTTATATCCTTATAGATTTTATAATCTTTTATGAGCAATGTTCTACAAGGTAAATGCTAGTTTCCCTATTTTTACATAAAGAATCTGAGCTGAGGACTACGTCACTTCACCACCCCAAGGATAATAGAGTTTAGTGATGACCAAGTTGGGCCTTTCAACCAAGTCTGGTGTCCACAAATATGATGCCCAGAACTCACTCTCATGCAGTGACTGGATTTTGTTGCTAATCAACATGTCTGGAAATCTGTGTGTCTACATATTTACTCCTTTGGCCGACCTAATGTGGAGTTTTTCTTTGTTTTTCTTTATGCCCCTTTCAGTCTCACTCACCAAAAATACCTCCTTATTATTCCACCTTGAGAATGGGATGATGCTTTTATTTTGTGGTATAATTTATTGAGAAAATAACTAGTTATATATTTTTTTGTTTTGATAGTTTGTTTGCCTTTCTAATAGGCTTAATTTTTAGAGTGATTTTAGGTTCACTGCAAAATTTAGTAAAAGGTGTAAGGATTTCTCATGTACTCCCACCTCCACAAATGCATAGCCTCCCTCGTTTTCAATATCCCTTGCCAGAGTGGTACATTTGGTATGGTTGATGCATCTACTATGACACCTCATCATCACCCAAAGTCCATAGGTTGCATTAGGATTCTCTTTTGCCATTGCACATTCTATGGGTTTCCATTATTATAGTATCATATAGAGTATTTTCTCTGCCCTAAGAATCCTCTGTACTCTACCTATTCATCCCTCCCTCCCCTAAACCCTGGCAACAACTAATCTTTTTACTGTCTTCATAGTTTTGCCTTTTTCAGAAGCTCAGATAGTTGGAATCATAAAGTATATAGCTCTTTCAGATTGCCTTTTTTCACTTAATTATATTGCTGTTAAGTTTTCTCTATATCTTCTCATGGCTTGGTAGCTCATTCCTTTTTTTTTTAGCACGGAATACTAGTCTATTTTCTGGATGTACCACAGTTTATGTATCCATTTGCCTACTGTAGGACATCTTGAGTTCTTCCCAGTTTTGGCAGCCATGAATACAATTTCTATAAATATCTTGTGCAAGTATCTGTATACACATAACTTTCAACACCTTTGTGCAATGCCAAAGAGCTCAATTAGTGGATCAACTGGTAAGAATATATTTTAGTTTTGTAAGATATTGTCAAGCTGCCTTCCAAAATGACTGCACCATTTTGCATCCTCATTGATGTGAAAGAGTTCCTGTTGCTTCACAGCCTCACCCAAATTTATTGTTATCAGTATTCCTGACTTTTGTATAATTTATTTTTTCACATTTAATTTTGATTACGTATGTAACTAAAAGGGGCTGCAAGTTAAGGATTCTAGATTTTTTTCTTTCTCAAGTGTTGAGAAACCGAAATGTGAAAGCTCACGAAACATTTATGGTAATCTCAACAAAGTTATACTCCCCCCGCTAGAGTTCTCAGATATAGAACCAATTCATTTTCAGAAAGGGAGCTGAGGAGAAAATAGGCCTAGGCACCTCTTGACTCACTGACAGTAACTCTCACCACTTGAGCCTTCACCTAGCCATATTTTATTTTTAATGAAAAAAAATAATTTTACGCTTTTGATAGAGCTTCTGAAAAGTAAACATTTGTTTGAATTATTTGGTGTATGTCAAAACACAGATATAAGCTTTCTTATTTGCATCCCTGAGAACAGGGGTAATCTGAAGGAGGCAGAAGCTCTTGGGGTAGAGGAGGTTTGATAAACCTGGTGGCCAACTTTCAAGAGACAGCATGTCTGGGCCAAGTATCTGTCTTCTATTTGAATTTAAGTGATCTGTCCTGTTCAAAGACCAGTCAGGTTCAGTAGCAATGCTGTTGTCACTTACATTTCTGGCTTTAGATCATAGATCTAAAAGAGGAACAGCTGCAGGAAATGGTTCATAATGACTGACCTCCCATTTAAAAAAAAAATCAAATATCTTTTTATGTTTATTTAAAAAGTACACTAAATTTCTTAACAATAGACAATTTTATCTTAGGGCAAGAAATGTCTGATGATTAAACAAAAGAAAGTTATTTAGAGTCTTCAGGTAATTGAATTGTTGATCTTGAAAGATAAATTCCCCAAACTCATCATTAGATCCTCTTAGCATGTTAAGATCCTCGATGTTTTTATTTCTTAAAAAAAACCAAAAAAACAACAACAACAACAACAAAAACACACAAAACTTAAACTACTCTTTCAAGGATACTATATGTTTTAGTGTATATTTTTTACCACTTTTTTCTTTGTTTTCTTAATTCCACAAATTTTTCCACACTTCACTTGTTATATAGTTAACTTCATTCATAAGGAATAATGAGAGTAATAATTTCTTAAATATTTTATCATTATTAAAGAATGTACATATTTATTTAATTAGAAAGCATAGTGTCTCAAATAAAAAAATAATTTTTCACAAAAAATAGGATAAACAAGGTAGGGAGATTTTCCCACTTAATTTAAAAAAAAAATTATATTTGATTATTGCGTTTTTACCAAAGTATTCAAATAAATTGAAAATTCCAATGGCTTTGCGTTTTTTCATTTGGAAAATAGCTTCACTGATTTTGTTAGGTGTCTATTGCTTTGAAGAAGTTATTTTCTATGGAGGATTTGTTTCTGCCTTGTCGGTAAGCCACTATAAAATCACTGTATCTTGCTGAAGTTCCCCTGCTACATCTTTATTCAGCTAAATGAGGTAGGAGATGCTTAGTCAATTGAGCAAGCTAATTGACTAAAACTATCTAGCTATCACAAAATAAGCATGTACTAAAAAAAAACGAGTATCTCATGTCCTTTGTCAATTGTATATCTCATGGTTGGCTGACTTTAAATTAAATAATTCACTCTTACAACTGCAAATATGCTCCCACATTTCTTTCATTGTTTTATTTGAGTGTATTGAAACCATTTTTATGTTCACAAAGGGAGAAATAATTAAAAACCCCGGAGAATGCTTATTTTGTTTACGGCTTAATAAAATTGTTTTCATTTCAACAAAGCCGGCATTTAAGAAGAGTGATCATTTCTTAAAATCTGGGTATAGTTCTTCACTTGAATCCAATGTTGAAAATGTATAGAGAAGACTAATATTGACAAGATAAAAAAATTTCTATGAATTATTTCATAAGTTTATCCCAGTGTCAATAAAAAGTTTATAAGAATGTGTTTCATATTTAAAAAAATATATTTTATTGATTTTTTTACAGAGAGGAAGAGAGAGGGATAGAGAGTTAGAAACATCTATGAGAGAGAATCATTGATCAGCTGCCTCTTGCACCCTCCTACTGGGGATGTGCCCGCAACTAAGGTACATGCCCTTGACCGAAATTGAACCCAGGACCTTTCAGTCTGCAAGCCCATGCTCTATCCACTGAGCCAAACCGGTTTTGGAAGTGTTTCATATTTTATATGGATATCATATATGTCATAATTTCAAACACAATAAGGCTAATGTGTTCAGTGGTTAAAATTCAGTTATATCACAGCATGTCAATGATAAGATGTCCTTACTTCAAATATTAGAGTAGCTTTAGTAAGGAGAGCTTATCCTCTGTGGTTGTTAATGCTTTGTCCAGGAAAATACTAACTCCAAATGTTCTATTCTCCTCTGGATCGAATATTAGATTATGTGTGCTAATTTTGGATTTTGGATATAGAGCCTTTTTATCCCTAAACTAGAGGCCACCTCTGCCTTGGCCCTGCCCCTGCAGCCCCCGCCCCTGCACTGTTGCTTCATCCAGAAGGTCACTTGGAAGGATGTCTGGTCTTATTAGCATATTATGCTTTTGTTATTATAGAAGCCCAGTTAGAAACAAAGTCATGTCAATCATGTGATCCGTTTTCTGCCTTCAGAATTTGAAAATGTGTGTAAGAATATGCCCAAATTGATAAGCAGTACCAAACAGTCTCATCTATTTACAGTCACAGCTTTTATATCTTGCTAGTGCCTTCATTAACCTACATGTCAGGTCCATTTGTACTTTATGAATCAGTCATAGTTTTATATGTTTCTTTGAGAGAGAAAATCTTAGGAGGCCAAACTTACTGATTTTCCCGGGTCCACACTTCTACTTCTGAGCGTCTGTGTTCTATAAATGATTGTAAAGCTCTGACTTGTCAGAACTCCAGAGGGAGAGTGGAAGATTTTAGTATATCTTCTTCAGTATTTTTCACCTCCACATGATAGGCAGGGCCAGCTAAGGGGAATGCCAAGCACAGAGGTATAGTTTTATATTTAATGTATTGATAAAAAATATTGCTTCATATAAGCTGCTAGATAATATTTAAGAGACAAGAGAAACAACTGCTAAGAATTAGACAAGCTCTGGGCTGGCTCTATTTTGTTGTCTATTATAAATTTATGATCATGTTCTTGATTCTTAGAGCATGATACTTTCCTTAGAAAAACTTGCATTCCACTGAACAAAAGTTTTGTTCCAAGTATACGCTTACCTCCTTACAAACAGGAAGCGATGTTTTTCTCACCACAACTCTGCAGGGTAAAAACATCAAAAATAAGGAACATTTATTGAGAGCTTATTTACTCACCAAACATTGTTCTAAATAATTTGCATAAGTTAAATACTTTAATTTTCATTATGAGATAATTGCTCTATTATCATCCTTATTTTACAGGAAAAGAAACTTAGACATGAATAGGAAAGGTAACTTAGCCCCAGATTTGAACCTTGAGACCTCAGTACAGGGCAGGCTCCCCCTCATTATCTATACTCAAAAGATAAAAATCTAAGATTCCTAATGATCGACTTTCCAGATATGGAAGTTGAGTGACAGTTAGGATCCACGTTGAGTTGTGTCTGATTCGAAAGCTCCTGCTTTTAACCATCAGCCTGTATCCCCTCCTTATTGAGTCCCGCTTCCAAAAATTTCCAGGAGCTGGTAAGACAAACAACTGTAAGGCCAGGCAGATTGTAATCAGAGCAAAATAACAGAATAAGCCAAGAACTATAGAAGGACTGCACAAACAGTGATTAAATATAACTGAGGCATTGGAAACAATATTTCAGAGGAAGTGCCCTTTGGACCAGGTCTGGAAGGATAAACAGGGTTTCATTTGATTTGAGAAGGAGCATAGGGAACAGCTCAGGCAAAGGGAGTAGCTAAATACATGAAACAAAATCCTAGAGCTCATTTTCCAAGTTGATGCATTTCATACTCATTTACATTTCCCTCTTTATTACTTCTAATCCCACTCTCAGAAGAAATTAAGTCTCTAGAAATCCTCTTGCAATATTTTATAATTGTTACATACATATTAGGAATTTGTTTTAAAATTCTAAATGAACACAAGTCTTTTAAACATTGTCTTACTGCTAGCAAAATGTTTTTAGGTATCAGAAAGAACTCATTGAGTTCTTTGGCACTGGGGATATGAAACACTGAGAAAGCTCTGGCTGTGCTGAGCTGTACCCTGCAAAATTGTGCTGGCTGTGCTCCTGAAAACTGCATACTTCTGCAGGATTTTCACACACAAGAATCATCCCAATGTGTCTGTCTTTGAGCTATCTTAGTCTCTACTGTCTGTTGGTACCTGTGGGGTTTTGGTTCCAGGACCCCCTTGGATACAAAAAACCATGAATGCTCAAGTCCCTAATGTGAAATGGTGCAGAACAATGCATACAACTGGATCTCTGCAAATTCCAGGCCCCAACATGGGAAATACTGTTTTCCATCTGAAGTTGGTTGAATCTAAAGATACAAACTCCTTATATGGAGGACAGACTATCTACTTTTTAGGAGATATTTTCCAAAACAACCATTTTTTTTGACAACACAACAATAAAAATAATAGACAACTAATGGAAATTATTTGCATTTCAGGCTCAGATTTCAGTTTATAATCTGAGTGGGGAGGCACGATGGCTCACAGCAAAAGAGGGGCGTGCAAAGCCTGATGCTTGGATTTGAATTTTGTCTTTGTTACTATCTAGCTTTGTGGCCTTAGAAATATTACACGTTTCTGCTCTGCTTTCTTATCTGTAAAATGGGAAGGATATCAGTATTTAACTGTAGAGTTCTTGTTAGGATTAAATGAGTTAATATACATAAAATACTTAAAACTCGTATTTGACATGCAATTAATGATTGGTTAACCTTGATTGTTTTGAATATAATGTGGGATACATCACTTCATCATAGTGAATACTTCCTGAAGTAGGGGGTCTTGGTGTTGCATTTTTGTGCATAATAAGTAATTTTGTGCATAATACCACTCAGAGAGAGGTATTTGGCTGCGCCCTTTTCACTTTTTATCTCCGCTCCGCCAACAGACTTCCAGCTATTCATGTTCACAGATGAATTCAGTCATTTGCCCAAGGGCATGAGGCCAGGAAGTGGATTATTAAAAGTACAGGAATGGGAAAGGGAAGACAATAAAAAGTTATCTAAAACCTGCATAATGTTTCTGTAATCCTGAAATAATTAGAGATTTTATTGAAAAGAAGAGAAAAATGAACCAATTAGAGGGTTTTAACAGATCTGTCATGTGGGTAGTGGCTTCTGGGGACCGAAGATGAAATGTGTTGCTACGATTGGAATGTTCTTATTGACGTTGATCTAAATGCCAGCTTGGCCCTCTTCAGGAGGTTCAGATACCAGACGTCAGTAATAAATGAGAAGTACATGAGATAGCAAACTTCTCTTCTTTTTTACCACAACTGTATCGTTTAACTGAATTTTTTGCTGTGATAAAATGTATTTACTCTTGTTGTCATATTTTTTCCTGAGTAATATATCATAGAAGCTTTTAATAAAGGGGGTCTTTGACCAGGTTTAACTTCATAAGCCTACATTGATCATTCCACATAGATTTAACAAATTATTTGTTAGAGTTTATTTTTTTAAAATATATTCAACTTTTAACATCTTTATTTGTGTCTTTCATCCATGATCAACATGCTCTATCCAGTTTCTTTCTCTTTCTGTGTGATTCACCTAATTACGCTCTTCCCAGTATGTCTCAATACTGGGAGCGGCTGGTCGTTGATCAGGTCTACCTTTGCAGCAACTGTTGCTATGGATGAGTAATTGAGGGATCAGGACTACCTAGGGGCTTTGTTCATTAGGTGGCTTTGCTTTGTGTAAAGTCAAAAGCCGCTCAGTTATGATGCTGCTCTCTGTGGGGGTGAAATTTGTCAGTCAGCCCTCTTGTCGAGCAGCTGGTATCTGAATGTACCCTATGGGGAACCATGCCATGGGGAAGAGAAGCGACCTAGTGGAATGGGGCTCAGAATTCCAAAAAATAGGTTTCTGAGCCCCATTGTACAAAACAGCCTTTCCCCAAAGGCTTCTCACTTGGGCTTTGACCTTTTGCAGCTGGCAAAGGGGGTGCTGTCTCCATTTCACAACAAAGATACTGACTCTCAGAGGGGTTAAATCAGTGGTCGGCAAACTCATTAGTCAACAGAACCAAATATCGACAGTACAACAATTGAAATTTCTTTTGAGAGCCGAAAACCGACTCTGCGCATGGGCCACGAAGTTTCAATCGCACTGTACATGTGTGTGCCCGCATGTGGTATTTTGTGGAAGAGCCACACTCAAGGGGCCAAAGAGCCGCATGTGGCTCATGAGCTGTAGGATGCCAACCACTGGGTTAAATGATTTGCTTGCAGTTGAATGCTTTGCCTTGTATGAGAAAGCTCCAAACTTTCAAGTGCTGTTGCCCCTAACTCCTTCGTGACCTTTGCTTTATCAATGACACAGATTGCTCTTGGCCATTATCTGCGGTGGTGAGGGGGCAGAAGTCAGTTTGAGGAGAAAAAAAAAAGTCCCAGGTCAAAATTGTGCCATTCAGAATGTAGGTTTTATCCCAATACTAAAAAAAACCTTAAACACAATCTTGCTCTAAACAATTCCAAACATAAATGTTAAATAACAAGTATGAACCTTTGTCTCCAAAATTGGTGACTTGCCCTCATTTTTCCATGGAGCTCTCTCCTCCCACTTCAGCTGGCTAGGAGATATCTCCACCGGCTCAGCTAGGAGGTATTTTACATTTAATATAGTTAAATCTGATTTTTTAAATTCTCATTCCTACCCTTTAAAACATTTTATGCCCCTTGATGCCCATCTGTAAAGTAAATCACCATCCATTCAGTTATACAAATCCCCAAACTATTAGTTTTTCTCATTTCTTCTTTTCCCCAAACTTTACATTAAGCCCATTATGCCTTATAATTTCCATGTTGAAAAAAACATTCTGAAGGTGGACACCTCTCTCCATTGTCACCACAGTCCTTCAGTTCTAAGCCACTATGAGTTCTTACCAGGGTCGATTAGGAAAAGTCAGGGAGGTCCTCATAGGTCTCCTTGCTTCTGCTCTTGCCCCTGCATCTTCTTCCTGCCAATAGACCCAGAACAATCTTTTAAAAATGTAAATGTGATTACTTTACCGCCCTAGATAAAATCCTCCATTGGCTTCTATTTCACTTAAAATAAAATTGAAGTGCCTTGCCACATTCCACAAGGATCTTGAGCCTCCATTCTCACCTTGCCCGTGCTAATCTTTTGGCTCAGCGACCTCACTGGTCTTCTTTTTGCTTCTCAAACAGGCCAAACCTCTGAGTCTTTGCATTGCTGCCTCCACCTTCCAAGCTGAAAGTCACCTCACCAGAGAAGGTTTCCCCGAACCATGGTCCTCTAAAATTCTCAATTAAATCATCCTGTTTAAAATTCTCACTAAATTATTTTTTTTAAATTTCATGTCCCACAAGATTATAAGCTCCATAAAATAGGGAACTTGTGTTCTTGTTCATCGCTAAGAAAGTGTCACCTAGAATCATGTTGGGCACATGTAGACAGCCCATAAACATCCATGAACTGAGTGCATGCATGGGTGCCTTTGCTTTGTTCTGCTCATGTTTGTTTATTAAATAAATTTGTATATGTAGCTGTACCTTTGAAACATTTCATAATTATTACTAAAACAGTGGTTTGTAAAAGCAATTAATTTTAAACTTCTCAAGAAATCCAATTGTTTAACCATTGATATTTTGTTGTTAGTAAATTATATCAGGAAAGATAGAGCTTTACTGCCCTTGGGGTTCTTCTTAGAGCTGTGGTTGACAAACTGCAGCTCGAGAGCCACATGCGGCTCTTTGGCCCCTTGAATGTGGCTCTTCCACAAAATACCATGGCCTGGGCAAGTCTATTTTGAAGAAGTGGCATGAGAAGAAGTTTAAGTTTAAATATTTTGGCTCTCAAAAGAAATTTCAATTGTTGTACTGTTGATATTTGGCTCTGTTGACTAATACGTTTACATTAGTCAACAGAGAGAGAGAGAGAGAACTGATGAGTCAGTCATAGGCAAAGCTGAACAAATGAGTTCTGTAACTAGATTGGATAGCTGACAATTGCTTATCTGTGTAGAAGTCTACACCTAAAATTCTTCACAAACATCCCTATATGATGTTTGTATTATGACAACATCAGGAAGCAGCATTCTTGTTATAGAGATGTTCTTATAACCATACATATACACACAGTTAGAAGCATAGCAGATAACTAAAATAGTAGAAATCAGCTGGGTCCAGAGATTTGAAGTCACATTTCAGCCTATACATGTAACCCTGAGAAAAGGCAGTACAAGGGCAGTGTTTTAGAGTATGGGGTGAGTGCCATCCTGAGGGTGTTTGAATCCTGACTCTGCTACTGGCTACCTGTGCAACTCTGAACAATTTATCTTTACTGGGTTGTTTTGTGGGTTGAATGAGGTAGTGCACTTAAAGCACTAAGAATAATGCTAGAGTATGTGCAACCTCTTAATGCTGTTATTCTAATTGCTATCTTGGGTTAACCCCTTACTTTCTCAGAATCTCTGATTCCTTTTTAGTAAGTTGTTGATAATAATTGCTATTTTATAGGACATTTGAACTAATATATATGAAAGTGAGAAATACCTTGTTAATACATTATTAGGAATTTAATAGATATTTTCCCCCTAACACATTCATTTGGATCTTCACAAGCACTCAGTGGGAATAACTATAATTATTGTCCCCATTTCCAGAGGAGGATACTAGTACTTGAACACAAATTTAAAGTCACAGTCAGGACTGTAGTCTCTGACTCTGATCCTTTGGGTATTCACTACACAGAGCAAGTAAGAAATGCCATGGGGACATAGATGGTGTCTCATATTCTTACCTTATCTGGTTTACCACATGTCCTGGAAGAGCTGAGAAGATGGTTTTTCTTTCATGTAATTTGGGTAGTATAGTCTACTTCTCCTATCTGAAACTTCCTGTTGAGCTAGGGCTCTGAAGCATTTTCCATTCACCCAGCAGAGCTCTAGTTTTGAACTGCTCTCCTTGGAGATCCCAAATATTCTGAGACATGTTCTTTGCTCCCTTCAAACTCTGATTCTCATAGAACCACTTTCTCCCACTTCCAAGTTGTCTGAGCTACACTGTTTAGACGTAGTGTTAAACTCATAGCTTTTGCTCTGACTATTGGACCCTTTGTGCCCTCCAGCTAGACCACATTTGTTTTCTAACCTTCAGACTCACTGGTCTTCCCCCTCTGGTCTCAGGTCTCCTAGATCATTAGTCATATCTAGCTTTAGCTTATCTGTACGAACCTTATTTCATTTCCTGTGAGTCAACAATCTTACGATGGAAGGAATGACTGTCCTAAAGCCCTATGTTGAACATGAATATTGAGATTTTCTCTTTTCTACAGGAAAGTCACATATATGATTTACTCAAAAGACTCAAGAAAGACAGGAGTTATATTTTTGGGCTCTTAATGTTCTAGATGGAGACAATAAAATGAGAAGCTAATTATCCTTTCAGAATCTTCAGTTCTCCTATTCTTTCCTTTCCTCCTAATTTCCTACTCTTTCTATGTATTGCTTTGATTTAATACTTTCAATTGACTTGTAAAATATTTGGCATTAGAGGGATGCAATTTCATAGAAACATTTAATAATTCCACATATAATTACTAAGCCCAATACATTTATAGGAGAAAAGTTAATGAAATTTTAAAAATTATCTTAATTTAAGAACCACCTTCTAACATTTAAGCTCCTATGAAATTTGTCTAAAACATTTTAGTTTGGGGAAGCATGTCTAAAAATTGCTTCAGTCAGGATTGGTGGAACACAGACCACGAGTCTGTGTTACTCGTGAAGTCATCCATTAAATAACTGTTTTCTGAGTTGCTTACTACTTCCTGCCCAGACAGATGGACCTTAGCTTCCTTCAATAGAGAATCAACCCCTGAAGGCAAAATCCCAGGATCCTATTTCCTTTTTTATTATTCTTTCTCAAACTCTCAAACACTTTCTGGACATCATTTTGTGTCCTCAGTTGGAGTTTAACAACTCTGAGCACAGATTTCTTAGCCATCTACCTTTGGCGACTTGGGTCCTGACTTTCCTGCCACCCTTCCTGTAACTGTTATCTCTACCCACCACACTGGCCTCATTTTTAGGTTTGGAAGTAAATCTGGAAAGCAGCCACTTCCCACTCATCCATGCACCCTGCTGGATCCACTGATGGGCTCTATGCTTGTCCTGAACAGGAATCCCGAACAGGAATCCTATTACCTCTCCAGTTGACCTGGTACTTCTGGAAAAATGTTGTCCTCTTAGCCTTTGAGTGGATAAAAGGCTTAAGGTTGTTTGCTATGTTTCTTCCTCTTACTTCTGCAATCCTACTTCAGATACTACAGATTTCCATTTATGGACTCGCCAGATATTTCTTTTAGTATTCAGAAGGACCAGCTTCCACTCTTAGAATAACATTTTCATTTTTTTCTGAAGCAGCACATATGTTCCTGTTGAAAAGAACAGCAGAAAGCTGCAAGCACTTGTTTCTGAAGTGGAACGTGGATTTGGAGCACACATACAAAGAGCCAACTCTGTACACAGTGCTAGGCGGTGATGCCAGACCAGTGTGAGGTTTACCACATTTAGCATGGGATATCAGCACCAGAAGAGACACAAGCATAGACTTGTTTTGAATTCAATGGCTTGAGAATGGAGTCTCAGCCAGCTAGGTGTTCATGAAAATAGGACAAAATAGAAATTGCTAAGGCTTGACATGAGAGAAGCTGAGGGAGCCTGGACAAGCTAGAGAATGGGAATCTTCTGGTATTGAAAATAGTGATTTAGACCAAATTTGTTCTTTTCACATGCAAATATGCAGTCTTCTGTGCAGCTGGCATCTTCATTGCTCCTGAAAAGAGCAATTCCCTGGTGCACCACTGTTCCAGGCTGAGGTTCCTTTTTTCTCTCCCTCTAGGTTCTTCAATGATGCAGAAACTGGCAAATGACCCTAAGGATTTAGTACAGGAGTAGGCAAACTTTTTGACTCAAGAGCCACAATGGGTTCTTAAACTGGAATAGAGGGCCAGAACAAAAGCATGGATGGAGTGTTTGTGTGAACTAATATAAATTCAAAGTAAACATAATTACATAAAAGGGTATGGTCTTTTTTTTTTTTAATTTCAATAGTTTAGAACAGCCACCCGGCCCGCGGGCCGTAGTTTGCCCACGCCATTATACATACATTAGTATGTATAATGTCCCAACTAAAGAAGTGAATGTCATCTTCTCAGCCACTTAATGTAAAAGGCCAACATGTTTTTATTTAACACACACAGATCCATATAAAATATGGTGGCATATTTTCATATTGCCTTGTAATGGGGTTGGGAGCAAAGTAGCCCATTTTATTTCAGGTTCTATTTCTCTTTTCCTAAATCTAGCCCTCCACATCAAAGAAATCAGTTTAATTTACAAGTAAATCCATTGAAATGAAATTTAGGAGCAGTGGTGCTCAAATCTCAATGTAGCAAGAATTCGAAAGCAGTATTTCTGTAACAAAATCTCTTCAATTCCTTCTTGCAAATTATTACCGATACTCCTCAATAACTCTGTCTTCTGGTTTCTCTCTATGACATTAGTCTCATCCTCTCCTCAAGTTTTACTTGAGTTCTATTATCCAAGTATTGGCAGTCTTAAAACTCTTGTTACATATTGAAATCACCGCTGACCATGCATAGGACCAGATGGGATAGAATGATGTTACTGAAAAAATATTAACACAGACTGCTGAATACTGAGCTATTGGTAAACAAAACAAACAAAATAAATAATAGTCTTCATATTTAGCTGTATGTTGTGATCTATAAATGTGACTACTGTTTAATTAAAAATATGGATATGGAACTAACGGACCCACAAGGCAGCAATAGGCACATTTCTGTTCTGGGCATGAGCTAACACAAGCAAAGGGTAAGCCTAATGCCACGTGGTACATAGTAAGTGTTCAGTAAAATGTGCTTCCTGCTCCACATCCCCATATTCTGTGCAAGCTTCATGTATAATCTTAAATGAGAGAAACCTTAGTATCTGTTTGACAGTGCCCTGGCCGGTGTGGCTCAGTTGGTTGTTGTCCTGTGCACCAGAGGGTCTCAGGTTGGGTTCCATTCCCAGTCAGGGCACACTCACAGGCTGCGGGTCCGGTCCTGGATGGAGTGTGTATGGGGAATTGATGTGTCTCTCTGACACCAATGTTTCTCCCTCTCTCTCTTTCTCTCTCTTTCAAATAAAATCTAAAAAATGAAATAACTTGCATAAGAGAGACTTTGCCTTTTCTTCACAGCAGAGTTTTATTTATTTTTTTTAATTTAGAAAAAAGTTGTATGATATTAGCATTTTATTATGGTCAAAAAAATCTAGCATTATTTTAATATGTGTAAGGAATTCTTTCATCAGGATGACTTTATTTTTTATTTATTTAGTTTCTCTCTCTCTCTCTCTCTCTCTCTCTCTCTCTCTCTCTCTCTTTGTGTGTGTGTGTGTGTGTGTGTGTGTGTGTGTGAGTTTGTGTATGTGTGTATTGATTCCTTGGGTTGGTATCTTATCTTTGAACATTAAATACTGAATTACTTTTTAGCCCCGGACTTCCTGGACACCTAAAATTAATGATGTTTGTTCAAGATATGTGAGTAAATTTATTTTACCCTAATTTTGAATTTGAGTATTAACATTTTGAATTTAATGCCTAAAAATAAAAGAAAGAGAGAGCCCTAACTGGTTTAGCTTAGTGGATAGAGCATCAGTCTGCAGACTGAAGGGTCCTGGGGTCAGTTCCTGTCAAGGGCATGTAACTTGGTTGCAGGCTGAATCACCTGGTAAGGGGTGTGCAGAAGCCAGCTGATTAATGTTTCTAACTCTCTATCCCTCTCCCTTCCTCTCTGTAAAAATCAATAAAATGTGTTAAATACAAAAATTTTCCAAATTTTAAATTATTTTTTTTTCCACACAACTTTTATACATTTGTTTTAAAAAAAATATTGCTTATGTTGGCAGCTACACAGGGTTCACAAACTATTTAGGGAAGTGTGTCTTAATTAAAATCTCCCACACAGTAGTTAAGAAAAATAATGACACATTTTTGTTTAATTTCTATAAAGGCTTAATAATGGTTATTAACTGAAGGAAGAAGTTGTGGTTTGTTAAGAAAGATGTATTCCTGACCTCAGCAGTCAAGTCTTATGAATATGCAAGTGATGACTTGTATAATCTCACCTTTCAGACTGATGAGAAAAACATGTAAGACAGAATGTTTGAAATAGCGGAGAACGTGAAGGAATAATACCAAATCAGAAAAAAATTATAGAAAATAGGCTTGATCAGTTGAAATTAAGCTAAAATGAACAAGGAGGGCACAGAATGACACTCAGCTCAATCAATTAGAGATGTACAGATTCTGCAGAGAATACAGAATGAAATGGAAGGATATAAATGAATGGCTACAAGTCAGCTAAGCATGCTCTATGGCCACATTTTTCTAAGAAATAGCCTTTAGAAAATATTCAAGAGGGAATAGTGTTCCTAACTACTCATGAAATTCTCATTGATTGGATGTTAGTATGTAGTCGTTTTACTACACACAAATGAATTACCTGGGACTGAATCCACTCAGGGGATCTGAACTGTCAAGGTTGAGATCTTAGTCTTCAGAAGATTAAAATTCCTGAGAAAAAGGAATAGAAAAACAATGACGACAATAAAACAAAGGCAGGATACATTTTATAAAGGAAAACATTTTATAATGGCAAAGTAAGTCAAGAGAAGGGCTATCAGGCTTTTTAAGGACTACATATATCTTTCAATGCATGGTGTAAATTGATTTAATCTAGATGTAATCACTGGTATACAATGGTAACTGGGAAACCATATAATGAAGACCTGTAATTTATTGGATTGGAAACATAACCCAAATTGGTATGTCAATTGATCAGTGGCATCTAATTTTCTGAAGCACAAGGAACAGGACATATATGTGACTTTTTTTTTTCTTTCTTTTTTTTTTTAGCAACCTGACCAAACGTTAAGAATTTGAAAAGTAAAGAAAAAACTATTTTCTAGGCTAGAAGGGGCTTAACCACAGCACAGGCTTAGGGAAGTGGCTGCTTCTCTTGGTGGTGGGAGGAGAGGACTGATGAGTTGAGGGAGCCTGGAACCAGATGTCTCTTTCCCCCCAGCCCTGTTTGTGTCAGGCTACTTTTCTATCCACTATGTCTTCAGTCCTCTGTACCTTGTCCTTCGTTGCCCTTGAGGAACATGGATTCATGTCTTTTTTTTTTTTCTCAGGAAGGTCTTTAAAGGGTATAAAAGCCGTGCTTCCATCACACTATATTGGGATCGATCTGTACCATTTATTTTTAATTATAAGAAAAGTAGCTTTGCTAGAATTAACAGTCTTCCTTTTGGATGAAGAGAGTATACAGAGCAGAGGAGCAAGGATTTCTCTGATCTCTTGGGATACTGCAGGTTTAAGACAATACAGCCCTATGGTCTATTATCCACAGAGCCAAAGTAACTTACTTCCTAGTTAAACCCATGCGTAGCTGGGAAGCTGACCATTTATGTGTAGCACATCTGAGGCAGACAGAAAAAATAGCTTTCTGCTATCCGTGGCTTCCCATTTGGAAGTGCCTAGTCAGAAGTGAAATGAACCAATGTGAGTGTGCCCATCTGTTTGCACAGAAGATGGTATATTCATGATACCTTTGATTGCTGAATTCAACAAATAATCCAATAAAGGGTTTTTCTATTTCCCTTACTTATTGATATGAAAACAAGATGTTACAAAAGGTCACAGGAATATATACTATATAATAAAGAGATGATATGCAAATTAACCCTCATGCCATCACAAGATGGCTGCGCCCACAGCAGAGGTAGAGTTCCTGTAACATAAGATGGCTGTGCCCACAGTGGAGGCAGGGTTGCCATGACGAGTGATCAGCAGAAACCTGAGGCTGCATGGCACCAGACTGGGTCAGGGGATCTGATGCTGCACCCCCTGCCCAGCGGGGCTTCTCTGGGAACCTTAGGCTGTGCCTGCTGGTGCCAGGCTGGGAGATCTGAGGCTGCACCCCCTCCTGGTGGGCTTGACTGGGGACCTCAGGCCATGCCCCCAACTCAGCATGCATTGGGGGACCTGAGGCTATGCTCCCTGCTTGGCGTCAGGCTAGGGGACCTGAGGCTGTGCCCTGCTACCTACTGGTCTTTACAATGTGAGGCCAGTCAGGTCTGGATCTTGCCCAATGGGGGTGGGGCCAGCCAGGTCCGGGTCTTGAGCGATTTCAAGGTGCACACAGGTGGGTGAGGACTTCACTCTGGGTCCCACAGCACACCCCAGACTCTGACAGGAGGAAGATTTTCATATACATTTTAGTAATTTTCTTTCATCTTTGACACTTCTATTATAGAGAAAAGCAAATAGCAATATTAAAATATTTTCTCAAATTAATTCCCTTTTAATGTGCATGAATTCCTTGCACTGGGCCACTGGTGTGTGTGTGTGTGTGTGTGTGTGTGTGTGTGTGTGTGTGTGTGTGTAAGTGTGTGTATGTGTGTGTGCTAGAGGCCTAGTGCCCAAGGTTTGTATGCAGGTATGGTCCCTAGACCTGGCCTACAATCAGGGCCATCTTCCCTGGCTGCCTCCAGCCAACCCTGCCCCCGCTGCCACCCACTCCAGGTCCCTGTCTACCATTGGGAGATTGCAGCCTGATGGCTGGGGGAAGGGACCAATAGGGTGGCTATACCCACCTGCTCACTGGCCCCACCCCTGCTGCTGGTAACCCTCTGTGTGGGGAGACCAGGAGGGAGGGGGCCTTGGCCTGGCACCACACACGCTCCTCCCCCCCCTCCCAGTTCCCAGTTCGCCTGAGTGCTCGGAGTCTGCTGGCCGGGGAAAGGGACCAAAGGGTAGTCAGTGCCCCTCATAGTGACTGGTCGAGTGGTTGTTCTGCTGTTAGGGTCAATTTGCATATTACCCTTTTATTATATAGGATTGAGGCCTGGTGCCTGGATGGGGGCCAGCTGCTTCCCTGATGGGGGCCCTGGATTGGGGTGGGGGTCCCTGCTAGTGGGCTGTGCCAGCCAAGGTGAAGGGCTGTGATAGTTCTGGTCTCTGGTCGTTATGGTTGTTCCCTGTTTTGGTCACTGGGCTTTCATTATATAGGACATATACTGTTTATGTACATATGTAATAGTAATAAAATGCTTTTATTAAAAAAGAGTAAGGTTACACAAAATTTGGACCAACATGGGATACCTTGAGCATATGATTTTTAAAAGAATATTGGATAGAGCCCTGGCCAGTGTGCCTCTGTTGGTCTAGCATCTTCCCATGCACTAAGAAGTCACTGGTTCAGTTCCTGGTCAGGGCAGTTTCCTGGGTTTCGAGGGCATGCAGGAGACAGCCAATCATTGATCTTTCTCTCTCCCTCTCCCTTCATTTCTCTTTAAAAGAAATTAATTTTACTGGGCAATAAAATTAATTTTGTGTCAATGTACAACTATTTCCCTTACTTCATATTAATTTAGGGTGCCTGTTATGTATCTACATTCCACATACTTGACTTCATATAATATTTATAACAAATCTATGAAATTTGTTGCTTTTTAAAAAAACTTCCTTTTAAAGATAAGAATACAGAGGCTCACATAGAGAGGCATTTATCGAAAGGGATATAGCTATTTAGGCTAGATCCAGATCTCAAATACAATTTTACTTCAAGTAGAAAAAAAATTCCTTTATTATATATATATGTCATACTGTGTGGTTTCTCCTCCAAGCTGAGCTTTCCTTTGGCTAATTAAAGAACAGAATTGTCGAGATGTGGAGACACTCACTAAAGTGCTGCTCCCTCATCTCCTCTTTGTGTGACCATTGCTTCGTTCTGGTATTAATACTAATAAGCAGGAACTTAGTTAGATGCCACTAACACTGAATGGCAAGAAGAGAGATGAAATGGATTGAAGCAAGAAAATGAGCTGACTTCACAGAAGACCGGGCTCTGAAGGGGAAAGAGATGGTTGCTCGGTGTCAAAGGGGACTCAGGCTGGCCTGGCGTGTCACAGCACTGCCGGTGTGCAAGCCTGAGGCAGGTTCCTCTTAGTTGTGCATTCCGCATCCAGGCAGGTCTTAGGACTCCTAGGGTTTGGCCAGTGCTGCTGTATTCAAGGGCACCTGAAAGAACACGTGTACTCCACTTCAAACTGATTATTGCTGGGACTGCGCTCTTGGCATGATTTAGAAATGATGGCTGAATGAAACAAACTGCTCATTTGCAAAAATAGCATTTTTATGTTGACCGAATAGTAACTCTATATGAAACTGAAAGACCCTACCCTGTAGCTTCTGGACTCTCAAATATTTGAACTATTTGGCAAAAAGTGATCCGGCTCTCTTCCTAAGAATTCAGGGAGTAGCTTTAAGCACCCAGAACAGAGGTTGGCACTCCTGTTTTATTTTATTTTATTTTTTAACCAAATTTAGTCACAGATGTATTTTGTGTGCCTCTAACAGTTTTAGCTCTTATCGTGACTAGGATTTCAAGCTTTGGACAAATCCTCAGACCAAGCCGCAATGGGCTTTCATTCCTTCAGGCAGTGATTCTGAGTAGATAGTGGTCCCCTCTTCTCTCGCAGCCTATGCCTTCTGCTTTCCAGTTGGCTCAATGCCTGGCCCTTCCCTGAGATACTGAAGCTCCATTTGTTTTTATCATTGCACATCTACTGAGGATTCCCTTCTAGGAGAGTGGGAGCCTCCTGGCTCCTGTACAGGTCTGAACTAGAGACACCTATAGGCATCTCACAATCACTAACAATAGAAAGTGAACCCTCACAATGTTAGTAATTATAGCAGCTAACAAGAAAAATAGTCTTTTGTAGCATTTTTATTTTTCCTAAAGAAATGTTTCAAATTATACTTTCAAAAATTACTAATTACTTCTATTTTGTTATTTTTTCCCTTTTCAGTAAAAAAAAAAAAAGTCATTTCAGTAGACATAAGCATATTCAAATCCCAACCTGTTAGCATCTTGTGTATTTTCACTCGTCTGGACTCTGAGAATACTTTTAAATAGCTCAGTCCAAAACAACACTAGTAAAAAGGCCTAAATAAAAGTAAAAATGTACTGATGAAAAATTGATTGCATTGATGCATCACTACCCATTTGATTAAATAATTTTTAAATAAACAAAACAAAACAGTGGAAGCAGGCCATTTTAGCGGGTCACTGAGAGCAGAATTTTGGTTGGGTTATGGGCAGTGGTAAGTATGGCTGGCAGACCAATAGAACATTCTTTTCTTTCTGAAACAGATTTTTCAGGCTTCTTATTGGTTACTATATAATTCTTGTGGTTAGATCTTACTGTGCCCCAGTGAGTTATCTCTTCATGAAGCAATGCAGTTGCTCAACACTTATCACCCCTCACCTCTCATATATGTAGTTTCAGTATATGTATGCTAGTAGATCCATGGCTGGTGTGGGTTTCACTATAAGAAATGTAATGACTCATGTAATGGGTTTGATATTTACAAAGAAATATTGGGCCTACTGATAGGTTTTATGGGGCTGTCTGAGTGTGAGTCAATAAAAAAAACTATTTTTCAGTGTAACACAACAATAAATATTGGTAAATGTTGGTATTAATACTAATAAGTATTAGTATAATAATATTAGTGGACTTTATTTTGCATGGAAAAGGAAATCCATTCATAAGAAGGGTATAATTTCTTCCTCACCTCCACCTTGAGAAGTAGACATTTGAGGAAATTGAATGTCTAAGAGTTTGGGACTTCCTGGCACATACCTAGGAAACAGGGAATCTGGGATACAGCTTAGGAATTCTGACCCATCTGAGGGTCCTTGCATGACATCTTGCTGCACACGCATTAGAGAACAGTAATTTGGGCTGTTGAGAAGAAAAGAGATATGTGTACTCCAAGATTATGACTTGAAAGTTGTTTTCTATACTTGTTTTTAGTTATCCAAATATATAAAGAGCCCAGGGCTGTAATGTCCAAAATGACTGAACGAAGAACTGAATGCCAGACTGTGCATGCAGCAGGCTCCTGTGGGCAGAGACTGGTGAGCAGGCTAAACTGCTGACCTCTCAGTCCCTCCTGGGTCATGGGCACTGTGGTGACCCAGTACTGACTGCTGCTGCCAAGGCAGGTTCGATGTGATTGATTGGGGGTCCTCGTCATCGCCATTGATCACCTTGCAGAGGGAGGGCCAAGCCACTGGTTGGGAGGCTCCATGATTGCCCCAAGGAGGGAGGTTCAGGCTACCCTGCTAGCAACAGTGGGTGGGGCCTCCCTCTGAGGGATGATCAATCACGGGGCACTCCTGGACTGCAAGAGGGTGCAGGCCAGGCTGAAGGACACCCTCCCCCCCCCCCCTGAGTACATGAATTCCGTGCACCGGGCCTCTAGTGAAATATAAAGAAACACAAAGTGCCATTATTGCCTTTACTTCATCAGTTTTGGGGGATCTGAAAATTTGTTTGGACAGAACATTGCAGGTTGAGTGGAGCTTTTCTCTGTTTTTATTAGGAGTGAGTCTGAGAGCGTCTGTGATAAAATGGAGAACAGCTGCTCACTTCTGGGAACTAACCACAGCCCACACTCATGCCTGATAAGAAATCACCAAAGTAGTAACTTACTTTGAGCAAAAGTGTCATAAGGTAGCGACAGGGCTAGGAGCAGAAAGAGTGTGATGAGATGCATGTGTTTAAAACATATTGACCCCAGCTTTAAAATCCAAGGATGGATATATGATGGTATCAGTAAGTGAAGAGAGAGAGAGGAGAGAGCTATATGTCGTGTGCAGAAAAGAGAATGATAAATTAAACACATTCATAAGGCAAGTGGAGGAAATGATCAAAATAACCACCGAAGAACAGTACAGTCTATATCTAACTTTTTTTTTCCCCCCTTCCGGCGATATGTTGACATTGTTGAAAAACCTCACATCAGTACTTTATAAAACTGTAGATCTCTTGGGTTGGGCAATAAAAAATCCTGGGAACAGGCCTTCCAAAGAGCAGTGCTGCTGTGTGGGAGAGGAATGCAGGAGGTCAGGAAAGGAAAGGAAGCTGACAGCAGTCCATGATGTAAGCGAGGGATGAGAGCCTGGTGATGTAAACGGGAGCATGTAATATTCCCACACTGCTCGTTCTTCGTGTGCAAAACCCAAGTAATCCAAAGCACCGTTCTGAGGAGTAAAGAGATCCATACCAAAATGCCTCAAAAACAGTGAGCTTTAAATGAACTGCAGCTATTGTTCTTCCCCCACACACACTTCCCTGACCGAGAGCATGGTTTAAATGAGGAAAATGATGACAAAATACCGTATAGGAGTGAAAAGATCTCTTAAGTCTGGCAGGAATGAGTTCAGTGAAACCTGCCCCACATGGCTAAGCGGGGGTACCTAGAGGAAAACCTAGAGGAAATTCTTCCCAAGCTCCTGCTGCTCCCATTCTGCAGGTACAAAAGGAGGTGATCTGTAAGCCATTGAAAGGTGATAATGATCTTTGCTTTCAAGTTGCAGAGTTAAGCCTTAGTTCCTTTGTTCTGGGAGTTCAAATACTCCCATCCCTCCTTCTCTTCCTCTGCTGGTCTGAGGCATGGGGTAGGCATGCTATAGAGCCCAGAGCACCTTCCCCCCCCCCCCCCCACTATGAATGAAGGACCAAGGGCTGCTTTTCCATTTTCCCATCACTGCTCCAGCCTGCATCTCCCCATCACCTCAAGCCCACTTGAGCCCCTTCTGGTGAGGAAACTGCATCATACTTCAAGATGCAACAGGCTGTAGTAAAATCACTGTTTCAAAGCTAAGGGGGGAAGGAAACACAGTGAGAGAAGGTGTCGGGCTTGCTGCAAAGGAATCCCTTTATTTTTCTTCATCAAATTACAGGCATGCTATGCGGGAGGAGAAGATATTCCAGTAAATATGGTATAGCGATGAGAGTCTGTAATATGAACCTGGTGTCTCAAAGGAAAGTTCTTACATTTGTGGCCCCCGGGGCAGAAATTTAACCCATCTTTACTCCACATTTCTCCCTCCCAGACTTGGCTGGAATCCCAGACAGAGGGCTGTGTGTTTTTTTTTTTTCTTCTTTTTTTTTCTTCTTTTTCTTTTTTTAACCCCTCCTCTGCCTTTCTCTTGTGGCTTGTGCTGCTGTCAGGCTGGCCTCCCCGCCGTGTGTCTGTCCCTGTGCAGGACTATCGGCGGCTAGCTAGCTCTAGGCAATAGCCAGGTAAGGAGCAAGTGTGCCTTCCAGCCTTTGAACTAATCCAGCCAGTGTCAACTCCAGACAGCCAGCTTCCTGGATAGCGCCTGGCTCCGTTTGCTTGGTCTGGGAGTGTGAATGAAAGCCCGGGTGCTAATGACTCAAGTCGCTCAAGTCCCCGAGTCCAGCCCTGTGTGCAGTCACACAGCGGAGCGGGGATCCCAGGGCAGAGACTTGCAAGAGCTGCAAATGTGGTCGGTGGAAATGAACTCTCAGTTGAGCTCCGCAGCACGTGACTTCCTATTTCTGTAAGGTACTTCCAAGGGACTTCCTCTGTACAATCAGCCAAGTCCCCGGAGGAGGAGGAGGAGGAGGAGGAGGAGGAGGAGGAGGAGGAGGAGGAGGAGGAGGGAGATTTCATTCAGCGCTGCCACAGCCAAGTTTTTTACTTCCAACTCGGGACAGAAGTTTTCCCTGAGACCTGGTGTCAGTTTCTTTTCTTTCTCTCTGCCCTGCCCCTGCCAGCTTGCAAGGACCTGGTGGCGCCTGTCCGTGATCGGAAGCTGAATACCCTGGTGCAGATCTCTGTAATCCACCCATCGGAGCAGGGGCTGACAAGATACTCCAGCACGGAAATTGTGGAGGTGAGCATGCCGCGCGCCTGCATTCCTCGCCTGCATTCCTCCCTCCCTCGCGCTCTTTCTCAATCTCTCTCTCTCTCTCTCTCTCTCTCTGGATGTGAGCAAGCAGCTGAAACCAGCTAGCTCGCCCTATAGCATAGCCCTGCTGTGTTACTATCCCCTGTCACTTGGGAAAGCATTCTGGAGGTCATTCAGCTTGCACGGTAACTTCCCAGAATAAACAAACGAGGGAAGAATTTGCTTTTTTCATGAAAGATCTTATTTTTACTTAGTAAATAGAAAGAAAATCTCTCACTTGGAATCTTCCAAAAGAAGGTCATAGATATAGTGTTATATAGGTAAATTTAAATATGAAAGTACTCAGAGAAATTTTAAGCCTGTTAAATTTTTCCCCCTTTTCATTTTTCCTCTGTTCCTCAGTCTGTCTGTGGAAACTATATTCTCAGCTGTTTGTGACTGTCTTTTGAAAGGACAATATTTTTTTTTAAAAGGTCCATCATGATTTTTAAAAACTGTAATGTTTCTAGGCAAAAGGTGTAAATATTACTCATCAGATGAGAGACTTCCTATTTACACTTATTGTTACTAATATAGCATTCAGCATGTGTCGATAGGAAACTTGTTATTGTGTTGGATCAGACTCAAACGAGGAAGTGTTTCCCTTTTGATTATTTTGTTCTTATCACACATATTCTACAACATTGGTGGATGAGAGAGGACTTATTAGACCACCTGGGACTAAAGAAAGTGCGTTTTGAACTCCTTCAGCTTTGCCTGCCTTTCTCGGACTAGTGAGCCCTGACTGTTGAGAATGAGCTTCTCTGTAAGAAGTGACCTCAGGCCCGGCTGGTTCAGTGCTGACCTCAAGTCTTGATGCAGTTGGTGGCATAAATGATTCAGACTGAACTCCTTTCCTTTCTCTAATGGCAATGACCCAGGGCCTGCACACAGCCCTGAGTCTGCCCTGTGGAAACTTTGGCTTCCAATATGCTGGTATAATTTGTGGTGAAGACTGTAATTAAACAAACAAAATATAACCTATTCATATAAAGAAAACTGAAATTGTAAAATGGTTCATTTATGTGAAAAAATTTCAAGTATTACTTCAACTTCATTATTTTTTAAATAGTGCCAAAATATAGAAATTATTTATTTTGACATACTTCTAGTTCTTATATTTGATTCTATAGCTGTTTGGGGCTGTTTTATTCACTTCCTGTTCTAAAATGTTTGACACAGTGAGGAACAAAAGTAGTATTTACTGAATAAAAAGAAGAAAGAATGAATGAATAAATGAATTACTTGGGCTTTCAGAAACTTTTATAGACAATTGGTTTGCAAAACTCTAGCAAACATCTCAATAATATTCAGCAATACAGGTGGGGCAAAAAGTAGGTTTACAGCTGTGAGTACACAAAACATAGTTTATTTTTGTATTCTTATTTATTAATTATTTTCCATATTGACAACTGGGAACCTATGTTTGTGCCACCTTGCATAGGTATTTAAATGTAGATATAAAATTTAATGTTGGATATCAGCTCTCTAAATATAAGTTCTGAGACACTGAGATATCCTGAGCATCATATCCTGAGCTAGAAATTTCATAGCTCAAATCCATCACACTTAGTTTCTGTCATTAGTTTTCTAGTCTGAGGAAAACACACCCAGCAGAACATCTAAAATCAAATGGGCATTATCAGAGCATGGCTTTCCATCACATCATTTCAGAAAGGAAATAAATGGACAGCATACGCTTCCCAAATGGTTCTTCATGAGAAAATTGCTTCATCTTAATTTGATCAGTCAATATCTTACCTTATATACATACATTACAGGTTATATACATTGATTGTATTCTAAATGGACTGAACGGCTGACCCCAAAGAAGGGTTCTGCATATAATGAAAATAACATTGGTTTTCAAACTATCAGCAGCTCTGACAAGGAGACTGGGCCATTTACTATCAACAGCTATATTAGTTCTTTGGGACCTTGGGCCATTTTGTTGCCTCTTGAGCATTATTTGGTAATTCAGATCTTTCTTCAGAGAACTATTTCCTAGAAAAACAAGCACTCAGACACACTTTCTGCATTCTCCTGTGTCACTGCGTGCTGCCCACTGCAGTTGCTGCCTTGTTGAATTAAAGTTGTCTGCGTGTGCTGTTACAGGGAACAAGAGATCCACTGTTTTTGACGGGTGTCACTTTCCCATCTGAGTATCCCATCTATGAGGAGACCAAAATAAAACTCACAGTCTATGATGTCAAGGATAAGTCTCATGATACCGTAAGTACTTGTAATGCTTTCTTTCTTTGGGAAAGGGAGTTGTGATTTTCCCAACTATTAGGGGTGTGTGTGTGTGTGTGTGTGTGTGGTTTTTCTTTTTTAATGTAACTGGCATTTTTCAAAGATGGTGTTTGTATTGTGTTAAAGCTTGTCTGATGCTTATAGTTTACTAGGATTTTTTTTAAAATTCATTTGGCTTAACACCAAAATGTCAATTGGGTAAGAGCAAACACTTCCAGAACAGATTTTTCTCTTTTTCAGGAAGGCTGGCTTGATCTCTTGGTTGATAATTTTGTTGTTGTTGTTTTAAGAAGTTGCTGAAGGGTAGAATGTGAGTGGAAGAAATGAAATAATGGCTTGAAACTGTTTTGGTATTGTAATTACTCTAAAATGGATTGACAAAGTGTTCTACTTTTGCAATTTATTCTTTTACATAATGTATAGAGAAACAGTCTCTCTGTATCTCCAGAAGTTATTCCTGGCACCAAAGCAAACAGAAGGCAATGCAAGTACTAGACAGAAGCTTTAATTGTCTTCTTTCCATGAAAGTCATATTAAGTCCCAATGATTATTTTGTCCTAGATTCATCAAGTCTTCCTACCTGGTCTGACTTTTCCTCCACCTAAACCAGACTTTCTGGGTAGACAGTGAAGTACCCAGGGGTATTTCTAGAGGCTTTTCTTAACATTTCTGGACTGGAGAGAATGCTATTGGGTAGGCTTGATTGACAAGGGGGGGAATTTAAAAAAAACGCACCTTTCCCTTTAAGTCTCTCCCTTTAGCATGCATTTTAGTCTGTTTTCAAGGCGGGGGTCTTGATGGTCAACAGGGAAGCACAAACCAGGAGACTCTTTGAACGCAGGTGGGCCAGTGGGTTCCAGGGTGTTCTGGATGAAGTCCCGGGATGCTGCTGGACCGGGAACCACGCAGCACCTGGTCCAGGGGAACTTAACCTCAAACTCTGCCTTCACTTAGGCATTTCTGTCTTGCTCCTGGCTCTCCTTTCTTTCCATTCTTTACCATGACATATATAGCATAGATGGATGATGGGGGTATTTAATGGAGAAAACATTCTACACTGTGAAGCAATTTCTACTCATCTTAGTCCCAGAAAAGTTCATTTCTTTAAAGTTGCAGAAAAAAAAAGTTCAATGAGATACACAGCATGTATGTGAAATAGAAAAAGTTGTGGTGGTCTGGTAGGTCTATTATGAAGGCTGACTGTCTGACTCCTGTTATGTTGACCAGCTTTGTGACGCTGGGAGAGTTCATTCTCAGTGCCTCTGTTTCTTCATTTGTAATGTTTGCCTTGTGGGGTTGTTGTAAGGGTTAAACAAGTTCATATAGGTAAATTATTTAGAAAACTGTTATAGATTAATTAGTAAGTTTAAGTTGCTGCTTTTATCATTGTTATTGTTCTGGCTGCTGCCTCACAATCGCTCATAAATAGTAAAACTCAAATAAGGGGACATTAACTTTTTTATAGTATTGTTTTCTTAAGTGGCATTATATTATTTCTGACTTTCTTAAAGAGGAGGAGAAAGATAAAAATACTTTGCAACACAAAATTGGGGTTAAAACTGGCAACTAAAAATGTTTTCTTTGGCATTTTTTCTTTCTTTCTATTTTTTCTTGATTTTTGAGGCCACCTGTGGAAAAGGAATGGACTGAGCTAGAGCATGTTTGATAGACTATGCCCAAGGCCAGGTGCAGATGGATGGCTGTCCCTTTTTTATTTTTTGCCTTCTGGGAGAGAACAGAAAAATGAAGGGACTGGGCAAGAATCATAAAGTGGGGAAGCAGAGAGAGATGGTTCCAGTGGGTGGTGGGAAGAGGCGATATAACTGTGCAGAGGAGTAATAAGCAGAGAAATGATCAGGATGAGAGGGAAAGCAAAGCAGTAACCATGGGTTTTATGTTCTTCCAAGCACATGATCAGATTCAACCTTCCATACAGACCCGAGGCATAGACAGGATTGAGGATATGGAAGGGACAGAGGTACAGAAGCGCTCTGCTACAGGAATTATTATGTTGCCCCTAACTTCTTGGGTTTGATAAGTTTTCAGAAATATCAGCATTAGAAATATCAAACACCAAAGGTGTGTCTATCTCCTTCAGCCTCCCTCGTTTACAGTGTGCAGTATGTTACTGCTTTAGGGATAAATAATCAGCTTACTCATTAATTATGCTTTGTATTGCCTTCTATTTCTGGAAACTAATTCTTTAGGGTCTTTTAGAGACTTTCTTCCTTGATCAGAATTATTATCACATAAGAGCAGTGGATGAACTGGAATCCCTGCTGTGAAATAAGACTTGTGAAACTTGAACATGCTTGAGAAATGCAAGCAGCTTTCACTTACCAAGTGCTGTTAATTAAGGCATAGCCTCTTCCTTAAAATAACTAGCAATTACCACTGGTGATGGAAGTGTAAATAGGAACACAGTTCACCAATTTGCTAATAGTCCCCGTAGACATAGACTTTTCATACCGGCCTTTTTCTTTCATTTCTGAAGTTTTTCTTTGAGGTGGGAATGGGGTGGGGAAGGAGGAGGCAGGAAGTGTGTTTAAAGTACAGTTTATGATTATGAACACTTAATAACCTAAGTATTTTAAGATCATAATACTCTTAAGGTTTAAGAAGTGAGATTATGCATAGTTATGTGTTTGGGGAAATTAATGAATTGTGTGCATGATTTAAAGGTAGCTTTAATATTTGCTCCTAGTAACCATTGATCATATTAGGCTAACCCAGGACAATGAAGTCTGTTTATTTGCTGAGTTTTAGTTAGTTGAGTCCGGTGATTAAGTTGCTTGTCTTTTCCTACTGAGCTTATGATTATTTCCTACTGAGTTTATGATTATATAGACAATCAAATAAATTTGTTACTTTGCCATTACATATTCTTTTTACAGATGTATTAATATATCTTACTAAAGAGAAATGATAAGTTGTCATTTGTGCCTTCAATACAGCCATTATCAAACTAGTTGTTGTTCTTGTACTCCTCTACACAACTGGAGCTGAGATTGATTATTTTACTAAGGTTCGTAGAAATGCAATTAATCATTGTAACAAATGAGAAGGGTCTAACTGTTGAATCAGAATGGCTATTGTTTCCTCCTACTCCATCTTTCAGCCTTCCCATTCATTGCGGTATGGGGAGGTGCAGTATGGGAGTGGTAAGGTCATTATGAGAATTAGAGTGGCTTATTATTTTCCTCACCATGAGGAAATTATCTGTTTATAACAATGGGCTAATCAAACATCCAGCTGTTTGGTGGGGACTTTAAAGCTTGACATTAGAACCCAGTGATAGAATATGAGAGCCCCAGTTCTTGTGGTGAAGTCGCTGCCTTCTGGATGTATGCTGATTGTATGCTGCATTTTCAAGCTCCTGGAAGCTAAGAAAGCACAGACAGGCATGTTTTCAGCACATCATTCACAGTGGTCAGCCCTAGGGACTCAAGTGTGTCTTTCATAAGTAACAGAAAAAAATCTCAGAGGAAGAAGAAGTTCTTAGAGGAAAAGGACATCACCACCAACATTTGTCTCTTTTTCCCTTCTTGCCATGCAGTGATATTTTGGAAGGTAGTGAACAGGGCTCTTACAACACCCAGGTTAGCATAGCCATCGCTCTGCAAAGCATGATTAGGTCACAGAATTGTTTTGCCCATGGTAGAAATTGGAATTTCTCATGTATTCTGCACGAGTGCACATTGCTCCATTGCTTTTGCTGTGGGGTGAATGAATCTCCAACTTGTTAGGTGTTCAGCTTATAGGACAGATTTCCATGTCCAGTAGACACAGGACATTTCTCAGGGGATGATATATAGTCTAAGACATTTTTAAATACCATTTACTATCACCCCCCCCAAAAAAAAAAAATCTGGTCATTCAGAAAATGTGCACTCATCAAGATTGGATGCAAATTTATTGCATTATGTGTTCTATGCCCAAAGCAATTCTAGTACAATTTTCTACACAGAAGCATCCAGTTCACTTTTATGGAAAATAAAATCACTTACATTTAGTGCCCTTTGATTTGGCTTGATTTTCTACACTGACTTCTTACAACTTTAAGACCGCTGAGATGCAGATTCTGTGAGCTGGCCTTCTCTATCTAGAAGATATGATGCATTGGGTAAGGAAAATGAAGTTGAGATTACTGATTAATAAGTACATGCAAAGCACTCTGTTTAATATGTTATGTGTACTTTCATTTTTAGTCTCTATAAAAATTCTTTGAGGGAGGTATCACTTTGCCCTTTAAAGTGAAGAAATTGGGATTCTGAAAACTTAAGTCGGCAAGTCAGAGACCTTTGTTTTTTCCAGGCTGTGGTGTGATACATATATTGTTTATAGGATTTTCCCTACTTTGATTTCAACTGACACTTTAAAAGCATTCTTATTTATAGCTTAAAAACTGATTAAGTGAAAAAAAAAGGATCAGTGTTCAACTATAGGAAAAACACCCATGTCCAAAATTCTGAGCACTGTTGTTAAGCATGGAACTAATTGCTGATATCTGAATAAATGTTATAATGAAGAGGACAACTACTGTTCATGAAAAAACAGCTATTGTCACCTGATACGAAATGGCTCAGTTTAGGTCTTAAACTTTTGTTTTTGCGTCCTCTGATCTTGCTTTTTTCCCTTTCCTTTTATGAGTACTTAGTGGTCCACTCATTCTATTCATTCACTCAGCCTTTGCCTGTTGGAGTGCTCCTGTCCAAGTAGTGACCCTGTCTGCAAGGGGAGTTATGATTTCATTTAGAAGTGGTTGAGGGCTCTTAAACGTTGCTACCCCTTCCGAAATAACTTCCCTTTGAGAACAAGTAGTATATATTTATTGAGAGCATATTTGTATTTTATTGAGGTATAATTTACATACACTAAAACAGACAGTTCTTAGGCAAGGTCTAGAACATTGCCATCATTCCAGAAAGTTCCCTTGTAATACTACTCCAGTCAATTGGCCCCTACATACCTAGGGGCAACCACTTTCTCATAAATACCAACATATATTTGTTTTGCTTGTTGAAATGTATGTGAGTTGAATCATATTATGTGCTTTCTTGCATCTGGTGTCTTCTGCTCAACATGATACATTATGTTTGAGATACATCCTTATTTCTGAGTAACTCAGTAGTGTGCTTTTAATTTTTTTTATTTATTTCTGTACCATATTTGGTTGTAGTGATATACCACAGTAATATTCATTCTCTTTTTTTATAGACATTTAATTGTTTCCAGTTTTTGACAATAACGAATAAAGTGTTGATATTTGTGTGGATATTTTGTTTTATTTTGGAGGTAAACATTGAAGAGTTATAATTGATAGGTTATAGGGCAAAGGCATGTTTAACTTTTCTAGAAACTGTCAAACTGTTCTTCATAGTTATTATATGACTTTATTCTCCAGTTACTCCACCAACAGTGATATTGTCAGTCTTTTTTATTTAATATTCTAGTTGGTGGAAAGCGATGTCTCATCACGGCCTCAATTTGCATTTTCATCAGGACTGATTATATTGATCACCTTTTTTGTGTGTGCTTTTGGCTATTCATCTATCTTTTTAAAATATCTATCTATCTATCTATCTATCTATCTATCTATCTATATATATATATATATTATTGATTTTTCACAGAGAGGAAAGGAGAGGGATAGAGAGTTAGAAATATCGATGAGAGAATCATTGATCAGCTGCCTCTTGCACACCTCCTACTGGGGATGTGCCCGCAACCCAGGTACATGCCCTTGACTGGAATCAAACTCAGGACCTTTCACTCCACAGGCTGACACTATCCACTGAGTCAAACCGGTTTCGGCCATATATCTTTTTTAAATGAAGTGTCTATTCAAGTCTTTTATTTTTTTTTAAGTTTTGTTTTTATTGTTGATTTCTAAGGATTTATATATGTGGATATAAGTGCTTTTGCTGAACATATATTTTACAAGTTGTTTTTAGTTTTAGCCATGCCTTATAATTTCCTTAATGATATATTTTATTGATCAGAAATTTTTAATTATAAGTAATCAAGTTTATAGATTTTTTCCATTCATATTTAGTGCTTTTTATGCCCCAAGAAATCTTTCTACCTTTGGCCATTAGAATATTCTCCAATGTCTCCCTTCAAAATATTTTGTAGTTCTAACATTTATAATTAGATATAAGATCCATCTCAAATTAGTTTTTGTGATAGGAATGAAATAGGGATCAAAGTTATTTTTCCTTATGTAGATAACTAGTTATTATAACATTAATTGTTAAAAATACTTTTGCCTCTGCCCTGGCCAGTTTGCTCAGTGGATAGAGTGTTGGCCTGTGGACTGAAAAGTCCCAGGTTCAATGCCCGGGTTTCAGGTGTGATCTGTAGGAAGGGATGTGCAGGAGGCAGCTATCAATTATTCTCTATTATCATTGATTTATATATCTCTCTCCCTTCTTCTTTGAAATAAATAAAAATATAACAAAGAATAAAATAAAAATACTTTTGCCTCCACTGAATTTAATTGCTGCCTTGATCGGAAAAATAAATTGTCTACTGATACATATAGGTCTATTTCTAGATGGTCTTCTTCTGTCCCATTAATCTGTTTGTCTAACTTTGTGACAATAACATGATTAGTTTTGCTTTATAATAAATCCCAAAATCAGAACATAAGTCCTCTATCTTTGCCAGCTTTGTTCTTTGCATCAAGGTTTTTGGTTCTTTTGTCTGTTTTGCCTATTCTAGACATTTTGTCTTTGCTTATAAATTTTTAAATAAATTGTAATTTCCTTCAAATAGCTTATTGGAATTTTTTATTAGAATTATGTTGAATTTATAGATCAATTTGGAGAGAATAGACATTAACAATATGTAATCTGTTGATCTATACATTTGGTAGATAAATAAAATTTTATTTATTTAGATCTTTAAATTTTATCAGCAATGTATTTGTGTTTAGATCACTTGTGTGTGGTCATATCTTTTTAGACTTATTTCTATGTGTATTTTATTTTTTATGCTATCATACAAGGTAATTTTGAAAACATGGTCTTCAATACTTGTTTACTAATAGGTAGACATACAATTTTTAATATTTACCTTGTATCCTGCTGCCTTGCTAAATTCACACATTGCATCCTAAAGGATTTTGTTGGATTATATAGAATTTTGTAAATGTATAAATCATATTATCTGTGAATAATGAAAGATTTATGTTTCCCTTTCCAGTCATTGTGCATTTTATCTTTCCTCATTGCGCTGGCTCAGTGCAATAGAACTTTCAGGGCAATATTCATAGAAGTGGAAAAGTGGAAATCCTGGTTTTGTTCCCAAACTTAGGAAGAAAGTGTTTAATATTTCATCTTAAATTGTAACCTTAACTCTGGATTTCTCATGGATGCCTTTTACCAGCTTGAGAAATTTCCTTCAATTTCTGATTTTCTGTGACTTTTTATCATGAATGATGTTTAATTTAATCAGATAATTTTGGCTATGTATTGAGATGCTTAAATGTTTCTATTATTTATTCTATTAATGTAGTGAATTATGCTAATTCATTTTTACATGTTAAACCAAACTCAGATTCCTGGGGCAATGTTTTCAACTCACAGTTTGCCCCCTTTTCTCTTCTGGGCTCCAGCTTAGTGCATGGGCAAACCAAGCTCTGCTCTCCTGCCCTGTTCAGCTGAGTGGTGACTCTCTCAGCTCTCCTGTGCATTGAAATACCCTCCTTCCTGATGTGAAGTCCTGTGAGAAAGAGTGGGTGGACGGGTGAGATTCACGCTGCGGCTGAGGCTCCTCGGGATTCACACCTCTTGCGCTAGGTCACATGTACTCATGTAAAAGTCATTCCAAGTCCAGCTGGTTTCTATGGAGAACCCTGTTCTTCCTGCAGCTCAGCCAGGAATACCACATAGACACTTCTTCCTTTAGGACAGCGGTGGACAAACCCATTAGTCAACAGAGCCAAATATCAACAGTACAATGACTAAAATTTCTTTTGAGAGCCACATTTTTAAAACTTAAACTATATAGGTAGGTACGTTGTTATTAACTTAATTAGGGTACTCCTAAGCTGGCCTTTGCTAAAAACTCAAGGGGCCAAAGAGATGCATGAGGCTCGTGAGCTGCAGTTTGCCGACCACTGCTCTAGGATGAATCTGTCACTCCCTGGACTTTATTTCATTTTGGTTTATTGACACCCTCCGTTTTCTGAAGGGTTTAACAAAAGTGCTGGTAGTATATCTGACTTCTTCTCAGTGTTACAATGGGCAAAAATGCTGCTACATATTTAAGTTCATCCCTATAGCATTTATGCTATTCTCTATAAATTTCCATTTCTATCTCTTTTAGTTCCCCTTGTCTGTAGTTTGCATATCAAGTGCATTACACTCTATGCTGCTCTTGACATCCTTTTTTTTTCTTTTCTAGTGTGTTCCTCCTGTTGTGTCTGTGCTACTGTCATGGGCACTCACACAGTTCTTGTTCTATATCATCTATTCAAGGCTTTTGTTAGTTTCTTCTTTTTGTTTGGGCTCCCACAGTAGAGGAAAGGGTAGTCATGGATACCTCCTCTCTTCCCCCAAGAAAAGGATGCTGTTTGCATGAAGAAAGACTGGCTGTTTCACAGTGAAGTAAAAAAAAATGAATTTACTCATGAAGCAAAATAAGTTTCCTACAAAAAAAATTTTTTTTTTGGCAATAGCAGAACAGCTGCTTGACTGTGAAGTGGCCACGTCTTTCATTCCTGGAGATCAGCAGAAGTGTAGGTTAGTATGTTCACCCTTCATTGTCTACAGATGTGTGAGCCATAGAAACATTGTTTAACCTAGTTTTAAAAAGACAAACAATAACATCTACAATTAATTTGCTTTTCTCTAATTAAAGAGGAAACAATTAGGGAAGGCCATTTCCCATTCTCTTTTCCAGGCTGGCAACTTTATTAATGTTAATCACAAACATAGAGACACCTAATCAGACTGTGTTTCCTAATGGAATGCTGGGCTCTTCTTATTCCTCTTCATCTTATCTCCAGCAAACACATAGAATGACTTTTAATCTTTTGCTCTCTTTAAGTTTTTGAGCAGTGAGCACTTTTGTTTTGAAACATCGTGAGGTATCACCAAGAAGAGTGGTTGGAGGAGCTGCAGGGCGATTCTAGTTTGAGTCTGTTGAGTCCACAGACTGAAATTTAGTCATATCAACATAAATATAATTTGATGAGTGTCTGTCCAGAAGTTTTAGAAGGTCTCTGATCCCTCATCATAAAGGAACAGACATTTAGGGAGTTAGGTTTGATCCAGAAATACAGCCTAGTTGGGGAGCAGTTACTCTGTCCAAGGAACTTTTGTGGGCATTATGCTAGAAGTCTATATGAATCATTGGTACATAAACAATATACCCTGAAAATAGCAGGGGGAGAAATAGAAAGCTTCCCCAATTCATTTTCTGAAGGCTAGATGAGTTTAATGCCAAATTCTGATGAGTGTTTTAAATATGTATATACCCAAATTTCAATTAAAACATAGGTATAAAATTACATATAGTATTCAGAGTTCATCTATGTGGAAAGCAAAACATATTCTGAACATGTAGAGTTCATTTCAGGAAAGCAATATGGTTCCTATAAGTACATGTACCAATATAATCCATTTTATTAATAACTGCAGGAGAAAACTCATTTCATATTGTCATTACATGCCAAAGAGGCATTTAATAAATCTAGTTGCCATGTATATAATATAAAATATATAGTATTATAGGAATATAATAAAAATATGTCCTAATAAGATAATATCATCTAAACAAAGACATTCTTAAATCATTTCAACCATTGATCAAACTAATCACTGTCATTATTAGTATTCAACATTTTCTTAGAGGCTGTAGAAAATACAGTGGGAAAGCTATATTACTTATATAAAATTTGAAAAGCAAGAAACAAAACTATTTCTCTAAAATATCTAGAAAGCCTAAGAGACCAAATATGATAATTTGGTTGGTTACAAGATATAGTTAAAAATCAATAACTTCTCTCTTTTATAGCAAAAATTACATAGAAAAGTATAAAATCTTATTGGAAAATATAAAATAATGTCTTTACAAATGGGAAAACATACTTGTGTTAAAAGAAAAGACTATCATAAAATAGAAATTGTGCCAAATTCAATTTATAATTTTAATATAATTTCAAATAAAATGTCAAAGTTTTTTTTATTGGGAATTGGATAAAATGATCTTAAAGTTTTTTTAAAAAGTCAATATCTAATAATAGTCAACGACATTTTATTTTTTATTTTTTTATTGATTTTTTACAGAGAGGGATAGAGAGCTAGAAACATCAATAAGAGAGAAACATCGATCAGCTGCCTCCTGCCCACCCCCTACTTTGAATGTGCCCACAACCAAGGTACATGCCCTTGACTGGAATCAAACCTGGGACCTTTCAGTCCGCAGGCCGAGGCTCTATCCACTGAGCCAAACCGGTTTTGGCTAGTCAAGGACATTTTAAAAACGAATGAGTAAGACTCTCAGGCATGAAAATATCAAAATATAACATAAAGCCAACTGTAATCCAATATACATGGTTTGATCATATGAATGAACAAATAGAAGTGAGGTCAAATATCAAATCCAGAAGCAGATGCCAGGATACACAATAATTAACTCTATGGTTTAGATGATTTTAACTCAGCGGTATAGAATTGATTATTTAATACGTAAAAGTGATGATTAAATGACTATCGATCTGGAAGAAAATAATATTACAGTCTCATTTCACTTATAAAAATACATTTCAAGTGGATTAATTAAGTGTATAGACTAAATTACATTAAAGCTCTGGTAAAACAATGGAAGAGACTGTACCATCTAGAGGCGGGGGGTGGGGAGGCTGGCATTTAATTATATAGAAATCTACACATTTTGTTTACTTATTTATTTATATTTATTTTAATTGTCCAACTTTATTGTGATATGTATTGCAGACATCTAAAAATATTATCTAAAGTATAAACAAAACAAAAAAATTGTGGATGCAATTAAATCACAGCTATTCCTTATATTAAGTAATATTTTTTTTTCTTTTTTATTGTTTAAAGTATTGCACGTGTCTCCTTTTCTCCCCAAGGACCTCTCCCCAGCCACTCCCACCCCCTAGAACAAGCCCTCACTGCCCCTGTGTCCAAGTCCATTGTTATGCATATATGTATGCATACCAGTCCTTGGTTGATCTCTTACTCTCTCCCTCTCCCATCCCCCTCAGCCCTCCCATGCCTTCCCTCTGAGGTTTGAAGGTCTGTTCAATGCTTCTCTGTCTCTGGATCTATTTTTGTTAATCAGTTTATGTTGATCATTGTATTCCACAAATGAGTGAGATGATGTGATATTTATCTTTCTCAGACTGGCTTATTTTGCTTAGCCCAGTGGCCGGCAAACTCATCAGTCAATAGAGCCAAATATCAACAGTACAACCATTGAAATTTCTTTTGAGAGCCAGGTTTTTTTAAACTTAAACTTCTTCTAAGACCACACCTTCTTCAAAATAGACTCGCCCAGGCCATGGTATTTTGTGGAAGAGCCGCACTCAAGGGGCCAAAGAGCTGCATGTGGCTCAGGAGCTGCAGTTTGTTGACCACGGGCTTAGCATAATGCTCTCCAGGTGAAATCTACACATTTTGGATGAGCAGACAAAAGAGAAAAGATAGATGAAAAAATAATACGCAAGTCATAGTTTGTGGATTAATTTCTATAATATTTAAAGAGTTCTTCTGAAGAAGGGTGGAAAATTGAGCAAAGTATTGGAATATAAATATTTTAAAAATATATATTTTATTGATTTTTTTTACAGAGAGGAAGAGAGAGGGATAGAGAGTTAGAAACATCAATCAGCTGCTGCCTCTTGCACACCCCCTACTGGGGATGTGCCTGCAACCACAGTACATGCCCTTGACTGAGATTGAACCCCTGGACCTTTCAGTCTGCAGTGGATGCTCTATCCACTGGGCCAAACCATTTCAGCTGTTATCTAAGTATTTTAATGCAAGTACTGATGTTATACAGGGGGACTGTTGTCAGCAGTCCTGGAAGGAAGGTAACTGCCAGGAACAAGTGACAGTCTGGAGGGGGTGGGACCAGGAGGGGCTTCAGTGCCTGGGAAGATGTGAGGGACCTGCTATCCGGGATCATCTGTAGGGAATGAAGGCGGGGACTGAAAACATCACCCAGAGCAGAAGAGGAAGAAAATGGCAATCATTTGCAATACTTGATGAAACCTATATGGGAACTCCCCCAAAATAGCGAGGGAACTCTCAGGGGACTCTGGGATCTGCAGTGTCCAGTGGGAGCTTCTTGTGGGTGTTTGTGTCAGGAAGATGGGTAATGAAATCACGGCCCATATAGGAGCATCTGTCTCTTTACCTGTTAACATCAATCAAATGATCTGAGAGCCACAAACTGAGATGTGTGATGTCTAACTTGGACCCTGACCTGAGAGGTATTTCTGCTTGACCTTACTTCTCTCCGCTCTGGGATATTTACCTCATTCTCAGAGTTTTCCAGCATTTCCCAGTGGTTACCAGTTGCCCGGTGGCTTACGCCGGCAGCGCCTGACTGACCAGCTCTGACTGGTTCCCACAGCAGTGCTCTTGGCACAGCTGCCAGTGCAGGTGGAGGCTCAGTGAGCGAGCGCTAAGCCACCCGGCGGGGGTAATCTGAAGCAGACCTGCGTGGGCACCGAGGACGTGGCCTTGCGTTGGCTTCCCAATCCCTCTTGGTTTTGCACAGCTGAAATGTCAGGTGTTGCCAAAACATTTCTTCTGATTAGAAAGGAGCGGCAACAAAGTGATTTAAAAGGTTAGTCTGCAGCAGCTAGGAATAGCTTTTAATTAGCCTACGTTTACATTCGCTGCTGCACAGTGCGAACCGTGGGAACTTCTATAGAAACACAGACTTCCCTTAGAGTCCTTTGAATGGGTGATAGCCACAGCTAGGTTCGGGCTGGTATTTAAATACACGAAAATGTATTTTTAAACCTACTGAGAAAAATCGTGTATGCCAAGGCAGAGAATGATGTCACGCTGAAAAATGTTAAGGGACATCTGTTTCCACATCGCCAAGATCCTCTCTTCTTGTTGCCAGAGCCAGGTTACACCGGTTTCCTGGCATTCGGTCAAGCTGTCTTTTAAGATGTAATCGCTGAGGATGAGCTAAGTGCTGAGGTGGTGGCGGCTCCTCGGGCCATGTCCTAAGGAGATGAGTGTGTGAAGTCACACCTAGTTCTTTCACCCAAACGTGGGTGATGGTGTTTAACTGTGGGAGAGAAAGCAGCTTCTGGAAGGCACTACTGGAAGGCACTAGGAGATTCCATTGAATCAGATAAGGGGTCATAAGATTGTGTTTACAGTTTTAAAGAGTATGCTAACACTTTTTACACTGCTATTTGGGTTCTTTGAAAAGGACACTGAGTCATAATAGTGTTTTGGGATGTGCAAAAGCAGTTTCTCAAGACAATCTTAACTGGATTGGACTTCAATATAAACAAGAGCTCACCTCCCCCCCCCCCCCCCCCCCCCCCCCCCCGCCTCCAACTCAGCCCGCCCCTTCTTGGTGAACTTGAGGCATATGACGTAGCTTCTGTGTTGGCTCCTGAATTGACACTGAGGCTTAGTGAGCTGGGCAGGACAGCTGGCTCTGGCCTCAGGGCAACAAGAGCCCGGGGCCACTTATCTCAAGCTGAACCCATGTGCTTACGTATTCACAAGTACATAGGCACACAGCTTTACCTGTGAGTAGGCACCCTGAGTAAGACTCATAAACCTGTGTATACATGTACACATTAAGTAAGGCTTTAAACTTTAAATTCCAGGGCCAGCTTCCTTGTTGCGCCCCAAAGCCGAAAATATCCTTCGGGCAGTGTTAATCTTCCCAGACATTTTCTTTTCTCTGTGAAGTGTGGGCTTGAAGGCAAAAGCACGTCCTTCGGATTGTTTTCTTGCCTTTCCCACTCTGCATTCCTCAGCACGCATTTGGAATAAATAAGTTGCTTTCCTTTGGTACAAGCTTCTTTGACTTTGAACTTGCAACCTGAATATGAATCTGAGAAAAGACACTACAAAACTGGAGATCAACAGTGACAATAGACCATATGAGGCATTTGAAAACCCCTCGAGCGAAAGTAAGAACGGGGCTCCTGAATGCCACTGTGAGAAAATCGGGTACATACAGTGCTGGAAACAGCTGTAGCAAGGACATTTCCAGACCTGGAATCAAGGATACAACTCTTTGTCCCCACAAGGGTTCCTTCTCATCCGCGATGCCACACTGAGAACTAAGAACATATCCAGAAGCTCGCATCTCAGATCTGTCACTTAGGTGTGTGGCTTTAAACAAGTCACCCTTTTTGGTCTCCGGTTCCCCAGCTCTAAAATAGAGACCCTCATACCTGCTGTGACTTCTGCTGGAGGCAGGAAAGCAGGCTAACCCATGTAACAGTGCTTTGGAAACTAGAAATGCAGGTGTCTGCACTATTTACTGCAGATTTTATTCTTGGACTCAGGACTTCCTTTGCTGCGTTGTACTGCTGTGTTTCCAAGAGAAGGATTATTGATTTCATGGTATCAGATTCCACAAGGTTGAATATATTTCCAGTGAATTGATCAGTCTGAATATCTCATCTTTGTTCTCGTCAGGTGGTTTGTGGCCGGCTGCAGAGCCTATACTAGCACTCCAGAGATGCTTCTGATTGAAACATATAAACAGCAATGAATAAGAAGCTATTTCATCTGGGTGTTTTTTTTTTTTTTTAGTTTAGTATTTTGTTAATCTGATCCTTTGCATTCTGATACTCCAGCATTCATTTCCTGAGTATTTCTTTCTGAAAGGTGAGAAATAGAACTGGAAAAGATGATGACTGCGAAGGCCTGCCCCCCGTTTCCATTGTACTAGTCATTTCACCGTCTGATTTTCATCTTCTGACTTTGGTTCAGACAGCAGGCCAGTCTTCTGAAGACACACATGCCAAAGAATAAGAGAGGTAAATTACCCTCTCTTTTAAGATTCACTTTTCAGAACACACTCTTTCCTGATGGGCTGACCAGCAAATTACCCTGAACTTCTGCCAAATTCTTCCAATTCTGAGTCATCATCCAGTTTGATTTCTGAGATGTCATTCAAACTGCTGCAAGCAAAAGGCTTTTGTAGGGTTCTTTGACCTTGCTTTTAGCAGAAAGTAAAAGGAGTGAATAAAGAATTCTTGCCCGCCTTCCTTACTGTCTTCACTTTCTTCCTAAAGCCACTTGTTAGACAGGAGATGAGCGGACTGTGTCTTCTCTAGACTGACCTTCAGGAGTTCCTGAATGCCCAGCTATTTGAGCTTGTTTGAAGGAATGTCTAAAACAATGGGCAATTAAGAATTGTCAAAAAACAAAACAAAACAACAACAACAACAAAAACCCGAAAAACCAAAAACCCAACACATTTATTTTCTTTTATGCATAAAATGACTTAACCATTTAGACTTTCAGAAATACCAAAGCTAAAATAGAAGAAAAGGGCCAAAACTGATTTGGCTCAGTGGTAGAGCGTCGGTCTGTGGACTGAAAGGTCCCGGGTTCGATTCCAGTCAAAGGCATGTACATTGGTTGCAGGCACATCCCTGGTTGGGGGTGTGCAGGAGGCAGCTGGTCGATGTTTCTCTCTCATCGACATTTCTAGCTCTCTATCTCTCTCCCTTCCTCTCTGTAAAATATCAATAAAATATATTTTAAAAAATAAATAAAATAGAAGAAAAGGCTTAAGTGCTTTAAAAAAAAACATCAGACCAGAGTACAAGTGTTGTTACTGGATGGCAAAGTACCTTTAAGTGAGTAAAAGGATCGCCTTACCTTATAGTTATATACATCACCCTTTATAGAAGTGCTAACTGCAGTTGGGAATCACATGAAACAAAGAACAAATAAATAACATAAAATTTCAGTAATTGAAATAATTTATATATACAAGAGCACATTTGATCTTCATAGGGTCCCTGTTGGGTCACAATGCTGGAAAGTAAATTTAAATGATTTGATATAGGTCATATTGAAATATTGACTAGAATCTATTTCTTCTGATATTAAATTCCACTGCACAAATTTCTCAGGAGCAGTATTATGGTTCCTAACTTTATTAATAATTTCAGTTTTATTATGACTTTCAATCAAACCAATGTTGAAGATAACCACACTTGTAAATATAGTCAAGAACTTCCTCTTTAAGTTGACATTCAGTAAAGAAAAGAGGGGAAGTTTACTTTTTGAAGGTTCTGTGAATACCTAGGAGTAACTAACTTCCTTAGTTCATCTTGTTCCTGGGGTCAGCATCGGCCTGCGGACTCCAGGGCCTTTTGATTGTTCATTTTAATTTAAATAAGCCTAGCTTAGCTTGCTGTGTAATAGCTGTGACAATTATATGTTGTATTATTTGGTACCTATCTTACGTTAGCCGAGTTATATACATCATATGAGACTTCAGTGTTAATGAACAGACATTCAAGACTATGTGGTCAAGTCATCATAATATCTTATCCCAGAATGTGATCAAGATACAAATATTTAGCCCTAACTGGTTTGGCTCAGTGGATAGAGAGTCAGCCTACAGACTGAAGGGCCCCGGTTCGATTCTGGTCAAGAGCTTGTACCTTGGTTGTGGGCACATCCTCAGTAGGGAGTGTGCAGGAGGCAGCTGAATCAATGTTTCTCTCTCATTGATGTTTCTAACTCCCCCTCCCTTTCCCTTCCTCTCTGTAAAAAAATATGTTAAAAAAGATAAAAATATTTAAGTGAAGAGAACAACTATATTTTTTAATGATATTTTTCTTCTAATTGGAAGTTCCTAGAGATTATTTGCTATACCATGTTTAGTCATGTCACAAATTATTAATTCACTTAAATGTCTGTATACTTATTCAGTAAAGAAAGGTTTCATGTATTAACAGAACATAAAGAGGTGAAAAATAAACAGTCTTTATACCAATTTGATTTTTGCTATGATAATTCAACATGTAGGTGGGATATCTATGTGGAAAAATCTATGCAACCATTTGGAAATAGGTGCATGGAATTAAGGGAAAGTGACAAGATTTATATTGTCTAGAAACCACTGTCAAAGAGTAGCTTAAATAATTAGTTTTTACTTCTCCTACTTAGCAGCTATTCCTGCTGTTCTTAATAGTATGATGATGATGATCTCATTTATATTTTAGTATCATAATTAACTTCAGAAAAAGTTTTATTTTTTTGTTTGCTTTAACAATAACCGCAGAAAGATTTCCAACTGGGTATATGATAAAAGATAGTATTTTCTAAATGACTCTTTACCTTACATATTTATATTTAAATATGTTTTATTTATATTTTTAATATGAAATCATCATCAGCCTCATTATAAAAACAGCAATCCCTTAATAGCACTATTCTGTATCACACACTGTTCTCTAGGTTTTACATATTTGCTCATTTAATCTTCACAAAATCCAAAGAGACAGGTACTATTAATATCATCTCCATTTTCCAGATGAGAAAACTGAGGCACAGAAAGGTAAGGAAGTCTAGGTAGAAGTGCTTGGACGTGAACCAGGATGCTTCACTCCAGAGAGTTGGCGCTCTTCTTAATCACTACATTTTAAATGACCATAAATAACATGGTAAATAATATTTACTGCCTATTTATTACATTTTACCACAAGGGTGCTTTTACTTGTAAATCTTTAGGTATCAAAGGGATTCTAACAATTTTAGTAAGATGTATTTTTTCTCTAAGCATTTGAGATTTATGATCTTAGGTTTTCAGCACCTGAAAAGGTCAAACGTTACTCTATTCATCTTCTCCAACACTTTTCGCTTTATGAAAGGGCACCAATCCATTCAATATAGATGCAAAAATAGAATTTATGACACATGTAGGTCTTGCCTCTTCCATCAGAGCTCTTTCCTCTACGGTGCATAACACAGAGTCATATTTTCAAATAAGGAATTATTAGAGCCTGTGGCTGTTTGAGACTGATCCTGTTTGGGGATGGGGAGGGGGGAGAAGAAATGATTTCATTTAAAACCCTCTATATTTCATGTTCAGAAGAGAAGTGCACTGCATGTCCCTGTATTTTACTTATCTGCAGGCAGAATCAGAGGCTAACCTCTGGTTCAGGGCCGAGATGGAGGAAGAATCTCTTCAGCCATCATGTGACACAATCTGTGGTGATGTCACAGCAGCAATAGTCAATGTAGTCAAGTAACTGTGTTCACTTCCAGTTCCTGAAGACAGATCTAGGAATGAAAGTATGTCATCAGCCTTATTTATTGTCCTTGGGAATGTATCAAGCTGTTCAATCAGAGGAACACATTCCCCCTGACTGTGAGAAGTCAGACTGGAAATGAAGGAAGGACTTAGGGAGGGAAATTTGCCCACCACTGAAATGGCTTCCAAACCGCTCTACACTTGCAGAACCAAATCCAAGTGATATTTGATGCCTTTATTGTATTTTTAAACCTTCCTTTTAATTCACAGCATTATATTATGTAGGTGTAAGGCTTAGGGAATCTATTTAGTCTGAACTAGTTTTATCAATGTATCTTGTTTTTAAGGAACATCTAAACCAGTTTAGAACTCTGGAAAAACTTCACAGGGACTCATATGCAATAGTTGGTGAGCTTCATGAAAAAGTGTAATTTTAAAAATACATATTTTTATTGATTTCAGAGAGGCAAGGAGAAGGAGAAAGAGATAGAAACATTACTGATGAGAGAGAATTATTGAGAGGATGCCTCCTGCATGCCCCCCATTAGGGATTGAGCCCACAATCCAGACATGTGTACAGACCAAGAATCAAACTGATGATCTCCTAGTTCATAGGTGGGCACTCAACCACTGAGCTATGCTGGCCAGGTGACAATGGGTAATTTTTAAAGCATATATTTGGACATTGTCTCAAGCTGATAATTGACTAGAATTAAGGCGATTTTATTAATATCTAGAACATGGTCATTGTAGATGAACAAACTTGGGTTTGCATATTGGCTGTCAGTGACCTTTAGCATTTAATCTTGGGTGTCAAGTTTTCTCATTTATAAATGGAGATATAAATGAAAGCATGAATGGAAGCTCTGATATTGTCTAATTAACTAATCAATATATCTATTACTACTGGTATCTCAGCATGTTCTATCATGTTTCCCAGGCATGTGTCCTAAGCCAGGCCAATGAAACATTGTCTGATATACCAGGATTTTGTTTTTCCTGGAAGCATTGGAGGAAGAAGCTCTCCTTATGATATGAGGTGTGGTTCTCAACAGCTTTGCTGTCTCTTGGGAAGTATCAGAATATGCACAAAGGGGGGAAATCAGAACCCCAAGAGTTTATGTGCTCAGGAGCAAAAGTAATCCCTGAATACTTTGGGTGAGCTGAGAAATTTCAAGATCCCCTTATTTTTCTCTCTCTTTTTCTTTTTTACTTCCCTACTATATTCCTTCCTTCCTTTTGACACCTCCTCATCCCACTTCTTTCCCTTCCTCCTGTCATATTTATGGAGAAATGTCCAAGCTTCTTAGCTTGGCATATAAGAATTTTCTTGACCTAACCCATGCTTATTATCCAGCAAATGCCATCTTTTACTCCCTGCACTGATCTGAAGTCCTATATTTCCCCCAAAGGCTTGTTTTTCCTGAGTGAGTGGACATTGGACGTGTCTCTATTCCTTTGCTATCAGTCTTTTCCCTTTCACCAGTTCTCTTCTTACATTCATCTTCTTATTGTGTCCTATGCAATTTCTTTGGGAAGCACTCTTGATGTCCTTTTTATTCACATAAGTCAATGGCTGGCAAACTCATTAGTCAACAGAACCAAATATCAACAGTACAACGATTGAAATTTCTTTTGAGAGCCAATTTTTTAAAACTCAAATTTCTTCTAATGCCACTTCTTCAAAATAGACTTGCCCAAGCCATGGTATTTTGTGGAAGAGCCACACTCAAGGACCCAAAGAGCCGCAGTTTGCCGACCACAGACTTAGGTCATCATTTTCTCTGATCCCATAAGAGTTTGTACAGACATACATCCCAGAAATTACTTAAGTAGTTTGAACACCTTGTTTCCTTGCATGCCTCCTTAACTAGATGCTATGCCTTTTGAATTAAAGGTAGTATCTTTGACCACTTTGTAGCTTTATTGTCTCTCAGATTATGTGAACGAATAAATAAATGAATATACACAACTTGGGTTTTATAAATGGTTATATGCTAAATACGCATCAGTTATTATACCAAACATGAAAGAAAAATACATTAACTACTAACATTTCATGGCTGAAGGATTGGAGATACCATTGTCCAAAATGTTGAATATTAGAAAAGAAATTATTTTGAGGGTTTGAAGACAGTGAATTTGAGTTGATAATGGTACTATGAAAATACCAAAATTTAACTCAAAGTTTGGAATTAGAGATACAAATCCTTTCTTACTTTAATTATAATTATGACTTTGTTTTATAATGTTATTTGGAATATGTATGAGGGAGGAATTACCTGTTTCAACTCTAGAGCAGTGATCTGTGTTTAATAGTTATTTTGTATTTGTAAATGACTTCTGTTGTTCAGTCTTAGAGAGCTCGTGTGGTTGCAGAGGCAGCGTGGCTAAGTAGAAGGGTTGCTTCAGACAATGGTCAGCCTTTTGTTTGTTTGGGTATCTTAATAGAGAAGGACAGGATATATACTGGATGTGAGGCTGCTCCTCACTCACTCATTCATTCATTTGATGGGCCTGACATGGCAGTACCCTATGCTTCACTGCTGTTAGCTCAATCTTAAACTCATACGGGATGGTCAAACCATAATCTCCCAGCCCAGAGAACACATAGGATTCTAGCAAAATACATAAGCTACAGGCAATGCATAGCAATGGCTAATCTCTAATCCCATTATAGTGACAGAGCCAGGAACTGGCATACATTCTGAAACTTTCAGCCAAACATCTCTAGTGTGACTCAGTGAGGTTTGTAATTTATGCATGAATTGGGGTCAGTAGAATATAAGGTAAAGAATATAAACCCTAGTGATAAGGAAATCTGAGTTTGAGTCCTGGCACTCCTAGTTGCTAACCATGTGGCTTTGAGCAAGTTCAATAACATCAACAAAGCTTCACTTTTTTCTTCTGTAAAATGGAGACAGGAATAGAATCCTCCTCAAAGGTTTAGGGTATTAGTCATACCCAGCCTTTAGCAGAGTTCCTAGCACACAAGGTTCCATCCATATAATTATTTTTACTACTGCTGTTCAACTTTGGACAATATCTGTTAGAAATCATACATAAAGTTTGAGCTTGAGAATTAGAGGAAGTTCCAGGAAATTGTGTACTAAAGAAATTCTAGTTTTCTATCTTTAATCTGCTTGAACCAAGATAGGAAAAATCATGCAGTTGTTAAATATATAAGAGCTATTGAGCTCTTATGTCTAGATGGATATGGAAATAACTGGGAGGGAAAAGGAGTTAATGGAGTTAAATTAGACATCCTCTAATAACTGCATATATACATATACTCACATAGATGAACAAACTAACCCAACAAGTTAATTAATAAATAGATATAGGACATTTATCCTAGAGAAGCAAATTAGAAACATTACAAATGCAGATACTTTTGTTTTGTGATATAAATCATCATATCTCCTCTTGGGTTCTCATGTGATACAAGAAGAAATTAATGGCATTTAGTGAAGCTAAGACTAGGGACTGTGTAAAGAGAATATTCTCACAGGGATTAAAAAAAAAGTTGGTTAAGGAAAGTTATTAGTTGTCTAATCAACATTTTCCCTGAGGGAAAATTTAAAATGTAAATCCTTGTGTTAACAAATGTTGTTGGTTTAAGGGTTGTTCCAAAATATTTTTAAAAACTGCATTAATGTTTGCTATACTCATAACCTTATACTTCTTTGAATTAAAAACTGTAAGTAGTCCATCAGTACTTTTCAGATAACATGGTTTTGATTGACAGCCTGCTAGAGCACAGAGATTGACATTATTAATGAATGAAAAATCAACAAAAGAGGTCCTTACCCCCAACCTTTTAAATAATCCCAGGGTGTATTCTTTTTTTCTAAATGTGCTTATATAGTATCTATTACCACTATAAATGATTGGCTTATTTATAGAGCTTTATGAAATTGTACCTAACTAATTATTGGGCCTTGTTAATTACGAAGACCTCTAATATAATCGGCCAGTTAATATTTGAATTTTGTGTTTTCTATGATGATTTCTGTTTAGATTGAATCATCTATGAGATAGAACTTCATCTTATTTTTATGTGCCTAGATTATAATTAAGAGCTAATATTTGTAACTAATACTAAGGTATAGAGTAATTATTTTTCTGCATCTTTTATGTTCTGTGTCTTTATCCCCAGAGAATTAATCTCCTGGCAGAAATTGATGTCATTGATCAGCCAGCATGATCAGAATCCTCCCAAGATTGCTGGCAGGATCTCCTGTGTTCCCTGTTTCTATGACATAGAGGTGTAGCTAGTGCATTCTGAGGAAAGTCTGTAACATGCTTCTTGATTATCACTGCTCATTCATGATAAGGACCATGGTCTTGTTCCTTTCCCACTGGCAAAAGCTTCACAGTTTTTGAGAAATAAGAAACTAGGAGAGCAAGAACTTGACTGACGACAGGAACTATAACTATCAACATTCTAAGGAATTCAGTGGTTATCACAAAAGCTAATAACTACTGGTAAAGTCTGTTTATAGCCAAGGGTTAACAATGAAAAAAAAATCTCCCAAGTTTTCCAACATTTTAGTCTCTTCACCAAACCTACGTTAACAGGAAGCTATGATGGTGTAAATATTGAGCTAAATCCCTCCATGACTCAAATATGCAGCTCTCAAGATTGACTCTTATTTTCCTTATCCTAAACACACTAACCATATTTTGTTCTTAATATCAATATTTAATTTAATCAGAATTATATATTACATTTCCTAGCACTCTATATTTTGTATATGTTTCCTGAATCAACAAAAGTATATAGAATAAATTGTTACATAAGTGACTACTGTATGACAGAATTGATTAAGAACAAGAAAAGGTGGAGTTAAGGATGTCAGTGTGGAATTAGGGATGAGAAGATGCCTCTTGTACCAAAGAAGCTTATATAGCCCTTTCCTAGTAGCACTAGGAAGAAGGAAATTCATGCAATATGTCACTTATTTTTTTAAATTTATTGATTCTGAATGTCGAGTGTTGGATATATTTGGGGGATTGCAGCATTTTAATACCTTTTTTTAAATCTCTAAGTTCTCTATATTCCATGTTGCACCTCATTCATTGTGAAAATAGATTTTTGAAACCTCAAAGTGTCAATGAAGACAAGTCTGGTTTACTGTATCTTAAATTCCACATTAACACAAATAAACTGGCTATTTGTTTGCCTTGAATATGCCTGCTCCACCACAGCCCTTCTCCATATGTCTCCTTCCTGCTCAGGCCACTCTAATCTCAGGACCTCGAGCTCCCTTGCTTTCTGCTTTCAGTGGGGCCTACCCAAGGTGCAGCCATGTTGGTGACCAGAGTATGGAAGGAGAGAAAAACCTGACATTAACAGCCTCCATTCCCACACCTAAGCCTAACTGTGGCTCTGGAATTGGCTGTTTTCCTCTTTCCACAGTTCCTAGTCAGTCCTGCAGCACTACTTCTGGCCCATCTCACAGCAGGTCCCCAGAAAACATGGTTCCTCCCTTATCTTTTTTTGAGGAAGACCAACTACAGTGGCTACAGAATGTCAACTGAAGGTCATCAATAAGAATTCAACACCATAGGAATGCCCAATTTGGGGTGCTGTGAAGAAGGAATCTTTATTCAGAGAAAACAGCATCACTGTGGTACAGCACAACAGCATGGCTGTTAGGAGGCCCTGAGGGTGAGGTGGTCCTATGGCCAGGCCCCTCTCTGGCTAGATAGCTCTGTTCTGCTCTATGCTGGTCTGCTCAGCGCACCTACTGTTCTCTGTGTGGGTCTGTTCTGCTCCAGTGAGATGTCTTCTGTGTTTCAGTTCCAGCCCTGGAAATGCACCCTTCAGTCTTTGGTAGATACAGAAAGTGCACTCTCAGAACCAGAGGGGAATTGACTCATAGACAGAAGTTCCAGCCCCTCATTCCTGATTGGTCCCTCCTCATGCAAATAAGGATTTCAAACCCTCACAGTTTCATTAGTCCAAAAGGCGCTATTCTGATTGGTCAGAATGGAGTGCTCTGGTTGGTTGGTGACTATGCTGCTGGGGGGAAGGGAGGGACATAGCTGTGCAGCTCTAATTGGATGGGGAAAGCCTCAGTCCTAGAGCATGCTCTGAAGGGCAGTTTGTGTGAGAGACACTGTGTAGAAAGGACTGCTAGGCTCTGTTTTTAAAACTTGAGCCCAGTTAGCTCCTGGAAGCCCTTCTTAGTAAGAATCTTTTTCCTCAGGGTCCACGATACCCAGATGCTTTCCTGGATCTTCTTGTATCTCTTGACCTTCCCATGCCTGTCTAAGTGGTTGCTTTCTCTGATCCTCTTCAGTTAAAACATTTTGTGTTTGCCATCTGTTTCTTAGTAGGCCCTGACTGATACAGCATATATGACTTGCTTTAGGCAGGAAATGCATTGTTTGTTACCTAGCATTTTGCTGATGGTGATACCTTCAAGCTTTAGGACATTCATATTTGTTCCACCATTTTCTCCTTATTGACTATGCCTTATTTATCTTTGCATTTCTGAGTCAGCATCAACCCTCAACACGTTGTAACACTCACAGGCTGCATTAAGGAAATATTTATTCAGTTGAACTGAATTGAATTCTTACTTGAATTGCATCAGCTTCCATGAGTAATAATGCTAAGCTGCACATGGTTTATTGAGTGACAATTTGCTTACACAACACTAAATAGTCATTTTATAATCATGTTGCATTTTATTTCTTTATAATTTCTGTGGTTTACCTTATTCTCATGCAGCAACTTAATGATCCCTTAAAATAAAAGAGCTGCTTCTAAAAACATCTTATTAGAAGCATTTATTCTTTAATAATTATGCAAAAATTATGATTGTTATTTCCTAAAGTTGGAAAACAGTTTTTAAAATGATTTTTTCATGAAGATAATTGTAGGATCAATTTGTATAATCAGGATGCTAAATCAAATGGAAATTTCTCTGAGTAAGTAGGAAAATAATTGATTATTTTGATCGTTATTAGTAATTTGGAGAAGATCATTGTAAAGATTTAATATTTTTTAAAAATAGTAATGGGTGGTTTACAATGATGCTGTGTGGTTTGTTGACTCACTGAATCTTGGCTGCTTTTGCAAGGTGCATGCATTATAATGAGCTACTGGATGAAATGAATAATGTTATGAATAGTCATTGCATTTAATGGATGTAACTGCATGTCTGAAATAAATGTTCTCCATCGTGTCAAGTGTAAACCTTTTTAGATTCTTTGCTGTGCACTGCTCCCATCTGAGTGTAAAGGCAGGAATCTGAAAACTGCAGGTTCTGCTGAAACCATGGACTGTGAACATCCCCTTCATTGTATTTCTTCTTCCGCCTGTTGCTTCTGGGTTGTTTTTATTCTAGTAAATCATCTCCATAGAGGAGCATAAATAATATTATATTTTCGCTACTAAACCCTTTCTTGTCTCAGCTGATTTTTGCATCTGTGTATACTCAGTAGGGAACACACATGAAATGGTTTTATTTTTCACCAGTCTTTGCTTCCCTGTTGTGTTGTCAAATTTCTCATCCCAGATGGGTTGTAGATCCCTCAAGACAGCCTAGGCAGCCCTAACCAGTTTTGCTCAGTGGATGGAGCCTGCGGACTGAAAGGTTCCAGGTTGGATTTCGGTCAAGGGCATGTACACTGGCTGCGGACACATCCCCAGTAAGAGGTGTACAGGAGGCAGCTGATCAATGTTTCTGACTCTCTATCTCTCTCCCTTCCTCTCTGTAAAAAATCAATTAAATATATATTTTTAAAAAGACATCCTAGGCAGATACCATGACTCTCAAGTCATCTCCCATTGGAAATTCCAGTGTTATTGTTTACATCCTGGAGAGGGGAGTGTGACTTTCTTGTCTACTTTGCCTACCACTTCCCGGCCTGGAAGCCAGAACAGGTTGGTCAGACTTTGGACAGTCTTCCTCTCACTCTGTGTTGTGTGCTGAGATAGGAAGAAAAAGAATGGTTGTTCCTGATTGGAGCTTTTGTTAACTTCCTTTTTGTTGATTGCTGCTGTTTCCCAGGCTTTCTATCCCTCTCTTGTTACTGCAGTGCTGGGTGCATGCAGAGGGGGAGCATGCAGAGTTTGTTGGGGAGCTCTGCGGGGGCTTCCCTTCTGCACAATCTCCTGAACCTGATCCTGTTCATGTGTCTCTTCCTATCAGAGGCCCTTCCCCTGGGGAGCAGTCCTCTTCTCTGGGGTGCTAATTGAATGGCTCCAATTCCGCTCTCTTCCAAGATACCCAATTGACAGTGGGAACCAAATACTGAAAGTACAAATGAAATACTAAAATCACCTCCTTCTCTCTTTTGTCTTTTGTCCGTTCCCTTTCCTTCTTCTTTGATAATACAGGGAAGATCAGGCATACCCTACACTAAGGGAAAACAACGAGTACTAGAATCCCCATCTTTGTTAAGTAATTCTGTCAGATTCCTCTTATTTAGCTTGTTTGACAGGAGGATATTTTACTTCCCACTAGGCCAATAATCTGTGTTGCTTGATAACTTCTTTGCTCTCTCCTTTCCCAATTTCTTTTTAAAGGACAGGTTAAAGACATCAGAATAAATGTTTGGGAGTAGTAGGGCTACTTCAACCACCTTAGGAGGCTCTGAAGATGAGAATAAGCCCTATTGTCTGCAGTTATCTTTAGAACATGGGATACTTAGATTATTAGCATTACACAAGTGTTAATCATTAATTTGGAGTAACAGAAGAAGTCTCATTTAAGCTCCTGTTACCTGTCTTTTCATATTTTTATAGGCAGAGGCAAAAGAGAGAGATTTTATAAAAGAGTACAGTGAAATAACAGAATTATAACCCTGTTCTGGCATTTCCCCAACCTGTTACCCGATTGGTATACAGAGCCCTGGGAGGAAAACAGTGTCTCCGATTCCATTCTGAACACTGCAGAGCTCTCGGTTCACTGTGACTTCACCTCTCCCTCCCTCAGATAATCTGTCTCGGAGAATGCAGATGAACCTACCTGCTCTGACTTATCTCTCAGTGCTATTGGAAGACAAATGAGAGCATATCTGAAAAGCCTCTGGAAGAAATGTGATGTATAAATCTAGGGCAGTATTATATATGAGACACCACCTTAATCATTCTTCTACCTGCTACAAGACAAGATGTCTTCATGCTGTCCTAAATTTAATGGAAAGTCCCATGGATTCATCGAGTTTTGAAATCTTGGTTCTGTTTTGCGTTGAGCACTAGCTGATGCTATTTCTTTAGGCAAGTTATATCATATCTTTCTGTTTACTTCCATATTTATAAAGTGTTCAGCAGAATACTTTATTACCCTCAGAGGCATGGTGAGGGTCAATGACACAAGAGTTAATAGTAGTCTGTGATACATATAATGTATTTTGAGATATATGAGTGTTTATGTATTTATATATACATAGAAAATAATATAGTTCTATGTAATTATATATAATACTAGAGACCTGATATGTTGAAATTCATGCATAGGGGTTTGTATCCCTCAGCCCAGCCCGCACCCTCTCCAATTTGGAACCCCTCAAAGGATGTCCAACTGACCTCTCACGATCCAGGACTGCTGGCTCCCAACTGCTTGCCTGCTTACCTCTTCCTAATTGCCCCTAACCTAATTGCCCCTGCCTGCCAGCCTGATCACCCCTAACCACTTCCTAATAGCCTGATTGATGCCTAACTGCTCCCCTGCCAGTCTGATTGCTCCTAACTGCCCTCCTCTGTTGGCCTAGTCACCCCTAACTGCCCTCCCCTGCAGGCTTGATTGCCCCCAATTGCCCTCCCTTATAGACCTGGTCCCTCTCAATTGCCCTCCCCTGCTGACCATCTTGTGGTGACCATCTTGTGCCCATGTGGGGACAGCCATCTTTGACCACATGGGGGCAGCCATCTTGTGTGTTGGAGTGATGGTCAATTTACATATTGCTCTTTTATTAGATAGGATAGAGACATGGTACATGGATGGGGGCCGACTGGTTTGCCCTGAAGGGTGTCCCAGATCAGGGTGGGGGTTCCCTTGGGGCATGGGGTGTGGGGCTTGTGGTGGTTTGCAGGCCGGCCCATGCCCCCTCAGCGACCCAAGTGGAGGCTTTGGTACCTAGGGGTTATTTATCTTCTATAATTGAAACTTGGTAATCTTGAGTCTAGGCCTAGACTAGCCAGGGCTGCAGGGAAGCTTGGCTTCCTCCATTGCTGGGGGAACCCTAGCCTCCTGCTTCCTGCATTTCATTGGGTTAATTTGCATACTTGCTCCTGATTGGATGGTGGGTGTGGTTTGTGGGTTGAGTGGAAGTTTGGTTGATTTGCATATTACTATTTTATTAGATAGGATACTTTATGTCTTTCCTTATGGGGGTAGTAGGACATACATGTCACATAATCCTTTGCATTTATCTTAACCACATGGCACAATTGGAATTACATTGGACACACATTTATAGTAATTTTAAAATCTGCCATGAATACGTGTATGTGTGCACGTGCACTCGTGTGTGTGTGTGTGTGTGTGTGTGTGTGTACATGTGTGCATAGTATTGGTAATACTAAACTCTCATAGGTAACTAAAATTGATTCTTAAACTATACTTGATTCATTTTTCTTGTTTTACCTTTCTGTTAAATGTCTAATCAGTGTTCTTACCTTTATAATTAACTGATTTCTTTTCTGTTTTACTGATTCCCAATTTGGACATACATAATTTTTGTATTAACTACTTCCACCTCTTACATACCACCTCTTCTCTCCCCCCTCCCCCTCAATGAAGAAAGATTTTGATAGAATTTGTACAGAACTGCATATTCTGTTTCCAGTTTCTCTCTTTCATTCTATGGTGTGTTTTCTTAAATTAGCTTTATTCAAGCTCAGTTTTCTTTACTCCAAAGACCAAACTGAGTCCTTACCAGCTGCTGCCTCAAGTAAAGTGTTTTAGGAAGCATACAACTAGGAAAGATATATTTACTTGGCATATTTATTTTCCTTTTTCTTCCTTTCTTTTATTTTCTTGTCTTTCTTTTTTGTTTTTATTTTTTTTAAATGAGGTCCTTCTTGTCCTCACACCAACCTGTACTTTTTGGAAGTGCTTTTGGAGTTTTTCCTCTGTCTGAGCTGCTTTATATCCCCCCACTCACCTTCATCTTCTGCCTCCATTGGCATGATGCTCACCTTCATGGTCAACTTAGATAATCTCCCAGGATATGTTCCTAACAATACCATCATTAGACGTTTTCCTCTCCCTGAGTTCACACAGCATCTCTGCCATGTTGATGCCACCTGCTGCCCTTTATGGTTGTTTTTGCACCAGGAATGCATTTAAGGGCATGCTGTGTTTACTGTTACATTTCTCACATCACCAAGCATGATACCTTAACAAAATAAAATGAGACAAATGTCTACTGACATAATGGACTTATAATAATAGTTTTTAATGTTGATAAAAACTTACAGAACCTATCATTTTATTTATTCTCTTGTCCACTAAGTCTGACTACTGCAAGAGGTGACAACACACAGCTGTAAATCAAGCATAAGTGTTCATTACTCTCACAGAACCTGCAGAGGAATCAGAGAGATGCAAACCAGCCAACACATTCATTATCTAATTACACTTTGCAATCAATGCTATGGCAAAATAGGACTCTGAGACAGAAATTAATAGGAGAGGATTTAATCCTATAAATGGTAATTAGGTAAGCATCTTTGAGAAGACATTCAATTGGAAATCTGAAGGAAATTCCTCAGCATGCACATCCATTTTCATCTTAGTGACTAAAATCTGGCAGTCAACTCTAACTACAAGGAAAGCTGGGGAAATTGCCAGCCCTAACAAAGTTGGGGGTGTGGCAGTAGGAAGAAATGGCAAATTGAAAGAGTTGAACAACTAGCAGTGCCCATCCCACCTACTCAAACTATTTATGACCTTTGTTAGGGATCAGGCTGGTGATACCAGTAGGGTCTTTAGATATTAGTCTGAAGATATTTTAATTCAATTTTATCTTAGGATAATTTAATTTTTTTCTGATTTAGGAAACTACTGAAATGCGTTAAGTAGTCAAGACATATAATCCTATTTGTATTTTTAAATGATAACTCTAGCTACTTTGTGGAATATGGACAAAAGGGGATTGGGCTGAGCAAGTAGAATAGATGATGGCAGCTGGATCAGCATCCTCCTAGCAGAGTGGGGAGAAGTGGTTGAATTGTAGCTAACCTCAGGAGACAAAGTCAACCAGACTTAGTGAACCATAGGATAAAGTAGCTGAGGTAAAGAGCAAGCACCAAGGATGACACCCAAAGAATATATACAAGAAGTAGCATGTGCACAGAAACTATATAAAATAACTACATAGATAGATGGACATACCCATTTTATTTTGTTTATTTGTTTAGTTTTTTTAGATTCCAAATATAAGTGAAGTGATACAGCATTTGCCTTTCTTTGACTTATTTCACTTAGTATAATACCCTCTAAATCCATCCATGTTGTTATATGTGGCACATTTTCATTCTTTTCTGTGGATGACTAATATTATTTTGTTTATATATACCACATCTTCTTTATCCATTCATTTATCGATGGAGACCTAGGTTGATTCCATATCACATGTCTGGATTCTTTGTAGATCCTCTTATAAAGAGGTGGAGTCTACATCCCTACCTCTTGAGTCTACTCTGTCCTTGTGACCTACTTTGATCTGTAGAATGCAGCAGAAGTGTCAAGGGTCTTACAGTGTCTACTTTTGTCCTCATGGAGTATATCTAGCATCATGTAAAAAGCCTAGAAGTTGCAGCTGTTCTAGCCATCCTAGATGAGGCCCCAGGTATGGAAGTGAGGCCATTTTAGAGCATCTGGCACTAGCCATGCATCCAGCTGACAGGCCTCCCCAATGAGCTCAGGTGAAATGAACAGAACTGCACAATCAACTCAAATCATAAATAATGCATAGTTATTATTTTTATCCAGATGTTTGGCTCTGCAGAAATAGATAACTGATACAGTAGGCTAATGCTAGGTGTACTTTCACTTTCTTCTCTAAACTCTGGAGTTGCACAAGCAAGATTTTCCATTTGCATAATATCATCTACAGTAAATCCAAAATAAAAATCATTTCAGTGAAGGTTTGGACCTCTTTGAGTTATAGTTTCCTAGTTTGTAAAGTGAGGACATCAGATTAAATTCATTTAAATCGTGCTTTGGTCTACTTTCCATAATGCCAATTCATTTTGATAATTAGGGAATTCATGATTCTATTTTTTTCTTTGTCTTTTGCCTGAATTGTTCTACCCAGTTTATTCCCTGAGTGTCCATATATATAAATGTATAAAATAGAAATGGTGATAGCTCCAAGTTTTTTTTTTTTGGGGGGGGGGGCAAGTATTCTCTTATTCTGCTTTTTCTGTGAAAATCTTGTTCCTCCTACACTTAGATGAGTTGTGCTCATCCAGCCCTGTTCTGGATTGCTGCGTAGTTGGAGGATGAAAAGCTGCTAGCACAGGCAGGAAGATGATTTATGTCAGTGCATTCCACTGAATGCATAGATGAAAGAGTCAGCAGACACAGTTGCTGAGCCCAAGTCCCAGGACTCTAAGAAGCTCGTCGCCCATGTTATCCAGTTTGCTGGATTAAAGGTACATGGCAGCTTTGCTGCTGAGATTTGCCTGGTTAGGTTGGTTATGGCTGTTGTGTTCAGAGTCTCTGAAACCAACTGGTCATATGCACTTGACTTGAGTTCTTTCTTATGTGCTTTGCTGGATGTTTGGGGTTTTGCTCTATCACCTGAAATCACCCAGAAGGCAAATTACTCATCTGCCAAGAGTTATTTCACTTATCATTGGAAAGAAGCTGATGGAGAAAAAATGCATAACATTTTGGAGCCAGAAAACACTTTAGAAACCATTTACATTTCTAAACTCATAGAACAGGGTGAGATGCCCAAAGTTACAAGACTAGTTAATGATATTCTGTGTAGTTTAAAAATAAACACTCTAGAATATTCCTGCATACTAGCAGTTGAAGAGAGATCTAGAGTGCTCTGACATTATGGTCAGTGCATCAGGAATGCCAAATATTACTTTGCTTAATATTTGCCCTCAGAAACATGGACATGGATGGCTGAGCAAAGGCAGTTATCAGATAACCCCAGGTAAGTGTGAATATGCATAGTTGTATGTATACACATCTTTATATATGTATAATATATTAGGTATACAGATATACAGAGAGAGAGAGAGAGAGAGAGAGAGAGAGAGAGAGAGAGAGAGAAGATTGCCAGCACAGTGACTCAGTCAGATTGCCCTGTGAAAGGAATAAAGGATGAAGAAAAAAAAGTAATTTTTTATGCTGACTTTTATCTATCTATGTATTTATTATTTAAAAAATATTATTGACACTATTTCAAATGTTCCTTATTTCATACACCCCCCTTTTACTCACCTCCACTCAGCCCCATCCCATATCCCTATAGGACGGCGCCCCCCTCCCATCTCCCTCCCTTCTGACCTCTGTCAATCTGTTCCACTTAAGCTGACTTTTAACCCCCCTGAAAGCTCCAATCCTATAAAACATGCTCCAATCAATGTCCTGGAATCTGACCAATGAGATCATTCCCCTTAGAGGATTGGAGATTTCTCCTCTTTTCCTGACATAGCCTTCAGGGAAATTAAGGTGAAGAGCCTAGAGTTCCCCCTAGAGGCTACCATTTATACACACGATGTAAAAAAACCAAACCAAAACAAAAAACACCCAGTATAAGAATCTTAGTGTTTTCAGTCTTGACAACTCCCTACTGACTATATTAGCATGATCTCTAGTCACTACCAGTTACCAATTTGAATAGTAGAATGAAGGGAGAATATTTACAGTTATATCTCACCAGTTAAAGATTGAAGACATAGATATTGTTTCTTTTATGATTGATATTTAAAGGAAAAAAAGACAGTTAGGGACTTTTCACCTTTAAACCTGTGCTCTATGACAGCACATTTCAGTTCTGTGATTCAAAGTATCAGATAATCTCCAAAGTCAAGTGCGCAAGGATTTAGTCATCTGAGTAGTGAGTTGGGAAGACACCACCTGTACTGGAAGCTATTCTATGGGTAATGAACAGGCCACTTGCCATCAGTTCAAGCTCCATGGATGATCTGGCATGCTGCTACTGTAGGACATTGCCCCGTACACAGCAGGCGGGATTCAGCCATTAACAGAGGCAACTCAGACGCGGTCATTCAACATGAGTTTCTCAGTGGCAAATCCTATGATGCTGGGGCTATGCAGTGAAGGTTGCTCTTTCACAGGGGCTTAAGTAATAGCAATTGAGGGAGGTGGGAAGGTTCCTTTTGTTTTTGCATTTCTTACTTTGTTCTGTGAGTGATGTGCCATAAGCCTCCAAAAGGGAAGTGAAATCTGATCCTAATAAATTATCCAGTAATGTTGTTTAATTCCTGGTGAGACTCAGGAGCATATGGTTTGGGGATATTTTTTAGTGTAGGAAAATTATACCTATAGTTTTCCCTTCCTTGCTCTTGCTATATTTATGTCATACAAGATGTGTATGTTAATATATTATATAGCACAGGCACTACAGATATTGTCCCTGTAATCTGTTTTTCCCATGTTTCAGTCCTGGAGACCTAGAAGGAACTGAGGGAAGAACAAAAGTCGATGTATTTGCTTGTGTTATTTCTGTTTTCACTTTTTGTTGTAGTCACAAGGCCGCCAGTTGTAGAAGGAGGCCATTTGGGAACTGTTGGCGGCTTTCTTCATCTTGATCAGGCTATGCCGCCTGATCCTCCGGTTGTACCATGAAGGAATTTCTGTGATTTACAGGAACACAAAGCAGCCTTTGGAAACACATTTCACTGAGCAGACAGGAGGAAAACACATATTATTTGGCCAGCAAGCAAGAGTAAGGAAGCCCGTGTCTGGAAAACCTTGCTGAGCATCCCCATCAGGAAACGTTTACTGCTTTCATCTTAAGCAGCAGCTCCCCAGATCAATTTTCATATTTATAGACTATCTGGCAGTAAGCAAATGCAGTCCCGAGAACTACACTTTATTTGGTATTTTGCTTTTGCTTTTTAAATTTCACTCTTAAAACTCTGAAGGAAATAATCAGCTCCTAAGTATGGTTTTGTTGTTCTTTAATGGGCTTGATTTTAATGGATCATGACTGTTTGTTATACTACAGGAATAGATATATGTCTTAATTCATATTCTTAAAACTATTAGAATGGATTGACATGAAAGAACTTTGATGTAGAAATTCACCTGGGGCTTGGTAGGAGAGAGCCGATGTTAAATAGCCATGCTTATCTGAGTCATGTTACATACTTTCTACCTATGGTTCTTGATTGCACATAGATAGTGTCTTTGAGAAATACTTCTTGCAGGTTGTGCTTGGAAAGCAGTTTCTATGGAAAGAGTGCCAGGATGGGCATTTGAAGAATGAGTTCAACTCCCAGGTCTTCCTTTCCCAGGGTTAGATAAAATTTGCGAACAATTGTGAATGGCGTGAATGGGTAACAATAATGCCTGCTCATCTGCCTCCCATTGGGTTATTGAATCAACTTGGGCTCAGTTGGGAGATAGAAACCACACCAGTTATTTGGACATAGATATGGTATATAAGGAACTAAGTAGGCCTATCATGTTTAACTAAGTAAAATTATCACAAAGATGGCAACTATGAAAGAGGGCTGTCACCTTTAGAGCTGGAGGAACAAAGGGAAGAGTTTGGAATTATGAAAACAGAACCTTGGAGGAAAGGACCAGTAGACTATTAGCTCACTATTGACGAGGTTTGCGGACAGCATTACATAGGTCCTTTCTTACCCCCCATTCACTTCTTTCAGCCAGCTCCTGCCCACTCCCCCCACCTCCCCATAGGTGAGGGCCTGAGGGGAGGAGGGGACTGGAGAGGGCTGGAAGAGGCTAATGGGAGGAAAGGAGGACCTATATAATCCTTTCAACAATAAAGATTAAAAAAAAAAGTCCCATAGGCCTGAGACCCACTCTGCTGTCCAAAGGCAAGGCTGGCGCTTGTGTCTCTGAGAGGGTGTGAGAGGGCTGCAAGCGGTGGGGGTATTTCAGGCTGTTTGGGCTCCTGCTACAGAAAACAAACAAACAAACAAACCAAAACAAAAACAAAAACAAAAAAACAAAAACAACACAAACCTGCTCCCTGGGTAAAGAAGTATAGCTAGGGCAAAGCTCTTAGGAACGGCAAGAAGACTGACAGCTAGCCCTCAGGCTAGCTTTTTCTTCTTCCTCCTCCAGACTTCTCAGTATCCAAATAGTACTCCTTGTTAGAATAGCCTAACCCAGAGCCGAGCTGGAAAAGCAAAAATGTGGTTTCCATAGGCCCAGCCTCAACTTCACTAGGCAGAGTGTAGGCAGTGGATTAGGGGCTGACAGATCATCACCGGCACGGTTGTGTGTAAAACTGCTTTGGAAACTGAGATGCAAATATAGAGTATAGTTTTGCAATGTAAAAGTAGTATTTATTATTTATGCTATAATAATTAACAGTTTGCTCTTTTAAATTGTGAAAAATAATAGTGGCTTAGATATTCTTAAACAATTTCTATATTATCACATATCTTATCAATAGCAGGGCACTTAATATTTACACCACACAGAGCACTCTAAGGGTTGAGACTCCATGTTTTCTGAGTAATATTCTTATGTTACTATAATAAAGAATTACAATATTAGCACAGAATGAGGTAAATCCAGGGTAAGTGGAAGTGGGATGTGGGCTGTGGATTTCAATGATATTAGTATTGGTGATTTAGGTTTGTTTTTTTTTTTGTTTTTTTTTGCTAAAGAAAATAGAAAAATAGTCACCAAGAAGCTGACTATTATGCACTGGTTTATGTTTATGTTATCTTATAGAAATGGCAGTTGAAATGTGGACACTAATTATTGAACATAGAATGTAACAATTATTCCACTTTTATTATTTCACTTAAATAAAGCAAGGGCGTACCTTATATTCTTGATGTAACACCTCCCTGGATGCTCAGAGAAAGGCTAAGCAACAGACAGCACCGCATCTCCTGCTAATTTTCTCTCCATGGCTTATTGAATCTAAGAGCATAAGAAATGGCTTTGATTGGGACGATAGCAGTGTGTGTCTTAGAGCATGATTATTTTTAGAGTGCATTGAGGATCTTAAAAACAAAAACAACTTTCATTTCTGTTTACATTGAAAAGAATAAGCATCTAGCCCTGACTGGGTGGCTCAGTTGGTTGGAGTGTGATCCTGTATGCCTAAATGTTGCCGGTTCGATCCCTGGTCAAGATGCATATGGAAGGCAAAGTATAGCTGAAAAATAAAGAAGTGATTTATGATTCCTTGACCCCTTGGTGTTGAGGGTTGGTGGGGGAATCTAATGATGTGATTTTTATGGAAGACAATTCTTGCTCTTACATTCAGATAGAGTGATTACTATTTTTTTCTCACAAAATTGTGTACTTCAAAGAGTTGATATGTAATGTTTAGAAAATATTTTATTTTAATAAATTATTGATGTTGGAAAAGGTTCATGCTTTATATTTTTAAGGAAAGTAATATTCTCATGCTTCTGCAAGACGATGGAAAACCTGATGCATGAGATCCTCTCCGTGTCTACATCAGTCTCTGCTCTTCGGCTATGTATTTGCTGAGAAAGTAGTTTGACTTTCATTCTCTTGGAGGACCATTTAGTGCTAAGCTACTATGAGAAAGTCAATCTTTCTTCCCAAGAATCTAACTTACCAAAGAGAGCCAACAGACAACATAAAAAATAGCTTCCCCTTTATGTCATCTTTCTTTATAACCCTCATTTCGAAAGTGGTTCTCAAATGTTTCTTTTATCTTTTATCAGTTGTTTTTCCGTTTTTGAGGAGAACTAAAAAGAGGTATTCTGAGAATGGGCTATCTTCTGTGACATCAAAGTTTATATCTAAATGAAGATCTATTGCTGACAATGGACCCAACTTAATTTATTTTTACTCAGATTGTCAATAAAAGGCTATTGCTATAGCAATCTTGGCTTCTAGACAGAGTATGTAGTGATAGCTAATAAAGAGCCAAATAAGGTAGAAATTTGGAAGGACAGGAGCCTTTCTTCGTGAAGGAGGGTAAGTAAACACGTGAGGAAAATAGCATCTGGTCTGTGTTCCTCATGCTGGCAAGGCTGAGCTGAGCTGCAAACCCCAGCTTCCCAGAGCAGCAGCCTCAGGCTCCCTATATTGAGCTGGCTGTGAAATGCCTGAAGTCAGTCTTCCCTCTGGCAGAACAGCTCTTGGAGCAGGCACTCATTGATGTGGACAACGGGAGACTCTTACACAGCAAGGCTTTGCTCTGCTAATCTTTTGGGGATACAGAGGAAAGGACTCTTGCTTCCAGTTGTTCACTAGGGATGCTTTAGGCAATTGTTGCCTTGGGTTGAGCTTTTTCTATTTTTCAGGCCTGGGGCCATGTTCCTTTAGTGTGTCACCAAACTCACACTGAGAGAGATGTTCTTTCATTTCCTTATATCCTAGGTTTGCTCTTGTCAGTTGTGAGGATGCAAAAAAAAAAAAAAAAAAGGAAAAAAAGAACTTAGTGAAAGAGCTGCCCACATGCTAGCAATTTCTAGTGTCTCCTTCATCAATTATGTTGAGGAAGAATTAGAAGGCAAGGTTAGTGGCTGGGACTGGGGCTCCAGACTCAACACAATTTGGGTTCAAAAGTTGACTGGTTAATGATTCTTCCTCTAAGGTAAAATATACCAGAAAAAAAATACTTTTCTAAATGAGACCAAATGCTGAAGTGACTAGGTGTTGATTGCTTTAACTTCGTTAAAATGGCAAAAGTCAACCCATTTCTTATCCTCTATTAATCCAAGAGAATTAATAATGGAACAGTTCATATAGAGGTTAATGGAAACAAAGGTTCCTCCTTGGTGACATCTAGGGTTCACATTGGTCTCTTTACAATGGCTCCTTCTCTGCCCCCCTCCCCCCTCCATAGCATAAGCAAAGGCTTCAGGATGGAAGAATGTTATCATTCACAAGTTGGAGCTTATAGTTTATCTTTGTTATGTATGTATATTTTGTTTATTTTTTAGATGAGTATGCAGGCATATGATGGAGCTCTGATTTTGTCTTATAATTTATATAGCAGAGTTTACAGATTGTCCCATTCAGATGTTCTGTCAAGTTTCTGACAATTATAATTCTCCGAATCCTCTCTCTTTCCCTCAGGGTATCATGAAATTGTTGTGATTTGGGTTGCAAATACTTAACCTCAAGGGGTGTATGTGCCAAGACCCTTCCTTCTCTTTATGGAACATTGTCCCACTTTTCTAAACCACCTCTACTGTTATACTTGCACTTAAATCTAGAAAAAAACAATTCACCTAGTGGACCACCTCTTCATCTCATAAATTCATTCATATTTCATTTTCATTCTTCTATATTGTGGTATCAGAGAGGCCTCAGGGTAAAAGTCCACATCGAAAGTATTAACTCAGATATTTTAATTAATGGGTTATTTGTAATAATGTTTTTATTGATCTTTAATATTTTTTATTTTGATATTTCCAATTTAAACAAACAAAATGGCATCTTTGCTAATTCAGCAAAAGGTAAATATTTTTTTATTTTGATATTTCCAAATTAAACAAACAAAATGGCATCTTTGCTAATTCAGCAAAAGGTAAATATACTAATTTTATTATGAATTTTTTTGACCACTTTGGGAGTTGGTCAAACCAATATTAGCATGGCTTGCTCTAATCTTCATATGGTGTCAGTCACGATGCAATACTGTGAGTGATTCTCAATGAGAAGGGCCACACTTCCCCCGCAGGGCACTGGCCAAATAATAATCAGGTAATTGGAATATAAGTGGCATTTTCATCTGAAAACTAATGCCTACTAGCCCTGGCTCTTTAACACTCTCTGTGTTATTAAGCAGTTGGGTGAAGAATATTGGTCCCCATGGCTGGCACATAGTCGGTATTCAGTAGATATTTGTTGAATATCTTTTTTTTTTTGGTCTTTTTTTATTGTCTAAAGTTTTATATATGTTTCCTTTCCCCCTCTTGACCTTACCCCCCACCCCAGCCATTCCCACCCCAGTCAAGCCCCCAGTCTCTGTACCCATTGATTATGCTAATACGCATGCATACAAGTCTTTTGCTTGTTCTCTAACCCCACTCCCTTCCCCTGCCATTTGTCTCTGGATCTATTTTTGTTCATCAAATTATGTTGATCATTATATCACACATATGAGTGAGATCATGTGATATTTATCTTTCTCTGACTAGCTTATTTTGCTTAGCACAATGCTCTCCAGTTCCATCCATGCTGTTGCAAATGGAAAAAGTTTCTTTTTTTAAAATTTTATAGCGGTATAGTATTCCGTTGTGTAGATATACCACAGTTTTTTAATCTACTCATCTGCTAACAGGCATTTAGGCTATTTCCAAATCTTAGCTATTATAAATTGTGCTACTATGAACATAGGGGAGCATATATGCATTCTGATAGGTGTTTCTGGGTTGTTGTTGTTTCTTTTAGATATAGTCCTAGAAGTGGGATTACTGGGTCAAATGGCAATTCCATTTTTAACTTCTTGAAGAAACTCCATACTGTTTTCCACAGTGGCTGCACCAGTCTGCATTCCCACCAGCAGTGCACAAGGGTTATTTTTTCTCCACATCCTTACCAACACTTGTCATTGGTTGATTTCTTGCTGATAGCCATTCTGATCATTGTGAGATGGTATCTCATTGTTGTTTTGATTTGCATCTTTCAGATGATTAGTAACTTAGAGCATGTTTTCATATGCTTTTGGCCTTCTGTATGTCCTCATTCGAAAAGTATCTATTTATATTCTTTGCCCATTTTTTTAATTGAATCATTTATCTTCCTTTCGTTAAGTTGTATGAGTTCTCTGTAAATTTTGTAGGTTAAATGTTACCTGCTCTTTGAGAAGGCACAGGGCCTGTCTGCCTATTCAGTGCCCCTTTCTCCCCCTGGACAAACTTTTTAGGTGCCAAAGCTGGGGAAGCTGGAGTCTTGGTGTTTGTGGGTTTGCAGCTGAAGCAGCTGGTCCCTGTGTGATGTGGTTGTAAGGTCTTAGGAAGTAGCCGAGGTCTCCCAGCTGAAGGTAAGGCTGGGCTTCCGATCTGTTGAATATCTTTTTAAAGTTGAAATTAAAATGATATAAATCTTTTATTTAAGCACTCCCTTGGTTCATTTGAAAATAGATTATCATAAAAGGGAATGGCACTCAGTGTGATGAAATCAATTATCAAAACTCAGTCTTTTCTTCACATTTTGAATACACGGTTGCTTATCTAGGGATTTCATGAGCACACATTCATTAACAGAAAGGTTGCTTCAATGTTCTTGTAAAGGAGGACTGGTTGTATCTACATAGAGTGAAATGAAAAATTAAATAGCAATATAATTAATTGAGCCTGGTATCTTTACCTGTTCCATCTGGATCAGTCTTGAAACTAAACCTGGGCAATGCTATGGAGGTCAGAGATACTGGGCCCTACCTTTTGCGTCACTTCTAATTGGGGACCTTCATTGGAGATTTGCTCTGCCTGCCATTATTTAGCACTTTTATGCTACTGTTACTTAACATTGCATCTTTATATAAAAACTAGATGCCCGATGTATGAAATTTGTGCAAGAGTGTGCCTTCCTTCCCCCGGCTGCCAGCACCAACTTCCTCTGGCATCCGGGACCTGGGCTTTCCTCGCAGCTCCGGCTTCATCTGGAGGGTCATCCGAAAGGAAGTCTAGTCTAATTATCATATTACACTTTTATTATTATAGATGTTAAAAAGTCCCTGGCCATTGTGGCTTAGTTGGTTGAGTGTCTTCCCATGCACTGAGAGATCACAGATTTGATTCTTGGCCAAGGCACATGCTGAGGTTGTGGGCTTGATCCCTAGAAGAGGTTGTACAGGATGCAGCTGACCCATGTTTCTCTCTTGCTCTCCCTTCCTCTCTCTATAAAAATCAATAAGAATGTATTTTTTTTAATGTTAAAATATCCAATTTAAGCCAGATATTTCAATTTTTTAGATAGTGAATGCTTAAATTAATGCTTGTTTGTTTTGCTGAGTTGCTGGAGCCATAATTCCATGTAGGACAATTTATTTTGCTAAACAGGTTCCAAGCTCTCTCTTTTAATTTTTTTTATTACCTTTGTTCATCCAGATCATCACTCTTACCACCTTTGTTTATTTAGATGCCAGTTTGGCTAATGAAAGAGATTTTTATCCTTTTCCACATAATCAATATGTCACTTTTTTTAGTCTCATTTCAGCATCTGTTGGTCATGTTATTTAATGATTGAGATTATTTGCCTTTTTTATTCCTTCTATAAGTTTTTTGTCATCAAAATCTTTTTAAGTTATGGGGTGACAGAGGTCAAGAGTTAAAAAGGAGAAAAGTGAAATAAAGCTGATCACCAGTTTATCCTAGGGTTTAAATGTGTGGATTTAATTAGCAAGCTCCCAGGGCAGATCTCTGTTCTTCTCTTACAAAGGAACAAGAGTGTGTTATTTATGTTTTAGTTCATAAATTCCTAAGTTGCAGAGATCACGCCATTTAAATTAAGTGCCCAGCTCAGCACATAACATGATGATAATGCTATCTGATAAATGAGAGCTATTTCTACTGTCCTTTCTTTCTACAATTCCATTTCCTTGTTGTCCTGACTATATATGCATGACTTAAATAAGTTGCCACTATATTTTTACATCAGCAAATTTAGGTAGACAGTTGAGATGAATGTTGGTTTCCCAGACTGCCACAACCGCATAACAGAAAATGGATCTAGAAGCCATTTACCCCAAAGTTAACCCCCTAGGCTATGTATACACTAAGGAAGGCAAAGTATTAGTAATTATAGAGAAAACTAGAGGCCCGGTGCATGAAATTCATGCACTGGGATCTGTGTGCCTCAGCCCAGCCTGCACCCTCTCCAATCTGGGACCCCTCGAAGGATGTCTGAATGCCCTGGTAGGATTGGGCCTAAATAGGCAATTGAACATCCCTTTCACAATCCAGGACTGCTGGCTCCCAACTGCTCACCTGCCTGCCTTCTTGATTGCCCCTAACCACTTCTGCCTGCCAGCCTAATCACCCCTAACCACTCCCTTGCCAGACTGATTGATGCCTAACTGCTCCCCTGCCAGCCTGATTGCCCCTAACTGCCCTCCCTTACAGGCCTTGTCACTCCTAACTACCCTCCCCTGCAGGCCTTGGACCCCCCCAAACTGCCCTTTCCTATAGGCTTAGTAGCCCCAAACTTCCCTCCTCTGCCATTCTGGTCACCCCTAACTGCCCTCACCTACAGGCTTGATTGCCTCCAACTGCCCTCCCTTGCTTGCCTGATCACCCACAACTTCCCTCCCCTGCTGGCCTGATCACTCACAACTGCCCCAACCTGCTGTCCATCTTGTGGCAGCCATCTTGTGTCCACATGGGGGCAGCCATCTTGTGTGTTGGAATGACAGTCAATTTGAATATTACTCTTTTATTAGCTAGGCTACAGGTCTGGTGCATGGGTGGGGACCAGCTGGTTTCCCTGGAAGGGTGTTCCAGATCAGGGTAGAGGTTTCCTTGGGATGTGGGAGGGCCTGGGTGAGGGGCCTGTGATAGTTTTCAGGCTAGCCAAGCCCCCTGGCAACCAAAGCCAAGGTCCTGGTATCTGGGAATTGTTTATCTTCTATAATTAAAACTTTGTATCCTTCAGTGGAGGCCAGGGCAGGCCAGGAACTTGGCTTCCTCCATCACTGGGGAAACCTAAGCCTCTCGTTTGCTCCATGGCTACAGCCATTTTTGTTGGGATTTATTTATCTTCTCTAATTGAAACTTTACAGCCTTCAGTGGAGGCCTGGGCTGGCCAGGGTGTGCAGGAAGCTTGGTTTCCTCCATTGCCAAGGAAACCTAAGCCTCCTGCTCACCTTGTGGCAGCAGCCAACTTGGTTGGGCTAATTTGCATACTCACTCCTGATTGGCTGGTGGATGAAGCGGAGGTATGGCCAATTTGCATATTACTCTTTTATTAGATAGGATGGACAGTTTTAAGCACTAAATCTGTGTAAGCATAAGCCCTCCATTTTATTTAAAAAAATATATATTTTATTGATATTTTTTACAGAGAGGAAGGGGGAGGAGAAAGAGAGCTAAAAACATCAATGAGAGACATTGACCAGCTGCCTCCTACACACCCCACACCAGGGATGTGCCCGAAACCAATTTACATGCCCTTTACCAGAATCAAATCTGGGACCCTTCAGTCCGCAGGCCAATGCTCCATCTACTGAGCCAAGCTGGCTTAGGCAGCCCTCTATTTTTTTTGACCATTCTGGTTCTTTTGATCATTGCTAAATTAAATATGAACTACTGTGATTGTTTTCCTGTGAGTAGCACTGAAACTGGGCTATTTAAGTTTGACTTTGTTATGGCTGGCAGGACCCTGTTGGGGCAGGGTCCCTTCATAACAACTTGAATTCACTGCATTGTCTACCTCTGATAAGATTCTACTCTTTCTAATTAATGTGGCTTTGATTAACAGTTTGATGTTTGTATGCATGAATACTATTTCTGATCCAAAAGTCTATGTGCATTGAGTAAAGGAACCATATTCCTTTACCCATAGCTATCTCCTGTTCTTCTGTTATACCTCTATGAATGAATGTATGGCATATACTGTATTTTTCTGTACGTTTTATCACTATTTTTTAAATGCTTGATTTTCAAACAATTATTTCCTCACACAAAACACTGACATTTTTAAAAATGAGGAAAGAGTTATGTGATAGTGAATACAGATCCTTTTAACCAAGAAATGCCTTCTTTATTCAAGAGATTTGTCACTTTTAGTGTGTCTTGTAATATAATTTAATTAGTTATAAGTATTTCTGTGGCTATATAATGTCTCTTTTTCTACTAAAGAATGACATTATGATTTTGCAATGCATAGATATCTCCATAAAGAATTTATTGTTGTGCATATTTTCCCAAATATAAGTGATTTAGGAGCACTTCAGTGTTATTAAGTTGTGAATTTGAGACTGCATAGAAATAAGTAGAGCCAAGCAAAGTTAGCAGAGAATAATTTAAGGCGAGCTTATAAAGCACTTCCGTACAAATCAAATGAGATTATCGACACCAAGAGAACAATGTTTTGCTTTAAAGGACTCCACCTCGTGAAAATAGTGTTGTGTGATAAATGAATGACACAAAATGGCAAAAAATGTAGAAATTAAGGAATATTTTACATCTTTGTGTTTTAAAGAAAAAACTATTAACATCTTCAGTGATGTGTTTGTCATCTTGCCAAAATTTTTATATCCTTGTTTCTTGGGTGACTGATGAGTGTATTGCTGGAAAGAGAGTTTATTTTTCTTGCTCTAGCTGATATCCTTTTCCATTTTTGCAAATTTACACCTGGTAGAAGCAATATGGTTGCCAGCTACCTGGGGACAGGCATGATGGAAATAGGAACATTTGCCACATTTATTTTCCCCAACTAGAGTGCCATCCTTTGGGTTGCTAAACCTTGTAGTCTGAGTTGAGAGTCTATGCAACACTTTATTTAAAAATATTTTTTTTAGCCTCTCCTTTGGGTTCCCTGTTTTACAAACTGGATCTGGCTATATTATATTTCTGGTAAGGAGACTAATGCTTTCTTTCCCATCTGCAAAGTTTTTCTTATTTCTGTATTTATTTCTCTTTAAATGCATGACACACTTCACAAGAGAGATGGGACTATCTATATAATAAAAGCCTAAGTGACTGTTATGGCAGGACAACCAGAATGACTGGTCGCTATGATGCACACTGACCACCAGGGGGCAGACTCTCAACGCAGGAACTGCCTCCTGATGGCCAGTGCACTCCCACAGGGGGAGCACTGTTCAGCCAGAAACCAGGCTCACACCTAGCAAGTGCAGCAGCAGTGGTGGAAGCCACTCCCGCCTCCACAGCAGCACTAAGAAGCAGTGAGTCAAGTGGTAAGGAGCAGCTAGCAGGCAGGCAGTAAGGAGTGAGGGGTCCCAGACTGCGAAAGGGATGTCCCATTGGGAGTGGGCCTAAGCTGGCAGTCGGACATCCTCACCCAGTGTATAAATTTTATGCAACAGGCCTCTAGTTTTATATAATGTGAATGGATTAAAATTAATCTCTAGCAATTGTTAGAAAGATAACCAAAGCACATTTAATATTAAAAACAGCTAAATGGTGACATCTTGAGAGCACAGGAAACCTCATTGTTTATATTATTAAGTTGCAGCTTGATTATTTATCAAAGTGATTGAGCTAGCTGTGAGCCAGAAATGTAGTATTAACCTTTATAGTAACATTATATTGTTTGTATAGTGCCTTACTGTTCTCAGTGTGTTTCCACATGTAGTCTTACAGCTGAGTCTCTAAGCAAAGGAAAAGAAATAAAGAATAGTTTCTCTCTTTCACTAGAGACAAACAAACGGTCAAAGGGATGAGGTGTTTGGCCAAATTTACAATTAATCAGTGATATAAGCTATTGCTAATCACTATTTGAACTTAGTATTCTAGTTGTTGAGGAGGTAAATAGATCAGACTACAGGGTAAATAAAAGTTGGCATAAAAGGTAACTAGTGGTTTTGGCATTATTAGTCATTATTCTGTTAAGTCAGCTAGGAACTCTGATTATGAAATTCATATTTTTTAAAAACAGGCAAAACTCCAATTCCTCAGTTTAGTGAAAGGCTAATTTATTACAAATTTGATGTATTACAAATTTGATTTATTACAAATTTGCAGGTGTTTTTAAAGCCTTCACAGGTATAGGGATTTATGTGAACTCAGAAGCAAAGGATGTACTTACATACATTAAATAAATGTCCTATATTTGTCAATTCCTCCATCTCCAGAATATCAATATCTTTGTCACTACAAAATCTGAACTATACCCTTTGGAATGGGCTATGTAGTCTATTCAGTTCATGAGATGTCTGGTTAATTGACCAGTTAGGTTATCAATTTCAGTGGTTCCTGTGTGAGTGGTTATGTTGGAAAACATCTTGTTTGCCTTATAGGAATAAATTGAAACCACAAAAATGTTTCACTTCAGTTACCATGCTGTTAATATTCAAATTTCTTCTCATTCAGATGGTTGAATGGGCAGGATAGAAATGAAATCCTTCATCTCCTCACTGATGATTTTTCTTCTAATGAAACTGAGGGATGGATGAAATTTTACACTTTTAAGTTAGTGGCGTTGATTTGTACTTGACACTCTTAAAGTACTAGTTATTCTTTGCTTTGCATCACTCCACTTAATAATAGGTTTTCTATCCAATTTATTTTACGATAGCACGCACATATAGAAATGGTTTATAGAACCTTTGGAAGGAGGCCACTAGCTATTCTAGCTTTAAAAGCATCAACATAAGTAGTAACCCATTCAGTGTTGGTACTTGCTCTTTATGGGTAATTAAAATGATCTGAAATCAAAATGAGAATCATAAATAAAGCTCAGTTTCAGAGATCCAGGCAGTAAGGAAAGTAGTTCAGACTGCTATTAAGTAACATGAATGCTTTTCCCCCAAATTGTCATATATAAAATATTCACATTCTTAAAAACATTTCTCTGTAATTTTAATTGAACATGTCCAAAAACGCAACAATTCTTATATTCGGGCAGAAGAGGCAGTTGTGTTTCTGGTGTGGCATAAGCGATGATGTGATTACCTACCTTAAAATTAATTTCCCAATCTTCAACAATTGCTACTGCTAGGAGAAACTTGAGAGCTGAGAGTGTAGGAAGACAGTGGGGAAGACTTGAAAGGATAAGAGGAGGATGCTCAAGACCGATGTCTTCTATTTCTCGATTTTGTTTACTATTCCCAAAATCCGATATAATAAAATTAACCTTGTCAAGTTTTTTGGTTAATCGTTACTCTATTTGCATCTTCACTATTAACATTAGTATAACTCACCCCTTTCTGAGGCGTCATCTTGTATTCACTCTTCTGAGATTTAACTTTCTAGTATACTAGTAGTAATCATGTTGCTACCAATTTTGGGGAGCTAGATCCCCGGGAAGTGTGCGTTGGACACAGTATTGCATTTAAAGCTTGCAACCATTTTGGAAGGTTGTATCATTTCTGTTTTACATGCAAGGAATCTAAGGGCCAGAGAAGTGTATAATAAATCAGCAAATTTAGCACCTTAAAGCAATACATAATTCTCTGGGTTAGGATTTGCATTTAGCTGAGTGCCAGGGTCTGCAATCAATGTCTTGGCTAGGCTGCCAAGTGAAGTAGAATTGATCCTTACTGATTCCAGTTCTTGGCGGAATCTGGTTCCTTGTGGCTGTATGACTGTGGGCCTTCGATATTTGCCAGCATTTGACTTGAGGTTTCTTGACTTCAGATTCTTGTCTGGGAGCTTCTCCAACATGGCCATTTACTCCATACAAAAAGGGTATCTGGCTGCCATCTGCTAAAAGAAGTCTTATGTAACATAATGTAATCACAGGCCAGAATCTTAGCACCTTTGCCATGCAATATAATAATCTCAAGAGTAATATTCTATCATTACTATGCCATATTCTAGATTAGAGGTAAGTCATGGGTGTTGTCCACACCCAAGGCAAGGGATTACACAGGGCAGGAACCCCAGGGGGCAGGTGCCATGAGAGCCACCCTGAGGTCTTCCAAGAGATCCTGAAACTAAGCCTGTCTGATCTTTTTCTATGGAAGCATGGAAATGAGGCTGCCTCATCAGCCCCCACTGTATGTCCTTCATCAGATACACCATCTGCATTTCCACTTAGTAACTTCAGTTAATGAAATATCTCAATTGGATGTGCTTTGTGTGGTATTAAACATACCCTAGTTTGGAGGGACTTCTGTTTCCACAGTATGTAAGTAATAAGGCTTTTCCTAAAAAAACAGTCTTGTGGCTGAGAAACAAAAGCATTTCTTTGTAGCATCCTGAGGCATGTATTTGTGTAACTCGTTATAACTTGTTCCATTTTTTCTAGCTTAATCATTGCTTTTTTAGTTTTGTATGAACTACGAATAAGAGAAATGTTTGTTATTAAATACTATCACAAAGCATGAGAAAATAAGAGAGCTATACAATGGGGAATGCTATATAATAAAAGCCTACTATGCAAATTGTCCCCTTTGACGATTGTTTGGGAGACAGGGAGTTTGACCGCTTGCTATGACATGTGCTGAACACCAGGGGGCGGCATGAAACATGGTGGGCATTGGCAAAACGGCACTGGCAGTAGGTGGCAATGGAGGTGCTGCGGGCCCCAATGGGCCCTGACAAGAGCAGGACAGCGGTGGGATGGTGGAGCAGGGGAGCAAGGCAGCACCAGGCCAAGGTGAGTGTGAGCAGGGGCCCAGGTGCTACCAAGGGCCCAGAGATCAGCTGGGACCTGCCCTTCCACATCAGATTCTAGCACTTGGATTGCCATCCAGGCCTAGGGACTGCACCTGTGCACCAATTTCATGCACCGGGCCTTTAATAGATAAATAAGCATCAGCTGAATGGCCTTTTTTACTTTAGGGAAAGAAAAGAAAAAACACAGTAAGAAAAGGAAAAACAAAACAAAGCACACTGAATGGCATTCAGATCCAGGATTCATGGGGGTCACTGAAAACATAATTCACTTTCCTACACCAAATAATGTTTCAAAAATGCGTTGGTGGGAATGAATAAGCTGGAGAAGAGGGTGCAAAGTGTCGCTGTGTGCGGGGAGCGCGTTTCTCATGCTTCCAGGCTGCAGCTGCAGGTAATGATCAGGGTCTACAGCTTAGGTGTGGTATAAAGAACCTGTCCCTCCAAGGGAAGGATCATTTTGTTCTTCATTATTTATTGTATTCCCAGGGCCCAGCATAACTTTTGTGTTCCCTGATTATGGCGTTAGCTCCATAGAAAAGAGGAATTTGCTTCTGTGTGCTGCACTCAGGAGCCCAGGAAGGCAGCACTTTCGGTAATCTACCTTAATGCTTTGTTTTGCTTCCCTTTTTTTTGCTCACAAGCATGGCTATTAAACCTGTATCAGCCACAGTCCCAATAGGAAACAGATGGCACTTGCAAATGAGGATAATTCCAGGAGGGTTTGTGTACAAAGGGACTGTTTGCAAAAGGTAGCACAGTAACCTGGTCTAATAATGATAGCGCTATTATCATTCCTGGGCCCAGGAGAGAGAAGGAGGGGCAGCTTTCAGAGGGCCGCGCTTGGAGAAGGCCAGTTTGGTGAAAGGACATGGCCAACCAGAAGCTACCTGGCAGGAAGGGAATAAAAGGCATATATATCCCCACCTCCCCATCCCCTTTGGGTCCCGCTGTCAGAGCCCAACTGACAGAGGACAAGGACGCCACTCGATGCAGTACACAGAGCTCAGAGGCAGAAGGCAAAGTAGGATCTGGAGGAACAAATGGGATTTGGCATGAATTCCAATGTATGGAAATTAGAATACATGAAATGTAAGTGTTTCGGTAGGTTGTAATAGTCAGAATTGATTAATAGCAAATATTTAATACTTAGGAGGCATTTTAAAAGGCTTTGAGAGCCTTGCTTTGTTGAATGAGAAAGGAGGGACAAAACAAAACAAACAAAAAAACCAAAACAAAACAAAACAAAAACCCTCCCTCATTTGTTGGGCCTATGTCAAGGCAAATGAGCAGATTTCTCCAAGCAGGATATACTATTTTCTTTCAAAGTTTTCTGCAATTCTAATCTACTAGAACAGTCAGATGGCTAGTCTCTCCAGTGGCACTTAAGCAACTGGGGCTTTTATGAGAGTATTTGTTAGATATATAGGTCAGTGCCTAGGTGTTAGGGTTCTGTGAAAGGGAAGGTTTCAGACACATGGAGAGTCTTGAAAGCATTTGCAAAGTAACACATAGGCAATTTTAGGATGATACAGCAAGTGCTGACAGATCACTTCTAGGATGCAAAATTGGGGATAATGATATTGGATACATTCTTGAGATATCGTCTTTGAAAGGTGTATGATTATATAGTTCTTTTTCCTCACATCATCATATGTTTTCAAATGTGGACGTTTAAGAAAGTCAGGTGAAAAAGGAAACATAGAAAGAGTGAAAAGACAAGTTGTCGAGTGGGGGAAAATATCTGCTACACATATAAATTACAAAGGACTAAGACCTACTGTGTCTATAAAATATATAAAATATATAAAATATATAGCCCTAGCAACTTGGTAGCTCAGTTGTTTGGAGATTAGTCTAGAATAGAAACACCAGTGTTCTGGGTTGGCTCCCCAGTCAGGGAAGAATGTAAGAATCAACCATTGAATGCTTAAAAATGTGGAACAACAAATCAATGTTTCTCTCTCTTTCCCTTTTTGTTTATCGCTTTCAAAATAAGTTTTTAAAAAAAGTATAAAACCACCCCTAGAGTCTTGGCCCATGTTACTCAGTAGTTAGAACATCAGCCCTTGCACCAAAGGGTTGAAGGTTCCATTCTTGGTCAAGAACACCTCCTTGGGTTCGATCCACAGCCTCAGTTGGGGTGTGTGTAGGAGGCAACCAATCAATGTGTCTCTCTCACATAGATGTTTCTCTCTCCTCTCTCTCTCTTTCCCTACTTCCCTCCCTTCCACTCTCTAAAAATCAATGGAAAAATAGCCTCAGGTGAGGATTAACAAACAAACCAAAAAGAAAGCAACCCCCATATCAACAAAAACAAGACAAATAACTATAGAAGGAAAAAAAACCACCTACTTAAACTAGCACTTTACCAAAAAGAACATCCAAGTGAGTGGTACACATTGAGAATCATTCTCATTAATAGTAGGCAGAAAATGTTAAATGAGATGTAATTGCATGTCAACAGTTGAAAAACATTAAAATGTTGAATAGTTTTAAGTGTAAAAATATTTGTGTGATTTTCTGTGGTTGACAGTAAAGGATATAACCATTTTGAAGCACTGTTTTGCATTCCGGTCCAGTTGAAGATATGGTCTCTAAAGACTCTATAGTTCCTCTCCTGGGCAATTCCACTAGAAAGTAATTTGTACATGTGCTCCAGAAATATGTGCAAGAATTTTAAAGCAGCAGCTCATTCTAGTTCATTCCAGCAAATATGTGGAAATAATCCAAATATCCACCAGTAGTAATAGGGATAAATAGGGATAAATAAATTGTGGCATAGTCCTATAAGAAATTACTATCTGGCAATGAAAATAAATGAACCTTAGCTCCATGCAACAACTTGGATAAATCTCAAAAATGCGTTGAGTAAACAAAGCAAAACAAAGGAATATATACAGAATTTCTGTATTTTAAGTTAAGTGGAAAGGTAGACGAAAAGAAAGCCACATATGGATATCTGTGTACAGGTGCAGTCTGCCTTTGTAATACTATAAGGAAAAGAAAGGAAATCATTACAAAAAGACAATGGTTATGCTAGTGAAGGTTGGGTTTTACTGAGGGAAGGCTCAAAAAGGAGGTTTTCTAGGTTTCTGGCTGAGTTATTTCTTCCATAGGTGGTGGTTACACTGGTGATAATTTGCACTTATTAACTGCATATGTATATAACCATGCAGTTTTCTTTCTGATAGAAATAGATTAACGATTTTTAAAAAGTCAATTGACTCTATTCTTCATGTTCTGCATTTTTATGATTGACTCTGCATGTCTCCCAAGGGTGTTGAAAGCCACTGTTTTTAAATTTCAGATTGCATTTCATGGTTGAAAATTTAAACATGAATAGCATAACAGGAAGTGTGATTATACAGTAAATATCCATTAGATTTGCATCTGTATTTCTCTCCTTCTGGCATATGGAAAGCAAAGAGATCCTTAAGGTATTCTTGGGAAACTTGGGGTTATGAGGAAGAAAATCAGTTCTACTATTAATGACTTAATTCTGAAGAGTAAGATAGCTGAGGTAAGATATGATGAGAAGTGACCACAAGGTAGTTTGGACTAGAAAAAGAACAGGCCCAAAGCAGAAGCTCAGGAAGAGAAGCAACCTGGACCCCAAGCAAATGTTAGGAATCAGTCCACTCAAGTTTTTGTTTTTGTTGTTGAAAGGTTAAGTCTCAGTTCCTATTAATAAAGAAAGTGGAGAAGCGAAGAAGCTCCCATGGAAATGGACAAATGCCTTTCTTTTTATAACTTCTAGCGGTTTTGGAAATTCTTGGATCCCTACAGAGACTTACTATTTCAGCATTTTTTCCCAGGAATTAGAAGACAGAGCATTAGTGAGCCTGCTTGAGTTATAGGCATCATCGTTGGGAGATCTTGAGAGACTAGAATTCTAGAGGTGTTTCAGAGGAGTATTTGTCACAAGTGTGGTTACACCATAAATAATTTAACCATTCAGAGGAGTATTTGTCACAGGTGTGGTTACGCCATAAATAATTTAACCATTCAATATTTAGAAGCAGTTCATGCACTACCTAATGTAGTATCTATTAGAAACAAAACAAAGTAAACAAAAACCACAGGGATTTAATGAAAGATCATGCAATGAAGCTATGCTGTTGAATTATATGGTGTTTATATGAACATGTCTTCCCTTCTCATATATGAGAACCCTATTTGATGTAACATAAAAAATACATACTTGTATATTTTAACTAATTGTACAAAATATATTATTATTTTCCAATCCTCCTGATTTCTGCAAAGTAGAATTTGGAAATGGTAAAGGATATAAAGTAAAGATTTGGTCATTTAGCCAAATACCCTTCATTTTGAAAGAATGTGCCCTTTGTTTCAAAGTTTCTCAAGCCTAATGGCACTTGCCTGAGATTCTTACTTAGCAGTCTGGGGCAGGACCTAAGCGTCTGCATGGCTAACAAGTACCCACAAGATCCCAAAGCACAGAGATCAAATGTAAGGTCCCAGCTAATGCAGTCAGACAAGCCCACATGCCCTCCTCACAGCTGGGATCAGGATGTACCTGAAATGGTATTCTGTCTTGTGTTTCGAGATTTTCTTAGAGGCACATGCATGTGATTTTTTACATTTTTAAAGGAAAACAATAGAGCATTGAGTCTAGGCCTTACTCTGTTCTGAGCTAATTGTGAGACCAGGGAACCATTTGTCAAGGTATCCCCACTTCCAGTTATAGGATGAAGTTCTGGGGATCTAGTGTAAACATGGTGACTATAATTAACAATACCACACTGTGTACTTGAATGGTGTCAAGAGAGTACATCTTAATTGCTCTCTTCATACTAAAAAATGGTAGCTAATGTGAGGGAATGGGAGTGTTAATTAGCTGGCTTGTGGTAATTATTTCACAATGTATATGTTCATCAAATCATCACAATGTGTATATATATCAAACTGACATATACCATTTTTATTTGTCAATTATACCTCAGTAAAGCTGGAAAAATTATATTTTGCAAATTTTAAGGTGTTAGATTAAATTATTCTTAATGTCTCCTCTAGCACAGCATCCCTTAATGCATAAAGGATAGAACACCCAGTGTGGATTCTCATGATGATGAATGTGACCCTATCTTTTTCCCTACCTGTTTTTTTTTCTTTACTTCCTTCTTATATGCATTTTTTTCTCCCTGTTTAATAAGTTTAAGTATGCATTTCCCAATGTCACTGAGACTTCTTTTTTTTTAAGAATAGCATTTTATACTCTTCCATTGTTCTTTTTATGAATATGGATGTGTCTATGAAGGCTAGTAACCTATTATTACAAAACCTGTAAGGCCTAGCTATGTTTACTTACTTACCTTGATGTTTAACTTGAAGAAAAGAAAGAAAATAAGCAAGAATAAAGTCTCATTATAATGTCATACTTTTTTATGTTAAAGTGTCTGAAGTCTCAAACCTGGTCATATAAGCACAGACTATCATATCATGTAGCTTAGTTTGGAATAAACTGTGAAGTAAAACTTGTACAAAACATCTATTCTAAAAATGAACTAAATCAGGTGAAATTATGAGGAATAGTTAATTCCCTTTAAATAAACTAGTTGGAATAAAACTTTAAAATTCCCAAGTAGAAGACTTCCTAAGAGTTTAGGCAATAATTTAGAAGACCTGGTTATGATCAAGTTTATTTATGGACCAGGGGATATGCTGACAACCTCGGTTTTTTTCCAGCTTTGTGGCGCATTGAGTGAAAATACTTTTCTAAACATTGATGCATCACGTGGTCAAGACCATAATCACAAACTCTGAAGACAGAGAAAACTTTGAAGCATCCAGTACTCGCTGCCAGGGCACTTAAACCTGACCCTGGAGTCCAGAGATGTCATGAGACCAACTCTGATGAGCCAGATTCTTAGTGTGTTTCTGCATCTTTCCCATGGTCAAAAGTTTCCATTGATTTGAAAAGAATTCCTCAGCAGCTACTGGGAATTGGATGGGATAGATAGTGCTGGTCAACTCTTAGACACACAATTGAATTCTGCTGAGATTAAAATTAATATAAATTATTGGTTTTTGAGAGATGATTTTAATCCCCTGCCATGTGAGACTAAAGGTGGTTTTACTTTAAAATTATTGTTGGTAGTAGAATTGCGTTATCCTAAGTTCTTCCTGAAACTCAGCAGGCTCACAATACACTAGGATATCAGTGTGTCTGGGTCTGAAGGCCCTCTGCTGTATGACTTTGCATCCTGGTCCCATGGTGGTGTGCTGCAGTCTGCTTCCACAAGCCCCAGAGAGCTGGTGTTGTGCATCTCCCAACTCTACAGTTAGTTGTCTCAAGTGAAATGGGTCAGGGTGGGAGTATTTACACCACAGAAATTGGCCCACCCTGTCAGCTTTCCCTCCCATCCCCATCCTCAGTTGTTAAACATTAACCTGCACACCACTGTCCTTGAAGGCAGAATCCCACTCCGCATGATTAAACTCTCTGCATTTCCTGATGGCGGACTCACCTTGTCTGTGCAATACTGAGCAGCCATATCTGAGAATGTTTGAAAGTTTCTTTCTGGAAGCATCAAAGAAAGAAATGCAAAAGGTAAAAGTACAACTTTGAATAAGGAGAGTATATGAATATGCCCCTTGTTTCTCTTATCTCTTTGAGTGAACTTTGCTTAGAGCACCTGGTTTTAAATACTTTCCTCTCAGATGTCTGAACCCAGTAGCTCCAATTCCACCTGCCACTTTTGGCACCAAGACAACAAAAACACCAAGCAGAAACTCTAAGTGTAAAGCTTGCATTATAAATGACATAGATATTCCAACTCCTAAGAAATTTGTTAAGATTCTAGGTTTCAGATGCTTCCTTGAGACAGTAAAGTGTTTAGACACTCAAGAAGATATATTTAAAAAGCTTTGGATGGTTTGAGAGATTAGGAGTATTTTGTCATTTGTTGGTTATAGTGTAATGGAATTGAATTGTTTTTCCAAATACGTCTATGCATTTGTGAGTGTGTGCGCGCGCACGTGTGTGTGTGTGTGTGTGTGTGTGTGTGTGTGTGTGTGTGTACTTGGTTCTGACTGCCAGTTTACATTGTAAAACAGACAGAAAAACTTTAAATAGAAAAGAGCCATCTCATAGGCAGCTAGTGGTCCAGTACAGATGTAGAATGTTCTGCAACCTTAACTTAAAAAGCCCAGAGTTGGATTTCCAAAGTGTATTTTAAGTTGGGCCCAATGACGTGCAAAATTGTGCCCAGTGGAAAGATGCTGTTCAGAAGCTCTTATCAATTGGTCTCTTGTGCTGGAAAGAAAGGGTTAGGTTGGACAATTAAAGGGGCTGCTTTTCCCTTTTATATTCTTTAAAACATTCATCACTATTTGCTATTCATGAGTCTTCAGATCATTGCTTGCTGATATGGTTCAGATGCAAAGATGTAAGAATGAAGATATTTTCTCAATACTGCTGTCAATATTTGCCTGCCAGAAGTGCTTAACCCATCCTTAAACAATCTTATTCATAGGGCTTCCTTTAGTAATTATAATTCTACTAGAGGCCTGATGCATGAAATTCATGCAAGCACCTTGGCCTCTGCCCCCATTGTCCAGAAGGAAGAATGTCCAGTCTAATTAGCATATTATGCTTTTTTATTATAGCCTAATGGCTTGGTGCACGAAATTCATGCACATTAAAATGGAATTAATTAGAGGAATATTTTAATATTGCTATTTGACCTTTGTCTATAATAGAAGTGTCAAAGATGAAAGAAAATTAGTAAAGTGTATATGAAAAACTCCCTCCTGTCAGAGTCTGGGGCACGCTGCAGGACCTAGAGTCAAGTCCTCACCCACCACCCCCATGTGCTTCAAAAACATAGTAGATCCAAACCCAGCTGGCCCCTCCCCCATTAGGTGAGACTCAGACCTGGCTGGCCCCCATGTCCATCAAACCTTCTGGGTGTGCGGTGCAGCCTCAGGTCCTCTGGCCAAGTGCTGGGTGGAAGGAACAGTCTTAGGTCCCCCATCAATCCCCACCAGATGGGGGGAGCAGCTTCAGGTCCCTCAGCCTAGCGCTTCGGTAGGGGCGCTGCTTGAGGACCCCTGTTAAGCCCCACTTGGTGGGGTGTGTGGCCTGAGGTCCCCCAGCTAGGCACTGGGGTGGAGGGCATGGCCTGAGGTCTCCAGGCCCGGCACCATCTGAGGTCTCCTGTCAAGCCCCACAGGGTGGGAGGCGTGGCCTGAGGTCCCTTGCCCAGGCCATGTGCCATGCAGCCTCAGGTCCCTGCTGCTTGGTCATGACATAGCAGTGTGGTGTCCTGGCTTATTTGCATATTCCTCTATTATATAGATAGACAGTCATCACTCAGTTTGTTGCTAATATTTTTTTTTCAGGGAATTGAGTTCCCTCATGCTCTAAGATACCTTGCTTCTTTTAAATATTGTTGTATTTCAATAGCTATGCTATTTCTTAATATCCATAAGATAAATAGGATATAAATTGTACAACATTTTTTATTTATCACTAAATGCATTTAGTTAATTATTCATCCACAAATAGTCTTGTGACTAGTTGAGCATGATTATCCTTATAGATTAATGTAGTTGTACATATAAGAAATTTATATAATGACTTTATTTCTCTGTTATTATCAAAGTGTTTTCCATAATTATTCAGAAACATTAAATGACTCAAGGCTACTCAATGATTATCTCTGTAATACCTAAACATTTACTTGACCTTGATTATAGAAAAAGAAGAGTTCTGATAATAAAACTAGTTTGAAAATGACTCAAATTGTTCATTCTTTTTAATCTTGACCTTCTGTAGTCTTTACTCCATATAGAATCAGAGTAATATTTTTAAAGCATGAAAAAGATCACATCACCTCTTGGCTCAAGACTCCGCTAGAGTTTATATTGCGATTAGAATTTAGGGCCTATATTTCTAGAGCCCTGCCTCTCTTTGACTCTATCTTCCACTTCTTTCTCCTAAATTCAATCAATGTTTTCAGCCATTTTGATCTCAGGGCCTTTGCACTTGATATTGTCTTGGCCTAAAATACTATTCCCTCATTTTTTTCCCCCTGAGTTGATTCCTTTACTTTATGAAGGTCTTAATCAAATTACTTGCTCAGAGAAAACCATTCTCAATGATATAGGCAAAATACTCCTGTTAACACTTTATTTGGTTACTCTATTTACTTTCATTTTGCTATTTATAATCTCTTCCTGATGCTAGACTGTAGGTCCATGAAGTGACTATTTCTTCCTCAATCCAGAGCCTTAGCACTTACAAGGACACATCAACATATGCAAAGGCATGGAGAGAGGTGAGAGCAAGGCATGTTCAGGGAACCATGTGATTTAGAGAGGCGGGGTTAGTGGGTGCATAGACTAAACAAGACATCCATCTCTAAAAGAGACTCTGCAGTCCTCTGTAAAATGGTAGAATTGACCTAGTAGACATGAAAGACAAATCCTAAATGTGAGCATCACCAATAGCAGTGCTTCTCAAACTCTTGATCTCAGTCAGGACCCTTCTCCATTCTTAACAACTATCAAGAATCCCAAAGGGCTTTTGCTTGTGTGGAGTTTAAAAACTATTTCTAATGTGGAGTTTACCACATTTGAAATTAAAACTAAGAGAATTTTAAAGCACCTGATAATTCACTTAAAATAGCTAGTAATAAACCCATTATATGCTAACAGAAGTAATGCATGTTTTTAAAATGGGTGTATTTTGGAAAACTAAAAAACATGTATAGGAAATGTATATACTATATACTGAGAGAGTGGCACTGTTTAGTATTTTTGCAAATCTCTTTATTGTCTGATTAATGGGAGGACTGCACTGTCATGTTGCTTCTGTAAGTGGTCTTTTTGAGTGATTAGAAACACATCAATTAAAGGAACATAAACAAGTGCAGCCTTGGCATCACCATTTTTAAAGCTTCTCCAGGTGATGCTCATGTGCAGCCAACACTGAGACCCATTGTGCAAGTTATTAGATACAGATACGTTGGTAGAATTCCACAGAGGAAAAAAAAACACTTGTGTGATAGTAGAATAGAGCTATTGCAGTTGTCCCATCTTGGCCTGGTGACAAATACTTCATTGGACAGCTGCACTGAAAGCTCTTCTCCTCTTTGCCTACCTATATACAGCATTTCACCCCAGTTTATAAAAAACACACTTTGTGGGTTGATTGTATAAGTCAATTGATCTTTACCCAGGACTTAGTGATTGATCTTTTTTTGACTGGGGTTACAAAACCCTGAGTTGTAAATGATCTCTTAAAACACTGAGTAATATCACAACAATTTTGTTTTATAGCTACAGAGAATTATTTAGCCTTATAGCGTTGGGACTAATGACTTTAAGGGAGCATCAGATTAATAGGTGTGTGTGTGTGTGTGTGTGTGTGTGTGTGTGTGTGTGTGTGTGTTGATATTATTATTCTCTGACTAATAGCTTGTTCATTAATTCATGACTGTGGTCTTAATTGAAGTCTGATACTACGTAAGGATGGTGTTTTTTAGTCTGGCAATGTTATAGTGTGTGTTTGTATTCCTTGAGGCGATTAGATTTTTTTGTTTTGAAAACTCTCATGAAACTGCCTGAAGGAAGACAATTAAAGTTGCCATCAGTCTGGGCTCAGGAGAGGCACAGCTGTGGATAGGCTCAGACTTTCGAAGCAGACCCTATAATGTCTGATCTAAAGCTTTGCTGTTCAAGTGTTCCAAGCAAATGACTCCAGTTTTCTGAAACTGAGTTTTCTAATCTGTAAAATGGGCAAAACATTAATTCCACACTCAGTAACAAGTGAAAATATAAATATGTGTATTTATGAAATAACCAATAGGTCATGAAATTTGACTCCATCATCCTTATTTATTAATTATAAACTATATTGTTTTCTTCTTGGCTAGTACATACTTAGTCCAGGTCTAGTGTTGGGATCAAGGGATCAGTTCCAGTGACTCTCCACTTTTCTGAATAATGACCCACTGATGCTTGTACATGGGGATAGTGGAGAATGGGGGTGGGGGAAAGGAGATAGAAGCAGTGATGGAGATTTGACCTGACAAAGAAATGTTAATACACATGTACCACATTTGAATTGAACCCTGTATATATGTCACATGTTAATAATTTCCTCAGGTGGAGCTTTGGAAGTCAACAGGAATAGAGTACTCAACTTATAGTGGACAGTTTAGCAAAGTATCAGTTTACAGAGCTTTTGCAGTGCAAAGAGCTCCTCTGTTCTTTATTTTCATTGTTAAAAATACCCAAACATCTCTTAATACTTAAATCTGTGCTCTTAAATTGCGCAGCTCTTTAGAGCTTCATCCTTTTGGCTTTAGGTGAGTGTCCAGCTCAGGCCTTGGCTTGTACCCGCAGAGCAAGCAACCTGATGGCGTCTGAACAAGGCTGCCTTTCTCAGTCCAGGGTCCTGTTCAGGAAGGCGCGGAACTCACGTGTTGGAAAGGCAGGGCATAAACTAAACTCAGTACAGTGGTAGGGAGACCCCTTGGACTGCCACGAAAACCAGACCTCAGTGTCAGTACCTCTTGTTTTAGCAGAGCCTTTGTCTTTCAGAGATCTTCTGACAATGGTAGGGAATGTCTAAAGGTATTTTTGCTGTTTCGGTCATTTTTCAACTGCCTGTAATAGATCTCTGTAATAGTTGGAAAGGGAAAGGGAATAAAATGTGGGTAATGGCAGGGATACTCAGAGTTATGTGCCTCTGGAGCTGCATTTGCAATCACCATTAACCTAAAGAACCACATGACTCCTATATGATTGGTGGAATTGAGTATAATGGCACATTCATATCACAAAATTAGAAGTCTTAAAGAGCAGCTAATTAAGCATAAAGGGACCCATGTGACCAGAGAGCTGTGATGTGAACATCACTGCCTTAGAGAAATGGAAAGCCTCTAAGATTAGATGCATCCAACCTAAAACTGTGCTTCTATTTGTCTTCCTGTTATCTCTCTGTGGCTGAAAGTCTATAGAATGTTCTTGTGTACATAATTTTGAATGATGTGTCTTGACATGTGAAAGATAATCACACTTACTTAATAAAGACCAAAACAGTGTGCCATACTAAATAATTATTGGATTATTTCTGGACAGTGCTCAGCCTTTAGGGGAAATCCTCTTTTAACTAAGAGAACTCCCTGCAGTTATGCATTTGTAACTAGTTCATCTAAGACTTCCCTCAATTGGCAGACCAACATACAATGGGACTTTCTCTTTCTCTGATCATATTTCAATATGCTCTGTTAATTATTATTTTTCATCCTTCAAGCACATTTGGAAGATTTCTTCTCTTTTCAATAACATTCATATATTAAAAGATTTACTTTGGGTCAAATGTGGGGGGTGTGGGACAAGCCATGAGCTCTCTGACAACAAGCTATAAATGAGGCAGACATGTTATAGAAGTCACGTTTGAAAACATCATCAAGCTATGAAAGTAATTCTGAGGTGAACTGAAATTCCAGAGAAAGGAGTGATTTTTGGGAGTTGAGCTATCAGGAGCCTGCGGATTTTCCTCTGTGGCATTTGCTGATTAATAAGAACAGGCCTTTGCATGGACACAGAGCTTTTGCTGCTCAGAGAATAAGAATCAGCAGTTTTCAAGCAGTTAGTTGAATTAAATGAGAAATCATGACTTCAAGTGCCTCAGGTCAATGTCATTTGTTCTCAGCAGAGGCTTTCTGCACTCAGAGCTTTGCAGGGAGGGTGCTAAAGAACCAGGCCAAATGCCTACAAAAAGCTGAGGGAAACTTCCCACTGTTTCACCATGCTCAAGACACCAGGGACCACAGAAAACAAGCGAGAGACAAGCCCTAAGAATGGGTGTCAAATTGATACTGGGCACTAAGAGTCCATTTCTCACCTGAGGGCATTTACAGATTCTCCTTTGAGCAGAAGTCAGAGTATCAGGGCCTTATAAACACAAGGTCGCAGCTAAACACGGAGAATCCATCAGAGATTTTTGTTTTTATGTGAAGTTGAAGTGACAAATATGGAGTCTACAGGGAACTCCAACTCACAGCTCATCTGCCTATAAAAACCTTTGCCAGATTTTCAAGCTGCATGGGGGACAGTGTAGAAGACTGCTCTGAGACTTCTGAGAATATCCGGCACTCTTTTGGGGTTGAAGAGCAAATAAGAGTTGTGCTCTCAGTTGAAAGTTACAGAAAGCCATGACCTACAACAATGATAGTCTGTATTTCTAAGTCTCCTGTCACAAAATGCCACAGACTGGGTGGTGTAAGCAACAGAAGTTTATTTTGTCACACTTCTGGAGTCTAGAAGTCCAAGATCAAGGTACTGGCAAGTATGAGTTCTTCTGAGGCCTCTCTCCTTTGCTTGCAGGTGACCACCCTCATGAGTCACTTCTTGCAATTATTCCTTTGTGTTTGCATCACTGGTGTCTCTTTGTTCTACCCCAGTGGTCAGCAAACCATGGCTCATGAGCCACATTCAGCTTTTTGGCTCCTTAAGTGTTGTAACACCACTTCTTCAAAATAGACTCACCAGGCCAAAAATTGACTTCTGCTCATGGGCCATGAAGTATTAATCGCACTGTACATGCATGCCCACACATGGCATTTAGTGGAAGAGCTGCACTCCAGGGGCCAAAGAGCTACATGTGGCTCACAAGCCACAGTTTGCCAAACACTGGTCTTACTGTATTACATTAGAGTCGCACTCTAAAGCCTCATTTTAACTTAATCACGTTATCTCCAAATGCAGTCACATTCTGAGACATTGGTATCCAGGTTTTCAACATATGAAGTTGGGATGCAGAGGGTGTATGGAGGTGGAGAATTAGCCTTGAACACAGGGTCTTACCAAAATTCCAGCCTAGCTCTGACCCAAATCAATCACTGATTTCATGTTCAGAGCAATTCCTTTCATTTGTATAACAAAGGAAAGGCCATTGCTGATCAAAAATATTTTCTGGAGCTTTTACAGATGCCTGGCATTGAAAAAAATTACTAAACACCTTCATAACCAGATGACTAAACCCCATTCCTTATCCAGTCATGTTTATGTGCAAACAACTACCATTCTCATCTGTGACTTATTTCATTCATAAACTCTCTTCTATGTCATACTTTCTTAAACTTTAATGTGTATATGATTTACTTGGAAACCTTGTTAAAAGTGAAGAGTCTGATCAGTAGGTTCGGAGTAAGCTTGATATTCTGTATTTTTACAAGTTTCTGACCAACTGCAGACCAGTAGATGTTGAGTATACACATGGACATTTAAGAAACATTGTCTGATAATATCCAAGACCTCTTCCAGCATTGAGATTCTGTTAACCTTTTAAAAAAATATTTTTGGCTATCTCTCAGTACAAGGAAATAAAATTTTGACTGAGCAACTTATTCCTACTGTGAAAGGGGACTAAACATGTCAGGTTTTTATGTGTTTGAATATTAAGGCAGTTATGTGTCCATACCCAGTAAATATGATATTATGCATTCTAATTTGAGATACATGGAGAATTAGAGTAACATTTTAATTAGTGAAAAATGATGTGTTTCAATGACATATTCATTATCAGAGACCTTACCAGATGTGACAATAGTCTAAGAATAGCATCTGGGCTCTCTGTGTCCCAAGGGTATTCCTCTACTATTGCCAATATCTTCTGCTCTGCCCTCACCCAGTTGAATGATCAGGGGAAGATTTCTCTTTCCTCACCAACCAATGAGGAGATGTATTTGCATAGACCAGGGTGCAGACACTGCTACACAGAGGCAAGGCAGCATGGCTCTCCCTCCCTTGATCTAGGGACCCAATGATGTCCTGGCAGTTGAGGCAGTGGCACTGCCTCATTCATAGTCACCGTGAAAAGCACCGCAATCCTCACCCTCCTCCCACCCTCAGGGAAGTAGTACCCGTGCTGTTTGTAACAAGGTTGACTAGTCTAGAGAATTCTCCATGGATTTGAGCATTAGAGTAGTGCTATATTCAGCCACTGCTATGTAGCCCAAGCAGCCTCCTGCTTGGGAACAATTAAAGTTTATGACTCAGGCTGCAGGGATTTGATGAAACAGTGAGTATGTACTGTATGAAACTCATTGTATGTTACCTTTTGATTTTTCTTTCTTCAAGGTAAATTTAGGATGTAAAACTTTGCTTAAGAAGTTGATAGAGAAAGAAGTGAATGTATTTTACATGAACCTGGTGCATATTCAAGAAGGAATATATAATCTTCTACATGATAACTCCTATTAATTATTCTGTCTTGCTTTATTTGATATCATAAAAATCTAGACTAAAGGGAGTTATACAGTTTTTAAATGTGTAGTCAAACATTCCTATGTTCTGTGGAGGGTCAGGGAGGGGTATAGTGAAGACAAACATGGACAAGAACTGGTAACAAGACCAAAAAAGGGAAAATTAATTCTTGCGGAAAGTTAGTAAATCTCAGGAGGCTTGATGTTACCCATGAACTGAAATATTCCAAATGCTTCAGTGACAACCATTGTTTCATCCCTTCCTCATCAAGAAGTCTTTTCTAAATCTGTCCTTTGCTTAAATTTCCCCCACAGTGAAATATTTCTCCCTCCCTATCTATGCCCCTGTCTTTCAGTCTTCCTTCCTTCTTTCTTCTTCTCTTTTCCTTTATTTTCTCCCTTTCTTCCTCATCTCCTATCTCCCTCACTATTTATTCTCTTCCTCTATCTCTTAGGTATCCTCCTAAGTTCTGTAAAGATGAAAAAGACAAGTGATTCTATGTTAAAGATAACTGACTTCCAGGCATAAAGAGGTTAAATAGCCGGGACCGGTTTGGCTCAGTGGATAGAGCGTCGGCCTGCGGACTGAAAGGTCCCGGGTTCGATTCTGGTCAAGGGCATGTACATTGGTTGCGGGCACATCCCCAATAGGGGGTGTGTAAAAGAGGCAGCTGATTGATGATTCTCTCTCATCGATGTTTCTAACTCTCTATCCCTCTCTCTCCCTCTCTGTGAAAAATCAATAAAATATATTTTAAAAAAAGAGGTTAAATAATTCTTCTAGCATGACTGGGAGCAGAGTTGGGATAATTCAAGGCTCTGATCATATTATTCCTCTACCCAAATGTCTTCCCTGATTTCTTGTTGCCTATACATTGCATAAAGCTCCTGGATAGATGGCCCTTTAAAGAAAATGATCCCAACCTGTCTCATCAAGTATTTTTACATCTTGCCCCTTTCATGAAGATCCCATGTTATAAGCATCAAGGAATACTCACTCTTTCTCAACCACAAATGGGCTTTATTAACTCTATGATGCATGCTTTTTATACAGCACTTGGCTTGCTTTGTTATATCCTTCATTGCCTAAAACTCCCAGTCAGCCTTCCAAACCCACACCACCGCTTCTGTGAAACCTCTCCTGACACTCACAGTCTGAATTAGTTACTACTCACTCTGAACGTGCATAGGAAAAATGCTCACATTTCCAGTATAGCTTTATTACATTGTACTGGACTATTCATACACTTGCCTCACCCACTAGACTCTGAAGTCTCAAATGGGATCTTATTCATTAGCAAGCCCAGTGCTGGGCACCTAGTTTGAGTTCACTGTAGTGAGGGGTATATATTACATAAGAAATGTATCATTGGCCTGGCCGATGTGGCATCAACCTGGGAGCCAGGAGGTCATAGGTTTGGTTCCTGGTCAGGCCATATGCCTGGGTTGTATCAAGCCAGTGTGGTTCATTCAGGAGACAGCTGATCGGTGATTCTCTTTCCTCTCTTCTCTGAAATCAATAAAAATATATAAAAATAGAAATACATCATTGATGTGTAACCTATATGTCATGATATCAGTAGTGTTGACCTTAAATATAAATGTTTTAGAAATATACATACATACTAATATAAATAAAGGTTTCATATGAAAATCTGGCTTTATAGAATTTAAAATTGGTTTACAAAAGTTTTGTCTTTCAGTTTCTCAAAATCAAAAACTCTAAATCAGTGATTTACTGGTAACTCAATTTAGGAAAATGTGACATGTGTACTTTTCAAAAGTGCTTCTATTAAGTAAAGTAACACAGTTTCACACACATGTTGGATATGTCAATCTTGTATGTGGATATCTTTAGATTTTTTTTTTAATTTTGCACAACTTTGGAGAAACTTGTTTCTGTAGTTTATTTATATTTATAAGGAGTAAGTGTTCTAGTGATAAAATCAATATAAATTTTGGAGTTTAATGACTATGTTGCAGGAATTTTTATTATTAATTCCAACTTGTTTAACATTATACATCACCTAGTTTATTCATTTCTGCATATGCTGACCCTCACCAGCTTCTGACTTTTTTCATTTTATTTCTAAATTCAAGCATATCCCTTTGAATGATGATATTTGTGTGTTAAAATATTTTTAAACGATGCCTAAATATACATATGCAAAAATGAGTTGCATGTGTGAATATTTATCGATTTTCTATATAGTCCCTATCAAAATATAATCCACATATACATAGTATATGTATGGAGAGAGAAAGAAAGGGTGGGGGAGAGTGAGAGAAAGACACCATATGCGCATACACACTGTACGGTCCACTACAGGCCGTTATTAATATGTAGTTTCCTCATCCTTTGAGGCCAGCTAATGATTTCTCTCTAATGAGGCTGAATAGTGCAGCTGAACATTGTGGTCCAAAGAACATTGATGCAGCTACCAAACTGCTAATGCTCTTCTCCAGTGAGCGCCGCGTCATGAAATCCTCATGAACTCGAGTGTGTTCTGCAAATTGTGTTGTTTACTCTGGCCCATCTCTCTTGTCATTTATTTTGTGCTCTGGTGAACAATTTTGTGTCATAATGACTGACAAATTGTGCCCACGATAGAGCTGGATGTGTCATAAAGAAGCAGAGGAAGAGTGCTAAGCTGGGAGTTAAAATGGACTGTTTCACCACAGCCTGAGGCTTTTTCCAAGGAACTGGAAACCATGGTAAAGATGAGTAGGCCATTAGGAGCTTGTTTGGACATGAGGAGGGTCGTTTTACACATCCCTTCAACCAGGGAACATTGACCTTGCAGGGTCAGGCATGGGAAGGGTGAAAGGATTTGAAAAGCTATGTGGTCTGCAATACTGTCCCTCCAGAGGAATTTTGTTAAGATGAACCCTACAGCGTTGGTCCAGGTGTCCATCGGCCCTCCCAACCCTCTGCTCTCCAGTTTACAGAGTGTGCTAATATGTACTAGTACATCTGTATTTATTTATTTTAATGGGATTTATTGGTCTGATATTGGCTCACAACATTATCTTGTTTATCTCATACTTGCTTCAACAGAAATAATGTTAAATGTAGGCTTCATGTTTCCTCCTGCTTTTTTACCAGCTTTTGCTTAAGAGAGAAAGATAGTCACGGTTTCTTTTCATTTGAAACATTTTTGTCTTAAGGAAATGTGGATGAAAAAGAGGCCACGTACTAACCCCACAAGCCCTGCCCGGTGGCTTTTCAAACCCAGAGTCCCAACAGGACCACGCAGGGAAGTCTGCAGGTAGACATTCCTGACTGAAAGTGGGTCACAGTGGTAGCCTCTTCTTGGGCCTTTAATTTCCCTTTCAGGGGTCGACCTTTACTTCTGACATTGACTTTGTTTTTGAGAATCTAAGACAACATACCTTTGAAATGTCTGAGTCATTTTCTTTTCTAGCCCCATCAAAGGCACAACCAGGGGCAGCAGGGCAGGACACCACACTGCTGTCTTGCCCCCCGCATATCCTCCCTGTGAGCTGTAAGCCGTAACTGTCCTGCACGCAAAGTCTCAAAGAAGTGTCTCTCCCTCTTGCTTTTTATCCAATCCCAGAGAGTTCTCACTTTGCTTTCTCCTGCCCCCTTAATCTACCACCAGTGAATTTCATGTAACCCTCCTTATGTCTCCCCTGATGCTAAGGTATAGCATAAGCTGCAAAACTGCCATTCCCTGGAGCAGTTTCTCAGTGCGTTGGGGTTTTGCTTCCTGGCAGTTGTCATTAGTCGGGATCAGATGAACTCTTATAAAGCCATTTCTTAGGCTGAACATTCTTTCGCCAACATAAAGAACGGTAGATTTGGCAGCTGGACATTGGAATCCACATCTGGCTTTTCGTCCAGAACCACTGTCTTACATGAGTTTGCCAAAATGATAACACCAAGGGAAAGAGGGGAGCCACCCGCTCTGTGTTTTCTAGGCCTTTCAGAGTTGTCCCTTTGGCCGCGTACATGCAGATCTGTAAGAAAGGTGATATTGTGGACATCAAGGGAATGGGCACTGCTCAAAAAGGAAGGCCCCACAACTGTTTCCGGGGCAAAACCGGAAGAGTCTACAGTGTTACCCAGCATACAGTGGGCATTGTTGTGAACAAACAAGGGCAAGATTCTTGCCAAGAGAATTAACATACAGATTCAGCAGAGTAAGCACTCTGAGAGCTGAGATACCCTCCTGAAACATGCGAAGGAACATGATCAGAAAAAGAAGGAAGCCAAAGAGAAAGGTACCCGGTTCAACTGAAGTGCCTGCCCGCTCCACCTAGAGAAACACACGGAAAGGAACCTGAGCTGCAGGAACCCATTCCCTATGAATTCATGTCATGCCAATTGTAAAAAAAAAAAAAAAAAAAAAAAAAAAAAAAAAAAAAATTAAAAGACCTCTGAACTGATTTTAAAAAAAGAAAGAAAGAAAAAGAAAAGAAAAAGAAACCATGTCTGAGAGCGGGATAGATCACCAAAGTTTGAAAAGGTCCCCAGTAATTCTAATGCCCAGCCAGGGTGGGCAAAGCATGACCGCTCAGCAGAAGACTGGAGTCTGCTTATTATCTACGATGCTTATAGTTCACTTGGAAGACTTTTCACACTTATTATCTAAGGTGTTGATATTTCACTTGGAATGCTTTTTAAACTTGTGAAAAGCCTACCCAGATGACTAATTATTTTATACCGTTTCCCCCTCCCCCAATTGAGAATTCGTTTTCAAGTGAATAGAGATAATGGTATCTGACAATTTGGCCCAGAATTCTCGAGTGGGAGGGATAACGTATAAGAACTGTGGGTTTGGGTGCTCATTCAGAGAATAAGTCTCTATTGAGCAGATACGAATAACTTCCTCTACACTGGTTCTACCATTCCCCTGGAATAATGAATGAGGGGTTGCTTTTCATGGAAATTAAAGGTGACTCACTTACAGGCCAGATAGCTCTGTGTTTGACAGGTGGTGGTGGGTGAGGATCCAGGCACCTCTGTGTACCCGGGAACAGTAGGAAAGCTGGGAGCTATAAAAGGACAGCTTCCTTGCTCTGCAGTGGGGGTTGTACACAGGTACTTCAGCAATGATTAACCAGAGCGTCTGGACTGACGTCAGGCGAAGCAAAGTAAAAGCCAGCACCTGGGAAGCTTCTGCACTGGTTTCTACTCCAGAATCACCTAGAGAATGCTTGTTTGTCTCCATAGGTTCGAACCAGTGTCTTGCCTGAACATAAGGATACCCTGCCAGAGACTGGGGTAAGTGTTTCTTTTGTTTCCAAAAGGCACACACATCTCACTTCGAAGTTAATGATTTGGGTTTTTCTTGGCTTCCAGCCTAGTGGCTGACAAATGAAATTGAGTTAAATTAACAGGGTGTGAGTACACGAGGAAGCTCTGGCACCTATTTGCTGAGTTGCATGGAATACATTTCTTATCTTCTGAAAATAATCCTCCATGGAGTCGGAATTTAGGGCAGCTGGCTAGAGAGGAGTCTAGAAATTGCCCTGCAGGTAGCTGAGATGCAATTCCCAGCTAACATTCCTGGACCACCGGGAGGCTGGGGAAATTGTAGATGTGAGTTCTGCCTCCTCAGGAAGGAGGCAGAGAACCAACCAGCCACAAAACTGTGATGCTTTCGGTTTCTCGCTGCCTAAACATTTCAAAACATGCCACCTGAACCTGCCATGGCAGCCCTTCAAAAATATGACCAGGAAGAATGCCAGCCATCTCTGAATCTAGTAGGGCAGAAGGAGAAGTGTATTGGTGCTCTCTCATGCCTAACACAAGGCTTCTTGTTTCTTCCTGGGCACTGGTTGAACACCTGTGGCTCCACAGAATCTCTGTGCTTTGTTTTCTGCTTCACCTCTTGATCTGCTCTCACTTTCACTACCAGTCTCTGGGCCCAGACTACAGGGACTTCGTTTTAATTTCTCCAACGGGACTAGCAAATTCTTCCCCGCATCAGGCCTTCATTGCTCAGGCACTTGTCTCCCTCCCTGATCTGCACTGAGGTCAGACGCCTTTTGTTTATATCTACCCTAGACACCCTCCTTCAAGTGAGGGCCCCCACTGCACACTGTCTTCATACCCTTAACTTGTCCTTCATCAAGTGTAAGGCCTTTTGAAATTTAACTATTAAACATCTCTGTGCCTCTGGAAGCCTGTGGTCTGATACTCACGCATGTCCTACCCTTTCCTGCTCTTGCTGCTCATGCTGTGGTGAGGGGAGAGGCAAGGTTCCTCTGTGTTTGTCCACGTTGAGGGTGAGAGTACCTTTCTGCTGGCTCTCATCTTTCTCAGGTCAAAGATGGCTATCAGAGTACTCTGCGTGGCAGATGTTTGAAATGCTGGTCCTCTCATGAGCACAAACATAGTTGCGATGCTTTTTTTTTTTTTTTTTTTTTTTAGTGTGACTAGGTCATGTACCCACTTTCTATTCCTGTGGGGTGGGAAATGGTGTAACCGTAACTATTAGGCTTGACAGGAAAAAAAAAATCCCGAGCACTGAAAAAGGACCTGTCTTGTAGGTTATGTGAGGGAAGATGTTGCTTATCAGCCTCATGATATCGCTGTCAGCTCTTCAAAGATCTTTGAAAACTTACACCACAGTCCCTGTATGTCGTTTTATAAGAATAGGTCAAAGTATTATCGCTGTACCTATTTAAACTCTAAGCTAGCCCTATTCAAAGAAATATAATGTGTACCACACACATAGTTGTAAACTTCCTAGGAGCTCAGGCTTTTTTAAAAAATAAAAAGAAACAGGTGAGATTAATTTTAAAATTTCATTTAACCCAATACTATCTGCAAAATACTATCATTTCAAAATATCTACACTAATAAAAGAGAAACATGCAAATTGACCAACACTCTACTGTATAAAACAGCCAATCAAGAGCAAGTATGCAAATTAACCCAACAAAGATGGCAGCAGCCATGGAGCTGGAGGGAGCAGGAGGCTTGGGTTTCCCACAGTGATGATGGAAGCCAAGCTTCCCACCTGCTCTGGCTGGCCCTGGCCTCCACTCAAGGAGGTGCTAAAAAAAAAAAGGAGGGGCTGGGAGCTTGAGTCGCCAGGAGTATGTGGCCAGCCTGCAAATAGCCATCAGCCCCTCACCCAGGCTGGCCCGGTTCCACAGCAGAACCCCTCACCCTGAAAAGGTTGTGGCCAGCCAGCAAACAGTCATCAGCCCCTCACCCAGGCTGGCCACACCCCCATGGTCTGATCCCTGTAAACAGGCAGTTGAACATCCCTTGATGGGTTCCAGATTGGAGAGGGTGCAGGCTGGGCTGAGGGACACCCCCTACCCCTCTGTGCATGAATTTCATGCACCAGGCCTCTAGTAATCAATATAATTATCAATAAATTATCACACTTCTTTTTTTTCCAATCCATATCTTATAAATTTGATGTGCATTTCACCCTTTGAGGACAACTTAATTTAGAGCTATGGCTCAAGCTGGTGGCTACACATTGAATAGGGCAGCTCTAGAAAACCTTGGAAGATTCCATGCAAATTTCAGTATAAAGAAGGCGTGTACTCTGGATAAAGACTTAGTTAGATGAGTGTACCTGATGGAGGTTTGCCCAGCTCATGGCCACGTGTATGAGGTTGTACATCCTCTGGCTCCTTATATAGTAGTGCTCGACCAAGGGACCATGGAAGCCCTGCTCCATGGGGGTGTACAGCCCCACTGAGCATCCAGGGTATCTGTGACTTGCTCAGAGTCCCTGTGAAGGCTGGTGAGGCAAACTGTTTACTCGTACAGTCCCTGTGGGATTGATACAGGCGCCTTCCTTTTTTCCTCCACTTGATATCACACAGTCCAGCCAAGTAAATGATTGAAATCCTGCATGAAGCCATTTAATGATCATCTGCTTTGGGTGCTTGGATCAGAGCAATCGTGGTACCTGTTGCCCTATCATAAGCGGGCTAGAAAGGTCAGAGCTGTGTGTAGTGTAGGCAGAGTGCTGTCAGAAGGAAAGGCATTGCCACCTGTCTGGAAATGAGGCCTAGTGTCATGGGGGTGGAAGAATGATGGACCGAAAAGCAGGAAGCCTGGACTTGAATTTGGCTGTGACCTGGTGTAAGCAGTTAACTCCTCTGGGCCTCAGTTTATTCTCTTACAGACAGGCAGTATCTTAACAAGCCCTGACATTCTTTAATTCGAGGTGGACATTTCTTGAGCACTACTGAACATTCCACATGATCTGACAAAAATTTGAGCTATGAGGAATCATAGGTAACATGTAACAACAGTAACTGTATAGAACTATACAAACTTTGTATCTTGGTTTTTGTTTGTATCTTGGTTGTTGTTTTTTCCACTTGTAATCTAGTATTTCTTTTAATTTATATTTTTCTCTGAGCCTATTGTTTATTTTTAAGTGTCTCTCTGTGTGTGTATGTGGGTGTAGGTGTGTGTGTTTTATTGCAGGAATTTCTCATAGACTATATGAGAAAATATATATGTGTATATTTTTAAATACTCTGACTTTTCCCAAAAGTATTTAAGGTAGACTTATAACATTTTTAAGTCATCTGATTTTTGAGTGTATTATTATTATTATATTAAATTCTCACCTGAGGATATGTTTATTGATTTTTTTTTAGAGAGAGAGGCAGAGAAAGAGAGAAACACAAAACATTGACATTGAGAAAATACCAATTGATTGCCTCCAAATGCACCTCACCTGGGGATCGAGTCTCCAACCTTTGGGTGCACAGGATCAGGCTTCAACCCACAGAGCAAGCTGGCCAGGGCTTGAGTGTATTGTCTTAATCACTGTGACAGCTGACATTATGGAATGCTTCTCTTTCTGAGTAGCATACCAAGTGCTTTTCCTGGATAGCTCCGACTCCAAAACAATGTCTATGAGAAACAGAATAAAACTCCTTGAGGAGCCTCAAATTTCACTTATTGTGTGGGTATAGAATAAGCAGGTGTGTGTGTGTGTGTGTGTGTGTGTGTGTGTGTGTGTGCCTGTGTGAAAGATACACAATGATCATATGCACCTTTTTCATACTAAGGCCTAGAATGGTGGAGTAACTTGTCCAAGAGCGCAGGTTTGTGAAAGAGAAGACAGAGAAACAAGGGCTGGCAGTGTCATCAGTGGACAGCCCGCCTGGGGCCTGGGCAAATGATGGAGTTGCCTGGTTTCCATTTGAAGAAGAATGATTGGTTTAGGACTACACTTCAGACCTCCGAGCTCCAGCTCTAGTGAGGCTGACATACTTTGTTTGTCTTTTTACTTTCCCCCTGATATTGGAGCTTCCAATTTAAAAACCTTTAAGGTGAGAATTTTAGAAATAGCACTGATGCAGAGATGGAAAATATTGTTCCTTGAGTTCTACTTGAAACATTAAAAATTTAAAAATTATGATTATGATTACAGTAACAGCAAAGATGAGCTAATTTTATGGTGTTATTCTTTTACATCAGGTTAAACAAAATTATTTATTTTACATTCCTGTCTGCTATTTCCCCTCATGGGAACTCAGGTTTCAAAAATAAAGACTTTTCCCCTCTAATTCATTCTTTTACTAGAGACCAATGAATATTCATGGAAATGAATGATGTGTTTTCCATTTTTTGGGGGGTAGGGAGAAATGCAGAGGAACCTAATTTTATTTATTTTGAAGTAAGACTAATTACATAAAAACCTTCTAGAAAATAAATGTATAGGCAGGCAATGCCATGGTTGGTGTTGCAATGTGAAACAATCATACATTGTCATGAAATTTTGGGGTTTTGTTCATGCATTTTATGCAATATGTAGTCCCAAGATACTTGTTTTTAAGATAAATATGGTAGCATTTGTACATAAGTGAAATGTCCTCTGGTTTGGTACATTTTTTTATATGTGATGTCAGGTTGTCTTTTCCCCAAATTGATTTTTAGCATGTCGTGTTATTTCTGTAAGATCTCTTATTATCCGTTGAGATTAGGCATGTGGCTGACAGTTGTGATGGAAAAAACTGACTAACGGGCATTCCCAGGACAGGCACTCCCAGGGCAGCCCCTCTCTTCCAGGTGCCGGGCTTGACTCAAAGATGGTCAAGCCAAGGTCCCGCTTCCACAGCAGCTCCGGGCCTCGTGGACCGGAGAGACAGGCGGTGGCTTATGCTCACAATCTCTACTTGCAGCTGTGCCATGTGGCGTGTCTGTTGCCCACGTCTGGAAATAGCCACTCCACCTGTCTCCTTGCTGCATTCCAGTCTGGGGCATTTGCTCTTTTCCTTGCTGAAGAGACTACAGTAACATTCATGACATGTGTAGTTTATTTTTTTAAAATTTATTCTAAAAAGCTTTGTACCTTCAGAATCTCAAAAGGCAAATGCTGAGGTATTATGAAGTTTTTGACCAGTTAAAGGCCTTCTTTGAGAAAGGATAATAAGTGAGAAGTGGAATGTAAATGAAAGGCACTGATTATCAATGAAAGAGAAAGTGAAACCTCTTTAACATACAAGATGTTAAATGAAATTTACTACAACAGCATATAACCTACACACTAGCATTGTTTTGACTTCTCACATTTCAGGGAATTATAGTAGTTTATAAATATCTGCAGAAAGAGCATTTCTCCTCTACCTAATAAAATAAATTACTTGAAGCTCTGCTTATTCCATTCATTCATTCATTGACAGTAAATATTTATCACAATCCTACTCTATGCTAGATTGTGGGGGGCTTTCAAAAAACAGAACGAAGCTCCTTGAGGAGCCTCAAATCTCACTTATTGTGGGGGTATAAAATAAGCAAGTGTGTGTGTGTGTGTGTGTGTGTGTGTGTATGTATGTGTGTGTGTGTCTCTGTGTTGTGATAAGTGCTAATAAAGAAAAACCCAACAGGACAAGGAACCAGGCATGGCGGCATCTTGTGGTCTTGTATGTAAGGATGTTGTGCTTAGTATCTCTGATGAAGTCACATAAGTGCTTCTGTTCCGCTGATCTCTTGTGGGCTCGCTCTGCCCTACAGTTCTTCAGTCTTTGTTCACACGGCTCTTGGACATCCTTCTGTGCCTCAGCTCACTCTCATTTCATCCCTCCTCGACCCAGTATTTTCTCACAAGCCCTCTATTTTCACCTAACAGTCTCCACCTAACAATCTAGCATCATATGCTTCTGGCTTTGGTGACTCAGCCTCTAAACAAGCGGTGGGCAAACTTTTTGACTTGAGGGCCATAATGGGTTCTTAATCTGGACCAGAGGGCCGGAACAAAAGCAACCTGACCATGCTGGCACTCTCATCTTGGGCTGCTGGTGAAGGAGCGGAGGGGAGAGCAAGAGAACCCTCCGCTCTTTCGGCTCTGCGGGCCGGATAGAACAGCCGAATGGGCCGGATCCGGCCCCTGGGCCGTAGTTTGTCCATGGCTGGATTTCTTTGAGTTTCAAGTTAATGAACTGGGTGTATTATCCCCAACATATAAGCATCTCTAATATAAAAACTGAGTATTTCAAATGTTTGCCTTTAAGCCTTTTGGAACAGTTCTTCTAGGTTAGAACTTGGAAAAGAGGGAGAACCATTTGGACCAGAGCTTTCCTTTCTTGTAATCAACAATCACTCAGTGTAGATGCAGCCTTTTATGCATGGAGTAATTGCACGCTTTCCCCTGAAAAGAGCAGTTGGTCTCCAGTCTTTCATTCTAGGGAAGGCTGATAACAGACTAATGGAGGCAGAATGTTCTGGAAGATGTGGCGCTGATCACGTAGCATATTACAGTGTGTTTGGCAGCAATGGCACTGGCAATAATATGGGTTCGATATTTTCATCTTTACTTCTTGACCTTGAGGGGAGAATGATAAATCCTATTTACGGTATACCACAATACCGTGACTTTTAAATCAGAAGAAGCCAGGAATGTTAAAGAGAGATGAAAGATTTTTATTTGGGAAAAGAACAACCAATTTTAGAGTTTTATTCTTCACATTATGAGTCAAAGAGTGGAGAAAGTAGATATTCATAGATAGTCAACACCCGGGAGGATAGGTTAAAAAAGCAATTTTAGAAAACGTAACTGAACAAGTCCCATTATTTCTTGTGTGTCAGGATGAAATTGTCCCATGCTAGTATAGAAATAACAAAAGGAAACAAATGCTTTTAAACATTGCTGTGATGGGGGGAAAATAAAGCATTTCTATTTATAACTTGTCCAGAGTCCCACATAAAAATAGCTCCAACAACCAGATTTGCTCATATCTGGAATACAACGTTGTTGCTGCCAGTGACGGAGAATTCTAATAAGAGCAACAGCGGCATTGGTAACTATGGAAAGTTTAGCATCTTTCTTTTGCACGAGCTTTCATATGGGGAGAAAATTAGCCAGTGAACAGTCCTGGCTTCTGTGTCACAGGTTTTGTTATTTTCCAGGCTATTTGTCTTTGTTTTTAATGAAAAGGATGCATTTGCATCCCTGGGACTTACCCGGTGAGGTAGATAGATCAGTGATGATTGTATTTCTGTCCGTGAAATGTTTATCAGGCTAAGAGATTTAGCATCTTCTTCTTCTAGAGACTAATTTTGTGTGATCGCTATGACAGCAGTTGCATTGGGAACCTCAGAAGTTAATGAAAACTGTTCTTTCTCTCATTTTCAGCGGAGTTTCCTGGGCTATGCCAGTTTTAAAGTGGGGGAGCTACTGAGGTCAAAGGAGCAACTGCTAGCCCTGAGCCTGAGGTGGGTGTCTGTCTGCAATAATTCCGTTACAGTGACTGGCCCGCGATATTTACTAAGGGCTGGCAGGGTTTGACAGTCGTGGTTCTCGCAGATGTTTAGATGTCAGCTCTCAAAGGGCTTACATCCTCCTTTGCAACAGGTTGTATTGAAACAGCAATTATTCGAGCTCACATTCAAATTCACGTTTCAGATTGTCAAAGTTTATTAGCCCTTGGGGCAGGGGGAGTCACCTTATCATTAAAGGGATGACATTTGTTCGAAAGTAAGAAATCAATTGAAGTGATGAGCAGTGTTATTAAATAATTTGTGTTACTTATCAAAATATTACTTTTATAATCAAGTGCATTTCTAGGATTGAAATATATTGGCTAGAGGAATTGCAGAGTTCTTGATACTAGAGGGTAAGATGATTGTTTTCTTTTTTAAAGCTTATTTTGTTGCTATCCTCTTAAATATAAACATAAGTTAAAATGGACTCATATTGGAACAGACAATAGATAGAGCTGATTTATAGTATAAGGACAATTTCTTTTGATACAGAAGATGAGATAATCTTCAGGAAGTTCTATAATGTTTTAATACTAAAAAGAGTGTTAAAAGTAAACATTTATTTTTAAGTTTATAATAAATTTGAAACAATATTATGTTGCTATATAATTGTATTCTAACTTTTACAATTATGTGTATATGGAGTGGAGAATACTGCCTTGCAATATTTATATAGCATAAACATTATATAGAACCCTAAACATAAGATGTCTTTCCTTTGATGAAATATAAAGACAATCAGGGAAAAGATAGTATCTTAAATTTGCTGTCTTGCCCAGCCCCTAAGGACTACTTATTACCAGGAATTTATTTTAGTAAAAATGCTATGACTTCTGTTGGAATTTGTCTTGTTGGCTGTCTCCTTTTCTGGTTTGTCCTGATTCATACAGTTTTGCATTTTGACTTAATAGGTAGTACACAATTTAAAGTAATTTATATTCATGCCTAAAAATAAGTATTGAAGCTACTATTTTCTTTCTGGCTTCCCTTAGGCTGTCTCGTAAACATCTGTTATTTTGTTGTTGTTGTTGTATTTTATTTGGGAAGACATTTAAAATATTGATATTTGGGGGGTGTTATTCTCAATACAATTTTGTTGCATTCATTTTAAGTCTGAAGGGTGTACGGGCCAGCTGAATAGTCTAGCTTTCAAAGTCACTGGAACCCTGGCGAAACCTGCTACCAGCCTAGCGTGGTGGTTAGATCTGACCAGAGTGCTGCTGGGTTCGAGCACGGAGCTAACTTAGAACTAGCAGCAGGTCACATGTTTTCTAGATAAGAAGCTGAGCATTTCATTCCTCCTTTTGCTGACTTACAATCAATAGTTGTGATTTTTTATCATAACTGTCACTAACAGCGGTGTGCTACCCAGCATTTAGACACTGCCTGAGAAACCAAAATCGGGACTGGAAATTGTTGGTAAAATGAAAATTAGTGACTACATACAGTGCCTTTGAGGGAGGGTAGGAAGAGAATGGTCAAGTTTAGAGTACGACCCTTGGAAGGTAATAGGAATATAATAATTTCAGAGTTAGAGGCTATCAAGACAAATTTCCACGTTTGATTTAATACCTCTAATTCCTGTTCAGTTGAGTGTGATTGTGTTTAAGGAAAACACATTAAACAATGAGTTGTATTTTCTAGAATAAATAATTTTTGAAAATCAATTCTAAAATATTGAGGTTATTATTTTTTTTCCTTTAGTACTTTGCCAAGTTTTTCTATTTCCCTCCCTATGTACCAGACACAGTAGACTTAACATAGCCTGTGATTTCTGGTGCTTCATGTCTTTTACTTCTGATGTAATTCATCTTCACTCCACTGACGAGAGAGTCTCTGAGGTACAGAGCTGGGGAACATTAGGTCAGGGACAAAAAGCTTGTTTTCGGTTGTTTGTTTTGTTTTAATCTAATATTTCCTTGCACTGATTATATCTGACTTTTATCCCACTTATAATCCAGATAGTTTAACACAATAGAATTCTCAGATTGTTATGTTTTAAAATATAGAGATGTATGGGAAAGGCTATTAAAGAAATAAACATTAGACTTCTGTTTATTTTTAAGATTTCCCTATTTTATATAACATTGATAGGTGTACATATTCATGCATATACATGGGTATCATAGATTGTGTGGTTGCATATGTATTTGTTTATACATCTGACTTTAGGACTATTTTGCTTTCTCATAAACCATAAATACATATTTTCTACCATCAAATATTTGTGCTTAGAGAAGTTAAGATCCAAATTATGATGTCTTTAATTTTTTATTACTTGGTATTTTATTAATTTAACCTTCATAAGCACACATACACACTTCATTTTTGTTGTTTGTAACAGTAAAAGAACAACAGATAAACCCTACGTATTTGAAATGTAATCCCCAAAGGCTTGTTCTTCACTCCAGAGCTGGAAATAATGATAGGAAAGGCTCCTTAAACTATGACATATGGTTTTCTCCACAGTGCACTCAGCGAGATAGAGACACGAAATTGCCACCTTCATCTCACATGTTGGGAGCCCTGTGTGTCTAGACACCTGAGGGCAGTGAATCAGAATAAGTTTGTTCTTAGGGTCCTGTGAGTGCCTGTGAACCCCACAGTATCCTGAGACCCACCTTGGCCATAGTCTGACAGTACAGTTTTAAATGACAAATTCTCTTTCTATTCAAATGGAATTAAACTTGCTTAGAGTTTTCATCTCCTACTACTATGTTTTTCCTACACAGAGATAAAGATTATACACATTGTCTTACTTTAAACACCAGATGTATTCTTTAGAGTTCTGTATATGATGGAATGCTTCTGTAGCAGCACTTTTTCTTATCAATAGCTACTTGAACCTCAGAGCTGAATTTTAATAATCGCATCCATATCTATTTTGAATACATTCCACTCTCTTTTGAAAGTCTTCCAGTTAGCTCTTTTCAGGACTACAAAGCAGGATTGCAGCCGAAAGTTCTGATGGTTTGGCAACACTAATTTTTCTGTATGTATAAAACATTTTCTATATTAAATTAGAGGCCTGGTGCATGAAATTCATGTACAGTATGGTCCCTAGGCCTGGCTGGTGATCAGGGACAATCTATGAGGTGACAAGTGGGGCCCCAGCTCACACCTGTCTTGGCCTGGTCCTGCCTCCTAACCTGCTCCACCATCCCACGGCAGTTCTGCACTCCTAGGGGACCGTCAGAGCTGGCAGTGCCTCCACTGCAGTCCACTGCCAGGGCCACTGACTTAGTTGACACCTGCCGTATTCTGCACTGCCCCCTGGTGGTCAGTGAACATCTAACTCCCACCCTTGGGGACAATTTGCATATTAGCCTTTTATTATATTGGATAAGGATAGTAGACATTGACTGGTGGCTAACAAACCCTCTTTGAGAGAGAGTATTCATGATTAATTATAAAACAGAATAGTGCTATACTTTATTAAATGCATCAAGGGAAAAGTTAGAGGATATGAATGGCATATATAAAAAGCTAAGTTAATTGATGCTTTTATGTAAAATTTATTAAGAAATGCATATCAGAAAGCCTGGAAGTATGCATAAGAACATGGCACTATTTTCTTGGGCATGAGCAAGCAGAAACACAGACAAGTCAGTAGCAAGTACATACATACTCATAATTGACTGAGACATCATTTAAGAGAGACCTCCTGTCCTGGCTCGCTTCCTTCCCTGTGCTTTTGGTGAGACCGAAGCTCCCCAGAATGGATCCTCAGATTCTGATGCTGACGTGTAGGGAGAGGTAACTAACACTATTTGCGCTTTCTGGGGGTTAGCATTTCCAACATCTTGTCATTTTTGATCTTCTAATAACCTTGCCTGGAAAATGGTCTTATTCCCATTTCCCTCCTAAGTGAGCTGAGGAACGGCAGTTGGACTTGTTAAGGTCACACAGCTGGGATGGGAGGGAAACATGGAGGCTGGGAGAAAAGGATTCTCATAGCAAGGATTTCCTAGAGGAGAGACATTTTGCTTAGAACCTTAGAATTGAATAATTGTAGAGCCCAGAAGAGGCCTTGGCACTGCAGGTCCTTCTTGGACACATGCATCCCCCCCCCCCCATTTTCAAACAGGTCAGGGTTAGGAAAGCATTCTTATTTCATCCCAAGTTTTATTGCCCTGCCGTGGTCCAGCTCTCTTGCATGGTGTTAAGTAAAAAAAGTCTTCAGCTTCTTCCCTGTGGTCACAGTTGAAAGCAGCTATTTTGTCCAACAATAAATTTTCCCTCCTTTTTATTCTCAGGAAAGAATGTACTTAACAGAAAAGACAACAGGTTTTCATATCAGACTTTGGTTCAAGTCCCAGCTTTGTCAACAACTGTGTCTTCCCAGGTTTATCTACTCTTTAATGTCTGTTAATCGATATAGTAATGACCTCCCTCCCGGGGTGATTCTGGATAATTAATAAATGTAATCATGTGCCGTGCACTTCCTTGCACTAGCGAAAAATGCTCTACAGAGGTTGATTTCCTTGTATCTTGCTTAGTTTGACATCTATAATTCTCCAGATTGGTCAGTGGCCGAGGAGTTGGTTTAGCCTTCGGTCTGGACATACCATTTCTATTACCTGAGGAATGGATGCTTACCTGAAACCCGAATTCCGGCTTTAATCACTGTGATGTGAGACTTGACTTCTTAAGTGCAGATGCCAGCAAGAGGCCTACAGAGAGCAGTCTGTCCAGCTGAAACAGGCAGCATCCCAATAGACTTGGGGGGGGGGACCAAATTTGTTTGACTTAATACTTTAGCAATATAGCACTGCACTCAGGACAGAAATTCATAAATGCATCACAGAGTGTCAGCTGCTTTTAGAGTTTACTGATGCATTTTATTGCTGAATACATCAAAAGCAGCTGACAGAAGTCAATTCAAGTAACACCTCTCAGGATTGAACTGGGAGGATGAAGGGAGCATAGAAGTAGGGGTATTGACTTCTAAAACTGATTTTTTTCTCTTTTACTAAAGTAACGGTGATAATGTCCTTTAGGGACACAATTGCTTAAAATGATCAAAAGTCTCTACATGAGCCACTTTGTCATAACTGTTACAATTACATCGATTTGTCACAAAATCAGAGAATGCAAAGTATACAGATATTTTCAGATTAGGATTGTAGAGAAGTGGGAAGAGCACATTATTTGGAAACAGCCCAGAGACCAAACCCCGGTTCTTCTGTTGCCCCGTAGGATGGCTGATTGATTGCTCTGAGACTGCTTTGAAAATGCTAGATTTGAGAAAAGTGAGGTGGGTTTCCTTTCTGCAGGACTCCATTGCTGTGTTCCTGTCTGTGAAATGCAGACAACAGCGATGCCCACCCCAGAGGGCTGTTGTTAGGCTCACGGGAATTCTTCATGTAAAATGTTTACAATTATGCTAACACATAGTAAGTGCCCAATAAATGCTAGCTGTAATTTTTTATGATCCTTTCTTAAATTGATTAGTTCTCTAGCCTCAAGCTATGTGTGTGTGTGTGTTAATGTGTGTGTGTGTGTGTGTGCGCGTGCGCGCTTGTGTGTGTGTTTTCAAGTAAGAGTTAGATAGATTGTACACGACCCATGTTGTGTACCTGAAATGGTATCCGATGCAAAGCAAGGTGTTCATCCTGGTCATTTCCTATTGTCAAAATTATCATCATCAGTGTTAGTATTTTTATTTCATTCAACTAGACTGCCTTTTACTTATCATTTAAATGGTTCCACCATTAAGTAGTCTGCATTTGTCTTTATGTTCCTAATCCATTTTTATGTAGATATGACCATGGAAACCAAATAGCGCTTTCTTAGTTTGCATTATTCAAAAGACATGGTATTTGTCAGATTGCAGAGTAGAGTTTTCAGTCACTGAAGGGACAGCACATACCTAAAGTACTTAATCAGCAACTCCATTTGTATAGAAAAGCCTGAAATGTTCCCTTTTAAAATGCAAATCACTTCCAGTTAATAGTTGAACACTCAGACCTACCTGCCTAGGAAGTTTGAGAGCTAATTTAGTTTGAAGATAATTTTCAGGGATGATTAGGCCTGCAAGGAATTATGTTTGACTGGAAAATTTTGTATTGGCTTTTCCCACATTTACCAAAGTCACTTTCATTATTATCACCCTGTGTTTCTGCTGCTCTGGACACATTTATAGCAGCTTTTCCAAATGTATTTTGTTTTTTGTTTTTTTTAGAACACAGGTATCCTTCAGTAACATGTACATGTTTATCGAATGAAGAAGTTTTATGGCCAAATAATTTTGAAAGTGCTATATTTTAGAAAAGTGAGGTGGGTTTCCTTGCTGCAGGACTTCTCAGAGCCTTAATGAGTCCTGTTGGCCCATTGGGACTCTCAGAGGGCAAGTGTCACCCGCAGCTTTTCTAAACTAATCTGAACCAGCAAGCTCTCTTCACATCTTAGCAGTGTGTCCCGGGAAACACAGTGTCCCAGGAAACACAGCTACATAATTTAGAAAATGCTGGTTTAAACCAAGAACAACTTATTTTCCAGAGAAATGCACGTGTCACTGTATTTAGGGATTTGCCCTTTCCCACCATAAGCACATTCCTAAACACACATATCAATAGACAGGCATGTAGTCTTCACCCAAATGAATACTCGCTCTTATGCATGCTACATTCACTCCTGCACACCATGCCCGTATCCACATGCAGGAATTTAATTTAACGCCTTTTCTCCCATTCCACACAAATCCACAGGCATTGCCAACAGTGACATTGTACATTCCATTCATGCCATGTCCTATATGGACATCATTTTGTGAACTTTGTACAAAACACATGGAAAAAAAAGGGGACAAAAGACATGTTCTATCTTTTATGTCCATTGATAGATTTTTAAGCTTGAATAACTGGATACGCTCTTATTTTCACAAATCACCTCCTAATATAACAGTCACAAAGTGAGCTTAGCTCTTTCCCTGAAAGCTCTACCTTCTGGTGCTTTTTCTTTCTGGGTTAAACAAAGAATCATCATTTGTAACTCATCCTTTGATGTTAATAATTTTTAAAATATATTGATTTCAGAAAGGAAGGGAAAAGAAGAGAGATAGGAACTTCAATGATGAGAGAGAATCACTGATCTACTGCCTCCTGCATGCCCCCTCACTTAGGATCGAACCCACAGCCCGGGCACGTACCCGGACCGAGAATCAAACTGTGACCTACTGGTTCATAGGTTGACACTCAACCACTGAGCCACGCTCGCTTGGCTATTGTTAATAATTTTAACAATAGGAAATCCTTATATGATCATGTTCTTCTCCTATTTTAATCTTTACATCCCTTCCTACTGACCACTCACCCCCCGAATAAGCAAGAATGTGAACATGCATATATGCAAAAACCCTGGCCAAGATATACAACACAGCACCTCTGCTTTTCAGCCTCATCTCACCACACACATTGCTCTCAACACTAAACCACCACTTCCTCCCTCGTTTATAGTGACTTCTGTGCACTTTGCATTTTCTAAATGTGCCGTCAGAGTCCCTGTGTTTCCCTGAGCCCAGTTTCAACTTGGGGCAGCAAGAGAGCACAACAATGTTTGTCTGTGTGTCGGTGTTGCAACTTCGCTTCTTGCCCACGCTGCCTTCAGATTATTTTTCCTCCATTTGTGATACCCCTTGCCAAGGAATAAGCACATCCAGAAGACCCTGGTGTTCTCCAAATTTACTGTCATTAAAAACTTTATATATATATATATATATATATATATATATATATATTAGCTGTGCTGGAGGTATCATGACTGAGAAAATATAGAAAGTGACCTGCCCCTTGACAATGCATTTCCTCTATAGGGATGCTCCACCCCGGGATTTTCTACCCTACCCCATTAAATGAAATGCACTGATGCCTCTGGTTCTGCATCACAGCATGGCTGTCTCGTGGTAAACGCGTGGTTGAAAGAGATTCTTTGCGATAGGACTTCATTAAGATAAGGAATGGAGTCAGGAAAAGGAAGAAGGCTATTTTGTAAATGTGAGATAAGGAAATAGAAAACACACAAAAATAATATGACAAACGATTTTAACAAGGCAGAAGAGAAGGATGGGATCAAAGGTAAAATGATAGAGATAAACAGGAATAGGCAAGTTTATTTTACTTCACATTATTACGTTTTGCACCAATACAAACAAACTATTTTTCTCAAGGCTGTGTTACAATGGGGGGAGAGGTTGTTTCCAGCTTTATAATGGATGATCCATTGGGTCCCTTAATGAAAATACTTAAGCTTATTAGAATTCAATAGATAATCAGGTAACTTAGAATTCTTCTTTATAACATTGTGTGGCACTGATGACTTTGTTATATTATGGGACAATTTTACCACCTTAAGTAGAAAGCTTTTAAAATTAACTGAAATGATTGAAGGCAGGTTAAATTGGACCTGACCTAAGTACTACCGAGCCTATATTATGTTACTTATTATAATAGCAAATCAAATGACCAAATTCACATATATCCTAAATTATTAAAGCCCAGTGACCTAATAGCAGAATGACCAGAACAACAGGTTGACCAGTTGCTATGATGTGCACTGACCACCAGGTACAGAAACTGAGCAGTGCTCCCACAGCAGACTGATCTCCATGGGCCAGGGCCTCCCCTCCCCCCAATCAATGCATGAATCCCATGCACCAGGCCTCTAGTGTGTGTGTGTGTGTGTGTGTGTGTGTGTGTGTGTGTGTGTGTGTATTTTAATGTGACATCTTTCATGTAAACTGGAAAGTAAACAAACACATTCCATTAAAACTTACTATTGTTAAAAACAAATTTAAAGTGCCATGATAAACTTGGTTTAATACTCAGCCCTCCATCAAAGACATGGCAGATAATGTAAATTTTATTTTATTTTTATCTTCCTCCATATTGATGTAATTTCTCTAATTCAAAGCAAGATTAAAAGTTTCAAAACTCAATTTAGAAATTATATATAATGGGGATTAATTTTCTCTTATCTAGAATCAAATTGAAGTTTTTCCAGGGATTTACATGGTAAATAAGAAAGACAGTTCCTAAGGATCCTTGGATTTGTTTGTTTTGCCAACTGCCAACTAGCACTAAATTTCCTAGCTATTGAGCCTCATTTCTAAGACTAGTAGAAATGAACTGCTTCTATGACCAAATGACAGAGCCTTTAAGGTGCTTTAAGGATAAGCCTGTGATTGTGATACTGGAGGAAACAAAGTTTCATAATTTTCACCAGGAGTTAATTTACTTAGCTTAAAATTTCCCATCTGCCTACTAATAAAATTAATATCACTGAGCTGAACTTAAATTTTGGGATCTTATCACAGCTTTTAAGGAATGGATCCCTTCATACTTTAATAGAAAATAAAGTTTACTCCCCATTTTTCTTTCATGCCATCTCTGCTTTCCTCAAACCCCTTCTGTCCTTGAAGGGCTGTTTGAGTGACATTATCTTTCCTGCCGTGTTCATTTGAAAAATACATTGAGATAATAAGGGATATATGAAGCTCCAGCAAGGAGAAAAGAATAAAAATATGTATAAATGGTTTTATAACATTTGTTATGAAATTGCTTCTTTTCCTCAAATATTGTTTTTGTAAATTCTTTGATTTAAAAAATGCTAGTCATGGACATAAAATGAAACAATCCAATATTTGTTGCATTTCAGAGGTAAGGTGAATAAATAATAGGAATATCTACATCTTCTGGATGGTGGTTTTTCCTTTCTTACACCTATATGTTCATGCCTCAGTGAAAGTGTTTCAAATGCTTCACCTACTGATACAGAGAGATGGAATCAGAAAGGAAGGCTAATGAATTTCCAAGTATCAGGAGAGTTTTCTTCTGGAACTAATCTGAAGAATAGAATCCTGGGCAACTCTTAAGCTAGAGGAGAGTCTGAGAATGGAACAAGTAACATTTCACAAGTGCTCATGATTACCCATTCTGGACAAGAGTTTCCCCTTCTGTTTGAGTCATGCATATTAATAATCAATACATAATGCCAATTCATGAAGTTCAAGTGCAGGTTGTAGGATGGCCATGTAGATTGCCAATTGCTTTAACTAGGACTGAAAACCAAGTCACATGACTGCTTAGGATTGTGGTCCAAATTCTAGCATTAACTAGACATATGATCACAGGAAGTAGATTTTTTGTTGTTGTTCTTCAATATTGGTCAATATGTTTATTGTCCTATTCTGAAAAAAAAAATCATTGACTTTATTGGGTTAGTTCAGCTCCCATCACCTCACTCCAAAGCTCTTAAGAAACTGCTTTCTGAGCTACCTTATCTTTCTTCTGAGTAAGAGACAGTTGGGCTTCTGGGTGCCGGCTGGTCACCAGAAAGACCAAGACATAATTAGAAGCTTAGAACTTTCAGCTCCACACATATCCTCCCTGAAGTGGAGAGGAGCTGGAAATTGAGTGAATGATCAAACATGCCTATGTGAGCAACCCTCCATAAAAATGTCAAAAGTGCTGAGTTCAAATAGCTTCTGGGTTGGTGCACACATTCGTGTTGTGGCAGGGTGGTACATTCCAACTCCACGGCACAGAAGCTCCTTCACTCAGGACCTTATGTATCTTTTCATCTGGTTATAACCTTTATGAAATCCTTTATAACATAATAAACTGGTGAAATAAGTATGTTTTGGAGTTCTAGCAAATGATCAAGAAGATCATGAGAACCTGATTTGTAGCAAATTTGGACAGAAGCTGTGAGCACCCTTACTACTTATTGACCAAGAAGCTAAAAATGAATCGATAAATAAATTACCATTTCATATTTTGATTTTCAGATTAATTTTTTTAAAAAAATCAGATGTAGCCTTCTGATTGCTAGTGTTCTTGGACAAATGCCATCACTGCTGATGACTTTGCTTTGAACCTTTCACTTAACTCTCATGGCCTCAGAGTCTACAAAATGAATTGGATGATACTTAAGATTACTCTCTGCTCAAGCATTCTCAGATTTTATACAATTTTGATACTGAGTTCTCAGGAGTTTATCTTAGAATGAAGGAGAAAATAGCTATATCCACAATTGTTTCAAGCTAGTGAAACTTTTATTGAGAATACTAACTTCAATCCAGTTCTCAAAAAATTTACAAAAGGATATAGAGAAATCTCTGTTGCATTGAAAATTTTAATCCTGTGACTTCATTTTTACTCTTTCTACTTTCTTTGAGAACCTCAGTCTGCTGAATACCCGAGTCCAATATTTTTCTCACATGGATTTTTTTTAGAGATGATAAACATTTTTTAAATTATTAATATATATAAATAATTAAAATAAAAATTAAAAATAATATTTTAAAAGGTATATTTTGGAATAAAAAGTATTGCTTTCCCATACACTTTATATTGAAAAACTAGTGCAGGGCATTTGACTTATTCCTGTTGACCTTCAGAATCTGTTTAGCATGAATAAGAATGATATGTAATTTCTATGCAATAGTATATCTTGAACTTTGCTTTAATTATTTTTCTTTCTTTGAACAAAAATTTCTGTAGGAACCTTTATTGTTCTACCTACACTGCTTTAACTGTGAATCAGTCACATTTTGACCTCTGAAATAATTGCCAAAGGATTTAGTAATGCAGTGTCAAGATGATGTAACAAAACAAGTTAAAATCAGAGAATGGGAAATTTCAGGTTTTATAGTTTTTTTTAAAAAAAATTAGTGCTGCTCTGTCTGTCCTTGCATATTTTGCCTAGCCAAACTGAATTTCCTTTTTGTGTCAATAACCTTTACTCATCTCTCAGGTCCCCATGCAGATATCCTTCAGTCACATGGCTGCCCATCATTTTCCTTGTTTTACACTTCTTAATCTGGTGGCCTGGTCCCTGGTGGCCTCTGCTTCCCAACTCTATTCTGATACCTGAGGTGCATCCTGAGCCACATTCCTTCTCCTTGATAATTATTCTTTACTTAACTGGGAGCTGGCTCTCTCTTCCTGACAGCTCTGCTAAGTGGCTACCTGGTGTAGGATGACCATCCTCTGAAAACTCGTGGATTGAGGCTCACAGCCTCCGATATACCATTGGGTTCCTCATTACTGATATGACCTAAAGATGTCACCATTTGATGAAGATTTTAACTTGCAATTCACTGTGTCCACTTCAGCACTGCTCCTCTTATACATCTTATGATTCCATAGACATGTAGATGATCTTTTCAGTTTATTGGGCTTTCAGGATTTTCTCTGCCCTCCTTCACAACCCACTCCATAACCCACTCCAACCATTCTCTAGATTTTGTCATCAATTCCACCCCCCAGAGTTTTGATTTTAATTACTGTATTCTATTTTCTAATTTCCACATCAAGTATTTCCAGTATCTTCCTAGTTGCTCCTTGACTGCATCAAGTCATTGATCTAAAATTATGTCTTCACTCTTCACAGATTCCTTCCCCATATCCAGAATTCTTCTTTCATAGCTGAGGTTGCATTGTCTATTACTGAGAAATAACAAAACAATTTCCTTGCAACATTCTCAACTTCTGTGCCCCTCTTCTATTACTATACTTTCTAAGCAGAAGATAGATGGATGGATGGATGGATGGATGGATGGATGGATGGAAGATAAAAGCTACAACAACAAAAACTGTGCTTAAATCCAACATTTTGTTCAAGTAGGCTAGGATAGCCCAACTTCCATACTTCTAGGTTCCATTAGGCATCATGACCCTTAAGTTCCTGGGTGCTTTCACTACTAGTCTATTTTCCTACTTTATTCTCCTGGTCCATTTGCCCTCCCAACCTTTTTGACCATTATTTCACACCTCCTTGTTCCAAGGACCTCCAAAATATCTCCCCTCTTCCCCATTCTCAGTGGATTTATCTGGTTTCTGTTTCACTAAGAAGAGGAATTTGACAATTTCTCATGCTTTATTTACCAACTTACCAGCATCTACTTTGCCTTCCTTCTGTTACTGTTGATGTACTCTGCTTCATTTCTAAAGCCAAGCCCTCTACTCATCTTTTAGATTGCACCTTTTATCACCTATCTAAGACATTACTCCAACAATTATCCCATTTTACTTTTGTATTATAATTATTTCCTCTTTACTAGATCATGTCTAGGAGCATTAAAAATGCTCCTAAATCTTTCACATTGCCTTCTAACTTATACTCTATTTCTCTGCTCTTCTTCATAGAAGAACCATTTTATGAGATGTCTCTACTGTGATTCCCATGATTATCTTTTGCAACCATTCTCATCAGGCTTTCATCCCTAATACTTCACCTAAATAGCTTTTGTCATGGTCAGGAATGAATGGCTTCCATATTGTTGAATCCAATGGAAAATTCTCTATGCTCCCCTTTCTTAGCCTATTTTCCCAGTGGATCACTCCCTCCTTAAAACATATTCTTCACTGAGTATCTGAGATATCACACTGATACCCTCTTAGCAGACTAGAGAGAGACATTCTCCTGATGACCTTGAAAAAACAAACTGCCATCTGGTCAGCTTCTATGAAGAAGGCCACATGGTAGGAACCTGAGGGTGATCTCTGGGGCTGAGTGTCATCCCAGCGATAACTAGGGGGAATAAAAAGACATACCTCAGCCATAGGAAATGAATTCTACCAACAAAATTTGAAAGAGCTGGGAAGAGGATTATTTTTTTTTTTTGATCTAGCATATGAAAAATGCAGCTTAGCTGACATAAATTTTAGGCTGTGAGACCCTGTGTAAAGGACCTGGCCTAGATATCTGATCTGTAGGGACCATGAGATAACAAATGGTGTGGCTTTCAGTTACTGAATTTGTGGTCTTTTGTTATGCAGCAATATATTTCTTACATTCAAGGAGATGGTTTATATTTCACATTTCATATTGAAACAAGAAGTTTCCAAATAGAGTCACAAGGAGGGAAAGATTTGCTGTTGTTAATTTTATAGAGGGAATTTAGCAGTAGTTAGCAGTAAAGAGAACTCTACAAGCCATTTAGTCTAAAAAACAGATAGTCAACCTATCCATGTTGTATTCTTGAAGCTTCATGGCCCACACCATGTAACTATAGGATTCCTAAAGCATTTTTAGATTTAAATTTAAGGTTTTATTTTTGGTCACTTAAATCTGATATAAGTAGTATGTTTATTATATTCATATATATAATTTGTAAAACTTTATAGAGTCTGAGTTGCCTGCTCATGGTCACAGGGCTCTTTACTGCAAAGAGCCAACACCATGACTGAGAACTTTGTTAATGCTGACTGCACTTTCCACTAAAGCACACTCTGTTATTTAATGGTGTGTAATGGCCGAAACCCGGTTTGACTCAGTGGTAGAGCGTTGGTCTGCGAACTGAAAAGTCCCCGGTTCGATTCCAGTCAAGGGCATGTACACTGGTTGTGGGTACATCCCTGGTAGGAGATGTGCAAGAGGCTGCTGGTGGATGTTTCTCTTTCATCGATGTTTCTAGCTCTCTATCTCTCTCCCTTCCTCTCTGTAAAATATCAAAAAAATATATTTTAAAAAATTAATTAATGGTGTGTAATGATATGAACCAATTTGAACCAAAGACACTGAGATGTCCATACCTCATGACAAGTCCTGATATAAGGTCTTTGAAGATAGGCTATATACTTCAGGCTCTCTAGATCGGCATTGAGCGATATCTAAGAACACAGGAAAGGAAGTAAAATAGTGACAGCAAGGCTTTAAGAAGAAAACCTGGCATGAATGGAATAGAAGAGAAAGATGGGAAGTAGATTCTCCAAGTGTAACATAACAGAGGTGAGGAAACTAATTGGGATGTTGCCATTGGAGAGGAACACACGGAAGAAACTTTATGCATAGGATGGGGTGACTTCTTGGAAGGTAGAGACATGTCAAAGCAAAAGTAAAGGTGGAATAGTCTATGGTTTTTGGTATTTGGAGAATGCTATGGCTGTTGATGTGAGTTGAGTTTAAGGAAAGGAAATGATAGATTTGAGACTTACAGAGTGTGAAATAATGATGCCAGGACAAAAAGGAAATTGGAGTTCTAAATCAGGAAATCAGAACAGAATAGGAAATATAGAATTGTAGAGTCTTATGTAAGAGATAGTTGAATCCCATAATAATGGATGGGATTTTTGAAGGCCAGCTTGTAATGAGAAAAAATATAAAATAAAATAAAAATTCAAGGACTACACCTTAGTGTGTAAGTTCTAATAAAACTACTAAAATATTTTGAGTTCTAATTTGAAAGTATTATATGGCTTCTTGCATTTCTGAATTTCAGCCAGGATAGAGGTATGTTTAGTTATACATACTTAAATAAAACTCTCACTTTTGTGAGCCCTAAGTAAATTTAGCATTTCCAGGTAAATAAATTCACCAGGAAGATCATCAGGGGGTACTCACTCACTCTGTTTCCTTATGGCCTTTGTTTATTTTTCTGTCCAGGTGAGACCTTCATTTTCCAGTTACTTGTCTAGGTGGTTTAAATGCAAGGCACATCTCACAGCTTAAGAGTCCTCTGCATAGCATCAGACCTACTTTATATTCACACAGGTTGACAGCGCTAATGATGAGTTTTCCCTGGATATTTACAAAGTCACTTGTTGGTTTGTATCTCTCTGGCATTTCCATAGTAGAGGAATTATTTACATGTTGCTGTTTCACATTTCCAGTGGTAGGTTTTTGTTTTTTTTTCCCCCTTTTTGCTCTACTAAGAAAGATGTAGTAGGTGGTGAAAAAGCTTAGATGAAGAATGTAATGAAATTGTCCTTTGTTAGAAGACTGTCCCCATCACCTTTTTTTTCAGTCTTGTAAAAATGTTTGCATGTTTCTGCATAGGAAATGGAATGTGTTGTTAGGAAGCATTAGGGGAGTTATTTTAAAGGCATATTTTAAAGAGCCTTAATCAAGAATGTATTATGCATGCTGAAAACCTAAGTGAGAAGGGAGTATGGATTTGTGTTGCTAAAATTTTCCTCCTTGCTGTCTTTCATCTTGTTGGCATGATTGGATATTTAAGTGTACCTGCTGAAACAAATAGGAACTTAGCGTTGTGATGGAAATACTTCAGCAGCCATGGACTACCCCATCTTTTATTTCTCTTACAGCTCCCTGCATTAACTGGTGGTAATGACCTAGCTGTTTTGAAATGGCAGAGTGTTTTTCCCCCCTTCACATAGATTGAGTTAGTTATTTCTTACTACAGCCTGTTTTTATTGCCAAATATGTTTTTCGAAAAGTGTTTCTTGGCTCAGTCAAGTTTGGATCCTTGTAAAAATAACAATGCTAGAAAAAAATGTATATATATACCTTGGATAAAATAAGAAAAAGTCGCTCTTTTATTGGGCTATGAGTTTGGAATTTCTTCCCAGGTTTATCGTGTACTTTGTTTTGAGGAAAGTTTGGACCGGAAGGTGGGAATGAGAGCGATGGGTTAGAATGTGTCTCAGATTTCCCCCAAGACTGCAGCAGCCTATGATGGCCTATGTACCTATGATAGAATAATATTATAAACCACAGGAGTGATTAGTGCATGATTAGTTATTCCTGCTGATATTATAGAACATCTATTAGAAACCGACTCTGTTTTGCCATAAAGGAGACTAAAATCCAGATAATTTAAGTGATATGTCTTTCATCACACAGCTAGTTAGCAGCTGAGCTGGAAGTAGTGCTTGGGTTTCTTGCTTCCAAATCCAGAACTCTCTTCAATATGTATTTCATATAGATATGAAGAATTTCCACTACAGACAACTCAGTATAATTTTTGTGATGAATAATGGCTAAGCAATTATCACTAGCCTCCCTAACCTGATGGGTTGAAAGCATAATTATGAATTTAAGAATATAAATTTTTCCTAAATTTCAACTAAATGATCTTTGAAACAGCCTTTGGAGAAAGGGCATAGATAGTTCAATTGTGATTCTCCTGATTGGAAGGAAGTGTTGAATATCTGTACACTGGGTGTGGTAAATTGATACAGAATGAATAATGAACTGTTCTGCATTTTAAATGCCAGTTCATTGGCTTCAGTTCTTTAGTTTATATCCTGGACTCCCCATTCTGTCTCCCAAATCTCAGGTGAAGAGGCATCCTTTAGGATAGTTAGAGTGTTCTAAACAAAATGGTTGAGGGGAAGGTGGAATATTGAGTCTACAATCCCTCTAGTGTTGCTAGATTAACCAATCCCCTTGCTTTAAGTTTTCTCTGGGAATAAGTGGAAGTCAGAGTAGATAAATAGAATTAGGAAACTCAAAGGCATAAAAATTATTGAAAAAATAACCAGATACTATTTCAAAGGAAACAGAAATATGGTTCAGAAGCTTACTCCCACAGGACATTGCTCAGTCATCTATTTTGGCTCTTTGAAATGCTTGCTGTCATTTTAATTATTTATAAATTTGTGTTTTTTACACTGTTAGAAATGTAAGCTTTAGAACATCATATTTTATTGGTAAAGCTTTCTATCTCTTGTGAGTACATAATTACTGTTGAAATCCATATATGCCATAAGATCCTATAATCTTTTTTGATAATATTTAATGCCAATTTTAAGAAAATATTTCTGGGGAGAATAAAATTAAATATCATATAATACCTTAATGGCCATAATGATTATGTTCTGCCACTACTTCTAGTACTAGCATAAAGAGATGGGGGAGAAGGAAGAAGCACTTGCATATGCATTGTGCTGAGCACTTTACAAAAATGGCAATGTAATCCTTATAACAAAGTTATCATCATCTCCATTTTACAAAGAAAGTTTTGTATAGCTAAGTCCCTTGCCCACAGTTATGCAGCTAGGAGATAGCTCAAATTCCTGAGTTCACATTTTTAACCATTATTGCATATATTGTTTTATTATGCAGGACTGGGATAGGCTGTGGAACATCTGCCTTCTGTTTCAAATCATTATGTGCATTACTTGGTTTAGTTCAAGGAAAAAATTAGAATGTTATATATAGGTTTTGTATTAAGCTACCTCAGTTTGTTCATACACAAATTTTTATACAATTTTTAAAGAAGAAACAGGTATGTTTAATTGTTATTAATGATCAGATTCAGGGGATAAAGTCTACAGATCTCTTAGAAAAATAATTATAGGTAGTGCCAATTAAGGTTCTTGTTAATAAACTGTTTTACTGTCAGGTACTGAAAACTTGTACAGAGCTATGTCATATAACTTATGACAAGTTTTTATGTCATTTTCAACTGGAAAATGGTATAATGAATTATTTATAACATCCCAGAATTGAAGCTAATATAGTTTTTTACTAAAAAGATTATACTGTCATCCACATACACATCTCTTTTTTGTGATGAATGATTAAGATTTATATATTAATTTTAAATACTTGAGTCAATGTTATGATTTAGTGATTTTAAAAAATGCCAAGAAGAATTTTATATTTTAATAAGAAATCTTAATATGCTATTTAACAAGTAAATAACCATTTATGTACATAACCTTTATTTTAGTACATTATAACACCAGCTATATATGTGCAACAGAATTTTCTAATTCAGTTTTCTCAAAAACATAATTAATTATCTAGTAATATAATTATTACTTAACTCAGTCATTATTTTATTAGCATTTGGTAAATTCCTTTTTACTAACTTTCCTCTTCTCTGACACCTGTAACAATAAAGTAGTGACATGTAGAAGGAATTGGTTGAAACACAGTGTAGGTATTCAAATTAAAGTTAAAAATAAGTTTCAGAAAAGAACATGACTATATAAAGCAAACCAATTGTCATGTGACTACTATTTGTTAGTTAGTCTTAGAAGTTATAGCAGTATATCATAGCTATGGGGTGATTTGCTACCTATTTTCCAAGAAGGCTAATGGGAGAAATATCCATTATTTGTGACAGTCTTTCCATGGTAGGATGGCATCATTTATTCTCTATATTTTCTTGTCCAGAGAAAGAAATTAGAGAATCTTAAAAGATGGTGGTGGTTCATTTTGCTTTTAGCTTTCATTATTATTGTCAACCATAAAATGTGCATAGTTAAGACAATAATGTGATGGAATCTTAATAATAAAACTATCACCATCACTAAGTTGAGAAGTATTAGTTGCTCAGTGACCAACATTTGAAAAATACGGAAACCTGGGTTATCGGTTTTGCCGCTTTGTTACCTTGGATGAGCGAGTCTTTTCATCTTTTTGAGTCTCAGGAATTTTTATCTGAAAAAGTAAAAAGTTGTACTAATCAATCTCTATGATTAAATTCTGCTCTGCATGTTTCTTAACTTTCTTATGTTTGCTAGCAGAGAATATTCTTTACCTGATCTCTTAGAGAGAAAAATGATACAAAATCAATTTTTGTAGCCAGTGGCCCAGTCATAGAGGAAGACAGAGATGCGTGTTGTCTTTTTCCTTTTCTTCAGTTGTGTTTTCTGTAATTGATGCACACAAGATCCTATGTAACTAGTTTAGAGGGGCTGTGGTTTATGCTGCTGCAGGGATGTGGAGGCTGCCAAGCAGGGCCCTGACCCGTGATGCTGGGGCCGCTCCTGCCAGCCTGGAGGGGCTTTCTCCTTCGTGGAGTCAGTTTTGACAATCCACGTACTTACCTTGCAAATTCATGGTTCGTTTTCTTTTGAAATTAAAAACAACACCAACATTAACGTGCGTGGCTGTGGCTCAAGCAGATTTGTTTAATTAAAACCATTGAAGTAAATAGCAATGTTAGTGGTTTTCAGAAACAGACATGTATGGGCATAGCCTTCCCTTAACCACAGGGGGATGCATGTCAGGATCCCCCGTGGATGCCTGAAACTGTGGACAGTACCACACCCTATGTATGCTGTTGTCCTGTTTTTTCCCCTCTATTGGTACATACATAGCTATGATGAAGCTTAACTTATAAAGTGGGCACAGTAAGAGATGAATAACACTGATAATAAAATAGAACAATTATAACAATAGATTGCAGTAAAAGTTATGTGAATGCAGTCTTTCTCTTTCAAAATACCTTATTATACGGTATGCACTGCACGGAGAGGCTGGACAAAGGGATGATCCACGTCCCGGGCAGGATGGAGCAGGACTCCGCGAGATTTCATCTTGCTACTCGAAACAGCGTGCATTTTTCAAACTTAGGAACTGTTGGTTTCTGGGGCTTTTCTATTTAATGTTTTTGGACCACAGTTGGTAGCAGGGTAACTGAAGCCAATGCAAGAGAAACCACAGGTAAGGGGGGGGATTACTGCGATTTAAGAAGAGAGAAGAGTCTTACCTTTCCATGTCATTTATTTTTGGTTGCAGAGCTTCAGATGGTGGCAGAGTCGTTGGCACCATAGAAGTCAGCGTCGTGAAGATGGGAGAGATTGAGGACGGGGAAGCCGACCACATCACGGCAGATGTGCAGGGACAAAAGGTAGGGTCTCAGCCAGCTCGTCGCACAGATTAAATTAGAAATGATCATCTTCTCCAGATGTCTGAATCACCAACACCGCTGTGGGTTATGGAATCTCATTCTTCAAGAGCTAAATGAGAAATCAGCTCTGCAATTTGAGTGCCAGAAGTGTGTTTACCCTCTCCCCCCACCCGCTGTGTCCACGCTGCCTCTTCCTAGTTGACACTGTTGCATTCTGCCATAATTAATCCTTCACGAGATGCCCAGGAGATTCTTGGGAGGACCATTGCCACAAGTAACCATTTCCCTACTCTCAAAACCCTCTTCGGAAAAAGATGCAGCTTGAACTGAGATTTCATTCTTATGTGAAGGAGGCGGATTTAATAACCCTGTGCCTTATGAAACTGCGGAGAGAGAAGCAGGGACTTGTACACAGCGGAGGGACAGCTCTGGAGGAGGGGGCTTCCTTGAAGCCCGGGATAAAGGCTCCAGTGCCTCTCAAGATGTGGCCAGGACTTCTACTTTCTACTCCCTCTTCCGCAGGAGATAAAAACTGGATATCGAGTATTCGCCCAAATTCCTGTCTCAGGAATGCAATCGCCTACTTTATTGAGACATAGGGGACAGGCTTCAACACTGCTAATAGTTCTTTTCAAGAACATGAGCTCGTATACACAATGTAATTCCTGCCTTTTCATAAATGAACATTTTTTAAATGACAAGGCTCGTTCTGACTTAACTTCTAGCTTAGTGACTGTTATCTGGGAACATTTGAATTTTGTTGGTAAGGGAAGATCTACATGAAAGATGGTGTTTATATAACACTTAATGAACTATTAACTTTACAAAATATAAGACTCCTTTTCAAATATATACAGTTCTGGCCCCACGATAGGCAAAGCCTGTTTCTCTCTGTTCCCTTTCTCTCCCCTGGAGCATATCCCAGATCATGAAAATATTCCAAGGAGGCCTGCAGTTTGAATCAGGTTGCTTCCAAATGTCAGGGCTGTGATGAAGTTTCATAGCAGATCCTCTTGGGGTTTGTGTTAGTCCCTTCACTTGGTCCTCGTGTCCTTTGGAGTTCTATATAAGACCCATCTTGGCACCATGTGTATCAGAATTAAGGAGGGAGGGTTTTGAGGGTAAGCAGGGTCTGAGATCAGAAATAGGCAGATGATGGTGCCTGGACCTGTGGCCAATGAGCCAGACCGGGAGCAGACACACGTCCCATTTCTAAGTTAGGCTGCTTTCCCTGCCTCTGACTCTATTTCTAGCTGTCTCTCTGTTCTGAAAGTTCATCTACACCTTTATTTCTTCATTCTATTCTGAGGTAGCGCAGATTGAATCATGATCTTTTCATAACTGGAGAACTCGATACGCAGGAATATGCCCCACCCAAGTCCTGCTTTATGTTTCTGACTTAGTCATGTGAACTTAAAAGTGGCCTTACCGAGCTGTTCTGGAAATAGGAGGTGGCAGTGTCAGCACAGACCGTGTACGAGTCACTGGTGACAGAAATGGTAAACACAGCGAGCTTTGTCGGCAGTACCTTCATCCAGTCTGATTCTCAGTAAACCTTGACCTTTGCAAATTTCTTGTATGAAATTTTCTATACATTCTGTTGGCAGTCCTGGGGAATACTGATGATTGAACAGAGAACATGGAGTAAGTCCACTCTGCATGACATTTAGGAGAGCCATGTGGAAATAACTTTATCTCAGTGATTTCAAAGTGTGGTCAGGATCATCTGGGGTGTTTGTGAGAAATGCAAACGCAAGCACCCTTTGGCAGATTCAAGTATTCAAAATCAGTGATTTTGAATTAGTAACAGTAATTAGTAACAGTTTGTTACTAATGGGGATTTAAGTCCCAAATTTAGTGAATGACTGAAACATAAAAAAGACAAAGTCACTGATAGAAAGGATATCCTAAAATAACATCCCTTTCACTGGTTTGCATGTATGGCGGAGAAAGAAAAGAAGCTACACTTAGACCCGTAGTCTTGTGGGTACATGACACATCATCTCTCATGTATATTGAAGCAGATACAATAGGAATACCCATATTAATCAGCTCAGCTGACATAATAAAATATCATAGACTGGGTAGCTTACACAGACATTTATTATCTCACAGTTTTCAGAATTAGGAAGTTCTAAATTAAAATGCCTGATAATTCAGTTATTAGCAATACCTCTCTTCCTGGCCTGCAGGCTTCTTGCTGTGCCCTCACATGGTCCTTCCTCAGTGCAGGTGCACACACAGGAGGGTGAGCTCTGGTGCCTGCCTCTTCTTGCAGGATACCAGCCTCATCAGACTAGTGCCCCATCCCTATGACTTCTTTTAACCTTAAGTACCTCCATAAAGGTCCTGTCTCCAAATATAGTCACATTGGGTATTTAAGCTTCAGCGTATGGATTTCAAGGAACACAGTTCAGTTCATAATAATACCCCTGATATGAAATACAGCATTTTAATTTTGAATTTTACATAGCCTTCAGAGCATGAAGTAAAATACATAAAAAAATACAAACTTTCTCCTCCCACATACATTTACTTACTTGTTTCCTCAAATTATATATATATATATATATATATATATATATATATATATATATAATTGATATTTTACAGAGAGGAAGGGAGAGAGCTAGAGAGCTAGAAATGTCGATGACAGAGAAACATCGACCAGCTGCCTCTTGCACACCCCTGGGGGATGTCCCCGCAACCAATGTACATGCCCTTGACTGAAATCTAACCCGGGACCTTTAAGTCCACAGACCGACGCTCTACCACTGAGCCAAACCGGTTTCGGCCAAATTATATTTTTATTATTATATGTATGTTTCTCATCCAGGGAAGATAGAGCAGATGGTCATTCACCAAATTACCCTGGCTCAAGCTTTTACTTGATATATGTATACATACAACTAGAAGACAATGTGTTAATATCACATAGCAGTAGAAAAAAATTCACAAAAGAAACACTAAGACTGTCCTTTCACAAAGCCAATATATTAGGTGAAATATTGCATTAGGTATTCAAACTTTAAAAAAAATTGAAGTCATTTTTTTACTCCTTTCTTTGTCTCATATTCACAGTCAATATGTCAATAAATCCTGTTGATTGTGACTTCTGAGTGAATCCAGAATCCAAGGATTCGTGACCCTTTCCCTGTTACCAACATTGACTGTCACCTACATTTTTACAGGAGTCTCTTAAATGTCCCCCTGTTTCCCCCCTTCCTCTTCCCAGCACTGCCCCCAAGCATAGTCTGTTCTCAGCAGAGCACTTACTCAAATGTAACACAGAACGTGCCATAACTCCTGGCTCCTTAACTCCCTGAGAGGATGAACCCAAAGCCTTCCTGTGACCTGACTTAAAGTCCTGTATCTCAAAGTGTATTTTATATATATATATATATATATATATATATATATATATATATATATGCCTATAGATATATATAATTTATTTCTATCTCTATAATTTCATCATTACCGCGACCTCAGAGGTTGTGATTCTCACAGGGGGCAGTGCTTGGGGAAGGAAGGTGGAGGGAGATAGTTTGGATAGTTAGGAAATAGCCAAGCAATTCTGACACCCTCTTCTGGGGAGAGCGGGCTGAGTCTGTAGAACCTTCTGAGGAAGGCCCAGCACTCCAGAAGGGTGGCTGTTTCCCACAGAACTCATCACCAGAAGAAATTTCTGAGTTCTTGTTTGTTTTCCTTTTATCTGCATTTATTTGTTCAGTTTGAAATATTTGCTCTGAAAATTTATTGTTTTCCTTCCCCCAGCCTTTTTTTTTTTTTGGCTAGAAATAGAAGAAAATTCATTTGAAGAAACAAATCCTGGTGTTTGTGTGGAAATAGGTCTCTGGGGTCAGAAGAGTTTTGCTTCCTCTATTAGTTACAGTTTCATGGGAAGCTGAAGGGCAGCCCCGCACTTACTGATAGATTGCCTGGGATACTGTCTCCCACACCAGGTTTGCTCACCCTGCACACGGCAGTGTGCTCCTCCGGGCCTCTTCTCTTCTGTGGAGACAAGTTCAGGCTTTGTAAGGGCTCATGGCCTTGCCCATCTCTGCATCAGCTCATTGCAAATTGTCTTCACACTGTATGGGCAAGTGTTTACACTGTTTTCTGGAGACCAAGATCTCCTTTTCCATTATGTAATTAAATGCTACAACATATATATAATATATATATATTATTTAAAGTTTTCTTTACTTAAAAATCTATAAAATAATTTGCTTTATATTGATTCAAAATCATTCCAGCTGTCAGAAAAACAAAATCCTTTAGCTTGCCAAAACCGGTTTGGCTCAGTGAATAGAGCATTGGCCTGTGGACTGAAAGGTTCCAAGTTCGATTCTGGTTAAGGGCATGTACCTTGGTTGCGGGCACATCCCCGGTAGGGGGTTTGCAAGAGGCAGCTGATCGATGTCTCTCTCTCTTATAGATGTTTCTAACTGTCCCTCTCTCCTTCCTCTCTGTAAAAAATCAATAAAATATATTTTTTTAAAATCCTTCAGCTTGTCAAATCTAATTTGCTGTACGAGGAGCATTCGTGGACAGTCCTTTCCCAGTTTTTACTGTCTTTCCTAGGTGGTCATTAACTGGAACCAAAATGTACTCTGTGACCGTATAATACAATCATATTCCACATAAATAATCAAGTTAAGCAAGCTTCATGATAGAGATAATGCTGAAAATAGTGCTAGAAAATATCTTGTTCACAATTTTTTGAAACTATGTGCACAGCCTCTTGTTTGGTAAACAAAATAATTTTCTTATTTTGATTACTTTCAACTGTTTTCTTCTCCTTTTTCTCATATTCTTTCCTAGTGTGCACTTGTATGTGAATGTTTAGCACCAGAGAATGTGAGTGGAAAAGACAACTTACCTTTTCTGAATGCAGGTATGTACCTTCGTTATGGAAATTTGCATTAGTTTCATATGAGCATACCTTTTAATTTCCTGTGGAGTCAGTGCTGACCCTGGGCAGCATTCTCATAGAATCGTTTGTGAAAACTTAGTCATTGAATCAGTAACGGGGAGCAGCCAGCAGAGTGGGGGGAGACTTGACAATTCCACAAGAATGATGCATAAATTCTTTGGCTAACTGACAAATTCTTCTTAACTGTTCGATTTTATGTTCTCTGAAACAAGACACACTGGAAAATAGAGTAAATATTAGAAATGTGAAGTTCTTAATTAGTTTGACTTTCTAATTATAGAACTCAAATGAAGTTGCTAAAACAGTAGATATATGGATCTGGTAAAAAAAATCATACACATATCTGCACATTCTCGGGTATCAATGTATGTACTGTTTTATTTATCCTATATAATAAAGAGGCAATATGCAAATTGACCCTTACACCATCACACAAGATGGCTGCCCCCATGTGGTCAAAGATGGCCACCACAAGATGGCTGTGGTGGAGGGTGTGGTTGTAGGTGATCAGGCCAGCAGGGGAGGGCAGTTAGAGGCAATCTGATCAACAGGGGAGGGCAGTTGGGGGCAATTGGGCTAGCAGAGGAGCAGTTAGGCATAGATCTTACTGGCAAAGAAGTGGTTAGGGGGTGATCAGGTTAGCAGGCAGGCGAACCCAGAAGTCCCACATTGTGAGAGGCATGTCCCTGGAGGGGTTCCAGATTGGAGAGGGGGCAGGTTGGGCTGAGTGATATCCCCCCAGTGCATGAATTTTGTCTAGTCCTATATAATGAAAGGGTAATATGCAAGTCGAATGAACTGGCAGAACCACTGGTCACTATGATACACAATGACCACCAGAGGGAAGACGCTCAACATAGAAGCTGCCCTAGCCCACAGGCCCTTATTGTCTGATTGGGGCCTGCCGGCCCACCTCTCAGTCCCTTCCCCCGGCAGGCAGGCAGGCTCTGATTGCTTGCTGGTGAATGGGGAACTGGGGGTGAGTGGTGGCAGGGGACGGGGCTGGCTGCCAAAAACCAGAGAAGATGGCCCTGATTGCAGGCCAGGAGTGGGGACCGTACCTGTGCAAGAATTGTGTGTGCCAGGCATCTAGTAGAAATATATTTGAATTTTAGCAAGGCACTAAACAGTGTGCTAAATTATGAGCTTGTGAATAAAACTGAGGTATATGGTACAGTTAAAAATGTGTGATAAAATGTATATGTAAATTATGAAACTAATATTTGAATAATGTAAATTATGATATCACTAAAATAGTAAATAATGACTATTACAATAACAGGCGCTGTGCTCAATGCCTTGTATGCCTCTCTTGTTTTCTGATGTCCAATGTGTGCTATGAAGTAGGTACTATCATTATTCCCATGTGACAGATAAGGCAATTGGTCAAGTTCACTTACTTAGCAAATAGCAGGTTCAGAATTTAAATCCAGTTTCAATCCCAAGGCCTTTGCTCATAATTACTAGGCTATGCTATTACTAAAAAAACACTAATTAATATGTCGGTATAACAACAGACTAAGCTTTAATGTTTTTCTAGCCCTGCCTTGATGTACATTTAAACAAAGACATACATAGCATTATAATCAGCTGAATGAATGATACGGTACCTCGAAGGCTCACTAGTACATAACCCCAAACTATTAACAGTTGTTCCCTGAAGGAAGACACTAATAATAGAGAATGGGAATGGGAAAAGGGAAGGCAACCATTTGACTGTGTTTATATATACAGAGAACTCAAAATAAAATTTAACAATAACAACAAAACATCAACTACACTTATGTCGAATGAGGGATTATACCAAAGAAGAGCAGCTGATCCTCAACTTATAACCAAATGACGTTCTTTAAAAATGTTTTTATTTTACTTAGGATTCAATATTAGAGGGATATTCATTATCAACCTTGAGCCATAAAAGTACTTGATACATTATCCGTGTAGTTAAAATATCTAATATATTCTCAAAAGGTTCTCCTCACATTTATTTTTCTACTTGAATGCTAAATAAACCTGTAGTCCTTTATTGTAATATATCCAGATAATCTATTTCATTTACTAACTGTCAATTTTGAGAAACAAAACTGAGTATGGGAGATGTTAAGTTCATTTTTAATACAGTTTGAATGAATCTGTACACCAAAATCATGTACAATATACAATAATTTTAAATGACTTACTTATGTGAACCTTGTAATTTTTTATGCACACAAAAAGAAATGTCATTTTGAAATACTGATTGACTTAATATAATTTTCAAAGAGAAAGAGAAAAATGTCTTAAGTAAGGGAATATATTATCTGAGGAAGCAGAGGCAGAGGAAATACAGTGAAAAATAAATCAGCCCCTCCTACCACTTGGGCAGTAAAATCTGTAAGGCATGAGTCTTGGAATTGCAGTAACTCTTCCAAATTATGAGGGTACTATTCCTAATGTGTAAATTGCAATATAATAAAGACAGCTGTCATGGAATTGATGGGAGCAGCTGCATTCTGCAATTCAAATGTACTTCCTTCATGGGGTGAGAGATGATTGATTACTGCTTTTCTCTTTTCATGGAAGTGACAGTTTTGGTGGTGATGCTTCACTTAGTTCCATGACACTTTTCAATCTCCTTAGTCTAGTCAACCCAGAGGAGCACTCAGAACCAAGGATGTTTGCCACACACATTTTCTCTTAGCCTTCTTTTATTAAGCAGAGATAAGACTAAATGACAGTCAACTGTTATAAAAGCTAGATTTTTTGTGTTTTTAAAAAACATATATATATTTTTTTGTTAATAGCATTATAGATGTCTTCCATCCTCTCATCCTCTTCCACTCAGCCCCTTCCTCCCCCCCCCCCCAGGCCTTTACCATCCTATTGTCTCTGTCCATGGGCTATGCATATCTCTCTATATAAAAGCCTAAGCAACTGGTTTACTGGTTGCTATGAGGTGCACTGACCACCAGGGGGCAGACACTCAATGCAGGAGCTGCCCCTTGGTGGCCAGTGCACTAGGACAGCAGGAGCACTGCTTAGCTAACTAATGGGTACCAGATGCCAGGCTCATGGCTGGCGAGCGCTGCTGTGGTGGCTGAGCCTCTCCCTATTGGGACTGACTGGGTGCAAGCCCGTGTAAGGTGCAGTGGGGCTGGGCTGAGCAGGAACAGTGTGGTGCCAGGCCTGGGCTTCTGCTCTTCCCTGGCCGCCTGCCACTTCAAGCACTACTACATCCCCTGAGGGGTCCTGGATTGTGAGAGGGCACAGGCCAGGTTCAGGGACCCCACTGATGCACAAATCCATGCACTGGGCCTCTAGTAAGCACATCAGTTCTTTGGTTTATCTCTTCTCATCCCCTCCCCCGCCACACACACCAAAAAACAAGTGTTGGCTAGTAAAAGAAGAAAATCTGGCATATATACTAATAATAGAGAAATATACAAATTATTCGTTACAGCATCACACCACGATCAGATCAGCAGGCTGCATCCCCGCCCTCTGCTCAGGCAGCTGCAAGGCCTGGGGTAGGATAGGATATGATAAGAGGGGATAAGAAAGGAGAGGAAGACAAAGGCAGGCCTGCATGCAGACAGTCTGAGAAGAGAAACAGAAATATATAAAGGAAACAAGAAAAAGACACAGGAATGGAAAAGGGAAGGAAATACAGGCTGCACACGGGAAGGGTTGGCGACCACGGGGAGTGCAGAGCAGGTGGGGAGCAGGTGTGCCTGGCAGGGTGGTGGGTTGGGAGCCAAGCACAAGCATAAGCACAGATGTGGGAAGAGGGCAGTGGTCCGGCATGGGCTGTTGGCAGGGAGGCACCCACAGGCTAGGGACAGAATGGTGGATGGTTTGAGGCCTTCTGGGTGGAGATGTTCCTGCATCGAGGAGGCAGCAGCAGTGCCTGAGCTGGGCAAGCCTTGGCCACCCTCACTGGGCCAGGCATCCCGGGCAGGGAATGGGACCAGGATGGCTGTGGGGAGGTTAGGAGGGGGGGCGTCGAACACCTGGCTGGGGCTGAGCCCTGGGCTGGGGGTTAACTCTCCCTCCGAACAGAAGCTTTGAGAGGGAGGGAGGGAAGAACTCTATAGAGTCAGTAGAGAGCAGGGTTAAAGGAGGAAAGAGGATGTGTAAGTGAACTATAGGAGCTATAATGAAAATCAAGTATAGTTGTGTACTGGGGACAGATTTTAAAAGTAGGAGTCAGAAAAGAAAAAAAAGATGATAGATAGATAGATATATAGATAGATAGATAGATAGATAGATAGATATTAAAACAGTGGAAGTAAGTAGAGAAGAATGTATGGGAAAGATAGGATGAGAGAGAAAGGGGGAGGAAAGAAAAATTTTAAAGGGGAATCAGTAGAGCTTAAAAGGAGAATGGAAAAAAGGAAGGAATGGGGGAGGGAGCAAAGCTGGTTCAAGGGAGAAATTGAAGAAAAAAATTAAGGTGCAAAGGAAGGAAAGGGGGAGGGAGAAAAGTGGTAAGGATAAAGGAAAGAAGGAATGTGGGGAGAGAGGGAGGGTAAGAGAAAGCTGGGAAGAAGGATGATGCAACAGAAGTAGGAAATAAGGAAGAAAGAAAAGTTTATAAATGATGAGTCTGTAGGAAAAAGTGTTACATAAAGGAGAGAGAAAAATTGTGTGAGAGGAAGAAGCCAGTAAGAAAGTCAAATATAATTGTGTGTGAATGGGATAAAAATTTTTTAAAAAAGTTAGTAGGGGTGACCAGGCCAGCAGGGGAGGGCAGTTAGGGGATCAGGCCAGCAGACAAAGTGGTTAGGGCAGGCAGGCAAGTGAGTGGCTAGGAGCCAGAGGTCCTGGATTGCGAGAGGGATATCCCACTGCCAGTTAGGGGCTCCCGAATTGGAGAGGGTACAGGTCAAGTTGTGCACAGATTTCATGCACCCGGTCTCTAGTAGTAACATAAAGGCTCACAGAAATACATTTACATGGAAAATTAAATACATCTCCTCCCCCATCCCCCCCAACACACACACACCACACACACACACACACACACACACACACACACACATCAACAAACAACAAGTGCTGGCTAGCATATGGAGAAAAGGGAACACTAGTTTATTACTGGTTGAAATGCAGTATGAAATTTCCTAAAAAAATTAAAAATGGAGCTTCCATTTGACCCAGCAATTCCACTTCTTGGAATATATCCTAAAGACCCCAAAAACACCAGTCAGAAAGAATATATGCACCCCTATGCTAGTAGCAGCATCTATAATAATAAAAATGTAATATGCTAATTAGATCAGAGGAACTTCGAGACATCCTTCCAGATGACCTTCTGGACAAAGCCGGGGCTGTGCGGGAAGCCTGAGTCCTGGATGCCAGAGAGAAGCCAGTGCAGGCAGCCAGGGGAAGGAAGGCCAACTCTTGCATGAATTTCATGCATCAGGCCTCTAGTTATTTATAATAGCTAGGATTTAGAAATAGCCCAAGTACCCATCAGCAGGTGAATGGGTTAAAAAACAGGTGCATTTGCACAATGGAATACTATGCAGTTGTAAAAAGTAAGCATCTTTTACTCTTTGAGACAGCATGGGTAGGCCTGGAGACTATTATGCTAAGTGACATAGGATAAGCAGAGAATGACAAATATGACATGATCTCATGTATTTTAAATTTTTTAAAATTAAATTTATTAGGGTGGATTCATTAACAAAGTTATATAGGCATGTGTACACTTTTATGATACATCAACCATCAAATTCACTGTGCACTAGATTTTTAAAAGTATTAAAAATCAACTAAGTACCACCATAGAATGCTCCTGTTCAGAATATAAAAAGGCATTGTGCCGGTATAGAATATGTATGAATTTGGCCTGTGTGTACCTTTGTCTTTTGTTCTATTTATTTATCTATCTACACTCGGCGACTTTGGAATGAACCCATTATATTCCCATATGGCATTTTTAAAAATCTGAAGGAAAGGGAGCTATTGACATCCTTCCCAGCCTGTGCCTTCATGTATTGTGTGGAACTTGCCAGCCTCCCGTGAGTATGAAGCACTTATTGAGTGAGAAGAAGAGAATGTCATATCTCTCAGCGGCTCTTCCCCCTTCTATTTATATCTCCAGAGGCTTCATTTATAATTCAGGAAATTCACTTATCTATTGTAAGACTAAAAAGAAAAAAACTCTTTCCCCCCTAAGGTCTCACTTCTTTCATGCCCTGTTTTGTCTTGCAAGTTGAATGTGTACTGGGAGTCTGGGGAATGGAGGGCAGAAGGAGAGAAAAGATGAGGAGGGGGAGTGGGCAGAATTAACAATTCCAAAAGAAAGACATAGCGGTACCTTAACTACTCGGGAAACCAAATTTCTTTTAGCTCTTGGATTTTATATTCTCTGAAACAAGACATACTTGCAAGACAGTAAGTATGAGGAATGTAAAGCTCTTATTTAGCTGGACTTTCTAATTATAGAGCTCATAAAGTTGTTAAAACACGAGTTCTACCTCTTTAATTGTTTGCTCATTTCCCTTAAGCAAAATGGTAGTAAGAACACTAAATCTATTTGTTGCTGGGGTGGGGACATAGGGGGAGTTAATTTTGAATGTAGAGAAGCACAAGACAGTTAGGTCTCTCATCTGTCCCCTTAAATCACAGCAACGGAGACACCTTGTCTCCAGCAAAACAGGAACCAGCGGGCTCCAGCGGTTACAGTGTAAGAGCCTTGGACAGGCTGTGAAGGTTGGTGTTGAAGCCTGGATTTGACAACCAACAGTGTGACCCCAGCAGAAGGGTCAACCTCTCTACACATCAGTTTTAAAACAAAAACAAAAACAAAGACACAACTAGATCAACTTGGACAGGCTTTGACTTCCTTTTTGGTTCACAGATGTTTGGAACAGATATAGCTTAGTTTAGTTTTTGCTATGACTTTCTTCTTTTTATAAATATCTCATACAGGTATTCATTGCCATCAGTTGCACATGGAGGCATCTATCACTTCTTTGTCATTGACCGTTGTCTTTCTCAGGAGTTATTTATATTTAATAAGTCTTACCACAGGCAGATATATCTTTTACCTTGTTGTCAGGATGACAATTCTCTTTGTATTTAATTCTCCCAATTTCCCCTGTAAAAGTATTTCCGTGGACCCTTATCTTACCATGCCAGAATGGTGGAGCTAATGGTCCCCATCCCAAAGTTCCTAATATCTTCACATTTTGAGTGCGTTTCCCCCTGTCAGCAAGCATTACATCTGATACAGCATCTTCCTCGGTTGAATTCCCTACTTCTTGAGTCATGAAATTATCGTTTCTATTCTCTAAAGACCACTTTCATACTGAGTATCAACGTGGATACTGTCCTTCACATTCACAAAGGGCGTGTCTGACAGCGATAATTTTCATGACCATATAAGCCTGGATCTGAGCAAAGGTGAGGGGACTGTCCTGCCTTCGGTCCTAAATCCACGCAGTGCTCCCAATTTGGAGAATTTCATGGTATTTTTACTTCTTGCTACACAAATGCATCATACCTTTTTCTCAAAATAGGCCACCATATCTTTGATTCTTTTCCCCCAAAATAATATTAAGTCATCTACTGCTGCTGCTTTGCAGCAGATGCTAGATTATTAACTATTTAAGAAGATGGAACATCGCTTATTTATGTCTGTATCTGGAGGGCCAGAATACAGTAGGAACTCAATAAATGCTTGTGGAATGTCTGATAAGAAGCATATCTCTGAATATTTTCTTGGGGGTAATAAAAAGCTGCACTGTTATTCCCTCCATGAGAAACATGTTCAAATGTAATTATTTAGGTTTCAAATAAAATAATTTATTGCTTTTCTTATTGATCACTCCCAAAGTCTCATTTATAAAATGTTTTCTGCCTCATATAGCACAGATTTTAATTGCCTTTCACAATATCACGCAACTGAGCTAAATACTGGGGTCACATTATCCTCACTATACCCCCATCAAAAGCAATGCATGACTAAGAATATTTTAAGAGATTGTTAGAAATTTCCCTCTATATTTATTTACACCCTGATGAATTGCAGGCAAAAACAAATCCCCAGTTTTTTTTTTATTATTATTCATTAGGTACTAAATTTACTACCTTGTCAAATTTTAGAAGATATCATTTTGTATCAACAAAAATATCTCTTGTATTTCATCCATATTATTTTAAATAGATTTTGCCCTTATATTTATAACTATCTAATATGTAAAATTTGAGTCATTTTGGCATATAACATTGGCCCTTGATCCCATATGCTTACTCAATAGATTTCTTTGCCCTTTGCTGTTTTAAAAAATTCGATGGAGTCCATTAACTTTGTTCTTTTGGAATTCCCATATATATTCATTACTATGTGCTAATATATTTAGGATGTTAAGTAGCTAATGGAAGAGTGAATTTCACTATCTAATTAATAACCAATGGAGTGATCTCTTAGACACCTTTAAATGCTTCCACTATGTTTCTAAGTACATTATTTCCTCCATTGCCCACTTTAGGTAAACTAGAAGAAAAATAAAGGCAAGAAGATGATGTAGTCAAAAAGTTTTTGCGGTTAAAATGTGAGGAGGCCTTTCTTCTAACTATAGTTTTTCCTTTTTTAAAATACTTTATTGATTTCAGAGAAGGGAGAGGGAGAGAGAGAGAGACAGAAACATCAATGATGAGAGAGAATCATTGATCAGCTGCCTCCTGCAGGCCCCACACTGGGGATTGAGCCTGCAACCCGGGCATGTGCCCTGACTGGGAATCGAACCCTGACCTCCTGGTTCATTGGCCATTCACTGAGCCATGCTGGCTGGGAGGTTTTTCCTTTCTTTATTGTGATGCCTGTGCTCTCCCTTGAAGCGAGGTTTTACTTAAGTCTTTCCCTCTTTCATTTCCCCCTCTTCATGCACAGTTGGTACGCTCACTGTTCTCCTTGGGGGTAGCAATGCTGGGAAACATCTGAGCTGCAAGGTTTAAGCTCATTTCTGTGGAATGTTTGAATTTACTGTATGAGGAAAATTGCACAGCCCTGGTCTTTACAAAGTTCACGTTCCAATGGGGGACACAAAACTGTAAACAGACAATTGGAGCACAACTGGTAAGAACCACCACAGAGATGGGGATGGCGAGTACAAAGGAGAGACACCCGTGGGGAAGCAGGGGGTGGAAGCCAAGGGAGGCTTCCTGGGAGACGTTAGCTGAGCTGAGTATGTAGGAAGGTGACCATGAAAGAGGACGCTTCTCTGAGTTGCAGGGGATGCCTTGAACAGAGGCAAATTGGCAAGAACCAATGTGAGTTTGGTGTACTATAGGTTGTTCCAGGCTGCTTAGCATGAAATATGAGCCAACTTCTACCTGCTCTAGTTTTGTCCCTGATTTATTGCATGAACTAGAATTAAACAGAACAAATCAAACTAGAAGGAGTGAAACAAATTGTTTTCTTGACTACCAAAAATAGAACATCTAAATTCTGTCCACTAAACTGACATGTGATCTCCAGTTGGAGACTAAGCGCCACAAATATTATTTTCATGTTTTATTCTTTTTTTAAAAATATATTTTATTGATATTTTACAGAGAGGAAGGGAGAGAGATAGAGAGCCAGAAACGTCAATGAGAGAGAAACATCGACCAGCTGCCTCTTGCACAACCCCACTGGGGATGTGCCCGCAACCACTGTACATGCCCTTGACCAGAATCGAACCCGGGACCTTTCAGTCCACAGTCCGACGCTCTACCACTGAGCCAAACCGGTTCCGGCATCATGTTTTATTCTTATATTTGTTATAGTTTTTCTTATTCTTGGACTTGAATGGAAGATGGAGGGTCAAGAGCTTATGGGTTTAACTAGACTGGCACTTTGTCCAACTCAGCGTATATCCTATTACTATTGTGTGTGTGTGTGTGTGTGTTTTAAACACAACTTACAATAAAAATTTAGATTTTATGACAAACCTAGAGAATAGTAACTAAAATTTTCTCCTGAGTGTCTTTTTAACAATTTCATTTTTATTTTTTAATTTATTGAATTTATTGGAGTAATACTGCTTAATAAAATTATATTCAGGTATACAATTCTATGATATGTCTTCTCTATATTGTAGTGTATTTTTATCACCCAAAGTCAAGTCTCCTTCCATCACCATTTATGCCCCATTTCCTTTCTTCAGCTTCCTTAAACTTCCTACTTTCCCTCTGATAATCATCATACTGTTGTCTGTCTATGAGATTTTTTTGTTTATTTGTTTTTAAATATATTTTTACTGATTTCAGAGAGAAAGGGAAAGGGAGAGAAACATCAATGATGAGAGAGAATTATTGATCACCTGCTTCCTGCACACCCCACACTTGGCATCGAGTCCATAACCTGGGCACGTGCCCCAACCTGAAATTGAAACGTGACCTCCTGGTTCATAGGTTGGGAGCACTGAGCCAAGAAGCCAGATTGTTTGTTTGTTTTTACTTAATCCCTTCACTCATCTGACCCAGCCACTCAAGCCTCCTTCCTCATCTTTAGTATTCTTAAAGATCTATTTCTTTGATGTGTTTTCAGAGCTCCTGTCATATGTATTTTTTTTTTACATTTTCTTTTCTATTAGCCATGATTAGGATAGTGTTTTAGTGATTTTTGTTAGGTTTTTCAATTCTCACCTACTCTTAGAACCAACCTACATGTAAGATCTATATAAGTCTAAGATATTTTCAAGTACAAATACAGTGTCAGTGTCTAATTGGATTATTTAGACTTAAGTAGTAAGTATAAGGTAGCATTTGGAGAATAGGCAATGCATGTACATTCAGCTGAATAATTGAACTATTAAAGAACTGCATAATTAAAAGCTACAGAATGAATAGATTCTCTATAAGAACCAGTACTACATTAAAATAATGATTTTGTAAGGCTTAAAGCCAATAAAGTCAGATTCCATTTAAATACATGATTCCAACCACCTCCTGAAAGAAAGAAATTACATGAAGATAATCACAGATGAGCTGCCTCTGGAGAAATATGTTAAAGACAACCTTATAGAATGAGGCTTTTTGATGATCTCTTTGACCCAGAATCCAGATTTCTAAAATTATTTTTTCCAATCCACTGACAGCTCTAAAAGAGACACCAAAAAGAGAAAATCACATCCGTAATAGCTCTCTGGATTATCTTTTTTTCCTGCGGGTTGCTTGAGCAGCCATATTTTTTGTGTGATAGCTTGACCATTTTCTTGACATCTTTACTTTGAAAATTCAGAATTGGAGCAGCTGGGCTTTCACAATTCCTGAATCCCATGAAAAAACAGGTGGCACATTATCTTGTTAAATACACCCTGTTACAGTGTCTAGAAGAGACAATACAGAAATTTGTGTTATGCTTCAATTTATGGGGAAAATTTGTCATTTACTTTATGTCCCTATGCTTGTTCACCTTATGGGGTGGGCCTGAAGGGGAATATATCTCTATCTGGACCAGCTTATAACTTTACCCTTATTAAGTCAACAAAGACCAAGATATGGTCCAAATGTCTCCACCACTCTTCTCTTGGTAGAATATGTCACATGATATTTTGAGTAATTGTTTTGGAAAAAGCAGGGGATATACATAGGGCTGCCTTTAAGAAGAACTTATAATAAATGATAGATAGATATTATTGCTGGATTGAGCTTATTTTATGGTCAGAAACATACCTCTTTAAAAAAATAATTTTCTTATTTTTCAATTACATTAGCATATTAAATTAGTTTTAGGGGTATACCCAAGTGATTAGACATTACATAACTAAGTGATCATCCAGAGAAATCGCATACCCATCTGACACCATACATAGTTATTAGAATATTATTGATTACATTCTCCATGCTATATTTCACTTGCCCAAGACTATTTTGTAACAACCAATTTGCATTGGAATCCTGAGGGATGAAATTGGAATAAAGAATATCATACTATGTCTAAGTTGAGATCATGACAAATATATAAAATTTAGTACTGGTATTTGGAGATCTCTGAGTTTCAAAAGTTCAGAATCATACCATAAAAGTTAGACAGGAGACAGTGTATGGAATTTTTTGAGATGATCAAGTTGTCTGATATTTTAAATTATTTGCCCCAGGTGTTTCCCTTATAAACAGCAGGTTCCCATAGGATCCTTGCCTGTCATGCACCGGATAGTCAGAGGACAGCCCTGGAGCTCATTAATCAAACTGCCTTTGATTTCTGCTGAAGTCATTTCAACAAAGGTTTATATTTAGAATGCAATGAAGAACATTAAAACAAAGACAATAAAATAAAAAAGTTGAAAGACTAGCTTTGTGATAACAGAAAATGAAGAATGTTTCATTTATGAATTAATATAAAATATAAATTTTCTAAATATAGTTATTATTTTACTAGAGGCCCAGTGCATGAAAAGTCATGCACTGGAAGGGGGTGGTGTTCAGCCCAGCCTGCCCCCTCTCACAGTCCAGGAGCCCTCAGGGACAGAGGCAGCCCAGCAATCAAGGGAAGGCAATGCCCCCATCACACCTCTGCTGTTGCTACTGCAAGGCAATGCAGGCCTCAGCCACCCCTGGTTACTGAGCCTCAAGTGGCCCTGGGAAGCTGGGAAGCCACCATCCAAGGCTTGCCTGCACCTCGGGCCAGCCCTGGGTGGCTGGGGGGGGATGAGGGTACTGGGAAACTTTAGAGGCAGGTGCACAGAGTGGCCAGACCCACCTAGGGGAGGGCCCAGCTGTGCAGTGCGCCTGCTGCCCCAGCAGGGCTGGCGGAACTGGGAGTCACCAACGTGTGGATGTGAGTGCTACTATTTTTGAGGGCATAGTAATCAATTAGCATATTCCTGCCTTATTGGCTGTGGGTGCCGCCATCTTTGTGATGGTGTGATGGTCAATTAGCACATTCCCTCTTTATTAGACAGGATAAAAGGCAAGAAAAATGCAAGGGTTTTAATCATGGTTTGAAGGATGCCGTGATTCTGTATACTTCTAACAATAAAGGAGGTTAAAAAGCTGCACATATACTGATTATAGATAAACCAAAAGCTGAATACTTACTTAGGTTAGGAAGAAAAAACATGGATATTTTGAGATTAAGTTTTTGTCTTACTATAAAAGAATTCATTTATATTCCTGATCATATTAACTGTATTAGAATTCATGAGATCCCAGGAGTGTTTTAACCTGACTGACACTATATTGAATTCAATATTTTTTTTCCTTCTCCAACTCTAGAGATATGACAATATATGTTGTAGTAAAATTCTTATATCTTTGAAACATTGTCATATTAAAAATGAATGAAATATAATAGTTTTTTCAGATAATATAATAGTTTATATTTCAGATAAAAGAAAATATGTCTGATAAAGACTAATATCCAAAATATATAAAGAACTCATGCAAATCAATAGCAAAAGAAACAAACAATCCAATTAAAAACAGGGTAGATTATATGAAGATATTTTTATAAATAAATTATGCCAACAGGTGGATAGAAACATTATAAATATCACTAAACATCAGGTAAATATAAATAAAAATCACAAAAAGATATCACCTCACACTTATTAGCATGACTATTATAAAAAACACACAAAAAAACAACAAAAAAAAATGAATAAGTGTTGGCCAAACAGCAGTGTGGTGGTTGCCAGAGGGAAGAGAAATAAAATTCTACCCTGAAATACATGGCTTGGGAATGTAGGAGGAGTCCTGGCCTCACACACAAATGGATCAAAATGTTATCTTTATATTTAGCCCTACACATTTTCTTTAAATCTTTAAAGCCCTTGATGGCATGATCTTGTTACTTCTCCCCTAATCACTGTCCACTACTCTGAATATACAGTTTGTTCATAGTCTCCCTGTTTTGCTCCTGATAACATGCAGTTCCAGGAAAGTGTGTTATTGACTCATTGGCACTAAACTAGGTATGATATTTGAATTTTAATAGGTCGTAAAGCATGGAATAAATTTTCTGACATTTAAGAAATCAATATTTTTTAGGAATGGGGTCATTTAAAACCCAACTGGAAAAAAACCAAAACAACTTACTATAAAACTTACTATGCTGAATACTTTATTATACTTGTCATCTACTTCAGAAGTTGGCAAACTCATTAGTCAACAGAGCCAAATATCAACAGTACAATGATTGAAATTTCTTTTGAGAGCAAATTTTTTAAACTCACACTTCTTCTAACACCACTTCTTCAAAATAGACTCGCCTAGGCCATGGTGTTTTGTGGAAGAGCCACATTCATGAGCCACAGTTTGCTGACCATGGTACTATATAAATAGGTAAAGTTGACTAAGAGTGATCAGAAGAAATTCAGAAATATATTTTTTCAAAGTGTGTATTATGTATAAATGTATGTATTTTCATCTATATCTATAAATGCATATGTGTTAAGGAAATCTTTAGAAGAAAAATAAATTAATAAGTGATAAATTAAAGACCACAGTTGCCATATTTATGAATTGGCATTTGATGTGTTATTTTTTAATTTGATAAAGACTATATGTTCAAGAAGTTACTGAAAAAATAAGATGAAAGAACAAAATTCTTAGGAATTCAAAAACACTAATGGATTATGATTTATTTAAAAACAAATTTCCATTGAATAAATTAGGAAATACTTTGATTAATGATTTTGTTAATTCATCTTCATATAGTGTGCATATCTTTATAATTTAACCCTCAAGCTTTTGTTTCTTTCTTCTACTCAGTGTTAAAGAACCCGGTGTGTAAATTATATAGATTTCCCACATCTGACAATAAGTGGATGCGAATCCGGGAGCAGATGTCAGAGAGCATACTTTCTTTTCATATTCCTAAGGAATTGATCTCTCTTCACATAAAAGAAGATTTGTGTAGGTAAGAGAAAATAATTATGATTGTCTCTTGCATTAATAATATTTTTTTCCATAAAATAAAATTTTTTCTTAAAGGATCATGATAACATGAAATTCTAGACCTGTTCAGTGTGGCAGCCATTAGCCTGTGTGTCTATTAATCCCTTAAAGTGTAACTAGTCCAAGTGAGATCTTATATAAATGTAAAATACACAGCAGATTTTGAGTTTTTAGTACCCAAACAAACAAAGACTGATTTCATAATTGGGATTAAATAAAATATTATTAATTTCACTTGCTGTATTTTATTTTTTGAATATGACTACTAGAAAATTTTTAATAGCATATGTGACTCTCCTTTGTGGTGTGCATTATATTTCTATTAAATCACTTGAAATCCAGCCAATAACTGGAGCTTTGACCTTGCTAATACTCCCTGTGTCTTCACCTCATCTGTTTTTGGTTACTCTTCTGTAAAAACTTCCTTCTTGATTTTCTTTGAACTACTCATCTGTACCAGGACTCTCAGATATTTGTTGGTCTAAAAACTCAAGATGATTGATAACGTATGCTATGTGAATGGACAGTATTGTTGTACAACAAAATTAAATCCATTGCTATAATGAAACAAAAGGATGTGAGAGTGGATAGTTGATGAGAATTTCTCTGAGCCGTGACTAATCAATTTGTTTCCTGCCTTATATGCCTCTAGTGACTTTAAAAATGCTGAATACTATATTATACTAAACACTGCTAAGGCCCCAAGTCTCAGAAAATTAGCAAATATTTTTAGTAGCTAACATTTTTTAATTGCTGAAATACACAACAGAGTGTGAAACGTTCAGAATTTGGATTTATGCCTAATGCACACAGTACATCAAGTTACTTAAGAGTATTGGTAGACTCTACAGTTTCCAGGGAGGCCATATTGACATTAACCAGTGAGCACACAATGGACAAGGCTGGTTAAACCTGGCAATATTGACAGTACCATCATGAGCCTCATAACATTTCAGTCAATGATGGGCTGCATACAACTGTGGTCCCATAAGATTATAATGGAGCTGAAAAATTCTTATTGCCAGCTTAGTGATGTCACAGCAGTCAGAACATCATGCCAGCACAAGGCACTACTTGTGTGCTTGTGATGACACTGGTATAAGCAAGCACACTGCTTTGCCAGTCCTAGGAAAATACAACATTGCAGTCCATGAGATTTGATAATGTAATAAATTATAAGGCTACTGATTTATGAGTTTATTATACCACTAGAAGCCCAGTGCAAAAATTTTATGCATGGGGGTTCCCCTCATCTCAGCCTGTACCCTCTCCAATCTGGGAGCCCTCAGGGGATATCCAAAATCGGCAGTCAGACATCCTTCTCACAATCCAGGACCAATGGCTCCTAACTGCTCATCTGCCTACCTGTCCCATTGCCCATAACTGCCCCCTCCCCACTGTCCTGGTCACCTCTAACCACTTTTGCCTGTTGGCCTGATCGCCCGTAACTTCCCCTGTGCCAACCTGGTCACCCCCAACTTCCCTCCTGCCAGCCTGGTCACCCCCCCCTGTCTCCCCATTCAGCCTGGTCAACCCCAACTGCCCCCCTGCTAACCTGGTCATCCCACACAGCTTGCTGTTCAATCATTTGGTCATCTCTCACTAACACCCCTGCTGGCTTTGTAGCTGCATGCAGCCTGGTGTTCCTGCTGTTCTGTCATTACTGTGATGGAGTCCTGGGCAATTTGCATATTCCTCTATTATTAATATAGATACTTTTTATTGTTGTTTGAGAGTCTACTCTTTCTACTTATTTTTAAAAATTCTGTAAAACAATATGCCATGTTATGCTGAAAGCAATCTCATATATCTCTCTTCTGTGTTTCTTGGTTGCATCATATTCTCTTGTGCTTGATTTAATCTTTTTTTAATATGTATATTTTATTGATTTTTTTACAGAGAGGAAGGGAGAGGGATAGAGAGTTAGAAACATTGATGAGAGAAAAACATCAATCAGCTGCCTCCTGCACACTCCCCACTGGTGATGTGCCCGCAAGGTACATGCCCGAACCTGGGACCCTTCAGTCCACAGGCCAAAGTTCTATCCACTGAGCCAAACCAGTTAGGGTGCTTGATTTAATCTTGTGGTTGTTTTGAACAATAACATGCTATACAGGTTTGTAGCCTAGAAGCAATGGGCTAGACCACATAACTTAGGTGTGTGGCAACTATTCTATATGGGTTTGTGTAAGTGCACTGTATAATGTTCACATAATGGCCAAGTCACCTAATGACACATTTCTCAGAATGCATCCTTGTCATTAAGTGATACATAATTGTATTTACAAGGGTAGGTAGGAAAGGCTGCACAAGTGAGTAGAAAAGAAAAAGAAAACAGAATCTGAATTTTAGGGAAAGTCAGACAGGAACATGGATTATAAGAAAATTTCTTGGATCTAGGGAAATAAAAATCCAATGAGGGACAAGAAGGTGATATTTGAGAGTGACAAAGTGAAGGTAATCAACCACAGAAATCAGGCAACAGCTATTGACTGAGGCCAAGAGAAGCTGTAAGGTGTACAGAAGTTAAGCAAACTACTTACAGGAACCAGTTGCAAGAATGAATTAATATTAGCCAAATTATTTCATCTTTACCCTCCTAGAGATAGTACGAAGAGTAGTTGGTTGTGTGCAAAGCAAATTCCAGAAAGAATAATCAAGATTATGCATTAAAGAAGCAAGAGTTTGGATCTTCAAAGTCATAAAAGAATCAGACTGTTGAACACGAAGAGCCACTCCAACCAGAGTCGTGTAAAGGTCACATTTGGTAGAGAAGGTTGGAGAGAATAATTGTTCCTGACAGGGGTTATAGAATGAGGAAGGACTTACCATAGACAAGCTGAGTTAGAGGTATCAGGCAGAACCCAGCACCTTCATTTCAGCTGAGAACCACACAGGAACTACTCATGTGTAACAAGACTCTCAGAGTTAAAGAAGTCAGGGCTAAACCTTACCCTATAAAATGGACTTGAAGCTGCATCTAACTTAGCCAGTCCTAAATTCCCACTAAGATATCTATAGAGACACAAATGAAAAATGATGAATTTTCACAAAACACTGGAATCTATGATTAACATAATACTATATATATTAACATAATACTATAAATATATATATATGCTGAAAGCAATCTCATATATCTCTTTTCTGTGATTATATATATATATATATATATATATATATATATATATATATATATCATAATTGATGGACCACTGATACCATTTCATCTAAAACTACAGCAAGCTAATGAGAAAGAAAGCTGAGAGTCAGACCCCTACCCCAATCTGTCTTTTGTTATCTGTTTGGAAATCCCATAAAGGCTTAGCAGCTAACCTTCTACTAGTTCTGAGGAAGGTGTTAAATATTCAGGGCACAAAGCAGTAAACTACCAAATAATTGTAAGTGCTCTCTCTAACTCCTTCCTGCACCCCACCCCCATTCATACCTCTCTTTCCAGTCACTGACAGTAAATCCCAGGGTGGGATGAGAGTAGAAAATAAGGAGAAAGCAGCCACTAAAGTCATGGAATTTGTGTATGCCTAGCCTCTATAATTATTACTTTTAACACACCAAAGTGTCACTACCCATTCTGTTCTCTTGCCTTTCTCTGTATCTCTTTCTTGCTATGCATTTGTAGCAAAAACAAAAATTGCAAACACATATAAGGGGATAGTGAGCAGTTTTGGTGGAGACAGAAAAACAATGCTTCCAAATTCTAAAGTTCCCTTTCAAGGGGCAGAACTAGGGGATGCCAATATACAACTGGGAATTGCTCAGAAAAGAAAATCTCACTTCAATCCTATGAAACTAAACAAACTATAAAAATCTGATGGATTCTGAAGATTTGCTAGGCATGGTGATGACCCGCCTGTTCCATATACATTTTGGTTTCTCCACAACTTTTTTGCTGTGTAAATCTCCCATTGTTAGAATGCGTTTAAAATTTTTAATAATGAATCTCATAATTTTTATAAAGAAAAGGAGGAAAAAAATCATGCTGCACTCAAAAGGAAAATACAGAAAAAAATAGGAAAATTGACTAGCCATCTCAGTAGCGTACGATATAAGAAGGTGTGGTTGTTATGAAACAGGATGAGAAAGCCATAAGAAAAGAACCATCACCCTTTAGGGAGCATGCTGAGAAGGAAAAGATAATGTAGGGAATGATGAAATTTTAAATTGCAACAGCAAAATTAAATCCACAGAGCCCGCAGAGAAGATTTGACACTGAGAAATCATCTCAGTAATGTGGAAGGCAAACATGGTGCACTCCTCTCAAATGCTAAACAAAGGTGAAAAAATGTTTAAATGGTGAGAAAGGTGTTAGCTATTCAGGGCACAGAGCAATAAACTGCCAAATGATTTTAAATTTGGAAAGAACAATTAGTATAAAAGCTTGAAAAACAAAACAAAACAATGAAAACATACACAGTTTTTATATTTTTCTCTTTTACAATCTAAAATCAGGATAATCTTATACTGCTCTGTAGAAGCCCATGGAATAACACCCACTGATATTTGAGAGGAAAAGTGTGACCCCACTTTATTATATAGGGTCAGGTCATCAATTTTTTATGAATGAAGGCAACAGAAATGTCATACTTAAATACGCAGGAGCTCAGAGAATGTCACCCACAAAACTTCCTTGAAAATCTACTTGAAGCTATATGCCATCCAACTGAAAAAGTAATTTAAAAATTATATTTATAATGAATACAAGTGAATATAATAGACAAATAAATATAAAATTAACATGATGTGATATAATATAATCAATTAAATTAAGAATGTGAGCCTGCCAAAACCAGTTTGGCTCAGTGGTAGAGCGTCGGTCTGCAGACTGAAAGGTCCCGGGTTCGATTCCGGTCAAGGGCATGTACATTGGTTGCAGGCACATCCCCAGTAGGGGGTGTGCAAGAGGCAGCTGGTTGATCTTTCTCTCTCATTGATGTTTCTAGCTCTCTATCTCCCTTCCTCTCTGTAATGTGTGTGTATATATATATATATATATATATATATATATATATATATATATATAATGTGAGCCTGGGACATTGCCTTGCAAAAGGACTTTGCGACATTCAGAGCTTTACTCTGAAGTTCTTTTCTCAGCTTCTTTTAACCTTAGTCTGTTCAGATCCCTAAAATGATTTTACTTGCCTCAACCCCCTTCCCAGTCCTACACTTTCTCGCAAACACATATATTATTTTTTACATTTTCATTTCATCTTTTCTAATCCTAACCACCGAGAGTTCCGGCCTGTGATAATGCAACAGTCCACTAGTGACTTTTCTGCCAATGGCTTAACTTCCTTGGAATCCATGGCTCAGGTTACAGAGTCCCACAACCTAATTGAAAATGTTATAAAATGCAGATTTCCAGAAGGAGCTTTCTGGAGACAGCCTTGAAAAAACTGTACTTATGTGTTTAGAAAGGAAGAGGGGAGGTTCTGCTTGCAAAGTAATCAGTATAAGACCTTGCTTCCGAAAAGTTTACTGAATTGCTCTACAACCATGATACATCTGGGATTTGACATTAAAAAGCAGACCAGGTATTGATTAAGCATACTTGAAAGTTGGGGTGGTTGGGGGAACATGGCAACTGGTTTATTATAGCATTATTATAATGGAAGGAAAAGGAGAGTGATGAAGACAGATCAGATATCCTAAATACATAGAAGGTGTGTGTGTGTGTGTGTGTGTGTGTGTGTGTGTGTGTGTGTGTGTGTGTGTTTGCCTGTGTTTATAATACTTCAAGCTTTACAGTGCTTCAACTTGGTTGCTTGCAGACAAGCTACATAAGTTTTGCCAGTCTACCACCTATAAAGTTTTTTACTGTTTGTTTTAGTGTTGCCACATATTTTATTTATTTTGAGTATTTTCTTCAGCTTTTGTACTACTTCAAAGTTTTCCTGTGCTCAATCTACATTGAAATATAACAGTTAGGTTAAATGGTTGTACCCATTAGAACTGATGCTCTGTAACAGCTATGAATGTAGTATTAAAATATGGTGTGTACACATACATGTCTATATGGGAGGCTCTGGTCACTGTAAAGTGATTACCTTTATCTAAAAGGTATAGATTTCTACACTAGAAAATAATATTTGAAAACCTATAATAGAATTTTGTTTTGTTTTTAATGGAGTATTTCAGGGAAAAAAGATCCTCATGACCCATAATACTCCCCAGGAAAATATTAGTTTGAGGCATATCATGTATTTTTCTCTTTTTTCCTTCTTCATTTTTTTCCTATATATATTTTCTTCATGATCCTAGTGGTGGAGAAAGAGAGAAACTTTCTGGAATATATTGTTACAAGTTTAGCAGAAAGGATAATAATATTTTATAACAATTAACTTGAATACTTCCTTTGTTTTTATATAAAGCATGTAAATAATTGTGTATGTCATGTAGAAAAACAAACTTGTAAATTAAATATAAAAATCTGAAGCAAAATATTTAAATAGGAAAATGTGATAAAGTTTGGGATATATACTAGTAAACTTTAAAAGTTTATTTCAACTTCTTTGAGAAAATATACATGCTTTGTCTTAGATATTTGTGTTTGTAAGTGTTGAACATATACTATCTTCATGGAGATAAATATTTTATTTTAATGAAGGCAAACACTTTTTTGGTGAATACTATATTTTATATTTTATAAAATGTAGATTCTGAAGATTCGCTAATCACTGAATATTTCTATATTTTATATTTTCAGAGTTATACTTTAGAATTCTGATAAGTGCGTCTACATAGTTATACATCCATCTACTTGAATATAGTGTATTCTTATCAAAGAAAAGTCAGTCAATAAAATATTTTGAAATACCAGATTGAAAACCTGGTTGCTATATAGAAATACAGGTTTCAGAGACATGTTCAACATGTTTACTTATGCCATTAACTTGGTTTTCTAAGCACTATATCTAGCTTTAGAGAAATGCAGAGGATAGTTAATTGTCTGACTTTATACCTTACATTAAAACATTCTGTGACCATCATTAAAAAAAAGGTTCATATTATTTCAAACTAACAACACTATATAAATGCCTTTTTAAACAATGATAAAAGTATATAGCAGGAATTATAAACTACAACTGGAATATACCCAGATAAATTCTATTTCAAAAAAATCCTCACTATACAAAAATGTATGCAGTAGGGTTTTGCAACATAGTGGCCCGGCCTGTCCATACAACATGGCTTGACATTCTAAAATATAATTTATGTTGTTTTATTCAAAATGTATCTATCACTAGACAAGATTTCCCCTTCCCATGGGCTACAAGGCAAGAGGGACCTCCTGTCTGTCTACTTCTCTAGCTTCATCTGTGCATCTTGGCATGGCTGAAACCTCTGCCTTTTACAATGTCCACCAGCATTTGCATACTTGGAAGAAATAAAGGCACACTGAAAATCTATTTTTTTTTAATACAGATGCATTTTTATTTGACATTTTTTTGGAAACAGTTCATGTTTCATTCCTGTTAGTGAGCATGGTTTTGCCCATATTGAAAATGGATGCTCGAGCTGTCAGCCTTCCCACCTCTATCCTCATCCCAGCTAATGATGTTTGTGGAATTAGCCTTTTATTGAACCTTAAAAGATTCTTCTACTTTCCCTGACTAGAACGCACCTGAAAATGGGCTGAGAAAAAATGTTATCACCCAATACAGACATAGACCATTTTGGTCTCTTAGGCAAAATCTTTACAAAAATCAAAAAGTATTTTTGTATCTTTCTGTATGTATCACATGTGTAATAGAATTAATAAAAACATTTTCATTATGACATTTTAAATTCAATGCCCCATAGATCTAACCCATCTGCCAATGTTATATAAAAAATATTTTGCTTGTAATTGGAATATTCATATCTCCTCAGAAGAGAAGAATCTCTGAATTATTTATGATTTGTATTTTGATGTGTTTAATGAATAAATATATTATATATTTAATATTTATTTTATAGAATTTTATGGGTTTATTTTTAAAATATATTTTATTGATTTTTTACAGAAAGGAAGGGAGAGAGATAGAGAGCTAGAAACATCAATGAGAGAGAAACATCGACCAGCTGCCTCTTGCACACCCCCTACTGGGGATGTGCCCACAACCAATGTACATGCCCTTGACTGGAATCAAACCCGGGACCTTTCAGTCCACAGACCAACGCTCTACCACTGAGCCAAACCAGTTTCAGCTATGTTTTCATTTTCAGTAGCTTCTACTTCTTTGATGATTTTTTTTTTTTTTTACCATTCTGATACTTGATAATTTACAGCTATTCAAGAAACTTCCTTTTGTCTCCAATAATCAGAATTTTGTGATGTTTCTTGATGGGAGTATTTCCTATTTATTTTGTCTGGCACTTGGATATTCTGAGAACTAAAGGAAAATGAAATCGATGTTAGAATATGGTCATAATCAAGAGAGATATGTGAGAGAGACCCTCCAGTACATGGCCAACACTCTAACCACTTAGTCACACCAGCCAGGGCTCATGGGTGTTTTTATAGTGTTGCATCCTTTCCAATTTGTTTCTCTTTGTGTTCCTTTCTTTTTCCTCTTGCGTGTTCTCTTTGAGAAAAATCTCAAGTCCTATAGATCCAAAAAGGATGCATAAAAAATATCCCATTGAGACTCCACTGTTGATTCACACCTGATTAGTATTATTTCTTCTGTTCATCTTTTCCATGAACAGAATGTTGGTGCTCAGTTGGAATACTGTATGGTATGTTATTTATCATGGAAAGTGCTTTTGCCCTCCCAACTCCTAGAATTGAAGGCAGATGTTGTGTGCCATTATGTTCGTTGCTATGGATTCTTGGGATCATTTAATGAGAGGTCCTGTAGAGCACTTAGCATCCAAGCTGGCAATAGTAATATGTGTTTGGTTTTGCTGTTTGGCTATTGCAATATCCCCACAGAAATATAAAAGGCAAAATTCATACAGAAACATTTTTGTCTATTGTGCCAAGATTCTTTATTTCAAATGAAATGAGTAGGGGAAAGTGTCTTGTAATGATGAAAGCACAAGGTTGGAATTATCATTGATCTGAGTTGAAAACTTACATCTGCCATTTAATATATACTGAATATATATATATATATATATATATATATATATATATAATTTTTTCTCATTGTATAGTCTCTCCACTTATAGATTTTTTTTACTTCTTATGTAATAACATTATTTGTCCTACGGGACTACTACAGTAATTAAATAAGCAATCAGAAGACTCTAACACTTAACAACTATAGAGTTTTATTCTGTGTGTGTGTGTGTGTGTGTGTGTGTGTGTGTGTGTGTGTGTAAGTGCAGCTAAGGGTTTGGAACTTGGTACCTCAACTCCACTTCATAGCTATGTGACATGGCAAACTTACCTGACTTTTAATTTTCAATTTTCTCTATTGTAAAGAGCAGTTAAAAAATAAATGCACATAGTTATTGTGAACTATTGGTGAAAATCTGAGGTTCATAAATACATAGGCTTTTTATATCATTTTTGTAAAGAATCATGTACACAGCAGACACTCAATTTATCAAAACTGCCGAAACCAGTTTGGCTCAGTGGATAGAGCTTCGGCCTGCTGACTGAAAGGTCCCAGGTTCGATTCTGGCCAAGGGCATGTACCTTGGTTGCAGGCACATCCCCAGTAGGGGGAGTGCAAGAGGCAGCTGATCCATGATTCTCTCTCATTGATGTTTCTAACTCTCTATCCCTCTCTCTTCCTCTCTGTAAAAAACATATGAAAAAATATATATCAAAACTGTTATTGTTGTTCTTCATCTTAGCTGACAGTTTATAGTGTTTCATACAAAAGGGTCTGTAATTCATTTCACTCTCTTTTAGCTTACTAACCAAGCACACCTCATAAGTATGTTCTCTATACAGTGCCACAAACTCCAAAAGGGCAGAAAAGCATACTAGGTATATTTTTTCCCACAAAGCTGATGCTTGTAGCTGGGACAGATGTTTTGGAATAAAAGGCATCTGATTAGTTAGAGCCTTCTGGGCCACCGGGGAAAAAAAAAGAACTTGTCGATTTTGTTGTTGTTAAATGAATAGAAAATAAATAAGAATTTTTTTCTGTGTTTGATCTTCCAACAGTTATGGTAGCCAAGGCTATAAGTGCACACGTGAGCCAAATATTTGAACCAGCTCTCTGTTGACCTGGGTGGAAGTTACATTCAGATGAGTCCCTCAGGTGGAAGATTCTACCTGAGGTGGAGGATTACTATCTTAGAAGAAACCATACTCACCAGGAATTAAAATAGAAAATAGAATAAGATTTGTTATTACAAGCCCTGAGTATAAGTCTTGATTCTGCCACTTTGTAGCAAAATAGCGTTAAACAGGTCACTCCACTTCTCAGTTACATCCTTCTCATTTGTCTAAACTAAAGCAGTGCTGTTGAATGGAACTTTCCATGATGGAAATGTTCTAAACTGCCTTGTGTAATATGATAGCTGTGAGGGTATTGAGCATTTGAAAGGTACCTAGGGCAACCTAATGTTTAAGTTTTATTTGTCCAGCTCTGGAACAGTTATCTCAGAGGACTTTTTTGAAAATAAAAAAGAGATAAATTCTGGACCTGAAAAGGCTTATGGTATCCACCAAAAGCCCCTACCACCAAGTGTTTTGTGGGGCTTCCTGAATTCCATCTACTTAAGAAACTTAAGTGGGTCACATCTGTACTCCAGACCCAAGGACGGGAGTAGATAGGGAAACTTCCCAGAAATGCTTGCAATTTCTAAAAGCCTGAGCAGTAATAATGAAAAGAGAATGAGCATTCTAGCAGTCTTCCTTCCTTGACCAGCCTTTCTGTGCAGTGGGTAATTTTCATGGCTGACCACAATGAAAAGGCACATATTACTATATGTAGAATTATGAGAAACTTCATTGATGTGCCACCATTTTATTTTATTTTGATGTGCCACCATTTTAAACATAAGTGGAACACTGAGCTTTATAAAATTAAAAAAATAAATGCTGCCCATGTTTGATAACTTTAAAACAAACTTCAAAGGATAAAAAATAATTTATTTTTACATAAATAACCAATCATCTTTATCAGGGACAGCAAATTGACTCTTAAGATAGAATAAGACATACTTTTTAATCCTATTTTTTAAATGCAGTTACCTAAAATTAAATGACAGAACTTAGCTGTTTACCAAATACAGATTCTGTGATTTCAACTGAATCCTGTAGCTATTGTGCTCCAGTTCTTAGTATTTGCTTATAAATTAAAACCTCCTTGAGCTTAAAAATCCACTTATATAGTACAACATCCACTTATTTTAATGTCAAGTGAAAATCAGTGAATGACCATTGTAGTTGATTTTCAGTGAAATAGTGGCTTATGGATTGCAACATTAACAACACTGTCATTTACAAAAAGGCTTTAAAAAGGAAGGAAGGAAGGAAGAAAGGAAGGAAGGAAGGAAGGAAGGAAGGAAGGAAGGAAGGAAGGGAGGAAGGAAGGAAGAAAGGAAGGGATTTGGATATGCAGTTTTTATTCCTGTCTGGGTTAAAGCACAGTTTGAATTGTGGGTTGAAAATACTGTGAAACCTGACATCGAGTTGAACTTTGTTTGATTTTATGGTATATGAAATTGAAGTCATCACTGGTCATTTATGTAGTCTATTATTCATTGGAAAATTTAGTATTTAATTATTTTTCTTAATGTTTACATTTTTATGAATTCTTTTGGGTTTGAGTTAAGGTCTAATTTTGCATAATGAATGAAAACAGTTGACCATTAAACTTTCCATCCATCTATACCCACATGTAGTTTTAGACTCTGATAGCTATAAAAGGTTCCATTTTTATTATAAAAATGGTATTGTACAGTTTATTGGGGGAAATATTTCTATTTACCTAGGTAATAATTTCAAGTGACATTTTAATATCTTTTTTACTGGGTCATATCCTTTGGCATATAAATTTTTATTTGGTCTTAAAATTCTTATAAATGAATTAATTATCATTTCCAGGTACTCTTTATTAAAATAACTACTATTCATAATTTTGAATTTATATGCCCAAGTTTTTAAAGTTTATCATTCTAGACTCAGACTTCTAATAAATAGGGGCCTCACATGTGGAGCTTTGACCTCAGAACTAGAGAGATTTCTTGTGTAATTCTCTTAAAAAGCTAAGCATCTCTATACTCACTTTTTGTCTGAAGAAGTTAACAGAATTTTTGTAAAATGTTGTGGGAGGGATAAAAACCCATGAAAGAGCCCAAACTATCTTCCTGATGTTTTTATCTCAACCTACCTTCTAATTTCTTTTGCACCAAGCAGAGAGAAATCTTTGTGATAGAATCCCTGTATAGTTAGTATGTTGGTAAAGGTTCTCCACAGAAACACAACCATAAAATGTGTGTGGTGTGTGTGTGTGTGTGTGTGTGTGTGTGTGTGTGTGTGTGTAGTATGATAGCTTGACACATTCAAAGATCTTCAAGGTAAGTTGGAAAGCTGGGGTCTTAAGAGAGGCCATACTTATTCCTAGTTCAAAGACCAGGAGGCTTGAGACCCAGAAAAAGCCAATGTTTCAATTCATGTCCAAAGGCTGATAGAAAAAACAACAACACAGTATCCAAGTTCAAAGTCAATATGGCAGGAAGAATTCTCTGTTACCCCAGGAGGGTCAGCCCTTTTTGCTCTATTCAGGCTTTCAGGTGATTGGATAAGGCCCACCCAAAGTAGGAAGATCAATCTGCTTTACCCAGCCTAATAATTCAAATATTAATCTGATCTGGAAACTCCCTCCTAGACACCTACAATAACATTTGACCCAATATCTGGACACCTTGTGACCCAGTCAAGTTGACACATAATATCAACCATCATAGGAAGAAATTCCATATGAAGATGTATTTTTTAATCTTTGTGTATTCCTAAGGAAGACTTGACCAATATAAGGTTACAGATCTAGATCATACAAGGTTAGAGGATTCAATAGTACCTCCTTTATTTTTCAGATCTTTCTATTTTAACTAGGGGAGGAATCAGCATACTACTTTATATTTTATAAAATTCAGGAAAAACTAAGAATAGTAAATAACCTGTAAGCAAACCTTTCATTTGCTCAATCAACAAACCTCAGTCAAACAGCACTGTGGTAGGACAAAAAGATGAGTGAGACAAGTCTGCCCCTCGCAGGCTCAAAGCATGTTTTCCCCATGTTGAAATCCCCTCCTTGTTTAGGCTTTCAAATGTTGTTTTAAATAGGAGCTTTAACTAGAGGCTGAACTTGCTTTTATATTTTATATTTTAATTTTGTAATTTATTTTTTTATCAACAGAGACACCCTCTCCCCTCCAAACAAACTTTACAGAAAATTCCCATATAAATCAAAGAGATCCACTTGCAGGGAATTGTTCTAGTGGGTGGTTGAGGGAGGAAACAGGCCTGATGCCTGTCCACTTACTTGGCTTCCCTTTGGTTCAACATTCTCCCTTTGGCCCTCTGCCACAACGCTCCCAGGGCCATAAAAAATAAAGTTTTAAACAATTTATCTATTTAATATTCTTGCCATGCTTTATTCATTATATTAAAAAAACTTTACAACAGCTTTGGATATTTATTTTCCAGTTTCCCTAAGCCTCATTTTGTGTTCAATTATTTATCTTCATTCTTCATAGGGTTGTTTATTAATTTCATTTTTACTTTATGTTATTCAATTGTATGTGTTTAAAACATTATATAAACTATTCTTATCATCATAAGGAAGGAGGGCTGCTGTTTCATGACCTGAGGGAAAAAATGTCTGGAACTCAGAGGTGCCCCATGCTCAGATGAGTGGGCAATTGCAACAACCAGGATTCTATATGAGCAAGACAAGTAAAGGCCTAATCCTTTTTGATTAAGGTCTGAGAGACCTCACAAGGCAGCAACCCAGACCAGATGAAGTACCAGTGAAATATGAAGAAAATCTGGAATGAATGGTAGAGGAATTTAGTAATTAATAATATTAATTAGGCCCCAAGGATCAGCTAGAGCAGTGGCCAGTAAACTCATTAGTCAACAGAGGCAAATATCAACAGTACAACAGTTGAAATTTCTTTTTTAAAATTTAAACTTATTTTTTTATTTTCAAACTTATTCAATTTCTTTTTTAAATTTTAAACTTATTCAATTTCTTTTTTTTAAATTTAAACTTATTCTAGTGCCACTTCTTCAAAATAGACTTGCCCAGGTCATGATATTTTTGGGGAAGAGCCGCACTCAAGGAGCCAAAGAGCCGCATGTGGCTTGTGAGCTGCAGTTTGCCGATCACAGAGCTAGAGTATTAGATATTGTAGCTTGGTTTATTGGCTCTCCTTAAATCTTGGGAATAGCAACTAATATGACTTTGAAGAATTGTACTTGAACTTCTCACTTTTGGGAGATATGAAGAATGTTGTGTTATGTGCTCTCTGGATATCAGAAAATGATGCAAGTGCATTGGAGATATGCAAGGTGGTGCCCAGTTTATGTGCTTTCCTATTCTGGCTCAACTCTAGTATGTCTTCATTTTTTGACCACTTATTCAATGGAGATCTCCATATATTGTTACCATTGTCACTTAATCAGCTGTCTCAGCCTCCCTGAAGATTACGACCAGGCATTTGCATGCCTCCAATGGCATCTACATGGAAAGATCCAGAGTGGCTTTGGCACCTGTGTCATATCAGACCAGAACCAGAAAATTTCTGCTTCCACTGGGATATTGCTTCCCCAGTGGCTATACAAAGGAGATAGATTATACAACCGGAGTGCAAAGGAGTTAATATCCCACAGGCTGAATCTTCACCTGTGAAATATAGAAGGTTAACAAGTGGCATATAAATGTCTCTTCCCCCACCTAACAAGTTGTTCCAAGGAGCGAAGATTCCATATGACTTCTCTAGAGTTGTTGCACATGACCTAGCAACTGGTCTTGTTTTCTTGTGAAGTTCTGCCCAGTTCAGGAGCATACCACCGTATGTCTGCTTCTTTTTTTCCCCTTCAACACTTTTCTTCTTACCCCCCTCAGGCTTACCTGGGGTTGGAGCTCACTATTAAACTCCAAAGTTTTTGTTCACCAAGTAACAAATTAAAATATAATAGAAACAACCCTATACTTCCTGATTGAAAAGTTTTCTGATTTGGGTACACCTAATTATCTTCTATTTTTATTTATATTAATGTATTAATCCAATTAATTTCTTTCTTTTTTTAAACTTATGGCTACTTTCTTTGCATCACTTAATTTTACAACTTGTTCATTACTGCACTCTATTTATGATACCTTTTTTTCTGTAGTTCCCTTATATTTGACTGTTTTTAATGCAAAGGTACCTTATGTTGGTTATATGTCTCTTTCAGAATGTATACCTTTGCAATGCCATTTCTTAGAACAAAAAAGCTGTGAATGCCAGATTTATCTCTGTATTTCTGCATATAAATTTTGACATAGTGGAAGAGTGTAGTCAAAATTATACAAAACTTTATGGACTAATCCCAGCATATGTTAAGTCATTCCCCACATCTCACTGAACTTTTCTGACTACACTTTTCCAGATTTCTCTTAAGCAAGGAGTTGTATGCCATCTAAGGATCCCACACTTTGCTATCTCCCTCTCTATCTCCCTAACCACCTCCTTTTAATTATTTCTTCTGATAATGATTCAGGGGCAACATAAATTTTAAACCTACTAGTATTAGACATTATTATTAAGCAGAAATATGTAACTGATATTTCTGTCATAAGTGTATATTGGAACTACAGCCTAAAGCTTACAAATTAAATTGACATATTATACTATCTATCATCCTTTGAGTTGACCTAATTGCCCAGGTTTTCCTAAACTTGGATATCTCCAGTTTGGGGGATTATTTGTTTGCTTTGGTGGTGGTTGTTGCTTGTCTTGAATTTAAATACCCTGGGACTTGCTTATACGCAGAGAACTTGACTCCCCAGTTCTTCAGCCTTCCCTCCGACCCCATCTTTGGTCATGAACTTTCTTAACTCTCACTGTCTATTGATTAATTACTTCTTCCTCCACAAATATTGTGTGATGACAGCTAAACTGTGGATCAGTTGAGAATGAGATGATTGTTCAAAAAATTATAAAGTCCTCAAATGAAAGATATAGCAAAACTACATTGCATCCCCACGGAAACAGAACAAAGGCAGCTACAAACATTTGGAACCAAGTCACATTTTTGCACACCATCCATTTCTCTTGCATTTAACAGGATGTTAAAGACTCTACATCTTCTGAATTTATTAGCTTGGTATTTAGCATGTTTCACAGACAAAATAGCAAAGAAGGTTCATTATTGCTGGTTAAATTAGCCTCATGAAAATGTTGTTGGTAAAAGGTTACAGAAATGAATAAGAGATTTAACCAAGCAGCATATTAAAACCATTTATCATTATAATTTGAAAAGGCATTCTGATTATTTAAATTAACTTGGATAAAGGGTAAAGAATTAGATAAAAGTTAATAATTAAAACCTAAATGGCATGATTAGCTTTTCCTTTTGATAAAGAAGGGGCAAAACATATGCAACATTTACTTAAATTGGCCTCATGGGAGAAACTGAGACCAATAAAATCATACCTGATCATACTGTTTATTGGCTTTAAAACTTATATACCCATTATATATAAATTAGATTACCTGAATATCTTATGCTTCCTTCAGGCATAGTCTGATTGCCCTCGCTTGATTTTATTTTGGATGGTCAAAGCCTAGAACTTAGCATTTTTCTGTTGAGGTTTTTTTAACTGAATGGTCTCTATTATGTATATTAGATCGTCTTTGCCATCTTTGTGAAAAAAATTTAAATATATAGTTTTATTGATTTCTGAGAGGAAGGGAGAGGGAGATAGAAACATCAATGATGAAAGAGAATCAATCATTTATCAGCTGCCTCTTGTAATCTCCCTCAGCCCTGCCCCTAGCACTGGGGATTGAGCCCACAACTGGACCATTTGTCCTAGTAGGGAATTGTACCATGACTTTCTGGTTCATAGGTCGACACTCAACCAGCCAGGCTTTGTGAATTTTTTATTAGTGAATTTAACCTGTACTTTTTTTTCTCTTTGATATGTTTAATGTTTATGTGACCTAAATTATTCATGTCTTTCTTTGTGTTAAAATGATTATTTTCCCCCTAAAAAGCACATAGAACTTTCCCAAAAGGAATGGCAAATCAATTTTTTATTGGTTTACTGTCCCTAATTAAGAAGTTTGTGTCAATGGACTTACATAAAATGTCCTCTTTCCCAATCTTAACAGGAACCAGGAGCTAAAAGAACTTGGTGAACTCTCTCCTCATTGGGACAATCTACGGAAAAATGTCCTTACTCACTGTGATCAAATGGTCAATATGTACCAAGATATTCTGACAGAACTCAGCAAGGAAACAGGTGTGAAAGCAATAACTACATATTGAACCTGTGCTGCATTTCATATATGTTATATGAAAACAATAATAAACATTATTATGGATATATTACTTTTTTTACAGAGAGGAAAGGAAAGATATAGAGAGTTAGAAACATCGATGAGAGAGAAACATCCATCAGCTGCCTCCTGCACATCCCCTACTGGGGATGGGCCCGAAACCAAGGTATATGCCCTTGACAGGAATCCAACCTGGGACCTTCTAGTCCACAGGATGATGCTCTATCCACTGAGCCAAACCTGTTTCAGCAGAAGAGCCAATATATTTTTTAAGCATCTTATAATCTAACGCTTCCATATTGGTGTGAAAAATAACAAAGAAAAAGTGCACTATTTTACCTCATGGTATTATTCTAATGGTAATCAAGAGTTTTTTTTAAAAAAAATTAAATATCTGAGAAGAAAAGCAAATCATAGTTATATTTTCTTCCTGAAGTTTTTGTAACAGTTCTTTATGACAAATTTGTTTTTTAGCAAATGTACACACACACACACATCCTCATTATTTACTTACTAGTAAAATTACGTTTCTTTCCACCTAGGGTCTTCTTTCAAATCAAGCAGCAGCAAAGGAGAGAAAACATTAGAATTTGTTCCAATAAATCTGCACCTGCAGAGGATGCACGTACACAGCCCTCACCTGAAAGGTAGTGTATAATATAGTATTATTTTCAAAATAAGCAACTTGTGTTAGGGTGTTTCTTTAAAAACGTCCACTATTGGCAGACTTTATAATTTAAGCATTTATATGAAGATAGAGATGAAACAGTTGAAGCTGATAATAACCCTGAGTACTATAAAAGGTGAGAAAATTAATCGGGAGCAAAAAAAACCCAGGATTACAGGCTTTATTAGGGAAAAGAGACTTGCCGGGCTGTCTCCAAAGGGAAGAAGAGGAACAAGCGCAGAGGTGAAGATGCCTTTAGAGGGGAGGAATGGGAAGGAATGGGGCCTTAGTGTACTCAGCACGCGCTGATTGGTGGCTTACTGTATGGTCATATAGGAACAAGGGGTTAGGGTGTTTGGCAGGTGTTGATTGGTGGTTCAATATATAATCCATATAAGGTGCCTGGTTAGGTACTCAGGTATTTTCAGGCCTCAGGTTAGGTCATACTCTGCCCACCAGTTGGGGGAAGGGAGAATCTGTCAAAAGGCACTATTATTTTTGTGGTTGCTATGTTTCTGAGTACAACTTTGTCAATGTAGCACCTAAACTGAGTTGCAGGTGAATATGCAAAATTAATATTAGCTTCTTTAAGTAGTGTGGATGACTCCTAATAGCTACCAGTTGTGCTCCTGTTTGGATTGGGGGGCGGGGGGAAAGGAAAGCCTTATTCACATGTACTGACCTTGAGAAACCAAAGCCAAAAGTTGGACTCAAGCTGTTTCTCTGTCTTGGTGCTGACCGTGCTTTTAACCAAGAATTTGGCAAATGAAAGAACTGAAATAAAAATTAGATGGATTGGCCCAAGGCATTTAGGAACTTTTGAACTGAGTGTCTGTCAGCAGTTTGAACATAACATATAATGGTTTTTAAAAAATCATCGAAACCAGAGTATCAACAAGTAATAAAGAAGCTAGAGTACTTAAATGCTATCTGACAACCAACGTGATTTTTTTTCCTAATGGCTGATAGGAAGAGGCCTTTATGATACAGTAAAAAGTTTATATATTTTGGAGTGGAATGGAATAGAATTGCAGCTTCACCAGTTTTTATTAAGTCTATTATTTAATCTTTCTAATCTGTGTTCTCTTCTAAATGAAGTGAATTAGAATATGTAAAACACCTAGAATGAACGAAAAGAGTTTCCATGATGTATGTGGCCTGTGTCATCACTGGAACAAAGTGGGTTTGTCAGCTCTATCATGTCTGTTAAAGTGATCAGTAAAAAGACAATAATATCTAAGGAAGTAGCCAGAATCAGAGGGAAGATGATTTAGAGAGACAGAGGCATTTTGGAAATGTCATCACATGCAAGTACTTGATGACGGATAGGATGATGAAATGGGAGAGAAGGATGACCTGGGGTGCAGCCATGGGTAGTTTGTATCACCAAACTAGGTCGTTCGTCGTGGTCAAATCGATAGGAGTTTGTATTTAAATATGCATTCAAATATTTGGTGATGACCCTTAAAATACTTCTGCCAAACAAAGAGAAATTGTTATCTAAGTGGCCTTGTACATCATCTTTATTTATTGAAAATGACAGAACCATTTACCTTATGCTGTCTTTTGCCAAGATACTATTTGAAAAATAGAATAGAGTGAGCTAGATGAATGCAAGGCCTTTAGTGTCTGTTTCTCCAGTTTAACACAAAGAAACTAGAAACTAAATGAAAGTAATTTAGAAAAGCAAATAAAGTTTCTTCTACTTAGTTTGGTTTGGGAAATAGTGCCAGTGTCCTACAAATGCCATAGCAAAGCACCATAAACTGGTTGGCTTAACCAACAGAATTTTATTGTCTCACTATATTGAAGCCAGAAGTCTGAAATCAAGGTGTTGGCAGAGCCAAGCTCTGAGGAATCCTTTCTTGCCTCATCCTAAATCTTTTTTTTCCTCCTGGCAATCTTTGGTTTTCTTTGATTTGCTGATGTATCACACTGATCCTCCATCTTCACATGTTGTTCTCTATGTTCTTCTCTGTGTCCAACTTTCCCCTTTAACGACACCAGTCATATTAGATGAGGGCTCATCATAAGAACCTTATTTCAACTTGATTAATCTGTAGAGACCCTATTTCCAAATAAGGTTGGTTTCTAAGATATCTTTCCTGTGGGCCACAATTTACCCATAAGAGGATATATGAAGGAACTTTTTATATGTGATAATAAAATCAAGCAGTGGAGAGAAAAGCAAGATTTTGATGTTAGAACTAGGGTACAACTCATAAACTAGAAAATTTTTGACATAATAAATAGTTTTCAGAAAGACTGGTTCCTCCCTTGAAAGTACTTAAGGAGAAAATGTAAGAAAGAACAAGTTTTCCTACAGCCAAGAATTAATGTGAATGCACTGAAATCTATTGCATAATGTATTATATTATATTAGTATGTATATTGCATGTATAAAATATGTATAACATTAAATATTTGTTTTAAAATATTTATTTGTATAAGTTTAAAAGTTATTTGAACTTGGATTTCAAATAAAGTAGGTGCTTTGTAAACGAGATCACCAACTATATGCTACAGTAGAAATTGAAAATGACTGAATTTTTAAGGACTTGCAATTTCTTTGACTGCAATCAAGTTAATAACCACTCTGAGCTTTGCTTTACTTACTTGCAAAATAAAAATTAAAAGTTGTAGATGGCAGTAAATCAAATCTCCTATTTACTTATGTAACATGTATTTAGCAGATTTTGAATTGCAGTTAAATTTATTTAAGATCCATGGTTACTGATTTAAATGTTTAGCTGAATTACAGACAACATTTTGTAAGGTAATGATGCAAGTAAGATTGGCCAAGCCTTGGTATTTCACTGGTGAGTTATTGAATGTAGACTACATTCATTTTCCTTCTTACCATTAGTAAATTGCATCCATTCACCTTTGATTAATATGCCTGCTATATTTGGAGAGGCAGCTTTACAAACAATAGCAGGCAGATTTACTAAATCTGAGGCTAATGTCTAGCTCTTGAAACAAGTAACTTAGCAGAACTAATGATGTCATGTCTCATACTGACAAGGGAAATAACCTCCATTTAACTTCTGATGCCCCCAGACCCATTTAGTTAAATTTTCATCTTTACTCTCATTATTGAAATTAAATGTAGTAGAGTACCCACCACAATAGAGATCTTACAGAGCAGTGACAATAACAAAAAAGTACCCTGAAATTAAGAATACTACTTTCCACTCTGATATACCTCAGTAAATTTTATTTTATAGGAAAAATCAGTTGTGAATAGTATAACATCTGGATTCTTGTGATATTGTAATATTATATGTTTAAGTTATTGCACATATTATATATATGTGTGTGTGTGTGTGTGTGTGTGTGTGTGTGTGTAAAATACTAGAGGCCCAGTGCAACAATTTGTGTATATTGCAAGGAAATTAATTAGAAGAAATATTTTAGAGGCCAAAGAGGGACCACGGGAAGTTGGCTCCAGGAAGTGTCCTGCCCATCTCACCCAGTCCCCATTGGGACCTATCAGGGCTCCAGGGTGTGTCCAGCTCATCTCACCCAATCCCAGCAGCAAGCTAGCCTACCAGTCAGAGCATATGCCCCCTGGTGGTCAGTGCATGTTATAGCAACTGATCAAGCAGTTGACTGAAAGGTCAGACACTTAGCATATGAGCCTTTTATATGTATAGATCATATTATAGTATCTAGCAAAGAGAAAGAGAGAGATATAGAGAAGGAAGGAAATATAGAAAAATAGAAAGAAAGAAGAGAGGATGGGAGAAAAGGAAGAGTAGAAGAAAGAAAGAGGAAAGGGAAAAATAGTAAATGAAAGAACATAAATGATAAAGAACATATATTATATCATAAAGCTGTAGACGGAGGTGGGTACAATGTCACCCGCATTTCTGTTTAACTGTGGATGACTCAGTTGACCTCTTTGCTTCTTAGACTTCCAACCTCTACACGGAAGGCTGGAACAAATAAAAGGAGCTGTTCCTGATTTCTGAATTTAGAGAGTTTGCATGTATCACCTCATCAACGAAGCATAATTACCTTTAGATATGTTTCATGGTGATGCCAAATTTCTTGGACTACTTTGAAACAGATTTTCCTCAAAAATCCCTTGGTCTTGTGAATCATGTCAAAGTCATTTTTGGGCCATTTTGAAGTCAGGGATTATGCTTAAATTGTTCCTTGAAATGAGATCAGCATGTCTACATTTTTTATTAGCACTATTTTTATAGTTGTAGGAATTTTAAAGAAATCTTCTGGGGAAAATAGACTTATTATCTCATTTCTATTATTAAATGGCTTTTAAAAGGCTATGAAGCAGCCCTATTATTAAATTTCAAATCAACCTAGTATCTTTAGCTTGATGAAATGCAACTTGAATTTCACTTTCCTATTATAATGTATACTATACCATTTTCACAAAGCCAAGGAGATTTTTTGAGGTATAAAAATAACAGTGGAAGCAATACACATTTTATTTTATAAGAAAGGAAAAAGGACCTTCAACTCTTTTTGCTTAAATTTTCTGTAAAATAAAATGCTCATCTACATTTTTATACTTGTCTCTTAATACAAAAAAATCGAAAGATTTTATTATACACATTTAGGGGCTATTTATGTCACTAACTTAAAGAGCAGGATAAAATAGGTAAAATTATAAAATGATACAAATATCATAGATCAGGTTATCTTAGAATTTTATTTTTATTGCCTTTTTAAATATCTGTCCTCCCTTAAAGGAAATCCATCAATTGAAGTTAATTCTAACTAAATTCAAAGGAGTGCATCTGCTCTGGCCAAGAATGGACATGGTACTTTAAGTGTATATCATTCTTCATTAACTAAACTGAGACCAGGAAGTAAAGCCCATGGTGTACTTATATCTGCCTACTATTTTTGTAGTAATTAATGGCAAGTGAAATTCAAGATGAATGAGGGGAAAATAGATAACTGATAGTTATCAAATAACAACTGCAACATATTAAGACTTCCTGGAGCCTTGTATTGAGTTATAGAAGTACCTTACATATTTTGGAGATTAACTCCTCATGAGATATATGGTTTGCAAATGTTTTCTCTTATTCTCCTATTCTCTATGTTGCTTTTTTACATCACTGAATTTTTTTTAACCCTCACCTAAGGATATATGTTTGTTTTCACTACTGAGAAAGAGAGAGAGAGAGAGAAATATCAATGTGAGAGAGAAACATTGATCTGTTGCCCATACATGCCTCTACTGGTGATAAATCCCTTAACCTAGTTATGTGTCCTGACTGAGATTTGAACACTCAACCTTTTGGTGTACTAGATGACACTCCAACCAACTGAGCCACTTGGTCAGGGCCAGCAGAAGCTTTTTAGTTAGATGTAGTCATACTTGTTTATTTTTGTTTTTGTTACTTGTGCTTTTAGTGATTTTACAGACCGATATTATGAAATGACCCTAAGTTTTTTCTAGAACTGTTATGATTTTAGTTCTCATGTTGAAGTTTTTAATCCTCTTGAGTTAATTTGTGTGCATGAAGGGTCTAAATTCCATCTTTTCCATGTAGATAATCATAAGCTCTCCTTGTTCTTTTATTGAGTGTGTTTCAGGGAGGGTCATGTGGTTATCTTCTTCCCCTGGTGATAAGTATATTCCAGATTTCAAAATTCTTTTTCTGGATAGTGTACTTAAACTTTTTATTCTTCAATTAAGAATAGTAACTCCCGCAACAACCGGTTTGGCTCAGTGGATAGAGCATCAGCCTGCGGACTGGAAGGTCCCAGGTTTGATTCTGGTCAAGGGCATATACCTTGGTTGCGGGCACCTCCCTGGTAGGAGGTGTGCAAGAGGCAGCTGATCGATGTTTCTCTCCCATCGATGTTTCTAACTCTCTATCCCTTTCTCTTCCTCTCTTTAAAAAAAATCAATAAAATATATATTTTTAAAAAGAAATAATAGTAACTCCCTATATAATCTAAAGACAAATTAGACAGACAATTCAGCCTCAAAATAATTTGACAATTATTGAGCATCTACAACATGCACATATTTGAATGTTCTCCTAATCTTTGAAATATATGAGAAGCATCAAAGCCTCTGTTTTGGGCAGAGTGACTGAATGACCACCATCACAGGACAAGCAATCTTCACTGTGGATGCAGGGAGGCTAAGACTGAAGAGACCTTAATAATCCTGGCATGAGCTGAGGAAGGTTAGAATTAAAATAAAGATAGTTCACAGTGTTAAGAGAGAATAAAATTTGGGGAGCAGAGTTGTTGACACTGATCAGATAAAATGATGAGGGAAAGAAAGGAACTGATCTTGAGAGCTTGAGAATTTTAGTCTGGAATATTTAAAGGGATGGGTTGTCTATACTTGTCACAGGAAACCAGGGAGGTAGGGCAGGTTGAAAGACTTAGAACAAGTTAAGTTTAATAGCTGGCTGACATTCAGAGATGTTCCTAAAGGCCATTAGGAATAGGATTATTTAGTAGGGTGAGCTCATGGCCTTTTAAGAAAGCTGTGACTCCTTTCCAGGAAGTAGAACAGACACACAAAATTTATATGTGGTCATGGATGCCTGGAACCCTTTTTTTTTGGCTTGCGTTAATGACCCCTAGGCAGTGTTGTTTTTTAATTACACAGAAATATAATATTTTTTTATTTTAAGGTAAGCTGACTTCTACTTTATTGGTGACTTTTTAAAGAAGGGCAACAGATTATGACTCCAGCACTCTATTAAATTATTAAATAATTGTTCAGTATTTGTTTTATTGATGGGTTAGTTTGGGTTGTATTCAGCTCTTTTGTGACCTTGAGTTTTGAAGATATTTATTGTTAAGGAAGATATTACTGGTGCATTTAGATTGGACTACTTTGGAAAAGTTATGGTGTTTACCTGAAGTTAATAAAATAATTTATGTTTTTCCCTGTAAATGAGATCTGAAAAACAGTCAATATGTTAATACCAAAATCAACATGAAAAGGATCTACTATGAAATTAGGTTTCTCAAATAAAATGTAGTCTAATAAGAGGGCATTCACTCTGTCTCTTTCTGATGGGGATACTTTTCATTAGAATGTATTTTTTAAGGCCATAAACTTAATATGTATGAAGCCTGATGGCTTTCAAGATCAAGGGATTGAGTTTTAATTTAAATGTATGGTTATTTTGCTAAAAAAAAAAAGCACACACAAAATATCTTGCTGGAAAATACATCAGGAGACATTTTGTGTATTCTTCTGTCACCTGAGGAAATTGCAAAAGCATGCATTAAAATTGTATAAGATTTAGTATACACAGGCAGAGACTACTCTAGATAGATTTTTTACAATGCACTGGTACTGCTCTGGCTTTGAACCAAAATGCTTCTTTTCTCTGTAAATTTCGGTGGAAAGATTCATTATTGTTGAATTTCAATATGATTGCTAATTAAATGATGCAAAACTCAATAAAATAAAATACACAAAAGACCAATTAGCATGTTATCTCACTAAGTATACAGACGAGTGAGAGAACATACTGTTCTACACAGTAGCGTATAATTAAGATGTAGTCATAAATCAAGGGTATATTATAACTTGTATAGGTGCACAGGTGGCTTTTAGAAAGATAAATTAGCTCATCTCGCCCCCTTGAGATGTGAGTTCATAGTGATTTCTGCAAAATTAAACAGAATAATGTCTCAGACTTCTGACATTGTGTATGCTCCAGTGCAAACAGCAAGCTGGAGAGATGTGTTTGTGAAGTGTTCATCTCCTTGTCCATTCCTGTTCCAGATGCTCTCTATGATGTTATCACTGTGGGAGCCCCAGCTGCCCATTTTCAGGGATTTAAGAATGGTGGTCTTCGGAAACTACTCCACAGATTTGAAACAGAAAGAAGAAAGTAAGTGATGACAAGATGCATTAATGGTTATCTTCCCTTTGGAAAAGTCTACATACATATTTATAATAAAGAAACTTGGTCTATCACAACCAAGTTTCTTTATTCTTATATCGCAACCTATTTAATAACTTAAAGACGTTGAATTTCTAAAAAAATACTTGAATAGAAATGAAATTAGGATAAATTAAGTGCCTGAGTGTGTTGCTTATGGAGGAGTGCTGTGCAGGCAGAAAATTTTTGTGGGAACACAGCTACAAAAAAAGATTATTCTAGTATCAACTATTGCATATTCAGTAGGATGATGTTCAGGTAGAGATTTAGCTAAAAGCATCATCTTATGTAATTGGAAAGCCAGACATTTAAAGGAGATCATGAAGCCTAATTTACTACTCTTACCCTATTGGTGATTTTCACTGTGGTCCAAGGCAAGGCATATGAACTGTCCTGCCATTTAATTATGCCATTTGATAAAAAAGACATCAGTACAGAACTCTTATCAGTTGCATGATGAGATCAAAAGAGAAAACATTCATTTCTTAGAGAAAAAGCATGACACAAAACCCAAAGTATTGTTTCTATTATTTATAACTACAGGCCCAGTGCATGGATTCGTGCACCAGTGGGGTCCCCCAGCCTGGTCTGTGGGGATCGAGCTGAAGCCAGCACTCTGACATTCTCTGAGGGGTCCCAGAGTTTATCTTATAATATCCTGTGACTATGTCTGCACTTAAGTAAACCATAAAAAGTTTTATCCAGATGTGAATGGAAACTTTCCTTTTTAAGTAGTTACTCTTCTTAGATTAAGAACTCGAATTTTGAAAGTTAGGGGGAAATAGTATTCGGTTGTCATAGTTAGTTTAGTAGTAATATTAGAAAATCTACTCAAGTGGCAAAATCACCCTCTTTTTTAAAGTTTTATCACATTTATAACATACATAACATATGTATTATTAGGTGGCAATGTTCAGGACAAAAGCATTAAAAATAACAGAAGAATTGAATAACTGATATACTATTATATAATTACTAGAGACCCAGTGCACAAATTTGTGCACAGATAGAATCTGGCTAGCTTGGCCTCAATCAGGGGTCTATCAGAAGGAGGAGATGGTGGGAAGTTAGCCAGCTGGCCCATCCCAATCAGGACCCAATCAGGGCCAGGCTGGCTGGGGGCAAGGTCTGTTGGCAACTGGCTAGGGAGCCCTGCCCCCAGATGAGGTGGAAGGGGCTAATTTGGTGTGGGGGCAGCCATGGGGAGGGACTATGGGCAGTGGGGCCAGCCCGACCCACCTATAATTGGTATGTGTGGGGTGATCTGGGGTGGAGATGGCTGGGGAGAGGGGCAGCAGGTCGATCTGAGCGGTGGGGGCTGGTCAGGGGTTGGGCTGACAGTGGGGGGAGGGGCTGTGGGCTATAGGCTGGCTGGCCTCACCCCTGAATGAAGTGGGAGGGGCTGATCAGGGGCCAGTGGCCTGGGGGAGAGGTCATGGGTGTTTGCCTGGCCAGCCCTGCCCCTGATCAGAGTGGGGAGCCAATCAGGAGTAGAGTTGACTGGGGGGAGGAGCCATGGGCCTATTGGGATAGTAGGGTCCATCTGTGGCAGGGCGGCCTGGGTTCAGGGGCCACAGGCAGTCAGCTGGCCAGCCCTGCCCCTGATCAGGGTTTGGGGGGTGCTTATCTGGGGTGGGGACAGGTCAGAAAGGGGCAGCAGGAGTTTTGGTTGGCTGGCTAGCTTCACCCCCAAATCAGGCTGATTCACTGGCCACAGTGGGCACCATAATGATCAGTTGTTCTGGTGTTATGGTTGCTGGCTTTTTATATATAGAGATATAAGCTAATGAGGCAATATATTTTTATTACTTGTTTTAAAGAAATTGACTTTGATATAATACTAGTACTATTAACTCAGCTATAGCCCTCAGTGAGATTTTGCCAGTTTTTTTGTTTTGGGTGAAGAGAGTATATAGTTCTATGGAATTGTATCACAGGTATAGATTAATCATCACAAAAAATGCTCCATGACCACAAAGAAACTAGCTCTGGTTATCCCTTCTGCTGCAGAAAATAGTTTTGTTTCCTTATGATTGTAACAGGGAGGGGAACTCAGAGTTCCAAGCAGGGGCTCTGAGGGGAGAGGCACCTCCTATATAATTCCTGGGGGTTGGAAGTTGGTTCATTCACAGAATATATGGGGAAAGGGATGCTATCTCTTTACCAAAATGGGAATGGCAGTACAATATAGGTTTCCACCCATGGTTTCTCATTGGCCCTCTACCTCTGCTGTACCAGCCTTCAAATAGGGAGAGACACTGCTATTATGTGCTATTCACTCCCAGAATAGGCAGGTGTATTTAAAAGTTTTATTTTTGTTGGGCTACCCTTTTACTAGTTCTTGGGTTTTTCTTGGCTTCTATATCTCACTTGGCATTTTGCTGCACTGAGGGCTTGTCTAACACCCACGTTGGGATATATAGTAGGCAAGGGGGCGGGGACACATAGAATTCACTGTTATTGTCATATAAGTGCCTAGATCCTGGAGGCTCTGAGCCAATCTTCCTTCTTTGCTGTTAGAGTCTTCTGATAAATGACTTACATGTTGTGACTAGAGTATGTTTTGTGATTAGCAGGAAAAGGAAAATTGATTGTGTGTACTCCATCTTGTCTGGAACTGGGCAGCACTACCTTGAGAATTCACTTAATTTATTTGTTTTTCTCAATCCAATTTTAAAGTGCCTGACACAATTAAAAAATGGAAAACTGCCCCCAGGACATAAAGACTCTAGCTGAAGGAGTAGAGCATCAGTATGTGAAGCATGGGACCTCACCACAGAGTTTCATAAAATACCACTGTGTGCTCCTGGCAAAGACAAATGTTGAGTTGTATGGTTAGATTCTGAATAATATATCTTGTTTGAAATATCCTCGTGGATATCTGAATTCTTCAGTATTCTTCACTTCTCACTGGGATATTTATATATATACAAACACACATGCAGCTATAGGATTAAACTTAAAATAAAAGATATTAGTATATCCAATACATTAAACACTAACTTGCTTTAAGGTTTTTAAATATGTGTTATATATCCTATTGCTTTATGGGTAACTTCATTGATAAACACAGTGAAAATTTTTAAAAAGTAAAAAAAATAACCTGGTGTATATCTTAAAAGTACTCTGTTTAGGGCAGTAGTAAGGGACAAATATGGTTTGTTAAGGCAATCCATAAGTAAGTATAGTATCAGCCTGACCGTCATGGTAAGAGCTGAGCTGAGCAAAGATGTTATGCCTAAAGTGATAACACAGTATGAAAATTATTTTTCTGAGGGTTTTTTCACACAATATTGCAACTGTTCATCAAAAGCAATAATGGAGACATCAATGTGACTATGAAATCAGTAACTTAGACCTATACATGTAGAAGTGAAGAAAATCACGTTAAGTGAAGGACATTTTCTTTACCTCATTTTCCTTTTGCTACCTCCCCTGACCACCCCCGCACCAAAAGAAATAGCCAAGTCTTTTAGGCCAGTTTTTAAAGGGAACTACTATAGCCATTATATGTCTTCACCTTTATCTGCTTTCTTCTCCGCTAAGCCAACAAAATATTGTCTCTTGAGCACAGTAAATTTATGTGTCTGGTCCTTATTGATCTATTGTTTGACGAATTCATTGATCAGATAATGAAAAGGTTTTAGCATTAGGAAGCCTTACTTGCTTGTAGTAATCATATAATTCAGATCATATAAAATGTATTTTAAAAGCTTAAAGATAATTAATTAGGCAGATTGATCTTTTTGTTAAAGAACAAATATAAAAGTTCATACTCCCCAGCTCAGAACCCTTCACATCCCTTCAAGGAGTCCAGTCACATACACTGGGAATTCAAAGCCTCTGTGAACTCACCCCACTGGCTTCCTACCTTCATCACCCTCCTCACCCTATAATTGCTTCTTGTAAATGCTAGGAAACCATGGACTTCACACTTGCCCACCTCTTCCCTTTTCCACATTCTGTTCTCTTTCACTAGAAATTCTTCTGTTCTCATCTCCACACTATTTACATTGCTTTCTGTCCAAATCATACACTTAATCAATCCCATTCAAAATTCTACACATGATCAAATCCCAAGATTTTTACCCTCTTCATTATGTCCTCCCGATTTCTCAAGTTGATTTGTCTCTCTGTCCTAATATTTGATTCTCTCACAGCCTTACTAGGTCACAGTTATGGCATATTAGGTTTGCCCTTGTTTGATAATTCCCGTAACACTGGGATATGTTTAGGTAAGAGATGATGTTCTCTTGAACTATGGGTCTTCTGGAATGCTCTGCAGGGTACGTAGCAGACAAGCATTCCATAGATCAAATGCAATGGGCATTAGGATTCACCTTATAAATGAGATGTAGTTTCTGATTTAAGAGCTGAAAACTTCAGCCCTGGCCAGTTTTGCTCAGTAGTTAGAGCATAGGCCCTCTGACCAAAGTTCTCAGGTTCGATTCCCAAAGGCATGTACCTCGGTTGCAGGTTCAATTCCCTGTCCCATTTAGGGTATGAGTGAGAGACAACTAATCAATCTGATTTTCACATCAATGTCTTTCCTTTCTCCCCGCCCCCTTGCCTCCCTTCCACTCTCTTAAAAACTATCCTCACTCCCTCAAGAGGATTAAAAAAATAAATAAAGTGATGAAAACTCCAGTGAGTAATAAAATTTCAAAATATTCATAATACAATATGATAAATAGAGACAGCAGGGATTCTCAACCTTGGCTGCACATTAGAATCACCTTTGGAGATTTAGAAACATTTTATGTATGCCAGGATATTGCCCGAGACAAATGCAGTGAAAGTCCTGGGAATGGAGCCCAGGCGTTGGCATGTTTTAAAAGCTTCCAAGGTGGGTCTAATGTATAGCCATGGTTGAGAACCACTGTTATAGATGTAGTGAATAGTTCTGAGAGAAGACAGGTGAAGGGCATAGAGAATAGAAAGAATAATAGTGACACAGATGAGTTGAACTTGAAAAAATGTATGAATACTCAATTGGTATGTATCGGGAACAAAGAAAATCTACACAAAGGAATATTTGCTGAAATGGAGAAAAGTATTACAATTTGCTTACCAGAAGTTTTTTGTTTAAAAAATCCCAAACTCATTAAAATGTTGCAAAACAGAATGGAAATGGGAGTAAAGCTATAAGAATTTTGGTCTTGGAAAATTTGAACCTGAGTAGCATCCAAACAAATAAAAAATCCAGTATGTAATAGAGCTTTTCATGCTATAAACATGAGATTTTTCTAGGGGAATGAAAAGGCTAATTACCAGTATATTTTATTTAAAGACCATATGTTTATAACCTATGTCTTCACCGTTCATATCAAATATCTATGTGTTCCTGGAGGCAGTGGTTTACCTATGACACTATTTGAAAGCTTGTGGAGTTTTTCTTCAAAATATGAATGAATTCTTTACCTCCAGTATTATTTTAGAGAAAGATAAAAATTACCACAACACTTGTCTTGCCTGTTTTGATTATTTCTAATTTTAGCAGGAACTTCAATTCAGCCAGAATTTTCATTGCGCAGGTCTGTGACCTGAAAGCATAGCACTTTCATTATGATTAAAAGACTCCTCATGAAGACCAAGAGCCTTTGTAAAGAAAAAAGAAAAGCCAATGAAGGACAGTCTTAACTTCTTGAGATTATTAATTCCCTGTGATCTGCCAGTTCACTTGGAATGGACTCGGAACTAACTCCCTGAAAAGAATCCCAATGTCTGTCACATGCCAGCCTTGAATATGTACCCTGGTTTGTCTGCCTACCCCCATCTCTTCCAGATGACCATAATCAACATTTACTACCCCACAATTTCAAATGGAAGAGAGAGAAAAAAATAATCATTTGGAAAAGTCATAAGGAAAACAAACTAAAATTTTACTAATAGAAATTGGTATTAGAGCCTATACTAGATTTTGAGGGAAATTTCTAAAGGAAAGTAAACAATGATGTAATAAGTTAAGCAAAATAGCCTTACTTTTTATGAGATTAATGGGTACCTAATCCCATGGGGAAAACTCTGAGGAACATTTTCCTTTTTATTGTAAGGAGAAATATATAGTTGTTTCCTCATTCTCTATTATAAACAGGAGACCCTTCAATAAGAGGGGAAATACTGCATCAGGGAGCTCTCTTGTTGCTTAAGGTGAGGCCAGCATTCAATGAACCAGAAATGAGAGAACTAAATGCAAAGCTTTTTAAAAATATGTATTCTTCTGGTGGCTCCAGAAGAATCACTAATCACTGCTTAATTTGGAGGCAAGAAAACAAATGAACATTTTTTTTTTTTGTTAGTAGTAGACATGTAAGCTATTGAAGAGTTTTTCCATCGCTTCCCTTTTTATACTCTCTCCAGTAATGTGAGCAGTTACAAAAACATTTCTTTGAAAACTCTTCACTTTCATGCTTAAGACTGAAAGTCCTTTGATTTTATGAAAGGGAATGAGTGATTCAAATCAATTTAATACAAGCAATAAAACAGGATCCATACTTTGCTTTAGGAAGACAACATTTTTTTCCTTCTTTGAAACTTTCTCTGAATCTATTCTGATCTCTTAGAAACTTGGCAAGATTATTTATTCTAAGATCATATCATATGTTTTAAGTAGAAATAGTTTTTTTTTAAATAAAAGTTCCATCAGTTTATTTATTTTAAATATATTTTATTGATATTTTACAGAGAGGAAGGAAGAGAGATAGAGAGCTAGAAACATCAATGAGAGAGAAACATTGACCAGCTGCCTCTTGCACACCCCTGATCGGGGATGTGCCCGCAACCAATATACATGCCCTTGAGCAGAATCGAACCCGGGACCTTTCAGTCCGCAGACCGACGCTCTACCACTGAGCCAAACCAGTTTTGACAAGGAATGAGTGATTCAAATCAATTTAATACAAGCAATAAAACAGGATCCATACTTTGCTTTAGGAAGCCAATAATTTTTTTCCTTCTTTTAAACTTTCTCTGAATCTAGTCTGATCTCTTAGAAACTTGGCAAGATTATTTATTCTAAGATCATATAATATGTTTTAAGTAGAAATAGTTTATTTTTAAATTATGTACTTTTTATAAATGATTTCTTTTGAAATTTTTCCAATTTTGCTAATATGTTTATTGGAAAATGTAGTAAAATCCAAAAAAAAAAAAAAGAGATTACAATCAACCATAACTTTTAACAATGCAGTTACTGGGGGGAGGGGGGGAGGGCATGGGTGTGAGCTGTCTCTTCTAGTTTGCTTTTCCGCTTATGAGCTATGTTTTTATTTTTTGTTGTTTTTTTTAATTCAAAATTTTCAAATGGCTTAAAATGAGCAATTCTTCAAAATATATAGGGTGGGGCAAAAATTGGTTTACAGTTGTTCCCTTGGAACATAGTACAGTAATCCTATATAATTAAAGGATAATATGCAAATTGACCCTAACAGCAGAAAGACTGCTAGACTAGTCACTATGAGGCACACTGGCCACTTCTTGGTCCCTTTACTCAGCCAGCAGGCTCTGATCACCTGATAGCCACCCATGGTGGGGGCGGGGGCGGGGCCAGCGAGTGGGAGAGAACAGCCAACCTCTGGGTTCCTTCCCCTGGCCCTTAGGCATCAAACACCCAATGGTGAGTGGGGAGCCAGGGGTGGGTGGTAGTGGGGGCTGGGGCTGGCTGAGGGCAGCTGGGGAAGATGGCCCTGATCGCAGGCCAGGCCTAGGGACCTTACCTGCACATGGATTTCATGTGCCACACCTGCAGTTAATAAATAAGAAAATATAAGAATAAACTGGGTTTAAATGACTGGCTGTGTCATTTAAATGTAAACTACTTTTGTCCCACTCTGTATAAATACTCTCCCTTTAAAAATATCAGTGTTTAGCCGAAACCGGTTTGGCTCAGTGGTAGAGTATCGGTCTGCGGATTGAAAGGTCCCGGGTTTGATTCTGGTCAAGGGCATGTACATTAGTTGTGGGCACATCCCCAGTAGGGGGTGTGCAAGAGGCAGCTGGTCGATGTTTCTCTCTCATCAACGTTTCTAGCTCTCTATCTCTCTCCCTTCCTCTCTGTAAAATATCAATAAAATATATTTTTAAAATATCTGTGTTTATCCATAAAAATATTAGGTTATAACTACAATTCATGTCCCATTCACTTTCAAATAAATTTTTTTCTTTCCTTAAAAAAAAACCAAAAAACATATCACCAAAAAATAAATGTTACACAGGTCCCATGGGAATAAGAATAAGTATGAATAAAATCCTAGCCATTACTTTTTTTCTTTTAAACTGTATCCAGGAGCAGAAGATATGTAATTTTTACAGAGATGGAAATTTAAATCTGGTGTAGATTACAGTTTGATTCCCTGGGCATTTATTCTTTTCTTCCTGTGAGCCACTTCCTCCTCAGCAACTTTTAGCTCTCAGTTCAGTTCATATTGGAGCAAATGTACTGTGAGGTCTGAAAATACTGTGTACTAGGCTGGTATTCTCCATGTGCACTTCCCTGCATTCAGCTCCCTGTACACATCAGTCTTTGAGAATAAGTGGGTTTTATCTCATACATCTAAAACTTGGACTATGGAGAAAATAATTTTTTTAATGAAATAGTCATGTTGAGTCAAGCATACTGTAAAAACTAAATGATGAAGCTTTCAAAGCACTGAACTAAATGTGATACAAAGAAATGGAAGGATTTTTGCTGAGTTGCATATGATCCTAAATGAATTTGTAATGCAGCTTTTCTCCTTCATTCTCTATTTAACTATACAAGTAAAATGTGCTTGTAATGCACAAATTCAAAGAATAAAAAAGCATATAAAGTGGAAAGCCTTTTCATTTTCTCTTCCCAGAATAAGCCAATTTGTACAGCTTAATGTCTTTCTTTGTGCAATGTCTTCTAGGCATCCAACTATTTCAGTTTTCGGTAGTTATGACTCTTTATTTTTAAGATTTTAAAATTGAATTTTAGAGAGAGATGAAGGGAGAGGGAGAGAGAAAAACATCGATGTGAGAGTGAAATACCAATTAGCTGCCTCCTGAACAAGCCCTACCAGGACTCAAGCCACAACCTGGGAATTGAACAGGCAACTTTGAAATACATAGGATGACACCCAACCAACTGAGCTACACTGGTTTTCAGTGGTTATGACTAAATCTAAAAACTCAGGTCATGGAAATGTGATGTTTTTAACTTTCCTATAATTCAGTTTAATTTTTCTAGCCCCAATTTTGAGGCAAGGAAAAAACTTTCATCTCAGGCAATTAATAGATCCCATTCTCTATCTGAATTAAGTCCTAGCTTCAGCACTTACTGGCTTTGTGACCTTAGTCAAATTACCTCTCCTCTCTGCTTTAGATTCCTCATTGTAGCATAAAAATAATATTTATTAGCTTATAGGGCTTTATATTAGTATATACCAAAAATGTATAATGCCACTAAGCACATAATGAGGGCTTAATAACATTAGCTACTGTTTATGTAAAATGAATAAACAAGTATATTTTCACTAAAAGATGTGTTTACCAACTTCCCGATTTCAATACATGTAGATTTCATTGTTTTCTAAAAGCTAAGTAGGATTTTATTTACTGAATATAACATAATCACCTAACCAATACAAACAATATTGATGATGGTTTACACTTTCTAACTTTTGCTATAACTAACTGTTTGCAATCAATGTACACTCTTATATCTCTGAAATTTATCTGTTTCTTTTGAATTAATTCTTAAAAGTAGAATTTCTTAGAGATTGTTATGATTGTTAAATGTGAGATTGTTAAATGTTAAGATGCTGCCATATTATCCTAAAAAAAAAATGGTCTCAATGAGCATAAGATGCATAACTGTCACATATTCTTGAGAACAGAGTTTTTGGCAGCATCTCTGTGTTAAGCTCAGGCATGGCTCATGAGGTCCAGACAGTTCCCCATTAATGGAATAATCAAAACACTTCAAAGTCAACATATGAAGTCATCACTCACCCTGTTACCCTCAAATTTCTCTCAAGGATTCCTTTAATTAATAAAAGTCATCACCATTCATCCAGATGTTCAACTTAGACACTAGAAATTCTTGATTACTCTTCTTCCCTTGCTTCCACTTTCAAATAAAGGGAAAAATCAGTTCTGTCAAGTCTAGCTTCTTATTTCTCAGGAAGTCATTCATTTCAATAATGAATAATGGCTTAGGATAAACCAAATTACAGAATCACCATCTTGTAAATGTCTACTGGCAAATCCCTTAATCAGGCTGGCTCTCATCCAATCCATTTTCTCACGTAGTTGGTGTAACATTTATAAAAGACAAACACAACCTAGTGACTTCATAATTTTAAACATTTCTTAGCTGCCTATTGCCTGGAGGATGAAGTCCAAGATGCCTATTATATTTATGTGTACTCTGGCCCAGCTTTCTTCTCCAACTACCTCTCACACCACCTTCTGTAGTGAAACAAATGAACTTTCTTAGTTTCAATTCTGCCTGAGAACTTTCTCTGGCTCCTTGGCTAGATCATGTTTGCTTTCTAATCATCTGTCTTCTCCTATAGATGGGAGGGATTGAATCTGTCTAGTATCCCCAGGAAATAACTTGATAAGTGTATGTTAAACAAATATGAGGGACTGAATGAAAGAAGTGTAAGGATCACCTGTCGTAGGAATATCTCTTCTCTGCCCAAAAAGCTCAGTGTGACTGAGTTAGGTTATAGAAATATAGGGAATGACTGAGGAACTAGGAAACAGAAGCATAGAGGCATTTGTGGAAAATGTTTTGTAGGGGCTTTAAACGGCCCTTTGTCAGGTACTAAAATGTTCGTGTTTGCTTGCACCTCAGGAGGAAGGGGACATATGCTTTTATGTGTTCTGAAACAAGAAAAGTGATCATTTTTATAAAAATAGACAACCTAAGGCCCTGGCCGGATAACTCAGTTGGTCAAAGTGTCTCCTCAATACGCCAAGGTTGCAGGTTTCGATCTATGGTCATCTATGGTCAGGGCATATACAAGAAGCAACCAATGACAAATATCCAACCTAAAGTCCAATTCAATATTAGTAATGCAATGATGAGTTTCACATTTAAAAATTGAATGACATTCTTCCATAACCTACCCTATTCTATGAGAATAAAACAAGATGAGGCACAGAAAAATGCTTCACAGATATTTGGTTAAAATGTAAAATGTTTCCACCTAGTTACAAAGCAAGTCATGTTCCTGGGCTGAAGAAACTAAAAGGGGGCTAGTTGCTAGGAAGAGGAAATTGGTTATTGCTATGTGACATCATTACCCAGTGTCCAAAGTGACTATTTCAGAAGGGGCTGCACTGTGGGCTGCATTTTGTGCATTGGGGTGTCAGCAGTGTCATCTGCAATTTGGTGGGCTGTCACACCAGGGAGTGGGTGGGACCTCTGTTCCACTTGGGTAAACCCGAGTGTTGCTTTGTGGGCACCAGGTCTGTGATTCTGTGTCTTTGTAAATAGCCAGTGTGCATCATAGCAGCTCCGTGTTGAGCATCTTCCCCCTGGTGGTCAGTGTGTGTCATAGCAACCAGTCGGACAGTCAGACATTTAGTATATTAGCCTTGTATATATATAGACTAGATGCCCCATGTATGAAGATTCGTGCAAGAATGGGCCTTTTTTCCCCTGGTTTCTGGCATCGCTTTTGCTCCAGCCCAGAGCCACCTTTCTGCGTCCGCTCTGCCCAGAACCACCTTTCTACCTTCCCACGTGGCCCAGAGACCCAGAGCAGCTGGGGTGGTGTGGAATATCTGCATTGTTGCCATGGCGACAATGCCAGCATCCAACCCCTGTCCACTCAGAGCCTGTGTATGCAAATCAACCTGCCATCTTTGTTGAATTAATTTTCATAATCACTCCTGATTGGCTGGTGGATATAGAGAAGGTATAATCAATTTGAATCTTTCTCTTTTATTAGTGTAGACTAGATGCCCATTGTATAAAATTTGTGCACTGGGTTGAGTGTTTCCCTCAGCCCAGCCTGAACCCTCTCCAATCTAGGACCCTTTGGGGGATCTCCAACTACCAGTTTAGATCCGATCCCTGCCTGCCAGATTGATCACCCCCTATCCACTTCCTTGCCAGTCTGATCAATGCTTAACACTTCCCTGCCAGCCCCATTGCCCCCAACTGTCCTCCCCTGCTGGCCTGGTCACCCCTAACTACCCTCCCCTACAGGATTGGTCCTCCCACAACTACCTTCCCCTGCTGGCCTGATCCCCCACAATTACCCTCCCCTGCCTGCCATCTTGCAGCAGCCATCTTGTGCCAGGGTGTGAGGGTATATTTGCATATTAACGCTTTATTATATAGGATAACTTTAAAAGTAAATTACTTTATCTTTACTATTAAAAAAATCATGAATCAATGTGGTGATTTGCACTCAGACCAGTTACTAGTTTAATCTGCCTAAAATTGCTGTGTACAGTAGTCAGTAAAAATATTTCTAGAATATTATCTGATTCTCTGTAGTCTTCCCAAATACAACTCCAAGAAACCACTTAATTAGCAGTATAGATACAATAAAAATTATTTTTTAAAGTAAAATTATCAGATATTTTTTATTCTACCCATAATAATAAAATATTAGAACAACTTGAGTGGGTGAATAAACAAACTAATCTACATCACTAGAGTAGAACACCGTGTAGTTATTTTAATTAGTATGTGGATTATGAGGTCTATAGGGATGTATACAGAAATACCCAAAAGAATACATGAAATTAAATATAAACAACAGACATCAATCTAAACATATTGGTGAATGTTTCTGAAAGAATAGCATGTTTCTTTTGAATGGGACAGATAGATAAAGACATAGTTCTATATTTTTAGGATTTTTTTCTAACTCCTTTTTATCTAATTGTAGAATAAGAGAAATGTTTTTGTAAATGCCTTTTGATACTTCTAGCACATATGGGAAACTAGTTAAGAGGAAACCAACTACAAACATCTAGAAAAGGAGGCTGTAATGTGTTATCCATCTAAGCTGGAGATATAAGGAGCTATAGAATTGAAGTAAGAAAATCCTGCTTCTATGGCTACCTTGAAGGATACATGCACACAGCAAGAATATATAACCTTCGGTTTGTAAGGTCTTGTGGGAAGATGATGAGGCAAAAGAATTATTTCCCTTTTCTTCTTCTCTGGTACCAGCCTCTGGCTATGTCATTTAAAGGACAGGCATCATCACACTCATCCACTGACTATCTTGCTGGCTACCTCTAGCTTTCACATTCCTCATTGCATTGACCATGTAGCAATCATAAAATATTTGTTGAGAGCAACTTACTGCAAGAAAATTATCAAATTTTTCTTTAGTGTAAGTTGTATTATAAAATAGAATCATATATCTTCTCTAATGAGCTTTGTCTTAATAAGCAAATGAGAACTTTGAAAAATTATACTTTAACTAGAGGCCTGGTGCACATAATTTGTACACCAGTGGGGGTTCCCTCAGCTCAGCCTGTATACTCTCCAACTGGGGACCCACTCAGGGATGTCTGACTGCCAGTTTAGGCCTGATCCCCAAACCCTAAACTGGCAATCAGACATCCCTCTCACAATCTGGGACTGCTGGCTCCTAAGTGCTCACCTGCCTGCCTGCCTAATCTCCCCTAACCACTCTGCCTGCCCTCCTGATTGTCCCTTACCCCTCTGCCCACTTGACTGATAGCCCTGAACCTCTCTGACTGCCTGCCTGCCTGATCTCTCATAACTGCCTCTGCCTATTTGCCTGATTGCTCCTAACCACCTCTGCCTGCCTCCCTGGTCACACCCAACTGCCCTCTCCTGCCAGCCTGGCCGCCCCCAATGGCCTTCCCCTGCCAGCCTGATTACCCTTAACTTCCTCTGCCTTGGCTCCAGCCACCATGACTTTGTCCAGAAGGAATTTGGACATCCAGAAGATGGCCGGTCAACCCTGTCTAATTAGGATAGGATTGCTTAACTGGGGCAGGGGTGGGAGGAGCCTTTTTCAGCAGGAGGAGATGCTCTTGGCAGAAAAAAATACAAAATCCCTATATCTGGACTCATAGCCAGCCATATGCACTATACTGCCAAACCAGTCATCAAAAAATTTGAACCACTTTCTTACACCTTACACCAAACAGCTGTTGCCCTTAAAACCCATCCTTCTGCCTTCACAGTTCACCTAGATTATGTTCTGATTGGTTGGTTTCTATTCCAGTCAGCATCAAAAGGTCCACCTCCTAGGCAGCCATTGGCTTCTTGCAGTTCACCCAGATTTGGTTCTAATTGGTTGGTTTCTATGCTAATCAGCATCTCCGGGCCTATCTCTGGACCTGTCTCCGGGCCTGATCTGCAGCTGCCATGGAAGCTTCGGATTAGGCCCTGCTTTGTCTCTCTGTGCCTGATTCACAGCCTCTGCAGCAGCTACAGATCAGGCCCTAACTCTCTCTCTCTGAGCCTCCTCTCTCCGGGTCTGATCTGCAGCCACTGAGGAAGCAGTAAAGTCTTTAGGCCTCCAGTCTGCCCCGGGCTGGAGGCTAATGACCTTACCACGCCTACTTTGCCCCTCTCACCCCTCTGATACTCTGCCTGCCTGCCTGCCTGCCACCAGCCTTACTGTGATAGTAGACTGTAAGTCACAAGAGGTACTCCATGCACTTCCTGGTGACTAGTCATCTGTCTGGTCATTTAGGTCATGACAGCCCCTGTCCTTTTATAATGGAGATATTTATTGGCTGTACCTACCAATACATTACTAAATAAAAGATGTTTCCTGTGTTAGTTTTCATATTATAACTTTTCCAAATTTAAAATGTTTACATATCGTATTCATGAGTTTATAAAACGTAATTAAGAGTTCAAACTGTATAATAATAAGAACTTGGTTTTGAACCCTGGTTTTAACATCTATTCTAGTTGTATGATCCAAGCCAAGTTACTTAACTCACACAGACTTCAATTTCCATATCTGTATAATGGGATAATATTTGTTCTTCTGTGAATTGTTGTCAAGATTAGATACAATAATCTCTAAAAAGAATTTAGCATAATGCTAGGCCTTTGGTATAGACCCAATAAGTATTAGCTATTAAAATGAGAGACAGAAGGAGGAGGGATAGATTTGAATTATTAGTCTTAAATCTCAGTGTAAATTATTGGTTTTATTAGAGACCCTCCAACAAATATCAGCTTTAACACAGAAAAAAAGAAAATAACTTAAATATACCTGTTGTTTTTCTGTGTTCTTATCTCAGGATCATAATCACCCACATTATGATAGTATATGTGCTGGGAACATTCATTTTTGTTTTTATCCAGATTTATTGAGGTATAATTGACAAATGAAAATTTTATAATCTCAAGTTGTATGAATTGGTGCTTTAATATATGTACTAGTATACATTGTGAAATAATCAGGCTAATTAAGTTATCTATCATCTCAAATTGTTATCATTTTCTTTTCTTTGTTTTTGTGTGAGAACACTTAAGATCTATACTTGTATCAAATTCCAAGCATAAAATACAGTATTCTTTTTTTTTTTAAATATATTTTTATTGATATTTTACAGAGAGGGAGAGAGATAGAGAGCCAGAAACGTCGATGAGAGAGAAACATCGACCAGGTGCCTCTTGCACACCCCCTACTGGGGATGTGCCCGCAACCAATGTACATGCCCTTGGCCGGAATCGAACCCGGGACCTTTCAGTCCGCAGACCGAAGCTCTACCACTGAGCCAAACCGACCTCGGCAAAATACAGTATTCTTAACTATAGTCACCCTGCCTGCATTAGGTCCCCAGAACTTACACATCCTACATAACAAACTTTTTACCATTGAATCAACATCGCTCCATTTTTTTTTCTTGCCTGTCCCTTGGCAACCACCATTCCATTCTCTGCTTTTGTGGTCTGCTAATTTGCATGAAATACAACCGTCCTATTTTAAGTGTACAAATCAATGGTTTTTAGTAAATTATAGAATTATGCAGTCATCATCTCAAATCAATTTTATGACATATCCATCACCCCAGAAAGGTCTCTTATACCCACTTGCAGTCAAGGGAGCCTTTGCTTTTATGGTATATTTTTGGAATAGTTTTTATATTATACACTACCTTACTCTGTACTTTGATTAGGTACATGAATGGATAAGGCCCAGGTTGGAGTTGAGAAATATTTTATATGGGAGCAATTGGTAGAGCTGGTTCAGATGTTCCTCTATAATGCCTTCCTAGAGCAGTGAGCATGAAAATATCAGCAAACTATGAGAAGTAGAACTGGACAGCCCCTTGGAAGTCAACAAAGAAAATAATGGCAATTGAATTTAAAGATAAATGAGGATAGGCGATGCAGGAAGTGAAAACATATTAGGCTCTGTTTATTTGAAGGTCATATAATTGTGCCTGGGGGGGAAAATTTAGGGCAGGGATAGGACTAAGGAAAGTGTGTACATAGAAAAGAGGTGTTATTGGTTAAGAAACCACAGATAAGAGATTGCAACCTAAAAAGTGGGGTAGTAGGAGAGGCTGTGATCAGAACCAACAGGCAAATTTCCTTTGAGGACAAAGTAAACCAAAATGAATGTTAGGTTTATTCCTCTTAATTGGTATCACCTGTCACAAAGCTAATAAATGGCAGAACCAAGTATTGTTCAAAATTGCTGGTTCTAAAATGAACATGAAACCAATATTTTTTAAAATGAGTAGTTTCAAAGACAAACATCAATTTAAGCTTAGATCATGTAACTCGTTTAATTATATGAGTGAAATCCATAGGCAGTAAACAAAACAAATACTGTATTCCTCTAGTTCTTTTTTCTAAGCCATACTTATAGGAGGGAAAAACAAATAGAAAGGCTGCCTGGTGAAAAGCAGAGAAGTCTGGGTTTGTTTGTGTTTTCCCTTCTACAATTTCTGGAAGCACATTGTTAAACCTTGTGAAGCCAGAAGGGTATATTCAAATTCACTAAGGGGTGCATTTTCGGTTATTATCCACATGGTTTTCTTCTCAGTTAGAGCTGAGAGCCTGTCTTTCCTCCCCTCTTGACTGGAGGGATCATTTTTTGTTTGTTTTGTTATGTTTTAATTTTGTTTTTGTTTGTTTGTTTTAAAAGCAGTGCTTGAGTTGGGAAAAAAAAGTGGAGTTTGTCCCTTAGATGTTTCTCTGGAGATTTCGTTCTGGCACCGGAACAAAAGCGCATCACTGTGTGGCGCTTTTTCTATGCTGGTCTCCTGCCCAGGCGCCTGCTCCTCTATCATTTCCTTCCCTTTCATCCTTGCCTATTCATCATCTCTCATCGGTATTTGCCCATGCCTCCATTTGCTACAGGACTAGCTTGGCTGAGCAAATGGACACTGGAGTGGAGGGAGCAGTGCCCTTGAGGGTGGGAAGATAAGTGGCAGAACGATTCCCAAAATTTAGGGTGTGGGCAGGGAACTAAGGAAGAATTGCTTTATTTCTCTCTCCTTGTCTGCTCTGGCCTCCTTAAAATCTAAGCATATAAGTCAAGGATTTTAATGTCTTAGGGTAAGGACACGAAGTTTCTGGGCTATTGCAATGATCCTGAGGGTGGAAGGTGATGGTGGATTGCACCCGGGTGGTTGCAGTGAATGTGAAAATAAGTGGTTGGGTTCTGCATGTGTTTTGAAGGAAAAGGCAGAGTTTTCTGAAAAATTGGAGGAAGGGTAGGAGAGAAAGAGAAGATACATAGACCATAGCAGGTGGACTTGCTGTGAGCTACTTTGGGAGGAGTGTAGGAGCTAGAGGCTAAGAATGGGGATCTGCGAAGCCTATCATGGGACATCGGGAGTTGGAGGTGTCAAGAGGAGAGCTTCTGTTCGTTGGTTTTGACTGTTCCCATTACCATGTATTTGTTTACTTCAGCTAGAGACTTACCTACATTTGCAAATATAAAAGTACAGTGCCAGGCTGACTACAAACACTTCCTCAAAGGGGAAGTGAACATGAGTCCACAGCACGGCACACCGAACCTGGCACAAGCGTTCAGAATCTGTACTTTGTGGAGAAGTCAGTCCTTCAGGGACACGACCAGGCCAGCCTTTTTGGGCGCCTCAGTAGGAACACAATCTCCATGAATTAGATCCTCTCCTGCTTGAATCCCTTGGGCCAGTTGATCTGGTTGTTGCCAGTACCCAGGCCAATCCCGATGTGCTTGTCGCTGAAGAAAAATAAGATAGTCCATGGATCGTATAACTCATACATTTTATTGAAGTTAGGTATTAATGTAGTTCCCACAAGATGAATAACTGCCAAATGCTTAAGCTCCTCTGCTGTGCTGTCCAGAACCTCGTCCACTTTCTTGCACTTGTGTCCCAGTCGTGCCCAAACCAAATGTCAACCACTAGGTCTTCTGAAAGGACCGTCTCATCCACCTTGTGCAAGTGCGGGTAGGCCACATTGGAGACTCAACTGGCCTCTCCGCTAACACACGGCCTACCGATTAGTGGCTGCCCCAGCGTAGCAGGGCTTTTGTTTTTACTTGGAGTTCAGGAAAATAGGCTTGGGTTAGACATGTGATTTGGGGGGTCATTAGCACAACTGAGGTATTTAAACCACCAGATTAAATGAGATTCTTTAGGAGGGACATGTAGATTTTTTTAAAAGGAGAGTTCCAAGGACTGAAACCTGAAGCTAGTCAACACTAGAGGATGGGGATGCAGGAGGACCAGCAAAAAGCAACCCAAGTGGATTGTTCACTCAGGATATACAGTCCTTGTCTCAATTGTATCGTGGTACTAATTAGAGTATATTAATATGAATATTAACTCACTAACTGCTTTATTTTTTCTTTATATCTCCAAAATACAACACCCCTATAAACAACATGCACACACCTACATATGAATATGTGTGTGTTCTAATTAAATGATATTAAAGAATTTAAATAAATAGAAACTAAAATGTATATTTTTACCAGTGGAAAACTATTATGAAGCCCATTTCAATTTTCATGCTCCATGATTTGCTATATTATTTACACCCTAAAAAATATTTTTTGTCCAAGCAGATATGTTGTACTTTTTCTGGTTTTATCTGACTGATACTTAATTCAAGTGTTTGGATTCAGTTTAAATTCCAGACCACTATAAAACAGAGTTTTGCTATATTCCTTTTATCTCAATAATTAAATTGTACTCATAACTTTCCATTTAAGAAGCTATAACTGTGAAAATATATGACATGTATAAGAGTAAGGCACTGAATAGGTAGATGAAATTTATGTCTACTTAAACTTATTTTGTGGTGGCGATATTTTTTTCCATACCATACTATTTCACCCTGGATACCAACATTGGCTTTTATTGTGGGAAATGAATCTTTCAGCCTCACTAGGTAAGGTGCTCATCTTTATGGGACTAAAGTGGGAGAAGCGATGCCTGCTGCCTAACTCCACTTCAACAGACCAACTTAGGAGCAAGGGCAGGGTTATGCTGATGTCCCAGGACAGGGACTGAAGAATGTATTGGAGGGGAGGAAAGGAAGTGGGTGGGAGGTATATTGGGAGGGAAAGGAGGAAGAGCTGGTGCAAAAAGTTAGGGGAGGCAATGTTGGTAATGGGAAAGGAACCGAAGCATCTTGTGCTAAATGTAAAAATGGAGTACAAAAGTAGCTTTCTAAAAGGTTTATGAAAATTAAAATTAGTTCAGGATAAGGGCAAGATTACTTAACTTTTATCAGAATTATTGTATAGCAAATCAAGGGTTCGGAGGGGATACAGGTCAAAACAATGACAGCAGGTGTCTCTGCCAGTGCTCTCCTCTCCACCTGCATGGTGATTTCCCTTTGTTATAAATGTTACAACCTACTGGGCAGAACCTCCTGGCATTTCCAGAAAATCTACGCTTAATAAAAGCAAAACTCCCCCAGATCCTGTCCTCATCTCCAAGTCAATCTTATGTCTGCTAAAATTTGAGCACCGCTGAACTAGGATAGATGAAATGAACACGTGAGAAATAAATCTTGAAAATGTACATGCTCCATTCAAATGGAGAGGAGACACTAAGGGAATTTGCAGAGTAAGAAATACATAGAAAAAATAATGTGCAGGAGTGACTGTATGAGAGGCCAGAAATGACAACCTCAACTGGAGGACAGTTATGTAAAGGGGAAAATGGAAGAGCACACTCAACCTTGAGAAGGCTAGCTTTCCAAGCAAGAGCTAAACCGTGGGAGGCCTGTAATTACCCATAAGATGACACCAGAGAGCAAAGTGTAATGCCAGAGGAGCGGATCAGTGGAAAGGGATCATGGAGCAGCCACTACCCACAGCCTTCTAGGTCAGGTGAGTAGTAAGTCTTGACTCTCTGTTGTCAGAGCGGCTGGGCATGGAACATCATATCATCCCCACCCCGGCGTCCCATCAATATATTTATATCATCATTATTTTTACAAAAATAGCATCCGGTTATTTGATTTACAAAAGAGCATGGTGGGTTGAGCTTTGTACCAAATCTGAGTACAGATGATTTTTGTTAAGGGCCTTAGCACACTCCTGCCTAAGATTGGAAGAGCCAGAAAGAGACATAAATAATTGAAAGGGACATAGTTTCCTTTCTCTTCCTCACATTGTTATTTGTTTAGGGCTTTAATTGGCATTAAAATATCCTATATAGCTGAAACTGGTTTGGCTCAGTGGATAGAGAGTCAGCCTGTGGACTGAAAGTTCCCGGGTTCGATTCCGGTCAAGGGCATGTACCTTGGTTGCGGGCACATCAGCAGGAGGCAGCTGATCGATGATTCTCTCTCATTAATGTTTCTAACTCTCTATCCCTCTTCCTTCCTCTCTGTAAAAAATCAATAAAATATATTTAAAAAATAAAAATAAAAATACCCTATATAATAAGAGAGGAATATGGTAATTATCCACTACACCATGAGGCATAATGACCAACCATGTAATGACCTGATCATGGATCTGTAGGACAGTGGGACAATAAACTACAAGTGGGGGGTGGAGAGCTACAGGAGGGGGCAGGACAGCAAGCTAACAGGGGGAAGTGGAAGAAAGGGGTGGGAGGAACTATAAGAGGGTGGGGCATCGGGCAGAGAGCTACAAGAGGGTGGCAGAGAGCTACTAGTGCATGGATGCATGCTCAGGGCTACTACTATATGTTTAGTAGGTAAGGTCTATTTCTTTTTTAAGCTTATGCTTCTGAAATTTCAAGACATATGCCAAATTGAGAGAAAATTCTCCTGTCACAGATTAGCAAAGTGTTTTCTTCATAAACCTATGCCCTTCATTGACTTCTTGCCCCGTCATAAGAATAGTCCAAGCAAGCAAGGACATTCCTTTTCATTAGCATGCATGCAAGAAAAATTAAATAAGTAGCATGATGGCTATTATATGTTTGCAAAAGAATATCATTTCCCTGACGAAATGGATACTTTCTTCTGAAAATCATTAGTGTTTAAAGGAAAAGGGGGAGAATGATTCCTAGATGTAAATTTTTCTTATTGGGTTCTAATATTTCAAAATAAGAAATGGCATGATGAGAATTTTAATAAAGTAACTGGTAAATATAGAGAAAGCATTCAATAAGTACCCAACATAGAAGCCAGGTATAGTGAAAAGCGCTTTGACAGTTGGATACAAAGGGATGTAAGCATGCTTTGCACCAACCATGTGACTGCGACAACCATGACTTCTCTCTTTTTCCCCTTTGCCTAGTGCTTTGCTATTTTCTTCCTTTCCCTGTGGGAATGCCTCCTTTATCTTTCCTAATGAAATTGGCCAAAGACTTTTCCCTCCATGGAATTCCTATCCCTTAGCATAACATGTTTGACCAATTCCTAGATGATGGTTTTACAAGGCAGAAATCAATTTTAGATGTTTTTATAACAAATGAAAAACCACAGGAACTAAAAGGGTGATGATAAAATAGCTTAATGTAATTTTTTGCTGTAAATGCCCTTTTTCTCTACAATAAAATTCTCCATATGCCCACTTGGCATTAAATTATTTTTCTCAGCTATTAATATGCACTCCCTTTGTCCCAAATATCAGGGGGGGGGGAAGATATAGGTAGTAGTTACTGGCTGCTTGCTCTGTGTCAAGCACTCTGTTAGGCACTTCCCATGAATGACCACCAACCCAGCCCACCTCTTATAAGTAATTGTTTGGATAATTATGCCCACCTCCCTCATGAGGAAGCAGAAGGTTGCTCAAGGTCACCCAGCTAGAAAGTACCAGAGCCGGGATTTATATTCAGTCTTTTTCCTCTGTGCTGTGTGATCTCAAATTTATTAATAATTAATACTAATACTAAGTTATTTTGATTGTTAATATTTCATATGTGTAACCATAAAGAATGTCCCTAGTAGGTGAGTAAGAACAAGATTTATTGTACCTAGTCTTAAAAAATACCTTGTTCATTTTACTTTTTAAAAAACAATAACTCTTCATAGGAGACTGTAAAAATCTCTTAGAATAGTTCTTATCTGTTCAATAGGAAGTAATGACTTATGGACTTACGTTTATGATTTGCCATCTGATATTAAGGGCTGCAAATTCTTTCTGCTTTGTGTATAACTTGTCTTTCTCTTTGTTGTTGTAGTACTGGCTACCAGTTTATTTACTATTCACCTGAAAACACAGCCAAAGCAAAGGAAGTTCTCAGCAACATCAATCAACTACAACCTCTGATAGCAACCCATGCCGACCTACTGCTTAATTCTGCAAGCCAGCATTCTCCAGACAGCTTGAAGAATTCTTTAAAGATGCTTTCAGAAAAAGTAAGATCCAAATCATTCCTACAGTGGGGAAAATGAAATACCTCAAACCACATGGGTGTTGCTTTATGCATACATTGCCTTCCCTAGCAACTGGAAATGTAAAATAGACTAAGTTAAAAAGTAAGCTTCAAAGTATTGCCACAGGATCAAACTGAATTGGCCTCATTCTCTTTTTAAATCTTACTGAGCACTGTTTTTTTTTTCCTGATAGGAAATGAAACCTGTTATTGGTTGGTATATATATATATTTCTTTTCCTTGACATCCTTCATTTTCTTTGGTTCATGGCCTTCTCAAATGAATTAAATTAGATTTTGAAAATTATTTTCCTCTGGTGATCACCTAAATTATATGCATATGAAGGTATACATTTAAATGGGAATTCACTTCATTTGAAAACAAGACTGGGATGTGAATTGTTATCAGTGACATGGGGGTAATTTCTCTGCCTGATTCACTTTCAACATTATTTCCTGGGAAAAGGTTCTAAAATTTTCCAAAGATATTAGTTATTGTTTGAAATGTTAGTGGGACCTTAGCCTTAGTTTTCCTAAGGGTGACTTGCACCTTATATGCAGAGAGGACAGGTAGCCTGGCAAAGATAGATACTACATCAATTCCATAACTAATCAGGGCAACCGAATGACACAGAGAGAACCAATGTAGAAAACAACAAATTGTGGTTTGATTTTAAATATAAAATGAGATAACCTGATGTCCAATTCCAATGCAATTATCCTTAACCTCTGCATTCTGAGGACACCTTGCAATTTATTATGAGATCCTTTCAGTAAATATGTCTTTGAGGAAACTGACCAAAGAAAGTTCTCATAGTGTTATCCTATATAACAAAAACCTAATATACTAAATGTCTGACCATTCCTTCAACCATTTGACCAGTTACTATGATGCACTCTGACCACCAGGTGGTAGGTTAGCTTTCTCTGGGATCTGTCCAATCGGGACTGGACATGCCTTGAGCCCTCCTGTCCAACTGACCAGCTGACCAATATCTCATGTTCCTCTTGGCCTCTAAAATATTTCTTCTAATTAATTTCCTTTCAATGTGCATGAATCCACGCACTGGGCCTCTAGTTTTAGAATAAAATAGCAGTGTAGTTTTTTGCAGCCTTAAAAAACAGATTCATAGAAACCTGGATATGATAGGTGTATATTTTTTATTCAGATATGCTAATTTATAATAATAATAACACCTTTTTACTTATTTAACATTTTTGTTTAGAGTACATTATTATAATTTTCTCATAGGATATAAGTAATATCTATTTTTATAAAAAATTACTTAATACCTGTTCAGAAAGGTCAAGTGTACTGTATAATTTATTTAAAAGTAAAAAGTCAAAGCCCAAGACTTCCAGTTGGAAATGCAGCATTCCTTCTATGTCAGATCAGGTGCCTCCACCATGACCAAGGAGAGAAAAACTGACCCAAATTTTACAAGTACTGATTTTGCCACATCTTGTGCTAGGGGCTTCATGACTGGAGCTATTTTACTTCATTTGAAGTGGTGGGTACATAATGATTGTCTAGCTCACTTCCAGAGGCAGTTTCCAGGCCGTAGCACAAGGAGAGATAAACCAAAGAGGGAGGAAACTTTCTGGTATCTTCCATGTAATATATGCATTTTGAGTTTTACATTTTTAAAATTACAAAGAAAATTTTAGACAAACTCGCCAGCAATGCTTAAGTTTTCAGATAGTCAATAAATATATCTAATCTTCAATAAATATATTATTGCCATAAAAAGGGAAGGGGGAAGAGGAAAGTGTTTCACACAATAAAATAATGTAATTTCATTTTGGTCCAGTTCCTTTTGGAATTTCTGGGTGGAGGTAAGGCTTTTTGGATTCACCTAAGCAGAAATGTTAGAAGATAGCACAGAGCAGGATTTATGTTCTTCCTGTGCCTTGGGCAGGACCTTGTCATTGCATACATTTGCATCTTGCTGCAGTGATTTGGGAGAGGGGGGGCAGGGCACGTATTTTCTCCTCCTTCAATTCAGTGTCGCTCCAACTTTTTCCCCTATAATTTTTTTTTAAATGAGTAGACATGCTTCGTCTATTAATAAATCTGTCAGCCCTTGAAACCAAGAGGATCTTTTTAGGTTTACAAGCCATGCATTTTCATTTTAAGAATGTGTCGCTGGAAGTTCAAATAATTATCCAAGTTAACAGAGTTTTGCATAGTCTATGAAGACAATTTGTAACTTACGATTTCAAATAAAGTATGATTCATTTCTGCCTAGCCATGCTGCTGGTGGTTTAGACTCCATGCCCCAAGACTGGTCCTTTATTTTTTTAATTAATTAACTAAATTTACTACACTGACTTAATGGACACTTTTGCAAGTTTGAGCAAAAAGGGTTTATTTGTTTTTGTTTTTGTTTGTTTTTAACGCAAGCTTGCAGAACTTTCCATTTCAGGATGACTTTCCTTTTTCTTATGGTGCCCGTGCTGTGGGGCAAGATGGCAGACCACTTATTTCTGCCACTCTAGGAAGGTCGTAAAGCAGTCAGAACCTTGATTTGATGCCCATGTGGGTCAGTAGTTTCAACATCAGCAAAGAAACAGGCAGTTGGGAGGGAGATAAAATCAGCTACCTCTGTGTGTTTCTTTCAAATTATGGGTCGACATTTTCTGCTTCATTATATGCTTGGTATATTCTATTGAGTAACAGGAATTTTGTATATTACATTCTTGGTTGCTGGATTTTACTGTGTTCCTTTAAATAATGTTGGAATTTGTGCTGGTGTGAAGCTAAGTTATTAGCAATCAGTAAGATCCTTTCAAGCCTTATTTTTAAGCTCCGTTAGAGCAGGAGCCAGAGCAGCCTTTAACCTGGGACTAATTGAGCTCCACCACTAGGCCACACCCTCCTGAGGGCTCTCCACAAGGCCCTGTGTATTACAGAGCCCACTCTGATGGTGGGAAGAGGAGCTCTTCCCAGCCCCTATGACCCCGGATCCTCCAGCACATGCAGATAGGTACTCAGGTAAAGATGTAAAAGCACCATTTATAGATCATCAGGGCTCTTTTTTTGTGTGCATTTCCCTCCTCTCTGGCACTCTTTTCTGTGAGTTCTAACTAAGCCCTTTGGCTTTCCCAAGCTCTAATCTCTGCTTTCTCAGTTTGAGGAGTTCATATGTGGCTTCTTCCTCCTTGTGCCATAGCCTGGACACTGCCTCTGGAAGTAAGCTAGATAATTAGAAGGATCATGCAGTTTATCTCTCTGTGTTGCTCATTTTCCAATGCCCTCCGGAATAATTAAAGCATATCAAATTAAAAAATAAATGGGATTCTTTCTTGCCATTTATATGATAACTAAAATGATAGTCACTTGTTTATTCCATTGGCTAATTCCATATTGCAGGTGGGATTAGAATTAGCTTTGAATTTTTTTCAGTGACAATAAGGTCATTTCAAATAAAAGGGAACTTTGATTAATTTGTTGAGATTTCTAGTTAAAAAGAGTCATTTTAAATGAACATATCCTAACAATTTCTCTGCCATTGATAGTCAGAAAACTAGGAAATTTATTCCCAGGAGAAAAAAAAAAACTTTTTAGTTTTATACTTGCTGATAATTCAAGTTACTTTGAAAACATATATGAAAATATGAATTGGAGAAATGTCAGTAAGGCAGAAAAACATCTCATTTTTCAGATAACATTTCTATTTTTAAAATATCAAATGGAATGGGTTGCCTTAACTTAAAATTATGCTTTTTAGTATATTATTGAACTGATACTTTAAGTGCATTGTCTTGTCTACCCTTATGATAACATTTAGACAACCTTTCTTTCTTAAGTTAAATAATGTGAGCTGAGTCAGAAAAGAAAATAGCTTATCAGAACTCCAAGGCAAGAAGCAACTCAGAGATATGATCACATTCTAGCCATGAATTTTAGCTTCCCTAGTATTCTCTCAGTTGCAAGATCAACAAAATACAGGTGTTTTGGAATTCTGTGGACTACATTAATCTCTATAAGCTTACTTATTTGACCTTAAAATATCAGGCTTTACATTGATCTGTACTAAGTAATGCTGCTCAAGAAAATTACGATTTGTTTCCAGGTCATGTGAATAGACTATTTTCTATTTTCTAACAGAATGTGATTCTACATACAGGATCTTGAGAGTTTCCAAGGAGTCAGATAAGTTTTTCAGTATAAACACAAAGTAAAAGATCAGCTATTATTGTGTTCTCTTAAGATTTTGTGTATCATATTATATTACAACCCACAATTTCTGAGTTATAAAACTATAAGAATCTACTGTATTATCTCCCATGACTTGGTGATAAATCAACCCAAATGAGATTTGAATAAATGAAGTGTGTACATGCAATGGGAAGAAAATGATTGCAATGATAAGAACCATACAAGATTTCATTGCATGTGAATAGATATTTAGCTACATGGTAATTATGTGAGTGGTATAAGACTAGAGATGCGGTAGCAGGAATTCAAAGAAGGCAAGCTGTTTTGCTCTAAAAATAAATCAAAAGACTTTATTGAAATTACCAACAGAGAAATAGTCTAGTTAAGTTGAATGGAAGTAAATTCACATTTTTAATATTTGCATTAACACTGATAGACACATTTATGTTATATGGAATATTATGTAAACAACATATTTCCCCATTTTGCTATAACTATACTGACTTATTTGAATACTGTCAAGTCAATTTTTCCAAGTGTTTTTTTTAAAATAAAAGGTGCTTTTTATTTTGATTCCTAGTTTATTATAAAAATATTTTCCAATATTTTATTCTTATATAATCTTTTCCCCCCATATTTCTTGTTTAATACCCTTTAATGTGTCTCTAGATTAAAAGAGTGTTTAAAATATCCAATAAAGTTTAGGAGTCAAGATAGTTACATGGCTAATTGTGTACACAATTAATTCTGAGGGCTGGTAGCTGTTCAAAACACTTGGGAAGTTTGAGGTTGGGAAGAAGGGGAAAGACAGAAACCTTTAGTTGCAGTGGCTGGGAGGTGGTGTGGAGTAAGAGGAAAAGCTACTGAATTTGTAAAACACGGGATCTGTCCCATTTGTGCTGCTAATATGCAGTCTGCCTTGGACAGGTCACCACACTGGTTTCTTAGTCTCTTTATCTGGTAAATGAAGAGGTCCACTTTAAAGTTCGTTTCAGTTCTACAATTTCATGATCTATTGCAAAGAAGAGCTATGACATCATCTTATTAGATTCCTGCCTTACCCATGATTTAACCGATTTTCTTTATTTGTGTGGACACAAAAGGGAGACAGAGGCAATGTAGTAACCACCAGTTAGACATGGCAGTGTTGACTGTACCCTGAGAAAGCACCAAGAAACAGGTACCCAGACTTACAGAAGTCAGCAATGTAGTCAAGAGTCACATTAAATGACAATTATATCAACTGTTATTGAGAACAATGCTATGACTTAAAGGACCCCTTCCTAAGAGATTACAAAGGATAAATATGATAATATAGGTCAGTGCAGGAGTGACTTCTCCACTCTTTGAACAGATTGTGGGCCCATGTGCATGCTAAGTGTACTATGACACAGAAAATCAATCACTGCCCCCTCCAATAGATTACGGGGTGAAGCTATTAAACATTTCATCGGGAAATTGAAAAGTGCAGCTGTTAAGTTCTTTATCGCTGGGAAGCTGTCATTATTCCAGTACTCACTAGGTTATTTACCATCAGCCTACAAAACCCTCCGTGGTAGGTTTTACAGTAACATCGCTAGCATCGAGCACTACTGAAACCATTTGGTGGGGGAGACAGTTAGGGGGCGATGATAAGGAATAAAAGCCAAATGTTTTCATGAGAAGACTGCTTATGTCATCTCTACTGTTGAAATTTGTAAAAAGCAAGTCCCCTTACTCTAAAAGACACATCTTTCTTTAGCCATTAACATTGTTTAAAATGTAGACTATCCATAGTCTGATGACATTTTCCTTTAAGGTCTATTTGTAATTACTTAAAAGGTAGATGGTCTTCGAATGATGATTCCCAGTGAAATCCATTTCCGAAGATAGGATGTGGAACTAAAAGTGAGGGGATGAGGAGGCAGATGGTGTTTATAGCATACACTGAACCTCCACATTGACTTTTAGAACCATAGGACTCAAGGCCTTGGCAACATCCCCAAACCAAACGATGTCCCATTGATTGGTGTAAATCATTTTCTCTCAAGTGCCAACAAGTGTGCAATTGACCTTTTCATAGCTCTATGCTGAGATGACTACCATGGTATTTCTAATCCTTATCAATTTCTTTCCAGACAGAGCTTTTTGTTCATGCTTTTAAGGATCAGCTGGTCAGAAGCGCTCTGTTAGCACTTTACACTGCCAGGCCAGGAGGCATCCTCAAAAAGCCACCCTCGCCCAAGAGCAGCACGGAGGAGAGCAGTCCCCAGGATCTACCCCCGCCAATGAGAAGGCAGGACTCTATACCCCATCATTCAGACTATGATGAAGAAGAGTGGGTAAGTCTCTTGCACATCACTTCCTTCTCAATGTTCAGTCCTGGGAAATTAAGTCAGCATAATCTGCTTTTTATCCAAACAAAGTAGAAAGCAGTCACGATACAGATTGTGGGTGAATGTCTCATTTTTACTTCAGGGCAAATTATAAATGGAAGTTTTATTCCCCGATCACATTTATTGGACATAAAAATGTATTTGATGTCAAATAAATCACATATACACAACCAAGAATATGTCATCAAAGCAAAGATGCCATAATTGCTAGATTCGATAATACCTTTCCTTATTTATTGCCAAGGTAATATAAACCATTACAATTGTGCTTTAGAAAAAGAGTCTGCAATTATCTATAATGCACTACTCAGATACAAGTATTTTCATTGTTGTAACCCAGTGTTTCAGTAGGGGACAGGGAGGAAGCAGTCGATCAATGTTTCTCTCTTGCAGAGATGTTTCTCTTTTCCCCCATTTCCTACCTCTAACTCTCTAAAAAAATCAATAAAAACATACTATTTTTAAAAAAAGGTAAAATCTAAGTAAACAAAAGAAGCCAGTGTGGATGAGAACTCTAGTTGGGCAGATAAGATAAAAGAAACATGAAGGTGCTTGGTGAGGGAGACCAGTGTGTTATTCCTGAATCAATACCTATTAATTTCCTAAGACCCTTCCAAATTATATGCCTACACAGAAGGAAGCTCTTTGCTGTAGCATATGTTTAACCAAAAAAAGAGTTTGCCAGCTGTGTTAGATGTTAAACAGTTAATAATTACTAGTATTCCTGCAACCTAAAATGTAAAAATGTTCAGGAAGTAAATTATTGGAAAGGCCCAGATTTCTAAAAAAAAAAAATGCTGTCTCAAGTGCTGTGAAGTGATGGCTGCTCTTTCTTCTGATAAAATTTCTATCACAGGAAAAACAGAGCTGGTTCCAAGAGGTAAATGCTGAATAAGTATCTGTTGTTGCTGATTAAGATTGCATTCCTTCCACGGAAGCATTTTCAAAAGAGCAAATCTAATATTTCGTCTTTTACCTCACCTTTTCCTTCAATTTATTGAGAGCTCCAAGGCACTCACCCCTCTTAACCTCTCTGAAGTTCGATTTTCTCCACTGCAAGCACCTGTTTGGCTTAGGATGGTCATGAGATAAACGATTTACCTGTGTGATAGCACTCCATTACCTGGAGAGGCCCAGGCTAAGGCATTGGATGACTGTAGAATTTTTTCTATATATATTTTTTAGGATATTTAACTTAAATAATCTGATTATGAGGATCAGTACAATTTCTTGTGATAAAAAAGAAAGCTGCATATTATAAATTGCTCTACCAAAAAAATGTATATCATGAATTTTAAGAGTTTGGGTAGATATAGAAAAGAACTTAAGCTTTTCATAAATAATTACCATTTTATGTAAACTAAAGTGAGAATTTTAGAATTTGGAGGATTGTTGGTTTTATAATTTTTACCTCACTGTGTTATGCTAATCTTCCCTCATATCTCACCTTCCTCCTGCTACACACACACACACAAAAATGTCCCTCTTCTGCCTCCCTCCTTATATCCTTTACTTCACATAATTTTGGGGACTTTCTAAATCGTAGCTGTTTCAGATTGGAAGGTAAGTATTAGGTTCTCAGAGTTTAGTGGTAGATGAAAACATGTTAACAAATAGTGGCAAAGGTTATGACAAAGGTTGGAGAGATACCGATAGTAGAAGGTGGGCTCCATTAATGTGACTTCAACTCCACATTTGATATGCAGAACCTTCTATGACAGGCAAAGATGGAAGGAGTGGGAAACATATGGTGAGGTGAACAGGTGTCCAGTGAACTATTCAGTTCAGTGGGGTAACTGAGGAACTGTTCTGAGGGCAGTGAGAAAAGGAACTTTTAGGGCCTTCTCCTTGGCTGGTAGGTGGTCATCTGCAAGTCCTCATGATGTTCTTTTTGGGTGCTACTCTGTCTCCAAATTCCTCTTTTCATCAGGACTCCATCTCTGGATCCCATTGTTATTAGAAAGTATATAAAACTTTGTCTAAATTTACCATAATTACAAGGGAAATATTTCCCATTAAGAGAAGTTATTTCTAACTCTCTAATTCCAAAATAATTCTACTCTATTTACAGCAATAACAGAATTTGGTGGTTAGATAGATTCTTATTGTTAACCACTCTCTATTTTAAAAATTGCTTTGTCAAGGCATGAAAATCCTTTGAAGAAACAGAAAAAAAGTTTCACCAAAGCTATAACCATTTAACATTATTCCCAAAGCTTTAACTAACTTTGAAAAGTTTTATAAATTTAAAGAAAATATAGCCAATTGAAAATGCCTTTGGAGATTATGCTAGTAAATGAATTGGAAACAAATCTGTGTACCACTTTTCTAGCTAATTAGGTATTAGAAAAGTTTCAGCGCTGATTACAAGTCTAGTCAACTTCCTGAATTAACTCAACGTTTTAAATAAATTTAATTGGGCTTCTATGATATCATATGAAAGTATCCTCTGATCACTTACATTGGTTTAGGTTTAGACATAAGATCACAGTAGCTCCATTTTAAAAAATCTACTTGTTCTATTTAATTTCCTGTAGTGAGTGTGGTTTTAACAGTTGTCTAACATGAGCAACTGCATGGAGCTTCTTACAATAAATATTTTGAAAGTGAATGCATGTTAGTAAATAACTTCTGAATACTCTGCTGACGCATGCAGAATATTTCTTTTTGAGGTCATGAAAATGAATCTTTATTAATTCTAAATCAGTGTGAGCCTGCCTCTATTCAACTTGTTTTGTTAGCAAAATTGGTGACATGAATCTAGATAATAATTATCTAGTCAGTGTGGAAGAGATTGAAACTAAAATGATCACTGACCAAAAAAGTCTGTTATTTGCATAACTTTACTTATTAATTATTAAGTGATTTGAAGGTTGATTTCCTGAAAAGTTGGAAAACAATTAAATTCCAAAGGAATATTGAGATTTTATGACAATCTGTGCAAATAGGCTAATATAGCATTCTTCATCTTTGAGCTGGTAAAGATGACATACTGCTTCTCTTCCTCTCCATTTCTACAACAGATGCTTCCAACAGCTGGGATTCCAAGATTAGTTTGTCCAAAATATGAAAGCATGTCATCCAACCAAAGGATTAAGTTGACCCAGTTTTGAAGTTTCCAGTAATTATACTATTCTCTGAAACACTGTGATTTAATGTCAACATTAGTACATTGATGTGTTTAGGCTGAAGTCTGACTACCTTCATTTAAAAAATTGTTTTAAAAAACGGTTAAAAAAAGAAACTTCTGAACCTTTATATTCTGATACATTCTAGTAAAGAGAAGAATAGGAAAACTATTATTATTTATCCCAAACCTAATTTTCAGCTAAACTACATTTCTGTATCAGACATTTCAGCATTCAAATTACCTAATTAATTCACTTCTTCATGTTGTAAATGTAAATCAAATTTTAAATTTTAGTTGCATTCTTAAGTTAGGAGACCATTTGCTATGCCTTATTAAAGTAAAATGTGTTTATGTCACATGAACACAATAAATGATCCACATCAATCCATAATAACTTTTTAAGAATTTTATAGATCATAGAAACAATAGCACAGATGCACAGTGATATTTATGTCAGGCATCCTGATAATAAACTCCATTTATATCCTGAAAAAAAGTGTGATTTCTCCGTAACTCAATATTCGTAAAGATTGCATTTTGGAATAAGATTTACACTAATTTCTAATATGTTTGTTATCAACATCTCACAGTTCATTTGGTATTACACCTTTCCCTAATGATGTCTAGAGCAAATATGAATGCCTAATCATAACAGAAGTATTAATAGAGCAGTTTATATTATCATAACTGGTATCAATGATCACAGATAGTTTCAAAATATTACTAACTGTTGAGGACAAACATATTTTTGCCAGATAGTTCTATAAGCAATCTTCAGTGATTTGTATTCTCAGCATCTCTTGCATGCATCTGTCTTCATCTTAGACTTTACCTCTAGGGAAAATCATTCAGGCCATGCATAACGCAGGGATACCTATGCAAATTGATTTCCAAAAGAGAATCTGTTCAGTTTTCTAACTAGCTAGAATTATGCTTTGTGAAACCATTGACCTGATCTTAATAAGAAGGAAATCAATCATTCTCAATTTTTAAAGGTGATTAATTTTTATGGACAACTAGATACCAACCTATGATTTAAACTTTTCTCAAGCAACACCTTATAATTTAGTAATCAAAATGAATAAAATATTCACTAAAATATGATAAATTATTTCCAAATTTTATGTAATAGGTAGACAGACAGATATATAGTGTGTGTATATTCATTTAACTCCAAAACACTTTGTATAAAAAGCATTATTCTTACATCCCATGATCACTCAGCCTTGTGAACACTGAATTATAACCAAACTGTTTCTTCCTTGTGTTCTTGAACTTTATAAGCTCTTAAAGGACAAAGACAGTGTCATGTTCACTGTTGTATCGCTGCAGTGAACAGAACACCTGCACATAAAAAGGTGCTGGATACTCATTTGTAGAGTAAAGGAATGACTTTGAAATTTGCCCTCAAAATACTGTTCTTGTTTACCTTTTTATTTTGAAACACAGACTATGTCTATTTAATATAACTGCACTATGCCAGGCACCTCCCCCCATCACTCCCACATGCACACTGGAATTCATGAATTATTTTAAGGATTTTGTTTCTCTCTTCCAGTCAAAATACCCAGCTATATCCTCTCTCCTTAGTGCATTTTTCATTTCAGAATTAACTTTGAGGTGACTATTCAAGTTACTTTAAATTACCACCAAATATGGAAAGTGATAAAATTCAGGATGGACACAGACTATCAGAGATGACCAAAGCTAAGAACATGGTGAGTTAGGGCCTCCAGAAGCTTCCAGAAACACAGTGGTGGCCATTTTTACTTCTTTTGATTATCACATGGCAATAACAACACAGAAATGATGTTCTATTTTTCCCAACAAATATGAGCAGAAGCAGCTATTTTCCCCTTGTCCCAGGTTTTTAATTTTTATTCCCTAAGTCACACAAAGTAGGATTGTTGGGTTTTGTTAACCTTGTATGAAGATGGGACATAGAAAACAAAACATCTGCTCTCCCCATCAGAAAGGGCAGGAAAGACAGGGAGAATTAGACCAATTTCTGATATGGCAACTGAATGGGCTCTATCATCTGTTTTTTTGATGGATGGGAACATTCCTGAACTTCTCCAGTCCATTTCACCCAGGAGAAATGAGCTTTGAATACTTATTTTATATTAAAGTCCACAAAAGGTGATTAAGCAAAGTTCATGACTGTCCATTAAAATGCACAAATGTTCTATTAAAGAAGAGAAGCCCCAAATGAGATCTTTATGGGCATGCATATTCATGAAATGCTGCCCAATTCTATATTTTCCCACACGCAGTTATTACATTCACCTTCACTCCCTGTTTTATAAAACCTATAGCAGTGTTTCCTCCATTCACGTTCAATGTATTTTTTCACAATGAATGGAGGGATTTGCAGAATCAGCAGTTCATCCTTCAACTCAAACCAATGTTTTTAACAGAGATATTTTATTTTTGTTAATGGAATGGTGATTTTCCTGTGGTTTTATGTTGGATATCATCCTCTCCACTGGATATTTTTCTGACTTTTATAATGCCTGGTTCAATGTCAAATATTTTGAAGTGCCTGTGAATAATAAATATGCAAACTTACATACACACTTTAAAAATATATGATTGCATTAAAACAAGTGTCCTTAATCTTTAATACATTTTAATGTGAATAGTCAGACATTATTTCCTAAATAGAAGTCTTTGAATACCCCAAATTTAATGAGTTGTTAAAAGAAATGCTGAGGCATATACAGGCAGAATGTTAATATATTGGGGTACACTCATTTTTTAAAAATCAATCCTGGAATTGGTGGTATGCAGCACACTGACTGATATTGTCATATAATTCAGTTGTGCAACTATCTAATGATATACAGATAACAACCAATTATCAACTTAACATTAAAAACCTTAGCTAATCAGAAGAAAATTTTTATTAAACAATTGCTTTATTTAACATTTTTCCTGAATTGAAAGCTTTAGCATGATGTGGCATTAATTAGAGTGAACTCAGCATGTGAGTTTGATCTTAATTATAACTTTAATTTGAAGATGTGGTAATACTTAAAGTTGCATCTTAATTTCTTATTATTCCTAAGTAGCTAGTTATTCAGTCAATCAACAGATGTTAATTAAGCACCAGTGGTGTGTAGCAATGCTATAGGTACTTAGGGGAAAACAAATTACAGGTAACTATAAAATGTGGATTCTGATCTCAACAACCATATCATCTAATTCAAGTGAATGGCCAGCACTCATGAAACAAGCAGATATATTGAGATTCCCAGAATATAAGTGGTTGAGTGATACACATAAAAAAATGTTGAAGAGATCCCTGGCCAGTGTGGCTTAGTTGGTTGGAGTGTCATCCTATATACTAAAAGTTGGCGGGTTTGATTCTCCATCACGGCACATAACCAAGTTGCCTGTTCTAACCTCCATGGTTCTATCCCGGGTTGGGGGCTCATGTGGGAAGCAACTGATTAATGTTTCTCTCTCTCATAAATGTTTCTCTCTTCCTCTTTTCCCTTCCTCTTTCTGAAATCATTTAAAAAAAAAACGATGAACAGATTCAGAGAAAAATTATATGAAAGTTATAAAAAAGATATAACCCTTCCTTCTATTATTCATTCATTCGTTCATTCATTCTTTTATTTATTTATCACCTAAGGATCTGAGAATAAAAGCATTAATGAATAATAATCATTTCCCTCATAGATCCCTCTGTCTACCAGACAGCAAAAATGCATTAAGCAGAGGAAGGGTAGCACAAACAGTTCTTGGAAGTGGTGGGACTTGAAAAAGATAGTATTTGGGTTGAAGGAAGAGGAGGAGGAAGGTATTCAAAGCATAAAAAGCAGCATGTGTCCAGGTAGAAATATCCCTTACTCCAAAGTTTCCTCCATGTCTCCAATGATCAGCACTAACAGGCATGCAGCAGGTGCCCAGAAAATATATGTTGAGCTATTTAATAGAATGTTGCTAGGAGAGCAAGATGTCTGACCTGGTAAAGTTTTCAGAGTAAGAAGAAATAAGGAGAATTTTCTATGTTGACTCAACTAGAGAGGTGACTCTAGGCTGAGAGAAGAATGAAGATTAGCTGCAGGGCTTAGCCTGCTTTTGACCAGAGGACTGATGACTTGAGTGTGGTAATCAATGAAGATAAATGTAGCACTCATGTGTAGACCTGTTTGTGGGATAGCTGATATATTGGTCTGGGTCCAAACCATGGGAACATAGAGAGATCAATGCTGGAGAAACTGGATGCTTATCTGATCCACTGTGCAACCAAGGGCTGAATTTTGGGATAAGACCAGCAGTGTGGTTATTGGAAAGGAAGGTCAGGGATTTTTACATAAGTAAATAAGTGAAGTTAAGCAGGGGGATCAATAGGAAGCAAACATTGGGAAATCTCACTTAATTCTTATGGATGTCAAATTATGCCTACTTTTAGTGGACATGGTGTGTATGTGAGTGTGTATGTGTGTGTGTGTGTGTGTGTGTGTGTGTGTGTCTGTGTCTGTGTCTGTGTATTACATAGTTTTGAGGCATACATGTTGCAGTTTGTGCCATGGAGTATTTTAACTACAACACCTTTCATCTAGCAATTGCTGTAAACTTTGGATCAGAGAAAAGAACTATCAAGCTATTAAACTAAGGCAGGTTTGTTATGTTGAGCTAGGCCAATATAGTGCAAATTGCATTCAATCAAGGATATACCGAAGCTTCCTTTTAAAGATGGAAATTGGCCCTGCTAATCCATCTGCCTGTTCTAATCAAAGCCCTCAGAAATTGGTAATGACAAGTGGGAAATTGTGCATAGAGATATAGATATGCCAGGGCTACTTTGGACTCCTCATGCCAGCTCTGGTTTAGTTTTCACATTTTTGCTGATAAAAAAAATTAGATCTAGAAAAGTTGATCAGTTAAGCAATGCTGAATTTCTGCCTCCTCTCCCTCCCTCCTTCTCTCTCTGCATTTCTTCCAGGCCCTGTGCAATATATTGAGGACACAGGTCCCAAATAAGTCATAATCTGATATTAGAGACAGAAGTACATACCAAATGAATAACTTTAATATACTATTAAGATGCCATAAAAGAGAAGGAAGCATGGCCAACAGAGTTCAGAGTTCTCTCACTATAAGCTAGATAGGATATTCTCCCCAAAGGGAAAAGAATAGAATGAGTCTATTCTGGGTCTACTGCTGAGTGTATCTTTAATAGATTATCTGATTATGTAAGAACTGTGCATTAGAAACTGCTCAATTTCTCATCCTCAACAAACACTCTCCCAACTCATGTGTCCTCTAAGCATTTAGTGACTTAAATGATTTTTTCCTACTATTTGCCATATAACCCCTTACTACGTATATGGTTGTTGGTCTTGATTGATAAATTTGTGCCACTCTGTTCTTCATGCCAACAAAGATCTCTCTAATGGCTGCAAAGGCTACTTTTCATATCAATTGAATCCTATCATGTGAGATATGGGTAAAGGAAGAAGAATAGCATATAGATATAGACTGTAAAATTATCCTTTTAATTCATATTCTGTTCAGGCTTTTCAGAGATGTGGTTAAGATAAATTGACCCATCCCTTGTGTTACCTTGCATAAAAAATTGTAATACTTTCAACAATAAAGATAGTTTTTTTAAAAAAGAAGAAGAAGAAGAAAGGCAGCATGTAGCCCTGGACAGGTGGCTCAACTGGTTGGAGCATCATACCATACATCAAAAGGTTGTGGGTTTGATTCCCAGTTGAGGCACATACCTAGTTTGCAGGTACCATCCCTAGGTGGGGCACATATGATGTTTCTCTCTCTCATTTCCTTCCATTCTCTCTAAAATCAAAACCATATCATCAGGTAAAGAATATAAAGAAGAAAGGAAGGAAGGAAGGAAGGAAGGAAGGAAGGAAGGAAGGAAAGAAGGAAGGAAGGAAGGAAGGCAGCATTCAATATTGCTTGTTTTTTAATGAAAATTCAGTTTCTCCCAACATGAGCAACAAGAGAGCTAGTTTGGCTCAGTGGATAGAATGTTGGTCTGCTGACTGAAGTCCCCATTCAATTCCAGTCAAGGGCATTTACCTCGATTACAGGCTCCTGCCTGGCCTGGGCCCTGGTCAGAACTCCTGTAGGAGGCAACCAATCAATGTGTTTCTCTTACCTCGATATTTCTCTCTATGATTCCCTCTCTCTTCCACTGTCTCTAAAAATCAATGGAAAATATCTTTGGGTGAGGATTAAAAAATATATAATAATAAAAGAAGAGAGCTGAAAATGTATCTCACATACAAAGCCAGTCTGGAAAATGAGCAACCCACTCCCCCCCCTCCCCCTTTACCTTCAATAGCAGAGTTCATTCCCATTAGCTGGAGACCACACTTTAAGAACTTCCATTTCCTGGAGAAGACAAATTCATAGAAACATAAAGTACAATGATGGCTGCCAGGGGCTGAAAGAGGAAAGAAAGAGTTCATGTTTAAGGGTACAGAGTTTCAATTGGGGAAGGCCCAAAAGTTCTGGAGATGGGTGGTGGTGATAGTCACATAATATACTTAATGCCAATGAGCTGTACACTTAAAAATTGTAAAAATGGTAAACTTTGTATATGTATTATAAAAATATAAAAATGAAAACAGGAATTTTTAATTTAAGTGGTGGCCATTCTTTAATAATATTGCTTTGTCTTTGCTTTCTTATTAAGTATTGATAGGAAAGTTATAAGAAAATGATAATATATCCAATTTAAAATTTCATAGTTTGAGCTCAATTGCGGATTGTTATATGGTAATTTATCATTGCTTTATGACAGAGAAGAATAATCAACTAAATAAAAAAGATTTATAACACTTAAATTTTGCTTTATTAAGAAAAAAAATGTATTTCTTATGTATCCATGGTCTGGCTAAATTAATAAGGATACTAGAGCTAGTCACTAAGTCTGCATTGTCATAATGGTTTCTCTACTTGCTTCTCTAAAATGATGCATCAAGATTTTGTCTTCTCTTGTTTTTGCAATAAAAATGTGTATTGATACTCACGCTCTTTTCAGGATAGGGTGTGGGCCAACGTGGGGAAGAGCCTGAACTGCATTATTGCTATGGTGGACAAACTGATTGAAAGTGACGGTGGTAGTGAAGACAGCGGTGACAGCAGAGATGGAGAACAGGACCTTTCTGTCGTGGACTCCATTAAACCTCATCCAAGGGGTAAGGAATATTTTCTCTCCAATCATTGACTGAGTAAACAAAATGAGAAAGTCATGATAAAATGAGACAGAAAGAGAAGAGTCAATAGTGCCTTTGATGAAAGTGCTGATAGCAGGCTTTTCCACCGCTCTGGCTTGGATGATGGAAGGCTACTTATCAAATTGCATCTCAGTTGCGTTTTCAGAACTGCTTGCAATGCTCATTTTTTTTTTTTGCTACATAACAACCTTGTCAAAGAAGAACAGTGTTTTCCTTTAAAGAATCTGACATAGTTTAATCTACTTTTATGCATTCCTTCAAAATTTTATTAGGAAGAAAAACAAGCATCTGATCCTAAAACTCTTAGAGAACTCAAGAGATATCAGGACACAATATCTCATAATGGCTCCTGAAAAGAATGCAGTGTGATAGGTAAAATGTTTTTTTCCTGAGTCTGAGGGATATTTTTTTGTGTGAATAATTTCAGAAAGATATCAGAAGGTCTGATTTCATAAAGGAATAATATGTTTGTGCATTATTCTAAAGACGTATTAGGAAGTCTAGATTTTTATGGATATATGTACACACCCACACACACATACATATATATGCATACACATGTGAGTATGTAATGTGTGTTTCTATAGATATACAGGTATATAGATAAATTGAAAGCTATGGCTTTATTAGTAGGTTGATTAGCAAATATAATAATCAAAATTTCAACTAGACTTGTGTCCCTATAAATGTATTTTTATTTAAATCTTTTAGGTAATTTGATGAATTTTTACAACAAAAGCCAAGACAAACATCTGTGGGGCGTTTTATGGCAATAAGAACTGCTATGAGAGTTGCCCCAGCCCTTTTGCCAGATGTGTTAAGTGTTTGGAGAGAATAAACAATGTTGCCCTACACTCTTCTGCAATCTGCTTTCCCCTCACTTGAAGTAAATGAGCTATAAGAAAATACGGATGCTTATAATATTACATTTGTTTTTCTAATTTATTTTCCTGATTTTTTAAGTCCCATTTTCATCAGGGGTTTAATTATGTGAAACATCAATCTTTCAAATTTTTTTTATTGTAGATGGTCCTCATCTTCTATGTACATTGACATAGGTGGATATTTTACACTAATGTTCCTTATGTTTAGACCTCCTTGGTTTAACTGTCAGTGGGGATTTTCTTTTTTTAATAATATTAGTTTCATTAGCTAATAAATCTAGTCCAGTTCCATAACTTTACATGAATCAGAATGAAAGCTTGTCATAATTTACATGATAAAAATAATATAATTCTATTTTCTTTAATTGAACATTTCTTGACTATTAACTATGAGCCAGACACTGCTCTAGAAAAGGAGGTAAGGAAGCATAATCCATTTTAGTGACTTGTTCTGCCCCTTGATGGGTTTTTAAGGCATGAAATTAATTTTATCAAGTGACCCTAAATTTATGCCCAGCCCATATCTGGGTTAGAAAAGTCATTTAATTTATTTGTGTTACAATTAATTGACATAGAATCAGTGAATGATCTGGATGATTTAGTAGAATTTATTGGAATGTATTATATGGCACATACTGATGGGCATTTGTTACATCATTTATTAGTGATTTGTTTCCTCATGTGTAGGTTCTGTTTTGTTGTTGTTTTTTTCTTTACATATTAAGTTCAGCAAACATTTTTACTCAATTTCTGAAAATTTTCTTCTGTTAATTTATGTTTTATTTGGGATACATTTTGAAATCTCATAGGGTAAGTCACTCCTTTGACAGTCAGTTTTTCTTGCTTTGTCACCAGCCTTTATTTTTACATTTTAGCGACAATCTGTGTTGGTTTTGCTAGTGTGTATCTAACATGGTCACGGTATTCTGAATTGTTGCTCCCTTTATCCGTGTTTTAGGTCCTCTCTGACCTGCAATTTTCTTTTCAAGTTTTAGATATTCCTTTTACAGGGTACTTAATAGTGTTTTAAATCTGTGGTTTTGAAGGACGTGTTTTCATTTGTTTTAGGCCCAGGATTTTACCATATGTCTTACTCACTTCATACAGTTTTTTTTGAGGATCAATGCCAATAGTGCTGAAAGAAGTAGAAGCTTCTCTCTTATTCTCAACACAAATAATAGGTAGAGTCCCAACATCCATGGTCATATGTATTTACGTGTTTTCTTTATTAACAAGATGATCCTTTTATTTTTATACATTTAAACATGCTTATAAGAATCTTCTGTATGTATAATACCACATGAATTCAATTTCATAATAAAGTAAGGACTCAGGATAAAATCATAAAATATCAGAATGTTAGACTATGGTGTTCCCTTAAATATTCTATAATTAGCTCTGCTAGTGTGGCTTTGTGTGAATATTGACCTATGAACCCTCAGGTCACAGTTCTATTCCCAGACAGGGCGCATGCCCAGCTTGTGGGCTCAGTCCCCAGTAGCTGGTGTACAGGAAGCAGCCGATCAATGTGTCTCTCTCATCACTGATGTTTCTATCTCTATTCCTCTCCCTTCCTATCTTAAATCAATAAAATATATTTTTAAATGATTCTATAATTAAACCTTCTAAATTATGCTAAGAAGCTTACCTACAGTGCCTCTGCCAATTCTCACCTAACCTGTGATACACATCTCCACTGATAGAAAACCATTTTTTTTTTGAGTGGCAGATTCCAGATGTTGATTGAAATGTGTTTCCTTTCATATTATCCACTGGCCCAGATCTAATCCTCTGCACCAAACAGAACAAATTTACTTCCCTTTTTCCACATTATCACATAAGATATCATAAAGTGATCATCACGTCCATTTTTAAATTGCCACTTTGGGGGTCATTTTTCAAAGCAGTAGCATGGAACACAGAGTGACACAGGACCACCACCTCCTTCCTTTTGGATACAATTCTATTAATTATATCTTAACTTACATTAGCTAGTTTTACCGCCACATTTTACTATGAAGTCCATCGATACCCATAAATCTTGCTAAATTTGACCTATCTCTCGGGCTTCTCCAGATTCAAGTAATATTTAAGCACCCTGTGTGTTAGAAACTGTGAAATATTAGGGGCACAGGGAGATTAAGACACAGTCTATCTCAATTCTACTGAAAAGATTGATCTCTAAACCCATGACTGCAGCATAATACAGTTTTCAGTACACTCTAATAAATACCTATTTCATTCATCCATCACATCTACTGTCCTACCTAGGTTTATTTTATTCGCATTTTATAAATATTTTCTGTCCATTCACAGAAGTAATGGATAAAAATGATGAAAAAAACAGAGATAAAAACAGCTCTTTGAGGAACATCACTAGGAAAACTGTATGCATTGAAATTCACTGGTGTCCTGCCATGCCCACTCTTGTGGCAGAGTCCTGAGAGTACAGCTTTTATTAAGGCTGAAAGGTAAAATACACCCAACGCATGTGACTGGGTGACTATTCCAGGTCCAGCATAACCCTCCCCCCCAATTCCACGGTGGTGCTATACCAAATACAGAGCTTGTTTAATTAATGGATTTAGTTCCTGGAAACTGTCTTAGCAGAATTTACTTAAAGCTTTCAACTTTGTGCTTCGAAATGAGAAATTTAGCCAGGATATCAGTTGATGCATTTCCTTTGCTATTTTTCTAAGAGTAAGACCGGAAAATTTTATGACACAGTTTTATCAGGCTGGCAGGGTTTAAACAAACAAGGTTTCTTTGACATGAGAAAAGGTTGCCTTTGTTCTTCTTATAGTAGCCTATCTCCAGTTGAATAGAACACTCATACTTTTATACATCTGGAAGGTGCCCAGATCAGTCATTTGCCTTGGGTCATAGTTCAGTAGACACAATGAGGACTACATTTTAGATACATGTATATCCTTTGTGTACTACCCTTGGCACCTTAAGACTGCCCTGAGGTGGATAGGTAAGGGAAGGCACAGCATAACTCCAGGGCTACAATAAAGCTTGTCTCCCTACATGAGACCCATTATTTGCAGATTTGGTCTTGCTTATTAGCTTTTGGCTCTTCTGCTCAAATGTTCTCTACACCTTCCTCCTTCTCTCCCACCCCTACTTACCTCACCCCCTATCCCTGCTATGGCGACTGCCCACCTAGCTTTCCATTGTCGTTGTTTCCTGTTTGTTTGTTTTTCTCAGAACTTGAGACTCAACATTTACTTTCACTTTATTCATCCTTTTCCAAGTTTTTGAGTCATTTCAGCCCCTTTCTACCGCCCTCCTCTCCCCCTTATGGCCCTTCCATTCAGTTTATGGCACTTGTTTATGGCATTTGGCATCATCAAACCAGGTGCCCCTCCAGACTCTGTTCCTACAAAGCCTCACTTTCAGGTGCTCACTACCTGCAGGCCATCAGCTTCCCTGAACTCCCTTCACTCAGCACATTCTTAAAGTGTTCAGCAGAAGACACAAGGAAAGCATAATCTTCTCATCAGAGATGTACTCTCTTCTCTCTTCACTCTTCACAATGTGTTTTGTCAGTGTCCCATCTTTATAACACTAGCCAAACTTGCTGATATTGTAGGTATTATTTTATACCTCTTACCATCCATTGTAACCTCCTTGAGGGCCGAGGCCATGAGTTATATGTATTAGGACCTCCTAGCTAGGAGGTCCTATTCGTCTAACAAATGATTGTATTTTCAGTGGTAGCAGTAAAACAAAAGGGGGAGAAAAAGTGGCATAAGGAAGATGGGTTAGCATTTGTTAACAAATGCTGCATGCAGATTGATTTTTAATTATCCTGGACCAAAGCCGGGAGGTGGTTGATGAAGATGGGCAAGGGGTAGGGAGACTTAGAGGAGGAAATTGTGAGTGACCAGGGAGGGTATTCTAGGCATTCAGCCTCAGCAGGTGCTTTCCTTCCCCTATTCTCTGGGTTAACCTGGTTTCTGAGCTCCATAACCCCGGGATATGCCCGGATGCTGGGGGCCTTATATGAGCAGGCTCCATGACCAAAGGTGGCCATGTTATATTATACTCATACAAAGAAGTTTAGCTCTAAGGTATCGGGAGAGGAAGCTTTAGCATGAACTGATCCCTCTAGCTATGATGTTCATGTTGTAAATCCATACCTGAAAGACAGGGCCTTCTCTGAGAGGGGTGCCCACCAGCATTGTTCTGTGTTGCCTGAGTTCCGGGCATTATAGAAAAGCAATGTTGGCTGTGGGGTTGGTCTCTTCTTCTCACAACCTTGGACATTTTATCACCCTCCTTAAAGGCCATTCTAATCGCCAGGTGTCACAGTTCATCCTCTCCTTAACTCAGGTGAAACCTCAACGCTGGACTCCTTTCTGATCCCTTTTCATAAGGATTAACGGGCGTGCAATTTTTTTTAGCTTCTCTCTTTTTTTCTGTGCCTGAAAAGTTGTGATAACAAAAACAACAGTGGCTACAGGCTTGTTTGAGGTTAATTATTTTAAATGAGCAAAGAAGACCCAGCACCTGAGAGGAAAACGGCTCAGGAGTTGGATGGAAAGCATTATGCCCTGCTCCAGTTGGTTGGTATTTGGCTCTTTTAATTTTTCTCCTGAGTACCGTAAGTGCCGTTGAGCTCAGAGGATGGAGCATCCTGTGCGGAAAATAGATGGTGTGAGGAGGAGGTGAGGGGCGCCCGCAGTTGTTCTCTGAATCCTTCAGTAAGCTCCACTTGGCTACATTATAGAAACAGTCAAAGGCTGGAAAACAAGCTCCACTTGGCCAGCTTCCAAGCGCACTTCACAAAGCTCAAGGAAAAGCTCAGCGAAGCCACACACTTTTTGTTTTCCTGAGCAGAGACTCCGCCTGTTGCTGTCAGGGTTAAGGAGTTTCAGCAAGTTGTTATACAGACAGGAAAATGTGCTTTTTTTGTATTTTCCTGTCACTGAAAGGAGTCCAGTGATAGACTCAGAAAGGTGGGCACGTAGATGCCCGATGGATCAATCAGCTCCTGGAGAGGTGTTGGTGTAGTGACAAAATTGTGGAAATGTGTGTGTGTGTGTGTGTGTGTGTGTGTGTGTGTGAGAGAGAGAGAGAGAGAGAGAGAGAGAGAGAGAGAGAGAGAGCACGTGTCTTACTTGAAACTTGATAGATCTAAGCTCAGAAGCATGGACTTGTGCATTTCAGGATTTCCTACTTTGACTAAAGAAGGCAGAATGAATGCCATCTTCATCCCTATGAGGACATGGCTTTATCATGAAGACAAGACAAACACCATGTCAGTTGTGATGTATGGAGAGGCAGGAAGATAAGGGGGAAATGACAACAGTGTCAGGACTATCAACAGCTGCAGTGTTTCTCTTTCCCCCCAAAAAAAATAATTTCAGGAGAGAACTAAGCATTTGCTGTTTCTTTGTGAGGGTGATTTGACTGCTCATTGGAGCACAAAGGCCATTTATGACCTGACCGGGGCCTTTCTTGGGCCTGACATACCACGTTGTGTTTATTTCAGAACTGGGGAGTCACAGTGAGTGACTAGCAACAGGAAGCAAACCCAGGGTCATTGCAATTTGCATTTGCCAGTGCAGCTTTTCTTTAGCTGCTGAACTTTTTTTCTTTTCTAGGGAAAAAAAATAGTTATTTTTAGCTCTCATGTGCTTCTCCAAAAGAAACTGACTACTATCCTTAAGAAATTCTACCTTGCTGAAAAACTTGTAATTTTCTCATTCATAATTAATGTTTTCTTATACTGTCATTTTCCTTAAATTTTCCTACAATATAATTATAGTAAATGGAGATACTGGAATACTGTGTACCAGACAAGTATTTAGCAATGCTCTTTGGTTTAGAATAACAGCATATTTCTCTTTCCAGGTTTTCACTTTTATTCTAGTGGGACTAGAAATCAGACTTTTTTTTTACTCTCTGATTGCAATATATGATTGAGAATCAAAATTATCCTGATGCTAATGGAGAACTCTGTGATGATTTCTCTTTTAAAGACCTTCAAAAAGAAAACCCAACAGCCATGTTTAACATGAGCTGTCACTTGGTATCTAACAAGGGGGATAGGTAGAACAAGTAAATTTTAGATGATCTCACTAGAAAGAGAAATCTGCTCAAACTCCATGACCAAGTTTGTGACCACTTGACACAGGATAGCGTGACTCAAGGTGCCTACACAATGTACATGGTCCCGCTTGAGAACCATGTATGTGTATAAAGAAGTTTAAATCAGTTGCTTGAATGGAGTGACAAAGTGGTCCTGCTTCAGCCTGAGGAAGCAGCGCCACCTGCTGCTTGAGTTTTCGTTTATGGTTGAGCATTCTTTATAGAAACTGATCTTTACAGACCTGAGCACAAAATATTTCCTGTTGTTATCTTTTAAGATTTACATTGGAGTGAATTTATTGAAATATTTGTTTTTTATGTGTGTGTGTGTGTTCACGCACACGCGTGTGGGCATGTTCTAGTATCTTGTCTATACATTCATATTGAGAACAATTATTAAGTAAAAGAATGGGAGACAGAATAGGACAGAAAAGAATCTAAATATGAAAAAATGGGAATATAGGGTATTTCTTCTTGGTGTCTTTTATTCTGAAACTAACTGATGTTGTCCTTTGCTTCTTTATGTGTAGTAATCACATAGGAATCAATAGATAACCAAGGTTGTTTAAATTGAACCATTTTTCATGTTTATCCCAGTTTGCCCAAAAGTGAGTCCTTTATTAAATGATCACAGATTTATTAGGCTTTCATTGAGTTCCCCTTTCTCTAGTGCTTTTATTTAGAGCATAACAATTAATTGTACAATATTTTAAATAACTCCCAATGTTCCTAATATAGTTTTGTCATAGCATTACATAAACATTTACAAGAGCATATATTTTTATTAAGTTGAGGTCATTAATTACACTTCCAACCACTTTGGTTTATTTCATTTAGTGTATTAAACCACAGCATAAATAAGTGACAGTAGACATGGGACAAATTGATTATGATTTTTTTCTCATTTCCTATAACTCTCCCAAGGTCTTAACTGCTATTGACCACTAACATTAATTATGGTGAAACTTACACTTCAATGCTGAAAAATTTGTATCATTTCAGATCCTGATTCATAATTAATTTTTCAACATGCACTCGTTTCTTTAAATCATATCTATCATACTTTATATATGTATATATTTTTATTGATTTCAAAAAGGAAGGGAAAGAGATAGAGAGATAGAGACATCAATAATGATAAAGAATCATTGATTGGCTGCCTCCTGTTAAGGATTGAGCCCACAACACGGGCATGTGCCCTTGGCCTGAGTCAAACCTGGGACCTTTTAGTCCCCTAGGTTGATGCTCTATCACTAAACCAAACCAGCTAGGGAAATTTATTTATATTTTAATAAAATATCACACAGCCCAGAATTTTTAACTTTTGACATTTGTTAGGGCTTTGATTTTCTAACACATTGAAAATCATAACTATGGCACATGCCAAAGTCATAATTTTATAATTGAAGCACATTCAAAATCTAGGCATATGAAAAGTACAGTGGTTCCAATTTTGTGTCTTGGTTTGAAAATCAATCTGCTCAAATTCCAAAAACTGTCAAAAACGTGATTTTCTCATGCTTGTCAGTATCTTAAAAGGCTTTTGGTATATATATTTTTAACATTCAATGGAAACTGATTGAATACCTGTTATTTGTTAGATACCAAACTAAGTTCTGGAGACTTGTTAATTAAAAAAATCAATCCCTTGTCCTCAGTGAGCTCCCTTTCTTGCTGAGAAATAGTGCATAGATAGTTCTAGGACAGTGACAGAAAGTTGCTATGGGCAGGAAAAGAAGTGGAACTCAACTCAAACTTTGGTAAATAGATTATGTTACTTATGCCGGTTAGGAGGAAATCCTGTAAGAGAGAAATCCTGAATTGAGCCTACAGGTAAGATAAAGTGTTTGTCACGAAGGGAAGTAGAGGAAAGGTGTTCCAGGTAGAGACAAGATTTGCAGAGACACAGATGCAAGAGGACAAGTTTTAGGAACTGTGTTGTTCAGTTCACTGAGACTGTTCACCTGGCATTCAGAGGAGATATCTCAATTGGAGATCTTGAAATCTAAGCTTTGTGAATCTTGAATAATATGCATAACTGGACTGAGAAAAACAACAAGTTTGTTCTGTCTTGCAAAACCTCCCGTCACTTATCCCACTGTGTTTATGCCCTCTTATCCCCTCCTAGAGGACTGGTATGAACAGTTGTACCCCCTCATCCTTACCCTGAAGGACTGCATGGGGGAAGTGGTGAACCGAGCCAAGCAATCCCTGACCTTCGTGCTCCTTCAGGAACTGGCCTACAGCTTGCCCCAGTGTCTGATGCTGACTCTGAGAAGGGACGTCGTCTTCAGCCAAGCAGTAGGTGCCCCTTGTGTTGTTCGCTGCTATCATTGGTGAAGAGAAGGGTCTCCCATGGGCAGTTTTATTTTTTAAGGGATTCTTTCCTGGTAGTTTTGATACCCAGTTTTTCTTATTCATAACTAGAAGCCTAGTGCATGAATCCAGTGGGTCCTTCGGCCTCGCCTGTGCCCTCTTGTAATCCAGGATGCCTTGGGGGATGTGGAAGAGCTGGTTTCAGCCTGATCCCTACCAGTCAGACCAAGGGACCCAACCAGTGCACAAATCCATGCACCGGGCCTCTAGTATGCATATAAGATCTTTGGTTAATCTCTTCCTTCACTCCCTCTCCCTCTTCTCTCTGAGATTCATCAGTCTGGTCCATGTTTCCATGCCTATGCATTGAGCCCTTTGGTGGTCATTGTGCATCATAGCTACCAGCTGGTCAGCCAGTCACCTAGGCATTTCATATAGAGAGATATGAACCAAAAAGTACATGGAAACAGTTTAGAAGACCTTAGTGTTTATTTCTGCAGAGGTAGCCACGTCTCTGAAAGGTAGATGTAGACATTTCAGAGCAGAGAGTCTGTGAAGGAAAGGGTTACCCATGCTGTCATCATATTGTGCCTTGGGGGTCTCTGTACAGGGCACAGTGGAAGGAAAGGGATAGTTGCCTTGCACTGCAGGTGGCCAACTAGGACTGGTAAAGGGGCTTGTTTGCAACCCACTATTTACACAGCTCCTTCATGGATTCCAGGATGGGGCCTCATTGTGGTCTATTCTTTTGTTTACAAAATAAATTGGCCAGCAGAAAGGCTTGAATAGGAGGTCTGAGGAGCAGCTCCTTTGCCTACCCCCAACCAGATTCCATGACACCAAGGCCGGCCTCCATCACAGTGGCTATGCGAGGGGCCTTCCTTCTCCCCTTCTGCCTCCACCTCATGCATTTTATAGACAGACACAGGGAGGGAGAGAGAGTTAAAGCCTCTTTTTCTAAACATTTAAGGCCAATGGAATATGTTATCCAAACTGCCCCTTGTCATGGATGCTCCTGACTGATACACATTTCCTCATTGAGTATTTTCAACGATTCTATGAAATGAGTAGTCTTCTATTCTGTATGTGCAAAGAGTATTTTTTTTTAAAAAAATAATAATATATGTACATTTTAAATAACTTTTATTGTTTTACTGCTGGAAATGGTAGAGACAGGATTTGTAGTCATGTCAACCTGGCTCAGAGCCCATGCTCTTCCCTCTTTCACAATGCTGCCTGCCTCAAGCCTTACTTGATCAAAAACTGTCAACTGGTTTCAACATAGATATATAAATAGAGTTTTGTTATACGTACTTGCACTTTTTAAATTAAATCTCTGGTGCCTCAGAAGTCTTCAATATTTTAAAATTAAAGTTTGCTGACCCCCATCAATTTCTTCAATGATTTTTTTTAGCTTGCTGGATTGGTCTGTGGTTTTATCATCAAATTGCACACAAGTTTGCATGACCCTGGCTTCCTACAGCAGCTTCACACGGTGGGATTGATAGTACAATATGAAGGACTGCTAAGTACATACAGTGAGTATTAATGGTCGGTACATGTCAAAGCCATACTCCTACTCATAGGATATTTGGTCCTTGGATTCCTCAGTTAAACATGAAAATGAAAGTAAAACTTTATTGCATCAAGCATTCCAGAAGCAATGTAACTTTTTTTTTCTTTGCATTTACTTTGTAACTGTACTCCCTTCCATTATGTTATGAAAATAGAATTATAAATTATTTCATAGCGGAGATCTAAGCAGCCATTTGGCTTTTTAATAGAAAAGGCTCTTTGCCAACATAGTTAAAAGAACTGGATTTTTAAAGGCCAACCCTCTAATACCTAGAACTGAACTGTTCCATTTGTAGCCAGGTATGGCTATTGAGCACTTGAAATGTACCTGGTTCAAATCAATATGTACAAGACATGTACACCAGATTTAACAACTAGTTATAAAAAGAGTTTTCGTTAATAACAATTATTTTATGTTGATTATATTGATTTATCAATAGAATTATAGTTTAGAGATATCAAGTTAAAATAAAATATATTATTAAAATGAACTCAACCTTTTTATTTTAATCTTTTAAAATATGACTGCTGAGCCCTAGCTGGGCAGCTCCGTTGGTTAGAGCATCCTCCTAATACACCAAGGTTGTGGTTTGATCCCTGGTCAGAGCACATACAAGAATTAACCAATGAATGAATAAATAAGTGGAACAAAAATTTGATGTTTTTTCTCAGTCTCCCTTTCTTTTCCTCTCTCTCTGAAGTTAATAAATAAAAAGTTAATAAAATTTTTCTATCAGAAAAAATGGAAAATTTTATATGTGGCTCACATTATATTTTTGTTGGGCAGTGCTGATTAGAATGGTACTTGGCTACCTCCTTCTTAGGCTTTATTTGCCAATGTATTGAGGTAGAAAACTAGCATGAGCCTAGGTAGGATCTTCAATTCAGCCATCTCCATCATTTCTAGAAATCAAGTATCCATCCTGCCAGGGGAAATAATCTGCAGGACACTTTGTTCCATAGAACGGTCAAAACATAGCTGCTGCCTCCCAGCAAATGAGTGCTTTCTTCCTTCCCTCAAAGGGCCCGTGAACTGCTGGAGTCCATTGGCATGGCTCTTATTTCACTGATGAAAACCTTCAGCCTCTGAGGAAAAGCATCGAGAATGGATTCCCTGCACTCAGAAACTCCTTTACTAAAACACTAAAACACTAAAACAAATCCCAGCTGTGAGGTAGACTTCCCAGGGGCACTTTCTTCAAATACTGTGCTTGTGCCTGGCTGGTGTGGCTCAGTGGTTGAGCATCGACCCATGAACCAGGAGGTCACAGTTCAATTCCCAGTCAGGGCTCAAGCCTGGGTTATGGGTTTTATCCCCAGTAGGGGGCAGGCAGGAGGCAGCCAATCAATGATTGCTTCTCATCATTGATGTTTCTATTTCTCTCTTCCTCTCCCCTCCGCTTTTAAATCAATAAAAATATATTTTTTTAAAATAGTACACTTGCCAAAAGCGGTTTGGCTCAGTGGATAAAGCGTCGGTCTGTGGACTGAAAGGTCCCAGGTTCGATTCCGGACAAGGGCATTAGGGGGTGTGCAGGAGGCAGATGATCGATGTTTCTCTCTCATCAATGTTTCTAGCTCTCTATCCCTTCTCCATTCCTCTCTGTAAAAAAAAATCAATAAAATATTTTTTAAAATAGTACCCTTGTAACCAGGCTCTTTTCTTCAATTTAGGTGATGAAATCGGAATGCTGGAGGACATGGCTGTTGGCATTTCAGATCTGAAGAAAGTTGCATTTAAAATAATTGAAGCCAAATCCAATGATGTCTTGCCAGTTATAACGGGGAGACGGTAAGTGGTGCCCATTTCCCCAAGACCAAGCTTTGTTAGTTATTTGAATCGGCTCTTGGCGAAGGAGCCAAGAAGTAAGGTTTGCTCTGGAAATTGTTTTTTTCCCCTTTCCTTGTTGGTGAGAAATAAATGTAGGGGACATGGCAGGGGAAGATCTTTAAAAACTCCTAGAAGTCTCCTGACTGTAAATTGTACTGTAGCGAGGTGAGTATGGCATTGCTTCTTCATGAAATATGAAGACTTCAAAAATACCAGCTTGCACGAAGAGAAGATTTTCCTCTTTATTGCTATCCAGTGTAAAGCTCTGGATATTTTTACTTTTGCTAGAATCATTTGGTTAATAGCATCATAATTCTTGAGATGACTTCATATTAAATTCGGTTAAAGGCAGAAACATTTTAGAAAAGATGTATTTCTATATCGGGGGCATATGCCACCATTTTTCTTAATTATTTTTGAGAATTCACTCCCAGACTGAGATTTCTGAGAATGGCTTTAAATAAATAGCTTCAAAGGTCAGAATGTGATAGGCAGAATATCAGATATAATTAAGAAAATGATGCTGTGTAGTAAAGAGCTCCAACAGAAAAAATTATATCCTATATAATAATTTACCTATATGGTAAATCATTCCAATCAGAAGTCCTCCATGTTTTGACCATTCTGCTGTTAGTGCTTTGCAATGTTTCCTGAGGGTATTTGCAATTTGAAAACATTTTCTGAGCACAGTGAATAAATATGAGGGTACTATATATAGAGTCCTGCTCATGCTAGAGAGAGAGCAAGAGGAGACTAGGTAAGTCCAAACTGATCATGTTTTCTTGACTTTAGTAAATGTATGAAAATTTTGTGTGATGGATGACTTGAGAGATGGTTGAATGAAAGGTGGCTACTTCTTATGCATAAAGAAATAGCACATTCTCATAAAACCAAATATTTTGTGTGCCAACTAATATTTAATTTACCATTCATTGGAAGAAAGAGAAGTTAAATTGCTCATGCACATACCTGGAAAATGATACCACTCTATAATACTATAAAGATTATTATCAAAAGGGAGAAACAGATATTTCTATGAGGGAAAATTTGTATGAGGGAAGCTTACCAGGCCATCCTATGTAGACAGAGTACAGGATACTGTTTCTGAGGGGATTCTTCAGGCTGCATCTAAACACAGGAGTCTACATACAGATGTGGACTTCTAGAGTGGCTAAGTGCACAGCTTGGCAGATCCTCTCTTCAGAATGCAGCATTACAAAAGGGCAGAATTGTCCAAGACTGTCCTCTTAGGACTAAGGGAGTAATGCACTCACATATGTAGAAGCATTCATTCATGGAAAACTCGTGAGCATTGAGATAAGACAGTTGGAGTCTGTGGCCTTTTTGCCAAGGTTGCTTCTGGCAACCCCAGCTCTGTTTGCACAACATTACCCGAGGAAGCTAGCCCATGAAAACCAGCGGTTTCATTACTAGAGGAAGGGGCTGACGATTTGGATTGGAAAACAGAAAAGAAGTACTCTTCTGAAAAGTTGTCAGACACAGTGGTGATTCAGATCATTTTATTTACAATAGCATCAAAAAGGAATAATTACGTGGGACTAAATTGAACCAAGTATTCCACGAACTGTACACAGAACACACAAAACATTGCTTAGAGAAATTATAAGATTCAATAAGTAGAAAGACATTCCATGTTCACAAATTAGAATTCCCTATATTGTTTAGATGGCAATTCTCCACAAATTGAAATCTTGGTTGTAATTTTTTGCATAAATTGGCAGTCTAATTCTAAACTTTACATTAAAATACAAATAATCCATAGAACCAAAAACAACTTTATAAAAGAAGAATAAACTTGGAGGACTTTCTGTTTTCAAAACTAACTATAAAGCTACAATAATCAAGACTATATAGTACTAGCATAAGTATATACATATAGTTGAAACCAGTTTGGCTCAGTGGATAGAGTGTAGGTCTGCGGACTGAAGGGCCCCAGGTTTGATTCAGGTCAAGGGTATGTACATTGGTTGTGTGCAGGAGGCAGCTGGTCTGATGTTTCTCTCTCATTGACTTTTCTAGCTCTCTATTCCTCTCCCTCTCTGTGAAAAATCAATAAAATATATTTTAAAAAGTAAGTATATACATATAGATCAGTGGGACAGAATATAGAGTCCAGAAATAAAGTATTACCTTTAGTGTCAATCAATTTCAACAAAGGTGCCAAAACAAATCAATGGAGAATCTTTTCCAAAAATGTTGCTGTGACAATTGGTTAGCCACATGCATAGGAGAAACTACAGAGATCTCAGAGATTCTTTGATTGTCCTGTGCTTGTTTTTCAAAAACATGTGTTATGATCCCAGCAGTCTATATAGTCCTGGAATCACATGGATTTTCCTAAATTCTGGGTAAAACTCTCTATACAGTAGGCCCTTGGCTTATGTCAAAGATAACATGGTTCTGTCTGTAAGTCGGAACCCACTTACATAAGCACCTAAGTCACTCACATGGAGCACTTGCACAGCAGTAATGAAGTGACACAGTAAAAAAAAAATTAAAAGAAAGGTAACATTCCTGACTTTTACTTGTGGTAAGTAAATAATAAAAACCATACAGCACATATGTACATGCATTGAAATGGTGGAATTTTTTAAATATAAATAAATGGGAGATGGCACAGTAACCACGAAAAGATGTGCTTTGAGTCCGATGTAACCTGAGGACTGACTGCATTTCTATATTTAATTCACACTGCCAGTTTCAAAATATACAAGTAGATATTCATGGTGACCATATTTTATTAATCCTAATTTAAAATTTCAACACTAAACTATTATGGCTAGTTTTGTTTTGTTTTGTTTTGTTTTAATTTTTTAATGTTTATTGTTAAAAGTATTACATATGTCTGCTTCTTTTCCCTATCGACCCCTTCTAGCTCACCCTGCCCCCTGCCCCAGGCCTTCACCACACTATTTTCTGTATCCACGGGTGATGCATATATACATACAAGTTCTTTGGTTGTTCTCTTCCCACCCACCCTCTGAGATTCAACAGTCTGTTAGGAATATTTTTATTCCAGTTTCCAAAAATATGTATCAGTGATATGCTAATGTTGCAAAATGATAAGGAACTCCCAGTGGTTAGCCTTAAATAATGAAACTATTACATTTGCATCAGGCCATGACAAAGAGGGAGGTTCATCAATAATATCAGGTCATAATTGTTAAGAAGGTTATAACTTATTTGGCTTCTTGGATTCACTACATTAAGAAATTTATCATGAATTACTTTGCTGTTCTTGGTATTGGTTGGGTTTTAAAAGTAACGAAATTAATAAAACAAATATTGAGGTTCTTATGCACATACCACTGATATACAACAATGAATTGAAACACTCTTCCTTTTCTAAAGGAACTCAGAATAATGGAGAGAAATCAAACATGTAAACAATCCTTTATGCCAAGTAATTTAGTACAGAAGTGAATGCAAAGAGTATTGAATGAATTAATAACAGAAAATAAGCAGATAGCAGCCAAAAACCCACACCAGTGCTATAGTCCAACTGTTTTATTGTTTGTTTCCAATGAATCTAAAATAACATGCTTCCTCTCCTTGCCCTTCACTTGCCTCAGTGAGCATTACGTGGTGGAGGTGAAGCTTCCAGCCCAGCTGTTTGAGGCTCTCCCGCTGCAGATTAAAGAAGGGCAGTTACTTCATGTGCATCCGGTACTTTTTAACGTCGGAATCAATGAACAGCAAACCCTTGCTGAGAGGTAAGCTTCAGGTATAAAATTAATATTCAGGTTTTCTTTCTATTTATTTTTAATTTCTTTTCAGTTATTGTTTATATTAAACTAGAGGCCTGATGCACAAAATTCGTGCAAGGGTTGGCCGCCTCCGTGGGGACATGGCCCTCTGCCTCCCATCTCCCCCCTCATCCCCGCCGGTAACGTCAGTCCTTGTTGGCAATTGAGTCATCACACTAGCAAGTGCCATGTCACCTAACGAGTGTGTGGCGGTGCCCGCCTCTGCCTCAGCCCCTGCCACTGCAGCTTTGTCCAGAAGGTCTTCCGGAAGGATGTGCAGTCTAATTAGCATATTAGGCTTTTATTATTATAGATATTATTTGGTATTAATTTCAAGTGTATGATGGTTAGACAATCATATATTTTTTGTTTGCCCTGATAATTCTAATACCTACTTGGCACCATACAAAGTCATTACAATGTTACTAACTATATTCCCTTTGCTGTACTTTACATCCCCATGATTATTTTGTAACTCCCAATCTGTATTTCTCAATCCCTTTACCTTTTTTACTCAGTCTGCCAACCCCCTTTCCACTGGCAACCCCCAGTATGTTCTCGGTATGAGTCCGTTTCTGTTACAGAGAGACAAGCAGGTTTTTAGTTTAAACCAGGGGTGGGGGATCTCTGGCCCATGGGCCATCGAAGGCCTGTAAAAATCACTTGGCTGGGCACTGCCAAGGCAGTAGGGGTGAGTTCATTAAAGGTTTGACCAAATACAGTGGGCTAATTTTTAAGTTGAGATTTTTGTATGGCTCTTGCATGATGTTATAAATATTTAAATGGCAGTTGGCAGAGAAAAGGTGCCCCGCCCCTAATTTAAACCTAGGAAATTCTTATTGAAAACACAAGATCTGTGATATACATGTAGAAAGTTTTATCTCTAGAAGGAGGCAGAAGAACACCAGTGCAGAGGTATAGGCCTTCACGGAATGGACAGGGAAAAAATACTGGTGGAACTACTCCCTGGCAGATTGGAGGGCTCTGGCTTGTGCCCTTGTCAGCGTGAGTAAGTCTGCATGTGGCCGAGTCCAGTGCTGGACCTCTCCTCAAGTCTCATGAGTCAAGAGGAAGATTGGAGAGATAAAAAGAGAGGAGAAAGTTATCTATAGCTCAGAGATACAGTCCTGCAGAGGTGGGGAGATTAATGTTAAGTGAATATCAGTTATGTACAAATGCAGGGGCTGGTGTTTTAGACTTGATATTCCATTCAAATTTACATTTGGTGATTATGAGAATATTTTGGTGTGTCAAAGGGATTGATGGAATGACTCAGGGCCAGTGTTGACTGGGATGTGTTTGAAATCACCATTGTGCAACGTTGCTGAAAAAAAGGAGATTCCTGCCCTGGCCAGTGTGGCTCAGTTGGTTGGGCATTGTCCAGTGTACCGTGACATTGCTGGTTTGATTTCAGGCCCATGCTGTGGGTTCTATCCCCAGTAGGGGCCATGAAGGAGGCTTGATCAATGTTAAGCTCTCACATCAATGTTTCTCTCTCTCTCTCTCTCTCTCTCTCTCTCTCTCTCACTCTCTCTCTCTCTCTCTCTCTCTCTCTCTCTCTCTCTCTCTCTCTCCCCCCCCCCCCTCTCCTCTTTCTCAAGGGAGACTCCTTAGGCAACTTTAGTCATCTATTTAACAAGGAAAAATAAAATGTGTTCCTTTCAGGTGGTATTTTATGACTTATTACTGTTTTCTTTTTTCTCTTTTTAGGTTTGGAGATGTTTCTTTGCAAGAAAGTATTAATCAGGAAAATTTTGAACTTCTAAAAGAATATTACACGATATTTATGGAAAAGATGCCTCCTGATTGTAAGTCTGAGAGTTATAGAAAGCAACAGTAATAATTGCTTGATTATAAATCTTCAGAAGAGGTCGGATATAGAGGTCAATGGAAAAAAGCATGTGCTGGTGATGTGAGAGCAATTTTGAGATTTCTGAACCAAAATAGCTGATTGCCAAGGTGGCATGGTCCACACCTGCCTCGTTGCTCTGATTGCTCTCTTGAATGTGTCTGGCTGATCATGCAAGGACATTGTCAGTGACACTGAACAATGCCAAAAGTGAAAATAAGGAACTTATCATTAGAAATCTCAGTTGAGTCCAATATAAATTTTGTGTCATTTTTTAACCATGTTAAAGACTTAGTAAAGATTTAGGTTTTTTTTTTTATTTTATGTATAAGCCACATCATGCATATCCAAGGAGAAAATTAGATAGACTACAACTTCTATCGGGGGTATACAATGATGTAAAATAAGGAACCAGTTTAACACATATACTTACTGCAATATTTATGTTAAAAACTGTTAAGGCATTTAAACCTATAGAAATTTGTTTTACACTTGTGGATTCTTTTTTCCCCCCTCTTCCTTCCTTCCTTCCTTCCTTCCTTCCTTCCTTCCTTCCTTCCTTCCTTCCTTTCTGTCTTTCTTTCTTTCTTTTTTACTTTCTTTCTTTCTTTCTTTCTTTCTTTCTTTCTTTCTTTCTTTCTTTCTTTCTTTCTTTCCATTGTTCAGTTCCACAGTTCTTTTTTCCCATAAAATTAAACACATATAATTTGAGCAGTGCAAAGTCAGATAATTAAGAATATTTTTGGAGTTCATCCATAAGTAGTGTAAATATGTTGAGATACTGAGGTATTCATAATGATAAGATACTAGGTTTTAATAAAGTAAGAAATATTTTCATATTTTTAACCAAAAGCTGTAATAAAAGTCTACCTGTCACTGAATCATTCACACTCTGTTCACTAGTCTCTATTCTGACACTTAGCTTCAACCATCTTAGGTGGCGAAGTGTTTAGATCTTTTCATAACACAGTGACTCTTGACTTAAAATGTCATAATGGCATAGGTATATCCATGCATATATGTATAGTTAGAAAATTCCACCTGCAGTTTTATTTCATATAAAACATTTTTAATGCCAAATAAAATTTAGTAGAGGGAAATGCTTTGGCAGACAACATACTTATAAAGTTCAAATTTGTTAATTACTTGAAAACTTAATAATATAAAAAAGCTACTTTGCATTAGTAAATAATGGCAAAGGGGGTTTATTTGAGTCAGGTTTGGAGAGCCTAAGAATGGAAAAGCCATTTCCTGTAAATCTTTGCTATCTTCATCTGAATTAAGAAGTAAACATCTGCCGAAACCGGTTTGGCTCAGTGGATAGAGCGTCGGCCAGTGGACTGAAAGGTCCCAGGTTTGATTCCAGTCAAGGGCATGTACATTGGTTGAGGGCACATCCGCAGTGGGGGATGTGCACGAGGCAGCTGATCGATGATTCTCTCTCATTGATGTTTCTAACTCTCTATCCCTCTCTCTTCCTCTCTGTAAAAAAAAATCAATAAAATGTATTAAAGTTATTTTATAAAAAAAGAAGAAGAAGTAAACATCTGAAATTGGTGCCGGAATTGTTGACAACAGTTCAAAAGAGGTCCGTTTGCTCTGCCTAGGTACCGTGTGCTGTGGATTTCTCCTTCCACATCTTCGAATAGTAATGTAGCTCTCAGACAGTGGTACTCTCTTCCTTGACTCCAAGGCACACTAAACCATCAGGACCTACTCCCCTTCACATCCTACCTGGCCTCTTTGATCAACTGCAGAAACTCTGGTGGTGCAGATATGAGTGCTTCCCTCTCTTCTTGCTCTAATTCCCCTTGGGTTGCATGATCTCAAAAACCTTTCAAGGCCCCTTTTATGCCCACCTAGATCATTAAGACACCTAAATTTGGGGTTAGCAAATAAAATAAAATAAAGCACTTCTATAAATCTAGCACAAACTATTCTATGTTTTAGAGTCACCATCTGCTCTATGATTTGGAGCAAATGTGATAGTGATTTGGTTGGATGAAATGCTTCTTTCCCTGCCCTTTAAATGAGGAGTGAGAAAGTATTAGTTTATCATCTCAGACCTCTCTGTTGTCTCTTGACAATGTCCATTTCTTGCACTTGTCCCAAACAAAGGAGAAGGGTATTGTCATTCAGGTCTATTGAATGCTTCCACTAGTTGCGTGCCGTGCCAGCCCATAAAGGAGGGCTGCCTGGCCCTGTGAGCTAAGAAAAAACACTGAGGGCCCTGTGTGACCTGAATATTGTAAACTATCCCTGACCAATATATAATTGGTTCAGTGGCTCCGCAATATTAAAATGATGTCCCCCACCCCATTTCATTACTCTGCTACTCCTAGTGTTGTCACTGTCCCTTTGTGATGGCTGCCATGAACTATTGCCATGCTCAACCATAGGGCTTTTCTTTCCCTTTGCCTTTTACAGGGTCCAGAGCCTCACTCAGCTGGAACATCACAGATCACTTGCATACCCCTGAAACACTTGTCCAGGTCAGAGTCAAGTTCTGACTGGCTTAGATTTAGATGGACATCCCTGAATTAGTACTGATTTCAAGGGTGATGGGATTTTATCAATTGACTTCAGAGTGAGAGCTTAATTGATTCCATGCAGATTTTATGCCTGCTATGCAGTGGGTAAAGAGTGGAACTGGTGCTGGGATTCATTTCTATTTAATATCAGACTCTGTCAACTTAAAGGAATTGACAATGAGGGGATGGGCCTACTGCATTAGCCTTATTAGTGTTACAGTTAGATCAGCTGAGAGTTAAGAATCCTATTCCTGTTCATTACCCAACACCCTGTCGTTGATTTGGGTCAATGTCCGATTCAGAACTCTTGTTGAAGAAGCCCTATTTGACAAAACAAGGAAAAAGGATGTACTCCAAAGTGCATGTATACTTGGCTGGTCTGTTCCGTTGGGAGGCAGTGGGAGGCAGTCACTGGGTTTGTGAATGTTCTTGATCATGATCATGGCGTGCACCTGTGTGTGTGTGTAAGGGAATGTTTTCTGTTTTGGATAAATTCTGAGAAGCCTGGCATCCTATCCGAGGCTATGAACTGTTTTAAGAGCTATGAATGTTTTCTTCTGTTTTTCAGAGTTGACACAGAATTTAATGATGTAGCCTCTTCTGCCAAGACTTTTATTAATTGTTTTCCACTGCAAGTCAATGAAACTTGACAAGGTTGTTGTCCTTATTTTGCAGTTGAGACAGAGGGTTAAGCAACTTGCCCAAGACCACACATCAAAGCTGGGGCAGATTTGGCACTAGAAATCACTTTCCTGGAATTTTGGCTTGGTGCTTTCTTTAAAAACAATTAGGAAAGTTTAATTCAATCAAACAAAAAACAGATCATCAAATAACAAACACTAGGGAACTCGTCCTTCAGCCTCACAGATTTTGTAGGAAAGAAATATTTTCAGTTCAAGGAGAAGCCCTGCTTGGTTACCAGCTCTAACCTTCCGGCCTCTGAGCAAATCAATACCCTGAATTTGGTGTTTTGCATTCTCATACACATTCTTACTCCAAATGTATGTAACCATACAAAATATGGTACAGCTTTGCACGTTTATATTATTGCTGTTATATGAATCCTGCAATAATTTGCAATTTTTACTCAACACATTTTGTATATATTCATGATGATAGATAAGGCACTTATTTATTTTACCTATATGCTACATTGAAGCACTATATAACAGTTTACTGTTTTCTCTTTGAAATTTAAAATATTTTTAAATATTAAACAATAAAGCAATGGATATTTTTGTACTTTCACCTTTTGTATTACATTCTTCAACCCCATTTGAATAGAAAATACTCCTGTGGAGATAAGCATAGAGATTAGTTGCTCTCAGTTTGGTGTTAGAAGAATACAGAAGTGAGTAGCAAAAATAAAAAAAAAATTAATATATATTTTGTTGATTTTTTACAGAGAGGAAGAGAGGGGGATAGAGAGCTAGAAACATCCATGAGAGAGAATCATTGATCAGCTGTCTCCTGCACACCCCCCACTGGGGATGTGCCCGCAACAAAGGTATATGCCCTTGACCGGAATCGAACCTGGTACCTTTTACTCCGCAGGCCAACGCTCTATCCACTGAGACAAACCAGTTTGGGCATAAAAAGCAAAATTTATTGGCTATGTTTACATTTGAGGAGAATCATTTTTAGTCTAAAACTAATGCATTTTCTGTGGATACCATGGTTTTCAGTAGCTATATCAGGCTTTATCATTATATCTTGAAAGCTCATCTATTAATCTATAAACTAGTCATTACTTATGATATTACTTTCAGGAACCAGATATGTGGCCTGCAAGATTTTTGTCATGTTGAAAATACTTGGCAGCAAATAAAGTGTTGAATTGATAGGGAGGTGCTCTGAATAAGGCAAGTTTTGTCATGACAGAAATAGAAATAGTGACTTGAAAACTGTAAGCACATCAAAACGATTCCTTGTAAAAAGCATGCAATGGGGAGAGTGGGTAAATGGCAAGCTACATCATGTCCATCTATGCTAGAGCACTATCCTTATGGGCAAAGGATAGCCATTTGGTTTATATTTAGGAGCAGTATATTTGGTTTAAAATGGCTGATTAAAAATAAAACCTCCATATCAACAATGAAACTAAATTATTCTGAAAAATCATTATGCTTTATTCTGAAGTCTCAGAATTCTGAAGAAGCTGGCCCATTGTGTTAAGACGATTGCTTTCTAATAACCAAAAGTTAATTGTGAGGACACTAGCACAGACTTGGGGAAAATTAATTACTGGCATAATAATTGGGAGACTAGGGTTTTATTATTTGACTCTGCCTCTGACTGTGAACCTTGTAGAAAAAAATCACCTACGTATCTTGACATGGTTGCCTTAAATCAGTGTTTTGCAGAATTTTTATATTTACTTTGTATAGTCCCTTGATTCAGACTAGCTATTCAGTAATAATAATGGAAGATTATATCTATGTATATCCTACTTTGACCGAAGCAGTCATCATCATTAATGATGTTTTTCTTGTCCTGGTCAATGTAGCTCAGATGGTTGGAGCTTCATCCCATACACAAAGAGGTGGTGGGTTTGATTTCTAATTGGTGTCTCTCTCTCCCTCTCCCTTCTTATCTCTCTCAAGTCAATTTTTTAAAAGAATGTTTTTCTTGTTAGTATAACAGTATTATAAGACTAGCTGGCATTACACTCAATTATATAAGATAGAGAAACTGAGTCATGTTAAGTAAAGAATAAAACTATAGGGTTAATAAGTATGATTATCCTTACATAGTCTGCTCCAAATAATGTTTGTTGTTATAGATTGCATTTGCAAATATATTGAGGAAACTTTTGTGAGCAGCTTAATACTGTTTCTTTTCCTTTCCTTTTTTTTCAGACATTTCACATTTTCATGAACAAAATGATTTAAAAGGATTACTAGAAAATCTCCATCAAAATATCCAAGCCAAAAAGAGGAAGAATGTAGAAATCATGTGGCTGGCTGCAACGGTAAGCACTGTCCTGCCAGACCTTCCTCGCTGAAACCATGAGGACCAGCAGGCAATAGTGGGTGTCTGCTAGCTAGGGGCCAGCCTTTGCACTCTGAGTTACCAGATGTCATCTTCCATTGTCTGGGTGATAAAGCATTGCCATAGTGCTATCAGTAGACTAGAACACAAATTGGAAGAAGATGAACTCAATGAGAAAGAATCCTTCTCATTGGCTTTTCTCACAAATCTCTGATATATTTGACACTTTGAGGTTAAAAGGAAGTGTCTTTAATTTTCTTGATGTTGCGTGATTCAGCCCGTATCAGGCTCGAGAGACTTATGATTTCAACAGAATGTAGTTATCAGATCTCTGACTTACAGCCTCACTAAGGCTCCTGGACATATTGTTCAATTAATGAGTTTGTAAATGTGTTTGTTAATTTAGATATTGGCATAGAATCTATTACTGGCAGATTGCTCTCAGGGTAATGAGCTATATAAGGTATGGTTCTTTCTCAGCTAATGGCACCCTCAGGGTAGAAGAGCTTCCTGTCTTCCCACCCCAGGTTTCTACAAGAGTGCACAAGACAATCTTGCCTGTGGTTTGCAAGCTCTTTATCTGGCAACCATTCCAGGCATAGCTCTGATAAACTTACAAATTTTGCTAGACATTCAGACCCTAAGGAATGGGTCTTTTCATCAGGAAAGGCAAACCTTGGAGATCTCTATGATGAATTCCATGTTTGTAGTTATTCTCAGCATTATATTCCTGTAATTCAGAGTCAGGTTAAGCCAACTGCTAGCATACTCTATTCATTCACTAACAATAGTGTTTCAGACAGAGCCTTTCCCCCTACCGTCAGTGCTTACATTATAATCCAATATTATTTCCTCTCTTCTGTGGAAAAAGAATGGATAATTTACCATAAGTTGAGATATAAAATAATTTACCAAGAGCAAGGCAGAGGAAAGCAGCTTTAGCTTCCCTTCATACCCCCGGGGAGCCCCAGGGAAGAACATCAAAGGTAACAATGTGAAACATGGCTTTCAGGCAGCTCATTGACACTGGTCCCATTTAGCGCCATATTGCATTGCAGGGAGGTTGTTTTAATAGTTCTTTCCCCAGTGTGGCTGCTCTTTATATCTTCAAACACTACTATGGTTGTTAATTCTCACAAAAAGTTCACAAAGGCAGACTGTACGTTATTTTTGCTCTTTCCCTAATAACATGGTAGCTTGAAGGAAGTCTGATCCTTTACCAAGGCTATCTTGGGGACAGATACATGTCATTATATACATACCATGCAGTTATATAAGTAGGGAAGTGAAGGACGCACACATGCAAACGCAAACGTATATTTTTCTTAGTAGATGTACTTTCCCATTTGAATATATAAAAAAAGATTTTCCCATTAATTCTGTCCATTTATTAAATATTGTTCTAAAATGCATATACTGGCTGAATGTGGCTTACTTGCAAAGTCCCATTGTGAGAAAGCACCTGCCTTGATGAATGCACGTATGCACAGTGTGTAAAGTTAGCATTATGTGGGAATATTAACTTTATTATTAATAGCATATCTGCAGGCTGATACCTCAGTTTTAATATCCTGTAAACCAAGGCCCATGATAATACTCTTAAAATGAAGAAATATAGAAATCCCTTTTGACATTTTCAAAAAGGCTTTTGCTTCTGCCTCTATTTCCTTTCCCCCTTCTATAAATCTATTGATGAAAATATTGCTTTTGATAAACTTTAACATTCTTATTGAAAAAGGTAAAGTTATTGGTTTTGTCTTAACTAAATTTTTAAAAATAAAAATGAGAATCTGAAGATCAAATGCCAATCAGATGTCTTGAATTAAGCTCATTGGAGTTGAAAAGTGTTGTAGAAATGCAGCCTGTTTACTCTGATGAAATAGCCCTGCTTCCTTTCAATATTAAATTTAAAACGCTCGGTATCCTTTGTAGGATGTTACAAATAACAGTGATAACATAGTATTTGAAAATTCATTCTTTTAAAAATTCCTATCTTATAAGTAGATAGCAAGGTTTATATTTTATTACCATGAATATATTCCAATCTTTGTTATTTTATATTAAAATTTTAAAAATACTATTTATTTGAATGGATTAGAATTTTCTAGATGGAAAAGTATTGTATGGTGAAATCATGCTTTCACATTTTTCTAGTCACTTCTATTGTAAATAATGAGAAAGTACCAAAGATCTAATAAGGACTGGTAAATCCTAGGCTAAGAATCACCATTAAAATATGGTATAAAGCCTTGATAAACTATATTATCATATCCTTTTCTCAAAACAGGCAACTGTTAAGCTCTCGCTGATGGCAGATAATAAAGCAGGCCTATATTATGTCACATGAGAGTTATTTTTACTACACATTGATGCTAAAGTTGATTGTTGGTATCTGGTATCAGGGTCCTACCAAGGGATATGGAAAAGAATGGAATTATTCACCTGTTAACTCTGAGGTGATGAGAAAAGAGATTATTGCTTCTCCTGATTTATGTCAGAATCACAAAAAGAAGTAATTACAGATAAAAATAGGATAGAATGGAAATTAAAGACTTGATTCTTAGAGTTAGGATGAATTGCATTAGCATCCTGGCTGGACAGTGTTGTACACAGTTACTTCACCTCTCCAAATCTTGATGTCCTCGCCTTTAAAATAAGAATAATTATACCTTCCCCCAGGGTTCATGTGCAGTTAATTAAATTTCAAATCTTTATGAAATGTAATAGCAGGGTATCTGGTACATAGTAGATGTGCAATTAGCAGTGTCTAATGGGGGGGGTGTTCTTATTAGTTGTATTGATAAGTGATTAGTGGTTCCCTCATCTGCTGTGCTGGTACCATGTAGATATTTGAAATTTCATAACATTAAAACCAAGACTAGCAAAGGGTGCTTATAACTAAGACAACATTAGTTATTTAGGATTCAAATCAAGTGTCGGATCCCCTTCACACTTAAGGTGCTGTTCCTAAGCTGTGATGGTTATGGTTATCCACTGCAGCTGGGTCCCCTTCCGGGGAGCATTGATGCCTCAGTGCTGGATATCGACCATCCCATGTGGCTTCAATAGCCCCACGCCTCACACCATGCAAAGAACTATGTGACGTCTATTCCACTAGCTTTTGAAACGCCCAAGTGTGGTTTTATATTCAATAGGGCAGACCAAACCAACCTATTCACATATTAGCAAAAATTTAGTGTGTTGAGACAAGAGGTGTTTAGGAGTCCCGCCCTTGTAGAGTAACCAACCACAGAACAATAAATGGCTTATACATCTATGTTACAGATTTGTCGCAAACTAAATGGTGTTCGTTTCACCTGTTGTAAAAGTGCCAAGGACAGGACCTCGATGTCAGTGACGCTTGAGCAGTGCTCCATCCTGAGAGATGAGCACCAGCTGCACAAGGACTTCTTCATCCGAGCACTGGACTGCATGAGAAGGTACCCACGTAGCTTTCACTTTCTTTCTTTTAAAATCATTTTAAGGTTTTTGTTGTTCTTTTGTCTGTTTGTTTGTTTGTTTGTTTTCCAAATGCACATTTTACTGGAGAACTAATCACTTAATAACTTCACTGCATTTCCATGGCTTATCACTCATGATATGAAAGATAATATACTTTTAGCCGAAACCAGTTTGGCTCAGTAGATAGAGCGTTTGGCCTGAGGACTGGAAGGTCCCAGGTTCGATTCCGGTCAAGGGCATGTACCTTGGTTGCAGGCACATCCCAAGAATGGGGTGTGCAAGAGGCAGCTGATCGATGCTTCTCTCTCATCGATGTTTCTAACTCTCTATCTCTCTCTCTTCCTCTCTGTAAAAAATCAATAAAATATATATTTTTTTTAAAAAAGAAAGATAATATACTTTTAAATATTCCTCAGACTCAGTTTAGGCAGTAGAAGAGAATGTGGCTAAATTTTGATAACATGCATGGAGGTTCTATTTCATTAACTCCTTTAAACCTAAGTGAACAGGCTCTGTCCTCTTTTTTTTCATATATAACATTTGAAAGGGACAGTTTCTTTGTATCTGAGTAGTTATGAATACACGCACAATAAAACCCAGTCATTATCCAAAGAAAACTTTTTCCAAATTGCAACTAACAGGTGATCTTCCCATGGGTGGCAGGGTTTCCAGGTGGGTAGCTCCTTCCTAAAATTATTTTGACATCACTCATCATTAAGACGGGATGACACTGGTGCTTTAAAATAGAGAAGTCACATTGCTACTCTGCTTGGCATTTAAAATGCGGTGCCTGAAGTCATGTTTCTTGATTCATTTCCACAGTAATTAAATCTAAAGTCAAAGCCATAATGGGAAGGGAAAAGTACCCCCTTCACCATGTCTGTCAGCAAGGACACACATTAATTAAAAAGTTAAACGCAAGAGACTCTTGGCGGCAGACACTGGTTCAGAAGCACACCAGGAAGCGTGGGGCAGGCTCCTGGTTCCCAGGAAGGAATGCCATGCGATCCTCTGGACAGGGCTGCTCAGATCTGCCATTCATTAGCTTCCCCTTTGCTTTTAACTGCTGTAGTCTTCCAGTGGAGACTTTGCCGCTTACTGTGCCTGTATGTTTTCCCACTAATGAGAGGTTTCAGAAGTCCTCGATTTCACCCCATTCCATGTCTCTTGGCATTTCCATTGTTCGGGAGTTCTATCACAATTTTTTGATAGATGTAGGAGGATGTCTTGGAGGCCTGGCATGAACATCTGAGCCATATGACACACATTGGGTTGACAAAAAAAAAAGGGAAATTCTTTTAAAAATAATCTCTCTTTTCAAAAATAATATGCCAGTACTAATGGGGGAAATTCAGAATCAGAGCATGAAACCATCTAAAGTGCATAGAAAGAATAAACGTGTCACTCCTGATGAGCAAAGGGCTGGAGGGAAGAGCAGAAACATAGGATGTTATAGAGACACCAAAGGACTGCAGTGATTCAACCAACATAAGTTACCTGGAAGGGGAAATTGTTATCTATTTAAAGTGGCAGTGATGGTTATTTTCCACAATATTTCCCAGTATCCAGAGTGTTTGGGAAGGGAGAGGATTTGCAAAGCTTCTCACTGTGCCATGTGGGGAGCCTCATCCTCCAATGACTTTAAAATGCACATCAGGATCACTGTTTTGAAGGAGTTTTATTTTCATGGTTTTGAATGTATTGAAGTTTTTTTTTAATTTTTTTATTTAATAGCTGTTGTAATTTATTTTACCTGCGCATTATTCTAACCACCCTTCAAGCTATTTATTCTATTTGTTTAGTTTACCAAGGTTATAATATCACTGCTTTCTGACTTTTATTTTTTTCCTCATCTTATATTTTTCCATTTTATTGTGTTTAACGCCATAACAGTTTCAAAATTATTATATGTAGATGAGCAAAACGTTGTTGATAAAGAGAAGTGAAACTCCGTTTACCTGCTTTTTTCAGAAACCCCATGCCAGGAATAAGCTCCATGAGAAATGATATTTTGTTTTCTTTTGCTCACTGCAGTAAGGCCGTACCTAAAACAATGCCTAGTGATAGCGGGTTCTCAATAAGAATACAATGAACTAGTGAACAAATGAACGAATGAAGTTTAGGTTCTGTACACACATAGGCATTTGGAATTAAATACATCAAATTTTCTTTCAATTAGGACATATTTAATAGTCAAAAAGGTTCATCAGATGAAAGTAAGAGTTTTGGAGAAGTTATGATACAAAAGCAAAATAGGCTTCAAATGGCCTACCTTAACTCGCAGTCTAGATCCACCCTTTGCACAGTGTTCATTCTCTATTTTCCTACACACCCAGTGTTTCCTTGCAGCTGCATATGCCTGACATGAGCCTCTAGTTACAATCTGTTTGTCTGAAATGGAGGAAGAAGACCATCTTCTTCAGATTAGAAAGTTAGCAAGGTGCCTGGCTAGATCTGACTCTGAAAGGAGCTCCTAGCAGTAATTGATTTTAATGGCTTTGTGGTCAGTCTCCATTCCCTTTCTTTGCATTACGAGGAGTATGCATATTGTCAAATTCCCCCTTAATCATCTACAGCAGAAATTTATAACATGGTGGCTTAATAATCAGCAGATATTTTTTTTAAAGAAAGAGAGAAAGCAGTGCCAGCATTCAATTTTCAGTTATGAACTCTCCAGGGAATGCCATCTTGTCCCAGTGCATTTGCAGAAAACATTTTCATAGGAATTTTAAAACATATTTGATTAATAAATGATTAGGATTGGAGTTAAAATACAAAAATTTGAATGGAGTGTAAAATGTCATGTTTTATCCCAAAATAATTGTGTTGGGAAATGTAATTGGCACTAAAAAGTAAATTAAAACGAACACGGTGGTGCACAGTTATTACAGTTATTTCCCTTGCAGGAAGTCTGGCATTCTGTGTTTATACAGTGTAACATGTGACACCATATTCCTTAGTTGTCTGTCTGCGACTTTTATTTTCCTCAAGCTGAATTACGCTGCAATCTGTCATTCTTATAATGGCTGCTTAAAATGAAGATAGCTGATATGTCATTAGTAAAATTAATCAAGAAACATTACAGCCTACGACGTATTTATCACCCTTGAGATACAGGGCTTAAATCATTCTATTTTAGTAAACACTTAAGTCATAGGAGAGAGATTAAAAGGCCCATCAGCCCTATTGAATTTTATTATCTTTGTTGAATGTCATGTTCTCACCATGTTGCACCTGACATTTTTATGTTGGGGGAGCATAATTTACGTAACGCTCTGCTTTATAAATAAGTGACCCTTTACCAGTTGATATCAGTAAAGGTTTTATGTTTTTATTTCTCATAGCTTCTTTGTTGATATCACTTTTGACTTATGTAGTTCTTTTGTGTTGAAATAGAAAAATGTATTTCTTGTTTCCTTAGTCTTATTTCCATTTCAGCTTATTTTTCTTTGCTTTTGTTTGATTGCTCTAGACAGAGAAGAGCTGCTATTTTTTTTTTCAGATGACTCTTTATTTCAAATATTAAAGTGAATAATAAGCATCATAGACACAGGTAATTGAAGCTTCCGGTTATTTCTTGACTATTTGAGAGGGATGTGATTGAGTAGAACAGCATCAGCAGGAACAGTTTTTCCATTATCACAGTTTTCTCTTCCCTCGAGAGTTTCCGTGGTGTTTTGCTGCGTTGCGTTAGTTCATATCTGTGACAAATAACAGTAATAAGTCCAAATGGAGTCACCATCATCTTAGGGCAGCTAATAATTACATGAAAACTGACCCCATTTAGGATGTTTTTGCTTCAGCTAACACTGAGGTAAAATATACTGCAAAGAATACATTTCTTCAGAAATCATATTGGCGCAAGTAACAGGAGAGCCACAGGTGAACCACCAACTGATCTTGCAGGAGTGATTAAAATAATGTGCAACAAACTTTCACCTTCCAGAACTAAATGTATGTGCTAATTTTAGGTAATCTTCTGCATACATTTATGTTTGTCATATTATTTTACTACCAAAAAAACTGGTTTAGCCATGGCTTGTGTGGCTCATTCAGTTAGGCATTGTTCGATTCCTGGTCAGGGCACATGCCTGGGTTGCAGGCTTGACCTCCAAAAGGGGCATGCAGAAGTCAGTCAATGCACGTTTCACTCTCACATTGATGTTTTTCTCTCTCTCCCTCACCTTCTCCCTAAAAATCAATAAAATATTATTTAAAAAGGAGTGGTTTTGAGGTTGATTTCTTCTCCCTAAGTTATTTGGTATAGAATACTTGTTTTCTAAGTATTAGTAACTGAAGACCTTGTATCAAGCATGTCATCCAGAGCAGTTACCAACTTTATATGCACCATTCCAAATAAGTCATTTCTTTCCATTCTTGAAATTACTGAGGACCTAGACATATAAGTGTATAAACATTATATGTTTTTTTTCAATTCAATGAAATAAAATGTAAATAAAAATGAAGCTAGTTAAATAAATAGATTTGACTTCTGCCACAAACTCAGGCTTTCAACATCAGGAAAACCTGGGGTTAAAAATCCATATTGAAACACTTATTATCTCTGCAGCTTTAGACAAGTTAATTTATCTCCAGGCCTCAGTTTTCCAATCCATTAAGTAGGATAACAATATCTTTCTGTTCTATAGGTGTTGTCCAATGAGGTCACTTATTTAAAGGCTCTGTGCTCAGGTGCTCTGCTTAATCAATGTTACCCATGCTTCCCAGGCTGTCCCCACCTCTGTCTACCCTGAGCATTCTTCCCTGTCCCATGCTTCCCTGTAATTAAGTAAGTACCTCCTCTGAAATGCCTAAAATTGAGGAATTTCCCTGGTCTTCAAAGTCTGAGAAGAAAAGTCCCAGGACTGATACTTGGTTTCTAAATTGCTTAAACTATCCATGATTTATGTGAGGGAAGATCTGGGAATCAAGTAGTAAGCTGAGCTTGAAACACCAGGTTATCTGTGGCCCACAGATAACAGGGTCTTCCCACTCATGCAGAGAAACTTGTGGGTATTCAGTTCTTGAACGTCCAGAGACTTCATTGGCAATTTAGGATATCCACTAAATAACGAGTCAGGAACCTTGGTAGACTACGTGGGCAAATACATCATTAGCAGAATTATGTCAACGTCATATTCATAGTTAAAAGTAAACATTTACTTAATCTGTGTATGGCAGTGTGGTACATGCTAAACAAAGGGAGAAATAACTTTGTAACAGTAGTAGCAGATAACAGTTAATGAGTTCTTGCTATGCACTAAAATTACATTAAACAGCGTGTATGAAGAACCTCTATTAATCCCCACAATGCTAGTATGAAACAGATGAGGCTGCATACGTAGGAAGTATTAATTATTAGAGTAGTTCAGAGGACAAAAGAGTTCACTGTGGCCTACAGTGGTTCTGGGGGTAGGTGAGATATATTAACTGAGTATGATATAGGTAAATATCAAGGAAGAGTTGGGGGTTCTTGATAAGCAATATCTGAGCAGTTATGGTTAATAGTGTTTATTGATTCATCACATTTGTTAAATGTTCTTGTTTATATAAGTGGTGTCAGAATGTGACACATCTGACAACATAGTCAGCTTATATCATGCTTTTTGATATCTATGTTCATAGACTCTAGGTCTCTCCTTTTAACAGCTGTATAGCATTCCCTTATATAAATAAAATGTAATTTATCTATTGAACTTTGGGTGATTTCTGATACTTTCTATTAAAAGCAATAGGGTAATAGATATTCTCAGTTGTATACACATGAGCACAAGTATGGAAGTTTCTTTGGTTTATAAACCTACACGTGGAATGGGTGGTAGACTATATTTTCAATTTTATTGTATGCTACCAGATTGCTCTTCAAAATAGCTATACTAATTTATATCCCACAAGGCAGACATGCATTTCAGTTTTTCCACATGCCCCGATGTTTGCACTATAAGAGTATTTGCCAATCTGATGGGTTAAAAAGTTATATCTTGGTTAAATTTGTATTTTCTCAATAATAAGCAACATTCAGCATCTTTCTAAACATTGATCGGCCATCTGGGTTTTCATTAGAACTAATGCCTTCCTCTTCCAGCATCTCATTTTTAACATTTTATACTTTGGGAATTTGTACATAATTGCAGATTAAGAAAGGATTCCAGCCGTTAGAAACCATCAGGTTACTGTGTTTAAGTCAAATTCTATAAAAGGTTTCAGGAGTGATTTTTTTCTAACCATATTGTTATTTGTCTTGTGTGTTGGTTTTTTAAAGTGGAAGTATGGTGGAACAGGACATAAGGGTATCTTGAGTTTGGACAGAGAAATTCATAGTGTTTCCACAGGAGCTGCTGACATACAGGCCTTTGTAGCAGAAACGCGGGCAGAGCTCCATTTAGACATGGGAAGGAAACCTCCTCTGGAGACACAAACATAAACCTGTAGGCGATTAGGAAGGTGATTGATGCCTCTGCACTTGGAAAATGAGGCGTAGCGGGAACTAGTCCTAGAAAGGACTTGTTCTCATTCAAGAAGCCTGAAATGCAAGACAGCCGAGGCATGAATGATCTGTACAGAGTAGTTAATGCCAAAACCCAGAACGTTTCTTTATGTCCCTGAAAGGCTTTGGCATAGCAATCAAGGTGAACCTGAACACCACACAGTGTTCAAAGAGAAAAGCCTTTGGATTAAATGTGCATGTGAAACAAATACCAGCATTCTATCTCAAGCCTTGTTTACTTTTAGAGTTTACAAGTGTGTTAGGGCATTCCGTTTCCATGTCAGAACACTTCCCAAATCTCAGTCATTCATTTAACCACCTAAAGATTCTTTCATAAATGCCACGTGGACAGTCATTTATGTTAGCCACCATGGATTCACGCACTCAATGGGTCTGTTATATTTGTCCTAACTCACTGAAAGTAAATCCAAAACTACTTAAATCTATGTACTGTCGGTCCTGTTTGCCTTCCTCAGAGTGCTTATGATCTTCTGACAAACACTATCAGAGAGGTGTTTCAGCCCTCCTACCTAAATTTTAATATAGTGCTTCATTCTCTTGCTCAGAACAAACTAGGACCTTCATGGGACATTCTTTAATGAAAACTTGCCTGGAAGGCAATCATTTTTATGGAAAAGCAGCTAAACTACTGAAATATTTTCTCCTGGTTGGAAGATCACAGATGACAGAAAAATTCAAATGCCCGGGGTGCTACTAGTAAGTTCATGCCCAAAGGATAATGGTTTCAAGTCCCAAGGAAAAAAATATAGAATGTACAATTATAAGGCTCATTTCTAAAGCATTTCATTTGTAAAATTAGTAGTTTATTAGTAGCAACAAATCACTTCTCAGATATCACAGCATTGTTGTGTGTGGAAACAGTGATTTGAACTCTCTAAAGTCTAACAACAGTCCAGCTCAGTGGAAAGTAGGGTGAGTATAGGGTGATGGTTCAGAGCAAGGATGTTGGAAGTTGACCATCGGAATCTCCACTTCTTAGCGGTAGGGATGAAATTCTAAGAGCCCTTGGCTTTTTTGTCTATAAGGTGAAAAATACTGGAAACAGAATACAGTATGATAAGGCATGACAGTTACTTGACAAACATTGTGCCAATTTCACTCATCTCATAGACTTGTTGTGGTAAGGATTAACTAATGATCGTGGAAGCCCTTAACTTGTTACGTAGCAAGGATCAGTCCATATTAAATGCTGCCACGGCTACTATTGATGTTGTTGTGGTGGGAATTGTCATTCTTATTGCGATTATCCCTGCCACCTCCTTTGTCATAATGGCTTCTCATTTTATTGTTTTTACTAAACTGTGGTTTGTTGTGATATCCTCAAACTCTATGAAGAAAGAAAGAGGAATAGCCCTTTCAATTATTCCTAGTATCTGTGCACTAGTTCTCAGAGCGCTCTCAGCCCAGCAGCGTCAGCCTCACCTAAGGACTGGCTAGAAATGTAGCTTCACAGGCCTCACCCCAAATCTCCTGGAGTAGAAACTGAGTGCGGCCAGTGATCAGTGCTCTAATGAGCTCTGCAGGTGGCAGTGATGCCCACTTTCATGGCTTTATTGAGATATAATTTATGCACACATACCATATCACACAATTCACCCATTTAAAGCATACAATTCAATAGTTTTTAGCTTACTCATGGAGTTGTGCCATTATCAACACAGTGGAGGAAGAACCTGTTCTAAAAGAACCCAAAAAAGAAACCCCGTATCCCTTAGCAGTATCTCTCCAACCTCCATCCCCCAACACATGCAACTGCTTACTTTTGCCTATTCTGCACATTTCATGTTAACAGAATCATACACTGTGAATGACTTTTTCCATGTTGTGTAATACTTTCAAGGTTCATCTATGTTGCCAGACAATTTTCATTACCTTATAAGTTCCCTCTTGGCAAAGATTCTTTAAATTCATTTTCATAGCATTAACATTAGGCTCCCTTATAATTATTCAGAACAGCTCTGGTGCATGTATGTGGAAGTGGGGATAAGTAAGGGGGGATCAGGTGTGATTATATGTGTTTTCATTGTGTAGTTTCTCTCTTATAGAGACTATTAAAAAGCTTAGGGCCAATATTGTGATTCATCTACTTCAAATGTAAAGCATTTTAATGGGTTTTTAAAACATATCTATATATTGTAGCCTCATTTTAGTCCTGTTTTTATAATATAACCCTTGCATTTATTGTTTCTTACTTTTTATTCTTAATATCTTACGGAATATAATGTATCCACTGACTTAAATTCTTTTAAAACAAGGCAGGATTTAAGGACTAAAAATTAAATTACATAAAGCATCCCTCTGTCCTAAGCTCAAGACCCTTCCTAAATTTGCTCTTAGCACTCATCAAACCAAGTTAGGTAATACTGATTTATCATTTTTATAAAATGAAAACAAATTCTAGTCTCTTACATCTTAATTTATGTGTTTTCAAATGATAACCATCTTCTCAACTATTTGAGAAAATAATGGCATTTTTCATGCTTCTGAGTTTGCAAATCACCTTGACTGATCTTTCATTCTATAAAATAGAAATATAATAGATATCATCTTCTATTCTGTTTCTGTTTCATAATTTAATTTCATAACATAAATTCAGAGATGAAATTTGTATAGCACAGATAGTTTTATTTGATTTTTGTGATAAAGATTTTTTTCTTTTGGAAAGATTAGAACAACAATGAGAGAAAAGCATATTAGAGCTGTCAAGAGATATTATTTTTGCCAGCAAAAGAGAGAGAAATGCCTTCCTCTTCACAAGACTGAACTGATTTTACAGTAGCTGCTCTTGAAATAGATACATTTATTGAAAACTCCTACAACTTCTAGTCACACAAAAACATAATTTTTTTCTATAACATGAAAATCTCACTGCATATATGCAAATTATGTGTTATTAAAAATCATATGGTTGCCCTGGTTGGGTGGCAAAGTTGGTTGGAGTGAGGTCCCATACACCAAAAGATGAGCAGTTCAATTCCCAGTCAGGGCACATACCCAGGTGTTGGATTCCATCCACAGTCAGAGCACTTGCAGGAGGCGGTTGATGGATGTTTCTGTCTCTCATCAATATTTCTCTCTCTCAAAAATATATATGTACATATATATCATGTGTGTATGTACATATATACCCTGTTTCCCCAAAAATAAGACAGTGTCTTATATTAATTTTTGATCCCAAAGATGCGCTAGGTCTTATTTTCAGGGGGTGTCTTATTTTTCCATGAAGAGGAATATGGTACACATTTATTGTTAAGTGAAAATAAAGGAAATTTATTACCTGTAGATGGTACAGTAGTACAGTAGTTGTCAATACAAACCAGACAAACTGAATCCTACAGTATCAAGAATTTACTCATTTATTCAATGACAATCATGTCATCATCTTCTGGAACATCATCATAACAATCCAATTCCTGAATTTCCTGGTGAATTTCTTGTGACTCTATTTCTTTCAGAATCAGTGGACCAAATCTCTCATGTTTAGCAATAGCAATGTCTTTAAATGAGTACTTCTTGTCAAGGTAGCCTGCTCCCAGTGCATTTGCAATGCAACTGCCAGTGATTTTCTCCCATGAATTCTTCACCCAAGTCACAACTTCTTACAGGTTAGATTTCACAAAGTTTTCATGCTGATTTCTCTCCATTCACACAGCAGTGACATTAGGACTCCGAGTAACATCACTGGTTGCTAGACGCCAGTAGGGGCGGCCCTAGCGACCAGTTTATGGTAAATTAATTTTCATTCTGAGACAGAGCCCGGGGGCCTTATTTTCAGGGGGATGCCTTATATTTCACTCAGAAGGAAACCTATCAGTAGGTCTTATTTTCAGAGGATGTCTTATTTTTGGGGAAATACGGTGTATATATATATATATATATATATATATATATATATATATATATTGTCATGGTCATAAAGACAAAAGGCATCTAAGGCAGCTATGAAGACTGCCATGGGTTAGTAGCCTTTGGAAAACCCCCAACTCCAAAAAGCATCTGCTGGTTTATTTTCTTTTCTTCCCTAATTTAACTATATAAATATAATTTTACTGTGTGTTTGTTTTAATAATATTAAAGTTGTTAATGAATTGTGCAGTTCCTGTACAGATTGTAGATATTGTATGTGTTAGAAATCAACTCTAAATCACTGGGCTTTATTTAGGGGGTTAATGCATCTATTTTTAGAAAATAACATGATGTGATATTCATGTAGTCAGTTATAACCTCCCAAAATGCAATCCTTAAAGTTATTCTATAAATTAAAACTTTCTGTTACCAAGGTTATGATTTCAGATCATAATGAAAACTGGAAACTGTGTTCCATTTCTATTTGTGATAAGGTAAAAGAAAGTCGTGTTTCTTCACTGTCTGCTTCATATAGTTTTATAACAAATGTGTGCCTATTTATTTTGCCACCTTTGCTCACATTTTTTGAGTAACAAAAGTAGGATACACTAACGATCTTGGTATGGATTCTGAGATGAAAAAGAATATTTGATATTTTAAAGAGCCTTAAGAATTCTGAGATACTGAAATAGTAATACTAATGAAAGTGAATTTATGTGTATGCATTTCAAAAAATTTAGGCTTGATTTGTAAATTAGTAACTACCTTTTGAATATTCTCACCTCCAACTAAATGTTAAATGGTATCAGCACATTTTGCTAATATGTTGTTGAACTCCACTAATTTCCTCCTGGAGTTTGATTAGTAATGAAAGCAAAATTTTGACCTAATTTTGGCACAGTCCATAAAAAAGAGCAGAACTAAAAGAATCTTGAAAAAATCTGGATATGTGTGTGTGTGTGTGTGTGTGTGTGTGTGTGTGTGTGTAGAGAAGGAAGGGAAAACCAGCTCTCTGAATAATAGGAAGTTTGAAGAGGTAAAGGCCTGTGTCAACTTTCATCCCTGACTCTCATGGTCCCTTAAAGCCACTCTCAAGGACAGGGTGTTGGTGACGGCCTTCCTGGCATGCAGGGCTCTCTCCCCAATAGCAGAAAGCCTTCTGCTGGCCCAGATCATCTGGACTAAATATTCCTCCAGCAGATAAGAAAGTTGCTACAAGGAAGGTGGTGTGCAGTCCCCAGAGATGTTGACTTTTTTCCACTAAGGAAAATGGCAACCTGACATTCTTGCCATAGCCCTGTTAAAGCAGAGTTCTTATCCTATTTAATAAAGAGGTAATATGCAGATTGACCATCTCTCCAACATACAAGATGGCCAGCAGGGGAGGGCTGTTAGGAGAAACCAGACCTGAAGGGGAGGACAGTTAGGGGTGACCAGACTGGCAGAGGAAGGTAGTTAGGAGTGACCAGGCTGGCAGGGGAGGGCAGTTAGGGGCAATCAGGCCAGCAGGGGAGCAGTTAGGCATTGATCAGGCTGGCAGGGGAGTGGTAAGGCAGGTGATCAGACTGGCAAACAGAAGCAGTTAGGGGCAATCAGGTAGGCAGGCGAGCAGTTGGGAGCCAGCAGCCCTGGATTGTGAGAGGGATATCTGACTGCCTGTTTAGGCCAGATCCCTATAAACAAGCAGTAAGACATCCCCTAAAGGGTCTCAGATTGGAGAGGGTGCAGGCTAGGCTGAGAGACATCCCACCCCCACACTGTGCACAAATTTTGTGCACTGGGCCTCTAGTTCACATATAAAAGAAACTTTTGCATCATTATCATTTTATGTTCTAATATCTCCACTGATACCAAGATACCTAAGAGCAAAATATAGTATCTCAGTTGAGGACAAATGCTTTATCAAATAATCTGAACATGCCAAAACTGGTTTGGCTCAGTGGTAGAGCATCGGTCTGCGGACTGAAAGGTCCCGGGTTCGATTCCAGTCAAGTTCATGTACATTGGTTGCAGGCACATCCCCAGTAGGGTGTGTGCAAGAGGCAGCTGGTTGATGTTTCTCTCTCATCGACGTTTCTAGCTCTCTATCTGTCTCCCTTCCTCTCTGTAAAATATCAATAAAATATAGTTTTTAAAAAACAAATAATCTAAACAAGTATAGTTAACATTGTTTTCCCCATTTCAGTCATAATATAGACCTGTGGTTTATAAATGTTTTCCTGTGGGTCAGTGTTTGAAGGGATGCCAGGTATCATCTGGTCCAATACCTCATGGAATTGTATATTAATGAAGACATGATTAATAAAGTAATTATTCTTAAATTTAGATATTGTTCTTACATTATAACAGCTCTTCAGTTAGTTTTTGTAGAAAACATTTCAACTGAAGATTCTGTTTCTTGAATTTAATATGATGGTGATAAGGGGCCGACAAGCTGCAGGCAATCGGACATTTCCTTCTTGAGTCAGAAATTGTTCTGCTGTGAGCAGATGTGCTTCTCTGAGCATTGTGAGAATTTATACACAGTTACTGGAGCGGGGTTACATCTCGGTGTTTGAAGAAATAATCTAAAGCCACCTTTTTTAAAAAAACAAATCTTCATTGTTGAAAGTATTGCATATGTCTCTTTTTTTACCCTTTGCCATCTCTCACCCCTGCCCCCACCTGTTTTGTGGTTTGTTTTTAAAAATATATATTTTATTGATTTTTTTGCAGAGAGGAAGGGAGAGAGATAGAGAACTAGAAACGTCGATGAGAGAGAAACATCGACCAGCTGCCTCTTGCACACCCCCCACTGGGGATGTGCCCGCAACCAATGTACATGCCCTTGACCGGAATCAAACCCGGGACCCTTCAGTCCGCAGACCGACGCTCTACCACTGAGCCAAACAGGTTTTGGCTGTGTTTTTTTTTTTGTTTTTTTTTTTTTTGTTTTTTTTAGCAAAATGACTTTGGCATCCTTGCAAGACTTATGATTCAAACAAACTGAAGTGGAAAAGTGAATTATGATGAACCTTTTTAATATTGCTCTTTGTCTTACTTTGGAGGCCAAAGTTATAGATACTAAGCAAAACAAAATGACATATAGATAGATGGATAGATAGATAGATACTAAGCAAAACAAAATGACATGTGTGTGTGTGTGTGTGTGTGTGTGTGTGTGTAGGTATATATATATATATATATATATATATATATATATATAACAATTTATATGTATATATATATATGCCTATATGACTATATACATTTGTTTATATATAAAAATATATGTGTGTCTTATAGATATAATTTTAGTGTTTGTTTTTCTTAGACCTAATCTGATCTTGTTTGTAAATTGCACTTTATTCGCATGATCCCATTGTTGGGGCATGTGAGACATATGTTTATCCTGAAAGGATTGTTTCAGCCGCTAAGTTTAATATTAAGGAATAAAATGCCAGCTTTGTGTTGTCCCATTAAAATAGCACAAACAGAAAAGAATAACTGTAAGGTGACATATCAGCTTCCCCACCTATGCCAGACTTATTGCTTTGCTCATTATTTTCTGATTTTTGTCAAGGACCACAAGCTTTTGGTACAGAATAAAATGTTTTCAAGCCCAGATTGTTATCCTCCTGAAAGTCAGTTTTCAAGCTACTTCTATTTCTACACACTTGTGACTTTTCATATTAATGATATTTTGAGGCTGCAAGATTTGGAAAGGACCTTAGAGATTATCTAGTGACCCTGCCAACCAAGGCAGGGATTCTTTATACAATATCCCTGACAGATTGTCAGGTAACCTTTACTTGCACATGTCCAATAGCAGGGAGCTTGCATATCAACCCATTCTGTGGTTGGACAGCTATGCATTTTATAAAACTCACCTTCATGTTAAGCTGAAATCTGTCACCCTATAACTTCCAGTCATTAATGCATTCAAGTGTGGGATCAGAATAGTGGAAGTCAGCATTTCATTTCTTATGTCAGCCTCCCAGTGTGTGTTTAAAGGTGGTTACTGTGTTCTGCTTAATTGCTTTATTTTTACTTCATTTTATTTATTGATTGATCTTTAGAGAAAGGGAGGAAGGAGAGAGAGAGAAACATCTGGCAACAGATCATCAGAAGCTGATTTTGTGGAGAACCCTCTGCATTTGTTCTAATACAGGAGTAAATTTTTTCAGTTAGAGTAAAAATAGTACTTCTGCCAAGTCTTAGTTTTTCTGTTTGGTTTTGTAAAATCTCAAACCCTTCTTTTTGAGTGCATCATTCATAATTGTTTTGGTGGGAATCATGTGTGAATTCTGTCTACAGTGCTTTAAACAAATATGGAACTGGAGTGTATCTAGTGTCTAGCCTCTTGGACTAGAACATGCTGGTGGAATGTAGGCCAGATTGGACCTAAAATAGTTTCCTCGAGGACGCTCTGAGCAAAAGAAAAAAAAGTCACGATCTGAGAAATAACAGCCCAGGGATAGAGTAATGTTGATTTTAACACCATTTGTGAAAATGAGGGATTGATTTTATTTGAGGGAATCCATGAAATCAGAATTAAGCCTCATTTTCAAAGTCTTTTTGATAGTGATAACGGATAAAATATCAAACCGGTATACAAATAACTACTACTCTAATTCTCTGTATTGTGCTGGTGAGCTGCTGGTATTTACTAAGGCTAAAGCATAATCAATTTTTAATCAAACACATTTATTTATTATTTAACACGAACATGGCCCAAATGCAGCATACATATCAGAGAGCAGTTCTTGGCTCTCTAGATGGGGTCTTACTCAAGTAGTATTTTTAGAGGCTATCCCATCAGTATAAGGCACATTAGGTAGATAAAATATTCCTTGCCCTAAAATAACTCCAGTCTGGTAAGAGAGACAAGACAAACACAAACCCAGATTCAGGGCTGCATGTGGTGAGGTCTGCCTGGTTGGAACCAGAAAGGACACGGATGCTCCCAGGAGGGTGAGCTCTTCGTCTGGAGCCTTTGAGCTGCATCTTGAGGAATAGTGGACAGATCATATAAGTGTATATTTTATTTTCACCATATCTTAGGCACTGTGGATTCTTGAAGTGTCTAATAAGAAGCAAAAAGAGCACTGTACAAACAGAAAAATGGATTTCCAGAAAGTTGGGGAATAAGAAAGCAAATTTTGATATAATTTCAAGCATCAGTAGCTCCAGGAAATAGAATATTACCCATTCTGGATTTTATGACTCAATCTTTTGCCTGCGGGTATGTAAGATCTTCTGTGCTCTTTGTGCCCAGGCAGATTTATTTCTGGCGGCCGAGGAGTCTTTGTTAATGTGCATGTCAGTACTGACAGACCTCTTAATTTCGAGTACAACACTGGGAGTATATGTGTCAAGATGCCTTTTACATATGCAACAGCTTCTGAGACTTTACTTTTTGAATTGTGAGTGGAAATAGATCAACTCAGCTACTTGATTTAGTTCTCACCTTCAATTATTAACCAATACTGCAGAGGAAGAATAATAAAGTTGTACAGGCATAGGGAATGAAGAATTTAATTATAGAATGAAGTTTCTGTAGCTTTAGAATGAGATAAACATAAAACTGGTGCAGATGAAAAAAAGCTTATGATAGATTTTTAACATCCTCCAATTAAAATGGAATGTTTTTATAATAAACATTGCAATGAAATGTGCTACATTTCCTAACTGGGGGTTTGTTATATAATGATGTATTCATAGGCCCCTATCCATAAATAGTTATTTCCATGGTGCTTGTCATTTTGGAATACAGAGACCCTAACATAACAAGGATAATAAGTTTTAAGTTTAAAGAGAAAAACTTGCCTTCTTTTAGCATTTTTTTTTACCTCTTAATCATTTGAGTGGTTGACAAGTAAGGGATGAGAAATTTCTCTCATTTGAACCTTCAGGGTTCTTAAGTAACCAGGATGAGACAAAAGGTGCATATGAGTTGTAAAATTGAGCTCCAAGTTGATGTGTCTCCTTTTTTTTTTCCTTTTCACTAGTGTGCAGATTTCCAGAGGCAACTAGAGGATAGTAGACTTCCCACTTAATCAGTGTACCTATCTTATTATAACATGAACATAAAATATTAATGTTACCAACACTTTGTAGATTTATATTTTCCAATTTAATACTTGAGGCTGTCCATTTCCCTATAAAATACCTGTGTGTCTTTAGGCTAAGTTGCTTCCACTTATATTGGAATTTTGGTACCAACCAAAGCATCCAATAGTAGCTTCTTTCTGTGGCCTGTAGCTTGGGGTGTCTTGGGGATCAAAAGTCCTTCTTCCTCCCTTTCTTCCTCTTCCTATCCCTTCCTTGGTAGAATTAAACTTTCATAGGTTCAGCATCATCTGTTTTATAAACCATTGCATCTAATTTACTAATCAAAGTTTCTTTGAAAGTCGAATATTTTGAAAAAGGGAGATACCATTATTTATCTTCTGCCACTTGAATTTTTAAAATGAAATGTGCTTACAGTAGCAGTGTTCATAGTTTAAGCCTCTCATTTAAAAAAGGAAGCATTTAAACTCATAAACTATTCAAATACTAATTGTTTTGTAGTTGTTTTTGTTTATTCATGTTACCTTCCAGAGAACAAAACTTTCTGTAAGAAAAAGACGTTTTTGTAAAAATTAAATAAGATTTTTATAACATTGAACAAATGCTATTAACAACACTTATGGTTTAAAATGATGACATTATAATTAAAAATTCTGTTGACCTTAGATGTGATGTTTATAGCAAAGTCTCTTGAGTGAACTCAAATAAAAAGGTAATTCCCTTTTCATGCTATTTTAAAGAACTTAATGAACATTATCTCATCTAGTCTTGAGGAGAATGTGAGAATCACATAAAGAATAGAAAAAGAACTTTGCTATTTGATAAAGACCTGCTTTACTTTGTGAATTTGGGTGGATGGTTGTATATGTCATGGCCTCTTCTGTACAAGTGAGCAGTCCCAAGTCCATCTGTACCTCTGAGTCCTGTGTCATCACAAGTTCAAAGAAGGAAAGAGGAGTCTGAATCTTTTAAGGGCTTCTTACAAATTAGTGATTGACAATATTAATAGTGTTCTATTTAATGGTCAAGCCAACTTTAATTCACTATGTTATTGAAGATGGATGTATGATAGCATCATGGTTACTATGACTTTGGAATAAGAAATTCATAGAGTGGTTCTACAAAAGTATTTATTGAATTACTGAGGCAAAGACAAGAATCTAGAAGATTCAAGCTAGTGAATGGGGTCACACACACACACACACACACACACACACACACACACACACGTGTACGGGGTCAGTTTTATGTCTTAACATGCCTTAGTAGGGAATCTCCAGCTAACGATTATGGTTTAAGTTAGCTGATTTAAAGCACTTTTACCAGGTCAGTACAACAGATTATTCTGAATAAGGTGCCATAGTGATAAATACCTTCATCTATTCCTTTTTATTGACAGTACATAATAAAGATTGTGTACATGGTTATATACATGGTCATAGCCGTCTCCTAAATTCTTGATGCCCAACAATGTCCTCTCCTATCTGTGACTATATTTAAGCATGTATCAGGAATCTTTTGTGACTATCCAGCCTTCTATAAACATAGCACTAGTAATGGATCACAAGATATTAAAATAAATGTTGCAGATGCTTAATCCAGTCAAGCAGACATCCATGATAACTCAGTCCTTAATAAAAGGAAAAATAAGAACTCACTTTGGAATTACCCGATTTTTACATTCTTGTGTGTATGTGGTGAACTATTTCAAATTGTGCCCTGAGCCCCAGCAGCAAACACTCTTTCTCACATCATGCACCATCTTCCTCTAAGCAGCACAATAGGGATAACAAAACCCATTTTAGTCTCATTTTGAGTTTAAACCCCAGCTGGAACTTGAAATGAGGCTATAATGAACTTGAACTTGCAACAGTGATTATTTCATACATGCACGTAAAAGCATTCAGATGCAATAGTGTTGTTTCCAGCTGCTACTCAGAAGGCATTCACTTCTATGGGAACATAGACAACAGAGTATTATAACTCAGCATACGGTTACCTTGAGCCCAGGGAAGTCAGCCAGGTTTTGTTGTACTTTACTTTATGCATAATAGAGGATGACAGGCAGCACATAGGATGATCAAAGGATTTTTTTAAATGACTCATAGAACAACATTTCCACAAGAAGCTCCTAAATTAATACATAAAATGTCAGCAATGTTATCTGAAGAAAATAAAGGCAAAGATTGATAATGTATAATAATATATAACTAAATACATTAAGTGATAAGTTGATTAGGATGATAAAATATTTCTAAGAAAAAGAACAGATATCTCCAGTGTCCATATAACTCCCTAAAATCATTAGGCTTTTGGGAAGAAGACACATTCATTTTATTGGAGGCATCATTTATTATTTCACTATTAAAGTATTAACTTGCACTCCATGGACATGAATAAATGATTGTGTGTACTTCTATATTTTGTAGACCCAGCATTCAAATAGGAATAAATTGAGCTTCAAAGGAATAAGAGAATGGTTGCTAGAGGCTATGTGACTGGTAAAAATCAACACAAGAAATACTTGAACTTGGGTTCTTATAACATTCTTGCTCTCTGGTAGAGAGGTTGGACATTAGTAACTCACTGTCCTTCCACAATTGTCTAGGTCTAGGTTATCACTTCCATGATTACTGAGAGAGAAGTTGAGGGACTCAGATAAATTCTGAATTAAACACTCAAAGCTTATCTAAAGCATTTTTTTTATAAGCTTGACCATGACTATGGTACAATTTTAACTTTCTTTGTGTAAAGATGTGGTAGCCTGCCAGTGAGACAAAGAATAGGAGACAGGATCTCTCATTTCTCCTGATAAAATACCAGTGCTGGCACCAACATCACTAGCATCCAGCAGCACACAGCTGTTCTTCCAGTTAATAACACAGAATGTCAGCGTCCACACAGTGTCTGTCTTAGATTAAGCATTACAATTTCTCACCAGATTCCCTACAAATATCTCAGTGCACAATGTTAGGGTATGAATAGTAATATTACAGTGAATAAAATATAACTTGTACATTTCAACAAATAATTATAAAGTGAACACCCGACAAACCATCTAAGTACAATACAGTGTGTGTTACCAGCTCCCCAAAGCCCCGAACACCTTTATAAACTAGCCTTGGGAAAATTCCACCAAAAAGAAGCTGGACTTTTGTGGACCCAGCACCACACATCCATCAATACTTTATGGAATCCCATTTGAGAAATTGTGTCTTAGGAAACTAGATAATTTAAGCATGGAAAAATTTGGCCAGTAGGTAAAATAAGGGTGTTATATTCAAAAGAAGGTTTAATGAAAGTATTCAATGTATTTTAAACTAGAATTTTTCAGAGAAGTAATGTTATTTTGTGAATACGTGTCTGTTTATGGAGCAGTGGAGAAAAGAGAAAGACACACATGTATTTCTTTTAATGTATAGCTATGTGCAATTGCTCTAGTTTATAAACTACTAGATGCTCGATGCACGAAGATTCGTGCAGAATGGGCCTTCCTTACTCTGGCTGCTGGCACAGCCTTTGCTCTGGTCCTGAGCCACCTTTCCAACTTCCCATGGTGCGCAGAGGTCCAGAGCAGCTGGGGCAGTGTAAATGCCTGCATAGTTGCCATGGTGATGATGCAAGCTTCCAATCCCCAGCCACTGGGCAACCTGTGTACGCAAATTAACCCACCATCTTCATCAGGTTAATTTGCATACTCCTGATTCACTGGTGGGTATTGCAGAGATAAGGTCAATTTACATCTTTCTCTTTTATTAGTGTAGATTATCAGAAGAACATGGGTTATGCTTAAGTGCATGTAGCAATCTCTGGAAGAAGAAATTTTGAGTTATAGCTAGAGAATAAATAAGCTAGTTTAATAATGCAAAAGCAACATCATTTCTCTTTAGAAATTATTAAGCGTTTTAATAATTCAGTCTGCATCAACCTCTCTAATTATCATTATCTCAATTATAAGAAATTAAATACTTATAATTATTCATAGTATAAATATTTGAACAAAAATTCCAATATATCGTAATAGTTTTTTATTGAGAGTAGTACAGCAAAACATTATGAAGGTTAAATGATTATTTCAGATAGACTAAGATAAATTATAAGGTTCAGTGACAGAGTTCTTTTTTTATACATATTATTAAATTATATATGGAATAGAAATATAAGAGAAATAAATTTCATAATGTCTAATTATAAAAGCAAGCAAGCAGTATTATATAAGTTAATCATCTTTTGATTAAAAACATCAAATTCTGTTCTACTGCCCATCAAATTTGGATTTTTAAGGTTTAGAGGGAGTAATGTAATATGCATTATTCATATATATAAATTATAAGAATGAAGTATTATTGAAAATAATAACTAAATACCTTTTCCTTGAAATCATTATAGTGGACTATGACTTTTATAGAGATAATTCTATGCTAAATTGTATGTTTTTCAAAATTAATTAGCCATTGGTACAGAGGTCTTGTAAATTATTTCATTGCCATTTATTCAATAAATAAAGGTAATGACATTTGTAATGATACATTTGTAATGACATTTGTAATAATTACAGTAACCGCTTATTGAGTACTTAATATAGGGCTGGGATGCTAAACATACTATATGGTGCATGCTTGTTTGTGTGTATTTAACTTTCCTATCAACCTATGTATAACAATACTATTATCATCCCCATTTTTAAAATAACAGAAGTGATTATTTAGCAAAATGATGTAGCTTGCTCAAGTAACACAGGTAGCAAGAGTCAAAGCCACATTCAAATCTAGGATTGCCTGACTCTAGTATATAGGCACTGTGCTCTATAAAGATGGATATAGGCTCTCTTAATATGATTCATGATGTAATCTAGTTGGAGTTTTTGTAAAAAAAACTCCCTACTAATTTAATGAATTATAGAAAACTATAGGTTAAAAATTAATATTTTGGCATTTAATCAGCTGTTGACTTCTTATTAACTTTTCTTCAATAGCAAGTAATCTATCTAATAAAGAGGTAATATGCAAATTGACCATCACTCCAACAGACAAGATTGCTGGCCCCAGGACTGGGCCTAAACTGGCTGTCAAACAACCCCCAAAGGGGTCCCAGATTGGAGAGGGTGCAGGCTGGGCTGAGGGACACATTCCTCCCCCCACCCCCAGTGCACGAATTTCATGTACCAGGCCTCTAGTATGTATATAAGAATGTCTTAGAGGACTATTAGATTAACTTTTGAATCTTCTTTATACAAAGTCAGTTCTTTGTGATCCCAAAACAAACTTCTTGGCAGCTGATTTTCAATGAATTATTTATTTTTATTTAGAAAAAGGAATGAATATTGAAGCCATGAAGTTATGGAGCTCAACAACACCATCTTACTAAAAGTCTAAATCCAACTCTTTACATCCATAGATGCAACCCTTGGACCATTTGTTAATTAATTTGTGGCTTTGGATAGTTAGAGATGGCATCTAGATTATCTGTAATTTTTATTAATAAATTTTCTTTTAATGTATATAAAAAGTTGTCATTTATTAATCTGGCCATAAAATAAATTTCTGCCTATTGCTGTATTCACCTTTCTGGAAAGAAATATATATTTAAAGTCCACCACATAACTACAAGTTCATATTTTAGCCAAGTGTAGCTATTAGTACTAAGTAGTTAGCATCAATCAAAGCCTATATGATTAGTTTTATTACTTGTATTTATTCATTCTCTGTTCTTTCTCCATAATTAGTCATACAATGTGTATAATTCTTAATGTGGTCTCAACTGCTCCTGTTACATTTTAATCCATATTTTCTTCCTATCCCTTTGCCATTTGATTTCTAGTGCACAAGTCCACTTAAACTGTTAAGTTGCACATGACCAATAACTACCTATTTGTCAAAGCCAGGATGTAAAATGCAATATTATTTGTATAGATAACTGTTTCTCAAACTTGAGCCATGTGTTGACTTCTTTAAGAGAAATAATCATTGCATACCTTCTTTCCTGACATAAACTATTTTTAATATGATGCTACTTATATATGCCCAAATATAAAACCAGGCATAAACTTCCTATGCCTCTAGCTCTTATCTGTACATATAAAAAGCTAATATGCTAAGTATTTGACTGTTTGACCAGTAGCTATGATGCTCACTGACCACCAGGGGGTAGACGTTCAATGCTCAGGCATGGAAACATAAAACAGACTGATGAATCTCAGAGGGAAGGGGGGAAGGATGGAGCCCTCTTGAAATCCAGGACTCCTTGGGGGATGTCAGGCTGCGGATTTCAGCCTGATCCCCACAGGCCAGGCCAAGAGACCCCACTGGTGCACAGATTGGTGTACTGAGCCTCTAGTAGAACTATAAAGCCAAACCCAATGTTCAAATGACACAGAACAAAACCAACAAAATTGGAGTCATTTACTGTGACATGCTATTTTTTGCTGATGTGACAACAGTTCAGTTTGCCTGTATTTTCTGTGCTATATAATCCAATTCTCCCATCACTTTTGTTTAACAAGCATAAAAACTTTTGGCTTCCATCCCTTAGCTAAAAAGCTTCCTGAGTGCACTAAGCCAACTTCTGTTGTTCTCTCACTGCCCACAATGATGGCATCTAAAAGTTGGGGGCCAATGTGATCATAAATAATCATGCAAATCTCAATTACTTGTCTGTAGACTGAAATTCTGACTTTTCTTCCCCTTAATGTGTCTTTTTACTGACAATTTGTCTTTACCATCATGTGGTATTTGCTTCACACATTGATTACTTCAATATTCTCCCCACTGCCTTTGCTGTTTCCAATCTCTCTTCTTCAACCTACCCTGTATAGTATTTTCAAACTAATTTTTCTAAAACTCAGTATATCACGTAGAATCCTATGATCATAAAATGTCATTTCATCTCCTCCTCATCTCTTTGTCCCACCATGCATTCTCTGTTTTAATCTCCCCCTCATCTCTTTTCCATTATGTAACATAAATACACACCCATAGAGCAAACACTGCATATCTGTGCTTCTATCTTCTTTCTTTTTATTTCCTTGATTATACTATACCCTTTTAACTAGACGTGTTCCACCTAAATCCTGCTGGGGCAGTAAGAATAAACTGAAACAAACTGGGGTGTGTGGAAACTCTAAGCCTAAACCCACACTGAGAGCTCCTTAGATTCATTTTATTTATGGTGATGCTGCATGTTTTTCTCTAAGTATTCTGAGCATGTTGAGCTGTCCTCTATGTACATGTGCAAATACTATATCTACATAGCTTCTCACAGAATGCAGACTGTAGAAAATGATAGTGTAACACTGAGCTTAAGAGCACAGACTTAGGACTCAGAAGGAACCAAATTCAAGTTGCTTCTCTAGCTCTTATTACCAGGCAAGTTTGGATATTCAAACTAATATTTCTGAGCTTTCCCATTTGCCAGGTGGATCCTTGTACCTACCTCCCAGTTGAAAGTTAAAGATCATGAGGCTGAAGTGATCAGCAATTGTGAAATCAACTAATCACCAGGATTTGGACACTTGATATATTTGCCCGTATTTTGCAATTGCAGATAATGCTGTAATGATTGACTTTCTGCATTTTTTATTATTGGAGGTATATGTATGTTCAGGTATATTCCCAGATGTCTGATTGCTAGATGAAATAAGGAAAGCATATGGAGTTTATGATATATGTGCATATTCTCCTCCACTGAGCAGTGCCTTCGAATTTCCATTATTAATATATAAGAGTGACTCAAACAAATAGTACTCAGTAGTGGTAACTTTTATCATGAATTTGCTGTGATCCTAGTTGACGCTTTATGAATGTCATATGAACACATTCATTAATTTTTCCCTTCCTTGTATTATCTGTGGTTTGTAAGTTGGAGCAGCAGCAGCCACAGTGGAAGGTTCAGAAAGGCCAATTTCATACCCTAATTGTCGAGGGGAAAAAAAGAACCAATGCCATTGAAAGCAGAGAGATCATAATGAGTTACCTATGTGTGGTCTCCAGCTCAGCTCCCTCCTAAACCCCCAGGAGTGTTTTCCCACAAGAATTATCTTCATGATGTATAATGGAGAGGATACAGGATGCTGAGGAGTGAGAAAGTGATTCCTTCCTCTCTGTAAGGGATGGGGCTTGGGGAGATTGTTTCATTGTGTGGGAGCAGAAGAATATCATTAATCTAATTGTTCTGCACACAGCCCCAGCTCTACACTGCTGGGCTGCAAATGAGATCCTGGTCCTCCTCTGGAGGCCTCCGCTTTCTCATCTGAAAAATGAAGGGGTTGGCCCTGGTGATCTCTAGGGGGGTCTCTTCTAGCTCCAACCATCTGAATTTAAGAAAAGCTTTAAGCAATTTAAAAGGAGAAATGAAATAAATGAAAGAAAAAAATGAAAGAAAACTAGATTCTGTGTCTTTATGTAGTATTAAAGAGTCGATTGTACAGAATGTGACTTCTGACTGATGTTCAACAAAGCACAAACCAAATGGACATAAAAAGAAATGGTGGTAACCTTAGAATTCTCTTGGTTCTACTAGACTGAAACTACTGACTCATATTTTTTAATCGAAAAAGTTAACTCTAAGCAATTACCAAAATTGGCTCTGAGTGATATTTCATATTTACCTTGATAGCCATCTGTTTGGCAAACAATGCAGCCATTTCAAGAACTATTGCAGAAAGTTGTTGCAAGTGTCAGAAATGATGGCTCTGTTAGACTCGGTCTGATTGTCTACATCAGTGTAATTACAAAACAGGACAGAGAGGATAAAATGAATTTAAGATAGAATACTTTTTTCTCTTAAAATTTATAATTGCTACCTCTGTCTTTAATTCTTAAATTTTCTCCAAGATGTCAATTCATTCTGATTCTTCATCTTTCATATATGATCTCTCATTCATTGCTGTTTTCTGTTGCTTTATTCCAGACCTTTATTACTTTCTACCTAGCCCACTGCTGTAGTCTCTCTTTTCTCTTGTACATACCTTGCACTCTACTTTATTCATTCCTCTCAATGTGTTTTGTTTTGTTTTGTTTTTTCCCCCTAAAGTTCAACAGTGATCATTCCACTTCCCACCACAAAGAGAGTAATGCTAAGATTCTTTAGCTTGAAATTTTGGATCCTCTGCCATTTCAGGATCAATCAACTTTTCCTATGTTATTGTCCCTCTTCTTTCTTATCACTTTTAGACTATAATCAATTTGGACTATTCAAGGCACAAAGTAGGTAAAAAATATTCCTTGAATAAATAAGTAAATTAAAAAATCCTGTTTGATTTTTTAACGTAGTATTTTCTCAACTTACTTTATTGCAGATATCTTGATAATTGTTATTTTCAAGGAGATGTAGTTTATATCCTTAGAGGGGCTGAAAGGTACAGTTTGAAAAGGAAAATTAATTAAGATCCATAATCAATGGACATATAACTTATATTAGGACAGTACCAATTTTTACAAAGGAAAGAAAATATTCAGCATTAAACAGGAAAATAAGAGGAATTATCTGTTTCATCAGAAGAAAGCAGCTGGGCATCTTATAAAATCATTGATTCACCCCAAGTAGTTACTTCTGGGAAGCTAGTTGTAAAGTGTTCCCAGTGACCATGATCAGGAATGGTACCAGTATGTTGAACACAAAATCCACTGTCAGATAATTAAGGTCATTGGCTGTATTTTTATTTTCTTATTAAACCACTGAGAATATATTGCAAAAAAAGTAATTATTGTGTCACAAAATGCAAAGAGATTAAGCTCTTATTAATTTACTTTCCCACATTCCCTACATCCCAACAGCTAAATGCCTTTATCTTTAGTTTAATGTTCAAATGTGTCAGGGGATGCTTTGAGGTTAGTGGATTCCCACTTCATAAGGACTTTCTGACAAACAGTAAAAGCACCCTGTTTTTATAGCTAGTCTTCAATCCATAAATGTATTTTCCCCTGATAAAGGTTAAGATGGCCAACCAACCCATATTCTTGATTTCCCCCCATTTCTTTTTTCCTCTGTGCCTCCAAGCAAGCTTATCTTACTATCCTAAAACAGTTTCAATCTATCCTGCTCACTCCTTGAGGCTCTGTGCTGTCTTTCTTCTTCCGTTCCTGGCCCAGTCTCTGGACATAGTAGTTGAAATAGAATAGGATGCTGCCTCCAGGCATCATCACTCATTCATCAGTTTCTTGTAAACTAATTTCTGTTTCCAAAATCCTCCTGAAAGTCAGAGGCTGCAAGTCTCATAATCAAATCCAGTGACATTTATTTACTTTGCAGCCTCCTTCCCTCTGCTGCAGCATTTGTCACTTTAGTTAACACCTTCTCTCTTTGAATTTGTGACTGTTTTCTATCACTGTCTATGCCTGCTTCCTTCTTCACTGGCCTTACAAATGCAGGCATTCCCTAGTTTGCCCTCCCCCTCATATCTACTCATTATATTCTCTCTACATGGATGACTTCATCTGATTAACCCACATTTTGCAGGAAACTTACAAAGTTAGACTATAGAACAGTGACACAGAGTCTGTCTAGACATATCTTTTATTATGCATCTCTAACTAAAGTCTTGCAGAAAACATAGCATTCTTAAATAGAATGCATTTCCCCTAAAGCCTGAATATAATTTTTTACTGTTTTCTCTCCGTGATCTTCTTCTATTTAAACTCTTAACATATACTCTATTCTTAAGAGTACATCTGTTTTAAAATCTGTAATTTCCTCACCCTCCCCTTAACTCCAAGTCCAATCCTTCATCATTTTCCCCCTTGATTATTATAATAGCCTCCTAATTGGTCTCTGTCTCTAGTTTATTCCTTTCCTGTTGCAGTCCTGGCTCAAACCATCCTACATCTTGCATTTGGGTGCTATGCTACAGCACATAGCTAATCACATTTTTGTGATAGTTGTTTGGAATAGTTTTTGTACCATCAAACCTGAACATTTGCAGCATAGCTCTGTCTCATTTTTCAACAACGTGGTTGAATTTCTTATTCAAAAATATATGTTCATTTTAGGAAATATCTAATATGTGTAAGCAACAAAAAAGAAAGTATCCTAACATTTAATTTTCCTTGCTGCCCCATTATCATAACCAAAGCAGACTGGGTCATTTCCTAATACATCTGGTACTTTCATGTTTTATCCTTTCCATGTTATTTACTTCCCATCCCCTAACACCACCCCATTTCTGGCCATTTAAATGCTATTTAGTCTTCACTGACCATCACAAAATCTGCTTTTCTAGACAACTTTCCAGTAGCAGAGATTAGTGATAATCTATGTAAAGCACTTTGAGTGGCATCCTGGCATTATTCCTCCTTGGTGTACTTCATATTGTACTGTCTTTTTGTTTCATGGCTGTGTAACTATTGTTGTCTTTAGCCATGCACTTGTATCCAAATCTAAGCTCTAATCTCCATGAATGCATCTTTTTCCCCTAGGACTTTCAGAATCCTTTCCTTCCAGGAGTAGATAACAGAAATTGTAACATCGTGCTGTTTGCCTGGAATGGTGGAAGTAAAGAGAGAATTGGGAAATGGGGATGGGAAGAGATTGGAAAGTGGAGAAAAGAAAGAGACCCTATCCTTGTTAAGCAAATGGTGAAACTCTAACAGTTCCAAAAGCAAAAACTCTAAATTGATTTCTTCAGAGGGCCCTGTTGAAGGAGTGGGTTGGAATGAATGTTTAATACACAACACCGGGAATGGTGTTGTTGAGCTGCTTCATACTCAACTTCATCCATTTCAGATACAACAACAAAAAAGGCCCAAAGCAGGAAGTCATCTCTGTGAAGGTTGGCAGGATTCATCTAGCTTCCGGTGATATCACAGAAATGGCTGTGGTGGGAGGGAATTGAAAGCCTGGGGTATTGTGAAGCAAGAGGAAGTAGCTGAAGTTCCTCCTTGAGGTTTAGGAGCTTTGGCTGCTGAGCAGTGGAAGATATTTCCACCTCCCTGCAGATGGAGAAGCACTAATGCTATTTTGACAGCGTGCCTCCCTGTAGGTAGCTGGGAGCAGCTGGATTTTCCTCCCAGAGAAGCTCTTGGGGAAATGGTTTTAGAATGTGTCTTGGTGTTCGTTGCCATGTGTCTGAATGGATGTCTTAGGATTTAATGAAACTCAATAGAGGGGCAGGATTGGTGAGGGCAGGAACATGGCCTTTCTTAGTTGAAGAGCAAGATGAAGGTGGGTCACAGTCAGGTGGTGGCAGTGGAGATGCTGCCAGGTGCTCTGACTGGCTGAGGGATGGATGTGGGTGTAAACATGCAGAAGAGGAGAAAGGAAGTACTTAACATGACTGTGTGAGAGTGGGCGGGTGTCCTTTCCTGTGGTGAGAATGAAGGGAGGAAAAGTGGCAGAGGCGGTGGACTGGGGTTAAGACCGGACCTTGAAACTGTATGGGAGGTCAAACTTGTCCTCTACCCTATTAGGGTCTCCAGCTGGGCCTGAGAATTAAATCGGCATAAGACAAGATTAACAGGGAAAAAGCATACACATTTTACATGTACATGGAAAAATTGGTAAGATAATGAAGACTCCAAAAGTGTCAAAACCTAATAGCTTTTATACTAGGCTGAACAAAGAGAGGCAATTATGAAAAAGGAACTAAAATATATATGGGAAGAGGAAAAGAACTAAAGGATGATGAGTTATTTTAACAAAGTCTGTGTATAAAATTCTCATGGCATCGACTCTCTGTCCCTGGTGATAAGAATCTTCCCTCCCTCCTGGTACAGGAAGGGCATCTTTTACATGGCGTTTAATCTCTTGCTCTCGGGGAGGAAAGCAGAGGTCAGAGCACCCCCTTGTATCTGCTGCTTCCTAAGTGCCTTTGGCTCAAAACAATCCTTATTTCAATGTGGCATATTGTGCGGTGGCATGTTTGGCCACCCTTCACTATCTCAGTGTCTGTCTGTAAAGCATCCAAGTGAAGATGCAAAGTATGTGTCTGTAATTCAGAGAAGCGGCCTCAACCAGAGAGAGAAACTTAAAATGCATCAGCATAAAATAATAGGAACGTCTCGGAACTGGTTGAAATCGCCCAGAGAAAACATATGTACTAGAGGAGGGTAAAGTGTGCTGTCCTAAACCATGGGCACTTTCACATTAGAGCGAGCAAAAGAAGAAAGAGCCAGATCTGAGCAGCTGCACTGGGGTCAGGGTACCCACTGTCTGCACTAGAACTGAGATGTATGAGGGGAAGCAAGAAAGGGGTTCTTTATCGACCTATTTACTTATGTTACTATTGAGAAGGTGGTAGGCGCCTTTACATAAGTTCACAATAATCCTGTTGGATGGATATTGACATTCTCCCCTTTTAAAGGAAAGAAGTTGAGACTTAACTGAATAATAGGTAGTTGAGCTGATTTTCTTCCCTGTGACATGAATCCAAAGTTTTAGCCTTGTTTCTGATCGAGTGTTGGCCTCGATCCCCAGGCTGCTTTCAGAATAGCACAGGCTGTCATCCATGGTTCCATGTAGATTTCTGTTTTTATCGGAGAGCTTAAGAGCTGGCTCCAGAGTCAGTCAGGCTCTGCCAGGTCCTTGCTTACCCAGGGAGCCTATTGGCAATGGACATGCCTCATCATTCTCTGTCCTCTGTAGCAAGAACAGAATCAGAAGTCTTATTTCTGCATATTAATTTCCTCTTAGCTGGGGGATACAGGTGATCTCAAACTCCTGAGAGTGACAACAAGAGCACGGGGACAATGGCTGTCTATATTTTAAGTACTTTAGCGACAGATACAGAATGTTTTCCTGACTAGTCTTTCTCCTCTCCGACTGCCACTTTGACGCAATTAAAATGAAGTCATCTGGAGATCCTGCACAAAGAAAAGCTAATTACATTGTGTGGGAAATGAGTTGCAGGTGTATTTCTAAATCTATACACTTACCTTTTGATAGAATTGGCCTATTTATCTGTCCACTAACTAGATAGTCTATGTAAGATGTAATATTTTTGGGTTTTGTTTTGATTCTTGTTAACATTTTTCTTTAAACAATTTTCAGTCCACATTTCAGCTCCCATCCAGCCGGGCAAGTCAGTTTAGTGTTTTGAGTTCTCTTCTTGCCGTGGCCTTATCTTGCACTGTAACTTCTAGAAGGCTTCTTATCTGTATCATTCACCGGCCTCTGATGTGCCCATTTACTATTCAGTTTGGCACCTTTAAGCCCCCTCATTGCATTGTATCCAAGACAAGGGAATCTTTAGGAAAGCTGATCAGTGATTTAGCGCCAATCTCCTGGGATGTATCTTATAGCCCTTACTCCCATCTGGTGGTCCTCCCTCACTAGGCACCACACAGAACTTCTTCATCCTTTCCTTCCTTTTCCCTCTTCCTGTCAGCCCTCAAAGCTCCTTTTCCCCTCAATAGATACCTCACATTTTCTCAGTCATGAGATTAAAGGACAAATCTATTTACTTCAGGCAGGTCTTGCTTTCAGCCTTACTAAAACCATTGGGGCACATACTTTATACCACCGCCTAAAATATATGAGAGAGAAAACACAAATTAATATCTCAAAAATTATTTTACCACTGTCTTATGTACACTTAAATGCAGTGATTACATATTAGCCTTCCTGTACCCAGAATAAACACTTTCTCATAATCTTTCTTCTTCAGTTCTTTATTCATTTATGATATTTCTTTCTGGAGCTTATCCAAATATTCTCCTTTCTAAAATTCAGAGATCAAAACTGGAATCAGTTCTATGATAATGAACTGAATAAAGCAATTATACTTTCATCTCATATATTTCCCTCTCCTTTTTTTAAATCTTATAAAACACATCTAGATTTGAGAGCAAGACACTTTCCTATCTTTTCTTGAGGTTTTTTTTCTGGGCATATGTACTTTCTTCTTCTTCGAAGTAAAATGTGCTATATCTGAGAGTATTACTCCTGGGGCCTTGCTTTTTATGACAAGAAAACGTGTCCATTTTCAGGTACTTTATAAAACTAAGAGTGACATGGAAGAAGAGGAAAAACATAATACCAAGGAGAAATTAAATTGAAGCATCAAATAGGTCAGGTGTTTGTTTTTTAATTCTAAACTAGAATATGAAATAGATAAGAGTGAGCAATAACTACTCGAGAGACCCAATACAATGTCAACATGCTTTGCGTTCTTTGATTTTTGGCACTCTTCCCCAATTATTTCTTACTGAAATGTCACCTGTCCTATTAGTAGAAAAAAAATATGCATCTCCAGAGTACTGTAGTTATGTTGTGATAGAATCAAAGGACCACAGGAAGGTAAAGATAAAAGTAGCTTTAGAGGGCTCTTAGTTTAATCTAACAATTGGCAAGAAATCATACCTGGCTGTTTCTGAGACCTAGCGTGAAACCTGTGATTAGAGGATCCCAAATCAGTAAAGTGAAAGGGGTTTTTCCATTAAATAGAGATAAAAATCTCTTCTCTGCCCTTTGAGCAAGTTTTGAAACCCTTTTGAGCCTGTGGAGATAATGCCATCAACCAGTTTGATCTTTTGTAAGGAATGAATTAGATAATATCTATAAAGTATCTATCAAATCAATAGTTCAAGTCACAGAGTAGTTCTCTTTCTGTACTTCAAACATTTCCATTGCCTTTCAGGGTAGCCCAGACTTTAAACTACAGAACCTTTGATTATTCAAACCAACAACCATCTAACCATAAATGTTCCTCTTCTCCAAGCCGATGGAATTCTTCTCATTCTCATTGTCATCAGTCTTTTTGGCTATGCTAAGTTCCCAAGTCCACTACTATCTTCCTGGTTAGTATGGCTGGTACCCACTAGTTCCCAGGATTTCTCCCCTGCCCCGACTTAGAATGACATGTGTGCAGTGTCCTGTGGTAGGACCCACCTTTTCTCTGAGTGTATGTTTTGCTTAACACTGCTCTTTCTTATATAACCAACTTGTACAGGATTATTAGAAACATGTTACCCAGACACTCAAAGCAGTGACATGGTCGAATGCATTTCAAATAATTTCATTATTTAGGGAACTTTTTTGTGGTTTACCCAATATATTTTGAATTAAGATTCTATACTCCAGTTAGAATAAAGAAAGCACTTTAAATGTGTCTAGTGATCCAGTGGCCACAAAGGCCAGTTTTGCTTCTCAGTGACCGGAAATTGTTCCACACTTGATATGCTTTTATGAAAATTTCCCCTGTATTTAAATAATTGCACAGTGTTTTTAAAGTTCCAGAAGTCTACTTTTAATATTTTAATTATAAATCAAAAATTTTTTAAAGATTTGGTAGATAATTTGTCATCTACGAGTATTTTCAGTCATTGAATTTCATGAACCTTAATCTAAACTGAAAACAAATAGTCCCCCTTCCTTTATCTCACCAGACTATGATATAATCAGGTTGTAAAACAGGGAAATCACCTTCTCAACATCCTTTCCTTGCAATTTGCTGTTGCAGAAGTGTAGGCGAGGTCTTTTGATTTGTTTCCTCATCTAGAAAATGTGTAAATCAACGTGAAGATTTTTAAAGTCACTTTTAAATCTGAGAATCTATGATTCTGTGATTTCTGTACCACTTCCAAAGCTCTTACTGACACAGAGGTAATTATATGCATTTTTACACAGATCTGCCAGTTTAAAAACTGGCACAGTCCAGCAGTCCATGGCCTGAAAATGATACTCTATTGAGGTCAATTCAGCAGATGAATGTAGGTCCAATAAAGCTCTGGAAGATATTAATTCTAAAGCCGTAGCTCATAATTTCAAGATGGTATCTCCACAGTTTCAAACTTGGTGTAATTAAATGTTAAATGGTCTCATTTTAACATGGGAGGAAATGAGCTTTTTGGTCAAAAGAAAAGATTTTTTTTCCTATTCAGTTTCTATAATTAAATTGACTGGGGTGACATTGGTTAATGAGATTATATGTATTTCAGGCTCACAATTCTATAGTACATCATCTGTACATGCCATTGTGTGCTCAACATCCAAAGTCTAGTATCCTTCTGTCACCATATATTTGACCCCCTTTGTCCTCTTTAATCTACTTCACCCTGCTTCCCCTCTGGTAACCACCCTTCTGTTGTCTGTATCAGTGAGGTTTCTTGTTTGTTTATTGCTTTCTGTTTCCTATCCCACCTATGAGTGAAATCATATGTTTTTTGCCCTTTTTCCATCTGACTTATTTTACTTAGCATGATACTCTCAGGATCCATCCATGTTGGCGCAAATGGCAGTAGTTCATCTTTTCATATGGCTGAGTAGTGTTCCATTGTCCATTCAGTTTTAACTGGTAATTTTCCATTTGGGGGAGATGGACAAGCGATAGTGATTTAAGGAATAAAATAACAAATAACTAAACTGTTAACGAATTAACCAGCATGGGGAGATAGGAGGACGCTGACTTTTGTTTGCAATGGTCAGAAAGATGTGAGAGGATACCCGCCATGGGGACTTGTGCCCTCCAAGAGGCAGCACCCGTCACTGACAGAAGAGAGAGGGAAAAAGCAAATATCAAGTCACGCACATTGGGTTTTATTTAAGGAAACGTCTCCTTGTGTAGGCAGTGATGTGTTTAAAAGTGAGACATGTCCTTTTACTTGTTTCTATTTTAAGTAATTGCTTTGACAGGTCATTTGATTTAAAAAAAAATCATTTTCTCTCCTGCAGATTCAGTAACTGTCCTTAAATGTCTGATTATGTCACATTTTCAGTGAAGACAACACTGTGGTTTGTTTCCATGGAGAGCCACCGTCAGTGATGGCTGCAACTAGTGACATGATTGTCACAGAACCTTGCAGGGTACCACTGATTACTCATTGGTCATCATTTCCCAGTGAGGAAATTACAGATGTTACCTCTTAACACATCCTTTGCAGTTTGCACTTTCAGAGTGCTTCTAAATTGTCAGAGGGGTGGGTGGGGGTGAGAGGGGACTGAATGAAAAGGCAAAAGGGTTAAGCAAAAAATATATATATAACACATAAATACAGACAACAATGTGGTGATAGCCAGAGAGAAAGGAGGATGGAGGGTAGTCAGAGATAGGCAAAGGGGGGCGGGGGGCAGGGAATGGGAATGGAGACTGCTTGGGGAATGGACACACAGCGCAGTGCGCAGGTGGCATTTTATTGAGTTGTACACTTGAAACCTGTATCTTAATAAATTATAAAAATTAACTTGTGCCCACAAAGAAATGATCATATGTGCTGTTCTTAGCAAGAAGCAAGGAAACAGCCACAAGACCACTTGTATCCACTCTACCTAGCTACTTGTGATTATTAGAAAGAGAGATTATTTCTGCAGTACGATATTGATAGATTGTGGTTAATATTTAACCTACATTTGTAATCATAATCTAACATTTGCAACCATGATAAATAGGTGATAAATACATAATTGGATACAGACATGCATATGTACATAATACCCTGTTTCTCCAAAAATAAGACAGTGTCTTATATTAATTTTTGCTCCCAAAGATGTGTTAGGTCTTATTTTCAGGGGATGTCTTATTTTTCCATGAAGAAGAATACGGTACACATTTATTGTTAAGTGAAAATAAAGGAAATTTATTACCTGTATACTACGGTACGGTAGTACGGTAGTTGTCAACACAAACCAGGCAAACTATGAATCCTACAATATCAAGAATTTACTCATTTATTCAATGACAATCATGTCATCATCTTCTGGAACATCATTATAACAATCCAATTCCTGAATTTCCTGGTGAATTTCTTGTGACTCCATTTCTTTCAGAATCAGTGGATCAAATCTCTCATGTTTAGCAATATCATTGTCTTTAAATGAGTACTTCTTGTCAAGGTAGCCTGCTCGCAGTGCATTTGCAATGCAACTGTCAGTGATTTTTTGCCATGAATTCTTCACCCAAGTCACAGCTTCTTGCAGTTTAGGTTTCACAAAGTTTCCACGCTGATTTCTCTCCATTCACACAGCAGTGACTTCAGGACTCCGCTTAACATTACTGGTTGCTAGATACCAGTCAGGGCGGGCCTAGTGACCAGTTTATGGTAAATTAATTTTTATTCTGAGACAGAGCCTCGGGGCCTTATCTTCGGGGGGGGGGGAGGGATGCCTTATATTTCACTCAGAAGGAAACCTGTAAGTAGGTCTTATTTTCGGATGATGTCTTGTTTGGGGAAACATGGATAGGTAGAAAGATGATAGATAGATAGATAGATAGATAGATAGATAGATAGATAGATAGATGAGAGATAGATAGATAGATAGATAGATAGATAAAGAGTTAGTATTTCTCTCCTAACAGGGAACATTATAGAAGAACCAAGTTTTCAACAAGGTTGTTAAGATTAACTACAGATCACCTTCATCTTAAAACCAGACAGGAGGGAGTGTTAGTGAGGATGAGATTGGTGATAGCAGTAATTACAATAATTAACATTTATCCAGGCCTTGTTTTATACCTGGAACTGTGCTAAGTTTTTTGAAAGTTTATCTTTATTGTTGACAGCATTACAGATATCCCTCTTTTTCACCCCACTGACCTCCTCCACCTTGCTCCCAACCTCTCCTCACAGGCTTCACCACACTATTGTCTGTGTCCATGGGTTATGGATATGCTCTTTGTTTAATCCCCTTCCACCCCTTCCTTCCCTCTGAGATTTGTTATTCTGTTCTATTCTCTCTATCTTTGGATCTGTTTTGTTCATCACTTTATTGTGTTCATTATATTCCACATATAAATGAGATTATGTGATACCTATCTTTCTCTGACTGTCTTATTTCAATGAGTATAATAGTCTCCAGTGCTAAGGTTTTTTTAATGTAATCCCTTACTTAAATTCTTTTGACAATCTCATTGTTCCTGTGCATAAGGAGAAATTGTACGGAAAAAAATATTAAGTATTTTCTCAAGTTTTGTAGCTGTATGTGCTGGAACTGAGGGTAGAAAAAAGGAAAGCATTACTTCAGAATCTTTCTGTTTACTTTGTGCATCTAAAATGTGCTAGGGGACCTAAATGTCACCTACCCAGCCTCCCTGAACCCTTTATCCCATCTTTCCCCCCAATGGCCAGCACATGTTTTATGACCAAACACCCTCCACCACTCAGTGAATACAATAGATGTCTTCGAAAAGTGTTTTTTTCTAGTTCCCAGGATTGTTCAAACATGAATTAGACCACTTATTTCCAACTATTCTTTTTAACCAGACCACAGCTAGGGGTCTTAAACTAATTCAGATTGCTCTGTGGTATGTTTGAAATAACTATGATTATTGTTTGCCCAGATGTGGCTACTGCAGTCGTACACACACAAATTATTTTGCAGAGGCACAATCAAGTAATATCAGTGACAGCCCACTGCTCTGATTGGCCCTCTGCACCTCCAACACCACCCTCATGGCATATCTGCAGTTGAACACCAGTGGGCTGCAACAGTGACTGGCAACCTTGTTGATTACAGTTCCCTACTAGCTTAAAAGGTACTAGCTACACTGCCAAGGTGTATGTATTTCTTGATTTACAAATTATTTAATAATCATAAGCATTATTGAAAGCTTACTATATGCCAAGCTCTGTTCTAAGTGTGTAAGTATGACTTACAACACTTCATAGCAGCTCTGTGAAGTAGGTATTGTTATTAACACTAATGAAAGATGAGGAAATTGAGACAGTACGTGTTTAAAAATGTGCCCTAGTTAAAAAGTGTAGCTAGCAGGTGATTGGTCCAAGCTTGAAGCCAGGTGGTCTCATGGTCTATGGCTATCACAGCTGCCTCTGCATGTGTTACTCTCCTAATATATTATATTCTTTATGGGGTATATGAAAACTAGACATTGTTAAAAAAAATGAGATACACATTGGTAATAATTTGCTGAACAAATGAATAAAATATTTCTCTGGGATGAGCAAAATAGGTATTTCAAGCCTCCTTTTTTACTTATAAAAAATAACATTGGACAAGGAAGCTTTCCTTAGTCACATTCGAAGGTAAACATACCTTAAAATCTACAGCATGTTTCCTACCTAATGAGGAGCAGAAAGTTCAACAAGTGACCAAGTGTCTTGTGCACGTATCATTGACAACAGAAATTATGCAAGTCTCAAATAACCCTCCCTTTGATTGACTCAGTGTATTAAACTACGGTTTCAAAAATGATCCCTAATGTTTGTCCAAGTATAGTCACTAAGGTGGTCGACACCTGCTCAGAATGTCTGTGTAGGGAGTTTGCAGGGGCTGCAGCTGAATGAAAGGGGGCGCCAGCAGCTCTGGGGCTTGTTGAGAAGTTAGCTTTGCATGGCACTTTCCATGAGACTGACCCACCAGCCATTTCCTGCCTCCAAGCATGGAGGAGCTGATGGAGCTCACACCATGGCAACTGAGCATGATTGAAATTCTGAATACTCTGAGTACTGATGATACCATAGAAAAGAATTTTTATTTTCAACATATATCAGTAGGGCAAGTTTTATTTATTTATTTTTTTAATCCTCACCACAGAGTATTCCCCTTTTTTTGTTTTTTTTTTTTTTGTTTTTTTTAGAGAGAGAGTGGAAGGGAAGGAAGCAGGGGGAGGGGCACGAGGGGGGAGAGAAACATTGATGTGAAAGACACATTAATCAGTTGTCTCCTACACATACCCTGACAAAGGCTAAGGTCAGGGATGGAAATTGAATCTGCAACCCAGATACACACCCTTGACTAGGAACAGAAGCAAAACCCTTTGGTGCCCAGCCTGATGCTCCAACCACTGAGCTACACCAGCTAGGACAGATGGCGTATTTTTTTATTCGCCATAATTGTAGCTGCTTTTAAGTGCCCATTTTTACTTACACAGAAAATACACAGCCTGGAAATGTAGAATATTTTATTGTTTAAGGTGTCACTCTGCAAAGATGGGTATCTTTTAAGCTCTGGAGCCCATAGGAGATAGATATTTAAGTAAGATGAGCAGGAGACAGTGTAATTTACGAGCTGAAGGGGTAAGAAGGACGCTGAGTCAGGTTTTATTAAACTAATCTTACGGCTGCCGAGGATGACATGTCAGATATTTCATTCATTTTAAATACCAACCCATTTCTATAAATCATTTTTATAATGTTAAGTACATTATATAGGTACGAGACCAGCAAAGAGTATGCTTAAATGTGTCAGGCACATTCTTCTGCGTCACTACATACCATTTCTCTTTAATTTGCCAAAGATATGCTTATCAGATTATTTATATGGGCTGATCCATGTCTTAGTTTTATTCGTGGAGTTTTGCTTATTGTTGCTATTATGCTTATTTGCTTCTTCCTTGCACATTCAGAGTCACACCATGTGAAATATCACCCGAGTGTCTCTCCCTTCTCTCTTGCACCAAAAGCAAAAGAAATCTCCTTTTGTAATGATGTTTGTCAATGAGCGATACATTTGTCAGTGAGAAAATAAAAATATGCAGGGTGTATTTAGCATAAAACTTCCACCGGAGGCTTTATTGCATAAGATAATGTGTTCTACTTCAGCATGTTTAAGGTTGAGTCTCTTTACTGTGTGAATGCTATTCTATTTTCTTTCCTCCCCTTACTCCCCCACCCCGTTTAACAGCAGACAAACCCAGGGAGCCCTGAGTGAATCCGATGATCCAGAAACAGGCTGTCTCTCTGATAACAAGCCAACTTCTCGACACTTCTATCCTGTCGCCTTGCTGCTTGTCAGCTCACACCTGCTAGTCGTGTGGCTTATTTTAAGTCTCGCATTACTATTAGCCAAATACCAATAAGGTTTACTGTTGTGTTCCTTCCTTTTTTTTTACAAATTATAATGGACTTTAAATGATGGGGACAATGCTGTAATATTTCTACATTTTAAGATCCAGAGAATTTAAAACAGATGTTTGAATTGTGTTTCCTTTGTTTTTTTTCCCTAAAATCTAAAAGAAGAAGTACTATGCATTAAGTGAATTATTTTTGCTCTTTTGTTCACCGAGAAGTATTTCCCTCTGTTCACTCGTCCAAGAAGAATTTTTAAATTACTGTCTTTGGAATTAAGACAAAGAACAGAATCCTGAAAGCTTGAAGGTCTACACCTCCTGTTCCTCTTCCCGTTAAATGTATCAAAGAAATTCAGACTGAATTTGCACAACACAAGGAAACTCTGAGACAAGTCCTAGACATGTGGGAGGTTCCAGACGTTATTTCCACTGTGCTAAAACCGTTGCCGTCAGCTGGCAGAACCTTCTGTTTGGTTTCTTATAACCTGTTCGTTTTGTCATTTCTTTGCTGCAATTAACCCCCTTCTGTCAAGTAACTCTATGAAGAGAATGGCTATTTCTGTTTTGTAATTAAATTAACCTGTTTGTAACTCTGCTTTGGGTTGATGTGGCTTGGAGAGTACTTTCCTATTCCTTTTAACAAGGTCTTGTCTGTGTCTTGATGCCCCGTTTCCACACCTGTGACTGTACTGTCTGTGCATAGCACTTCTCCTCTATAAAGTGGAGACTTGGACCAGGCTGTTCCAGAAGCCATTTTTCTTGTCGTTGCACAGTTAAAATAATGAAGTAAAATAGAGATTGAACTTTCCTTTAAAAATCTATAGGGCCAGACTTAATCAATTAAATGCCTTATTCCTAGAACCTGTATCCTTAGGGCTACATATAGATTTTAATGTGTTTTAAAGAAATTAATTTGTGGAAGAGTTATTAAAAAGGCAGATATATTTATGAGATTAAGAGTGAAGCTGTATTGTGGAGCAAATTATATTTAAAGAGTTTATTAAACCTTAAATACCTGTTAAGAGCAAAGAGACTTTAATCAACTCTTTTCTGAGGGCAATAATGGTATTGGGCCTGGCCTAGGATTTAATTTTGTAAGATGTATCATCATTTGTGAAAAATGAACAAAAAAACAAATGTAGAGTTGAATCTTTGTTATTTTTACTTGGACTGTTGCTGCAACTCTGCATTGAACAAATAAAGCATATTTATTTATTCTGTTTCATGAAGTTGTACTTTTTCCCCTTTTACCAGAGAAGGATGCCGCATAGAGAATGTACTGAAGAATATCAAATGCAGAAAGTATGCTTTCAACATGCTACAGCTGATGGCTTTCCCCAAGTACTACAGACCTCCAGAGGGGACTTATGGAAAAGCTGACACCTAAGTTTTCCAACATGTAAATAAACAGGAACACAAATACGCTTCCGTTGGATGCTCTCTACTCTTTCATTTTTCTTCTATTTGTCGTGAATTTGTGGAGGGCGATCATCAGGGATGTTTGCCCAGGTCTAGGAATTACTTGAATCAGTTATCAGCCTACTACTCTGAAAGAAATTCGTTTTTTAAAAAAATCTTACGTAATATTGTCCTTTCCAGTTCCAAGCTTCCATGTGTTGGCTCTTGCTGATTGAGGTCAGCTCAGAATGTGTGCCTTTCATTCATGGGGTATTTAAAGAAAGACATTCTGAGATAACAGGTGCCATGGGGGACTAGTGGTGACTCAGAGAGCAGTGCTGCCCCTCCAAAAGGAAGCCAGGAGAGTGTGAAAGACTTTGTGAAGTGTCCCAGATTTTCTCACACATACTCTGAGAGCCCATTTCAGAGGCTTAAAAAATATGTTTCTAATGATTTAAAATTAGGTAGTGTTAACTCATGATCCTGGTCACGGAACAATTAACAAGTATGCCTGTACCTTGTACTTTGTCATCCAGCTGAGATGCGACTATTCCTCCTTAACAGGAGGATGGACAATATTAGTAAAGCTATGAAAATACTTTCCAAAAACCTGGTGTCTTTTCAAAGCTCTGGCTTGTGTTATAAGGCCCTGTTGTAAAAGTGGCAGGAGAGAAAGTTTCATCAGATTATGGGCAAAATACCACAAGAAACAGAAACTGCAAGGTAACTAAAGACGGTCAGCCTGTTGATGTCCAAAGTGAAAATCCCCATTGGCCCGAACTTTATGTGGTCAAGTTCATGACACTCAAGAAAATGTCTCTGAGATGTTTTCCAGCGGCCATGTTGGTGCAGAATATAGATGGTGTAAGTATGCATTGCCTTGCATAGAATAATATATGTGAATCAACCTTCTAACATGTATGCAACTATAACTTATTGATAAACCAAAGCAATTACTTCTGTTAACCTGAATTTCAAATTTGGCCTTACTCAGTAAAATAACACCATAAATAGTCTAAAATGTTAAATTAAAATCTGCCTTAGAGACCATGTTGTATACATTTTCATAAATGGGTAAATTAAAGCACAGGAAAGATATACCCCCAATCACCCAGCTAGATAATTTTAGAACCATGATTACAATCTCTTCTTACCGTCCTTCCCTGTGGCTTATCTCTTCTCCAAATGGCCATGCCAAATATCCATGAAAACTATAGGTGAGTTCTAGTTAGTTAAATAGAAATTGACATCTATTAGTGGAATTAAAACTTAGATTGCAACACTCTGAATAAATGAAACCTGTTTTCTCTAAATTTTTAGAATTTATTATTTTTCCTTTTTCATCAGAGGAGCATGACATTGATAGCATAAATCTCCTTCAGAAATGCCACGGGCTTGTTACATAGCCATCTCTTAGCTAAGACCACATTCAGTGGATGATATTGTGGGGTTTTCATAGCTAATGTGATAGCTCCTTGACTAAGACACTAATTGAAATAAGAATTCCAAACAGATCTCTAGGCTCCTAGGTTTTTCAAATTAATAAAAATTTTTAGAAAATTCTTTTTTTTTAATTATTTTAACTAATGGCTATGGGTGTTATATATAAGGCGGTTGCCAAACTACTTACAGCCTTTTTAATAAAAAGAGGCTATGTGCTATGGATCCATTCATGGATAAATTTATCTTAGTGCTATTTTCTTATACCTCATTCTCCATTTCAGGGATTACATATAATCTTTGACTTGTTCAATTTCATTTGAAAATGGTAGAGTTTGTGGTTATTTTCATTGTCCCATTGGATGTAAAGTAAAAGTTTAGAAGAGAGAGGTTTCTTTGAGTCCTCTCTCAGTAGTAGTAGTAGTGGTAGTCTAAGAGACTGACTTATCATCCTATAAATACTCTTATAACAAGAATTTTTATTTGCATTTGTAAAAATGAAAACTCTTGACTCAAGTGTGGTAAACATATGTAACTAGAAAGCCAACAATAGGGTTTGGTTTTTGTTTGTTTTTTTGGGAGGGAACATTTAAAGTATTTTCTTCTTTTATAGTAAGTAATAATATAGATGCTTCAAAGTGTAGAAGTTACTGTACTACAAATGCAGATGAGTTTTTGTTTATTATTAATGTAGTCATCTGAACTTCCCTACAGGAAGCCAATATTTGTACATTTAAACATGGATTTCATCAAGGAAATTCATGTTTCATACCAACATCAATATTGTCCCTTTTCTAATATATATTCCAAGTATCCTTTGCAAACAACTTCATTATTTCTTAAATTATTAAGATTTCCTAAATCAAAGAGCCAAGGTTAAACAAAAAGTTTTAAAATCTCCTTTGTACAGACACAGCCTCGGTCATTCTTTTCTATCTACATTTTCACTTAAAGATGCATACGCTAGCGGGTTGATTTTAGGAGATCATGTCAAGCTAGAAAATGAACCAAGAAAATGAAATTTTCAAACAAGATAAATTTTTGCTCAGAAATATTTCCCCTATAATATAATCAAATTTAGATATCAATTCTGTATTCACTATTGACAGAGTCCTACAGAAAACATAGTTAAAAATAGGAGAAGGTAAAAACACTGATCATGTTTGATCCAGTGGCAAAAGACCTGGAAGTGTTTCACAGAGCAGCTGATCATAAAAGTTTGAAGTATTGTTTTGATTCAGCCCCACCCTTAGGGGAATCCATTCATTTGTTTCTCACGTGGTTCTTTGCTTCTTGTAAAAAAAAATGCCATGAGTGTTTCTAGAGTCTGCCAAATCCTTTTATGTAAATATTTTGGTCAGTCTTGGTATCTGGTGAATCAGATTGCTTAATCCTTTGATGCAGCTGACAAATTATACTGAAATGACCAAATGCCCAGTTACAGCACTATGCCACATACCTAACTACCAGTGCTTACTTTATCAGACTAACTGTGAAGTCTTGAAAAGCTAGCACCTGAATGGAGGATACTTCATTTCTTTCCCTCAGCTAAAATGGCATTTTTCATAAAATAATACTCAAGATGAAAAAGAAAAAGATTTATAGACTGATAATTTTCTTCCCAAGCAAATCAAACCCCTCCCTATAGAGAGTTTGACATGCGCTCAGAGGAGGCTATCCCAGTGGTTGTGCTAGAACTGGCTTGTGCTGACTCATGACTGGATCATTAAATTTTCAGGGATTTTATGTTAGTTGTTAAAAACAATCATCATTACATATTAAATTATTAAAAAATGAAATAAACCTTATTATAAACAAAGGTAGTAGTCAAAACTACCACTTCCTAATTATCTTATTACTAGTGGCCTGGTGCACAAAATTTGTTCACTTAGGGTGGGGTGGGGGAGGAGCAAGAGAAAGCCCCCCAGCTTGGCCTGTGCCCTGTTACAGTGTGGGAGCCCCACATTCCATCGCCCCAAAGAGGTAAGCCCCACCCACCCATCCAGGGCTCCTCGATGGATTGCCCCAAAGAGGTAGGCCAGAGCTGGGGGAGACCAGCAGATCCCGGGCTATGGCAGAGGCCTGAGGACCCCAGGGGGCAGGGCCGCAGCCGAGGCCTCTGACTCCACCTGCCTGTGCCAGGGCTTAGGCAGTCATGTGGAGAGGGAGGCCTCGGCCACAGCCCCGCCTCTGTCCCTAATGCTGCAAGGCCCCGCCTAGCTTGCTGATCAGTAGTTACCAGTATCCTGACCAATTTGCATATTACTCTTAGATAATTTTCAATTTACCTCTACCCTTGAGGCTATATCAATTGTACCTGTAGTTGAAATGCTATACAGTATTATAGAGATCTACTGTGCACCTCCTCCTGGCTCCATGTTCAGTAACATCACATCGGCAGCTTGAAATGGACCACAGTGGGAGTATTTACCCCAGAGAAGTCTCCAAAAGCTACAAACCACGGCCTTTGGTTCCTTGAAACCCCAATGTTAAAAATATACTGTCACCATCACTTTTTCTCTGGAAAATGAAGAATTGGAAACAGGATAACATTATTAAAATATTAAATGCAATCATTCATCTTCAGATGGCTGCAATTTTGTGTTAGTGTTTAACTCCTCTGAAGATTCTGATTGGGGTCTCAGTAGCATTTGACATTTATTTTTTTAATATATATTTTATTGATATTTTACAGAGAGGAAGGGAGAGAGATAGAGAGCTAGAAACGTCGATAAGAGAGAAACATCGACCAGCTGCCTCCTGCATACCCCCTACTGGGGATGTGCCCGCAACCAATGTACATGCCCTTGACCGGAATCGAACCCGGGACCTTTCAGTCCGCGGACCGACGCTCTACCACTGAGCCAAACCGGTTTAGGTGACATTTATTTTTTATTCATAATTAAATTGTTTCATCTGGGAGGTGTGTTTAAAACATATCTCTCCTTAGCGTTTGGCAAGGGAAATCTTGGCAATGTAGCCTCAGTGTGAGCAATAAGAACTCCAGGCTAAATTCAGGGAAATGTTAGCCTAATTAGAGTATCAGTGAAAATGTGCTTCAGCACCAATTTTTAAGTTTATAAGCTTAGCATTTGCTAAAAGCAGGAAAAAATAGTGGCATATTACTATGCCCAGATTCTAATAAATACTGCTCAGCTGAAACCCAAACTGTTGATTTAACTCTGACATGATGCTAAGTCACCACAGATGTTTTAAGTATTTGATTTCCAAATAGAATGGTGTATCAATTGTTAAGTTCCATATTCAGGGCACCTTGTGTAATCTTGTAAGAAATCTATTAACTTTTATAACAGACTTAAGAAACTGATCTGAGACAAGCTGTGACCAGCAATTACCAAGGGAGCAAACTTATTGAACCCACATTGTCCTTAGGAGCTGGAGGCATTACAAATTATTTACTGAATAGGATGACTTGCTCAGAATGGATTAAAAAATTTAGTGTGAATTCACATTCATTTAGCCCACCTGTAACCCTCAAAGTCTATGCTTCTCCCCCAGCCCCATATTTATGTTTCATTACTATATTTAAAAAGTTCCAACATATAACTTTTTTTTTGCAGTTTTAAGTCGGAACTTTCCAAGCAAATACTCCCTTTAGCAAAAAATGTATTTCAGAACAGGAAAATAAAATTAATGTTTTAGGTATAATATTGCAAACCAATTAGGCACAGAGGTAAGATGTGGAAATTTGGATTTTATTTCTAGCCAAGTAAGAGAAAGCCTAAAGCATTTCTGATGTCAAAGAAGCAAATCATAGCTGGCTACTATAACAAGGACGTAGGAAAACATTGTAAGGTAATAATAACCCCCAAAAAAGTACATGCAATAAGTTATCCTGAGCTTGAACTTTTATAGATTACAAGAATATTTAGAATTTTAAATTAAAAACAGAAAACATGGCTCACAATTAAACAGAGTACCCAGAGGATGAATATTAAGGGAGAGGCGACCCAATTCGAGTGATGTTGCCTGATAAACCATATCTATGTAGTAAACAGGGTTATGTAAGATATTGCATGTTTATACTCATAGTATGAATACATTCACAATTTCCTTAAAACCATCTAACTTATTCCAAAGGACACAATCCAACAGTCCATCTTTAATGATGACTCAGTGAAGTATCATTAAGTAGCAAGCAACATTGACCCAACCATTGGCAAGATTGCTATATTATCTATGTAGTTCTGTGGTGCTTTTATATCACTTTCAATTTTTAAAAACATGTCATGTCAAAGAACTTTCAAACTTTTCAAAGGCACACCCCATGTGTCTATAACTATGTAAGACACCCATGTCACTGCACATGTGCAATCTTTTGCACGCATATACTTTTCATGTGAATATTTCATTATTTTATTTAATCTAACATGTAATTTTCAGATTCTTGTGGTACTTATCTGAAACTTTGGCATGTGTTTTCTTATGTTAAGTGTATATTCTAGATGAACCAACACTCTGTATTGCTAGGAAATGAGGCAAAAATAGGTTAGATTATTTTATATTTGCATTTGGAGAAGTATTATTTTGTTTTATTGTTCTGTGGAAACCATATTCATTGTACACTGTGTGTATTTTTTGTTTGAATAAATGTGATTTTTATTTTTTATGTTTCTGTCTTTTTCTCCCTATTTTACTTTTTTTTTCATTTTCATCAAAATAGCCATGTCCAAAAATTAATTAAAGTATTTGAAGAGTAGACTATGCAATATTTCAAAGAGAAGAGACTAATTTTATGCTGGACCACAATTACAATGCAAATTTTGCATTGATACAAGATTAATCTCATAAACACCAGCAGAATGCACCTTTCAGGGTTGTTATTCTGTGGGAGCAAGATCAATCACAATTTCTAAAAAGTTCCAAGAACCAGATGTCAATGCTTCAACACTGGGCAAGTCACTGATCTCTGTAGTCAAGAATATATGTGGAGTCATTGTAAGCACAGGTGATAACTTTTCCATATAGCTATTTGGATCTGATTATATATAATTCATTATAACAGTTGATAGTAGAAGGCAAATCCCAGGGAATTTTAATTAGGTCTTGTTGCAAAGTAATTAATGAAATGAGGCCCCTGCTTTTCATTTAGAGGAAGAAGAAAGTTTGTCCATCTGGAGTATTTCAAGAACATGTCCTACAGCAAAAACATTCCCCTTCTGTATTTATCATCATCACTATATGTTCATACTAACATGCCTTTATACATCTGAGCAAGCACAATGCTGTAGGTAGCCCTGTGGTGAAGCAAGCTAATGAATTATAACAAAATGCTGCCTGCTGTAAAACCAGAAGAGTAGCCTGGGGGAAGCATACTCTGTTATCTTAAACATCCATGCAACGGTTCCTTGAGTGTTGCAGAAGACTGACACTCCCACTTAAAGTCAAGAAAATTTATTCCAGGGCAGGCTATATCGTGATGTCTCCGAAGAGTGGAGTCAAGAGAGTGGGTGAGTATAGTTGGAGCACATCAAGCCAGCACTTATCCTAAGCCAAGTAACTATGTGGACATGATTCTATAGTCCTTTATAGCAACAGACACTGGGTTCTCTGTTCTCAGTGTCTTCATGAATGAGAATGAACCTGGATCATCTTGATATGCCAGAAAGTAAAGACAAAACAAATAAAATAAAAATGAAACACAGAGGGAGCATGGTTAAAGAACAAAAGGGCCAACTTGAAATACCCCAATGTCCACAGTTGGACAATTAGCGCCACAAAATTATGATAGTATTGAATTAACCAAAGAATAAAATAAACATCTGTGATAAAAATAAATGTCTGCAGAAATCAATAAATGGCAGAGAAGAGACAATTTATTCTTATAGATAAATTCCAATTAATATAGAAAGAATGAGAGTAGAAAACCACCATTATGAAAATTACTCAGATGGTCACTAATAAAATATCACATACGCTCTGTTAAACTATATCAGTGTTTCCCAAACTTTTGACATATGTATACCCCTTCTATAATTTTTGTAATGCTGAGTACCCCTCATCAAAAAAAATGGATGTATTTTAATAACAATCAAAATATATTTATTTTTATGGTACATACACAAAATAATAATAAATGAAAAATAAAATTATTCATAATAAAATATAAATAAAAGTTATATTATAAATAACATTTATTTGCACACTAGACTATCTCACGCCTCACAAGACTGTCTTGATTTGACTCATGAGAACGTAGAATTAGGCACAGCTAAGCATGGTGCATTGCATATCCCCACCAAACTCCAGTGCAATGTGTACCCCCACCAAACTCTTCCCATACCCCTGGAGGTACAGGTACTAAACTTTATAATAAAAGCCTAATATGCAAACTGACCAGGAGTACGACCACTTGCTATGACATGCGCTGACCACCAGGGGGCAACAAAGAACATGGCAGGTATCAGCAACATGGCGCTGCTGGACCCAGTGGACCTGACAAGGGCCCGTGGCAGGATGGTGGAGCAGGTGAGCAGGCAGCACCAGGCCAAGGCAGGTGTGAGCTGGGGCCCAATAGCCCCACGGATGGCAACCAGCCATGGTGGCAGAGGGCAGGGCTGCTGCCAGGTTCCTGGGCACTGAAGGAGCCCTGTGTGTGTGTGGGGGGGGGGGTAGTCCCACCTGATTGCCCTGTGAGGCTGGGGGTGCAAGCTGGGGCTGCAAGTCTGGGGGCATAAGTTGGGGGATGATCCCTGCAGGCCACTCTGAGGGACCCCACCCATGCACAAATTCATGTGCCGGGCCTCTAGTAATATAGTTAGATGAGAACATCACCTCTCTAGCATTCCCCAAAATCCATAAGTTCAGTTTACTAATGAAAAGCTATCAGCAAATCCAAGTTGAAAGACAATCACAAAATACCTAACAAGTACTTTTCAAAATTACAAAGGTCTTGAGTTTATAAAGAAATGCTGAGGAACTGTGGCAGATTGGAGGAGACAAAGGAGACATGATGACGAAATGAAATGTGGAATTCTGGATTAAATCCTGAACAGAAAACAGGCATTAGTGGGAACTCTAAATAATGCCTCTGGTTTAGTTAATGGCATTGTACCGATGATATGTATGAAGCCAGGGGAAAGTTGTATAGGAAGTCTCTGTACCACCCTTACAATTCTGTAAGCCTAAAAGTATCTTTAAAAAAATTGTAAAAATGTTATATATTCATCTTTAACAGCCTTCTACCGTGTCTACCTGCTCATTTGTTCAAAATGTAGATAGGAAAAAGAGATACTATATGTAAATTCTTTTAAAAGTCCCTTAATAAACAACTTCTGGGGGATTTATTAACTTATAACTATGTAATGTAAAGATTCAGTGATTTTTTTTAGCACAGCCTTTATCAGTCATCTTTTTAAAAATTGTCAGGATACCTAAGAAAATTGTATATAATCTTTTTATTTGTATTTCTTTTTTCTAAAAATTTTAAGTAAATATCTTTTTCTAAATGTATTGCTTTAGGAAAAGGCTAAAGCAAGACATAATATATAAAAACTTGAAAGAAAGCTAATAATTTAAATGGGATTTTTAAATTCTTGAAGTATGAATGTGACCTATGAGAAACATTGTATTTTTGAGGCATTTCTTGAAATTAATCGTTCTTGGACTATTCTTCTGAGGAAGAAAAGTGATTTTGTTCTATACCTGAAAAGAAATTACATTTAACAGTATTTGTAAGATAAACACATTTGTGGTTTTTTCCTCCCTTTATAATGCTCTATACTAATATATTTTCTAGCATGGATTTTTTTTCATTTAAAGAATATGACCATTCAACATTTAAAATTGAGAGGACTGGAAAAAGGTTTTCCATGTAAATTAATTCAAATTTCATGAACAGTGCATACATAATGGCTTTAAATCTTTAGATCAACTTAGAATAAATGCTAAAAATGTTCTAGACAAGGGAGAGGAGGAGGAAAAAAAACCTGCAGGAAATGTGCAATTGATTTTGCTTGCAGATGCTGCCCTAGAAAAACATTTGAAGGAGATAGAGTCAATCACCAAGGAAGCTAAAAGGCACCTGCTGCTGTTCCGTGGTGATTCCACTTTCATTAAATCCAGAGGCAGGGAGATGAGCAAAGAGAGATTACTTCCTTACATAACACATTTTTAACTATCTGCAAAGTTCAACGTGGACTTTGATGTAAATTTTAATACATTATAGGTATTCAAGAACTGCTGACTTGACCTTTTGTCAGAAAGGGTTGTGTTAGTGCTAAGATATAGAAAAAAATATAATTTCTTCTTTAATGGGAAAGGGGCAATAAAGAAACTTATTTTTAAAAGCAACAAAATTCAACTGAGTAAATTTTGAAGATCTTATCGGCTTTATTCAATGATTCATGAATCAAGCAATATCCAACCTAATAGATAGAAAGGAGCTCTGAGGAGCAGTACAAAATGAAAGACTTTTATATGCAGAAGCGAATGGGGACAAGGAACTTATACTAGACAAAAAAAGCAGGTTGTTTAATGCAGGGTCACTTTCCTTTAGGCACGGGATGGCTGGAATCTATCAGGTAGAGGACCTCACTAGTGCTGATCAGGTGATTCCTGATGGACTGGTTTAATATTCCATTTCTGGGAGAGCCAAAACCTTAAATTGGGTCTTGGTTTGATAATATGGGGCTTAGCATAAGCAAATCCATTTTGGGACTATTGTCTTATTATTAACACCACTATACCCTTTTCTGTTGAGTACTGTTTATTGTATAGCAAATCTTTGTAAGGTTATCTTCAATATAGGGGCATGTAAAATATTTTTCCTAGATTTTTTCTTTTTTTATAAGTTAATTAACTGGTTATTTTGTGTGTTTGTTTTATCTTGGACAGACAGTCTCCTGCATAAAATGATGCAGGTATTGTTTTATCTGAAAAAGTTAATGGCCACCAAAAACTGATTTCATTTTTTGGTCTATTATTTGTTCTGAGTATAATTTAAAAATAATTATATTAGAGAAGTGAATCCCATATGTATAAGTTGTAAAAAATATAATATGGGTTAATTTCCCTATTGGCTTATATGTATTCCTATATGGAATTAAAGGTAATGTTTATTTTGGTGAATTCCATTTCAGAGAGGATGAGCTGTAATCAATTAAAACAATCACCTTTTATTTGTCTGATTAGGCAGGGAAAATGTCTGGGACCCTATGTGAGATGGGAAAAAATCAGTCGTTATTTTTATTTTACAAAGCAGTAAACCAAAAACACAGAGTGGAACTTACCAGACTCATAAAGAGCTCACATCTCTTAACTCACCCCATTGCAAACTGCATGTTACAACTTTAATGAGTTGAGTATCTATGACTCTCTCAGATAGCGGTGAGAAGATGGAAACAGACCACTGCAACACAAATCAGAATTTGCTTTCATAATAGTACCTATCGATGCCTCCTTCATGTAAATTTTATGTAAAGAAACATCTTCTTAGACTGGTAGAAACTTGGGGATCACTTTGGAATAAACTTGGATACACAAAGGAATCCAAGAATAGATTCAGATTTGTTCAACCATTATATACTGAGCATGTCCAATGCACTGGGCCCTGTGTGCAGGATTCAAGAGGTATCACAACATAGTAAATCAGACAGAGAGGAAAGTCACAATTTTAATATTATACAGATGGATTTAAGAATATGGAGGCAGGGGATTATGCTAGTCCTGGATAAGAAGAAGGGGTAAAGGAAAGAGTGCTAGAGGACACCACAGTTAAATCCTGGAAGATATACAGGGCTAGCTAGGAGAAAAGATGGAAATATTTTGCATCAAATCACCTAGCCAATCCATGGAGTGAAAAACTGGTGTGATTACTAGAAGCTCCATGCTTTAAGTCTAGTAGTGGTTGCAACAAAATGATCTACAGGAAGGTAAAAAACAAACAGGTTTAATCAAAATGATGAGACAAGAGATAAAGTATTTCTTGTACTGGGAAGAACACAGCAATCCTGAGCTGTCTTCGGGCATGCCCCAACTGACCGTGTTTTTTAAAGTCTGTTCACATGATAGGATACGCTCAGTTTTAAATGTCAGATAAAAAGCTAATCTTTAAAAGTGAAACCAACCTATTTATATTTATTTATTCATGAGAATTCCAAATTGATAACCTCAAGATGTGCTCACACAGTTAAAGATGTGTATGTCCCAAATAATACAACTCTATTTCCATTAAACTTATTAAGTCAGATCAATTTTACAGACATGTGAGCTAGAGCTTTGGCACTTAATTCTCTTTGATCTTCCACCTGGTGAATTTCATGTCCCACTGTGTTTCCCTGCCGTCTATTTTTAACGTTGTGTTTGTTTGGACATCATTAACAAAGAAAATTGCACCCTGGAACTTAATAGATGCAGAAGAGCATTTCAGCCATTTCAGTGAAAAAACAATCCAATAAATTTACATACTCAGCTCTTTGGTCACGCAGTCAAATTAAGTTGAAAATACATTCTACTAACAAAGTCTGGGAGTGTGTAATTGTTAGGAAGACACCCAGGGTGTGCTGATGGATGGGCTACACAGGGATAAAGAGAAAGCCAAATCATACTTCCTACTCCAGAAACATACTAGTATACTTTAGATGAGGAGAATCAACTATTATTTGCAGAGCATCTATTATATGCTGACTCACTGATAGGCATGTTGATAACTTGTCCTCATTTTTTTTCCAGAGCACTGGAAGGTGAGAAAATAAAACTCAGAAAGCAGTTTACTGTCCATCACACAGAGAAGATTTCTGATTTCATGACCAATGCTCTCTGTACAATGGCTGCCTCACTGTTCTTTTCAGCAATTCCTTCCATGTAAAGAGTAAATGATGATGATATGGTTTAGCGGCACCCACAAGCAAGTAAAATTAGTGAACACCCAGGTTTATAAGATAGAAGAAGTAGGAGATAGTTGTATTTTAAAGGAATCTGAATAGGAAATTTGAATATGTATTCATTGTCAACAAGTATAGATCATTTACCTCATGCCAGGCCTTGTGCTAAATGCTTTATGGTGATTCTCTCATTGAATCCTCAAAATAATTGCATGAGGTAGACTATTATACCAGTGAGAGGAAACTATGACATTTGCCTTCAAAAGTGAATCCAAAACCTGTTTGGCTCCCAACAACTCTGCAGCCTCCTCTCAACTCCCCCACACATTGCAAGGCACAATCACAAGCAGCCTCGGAGATGAGGGATCTGCACAGACAGAAGATGTGAGTGGGAAACGAAAAAATTACAGGTCTTTTTCATTTAATCAACATTTTACAAACCTTTTATATGCGCCTGAATTGAGATTCAGCTCTAAACATCTAGAGTTTAATATTAAACTAATGCCACTATGATGAGAATATATTCTTATAGCAAAATGTCACAGATTTGGAGGAGATTATTTTATTTAAAACTTCACCTATTTAATAAGCTTCATAGTGTGTCTTAGTCTAAGGAATTAAGTTATATAATTCCAAGAACTTAAAACCCAAAATTAAATAGTAGTAATACCTTTTAAGAGATGTAATAGAATAAGAATCTAGCGCATTTGTTCACTATATCTCACCTAGTATCTTAAGAAAATAAGACTATGAAAAGAGGAAGAATAAATAATGTAACTTTTGAGTCAATCAAATCCCAGTTTTTCACTTCCTTGTTGTATGAACTTGACATCTTTCAAAAACAAAATCTGTTTCCTCATCTGTGAAATGGGGACAAAGATGTTTATGTCATAGAATAATAATGAAGATTAAATAGAATAACAAACAACATGTTATTGACCCTTAACAATACTTATTCAATAGGAAATTTAGTTATATTTATTATTGGGGTGATTTTGAAAATAAGTTGATAATATTTTTATTTTAAAGAAGTAGCAAAGACCAAAAGATTGAACAATCTAACATTCTTCTTTATTTTGAATGTGGAACATTATTGTTTTGGGTTTATAAAGGGGAGTAGAGTAGAAAAGCTATTTAGAGATATAGAATATCTAAATATCCATGTTCTTGGGTTTCTTTCTTTCTTTTTCTTTTCCTTCCTTCTTTGCTTTGTTATTCTTCCTGTGCTGTTGCCTTCTTTAGAAAAAAATTGTTTTAACTCTTAATTAGCATTTTCCCTGTCAGAACAATAATTACAGTTACAACAAAAAAAGGGAGACATTATAGATAGTTAATGTAGAAAATAAGGGTTTTGACCCTGTTGTGGTTTGTGATTTTTTTAACTTATTTTCTTCTGTTTTGCTGAGTGCAGAAAATGGGCTGTAGGCCTTATATCCCAGGTTTTTAGGCACTATTCTGTTCATGAAAAACAGATCAATACCATGCTCCTCGATCCTGTGGGTATGAGAACCACCTCTCTGAGGATCCTTTCTTGAGGACAGATCTTCAATACACGTGGAGTAAAAGAGAATAAAATTGTTAGGCTATTGATTTACCAGCATGTTTAAAGGGCCATCTCCAACAACAGCTTGCTTTACATGGCCATTATGATCTCATGAGGAAACTTATGACCTAAACTGTTAAAACCATTTTTGTATCTTCACACATGACCTATCTTTGCTACTGATTAGCATTAGCCCCCTGAGGAAAACGTTGACTTCAGAACTTTTCTTTGTTTTAACCCATTGGAAGCTAGTGCTACCCAGCATGCTTTAGTACAAATAGACATGAAGGTCATTATAGAAGTGGATGCAATAATTATCCGTGTTGCAATTTACAGTTTACAAACAAATCTTTCACAGAATATGTAGCTGCTGTGTTATAGATAGCTTGCAAATATTTAAATGTGTGTGTGGTGGGGTTTTTTCCATAAAAGGAGTGCAAATGAGGTGATTACTTGTTTGAATTTGACAGCAGAATGGAAGTGCATCTTTCTATGTGAATATTATCTGAAGGTAATGAAAAACAAGCAACAATGATGTTTTCTTTACTCATTCCTAGGAAGCTAAAAAATGTATCTGTTTCATGAAATTGTCCCTGGCAGTCAGGCCTTTCTTAAAATTACTCTGCATGCAAACGCTACATGGAAAGACAAGAGTAGAAAAGGGGGTAGAATCCCAAGGTTAACTCAGCTGAAATCGGCCAGATTAGTTGTGACTTACTAATAAAACTATGCACTCTTAGAGAAGACCTTAAAGATGTTCATCTAGTCCAGGCTCAAGTTTGATGTTTAATGTTCTTTGTATCATCGTTTAAATTGTCCTCCAGACTTCTCTGTAACAACTGTAATGTCGGGGAACATACTGAACGATGAAGTCCCACCACACCCCTGGGAGTAACATGAAGCCACACGAAAAGCTATAGATTTAGGATCTTGGATGCAATGCTGATTCATTCTTACTATCTCAGATGACCTTTGAACTCAGCTTTTCTCTAAAATGAGGGAGTTAAGCTAAATTAGGTCATGAGAAACTCTTTATTTCAGCTGAAATTGTCCTGTCATGTCAATCTCCAGCAAACCTCACTGGCCTAAGTTTTCCAAAAGCAAATGTGAAAGCATTGCCATATTCTGCTCAGAGTAATCGGCATTTTCTGAACTCTGTTTGTCTGATTTCTTCCTCTATTCCCTGTGGTTTCCACAAACCAGAAATTAGCACTACTTTTTAGGGGAGTATGCATAATATGTGATGTTGCATACTACATTGCACCAAATAAGAAAACTTATTTTCTGGTTGATCAGTCATTGGTGTTGTGGAGATTAAACATTTGATTAATGCAGTGAAAAACTGGTTTTCTTGTAAAGTTATTTTCCTCCTTTGCAAGCCAGAAATACTTAGAAAGGTATCACATTGTGGCTTTTCACGTTCCCCATCAACCAATCACCTAATTGTTGTAGGTGATAAGTTTTACCTGGATCAATAATATCATGAGTGATTTCAAAATTACAATTATGTCACCCTATAATTTCACCTACATTATTATCTGGCCTCCCTCCAATATTACTCCTTAATAAGCCTGATAAATTTCCTGTGGGCTGCATACTACTATATCTTCCTTACTACTTTGCTTGTTTTTAAAACAGCATCACTGCCTGAGCAACTTTCAATCCCCAGCCCTGGTTGGGGTACACAAAGCAGTTAACCATTCTCCTGTCTCTCTCTCTCTCTCTCTCTCTCTCTCTCTCTCTCTCTCTCTCTCTCTCTCTCTCTCTGCCAAAATCAATGGAAAATTATCCTCAGAAAAGGATTACTAAAAAAATAAAATGAAACAGCATCCCTGACAATGCTACAGTCCAATTTAATCAAAGCACATATACTACAATAGGTATCATTTCAATTCATTGATTGCTTTGATTAGATAGCACCAGAGCTCATATTACAGAGAACTCTGTCCTTTTCTTCAGCATCTTAAGTGGGGTGGCCATTCAGTGTGTAAGATCATTTATTTGCTAAAATATATGCTTGTGGCTTGTTTTGAGCCATCTTTAAATTTGCAATTGTCTCCCACTCAGTAATCTCTCTGGATCTGTGCTTTGTAGGCCACAGATTTTTGTTCTGAGGAATCAGACAACACCTATTTTAAAGGGTAAGTTGCCTACTTAATATATTTCCTTTCAATGACTACATTTCATATCATAATGGACTTTTAAGGAAGACCTTAAAGCATAGGTTAATGTAAAATTTTAAGGTCAATTTTATCTCTGTAATTCATTTGATTAGTCAACTAACCAAATAAAAAGGTATTAAAAAGTTGCATAGCTTATTTCAATTATTACAATGCAAAGTTTATTTCATTCATTTTCAGACAAAGTTCTATTATGACAATGACTTTTTATGCAGATTTAATTATTTTCATTATTTTACAAATGTTTTAAGGTACATTCAAAAGAATGTCAATGTAAAATAAGTCTTACATGTTTTTGTTTTTGTTTTTAGTAAGCATAGGTTGTTTTTTATTTTTATTGAAGTAGTTAATAGGGTTAACCAGAGTTAATAGAAATGTTTAAGCATGCTAAGTTGTGACTTTTTATAAAACAATTTTATTGACTTCAGAGAAGAAGGAAGAGGGAGAGAGAGAGAGAAACATCAATGATGAGAGAAAACCATTGATTGGCTGCCTCCTGCATGCCCCTTTCAGGAATTGAGCCCTCAACCCTTGCATATGTCCTTGACTGGAATCAACCCGGGGATTCTTCATTTCAGTCCATAGGACGACGCGATCTAGCCACTGAGCAAAAGCAGCAAGGGCATGAGTGGTGACTTTTTTGACAAGTGTTCTCTCAATTTAAACTTAGCTGCTAATCAAACAAAAACAATCTCAGCCTTTTTAGCAGTACAGACCACTTTCTTTCCTTTCCAAATTATGCTTAATTATTTTCATGAAAGTATTTTAACAAAAAAAATGGTCTCTTCTGCTCTTTTGTTCAAACATATTGCTAAGAAGGCAAAAATATTAAATCATAGAGACAGCCCAAGCCCATGTGGCTCAGTTGGTTGGGCATTGTCCCATGCACCAAAAGGTTACTGGTTCCCTTCCCAGTCAGGGCACATGCCTGGGTTGTGTGTGGACTTGATCCCAAGTAGGGAGAATGCAGGAGGCATCTGATCAATATTCCATTCTCACATTGATGTTTCTCTTTCTCTCTACCTCTCACTTCCTCTCCTTTCCTCTCTCTAAAAATAAAAATAAAATGTTTTCAACAATTATAGAGGCAAATATAGGGTAGAAGACTGAATTCCTATGGTTTGACAGAAAATACTCTCTTCTCTTAAGGCCACAGCAGAGATGTTAAATTTTAATTGGTTTTCCCATTGTTTGTGGAATATCAAAACCAATATAGCATTCTTTACCTAATAAACTGGCTTCCTTATTTTCCTACATGAGTTAATGAACACTTACATTGAAAAAGCTGAGAAGGCAGCCTATCACAATTTATAGGCAATTAAAAAAGAAAATAAATGAATGAACAAATAATGATACTTTTGAAAATGTCTTAAGCATTGAATTTGTCATAACATATTTTAAAAGGCAAGATAATTGGCTTTAGTAGAAACGTTATCATATGCAAGCATTTCCAATTTCCAACTTAATGAAAGTTACAAAATGATGAAAGTATAATTCATCCTTACCACAGTTTAAATACTTTTTTTAATGTTATGGCTATTCTCAATTCCCATTGTCTAGAAGAAATGGATAAAGTGTTGAATAAGCTCTAAACAAGACTATCAGTACCATGAAATATAATTGTAGAATAGATTCAGGACTTTTAAAATATTTGAGGTATAAGTAGTTTTCTTCAATAAACAAATATTCTCATCTAAACCTCATTTATTGTAAGAAGCTAAGGGTACATATACTAGTATACATAGTTATAATGCTACTGCCTCCTCCAAAAGAAACACTGAAGTTATGGGTTTTTGTTTTTGAATAATCAAGGTGAAAAAAAATGAGAGCAGTATCTTAGTTGAAGGTAAAACTCAAATATTTCCATACTCTTCCCACCTTTGTTGCAGAGATCTCCAAATAATCTTTCATAAGGAGTATGTCTAAGACTTTGGCAGTAGCAGTTGCAATGGATATAGACTTACTATCATATAATAGAAAGTGGACAGCTTTGGTGTAAGTTAGATATGTATTCAAATCCTAAAATTCCTACCTACTACTTCAGACAAGTTACTTATCTCCGCCTAAACCTGTTTCAATAGCCATTATTATATTCACTTCAATTATCTAAAAACTAAACTAAATGAACTGACATTTATAAAAGAAATGAAGAAATTATATATGCGTTGGCATAAATATTTCAAATATTAGTAGGGAAATACCAAGACTTAGAATAAATATCTGCATTTAGAAGAGGAAAAAATGTTAAAATTCTAAGATATTAGAAGAAAAAAACAGAAAAAATATATAATTACATTAATATGAAAAGAAGGGTGAATAATACACAGTTCATTTTACTCCAGCGATTGAGATGGAATTTTCCATTTCTGCCTTCTTTGAGCTATCTCATACTAACAATTGAATCAATAAATCAGTGCATTTGTTTATGCAATAAAGAGCGGAGTTGTGGCAGAAATAGAATATTCTTGATTCAGCCTTACCAAAAGACATGTGTACTCTCTAAATGTGAAATAATTTACTAAAATTGCATTTGAAGAAAATGATGTTTGTAAAACAAAATAAACATAAAATATGTGCTATTACAATACTTTCTTATAAACTTTGTATCCAATGGCTTAATTCTGTTTTATCAGAATTAATTTGACTAATACTCTTCATTTTATACTCTTTTGTTCTTATGATTAAAATATACTTAGGTTGCAAAAATTGTCAGTGTTTTTGCTATCTTTGGTAATCAATGGAAAAGGAGTTGGGCATTCTGACATTTACATTATGAAGTTTTTAAAAATATTTTGGGAGGAGCCAATAAATATCAGTATGAAAGCACTTTAAACATTTCCTTCCCTCCTTCTTCTCTTCCTTCCTACCTCATATAATTCACCTAGCTATGCAAACTCATTGATGTCTCCTTCCAGAAGCCTCAGACAAGGGCCGTTTCCTGCAGGATAATAGCGGGATACAAAAATTTATCACGAGACAAAATATACTGACCAACTGACCTGTCAGTCAGTGCAGGCCTTGCTGGAACTCTTACTGCAAGTGTCTGGATCATTATCATTCCTGAATCAATTATTACTTTACTCTCAGGTTCCAAACCAGAATTTCATTTGTCAACAAATGAAAGTCTTGACAGTGAAAGTTTTGGTTTTGTGGCTATGTGGTTAGCAGTATATTCAAACTGTGGGTTCCATTTGGGGTTTTCTTTAACACCACAATTCATTCTTAATGCTTATTCTAAGGGCCCCAATTCTACTATAAAAAAATTTCCATATGCATTTTAAACTTTATATAATTTAAACAATTCTTTGATAATCATTTCTAAGGAAGCAATGTTATATTTAAATAGTAAAATATTTGATGACCACTGCGTATCTTAGCAAATGGCTTCATAAGCAATTATAGGAGTTAACAGTGACTGTAGGGGGTATATAAAATCCACACCTCTGAAGAGTATCTTCAGTGTCAACCATCTCAGTAGCCCTTCGCCACTTTGTGTTTGTTTTTATAACAGCCCCTAGAATTTCCTTTGGAAACCATACCCATTGTGTTTGAGCTACAATGTCTGAATTTGCACAACTCAGTCCCATTGAGTTGTGACAGAACTAGGGAAGCATGCAATGGAAAAGAACCTCTCTAGGAAATGAGAATCCTTCAGTCCGATCCCAGCTCTGCCACTAAGTGGCTATAAAATCTTGACAAATTTACCTAAGTTATCCAGGTGTCTACACTTACACAATAAGAGGGTTGGTCTCTCTATATCTATGACCTCTGGGAGAAGTTCAGCTACTGGTTTCGTGACCTTTCCTAAGAAAAGGTGTGAAGAGTCAACAGTCAAAGAACTGTTAAGAGTTTATTTCTATCAGATCCAAGATAATCAATCTAAACCAAGCACTTGCACCTTGTTTTTTGAAATTTTTTATTGAATATCAAATAATAAACATTGATATGATTAACAGCAATTCATAATTGATAGAAGTTCAGGGGTAGAATAAAAATGTGATTTTTAGTTTTTCCTCCTTTTCTCTTCCTTTCTCTTTCCTTTCCCACCCTTTTACTAACCAAATGGGTAATTAATTAATCAACTGTATATCTTTAACCTTGTGTTCTGGCTAAGATTTACCACAGTTTTCAGCTGACCAGGCAAGAACAAAAAGACTTAAAATCCAGCCCTGAATTTAAACCCCTGGCCATCAGGAATGCGGAGGCTGATCAATTACGGTAGATCTCAAAAAGACCAGAATGATGCAATTACTGCTTGACCTATTTCAGAACACTGACCATTCTGTTCCAGGGATCTGTAATGAAGACATTGATCAAGACCCAAGACATCTACAGGGACTCAAATTCCAGAACTACAAGTCACCAGAAACCCTCTTTTTCTACCTGCCCATATTCCTTTTCCCTGATTCCCCTATATAACAAGCTTAAGGGAATAATACATTTAGAATTTTTACCAGTCACCTTCCCAGATTTCCAACATCTGATATTATTAAGCACACACTTATACCCCAAACCCTTTCTCTGCTTTTAGGTTAGAATGGTGACAGGCAGCATGAGTCCTGGACTTAGTTGACCTCCGGTTTTATAATAAGAGGGCATAGAAAATAGAAGGCTGTAATATATCAAATAATCAATTCAAGAGAATTTTCCAGAGTTGACTCTTGAACGACATAAGCCTCCGAATTGAAAAAGTTCCATTCTTAGACAAGTATTTGTTTAATTTTAAAACCAAAGGAATAAAGACAAGTTTCTAACAGTTTCCAGAGAGAAATGGATAGGTCATGTACAGAGGAATGATCAGATTGGAACCAGCCTTCTGGCCAATAAAACTGATGTTAGATAGTCATAGAGCAAAGCTTTCAGGGATTTGAAAGAAATAAGTTTTGTACTAAAATTCTTATGTCTGGCCAGTTTTTTAGTCAAATGTTTGGAATAAACACAGTGTCAGACATACAAGTTTTTAGAATATTACTTCCCACACATGTTAAACTAGATAAATAGTCTAATCTAAGATAGACAAAGACACGTTTTAGGAAAGGAGGCCTCCTACCCAAGAAGAAGTCCCAGGATTAGCACTCTGAATGTCTAGATGACAAGTGTTTCCAGAAGAAACAGTAAGAAAATATATATAAATACTCCATAAAATGTCTGGTCAAATAAATTAAATATAATCTTAAGATAAAGGGACATAGTGGTTAAGAAAAAAATTAGAAACTCTTGGTATATATAAAAGCTACAAAAGAGTAAGTTTTCAAGTAAACTACACCTAGTGTGTTGATTTAATTAAAAATAGAGATTTAACTATACTAAGAGGTTGTGGATTAAGAGGCAAAGGTAGAAATAAATAACTCCTAAAATTGAGTAATTGAACCATGGTAGTACAAGGTAGTATTTTTAAAGATGATGAAAATAGCAACAACAAAAAATCAGTTAAGCATCAAAAGTACAAACTTTCAATTATAAAATAGTAAGTCATGGGGATGTAAAATACAGCATTGCGACTATACTTAATACTGAATTGCATATTTAATCATTGCTAAGAGAGTAGATCTTAGAAGTTCTCATAAGAAAAAAACATAATTTTGTGTGTTAGATGTATTTTATCTAGACTTGTTGTTATGTTCAATATACACAAATGTCATACACCTGAAACTAATATATGTCAATTTTATTTCAATTCAAAACATTAAAAAAAATCAGCTGAAAGAATTAAAAGGGGTTGCCTAGAGTCAAACTGGAGGATGGAGAGGAGCATGTACCTTTTCATAAAGCTTTACTGTATTAATTGGTTTTTAACCAGGCTCATGATGTATTGTGATTGAAATATTTTAATTGTTTAAATTTTGTAATATGTAATATTAGGAAATATTTTAAATACTGTTGATAAATGAATACCAAATACATGTTACTCTTTATGGCATTATCTAAATTTAGTAAAATAAATAAATACTTGATATGTTTTTCTTTCATATGTCAGATAATTTATTTTATTTATTAAAATTCATTAAATTTAATATGTATGTGTATTATTTATTTTTACTAAATTTAACATATATACATGTATTTTTCTAAATTGAAATATATATGGTTAAAGCCATTTATGGTGACTGACAACATTGAAAAAAGAGACAAGAAGAATTTGGAAAGCCAATTTCATGTGGAATGAGCAACCTTAGTATATAGTATCTAGGCAGGACGATTTTGAAGTCTATAGAGTTTAGACAGAGGTCAGGTAGATTTTCAACTAGCATAGTTAACTTTTAACTGCAGACACCCAGCTCACAGTTCTTAAGCATTAGTCACTAGGTGTTTTTGACTTTATCAAGTGATTGCAACTCACTATGGCTCTGACCCTAAATGACTTTTTGTGGAAATGGAGCCAAAGGCATTGGCCTTTAGCCAGCACAGATGGCCCAACAGAGCAAATTGCAGCATTTTGACTTTGAATTTGTAGTTCAAGGCAAGGGCTTCAGCAAAGCAGTGCATTTGGTAGGTGCTAAGGCCTGAGGCTGCAGATCGCTGTAGTTTATTAAGATGCAGGCATAGCTTGGCCTGGTATGGCTGCTAGGCTAAAGTGAGATTAGTACCTGCAAGTACAGGCAAGTCAGCAAGGTTACACAGGAGCCACAGAACACTAGGAAGTGTCTAACTTTTAAGTGTGAAGATACCTTGTGGCTAAGGCTTGAGGTCTTTTGCCTGAGGTGGTTGTAAAGTGCCATGCCGTTGTCTGTTCCGGGCACAGCTTGAAACGGTGAAGCACTGATCTCAAATGTGTGTCTGGTTCAAAGGCTCAATCATATAAAATGAAAACAGTAGAAAAAAATGTTTGGGTGAGTTTCAAAATGATAATAATTGTAGCTTGGCATGTGGAGATCACAGGGCCCAAGGGATTTGTAGGAGGGAAAAGAAGCAGAAGAGTGTCTAGATTTTAGAAGACCAAAAAGGCTAAGGCACCAGCTGTCACTGGCACCTCAGGGGCACCCGCTCCAGCAGCCTCAACAGCAACTTCTGTTCAGAAATTCTGAGGGTACTTTTTCAGCTGAAACAAATGTGACTCTAAGGTGAAATCTTTTTTCTAGAAGGCAGGGGTTTTTGGGTGTTTTTTTTTAGACTGAATTAGTATCATTCCAAGAAGCAAAGAAAATGTGTCGTTATACACAGGCACACAATACCTCATGGGATACCTGGGAATCTGTACTAACAATAAAGCTCATCTCAGGAGAGATGTGCTTAAAGGGACTTGGAAATTAGAACATTTCTAATAGGTAGGGTAGGAAGGAAAAATATGTGGGTCCTCCTTCCCTTGGGACTCACACATTGATAAAGTTGTAGTGACAAAATTGATCATTTGTTAAGTGGTTTCTATCAATTAAATTCAAAGGATGTGGATTGCAGAAGAGTAATCTGGCTAGCAGCCCCAAAAGAAGTCAAGATAGTCACCGTCTACTATCTGTTTTTTAGATGCCAATAGAATGTCCTTTGACAACACTTATATGGGGTGTAAGGGAACAGGATTGTTACCATGGATTATTGCTAAGGGCTAGCCTTTGGCTCATAGTCTAAATTTGGTGAGTGTGGGTTATGGTTTCTTTCTAAGTCCTACTTTAGAGTCCAATTAAAGTGAGAATGATGAGTCTTGGCATTGATTTAAGAATTTCTGAAGTCAGCCAAAACTGGTTTGGCTCAGTGGTAGAGCGTCGGTCTGCGGACTGAAAGGTCCCGGGTTCCATTCTGGTCAAGGGCATGTACATTGGTTGTGGGCACATCCCTGGTAGGGGGTGTGCAAGAGGCAGCTGGTCTATGTTTCTCTCTCATTGACGTTTCTAGCTCTCTATCTCTCTCTCTTCCTCTCTGTGAAATATCAATAAAATATGTTTTTTTTAAAGAATTTCTGAAGTCCTTAAGAGATCCTCACACTTCCCAGGCTGCAGCTGTTGAAAAAAATCCAACTTTCCCCAAGGGTATTGAACCCCTCTGGCTGAACTGAACAAAATTATAAATAGGGAAGGATTACTTTTGGAATTTATTTATTTTTTAATATATTTTATTGATTTTTTACCGAGAAGAAGGGAGAGGGATAGAGAGTTAGAAACATTGATGAGAAACATCAATCAGCTGCCTCCTGCATACCCCCTACTGGGGATGTGCCCACAACCAAGGTACATGCCCTTGACCAGAATTGAACCTGGGACCCTTCAGTCCGCAGGCCGACGCTCTATTTCCTAAGCCAGTGTTTCCCAAGCTTCTTTCATGATGAGAATCACCTGGTGGAGTTGTTAAAATACAGATTCCTGAATCCCAACTAAGAAGTGCTGAACTAGAATTTGGGGGAACATAAAGGTAAAATTGCTTAGAGCACTAGTTAAGTATACAATTTTACCTATATGTTCCCAAAAATTCTAGTTCAGCACTTCTTAATTGGGATTCAGGAATCTGTATTTTAACAACTCCTTCAGGTGATTCTCATCATGAGAGAAGTTTGGGAAACACTGCCCTAAGTCAAACCGGTTTTGGCTGGAATTTATTTTTTAAATATATTTTTATTAATTTTCAGAAAAGGAGAGAGAGATAGAAACATCAATAATGAGAGAGAATCATTGATTGGGTGCCTCCTACCTGGGACTGAGTCCACAATCTGGGCATGTGCCCTGTCCAGGAACCAAACCATGACATTCAGCCACTGACCCATGCTGGCTGAGCTGGAATTTATTTTTAAAAGTCAAAGGAATTTGATTTGAAATTTGTGTCACTTGGCTTTAACTTGCAAAAGTAGATATTCTTTGAACTTTAATTTTTCCCTAGAAATGTAATATTGTTAGAGGGCTTAAAGGGAAGATTGGGACATCTTCAGGCTGGCAGGGGAGCAGTTAGGCATTGATCAGGCTGGCAAGGGAGTGGTTAGGGGGTGATCATACTGGCAGGCACAAGTGGTTAGAGGCAATCAGGCAGGCAGACAGGCAGGCAGCAATTGGGAGCCAGCAGTCCCAGATTGTGAGAGGGATGTCCAACTGCTGATGGGATCAGACCTAAACTGGCAGTCAGACATCACCTGAGTGGACCCAGATTGGAGATGGTGCAGGCTGGGCTGAGAGCCACCACCCCAGTGCACAAATTTGTGCTCCAAGCCTCTAGTATGTATATAATATACAAACAACTATGTATTCAAATATACTGTAGATATACCTATATATTTATCAATGTCTTATATATGTATATGTGGGATTAATAATAATATTTTATTTATTTTCTTTGTACATTTTATATTTCTAATTATTTTCTATGTAAACTCATTAATCAGAAAAAGTTACAGTTTTAAAAATACTAAGTTCAGTTGTCACCATAACTTGCCCTGTTTCTTTCTCCTTCTGCACAAATTGCCCTCTTCTTTTTCCAGAATGTTTTCCTAAAACTAATGAGAACTCATGCCATTGTATTTGACTTACATGTTTTATTCTCTGATCATCTCCATTACAGATTGACCTACTTAAAGGGAAGAGTCATGTCTTAATTCTAGTTTTTATCACATGCACATAATAGCATGCTTTGCATAAAGTGAGCACATTAAATATTTATTGTTATTAAGATTCTACTAGATGAAAACTTTTTCAAAGTAATTGAGTTGAATGCCAATTAAGTAATTCTAGAAAATAGGAGAAAAACAACATGCCAAATACATGAAATGAGGTAATTCCACATAAGGGTCATGCCATAGTCCAATAAGGTTGTTATGGAAATTTTAAAAATAAAAACTATATCCCATGAAGCAGCAGATTTTGATCAGACTCCGGTGCACCATATCTGCTGTGAAGTAAAATAATGGGAGCGTGTTTGGAATCAAGCCTAGGCAAAATGATTATGGAAACATAGTGATATGTGCTTAATATTTCCTCAGAGGCCATAACAACTCCACTTGCCAAATCAACAAATCCTGTTATCCCATCTCTTGAGAGTCTACATGATTGAGTAACAGGCTGCAGATGTGAAGTCTTTAAGTTTGTTTTCCCATTGAGGAGCTCATCAGGCAGCCCATAATGTGATGACTTCCCCCAGGTCCAGCCTTGGGAGCACACAGAAATCACGTGAAAGCTGTAAAAATGATTGATGTCTGATTTCCAGCCTACCTACCGCAACACCCCAGCTCCTGGTTTAATTGATCTAATGAGATCCAGAGCTTTAAAACCTCCCCAGGTAATTCTAATATGCAACCAAGAGAGACAATCACTCCTTGAGGATCTCTTGGAAGTCTTAATGCCTTTTTTCCTGTCTCTAGGTTGTCCCAGACACGCCTACTTTCTGCAGATTCAGGTGAAATCATGCAGGTTGGTTCATGGTTGGCCTGGAATTGCAAAGATAACTTTTTTTTCTTCACCTTAGGGCTTCATTTCCAGCTTAATGGTGCTCTCCTTGAGTCCCCCTTCTCCCTCAAGAAAAATGTGCTTCCATTGCATAGAGTGCTAACCTCTTCTGTTGATGTAAAAAGAGTTAGGGATGAACAGTGTGCTATAAGTTAGGAAGAAAAAATATAAATAGTTTTTACTGTGGAAACTGTTTTTCTTGTTTTACATTGAACAGTTTCATACACTCATTTGTGATGGGTAGATTTTAGAACTCCTTGATTAAGAAAAAAAAATATATATAAGGTATTATAATAAATTTTAAAAGCTGTAAAATATAACAAATGTATTTATTAATCCAAGTAATATCTACTTTGTGGGAGGTAGTAAATGCATGTCTGTCTCATTCTAATTATTTAGCATGCAGAAAATGTTTAGTACACGTGTGAATTTGGCATTATAACTCTGTGTATCCTCCAGGATTCATTGTTCAAATAGAATCCTCCAGGATTCTATTGTTTTATGACAGTAGATTGCATGTGGTGATAATTAGATTTGTCCATTTTACCACTTCTAAGATACTTATTGTGATATTATCTGATCCCTGGTGGTCCCAAGGTCCAGAATGTTATCCTCATTCCAGCTCCCAAATCCCAAAACTATCCAGGCATTATGGCTCAGTTTCTTTCTTCCTTTCTTCTTTCCTTCCTTCTTTTCTTTCTTTCCTTCCTTCTTTTCTTTCTTTCTTTCTTTCTTTCTTTCTTTCTTTCTTTCTTTCTTTCTTTCTTTCTTTCATACTACTGAATAAGCTCTAGCTGCTCAGTTTTTATGTTTGCCCTGGGAGCAGTAAAAGCAATACTCAAGCTATAAGTAGTTGGTCCTTAACTATTCTTTCTAACTATAAATCACATTACATTTCCTGTTGGTCATGAGGGAATCAGAGAACTCTCAGAGCAGTCATTTATGTGATGAAATATAAGTATATTGTTAAGTAAAATACAGCAATGGGAAGTTAAACAAACCTACAGTGTGTTAAATAAATCTCCAGCTTTAAAGAGGCTTGCTTGTTAATGTAAAGAGCTGGTCAGATCTGTAATATAGAGGGAAATCAAGGATAAAAATTATGTGTGAAAGAATTGAGAACAAAGACAGCACCCCTCCTTTAAATGCATGTTAACTATGGACAACTCTAAAATGAAAATTATCCTGGATTTATCTTTACAAGTTGCTACATTCTAGCAACACCTATCATTCTTCCTTCCTCCACAAAGATGATGGGTACTGTTGGGTAATGTATAATTTGCACCTGGATCAATAGTTAATAACACATAATTCTTATTTTCATGTATTTTTTAAAGCTTATAACCTTGGAATAGCTATACACAAAGTCTCAATTTCTTAAATGACTCCAGTAAATCATTTCTATTCATGCAGTTCTAATGGCCACCTACTTATAGTTTACATTCTCATTAGCCCTAGGAAAATTCATTTTCCAAGCAAAATTGTTTTTACTGTCTTATATTCTATTCCTGGCACCATGAAGGTATATTATCTATTCTAGCCTAAATAGAACCTCACATTCCCCCATTTTCCCCAATTCCTTGAATTCCTGAAGTTGTGTTTATGATACAGAAATTAAGTACACTGAAGTTACAAAGCAAATCTAAGATGGCGAGAGCCTTTTATATTTTAAAAGAATTGTTACACTGTTATTCACTTGTCTACTTTGGTATAACAAACCACCTCAAAATTAAGTGGCTTACTAGTAAAATGATTTATTACTATTAGTCTTAAACCTTCTCACTAACTGGGCTCAGCTGGGCATATCTTAACCTAGCCTTTCTCAAATGGCTATAGTCACAGGGTGGGCTGCAGTTGAACATGAAATGACTCAGAAGCCTGGCTCCTCTGCTGGGAGGGCAAGATCAGCTCTCTTTGTCCATAGGGTCCTTTCACGTGGTCATCCACTGAGAGCTTCCTCACAAAGAGGAAATAAAGATCTCCTGGTAGGTACACTTTTTACTTGGTGATTGGCTTCTCCTTTCATGTGAGCTTCAAGAGAACTAGGTAGTCACCATAAGGCATTTTTTGACTTAGATATGGAAGTCATGAAGCATCATTTCTGCTGCATTCTACAGAGTATGTGAGGCCAGTCAAGACTCAATGTAGGAGAACACTGATTCCAGGAGACTGGGTACACTGGGCGATTTTTTTTTTGGGGGGGGGGTACAGGTACATTTTTAAGAATGTACCTGTATTCTTGAAAACATGCATGTTTGTTATAGGAAACTTCATTTTTATTAGGATGTTGATTAGAGAGAAATGTATTTGTCCACCAAAATGACTAATTGCTTGTCAAAGGAAACTGAAATCTCCTCACCCATCTTATCATAAATACATGCTGATTATGATTTCATTCAAAATATCACAATTTATTCAATAAATTTAAAGATTGTAATTTTTTTTCATTTTGAAAACCATGTGAAAGACTTTCTTCCTTGTATGTGTTATTTTTTTCATTTAAATAAATAATTTTGCCAATTAACTTTTAAAGCACAAAATATTATGCATTTCTTTTCCACAGCAGGAAAACCTTAAAATGTAAAATGCTCATATAACCACAAGGAGATGGTAGTGCCATAGCAAGGGATGTTACACTCTCCAGAGTCAGGCACATGCAAAAAGGAACCCAGAGATTAGATGCGGTAGAATCCCAAAAGACCAGATGATGCTTCTGAACCTGTGCTTGGGTAACAAGAGCACCTAGTTCTAGTCTGATCCTCACACTGGAAGGTCTATCCAATGCCTGCTCCATGGATCAGTTTTCCAGAGCAGAGCTCAATTTCCTGAAGAACTGAGAGAGAAGACAAGGTACCACATAGGCAACTAAGATTTAGGGCCAGTAAACAGGAACCAAGTTATTAGGACTATAATTTATTGCAGGAGCATGTGTCTCAGTTTTAATAAGGTAATTACAGCCACTGTAATATGTAAAGCACCAAATATCAGTGGGTTTTTATAAGGGGACTTTATTTTACACTTAAATTTTAAATGGATGTTTCTGATTGATGAGTGTCTCTCCTTCAAGCAGTGATTCAGAAACCCATACACTTTCCCTCTTATGACTGTCAGTTTTATCATGAGGATTTCAAGGTTGTCATGCACATCTGCACATAGGCAAGAGAGGGGGAATGGAATAAAGGAATAATGATTAAGAGATTTTCATGGGCCAAGAATGGAGGTGATACACTAACTCTGATCACAGACCTCAGTGGCATGTGCAAAGCTAACTGGGAAATGGCACCTTAGCCATGATATAGATGATGGGGAATGTGATTAGCTCTGTGCCCAGGAGGAGGAAATCAGGGCTTTAGTGAGTACTTAGCTGGTATTTACCACACTGTGCAACTAGATTAGAAACAGAATTAGAAAGGATTGAGCTGACTCTAAAAAACTCTTGATTTGGGTATTATGTTTCCTCTTTCTCCTCAGGCAAGAAGAGTCCCAGAATCTTTGGAAGGGCTAAACCAACAAGGAGGCTTAATGTCCCAATCTTATAGATGAAAAAGACAAAAGAATGCCAGAGAAGGATATTGTATATATAAATTCAACTTTGACCAACATTAGTTCTATAAATCAAAAGAATATGAATGGAAGTGGACATAGAGAGCCAAGAGAAGGATTAAATAAGCATTGTTGAAAAAAGTGTATAATAGAAAATATAGACTGAGAAATGCCAGTGACAAAAGAAACAATAAAAGACACAATAATAGTAAAATTAATAGCTGCTCATAGAAACAGTGCCATTATAGAAGAAAATTGAAATTTAGTCAGTGCCGTTTCTCTTATGGAAACTAAGAATTACTTCTTAAGCCTAGAAATTTCCACTTTAATTCTCCTAGTGAATATGTATAATGCTGGTTGACTGATGGGCATTTATTTTACTTTGACTACCCACATTGGACTTGATTTTACTATCAGCAGATTAAAAGCCACCACTGAAATCAGACTTAATCTTCCATTTCATTCTATCAGCCTCAAGAGTTAAATAACAGTTATCTATAACATTTCCCTTTTGTACTTTTAAGCACATATGCATTTTTATCTTTGTTTTAAATTTACTCTACTTCTTAGCTTTAAGGCATTTAAATTTTTCTATATTAACTTTTATCATATGCCTGGGAAAAATAAAATTCCTATCAATTTTGGTGACTCCTGTGCACAGGAAGCACAATGGGACCTCAGATAGTGAGAGGTCCCTATAGCCAGACCAAACAGAATCTTTACATTTGAGGGTAAGGTGTGAGAACCTGCTTTTGCATCCCCTTCACGAGGCACACATGGATCTGTGAAGTAATAATATAAAGAGGACACATTTCTTACTAGTATAAGGCATTGGAAGGCCAGCGGGTTATTTTCTTAACCAGCATTCATCTAATCCATTTCCTAAACATTGTGGCTTTGTAGCAATTCATGAGGGAGGGAGGAAATGGAAATGGTTGCTTAATAGCCCAGAAGAATTTTCTAGAGATGCTTCAGTAGTAACAACTTGCCTTCCTCTGCCTATGATCCATGAATAACAAAAAAATTGAAAAGGGAAGTGAGACTGATAATATTACAATGACATCTCCATTCGAAATAAAGCATGACATTGAAATAATTATGGGAATGAATCATACCTCTTTCCCTCTCCCCCCCCCCAAAAAAAAAATCCCCATAATTCCCATTGCTCAGCTTGAAGCTTTCTAATGCTTGAGTATAAAGTATCATTTTAATTTTTTTCTTTACTCCACATGTGAACACATTCAGCCAAGGGGAAAAATATCAAGAAATATCCCATTTTCTCTGCTCAGCTCTCTCCTACCCCAGCCTGTGCATCATTTCCTCAGTGGCAACTTCCTGCGGAGAAAGGAGTCCTGGGTTATGAATCAGACTACTTGGGTTCACACTGCCCCTCTGTCCGTCGCTATCACTTTGCTAATAAGTAAGTCACTCTATTTCTAAGGATCTCAGCTGTAAAGTGAGAAAGATGGAATAATCACTAGGACTTCTAACTACTTCTATGATTCTGTAATTCTCTTTTGTCCTTTTAAAGACAAAGCTCCAAAGTGTTAGGATAGGTATCTAGTTAGAGATAAATAAAGGAAGGGAGCAAATAATCAAATCAGACATTAAACATAATATAATAGGGAGCTGAATCAGAAAATAAGTCTGCTTCACTAGGAAGTTGCAGCATTCATAGGCTCCCCAGGGGACCAGTGCACCCTAGCCCTTCAAGACCCAATCCCCAAAGAGGGCAGAAAGGATGTTAAGGGCCATTAGCTGGGATCACCATAAGGAGGGGGAATTCTTACTCAGCTCTGCTGCGTGCATGCTCAGTAGAAGCCAACATGGCTCAGAGAGAGGTCATTCTGCTGAGGCATGCTTAGTAGGAGCCAAGATGGCAATCATGAAGCCTCTAGCCTGGGGAAAACATGGGATTGGATAAGGAATACAGAACCCCCCATTTTCCCCACAAAAGGTCCAGGAAATGGGCTGGTTAATGGGAGGACCCAGCACAAATCCTGGAAGGATTAGGAAATTGGTTGGTTCCTTTGAAAGAGTGCCTGCTCCTTCCCAAGCTTTAGATTATATAATCAGAACGTAATAAAGGCCTCTCATTGGTAACACAAATTCACTCGCTGTGCCCTTGCATGTTCTCTCTTCCTGGCAGCCATGCAGGCTCCCAGTGTGGCTCAAAGCACAAGCCTGGTCACAGCTACTCAGCACTGGTTAGAGCTCAGCCAGGAATAGAGACTAAGCTACCCGGACAGGGACAGAGACCAAACTAGACTAAGCTTTGGCATGGATTGAACCATTGGATTCTGGCCCCTTTTCTGGGCTTGAAGACAAGGCTGGACCTCTTCACAGCGAAATGACAGAGATTAGACTCCAGAACCTGGGAGCAATCTTTTATTTTTATTCTAATACATGCTACGAGGACTACACCTTATCTTCTATGTGTGGGTCCTGAGGAACACTTTTCATGCATCTTCGGGGACAGACCCCATTTCAACCGGCTCCTGAGTTCCCAACACTGCAGTACAGAAGGGCTTCCAAGCTCCTGCCATGGGAGGATGCAATCATAAGTCTGCAGCCTGGAAGAGGCCCTTCACCTGACCATGCTGGCAACCTGATCTTGGACTTCCAGCCTCTAGAACTGTGAGGTATCAATATCTATGGTTTATAAGCTACTCAATACTGTTTTGTTACAGCAGCTTGAACAGATTAAGATAAATAGTATTTTATATTCATTACCTGATAAAAAATAATACCTTTGATATTTGGGTTCAATACAGTATTAAAATTAATTTCATCTTTTTTAATGTAGCTACTAGAAAAATTTAAAGTTAAATAATGGTATTTGTAGTTCACATTATATTTCTATGGGCAGCATTGCTCTACACAACATTATCTTCTATAGAGATCCGTAACACAGATGATATCTTCACCATTATAATCTCATAGGTTTTAACCAAAACCAAAATTAGTGCCTAAAAACATTTATTTAAATTAAAAACATATTCTTAATAATAGCTGTTAATAACAGGCTTTAAATTAGCTCAAGGAATTCAAATTAACTTAGTAAGTCTAGTATTATTTTTTAATATATATTTTTATTGATTTCAGAGAGGAAGAGAGAGATAGAAACATAAGTGAAGAGAGAGAATCATTGATCAGCTGCCTCTTGCATGTCCCCTACTAGGGATTGAGCCCACAACCCAAGCATGTGCCCTTGACTCGAATCAAACAAGGGACCCTTCAGTCCACAGACCAATACTCTATCCACTGAACAACACTGGCTAGGGCTTTTTTAATTTAAATTATTTATTGTTTAAAGTATTACATAAGTCTTCTTTTTCCCCCATTGACCTCTCCCTGGCTGCTGTAGTCATTACTTTTTAAATTATCTTAAGGGCAAGTTTCTAGAACTATTACTCATTAAAGTTCATCTCTAAATAATCTGAATCACATTGGTACATTTAATAGTCTCTTTTAAACATATCTTTATTCCTTGAGGACTTCCTATGAAAATATTTTTAAAAGAAAAAGAAAAAGTTAAAATTATGCTGGATAATGGAGCAATTATCCAAGATCCATGAGGTTCAAGTTAACGAAATTGCACCAAATCTGTTGCTGGGTTTTAGGCCAGTAGTATTCAATTATTTTTAAAAATAATATCATGGAAAAATCCAGCCCAAAATATAAGGCAAGTCATCTTGACTGGGATAGGAATTAATCTGAACAATTCTCACAATTGAAGCAATGCTATAGAAATCCTTCCTGACATATCTCATCTTCTTACCTTCCTTTAACATTGTGAAATGAAACGCCTCTCACAAGCTGTTTCTTAGTCAGATTTCTTGACCCTAAATAATAAATTCCATCCTGCAACCTGGGCAGCTGCTTCTTCTGTGAGCTTGGGCTTCAGGCGTCAGAGCTGTACTCCAGATTTATGTTACAACATGGTTCCCCTGCCCACACTCATCTATTTGTTCATTGAGAATGGTTTTTGAGAGTTTACAACTGTGCCTGGTCCTGCTATAGACTTGGGATGTATCAGTAAAAAATAAAATGACCAGGTGGCTCAGCTGGTAGTAGTGTAGTAGTGTAGCAGGACAATAAGAAGCTAGGAAAATCCTTGAGCAAGTGGAATGGGGAAACTGAGACAAGAAAATTAAACAAAGCCAAACAGTATGGGCAGCTTGCAGCCAGCTGGTGAATTGTAAGACCTTTTCTTCCCTAGCCAATGGAAACAAATGGTTTATACCTGCCCTCCCTGACCAAAAAATGCATAGTTTAAATCACCCTGGCCTGGGAAAATAGAGAACAAAAACCCAACTAATGCCATTTATGCCAGCTAAATCCAAGAATGGTTGAAGTTGGGGAACAAATGACAAAAACCCCTTTAAAGCCAAAAAGATCTAAGATAAAAGTAAAACAGACCAAGAATAATCCAAAACTCCCCTATGCTCATTTTGATGCATCAGCATATTTTAAAAAATACACCTGGAAAACTGATGAATGTTCTACTGAAACCCTCCCCTAAGATTCTCACCTACAGAAAAGATAAAAATGATTTTAAAAAGACCTCTGGACAAAGACTCAATGTGGACTCACTCTAGAGTATGCCTTTGCCCCTTCCCAGGCATTAACTTTTTATTCCTAAGGGTCCCCATGAGACTTACAGCCTGGGGAGCAGTGGGCAGTGGCAGGTTGGCCTCGGGCTCACTCCCTGATCCTGACTCCAAGGCCCCCTTTTCTCTGACTTCCCAGTGAGCTAAAGCAGCCTCACCTTGGCTCATAACACTTCTAGAGGCCAGAGCACTGCCTAAGCTCTCCCCTGTTTTCCTTCTACCCTATTTTATTCCTTTGTTTCATTGTCCCAAACATTAATAAACATACTTTCAAACCCACCTGAACTCGTGTTTTGAAATCTTTCTTGCAGGAAGTCAAGGGCCCGCACGCTGCAGGCCAGCCTGAGGCAGAATTACTGCAGTAGGCGCCTGTGCTGTACACAGTTGGAGCATCATCCCTCACACCAAATGACTGTGGTTTGGTTCCCAGACATGCCCTATATGGGAGGCAGCCAATCGATGTTTCTCTCTCCCTTCCTCCCTCTAAAATCAATTTTTAAAAATGCTCATGGGAGGATTTAAAAAGTAACACAAAAAAATAAATTAAAGTGAATAATCTCTCTGCTCTTTTGGAATTGTAAGAGGTATATTGTGGGAACCTCCTGGTCTGGTTCATAAAAACCATGAACATCACCAAGTCCCAGGACTACTAGCAGAAGAGTTATAAAATGAATGCTTCTTATCATCAGCCAGCTGGCTTTTTATCTGTTCAACAGGCACTCAGTTAAGACCTTTCAAATGTATTATCTCATATAATGATAGATATTAAGTGATGAGTGCTGGGGAAAAGACACAGAAAGATTTTTTATTTGAAGTGTTTTTTTTTTTTCTGGGGAAAAATCTAGTTCCATGATATTGCACAACAAGCTTGTATAAAATATAAAGTTACAACCAGAATCAGATTCTTTAAGTAATAGACACTGTCACAAGTCAGTGGTCTTAGGACAGAGGGGGAGAGAAGCTTATAGCTTAAAACACTGTACATGCACTTTCAACCTCCCTTTCATTAGACCCATTTTGAAGTCATGTACCATATGTACATCATTGCTGGCAAACTGGAAAACGAAGACATAATTCTTTCTGCAGAGTAGATATACCCAGGCAAGAGAGGCAATGGGATGAACTGGGGCTTGGTAAGGTCTTCTTCCTTGGTGCTGACTAGTTGAATAACCTCCAAAATGTGGCTTGTGCCTTCTGAGCCTCTGGGTTCTCTCTCATAAAACAAAGGCATTGACAGGCTCTCTAGCATTCTGTGCTGTTAATCCTGAGCATAAGCTTCATAATAAGTATTTCTTAAGTTTGACCACAAAATATTGTTTAGTCTTATTCTCTATTTCTGTAAAATCTTACATTAGAGAACCAAAATTTTTAATGTTTTATAGAAAACTAGAGGCCTGGTGTACAAAGTGCGTGCACGGGTAGAGTCCCTAGGCCTAGCCAGCAATCAGGGCCAATCTGTGGGGTGACCAGAGGGTGATTGGAGCCCCCACTCACACCCGCCTTGGCTGGCCTGGAGCCACCAGCTCACTGGCCCCACCCCCGCTGCCACCACCACTGGTCAGGGCCTGTGGGCTGGGGGGCAGCTCCTGCATTGAGCCTCTGCTCCCTGGTGGTCAGTGGTCATTCTGCAAGTTGTTCCACCATTTGGTCAGTTTGTATATTAGGGTTTAATTATATAGGATCATAGCATTAAAGAGAAAGAATAATTCTTCATTTAGCTTAAAGGAATCCAGCTTTATTTTTTTTGTATTGTTTAAAGCATTTCATATAGTACTACATATATCTCCCTTTTTTCCCCCATTGACCTTTCCCAGCCTCCCCTATCCCCCATTGAAACAGAAGTTCTCTTGGCCACACTTTATAAAACAGATAAGTGTACACTTGTTTGTATAGGACCCCTCACAATAGCTTCATATAAGAGCCCAGGGAAAACATCTCTTTACAATTTTTTTAGGGGAGAGCACAGATGTAGTCCCTCACTACCACAAATTATGTAGTTGAGCTTCTAACATTTAGGGAAATCAAAGGTATATCTGGATGAGCCCCACCCTGGGAAAACCACCTTTATGATCATGGTATCTCCCCAGCTAGGTAAGTATCTCTTTTTACAATTTCAATTTTTAATAATAAGTCAATGAGAGAGAGAGAGAGAGAGAGAGAGAGAGAGAGAGAGAGAGAGAGACAGAGAGAGAGACAGAGAGAGAGAGAAAGATCAAGTTTCCTGGAGAAAAGTTAAAGGTATAAAGATAGTATTTTTCGAGGTCTGTTCAATCTTTCTGAATCCTTCCTTCAATGTGTGTATGATAGCTTTGTACTAATTCCCTAGTGAGGAAAGCATCGTGATATTCAAGAAAGAAGAGATGTCTGTTTGCTTCTCTAGGATGCTAATACTCTCCCTGGGAAGTCACCTGCCAGAGGAGACAGTAATTCACTTGAACATTTGCCACCTTCATCTGGGATTCCATCTTCATTTTTTATCATTTTTCATGTCACTGTCATCATTAGGTTCTTTTACAAAATCTTCTTTATGAAATGTTATATGGACAACACATTGCCAGATCTTTAAGGAAAAGATTTTGAACATTTTTTACCATTCATTGACTTACTAAATTTAAATATTCTTTGAGAAATAATTTAATATTCTCATTTTTAACTTAGTACTTTGCTTTGGTTTATGTTTTGACTATTTATACATGTTTGAAAAAAATTGACATAGAATTTCAGTTGAAGCACAAAAACTAAAGCTACTTAAAAGTCAGTACAGCCGAAACCGGTTTGGCTCAGTGGTAGAGCGTCGGTCTGTGGACTGAAAGGTCCCGGGTTCAATTCTGGTCAAGGGCATGTACATTGGTTGCCGGCACATCCCCGGTAGGGGGTGTGCAGGAGGCAGCTGGTCAATGTTTCTCTCTCATTGATGTTTCTAGCTCTCTATCTCTCTCCCTTCTTCTCTGTAAAATACCAATAAAATATATATAACAAAAAAAAAAGAAAGTCATAGTATAACATCCCTGTACCTGGTTTCCTGTGATCAGTTACTGATATAAATGTCCGGTGGACACATGAAATGTTAGGTAGAAGACTCACTAATCCCATTTAGTCAGTTATGGTTGACAGTGGTAGAGACCATGAAAAGTTACTTAGCTTTGTTTAAAAGCATATTTACTTTATTTTCTAATAATAAAAAATATGATCTTAGGAGATAAATTGGAGAATACAAAAATGTATCACCAATTTGCTTTGAAGCTATTTTGAACAAATTAACATTGCCAGAGCATTATATAAAAATTCTCTCTCAGCATTCCCTCCAATGATCTTCTTTTTATTGTCAATTTAATCAGGCTTTGTGATTTTAAATATCGTTTTGATTACTTGTGAACTTAATTGTGTTTTAATACTATGTCTATTTCTTCCTTTGAGAATTTCTTGCTCAGCTTTTTCTGTTGTTATTGGGTTTTTTTTTTTTTGTTTTTTTGTTTGTTTGTTTTTTGGTGAATTCTTATCACTTGGCATGGGTTCTTTACAGGTATTTTTAATGGAGATAATATTTAGAAGCTAGTAAACCAAATCATTTTCATTCTCAAAGATCCCTACTTCCTTGTACTCAAAATCTCCCAGTTAGAGTGTGCTTAGGGGCTGTAGAAACACATACTACTTATACCATGGACTTTGGAGAGAATTCCCACCTTCACTCTCCATATGAAAGCTAATCCAGGAGGCTTGCTGCCATAGCATTAGAGGATATGACAAGGAGAATTGTATATAGAAAGAAAGAATAGATAAAAGAGGTATATAGAAAGAAAGAATAGATAAAGTAGGAAGAAGATGATCCTAAGGGGTCTATCCTTACTCCAGACTCTCAGTGATTCACCTGCCAGAGAATAATGCTCTTTTATTGCCTTTAGAAATGTACAGATAGGCCACACATGTAATTAGACCAGAAATTTACTCATGTTACAGATATAGGAAGCAATCATAAGCCCCTTATTTTACCTATAAATACTCTCATCTTCACAAGTCGTTTCCTTTTGTGCTTTCTGCCATCTCTAACTTCTATGATCTCAGAACCTCAGAAGTACTGAGTCCTCAGACTGATGCTGACTTTTCAGGATCCTCCCCAGTCTCCACCGAGGATGGTTGGGCTGGGTGTTCCTTGCACTAATGATGCTGAGTGTGATGGGTCCTATTTAGTAGTTTGAGCTTAATGTGCTGGCACCCTTCAGAGAAGTCTCTGATCCTTGCCATTTGCCACTGGTTTGTAAATCCTTGCCCCCTGTGCCTCTTCACCCAATCCAAGTACCTTTCTATTTCCTCCATAGGCACATGGGCACTTCTGTGTCCTTTGCTGGACATGCATAAGCTGGTGGGAACCAGAAACACTTTTTGAGTGTCTCTCTCACCATCTAATGTCACTTCTGTGCCATCACTCCAGTACCATGATGGAAGTAGCCATGTGTAATTCTTCTCTCAGTATATTGCAAGCCACTCACCACATGGTCTACTCCATAACTTTTTGGATGTTTTAAATCTGTTCATCAAGAAGTAGACACAAGGAATGTGGGGACAGGGTAGGAGATAGTGATTGAGAATTTACAAGTCTACCTTTACTTCTTATATCTTTTTTGCCATACCCACAATTCCTTGGGCCGAAAGGAATGTACATCCTCTTTCTCTACAAATATTTCCAATTTATTCTCTAGGAGTTTAATGTTTCTGGCTGAATATTTAGGTGAAGTGCCACCAATCAGAAATAGGACTTGGGGGGGTAGGGAGATCTGGGGGAGATAAGAGATCAACCGAAGGACTGGTATGCTTGCATATAAGAACAACCAATGGACACAAAACTCTGGGGAGGGAGGGCATCTATGGGGGGGGGGGCAATGATAAGCTATGTACACAGATAATACCTTAATAAAAAAATAAAAAAAAATTAAAAAAAAAAGAAATAGGACTTAACAAGAGCAAAATAACATCTCTATTTCATAATTAAAGATTAAAAATCATATCCATCATGTTTATAACAAATATTGTGCTTAAAATGTCTTTTCATTTTCATCATTGTTATTATGAACAAAAATTATTAATTTTTATGTAGAAAAATATAGGGGGTTTTCTTTATAATTGTTTGTTATTCAAACATTAGAAGAATGTTCATATAAATTATGAATATCATTTATATTACTTTTTATATAGACTTTTTAGTATAGCTAGAATTTATTTTGATATATGGTGTGAACTAAAAATCAAATATCATTTTCTAGATAATCATCTATTGCCTGCAACCATTTAATGAATAGTTCTCCATTCTTAGCAGTTGTTTCCTTTATCACAAACAAAATAATTATGAATGATGTGGTTATCTACTTTGTTTTATTGATCTGTTGATTTTTTACTAGTATTCACAGTTTATATTTTAAACCGTTCTAATATTAGGCTCTCTTTTTTTTTCTTAGAAATTCTTGCTTATTTATCCTTTCAAATGGTTATTGTGTAAAAGTCTAATAAATCTAACTAATATTTAATTAAAATTACATTAATCCAAAACATTAATTGGATATTAATTTATTTCTTTAAAATATTGTTTTGCCATCAAGAAATGAGGTATATGGCCTTCACTGGTTTGACTCACTAGCTAGAGCATTGGCCTACAGACCAAAGGGTCCTGGGTTTCATTCCAATCAAGGTTGCAGGCTCCTCCTCAGCCAGGGCCCCTGGTCAGAGTGTGTGCAACAAATCAATGTGTTTCTCTGACATTGATGTTTCTCTCTGTCTTTCCCTCTCTCTCCACTCTCTCTAAAAGATCAATGAAAATTATCCTCAGATGAGAATTAACAAAACAAACAAACAAAAAAAGGAAAGAAAGTATGTGTTGCTCTCTATGTACTCAACAAAACTTCAGGGCTGTGTGTGTGTGTGTGTGTGTGTGTGTGTGTGTGTGTGTGTGTGTCTTTTGGGCCATATAGTTCTTATAATGGTTGATCCTAAATATTTAAATAGTTTATTGACATTTTATTATGACTTACTATTTGATTTTAAGTGATTATAGCTAATAAATCTGATAGTTTTAAATATAGGGAAAGTCAAAATGTGATTGATTGCCACTTGTTGGTAGAAAAATTCTTAAGGACAAATAGTTGTGTAATAACACTTCAAATCACACAAGCCAGGAAACCAAAGCTTGTTGAACAAAGTCATTAAGGCAAATGCCCACTCAAAGCCCACAAAGGAAGCCCTATCATAACTCCATTAAATGTTATCTCTAAAGAAAGCTGCATTCATTGGGCTTAATTTACCTCACATGCTTTTCAGAATAAGCTTCCCTGTGCCGAGTTTATGGGATGTGGAAGGTAAATAGTCCCTGGGGAGCATATTGCAGGTTGTTATAAGACACACATATCATCTTAAACTAAACCTTCAGCATCTGTTCACGCTCTGACTACAAATGATGAAGCTGACAATAATTTACACTTACTCCATAAAAAGGCAAGGTGGTGATTAAGAAGAATCTGTGATCTTTACTCAATGCAAACCACATCTGCTGTGCTTCTCCTTCTACCTGGATGTGTGGAAGAAGTCTCCCTGTCCCCAGCACCAGGGGAAGGGGCCTTCGTGCCCTTGGAGATATCTGCCTCAGCTTCCAGCCTTTCCTTCTTTTCATCCTAACCCAGGTCATACTTTTCATCCTAAACCAGATAAACTCTCTGATATAAACACTTGCCAAGAATAAGGTTTTAAAATGTGGCTTCTGTCATAGCACACATAAGGACTGAGAGTTTCGCCTCTGGAGACATGATATCAAAGCCATTCTCATAAGTTGGGCTACTCTACCACCAACATATGCTTTTCTCCAAGTGCACGGTTTTGCATTTATGTCAGTTTCAATGATGGCATTGGATTAAAACCTTTGCTATATCTTGGAATCATCTGAGGAGTTAAAAATTACATTGATGCCTGGGTCCCTGAGTTCTGATATCATTTTCTAGGATGTAGTCGGAACACCGGGTCTTTTGAAGATAGCAAAGCTGGAACCCCATGGCATGTACAGTAGCTCTCTGACCAACTGACTTCACTCTTGTTGCTCATCTGAGATATTTTAAGATTTTAATCATCCAACTAATGTACTACTTTCAGTCCACTCTTCTTCCCCTTCTTCACACTCTCTGAAACCTTCTCAGGTGTAAATCTCATGACATCAGATACTTTTATTTACCTGCTCATTGCTTGCAATAGACCTAGTTACCTGAATAGCTGCTATATGGCAAACTTATTCATTGTAAAACTTTTATTATTTACAAATGGTCTAGGAAAACCAAATTGCAGTGGGATATCAATTTCAGCTTTTGCTAGGGTTTTGGTTTAAAAAACACATAATACTATAAATTCTGGATGAATTCAGCCAGAAATTTAGCTAAGAAGAAAGCATGTAAATTATTTTGTATATATCCCAATTGGCAGGAGATGTGTAATTGTGGGGTGTGTGTGTGTGTGTGTGTGTGTGTGTGTGTGTGTGTTGAGCAGGGGATCTAAAGTTAGGTAAAAGGTATCTAACATAAAAAGTATAACAGAGCCCTAACCAGTTTGGCTTAGTGAATAGAGCATCGGCCTGCAGACTGAGGGGTCCCAAGTTTGATTTGGTCAAGGGCATGTACCTTGGTTGTGGGCACATCCCCAGTAGGGAATGTGCAGGAGGCAGCTGATGAATGTTTCCCTCTAACTGATGTTTCTAACTCTCTCTCCCTCTCCCTTCCTCTCTAAAAAAATCAATAAAATATATTTAAAAATCTATAACAGAATATGTTGGGAGTAGTAATAATGTATAGAGGTTTTAAAAAGCATATGTAATATTGTATTATATCTGTAAATTTTTAAATCCTCATTCAAGGATATGTTTTTATTGATTTTTAGAGAAGGGGGGGGGGCATGTAAATATCCATGTGACAGGAAAACATCGATTGTCTGCCTCCCATAAAAGCCCCAATTGGGAATCAAACCACAACCTAGGTATAGATCCCAACTGGGAATCGAACCTGCTGCTTTTTTGGTGTACAGGACAACACCCCAACCAAATCAGCCACCTGAAAATATTCATTTCTAATAGGCTTCAGGCGATGCTAATAATGTTTGTCTGGGGACCATAATTTGAAGACTTCTATTTCCCTATGTGGAGTTACCAAATTACAAACCTGGCATAAAATATCACAGCTAACAACTGGAGAATGTGATTCTAACATGTCCATGCGTTCTTCAAAGCTTAAAGTCAGTTAAAGGATTTTATATATCTCTACAATGCAGGTGCCATATAGTTAACCATAATGCAGAGTAATAACTGATTAGATGAGGTTAACTAAGGGCTCCTTGATAAATTACTTGAGAAACAAACTTTTATTTAATATACTTCCATGGAGGGAAAATAGTTTTTTAAAGCCAAGATCTAAGAAAGGAGGGACAAAATAGAGTGACAATGTTAGAAACTTCTGTGCTTGGAGGCAGAATGTGGGCATGCTACCTCATAAAAATCCCTTTCAGCAGAAAACTTGTGTATTTCCCAATCTAACATGTCAGGCAATAAATCATTTTGTAAGGAGGTTAGAGTTGCCTAGAGACACTCTAAGATACCAGATTAATCAAAATTTAATGTTGTCCTTCAGCTACCTTAAGGTTTTGTTTTACTTTGTAGTTGACTAGATCTTGAGTTCACATAGAACACTCTAGTGATTTACAAATACCTCTTACTAGGAAGAGATAAGCCAAAAAGTGTCTGCCTATCACAGCCAAAATAATATTTTTGCAAGATACAAATCTGCCAGTTCAAGGTACTTTCCACTCTATGTGTATGTCAGGACAAACACAGAAACTGATCACAAAAATGAAAACTAACATGCTTGGCTGGAGGGGAAAGGTATTGTTTTTCCAGTTGCTCCTCTTCTCAGCAGGAGAGATATTGTGGCATGAATTTCAAATTAGTTTCATTATCTTGAGGCAAATATCAGCTGTGCCCAAGGGAAAGAGAGATCCAATGACGGTCTAATAGTACCCAGTTCACAGGGCTGTGGACATATATATTTTCATAGCAATTTGTGAGATGGTGGTTGTCATTCCTTTTTCACAGATAGGAAACTGAGGCTGTACAGGCTAGTGACTGCCTGATCTGATACCACTTAAGAAGCAGTGGAGGAGCTATTTGATACCGAATCAATGTGGCTATAAATCCCATGCTCCTGCCTTTATAATCCACGAGAGGCCCGATGCACGAAATTGATACAAAGGGCTCAGCCCTCACAGCTGAGGCGGCTTGCCTCAGCCTGGCTTCAACCAGAATGTTTTCCAGAAGGACATCTGGAAGGTTTTCGGCTGTCCAGCCTAATTAGCATATTGTACTTTTATTATTGTAGACTAGATGCCCATTCCACGAATTCACACATGGGTGGAGTCAGGCTGGCCTGCCCTGATGGGGGCCGGTCAGGGCCAGGGTTGGCCAGGGGTATGTGCTGTGGGCAGTTGGCCAGCAGCCCTGCCCCTGATTGGGATGAGGGGGACTGATTGGGGGTCAAATTGGGCCAGTTGGCCGCTGCAGTGCACATCATAGCAATTTGTTGTTCTGGTCATTCTGCTGTTCAGTTGCTGGGCTTTTATATATATATAGATGGCCAGGATCTATTAGGAACTCTATGCATTTCCCCTCAAGCAGCAGGGTTGAGATGTGCAAGAAGTAAATGGCTTAAGGGCAACTACCGACACTCACCCTGCTGTATCTTTTCACTTGGAGGCCTCTCTTTCCCCCATCTTCATGTTCTGTTCTGCACAAAGTCCCCAAATTCTACAGGAATTCCGAGCCTTTGATCTGACTCTTTATCCACTTCTCTCACTTCTTCACTGACTTTTCTGGGCATGCCTTTGAAAAAATATAATAAAATATTTTGGTTTAAATTTCACCAAAGTGAAATGCAAAACATAAGTGGCTTAAATAGGAATTTTAAAAATAGATGTGAGAAACTTCCAGAGAATTAAAAAAAAAAACACAAAAGTCTGAACCTCGAAGTACAAAGCTTGCTCAGCAACACTTTGAAATTGGGGGATATAGGGCAGAAAAAGGAGAGTGGAGAGACAGAACAGGAAGGAGATGGGAAAGGTAAAGTATCCTGTATGGAGTTAATAGTTTTATTCTTTTTATATAATACTAATGGCCTGATGATTGAATTCATGCACATTGAAAGGAAATTAATTAGAAGAAATATTTTAATATCACTATATACCCTTTCTCTGTAATAGAATCGTCAACCAAATTCATGATCAACAATGACAGACGGAAACATGTGTGTGATTGGTGCCAGCAAGAGCTATATGTATGAACCTTGCCTTATTATAACTTTCTCCATATATCCTGACTAACACAGGAAGTCTCTGAGAATCTCTAGGAGGCCCAGAGAATCAGGTTTAGGAGACACACAGTCTGATTCCAACATTACACCACTGGGGTCCTCCAGCAAAAACCCTGCTCACTCTGCCAAGGGGCAGGAACACCCAAGTCTGAACGGGAAATCTTCCACTTGCACTGTTGGAAAGGTGACGTCTCTGGTAATATAATATTTCACAAGTGCTGTCATGACCCAGCATTGAAATTGTTGCTCAAACTCTCAGTTCCCTTTTGTGGGCAGTTTGCTAAGCCCCCGTCACAACCACTTCCCCTATCAGGCTCCCATACTATCCAGCTATGAGCCACACACTCCAATTGCACCCTGGACCAGGTACCAAACAACTAAGGAAGCTTCTATGCTCAGAGACTGTGTGATTATTCAAATAAGCCAATCCTTAGGAAACTTAGGAAACCTAGATTTCCTCCCCTATTTGCTACGTAAAAGCCCATTCCTAAGTTTCCAGCTTGCTGTCACTTGTCCCCAAGTATAGCACCATCTGTGATTCTGTTTGATAGCCTTCTCAAATGATATACAATAATATTGTCTAGATTCAAATATTAAATGGAAATAAAATAATAAGGTGGATCCAAACAGGGAAAGGGAAGAAGATTTTAATGTTAAATCAACTCTGAATATCTGATTAATATCTAGGAATGAACATTATGTTTATCTAATTGAGTTTGCATTTGAGACTTAAAGTGACCTTAGTTTTTATCCAGAGGCAAGGAAAGATTAAATACCCTAAATAATTTATAAAGAAGACTGAGAAACAAGAGACAAGAGACAAAAAAAAACAAAGTTGGTTTGATTATGTCATTTATCATGCTTGTTCAGTTTGCTGGTTTTATCTGAATAAGACATTAGAAAAAGTGGTAGAACAACAACATGAACAATTTATTAATGTAATAAGCAGAGCATAGTTTAATTAAGTAAAAGTAAATGTACAAAAAGATTCCATATTTGCATGTATGCTTGCAAATAAGAAGCAAGTTATGGGAAAAGATTATTAGCATTAATTTGGTTTATTTGGGTTATAAAGGGAGGATTTTTGTCTTGCCTTTATAAACCTCTATGTTATATAATCATTTTACTTGTTATAATAAGCTCATATTATTTTAATGTAAAATACAGAAAAGAAAACATTTAGATTTTATGTAATGTCACGAGCAGCCTACCTATGGGTCAAGGCATCACTTTTGTCACAGAGGTGAGAGAACTTCAGCAATGTGACATCTCTTAAAAACCTACAAATCACCCAACAAAGAAAAGTATTAGCAAATTGTGTGTCTGTCACAAGTGTGATTAAATTGTGCCTGAATGCAAATTACTACCATAGGTAAATTTGTATTCTCCCACCCTGCCTCTTGCAGCCACAGCAGCAGCTCATTAGTGGGGGGAAGTGAAGGAGTGAAGAATAGAGAAGCTGCCTGCAACTTCCTTGGTCATCACAGTGTCCCTCTTGAGGTGAGCCCACACTGGGAAAGGAGAAAAGATGTAAACTACGTGAGAATTTGGATTTCTGGTGCACTCTCCCTTTCAACAAATATTTACTGGTTGAATGCCTACAGTGTGCCCGCCACTGTTTTTGGTTCAAGGATTCAATCAATAAACACCTTCCACACATGTGGGGGGCAGGGGTGAGGGGAGGAGAGGGGGGGAGTTATTGAACTCCATAAATTTACTAGTGAAGATAGAAAATAAATAAAATCAGTAAACTATTTGTTACAAGGTGGGAAGACAACTCGAAGGAGACTGTGGAATGTTAGGGAAGAAGTGAGCTTTGAAATTATAAATGAGATGGTCAAGGAAGATAAGTTTTGAGCACAGCCTTGAAGGATGTGATAGTTAACCTGACGGGACTTTCTAGTTCCTGAGAGAGAGAGAGAGAGAGAGAGAGAGAGAGAGAGAGAGAGAGAGAGAAAGAGAGAGAGAGAGAGAGATTTTATCATATGAATGATTGGGAACACTAAGGAATTTACATGAATTTTAATCCAAGGGAAAGATATTCCACAGAGTGAATTTAATAGGGACTGGCAAAAAAATAAATAAATAAATAAAGTCAGTACAAATTGACTCACTTTAAATAAAGTGATTACATAGTCCCACTAGTGAGGTTCAGTGGTTGAGGGTCAATCTATGAACCAGGAGGTCACAGTTGAATTCCTGGTCAGGGCACATGTCCATATTGTGTGCAGGAGGCAGCCTATTATCGATTCTCTATTGAAGTTTGTACCTCTCCCTCTCCCTTCTTCTCTTTTAAATCAAGAAAAACATATATTGCCGAAGCCGGTTTGGCTCAGTGGTAGAGCGTTGGTCTGCGGACTGAAGGGTCCCGGGTTCGATTCCGGTCAGGGGCATGTACATTGGTTGTGGGCACATCCCCGGTGGGGGGTGTGCAGGAGGCAGCTGGTCGATGATTCTCTCTCGTCGATGTTTCTAGCTCTCTATCTCTCTCCCTTTCTCTCTGTAAAATATCAATAAAATATATATTTTTAAAAAAAGAAGAAGAAAAACATATATTAAAAAATAAATAAATAAAGTGATTACATATAATTTAAGGACAAGAGCATCCAGAACCAGATTCTGGAACTGCCAATATTCTATATGTATAAAATGTGCTTGTTTGATATTCCATTTGCACTCAGGGGGGGAAAAATACCTCCACTTGCAGGATCCAAATGCCTAGGTAGCTTCATTCATAGCTTTTTGCACAGTTGGACTCTATTATAGTCCAAACAGAGTTCCACAATTTTCAGGAGGGAGACATAGCTATTATTTGAGTTTGAGTTAAGGGGTACCTCATCTGTGTGGTTTGTAGATAAGAGTGCACTTTTCAGGGTGGATGCCTGGAGGACTGGTTTTCTATGAATTCATTGTGCTCCTAAAGGTCAGAGCTTTTTCTCTTGCTTCTCTGAGATATAACATTAATATCCTAAGACAGGCTTCTCACTTCATATTCATAATTCATCAGCTTAGAGAAATAAATTGAAAAGAGAACTGCTCTGTTTCACTTGGCGTGTTGTCAATACAAAATATTAACATGTTCACAATTATAAATAGAGGATATGATGTTACTTTTCCCAGCTATGTCATCAAATTCACATTTTTTAGATAAATGACAACGCTATTTCTAAAGCTTATAGATTTGTAGAGAGACCCCTAAGCACAATTTTATATTTTGTTCTATACTTTCTATCTAATAAAAGAGTAATATGCAAATTGACTGTAACTACAACAGACAAGATGGCTGCCCCATGTGGTCAAAGATGCCTGCCCCCATGTGGACACAAGATAGCTGCCATAAGATGGCCAGCAGGGGAAGGGAAGTTGGGGATGACCAGGCCTGCAGAGGAGGGAAGTTGAGGATGACTGGGCCTGTGGGGGAGGGCAATTGAGAGGGGACCAGCCTGCAGGAAAAGGCCATTTGTGGGGACCTAAACTTACAACGGAGGGCTTTTGGGGTGGGAGAAAAGACCAGCAGGGGAGAGAAGTTAGGGATGATTAAGGCTGGCAGGGGAGGGCAGTTAGGGGTGATGAAGTCTGCAGAGGAGGGCAGTTAGGGCTAATCAAGTTGGTAGGGGAACAGTTAGGCATCAATCAGGCTGGCAGGGGAATGGTTAGGGGGTGTTCAGGCTGGCAGGAAGAAATGGTTAGGGGCAATCAGGCAGGCAAGAAGGTGAGCAATTGGGAGCCGGCAGTTCTGGGTTGTGAGAGGGATATTCAACTGCCTATTTAGGCCCAATCCTGCCGGGACTGGGCCTAAACCAGCAGTCGGACATCCCTAGAGGGGTCCCAGATTGGAGAAGGTGCAGACTGGGTTGAGGGACACCCCTCTTTGTGCATGAATTTCATACACCAAGCTCTATTATAAATATATAGATTGTCTTCATAAGAATATAAACTCTATGAGGTTTATCACTTTGTCTTATTTACTGATGTTGGTTTTTAAAAAAGAAATAATTTTCAATGTATCTTCCAATTTTATTATAAGCCATATAATTAAATGTATTCATATATCCCATAGATAAAATGTGTCTTTTGTAGTATAACTGCATTAATTCTAGTCAAACACTTAGCCTTATAAAGGAAAAAAGATACTTTTCAGAACCAAAACCAAACTAACATGAAACCACAAGGCAAGAACAGTGGATAAAGAAATAAGTATTATTATTATTTATAGCTTTTTCATTTGTATTATTTTACTTACATTTGTATGAATATTTTATATACAATATACATATAAGGAAACTGAGGCTGAAATGACTCAGTAACTGGCCCAAACTAATATAGCCAATAAATAGTAGAGTAGATATTCATACCCAGTTCTGTGTCGCTCCAAACCCCAACCTTATTGAAACTGCTGGGTTTTACAGAACTCTGAATTATTTTCATAAGAAGAGGCCATATTCACTCTCAACTAGAGCTTTTCTTATTAAGCTGTTTCAAACACCAGGGCTTTTTAAAGCATGTTGGGAAAATCAGAGCCCTAAAATTCCACTTTCTATAACTTGGACCAAAAGGTACCTAATCTTCCTTTTTTTTTTAGGATAGTGTAGCAAAAATAATTCAAATGAAAAGTATATGATTAAAAGACCATATTGAGATACAGCTTCAATTCAATAAAATTGCTGAGGTCAATATAGTAATATGGACATGATTTTCTTCCTTATGTTTGCATAAGTAGCTTGCCCTAAATCCTTCTTGAAATTGAAGAAGAGCCTGTCCTATAAGTTTGATGGTTCTGCTATACTTGTCAGCTGGGATCCTAGCAAAAATCTATGCAAAAACAAATGAAGTATTTAAGAGATTGGGAGTTTTAAATGGCCAAAGATCTGAATAGATATTGCCCCAAAAAAGATAAACAAATTGTTACAAAGTATATTAAAAGATGTTCAACATCATTATCCATCAGCAAAATGCAAATCAAATCCTCAATGAGACATTACTTCACATACATTAAGATGACTATAATAAAAAGGAACAGATAAGTGTAGGCAAGTATATGGAAAATGGGAACACTTGTATATTGTGATGGGAAGACAAAATGGTATAGTCACTTAAGAAAACTATCTGGCAGTTACTCAAAGCTTAAACATAGAGTTGTCATATAACCCAACAATTAAAATCCTGGATATGCACTCTGAGTAATAAATATATAGGTCTATGTAAAAACTTGTACATAGATATTTGCAGCAACCTACACTAATAAAAAAGAAAAAATGCTAATTGACAGTACTTTATGCCCACAGCCAATCGGGGTGAGTATGCAAATTAACCCAACAAAGATGGCAGTTAATTTGCATACACCAAGGGAGGGAGGAGTGAAGACTGAAGACAGCTTAGAAGGAAGAGGGAGAAAAATCGGAAAGCAAGGTGGCTACCAGAGGGAAAGCATAGACAGGGCGGGTGGCAGCGCGGCTGCAGCACTCGCGTGGCCGCTTATAGGAATCTTCCTGCAAACGGGATCCTAGTATTTTTTATAACAGGCAAAAATAGAGGGGAACAACCTAAAAATCCATGAATTGATAAATGGATAAATAAAATGTGGTGTATCTTAAACAAAATATTTTTTATAAAATATTAAAACAAAAAAAAGACAGATTAATGCTACAACATGAATGAAACTTGAGAGCATTATGTTAAGTAATAGAAGCTAGTCACAAAAGACCATATATTATACGATTTCATTTATAGAAAATGTCCACATTAAGCACATCCACACAAATAGAAAATAGATGAGTGGTTGCTTAGGCCTGGGCAGGTGGAGGAAATGAAATGATTGTTAAATGACACCAGGTTTTTGGAGGGTGATGACGAAAATATTCTAAAATTGATTGTGGTAATGGTTGCACAAGTCTGTGAAAACATTACAAATCATTGAGTTATATAATTGAAATGAGTGAATTATATGGTATATGAATAATATTTCAGTAAATAGTTATTCCTTTACATAGAAAAGGGAGGCAGAGATTAAAGTAGACCATTATTTCCAAAGGTGGGGGCAGAGTTAAGGAACCTCAGGGGAATGATTAAGCATACAGAGGCTGGCAACATGGGGAGAAGACAGCACTGTTGCTGGAAATGGAGAGGGCTGTAGTTTATATTGAATTAATTGGGGGTAACATTGGTTAATAAAATTATGTAGGTTTTATATAATATAATATACAGAGAACTTTAGCTTTGATATAGCTGTGGGGAAGACTGCTGATTTTTTTCTCTAAGCATCAAATATTGCTCTTACATTTAGAAAAGTCATTAACACATCATTAATGTATATAAGGTTTTATTTTCTTAATTAATTAGGAAAAAACATTAATTATCATTGTCTGAAAAATGACCCAGTCACTATCATAAAGATATAAAATTTAATAAATTCATTCCCAACATTACATTTATAGGCTGAAATCATAGAATCTCAGAATTGGAAGACACCTTAAAGTTACCTAACCCAGTGTCTGATGTTTGCATTGAATAGTTTAAGTGATTCTGTCAGCTTATGCAGAGCTGACACAAAGAAAAGTGACAACTAGAAAAGGATGTCACCCTAATAACTCATCTTTGGAAAACAGCTATCATGCCCTGGATAAAAGATGTCCTTTTAAGCTCTGTCCCTGTCTGAGAGAAGAGAGAGAAAATGCAAGCAAAACTTCACATCAACTCATGTTACTGTTGGAAGCATACTTTTGTCCCTTGGTACTTTAACCCAACCTGAAGCTATTTATATTGCACATATTTTTCTTTTTTCTCTTAGATATAAAAGGTCCCTAAGCAATAACAGAAGAAAAATGGGGTAGTGATGGCACAGAGGAGCATGGGCGATCACAACATCTACAATTTTGCTCAGGCCTCACAGTTTACATATAACCCTTGGCTGTGAAAGGTGCCCAATGGAAGCCTGAGCGGATAGGAAAACCATCTCTCACTTTAAAAGGCACAGGAGAAGGTTGCACATGTCATACTCACATGTTCAAGTTTTCGTTTTATAACCTATTTGATGGCAATGATGATAATGAATTGTCTCTGCCCAACGACATTCTAAGTACTTTCCTGTATTAGCTCATTAGCCTTCCCACCACTCATATGCTATTTTTGAAGGCCTCTTTTGGTTTTTCAAATCTTTTTTTATCCTCAACATCCATCTCACATTTTCCATGGACTCATTCCTATTTCCCAACCCCTTACTTTCATCCCCAGATGGATGAGAATTTCTGTTTCTTTGAACCCCCTATAAAAAAAATAGTTATAGCTCTAAAGTTATCATTTTCCTTCTTGCTTTAGTTATACATTTCACTGTTATCATTCTCTTCCTCAGCCACTATTTGCACGCTCTTAAGAGCAGAAATAGGATAAAAGTCATTTTTATATCTCATTAAGTTCTTAGTGTACTTTCTGTTACTTAATAGTTTTTAATATGGGTGTATTTGAATTGAATAAAAATTTAACCTCCCTTTTCTAGTTAAATTATAGATAATGTATATTTGGAGTGGTAAACTAAGAAATAGATGGGCTATAAACATAAAATATTTGTTCAAGTTTTACTTTACAAAACCAGAGTTTGACAGCTTTATTAGTAAAGAGCTAAATAATAATTGATCATGAGGACTATTGAATAAGAACAGGTGATGGTGACTGGCTATCAGAACCTCCGTAGTTTCAGCAGCTAGCAAACCCATATGTTTGGTTATGTCCAATGGTAGGCCTTAATATTGTAACTTCAAAATTGATAATTACATATAATGAGACTGCTGAAAGTTTGTTGTTTGCTTCAAGACTAGCACTGCCAGCTCTGATTCATTAAGAAGCATTTTTCTCTTGGGTGTTTCATAGTGAAAATGTATCTTGGTGCCAATAAACTTCTCCTGTGATTGATGCTGTAGTGCAGAGCTCTGATGGCCTTAGGATCCATGATTGCCAAGCCCATTCTTTAATATCGTGGAAAATCACTGGTGCTAAAATGTAATTTCAGAGTCAAAAAATAGGTGGAAGGGGTAGACAATAGTAAGGTAAAATTCTGGGAGCTAATTATGGTCTTGAGGAAAGCAAAATGTCTCCCAACCCCTTGCCAAACCTCCTCAGTGTATGTGTCTACCTGACTTTTGGACTTTTCAACTGAAATGTCTAAGAACTATCTTCATTTTCAAAAAGTTTTTGCTATTAGAAAAAAATGTGACTGCCAGGATTTGGATTTTAGTCTATTTTTTGTTTGTTTTTTGGCTGTGTATACATTCATGGTGTTGCTCAGCCCCTTGGGCTACAGTTTCTCTGTAAACACTTTAGTAAGCAAAATTTTAGATATATTTTTAAAAATTTTTGAACCTTTAACAGTCATCTTTAAACACTGGCCTGAAAGGAGCAACTTTTGTTCCCATATAGCTTAGGTAAACCTAGGTAAGAAAAATACTACTTTTCTACAATTTTATTAAATTTATGAGATCTTTTTCATTCCTTATTTCATTTCTTGATTTTTTCCCCTTTCTTGTTGTGTTTTTTCATGACAATGGCCATGTATTTAAAATATATTTTTCTGTCAGGCGTATATAAAGATGCATTAAATTCTTAGCCCATAAGAAGATTACTATCTACAAGGTGAACAGAGCTACAGGCACCAATTTAAGAGTTTTTAAGCCAGCATTCTCAAAACAAGTGGTGTTACTGAGGAAACAACTTTTTACATGATAACTTCCTTTTTATAATTTAATATATCTTTAATGTTCAGATTATTATAATTGTTCCTCTTTTTTCCCCCATAGCTTACCTCCACCCAGTTCCCACCCCACCCTCTGCCCTTACCACCCCTCCACTGTCCTCATCCATAGGTGTACAATTTTTGTCCAGTTTCTTCCCACACCCCCACACTCCTTTCCCCCAGGGAATTGTCAGTCCACTCCCTTTCTATGTCCCTGATTCTATTATATTCACCAGTTTATTCTGTTCATTAGATTTTTTATTCACTTGATTTTTAGACTCACTTGTTTAGATATGTATTTGTTGTCCATAATTTTTATCTTTACCTTTTTCTTCCTCTTCTTAAAGAATACCTTTCAGAATTTCATATAATAACTGGTTTGGTGGTGACGAACTTCTTTCGTTTTTTTTTCTTATCTGTGAAGCTCTTCATCTGCCCTTCAATTCTGAATTATAGCTTTGCTGGGTAGAGTAATCTTGGTTGTAAATTCTTGCTATTCATCACTTTGAATATTTCTTGCCACTCCCATCTGGCCTGGATAGTTTCTGATGAGAAATCAGCTGACAGTCGTATGGGTGCTCCCTTATAGGTAACTAACTGTTTTTCTCTTGCTGCTTTTGATATTCTCTCTTTGTATTTTGCTCTTGGCATTTTAATTATGATGTGTCTTGGTGTGGTCCTCTTTGGATTCTTCTTGTTTGGGGTTCTCTGTGCTTCCTGGACTTGTAAGTCTATTTCTTTCACCAGGTGGGAGAAGTTTTCTGTAATTATTTCTTCAAATAGGTTTTCAGTATCTTGCTCTGTCTCTTCTTCTAGCACCCCCATACTTCTGATGTTGGTATGCTTGAAGTTGTCCCCGAGGCTCCTTACACTATCTTCATATTTTTAGATTCTTTTTGCTTTTTGCTTGTCCTGTTGAGTGTTTTTTGCTCTTTGTATTTTAAATCTTTGACTTAATTCTTGTGACACTCTAGTCTGCTGTTAGATCTCCTATAATATTTTCTATTTCAATCAGTGTATGCTTAATTTCTAGTTGGTCCTTTTCATATCCTTGAGTGTCTCGCTAAATTTATCTACCTTTTCTAGAAAATACTTGAAAAACCTTATAACCGTGGTTTTGAATTCTGTATCCACTCATTCATTTTCCTCCATTTCTTTCATTTGTGATCTGTTTCTTTGTCTCCGAATTTTGGCTGCTTCCCTGATTTGATAGAGTGGCTTTGTGTGCTAGGTGTCTTATAGGGCCCAGTGGCTCAGCCTCCCCAATTACCTGAGGTGGACACTCTTGGTGCACCCCCTTTGTGGGCTGTGTGCACAGTCTTATTGTAAGCAAGCCTTGATTGTTGTTGGTATCACTGGGAGGAATTGACCTCCAGGCCAAATGGCTATAAAGATCAGCTCTGTTTACACTGGGAGAACTTCTGTGCTGCAGACATGCTTATGAAACAAGACTTGCAAAAGCGTCTGTGCTCAGCTTGGTAATTGCTGCAAGCACCTCTGAGAGAAAGCCCCCCTTAAGTTCTGCCCACTGCCAGACAGTCCAGTTTCTCTCCAAATGAGTCTGGGTCCCCAGAGTCTCATCTGGAACTGGAGTTCAGTGCATTTGGGAGCTTTTGTCTCCCTCCTGCTTGAGAAAGCCAACTGTGCACTTAGTTTCCAGTTCTCTCCAACTACGCATCTCAATACCTTTGCCTCCTGCAGCAGTTTAGATGTTTACCCATGCCGCCATCTTGGTTACTCCCTGCACAATAATTTCTTTAAAAATAAAAGTTGCCACAATATTCAGTTTGAATAGAATACACCACTCTGTCAGGAAAATAATGGATTTAAATATAGAATCAACAATTAATGGCTTATTTCCAAGATTATAGCTTGTATGCAAGTTTAAGTGTTTCTAGATGTTTAAGTGTTTCTAGATGTTCTCTAAAGTGATGGCAAATAATAAAAAGATGCATCATAAGACTTTAATTTTTAAAAGTCTAGATAAAAAATGGAGCATGCATTCTCTTTGTTATATCTTGTGTGTTGATGGGTCCACAAGACCAGCCCCCATTTGATGATTGGTGAGGAGGACTTACAAGACCCAGCAGATTATTGTACTCATGGCTGTCACCTATTTTAGTGAAAGTACAAAGAAAAGTCACCAAAGGTTAAGGTAAGGATTGTAAGAAACCCAGATGCAACTGCCAAGAATTCTTTCACAGCAGGTTAACACAGGATGCACTAAATTCATTTAGCAATACATGTTAATCTATTGGTATTATCTTACCAGTGAAGCTCATTAGAGACTCAGTACCCAGGGCTTTTCTTGAGGTCTTGCCACATATGTACCCTCTGGCTAGTACATGACAAAATTCCAGACACCCAAAAGGAAAACAGGTGTTTAACGTAAATAACATTAAACACTTTAGGCACAATGAGTCAGTTTTACCAGTTCTTGGAATGGTGGGAACCCTCCCAAAATCCAAGGTCCCAGACGTCAGCCAAGGGCCAACCTTGCAAGCAGGTTTAACTTGCTATCCAAGGCATAGCAGGCTCAGACCTGCTATGTTAGCTCTGCACACCTTGCTAGCTTGCAAATAACACCAATTCCAACCCCTGTGCCTAACACTGGCACAAACAGAACTTGGACAGAAAAATTAAAATTTCTAGGGAAAGAGAGAAGATACAAAGCAAAGTAACATCTGGAGGCGATGATTACTGAGCCATTGAGTCTAGAGCTACACCTAATGATGAGAGTTGAAAAGTGAGGCGCGCTGAACTTTCTCAAGCATGTTTGCTCTCAGAAATAAAAATTAATTATAAAAGATTCCAGCCCTAGCCATTTGGCTCTTTGGATAGAGAGTTGGCCTGAGGCCTGAAGGGTTCCAGGTTCAATTCTGGTCAAGGGCATGTACCTTGGTTGTGGGCACATCCTTAGTAGGGAGTATCCAGGAGGCAGCTGATCAATGTTTCCCTCTCATTGATATTTCTAACTCTCTATCCCACTCCTTTCCTCTCTGTAAAAAAAAAATCAATAAGATATTTTAAAAGATTCCGAACATATTGCTAACATTATTTGGCACAAAATTACTTCTTATAGTGACGCAAAGGATAGTATTTTTTTTTCTTCAGTTCTTCAGGGAAATACCAGGCACCTCTTGGATCACTGCTTGGCTTCACTGTTCCCCAGCAGTTCCAGTTCTACCATTAGCAAGGGTAAATTCCAATGAGTCAACTGCAGGGCTAATGGGAGTTAATTTACTTCTTCGTGATGATGTGACAATGCTCCTTCTTGGGGATATGAAATAAAAATCATCTCCCTCATAAAATACTGAGAGGGAGGAAACCATGAAACTGGAAAATAGATTTGGCTTTTGAAGGCTAAATTTTACTCTTCCTCTACAAACCCTAAAAACTGTATTTGCAAGAGGCTTGGATTAGGAATCAGCATGAAAAGGTAAAGGAAAAAAGAATGCCTGCAATTACCACTGTGACAGTTCTCCATTTCCCCCTTGGGGGCCAGCGCTTAAGAAGAACAAAATGGATAACAATTTGCTAATTGTTCCAAACTATTGCAGGTGGGTCTGATTTTATGATAAGGAACACAATTAGATTCTCTGAAATACTCTCTCCAGCACAAGAACTTCTCCCTGGGGAGCAAAGAAGCCAGGAGAAAGGATTTAAGTAGGAGTTTCTGCAATTGTTCTGATAATCTCCATTCCTGCAGATGGGATTTGAAAAAGCTGAATATAATTTAGGGGGAACTTTATTTTGGTTTGTTTTTGTTTTCCTTTTTATTGAAATAATTGGGGTGACACTAGTTAAAAAAAAAAACTATACTGGTTCCAGGCATACAATTCTATAATACATTATCTGACCACTGTATTGTGTGTTCACCACCCCAAGTCAAGTCTCTGTCCATCACCTTTAAACATGCCTCTGTCGTTACTTTAAAAATATGTTGGAGACTTTAACTTTGCTGTTTTAAATAAGCTTCTGATTTATAGTCAAAGTACCTTGCTTTCTTTGTCTCTTGTCTCCAGCAACAAAAGAAGAAACACCACATTTTACATAGCTCTCCCACAATTTCAAATTTTCGCATGTCCATGTATCCTTCCAAAGTCTAAACTGTGAAAGGAGAATTTGTTCATTAAACAAGGTGAGAAAAACTTAACGCTTACATTATTTTTTGATGGAATTCCTGCAGAGGATCATTCTCCATGTGGCTAATCATGTGGGTGCAATTTCCCTTCAGAGCCTGACACTAATGTCGGCGGTATCCCTTAGACTTACTCCCATGCTCTCGACAACGTCCTTCCTTCAAAAGAAATATTTCATTTCTGGCTATTGCACTACACACCTTTCATGTGTGAAATTCTTCCACATAAAACTTTGAGAAAAATATTCATCTGGCTTAAATTTTACAAAGACACACTAAAACAGTGTTTCCCATTTTATTAAAGATTTTGTATTTATTCATTTTGTTACTCCCCCTGTGAATGTTAGAAGGAAAGCCTGAAGTGAGGAGGAAGATGGCTTCACATCACTTCGGATTAATCTGCGGTGTTGGACCATGTGTACAAAACTAAGTGACTTAGACAGCCCTTGCCTTGGAAAAGCTAAACAAAGACTAGTGAAAAACCAAGAGAGACAGCTGGGTGACAGTGCAAATGAAGCAGAATGTACAGACTTTGACCAGATGTGAACTAAGCTTGGGTCAGTCTATAGGCTTCCTGAAAGTACAGCATTCCTATGAAAACTTTCCTAAGCTGAAACCATGTAAAATAAAGAAGCAATTAATTTATTTGACAAATTGTTTAGCATTTCAAGACATCCCCCCTCCAAAAAATAACCTATCAAATGATACTACATATGCTTAATTATGTCTAGTTTTGTGTTAATCATAACACCCTTATGAGCTTTCTTAGGCTTTTCTGATACCCTAGGACACATCTTGCTCACAGATGCACAAACTAAGCCGAAATGCAGCACAGACACTCACAGACACAGTTCCCAGCTGTGGGGTCTGATGGGGAGATTACCAGTGTGGTTTCTGGGAAGGAACTCGGTGGGGCCGCTCTTGCTGCTCGGGGTGCTGCTGCCTCTATAAAGCTCCCTGCAAAACAAATGCTGAGCCCTAATGTTGTTTTTCACCTTTTTTTTTTTCCTTTTCTGAAGTGAAAATCATCCTTGGATTTCTTTTGGTTAACAAAAACGGGTACTAATGTAGGTCTTTTGTAAAATAGAATGGCATAATGCAAACTTTTGAAAACTGGGGGGATCCTACATATTTATTGAAACTAAAACTCCAGGTTCATAATGTTTTTGAGGTACCAGGTATCTAGACATTCGCTTAAAACCTTCTTTTATCAGTCTTGCCTCCTACCGAGGACCTAAAGATTATATTTCAGTTCACACTTTTGTCCAAACTTAGGCCCAACTGAGAAGTCTCTAATCTACTTTCTTATTTTATATTGGCAGATTATTACATCTCACTTCTGTTGGAAATTGATGTCAAAAGGACATACTGACAAGTTAGGCTCAACATAAGAAGTGAGGCATTCCTGGGCTAGAGAAGGTATTTCAGTGAATTTAATTGTGTTCCTTAATTTAAAATGAAAAATGCTTCTTTCACCCCTGATCAATGCAACCTAGTGAGAAAATTGTTATGATTTTTAAATGTGTCATTTTTCTTATGAAAGATCAAGAAGGTAATCCAATAGTAATCCCATCACTTCTTTCCCTAACCCCTGAGCAATTATCCTTTTTCTGATGGAGTCTTAGGAAGTAATAAGCCAGTTAGGGTCCAGTTTTAACCCTACTCCACCATATAGCATTTCCTCTAGGGGAGGAAACAGGTTAAGTGCAGGCCTACTTAAAATAGAAACTGGGGAGAACTAGAGAGAGAGTTGCTGCTAGAATTGAGTGTATAATTTGTGGAGCTCAGTGCAAAATAAAAATGCAGAGTTTCTTGCTCAAAAATGTAATGCAGTGACAGAAGAGCACTCAGTGAAGGGTGGGGCTCCTCTGGCCACACATGGGTCCCTTCATGTCCGCACAAGTTATAGAGATAAAGGAAGGGCCCTTCGAGCTTAGGAGCTTAGAAGTGAGGAAGGTAAAGATTACATGCCTGGGGAGGTAGGGAGAGGAAAGGGGAAAGGGAAGGGAAAGGCTTGGGAATGCACCTGGGAGAGAGAGAGCTCCCTTGGTGATCTGAACTGAGTTTTTTTGTTTGTTTGTTTGTTTGTTTTTAATATATTTTATTGATTTTTTAACAGAGAGGAAGGGAGAGAGATAGAGAGATAGAAATGTCGATGAGAGAGAAACATCGACCAGCCGCCTCTTGCACAGCCCCTACCTGGGATGTGCCCGCAACCAATGTACATGCTCTTGACCGGAATCAAACCCGGGACCTTTCAGTCCGCAGACCGACGCTCTACCACTGAGCCAAACCGGTTTCGGCTGAACTGAGTTTTTTAAGGGTGGAAATTTTAGGGGCTGGCCAGGGGACGATCTTAATAGAATATTCAGCAGCTGTCCAGGTGTGACCTTTCAGGGTCTAGATCTCCACTGACTGATGGGACAGTGCCAGGGCAGGGGGTCATTGTTCAATGCCGCTGGTCCAGAGGTCAGCCTTGGCACAGTGTTGCTTACCTGGTTCTGCTGCTTCTCTGGGCCTGAAGCTGAGATGCAATTGGGGCCTAAATATTATCCCCAGGGAGAAAAGGTCAGGGGGTCCAAACCGCATGACCAGCGATATGCTAAGGGAGGAAAGGTCACCCTGAGGGCGAGGTCCCACCCTACAATGGTCTGCTGCTAGGCACCCAGGGCTTTTCACCCTGGTGAACTTCTGTTCCTGGTCCGTCTTCCTTGCTCTGCTCAAGTGTGTCTAACTGCCTACCCCACAGGGAGGAAAGTGTTAGAAGGGAAGAAAAATAACTTCTGTTACCTTTTTTCTAGGAAGTGGAAGTATGGTTGCATTCTTATAGTCAGCTTTATCTGATGTTCCTTCTGGCCATCTGGCATTCCTTCGGCCCTGTGCCCTGGTCCCTTGTGTCTCCCTCTAAGGCACTTTTTGCATGTGGATAAGGATGTTACTTAACCAAACATTTAAGACGTTTGTATGTTTAAAGCCTACTCTAAAACAAAATCCAGATCTTTGATTTATTTTTTTCCAATTGTGGGAGCCTCTCTGGTTTCCGTGTAATCCATGAATGCAAGTGAATATGAGGGTCACTGGGCTGACCCCAGAAGAACGCTACTGAAGACCTAACACGGGACATGCTCGCAAGTGAAAGGCACTAGTTCCTTTCAATACAGTTACCTCCACTAGCCCCCTTGCACTTTCTGAGACATGCTCTACAGGAAGCCTTGACACATAGTTGGCATCTATACAGTAAACTTGCATGTGAGACACAGCAATTCACTAAGTTTAGATGCAATGAATCAAGCAGATATTGCATGGATTTTGTTTTTCTCAGTACCCTCATGTCAAGGAGATGTGCTTCAGCCCAGCATTTTCACTCCCTCTTTTCTCCCTAATTCCTTGGTCTGGCCTTAATTTGTTAAGATTTAAGCACATAGTCACATGGAAAGTTTACTAGTTAGTTCCTCCAATTGTGGTGACTCGGGGGCCAAATTCACTTCTCAGACAACCCGATTGAAATTGGTGTTCAGCCCACACCCCTGGATCCACTTGAATCACAGTGTCCCGTTTCAGAATAAACCCACACTGAATCGTGAATGAGTAATTCAGCAATTCTAAATCCCTTTCCTTTAAAAAATCCAATCAAATCAGGCCAAATAAATTATGCTTGACACATTGATAAAGATTTGGGGGGAGAAATATTGAGAAGGGGCTGTTCTCAAGCTAAACCAGCATCATCTCTTATAAGAATAGTAGCAATCAAATTTGTTCTGGCCTTTCTCAAAAACATAATTAAAATGCAGGGAGAAGCACATGAAAAGGGATGGGATTATTTATAAAAGTTTTAGAATAAATCTTTCTGGGTCAGAAGATTTGCCTAGTGGCAAGAATTTAATACATAAGCATAGCTCCTTAGAGAGCTCATACTTGAGGGATTTTTTTTTCCTCCCAACCAGGGAAACTTGAGGAAATGAAAATTTTCAAAGAGATGTTAGAAGTGGATAGGCAAAACCCAATTTGATCTCCACTGTAATGGTATTATCCCATTTTTACATTAAAGAATAATATCCATAATGTGAAGATTATGCCAAGTGCTCTATAAAAGGACACAAACCTTGAGGCAATCATCTCTGACTTGCTTCCAGCTGTGTTTGAAATGACACACACACAAAGATATGCCCAGAAGTGCAGAGTCAGCAAAGCTTTTGGAGTTGGCAGCTTGAAGAAATAGGTAGGGGAAGTCCTACCCCAAAATACAGAAATAAAGTATGTATGAAACAACAACAACAACTGTTGTTTGGAGGTTGAAGAATTTGTCTACCAAATGGGTATGGGTACACTTAAAGTATGAAATGATTATAAATTTGGCTTCCTTGATTTAAAAAAAGTATTTCATATTGATAAGTAAAAAAAATTATATATATATATATATATATATATATATATATATCATAAATGTAAATGTATACATACACATACATGCATGTATCTTTAGCATAGTGTATATATCTTTTAAGACAATTCATGTATTGAGACACTGAAAATGTATTGAGGTCCAGCAGAGCATCCATTAATGAAAGCCCAGATCTCACTTTTGTATCATTTTGTGCTGACCTATATTGCTGCTCCTATTCATATATATCCATCCTGGTTCGATCCTATCCAGAGATCTAACCAGAAGTAGCGGTTGGGTTTTTATCTCACATGTCAAATCTATAATGGTGTAGTTTCCTAGAGAGCTGTGTTAAGAAGTCTTGTGTCTATATCTGAGATCGGCAGGAAAGATTACACTGATTGATTAGTGATGTCTTTAATGGCACACAAGGGAAAACTTTATTACGAATTTTTCATCTCTGGTCTAGACTTAACCAAGGTTTTGGAAATAGTTGTGTGTATGGAGCTAGAGTGTGAGTAGGGCCGAGGTAAGAAGTTCACCAAGGTGAAAGCCCTGGATGCCTAGCAATAGACAATTGTCCCCAGGGTGACCTTTCCTCCCCTAGCAGACAAGCTGTTCATGAGGTTTGGACCCCCTGACCTTTCCTCCCTAGAGGCAACATGCAGGCTTCAGTTGTATTACAGTTTCAGGCCCAGAAAAGCAGCAGAACCAGATAAGCAACACCGTGCCAAGGCTGACTCAGGACCAGCTGCATTGAATAATGACCTCCTGCCCCGGCACCAACCAACCAGGCAGTGGAGACCCAGACCCTGAAAGGACACACCTGGAGAGCTGTTGAATATTCTATTGAGATCTTTCCTTGGGACCTCCCCTAAAATCTCCACCCTTAAAAAGCCTTACTACAGCTTGGCCGCTGTGGCTCGGTGGTTGAGCTTCAACTCATGAACCAAGAGGTCACAGGGTCAATTCTAGGTCAAGGCATATGCCCAGGTTGTGGGCTAGATCTCTAGTAGGGGCGTGCAGGAAGCAGCCACTTGATGTTTCTCTCTCATTAATGTTTCTATCTCTCTATTCTTGGCCCTTTCTCTCTTTCTAAAACAATAAAAACAAATCAATAAAAACATATTTAAAAAAAAACAAACCCTTAGTACAGAGGACCCAGTGAACTCTCCCTCCCAGGAGCACACACAAGCCTTTCCTTTCCTCCCCCCTCCCCCTCCCCAGGTGCATTACTATCACATCCCTCACTCCCAAGCTCCAAGGGCCTTCCTTTGCCTCTATAACTTGTTTACTAAGCCCACATCCTCTAGGAATTACTTCTTCTACCTCTGTGATTTCATAAATACATGTTCCCTTATACTTTGGGTCTTGGCTCTGAATTCCTTCCTACCCAGAACTCAAGTACCAAGGTTGCTGAACCCAGGTCCGGTCTGACCCCATTGGTCTAACACTCAGTACTGTTCCCACCACCTACAACAGTCTGAATGCTCTCTGCCTACTTCTGTTCTCTCTCTCTCCTATAAGCTTCACAGATGTTTTCCCAATCAACATCTTGAACTTCTAATTCTGTCTACAGCCTGTTATTCCCATAAGTCAAGAATTGATGTATGGGATAAAAATTGACCCTACATTTGGCAGAGAATCTTAAGAAAATAAAGCTTATCCCCTGCCTCTCTTCCCCATTTTAATAAAATTTAGGTAATGTTAATATTAATTGATACATAGCTTAATGCAGAAGCTCCCCTACATAAAATGTTCATAGAAATGAACAAAACTATGTATGCAAGTAATAGCAAACACATCACTGGGGTCTATCACTAATCATCCAGTGAGTGAGGATGACTTTGGGATTATGGATTTGTGTTCCTGGCATTAAGATTTGAAATTTACCTACATTTACTATGACAGAAATTATTTCTGTATCTGTTATTGTTGTCTCAGAGGGATTTGGTTTTGAATATAATGAAGGATCTAGCAGTTTTTAGCATGGTTTATACCTGGATATATATCAAATGAACCTAGTTCATGTAATCATTAAAATCAAGGTATTGCAACAAGTAAAATCAACCTCACAAGCAATTTAACATTGACTGAGTAGGTGGCACACAAGTCTTCATTCCTCCTTTATTTCTGATGGCCAGGCTTCTCCAGGCCTGGCCTTGTATATTAGACTGGTTAAAGATGGGAGGGGACTTCCCACTTGGATTACTTTTCCCACTATGATGTGCCTTTACAGAGTTTCCAGACCTTGCCATTCAGTCACTTGGTCACTTGAACAATATAAACCTATGTGATCTGTTCTAATTTTATCACCAGCTATATTTTCATATTTCCAAGTATGGCTGTGAACTGACAGAGTCAAACGCATAATGCTCAGTCAGTTCTGATAAATATGAGTTTAAGGTTTTGGAAAAGCATTTTGCAGAACACAGGTATTTTATGAAGGGACATTTGCTGTGTATCCACTTAAATAGTAAAAGCTTTTTGCTATATTTGGTACAGTATATATTATATAATTTAAATATTCATAAGCATTATGGATTCCCACTCTTTAAATTTTGATCCTTAATGTTTACATTTACAATCTTATAAAAACCTCAATTAAGGAAACTGAAGTTGAGGCACCTTGAGAAAGTAGCTAGCAAAGAGTATTGAGAGAAAAGGCTTAGTCTCTTCCAGACTTGAACAGAATTACATCAGGTTTGATAAAGAAAAATAAAGTCTACCTTAGATGTGTGCTATATAAAGATGAAGGAATAACTTCCCCACATCCTGGACACACCTTAGTGATCCATTTCTTAGGTAGCAGCAGCATATTTTCCTGTTAGGATTTTAAAAGCTTCTTCTTTTTATGGTGAATAATTTATTTTTTTCCATTCCTGCCATATTATTTCAGTTCACTGCAGATGTTTCTAAAGTTCTTTTCATACGATGGAATTTCATTTTGCTTCTGATGAATCCCTCTGAGAAAGCAGGGAAAAAAAGGTATATAGGCTTGGGTTCAGATCATATATTTTGACTCATCAATAATGTACGGAATACAAGGACCAAACTTGTTGGGCAAGAGTTGACTCAGCTTTGTAACTAAAGTACAGATAATAGTTTCTAGTTAAAAAACAAACAAACAACAACAAACACAAACACACACACACACACACAAACAAACAAACAAACAAAAAAACGAGTATTTGTTATTGTCCATAATATACTTCTGAGATTTTGATTTAACTATCCATAATCATTTATTGAGGCCCCCATTTAAATAGACAGATCATTTTTAAGACCATGTCATTGAAAATTTTTACTTAATTTTAACCATGGCACTTCAATGTTTATACTGGTTGGAATCCATTATTGAAATCAATAGTTATTATTTAGTTCAGTTTATTGACAGAAGTTTAATTCTAGAGGGAGTTATATCTCTAAGATATCTATGATTAAAAGGGGTACCAGTGAATTAAGTGAGTCTGAAATGCAGGTCTTAAAGCTTTTGGTTTGACATATATGGTTATTCATTAAACCAATAATTAAAGCCACCTTGATGCCTAATGTGTCTATTTCAGCTATAAACATTATATACAATCCTCTTTTAGTCCAAATGAATGAATGATAAACAGAGTGTTTTGATCTTATACAGAAAAAAATGGTACTGAAGTCAAAAGGCTGATTTTTCCCTTTACAGAGCATTGGAATAGCAGATATCAACAGCAAACTCCACATCCACCTTCTTTAATGGATTGCAACTTGTACAAGGTTTTAGCTTCTAATTTCTGGTTCTCTACTTTGAGTTCATATCCAGTTTCACTCATCTGCCAGCTGTGTGATCTTGAGTAAGCCAGTCCACTTCTCTAAGCTTAAAAGAACCTAGACAGATATGGGGTGAAAACACCAACGTTGAATATAGAGCTAGTATTTTTTTAATGTGCTTAAAGTGTTTAACAAAATCACTAATAAGAATTTAAAATAACATTATGCATATACTTTTTAAACACAATAAACCACGTTTGAGATACTGCCCTAGAGAAGTAACCTAACATGTAGAAAAAGTCATGTAAGAGTCTTACTCAACTCAGAGCTGATGGGCCCAGGATACTTTAGAAGCATGGGATTGCCGAGAACAAAAGAGAGCTAGAGGGCTTACAGCAGCTCCAGAAAATCTGCATTAAAGGTAAATATATGGACCAATGATTTTCAACCTTTTTCATCTCACGGCACACATAAACTAATTACTAAAATCCTGTGGCACATCAAAAATATATATTTTTTGCCAATCTGACAAAAATAGTTATAATTTTGATTCATTCACACACAAAAAGTTATCCTTGTAGTGGCTGTTGTCCTTTTGTATTTGACCATCTAAGGGAAAGAAGGTCAGGTATTGCCTGTTTTAAAAAGTCTTGCTGCACATTGGTTGAAAATTGCTGACACAGATAAATACAAAACCCTGCAATACCAAAGCTGCAGTACTGTAGGTAGACACCAGGGGAACCGAGTGATTATGAGCTCCCAAAAAAGAAATCAGCAAACCCCTCTAGTTGGGAATTTACCTGCCTAAATCCAGAGAAATCACATCCATTTTCAATGAAGCATTATTCACAACAACCAAGCTATGGAAACAACTGAAATGTCCAAAGACAGCTAAATGGATACATAAATATGGTATAAACAAACATTGGAATATTATTCAGCCTTCAAAAAGAAAGAAATACAATCATATGCTACAATGTGATTAAACCTTGAGGACGTTATATTAAGTGAGATAAGCCAGTCACAGAATGATTCCACTTCTATGGGCTATCTAAAGTAGCCAAAGTCATAGAGGAAAAAAGTAGAATATAATTGCCAGAGGTTGAGTGAAAGGGAAGTGCAGAGCTGTTTTTCCATGGTACTATGGTCTGCATTGTGTCCCACTCAGACTCACTTGTTGAAACCCTAACCCCTATATGACTCTGACTATACTATAGGGCCTTTGAGGTGATTATGGCTAAATTGGATCAGTAGAATAGAGTCCTAGTCTGATGGGATTAATGCCCTATAGGAAGCAACCCTAGAGCCATCTCTCTCTCTCTCTCTCTCTCTCTCTCTCTCTCTCTCTCTCTCTCTCTCTCTTATCCCAGCACCAAGAAGCCACATGAGCACAGAGCAAGATGTAGCCACCTATAAGCCATCTATAAGAAGAGAGACCTCACATGAAACCCACGATGCTTGATTCCTGATCTCAGACCTGCAGCCTCCACAACAGTGAGAAAATAAATGTCTGCTATTTAAGTGGTCCTGTCTAATGCAGTTTGTTACAGAAGCTTGAGACAAATGAATGTCGAGTTTCAGTCTTAAAGGAGGAATAAGTTCTAGAAATCTGCTGTACAAGAGCATGCATGTAGTTAACAATATTATACGATATACTTAAATTTTGTAAAGAGTGTCTATCTCATTTATATGTATTTTACCCAATAAAATATATGTAGTGGTATTTTTATAAAGCCTCAGCTTGCCCAGTGTGTTCCTTTAAGCCCCTGTCCTATTCCTACATGCATCAGGGTTTGTATGGTAATGGATAGTTCTTAGACTTAACATGGTGACCACTTAGTAAAGTACATAAATGTTGAGTCACTGTGTTCTACATCTGAAACCAATAGAATATTGTATGCCAACTATATACTTTAATTTTTAAGAATTATTTTTAAAAATAATAGAAACATATGATATAAATCCAAAATATACAAAAGAAAATACAGTAAAACATCTTTTACTTCTTACTGCTTTCTCACAACTACCAACTGTATTTTCAGAGACACTCCTTACTTATTGTGTGGTCTTCTAGAGGGAGTCTCTGCATAGACATGCATAATTTATTTTTCAAACAAATTATAACATACTAGAGCAGTGGTCAGCAAACTGCAGCTTGCAAGCCACGGTTTGCTGCTCTGTTGATTAATGAGTTTGCTGACCACTGTAGTAGAGGCCCGGTGCATAAAATTTGTGCACGGAATGGGAGTTCCCTCAACTCAGCCAGCAACCTCTCTAATCAGAAACCACTTGCAGGATGTCCAACTGCCATTTTAGACCCAACCCCAAGAACCATGCCTAAACTAACATTCAGACATCCCTCTCACAGTCTGGGACCACTGGCTCTTAACTGCTCACCTGCTTGCCTGCCTGATCACTCCTAACTTCCCTCTCCTGGGGGCCTGATGTTGGCCCCAACTGCCCTCCTCTGCTGGCCAATTTGGTTCTTGGCCGGTTCCTATGCCAGCATCAAAAGCTTTGCCTCCCAGGCAGCCATTGGCTCCCCATAGCACCCAGATTTACTTCTGATTGGTTAGTTCCTATGCCAGTCAGCATCATAAGTCCACCTCCTGGGTAGCCATTGGTACCCCCACAGCACCCACCTTTGGTTCTGATTTCTCTTTTCCAATGCCAGTAAGCATCAAAATCTCCACCTCCTAGACAGCGATTGGCTCTCAATAGCACCCAGATTTGGTTCTGATTGGTTTATTCCTATATCAGTTTGCATCAAAAGCTCTGCCTACTAGGCAGCCATTGGCTCCCCACTGCACCAGATTTGGTTCTCATTGGTCAATTCCTATGCCATTCAGCATCTCCAGTCCTATCTTTGGGCCTGATCAAAGAGGTGGGGCTTAATAGCAGCCCTTACTGGAGGCCAGGAGCAGAAGAAAAACCTGGCTGCTGGCAAAGATCAGAAAGAAAGAGGGAGAGAAAGAGAAAGGTAAGTACACTGATCAACAGCTTCCAGTGAGGCTGCAGATCAGACCCTGACTCACTTTCTGGGTCTCAGCCAACTGGGAAGTCAGTGCTGGATCACCAGGCTGCCACTGGGCAACCCAGCCCTGACTCTCAGATGGTCTGCCTTTGGTTACAGGCTCGGCTCCTTCCCAAGCCTAAAGCCTTGTGGAGGCTTTAGGCTTGGGAAGCCCCCCCCCCTCCAACCCTGGCTGGGAGTGACCTGGGTGTGAAGAGGTTTCTGGGACCCAGGTATGTATGCAAAATAACCACCATCTTTGTTGGGTTAATTTGCATGCTCATTCTGATTGGCTGTAGGCATAGTTGAAGGGTATAGTCAATTTACATGTTTTTTATTATTATGTAAGTTAATACTAGGAGCCCAGCCTGTGATTCAAAATCATGGGGCGCCACCCACCCTCAAATCACAGGTGTAGCCCTGCCTCCATTCCTGGGCTCTGCAGCAGCTAAGGCCTCTGCTGATCAGGCCCTCCTCCAGCACAGGCGCAGGAGGGCCCCTGCTGCCCCGCACCCCCTATGCTGCATGGGCAACCTCCTTCTGTCCAGTCAACCCGTTATGGGGTCCCTGTTAATTAGCATATTAGCATATTTCATATATATATATGAAATATATAGCATATTTCATATATCTATCTATCTAATATATATATATATATATATCACTCTATCATATATATATATATATATATATATATATATATATATATATATATTAGATAGATAGAGTGTTTTTCACTTAAAATTGTGCCTTGGAGATCATTCCATATAAGTACCTATAGGTCTACCTCATTTTTTAAAAATACAAACAATAAAATAACTCATTGTTTTATAGAGCAGGCATGTATATATTAGTGGTTATAAGACAAGGCTCTGAGTTAAAATCCCAGATCTACCATTTATTACCATTTTACTCTGGGTAAGATACTTCTCTGTACCTGAGGTCCACATCTATAAAAAGATGGTGATTGTCATCTGTTATCACAGGCTTAGAGAAAATAAAATAGACACGACCAATAAAACACTTAAAATAGTGTTTTATTTTGTATGCATACTGAGAACTCCACACCTTTCTATTATTATTTATACAGTTCCCTATTGTAAGGCATTATGTTTCCGATATTTTGGTGTTACAAATAATTCAATAATAAATATTCTCACATAAAGCCATTCTGTACTTATGCAAGTATATGTGGAGGATAATTTCTGAAAGCTGAAATTTCTAGGCCAAACAGAAACATGCGTTTTGTATTTTCATACATATTGCCAAGCCACTTTCCATTCAGATTATAATAATTTATTCTCTACCAACAGTGATATGAGAGTGCCTCTTTCCTCTTACCACTGCCAATGTGACAGTTAAGAAATGATATTGCAGCACAATTCTAATTTCAATTACCTTTTTATGCTAAGCATTTTTCCATATATTCAAGAGCCTTTTGAATTTCAATTTTTCTTTTTTCCTTTTAAGATCAATTCATTTATAGACTTGCACCACTTTTCCTTCCTTTATCTTACTCTATCATATTTTTCTAGGGAGTTGGTGGCCAGTGCAGACCCTCTAACTCACTTCCCTTTCCATTGAAACTGCAACCTCTGCTGAAAAGAAAAAAATGCCCAAGAAGCTTTTCCCTATAAGTCACCAGTGACCTAATTACTCCATTAAATTTGTTTTCTTATTCAGAATCATTGCTTTCTCCTCATCCTGGAGCATTCAGGCACTTCTGGATCACACACCTTTGCTTCTCAGAATGCTCCACCTGCTTTTCAGTTTTCTACATGTGACCATGTGACCATGTGGGCCATTTGCCAGTTAATTTTAGGGTCACCATATAACCTATCACCTAAACCAGGATACTTTTTAGAGCAAGACCAGAGTTCATAATAATCATTTCAGGGTAATAGTTATGAACAAACTCTGCCTCAAGAAAATGAGAACATATGCTCACTCTAATCAAGCCCTTTCACTATCTTTCTGTCACTGTTTTCTTCCTTGGTAAGTATCCAGAGATTTCCTTTATAGCTTTGGTGATTTATGCTCCGTTTTTCTGTAGGGCTACTGATGCTAACTTCCCACCCAGCATTATGAGGCCCAGTCACATAAAGGACATCTGGGGCTCTTCCTACTGGTTCTCTGGAAAAAGATGGAATTCTTTGTTTCAGGTGCATTGGCTCTGTTCCAAACCAGAGCGAATCAGATGTAGCATAAAATATGCCCTTCTGAGAGTAGCATAATTCTAAGAAAGCCCTATCACTGTTGTTAGCAAACTGCGGCTCGCAAGCCATATGTGGCTCTTTGGCCCCTTGAGTGTGGCTCTTCCACAAAATACCACGACCTGGGTGAGTCAATTTTGAAGAAGTGGCATTAGAAGAAGTTTAAGTTTTAAAAATTTGGCTCTCAAAAGAAATTTCAATCATTGTACTATTGATATTTGGCTCTGTTGATTAATGAGTTTGCCGACCACTGCCCTATCATAATCTATCCTATATGACATAAGGGTAATATGCAAATAGACCAATCGGCAGAACAACCTAACAACCAATCAAACCATAATATGCTAATGATATGCTAAGGCTGCTCAACCAGTCTCTATGACATGCACTGACCACTAAGGGGCAGAGTTAGCTGGTCGACCAGTCGCTATGATTTTCACTGACCAACAGGGAGTAGATGCTCTGACAGGTAGTTTAGCATGCTGCTGGGGTATGGCCAATTGGGATTGAGCGAGATGGGCTGGACATGCCCTGATGCCCTCCTGTGGTCCCTTCTCTGCTCGAATGTACACTAGTGGGGTCACTCAGCCTGGCCTGTACCCTCTCACAATCCGGAACCTCTCAGGGGATGTTGGAGAGCCAGTTTCAGCCCAATCCCATAGGCAACTCCCCTTGAGAGGGCACCATATGCAAGGCTCCTGGCTAGTGAGTGCTGCTGCAGCAGCGCAAGCCTCTCCTGATCCGGACTGATTGGGTGTGATCCTGCAGCAGGCACAGTGGGGCCAGGATGAATGAGAATGGCAAGTAGGAGCTTCAGGCAGTGTTGGACTGTGGGTTTTGATCCAATCCCTGCAGGCCACCCAGAGAGCCCCCTCCAGTGCACAAATTTATGCACCGGGCCTCTAAAATACATATACATACACACACACACACACACACACACACACACACACACACAAAAGGCTAATATGCTAAGTGTCCCTCCACCCATCTGACTGGTCGCTATAACATGCACTGACCACCAGGGAGCACACTGTCAATGCAGAGGCTGCCGAGCTGCAGTGACTTGGCAGTGGAGGTTTTTGGATGATGAACCCTGAAACCAGTGATTCCACCTTCAGCCATGGATTATGTTGTTGCTGGGGCACTGTTGGCCCTGAGTCTGGTTGACTGCACACTTGAGTTTGCATTCCACACCCTGTAGGACAGCAGTTTTGCAGAGTGCCCTCTCACACTCTGGAACCCCTCTGGATATGTCAGAGAGCCACTTTTAGACCAATCCCTGCAGGCCAGGCTGAAGGAACACACCTGTCAGAGGGGACCCTGCTTACTCCGTAGGCACCCTTCAAGCTATAGGGTCACCCTAGGTACATCGGACAGGGAGGGGCCACAGGAGGTTGGGTCCAGGTCCAGTCTTGTCCATCTCACCCAGGCCCACCCTGTTGACCACCTTCTAATTAATTTCCTTTCAATGTGCAGGAATCTGTGCACTGGGTCACTAGTTGGAAATAAGAGATAGAGCAGAGTGCATGGTCAGGATGTTTCATAGATGAAGGAATAAATGCAAATCTATAAATCTATAGGACCATAGCTTTGCAGTAAAGGGTTAACTCTGAAGGTTTGGAGAACTCAAACCCTGCACATTATAAATAAAAATTGGTCTTTGCCAGCTCCTGGGAGATAACCTCAAAGCCTTGGAATATCCTTCCTCATGACTGTCTTTGTATGGGCCATAGGACACACTGGAGAGCTCATGCTAACAATGGTATATGGTGAAGGCCTTGAACCATACTGTATCTGTTTGATCTCTGAAGAAGCTGAAGAGTAACTAAGGTCAGCCACATGGGTGCTCTATGCAGATATGACCAATCTTTGATTAAAACACTAAACAACAAGATTGAGGTGAGCTTTCCTGGTTGACAATGTTCTGCATGTCTTATTACCCACTAGAGGCCCAGTGCATGAAATTCATCCACTGGGGGGGGGTTTCCTCAGCCCAGTCTTCACCCTCTCTAACCAAGGACCCCTCTCATAACCTGGGACTGCTGGCTCCCAACTGTTCACCTGTTTACCTGGTTGTCCTAACCACTCCCCTGCCAGCCTGATCGGTACCTAATTGCTCCCCTGCTGACCCAATTGCCCTCAACTGCCCTCCCCTACTTGCCCAATCTCCCCCAATTGCCTTATCCTGCTGTCCTGGTCCCCTCAACTGCCCTCCTCTGAAGGTCTGATTATTCCCAACTGCCCTCCCCTGCCAATCCAGTTACCCCCAACTGCCCTTCCCTGCTGGCCTGATTGCCCTCAACTGCCCTTCCCTGCCAGCCCTGTCACCCCAACTGCCCACCCCCCACCAGCCTGGTTTCCTACAACTTCCCTTCCTTGCTGGCCATCTTCAGGCAGCCATCTTGTGACCACATGGGGGCAGCTATCTTGTGTGAGGGTGTGATGCTCAATTTGCATGTTAGCTCTTTATTATATAGGATTGTTAATGAGTGAGCTAAGTGCTGTCTGTACAACTCCACTGGAAAGAACAACCGGATGTTTGTATCTGGTTTCTCCTGGACTCTGCCTTATGTACCTTCCAACTTGGTTAATTTTAATCTGTGTTCACTGTAATAAATCATAACCATAAGTATAACAGCCTTATCAGGGTTCTGTGAATCCTTCTAGCAAATCATTAAACCTAAGGAAGGTCTTGGCTTGGGAACCCTGACACAATACCTCTTAGTGGCTTATTCAGAATTAAGGGGAAGTCTAAGGGCACCAAGATTACCTGAGGTGTGATAAATAAACCAGTAAACTCATAGTAATTAGCATTTATATTGATATTTTACCATATGTTCTCTTTTGATCCTTCCAAAACTCTATGAAGTAATATCTTCTTTTTGTTTTCAGATGAAAGACTGTATTCATTTTTATTACTATGGAAAAAATTACCTCAGAACTTATTGGATTTGCCAAAACTGGTTTGTCTCAGAGGATAGAGCATCAGCCTGCGGACTCAAGGGTCCCAAGTTCGATTCCAGTCAAGGGCATGTACCTTGGTTGTGGGCACATCCCCAGTAGGGAGTATGCAGGAAGCAGCTAATCGATGTTTCTCTCTCATAGATGCTTCTGACTCTCTATCCCTCTCTCTTCCTCTCTGAAAAATCAATAAAATATATATTTTTTAAAAAAAACTTATTTGATTTCAAATAAGAAACAAGTATTACCTCCCAGTTTCTGAGTCAGGAGTCCCAGAGTGGCTTAGCTGGATGATTTTGGCCCAGGTTCTGTCATTTGGTTTTAATCACCTGGGATTGGGAAGTTTTGACTACAATTCCAGGCTCTGTTTCTGAGAAGGCTTATCCTAATGGCTATCGGCTGGAGCCCTCAGTTCCCTGCTGGCTTCTGTCTGGAAGTCTCTGTGCCTTGCCATGCAGATCTCTCCACAGGGTTGCCTGAGTAGGTTCAAGACAAGGCAGCTATCTTCCACCAAAGCACATACCACCTAAGACAGAAGCTGCAGTTTCTATAACAAACTCAAAGGTGAACTAACATTATTTCTGCCATTGATTACACAGATGAAACTTTGTCCAGTGAGGGAATGCATTACACATGGGCTCACAAGAGGCCACCTTGGAGTCTGACTGTCATCAGAACTGAGAAGCTGACTAACAAGAATAAGGTAACACTATGAAAGGCGGATCCAGGAATTGAATTCCTATCCCTTACTTCAAATTCCTTGAAAATTCTCCACAACAGACCCATACATATTCCTTTTGGTTATAGGGAAAGAGAAGCAGATGAAATACTTATTCAAGTCTTGCATTACAGCCCTAAGTAAATATTATCTCATTTTTTACTTCAGAATAAAGGTCAGAGAAGTTACCTTGCTCTAGTGATGTAAAAAGGCTAAAAAGTAAAACCTAATTTATAGTGATTTCAAATGTCTCCATAATCTGTTATTCTAAATGACCTTATTTAGAATAATCTGTTATTCTAAATGATCATGCTATAGGAGCAACATATAAACTAAAGCACCTATCCTATTACTCCATTTCTGACCTTCGCATTATTGTTTACCTAATCATAGACATCAAGGACTATCCTACTAGGAAAGGATGCGTTGATGAAATCGTGAATCAATGCTTTAATGAATGCCCTGTACAATTCATGAATTAGTCACACTAGCCTTTCATTGCCTTGAATTTTTATTTTTATTTTTTTTGGTCTCTTCTGAGGAACTTGTCAATTTTCTCTGTCTTTAGTTGAATTGTTTGGAATCTAAAGGCAATTTTTAGCTTATACCCCATTAGGACATAATATAGCTTCATTATTTATTTGTCAGTATTTTATTTCTTTAATCCTGTGCTTTGCCAATAACAACGAAAAATAAATGTATAGTTTTAGTTATTCAATCAGCAATGAATATTTGTTTCACTAACAGCAACTGCTCTTTCTTCTCCCTTTTTGTTTACACAACTTCATCCAATGTTAATTAGACTTGATCTTCTGTCAGAAAGAAGCACATTTTAGTAAGTTAATTGGAGTGATGAAAATAAGAACAATTAGAACCAAGTTGTACATACCCACCTGGCTGGAAGTGGTGGTAAAATGTTGTCGGTTCTATAATGAATGTTGATTTCTAATATGTCAAAATAGGAAAGGCTAACTGTCTTGAAATCAATGAAATTCTATTACTGGCCAAGTTTTACTCTAACAGTGGTTATCTGGGACACAACTTGGTTAATTTCAATTCAATCTAGCTAAATCCAAATAAGCCTCTTTTACCTCACTTGTTATACCCTCAAGCAACTTTTCTGTTACACTATGTTTAGGATTTCTAAAGAATAAGTAAAAAAAATCAATTCAAAATACTAAGTCTGATGTGCAAAAGAGTTGAGAGTCAGCCATCAAAGCAGTTTACATTGACCTTGACAAAGCCTGACAAGACTTATTTAGGTAAAATAGAAAATAAAAGCAACTGTCTTTGCAGATCAAGGGCTCATGAATCTCTTGTAACCAGCAATTTCAATAAGTATGGGTAAACTCTCAAGAAAAGATCAGGAGTGGCTTTTGAGCTCTAATAGGGTGACATGGGCTGAGAGGCAAATGCCAGGTGTCGTTAGGTCATACTGATTCAGACGAAACATTTTTTCATTGAGGAGACATTTTTTTCATTTATTTTCCAAGCATTTATTTACAGTTCAGCTGCGTAAACATAATCTGTATTAGTTTCCCTCTGGCTGCCAGAACTGATTACCACAAACTAAGTGGCTTGAAACAACGCAAAATTTTATCTTGCAACGTTGGAGGTCAATAGTCTGACATAGATTTCATTCGGCCAACATCAAGGTGTCAGCAGAGCAGAGTTCCTTTCTGGCGACTCTAGAGGAGAACGGATGTCATTGCTTTTATTTACCAGTTTCTAGGGGTCACCCACATTCTCTGGCTCCTGGCTTCCTTTCTCCATCCTCAAAGCCCAAAATGTTGCATCCGTCTGCTCTTTTCTGCTGTAGTCACAGCTCCCTCAGTCTCTCTTCCATCTCCCTCTGCCATGTCTAAGGACTCCTATGACTACACTGAGCCCACCTATATAATCCAGGGCCTATTCTAAGGTCAGTGATTACAAACTTTAATTCCCCTTTGTGATATAACCAACATATTCACAGGTTCAGGGAATAGTACGTAGGCATCTTTGGCAGCCATTATTCTGTCTAAGATAATACTTTTGCTCTTAAGATGCTTTATTTTTTAAATTAAAAAATCATCTGAAATTTTTCAAATTTCTCTTAGAGTGCTAGAGATTTTAGGCTCACTTATTTCACAAAGCATATCACTGCTGGTTTCAGGAAAGACCACCAGACTGAGTTTTAAAATAGAGAAAATACCATTCATTGGCTTTCTGGGGCAAATCACATCACTTCTCTAAAGGGTAGTTTCTTGCTCATCAGATATGGATAATTTCACATATCCTACTCATCTCATGGAGCTATGATGAGATGAGCAAATATATATTCAAACATTAATTGTTATCGCTTTACAAATATGAGAAAATGTATCTATGAGCAATAATGTTGGTTATAATAATTTAAATTTTCCTACTTAACTCCTAGTTCCTTATTACAGAGCTTCAAGATACTAAACATTATACAAGTTAGGTAAAGGCCCATAGGAAAAGGTCTCCTGAATTTCTAAAGAATAAGCTACTGTACAAGTACAGCATTTCCTTCATGAGTAAATGTTTATCGAGAGCCCTAAAACTCCTGTTATCTCCAGGGTGCCTCATCTTCCAAGCATCTGATTTAAAATAGACGATAGGCCATCTGTATTACAGATATAAATTGTGGGACAGTTATGACGGGCCACATCTTCCACCTTCTGCGGGTGGCATTTCCCCCTCGTTTCCACACCTATAATTGCATCAAGAAGGGAGATTGTTGTTTGTTTAAGTGTGAGGAAGCACACGGTGGGCCGGGGCCCATGTCATCAATTTAAGGCCGTGCTTTCATTTTGGATGCAATTAGCTGTCTAATTGAGCATCCAAATTTAGCAGTGCATTTGCATGTGCAATTAATTATGATTTAAAAGCACTCCACGGTTAATGGTTCCTTTTCCATTATCTACAAATGTAATTACTCAAGGATGGGTTGAGTTTGGAAATCATTTGGGAAAATATGTCTGTGCCCCTGGAGCCCAATGCTGTGGAGGTAATGGTGAAATCAGAAGACCATGTCCAGAGGCAGAGGGCTGAAAAGGGAGATTTTGGAAAGAGAGGTTGTAAAAGAGGACTAGATTGCTGATTTGGGTATATAGTAATCTTTTTCTTGCTTATTGGAATTAACTCAAATTATAGTCACCATATGATTTCATTCAGAAAAAGAAATAAACCCTGACTTTGCAAAAGCAGATTTTAGAGAGGGGGTGGGAATTCACATTAAAATCATTCTAAAAGGAGATAATAAAATTAGTAAATTTTAAATGAATCACCAAATTAATAACTAGTTCAGCTTAGGAACATTCATGTTTTTTTATTAAAGTAAAAATATAATTTTAAAAAGAGATAAAAGTCAGATTAGAAACCAGTCATGATTAATAGGGGACGGACTGAAAATACATTCATTGGAGAAAATATAAAAATTCTGAATAAGCAAACTATGTCTTTTCCATTTGCTGAACAGCTGAAATATTCAACTATTGTTTCCTGAGGGAAAATGCACCAAGCACTTTGCTAACCTGTGCTTTCTGTAAATGTCATGCCCAGAGGTTTGCTGGAAAGAAGATCAAGGACCATCACAGACTGGAAGCTCTAGACCCTGACCCCACAGAGCACAAAGACTCTGAGAGATGCAGGGATGTTTGTTTGGATTTATCTCCAGAGGCCCAGTTAGGAGGGGGGCTGACCTCCTTGCTAGGAGATGCTGAGAATGAAAGTGGCCAGTGAAAAGTGAGGGGCCCTTCAAAAAGTGGAATGAGGGGAGAATGAGCAAGAAGATTGTGTGAAAGGAAAATAATTTTCATTTAATTATTATGTTATCAGTTTTAATTGTTCTAAATAAATTGTTTTAAAATTTTTATTTAAAAGCTAGAGGCCCTGTGCATGGATTTGTGCATCTGTGAGGTCCCTCAGCCTGGCCTATGCCCTCTGGCAATCCAGGACCACTTGGGGGATGTCAAAGAACCTGTTTAGGTCTGATCCCCACAGACCAGGCGGAGGGACCCCATGGGTGCATGAATCTTATATCTAGTATGGATATAAGATCTTTGGTTAATCTCTTCCCAGCCTCCCCCCTCTCCCTTCCCTCTGAGATTCATCAATCTGGTCCATGTTTCTATGCCTGTGGTTTCTGTTCCTGCATTGAGTGTCTGTCCCTTGGTGGTCAATGCGTGCCATAGCTACTGGATAGTTGGTCAGCCTGATGGCCAGTTTTCTATACTCCAACTTAGAATTACACATTCTTTCTACCTAAATATGTTCTTGAGCCCCAACTGTTTGGAGTTTTGTCATTTTTAATTTGTTATAGAATTGAGGAGGAAAGAATATGAATTTTCCACATTATTAGAGCACACTGGTTCTATGACTTACTGACATGAAAATAAACTGTTTATTAATATGTTAGAACTACTAAATATTGTCCATATGATTTATATCTAGACCTTCAAAGAGAGGGGATTTCTACAAGAAGCCTTAAAATGTTATTTTGGTTTTAGTGAGAAATGAAATTTTTAGCCATTAAGTTGGAATTGTTTTAAAGATCTCAATGATTGGCCAACAGCATTAAGCAGCAAGAGGATGACTGGTCTCTAACCACTTGGGAAGGAAGGAGAGAAGGACAGATGGAAGGACAGAGGAAAGAAAGGGAGAAGGGAAGGAGAGTCCACATGTACAAAGCAGCTCCTTTCTCCATCCTGTGGCTAATGTTGAACTTGCATAAATTCACAGAATTAGCAGAAAGGATACACTTCCATAGGTTTACATCTGGCAAGGCAAAGGATGTTCTTTCTCTTCTCTGCACTTTTCCAAGTATGAGCAGCATAGCTCATCATGCTGCTGTTCAATCCCAAGTCCATGGAATATGATGCCACCAGTTAAGTAGTCCCTAAGGCAGAGACGAAACCTCTGGAATTTAACACCATCCCTGTTTCAAAGCTCCTGCTCTTTGCTCTTGTATTTCTGTCTCCATCCCAAGCACAATTTAGTTCAGCAATAGAGCCAACTGGCCTCTCCCACATCAGACCAACTCTTCAAGAAATCTGATGTTTAGTCAAGCCCTCTTTTTTTTTTTTTTACCATACTTAATTTAAATTAGGGTAAGGCAGCATCCTAAGACCTCCTTCCTGAATCTCTTGGGCAGGACTGGGAGGAGGGTCCAAGGTTCTTTGTGAGGATGGTAGAATTTTGGTCCCTTCAAGGTATTTCTGAGTTTTTTGAGAGACTTTTGCAAATTTCTAAACATAGCATGGAAAGATTAAATTGAGCACCTTTCTTTTGTATTTTTCTTGTTGGGAGGATGGCTAAGATTTGGGTCTGATCTGGGGTTTTATTGGGGGAAATTAAGTGTGTACTAAACAAGACTAAAAAACTATTGACTCAGGAAGCTGAGTATTACGTTTAAGAACTCATCTGGACCTGTGGTGCCCAATGATAGAGTTTATCGGAAATTTTGAAAAATGAATTACCCCCCACCTCCAAAATTCCATTATACTTGAAACTTAACAGCCTAAAACTGTTGCACATTTCAAGCTGTTTGCTGAGTGTGAAAGCTTTGTGATTCAAATTAATCCTGTGACTACTATCTCCACCCCCATTGTGTGTTTTTTTTTAATTTTTTATTAGGAAGCAAAGGTCCCCATATGTTTCCTTGTAAGACAGAATGACTCAGGCGTTTTATATTTAATGCTCCCTTGGATAGCTGCTTTAGATTTTATATGCTGGTACAAGAGCACAGCAATTGACTGTGACACCGTCTGTTGATGAAATGTAGAGAATGGCCCTGGAGACAGAGTTTTATGTTCTGGTTGAAAATATGCAGAAAACTAAATCTGTTTGATGCTATTATTAGCCAATATCTCTCAAATGGACTCTTCTCTCTAATGCTAAATCTAATCAAATAGCAGAAGTGATGAGATTGCCTTGATGAATATAGAGGTCAGATGCAAGATGTTTATCTCCTAATACTCACAACCAGCAATGTATTTACAAGAGCTCATGGTGGGCACTGAAAGGAAGAACTATGAGAGAAATTCCATTTTCTCAAGAGGAGGTCTGACAATCTCACCTGCTACCACATTATTTTCTCTGAGGACTATGCCTTCAACAAACATAGGTAAACTTTCTCTGAAGTATATAATTTGTGCAGACCTCCAAATATCAACTCAGAAAGTTGGGTTGAGGAAAATGTATTTACCCATCTCCATTTTCATATACTCTTCATCAATGAATCTTAAAGGTTTGATTCTTGTAAAAACAATGACAAAAACAACTTTGAGAATAATTTTCCATTCATATCTAAAAGTCTATAGCCACCAAATCCTATAGATTCTATTCTCTAAATATTTATTTTTAAATATATTTTTTATTGATTTCAGATAGGTAGGAGAGGGAGACAGAGAGAGATGGAAACATCAATGATGAGAGAGAATCATTGATAGGCTACCTCCTGCACAAACCCCCTCATTAGGGATCAGACCCACAACCAGGGCATGTGCCCTTGACTGGAATCAAACCCAGGACCCTTCAGTCCAGGTAGCTGACACTCTGTACACCAAGCCAAACCAGCTAGGGCTCTAAATATTTTTTATTTGTCTCTTCTTCTGCTAATTTCTTAGTGGAATCTCAATAGTTCTGCCTACATATAAATATTTGTAATTAATCACCTGCACTCAGTGCTACCTCCCTCTTATCTGTAAAATATTTGTCCACACTGTTGTCAAAGCAAAAAAAAATGCAGTGGATACAGTTAAACAGACAAGGAAGACTTTATTCCAGACCATTGCAATAGGGAAGAGAGACTGAACTCTAATAACACAAAATACTGGATATTTTTAAGAGCTTGCGTCGGAATAATTATATTCCACCTATGTTTGCCAATTGACAATCGAAAAGGACAATTATGTGATACCATAATTAATAAAAATCAATTTAAAAAAAGAAAAGAAAAGTAAACTCTCTCTTATTTACATGACAGGACATAGTTTTATAATTTGGAACAAATAGCCCAAGGTACCTACGTTCTTACATACCACAGAAACAGAGATATGAAAGCTATCTTTCTTGATGCTTGTATTTCAAACGGATGGTTCCTAGATTTTTGAGAAAGATATTCCTTGTGTTGTAAAATTGGCAAGAGATTCTTAATGGGATTTACATACATTTCATAGGGACAGAAAAATAATTTGTAATTATAAGATTTCTAAAGTAAATGCTCTATGAAAAGGGAGGTCAAGCAGAAACCGGTTTGGCTCAGTGGATAGAGCATCAACCTGTGGACTCAAGGGTTCCAGGTTCGATTTCGGTCAAGGACATGTACCTTGGTTGCAGGCACATCCCCAGTGGGGAGTGTGCAGGAGGCAACTGATTGATGTTTCTCTCTCATCTATGTTTCTATCTCTCTATCCTTCTCCCTTTCTCTCTGTAAAAAAAAAAAAAAGAAAGAAAGAAAGAAAGAAAATCAATAAAATATATTTTAAAAAAACAAAAGAAGGGAGGTCAAAAGCATACATGTGCTACATGCTATACTATTGAGTTGTCTCTAGCTCCTGGTGACCCTATGAATAAATGATATCCACAATGTCTTGTCTTCAACAGCCGGCTCAGCTACTGTAGACTCATGCCTAGGCTTCTTTTATGAAGTCAGTCCATTTCATATTTGGTCTTCTTTGCTTGTCGCCTTCTATTTTTCCTGACATCATTGTCTTTTCAAAAGAACGCTGCCTTCTCATGATGTGCCTGAAGTAGGACAGCTTCCATTTTGCCAATTTTCCCCTTCAGCAATGTTGAAGGCTAAGTTTGCTTGAGGACCCGCTTGCTCATCTTTCTAATGATCCAAGGAATCCGTAGAGCTCTCCTCCAACAACATATTTCAAGAGATCTAATATTTAAGTCAAGCTGAAGGAAACTATAAGGCCTTCTTGGTCATTAGCAGTAAAGAAATCTTTCTGAAATACAAATATGAATATATTAGTTCCCTTCTTAAGAATCTTTGGTTTTTGCATTTATGTAGAATAAAACCGAAATTTCTAACATTGTCCTCCAAGACCTTTCTTATCATGCAGCTCTAATGACTTATCTGTACTCTGTGCTTTTGGATTTTTTTTTGCAAATCTCTAAACATAGCATATCTTCCTTGGCTCTATGCCTTCACAGCATCATACAAGCTGACCTTTCAATTGGGGATCTGTTTTCCTGCATTGTTTGCCTACTAAACTCATATTTCTTCTTTGTTATTACCTCTGTGGAGCCTATCTCAGATGAAGTTATTTATTGCTTCACTGATCACATAGCAAATTTTACATGATTCTCATATAGACTTATAAAAATTGTACTGTCGTGAGGTTGTGGGGACTGAAAGTATTAATACTTTTCCTCCCACCTCCTAAGTTCTTCTGGCTGGGCTAATGACCAAATTAATATAGATAGATTAACAGAAGAAAATCAAAATGCAATACACATGCATGGGGAATTCATGTAGACATGATATATCCATGAAAATTCCAAAGACAGTGAGACAACATTGGATATATGACATCTTAGACAAAGAATAAAACGGGGCAACGGGGTATTAGATTTCAAAGTGAGAGTGGGTGATTTACAGGTAGTTGAGGAACAATGGAATACACATGGCAGAAAAATCCTTGCTAGGTAACTCAGAAACATGGAACAAAGGGAACCTAGCTAAGAGGCACCTGCCCAAAGCCCTCTTGTTTACCATACTTAACTTAAAACAGGGTAAGGCAGCATCCTAAGACTTCCTTCCTGAAGTAGGTTTCTCTGTTTGAATTTCTTGGGCAGGAATGGGAGGAGGACCCAAGGTTTTTTGTTTTTTTTAGAGTGGCAGAATTTTGGTCCCTTCAAAGTATTTATGAATTTTTTTAAAGTTTGCAGCAAAGTAGATAGAAGTTGTATATTTTTCATATTATCTTCCTATGGCCCATCATCATGGCAATTACCTTGAAAGTACTCCTTTAATATTTCTCAACTAAATTATAGAGACAATTTTTAAAAATAATACCAGGACCTACAAATGGGGCTCTTAAATGTTCTTAATGGTAGCAAATCACCGTCTTTTCAGGGTAGAATTTCAAAAAATAGTAATCAAGTGTAATTTGGAACTATATTTGAATAAAGAATATGATTAAGCCAATTTTAAGAAATCTTCAATAAACATTTTTTCCTGTAATTTAAGAAATTAGCTCTTAAGATTTTAAGCAAAAAGATTATCATTTAAATGAGGACCTAGATCCAAAGACTTTCAAGGACAGCACTGACTTCTTAGGTAAATGAGATTGATATGCTTGTTCACAAATTAGTTTTGGTGCTTCACTGGAAGCTCTGAGTAGGACTGTCTCTTCTGAGAGTTCTTAGTAAGTATATGTTGACTAAATATTTTGAAATATCCTATTGTTGAAGACATCACACCAAAATAGGGAGTACTCCTCTGGCTTAAAAATGTTAACACAATTGCCTCACTGTAAAGTCATGCTCCATGCGATAATGAATCCATTAGTCAGGCTGCTTGTAATCCTCAGACAGTTTCCCACAGAGCAGCTGCCTTACATCTGCTAGTGAATGAACTTCACTCACTAAGAGTGTTTAGTTCAATTTAAGGTTAGGTTCTCACCTATGAACATGAATTATTTATAGTCCGAAAGTCTTGGGAGGAAAAAGACATTCTTTAAAAGTTACTCTAGGGATTGATAAAATCTGACTATATTAAGTTAGCTCCACAGAGGAGGAAGTGTCTCAAGCCATGTGTATTTGATATAAAATAAGATTGGAAAAACTTTTAAAACATGTTTTTGTTGCTGTTGTTGAATATAATTTACATACAGTGATATACAGAAATCTTCAGTGTTGCCTTGGCCCTTGTGGCTTTGTTGGTTGAGCATCCTCCCATACACCAAAAGGTCATAGGTTCTGTTTCTAGTCAGGGCACATGCCCTGGGTTATGAGGCCGGCCCCCAGTAGAAGGCGTGAGGGAGAGAGCCAACTGATTTTCGCACATCAATGCATCTTTCTCTCTCTCTTTCTCATTTACTTTCTCTCTAAAAATCAATTTAAAAATATATGAAATCTTCAGTGTACATGTCCAGGGTTTTGACAAATTCATACATTTGTATAATTCACACCTCCATTAAGGTGTTAGCATTAGCTGGGTAGGTATTATCAAAAGCAAAGGGAGCTAAACTGGCTAAGCCTGATTAAGTCTGGAAGCTACGGCTTCATGGACACCGGAGGTTACAACTGCATCCTTCACCAAAGGACCAGTCCCCACGCAGGCAGGAAAGACCAGCTTTCCAATCTCCCTGGGAAACAACCAGCTGTTCCCCAGACTAGCAGTGGGAACCAAAATGGCGACCATGGAGGGGTGGAGTCTGGCCTGAGAAAAACTGGGAAAGGGGCCAATAGGATAAGGGCAGAAAGTCCCACCCTTGAGATCCAGGAAGGGGATGGGGGGTGGGGGTGGGGGGTAAGGCACTGGCATAACCTGGAAGGAACCAGGAAAGAGACTAGTTTGAAAGAATATTTTCTCCAGTCTATTGCTGGCATACTTGTTTTCTGAGAGGTGCACTTTCATGAACACAATTTTTAATTTTCATGACTTGCAGTTTATCAATATTTTTCTTTGTGATTAATGCTGAGTTTGCTCTAAGAAACATTTGCCTAAATCAAAGTAGTGAAAAATTTCCTATGTTATCTTACAGGAGCTTTAAACTTTTAGCTTTAGGTCTAAGACTACAATTCATTTCAAATTGTTCTTCATGCATGGTGTCAGATGTTCTTTTTTTCCTATATGGAGATCCACTGTTCGTTGAAAGATTCTGGTTTCTCCATCGAATGTTTTGATATCCTTGTTTGAAAACATTTGAACTTATTACATACAGGTCTGTTTGCAAATAAGACCTAGAGTGCTAGGGGTTCCCCTCAGTTCTGATCCTCAACCACAGTGCCTTTGTACGTCTGTGTGTGTGTGGTGGGAGAGCGGGGGGGGGGGGGGGAGGGGGACAGGGGGTGTCTTTCAGCTTTTAGTCTTTCTCCAATAACTGACCGCCATTACCTAGTACCAGGTAGGAGGTTAGGATTTCTTGTGAAGTTTATCTCAGGTCATAATTAGACCAGAGCCATATGTGTATGCCTCAGAAGGGTCTTTCTCAGCTATCCTGCCCCACCCAGTCATAGACTGCTGCTATCTCTTATTCAGTAGAAAGCCTGGAGTGTGGGAGGGCTCTCAGTTCTGCCTTGCCACCAGTCTCTCTGGTGAGTGCTGGGAGCCATAAAAACAAGAGTTCAGTCTCACTTCCTGGTCAGCCCCTCTTCCTGATTGAGCCCTCACAGGCCAAAGGCCAGAAGAACCTCCCACATCAAAATAACCAATCAGCTAAGGACAGATACCCAGTCCCCAACCAATCACCCCAGGACAATCCCACATCAGAATAACCAATCAGCTAAGGACCGATACCCAGTCCCCAACCAATCACCCCATGGCAATTCCTTATCCTGTTCCTCCCCTTCCGAGCCTTTAAAAACAGCAACGCTTCAATAGAGAAATGGGGCTTGATCGGAACCCCGTCTTGCCCCCATTCTTCTGCGCTCCTTGTTTGATTCATTCTCTTAGGTGGTTTCTGCATGCCCTCGTTGTTGCCCCGCAGGCCGGGGCAGGTGAGCACTCAGGGAAGTCCTGTGCTGAGAGGTTGGCAGGGGGTGTAGATTGCCCTGTGTGCAGGATACTCAGGGTTTCCAAACTCTTAAGCCAGCCTATCTTCTTTCTAAGAGGAGCTCATCTATTTTTAACACGAGTATGCTTTCTTTTTGGAGTAAATAATTAATATATGTAAGTTCTTAAATCTTACTTAAAGTCATTTGGCATTAAAGTGAGGGTCCTAGAGACCCTCTTGTCTTTCTATTTAAAATAGGAAAAAGGTGGGAGTGATCATTAATTTATGGAAATACAGAAAGTGTCCTTTTAGGTATCTGAATTGTTTGGTTCAGTTGAAACCTAGGTTGAATGTCTATTTATTATATGTCTTGTTAGCTCTGCTCAGAGAAAAGCTATTTTAAAGTCATTGTGCTGCTTCTCTATGTGCAGCCTCAAATCTCAGTGACAACAACATAAACTAAGAAGAGGATGGTAACTTAAGCATTTGTAATGAGCTAAATAAATGTCAAGGGACCAGACACATGCATCCTCAGGCCAGCACCTTCTCTCCCAGTAACAAGCCAATAGGAAGCCACCTTTTACTCAGATATTAGCTCATTCAGCAGCAAGCCAGAGAGAAGGGAACAAGTAAAATTCAAACATTTAGTAAAGGTCAGGTTCTGAGAGGTTGGTATACATGTCACTATGAGAGGAATACTACAGCTATCTCTGGCAATGAATAATTCAAATCTTGAAACAAAGAAACCATTTTTCAAGGAGCAAATGTACAGCTTCCCCTACATTCTTTTGCCTCTGTGACACTCCTTTATCTTTGTCCCTTTTATGACCCCAACTTCTTATCTTAGACTCACTCCTTTTTTATTTATATTAACTCTATCCCTACAGTTGAATAGTCCACTCTGTGCCTCTTTTAAAAGACTTTGCAAAACTTTACATTAATTCTGTGCAAGGTAAAACGTTTTCTTCACCTTTTCTTCCAAATCTAACCTTTTGTGTTATTGTCCACATTTTTACTTATTAATATTGCCAATATCCTCAGAATGTCTTGGTCTGCTCATATATTAAGATTAACAGGCAGATGAAGAAAAACATTAGCATCTACAAAAGGATTTAACTATATATGTGGGAGAATAATAATTTAATGAAATGAAATTGGTAACTTTGGGGGAAATAATTAACTGAAAGTAGAGGGTCAAATTATTTTTAAAAAGCATTGTTCACAGTGATGATTTCTAAATTGTAGTACTATGCAGGATTTCAATTTTATTTTTTTCTCCACTAGAATCTGAACTATACAGTCTTCCCATAAAAAAAAACATGTGTAACTTCTATGATTTTTTTAAAAAAATTAATGAAAGAAGCCCAGACAGTGTGACTCAGTTGGTTGAGCATCGTCCTATGTAACAGGAGGTCACAGGTTCAATTTCCAGTCAGGGCACATGCCTGGGTTTCGTGCTTGATCCCCAGTAGAGGTTGTACAGGAGGCAGCCAATTGATGTTTCTCTCTCATTGATATTTCTGTTTCTCCTTCCTCTCTGTCCCTCGCTCTGAAATCAATAAAAACATATTTTTTAAAAATTAATTTTAAAAAACAGTTGATTAGATCAATCATAATGAAAGGCATAGCTGTGTCAGGAATTAAGGGACAATATAAGTATATAGTTTATGCAGGAATCACTTCTCAGCTACTCAGTAACTAACTCAAAAATCTCAATTTGGGCCTCGTATTAAAAATTGTTATCCGAGCCCTAACCAGTTTGGCTCAGTGGATAGAGCATCAGCCTGCGGACTGAAGGGTCCCAAGTTCGGTTCTGGTCAAGGGCATGTACCTTGGTTGCAGGCACATCCCCAGCAGAGTGTGTGCAGGAGGCAGCTGATAGATGTTTCTCTTTCATAGATGTTTCTAACTCTCTATCCCTCTTCCTTCCAATATGTAAAAAATCAATAAAATATATTTTTTAAATGGTTAGCTGACTCTCTTAAATGGGTTTCTGCTAAAGTACTGGATGTCATATGGCTTTATCTTTTTCTTTTTATGACCCTAGATTATTCACTATCACTGAAAGGTGAACTAATTTCAGTGATATGTAGATTTGCTCATCTATCCATCTGGACACACATATTTGCAAGCAGAATAAATGCATGATCTACTAGTACCCTGGGAATGCAAAAAGAAAAAGATTTCTCCCAAGAGAAACTTGCTGCCAACTTGATGTCTATTTTGAGAAACAAATCATACCTGCTTGAAAAGAATTTGATTGTACTCCCAAGATAATATGATAATGTGGCATGATGCATAGGTTTTTACCAAGGATTATGAAGACTGGGACAGATTAGAATGTCCCAAGGTGTGGTAAAAGAACTGGAGAAGGTGCTGCTTACCCTGAACCTCACAGGACATGGGATTTAGACCCAAAGAAAGGAAGAATTTAATTATTTCAGGATGGCACAACTGATGAGGTTCGGGGAGGGGAAATTTTTAAGGAAATAGAAAGATGAGGTTGGAAAAGTAAAGGGGGCTCATTTGACGAAAAACTTCCAAATCCAGATAGAAGAATTCTATTGAACTTAAAAAATTAAGAGACATTTTTGAACTGGTCTCAATAATTCAATTCTCCATAACCCCCCCCCCAACTTTCCTATAAAGCCCATTGTGGGTTTATTAAGGGGATTCAAGGCTGCTTCTTTTCCATTTTACCATTTCTAGACAATATCACCCCCGAAAGCAAGATCCTCTCTAGGACCTCTGTGCAAGATGGACTCTCAACACCTCTCTTCAGCTGCACAGAAACATCCTCATAACTGGAAGACATGATATAGTTAGCCTCAAAGATGTTCTATTGGATCTTTGTGCTAAAAAAAAAAGCTGCAAAGCTTATGTGATAGGGAAGGATTAAAGGTCTGAGTCAGTGTGTGTGTGTGTGTGTGTGTGTGTGTGTGTGTGTGTGTGAATGTGTGTGTGTGTGCATGTAGGGGTGTCCTTTTTACTTTACTCAAGGGTCTCTCTTCTCTTGGAGCTGGCAATATAAGCAACCTTAAGAATTCTGGGGCTATGTAGGCAAACTTTCCTCCAAATAAAGATTAAGGAAATTTTCCATTCTTTTTTTTCCTCACTGATTTTTTTAAATCCTCTTTTCCCTCAGATTGTCAATTAAAAAAAAAAATAGAACAGTCAACACAAAAATAGCCATTTGGTGTGAATAAATCAAAATTATGCCTTATTTTGTCAGATGGGAAAAAATATATAATGTATTTCTTGGTGTGCAACCAAATTTTAGCAATTAATTTATGTGTGCCATGAGATAAAAAAGGTTAAAAATTGCTGCTCCAGAGTAACAATTTTGTTAAGTTATGTGAGAAAACAGCTACATGGAAAAGATTACATCCTTAGTCCTTGGAGAAAGTGTGGTGGTTTGAAAATATAATATTGTCCTTGTTCTGACAGAACAATCTGTGAAGCACTTAGGGTCAAAAGACTGTAAAAACTTTACTCCAAAATGAGCCTGGAATGAGAGATATATGCATTGTTGTGAGAATGAGGAAAATTGAAACAGTAGCAGAGGCAGAGTTCAAAACAGGTGAAAGTTATGAGGGTAAAGTGGCAACAGCAAAAATTCTGAGGTCAGGGCAAAGATATTGGAATGGATTTCTCTAACCACCTTTTTTGTAAACTTTCTACTCATCCATGAAATGTTGGATGTTAGCTGCTTTGAGAGAGACATGGTTTAACCTCTACCAGGTTCCTTTCTAGACTCCAGAGTTCCCATAATACTCCCAAGAATATATCTAACTAGTGGTCCGGTGCATGAAAATTCATGCATCTCAGCCCAGCCTGCCCCCTCTCACAGTCTGGGAGCCCTCGGGGGCAGAGGCAACCCAGTGACCAGGGGAAGGCAATGCCCCATCACACCTCTGCTGCTGCCACTGCCAGCAGCACAAACCTTGGCTAGCCCTGGTTTCCTGAGCCTCAAACAGCCCTGGGAGGCTGGGTAGCTGCCATCTGAGGCTTGCCTGCACCTCTGGCCAGCCCTGGGTGGCTGTGGGACTATGGGGGCTGAGGGACTCTGGAGGCTGATGTGAGGGGTAGGCCCAGCCTTGCTGCACTCCTGCCACCCCAGTGGGGCATAGGGGACTGGGCATCACCATCTTGTTGATGTGGGCACCACCATCTTTGAGGGCGTGGCAGTCAATTAGCATATTCCCTCCTTATTGGCTGTGGGTGCCACCATCTTTGAGACAGTGTGAGGGTCAATTAGCATATTCCTTCTTTAATAGATAGGATACTAGGTTTCCATGTGGGCTCTGTTGAGTTAGAGATAGATAGAAGTGTGACTCTGCCTCCTTTTGCCCCACCTCGTCTTCCTTGAGCTCTGAGCAATTTAGCTCAGAAATGTAGAAGACTCAGTTATGGTTCCCAAAGTTCTTCAATAGACATTATAGAGACGAGGAGTGAATGCTGTGGCTTTGCATTTATAAAGTTGCCCAATGGTAAGTTACCTATAAGATGGTAAATTCATTATGGGAATTTGTTGGTCGGTCATGCAACAAATTCTGTTAACCATCCTAACAATGATTTTCATACATTTCAATTACTTCTAGAATTAAAGAATATTCTACTGCCCTAATTTATGGCTGACAATAATAATTATATTTGTTTTGGCCACCAAATGGCATAGTCATCAATTTATATCCTTGCTTTATTGGTGAAATCATATGATATTTCTACAAGGGGTTTCATTCTTAGAGATTTGTTATTCAAATGGCCTCTTTGATGTACTCTGAATTAATTTTACTATTATATTTTCTTGTCTCTAGCTGTCAATGGACAACTATATACATGGCCTCATATATATATATATATATATATATATAATATTAACACAGATTTCAATTACATCTGAATAATCAAGCATTAGGGAGTTCTTATGAGGTCACACTACTCAGCAAAGATAATCATAGGCCCTTGGCAACATCAAAACACTCAGGACTCCAGAACTAACACCCTTTTTAAGACAGAGACTCTAAAACAAAACAACAGTGTTAGAAACCACAAAACTTGATTGGTACCCAAAATCTCCTTCACAAGAGGGGAGGAAAGCATTCTGACCCATGTCCCAGGAGGGTAGTATCCATTACATTAGTGGCTGTGGCTTCTAGAGAAATCTCAGAGGCAACATGCATCGTCACTGATGTACTTGATAGATCAGGGGTTCCTTTGGGAAGGGTACTCATCTTGTAGCTAATGTAAATTAAAGTGCCTGTCTTTGTATTGCAGTGATTTGAAGTGACATTCTATTAAAGGTATTGCTGACATAAACAGGACTAGGTGGTAACGGGACAATTATACCTGGCTGCTAACCTTGAGCCTGATAGTCTTCAAGAAAAACACAACAGTTTTCCTTTCCCTCCATGTTCCCCCCCACACTATAGTCTCTTTATATAAGTGGCAAGTTTAAAAACTGAAAAATTATAGATTAGGACCTCTGTTTTCTACCACTATTGTTCACTATTATCTGATGAGAGACCTTTTCAATGATGAGAATTTGTAGAAGCTTAAATTAATGTAAGTTCCATGTTAATCACGACCTTGATGTTTTGCCAGGAAAAGAATAGTGACCAAATCATCATGCCTTTCTGGCTTAATGATGTGAGCATGGAGCCCTTCATTAGCAAGGGCAATGCTCTAAAGTAGAAGAAAGAATAACTGTGACCTATTCCAAAGAATGTAAACCCCAGTGTCAGCTAACATGGGAGCTGGGATGCAATGCAACCTAGACATATTTGATTCTTGACAATCTGAGGACAAAAATTAAGAAGATGAGTAACCAAGGCCAAACATCAAGTCAATAATTGTCAATAACATAAGCAAGCTATGACATTCAGGGCAGTAATAAGGTAAGATTGCAGTTGTTGCTGTAGGGCAGTGTTTCCCAAAGTGTGGTACGCGTACCCCCAGGGGTACAGGAAGAGTTTGGTGGGGGTACGCGTTGCATCGGAGTTTGGTGGGGATATGCACTGCACCATGCTTAGCTGCACCTAATTCTACGTTCTCATGTGTCAAGTCAAGACAGTCTTGTGAGGTGTTAGATGGTCTGGTGTGCAAATAAATGTTAGTTATAATATAACTTTTATTTATATTTTATTATGAATAATTTTATTTTTAATTTATTATTTTATGTATGTACCAAAAAATAAAAAAATAAATATATTTTGATTGTTATTAAAACACATCCATTTTTTTTGATGAGGGGTACTCAGCGTTCCGAAAATTATAGAAGGGGTACACATATGTCAAAAGTTTGGGAAACACTGCGTAGCGAGATAGGTGAAATCTAGCAGGTGGGATAGCTTGAAAATGAATTGGGAGAAGGGATAAGAATGTGGTAATATTGTAGGATTCGCTGCAGTAGATGAGAGTTAACCAATATAACTGGTGCAACTGAGAGCTGAAGTTGGAATAAGGGTGAGAGAAGGCACTGGTCAAGTTGGCTTACAGGCAGCATGTCCAAGGGCAGCCAGCTGCTAAGCCAAAAAGCACAGCAAATAGACCAATAGGCAGTTGGCTGGTGAAATACGATGGGCAGAAAGGCTGGAATGCTATTTCTCTTGAGGCATCTAAATAGAAAGAACTTTTTCAAGAAAAGTTGGGGCATATAAAGTATGGCACTCAGTTTTGCTGATTATAACTCCGAAACAATCACCAGAGTAAAAGGAAGCCAAACACGTGCTCAGGGGACAGGGGAGGGAAGAAAGCTATGTAGTACAATTCTGTACCAAGAACTGCAGTCAGCACCTAATGTAACAGGGATTCCGGCAGGCAGATAATATGGTAATTTCCTTTTCTAGAGATAAGAGAACAGACTCTGAGTGGTTAGGCACATTGCCCAAGATCAGATGGCTGGGACCACATCTGGTTTCACATCTTCATGGTTGTGGCTTCCTGGAATAGCTCAGAGGCAAGAGCTATCTGATGTCAAACATTTTCAGTTCTATATCCTTATGGCTCAACGTGTGACTCATGGACCAATAGTAACAGATTGTCTGGGGGCTAATGAGTCAGAAGCTGCATTTTAATAAGACCCTGAGACGCCCAGTAAAACATGATGTAAGTTTCACAAGATATAATACTGACTGACCCTTCAACTTAATGGGGAGGAAAGGGGATTCTTAGAATGGCATTTTTAAATCATTTTGATTCATGGAACAATCTGAGAATCTGATGGAAACTACGGGCCCTCTACAGAAAATCAATACATATACCACTGTTCCTGAAACCTATACATGGATAACCTAGCTATCTGTAGATCCCAGGTTAAAAATGTTGTGAGCTGGTTAGGCTCAGTGGATAGAGCATCAGCCTACGGACCAAAGGGTCCCAGGTTTGATTCCAGGCAAGGACACTTGCCCAGGATTGTGGGTTCCATCCTCAGTAGGGGGTGTGCAGGAGGCAGCCAACCAATGATTCATTCTCATCATTGATGTTTCTATCTCTCTCCCTCCCTCTACCTTCCTCTCTGAAATCAATAAAAAATATTTTTTTTTAAATTGTTGAGAGGTGTTAAGGTGACAGAGAAATCAAAACAGTATAAAGAGTTTCAAAGGCAAAAAATACGCCCCTGTCCAACATCATGAAAATATTCTGGTGTGTATCGTTAACCTGGAAAAGAAACAGAATTCAGAATTTGAAGTGTGGCTTCTACTTGAATGCTTATCACTTTCATGCCATCATAAAGACCAAAAAAAAAAAAAAATCATTAAGTTGAGCCATTGTTAATCAGGAAATCGGGGCTGTCTGTATTTTACCACTTGCATCATTTAAAATCCATAAAGGCAGACAGACTTTCAGTCAGGTTTTTAAATTTTTTATTAAATTTTAAAATTTAATGGAGTGACATTGATTAATAAAATTATATAGGTTTCAAGTGTACAATTCTATTATTGTTTTTCAGTTCTCTATAGACAATACACCCCCCTGAAGCCTGCACTCGGGGCCCCCACAGCCAGCCTTCAGAACAACACTATTTGCAAATACTCATTCCTTTGGGCACATTTTATGTTTGATTTTGGAAATAAAATAAAGATGACCGAGGAATGAAATGAATCCTTAGGGACAAGTCAGCTCTGCTGAACAAAAGAAACATGTGGCTTCATGGGAAACCAGGTTCCTTCCACCAGGGAGAGTCTGAAGCCCAAACAAGTAACTCTTAAGAGAAAATATCTCATGGTGGTGACAAGGGTTAGTTATACTTTGTCTTCCCTTTTCTGATTCAGAGTTCAAAAGATCTCTTGGAGAAGGGCTGCAGGGTGTGTGTGTGTGTGAGGGGGGGGAGGGGTTAAAGAGTTCCTCTGTTCTGTAAACCTACTTTCCTTTACCAGAGGAAAACCTCTTTCCAATGCCCATGTCACCTATCAAAAGGCACCCAACTGAAAAGCAGGTAACAGCATCATGGTGGCCTTGGAGATAAAGTCTGTCTGTGGCTGCATGTTAGCTTTCTGTTTGCAGCGGTCTTTAAAGCAATGCTATTAATGATGCTGTGTATAACAACGGCTTATATTTATTCATAAAAACAGCACAAACACCTTACTTGTCAAAAGGAAAGGATTTTCTTTTCCTATAAAAAGATAATTAATTCAGGCTGGATAAACTTAATGGTGCGTTTGCCATCTGGGCAAAACAAACAAAACACCCAAATAGAATGGTCTGAAGTAAAATAATCAAAATATGGGATAAAAATATGTGCTTAAGCTGTATTTTGATTTCTTTAACTACAAACAATTTTCCACCCCAAGTATTATGTTCATGCTTTATTTGACAGAAAATATAAAAGGCAATAGGGCATAGAATAAATACCCAGCTGAACATGGACAAAAGTTTCAGGTGGTTTCTCTCCTTTTTCTCTTTTTTACACATCAGTAACTTAAGCAAAATGTTTGGCAGGCTCTGTATCTCTTCTCATCAATACCCATGGGGGACAGAACCTCTCATAAGATAAAATAATAATACAGGTGAAAGTGCTTTGTGAACATTAAAGAACCATAAAAGTGCAAGAGTGTTATTATTTCCATCAGCCTGGTGTGTCCTTGGAGAGCCACCCCTGAGAGCTCTGGTGTTATTAAATCAACTCAGGAAGCCGAACGTGGCTGATGATCATGATCTTTAATACCCTTGAAAAGAGAGTACTTGTCAAGTGGGACCATCCCTGCACCAACTTGCTAGCCTCACCTTTAAGCTCCTGTTACTTATTCAGAAACATTGCTCCTTTCTCATCCTCTCCTTAAACGCACCAGCCTTTGCTTCTTCTAAGCCATTCCACACCCTGACCCCACGAGTCCCTGACTTCATGGAGTATAACTGCGCTTTCTCTCCACCCTGCCCCATCTACCTTGCCTCTTTCCGTGTCTGGTTTTAAACGTGCCCATCACCGGTCAGCAGGGTGTATCATTACACATATCCTGGAGTCTTCCTCTCCCCCATTTTTCTGGATGAGAAGGACCTGCCTCCATCACCTCACATGGTTCTCATTAACATGTGGTTTAGAAAGTCCTTCTTGCAAGAAGCTTTCCCTGTGTTAAGATGTAGACCACAGTTCAATTTTGGCTATTGCAGAACCCAACTCCGAGCTTACATGTTGATCCTCATGACCTATTGTCTCTCATGTCCTATGAACAGTAAACAGGTTTGTTGTAGTTTACATCAATGAATCATTTCTTGCAGAAGTTACTCTCCAGTAAGTGTTGCAAAGAATTAATTAAATGACTACAATAATGAAGCCCGTGTAAAATGATGTTATCAGAAATATGTTTTTACCCTGGGTGGTCAGGAGGTTTTTACTTCTATGCTTCTCTGGATTCTAGAAACATGTATTTTTTTTACATGTCAGAATAAAAGGCCTTTTCTTTTGGAGTATAAAGCAAAATCCTTACCAGAGCCCATCCCATCAGATGATACTTCATTTCCCAGTAAATAAACTGAAATAACAGTGCTTTTTCTGAGCCTAGCCACTTTGGCCTTCCTGCCACTTTTTGAACATGCCATAATACTTCCTGACCCGCGTTTTGGCAGGCTGTTTCTCCAATTGCTACTTCCCACTCCTCCCCTGCTCCAAATAATTCCAGGTTAGAATTTATAGTTGAACTCAGATGCCACTGTCTCAAAGAAGTTCTCTCTGAGATCTTGAACAAATCCCTGTATATGCTCTGCTGGAGCCCTTCTTAGAATTGGTATAACTGAATGAGCACTCAAGTGATTAATTGGGTCATATGCCTTTCTTGCCAGAACATAAACTGCATGAAGTCTGAGACTACCACTGCCTTATTCGCAGCTGTAACTGCAGCACCCGGCATTAGGTTCACACAGTAGGTTTTCAACAAATTGGATTACAATATACCTGAAGGAGTGAATTCCTTACTGAAAGAAACAGTGACAATGATGATGATGAACCACCTGTACGTGATTTTTGATAACATTCAGGAAGCGTTGACAAGGTTCTAAAAACTGAATGAGCAATTCTCAATTCTGCTTCTGTGTAATGCGTTCCTCTGCAATTTTCTCTCAAGCTTCTTTTGAAGTCTCGGACTGAAGAAGTAAAATATCATGACTCTTCATTAAAAATTCATTAATTTTTCTTCTGTGTTGCATCAGATAGATTATACAATTAGGGACTTTTCAATGAAGCTAAAATTTACCTTGCATAATAAATTCCTCAGTCAAAACAAAAATGCAGCCATAAGACACACTCAGAAGCTTGGAACCAAATCTCTTTGGAAAAGGGATTTTCCCCTGGGCAAAATGTTTATACATGGTATGCATCTGCTAACTGTGACTCACACATGAATGCAGAAAGCTTACACAAAGCCTGATATAACACAGATGAAGGAACAAAAATGCATTTGCTAGTATGTCTGTGTTCGGGGAGGAGAATATTACTTGATTTCAAAATTATTGCTTTGATTTTATTATTGTGTATGTCAGTTCCACCTATGAGCCATTACATTTGATGGCCATAAACAGTAACGCATCAAAATATAAGCTCCTTGCACAAAAGCAGCATAACAAAGTAATTCCATTGACTCTCTGTTCTAGGATAAAGAATGAGAGTATATGAAACTAGACCTGTGACTGGGTTTTAAAAATCTCCGTGCTCACCAGTTCTGTCTTGCTCCTGTTTGCACTTCCATGTCCTCTGCCTTTTAGTCCCTTTTGCTTATTCTGGGAGAGGTTAGAAATAATATTTTCTCATACATCTTTTTCTGTCTCTACAATGAAGAAAAGATGAGATTATAAATCATCCATAGGACTTTGGACTGTAAACCTGACCTTTATTATCTTATCTTTACTATGTGAGGTTCTAAGCCTACAGATGTGTGCTTTATTATATGATATTCAGCGTACACTTTCAGCAATTAGGGCAGTAGGTGAGCCAGGAATGCAGTGACTCTTTGTCCAGGCAAATGACATTTGACTGGTTAATTGTGGAGGACAACTCAAGAAGGAAAAACTTTGAAATAAAAATGAAAGACTGATTTTGTTAAGAATATAGAAATGAAAAATAAAACGCAATGTTTTACATTATTATTTTGTTCTTAAGTTAGCTCAGAGTGTTTTAAGAAGTTGCTTATCTCTGCTTTGGGCTTTTCTTTCTCTCTCTCTCTCTCTCTCTCTCTCTCTCTCTCTCTCTCTCTCTCTCTCTCTCCATTTTATTTTTTTGTTAATTGTCACCCGAGAATATTTTTCCATTGATTTTTAAGAAGAGTGAAGAGAGAGGGAAAAACAGAAACACTGATGTGAGAGAAACATATTGATTGGTTGCCTCCTGCCCTCACTCTGGCCAGGGCCTGGGCTGCTTTGGGTTTCTTAAGATCCATGTTAAGTTAATAATAGGGAGGACTCCTACTTTTGAGGACTAAAAAGGACCAAATTTTAAACCCACTTGCCTACTTATACACCAGAATGGATATTTGGTCACTATAATATCCATTGCTATTATTGGTGATGTGACTACTGCTATGATTTTCCTTCCCCCATCTCAGCAAACAGTGAAGGGAGGCTAACTTTAAGGATTGAATTGTAAACTTACAGTTTAACTGATTCATTTTCCCTACCTTTTATCAACAGAAATCTAGGGGTGGGGGGCAAACAAAAGATAAATTTTAAAAATTTCATTTCAGATGAATCAAAACAAACAAAAACAAGCAACAAACAACTGCCACCATCCCAATCCCTAAACTTTAAAGTGTGGCTTCCAAGTACTATTTGTCTGGTTTGAGATCAAGGAGCAACTGAGAGCCAAAACATTACTCTGAAGGTCAAATAGGATACAGATTTCTCCAAAACTACCTTGAAAGAAAATGTGAAGTGTATATTGATGAACTATATGAGCATGAAGGGTGCACTGGGTGACAAAAGAATGTTGAAATAGAGAACCAGTTTATACTGTGCGATGGAGAGAAAACAAATCTATAGAAGATCAATTCCTACCCTGTGGTCTCTCAGTGAAGAGTCAGAAGTGAATTGAGTTGAAAGAAATTTGTGATGAGACAAGAACATTTCATTTAAGTCATAGTTCACTAAAAGAGAGCTTACAGATCTTAGTATATTGTAAAGCGATATAAGTAATTAATTTGTGACATAAAGTGTTGGCTCTAATAAGTGTTAATTATACAAACATAGCACACACACACACACACACACACAAAAAAAAAAAAAAAACACTGAAAATAAAGTACCTATGCTAGAAACTGATCATTGTCAACAACCTTCATTGCTCTGAAAGGTCAGAGCTAGTTCGCTCACTGCTTAGTTGAAACATTGTTAGCTGAAGCAGCCTCCATCTCTGTTGTCTTATGTAAATTTCTGTTATTGGAATTTCCTGCCTAAGGGGTATGGGTATTTCCCATAATCTCAATAAAAGGGGTAGCAAGGCCAGAGCAGTGGGTAGTCCTCCCACTATAGGTGGGCTTCCACTTGGCCCCCAATATAGCCAAATTAATACTTTTCTAGTCTCTTTTCATTTGTGTGTGGCCTTCTCCAAAACCCAAACCGTGAACTGGAATGCTGAACCACGTGGGACTACATACCTGTACTTGGGAAAACATGAAATAAAGTATCATTGCAACAATTCATTTTCCACATACAATTCTATTTATCAGTGAAGGTTTTATTGCCACATTACTGGTACATGCCAGGAAGTTGAAATTTCTTTCATAACAATTCTTTATATGTTAATAACCAAATTATAGAGGAAATCCCTGATTTAGCACCTAGTTCCTCCTAGCTTATTGACAGTCAGTCCGTTCTCCCTCTGGGGGCCACACCGAGCTGAGAAGTAAATGAAGGCTGGTAGTCAGTGGTCCCAGACCCAGCAGTTGTTAAATAATTTATCACCCTTAACAAACGTCCCTTATTTTCTTATAAGAAGTAAAACATCAGTGCAATTTCAAAGGATAAAATATGTACATAATTTTATTCAACAATTTACATTATGTTACAAATATGTACACTTTAAATAATAAATTAAAAAGAAATGTTCATTTACATCAGGTTACTCAATGCCATTTTTCTGCCCTCATTTCTAAGAGTTCAACCGATGCAAGATCCTGATCATCTTCTTGCTAGAAAAACTTGCTTTGGCAGCACACTGGAAATGCAAAGTGTTTCCGGTGCCTCTGAGCAATGGGAAGCTGTTTGCAAATAACAGAAATGCTAAAGAGGATCACTGCAATCAGGAAGTGTTGATGAACATTTGCACAATATTTACAAAACTTCGCAAAAATTCTTTTACATTTTTTTCCTCCAGTTCCTCACATTCTTTGCATCCAGATTCAGTTATATTCTGCAAAATAAAAAGAAAGGATTAGAATGGAAAGTCTGGTGTATTTCTTTCCTGGGAATATCACATAATTCAAATCATACAGTGAGGTCTTGAGACGTGAAAACTTTGGCAAGTTAATATCATATTAGAAAGAGCTGAGACATTTGATGCGGGCTTATTTTTATAATGGATTAAGGACATTGACAAAAGTAAGCCTTGTCTATCAGACTATGGACTCTCTACTTAGAGTCTTCAATGGTTTCTGCTCATCGACCCTCGAATGAAGTCCATGCCTCCCAGCATGGCACACAGGCCTGCCTTGCCTATTTCTCGCACCTCTCCCCACTGTCTCAAACGTTCTGTCCTAGGAACACTGAGCCCTAGGAACACCTTTATCCCCATGCCGGCCATGCTTTTAGATGCCTCACTGCCTTTGCTTCTCTCTCTGTCTGTTCAATACTTCCTATTTCAGCTGAGATTACTCAGTTGCCATCTGGACTAGGAAGTTTTTCCCAAACCTGTGAGCTCCTGTGATTAGCCTAAATGTCCGATCAGGATGCCTGGTTTGGATTCTCCCTCACAGCACATGGTATATGACACTGACGTTAGGGAGTTTTATGCTTTTTATGCCACTATTCTTAAATGCTTCCAGGAGATCATGGCCATGAAATTTTGTTTCCCTAGCATAGGGCTGTAAGCATAGTATTCATGAAAGCATTGCTGGTTGAATTGAACTATTTAGGTGACTACCACAAATCCTTATAATCCAAACATAGTTTCACAGATAACTAAAATATTTCAAATGTAGCAGTCATAAATACACTTTTTGAGATCAGCTGAACCATGAAAGCTCTACCAGCAGAAAACAAAATTAGATTCAATATCCATTAAGCACTTGAAATTCAGATTCACCAGTATTCATCAAGCACAGATGCTATGCCAAGCACTGTCATATTCCATATAACGCTGTCTCATTTAATCCCGAAAATAATCATGTCAGATAGGAAGGCAGAGGCATTAAATGACACAGCTCAGTTGACATAATGAAATTCTCCACGTCCAGGTCTTTTGACTGTGCAGTCCCGCCCACTCCTTCCCCTACATGTGCCACACTATGTCATGATGAGGGTGACTATGAGCACTGCATAAAAGAGCTGACCATTGATACTGTTATGAATTATTTATTGCATGACTCAGCCTTTCTACCAATAAAATAGAAATGACACACCATAAGACTATTTTAAACATTAACATATTATGTTCATAAATATATTGAGCAGGAAGTATATGCCAGGCTTTGTTCTGGGAGTTGGGATCCACCACTGAAAACAAAACAAAACAAAACAAAACAAAATCTGCCCCTTTGAAATGGACATTCAAGTGGGGGAAAAGCAGACAATATTCATTAAGTAAAATGCACAGTATCTGAGAGAGTAGGACATGCAGAGAAGGGAACATAGCATGCTGACATAGACATGGACTGTAAAGTGGTGACATCACCGAGAAGGTGACATTTAAGTAAAGACTTAAGGCAGCCTGGAATTCTTAGGGGAAAATCCAAGGTGTCCAGCCACACAAGCTTAGGCTCTTTGCACTTAAAAGTTCCCTCTGCCTGAACATACATCCCCAAGTATCCTTAATGAATTTAATGCTCATTCCCTTACATCTTTGCCAAATGTCAGCTTGGTAGGCAAGCCTTCTCTAAAGTAGAATCCCAGTGCCTTTAGCTGCCTTCTTTTTGGCCATTGGATTTAGTGAGTAACTGATGTATTCATTTTCTTATTGATCAGTTTACTTATGCTTCCCCCTCCTTAAGAGCAGAACCCATATGTGTTCTTCACTTCTATTTTCCTGAAGGCCTACAATGGGGTTCAAAAAGTATTTATTTGTTTGTTTACTTTTTATATCTTCTTTGTTCATAAAACTTCTTTCTATCCACTCTGCTTTGGCCACTAGCGTTTTGCCACGAGAGCCATAATCTGTTGTACCTTCTGATCTCCCCAGTATTTGCCTTCCAGGAACCCCACATTGCTTATGTTGCCTGAGATAGCCTCAATTATTAATATTTAATACTCAGATTATTCATATTCTTACTATTATCATTTTACAGCATTTATAATAAGACAGACTCCGACATGAAACCGCTCGGGTCTGAATCCTGGCTCCCCGTTTTCTTAGCTGCGTGAATTGGAAGAAGTAATTCAGGCTCTCAGTGCTCCAATTTCCTCAACATTGAAACAAACAAGGATGACTGTCTCATAGATTTATTGGAAGGACTCGGTGAATTACCAATTAACCCCTGCAGATCATGTCTGGCGGAGTAATAATCCAATAAACATGGGTTATTAGTATTCATGCCAAACCCTTAATTACGTGGAATAATGTCTACCCACTGCACCTGCTGATAAAAACCAGTGACCTGACTGGCTCACCACTGTAATCCTAGCACCGAAGCACTCTGCCTGGCACCATGCAGCACGCATGTGTTGAATGAATAAGTCAATGAGCAGTTTGGGATCGTGTGCACACTAGTGATGCTGCCATTCTGGATGCCTCTCCACGGGAATTAACCCCCGCTCCCTTCAGAGGGTCTGCTTGTCCATTCCATCCAGCTCATGACTTCCCCCTGTCAAGCCAGAAACATCTGCCTTAATTGTACGACTATTGGTCACTCACCCCATTGGATGATAAACTGGAGTTTGCTAGGATGATAATGTTTTCTATCACCTGTCTGATGTCATTATTTGACTCCTGCCAAATAACGCATAACTCCAGGAGAAAGCACTTCATCGCTGTGACTTTGCAATTGGGCTGAAAATAAGAGTTACAAAGAATCACTTTGAGAAACACATTATTGTCCAATTTTTCATTTTCACATAGATGCAACTTTGATTTTTTTAAAAAAAGACAATCCAAATATTTTATAAAGGAACACAATACCCCTAAAATGTTTTTACATAGGAAGCAGCTTGATTTTTTTTTTAGCACTGAAATTGAAACCAAAGTAAACTGCTAACAAAGCAATCAAGGAGGATGGTGATATTGTGCAGAAGAAAGAATGAAACTGGAAAACATGGAAATCCTAGGCCACCTTTACTCACTGAGCACAGTTCCTCTGTGTAGAAGGGTGAGGATACTGTCTGAGACTTTGAAAACACTGATATCTGTAGTGAAAGAACTTTTAGGATTAGGTGGTACTGTTAACATTTGAAATAGTGGTAGCTGTCAATCATGCTATTCCTGCAAGTTCCCAAGTTTCAGAGGCAGATGGGATTCTAGCAAATTTATCAGAAAAACCAAAGCAGGGGTAGTACCTGGTTGGCCAAATCAGAAAGGTACCTTCTGGGTACCACAAAAAATATGTTTTCCACAAGGGCTACCTTAACAAAAACCAAAACTGAAAAGAAAAGAGGCATTTAATGAACACCTGGGGATTTGCCTATGTGATGCTTGACTCCATGAGCTGCCCAGTGCTGGGATCTTACAGGCCCTGAACAATGCTTACTGCACAGGTGAACGGAAAAAAAAAAAAAAAAAAACCACACTCATGTGCCTGACACTGGCAACACAGTAGTCATTCCTTTATTGGTGGCTTTAATTTCTATGGTTTCAGTTACCCATGGCCAATCACAATCTGAAAATATTAAATGGAAAATTCCAGGAAAAAAACAGTTCATAGGGTATGGCTCTGATCCTCCTGACATGTCATCAAAAGGAAACCAGTAGCTTAATAATGCTCAGTTTCTTCACTTCATCTGATCACAGAGGCATTGTATATTTCACTTCATCATAAGAATGGTGAACACAGTACATTAAGATATTTTGGGAAAGAGACCACTTTATACAACTTTTTTTTTACAGTATATTATTGTAATTGTTGTAGTTTGTTGTTATTTATTATTGTTAATCTCTTACTGTGCCTAATTTGTAAAATAACTTTAGCATATGTATTTAGGTACATACAGGAAATAATAACAAACTAGAACAATTACAAAAATGTACTGTAAAAAATTATACAAATATGGTCTTTCTCTCTTTCTCTCAAACATTGTACATATAGAGTTCGGTACTATCCATGGCTTCAGAATCCACTGGGATTTGTGGAATGTATTGTGTCCCCCATGGATAAAAGGATATTAATGCATTCCTTTTCCCCCAAAGCAATTGTGTGGGATCAAAAGGGAAAATACTATTACCAAGCTGGTAATAGTATAAATAATAAATAAATAGTATAAAAAATAAATAATAAATAAAATCATATATATATATATATATATATATATATATATATATATATATATATATAATCCTAATATGCAAAGTGTCCCCGCAGGAGTTCATTTGCTTGCTATGACATGTGCGCTGACCAGGGGGCAACACAGAACAAAGGAAGGTCCTAGTCAGCACCAGCAGCTATTATGGACCCTACCCATGCATGAATTTGAGCCTCTAGTAGAATAATACAAAATAAAATCATGGCTCAGACCCAGGTAACACAGCTAGGAAGTGGCTGAGTCAGGATTTAAGTCTCAATGTTAGTCACAGCTTCTTTCTACAACCCAAGAGTTGCAAGGTTTAAAAAAGCAACTTCCGGATGCTGAGAGTTGATGGTTAATTAACTACTGTCTACTTTGAATAAATGCCAAAAAAATGGAAAGCATGCTGAAGTCAAAGGAGGGAGACAATTTTTGTGAGCACTGCACTATCTAACTGGTCGGGGAATATCTATTTTTCCTAGTTTCTGGCTATGGCTTCTTTCCAATAGTACTTAGAAAGTCCTAGAGGAGGCAAACCCTTCTATTTCAGGGAAGTTCTAATTGAGAAATAACAAAAAGGACTCACTATTCTGAGCAATACATGACAGTTTGTTTTCCATGAGGTGAAGAAGTCAAGGAATTGTTTCTTGATTTTTAGGAACCAATCAAGAAAAGGAACAGCAACATGCCTCAAGTCATATATGCCTTGGACCATACCAAAGTATTTATGTAACAAGTTCAATATTATTTTTTAATTCTGATAGGTTTTCTGTGTTGGGTTTGTTTCTTTTCTCAGAGAGAGACCAGCCAGAATCCTTTTCTGACTATTGTAGAGATTCATGCAAAATGTGGGTCATAAATGCATTTAAGCAATTTGTAAAAAATATGATTAAAGATGGTAATATGCTACAGCACTGGAAACAACTGATATGTTGGATACTTTTAAATTAAATCAGTTAACCTGATTCTTGGATTTAATTGCATCACAAAATTATATGATATATTTTGTTTGACAGTGATGGAAAAGGCTTTTATATATTGTACCCCAAAAAATCTATGTAGTTTTTTTTCCAAAGCCCCACAATCTCAATTACTTATAAAAATGTATTGATTGTATAAGAAAACACCAAAATTTAGATTTTAGAACTACATATTTTATTTTTATATTTTAAAATATATTTTATTGATTTTTTACAGAGATGAAGGGAGAGGGAGAGTTAGAAACATCGATGAGAAAGAATCATCGATCAGTTGCCACTTTCATACCTCCTACTGGGGATGTGCCTGCAACCAATGTACATGCCCTTGACCGGAACGAACCTGGGACCTTTCAGTCCGCAGGCCAACGCTCTATCCACTGAACCAAACTGGTTTTGGCTAGAACTACACATTTTAGTAAATTTATAAAAATATATTTCTTAGACTTTGGAAACTGGAAAACATAGCAATTTTGAAACAAAAACTATACTCACCTGAACATCACTTTCAGTATATAAAGTGGCATCAATATGTATAGACTGAAAGGGAAGAAAAGTAGATAATATAAAAAATTATGCACTGTTTTAAATATGAGAAAAACCTACTGACAATATTAAATTAAGCTTTTTAAATTAAATTCTTTGAGATAATTTTAGACTTGCGTATAATTATAAGAGAAATTACAGTGAGAACCTGTATATCCTTCATCATTTCCCCCCAGTGGTAATATATTGCATAACCACAGTGCAAGCTTACAACCAGAAAATTACACTGATGCAATTCACTTTCCTTGTTCAGATCTCACCATATTTATGTCCAATAAAGTGTGTGTGTGTGTGTGTGTGTGTGTGTGTGTGTGTTGTTCTGTGCAATTGTATCAGTGGTTTGTACTTCAGTTATTATATTTTCATTTCTGTAATTTCTATTTGGTTCCTTTTATATAACGTATTACTCTGCCAAAATTTAGATTTTTTCAGTTGTTTCAAGAATATCTGTAATTGCTTGTGGCTGCAATTTTATGATGTTGCTTGAAAATCCTTGTGTGATAATTCTGACATCTAATCCATGTCAGTTTCAGAATGTGTTGATCACCTTTTTTTCACTCAAGTTGTAATTTTTCCTGCTTCTCAGAACGTTGAGTGAATTTCAATTGTATTCAGGTACTTTGGCCATTACATTTGGAGATCTTGGTTCTAATTTAGCTTGCAGTCACCTTGATTAGTTTTAGCCTGTGGGGTCTGACCTCTGTTTGTGTGTATTGATTCCAATGCAGTTCCATTTTCAGAATTTTTGTTGTGCTAATTTGGAAGGGTGGCTCACTTTATGCTCCTGGGACTCCCTCAATTCCTGCTGCCACCCAGTGAGAGAGAAGACACTTCATTAAACACAGTTGTCAGGGGCTCCTCTCTGCCCCGACACCCTGTAGGGCTGTGAGGCCAGTGGGTGATATTAGGTTGGAGAGGGCTTCTCTAGCCCATAGACAGACAGCCTTTCCCAGGGTCAGGCTATTCCCCTTGCAATTGCCCCAAAGATGCCTGGTTTCTCTAGTAGAAGAAGGGAATCTCTAGGCTGTTGTGACAGAGAGCTCTTCATGCTGGGCCTTTTATAAATTGAGTTTCAAGATAATTAGGGTCCAAAAATTTTAAGTGAAAGATTTCAATTGAGGTTCTACAAGGCCCACTAATTTCTGCAAAATAGTATTGTTTCAAGTGAGATTGTATTAAGACTGATAGCAAAACACAGGGACAGGGCTACTCCACAACAATTACATCAGATAGTTTACGGAAAATTCAGGACTTACTTGAATAAGATTTTCAAAAATTTCCAAGTCACTTATTACATCCTGCCAGTTTGCCTCTGTTTTGGGAAGATTTGCATTGATGTAGCTGAAAGCAAAATCAAGAAGTAAAGCATTTTGAATGAACATTACATTGTCATGATAAATATTAGTGGTAAAAGAGCAAGCAAGAATGTTTTGTCCTGATGGGTGAAAAGATGAGTACTAGTCTTGCCTTCATGCATCAACATCCCTTAGAGCAGTGGTTCCCAAACTTTTGGCATATGTGTACCCCTTCTATAATTTTTTAACGCTGAGTACCCCTCATAAAAAAATGGATGTATTTTAATAACAATCAAAATATATTTATTTTTTGGTAAAATACACAAAATAATAATAAATGAAAAATAAAATTATTCATAATAAAATATAAATAAAAGTTATATTATGAATAACATTTGTTTGTACACCAAGCCATCTTATGCCTCACAAGACTGTCTTGACTTGACTCATGAGAACGTAGAATTAGGCGTAGCTAAGCACGGTGCAGTGCATATCACCACCAAACTCCGGTGCAACGCGTACCCCCACCAAACTCTTCCCGTACCCCTGGGGGTATGGATACCACACTTTGGGAAACACTACTGTAGAGAAATAGGAACTCTGAACACATAAGACAACCTCATATTAATTTGAAGTTAATTTGGGGATTGACCAAGTTATGAAGACATAACATATAAAAACAGGGCCCAATTGATTATAATGAATATAAACAGTACCTAATGTGTGGTATGGCTCAGTAAATGTTTTTGAATGAATGACTATTTTTCTTTAAGTAGAGGTCCCTTCAGACTTTTTAAGTCTAATAAATAGGTAAAATGTTTTTAGGTGAGCAATAATCACTTTCATATAATGATTTTGAACTGAAATGTTCTTTACAGTACATTAAACATGCCTCTTGTATGCTGTGCACATCATTGCTATGCTTGCAGCTGCCTTCTCCATAAACATGACAGACTTTAAGCCCAATCTAGGCTGAGTGATCATATACTTACTCTTTTTGGTAAAACAGAAATTTTGAATTTGGACAAAAGACACGTACACTGACCACATGACTATGAGATGATTCTGAAAGTGTCACTAAAAAACAGCTGTACCCTCATGGATTTTCATAGAAGCACTGAACCAACACTAATCCTTCTTGTGAGGAAGGTTTACCTGTGTAAATCTATGGGTCCCCACACTGTGAGATAAAGGCTGACCTGAGTCAGACTACAGAGCTAGAGGTTGGGTGCTTAGGTCAAGCAGCGCAGTTTAGTAGTTGCATCTAAGAAAGAAGGAAAAAGTTAATCGGCATGGAAAATACGAATGTTTATTAAGAAGAAAGACCAAAGGTTTGAAGAAAGAAAGAAATGCTTCCAAATGAACTAGGATGGGGCTCAAAGGATAGCAGAAACCAGTGTCAGGATATAGATTTTAAAAAAGCAACGTGACTGAATCCTAAATATCTATTTTGTTACAGCCATGAAAATCATGCAGGATATTAATAAGGAAGGTACTTTCAAGTGTAGTTATATACCAAGAGGTCCATTTTATCTGCAGGATGTTAATACTCTTTGTGATCTTATTAGAATATAGAAATGGTCAGTGTTTACCAAACCTCCTGAGTCTCCATAAGCAACTCTCTCTCATACCCCAAATACTGACTACCTAAGGTGTGTAAGCCGACTGAAAATACACCTTTTCATAGGGAAGATATTGAGGAAGAGTGGCAATTAGCATGATTATATTTATGCCTAAAGATAAAATTACCCGCAAATGAAGACATGAATGCTAGCCTCAGTGAAGAAATGACTATTCAGAAGTAAACACAAATAGCACTGGATGGACGTACTCCTCAGATATGGTTTCTGGAAAATAAAATCATAGAGAAAATGATGAAATATTTTAGTTAAAAGGTGATATTAAAATTAGTAGTTTATCATATCTGTAAATCAAAATTTAAGAATTAATCTTCCTTTTCAGAATTAACAAAACTAGAATTTATCTGCTGTGTTGCCTGCCCTCCAGCTTTGTTTCATGTGGAAAAAATTCTTTAATATGTTTTTAATACATACCATTTTAAGAAAATGTACAAATCTAATAATATCACCACTAATTTTTTTATTATCCTTAATCTCCTTCTCATCCTTCTTTTGTTTTTAAATAGTTCAACATATTTTATGCAGCATAGGTTAATAACACAAAATACTAACCTAGGTTTATAGTTCTAGATTAACTTCATACAACTGTATAAAAATTAATTATTAATAATATCATTTGGAGAAAAAATTGGATAAAAATGGAATTAACTGAAGATACACATGCCATCATGAAAGCCACTGTATAATAACCTTTCTTGGTGATTTAGAAATATCATCTCTCTTAGAACCTCCCAGAATTTAGATACTTTTGTCTGCCTCTTTCATGCTGTCAAAGCTTTAACATTTCAGATGGCAGTGTTGACTGTCACCTTAACCACTAAGACTGTGATTAATTTAGTCTATGCTGAAGGGATGAGTAACAAACACCCATACTGCACAATTCACTGAAGAGATATATATTTAAAGAACAATAGAGTGACATAAGTGAAATAATATATTTACAAGCAAGACACAGAGAGCATATCAAGGTTGTTAACAGAATTAAAAACCCCATTATATTTACTTTCAAAATAAGAAAAATCCATGTGAGAACAGACATCTGTTACATCCCAAGATCTCTAAAGAAGAGTCACATTATGAAAGATCTGAGATTTAAGTGACCTTTTAGAGAAGTCCACATACAGTACTATCTTCATCTAATTATTCTTACCAAAATTCTCATTACTCAATGCCCAGATAAAGCCTTAAATATTGAAGAAGAGCTGGCTATGGCAATGGATTTCCAGCAGCCATCCATCCAGAATACTTCCTATAATAAAATCCAGGGGAAATAATGATCCATTAAAAACACAAATAAACTACAGGGGGTGAGGGGAAGAAAGGAAAGGGAATTAATATTTATTGAGCACCTATTTTTTCCCCAAGGGCACTCTATTAGTCACTGAATATATGCATCACATTTAATCCTCACAGCAATCCTATGGGGTAGGGTTAGCAGCATTTGGTAAGCTGTCTGGGCCCCACAGCAAGTCTAAGATAGCTAAGATTACAGACCAGCCAATACATGGTTCTCTCTCACCTCTCCTCTTCTCTCTCTCTCTCTCTCTCTCTCTCTCTCTCTCAAAAAAAAAGTGTGTGTGGGGGGGGGGGTGTGAGAGAGAGAGAGAGAGAAAGAGAGAGAGAGAGAAAGAGAGAGATCCATGTTGGTAAAAAAAAAAAACACCTTAAAAGGTAAAATATTATATTCCTTTCTCTTTGGTCAGGACTCAATGTGTACTATTAATATAATTATTATCAATGATGGTAATATTAATTAGGCTATGTATTGCTTACCTAGTGCTCTCAGATTTACCAAATTATTCTCATGTACATTATCAAATTCAATCCTGGCAATATTGTTAATGTGGAAGATACTGCTCTAATTTAACAGTGAAGAAATTGAGGTTCTGAGCGATTACACAGTTTGCTTCAGGTAAACGTCATGCATGTGGCCATAAAATATGACCTCACAATCCAGACTGGACAGGGTGAGGAGGCATGCATGGAATTTCACAAATCCTGTGGTTGGGAAGCGTAGGCTGCTTACTATAGGAAGAACCTGGCCCACCCCAAGTGAATAATAAATAAAAAGCCACCGCCTCTGCTAGCATAAAAGCAGGTCTTCCAAAGCAGAACTCATGTTCTCCCACGGGCATTATCTCATTTGACTCTCACCAAAAACCTGTCAGAGGGAAGTGGCTGAGGCCAGGTTCGCTACTTTATGAGAGGCCAGCATAGGGATGAAATACATTGTCACTTCCTTTGCTGCCATATTTTTGGAGAACTACAAAAGAGTGTTTTAAGGCTGGCATACGAATTGCATGTAGTCATAAAATTCCCTTAATCAGTATCATTTGTTTGTCCTTCATTCACCTGGATGCCTGCAGCTGGGAATTACAAAAAGACTAAGTCCTCCCCTGACCCTCAGCTCACAGAGTTTAAACCGTAAGTTTTAACAGTCCTGTGACTGGGTCTCACTGCACAGTGCTTGTTGACCTGATGACTGGCCCTGCTAGCCTCGCAGAATGTCACTGCCCAGGGGTCAACACAAGAAGAGTGGACAGGCACATCAACACATCTGGCCAGTTCTAAGAGCTTCAATTCTGGAGTGACTTGTGAAAAGACCTGTAAATACGTTACATTCTATACCAATATTGCCGAATATCCCACGGAGAAAATATAATCTAACACATGCCTGTTTTGCTTTGTTTTATTCTCTTTGTTTTCTTGCCTCGTTGCACATGTAAAATGAATTCTCATAGACTTAACAACAAGAGTTCTAAATACAAGTTTATATGGTAGAGACAGTTATCAATTCACTCAAACACACTAAAAATGAAGGCGAACCAAGATTGAATGTATAATACAAAGAATATAAGGTAGTGAATCTGTCCTTTATTGGAAGGTAGGTAGATGTGGAGGTGTAAGTTCTCAACTATGGCTTTGATTTTCCCAGTTAATTAGGACTAACAGCCATCAGCAGAGAGTGACGATGGGGGAGAGGTGTTAGGGGTTGAGGACAGAAGAGAATGAAAGAAACCATCATCAAGGTAAGAAAGAGAATAAACTAAAATAAGGATGGGATGAGAGCCATGCCTACTGGAAGTTCATGGTCATGAATGGCCGGGCGGTAAGATTAGTGTGTGTTTTCTCCAGCCACATTAAGCTGCAAGGGACAGGTAGGCTTGGAATAGGTAGAAAACTGGACTGAATCATAGATCATAGCTGTGCGTGCCAGACAAGCACAAGAAAGAGAGAAGCAGGGGCTGTAGCAAATATCTTAGGGGATATAAGGGAGCTACATTATGGAATTGTATTTTCTTTTCATTATAAAATTTCATTGAGGAAGTGTTATTGGAATCACACCATAAAGGATGGGCAGATTTTACACGTGAGTTTTTAAAAGGAAACAACGTTCTAGGTGGAAGAAAGAGCTGAGCAAGAACATACACAAACCAGTGCAGTGTGTATTCAGAGAAAAGGTAGTCATTTGGTAACAGTCTGAAAGTAGTGGTAGGTAAGAGTGGACAAATCTGTTGCCTCTGTATAAAGAAGGAATTGGTAAACATTTTCTCTAAAGGGCTAGACCAGGGGCGGGCAAACTTTTTGACTAGGGGGCCATAATGGGTTCTTAAACTGGACAGGAGGGCCGGAACAAAAGCAACCTGACCATGCTGGCACTCTCATCTTGGGCTGCTGGTGAAGGAGCGGATGGGAGAGCAAGAGAACCCTCCGCTCTTTTTTTAAAAATATATATTTTATTGATATTTCACAGAGAGGAAGGGAGAGAGATAGAGAGCTAGAAACGTCGATGAGAGAGAAACATCGACCAGCTGCCTCCTGCACACCCCCCACCGGGGATGTGCCCGCAACCAATGTACATGTCCTTGACCAGAATCGAACACGGGACCTTTCAGTCCGCAAACCGACACTCTACCACTGAGCCAAACCGGTTTGGGCTGAACCCTCCGCTCTTTCGGCTCCGCTGGCCAGATAGAACAGCCGAACGGGCAGGATCTGGCCCAAGGGCCATAGTTTGCCCACCCCTGGGCTAGACAGTACATCAGGCTTTCTTAATAATAGATCTTTGTAAGGTCTGTCTTGAGAATGTTATTCTGCTATTCCGTTGTGAAAACAGCCATAGACCATGCATGAATGAATGGGTATGGCTGTATTCCAATACAACTTAATTTATCAAAACAATTGGTAAATTTGACCTACAGTTTAGAGTTTGCCAGACCTATCTGTGGATTTCTTAACCAGTCCCATTTGAGTATAGCTGAGAAACTGATATCTTCATATATCTCAGATTTTCCTGGCTGTCATTAAGGGTACGAGCGTTTTTCAGTAATTGCGTTCATACTACTTTTAATTGACACCCATATTATGAAAATGTCAAGCATAAAATTTTGTGAAAGAATCTGTGTTCACTAGTAAGTTAAAAAAATATATGAACTATGTTACCATGGTTACTACTGTGATTTTGAAAAAGTAATCCATACAAAGATAAGATCTGAAGTTGGTATTTAATGCTCTTGTAAAGCCACACACATGATAATAAGTCCCATAAATCTCAGCTTATCAAAACAACAAAAGCAAATTATTAGGTAGGATGTTTCCTTTATAAAAAAATACAATTTCATACATGGTTTGTAAAATATATGTATTTTAAATATAAATTTTTAAATAAAATGTTTTTCTTGGGAATACTTGAAACAATACAAATTGCTAAATTATACTGGAAAGTCTCCAAAGCAAATTGTACACATTTAAATATCTATAATGCCAAGGACAAAGGCGGTGATAACCTTGGATAGCTAGGTTATCATGACTGTTCAAAAAACATTCGTTAAATAGATGGTATCATAAAAGGTGAATTAAAAAAAAAAACACCCCAGGAAGTTTATCATATAAAATAGACAATGATGATGCATACATATAGCTAGAGGGCATATCTCTTAGTATAACTCTATGTAGCAATATGTTCATGTGCTTAAAAACAATTTTTTGTTACATTTTTATTGATTTTAGAGAGAGGAAGGGAGAGGGGGGGGGAACACATCACTATGAGAGAGAAACATCAATTGGTTGCCTCTCACATGCACCTGGACTGGGGATTCAAACCCACAACTTGGTACATACCCTGTTCAGGAATTGAACAAGCAACTTTTTGGTGCACAGGATGACACTCAACCAACTAAGCCATGCTGACCAGGACCATTTACTTTTTTTTTTTTTTTTTTTATCATTAGGTGCAAACATTCTTGAAAAGGGTTTGTGGGTTTTTGAAAAACACTAGTACGCTACTCTAAGGCAGGTATTATGTGATATTTAAGGAAGTTTGGGGCATTAAATAAGTTGACATTTAGTATATTTGGGTCTAAGTACTTTTTTAAAACCTAATTTATTTATTTTGCAAAAAAAAACCGTGATATTCTTGAGGTTAGAAACCTTGTTTAGTTCATTTAGTCCTCTACCTCCAACACAGAAAAGTATCCATGATACATGATAAGTGCATATCACATGTTTGTTAGATTTTATTTTTAATTTATTTATAACTACATTGTCCCCATTGTCACAACTATTGGCCTCTTAACTGCACTTGTCTCCCTATCCAGCAGATGGCTCAGTTAGTCACTGTCATATCCTAAGAAACACCCTGAATTTACCCCACATTTTATATTTCTGCTACATCTATTTTGCCAATTTCAAATTCCAAGCTACAAAGTATTGCTGGAACATTTTTATGTGCCATTATAATTACCTGAGTTTCAACTGGTAATGGCCTTCTCTATACACTACAGCTTTGCTCTTGCTGACATTCTCCACCACACGTTTAACATCAACTTTATTGAGGTATAATTTCAAGATAATAAAATACGCCCATTTACGTATATGATATGCCGAATTTTATACATCCGTGAAAGCACCATCACCAACATGATTATAAAACATCTATAATCAAATTTCTCTCATGCCAACTTGCAGTCACTGCATTCCCAATTCCCACCACCAGGGGCAACCACTGACCTAACATACACCTTTCCAACCAGCAAAATGGAAGAAAAATCATAAGTAACCTCCAGATGAAAGATAATGTGGGAGAAGTAAATACATGTTAAGATTATTTGAAGAAGGTGAAATACATTCATGATGATAAATTGCAAAAATCAAAAGAAAAGTTTACTGCAGGAAAAGAAAACCCTAGATGTATCATTATAATTTCCAAACCAAAAGGAAATGACAGTTAACCTACCTAATGGAAGGCTATGGTAGGCAAAAAAGAAAATTTAAACAAAGGAAGCACAGTAAAAAGTATACATAAAACATAATGTGGCAGTAGTTAGGCTAAACATACAAGTATACTCACCTACACATGCAAAAATGGGATAAAATCTTTATCTGCTTATTGAATGACAGAGACTTAGATTGTGTTTTAAAAATAAAGAGAAATACATAGAGATAAAGTTTAAAATATGTCATTTATAAGAAATTGTACAAAAATAAAATGGTACGGACAACAGTATGGTGGTTACCAAAGGGAAAGGGAGGGGAGGAAGGTAGTAAAGAATAAAAGGGGTCAAATATATGGTGATGGAAGATCTGACTTTAGGTGGTGTTCACACAATGAAATATACAGATGATGTATCATAGAAGTGTACATTTAAAATCTATATAATTTTATTAACCAATGTTACCCCAATAATTTAATAAAAACATTTTTAAATGGTTCAAAAAACTTGAAAATGCAAATAATTAAGAAGTATGGTAATACTAATACTAGATTAATAGAATTCAATGATAAGTACTAAGCAATACAAAGGATAATACTCTTGCATAAAATTTACAACCTATAATAAGATATATTAATCATGAATCTTCATGCACCTAAAAATATAGCTTAAAGTTATACAGAGGAAAAATAAGAAGTTATTAAAGATCTTAAACGCTTTTTAGAAATTTATACTAAACAAAAATGAAAGGGCTATGGTCTGTGGTATGCAAGCAAGCTGGCTCTCAGAAATAAAAATAAAAACCACCCTGATTTGAAACATTTGCCAATTTATATTATGTAAATATCTTACTACACTGATTTCCAGCCAGTGGTTTAACAACTGGTTCAAAAAATGCCTGAATACTGAACAATTGGCTCTTACAAGTCAATTAGAGCTGGTTCCAATTAACCACTGCCTATGGCAAATTTTGGAATAATAAACAATGTTGTATGTAGTATTTATATTAGGTTAAATATATAGGAATAGAGGAAAACATTCTACCTTACAGAAATAGCACATAAAAAAATGAACACATCTAACATTCATAACATGTCATCAATGACCTAGACCAAAAATGTCTATGTACTAGACTTAAAATAAAGCTTCAAAAATTATAAAAATCTGAAATTATACCTGACACATTTTGTGATCACAGGCCAGTATTGGTGTGTTGGAGTATTGAATTACAATGATATCAATAGTACTGATACTATTGATAATATATATTTTCTTAGAAAGTATACTGAAAAAAAATCAATAATAAGCCCTGGCAGGTGGCTCAGTTGGTTGGAGCCCCGTTCCATACAACAAAAGGTTGTGGGTTTGCTTCTAGGTAGGGGCACATACCTGAATTTCAAGTTCATTCCTGGTCGGGCACATAAGGGAGGCAACTAGTCGATATTTCTCTCTCAGATCTATGCCTTACTCTCTCTACCTTTCCTCTCTTCCTTCCTCATTCTCTAAAATCAATAAACATATTCTTGGGTAAGGATTTTTAAAAATCAATAATAAAAGTCTAGAAAAAGTTTTAAAAACAAATTGACTTATATGAAAATATTTTTCTGTGTAATTGATACTATTGTAATTCAGTATTATTCAATTCAATATCCTAAAGCCTTAGGATTCCTATCTAGGGTGATTTTCACTAAGTATAGGCACAGAATGAGGAAGCACACAATCAAGACTGCCGTGGTCCCAGCTATGTGCCTTGAAGTCCTGGCTCTTCTTTACTCTCTAGGTAACTTCAAGACGTGTATATACCTTGATTCATTTCCTCCACCCAAAAGCATCAAAGTGTAGATGCTCACTGAACATATATCATATGATTATTGTGAAGATTAAATTTTATATTTATAGCACTTGAGATTGTGCAAGAGGCATAAGGACTTATAACACCATCTATCAGTATTGCATTGCTATCCCATAAAGAATATTTGAGAAAAATATGGGAGGCATCATTAATATCAGCCTCATTTTACAAATAAATTAAAACCCAGTGAAAGTAAGTAATCTGCCCATTACACCTGCCAAGAAGGAAGACAACTGAAATGTAGTCCTGGTTCCTTCGTTCACTTACACATTCATCAAATATTTATTGAGCCCCTACTATGCTCCAGTCACTCTTCTTTTGAGGACACAGCCCAGGAAGTCAGAAAACAAATAAACGAGGTATTAGAAAGTATGCCTGATGGTGTGGAGAGCAATAAAAACAGAGTGTGTGATGTAATTCATCCTGACCATTGTGCAAAGATGTATTTAAAGGAATCAAGACTGAAGGTAGGGAAATGAATCAATTATTATTGTAGCAATCCAGCTAAGGAGCTAAACTGAGGATGTAGCAATAGGAACTGAAAAGTATTGCTTATTGGAGTACTATGTCCCAGCAAAATTGGCAAGTACTATGTCGGGTGAGGGAGGAGGAAGAGTCTAAGATGACAGAAAAGGTTTTATGGTTTGGAAGGTCAGGGCAGTGATGACTGAGATTGGACAGAGATAGGTCTGGTGTGAGGGAAGATGACTCAGCCAGTGTTGGACATGTTAATTTTTCGAGGTTGGTGGGCTATCAAAGAAATACTCTGGCAGACAGACAAATATGCAAATTAGAAGCTCAAGAGGTGGCAGTCCTAGAGTAATAATGCATTGGCTCAAAACCTCTAGTTCAGAGGAGATCAAGCTGGGAGAGCATGGAGAGAGAAAACTGCAGTGAGAAAAGGAAAGCACAACAATCTTTAACCTTTCTTCAGATAATGGCTTCCATGAAAGGCTTCTAAGTGCTTCAGGTTATTGGCAGCAGCCAGCCTGTTCACGCAGCAAGCAATTACAGCACGTGTGGGGAGCGCCCTTCCTTGATTGTAAGAAGCATTATTTTTTTCAATTTGAATGTTCTGAAATTGGGTCACATCGTACAAATGATCTCTATCCTCATCCACAGAAAAGCTGTCATTAAAAAGATTGTGCTTAAAAAATTGATGGTGGTTCACAGCAGGATATTCTGACTAATTCACGTACAGGAGGTAGATTGGGGAAGGTTTGCAGAATCACTACCTGTGGGGGAAGGCAAGAAAGCAGAGATGGGCAGAGGAAGAAGGGAGGCCACTCTGCATTCAATAACCTTGACCGGGTTTTGTGGAGCTGGGGAGCAGGGTGGCCCTCTGCAGTTGTACAAATTGGGGAAACAATGGCCTTTATGACCCTCCCCTCCACTCAAAGCAAAGAACACTGTTTGCCCTGGGGAATACGTGTACTCTTTGAAAGGAAAGCTCCTCCCAGAGAAGACTGTCAGCTGAAAACTCTAGCAAGTAGCACTCCCACTAGGTGAGATAACAAGCTCTCCTTCATTCCTGAAAGAGAATATGGCCACAGAATGACATCCACCACAAATGATATTTAAGAATGAAGGAAATAGCCCGGCCGGCATGGCTCAGTGGTTGAGTGTGTTGACCTTTGAAACAGGAGGTCACAGATGGATTCTGCCTGAGTTGTGGGCTCAATCCCTAGTGTGGGGCATGGATCAATTCTCATCATTGATCTTTCTATCTCTCCCTTCCTCTCTGAAATCAATAAACAAGATATTTAAAAAAGAGAATACATAAAATAAAGCATTTTTATTTCAATAAGATTTATACTCATGAAGTGTTAAGCACAAATTTTTGTCTGGTGCAACCCATTTAAAAATTCATTAGTTAAAAGTTCAGGTCATCTGAAATCCTCCCCTGTTTGGGGTAAAGTGGAGAAAAATAATTATTCCTTTATTTTTTTAAAGTATATGCGATCACAAATGATATTCACTGCACAAGTCCTAGGCATTTAGCAAAAAAAATCATTTGGCAATGTAAGTGCAAAATGACAATGCTAAGTTCTAACTTATGGAATACTTGGTATGAGAGGCAGATTTAACACAGAATCAGTGGGGCTCCAATGCCTGCATTTTGCATAGCCTGAGTGAGGAAGCAACTGCTTTCTCAGGGGACTAGGGGGACACAGAAGGTGGCCCCAAAGGATGGTCACCTTATACCTCCTAGAAGTCATCCATGGTTTGAGCAGGTACTACCAGCAAGTAGGATCAGCCGGCAGGCTGTCAGCACTTCCTTCAGTCTACTTGGACTTCAATGACTATTTATTCCCAAGAGACCTCGAGGAGCGTCTGGACCTTATCCGTGACTCTCAAGATGTGAATATGATACGTCAGGGTCACTGTGCCCTAGGCTCTCAGCCACTTTTCCCTCAACTCTCACAACAAGACATTCTCACAAGGGTGGGGACAGTGAGTCAAGAGGGAGCAGTGAAAACCTGGCCAAGCTGGAGCCACTGCAGTGGCATGCCACGTGAAACCCCAGAGGGGGACTTCTCCCAGATTTCCCTCCAAACAAGAACTGCCTGAGGGTGAAGCCCTGGAGGAAGTAAGAATGTGTTAATTCTGGTAATGCGTTATAAAGATAAATAAAAATACTTCTTAAACCATCAATAATAATAATAAAAAGAACTTTCAATTTACTTTGGTAGAGAAAAGAATAACATTCCTTTACGTTCTCTCTATAGAAAATATTAAACATCATTATCACATAAAAGAGGAAGTATGAGTTCATGCAGACAAAAATTTGTAAGAAATAAAGTATATAAAGATGAATCCGGAGGTTCACTAGCCATGATGGTAATATTTTAGAATGTTTTGGCATTTTTCAATGTTTTTGTTTCTGTAATTATGATTTCTTCTCCCAATCTAAATAAAGCCTTAAAAATGTTCTAGCTGGCAAATTTTGTATTCACCTTTAATACTCTCTTAAAAAGGATGAGGCACTATACAAGCTTAAGGTCCCCACAAACCCGGATTCTCCTCACTCATGACATTCTTCCAAGCACTTAAATAATTTTTATCAGATAAAATTATTCTACTTTACAGATGAAGTTAAGAAACGGACCCATAGTAACTCAAAGAGGACAAGGCATTATGAGAACTTGAACCTGCTTGACTGTGCTATACTGAAGTAAGCAATTTACAGATTATAGTGTAACTTCGTTTCTCAAACATCTCCCATCTTGAACAACTCGCTTCTCAACCTGACAACCCTTTTATGCTGATATCTGTATGATCAGTCAAACACTGCTCAGGTGACAAAGGAGAGAATTTCTGCATGAATATGAGTCAGTTTACCACTGTTTAAATCTCAGATGTTGTGCTGTGAATATTTTTGGTTTGTTTTTTGCTTCTATTGCTGCTTATAATTACTTCTAAATTTTCATTTTTATTGTACATTTCCTTTCCTTTTTGTTACATTTTCATTTACATTTTGTGTACTTTTTGTTTTTAAAGTGTTTATAGATTAAGCAGTACAATAGACATGTACTGTATATGAGAAAGGTTAAAACAATCATTTGGGGGTCTGTAACAGATTAATTCAATTTACATTATTTCTAATGGGACTAAATGAGCCAGTTTTGGAACAGCCTTCTAGAACTAATTAAGGTTGAAAAACAAGGTTCCGTTGTATTTCATTTGTCATCCATCATTTATTAAGCTCCCTTTTGGTTAAATGTGTTAAGTGCTGGGTAATATTGGATGGATTTGAGATAGTTCCTACCCCCACAAAGCATAAAGATAATGAAGAGACCCAAAATGCTGTAATGGAAAGCATAATAAAAATATAAAGGTATTAAAAATGCTATGAATCAATAAAGGAGACTAAAGAATTAAACTTTCTGATCTGCCAAGTGAAAGAGTGAGAGCAATGACATAAACACCTGTTAAGTTCCCTTTCATTCATGGAACATTGGGGAGCTAATGCTATAATATTCTGCAATTTTAACTCAAGATAGTGGATATGTTTGGGACAACACATTTTAAAAGTTTCATTTCAGGAATAATGAACAGATGTTTTCTGAATCCCCATGATGTGGCCGGCATTTTGATAGGCATTTCATGATCTAATCAAGGAAAAAACAAATTTTACAACTGGGAAGGATAACAGAGATTCTATAGTTTATCTTCTTTTCCCACAAGGAAGCTGTAGACAGACGATATATGGCATATATTCCAAGGGTTATTTTTTTTCAGAAAGCCTTTCCTTAAATGACCACAGTCAGGCACCATTTTACCTTTTTCCAAACCCAGCTTAGCATATTGTTGTTCTTCTGTGGCTCTTGTTCTTTACCTGAGTCACTGAGATCATGAGCTTTTTGACCCTTTTTTTAAAAATGATAAATGGTACCTTTCTCTCTTTTTTTTAATCTTCACCCAAGGATATGTTTCTATTGATTGATTGATTGAGAGAGAGAGAGAGAGAGAGAGAGAGAGATCGGTTAATTGCCTCTGTACCCTTCCTGATGGGGGAATCAAATGAGAAACCTTTCTGCGCACAGGATGATGCTCCGACCAACCAACCACCCAGCTAAGGCTCCGTGACACCTTTAACATCTAAAAACTATTCACCATCTCCTCATAAAAATGTATATAAGTGCATATCCAAAAATTTACATCAAAATCATCTGGAGCTAAAACATTTATTCCTCTAAATGTCTCAGGTTAAGGGCCTTTCTTCTAGATTGTGGGCTCCATAAAATACATTTGTAATGCATGTCAGTAACAAACATACATAAAATACTTGTATTTGTGTATCAACTATAGTGCCTAACACTGCAATAAACTTGAGAGAAGCTTAATAAATGTCTTGTTTGAATTAGCCCCAAATTAAGTTGCAGGCAATAGGAGACAGAGAACCAGCTTCCTAACTCCCTGCCTAGTCATGTTTTACACTATCATAATCTCTCCTTAAAAAACAAATAAACAACCCATAATCATTGCCATAATGAGATCACTTTTACAGAGGCGGGAAAATAAACATTAAAATACAATCTCAGTATAATTACTTGGATATGACTCTACCTGCAACAAAACTCATGTTTAGGAAAGGACAACCTGTGCCAAAGAAGGTACTCAATAAATATTTGTGGAGTGGTTGTAAATGCATGAATAAATGAATAAGAAGTAAGAATGAATAAATGCTGCTACAAACAGAAGGCTCTGGATGGGGTGGCAATTGAGGTTAATACTAAAGACTGAATAAAATTTGAATCCAAAGTAGGAGCATATTCCAGCTAATACGGATCCAGCATAAATAATACCACCTGAGAGTGAGAAAACCAGAGGCACCACTGACTGTAAAGTATTGAAAGAAAATGCACTTGAAGAGGCATTTGGATCGCAGGTGACGTTCAGTCAAGCTAAGGAATCTGATTTAATTTTCTGGGCAATGGAATACATTTTAGATTCTTAGTGATGTCACCTAACAAAAGTACTTGACAACAGTTAGTAATTAAATGTGTGACCAAAAAGAAAAAAAAAATCACAAATCATTTTTTAACTTCAGCTAGCATAAACACTCAGACCAGCTGTTTACTTATTTTAAAAAAAACTATAACCCTTAACCCATTAAGTGAGCCAACTTTCATAACTTAATTTATGATTCCTAGTCATCAACATTCATTCTTTTATGGGAAAGGAAAGACTTCCGATTCTTCAAGAGTGAGAATTTACAGTTGATTGCATGATGAGCCCATGCCTTAATTATTAGCTGAATAGGTTTAGGATTGGGTCACAATTGGTTGAGATCCTACATGAAATTTCCCAGCCTCCCCAGCACATATACCCAATAGGAACTTCCATCTGTATTATGACACCCTTTGTTATTGTTGCTTCCTTTGCTATATTTTCCAAAAAAAAAAATTGCTTTTTCAAGTATCCATATTGTTTCTGCATTTAGACCTGCCTATTAAAGCTGGATATTATTCAATCTCTGTACAAATCCATTCATAGTATGTTTGAGTTATAGCCCCCCTAAAGAACTCTAACTATAGGTAAGAGTGAAAAGTGAAAAATGCCTCCTCCCCCGAAAATCTGGACCACCCTCTCTCCAGCCTAAAGCTTTATTCTTCCCCTTCAGCAGCATCATCTTTTCCACCTTCAAACAAATATTATACTAATAACTAATGTAAAAGTAAACTTGGAATGTTGTCTTAATATAAAGACAAGATAAAAGTGAGCCAGAAGCTATTAATAACTTGTTCCAGATTCCCACAGTTAGTAGAGCAACCCATAGCAGATATCAAGCCCAGATTGTTTCTATGACACCACAATGTCTCTCTCCTTTCCCTAACTGTTCAGGGAACTTTCCAATGTTGATTTTCCAGTATATGTACGTATGCCTGTGTGTGTGTGTGTGTGTGTGTGTGTGTGTGTGTGTGTACACACACATATACATGTTTGCTGCTACAGAGAATGAGATAAAAACATCTCTGCTCTTATAGAGTTTATATAGTTTTAAATATGACTATAGATTATGTGTATGGGTTATGAACATGCAGAGGTAAACTAGCACTAACTATCTGATTGAATTTCTAGCTAGTACCTTATACTTTAAGTAGTTTTGTCCAAAAGTTTGATAAGGAAAAATCTGTAACTAGTAGTAGACATGATTAAATTTTTTGTAGAATTTAATTATCAATGTTTTTCAAGGTTAGACTTAGCAAAAAAAATTCAGTTAGTCATCACCGAGTAAAGTCTTCCTAATGTTATTGTGTTGTTTTATTTTTAACAGATATGGATCTAGGTTTAAGTAGATGGAGGAACAAATGAGAACAAAGCTGGGTATTAATGCATTAATCATTTACATGGGAAGATAATAGTTAAACTTGTCTTGGTGAACTCTGAACAAATATTCAGAAAATCCGACAGTTCTGAAGGAGAAAAGGTAGACTAAAAGAACAAAGTCTTATACTGACAATCTACAGCCCAGTACATCCATTCAAATGTTCTATCGAATGTTGACGGCTAACTGAAAAATTTGAACAACTGGCTAGAAAAACCACTTCTCAATAGAAATTACTTCAACATGAGCTATAAGTTTGTGAACTAAACTGAAATCCACAGCCTGCCAGATGCCGAAAGAAAAGAATGATTATTGGCATCAGAAACAACAAAATGGGTTGCTTAATGCCTGGGAGTTATGTATAACCAAAGCAGAGGATGAGCTTTCTGCACTAACCCCTTATATAAAGCCAATTCTGTGGGTTATCACCTAAAAAGGAAGAAAGCCCAACCTTGGGGTAAAAGCCATGCAGAGTAATTGGCTTTTAGGGGGAAAACACTTTTTTTTTCAGTTTCCAGTAGGAAGATATAAAACATAAATTAAATGGGAATAAACATATGTTAAGTATCCTCTTATATCTCTTTGATTTCCTGGGACACCCATTATCAAGCTAAGAACTGAATATTTAGATCAAATAAACACCATTAGCAGAAAAGAAGATGAAAGAAAATTCTTGCCCGAGGCCAGATCGCTTCACAGGGGAGTTTTACCAAACATTTAAGGAAGAACTAAAACCTATCCTCCTCATACTATTCCAAAAAATTCAAGAGGAAGGAACACTGCCAAGCTCATTTTATGAAGTCAGCATCACCCTAATACCAAAACCAGATAAAGACAACACAATTAAAGAGAATAACAGGCCAATATCGCTCATGAATATAGATGCCAAAATTCTCTACAAAACTCTAGCAAATCAGACCCAGCAATACATCAGAAAGATCATACACCATGATCAAGTGGGATTTATTACAGGGATGTGAGGATGGTACAATAACCTCAAATCAATAAACGTGATACATCACGTAAACAAATTGAGAGATAAAAAATCACATAGTTATATCAATTGACAAAGAAAAAACAGTTGACCAAATCGAACACCCTTTCTTGATAAAAACCCTCAGCAAGGTGGGAATAGAAGGATCATAACTCAAGATAATAAAAGCCATATATGACAAATCCACAGCCAACATCATACTCAATGGGCAAAAACTAAAACCATTTCCCCTAAGAACATGAACAAGACAGGGATGCCCACTTGTGTCACTCCTGTTCCACATAGTACTGGAAATACTAGCCAATTTGATTAGACAAGAAGAAATAACAGGCATCCAAATTGGAAAAGAAGAAGTAAAACTGTCCTTATTTGCAGATGACATGATACTGTACACAGAAAACCCTAAGGATTCCATCAAAAAATTATTAGATTTTATAAATTAATTCATTAATCTAGTAGGATACAAAATTAAGCCTCAGAAATCTATGGCATTTCCATAACCAATAGTGAAAGAGACACTAAAAAAGCAATCACATTTACCATGGTACCAAATAAATGAATGAATGAATAAATAATAAGATACCTAAGAATAAACTTAACTAAAGAGGTAAAAGACCTATATGCAGAAAACTACAGGATACTGAAAAAAGAGATAGAGGAAGACATAAACTGATGGAAGAACATACCATATTCATGGATTGGTAGAATCAACATCAAAATGTCCATTCTACCCAAAGCAATCTATAGACTCAATGCACTCCCCATTAAAATACCAATGGCATATTTCACACACCTAGAATGAACTTTCCAAAAATTCATCTGAAATAAAAAAAGACCTTCAATAGATGCAGGAATCCTGAGAAAGATTAAAGCAGGTGGTATCTCAATACCAGATATCAAGCTATATTACAAAGTCACTGTTCTCAAAACAGTCTGGTACTGGCACGAGAATAGTTATATAGACCAATGGAATAGAATAGAGAACCCAGAAATCGACCCAAACCACTAAGCCCAATTACTATTCGACAAAGAAGGCATGAATATACAATGGAGTCAAGACAATCTCTTCAATAAAAGATGTTGGGAAAATTGGACAGATACATGCACAAAAAAAATGAAACTAGACCACCAACTTACACCATACACAAAAAATAATCTCAAAATGGATAAAGGACTTAAACATAAGATGGGAGACCATAAAAATACTAGAGTAATTCACAGGCAGCAAAATCTTATACATATGCCAAAGCAGTTTCTTCACTGATACTGCTCCTAGGGCAATGGAAACTAAAGAGAAAATAAACAAATGGGACTACATTAAAATAAAAAGCTTTTGCATAGCAAAAGAAACCATAGACAAAACAACAAAAAAAGCCAACAACATGGGAGGACGTATTTGCCAATGTTATCTCCGATAAGGGTTTAATCCCAACATTTACAGAGAACTCATACAACTTAACAAAGGAAGATAAAAAACCCAATCAACAAAATGGGCAATGGACCTAACTAGATACTTTTCAAAAGAAGACAGAAGGAAGGCCAAAAGACATATGAAAACATGCTCAGTCACTAACATCAGAGAGATGTAAATCAAAACAACAATGCTGTACCATCTCACACCTGTCAGAATGTCTATCATCAGCAAATGGCAAGTGCTGGCAAGGATGCAGAGAATAAAGAACCCTGGTGCACTGCTGGAGGGATTGCTGGTTGGTGCAACCACTGTGAAGAACAGTATGGAGTTTCTTCAAAAAAACTAAAAATGGAACTCCCATTTGACCCAGTAATCCCACTTCTAGGAATATATCCCAAGAAACTAGAAACACCAGTTGGAAAGATATATGCACCCCTATGTTCATAGCAGCACAATTCACCATAGCTAGGATTTGGAAACAATCTTAAGTGCCCATCAACAGATGAGTGAATTTAAAAACTATGGTACATCTAAACAATGGAACACTATGCTGCGGTAAAAAAAAAAAAAAAAAAAAAAAAATTCTTATCATTTGCAACAGCATGGATGGAACTGGAGAGCATTATGCTAAGTGAAATAAACCAGTCAGAGAAATATAAATATCAAATGATCTCACTCACTTATGGAATATAATAAACAACATAAACTGATGAACAAAAACAGATCCAGAGACAGAAGCATCGTTCAGACCGTCAAGCCTCAGAGAGAAGGTAAGGAAGGGTGGAGATACGGGGGGGGGGGGGGGGGGGGGGATTAACCAAAGGACTTGTGTGCATGCATATAAGCCTAACAAATGGACATAGACAACAGGCTAATGAGGGCATGAGGGGGAGGGGGGGAGGTGATGGGGTAATTTGGGGGAGATAAGGACACGTATGTAATATCTTAATAAAGAAATTTAAAAAATAAAAACAAGAACTGGATGACAGGAGGAAAAAAGGAAATACTTCATTTCTCCACCTATAATATATTATTTTTTAAACAATCCTATATAGTAAAAGCCTAACATGCTAAAAAATGAAAGAAATGAAAATTATTTTCCCATTTAGAGCATTTCAACATCTGGGCTACCCTGGCCATTAAGGCACAAAGAAACAGCCTGTCCACACTGGTGCACACTCATCAGTATCTACCCTGGATACTGAGCAACTGTTTCCAGGGAAAGCAAAATTCTGATTTCTATTTCCTTTAAAAAAACCTTCTTTTCACTCAGGCTAATTAAACATGCAAGTCCTAAAGGAAAAAAAGGAGGTAAGGAAGGAAAGAAATCATGTTTTACACAGTGCATCTCATAGAAGAGTTCAAAGTAACAATCAAAGATGTTGTAGGGGAGCCTGGCCAAGTGGCTCAGTTGGCTGGAGCCATTGTCCCTTGCACCAAAGGTGGCGGGTTCAATTCCCAGTCAGGATACATTCCTAGGTTACAGTTTTATCCCCAATTAGGGTACATATGGGAGGCAGTGCTGGGGCTGACTAGGAGCCTCTGAATGATGGATGAACAGATTATTCTGACACAGTTTCACTGTGGGGGGAGAGGGCTAAGGAACTGCCTGGCTGAAGAAGCCAGGTAGAATTTTTATCCTTAGATACAATCAGTAGGGTGAGTAATCTTGGGGGGGAGAGACACATGTGTTTACATTTATCTCTAGGCAAGGGCATCCAGGGATTAAGCATAAGGATTCCAGTAAACACCCAGGGGTCTACACATGCATAGACTTGATTGGAAAAGTCAAGGAATAATTAGGGGAGCTGCCTTCAACACTCCCAAAATCTCCCCTAAGTTGAAATTTCGATAAACAGGGCAGGTGGCCTTCCACACACTTGCCTTTTCTCAGAATGTCCTCCTTACAACTTTCCAATTAAGTCTCTTATGCTCCCCAACAAGGCAGCCAATCAATAACTCTCTAAAAAAATCAATAGAAACATATCCTTGGGTGAAGATTTTTTTAAAAATGCTTTTGGGAAAGAAGAGAAATGGTGTACAATACTGGAAGACAGGCACTCTCTCAGGATCTGCTTAACTACATACGATAGAACATTAATTAGGCACAAAATTACAGGGAGCAAATAGGTGTGTACCAACTGAACTGAATATCTTAAGATGCCAACCAGTAGAGATAAAACCAGGGTGACATGGCTACAAAATGTAAGTGCAAAATGCAAGTGGAAACAAAGAAGTTTTCATAAGGAAGAATTGGCATTAAAGTATACTCATTTCAGTAATTTATATTACTATTATATTATATTATATTATATTATATTATATTATCTGCCCCAAATGTTTAATTAATACTCATTGAGGACTCCCTGACAGGAGAGGTGAATGACTGGACATAAATAGTATATAGTATTGGCAATGCAAATAGCCAAGGAAGATGTCCACAAAGCTTGGTTGTAATGTACAGCAGGGATGGGTTGTACAAGGCTATTGAGTCCCGGAAGAAAAGCTGGCGGGAGCGATGTCCTGTAGGCAGAAAGTGGTAAGATGAAGAATGTGGCCAAAAGACACACTGGGCAAACAGCTCTGAGTTAAAACTAATGTTCCACTTCCAACCTTTTAATAGCACAGAGGGTGGTAACTCCTAAAAACTATTTCCGATCAAGTTTTATGAGACTTTATTGCCAAGACATGAAGTTATCGCCATGAAAGAAGCTTTGCAAAAAAAAACAAACAAACAAAAAAACCTTTCCATCAAGTGTTCCAAAGAAACAGAGCCATCTGATAAACCTCTGATATTCAAACAACAAAATGATAAGAACAACCCACGGTAACACAATATTCATTCAATGGAATGAAGCACATAAAACACAGGCAATAGCTCAGTTCTAGACATGGTATTGGTGGTGTTAGGCTTCCTGCTTCTAACACTCCTAGTCATACTCTCCCCCCAGCCACAATAAAATATTGCTATCCAGCCAGGAAATCAACATATCAGTTTCCAAAGCACATGGCCTAGGTAGTTTTCCTATGAGAATCCCACAGCTTTATGAAACCACGTACTGACAGAATGGCAGTGTTAAGAGAAAATAAAACCAAAAGAAAAACAGATAAACATCTGTTTCCCTTTGCATGAAGGCATCATTGCAAACATATAGTAGTAGAGGTTCTTGCATAGTGAAAATTCTTTTTGTTCTTTACATACTGAACGGCATCATGAACAGTTTTGTTCTATTCTGGTTGCTATTTTCCCAACTTTATTACCAGAAAAATCATTCCCCATGTGCATGCTGCCCATAATATCCTCCCTTCCAGGGAGAGGAGTTATAGCTCAGACCCCACTTCTAAATTAACTGTTCATTTAATTTTCTTTAGCACTTTATAACATCATATGGATGCTTTGGCTTGTCACAATTGGGCCATCAGTTTCAAAGAGAACCCATCAGAATGACAACACCTGTGTCTCATACAACTTATTTCACAAAGAAAGAAAGAAAAGAAAAGAAAAAACTTTGCTAAACACCCTGGCCACAGTCAACCCTCATGATGTCTGTGTTTAAGTGTTTTGGTAATTTACCCCAGACAGCAGAAATAGTAATGCCTCATTAAAGTAAGAACAATCATGCATAAATTGTGACCAAAGAATATTCAAATACTGTGAAAGGTATTTCTGGTGAAATATGAAAAAAGGGGAAAAAATGGAAAACTTATTTATTTGAGAAGAGCAGAGTGTATAAAATATTGGAACCCAAGAAGGAGTTTTACTTTGTAAAAATAGAAAAACAATCCCATAGTTGATTAAGTATGGTAAGTCCAGCACATTTCAATCAATTTTACTATAATATTCACACACAATATAAATGTTTTGTTTTGTTTTTTAAAAATATATATTTTATTGATATTTCACACAGAGGAAGGGAGAGAGATAGAGAGCCAGAAACGTCGATGAGAGAGAAACATCGACCAGCCACCTCCTGCACACCCCCCACTGGGGATGTGCCCGCAACCAATGTACATGACCTTGACAGGAATTGAACCCGGGACCTTTCAGTCTGCAGACCAACGCTCTACCACTGAGCCAAACCGGTTTCGGCAATATAAATGTTTTTCATGTGTCTTTATGAGACCCAACAAACAAATTTCAAAGAAGTGGAGCTGCAATAAATTAAATACTTGCAAAGACCTGGACACTGACCAAAGTGTCGTTTCAACAAACATGTGTTGAAAAGAAGAATTTTAGAATTGCTCATTTTATATTTGGAGACAATGAGCTTCAGAGATGCGTAGTAACTTGTCCCAAATGACTTGTGATTGAGTAACCCAGGACTGGCTTTTGTTTCACACACAATCTACACTGTTCCTAATACTACTTAGCTGGTTAGGGTTTGTGACGTTCTGCCTAACCTGGTGAACCATGGGGGAAAGAAGATTCCTATCCTTATCTTAAGGAAGGAAAAAGAAGATTCAAAAGCTGCCAACAAATAAATCAATGGTTCTTTCAAACACAAAAATTATACACTCCATAGCTGAAGAAATATCTGCCATATATGTGCTTGAGTTGTTTAAAACCAACAAAATGACATTTAGCTGTTTTTTAGTCACTGCTTGCACTAGATCAAATATTATGCTTCCTACAAGTCCATGTGGTCTTTAGTTAATGGCAGCTTTATATGACCAGGAATAGGATTTCTCTTGATTGACTTTATAGCTTTAGCAGGTCCCTTCATGCATTGCTATAGGAATTAAAGTCAATTATCTGAAAAGCATTTAAGTAAGGAGGAAAACTAAGATTCTTAGTTGACCAAGTATTAAAAAAAAAAAAGTGTATTCATAAAATAAGCAGAGGGTGGAGACAGGGTGCAAAGTACAAATCAAAGTCTGAAAGGAAAGAGGGCAAACTGAACTGACACAAGTATAATTCATAGAAACGTGTAGTGCACAATAAAATCTAATTTATGTGATTCTTGTCAATTACTATTTTGAGTAATAGATGTGGATCTCATATTTTACAAGACAAGTGTGCCTGCATAGCTTGGGTTGGAACACTTTAAGGCAACGTTTTTAATAGCACTCTGTGGTACCAACACAGTCTGGCTCCATCGCAGTAAGGCTGGTTTCCATAACTAATGCCCATGGATAAGATCGGGCTCCCTGATGCCTATGGTACAGGGACAAGCTCTGTAGTTCAACCCACCTAGGCTTGGCCTCCAACCGGTCCATTACTGTTTTGAGTAATAGGGTGTGGCAAGCAAAATGACATACCCCAACCCACCCCCCAAATCCCACCCTAACTGTGCACATGGTATCATCCCTGGTTGTGTTATGTTATATGGCAGAGTGGGGAGGTTATTGGGGTCGGGAGGGAGGAAGGAGTGGTTAATTTAATCACATGAACCCTTAAAAGCAGAGAACATTTTTCCTGGGTGGTGGCAGAAAGGGAACCTAAAGAGACTGAAATCATGAGAAAGACTACACATGCCTTGGCTGGTGTGAAGAGTAGGGGAACCATGTAAGAGGGAACACTGGTGGCTTCTAGGTGTGCTGACTGGTCCCTGCTGATAGGCTGCAAGAAAACAGGGACCTCACTCTTGCAACCAAAGGAACTGAATTCTGCCAATAACCTGAGTAAGCATGGCAGTGAGTTCTATCCAGAGCCTCCAGCTAAGAGCCCAGATTGGCAGACACCTTACCACCTTGTCAGATCCTGGGAAGAATACCCAGTCAAGCATGTCTGAATTTTGGTTCTGAAAAACTGTGATATAATTAATGGGTGTGATCTGAAGTCACTAAGTTTGTGATGATTTATCACAGTGGATAGAAAACAAATACATTTATTTAACTTCTTTAGCTTCTGAAAAACAGAGATGATATGAATTATAAATTGTTGTAAGGAGAAAAATGAGATCATGTATGCAATGTGCCCACCACAGTATTTAGCATGCAGTAGTAATTTAAGAGGCAATTACTGTGCCTTTAAATTGTATCAGAAAATTAAAATTGAGGATTAAATAAATACTTTATTTAATAAAACTTAGAGATTTCTTTTTTTTAATATATTTTATTGATTTTCCACAGAGAGGAAGGGAGAAGGATAGAGAGCTAGAAACATCAATGAGAGAGAAACATCGACCAGCTGCCTCCTGCACACCCCCTACCGGGGATGTGCCCGCAACCAATGTACATGCCCTTGACCGGAATCGAACCCTGGACCCTTCAGTCCGCAGGCCGATGCTCTATCAACTGAGCCAAACTGGTTTCGGCAAAACTTAGAGATTTCTGACACATTTGATAAGTCAACCTTTCTGGGAATACCCTGCAAAACTGCTGGATATTACTACTGCCTTGGTTCACCTATACCTTGAAGAGACTTAAAGGTTTGTGAAATTAAAATAAGCTTTCATATAAGATATCACAATAAATTAACTAGATGATTTCACAAAGCACATGTGAAAATAATTCTGGTTAATTTGTATTTCCTAAACATGCTACACCAGTTGAGCATAAACAACACAACAATAACAAAAACTAAATATCCTTTATAGGTGTTAGGATCCTAATAAGTAAACAAAGGTCCTAAACACTCTTGGTTATGGGTCTCTAGTACCATAAAGAATAGCTGAAAAATTACTTGAAAACTGCATATATTTAATATCAACTTTAGCAAAACTCTCTAAATTTAACACCAAAGAGGAAAGATCCAGTTCTTTATGAATGTTCAATTTGCTTACATTGTTTGACTGTCCAAATAATGCATTGGTGTGAAAGTGCAAATGTAGGTTGAGAGAAAATGGCAGATTATTCATTATGTTAGAATATTAGAAAGAGGATAAAGAACTAAAGCATTTGTCTTGAGAGAAGATAAGCTATATAATACAATTAAAAGGAGTGAATCTTGGAGACCATTATTAGGAGGCAGCAGGAATTTTTATATACATGAAATAAATAGACCAACATTAGGGAAAGATTGTAAACTGCAGAATGTGAGTTGAAATATATTGTGAGATGATAATAAACATGCTATCTCTTATGTATGTCACAGGAGGCAGATGTGATCAAAAATCTTCCATATACCAATGTAGAGCTCTAAGGACAGTGGGATAGTTAGGGTTAGTACCAATGGTTAGTACCATTCCAGAGATCCCAAGGAAGCTGTAGAAAAGCTATACAGAGCAAAAAGATATCATCAAAGCAACAAGTATGAGGATGAGGTACGGTAAAATTGAGATATCTGATCTGGGTAACCATAATCCCCATAGGAATGTGCTAAGGGAACTCCCAAAATACCAAGTCAATCAAATCACATTACCACATTGATATTATTCCGCAACCACTTTAAGGAGATATCAGTTAAGTACTTGATCTGAATGTCTGATCTTTTGCACACAGGGAAAAACAGATCATTGTGTGTTTTCTCTTACTCAATGCCAAACAGCTATGGGTCCTGATCCAGAAAAGGGGTTTTTTATTGTATTATTAATTAGATAAAGAAAACACAAAGGTTAAAAACAAAATATTATTCCAGTCTACTCCAAATTAATTTGTTCAACAAATATCAATCACCCTCTGAAATGCTCTAAGTGCTGTGCTGTGAAGTGAAGCTACCATGTGATCAAGGCCAATGTCATGCCTGTCTTCACTGAGCTCACAGTCCAATGAGGAAGACAGATACACTCATAGCATTCTATAGGAACAAAAGGGTAATATGCTAATTAGACAGGACATCCATCTGGATGTGGCAGAGGCCAAGGCAGAGGTAATTAGGGGTGACTAGGCCAGCAGAGAAAGGCAGTTAGGGGTGACCAGACCAGCAGGGGAGGGCAGTGAAGAGTGACCAGGATGGCAGAGGAGGACAGTTAAGGGCAACCATGCAGGCAGAGGAGCAGTTAGGGGCATTAGGCAGATAGGCAGAGTGGTTAGGGCAGCCATAGGCAAACTACAGCCCGCGGGCCGGATCCGGCCGGTTCGGCTGTTCTATCCGGCTCGTGGAGCCGAAAGAACAGAGGGTTCTCTTGCTCTCCCCTCCGCTCCTTCACCAGCAGCCCAAGATGAGAGTTCCAGCATGGTCAATGTGCTTTTGTTCCAGCCCTCCAGTTCAGTTTAAGAATCCATTGTGGCCCTTGAGTCAAAAAGTTTGCCCATTCCTGGGTTAGGTGCTATCAGGCAGGCAAGCAGATAGGAACTAGCAGTCCCAGATTGTGAAAGGGATTTCTTGACTGCAGGATCAGGTCTAAACCAGCAGTGGGACATCCCCTGAGGGTGCAGGCCAGGCTAAGGGACAACCCCCCCCCCCCATGCATGAATTTCATGTACGGGGCCTCTAGTTATATAATAGTGGACATGTTCGAGGCAGATGCTATAAAAACATGCATAGAGATGACACTTTCAGGAGGAAATAACAAGGACGCTGGAATCTACAGGGCAAGCAGATATTCCTGAAAGGAGAAGGGGTGGATATGTTCTAAGTTGAGAGGCTGTGTAGCTAAAGGCTAGAAGATTAGAAACTGCATTGTATTTTCAAGAAAATCAAAGCCATTTCCTATAGCTAGAGACTACAATCAATATATATATAATGGTCTACAAGCAGAATTATTTTTACTTTGTTGTCACTGCTCTATGTGTGTTTCTTTTTTAAACCAGGCAACACTAAACCATAAGTGGTTAGGAGTTTTCCCTGTTATAATATATCAAGTCTCCTGTTCAATCTCGATCCTGTGAGTATTTGTCAATGGAAAATTCTTGCTACTCACAAATATTTGAAATCCCTTATTTTGAGCAACATGGAAAAGTTTGTGTTTCTGTTTTGTCATACACACCCTTACGATTTTGTGGTATAGTAGGTAAATGATGAGTCACTTAGATTATAAATCAAAGATGGATTAATGACACAAAATAATACTTTGTTGTGAGGTCATTCGAAAAGAAATAAGACTAATCAGTAAGAAATGGCATTGAAACTACTAGATTGAAACAAAAAAGAAAACAAAGCCACTCCCCATCCCAATGCTATGCTCTCTGAGCCCCCGTTAAGCACTGAGATGAAAAGAAAACAAGATTAAAATATACTTATATTTGTGTCAGGAAGAAATAAAAGCAGCAGGTATTAAGAAACTACTTATTTCTTATTGTTAAACCACTGGAAACATTGTAATGATCAATAATGAGATTTTAAGGCTCTCAACTAGTAGATTTTCTCATATGTACAGACAAACCCTTGATGCAACGCAGGGGTTTGAAGTTGTTGCCATCTTTCTTTAATTATAAGCAACTACAGATTTAAAATGACTCTGAACCAGATAGAAGGCCTTCAACTATACCTTATTTCATATCACTAGTTGCTAGTAATGATTATTAAAATACAAAAAAAAATACAACAGCCATTCTATATAGAAAAAAAATATATCACTTTACCATATTCTATTGATATTATGCCTTCAAAAATATAGAAGGCTAATTTTTACTATTAATAATAATAATAAAAGAATAACAGCTAACAATTATCAAATACTACTTATCACTCACAGGTCTGAGCTACCTCCACATTTTTTCCCCTTACAACCACTGTATAACAAAGGTTCTGCCAGTATCATCGTTTTAAAGATGAGAAACCTGAGGAACAGAGAAATTATGTGACTTGCCCAAACTTACACAGCGAGTAAGTGGCAGCCTCAGAGCAGGAACCAGAGAGCCCAGCTTGCACCCATGTTTCTACCACTCGACTGTGCTCCTCAGAAATTAAAGCAAAGTCACCTTCTGCTTGGAAAATCCCTACCGCCCCGCTTTCCAAAGGCCCTTCCCTTGAAAACGAAACTTGGTCTACGGGGTTTCTCGCAGAGGTGAGAAGGCAGTTTGCCCTGAGGATAAAAAAGATGTCATAAGCAGATGTTTCAGCCAGGAGAGTGGGAAGGCTAAGAGAAACAGAGGTAGAAGAAGACAGGTTTGTGATAAATCCTCCAAGCAACCCGCGGGAGCAGGTTGAGAGTGCATTTGGTGACAGGCTTAGTGTCGCCCCCTACATCCCCACCCACCTTGGGATCATGGATAAGTCCCAACAGGACGAGGGGAAGCCACAATCGAGAGGCAGCCAATTGTGACTGAAAAACAAAGCTGAGAATTAGTTAAGTGGAGAGGATTGCGTTAATACACCCAAGCTTCCTCTTTGGAAGGAATCCAGAAGTTTCTGTCAAAGTCCATATGGAGTAGAGAAGATGGCTGGAGAGCCAGAGGCTTGCATGGGTGAGGTGAGGTGATGGAAAGATAGCTGAACCCAATACCTTAACAGCATGGCCTGATAAGGTAGATGGAGGATCTACAGTATCTATCTTTCAAAAGACCCCCCATTCTAAAGAAAAGATCACTTAACAAGGATGTTCCAGCATATGTGGCACTAAATGTTACCTCTATCACAAAATCAATTTACAATAAAATCAACAATTTTTAATAAAATATAAAACAATGTAACCACAATTATAAAATGTGCATTAATAAAAAGTAGTCACACATCCTGTATACATTTTTAGTCCACAAATTTCATTTTTATAAAGTGAACTTTACTAACAGTAGCACTAGAGAGAGCTTTATGTCCCATAAAAAATGTTAACAATATCAGGTTAGGGTTCCACAGAATATTTAGATAACCTATTGTACCTTAAAATTGAGGATTAAGTAAATATGCTTACTAATAGTAGATGGTGATAGTGGGGTGCATGCTTTTATGTGTAAGTGACTACCGGGTAATCCTCATACGCTATTCACAATTTTCTAAATATTATGTAGAGACAAAATATGCACATCACACTTGGGGGCATTGTGCTGAGTGGGTGAGTTGGGCAGAGTGGGACAGGTGCTTGTGGCTGCAAAATGAGAGTGCTGATTGCCAGAGGCAGAGGGTAGAGCAAAGAGGTGAGTGAGGGGGTCAAAAGGTAAAAATGAAATACATAAACTAACAACAAATAAAAAAAGATATCACAAAACCTATGCACAAAAAGTCCTTAATTTTTATATTGCACACCTTCCTAACAAGTTTAACTAGCTGGTTTCTTAACCCATACTAAATTACTAGCTAAAATAATGGCTAGCCCTACAGCATGGTAGGGCCTGGCAATATGTACCCACCAGGGTCCAAAGCAGTTAATGAAGTGTGATTCTCCCATATCATAATTTTCATCCATCCTCAATCACAGTGACGTTGCATTTCAAACTTTGTCCATGAGGTCAATGGTTAATTAGGAGCACTCCATGGAAAATAAACTTTAAGACAGCCTTTCTGGACAGCAAGTATTATCTAAAGCAAAGGCTACTGATCTGTCTTGAGCCACATCAATGACGCACAATAGTGTTTTTTTTATATGTTCCAATAAAACTTTATTTATAAAAAAACAAATGGTAGGCCATATTTGGTACAGAGCTCTAGTTTTCTTAATTCCACTTTAGAAGGTCAAAAGGCATTCTTCTTATCTTTCACATTTTGAGATTTCCCAATGAACTGTATTGATTTTTTTTCTATTTATTATGCTTAAATACCTGGTGAAACTTTCAATCCTGAGACTCATGTCTTTTAGATCCGATAAATTCCATAGTGCTATTAAAAATATATGTTCTGCCTCCATTGTCTAGGAGTACCAAGTAACATTAGTTATCCAATATCTGTTGGATGTCTCAGATTTCTTCACAGTAATTTTGGGGCCTATTAACTTCAATGATATGTCACTTCAAGTATTTTATTCTGTCTCCTGTTGATTATTCTCAACCTGTCACGTTCTTTCTTGAATTTGAGTCCAACTCACCATATAGATTCACTTGGACTACTTCCTAATGCCCTCTTCAGTGTCCAAGAACACTCCCACCCACCCCCCACTTTGTTCTTCTTGGACTAGAGATCCTAGTAAAACATAGATTGTATCATGTCTCTCCCCTGCTTATAATCCTCTAGAAATTTCTTGTTGACCTTAGGATTCAGTCCAATATAATACCTGGAATAACCTTTAAAGCAATACATGTTCTAGTTCTTGTCTACTTCTCCAAATTCATTACACTCCTCTGCCTTTCTCTCTTCCCTGGCCTTTCAAAATAAAAAATAAAACAAAACAAACAAAAATATGTGATAAAATACACTGCTACATGACAAAAAATAAACACATCTCACATTATTACTAAAAAATCTGAAGAGTTTCAAAAATTAGTATTTGATTTAGCTCCACCCTTCCTCCCTGTAAATGCATAGAGTTCTAAAAAGCAGGAAACAAACTTGTTTCTTAATCTTGCTGACTGGACAAAGCAAACCCATTTTTTAAAGGTAAGTGACATACTGAGAAGGAAGAAAATAGAGTATAAATTGAACCATAGGTGCTCCCACACAGATTACAGAGATATATGCTTTACTAAGGTAAGTCACCGTTTTCTGATTCATGTCAGACTTGCTGTGTTCATATTCTTTCATTTTAAATTGGTCCATAGAAAAAATGTGCCATCATCTGAATAGATGATAATAATAGCTAGTGCTTATGAAGTGCCTACTACAATCCAAAGGCCACATGTAACAGGTTAAAGGCTTAGCTCATGTGCTGTTTATAGAACCTCTTTGCTGTGTCCATCTGACAAATGATAAAACAGAGCAATGCTGCTAAGTGGCAGATAGGGCTTCAAATTCTAGTGAGCCGGTCTTCAAACACCTACCAACTGTGCCCTAAACGCATTTGACAAAAGTCAGCACCTGTTTTGTTTTGTTTTTAAATAATACATTCTTAATCAAAGAAATAGAATAATAATTTCTTAAGATAATAAAAATCTCCTTTAATCTAATACCAACTTCAAGCTTACCAGAAAATCACAATAAGTATTCCCATTGTATTCAGGAATCAGAATAAGATACCTTGGTGATATTATTTGGCATTTTTTCTGGAATTTCTAATTAACACAAATAGTGGCAGAAAAATAGAAACTATACTCATAAGTATTCAAAATAATAAAACCACTACTGGTATATTCTTCTACAATTATTTACTTAATAAAGCTAAGCAAATTACATGAGGCATCATAAGAACTAAAGTAGCAAGTTCTATAAGATGGTTTAGAACAAAATAAATTATAAATAAAGATTAAATAAGCAAAAATTTTTATATTCATCATTCTGTATCTTAGCAATATGTAGAAAAATTATTTAGTCCATATTAAAGACAAAATTATATCATTCTTAGGAATGAATATAATAAGGAATGTACTGAATTTACATAAAAGTCAATAAAATCAGACAATCAAATAATTTGAGAAGTATACTTTATTCCTGGATGGGAACACTATATACTACAGAGCTATTACTTTTCCAAATTATCTCAGACGAAATAAAATTGGAAGTGAACTTGACATAAAAGTGGATATAGAAAGTTAAATTGACACTATGATATTAAAGTTGATGCGGAAAAATCCACTGGCGAAAATAATTTTGAGATAGAGAAGTAATAAATAGGAACTAGACCTAGTAGATATTAAAATTTACCACAAATAAAAATAAATTTGTCACTAAAGTATGAATAGATGACTTAATGAAACACTGAATCATGACACATCAGGTTAAGGGAACATTTTTAACAAAGATTCTGAGAAGCCATTGGTTAGCTATTTAGGAGAAGAAGAATATTCTCATCTCACATCATATGACAAATTCTAGCTTTAATAAAAGGCATTCTAGCCCTGTCAGTTTGCTCAGTAGTTAGAGCATCAGCCCTCAGTCTTGACCAGTTTTGATTCCTGGTCAAGGACCATCCAGCAAGGGGGAGAGATCAACCAAAGGACTTACATGCATACATGTAAGCATAACCAATGGACACAGACACCAGGGGATGTGAGGGCATGAGCAGGGGGTGAGAGGGAGTAAGGGGTACGGGGGTGAGGGGGTGAATAAGGACACATGTAATACCTTAATCAATAAAAAAAGAACCCTCCAGCAGGAGGCAACTAATCCATGTGTCTCTTTTATGTTAATATTATTTTCTCTCTCCCCTCTCCATCCTCCCTTCCATTCCATTCTCCCTCTCTCAATATATATATATATATATATATATATATATATATATATATATACACACACACATATATTCTAGAAAAAATATAAGTATCTCATCCTGTAGAGGCTTTAAAACAAATTTTCAAATACTTAAGAAAATAAGATTGATAGATTTGACAAAATAAAAATCACTAAGTCCCTTAAGTTAATGTATAGTAAACAAAATGATAATATAAACAGATTTTTAAAAAGTGAAATAAGTATGTTAAAATTTACTGGTTGCTTATTGACTGGGGAATTATAAAATTTTGTTTACAAAAGTGAAAATATCTCTAAATGTAGGAAACTGAAGACATAATTTCAAAAACTGAAAATATGAATAATAAGTTAAAACTTAAAGAAATTCCATGTCTACAATAATCAAGAATACAAAAAAAAAAAATGAGATGCAATTCCTTGCTTACACATTTACAAAAAAAACAAAATACATTTTGTGCCCTATCTTGTTTGGCTCAGTGGATAGAGCATTGGCCTGTGGACTGAAAGTTTCCAGGTTCAATTCTGGTAAAGGACATGAACCTTGGTTGTGGGAATATCCCCAATGGGAGGTGTGCAGGAGGTGGCTGATCCTATGTTTCTAACTCTCTATCTCTCCCTTCATCTCTGTAAAAAATCAATAAAAATGTATTTAAAACAAATACATTTTATAATACTTTTTCTATAAAGATAATCTATTCACGTGGTTGAAAAACAAAACAATATGAGAGGTATTCATTTAGAAGTCTTGCCCTGATTCTTGTCCCTGTCCACCCTATTTTCCCTCCACCCTCTTGTCTTTATTCAGATAACCATTTTTATTAGTTTCTGTGGGTTCTTAAAAATGCCCTTATGAAATGCAAGCAAATTTAGAAGTATATTCCCATAGTTTGTAAATGAAATACAATAAAAAACTAGTATTTTATAGGAGGTTGAATATTGTTGTGAGTTGAAATGGAATTTGTATTTCTTTTAAGGGAAACTATCCCTTCACAACCTCTGCCCATTGTTCTATTGCTTTGCACTCCCCACACCCCTACATTTTAACATATTAGCGAGAAAATGCTTGGTTATTTGAGAGGCAGGGATTTTTTCTTAGCTAATCATTCTCCTTTAGAATTTCCTCAGAGTAGCTGGTTTGTTTTTGTTTTGTTTTGTTTTGATTTGTTTTGTTTTTGCCAACCAAAGATTTTTTTTAATGTGTCAGATTTATCTTTTTTCTCTTTTAGATGTTGAAATTAAAACATTTTAGCTTCTTTTCGGTTTTCTAAGTATTAAATCATCCATAAATAATAGTTTTACTTTCACCTTTCTAAGTGTTATCCTCACATTCCTTTCTCCTATCTAGCTTTGCTGACTAGTAACTCAGGCAGAATGTCACTAATGGTGAGAACTATGCACCCTTATTTCATTTGTACTTATAGCAGACACAGCAGAAAGCTTGCAGCATTTTGACATTATTTATAAGGCTGTGTCTGAGCTCAGATGTTTGTGTATGTGTATGTTATTGAATAAATAGTCTGTCAGTTTGCCATGGTCATAATATGTTTAACTTTTACTTTATTGAGTCATCTTTTATTTATTTTTTTAACATCCAGAATGACTTGGATTTTGTCAATGACTATTCAGCATCTATAGAGATTAACATATGCTTTTTATCCCTTATATAAACGAATATTATGAATTACTCTAATAGAAATCATAGTATTTCATTCCTAGAATGAACCCTACTTTATCCTGACATATTACTTCTTTAATGATTGCTGAGTCCTCAGTGGTAGCAATACCTAATATGTATTTATCCCTAAGATTATCAGTACATTTCTTGAGTTTTGGGAATTCTTAATTAAAATTCTAGGAAATAGAGCAGTTTCAAGGAAGAATATAAAGTTAGAGGATAACTTTTACTTTCTAGTTAATGATAGGAAAAAAAGCATGTTCTTCCTACTTTTCCTTTCAATTTACTTATTATTTTCTGATGCCAGAAATGATTGCCCAAGATAGGAATTTACCTTTTCCTCCTAAGATTCTTGTAAAAAGTTTCAGTTTTCATAAACCCTTTATTTCATATTTTTTCCTGATGTATACACATCCTCCAGGATTTTATCTGAAGGAGCTAAAATTATTGAAAGTAAAAATAAAATAAATGCATGTGTTCACTTTATCAAGAAAGAGTCAGTTCCTTGTGTTTCCATATCTGCAACTTTATTTTGTTTAGCTCTTGAGACTGAACTTCAATTTACATTATTCCAAAATATTTTTTAAAAGTTTTAATATGCCACTCAAAAAACTTAACCTACATCATTCTCTACTTTCTTGACAGTGGTAAAAGCACTCAAATTGAATAATAATGAAGTATACTCATTATTTAATTTAGCTCTCCAGTTCCTTTCAAATTAACCTAAATAATAACAGAAAATGAGATGTAGCGTCTCTTCATCTTATGTGCCAAGGGTGGACAAACTATGACCCACAGGCCAAACCTGTCACCTGTTGTGTAAATAAGATCTTGTTGGAAGAAAGCCACTCCCATCCTGTCTATGACTCCCAAACAACAATAAGGCCGAGTTGAGCAGTTATGACTAAGATCATTTGGCTTACAAAGCCTACCATATTTACCACCTGGCTCTTTTCAGAAAAATTATATATTGCCTACCTCTGATATATGCAATGTTCTCTGTCCTCAGAAAATGCCTTAAATATTCTATGACAAATGGCACTTTCCTTTTTAGCCAAAATGATCATTTAAAAATTTCTGAGTATATACAGGTGCCCCAAAAATGTATGAACACTTCAACAGCTGATAGCTCAATTTTGAAAATGAAATATATTTTAATAAATACTACCTTTATAAATATTAAAAGTGCTTATATGCATTTTTAGGATATATATATCCACCTGGTTTGCCACATCCTCATTATTATTCATTACATACTTACATTAAAACATCTATATTACCTGATATAATTCTTAAAACCTTACTTACATGACTTCCTGTTGGCTTGCTATATGCTAACATTGACTTCTCTGCGTCCTGTGACATTACCAGCATGGCACATGATAGGGCACTGCTTCAAAGAACCAGATGGCCGGATGTAGAAATGAATTCTGTAGAAGTCAAGGAGAGAGGTAAAATGATTTAAAATTATGTATTGAATGATTCTCCCATCCTTGCATTTAGTTACTGCCACACAGATCAGGCTCGAAAAAACAGGAAGACTCACATGGAGAGAGCTTCAGAAGTCAATAGGAACTTTGAGGAGTTAATTTTTCCTAAAACCTTCAGACTTCCCCATAACTTAACTCAAATCCATGTTGATTATTTCATTTGGAAGACAAACAATCATACATTATTTAAAAGAAACTATATCTCATACAGTTCTCTAGTAAAATGTGTGTGTTTTTTTATTTTCTCACAAAAAAATATCAACCCACTAAGCAAATGTGATGTCAAATGTGCTTGTGGACTTAATGTCATTACTATCTCTAAGAAAAATGTTGAAAATAAGCTGCCAACATTTATTCTAAGAGTGAAGTGACAAAGTCTCCTGCAGACACTCAGTAGTAAAATACATCATGTTTTCAAGGAATATGTCATTTTGAAGGAGTTTAAATATACCAACAGATTATACCATTAGGAAACCATAGAGTAGTATATTTCCTACTTAAAAGGTAGTGTAACTTAATTACAGCATTTAAGAGAGTTGAGCATTACAATTCCTATTTTATAAAATAAATCAAGAAACACTTTAACCAAAGTTCAGAATGGTTCATGATATAAAGAATATCTATATAAATAATAAAATTGTATGTGTGATCTAATTTTGGACTGTTACTTATATAGTTTAAAGGTTAATATAATTTTAAGTCCAAAAGTTTAGACTTGCAATATATATGTTTGCCTACTGGTACTTTGCTGCATTATTTATTGAAAAAATATTTACTCAAAACTGTATATAAGGACTTATACTAGATACTCTAATAACTGGCTTTAATACTTAAGGAACTCACCAACCTATGTGGAGAGGAAAACTTCAAACAACTAAATAAAGCTGTTAGTGTTCCAATAGAACAGTGATGAAAGCCTCATGTAAAAATAGAGTGAGGCAATTAATTCTATAGAGATGAGGAAGATAAGGAACTTGGAAAGCATTCAGTGAGGAGATAGCCTTGAAGTAGTGTTTCTCGTGGAGGCTCAGAATTCAAAAGGCTGGGAGAGGAATGATATTTTAATAGGATTTTAAATATAGCTTTACATTTTCCCTGGAACTGATGAGTAAAACAGAATGTTGGGAATAAAGAAGCATTAGATTAGCCCACAGGTTTAAAGGAGTTTCATGGCTAGGTCAGATACCTGCTCCAAGACTAACTCCGAGGTAGGCAAACCCTTAGTAGGTCTATGACTTACAAATCACTAACTCCACTTCAAGACCCCAACCCCAGTCCATAGGAAGGAGACTAAAATGCCAGTCAGGGAAAGACAAATATTGAAATCACATGCTGAGGGCAGGATGAAAATTGCTATGTGGATATTCACAGAAAGATTATGTTTTGGGCTGAATTTATGTCTCCCCCAAATTCTCACATTGAAACCCTACCCTCCAACGTCACGGTATTCAGAAATGGGGCTTTTGGGAGGTAATCAGGTTAAGTGAATGCATAAAGGTGAGGCCCTCATAATAAAATTAGTGCCTTTATAAGAAGAGACACTAGAGAGCTTGCTTTCTCTCTCTTCCCCACCATGTGAGGACATAGTGAGAAGGCAACCATCTGCAATCCAGGAAGAGAGTCCTCATCAGAGAACTGAATCAGCCAGCATCTTGATCTTGGACTTCCCAGCCTCCAGAAGTCCAGGTATGGTATTTTATGGCAGCCAGAGATGATTAATACATACTGGCATTTTATCCTTTGGCTAGATGTCATATCAGCTAATGGTATTAGTGATTTTCTATTTAAAAATAATGGATAGAAGTATCAGATTTTGTTCCCAGTGTTTGATCCAGCAAAGCTGTGATCAAGCCTGGCCTCCAGTGGGACTCAGATAATCAGAACTATTGAGCTGTACCACCAGGGGAGGTTAAGCCTGATCACCCACAGAAGGCCAGTGGGGAGGCCACTATATGAAGTGTGGAAGAAGTCACACACATATCCTATAAGAGAGCCCAACTTCAGAACCTTCTCATACAGAAGGTATCAAAGATTAGGAAAAGAAGCAACAACCAACAGAGGATGGCCTAGTGAAGCAAGAGACATCTGGACCTTTACTTCCAATAATTAGAACTAGAAAGAGAAAGCTAGAAGGCACCCCTCTCCCTCCCATACTAGTCTCACAGTTATAACTTGAACTGGAGGTACATAGGGAGATGAGGTTGGGATTTTAAATAGACTAGACAAATAATCGGAAGTGACCAGAAAACACTACAGGACTGGCACTTCTCAAATGAATAATGTAAATGGATTATGAGGAGAGTGGTTCCAGCAACATTTCAGAGTTGGCATCAATAAGTCTATTTTTCAGTAAAAAAAAGAATAGTCTGTTTGTTACGAAAATACCCTAATTAATAAAACCCTAATATGCTAAGTGTCCAGTCAACTAGTCAGCCATTCAACCAATCAAAGTGTAATATGCTTTGTGAAGGTACTCAATGATATGTGAAGGTACTCAACTGCTCACTATGATGTGCATTGACCACCAGGGAGCAGACAGTCGATCAGTTGACCAGTTGCTATGATGTGCACTGACCACAGGTGGGCAGACACTCCAACTGGTAGGTTAGCTTGCGGCTGGTGTCCAGCCGATCAGGACTAGTGAGATGGGCCAAACACACCCTGGAGCCCTTCCATAGTCCCTCCCCAGCTGGCAAACCTCCCGCGTCCTTTCCCTGCCCTGTCATGCACCAGTGGGACCTCTCAGACTGGCCTGTGTCCTCTCCCAATCTGGTACCCCTCAGGAGATGTCAGAGAGCTGGTTTTGGCCTGATCCCACAGGCCAAGGGACCCCACTGATACATGAATTCGTGCACTGGGCCTCTAGTTAAAAAATAAGGCAAAACTGCAAAGAATTAGAGAGGAGAGATTTAAATTTTTGTGGTATTATCTATGAAGAAATTCTGGGGGAAAAATGGGTAACCTATTCTTCAGAGTTACTGAGATAATGAGCTCCTTGGAAACAGGAACCATAGTTTAGTCATTTAGAATGCTCAAAACCTAGTACAGTGCCTGGACCAGAGGAGGCAGTCACTAATTAATTTTTAAATTAAACCTTCCATATGGCAACAGATTTGACAGTCCTTTTTCTTGGGTAACTCTAGAAATGGAGAAAGAATAGCATATTCTATTAATGTATTTTCCTGGCTTGGCTTTCCCATTAGCTTGTAGTCTTCAATATACAAAAAGTATCCAGAGTTGTGCTGTCCAATTTAGTGGCCACTAGCCACATATAGCTACTTAAATATAATAATAAGTTAATTAAAATAAAATGAAACTGGACATTCACTTCTTCAGTTTGAGCTAGCCATATTTCAAGTATGTGTGTGGTTATTGGCTACCATGCTGCACACAGCAGATTCAAAACATTTTTTTAATGTTTTTATGATTTTTAGAGAGAGAAAGGAAGGGAGTAGGAGAGATAGAACATCAATGAGAAACAATAACATCGATTGGCTGCTCCTGCACGCCCCGTGCTGGGGATCAAGCCCACAATCCTCGCATGTGCCATGACCAGGAATCGAACTGGTGACCTCCTGGTGCATGGGTTGATGCTCAACCCCTGAGCCACACCTGCCAGACACAGAATATTTTCCTCACTGCAGAAGTTTCTGTTGTACAAATGTGATCTAGCTATAGCACAACTTTGGTTTCAAACAGATTTTGATTTGAATTCTGACATAGCCACTTACTAAAATTAAGGTTTAGGGAAAGTTAATGAATCTCTTAGGGCCTCAGTTTCTCCCTACACAGAATGGGGACAATATGAGTACCCGCCTCATTGGTCATTGTAAGGTTAAAGTGAGCTCATTCATGCAAACTACATAGACTAGGCCTTGACATAGAGTGAACACTCAAAAGTCTCACCTCCTATTAGTGATTGTCTCTCTGTGAAGATAACACTTCACCATGAGCCAATCATCAGATCCATCACATCAGGTGTGAGGTTGAGTAAAATCAGAATACAAATATAAGGTTTAGTGAAGCCAGAATGCAATATTTTATGACAAACATTAAAGCAGGGCTAGGTCCCAAGGGAGGTTTCATCCTGCAGGTACAACATCTCGTGATACTCATCTTATGACGACTGCCCTGACCGCTGTGGAATTCCACCCCTGGGAACTGAGCTGACCCCTCGGAAGAGCTGCCAGGAAGAGACCAGCCTAACTTGTAATTATGGGAGAAGACCACGCCGGAGATGCCTCAACAGCAAACAAGGACTTACACAGAGGAACGGGAAGCGGGAGGCAAAGGGGACTGGCTTGCATAGCTGAGCTAGAGTATAAAACTCTGGAACTTAGAACGGGGTCCAAGTTTGGAAGGGGTGAGTGCCACTGTGCTGGTGCCCTGACTCGGACCCTAACCCAGGTGAGATTTAATAAAGACTTCCTACATTTGCATTGGACTCGGCTCCCTGGTGGTCTGTGGGTTCCAGAATTTACCGGGCACAACACAGGCTGTTCCACCCTCCCATAGGACTGGCAAGAAGAAAATGGCCATTAACACCCTAACCACCTAGATCAGTGTTATTAACGTACCACTTTACAGTGAATAATACTTGCACTAATTTCTTTTTCAGGGAAGCCTTGCTATGAAAAAAAATGTTGGCAAATTAACCATGCGTTAGGGACGTGATTGACTTGTTCCCCGGTGCCAGCTTTTTCTTGAAATGAACATTTGGCAAGACATGGCCCTCGGTATCACGTCAAAGTTCTCCCAGAGAAAAAGGCTTCCGGTGGACATGGAAAGGCACAGCTAGTGCAGCAGAGTGGGAGTGGAAGAAGACAGACAGGTAGGTCAAGGTCAGGTTTTTACTGCTGGTAATGTTGAGCTAAGATTTGAAGAACATGAAAATCACGGCGGGGAAAGAGAGATAAGAGGACACAGAAACAATATAAGAGAAAGGAACGAGAAAGAAAGGAGGGAAGCCTTGCTGTTTTAGCCCTTCAACAAAAAACTATTTTCCTTTTTTTTTAAATATATTTTATTGATATTTCACAGAGAGGAAGGGAGAGAGACAGAGAGATAGAAACGTCGATGAGAGAGAAACATCGATCAGCTGCCTCCTGCACACCCCCTACTGGGGATGTGCCCGCAACCAAGGTACCGTATTTGCCGGCGTATAAGACGATTTTTTGGCCCTGAAAAATATGCCTCCAAGTGGGGGGTAGTCTTATACGGCGAGTATATAACAAACTCTGTATTTTGGGTGGAAATGTTAGGGGGTTGTCTTATACGCCGGCAAATACGTATTTTTCAGGGCCAAAAAATCGTCTTATACTCCGGCAAATACGGTACATGCCCTTGACTGGAATCGAACCCGGGACCTTTCAGTCTGCAGACCGACGCTCTACCACTGAGCCAAACCGGTTTTGGCATGATTTTCCTTCTATCCCTTGCTAACTTGTGGTTTCCAACAACAGAAAACTAGAGAGGTCTAAATCTAGTGGCCAGTTTTTATCTCTTTCGTCCTACTATGCAACATCTTCATATAATAGGAATACTACATATAGACCGTGTTTCCCCGAAAGTAAGACATCCTCTGAAAATAAGACCTACTTCACGGAAACATAATACATCCCCTGAAAATAAGACCTAGCGCATCTTTGGGAGCAAAAATTAATATAAGACACTGCCTTATTTTTAGGGAAGCAGGGTATGTATAAAATATTATATATAGCAGGGTTTCCCTTAAAAAATGTATACACACCTCACAGCTGATAGCTCATTTTTTTAAATGAAGTATATTTTAATAAACACTGCCTTTATCATTATTCAAAGCATATGTATACTTCTTTTGGACACCCTATATTGATAAAGCTATTTTGATGCCTTTCTGGTCCTTCAAATATTTCTAGTTAAAGATAAACGAGCCAACCAATAAAAAGCTCCCAAGCATATGTTTAAAAAGAATTTTCTTCTTTTCAATTGTCCGGGTATTTATATAAAAAGATTCATATAAAAATCATTCTTCAACATAAAAATCAGCCAATCATTACCAAACAATTTCCCAGTACTGCCACTATAGATAATTGTTTAACTATTAAAGTGTATGTTATGATTTATAACAGCCATAATGGCACCCGTCTCTGCATGATGGCTTGCTGCTGCCACGGAAGACATACCTCATCTGTTGGAGCACTCGATGCCATATGACAATTTGGAATGATGCACATTCCTTCCTACCTGCTGATAGTAGCCTATCAGTGAAAGTAACAGCTTAATTACACCACACATCTCCCTCTGGATTTTATAATTTCTATTGCTTCTCACCCATCCCTTTTAGAAGCAAAGGGGTACCATTGCCACAATCCTCAGAAATAACACTTCAATTAAGTTAAAAAAAGTCTAAGGCGAAGCTGATCTTTTATTAAATGTAGATACACTTTACACCACATAATCCCTCAGTCCCCTGTCTCCGGACAGTTTCACTAGAGCTGGTTGTCACTCTGCCAGGGTTTAATTATTCCTACCGACGAGGCCTCTGGTGTCTCCCACTCCGAATACTTGGCTTTTTTATAAAATGTACCTTGAACTTTGGATCTCTAAATCAACACAGTGCCCACAAATTTGCAGTAGAAGTCCCATAGGTCTTGTTTCTAAAGCATTGCTTGACAGGCTGCTTGTGGCAAGTAAACTAAACTTCCCCAGTCTATACAGCAAAACAACAGTGCTTATACAGTTGCTAAGGGGCAGACTCTTTCTATTAGTGTAGTTTATTTGGCAACTGGTCAAGTGCTTGAATCCTTAAGTTGCAGTGTGGTCCATATGGTAGCTGGTTTTCTGTTTCCTTGGACTGGACAGCAGGATTTATCTGCCTTTCATGGCATTGCTGGTTCTTTCTTCACCCCCCGGGGCTGTGTCTAATTACCTGGGACACTGCTACCAGAATGCCTGCCCCTACATTAGGAGACAGACAGTTTGAGTTCTTTACCTCCTCTTTCATGGGTCTCATGAAACATTCTTATTTAAATAGTAGTGCCTAAAACTACTACTATGAATAGATTACCATATCTTTCTTCTTTCTGTTCTTTGCTTTTCCTGTCTTTCATGATCCTCAGCTTTTGTGCAAAAAAAAAAAAAAAAAAAAAAATGGGCTGATAGAAATTTTCAAATACCCAATGTGCCTCATTCATTCTGTAAGATTTCACATTTGTTACAGTCTTCAAGATTTTGACCCTTTCTACTGGATGTTCTTTGGGTTTCTATCATTTTTTAGAAGGAGGTATGGAGTGGTATAATGGCTAAAAGTGGGTAGCCACTTCTTGAACCAGGGCCATCCTTAAATAACGGAGGCTGCACTAGTAATTTAAATGATCAGGTTACTAATAAGATTTCTTGACAAACAGTGGAGTGAATACAAAGGAAACTGGAAAGTCTTATAGAATATATCATCTAGGTTAGGATACAAAATAGAAAATTATCTCCACTTAGTAACAGATCACTAGAGGCCTGGTGCACAAAGATTCTTGTAAGAATGGGCCTTCCTTCCACTGGCTGCCGGCATCAACTTCACTCCAGCCCAGAGCCAACTTTCCACATTTGCTGGGGCCAAAATCTGCCTTTCCGCCTCCCCATGCTGCCCAGACGCCTGAGAAGCTAGGGCAATGTACGATGCCTGTATGTGCAAATTAACCCACCATTTTATGTGGGGTTAATTTTCATACTCACTCCTGATTGGCTGATGGGCATTGCAAAGGTACAGTCAATTTGCATCTTTCTCTTTTATTAGTGTAGATAGACTTCTAGACAATTAACATTAAAGGTATTGCTGTCATGTGCTTGGACCACAAACATTCACTTTTATATACATAGAATCACTGTTTTGGACTTGTGTAAACATGACAAAGGTGTTCATCATCCTGACATTTACTAGACTCCATGCAAACTACCATCTTTCTAGTCTATGCATCATTAGCATGTTATAATTTCCAAAACCATAATTTATGCAATATTGAGACTAAAGGCTCTTTGATGACAATGGGAACCTTTCAAATTTACAAAACCATGGAGTGGACTGGAAGCCAGAGACTTGCCTGCTCCCAGTTCTCTTTTGATAGCTAAGTGGCCTTAGCAGGATTCTTCATGTTTCTTAGACTCAGTTTCTTTATCTTTAAAACTAGAGGCCTTGTACATGAAATTCATGCATGGGGGAGAGGAGTCCCCTCAGTTCAGCCTTGAATCTCTCTAATTCAGGGGATGACCTGAGGAGGACTGATGGTTTAGGCCCAATCCCGGGATCAGGTCAAAACCGCAGATAGGCATCCCTCTCACAATCTGGGACCATTGGCTCCTAACTGCTCACCTGCCTACCTGCCTGCCTGATCATCCCTAACTGCCTCTTCTCCTAACCTGATCACCCCAAACCACCTCTCCCTGCCAGCCTGATTTCCCCTAACTGCCCACCCTGCCAGCCTGGTCAACCCCAACTGCTCCCTTCTGCCAGTTTGGTATCCCCTAATTCCCCCACCACACCAGCCTGGTTACCCCTCACTGTCTCCCTCTGCCAGCCTGGTCACCCTTCACTGTCCCCCCTGCCAGTCTGGTTGTCCCCAACTGCCCCCCTTCTGGCCTGGTCTCCCCTCCCTCTTCTCCACCCCCCCCCCCCCGCCAGTCTAGTTGCCTCATGCAGCCTGCTGGTCAGTTGTTTGGTCATCTCTTGCTAACCCCCCTGCCAACCTGGTTGCCCCATGCAAGCTGCTGGTCAGTCATTTAGTTTTCCCTCGCTAACACTCCCGCTGACCTTGTCACCACATGCAGCCTGCAGTTCGGTTGTTACTATGAGGGCGTCATGACCAATTGCATATTACACTTTTATTAGTATAGATAAGGAAGCCAGATTGGTCCATGTTTGAGGTCCCGTCCAGTGCCTAAGTTCATCTGTGACAGTGGTTAGCACCATATGATCAATTCCATCTACCTTGTATTAAGCCTCAAAACCCTCAAATTTGACACCTGAGTTAATGCATCCAGTCTAATCATCCTAATTTTCCAGAGGAGAACCAAAGTGCAGAGAAACTAAGTGTATTGTTACAGCTTTACACAAAGAGGTAATATTGGGGTTGACCATGTGTCTTGTGTTCCCAGTTCAATTCTTCACTAGTAGCTCATTCAGTGAACAGAGACCACAAGGCATGTGTGATCCATTGTGCTGTCTCTCCATGTGAGCTTCAATTTCAAAAGAGGTCAACTTATCCTCAAAATCTAGGCTTACAATAAACCAGGAAGGTATTTTATAACTCCATATTTATTGACAATAACTGAAGGGCTGTAGATTTCGGCTTGTTTTAATTTTCAATCTTAGATGTAACTAACCTGCAACAACATTAGTACCACCTGCAAAATACTTCTACAATGCAACCTACTTCATTCCACTTATTTGCATACCACTACTTTCTGGGTCAGAACAAATAAAGTAAACATGCCATCAACAACTGCTCTGAGACAGTTCTGCTTCCCCATAACTCAGCACATTGCAATTACTACATTTACACCTTGGATGAATGAGAAGATAGGAATATTCTCACTGTGGCTAAACTACCACTCTCTTGCTTTCACACTCAGATTTTTGGGATCTTTGCCCAGTATGGGTTGACATATAGCATCATATATTTATATAGCTACTGTTTCTTGTATGAATCAGTTAGATGAAAAACCAGCAAGGGCAGCTGGCTCCCTCTTTGGAAATCTGCCTTGTAAGTTCCAAAGAAATAAGGTGGTTTGTGGAGGTTTGTGGAATGCTCAGGAACCGATGCCGCATCTGTGAAAATCCCATAGCAGGAGAAAGGAATTGTTTGGCAGCTCAGAGCTGGTTATAACCCAGAAGTGGAGGGGAGATGGAGAGGAGGGTTCTAAATGACAGTATCTTATTATCACCCACATGTTCCGTGAAAGGTAGGACCTGGAAAAAGCCTGCTTCACTGCATGTCTTATCCTTGACTGGTGCTTGCAGTCTGGGCCTGGACTGTGAGGCACACAGAACTTGGCAACACAACTGCATATGTCTATACCTTAGATCTAAGCAATTGCTCATCCCATCACTACCACCAAACAGAAGGCTACCTAGAGCAAAAGTCTGGGAAGAAACCTTGGGGAATGAGGTATCAGAGGAGTAGAGAGTCATGGGGTTGTTAAATCCAGAATACAATAGTATAGACTCTTCAATCTGGTCTGTTGCCAGCCTATTTGGATTCAAACCTGTAGCCTGAAAGCAAATGTTTTATAAACTTTGAATATGCCTTGAATTAAGAGAGGTCAAGGTTTGAGGAGAGAAATACCTCAATATCAAACTTAAAATCATCATAAAGTCACATGTCTGAAATTTTAAAGGCCCTTCACAAAACAATAAGAACTAAAATCTTACTTCCTAGGGGTAGACTCTAAAGATATAAATTATAGATTTTTAAAATCTGACATTTGAGATAATTACAAAATTTTAAATGACAGTGTAATATTGTTATGACTGTGTATTTGTTCTCTTGCATTCTCAAGAGAAGAAGCACTAAATAATTATCAACTAATAGGGGCCTGCTGCATGTATTCATGCTTCAGTTGGGTCCCTTGGCCTGGCCTGTGGGGTCAGGCCAAAACCTGTTCTCCAACATCCCCCAAGCGGTCCTGGATTGAGAGAGGGCGCAGGCCAGGCTGAGGGATCCCATCAATGCATGATCTGGGCTGAGGAGGGACACAGGAGGTTAGCCAGCCAGAGAGGGACGGCAGGAGGGCTCTGAGGCATGTCTGGCCCATCTTGCTCAGTTCTGATTAGCAAGCTTACCTACTGGTCAGAGCATCTGCCTCCTATTGCTCAGTGCACATCATAGTGACTGGTTGACTGTCTGCCCCTGGTGGTCAGTGCATGTCATAACGAGTGGTTGAGCATCCTTAGCATATCATTAGCATATTATGCTTTGATTGGTTGAATGGATGACCCATTAACCGAACACTTAGCATATTGGGCTTTTATTATATTGGCTCTACTATTTTTATAAAATTCATTGTTTTTGTCTATTGAATTTTTTTCCAAAACATTTGGTAACTGGAATTAAGAAAATGAAAGGTTTTTGATTTAAAGCAAGTTAGACAATAGGGTGTGCCTTTTTTTGTTTTTTGTTTTGTTTTTCCCTTGAATTCATTAAAGAATTTATTTTGCAATTTGTAGAAGTATCCCTTCAGTGAACAAACAGGCAAACAATGTTAAACAGTCCTATTTATTTATTTATTTATTTATTTTTAGTTCTATGAAGGTCATACTAATCTAAAGAGCTCATAAGCATCATCCAAATAATGAATGTAAGGATTCTATCTGTACCTTGGCCCCAATTAAGCCCTCAACCCTCAAGAAATTGTATTTGCCTTTTTTTTGAATATGCTGGGAATGGTTTCCCAAAAGTTATGGGATCACTGATGGTTTATTTCCAATTAAATCTAGTCTAGCTCCTTTTCTCAGAACCTTACATTACTTGGCCCCTTAGCAATATGTAATAATTACTGACAACAACAACAACAACAAAAACATATAATTAAAGATCTGCTATGTGCTGGGCAAGGTGCTAGTCACAAAAGGATGCAATGTTTCCCAAACTTTAGCCCTTCCAACTCCACCATCACATTCTGGCCATCCTTAAGACCACCTTTACCAATTACCAAAGAGAGGCAATGTGAACACAAGTCAATATTGTAAAATACTGCACATAGTGTTAGAAAAGTATCAGTGGAGAGAACATAAAGGAGAGATGTGGTCAATATTTTTCAGGGGGCCAGAGAGGTGACAAAGTTGGGGGTTTGCCAGGAGAACTTCATAAGGAAGTGATTCTTTAAAGTGGATATGTTTTTAAAATAATGAGCTAATAGATATAGAGAAGATATTGGTGGCTGCTGGAGGCAGGGTTGGGGGTGGATGAAATGACTGAAGGTTGTTAAAAAAGTACAAAACTTCCAGATAAATAAAGAAGGCATGGGATGTAATGCACAATATAGTGACTATAGTTAACAATACTGTGCTGTATATTGGAAAGTTGCTAAGAGAGTAAGTCTCTAAAAGTTCTCATTACAAGGAAAACGATGTAGTAGCTATGTGTGGTGATGAATGTTAATTAAACTTATTGTGATGAGCACTTTGCCATTTATACAAATAGTGAATCAGTAGGTTATACACCTGAAACTAATATAATGTTTTATGTAAATTATATCGTAATTAAAAGAGAAAAGATGAGTACATAAAACTAGTTATATGAGGATGTAAAATCCAGTGTGAGAGCATCAAACAGAGTAAGTATAACAGGAAGCAAAGGCGGGAAGGTGTGAAGTCTGACATTCTCTCTGAAGGCCTACAAACTGGCCAACACCTTCTTGAAGACATTTTCTGAACATTTTTTTTCAGTCAGAGCCCAGCACAGTGATGTAAAGGCCCTTTTGGTCTTCTTCTTCCCACAACCTTTTATACATGCATTGGCCTCCTGAGGAAATACTCTGACAGTTGCTTCTGTCATTCATTCTTTACTATTAAGTCATAAAACAAAATATCTGTACAAATAACTCACCTGGTCTTTAGTCCAGTATTTCTAATAAGTTACAGGATGTATGCAACTGCATATTCCACTTTTATCTCAGTCTTAATATTTGCAAAATCAAGTTCATCCCTTTCCCAGCTATAAACAATATCTGTTTCTGCAATGTTTATTTTTCCTGTCTCCCGAGATTAAAATCTTGATGAGGTCACTGGACTCCCTTTGCACTTTGCCCCTCCCACTGAATCAAGGCCTTTCAATACTTAGAAGAGCCTCTCGCCCATACTTGGAACTGAAGATTATGTTGCCAACGTAAACAGATCAACTCAATGGAGGAATACATTTGATCTTCTTTGAAATAATTCTTCTTTCTATTCCCCTTTACTTTTAACATACCTTCCTCTTTTACGTCCATTCTGTAAATATTTATTAGTGCCTACCATATGCTATGACAAATTATAGTTGTTGTAATGAACAACATAACAAAAGTACATACTTTCCTGTAGCTCACATTCAAATAGAGAAAGGCATGTATTAATGAATCAAATACAACGTATTCAAATGCCTTATCTGAAAACTTAAATCAAAAAGGCTCTAAAAACTGAAAGTTTTTACTTAATGCATAGGTTAACCAAACATAAACTGAACTGACATAAGACTATAATCTGCACTTATTTCACTTTTGGGGAGGTACCTGAATCAGCTTGATTGCTGCATGGTATATATTAAAGGCATTTGTATTACTCTCAGTCTGCTCTGCTAGAGCTTCCATCACAGAATACCACAGACTGGATGGTTTACACCATAGAAAATAATTTTTTTTCACAATTCTGGAGGCTTGAACTCCAAGATCAAAGTGCTAGAAGAGCTGGCTTCTGGTGAGTTCTTTCTTCTTGCCTTTCAGAGAGTCACTTTCTCAGTATCTCTGTACATGGTCTTTTGCTGCATGTCCACTCATGGTATCACTTCTGAATCTTATAAAGACACCAGTGTTATCAGATTAAGGGCCTACCATTATCATAACTTAATTTACCTTCCATTACCTCCCGAAAGTTCTTTATTCAAATACAGTCCCATTGGGGTTAGAGTTTCAAGATATGAATTGGAGGGAGGAGGGAAGGGCATGACACAAATCAGTCTATAACAATTATCTTTCCAAAATCTGGAAAAGACTCTGAATTCTAAGCATATCTGACTCTAAGAGTTTTGGCTGTGATACTATAAAAACCTGGTAGTATGTCAAATAGTAATAGATGTGTGCAGCAGAGTTTAAGCCCAGAGTGCTGGCGGCAGTACAGTTTGAAGTACACCAGTCAGGGAAACCCCCACTCAAAAGGGGCATTTGAGCCAAGCTCTGAAGGAGTTAAGAGAGTGGGTCAGATCTTTGAGAACAGCATTCTAGGCAGGGGGACACCAAGTTCAAAGACCCTTAGATAAGGATAGAGCAGTGTGTCTGAGGAATAGAAAGCTTACCAATGTGACTGAATTGGTGAGCTAAGAGAGAAGTAGTGGATGAGATTATGAAGATAGAATTCACTTATCGCTTCACTGACCATTGCAATGCAATTTGGTTTTTAATGAAGTGAAGTGAGAAAGCAGTAGAGAGTTTTGAATAGAGGAATGACACGACTGAATTATTGTTTAAACAAGATAACAATGTGTGGCAGATTTCCAAAAGATAGCTGCCATCAACCAATGCCTTCCTTCCATGAACAAGCATGGCAACATTACCTATCAAGAGATGAAGTTGTGTGTGTGTGTGTGTGTGTGTGTGTATGAGAGAGAGAGAGAGAAAGAGAGAGAGAGAGAGAGAGAGAGAGAGAGGGGGGGGGGGGGGGAGAGAGAGAGAGAATGTCCTCATCCCTTGAATCTGGGAGGACCTTCTGACTTGCTATTCCAATGGAATGAGACAAATGTGACAGCCTGGGAATTCCATACCCAGGCCTCTTAAGAGCATCTGAAGCTCCCACTTCCTATTTTATAGAAGCTGGATATTATGTACGGAGTCTGACAACTGTGAGAACGTCATGCTGTGAGAAAGCCCAAATTAGCCTGGTGGAAAAGCCAAGTGAGAAGAAGGAACCAGCAACAGCCATAGCTAAGGCCCATATATATGACCCCATGTCTTAAGCCATCTCCAACAGTCCTTGAGCTTTGGAGTCATACCAGCTGAGAGCATAGACATTGTAGAGACAAGTCACTTCCCTTTTTATTCTGTCCAAATTTCTAAGTTGAAAATCTTGAACAAATTTGGGGGTAGTTTATTACATAGCAATTAAGAACTGGCACAAAAATTAATAAGAGACCAGGTGGTGGAGAAACATCTGAAGGGAAACTAGGGTACTGTCAGCTAGAAGGGCAATGATGAAATTATTATCAGAGAGAGGGCTACTCATATATATATATATATATGCAAATTGTCGCCTCCGGAGTTTGAGTGGGAGACAGGGAGTTTGATCACTTGCTACGACATGTGCTGACCACCAGCGTGTGGCACGGAATGAAGGAAGGCCCAGCCAGCAGTCAGAAGGTGCTGATCGGCCTTGATTGCCAGCCAGGCCTGCGTGAGCCTCTAGTGTTATATAAGAGGAAGATGTTTGGCAATACTGTCACCAGCAATAATACAGAATTAAGGAAATGTATCTCATAAACTGTGGACATGCTTAAGATTTCTAAATGTGGTAACTGACTTCATTTAGCTGCCTATGATTAATTACAGGAAGAGAAAGATGAAGTGAAATGTTCAGCAGAATTTAGAGGAAATCAGGACTTGCTAGGTTGGAAAAGAAAATTTATTGTCATGCTAGCTTGTCGAGGAAGCAAAAAGTTATTAAAAAAAAAAAAAGAAGTCGGAGGTCTATTAGCACCATGTGCTCTCAGGTTAAAGATCAAATCAAGTGTGTGGCTGGAAAAAAATTCTCATTAAGACCTCAGGAAGATATAAAATGTAGTGTCTCGTAGGCTCTGTCAGGGAGACAGAAGTGCCTCTGAAACCCCAAGGGCTCCTTCTTCAGCATTCTGACTTGCAGCCAAAGTCAAGAGAAGCCTGTCTTAAGAGTTTCGTGGCTATGTCTTTTTCTCAAGAAATGAAAAACTTTACAGGAAGCCTTCAAGATTTATAAGAAAATTATACTAAAAAAAAATAAGTACCACCAGCAAAACAAAAGGGAGAACACAAAAGATCGATAGATTCCTAACTCGCTATGAACATGAAGCAACCTTCTCAACTGCTAACAAGAGCTATCTCTCATGGACAAGCACTGACCACTGCCTTTAGCATGGGGGTTCTTAGAACCTCTGACAAGTACATTTTTAGTGGAGCAGTGGGGACCACAACCTGGCTGGTTCAAGAGAGACTAAGAAGAGAGAAATTGGCGACAGAGAACTGATTTGACTTTGAAAATTTCCTATAAAATAGAAACAGAAAAACTAGGGCAAGAAACATGAGCGTTGTGTGTGTGTGTGTTTGTGTGTGTGTGTGTGTGTGTGTGTGTGTTTATTTTTTTTAATTTTTAAAATATATATTTTATTGATTTTTTAATAGAAAGGAAGAGAGAGGGATAGAGTTAGAAACATGGATGAGAGAGAATCATCGATCAGCTGCCTCCTGCACATTCCCCACTGGGGATGTGCCCACAACCAAGGTACATGCCCTTGACTGGAATCCAACCTGAGACCTTTCAATCCACAGGCTGACGCTCTATCCACTGAGCTAAACCAGTCTCAGCAATGTGTGTGTGTGTGTTTAAATGGGAAAAAAAATATGTAGCATGGCTATATAGTGATGGAAAAGACCCATCAGAGAGTGAAAAGTAGTGATGGTGGAGAGAAAGGTTGAATTATTAGAGCTATGCCCTTGGGCAGGCGATAGGAAGGAGACTACACACCTGAAAGATTGCCAGGAATGTATGGCTCACTCCCTTACCTCGGATGTGTTTTTTCCCTCAATACATCCTACCCCAGACAAAATGTCCTAAAATACTGCTTTTATTATAATATTGTAACATTGCTACATGACTTATGTTTCCTATATGTTTTCCATTCCTCTGCTTAGCTGGCAAGCTGTTGGGTGACCTGACTTACTCTCACTGAAGTCAATAAAAGTCAACTGTGTGACCTGCCCGTGGCTGGGCCTACAGGCCTCACTGTTCTATCTTTATTTAAAACATAACTGCAGAGAAAAGCACATAATAAGGTGAATTTACAGAGACAAAAGCTATTATAGGGGAATGCAGACAGCACCAAATACATTCTTATAAGGGAGAAAATCATTCAGCCTGGGCAGTAGAAGGGGCAGCAAAAGCTACAGAGGATGGGCACTTTGAATAGGACACAGGAGAGCTGGTACATCGCAAGTGTGCACAGAGCCCAGAGAAGGTGTGACCAGAGCAGAGGATGGAAGAGATTAGATTGCAAAAGCCATCCAAGACCTCAAGCCCCCAAGCCCTGCTGGAACTTATTCCTACCCCACCCCTCTACACAGGTGGGGGGTGGGCAATAAGTATGAACTAGATTAGAGACCTTCAAAGTGAAGTGCAGGCATTCCTGGGAAGCTGGCAGCTTTTTAAGGTCTATATGGGCACAGAGAGCTCTAAAGAAACCTATTTCCAGATTCACTATTTTTATGAGTGGTATGCCTGAAGTGTGCCTGAGGCAAGCAGATTTCTAGCAAGTTCTCCTTTCCCTCTTCCCTTTTCATAATCAACCTCCTCCCATTTTACAAAAGAAAGGCATCTCTCTCCCCATCCAGAATCTCACCCTGCCTCTTGCCAAATGAAGGGGCAATCTGAAAAAGGGATGTTAGGGAAGCCCTCTCCAACGAAAGCCTTGACAGCAACACCACCCATATTTACATCCGTACACATATACACTTCCAATATACTTTAGTTTTATACCTATTAATTTCTTATCAAAAGTTAATGAGTTATATTGGTTAATCACTGACTAATAATATTTAAAGTAACATAAATAAGAGTTTTCAACAATAAAATTATTTCTTTTAAAATATATGTATTTTTTATTGATTTTTTACAGAGAGGAAACAAGAGAGAAAGAGAGAGCACTAGAAACATCAATGAGAGAGAAATATCAACCAGCTGCCTCCTGCACACCCCCTACTGGGGATGTGCCCGCAACTAAGGTATATGCCCTTGACCGGAATCAAACCTGGGACTTTTCAGTCTGCAGGCTGACAATTTATCCACTGAGCCAAACCGGTTTGGCTAAAATTATTTCCTAAATGATTACATTTCAATACTTAATTTTGTTGCTGCAGAGAATGAAGGAAGTCAAAGAAATTGGAAAGCTATATTGTAAGATTTCTAACTGTAACATGTTCAGTTAAAGAATAATTATTTGAAATTTTCAGAAGTCTGTGCTAACAGTGTGCAAGGGGAGACATGACTGACACAAGAGATCCTGGAATGTGTCACTGGTCTCTCTCCATGTCCCTGTGATAAGTAGAACTTCCCTCCCTCACCCCCACTTACACGCTTCATATATTCTTCTTCTAGGATATATTTTCAGTTTCAATTCCTCTATCTGAGTAAACACTTTCTGTCATTCTCCTGATCTCCCTGCATCCTTGCTGGGAAACAAGTCAGTTTCACTAAAAAAGAGATGTTGGCAGGAAGCCAGGAAGGCTGGTCAACTACCTTAATTGCTTTAACCTTTAGATGAGATATTGTTAGCTGAAACGGCCAACACGTAAACGGTCCCGTGTAAATTTATGTTATTTTTTGCCTAAGGGCTACATGTAAATTTCTGTTTATGTTGCCTAAGATGGTTTCCCCCAAGCCTCAAAAGGGGATGGCAGGGCCAGAGCAGGAGTAGTTCTCCCACTAGAGTTGGACTACCGCCTGGCCCCCAAATCGCCAACTTGAATTTCTTCAAGTCTCAAGTCTCTTCATTTGTGTGTGGCCCTTCTCCAGAACCTGAACCCTGAATTGGAGCTCTTTGTAGGCGGGCTGTGAAAGAGATCCTTATATACATCCTGTCAGCACTGTTGGAAGAAACAGTTGTGTATTATTTAAACATGATCAGCTAAAGGGACTCAGTTCTTGATCCATTTTTATGTGGTCTATATACAGCCCTCTGCTCTTCTGAAAATGACTGGCAAGACACCAATAGACTCAAAGTGGGATAAAAACACTGGAAAATATATGCATACAAATACCCACCTCCTGATATAAAATATATACAAGTGAAATCAAAGGACCTCTTATTTTCTATTTCTGATTCCTTCACTAAACAACTTTTTTTTTAAAGGAAACCATTCCTTGACATAAAGCAAAGTAATAAATACAATAGTTATGACACATTCCAGTACTAGCTACAACCCCAGATGTTCTCTCAACTCTATGGGTTTTTCCCATCCAACCCATCCAATAGGGTAGCAGCAAGCACTTAGGCAATGTTCAGTCTCCATAGTCTCATGCGGTAATTTGCCATTACTAGGTAAATTAATCCAAGAGCTGATACTGAGCTGAAGAAAAAAAGCTGGCTTTTTGCCAACCCTCATACCTTAAAATCCTTCTGAAAGCAGACTTCTCAAACAGCTTACTCTACCGCCTCAGTAGTGATAGAATGGGAAAGTCTTCTGCCCTGATCTCCCCATGAATCCCAGGTTTCTATTGGGATGGATGAATAGATAGGTAGATCAATATATAGATCAATCCACATTTGCCCACTACTAAAAAAAAAAAAAGATACAAATTAAACAAATGTTTTCATTCAGGAACCATAAATGAAATGTCTCCAAATAACCAAACACATATAGACACTCCTGTGATTATTATTTGGTCATAAAGGCAATCCTTAAATATATAATTAACAATGTCAATCATGTAAGAACCATGTAAGCATTGCTTTAAACTCAACATTCTATCATCATAACACTGCATCAAAATGAAACAGGGGTTGACTGTCACTGTTAAATTGTGGGAAGTATTTCTATGGAAATAATGTCATCCTTAATAAATACCAGTGACCAAATCTGTCTGGGTTCAAATCCCAGCTCTACCACAGTTTAGCTGTAACTTTGGGGAAGTTACTAAATTGCACTATGCTTCCATTTCCTGAGCTATGAAATACAATCCTTATCACCACATAAGTTTACTATGACAATTTAAAAAATACACTCATTCTTGGAACAACATCTGATGCATAATAAGATCTCAAAAAATTAGCTAGGGTTAGTATTATTTCCCATAATTCAAGTTATGGGCCCAAAGACAGTATTCTGTATTTGGGCCCTAGTTCCATTCACCCCTAGTTCCATTACCTAACCTTCAAAAGAATAGATATAGAATGAGCAAAACGTAACAGTAAGGATAGAGGGGGGAAAAAAAGACAGTCTTCTAAATTTTAAAATGTTTTTAAAAGTGTTTTGGGTCCAAGACCCATTTAAAAAGCTGATTAGAATTGTGGGCATTGTCCTTGGAAAAATACACTTATACACAAATTTCAGGACTTCCTTCCCAGTCTTCCTGAGATTCACTCAGAGCAGGCAAACCACCTGAGGACCTCCTAGGGTTTAAAATCCTCCAGTTATCAAACTATTCCAATAAACTTCAAACTGCTATTTCCCCCACCTTTCAAAGAAGTTTACAAACATGCCATTCGCTGACAAACATATTTTGTGGCACAGCTGTTCACATTTACATCTGAATCTCATGGATTAGGACAAAAAGCATCCCATTGGTTTTCTTAAGCCCATCAGTAATCCCTAGGAAAATTCCAAATTCCAGAATTATAGCTTCCAATCAGGTTCTGGAGTTTCCACCCCTCATCAGCAGAGCAGTGAATTCAAATGTTTGAAGAAACTGTTTGGGGTCTGAGGCCCATTTAAAAGGCTGAGTAGAACCTTGTGAACACTGCCTATTACAAGTTTCTGGACCAGTGGCCAACCCGACCCCTTTCTGTCACTTTGTCCCAGAGCACAGAGGGCTGCAGGGAACACCATTCTGAGTATGACTAAAACTTTGAGAACACGAAACAGAGGGAGAAATATAAGAATATGACATTACAACACTACCACGAAAACTTCAGAACTTTCTGACACTTCTTAAGAAGGAAAGTTTTCATCACGTTTAAAATCTAAAGTGGCTATTTGGCTCTTGCTTTGTCTTTAGTCCTTTCTTTCATATATATATATATATATATATATATATATATATATATATATATATATATATATATATGTGTGTGTTTGTTTTTTACATTCTTTCTTTAGTGCCTCCTCCTCCTGTCAACCACACCCACTGACCCGGCTTTTTCACGAAAAGGCAAGATTTCAAAATTTCATCTATATTGCCCAATCCATCCAGCAGGGCGCTGTGACGTCCAGGCTGAGTGACATCTGCGGGCACATGGACAAGATAAAGTTGCCCATCAGCTACAAGTTGACACCATCACCAGTGTCATAATATGAGGAAGAAACTGTATTATAGAATTGTACCCCTAAAGCCTATATAATGTTATTAATCAGTCACCCCCAATACATTCAATAAAAAGGAAAGTAGCTTTAAAAAACACACACACACTCACACACACAAAACACTGTGGTAAATAATAGCCAGCGGCAACCACTTCACCCCTAGTTTCAAAACGTCTGACTCACCATTTAAGAATCTGTTATAAGCATCACTGAAGAGTAAACCCATACCGTACTTTATACACATACACAGACGTTAAGAAACCCTTAAGTGCATCGAATTACGTGGTTAAAATAAAACAAATTGTATACATTTGCAAATGCAGTCTCAATAACACTTGAAGAAATTAACTGGAATTTCATTTAAAACCACCTTGAACAAGGATTCGAATGCAATGCAAATCGCCTGCATTTCTTCCAAGTGTCTGACACTGCTTTTCTAAGAGACAGATGTCCTGTCCAGGGTTTGGAACTAAAAACACAGACCCAGGTCTGACAGCCAAAAGCGACCATTCCTACAAATTGCTTTCCCTGGAAGGCAAGGTTCCTGATCAAAGAAAAGGAGGGAAATTTGATTTTGCCAGCAAAGGTAGAGACAGTCCTGTGTGCTCCTGCGCGCGCAGGCTCACACGGGCCTGCAGGAGGTTTGGGAGGAAGCAGGGAAGAAGCGGGAAGATGAAGTGCCTTTCTGGAACTTACTGAGCTCAATGAGGTGAGAAACTCAGGGATTTGTGCAGCCAGATGCAGTCTTCTCCGGGAACCGGCGGCTTGGGGACGGTGGTCAGGCGCGCGTCACTGTTCTCTCCGCCAGCCCACCTGGAGTGTCACCTGCAGCTGGCAACGCGCAGAGAGAGGAGCGCACTAGGGAACGGCCAAGGCGCCAGCAATCTGCGCTCCTCTGGAAGCGGAGGATGGCGAGAAGAGGCCACCAGAGAAATAAAGGGCCAGAAGGTGAGAAACCTCTGCACAGAGTGTAATTGAAAACTGAAGTCACAGTCAAGTACTCCCGATAAGAGGGCGGGGCAGGCGGAGACGGGTGGCTCCAGCTGGAGGTGGGAGGGGTCCAAGGAGGAGACCGTTGGGGGAATTCTATCGCCGGTTCAGCCACCAACACCCCCCTTCCCAAAGCGGAGAAGCTGAGCTCTGTACCTCCATCGAGTGCGGGCTGCAGGGTGAGGGGCGGCCGGTGGCGCAGCCAGAGGGCGCGGCCGCCCGACTGCCTTTCCTTCGGAGCGACTGCGACGGGGAGCGAGCGCACTGGGTGAGCGCTCTGAACTCAAGGAGCTCCGACGCCCCGGCGAAAAGAAAAGTGAAAGAGAAACGGGTGAGGAGCAGAAGCCAAGATAAACACCCAAGGCGATGGGGGAAGGGCGCGATGGCAGTTCCTGGATAACTTCCCAAGGTGCCGCGCTGCTCTTCCCCCGGGTTTGGTGCGCCCGCCGGGCAAGTTTCTGGCGCTACCACGCGCAGGGGCGCACAACCTGGAGGGGTCTTGGCAGGTGGTCGGAGAGCGCTGGTCTCGGCTTCGGGCCGGTATCTCCTTGGGCATCTGGTATCTCCTTGGGCATCTGCTCATACAGCACAAGGCAATGGCCCGGAGCCCACCTGCCGCGTCTGCTGAGCCAGGCATGGCGCAGGAGGCTGCCCCCAAGAATCCTGGACAGCTGGCCGGCCCGGGCGTGGTGCGCGTCCCAGCTGCCCAGAGGAAAGGGCGAAATGTGTGGCTCGCAGTGGGCGGCTTCTCCGGACCAGCCCCTTGGCTCGCTGCACAAGGTAGAAGAAGGAAGGCTCTGAAGTCTTAAAGAGAAAATGTTGGGTGATGACTTTGTCCAAGGCAGTTGGCACCGAGGCTGAACGCGAAGGGAATGAGTCTGTCCATTGATCCAGCTGAGTGTCAACATTACACTTGGCCCCATTTCATCGGGTCCTGTGAAACTTTATTGTTCTAGTCTTTTATTGCCGAGGCTAAGTGATCTGCGTGCCCACTTTTGGAAGCACTTTGGAGAACCTTTTGCCCTTGGAGCCACCGAAGATCCCAAATGGAAAGTACTCCACCAAAGTTTTCAGGGTTATGTCATAGAAAGAAATGACAAGGCGCCTTGGAGCTTTGTAAAATATTTGTCTGACTCGATGTATTATTCTATGTCCTCCTGACGGTTAAAAATACAATAGAAAAATATCAGAAGTGATTTGAATATTACATTGCATAAAATTCTACATAAAAAATCATATCTTTATGAAAAAGTTGATCTCTAAATAATCACCATCAACAAAATAAGTGAAATACCAAAACGTAAAAAGTTTTTTTTTTACAACCATTCAAAATTCCACCATAGTTGGAAATGAAATAATCATTCTTTTCTGTCCAAGGCAATGTAATGTTCAGCTTTCTTGTGATAATGCTGATGATTTCGAATCTGATCGGATTTTTTCATAGCCACATGCTGAAGTTCTGATTTGGATTTGCAGCACGAGCACCGCGCGCTCTGTGAAAGCCTGCACCTGGATTGGAGTCCGTTGCAAAAGATAGGACAGCCACAAAAGGACCACAGTGTGTGCCCATGTGAATTTAGAGTTTAGGGATGGAGAAAGGGATCTGTGTCCCCACCCTCAACTGGGGGGACAGCAGAGCTCCATGAGCTCCTGCAGAGGGAACTCCTGCTGTTCCCCTTGTGGTCAGTGCTGTTGTGTGCTCCACAGCGGGGGCAGAAGTAGATGTCCAGGTAGTAAGGCCCCTCGCTGGCTACCCTCAGTACCAGGTAGCAGAGCCAGATAGGGCTGCTGCCAGAGGAAGTTTTTTTCACATCCCGCATCCTGCTGCCTTTGGGCTTCCTGGGAGAACGAGGCTCTGCTCATAGCGGGGCTCACGGGCTGGTGGGATCCAGAACCTTGTCAGCGGTGCCCAGGGTTGAGGGGATCGGTGGCTGACAGTGCACTTTGAGTACAGCGCCATCTTGAATGTTCTAAGCTGCTGAAAAGTTTGCACAACACTGAAACTGAGGGAAATTTTCTCCCTAGAGCGGAGCTTTAAAGCACCATCTGAGTACATAGATGAATGAAATTGGTCTCAAAATATTGATCAAGCTTACAAAACAGGCGGGATGCTATAGAATAGATTTAGTCAGATTGGGGAGATAAAGTAACATAGATAACAGTAAAGAGAAATGGAATGATTATAGCCATAAAAAATGCTTTGCTCTACCACTTGCCTGCCAACTATATAGGTCAATATTGCTTCCTTAATTACAGAAAGAGAAGTATTTTTTTTAATTTGCTATATACTAGTAAGTGCCTGCAATTCAATAAATTTGGGTTTTCAGCATAAATAGTTTTTGCTGCATTGAGCACAATCAGAAAAGTCTAATATATGCATCGTGCTTTTCAGTTGCCCCAGGCTGTTTGGCTAGATATTGAAAATTACTCACACCAATGAACATGTTCTACTATATAAGTTAAAAGCAAAGACCAAAATTGATGAAATAATTTGAAACTGCCTGAAGATAACTGATACAATTGTAATGTGGAAAACAGCAAAAATTAACTAAACTCACAGAAATGACCATCATACTTTTTTTTAATTTAAAGAATTAAAAAATAAAATTCGAGTTTAATAAATTTTAGTGTCTAGTTTTTTTCATTTCAAAACCAATGCTTAACAATTTGGCAGTAGTCTTTAAAGTAAATTACTAGTAAAATATTTTCTATAGATTCTGAGACTATGTGGAAGAAGTTGAAAGAAAGCTCATTGGTTTGGTGTTCAAAGTCCATAAGTATTACCTTATTTATGATTCTTATAAGAATAAATCACAGGTCGGGAACAAGTTGGTCTTCTGGTCTTTGAAAAACATGACCCATGATATGGTCCCCAGTTTCATTTTGGTTAAAGCATACCTGAAATGCAGCCTTACCTCAAGGTTGCTCCCACCTCTGATTTTGTAGTGGTCCTGACAATAGAGTAATATTCCTTCTCTTAAAGATGACTTAAGTTTTCAAGAGCTTCTTAGACTACCTCTTTTTTGGAGCTGTAGTAGTACCAGTTAATATATCTATAGTCTCTATGATGCGTTCCCAGGTACTTGCTAAGCACAAGTTACTAATTCATTAAACCCTCATGGCAAGGCTGTAAGATATGAGCTATTATTGTGTCCATCTTACAGATGGAGAAACCAAGACCCAGAGAAATTACATGACTTGCCTAAGGTCACATGCAATTGAGTAGCCCAGCAAAAATTTTAACTCAGTTCTGACTTGAGTATGCATCCTTTACCCTCTGCAGCCTCTATATGGACACCAACTCACCATGGCTTCCAACATAAGAAGTTCCTGAGAGTAGTTTTAGCCCCCACCAGGGAGGGAACTCATCAGTTCCCTTGAATTTATGCTTCCTGATCTCAATGTATTTCTGTAATGAAGCTGGTCTGGGTGTTACAGTGCCATTACAAATAGGGTATTTTGATAAAATGACTAACAAAAGGCTAGCAGAGTTAGAAACAGCAGAACTAGCAGCCTTCAGACTCTGGCTGGGTTCTATTAGAGAAGGTTGATTTTGTTTGAACTGAAGTGTAAAGTTGTACCCATGGAAGTGGGTAAAGGACACCTAGTTTCAAGATGGAGAGCAATTAAAAATAGTTATGTAATAACATACTTAATTTTTAATATATTTAAAAATAAATGGAATCTTCAATGTTTTGGTACTTAGTAATGGAGAGAAGGGATTTAAATAAAATTAAGAAATGATGTGCTAATACTATTCTGAACAGTCTTTTAAGGCTGCCCTTATCAATCAAAATATAGTTCAAATTCCCTTATTTAGATATGTAACATGAGAATGTATTTATTTATATCAGTATCTATATAATCTACATAAATACAAAGAAATAATATGAGAGTGAATTATTAAGCTAGTCCTGAGGCCTTATGTCCTAGATTTAAGCAAGAATGTGTTTAATAGTTTTCCAAAAGTGTATTCTGACAATTTTCCAAATTAAACAAAAAGCTTTCAAATTAACCATGTATCAAAGAAAAAAATCACAGAGGTTAAAAAAAAAATACTTTTTAACCTTATGAAATACTTTGAACTGAGTGATAATGCAAATAAGATATATCAAAATTTAAGGGATGTATTAGCATAGATCTCAGAGAGGAATGTATAATTGTCAATACTTATATTACAAAAAAAGGTTAAAATTAATAGAATAAGCTTCTACTCTTAAGAAACTAGGAAAAAGAGAAGAAAATATGCAAAATGATAAAGAAGGAAACAATAGCTAAAAACTAAAATAGAACAGAAAATCAGTGAAAAAAAGTTATTCATTTGAAAAGATCGATAAAATTGACAAATAGATCAGGAAAAAGAGGTAAAATGCAGAAATATCAACACTGAAAAAGGAGACATCACTACACACACTATAGACAAAAAAAAATAAAGAATATAAAAAACAACTTTGTGGCAATAAATAACATCTTAAAGAGACAAGTTCCTTGAAAGTCGCAAGCTGATACACACACACACACACAGAAAGAGAGAGAGAGAGAGAGAGAGAGAGAGAGAGAGAGAGAATATTTAAATTAATCTATATCCATTATAGCAATTTAATTCATAATTAAAACCCTTCCCACAAATAGAACTCTAGACTTGAATGGATTCATTGACAAATTCCATTATAGAATTAAGGAAAAATAATGCCAATCTTATACAAACTCTTTAAGAAAATATAGGAGGAACTTATTTTGTGTGGCCATTAATTGCTCTGGAAAAATCAGCAAAAATATTATATGAAAAGAAATCTACAGCAGAATATTTTTTAACATGGCACAAAATTTCTTAACAAAATATTAAAACTCTAACCTAATGTATAAAAATGATAACATTTGCCAGTAAAAACCAATCAATGTAAAGCTTAGTAGTAACTGAACAAAGAAAGAAAAAGCATTTGACAAAATTCAACATTCAACCATGAGGAAACCTCTCAGCAAACTAGAAATGAAGGAAAACTCTCTATCTAATAAGGGGTAACTACAAAAAAAAAAAGTCTGTAGCTAACATTTTACTTGATAATGAAAGAGGAATGCTTTACCCCTAAAATCAACTAAGATCAAAGATCTCTGCTTTCATCACTCCTATTCAACTGGTACTGGAGAACCTACACAGTGCAATAAGATAGGAAAAGTCATAAAGAATGGAAAGAAATAGGATCACAAGTCAAATTTATAGAAAAGATTCCTTTTTTAACTTTTAGTCGAGAATATGTTTGTATATTTTCAGAAATCAACTCTGAGACTATGTGGATTCCTGCAATAGAGGGGAATTGACAGGAGTACTCCAGCTATGAAGACAGAAGAGAAACAGTTCAGGGAAGGAAGACATTGACGATGCCTTGCCATACTAACAGTCAGCAGCTGTGTGTCGCTGCATGTTGCTCAGGACCAAATCAGAGAGGGTCAGACCTGCACTACCACCATTTGCCCACCATCCAGAACTGAAATATCATTGCTGACATGTACACATAAGGAACTGTTTGACACAGAAATTGGGACTCAAAAGAACTGTTGGCCCAGAAAGAAACTCACTATAGACTGATTCATTTGCCTCTCAGCATAACCATTATTGCTTGTCTCATTTTTGGTTCTTATAAGTATATTTCTAGTATCACATGAGCTCACTCATCTAGGGCAAATGATGAACAACATAGACTGATGAACAAGAACAGCATCAACAGACTGTCAGACCTCAGAGGGAAGGTAGGGGAGGGTGAGGATAAGGGAGAGAGATCAACCAAAGTACTTGTGTATGCATATGAGCCTAACCAGTGGTCACAGACAACAGGGGGGTGGGAGCATGTGTGGGGAGGGGTTTGGGATGGGAATGGGGGGGAGGGGAGAGAACAAATATGTGATACCTTAATCAATAAAGTAATTTTTAAAAAGTGTCTTTATTTCCAGAAAATAGGTTCCTGAGGAACCTACCAGTAAAATTCCTAGTACTATAAGTGAATTTAGCAGGATACAAGTATATGAACATAAATTATATGTTTTATACATTAATCAATAATTAGAAATTAAAAGTTTTAAGAAATTAATTTACAAAAGTATCCAACATAAAATACTTAAGCATAAATTTAATAACATGTATGCTGAAAACTACAAAATACTGCTGGGAAAAACTGAAGGTGACCTAAATCAAAGATTGATAAACTATGGCCTACAGCTTATAGCCTATTTTGTTTTTAAAATTCAGCCGCACCCATTTGTATCATTTGGGCATGGCAGCTTTGGCAGTTGAGAAATTTCAACAGAGACCGTATAATTTAGCAAAGCATAAACAATATTTTCTACATTACACTTTGCAGAAGACCTTTGCCAGCCCTTTATCTAAATGTTTGAAGAAATACCATATTCATGAATAAGAGGATTCAAGGTTAAGATGCCACTTTCCCCCCAACCTATCCATAGATTCAATGTAATCCAGCAGGCTTTCCTGTACAACTTGATTAGATGATTTTGAAACTGACATGCAAATATAGAGGACCTAAAAGAGGCAAAACACTTTTTAAAAAGTGGGAGGATTTATACTACCAGATATTGAGAGTTAAAATACAGCTACAAAAGACCCGAACAGTGTAATACTGGCATAAAAATACACACAAAATCAACGGAACAGGATAAAGAGTTCAGAGAAAAAACAAATTCACAGACACATGCTCATTTGATTTTGGCAGTTGTGGCAGGATAAGTGTGAAATAATTATCTTTCAACAAACAATATAGGAATAACTAGATTTTTAGTTGAAAAATTATTTTCAATTCCTGAACTCATATTATTCATAAAAATGAACACAAAAATAGTTCAGAGACCTAAATGTAGAAACTAAAATATAAACCTTTTAGAAAAGCATAGAAGAAATACTTGGCAATCTTTAAGTAAATGAAAATGTCTTGGACAGAAAACAAAAAAAAAGTGCCATGAAAAGAAAACAAATATATGATTGTAAACTCTTTTTAGAAAGTCCAAAATGACTACCAACATACTAAAAATTCCAGAAAATCCTGCAATGAAAAATCCTGTTTGATATTGTTTGACTTATTTCTCAAATATATTGGTCTAAGAACCAATTAATTTTATATAGAACTTGTATTCCAGAAAACATATTTGCAAAGTGTTATTAAAAACACATTACTTGCTTCTGGAATAAATTATCAATGCTAATTGAGGGAAAAGAGCCACAATCATCAAATAATTTTGTGGTCATGGTATATGCTCTGTGTTTGATTCACCTACATCCTATATAATAAAGGCTAATATGCAAAGTGTTCGATAGTTCCACCAGTCACTGTGATATGCACTGACCACCAGGGGGCAGTCGCTCTGACCAGTTAGCTTGCTGCTGGGGTCCGGCCAATCGGGACTGGGCAAGACAGGCCAGATTCACCCTGGAACCTTGCTAAGATCCCTCCCAGGCCCTGATCTTACACTGGTGGGGTCCTTCTGCCAGGCCTGTGCCCTCTTGTAATCTGGGAACCCTTGGGGGATGCCAGAGAGCTGGTTTAAGCCTGATCCCTGCAGGCCAGGACAAGGGACTCCACCAGTGCACGAATCTGTGCACAGGGCCTCTAGTATTTTATAATAGCTGTATGACTTTACTATTTACCCACTAATAGTCATTTACAGCTTGATTTATTAAAATGAAGAAAAACTCATGTAAACATTCTCTGGAGAATGTCAAATTTGAACTCTAGTTAAAGGAATCTAGAAGACATTGCCAGGAAGAGGCATTAGTCTTACAAAGAAACTCAGCCTCTATTTCTACTTCATTTTGATAGAAACTGGGGCATAGAGAAACTATGTACTTTTTATCTAATGAAATATCTAAGTAATAGCAGACCTAAGGATTGATGTCTTAAGAAGTGACAAGGATATTATTAAAATTGCTCAGCTGTAGATCTTAAATTAAAAGGGACAATAATGATTACATTTCAAAATATTCCCTTCAAGGACTCAGCCAAAACCAGCATTGATCCCAGGCAAGAAAGAGTTGTCAATAAACACTGTGGTAATTAAACAAACCACAGAAATAACTACCCCCTTGCAGTTGAAACTACAAGGCAAATTTTAGGTAGCTGTAATCATCATGCCTATTTATATTCTTGCCCAATACGGCACATAGAAAATGGTACTATGTTCCAAGAAAGCATTTCAAAATTTACTATTGATTGCATAAAGTCAGAAATTCACAAAAACATTGACTAGCCATCTCCCTGGGAAAAAAATTTACTTTCAAACAGGAGAGTTGGCAATATTGTTCTATTTGAAACATAAGTAAGAAATGAATTTATAGTGCAGGCAAAGGAAAATCTTACTTTTGCAAAGTTTACTTTTTTGTTCACACATAGTGAAAATAGAAGTGTTGGAAATCGTTATGCATAGCATTTGAAGGTACTTTCATCCATACATGAAGAGCTAGTTACTGATATGTGAATTGTGTTGGAAGCCTTGCTCCTTCTTTTGCTTGTCTAGCCTCTAAAAATACAGATCTTCCATTTAAAACCTACCTTAGCTTGCATTTACAAAATGTGTAGTTTGGGAAATCTAAGATTTGTGGATTCAAAATAGGCTTCGACAGGCCTAAAGGACGTTATCAAATCATCCTTTCCCTAGCACTTACTGATTGCTAACCCTGCATTCAGAATTTACTACATGCCACATATTCTATGAAGTAGGACAGTATAAGGTATAATCTCTCATATCCAAAGGGAAAATATGTGACATAATTGCCATATTAAGTTTACAATGTGTTGTGGTTGATTTTTGTAGGCTAATATGACTACAAAGAGTGATTTGCAGCTATACAAAATACATATATATATATATATATATATATATATATATATATATATATATTTGCTAGTACTTTCTATCATAATTACTTTGAGGTAATATCACAATATCATCTGAATTAGCTAGCTTTATTTTATATATTTTTGTTGACTTTAGAGAAGAAGAGAGAGGTAGAAACATCATTGATTGATCTGCAAGCCGGGAATGTTCCCGTGACTGGAATCTAACCCTGGACCCTTCAGTCTGTAGGCCGACAGAAGCTCTATTCACTGAGCCAAACTGGCCAGGACTGAATTAGCTAGTTTTTCTGCTAGGATAGTTTAATGGGAATTTTCATGCCAGATATATACTTATTCTTGTGTACTCAAAAAATTGAGAGAAAGGAGTCCTGGAATTAAAGGCCCAAAAAACTCTGACCTACTTATGCAAGTACTTTTAACCATACAAATTTAACTCACAGATGAGGATCCACTGAGAAAAGATTTTTTTGTGTGATATCTGCATGGCACAATTGGAAATACTCTAAGATGTGTCTAGTTTTAAATCTATTTGGCTTCTTTTGGAAACTAGAGATCTAAGATAAACTTGTCCAGGATCATGCAGAAATTAAGCGTTGAGTCTAATATTTGAACCCATCTCAATTAGCAAAGCCACATCTTCCCTAATATTTTGCAAGCTCACTGAATGATTATATGATTAACAATGATTATATTACTCTCTGCCTAAACATGGCAGTTATATATACCCTTGTGGATTAATATGCATCATCGTTAATCCTAAAACTAAATTCAACAAGGTCGGAGTTATTGTTTTTAATTTATATACAGCAAAAATAGGGTTCAATAAATAATATGCCAAAGGACATTTAGCTAAATAAATAACATAAAGTAACATTTTCATACTTCCACCTGTGTTTCAGTAAAACACACACAAATTTACATATACTTCCTTGGAGACTAAATCAATAAACAGCAATAGAAAAAAAAACAGCCAATTATAATGATCTTGTGATAGTACTTCAATGTAATGGTGAAATGAGCATTTTTCTGGGAACCTATAAATCATTCAACTTAATAACCAAGTCATCAGATTTTTTGTGTACTAAATAATTTTTCATAAGTAGGGAAAAAAGCATGTCTGCGCCTAAAATCTTAACACACACACAAAAAAAAGGTCTCAGAATAAGCAGTAAAACAGCTTTTTTAAAAAAATTAGAGAAACAGAAGATAATGCTATTTTGACTCCCATAGGAAAAGATCAAACACCAACTTTACATGCTGGGTGGCAGTCACCGATGGATCTTAGGTTAACTGCCTACAAAATCAGACACTAGCTCCTTAGGGTTAGCTTTTCATTAGCTGAACCATGAGTTTTCATCTCTCTTTATAAATGTATATAATTATATTTACCCTGAAGAACACATCATTTGGCTACCTCCTACTTTTCTGTCTCTTTAAATGTGCCTCTCTGGCTCTTTTTTTCTTTTTCTGGTTAATATTTATTTGACACAGTAAGCCAAATCCTCTTTCAAAGGCCATGTCAAGAGATTTCCCCTTCAAGGAGACTTTCCATGTTGACTTCGTGTTCTTCTTCCTATAGAGTAATTCCTATGATCTTGTTCGTACTGGCATGTATTTGTTCTCAAACTGATTTTGGATGAGTATCTGTTTCCTCACTGAGATGTGGCACAAGCTTAGCAATGATTAGCCTCTCAGAAACCAGATAAATGAATGTATTTGAGCTGCCACAGGATGCTTTTTTGTTTAATAATTCCTTGTTTGTGGTGTCACTTTTGGGATTAGAGCTGAGTTCCTGGCACATGGTTGGCAGTAAGTGCATACTAGGAACATGGGGCTTTGGAAAGTAAGAGGAAGATGACTCAAATATTGATTCACCATTTAATGTCTGGGTGATCCTGAAGTTTCTACACATAAAATGTTGGCAAGCATAACATAATTTCAAAGTAACGTGAGAATTAATTTAAGATAATTTTCATGAGGCCCTGGCCAGATAGCTCAGTTGGCTAGAGCATTGTTCCAATACATTAAGGCTGTGGGTTCGACCCCATGTCAGAGCAGATACATGAAGCAACCAACGAAAGCATAATTAAGTGGAGAAACACATCAATGTTTCTCTCTCTTTCTTCTCAAATCAATCAGTAAGACAGAGATAATTTACATGATCACGTTTTCATCAGGGTGAACAGGTTGAGGCGAGGCTGCTACCAGCAAAGGTCAGCTGTGTGGTTATCAGGAGGCCTCACCATATTTAAATCCAGCCATTTTAATATGGTTCAGGCTGGGCTATATATTTGAGTGCTTAATAGTATAATGTCACTTGTCCTGCTTCTCAGTAGCCCAATTGTTACCAAACTCAATGGGGCTCACCACTTGGGGTGCTCCACTCAAGAAAGAGACCCGGTTGTCCTTAGGTAGCTTCACTTACTTGCAACGAGTAAAAGCAAGGGGATTCATAGCCAAAGTTCTGTCTTGTGAAAGGGAGGCTTAGCCATTGCTTATATACACTAGTTGGTTAATTGCATGTTAATTTCTTCTTTTGTAGTTGGCTACACTTATCTTGTTGGGCTCTTCTCAAGCTCATCTTGTTTACAGCTGCGTCTGAAAAATACTGTGATACATTCTAACGTTCGGCAAAAATAGCATATAGTAAGAAGTGCCCTGACCTTAAGACCCTTGTCCTTTCAGACACAATCAAATAACTGTGATTTTATCAAGACACTCTTTTCCCTGGAGAGTGCATGAAGGGGCAGCACCCCCTTGTTTCTTGATTTGATTGGAAATTGTTCTGATATTTTAACCTTTAAATGTAATTTTGGCTCTTGGTTAGAAAAATACAGGGTGTCCCCAAAAATGTATACACACTTGAACAGCTGATAGCTCAATTTTGAAAACAAAATGTACTTAATAAACACTGCCTTTATAATTATTCAAAAAGTATGTATACATTTTTAGGACACCTTATATTCTTCATCATATGAAACACATAAGTATACTCTCATTTATTAAGTCATTTTATTATAGAGGAGTTTAAAGTTATTAAATGCCTTTAGAGTACAACTGAGATTACCTTGTAATTGAACTTCTTCGGTTTATATAAATGATATGTTATAATACATTTTCTCCCATTACATATCTAAATTAAATATTACATAAATTTTGAGATCAAACAATGCATGTGGTTTTTATTCTTTTGCAGCTCAACTACTGAATTCAGTAGTTGTTGATTTTATTTTAGAGTTCTGCATGCACACTCATAAATTATATTGGTGTCTTTATTTTCTCTTTTGATCTATATGATATATATATATTTCCATGCTATATTACTTGGAATATAAATTTTTAATATTTTTTCATTTATTTTGGCTGTTATGCATACAAAGTGACTCTTCCCTTATCCAAAGTGACTAGAATTTTAATTTTATTGAAGTTATTGGGAGAGATAAACAGTTCAAACATTTGAATCAGAAAATCCTGGGTTCAAATTCCAACTAATTAATCTTTAGTAAACCTTTCCCTAGCTTTAATCTCCTCTTATATAACTGGGGAACTAATGCTGACCTCACCTGTTGGTAAGTGACATGACATGCGTATATCAGCTCAGGCCATACAAACAGGAGGCTCTCAATAAATATGCTGTGGATATTCCTATAATTTTTGTCCTTCCTTAGCACTATCTATACTTTTAAAACTGTATCTTTCTTCTCTGTTTTTCATATTTACCATCCTTTTATCATCTCCTTCACCTTGTTATTTTGTTCCTTATTTTAAGAGAACTTTGAAATTTTTCTTCAGTGCACGGATTCTCTGCATCATATTTTCAGCAGGTCTCATCATGTTATTGCCATTGTGTTGACCAATAGTCCTTTAATTTCTAGCTTCTTATTTTTACACTAGAGGCCTGGTGCACAAAATTTCTGCATAGGGGAGGGGTTGTCCCTCAGCCCAGCCTGCACCCTCTCCAATCTGGAACCCCTAGAGGGATGTCTGACTGCCCATTTAGGCCCGATCCCAATGGGCAGTCGAACATCTCTCTCACAATCCAGGATTGCTGGCTCTCAACTGCTCACCTGCCTGCCTGCCTGGTCCTCACCAACTGCCCTCCCCATATTGTGGCAGCCATCTTGTGTTCATATGGGGGAGGCCATCTTTGACCACATGGAGGCAGCCATGTTGTGTGTTGGAGTGATGGTCAGTTTGCATATTACCTCTTTATTATATAGGATAACATGAAATTATCTCCTTCTTAGCCTATTCTATAGATTTGACTGATATGCATATTTCTCAGGAACAACTGCACAAACCCATTTTCACAATCCAGACAGTTGTCTAAAAGTTTTTTTCCATCCTCTTATAGATTACTAAAGGCCCAGTGTGTGAATTTGTGCACAGGTAGGGTCTGGCCAGCCTGACCCCATTTCGAAGATCAGTCTGGGCCTGTTGGGAGGAGGAGACGGAGATGGTGGGAGATTGGCTGGCTGGCCTGCTCTGATTGGGGCCAATCAGTGCTGGGCTGGCTAGAGGGAGGGGCCACAGGTGATTGGCCAGTGGGTCCTGCCCCCAAATGGGGTGGATGGGGTTGATCAGGGGTTAGCGGCCAGGGGAGGGGTTTGTGGGAGGTTGGCCAGCCACCCCCACTACCAATTGGTTTGGGGGGCTTATTGGAGACAGAGCTGACTGGCAGGAAGGGTCACAGGCTCATCAGGGTGGTGGGGGCCCATTGGGGTGGGGCCTGCTGGGGTAAGGGGCTGCAGGAGATTGGCTGGCTGGCCCTGCCCCCTATTAGGGTAAGAGAGGGAAAAAGGGGTGGGACCAGCTGGGGGTGGGACTATAGCAGATTGGCCAGCTAGCCTCACCGCAGATTGGGCCAGTTCCCTAGCCACAGTGGGCATCATAGGGACCAATGGTTCCATTATGACATTCTCGTCACTGGCTTTTTATATAGAGATTTTTCCAAAGATTTCTTTTCATTGCATTGTCACAATAACATGCTGCTCTTTTTCTTATACTATAGTATTTTTTTCTAGAAGAACCATATAGTAAGTTTCATCTATTTTTAAAATTATAATGTACTTAGAGGGAAAGGAGTGGAGGACTTAGTAAGAATGATAAAGGGATTAAGCATAACAAAACAAAACAAAAACTCATAAACACAGACAACAGTATAGCAATTAATTACCAGAGGGAAAGGGGGGAGGTGAGAGATTAAAAAGGGCAAAGAAGGGATAAGTGATGATGGAAAAAGACTTGATTTGGGGTGGTGAGCACACAATGCAATTACAGATGTTCTACTATAGAATTGTACAACTGAAACCGGTATAATTTTATTAACCAATATGACCCCAATAACTTTAATAAAAATTTAATTTAATTTAATTTAAAAATAAAATATCCCCTGTTGATGGAATTCTAGGCTGGTTATAATTTCTTCATAATTATAAATATTACAATGAAAACACATCTTTGTATATATATCAAATCACTACTTCTTTATAATAAATTGAAAGATATTGAGTTGCTATACAAGGTATATATACATTTAAAATTTTGACACATATTGACAAATTAACTTACAAAAGTATTTTTAAATTTGTAATCTACTCAATATTTTAAGAGCTACCTATTTTCTCATAACAGCATTGGGCACTAAAGATAATTTTTAATTTTTACTAATATGACAGCTGATTAAATAATTTTTACTTTGTATTTCTCAATTACTAACATGGTTGACTAATATATTTGCCTTTGTATTTATTTTACTTGTGAATTGCTTACTTGTTTATTTTGCCCTCTTGCCCTAATAAACTATAAAAGCTCTTAATATAGCAACAAATAATTTTAAATGCAATATTTGTCTTTTTGTTATATATATTTTAATTTTGCTCAAGGTGTCTCTTGTCATAAAGCTGTAGTACATAGTCAAGTCTATCTTTCTGTGTTACATCAAAATTACACAAACACTCTCCTTATCTTCTTTAAGAACTTTGTACTTTAAATTTATTTGGAATTTCATGTATGGTTGTATCATGTCATATTGATATTTCATGTTGTTTTTCCAAATGGGTGTATAGTTTTGCCAACACTATTTGTTGCATTAGCTTTTCCCATTAATGTTTTATAAAATACATTACCATTTTTAAAAAGTATTGTATATAAAAGTGTCCCCTTATGTATAAAAAATAAAATAAAGTTGTAATGCACTTGGTACATAAAAGAACATCTCACCTAATAATAGACAAACATGTAAATTGACCATACCTCTGCTATGCCCACAGCCAATCTGAGTGAGTATGCAAATTAAAAGGACAATGATGATTGCTACCCAGCTGCTCCAGGCACAGAGTGGCCAGGTGGGGCAGGATGCCTGTTATGAGAGGAAGGGCAGGGGGGCGAAGGGATCTACAGAAGCAGAGTGCTGCAGCAAAGACAAGACAGCAGAATCTGCTGGAGTTGCAGCAAAGACAAAGAAGGCAGACTCTGGACAGAGCAAAGGCTGGGTCTTGGGTGCTAGAGGAAAACTGGTGCTGGAAGCCAAGGGAAGGAAGGCCTATTGCATGAATCTCTTTGTGCAACGGGCCTCTAGTATGTATGTATAATAAGTAGAATGAAATAGAACATTACCTAGGCTATTGAAGTCTCCTGTTAGCCCTCTCCAGTTATCTCTCTTTGTGTCCCATGTTTCTATAGAGCTCAGACCTTCTTCCTAATATCTTTTCCTTCTTCTTAAAGTATATTTTTTATATGTTCCTTCAGGGACAATCTGTGAGGTGGGCCACTTATTACACAAAAATGTATTTAATTTGGCTTTCTTTGACAGATGGCTTTGCTGAGTAAATTCCAGGTTGAAAGAAACATTTAGCATGTTGAAGATTCTAATGCCTTCCAGTTTCCATTGAGAATTCTGTTGGGAAGTCACATGTTAGTGTAGTTTCCATTCCTTTGTCTATAGTCTATCTTTCTCTCTGCTATTTTATAAGTACCTGTTGTTTTATTTGGTACACTGTTGTTTTTCTTTTCATATGTATAGAATAGGATGAGGAGACAATTGGATGTCATGTAAAAATAATAAGCTAGTAATTAAAGGGAGGCAGGTGGAAGGACTACTGATCAACACAATGGCAATAATAGAATGGCCCGGCTGAAAATCTGATGTAGAAATTACATATGCACATTGAAGAATATTTTTGTACCTACATATGATAACATCTATTTTGGATTTGTTGTTGCTCATCAGAATTAGTTCATTAGTTCTCATGAAATTCTCATTCATTGTCCATTAAGATATTGCTTCTTCAGTGTATTATTTTTTCCAGAACTTTGATTACATATGTGTTGGACCAGCTCCTTCTGTCTTCCATGTTTCTCAACCTCTCTTTTACATCTTTGCATCACTTTGTCTCTGTAACAACTGTATGACTTCTCAATTTATATCTTCTGGTTTGTAATTATCTCTTAAACTATTATTTTGTTAGCTGAGCTTTAATTTCACTGACTACATTTTTTATTCCTGAAAGTTCAAGTTTGCTTTTCTTCAACTACATCTGCTCATCTTTGATATAGGTGCTTGACCCTTACTCGTGGTTTTTTTTAAAATTATTATTAAATCTTTATTGTTCATATTATTACAATTGTTTCTCCTCCAGCACCCCTATAGATACCCTCCACTTGGTCCCCACTCCACCCTCTGCCCTTACCTACCCTCCTCCCCGTTGTCCTCATCCATAGGTATATGATTTTTGTTCAGTTTCTTCCCGTACCCCCCCCCCACAGACACCCCTTTCCCCCTGAGAATTATCAATCCCCTCCCATTCTATGCCTTTGATTATATTACATTTACCAGTTTATTCTGTTCCTCAGATTTTTAATTCAGTTGACTTTTAGATTCACTTGTTGATAGATATGTATTTGTTGTTCATAATTTTTATCTTATTTTTTTCTTCTTTTTCCTCTTTTTAAAGAACTCCTTTTAGCAATTCATATAATACTGGTTTGGTGACGATGTAACTCCTTTAGCTTTTTCTGATCCATGAAGCTTTTTATCTGCCCTTCAATTCTGAATGATAACTTTGCTGGATGGAGTAATCTTAGTTGTAGGTTCTTGCTATTCATCACTTTGAATATTACTTGCCCCTCCCATCTGGCCTGCATAGTTTCTGTTGAGAAATTAGCTGATAATCATATGGGTGCTCCCTTGTAGGTAACTAACTGTTTTTCTCTTGCTGCTTATAAGATTCTCTCTTTGTCTTTTGCTCTTGGCATTTTAATTATGATGTGTCTTGGTGTGATCCTCTTTGTTTTTGTTTGGGGTTCTGTGCACTTCCTGAACTTGTAAGTCGAAATTTTTCACCAGGTGGGGGAAGCTTTTGGTCATTATTTCTTTAAATAGGTTTTCAGTGTCTTGTTCTCTCTCTTCTCCTGGCACTCCCATAATTTTGATGTTGGTATGCTTGAAGTTGTCCCAGAGGCTTCTTATACTATCTTCAACTTTCTAGATTCTCTTCTCTTCTTGCTTCTCTGGAAGAGTGTCCTTTTCCTCTTTGTATTCCAAATCTTTGACTTGATTCTTGCGTTCTTCTGGTCTGCTGTTGGGTCTCTGTATATTTTTTATTTCAGTCAGTGTATGTTTAATTTCCAGTTGGTTTAATTTCTTTTTCATACCCTCAAGGGTCTTGTTAAATTTATCAGCCTTTTTTAGGAAATTCTTTTTAAAAATATATATATATTTTATTGATTTTTTTACAGAGAGGAAGGGAGAGAGATAGAGAGCTAGAAACGTCAATGAGAGAGAAACATCGACCACCAGGGATGTGCCCGCAACCAATGTACAAGCCCTTGACCAGAATTGAACCCGGGACCTTTTAGTCCACAGACCCACGCTCTACCACTGAGCCAAACCGGTTTTGGCCTTTTCTAGGAAATTCTTGAAAAATCTTATAACAGTGGTTTTGAACTCTATAATGAGTCTTTGGTTCTCCTCCATTTCTTTTGTTTGAGATCTCCTTCCTTTTCTCTGCATTTTTGCTGCTTATGCAAAAGCAGCTGTGTGGAGCCTGGGCAGGATTGTAGAATGTGCGGTTCGGGGCCTCAGGGCAGGGCGGGGCCTCAGGGTGGGGCAGGATCTCAGGACCTCACTAGGCTGGGGTGTGGCAAACAGCAATGGCTGCCATCAGCCTTCTCTGTCTTTCTGCGTTTCCAAGTCTCTGCATTCCAGTGCAGTAAATAATGATTGCTGCATGCACCTCTGCAGAAAAGTCACCCTCACTTTTTGATCTGATAGCTGACAGACCAGCTTCTCCCCGTAGGCATCTGGGTCCCCCTCATAACCCTAGAAACTGGATTTCAAAATGATCAGGAGCTTGTTTCCCTTCTGGTTGAAAAAAAGCCTTGTGCCCAGTCACCCGCCACCAGCCCAATTCGTGTGCCTCCATACCTAGGCTTTTCAGCTTTTCAGTGCTTGTGCTCCTTTCTCTTTCATCCAGCTTTCCCATGGCTTTGGGTGGTAGACATTTTGTCATTTAGTTGTAGTTTTGAAATTGTAGTGCGAGGCATCAGATTAGTTGCTCACCTACGCAGCCATCTTGGTTTTTTCTTTACTCCTGGTTTTTATTCCATCTTTTATTTATAAAATGTGTTAGTCATACTCATTTTAATTTCTAATAACTCTAATATTTGTCTCTTTCTGGTATCTGTTAGTACTACATCTCTTACTCACAAGTCCTTGTTTTACTTCTGTGTTTTATGATCTTTGATTCTGAGCATATGTTAGGTAAAATTCTGTAGGCGTTTGTTGAGGTTTAATCTGAGAATGTTTCACTAAGAAAGAATGTGCCTACTTCCTCTATGTCCCAGAAAGCTACAAGCCCACAAAAGATCAGGTCTCTGAACAAAAATATTTTGGAAATACTATAGTTTCTCCCTTTATCCAAAGTCAGTTCTAGTCAGAGATGTCTCTTATTTTATCCCTTCCATGATTTAGGTATTTACAACTCTGGGCTTTTTACAATGGTCTTCAATCTAATTCCTCACTATATAATGGCTCTAATCTTTGTCTTTCCTGTCTTTAATCATTAAAAACCAAAGTGCTAAGCTACCAGAGGTATATTTCCCTGAGTCATCGGGCTGCCCCAGGATTCAGTTACCTCCTGGATTTGTGTTCTTGCTTCATTCCTGGCTCCAGAGAATTTCCATCAATTTCATTAGAACCCATTTATTTATGTAATTCCTATTGTTAAAAATGTTATTCAACATTTGAAATATTTTTGACATTTGTTGCAGGATTTTTCAGAACTTCCTAGAACTTAAGTTGTTTGAAACCAATGGCCTCATATGATGATTTTAACTTTGGCAGTGTGTTAACTATTGCTCAGGCTCAAAAAGAGATCTCCAAATGGTTTTGTTTATTTTCACTTTGGACAGGAGAAGAATTTTTCTTTCATGCCTTCAACTCCACCTAAATACTTCCACTCACAGATGGGCATACAAAAGTGTAGGATTTTGTAAAGGGAACTGGACACAGACATTGGATTCCAGAGAGGGTCCACTAGTACATAGCTAGGCTGCTCAATGTTGAGTCTCTACCTCAGATACTGCTTAACTTTTACCTCTTAGACAGGCCCTTCATTTCAGTTCTATCTGTCTTCTCTTCTCCCATTACTGATCAAATTTAGTTTCTACATACACACAAATCTGCAAAGGTACACAGTCATTTTTCTGTGCCAGTGGCTTCTCTGTGTCATTATTTTGCTTCCATGTTCTCCCAATGTAGAGCCAGAGAAGGAAAATATTCTTTTGGAGTAACATTGAGAGAGCAGAGGTAGAGAAAAACTCACAGAAAATATGTAGATAAATTTTTCAAGATTTTAGAGAAAAGTTTTTAGATTCCTCTTGGAATACTGTTGTTTTCCCTGTGATGGGTAAATAGTTTTGTTTTGTGTGTGTGTGTGTGTGTGTGTGTGTGTGTGTGTGTGTGTGTTTTCTTGGATATCATACATGTTTTTGTGCCAAGAATATTAGTTTATTCTGGTCCATTGCTATTGTTCTCCAGTTTCGTGTGCTTCATCATGCAGATTCACTTCTACAGATCATCTGCCTACTGTCTCAGAGGTGATTGCTTCACCAGAGCTGTGCAATCCCTGCCCCACCAAATCAACCAGGGTGCTACTTCCCAATAATGTTATTGCACTGCTGACTGGCTCTGTTCCAGCCTTTGATTGTTATCCTTTATTATTCCATGAAGTCAGAGTTTATAGGGAGAATGCTGCTCAATAAAAATCACAAGCTTGGGTCCTGTTGCAAACTCATCATGTCTCACAGCTGCAAGACTGTCAAATGTGATATTAACTGTACTCCCACAAGATCTGAAGCTTATCTAGAAATTAGGATATGACTCAAGGATATTTAAATAATTTTTCAACCAAGCACAACTATCAGAAATTATATGCAAACTGATAAGAATGTGAAAAGCCAGTATAACAAGTTTTTTCTTTTACCCCTAAGTATGTATCTATAACACAGGTATAGGCTTATTTTCCCCGTCCCTCTCTCCTTCCTCTCTCTCTTTTTCTCTCCAAGTTCCACTCTCCTTTCAGAAGGAAAATGAGACATGCCATAGTTTTCAAGATCTATTTTACTCATATTGAGAAGCAATGTTTGACAGGCACGGAATGGACAGCTTCAGAAACTGGCAATAAGCTTAAATGGAGAAAAAAAAGATTTAATCTTTTACTCTTTATGTTGATGAATGGAATGCTATATTAATATAAAATTTTACTAAACAGAACTTTTATATAAATCACACAATTAACCTAAATAGGGTCTTATAAGTATTTAAAAAAGACAAGTGATCAATGCTGTTAATGATTTCCTAGGATTGTGCCATCTTGTAATTCTCTGTACAATCTGAAAACAAAAATTTTCATAGGGTTATATGTTCGTGAAATAAGTAGAAATTATGCATACTTATATTTTTAATAGTTTGTATGCTCTTAAACAAGATAGAATATACTCAGAAAACAATATTTGCTTAAATAAGTTCATAAATCTTTATTTTTCAGTTTTAATTCTCTAATTTAATTTAATGATATACTTTATTTACTTATGAAAAACAACATATTAAAAAAGTTTCTCAACCAATGGCTAAAATTTTTATTTTAAAACTTAACATGTATTGAACACTTATATAACGTACTAGGCATTTGGTTGAGAATTTTACATTATTTAATTATCACAGTGCCATAGTGAGGTGTGCATAATATCTTAATTTTCACTTGAAGAAGCTGAAAGAATTGAAACAACTCACTGGCCCCCAGAGAGTAGTAGTAGATGCAGGATACAAATCCATAGGTGCCTGGCTTCAAACTATTGACTCCTCTATGTAAAGCCGTCCTCAAATCTACTTGCTGTAAACACAGAATGTCTTCTTGTGCAAGAATCTTCTCTCAACATAGAATTATAGCATCTTAGAGTTGAAGGAGCCCTGCAAACCATGAGATGCTGTGGGTCCCCATGCCCTGGTCCACTGCTGCAAACTCACAAGGGTGGTGGGGAGGATGCTTAGATTTTTCAGTGGAAACACACTAAGTTCTGAAATCTGTCAGATACTGTTTGAACTATTAAGCTCAAGGAATTTCAGTTTTGACTTTAGAGTGTTAAATTCCTTTGAGTGACACATAGCTTCCAAAACTGCTGAGTGTCCTAGATTGAAATGATAAGAACAAAGTACTACAGTGCAATAATGTGAAACAGGAGATGAAGGTAATGATATCCAGTCTGGTTTTAAGATTTCAGTGCTTAATGAGTATACATATCCCATTAATGATGCTTATTTAAGAATTAAAATTTTAAAATTTTTAATTCATATAATTTTCTTTTGCAATGGACCCTAAGTTTGAGGCTGTTTGTTTTTAGACCTAACAACTTAAAAAAGGTACTTCTTGTGGTCCAGGAATGCCCTACTTTCACCAACATTTTTCATATTCAAAATAAGCCCGTCAGAAAAAGATAAGTCACACAATCTCACTCATTTGTTCAAATTTACTGAACAAAATAAACGAATGAACAAAATAGATCCAGAGACATAGAAGCATGGAACAGACCAATGAATCTCAGGAGGAAAGCAGGAATGGGGGGGAGGTAGGTAGGGACAGATTAACCAGGGAATTTATATGCATATATGCATAACCCATGGACACAGACAATAGTGTGGTGCAGAGGGGGGGAGGTGTGAATGGACCAAAAAAGGGAACATCTGTAATACTTTCAAACAATAAAGAATTTAAAAAATAAAATAAAAATAAATAAATAAATAAGTGTATATACTCTCACTTTCCTTTTGTTCTGGTCATTATTACTCATGAAGTGGCTGAGAGGGGAGAGTTACAGCTGGTGATCAAACCATCTACCAAGATTTGTGGACAAAAAGGAGATATGAGAGAATCAAAAATCATTTTGAGATCATTTTTGAGGAACTATTCCAACACTCATAAAAGCCAGGTATCTGTGGATGGTGGAAAGTGTAGAAAGTCCTCTGAATGCTGTGATCATTCCTCATTCTTGAGTGGCCTCTATAATAAAAGGTGCATCATTTCTCAAAAGAAAATGGTCCAGTAAGCTAGAAGTGTGATATAGGTTGGTTTCAAGGGATACAATTAAGTGACTAGAGTTGGGTGATTGGCTTGGAAAAATAACATTGTTACTTAAAAACATGTCAACAGCAGTGAGATATTACTGATAGCCTTGAAACATCCAAAGGTCTAATATAGTTAGTCATCTAGGAACAGCAGGTTCAATGTCATATGTGATAATCTCCCTCACTGCAAGACAAATGGGTCAACTTTGGTAGGAGTCACAAGTCTGATAGTGGTGCGTACTCTCTGAAGCAAGAATCCTTTAAATTCAGCCAAGTCTCTGAGGGTGAATGTATTGCCTTGTCTGATATACACTGAGTGGGCAGATTATTATGTGTTCAGAGGTCATAATAATCTGGACACTCAATATATATATATATATATATATATATATATATATATATATATATATATATTAGAGACCTGGTGCATGAATTCATGCATGGATGGGGTCGGGCCAGCCTGGCCAGGGGGAGGGGACATGGGCTGTTGGCCAGCCTACCTGCTGGTCAAACTCCTGGTTGAGGAGGGGATAATTTGCATATTAGCCTTTTATTATATAGAATATACACTGAGTGGACAGATTACTATGCGTTCAGAGATCATATTAATCTGTCCACTTAGTGTATATGTGAATCAGAGGGCAGTGGTGGCATCTGAGTGGAGAAGCCTCCATGTGTGACTCAGATAAGTATCATCATTAATCATCACTTTATTTCTAAAAAATAAAGTTATGACCCCCAAAGAGAACTATCTTTAATCTCCCATTGTATAGTTTTTGAAGTGCCAGACCATACAGGCAGGCCATTGACGAAAGTTAAGAGTGAATAAAAGTATAACAAGGTTCACTGAGGGAAGTGTTGGATAGAGCTATGAAAAATGTCTTGAGTCCTGAAACAGAGCAAAGTAACCATGTCCATTTTTTATTCTGCATAGCTGGGACTATGGCTGAAATGTGGCTGCAATCCTGTATATTCCATCAAGTTTCAGCCTGGTCAAGTTATAAGTTTTAGGCATTTAAGGGAATCTCATTGAATCGAGAAAATCTAGTAGCTTTTCGTTAAGCAGTGAAATTGGGGATAATGTTTCTCCCAATGAAATAGCTGCCGTTTTTTGTTTTATTTTTTAGTGTCAAAAAGGCACTGGAGCCAGGCCAGTTGCATTCTTGAATATACCATTTCCATGTGGTAAGTACCCTTCCCATCTTTCAGTAATGGAGTCTAAGTTGAACCACCTCTATAAGGAAATAGGCCAAAGAAACAGAAGAGCTCCTTGAGTTGGGAGTTAATTACTGAGAAGAGCCCTTAAAGCTATATGTGATTGGAATGATGAACCCAAAACCCAAGGTGTACCTCCCAATGGGAGCTGGCTCCCTTTGCAGAGTCTGCAGTTGGGCAAATCTTCAGCCAGAGAGACTTACAGCTCAATGGAGCCTTTACTGCAGGATCCTTCACTCTAAATGTTATTGATTTTCTTCTACACTCTTGTATATTTCCTTTTCCTTTGACCTAAATCCAACTTTATTAAGCCACTAGAGACCAGGTGCACAAAATTCAAGCACTTGGAGAGGGAGGGATCCCTCAGCCCAATAACTGAGCCCTCTGGCAGTCTGGGACCCCTTAGGGGATGTTTGTCTGCTGGGTTAGGCCGGATTCCCCTTGGGATCAGGCCTAAGGCAGCAGTCAGACATTCCTCTCACAGTCGGGGATTCTCACAGCCCAGACCCCTCTCTCCTTACATATTAGGGTTTTATTATATAGGATACTTTCAAAAATGTTTCTTTTTCAGGTAGCAAAATTTCATTGCTTTTTCCACCTTTTGCAATATCATGTTGACCATGTAATTTAAGACTTATAATTATTTTCCCTAGGATATTTTAACATATTATTTAACACTAAAAAGCATACAATATTAAATCACAAATCCAAAGAAAGTGGTTATACTGGAGCATTTTTCTAAGAGCTAGAGTCCTTTTCCAACATTTATTAAAATATTTCACTGTGCCAGAGGAGTTGCACAGCACTAGAGATTCCAGGATGAACAGATAGTACCTGTCCTCAATTTTTTTGGAAGTAAATGGATGATTATGTGGAGTTGACATGCTTTGTAAGAGAAAATTTCAGGATGCAATGCTCATGAGTAGAAGACATGGCAAAGCCTGACAGATCCAACTTCCTATGGAAGTGGCTCCTTAGAAGAGTCTTGATATATAATACTCAGTTGAAGAAGAGATAAGATGGGAATGTTTGTCCCAAGAAGTGGGTGCTATAAATTTAAAGACCCAACAGCTATGTGGAACCTAGCAGGCTTTGGGAACTGCATGTAGTACATTTCATGTGGTATATGTCATGTGTTGTAGAGCCTAAATTCCACAGGAATTTCAGACTCAGATGCCCTTGGAGGCTCACCATTGTAAAATGCTCAAATCATTCGTACATGTACAGCATGTCATGCCATGAGTAAATCAAATAAGTTATTCTGAAATACTGAAGTTTCTAAAAATAATAACATTAAGACATAACTGTTGGGCAGATTTAGCAATGAACTTGCTGACCCTGCTTTAGAGAGTAAGCACTGTAAGACTGTGTCAGAACCTTGTGGCTTAACCATGTGACCACAGACATAACTGAACTTCTCTGACACTCAGTGTCCTCATCTAGAGTTACTTCCAGCTATAAAAGTCTATTTTAAGGATGAAGTTATAAAAATACCAAAAACCTAAACTAGAAGTTACATTATGTTGTTGAGATGACTGGCAGTAACAAAAACAACAAACATGAAAATCAAAACTCAAAGCACACTCACCTCATTTTTTCATAACATTTTGATAAAATTTGTTTTCTTTTACCTAATATTTTTGCACCACTTTTCTTGCACTAAAATAGAAGCCTCATAAGGCCTGAAACCGATTATTTTTCTATCTTGATGTGTTCCACAGCATTTCATCAACATCTCACAAATAACAGGCAATCATAAATAATGATCAAAGAGGATTTTAAATTTTAAAAAGAGAGGATTTTAATTTTTAAAGACAAAATTATATGTATATTTAACTAAATCTTAGAAAAATGATGTGTTGCCGAAACCGGTTTGGCTCAGTGGATAGAACGTCGGCCTGCAGACTGAAAGGTCCCGGGTTCGATTCCGGTCAAGGGCATGTACCTTGGTTGTGGGTACTTCCCCAGTGGGGGGTGTGCAAGAGGCAGCTGGTCAATGTTTCTCTCTCATCGACGTTTCTAACTCTCTGTGTAAAATCAATAATATATACATTTTTTTTAAAGAAATAAAAAAATGATGTGTTTTTTAAGTTAAATGTATTGGGGTGACATTTGTTAATAGCATTACATAAATTCAAGGGCACAATTCTATAATCTGTAGATTGCATTGTGTGTTTACCACCCATAGTTTACTGTCCCTGTGTCACCATATGCTTGGCCCCCTTTACCATTTTCATTCTGTTTCCTCCAACCTCCCTTCCCCTCTGATAACCTTCATACTATTGTCCGTGTCTATGAATCTAATTGTTTGTTCATTTTTTGTGTTCAGTTTTATATCCTTCATATAAGTAAAATCATATGTTTTTTGCCCTTTTCTGCCTGACTTATTTTGCTTAGCATGATACTCTCAAGATCCATCCATGTTGTTGCAAATGGAACAACATCCTTTCTTATGGTTGAGTGATATTCCATTGTATACTAGTATATGTACCACATCTTCTTTATCCAAATAGCCAATGAAGGACGCTTAGGTTGTTTTCATGTCTTTGCTACTGTAATAATGCTGCAACAAACAGAGGGGTACATGTATCTTTATAAGTAAATGTTTTCAAATTTTTCAGATAGATATCCAAAAGAGGGATCGTTGGGTCATATGGTAACTTCTTTCTTAATTTTTTGCTGTTTTCCCTTTTGGCTATCCCAGTTTGTAGTCCCACCAGTATTGTATGAGGGGTTCCTTTTTCTCCACAATCTCTCCAATACTTGTTTTTACCTGTCTGTTGATAACTGCCATTCTAACAGGTATGGTTTTGATATTTCATTGTGGTTTTGCAAGGACAATGAAGTTTTATAAAGTAATCTTTTAATTAATAAAACCAAACCATACCAAAAAACAGTAACAAGCCAACGAAAAATAAGAATACCAAAATATGTTTGGTTCTCCGTATGTGACTCTAGGTCAAACATCTTGAATTAGCAAGAAATTATTTTCCTTTAAGGTAAAGAATATTGACAGTTTCTGTCCTGTGGTTATACTATACCACTTTTTCTAAATTATATTCTCTTTTGCAGTGAAATGGTCCTATTTTAGCAGGAGTATTATCTTGAGGCTTAAAGTGCAACAATTTCCTGAGTACTGTTTGCTGAGCTTTCTCTACATTCTCATGATGCTTTCCTCATGCCGTCGTTATAGGTCTACTTATGTAAAATGGCCATTAGCTCTTTACACATCTGTCTAAGCCCTAAGGCTAGGAACTCTTCTAGGGCAGACATATTATCTTATTTATCTCCACAGTTAAGAGTGTAACACAGCACTTAGAATGAGGTTGGTGCAATTGGTAGTAAATAAAACATAGATGTAAAATTCTGTAAAAGTCCATAAATAGCCAAAGTAAATTTTAAAAAATTCCTGAAGTGGTAATTGCTAAGTATTTATTGTGTGCACATCAAAAAGACAGCTTGAAAAATCAAGAGTACTCAAACCAAAACATGGACTGAGGCTCAAGGGTATATTGGGGTGAAGCAGCTTAACTAGTGAGAAAGTAGTTTTGCTAACTAGTTCCAGAGACATAGCAAGAAATGGCTCAAGTTAAGTTAGTATTACAGTCCTAGCTGGTCTGGCCCAGGGGACAGAGCATTGGCCTACAGACTGAAGGGTCCAGGGTTTGAGTCCTGTCTAGGGCATATGCCTAAGTTGTAGGCTTGATCCTCAATAGGGGGCAGCCAATCAATGTTTCTCTCTCATCATTGATGTTTCTATCCCGTCCTCTCCCTTCCTCTCTGAAATCAATAATAATAATAATTTTATAAAAGTTAGTATTGCAAAGTAAGCTGAATTAAGCTTTGCTTGTATAACTAAGCAATCAAGGAATTTTCCAAGCAGATCTCCATTTGCTTTTATTTTAGCATTTTTATATCAGGTTAAGTTGTAGACTATGTTGTTCTGTGGTTCCCAACTTTTTTTCTGGTGGAAAGACAGCTGGCTGCTAGAACAATGAAGTCATTTCTCAGCTTTGATAGGTAGATAGGACTTTTGAATCCCATGTAAGACAATAGTCTTTAAAGTCTCTTATCAGATTATAAAAAACAAAAAATTTAAATTATCCCAATTCTTCTTAACACATGACCAAGCAGAAGTTCACAGCCTTTAACAATTAGGTAAAGTAAATTAACATCTTCTCCCTAGTGGAAAGAGACTCCTAGTGAAAACTGTTGCAGTAAGTCCTTTCCACATCCTGACCCCTAAAGTCTAGAGCAAAATAAAATGCTTGCAGATAATTTATTATGCCTTAAAAGTAACTGTACTTAATCATGATGAAAAACAACAACACATGTGGTTAGGATTAATTAGCTAACTTTTTATTTAGGCATTTTAAACCATGTTTGTTAATAAAATAAAAGCATGTAATATCCTATATAATAAAAGCCTAGTGACCGAAACAGAGGAAAAACCAGAATGACCAGAGACCAGAACAACTGCCGTCCCCTGCCCCAGCTGCCCCTCCACCCCAGCAGAGGTGGGTGACATTAGGGGCATGGCCAGTTTACAAACAGCCCACAGCCCATCACCCCAGCTGGACCCACCCCTTGGAAGACCCTCACCCTGATCAGGGGAGGGGCCAGCCAGCAAACCACTCCTAGCCCCTCACCCTGGCCGGCCCTACCCCACTGCGGGGAGCCCCATCCCACTGGGGAAATGGCAAGACTGCAAATAGCCCATAGCCCCTCACTCCAGCTGGCCCGACCCCCAGGGAGAACCCCACTCCAATCAGGGGTGGGGCCAGCCAGCAAACTCCATGTGGTACCTCACCCCAGCCAGCCCCATGCCCCTGCAGGGACCCTCACCCCCCACCCTGATCGGGAGCATGGCCTCCCTGATAACCCCTTGCCCTGGCTGGTCCTGTCCCCCAGCAGGCACCCCTACCCTGATCGAGGTTGTGGCTGCCTGCAAACTGCCCATGGCTCCTGGTTCCAGCTAGCTCCACCCCCCATCAGGAACCCCCACCACAATCTATTGCCCCCATCAGGGCAGGCCAGCAGGTCCCTACCTGTGCACTAGGCCTCTATCCTATATAAATGAAATAGTAATATGCAAATTGACCTTAAAGGCATAATGACCAGAACAACTGCTTGACCAGTCACTATGAGGTGCACTGACCACCTCTCAATCCCTTTCCTCAGCCAGCAGGCTCTGATTGCCCAATGATAAATGGGAACCCAGGGGTTGGTAGTAGGGGATGCAGGTGGCTCCAGGCCAAGGCACCTACCCTACCATTGCCTCAAACACAGAGGGCAACCTGTGGCAGAGGTGGGGCCAGTGAGCAGGCAGAATGGCCAACCTCTTGGTTCTTCCCATCATCCAGAAGGCTCCAATCATCTGATGGGGAACAAGAAACTGGAGGGGTGGGGGTGGGGGGGAAGCTACAGGTAGCTGGGAAAGATGACTCTGATCACAGGCTAGGCCTAGAGACCATACCCATGCACAAATTTCATGCATTGGGCCTCTAGTCAAAATATAAAGCCCCTTTACTGTGCTCAGTATTAACCCTCTAAAGACACTGACTTAGGTGAAAGCAATATCTACATTTATATCTACTAACTAGAGCAGCTGTGGGCAAACTATGGCCTGTTTGGCTGCTCTATCCGGCCCACGGAGCCGAAAGAGCAGAGGGTTCTCTTGCTCTCCCCACCGTTCCTTCACCAGCAGCCCAAGATGAGAGTGTCAGCATGGTCAGGTTGCTTTTGTTCCAGCCCTCCAGTCCAGTTAAAAAACCCATTGTGGCCCTCCAGTCAAAAAGTTTACCCACCCCTGAACTAGAGACCTGATGCATGAAGATTCTTGCAAAAATGGGTCTTCCTTTCCCTGGCTGCTGGCACCACCTTAGCTATGGCCCAGATCCACCTTTTCACCTTTCCACACTGCCCAGAGGCCCAGAGCAGTTGGGGCAGTGTGGAATGCCCTGCTCACCCCACCCCCAGCCACTCGGTGCCTTTGTATGCAAATTAATCTTCCATCTTTGTTGGATTAATTTGCATACTCACTCCTGATTGGCTGATGGGCATTGCAAAAGTATGGTCAATTTGCATCTTTCTCTTTTATTAGTGTAGATAGTTACAGGGAGTTGTGTATCTCATCAAAATGCCTACAGATTGCTCATATTAGTAATTTTATTTACATTATAAATATCTTTATGACATGATTAGTAATCCTCTTAATATTTCTCAATCTTCTTTTAATTGCTTAGTTGCTTTCAGTTCAAGTAGGTTGAGTATCTCTAACTCACTTCCTTAGGAAGTCAACATTCTCCTTGTCTTTGCATAGGCAGTGTTCTAGTCTCCAGCAGAACTGGCCTTAGAACTTATATTTTGGTTCCTTTGTTGGATTTGAACTCTTTTGAAGAAAGCCTTTGTCTCCAAACAGCCAGCTTCCCATTTGACCAGTCTTAAAATTATTCCACTGTTACTGTTTGAGTACTGAGTTTAGTTCTTGAGAGTGTTTGCAATTTTAAGTATAGCAGGGTTTGGCTTGTAATAGATTTCTGGTAACCTTGTATTTTATAGATGAGAAAACTAAAACCTAGAAAAGTTAAGTAACTTTATCAAGCTCAAACATTTCAATCCCAATTCTTTTACTTTTATAGATAAGGAAATGGAAACCCAGAGATGTGAGATAGCTTAGGTCTTGTATCAAAATGTAAATATCTTTGAAATAAACTATGAAGTCAAGCAATAAAATCCACTGCCTGGAGTAAAATCTGTACCTGAAGTTAGAAATAAAATGTAATGGGAGTATATTTTGTAAATATTAACCTGATGCATTTTTATTTCTCCATTAAATCGTGTTTACTAGCAGCCTTAAATTTTCAAAGCTAATCTTAAGGCTTATTTCTCAAGGGAAGAGGAGCAAGGGTACTGCCTAAAGCAAAGAAGCCAACAGTCAACTCTGAGATTCAAACCTAAATTTCTTAGTTTCTTTAGTAACAATTTAGTCACAGGAGAATTTCCTAAGTTATTTTATTTCACTCTTTCGTAACTGGAGAGGCTTGCTTGGTGTAAGGGATCATACAATAATGTGTAAGGGAGATCCCGTCTGTATGATAAGAAGATGAGGAGGTGGGGCCAGCTCCTTCAGGTCCTGGTGAATGTACAAAATTGAGGCAGCAGCAGGAGACTAGGAAAGTCCAACAGTAAGACTCTGGTTTGCCCTCACTGAACTCCAAATGTGTCTGGGACCAAGATGTGTGAAATGGCATTATCTGACTGTGTTACTTCATCTCTCCTACATTGTGGGGGCCTGATATGGCCAGGGATCTCCCTTCTCCATGGCCAGCACGGAAAGAGAGATGAAATTGGTTCTTCGTAGAGGCAGCCAGGGATTGAGAAATAAAGAAATGAAGAGAGTCAATGCAGAAATAGGTTTAAGCTGGGCTCCAGGTGGGTTGCAGACCTCCTCTGCTGGAGAGACTGACAACCCCTGAGCCACACAGTACATCTATTTATTCTCCAATACACAAAGCGGGGAGAAGGTTTCACAGGAAAAACAAGGAGCCTGGGAGGGGTCAGGTCCCACCCACTCCTTCCTGCCTGACAAACACAAACCAGGAACTAAGAATATCTCCGCACTACACTCCCAGGGCAGGAGTGTAACTGACATGATTCTGCCAATATCTCAGGCTCAGTCAGAAACAATCTAAAGAATGCCCAGGTATCTTCCAGGGGGCCCCCTACACCCCATATCTCAATCCTTTTGCCATGTAACTTTCCAGACAGAATCATCTGCCTTGCAGACAAAATGTCCTGTCCTGCTACTTGATTTGAGACTTGCTCTGGCCAATAGATTAAAGCCTGAGTGGCAGTGAGCCAGTTCTAAGCCGAAATCTCAAAAAGTCCTCCTGTCTCTGCTTGTTATCTTATGCCTCTGCTATTACCATGAGAACATGCTCAGGCCAGCCTACTGGAGGGGGAGCAATGCGTGGAGCACAGTTAATTGCCTTGCACCTGTCAGAGCAGTTTAGAACAATGAACACCCAGTGAACCCCCACACGTGAGTGAGCCCAACCAAGATCAGCAAGCTGCCTAGCTGATCCCTAGCTATCTTAGCAGGGAAGGTCATCCTGTCTATAGGGTTGGGTGCTGCAAAATTACATGGCAGAAGGATTGAGATATGGGGAGAGATGAACTAATGATGCAATTTCTCACATCGTGGTGTCAGAACCCTAACTAACTTCAGGCATGTGATCAATAAACACAACTTTGTATGCCTCTAAGATTTATTGGTTATTTGTTATGCAACTTAATTTTAGCAAAAATGAACTGGGGTGGTGTTTTTCAAAACCTTAATATAGGTATGGCAAAGGTAGGGGAATGCTTCCCTAGGAGGAGTAGGGAGAGGTTGTCAGCCAGAAGCTCATCCAACATGGTTTGAGGCAATGACCGCAGTTGGACACAGTGATGTAGACAAAGCTGATTCAGCCCTCCAGGTTCCTTGTTCCCTGACATGCAAAGACTAAGATGTGCCCAAGTGACATGGCCAGGAGAAGCAGAAGAGCCTTTAAGTCTGGCATTTGCAAACCAGCAGGTGCTTCAGCAAGCAAGACCCATCCAGGTGGCCATGTCATTAGCTGTACAGTCTAAGGAGCTTGTTCAGTAACAGTGAAAAGTCTTTCAAAAGAGCTTGGAATTTCCAGAGTCTTTACCTCAGCCTCTGAAAGAAATGAGTCATTTGAAAAAATGAATCCTATAGCTTTTACTCAAGATCATCAGGTCCATTTATTAAATATAATTCTGGTCAATGAGAAAGGAAAACGGGATTATAAGAGTATGCTAACATTTAAATTTTTATTTACTATTTTTTAAAACTATTTTTTTCATATGCCAAGCCTTCTTGGCATTTTTCCCCACCATTCTAATTATTTCTGACTTTTAAAAGTATAATCAATCTAAAAAGCAAAATCATAAAATTGACACTTTTTAGAATGGCCCTTCCTTGCACTTAAATCAATTCAATCTGCAAGCATTGTTTTTGTGGAATTGCTAACAGAAAATTGGGTGAGCAAAGAGTTTTGGAATGATGTAAATCTTTCATGTTGAGAAAATTATCTTTGTGAGGGAGGAGAAGGAAGAGAAGGGGAGAAGGAGGGAAGGAGAAAGAGAAGGAAGATGAAGAGAAAACGATGTATGTTTCTGGTCCAAAACATTGACTTATTCTGTACCCAAGGAGCTCCCACAGCAGAAATTTCTGATTCACTTCTCTAATGGCATGATGGTGAGCTCTCCTATGAAGAACATAGGCTGTATCTTGACAACATATGTGGAGTTGGGAATGGGGAATAGATAGTTGGGAATTTTAGTGTAGTTTTCATGTTACTTCTTAAATGCCTTGAAAGGGTCTTTGTGCATGGCACAAACTATGCCTGATTACTTTGTTTTTATATTACTATAACTTTTATTAAAGTTGTAATTATAAAGGAAACTAGTTTACTAGTATCTCAAGCTCTTAATTTAACTAACAAATCTTGTTCTACCCCATAAAACTAGTAAGCAAAGAGCAATTATTTTCACGTTTTCTTTGATGATTGTTCAATTAATTCAAATGGGATAAACTAAACTACTTTAAATAATTAATCCCTTTGACAAATTTAGTAAATTACATTTTCTAAAATATTTTAGATTATAGTTACAAATTTGTTTTATTTTTACAGCATTTTAATAACTTTCTGACAGCTCAATCAAAACTGTAACAAGAAGCCGAAACCGGTTTGGCTCAGTGGTAGAGCATCGGTCTGCGGACTGAAGGGTCCCGGGTTCGATTCCGGTCAAGGGCATGCACATTGGCTGCGGGCACATCCCCGAAAGGGGGTGTGCAAGAGGCAGCTGGTCGATGTTTCTCTCTCATCGACGTTTCTGGCTCCCTATCTCTCTCCCTTCCTCTCTGTAAAATATCAATAAAATATATATTTTTTAAAAAAACTGTAACAAGAAAAGCCTGTGTATACATCCTAAAGTCTTGTAAATATAATAAAATATGATTATAATAGAATGCATCTCCAGTTTCTGCAAACTTTAGTCAAAATCTTGGGTATAGTTTTAGTTTAAAAGCACACTTCCAAAATCTATTACAAATTTTAATTTATACTTAAATTATTTCACTTATCAGATTCTAATAAACATCTTTATATGCCAAATATATAAAATTGCCACAGCAGTTAAAAGCTTAATCCAGACCTTGGACTCAAAGTATAAATGATTTGGGGTTAATACACTCCATAATATCTGTACTTAATATAAAACTTTCTGTGGTTGATAAACTACAGAATCATTAAGAAAATCATATTTAGCATTTCAGAGACGTAAGATTGACAATTCTGATAATAATATGGTTACTTAAGGGTGGGAGCTCAGGCACAAAATGTAAGTACAACATATATACAGAGTGGCCATCTGGATTTCAAACTGACATTATCAGTCCTTCCTCAGAGTCACCATGTGATTACACTCATATCCAATTCTTTTACATCATTTGCATAGACTTAATTCTGTTTCCTCAGTGAAGCTTTATGTAACTTCCTTCAACTAATCTTATTAATGCTGTATTGAATTCTCCCATCTTTCAAATTTGGGGAATGTATGTGACTAGAGAGGCATAGTTATACTGATGTGTTTATTTGTCTTTCTCTATCCAGACATCTTCATATTCCATACAGTCAGCAGCATCCTTCACAACTTGGTCTGATATTTTGGATACAATCTTACTGTCATGCAAATACAGAAGCTCAACTTCTAATATATATCAGAGAGATGGCTTTATAAGCTAAAATTTTATCATTTTTCAACAATTATAATTTTGTGGTAAAATATACATAACATAAAATTTACCATTTTAACCACTTTAAGTGTACTGTTCAATAGCTTTAAATACATGAACAATATTTTGCAACTATCACCTTATCCAATTCCAGAACTTTTTCATACTCCTTAAACAATTATTCCTTATTTTCCCCTTTCTCACCTGGTAACTTCTACACTACTTCCTATCTCTATCAATGTATCTATTCTAGGTATTCATATGAGTGGAATCATACAATATTTATAATTTTGTGTCTGGTTTATTTCATTTAGTATAATGTCTCCAATGTTCACCCATGTTGTATTATGTATCATAAGTTCATTAATTTTTAGGGTTGCATAACATTCCATTATATGTATATAGCACATTTTATTTACCCATGTATCTGTTGATGGACATTGGGGTTGTTTCTATCTTTTGGCTCTTTTAAGAAATGCTGCTCTGAACATTGGTGTACAAGTATCTTTTTATTAATTAACTTTCAATTTAATTAACTTTCAATTAATTGGGGTATATACTCAGGAGTGGAATTGCTGAATCACATGGTAATTCCGTGTTTCACTTTTTAAGGAACTGCTATGCTGTTTTCCACCGTGGCGGCACGATTTCACATTTCCACTGGCAATTCATATGAGTTCCAATGTCTCCATATCTTTCCCAACATTTGTTATTTGTTTGTTTTTTACAATAGCCATCTTCACGGGTGTGAAGTGGCATCCCATTGTGGTTTTAATTTGCATTTCCATAATGACTAGAAATGAGCATATTTTCATGTGTTTCAACAATTACATTTTACATAAAAGAGAGCATTGCCTACAGAAAAGAGCAAGAAATATGGAGTCTATATTCAGAAAGACTTGGTTAGTATTCCAAGTCAAATAATTACCACGTAGAATAACATTCAAACTCTTTGAGGCTCAGTCCTCATTTAGAAAGTGAGGGAAGAAATACTGGTTTTTCAGAGTTTAAAATATGCACAAATCATGGTTTTTATTCATAAGATTATAACAGAAAATAGTTTCATTTTAAGACACTAGACATGCTGGCAAATTTCCACATGAGATTCCACTTTTACTGATGGTGGAGAAACTCACTCTTTCCTCAAATAAATCATTTAACATCACATTAAGGGAGAAATTAAAAAAAAGATAGTTATTAAAACAATAAAACTAATTATTGTAAACTTGCGTTTTAATGTATAGTAGTTAAAGTGAAATAAAAAATTAATGTATTTTTTATTAAATAAATATATCCCACATTTCTTCCTTTTCTGTACTCCCAAACCTTTTTACATGGTTAAAGTTCTGAATCAAACAACAGAAGAAATTCTAGATTTCTTATAATGAGGACTTGGGCAAACTAATAAATCTTGAGCTGGTGAAAGACATTTTTCAGTTGCAGACACAAGGGTGATGTTTTATTTGTTTAATAGAGAGGGAGAAGGAGGTCTGGTTGTGCTGTTTGGGCATATAAATAGATTTAACTCCCCTATCTAAGTGAGAACCATTATTTTGAATAAATTCTTCTCCCGTGTCAGAGAAAATGCAGCCCAAGACCCTGAAATAGAGACAAAGGAGAGGAAAGACACAGGACTGCCCACTCCTTTCAGGCAGAGATCTGTCACAGAAGGAAGCAGGATTGATTGAAACATCCATTTTCTGACTTTCTGCCAACTTATATCACTTGTAGATAAGGAAAATGGCCAGAAAAGTAATCCAGCTTGCAGCCATTAATCACACATCACTGCTTTATCTGTGGTGTTTAAGAGCTTCCCTTTTGTGGGAGCAATTGATGACTATACAGAGATTCGTGTTATATCTTTTAAAGCAATTGACTAACAGAAACATAAAAACTCTCTACTCATCACACACTGAGTATATAAGACTAGTCCTTGAAGGAATTAAAAATACTTTTCAGCTTTTAGAGTTGGTGACAATCCCTAAATCTCTTCAGAAAAATGAGTGAGTTTTCATGGCTTCCACTGAAATGCTTAGGTTAATGGTTATGTTCATCTCTTCTTGTGCCTGGCTACTGGACAAACACACACAGCAGAAACGATTAATTTTTACAAAAGTGACTCAGTTCTGGTGTTGAATCCTCACATTACCACTTTATATCTTTGGGTGACCTGGGACAAAATACTTAATTTCAATGAGCTTAATTTCCTCATCACTAAAATAATTATCTGTTGATACAATGAAATGTGAAAGTGCTGGTGAATGTACTAGCACAGTACCAGACCAACAGGTGTTAAAATTAGGTTTCTTTTAATCTTATTTTTACTGTTGTATTTATTACTAGGAGCACAGCACATGATTAGAAATCGCGTGGTGCTGTCCATCCTCTAGTCCAGCTGTGGGCAAACTACGGCCCGTGGACCTGATCCAGCCCGTTTGGCTGTTCTATCCGGCCCGAGGAGCCAAAAGAGCAGAGGGTTTTCTTGCTCTCCCCTCCGCTCCTTCACCAGCAGCCCAAGATGAGAGTGCCAGCATGGTCAGGTTGCTTTTGTTCCGGCCCTCCTAGTTGCTGGTCTGGTCCTGCCTCACTCTCTAGGCCTTGAAGCAGCCACAGCCACTGCTGATCAGGCCCTCCCCCAGTGCAGGCAGGCAGAAGCCCCTGCCACCCCACCCCTAAGGTTATGCACACAACCCCCTCCTTTCCTGTCAACCTGTTATGGAATCCTGGTTAATTAGCATATTTCTCTATTATATATATATATATATATATATATATATATATATATATATAATTACATACTTCCTATGTATGTATAACTCATCTCTTTAACTTACTTGAAACTTCCTCAAGGGTCTAACAATTATATCTCATTTTTATTCTGTAGCAGCAATGTCAACAAGTGTGCTGTGGCACACTTGTGTGCAACAGTAATTTTTAAAACATGAAATACCTATGTAGTCAGAAGCACTGACCTCTTTTCTCTTAAACTGCCAAATAAAAGTATGACAACAGCCAACACAACAATAGCCATCTGGTGTGACTGAATAGAAACTATACTTTTTTTTTGTCAGATCGGCACAAAATGTATGATATATTTTGGTGTACTCATAGATCTTTAGTAATTAGTTTATGTGTGCAATGAAATAAAAAAAGGTTGAACATTGCTGTTCTATACTAATATAAGGCATTGCATGTAATCATCAATATGGTACATCTTTTTAACTAACGAAAAAAATTATAATATGTTCATTTTACATGATTGAGAAAGTAATTGGACTGGGGGAAAAAAGAAAATTGCTCATAACACAACACCATTGAAAGAACCACTAATAACTCATTTTGGCCCATTTCTGCAAGTTTTTTCCCCAGGTGTGTTTAAAAATTAATATCATGCAGTACTCAGAGATTTGTGGCTTTTTTTTCATTTAACTTTACATAATGAACATTTCTCATGCCAATATTTTTCAAAAATATGAATTTTAAAAGCCTCATAGTAGTCCATCAACTGAATGTTCATACTTTCTTTTTCACATTTGTTTCCAAATTTCCACTATTATACATAATACTCATTACACACTATTTTACATAAATCTTTACATAAATTTCTTATTATTCCATTAAAGAATTCCAAGAATAGAATTAAAAACCAAAGAGAGAGTGTCATTTTAAGGCTCACCCCTCTCTTCTCTTTACTTGCTACAACTATAATTTTTACTAATTAATAAAGGACTCATTACATAAGATTCAGGTATTACAAATATCATTATTTCTTATTGACAGCCATCATATTTCTTTGTTTACTATTTTATTCCCAGTACCTTGCACATGGTAGTAGACAAATACATATTTATAAAATTTAATTAGCATCAATTACCTTAAAATATTGACATTGTTGACATTTTAGTAAATACAAAATGGACATATGCAAAAATTTAAAATGTTTGTTCAAAGACGCATATACATGTAGGACATTGTTCATAATCAGAAAAATGTAGAAATGGATTAAGTATCCATCATTACTAGTATATGCCTTTTTCATTTTTTTCTATATTATTTTCTTTTTCCTTCCTACTTACCTATAACTGCATTTCAATTGACTACCAAACTGATAAATCTAGCCCAAATTCTAAGTATTTCCAAAACCTGGGAGAATTTTCCATTTAAAACTGGAATGAATGTGAAAATGCTATAAATGTCTCAAACTCAACATCATAAAACTCAAATGTATCTGTTGATCCATGTGAAATTGACAATATTAGTTGACTTCTTTTATCAGGGATTTCTCATGGTTCAATCTAATAAAATGTAACATCTTTTTGCTGCAACTTAAGTCCTTGTATTTGAAATTTCATTCCTTTTTTAAGTTTTTTTAAATTGTATTTATTTATTTATTTATTTATTTATTTTTAATTTCTTTATTGATTAAAGTATTACTTAATACCTTATTCCCCCATTATCTCTACCTCCATTCATAATTCTTTCATTTTCTATATATAATTATTAATAAGTTGTCCAAGACTATTGCTTCTACTTCTAAAGAATTTCTGTTTCTATTTTATCTGAATTTTTACAATGTACAACCACAGTTCAAGTCATTATAACCTTTTGAATTATTAGAAAATATCCTTATGGTCTCAATGACTCATTCAGTCAGCAAATTGTGTACCTACTTTATTTTATGTCCTCAACTAAGGAACAAGTGTGAAGGTTAATAGAATATAAATAAGTTCTCTCCAGGGATTCATGCTTTAGTGGTCCCAGAAAAATTACAATACAGAATGGTGTTAATAATAATGATGGTAGCACAGTCCTAAGTGTTTCTCAAGTCAAACACAATGAAAAATGTGCCATATGCCTTCTACATATAAATGGGAATTTAGAAAATTATTTTCCTTCATTATTAAAAAAAAGAATGTTTATTTACCTTTTACTGAGTCAGGCAATGTGATCAGGCCTAGAGCTACAGTAGAGAACAAAAAACTCACCTCATGAATGTTATGGAGTGAAGAAGAAAGCCATTAACAATAGAATCACACATATAAATACACAGTTACAAGGAGTGATAAGTATTCTCAAGGAAAATATTTTTTCATATATTATGGTAGAATATTGAGAAAGACATAATTGAGAATGGAGGATCATGGAAGGTGTCCATGAGACAGTGACAGGTAAGCCATCACTTGAAGTATAATTAGATTAACCGTATAGAGTACAATTAAACCTTTCCCAGTAAAAGAAGCAGCTTGACCAAACACACTGTGTGGGAAAGAAGTTGGCATTTTTATGTGGATGCAAAGGAGCTATCAGATGAGGTAATATGTATTAACATTCTGTAAACCATAAAGCACTAAGCTATATCAATAATCATTGGCAAACTTATTTGTAAGGATAATAAGTTTATGTGTCTTAGGAGTTATATATTGATCTCATGAATAATATGTTCCTTAATCCCAGCATGACTGAAGAAGCACTAAGATACAAATATGGCATTCTCTTATTTCTTTCTTTGAGTTCTACAAAAGAAAATGTAATCCTCTCTGTTATGTAGATTTCCTGTTAAGCTAGATAAATGAAAGCAAAAATGACTTTTCTCCTCATTGTACATGTAAAATCACTCACCAAAATCTATTGACATAGCACAAAAGCAATACTGAAATCTTCCCATGCTTCTCTGTTTTAATCTATGTTATCCAATTTTTAAAAATATATATTTTATTGATTTTTTTACAGAGAGGAAAGGAGAGGGATAGAGAGTTAGAAACATTGATGAGAGAGAGACATCAATAAGCTGCCTCCTGCACACCTCCCACTGGGGATGTGCCCGCAACCACAGTGCATGCCCTTGACCGGAATCGGAGCTGGGACCCTTCAGTCCTCAGGCCCAAGCTCTATCCACTGAGCCAAACCAGTCTCGGCTATGTTATCCAAATTTGAGCTGATAATCTCAACCCTGGACTTCAGGAGCCCTCTCTCACTCCATTCACTCCCAGCCACCAGCCACAGCCTACGTGGCCATGAGCGTTACAAGCTGTGAAACAAATTTCATCATTTCTTATATCCTTTTAAAAAGGCTTACTGGAGTGATGCCTGAACTCTTCTTCATGATATTTGGATGCAATATATTTATGTGTCATTTTAAAAAGCTCTAGATGAAGTCAGAAATTCAGGTGCACGTGGCCACCAGTATGTGTTATAACCAGAGTTGAAGGAGACTTGCTGCTACAACCTGCCTAATTAGGGCTGGTTTCAGGGAGCAGAGGAGTTAAAGAAAACAGCCACTGTTTAAAATCAACAGATTCATCTCACACTTTCTTAAAAAAAAAATCTGCTCTTGAAAAATTCTCAGAAATTTTAATATGCTTGTCAGGAGTCTTGGGGCCTCCTTGAAATTTTCCATAAAATTTAAATATCCAGCTATAAGTTTGAGATATCATCTTCTCTCTGCATGCAAGCACATTTAAAAGATGACTTTATAAGTGGATTTTATTCAATGTGGTGGAATAGCAGGATTGGGTTTAGATTTTGTGCTAAGGTTTATTTTCTAAAAGCTTCTCTAGCATCAAGATAATTATGTTTTTTAAGTTCTAAAATAACTAGTGTTGTGATTATACTATGTGCCATTTAGAGAAAAAAGAAGAATATTGCAGAATTAAATACAATCCAAGGATTTGTAAACTATGATTTCTGAGGCAGAAAGGAGTATTTTATTTTAAGAATGATTTGTTAAAAGTTCAAGTCTAGCTATAGCTCAGCTAAGACTCAAGGAGGAATAGAGTTGAGGATGCAACCCCAGAGCTTGGATTAAAAGAGAACACGAAGGATTTATGTTGTGGTCCTTGAAGTATATCATTTTCTTGGTTCATAAACATGTGTCAAGGTTAGTCATAAAAGGCTTTTACAGAGGGAATGACCAAACTAGAGTTTATGGTGGTTAAAAAAAAGTCAATAAGTTTGGTTGTGAGGGGGTAATAGAAAAATAGGACATTAATTTTATTATGATGATGACATTAATAACACAATAGTTGATAATCCCTGGTGACGACTGATCATTTTACCATCTCAATAATTTTGCTTTTTCCAAAATGTTATATACTTGGAATCATACAGTATACAGCTTTTTTTTTCAGGTTGGCTTCTTTCACTGAGTAATAAGCATTATGTCTTTTTGTGGGTCATTTCCTTTTAGTGATCAATAATATTCCAATTGGATTGGATGTACCCCAGTTTACGTGGCCACACCCACTGAAGAGCATCTTGATTGCTTCCAAATTTTGGCACTTATCTATTATAAATAAGCTGTTAGAAGCATCTGTTAGCAGATTTTTGTGTAATACTAAGAGTTCAACTTCTTTGGGTAAATATCAAGAAGCATGATTAATGGAGGGTATGGTAATAGTGTGGTTAGTTTTGTAGGAAACCAACAATCTGTCTTCGAAGTTGGCTGTGCCATTTTGCATTCCCATTAACAATGAATGAGAGCTTCTGCTGCTCCACATCCTTGTCAGCATTCGGATTTTGACCATTCAAATAGGTGTGTAGTGAGTGGTATTTTGCTGTTTTAATTTGCTTTTCCCTAATAACATATAATATGTAGCATCTTTTCATTTGCTTATTTGTCATCTGTATATCTTCAGTGAGGTATCTGTTAAGATCTTTGCTCATTACTTAATTGCTTTGTTTATTTTATTATTGCTGAGCTTTAAGAGTTTTTGTATATTTTGAATACCATTTCTTTACAGATATGTCTTCGACAAACACTTTCTCCCAGTCTGTGGCTTGTCTCTCATTCTCTTTACAATGTCTTTCTCATAAGAAAAGATTTTAATTTGAATGAAGTTCAACTTACCAATTATTTCTTTCATGGATTTGGCCTCTGATGTAGCTACATAGTCACTGCCAAATTCAAAGTAATCTCGATTTTCTCCTATTTTATCTTCTAGGAGTTTTATAATATTGCATTTTAGCTTTAGCTCTATGATTAATTTTAAGTTACTTTTTGTAAAGGATGTAATTTCTGTGTCAACATTTTTCTTCTTTCTTTTTTGCCTGTGGATGTCTGGATGTTTCCGCACCATTTGTTTTTGTTGTTTTTCTTTTTGTTTTTTATTGAATTTGTGACACTGGTTAAAAAAAATTATACAGGTTTCAGGTGCACAATTCTATAACACATCATCTGTATATTGTATTGTGGGTTCACTCCAAGTCAAGTCTCACATTCATTATTTATTAACTCATATAACTATTTGTTAAAAAGATTATCTTTTTTTCCCATTGTATCGTCTTTACTTCTTTGTCAAAGAACAGTTAACTGTGTTTGCATGAGTCTATTTCTGCCCAAGTGTTCTTACTCATTGAAACTTACTTGCAGAATGCCAAATTCTAGTAAAATTTACATTACAAAATGTCACTTAAGAGTTTATTTTTAACAAGAAATTAAATATCTATAATTTTCTGTATGTTTTATTTTGCCATTACTGAAAGGCTTATTTTAAATTACTCTTTTATAAAGTGAATAGCTATCATGCATTGCAATATTATAGAAACAGAATTACTACAAATACAGTTGAGAAAAGTACTTTGCTTAAACCAGCATCACCACAAACATGTGAGTAATACATTGTGTTATAACATTACGATGACTACGATGTCAGTAGGTGATAGGAATTTTTCAGCTCCATTATGCTAATAATCTTATGGGACCACCATCATATATGCAGTCTGACTTTGACCAAAATATTATGCAGTGCATGACTGTATTTCCTAACAAAATTTGTTTTTTTACTGCTTTAACTACTGTTCAATTCTGAATTTTCTTTAATATCACTCAAGGAGGTAAGTTATAAAAGGGAAAGTACCGAAACCGGTTTGGCTCAGTGGTAGAGCGTCGGTCTGCGGACTGAAAAGTCCCAGGTTCGATTCCGGTCAAGGGCATGTACATTGGTTGCGGGTACAATCCCGGTAGGGGGTGTGCAGGAGGCAGCTGGTCAATGTTTCTCTCTCGTTGACGTTTCTAGCTCTCTATCTTGCTCCCTTCCTCTCTGTAAAATATCAATAAAATATTTTTTAAAGGGAAAGTACCAAGACTAAACCCAGAGAAATGCCAACTTTTAGGGAGCAGTGAGTCTAATAAAGTGAAATGAGAAAGAACAATCCGATTCAAGGAGAAGAATCATGGAAGATACATAGGAATAATCAGATTCATTGAGGAAGGGAACGTTTCAGATCTCGAATTTCCAAGTAAAGTGGAGAGGACCAGGAGAATGGATTGAAGGACTCATCAGTGACACTTGAAGGAGGAATTTCATTTGAGTGGTGGCAGAAGGGAACCAAGTTAAAATGGGTTCAGAGGCTATGGAAGATTAATGTAGAGAGTAGATACGTTAATGGAAATGTTATATACAGAAGAATACAAACAATGTGTGACAAAATGGCAAAACAGAGTCAAAGGCTACATTTGGTCGGATTGATACTAATCATGTCATGTAGTACCAAGTACAAGGAAAGAATAAAATTTGAATCCCCAAGCTTTGAAAATTTAGGACATACTATCATCACTTTCATGAGTGAAATTTATTAAAAGTTCTTCTCAAGAAATATATTACATAGCGCATGAATTTAGGAGTTTAGATCATGAGAAAGTTATTATTAAAATGAGAGTCAAACAGATATCCTTGATGTGCCAGAGAAGACCCAAATTTCATAATCATTCAATTCAAAGACAGAACCCTTACATTTTCTAAGCTTCCACATATAAACATGACAGTGCTTTGGGAAGAGTTACATAGTAAAAATTTTGGGATTTTGTTATTCTGCTGACTTAAAATAATTGAAATTTTTCTCCCAAAAGATTGAAAGAGAAGGAAAACTCGCCAGAACAAATTCTGCTTTCATCAATGTCAAGGTAATAAAAGTCTTATTTTTTAATTTGGTGCTGGAGGTGAGTGCTTGAAAATAAGATATGACCTATCAGGTTAATCTCACTTTGCTTCCAACCTGAGTGTGATTTTTCTGTGTTGTAATCCATTGTAGCTGAGGTTTCAAACAGGTTGATAAATGGTTTGGGAAATTAGAAAAAAAATATATGTCTGTTTAGGGAGTGTGGGATTTACCTTTATTCTGGACTCTAAAATGTGACCTCCCTCCAAAACGTGGAGCTATATAATTACTGTTTCCAGTTTTATTTTGGTAGACATTTTACCATCAGTGATAAATATCATGTCTTCTTCAATTTTATACATTTGTAATCTTTTTAAATGTTCTTATAACTTTTCATCATTGAAGAACATAGGGCTTTTTCATAGAAACTGTGAGAATTTGTTCGACTATGCTCTATTTCCATTTTATATTTCCTTGCACTTAAAGGAATAATTTCATATTGCTTCTAACACAATTGTTTGATATTTGCTTTGCTTAAACTCACTTATTTCTGAGGTTTAGTGCCAATTCAAAATCTGACATTTGGGTAAGTAGTCAGGTAATTGTTGGATCAAAGGCAGAAAGCTGGGCCATTTTTCTATTTCTAAAAAAACAAAACCCAGAGAGAACTCACTGCTTTTGATGATTTCCTTTTTTACCCCATCTCTGAGCTCTTAAAAGCACCAGTCCAAGTATGCGTGAAGGGAGATAAATACTGAAATGAGAATCAATTTCTTCTTTCAATCTGAAAGATACAAAATTTAATTTCAGTTAGCAAATATTCCATTGAATACATTCTAAGGCATTGTAAAATTAATCTCTTATGGATCCTGCTTTCACAAGCTTGTGGTTTTGTAAAGAAGTTAAGGCCAGTATGAAAAAAAAACACATATAATTGAGGATAGGGAGTATTTATTATAGTCAGGGTCCTGAAAGAACATTTTCTGGATAGAAAGATTCATAACAAAGCTGGCATTTGAAAAAATGGGAAAGAAATTATTGGCAGAGCGAGCCATGTGGAAAAGGCACAGAAGGGGAGGGTAAGGGAATAAAGTAGTTTGACTAGAGCATAGCGTAAGAGAGAACAACGCCACACTGAGACTTTATGGAACTGGATTCTGGAAGCAGGTTAGGTTTGCAGCAGTGTCTGGATCGCCTGGGGTTCGGTTATACTGCATTATCCTTCATCTTCATTTTAGAACCAAGGCGGTTAGTTGAATATTGTTGCAAAAAATGTGTAATAATTATGAATTAGGCCTGGAAGTCTTTAAAGGGGTATAAAAATATGTGATAGATTCTATTTTCACACAAGTGCATGAATGTTAATTAAAATCTGTAATTATATTTTACATTTTATCCTCCGATTGTGGTTTTCTTTTTGTATTTCCTTTCTATATGTATTCATGTTTACTTTCAAGGCAACAAAGAAGACAATGTGATTTATTTTCCAGGACTCCTTGGTTTATGAAGCTCTGTCAGTGGAATGATCTATGGCACATTGTGTTTTGATGATATATGTTTCACTATGTTGATGAAATGAATTATGGAGCTTGATTAAAGATTTGAAGGAACACATCTTTCATATAATAAAGTGTAAAAGAATTCTTACAATTGAAAAGTTGTGATTAGATAAATTAACTCTATGAACATGCTTCCTATTCAATTTAACTCAATACCAAAGGGTTACATTATTGCATCATTTTTTTCACTATGAAAAAAATACCATTTTTAGTGGGTTATTTCCCTGAATAGCATGACTTTGCATGACATTGTCTGACTTCTTTTTTGCTCATGGGCATAATTTCATTATTTTCAATAATGTATCATATATATTTTATGAGGCATACTTGGCATATAACATTATACTAGTTTTAGGTGTACAATATGACTTGATATTTATATATATATTGTGAAATTATCACAATAAGTCTAGCAAACATCCATCACTACACATAGTTATAAAATATTCTTCTCTTGTGATGAGAACTTTTATGACCTATTCTCTTAGCAACTGTCAAATATACAATACAGTATTGTTAACTATACTCACCATGCTGTATACATTATATCCCCATGACTTATTTATTTTATAACTAGAGGCCCAGTGCACAAAATTCAGGCACAGGGGGGTGTCTTCCTCAGTCCAACCTACACCCTCTCCAATCTGGGATCCCACTCACAATCCAAGACTTCTGGCTCCCAACTACTCACCTGTTTGCCTTCCTGATTGTTCCTAACCACTTCTGCCTACTAGCCTGATCACTCCCTAACCACTCCCTTGCCATCCTAATTGATGCCTAACTGCTTCCCTGATAGCCTGTTTGCCCCTAACTGTCCTCCCCTGCATTCCTGGTCACCCTTAACTGCCCTCTCCTGCAGGTCAACACTCAACCACACTGAGCCATGCTGGCTGGGCTGTGTTATTTTCTCTAGTGTTGTTGTTTTTTTAATCCTTAGCCAAAGATACATTTATTGATTTTTAGAGAGAGAGGAAATGAGAGAGAGAACTAAGCAATTCAAGATAGAAACATTAATCTGCTGCCTCCCACATGCACTCCAACCAGGGATCAAACCCACAACCTAGGCAAGTGCCCTGAATGAACCTGCAACCTATTCGATGCACAGGACAATGCTCCAACCAACTGTGCCACCCGGACTGGTCATAATGTTTAATTTTGTATGATTTTTCTCTTATGTGTTTTTATTACTTGATAGAAATGGTGACAACCTCAACATGTTATATAATACTTCAGAATTTTTTAATTATTATATGTTATTACCTACATTTCAGCTTTCAAAGGGAAAGAACTCAAACTCTGAGAATACAGCAGCTTTAAACTCTTCAAATTGTGTCTTTCCACAGGGAGCATTGGAAAGGTTTTACAGGTACAATTAAACTCAATACACAGTGATAGTCAGCCTTTCACCAGTCTTGGTTGAATGACAGTCTGGCTGCTATGGCCAAGCCTGGAGAGAGTCTCTGGCTGTGGCTATCAATCATGGACATCCAGAGAAAACAAACCAATGTATATCATTGGGCGGGAGAAGTAGAGGGTATAATATGGATGGAAAGAAGATATATAGATATAATATTGCAAACGTCCTTTACAAAGTTAGCCAGAAGGCATCTCTAAACCTTATGAGCCCTTAACATTTAGAGAGGAAAATTGCTACAAGAAACTTCTGCATCTTAAAAAAAAAAAAAAAAAAAAAAAAAAAAAAAAAAAAAAAAAAAGATAACTGGCAGACTGAATAAGAAACTTTTTTTTCATATAGCAATAGATTCTACTGAAAATCGTATAGAAATTTCTAAATGAATAAAAATATATTAAATTAATACATATTAGGCAGGCATTCTACCAGGTACTAGAAAAAGACAGATATGAGTAATACATGTTAATTTTCTCTTCTCAAAGCTTACGGTATGTTAGGTACATAAACAAGTCCAGGAATATTGGAGCATAATGAATGATATAAGAGAGGAGATAGAGTATTATAAGGGAAATAGCAAGAATAATTAAAGCAGGGAGGGCTTCCCAGGGGAAGTAATATTTAAACTGAAAGGGGGAGGATGAATATAAAATTCTCTAAGAGTGAAACTTAGTGTCCTAATTTTATAGGGAAGGAAATTAAGGCTTGAAGAGGTAAAATGGTTTGGTGGCAATAAGAGTGAGACCTTAGAGCAGCTGTGGGCAAACTATGGCCCGCGGGCCAGGTCTGGCCTGATCGGCTGTTCTATCCGGCCCGCGGAGCCGAAAGAGCAGAGGGTTCTCTTGCTCTCCCCTCCACTTCTTCACCAGCAGCCCGAGATGAGAGTGCCAGCATAGTCAGGATGCTTTTGTTCTGGCCCTCCGGTCCAGTTTAAGAACCTATTGTGGCCCTGGAGTCAAAAAGTTTGCCCACCCCTGCCTTAGAGTCAAGGCATCAGGTTTGTAGTGTGTGTGTGTGTGTGTGTGTGTGTGTGTGTGTGTGTGTGTGTGTGTCGCGGGGAGAGGTCAGATAGGGATGGGGATCATTTTTGTTTTTAAAGATGGTTTGGACTTAAACATCTTTAAAAAGGAATGAAGAGAATCAATCTAGAGCTCTCAGGAGGGACTGGCTGGGTTTTATATCATCAGAGCAACACTTCAGTTGAACCGGCTGAATGTATGTGTACATGCAACTGAATGTTAATCTCTACTCTAGGGCTGCTTGGTTAACTTTCAAAGTGCCCTAATCAGAAATTCACACTCCAGCTGCTGTTGCTTTCAAAATACTGCTTTTAAAATCTGTGCCAGAGGGTTTTTAAATTAGCCCAAAATATGTGATTGAGTTCCCTTAAAATAACAGTAATGAGTAGTGTTTAAGGTACGCTGTTAGCTGGAAAGGCTGCCCAGATCCCACCATACTTATTGGATGCAGGTTTAAGACTCTAGCACATTCAGTTGCATTGTATGTTTGTAACATTGCTTCTATTTTTCTGCACTTGTTGAGGAATTCTGTCTGCTAATTCAACTCTATCTTAGCTGATCAGATAATATATATATTTTAATGCCCAAGTGAAATTTGTATTACAGGGTGGGCTATATATGCTGCAAGGTCCATTGCGAAATAAAAATGCAGGACCACTTGATAAAAAGCAGGAAAAAATGCTGTTATAGATACTCAAATATAATTTTTTTTCTTTTCTTTTGTGGTATCACTCTTGACTTATCACAGTAGGGTTTTCCTCCACTTTTTTTTCTATTGTGGCAAAATGCACACAAAATAAAATTTAACATTTTAACCATGTTTTAAAATATATTTTATCAATTTCAAGAAGGGAGGAGAGAGAGATAGAAACATCAATGTTGAGAGAGAATCATCAATCAGCTGCCTCCTGCATGCCTCCCACTGTAGATCAAGCCCACAACTGGGGCATATGCCCTGACTGGTTCATAGGTTGATGCTCAACCACTGAGCCATGCTGGCCGGGCTTACCCATTTTTAATTGTACAGTTCATTGATACTAAGACTAAAATTATGTGCATTAAACAATAACTCTGCATCTCCACTTCCCCATCCCCTGCCAACCACCCTTCTACTTCCAATCTTTGTGATTTTGACTACTCCATGCACTGTATCCCTTAAGTGGATTAAAACAGGTGGGTTGTTTTCTTTTGTTTGTTTGTTTGTTTGTTCATTTTGCATGCTCCTGGTTTATTTCACTTTGCACAAATGTCCTCAAGGCTCATCTATGCCAAAAAAATCTCTCCAATTTATGGTGGGTTAATATGAACATAGTGGCACTAGATTTCCTACGCAATTCACCAGGTCAGAGAAGAGAATAGTAATGTGGAAGATCTCAAAAGAGAGTTAATAAATTTACTGCTAATAAAGTTTGGTTGAAACTAAAACAATAGAACAAATTTAAGAGGTCAAAATATTCTAGGCATTAAAATTATTAGTTATATAATCCAATATCCACTCTGCTCAGCCATCAGCATGTATATTAGGTTTGGATTGATAATAAAATCCATGAGACACTGTAGACTTTCTCTAGCATCATGTTCACGTCGCTGGAATAAATGGTATGGGATCAAAATAAAACAAAACAAAAAAACCTGCCTAACTGGCAACAGCAAGGGGGGCGGGGTCTTGTTACACCCACTAGATACATTTCCAACAGCCTCCTCATGTGGGGCCCTGTGGTCACAAGAGAAGAGGCTAACTAGAAAGACATGGACCACTTCAGCTTGGAGAAGCCATCAACTCTGGGATTTCTTGAGCTTTTATGTCTAGCTCCAGTGCAGCTACATCTCATCATTAGCAGCTACAATTACCTCATGTAGAATCTCAACAATGAGGTACTTAGCACTTTAACCAATTCTTATTTATTTTTAATACAATGTACTAAGTAAGTAGTCTTAATATAGTAAAGATCATGTAAATAGCAGGTACAGTGTGTATATGCAATAAAGAATTTATCCTGCCCTTTGTCCTCAGCTCCTGGGTTGAAAACTCTGAAGTGCTTGGAATGGTATGGTTTATAGAAATATCTTTGTTTAACTGGAGGGCTGAGGCTACTGTGGGTTGTCTATGCAGTGTTTCCCAAAGTGTGGTACGCGGTATGTCCCCAGGGATACGGGAAGAGTTTGGTGGGGATATGCACTGCACCGTGCTTAGCTGCACCTAATTCTATGTTCTCATGAGTCAAGTCAATTTCATCCTTCTCATTGATCCCAATAAATGTTATTTATAATATAACTTTTATTTATATTTTATTATGAATATTTTTATTTTTTGTTTATTATTATTTTGTGTATGTACCAAAAAAAGAAAAAAAGAAAAATATTTTGTTTGTTATTAAAATACATCCTTTTTTTTACGAGGGGTACTCAGCGTTACGAAAATTATACAAGGGGTACACATATGTCAAAAGTTTGGGAAACACTGATCTATAGTAACAATGCAAATTATGGCGGGAGCCTTTAGCCAGACAGTAGCAGCTAGATCTCTGCAGGGACTTGGGACTAAGGTCAGCCAGGGGTAGTGGCCCTATCTATGTGGTTGATCTCCAATAAAGATTTCTAAAGCTCTTAGAAAATTTCTATTGTACTATATAACGTTATCAACTATAGTCACCATGTTATACATTAGATCCCCATACCCTATTCAGCTTATTTCTCAAAGTGTGTATTCTTTTACCAACCTCTCTATGATACTGTACTGAATAAGTGAAATTTCCAAGAAAGTAGAATTTAAGTGTTCTCAGTAAATAAATAAATAGGGTGATAGATGTATTGATTAACTACCTGGGAAGAATCCTTTCACAGTGTACACATATACCAATTAATTATGATGTACACTTTAAATATCTTGCAGTTTTATGTGTTAATTATTCCTCAATAAAGCTGGAAACAAATCTGAACCCTGAGGCTTGAGTAGGCTTCCCTGACCATACTCCGTGCGTACTGTCACACGTCATTACTGGAAGGAGTGAGCACTGTCAACAAGACTCCCCTGGAACCTTCACTGTATGTCCGTTCTCTATGCTTATTTTGCTATAATAAACTGTAGCTGTGAGTATAACAGTCTTTCTTAGTTCTATCAGGCTTTTTAGCAAATCCTTGAATGTGAAGGTGCTCTTGGAAACCTCCCAAACTTGCAACACCCTCCTATAATTTCCTAAGACGACTTTTAAGGAATCCCAGAGGCTAGAGGAAAGACTATAGGCCTACTGTTAACTTTTTCCTTCTACACATAGCAACAGGCATTAGAAGGTTGGAGCTCTGTGACTGCACATGACAGTAACCCCAACCAAGGCCTCGGTGGTCTGTGATGGCTAAGACACGGTCTTTCCTCAAGACATAATTAGTTTGTTAAGAAGAAAAGACATGCAAAAATCACACAAAGTGGGAAATGAGAAAACATTGATATTCTTCAATTTCTCGTTATGTCAGTTTTACTATCTGCAAATGAAGGGGAAAGTCATATTACATAGAAAATAAAGATAGTTTTACAGAATTCTTTTCATAGCTTAAGGCTAAAGAAAAATAAAGAGGTTTTTGCCATATTCCAACAAAGAACTTTGCTTCTTTTTTAAAAAATTTTTATTGATTTTTTTTTTACAGAGAGGAAGGGAGAGAGATAGTTAGAAACATCAATGAGAGAGAGTCATCTATCAGCTGCCTCTTGTACACCCCCCACTGGGGATGTGCCCGCAATCAAGGTACATGCCCTTGACCGGAATCGAACCCGGGACCCCTCAGTCCGCAGGCCAACACTCTATCCACTGAGCCAAACCGATTTCGGCTGAACCTTGCTTCTTAAAATAGGTGTTTTGCTATTCCATGAAGGCAGGCCATTTTATTCTATGTAATTTGCAACCAGGGTAGAAACCCTGGAACTTTTTATTATTCTTTCCATTTAGAGAAGAGCACTATACACAAATTAAAAATAAAATATATAATTAATGTGTGTTTTATTTCCCTGTCCATAGAGTTGCCATATTCCAAACCATTCTCCTTGTATGTTGGCTGATTTTCATGTTAATAACAAGATGTGGCTGGCATTTATTAGCCTGTAAATTATAACTCTATTTAGAAGTCCCTGTGTTCAATTAGCTTTAAAGACAATTAAAGACCAATTTGTCATTGTTACCTTCTCTACACAATGCTTTCCAATTTTAACTGCCTACTCTTTTGCTCTAATCAATTTTAATAGCAGCAGCAAAAGTTTAACTGTGACTCTTTGATCTCATCCGGTCCATCTTTTATGCTGCTAGGAGTCAGTTCAGAAAGTTCACATATTCTTACAGATAAAAAGGGGAAAAATATGAAAGACAGCTTCTATTTGTAAAACTCCAGGAGGTGTCAGGTAAAATTCGTGTAGTTTTAACTAGTTGGCCAAAAAATAAAAATCTATTTTTCCTTTTTTTTAAATGACAGAGGCTAGAGTACTCACAATTGCCATTTATTTTTCATGTCCAAAACCTACATTCAGTAATGGCTAAAAAAAATATCAGAGTGAATATTAATGAATCACTCTGTGACCTGGAAGCTCAGTTAGCTCAGCTTTTTCAATGTGCCTCTCTTCATGCCAAGGTCATGGGTCTAGAACGTTAATGACTAGAAAGAGGTCTGACAAGTATTGGCCCATTGTGTCCTCAGGACACCCATGTGAGATCCAAGGACAAATGTGATTATTGTCACTATGAAAAACAAAACAGATTCCAAAAGTTTAAGTGACTTGTTGAAGGTCACATAATTAATAATAAATGGGGGTTAAAAACTTGACTGTAAATTTTCTGACAGTGGCATTCTTTACACTCAATGACATTGCCTCCACTTGCGTTTGTTCATTCTTTCCATGTAAATAGTAAAATGACTAGGACATTCCTTAAACTGTTAATTACACCTAAAGAAGTTAATATCTATGAAGACAATAACCCAGATATCAACTTCTTTAGGTGTAATTAACAGTTTAAGAACTTCTGGGTTAATATCTTGATAGACCATCTTCCAACTTGCACATAAATTACAGGCAGAACCATAAAGGAAGGCCACAATTAACAATAGCTTAAAATATAAGGACAAGAAGAGCACCTGCAGCCTCCCAGACCTCCTGGCTTGCCTGCCCACGATGGCCAATGAGGAAGCAGTCTTTGGTGATGCAATAGAAAAATATATGATCAATGAAGAGTACACAAGAACACCCCTATCTTTTGTATTTTGGTTGTGACCCATGCTCTGGAGTGTTCCAGCTTAACTGCACAGTGCTTCCAGATGGAACCAGACCAGAAGGGAAAGATTCAGTTTGTCCTGGGGACACACACTTCAGACGAACAAAGCCACCTTGTGTAGCCAGTGTGTGGCTCCCTAAAAATGATGCTCAATTTGATTCCTCATACTACAACAGTGTCAAAGAAGGGTGTGCTCTGTTAGTGGAAAAACAAATAGAAATCAAGATCAACCATGAGAGAGAATTAAAAAGGGCACATTTTGTCCTATAGAACCTTTGTATCATTGCAACAAAGATTCCATCCAACGATGCTCTTGTTTCTGACTATACAAAACATCCTTCTAATCCAGATCCTCTGAAGAATGCACCCCAAACCCGAGGCTCTGTGGACATCAGGAGGAAGGCTATGAGCTTTCTTGGAACCCAAATCTCAGTGGGCACTCACTTATTGTTTCAGATGGCCACGCCATCTGCCTTTGAGACATCAGTGACGTTCCAAAGAAAGGAAAAGTTGTGGATGTGAAGCTATCTTCACAGGATGAAAGACAGTAGTAGATGTTTGCTGGCATCTACCCCATGAAGCTCTGTTTGGGTCAGCTGCTGATGATCAGAAACTTATGATCAGGGACACTCATTCAAACAATACTTCCAAACCAAGCCACTCGGTTGATGCTCACATCAAGTTGTAAAAATATGTGTTTTTACCTGGCAGTTATACCATAGGTAGACAGTCCGTTGAGAAGAGTGAATCAATAGTTTGTATGTGTTTATTTGTTTAAAAAATTAAATTAAGAGTTGCTCATATATATATATATATATATATATATATATATATATGATTTTTTACATAGAGGAAGGGAGAGGAATAGAAAGTTAGAAACATCGATGAGAGAAAAACATTGATCAGCTGCCTCTTGCACACCTCCTACTGGGGATGTGCCTGTAACCAGGGTACATGCCCTGACCGGAATCGAACCTGGGACCTTTCAGTCTGCAGGCCAACGCTCTATCCACTGAGCCAAACCGGTTTTGGCAAGAGTTGCTTTTTTTTTTTTTTTTTTTTTTTTTTTTTTTTTTGAATTAGTACTTGACCACTAGATTAACACCATCTCTGTTCTGGATAACCTGTTTCACTAGCAGATGTGTTACTGTCCATGACTAATTGTGTGTTATAGTTTGGGCTAAGGCTAGGACAATGGCTTAGGGTGAAGGAAAAATCTAGGGCTAAAGTTATGGTTAGTGTTATAGTTAGAGCTAGGGCTAGGGTTAGGGTTAGGTTTAGGTCTAGGGTAATGGTAGGATTAGGGTTATGGTTAGGTTTGGTTTAGGGATAAGATTAGGGCTAGGGCTAGGGTTAGGGTTAGGGTTAGGTTTATGGATAGGGTTAGGCTTAGGATTAGGGTTAGAGTTATGAGTACATTTATGTCTAGGACTAGGATGATGGTGAGGGTTAGTATTTTAGTTAGTGCAATGGTGAGAGTTAGGGTTAGGATTATGGTTAGGGACTGGGATAAGGTTAGGGTTAAGATTAGGCCTAGGGCTAGGGTTAGGGCAAGGTTTCATATTTGGGCTAGGCTTAGAGTTAGGGTTAGGGGCTAGGGTTAGGTTAGGGTCAAGGTTAGGGTTAGGACTAGGGCTAGGATTAGTATTAGTGTTAGGGTTAGGGTTAGTGTTTAGGCTAGGACTAGGGCAAGAGTTAGGATTAGGTTTTATGGTTTTATTTACAACTGGGTTTAGGATTAGGGTTAGGGTTAAGATTAGGGCTAGGGTTAGGGTTAGGTTTATGGCCCAGGTTAGGGTTAGATTTAAGGTTAAAATTAGGGTTAAGGTCAGTGGTAGTGTTAGTGTTAGGGTAAGGTGACCAGATTGTCCAGGTGTTGGCGGGACAGTCCTGATTTCTAATAACTTTTCCCACATTTTCCGGCTTTTTTAAAAAGTCCCGATTTTTGGAAAGATTGGAAACATTGGAAAGATTCTTTACAAAAATCGGGACTTTTTAAAAAATGCTGCAGGATGCAGGAAAAATTGTTAGAAATCAGGACTGTCCTTCCAACACCTGGACGATCTGCTCACCTTATGTTAGGGTTATGGTCTGGGACCTTGGGTGCACAGTGGAATCACCTGCAGAGTTAGAATAAGGGTTGTGGTTAGGGTTAGCATCTGGGTGCTTGGATGCACAGTGGAATCACCTGGAGAGTTAGGGTTTGTATTAGGGCTAGCATTAGATTTAGGATTAGAGCTATGGCTATAATTACCATAGGTTTAGGATTAGGGTTAGGAATAGGTTTTGGTTTAGGGTTATGATTAGGGTTATGACTAGGGCTAGGTTTAGGTTACTGATAGGCTTAGAGTTAGGATAAGGGCTAGGGCTAATTTAGGGTTAGGGTTAGGGTTAGGGTTAGGGTTAGGGTTAGGGTTAGGGTTAGGGTTAGGATTAGGGTTAGATAGGATTAGGAAAAAAGTTTAGATTTATGAATAGAACTAGGGCTAGGGTTAGGGCTAGGGTTATAGTTAGGGCTAATGTTATGAAAAAAGGTTAGGGTTAGGATTAGTGCTAGGTTTAGGGTTAGGGCTAAGGATAGGTCTAGGATTAGGGTTAAGATTTACATCTGGGTCTTTATATGCACAATGGAATTACCTGGAGGTTTAGAATAAGAGCATTGGTTGGCAAACTGCAGCTTGCGAGCCACATGCAGCTCTTTAGACCCTTGAGCGTGGCTCTTCCACACAATAGCATGTGTGGCCCATGCATAGAAGTTGGTTTTCACTCTCAAAAGAAATTTCAATCGTTGTACTGTTGATATTTGGTTTTGTTGACTAATGTTTGCCAACCACTGAGTTAGGGTAATGGTTAGCATTTAGTGCTTGGATGCACACTGGAATCACCTGGAGAGTTATGGTCAGAGATAGGGTTAGGGTTAGGGTGAGGGGTTAGGGTTAGGGCTAAGGCTAGGGTTAAATTTAGAGTTAGGGCTCAGGGTAGGGTTAGAATTAGGGCTAGGGTTAGGGGTTGAGTTAGGGTTAGGTATAGGGCCAGAGTTAGGGTTAGGGTTAGGGTTAGGGTTAGGGTTAGGGTTAGGGTTAGGGTTAGGACTAGGGCCAAGGCTACTGTTAGGTTCAAAAATTGTTTTAACAGAATTAAAGTTTTATGTTTGTTTGTTTGCTTTGTATTCAGTGTTACACAGAATTAATGTCAAGCAAATCAAGTTAGTGATATAAGCCAGATTCAAAACCTCAAGTGTACCTGAAACCACATGCACTTTCTGCTCTCTGCCCTGCCTTCCTGCACTGAATGTCATAGAGCAAGATAGAGGCAGCAGTGTCCAATCAGAAGCTCAGAATCCTTGGGTATGGTGGATTCCCTGGAAACCAAGTGCTGGGTAGGAGCTTTTCCTGTCCTTCTCCAGCCAGTGACAGGCTCTTTCAGATATGGGCAGACCTCATTTTATTGCATTTTGCTTTATGGGGCTTCACAGATATTGCTTTAAAAAATAAATAAATTGAAGGCTTGTGGCAACCCTAAATTGAGCAAGTCCATTGACACCATTTTTCCAACAGACTCAAATGATGGTTAGCATTTTTTTAGCAATACAATATTTTTAATTAAGGCATGCATATTGTTTATTTAGACATAATACTATTACACATTGATCAGACTACAGCATAATGTGAACATAATTTTATAAGGTTCCTGTAACTTGCTTTATTATGATATTCACTTTATTGTGGTGGTCTGGAACTAAACCCACAATATCTATGAAGTATGATATTTGCATGTCCATGTCCATGGTAATATAGCTTCTTTAATCAACTCTGCACAGACACATAGGAACTGGTCTCTTCACTCTCACAGAAAGTGAAATATTTCAGTTCAGAGTCATCATGGTATCCTCAGCCTCGGACCTCTCTTCTATTACTCACAGTATTCAATTAAATTCAGTTGATCTGTTAATATATTTTATTCTTGTGTTTCTGAAAGCACTGAGTCGATTTTGAGTTGAGGATTGTGTGTGTGTTTTTTTTTTCCTACAGATACTGTAAATTTCAAGTAAGTACATTTTATTGTCAGAGAAAGGCCACTGTTACTACTTTAAGGCTTTCTGCTCTTTTGCTTTGATTTTTAGTAACTTTATTTCAAGAAGAAAACAAAACAAAACAAAACACATGTTAGACTATTTTCATAGAAAAAAAATGCCATGCTTCTCCACAAACATTTACTTATATTTACCGCAGCTGAGATTTGTCTGTATCTTAGGATTAGAAAGCCATTTGGAAGCACTCCTCTCTATCCACATTTTACCTGACGCGATGACAGCCACAATGTAACCTAATAGATGTTAGATCATGACTATGCTACTCTTGACGTTTTTCCCCAAAATGATCATCATTTTCCTGAAAGTACTATCTTCCTTAAATCAGCTACTCTATTCAAGTTTCTTAGAATGGAATCTCTAAAAGTCTATCTTAATTACTGAGCAAGTATTGAACACCAGCTGTTACAACTGCACCTGGAGGTCAAATGAGATAAGAAGACAGTCATTTAAATTGAAGTAGTACATTTTTCCTATCACTTTTCATTGGGTCTATTCCCAACATTTCCACGTTTTTTCACTCCTTCTCACTACTGTCAAGGAAGGTTGGTTGGTGTTGGTGTGACATGAGTGATTGTTATGGGAAACAAAGGGGGAAAGCCCAAGCTCCAAACAATTCACTTTTTCTTCTCTCCCCCCACCCCCACCCTACTTTCAGTACGATTAAACCATGAGGAAGCACAAATTTTTATTTATAGCCCTTTAGAGTCAAAATGTTTCCATTTATGTTTTGCTCAAAGAAAATAAAACAAGCCAGAGAAAGACAAATACCATTTGATTTCACTTATATGTGGAATCGAAAGAACTATATAAATGAACAAAGAAGCAGACTCACAGACTTTCCACACCTTAACAACCAAAAGAGATTAAAGCCTATTTGGTTGGCTGTACACAAGCAAGCCTTTAGGAAAGTAAACAGGAGTTTAAGTGTGATACCTGTTGACCCTTTTTGCTGTTCATTGTACAAACACAGGAGCCCTTGAGATTGATTCAAAGTTAAGTGCAGTATTCATTTATCCATCCTTGCTGAGATTTAAAAAATATATATATTCATTATTTAAAGTGTTACATATAGTATTACATATGTCTCCTTTCCCCCCCCTATTGACCTCTACCCAGCCACCCTCACCCACCCCCTGCCCGCACACACCCTCACCCACCCTAGTGTCTGGTCCATAGGTTATGTTTATATGCATGTATACAAGTCCTTGGGTTGATCTCTTACCCCCACCTTCTCCCCTGCCTTCCCTCTGAAGTATAATGGTCTGTTTGATGCTTCTCTGTCTCTGGATCTATTTATAAACTGATGAACATAAATATGGGATCTTCTATTGCACAGAAGACAGCGTGTACAGACAGTGGAGGGAAGGAGGGGAAAGAAAATAACACTGTTAAGAATGTATTGTATGCCCAGAGCTGTAAAATTCTGAAGAAAAATTTAAATGTTCTCACTCTATTAGCTCTAGAATAAATTTTACATGAAAATTTAAGCGTCTCACTATGTGGTAAATTTCCATATCTGTAAATGGGGTAAGTGGTTTACATCTCCCAGTGATGGTGGCTAATGAAGAGCTCTATAGATACTTGCTGTCTTTACATAGCAGATCTCTACCCTAGATTTCTATTCCATTCAGTTATAAGTATGTTGCCAACATTTTAAGGAGCAAATTAGACATTCCTAAAGATTTTTTGGCTTTCAATTTCTACTCTCTTCTAAGGACATCCTTTTGAAAAAAGAGTTCTCAATATTTTAATGAGGTAGACAGCCTGACCCTAAGTCAGTTATTCAACTCCACACTTTGTGGGAATGCTCTAGGGATGTCAAGTTCACATAAATGGATTTTATTTCTTGTTATTAGTAACATCCTCTTTTCTAAGAAGTGAAAGGAGATTGAGGAGAGCAGTGATTCATTATATCCTGTGTTGAGCACAATATGGTTGGTTTCCAAAGTGTGGTTCTGAGCCATTACTCAGTGTCTCAGGACATAGCATATGCTTTGGGGATTTTTGTTGGTGGTGGTGATGGTGGTGGTTGATTGTTTCAGAGAGGGTGTGCCTTTCTTTACTTTGTTTTTTGGTTTAAGCTCTACTTTAAATACAGAAGGTAGCAAAACTTATAACCATTGTCAAAAAACATTAATAAAAATCCCCACTCATTTCACCTTGAATCCAATGTTACCTATTCCTATTAGACAATACTTTACATACCTTTTATAATAATAACCGGGTACTGTACTAAGCACTTTACATATATTTTCATGTAATCTTTGCAAATAGCCTGATAAAGTCAGTGTGTAATTCATTTAGCTTTTGCACTGATGTATCTCCAGTACCAAGTGCAGCGCCTTTCCTGGCAATATTTGATAAATATTTGTTTTATTATTGAATGAATGATGAAAGTAAGGCATAGAGAGTTTAATTTTGCCAAGGGTTGTGCACCTAAGTAGTCTAGGAATAGGAATTCAAACACAACTCTGTCTGAGTTTACAGCCTGAGGCAAAGCCATCTTAAATTAATGTGAATAAATTACAAAATGCCACACATGCCTTGGTTAGCTATTGCACAATTTTGCATACCAAATTGTAAAAAAAAAAAAATCCTTCTTCAATCAGCATTCCTTCTGCTATAGTTGAAATACCATATCTTTTGTTCTGTTTATAGTGGATATATGGAAATCCCATCTTCTAGTATTCTCTACCTCATGATAAACCTGAGTACAGCTGTACTTAAATTTTATGCACTGAGCCATTTCACTTCAGAAATTTTCATTAAATTCATTTTATAGTGAAGAATTCCCTGCACCATAGCATCACCTGGAGAGTTTTTATAAAAACCCTGATGTCTAAGTTATATCCCAGACCAATGAAAAGTCTTCAACTTCAGTGGATCCCTGGTGATTATAGTGTGATGCCAAGTGAGAGAATCCTATCTAATAAAAGAGTAATATGCAAATTTGACACCACTCCAACACACAAAATAGCTGCCCCCATGTGGTCAAAGATGGCTGCCCCAATGTGGAAACAAGATAGTCACCAACAGATGGCCAGCAGTAAGGGCAGTTGGGAGGAATTAGGCCTGCAGGGGAGATCAGTTGGGGGCGACCCAGGCCTGCAGAAGAAGGCAGTTAGGGATGATCAGGCCGCCCAAGCCTGCAGGGAAGGACAGTTGGTTGGTGACCAGGCAGGCAGGGGAGGGTAGTTGGGGTGACTGGGCCAGCAGGGGAGCAGTTAGGCATCAATTAGGCTGGCAGGGGAGTGGTTAGAAGGTGATCGGCTGGCAGGAAGAAGCAGTTAGGGGCAATCAGGCAGGCAGGCAGGTGAGCAGTTGGGAGCCAGCAATCCTGGATTGTGAGAGGGAAGTCCGACTGCCCCTTTAGGCCCAATCCCACTAAAACGGGCAATAGTACATCACTCGAGGGTTCCCAGATTGGAGAGGGTACAGGCTGGGCTGAGGGACACACAAACCCCATTGTACAAATTTCATGCACCAGTCCTCTAGTACTTTACATAATTTTAATAATAATTAGAAGAAGAAACAGTCTACTGCCCATGTCTCTTCTCAGATGAATGCTATCTTGTCTTTAGCTACCTCTTCCCTCCAATAACCCCTAGTGCCTTTAACCTTTTCCCCAGAGTTGTAAATGTTTACTTTAATTATTTTACTACTCTAGTGTAGTTTTCCAAATACTTCTTTATATGTATAAATTAATCAAGTGCAAAACTATAGCAGTCAAACATGTTCAGTACATAGCTAAAACCTATTTCTGATAGTTATAAGCAATAGTATAATATATGTATTTATAAATATATTTATAGGTACTATTGTTATAAATATGTATCATAGGTACATATATTCCATATAGTATATATAAAAAATAATTGAATGCTGCAGATTTCTATGCAGTCACATTTTAAGGAAGACCCTTTTCCTATTCTGAGGTCATGGCAATAAACCTTCCATGAGAATGGCACTACTCAATAACCACTTGGATTTCAAACCTATATAGTATTCAATGTAAGATAACATAAACAATGGCTTCTGGTCCCAAAGAGCTAATGACACATTTTCACACTTATTTATTAATTCAATTCCATACTAGAATATTTTTAAATGGTTGATTTTATTTTATTTCTAGTCTAACCTTGAATTTTTTAGACTCTCTTCTTTGTCACTATGATTATCATTAAAACTGCATCCTACCCCTTAAAAACAGTCATCTGAAGGAAAAAGAACCAGAAGTGGACCATCATTTTACAATATAGAATGAAAGATTAGGCATATATGGTTGCTAACTCTCATGGATGAATAAAAGATTTCATCTTTCCCTAAACCCAAGTTTAATATGCTTCCACTATTTAGTCATGGCAGGCTAGGCCTCTTACACACACACACACACACACACACACACACACACACACACAGACACTCATACCACCCTAAACATAAGGGGAAAAGGCTGAATAAAATAGTTTCTCTCTATAGAAGAATTTACACTATAATAAAGAATTATCAACTCAAAACTTTTGAGAAAATAAGAACACAGATAACCAGGTAAACCAGAGCACTCAAAGCCTGCTTTGGCCCAGAGCCTTTTATCCATCTAGGATAAAATGAACTATAAAACTGAGCTATGATATTTTTATTGATTTTAGAGAGGAAGAGAGAAGTAGAAACATCAATGATGAGAGAGAATCATTGATTGCTGCCTCCTGAATGGCCCACACCAGGGACAGGGCCCACAACTCAGGCATGTGCCCTGACCAGGAATCAAACCGTGACCTCCTGGCTCATAGGTCAATGCTCAACCACTGAGCCATGCCGGCTGGGCTAAGCTATGATTTTTATGAACTTGTGGATCCAGAGGGCAGAAATCTGCTGGGACTTGCATCTACTTGTAGGTGAAGAAGCAAAGACAGATGGTGGCATCCTGAATAGGTTCACCAGCGTCTTGCAAGTCCACTATTTGAGGAGAGGCTTTTACAGGTTCCTCAGGCAAAACACAATCAACCTTGGATGGGGAGAGAGCGGCTGCTTCCATTGGCAAAGAGGATGCATCAGAATTTAAGAACTGCCAATATGTTCCCACTGCAATTTGTGGGAACCCATTCCTTCATAATCAGTACCCTCACTTTAATAATAGATATCTTGTGAGCATGGAAATTCATTCTCAGTTATGTTGTGTTATAATTCAGCCAATCACAATACCAGTCTGAGTTTAATATTCAGAACTATCGGCTCTGCAAATACAGATGATGCTTTCTTTCAGGACAGTCTCTGAAACTTTTAGCTCATTTATGCAGCACTTGAGCTTAGAATTAATGAGCACTTGAGCTCATCCTTTTCTTTCCCTACTTATTTAAGTACACTTAGTAGCAACCAAATGATGATATCTCCATTGCCATATCATGCCATGGAGTATCAGTGTCCTCTTTACTAATGATAATAGAGTCATTAGTGTCTTTGAATCTAATTGTACTAGAGAATGGATCCCAGAAACTGCAGAACCAACTCAGAAAACTCACCTCTAGAACTATTCTGGATACCAAAATTTGTATCAGTCAGGGTTTTCCAGACAAACAGACCAATAGAATATATTGTACATAAAGAGACTTTTAAGCAACTGACTCATGTGATTGTAGGGCCTGGCAAATCTGAAATCTGTATGGCAGGTCAGAAGTCTGGACACACAGGTAAGAGCTGCTGTCTTGAGTCTGAAATCCATAGGACATGTGGGAGGTTGAAACTCAGGCAGGATTTCTACATTACAAACTTGAGGCAGAATTCCTTCTCTGGGTAATCTCAGTTTTGTTGTTGTTCTTGTTATTTGGTCCTTCAAATGATTGAATGAGACTAATCTACATTATTAAAGGCAACATCCTTTACTTACAGCATCTGACCTTAAATGTTAATCACATCTACAAAACACATTCACAACATCTAGACAAGTGCACCATAGCCTAGACAAGTTGACACATAAAATTATCGTAACATATACAATAGAAATTCATGATGTATTAGAGATCTCATAAAAAATAAAATGTATAGAGGATAATATGGTCAATAATATAATCTATATCTGTATTTATTGGTGGGTATAATTTATAAAGTAGGACAAAAAAGGTATCACTGTAGATAAAATAACTTATATATTCAACTACATTAAAATTGATAAGTTTTGTTCATTAAGAGAGACCAATTATGAAAGTCTCTGAGTAGGAAAAATTATATATAGATATACAGAATATTCAGGATTCAGATTATGAAAGAATGTCTACAAATCAATAAGATAAAGCAAAGTATCCAATAGAAACTTAGGTCAGAGATACTTGCCCCTGAAATCTCAAAAGAGAATAACCAAATACTTAACAAAGATCTAAAAAGCTGCTCAGTCCACTTATATTGAGGAAAATGCAAATTAAAATCACAAATAAAGTTGTCATTACAGATGTACAGGGTTGTCAAATATTTTGAAGTATGAAAATAAATGTGAGCATAGAAGAGAGCGGCACATATCAGAATAGTACCTAGTCTCTTTAACTGAATTCTTTACCACTTTCAAATGTGTGAATTGAAGCCAGTCACTTCACCTCTCTGAGACTTGATGTCATTATCTGGAAGTGGGAAGAACAATATTACCTCATCTTTATAATATTATAAAGCTTAAATCAATGTGCTGAGAATGTTATCTGACATATGTTATTAAAGTGTTTAATTTTTTAATCAAATAAAATGTGGTAAAACAGAAACCCTAATACTCTGCTGGTAGGAGTGAAGATTTAGAAAACAGTTGGCAATGATCTATTATAATTAGAGATCGATAGAGCCTGTAATACATCAACCCTGCTTCTAGTATGTAATCTAGAATACATACAATAGGGCACATTTATAAGAATGTTTACAGTGATTTTCCTTAGCATTACAAAAATGGAAACAATCATCTACACAAGAATGGGTAAATAAATTTTAGAAGACACATACAATAAAATACTAAACAGAATGAAAAGGAATAAACTGCAGCAGTAAACTTCAGGTATACCCAAGAATATAGACAAATCTCAGACTTATTAAAGAAGCTGACACAAAAGAATACAAATTATAACTCTATTTTCATAAAATTCAAAGACCAGGAAAGACTAAAGTATATTGGTAAAATTTAAAGAATAGTAATAGCATTATTATCATATATGCAAGGACAGTGATTATATCAGAAGAAGTAAGTTTTGTTGGGGAGAATTATTTATAATAATTGAAGCATAATATGCTAATTAAACCAGACAGCCGAATGACCTTCCAGACAACCTGAAGGTCGAAGCCGGAGCTACAAGGGCTGAGGCAAGCCTCTGCTGTGGCTGTGAGGGCCAAGCCCCTTGCACAAATTTTGTACATAGGGCTTCTAGTAAGTGTATAATAAGGGGAATATTATACCTGTTCTTCAGATGGTTATTTCACTTCTACAAGATTGAACAATGCTGCAATAGACATTCTTGTACATGTGTCCTAGTTTATGTACTCTATGTTACATATCTAGGACTAAAGCTACTGGATTATAACAGTATTCATATCGTTCTGTCTCTAGACCTGAGTAGAGGTTATACAGGTACTCATTAAACTGTACACATATGATTTGTGTACTTCTGTACTTATTTCCTATCTATAATAATAAAGTATAATATGCTAATTAGGCCAGACAGCAGAATTACCTTCTGGACATCATTCTGGACAAAGCTGTGGTCCTGTGGGATAGGGCCTAAACCAGCAGTAGGACATCCCTCGAGGGATCCTGGATTGGAGAGGGTACAGGCCAGGTTGAGGGACTCCCGCCCCCATGCATGAATTTCATGCATCAGGCCTCTTGTAAATATAATTTTTCTCTCCAGGGCAAAAGTCAGACAGACTTACTTCCCATTATATAAAATTCTGGTTCTCTTAGGCCAGGGTTCCTCTCTTCAATGTAGCCCACTGCACTTTTCAAGAATCTCCTGACCTTCCTAGCATCATGCTGTGGAAACTGAGGCTCAGGAATGGGCACAAATGCTTATACTCTAGCTACTCCTCTTGCTGAGTAATGAACTATCTTTGTGTCTGAACCAAGAGTGGTGTTTTCTGCTGGCATCCATAAAAGGCAACAGATAAATTTGCCAGCCTGAAAGTATAAACTCTGATTTCATCACAGTTTTTGATATGAAGGGCATAGAATGGGCATTTGGGTCATCTAGAGTTACTTTAGATATGTTGCCACAATAGCTTTCAGCTTGGTGGCACTTATAAGACACTGCAAAAATGTTTTGTGGGTTATATAATTTAATCCTTACAAATTCTATTAGAATTCCCTTTTCACAGCTGAACAGGAATCCACTTGACCAACATCTGACATTAATTAGTGTCTGAGACTAGACTGAGATATGAGTCTCTTGGTAGATCACAGAGCTGCAGCTGTAGTGTTTCCTGCTATTGTTTCAAAAATGTGGTTTATAGATTGATGCCAGTGCCTGAGGAGTGTGTACAAGGAGAAATGACATAAGTGTTCATCAAGGGAACCGAGAAGAAAGGAAAGAATATGGTGAGTTTTTTATTCAGCTAATTATATTTCGTTTACATGGCTAGCTTTATTCTGAGAACTATCCCCCCTCCCCTTTTTTGAGGAAAACAGGATGTTTTAATATCTTTTTGTTAAAGAATTGAAAGTGATAGTAAATTATGGTTTTGTTTGGGAAGTATTTAATATCCTTCCCTGACAACATAAATGGCTGGCATTCCAACATTTGTCCTTTTTTCTTCTTCTTATCTATGGAATCTTAAATCCATATCTCAAATTTAAGTAAATGTCATTGAGGAGAACATATTGCTTCCTACATGGGTTCATGGTCTAGCTCATGCCTCGGGGGTGATTAAGTATGTCAGTGTGTTGGTGTGGAAATGTGCTTGTGCTTGTGGAGTGCAGGCACATTTGCAGTGAACTGTCTTTGAAAGACTAAGCATAGAACTTTCATTATGATCTCTCCTTGCTGGCTTTGATAACATTTGAGATCTCAACAGCTGCCCCAAGGCCTGACATATAATAGGCACTGAGTAAAGATGTGTCAACTGAGTGAATAAGTTGATGAACAGATGCATTAATGAACTTTGAGGGTTTTTTTTTTATTGTTTTGGAAATTCAGTGGTACATGTGGTTGGACAACCCTATTCCTTTCATAGCAGCAGGCTTGCTTGATCCAGAACACCATTCCATTCTTCAAAGAAGAAAAAAATAAATAAGTGGCATATATCACCTAACATACAGATAAGTATCATTTGATTTTTTTTAATATGAGATCATCTGTTCAGGGTAGCAAAAAACTCCATCATTCTTCTGAAAGATCCAAACAGGCAGTTATCTGCCTTGTGAACAGATAAACCACTGCCTGGGCTATGCTTTGTCCATTGAAGGAAGCAGGGCTGTGTGTTGGCTCCTAAGAAAAGACAGAGACTTTGGGGTGTTTTGTGGTTGTTGTTGATGATTTACATTTTTTTCTTATATGGTTTTGACATGTTTAAAATATTTTCTAATTCTTGGCCACTTAAAAATAACACTGAACTTATGATCTCTTGAATTTTGACAATGTATTAAAAAGATGATGTTTACTCTGCCAGAATCGTTAAATATACTGAGTGTGAGAGCTGACATGTTTACTGCATCTAAAACCTTTTGATAAATTGGATAATAATAATTTCCTTCTGTTTTATAGTATCCTTTCATTTTCCTTTAAACTGCCTCAGAAATGGTGATTAACAGGTTATTTTTGTATAGCCAGGAGGTCCTTTGTTCCCTGGTCTTCTTCTTTCTACAGACTGATTTGATTAGTGTTTGCAGTGTCCTAGCTTATCACCATGGGAATACTGTAATGTGACAAATATGCAGCAAACAAAACTGGAAGGGAGTAATTGGACCAGAAGAAGGCTTGTGGCTGAGAGCAAATCCTAGTTTCCCATCTTCCCAGGAAGTCTGGCTGGAACATCTGTCCTTTCGTCCTACGCAGTATTGTGTGTAGGTAGTCTTTCCACAGTAGAACCCCCTTCATGATTTCCCTTCCTTTTTCTCACATACTATGACTTTGTTTAATTACTTTCTCATATATTGTTTATGTCATTTATATTCAAAGCAACTACTGAGCATTCAGGAATAAGCCTGGGAAGACTTGATACTCTGCTGAGTTAATGAGGTAAATGGCAAAGGGACAGGTTAAGACGATACATGAGGAGGGTTAGCCTTAGTTCCATCACTTGTGACTCTATTTACTTGTGAGAGGGACACAAGAACAACAGTTCACCTATCTCAGGGATCATCAAACTGCTGCTCTTTGGCCCCTTAAGTGTGGCTCTTCCACAAAATATCTTTTCAGTTGAAACTTCGTGGCCCATGCACAGAAGTCGGTTTTCGGCTCTCAGAAGAAATTTCAATCATTGTACTGTTGATATTTGGCTCTGTTGACTAATGAGTTTGCTGACCACTGAGTCCTATCTTATAGGAATGTTGTAAGATCTGAGAAGATATATTTTAAAAGTACCTTGGTAGATCATCTTCCTTTCCCTGCTGACAGCACTCCCAAACATGGTGAACATTTCTAAAACCCACTGAACTTTCTGTAAGAATTGTGGCAAGCATCAGCCCCACAAAGAAACACAGTACAAGAGACCAAGGCTTCTCTGTGTGCACAGGGAAAGCAGAGATATGACAGGCAGAAGAATGGCTATGGTGGTCAGTCTAAGCCGATTTTCTGCGGAGAAAAAGGCTAAAACTACAAAAAATATTGTGCTGAGGCTTGAGTGTGTTGGGCTTAACTGCAGACCTAAAAGAATGCTGGCTATTAAAAGGTGCAAGCATTTGGAACTAGGAGGAGATAAGAAGAGAAAGGGTCAAGTGATCCAGTTTTAGGCTTCATATTTTGTTTTATGAATTTCAGCCTGGTGCATGAAATTTGTGCATGGGAGGGAGGTCCCCTTAACCTAGACTGCACCCTCTCCAATCTGGATCCCCTTGGGGATGTCTGACAGCCAGTTTAGGCCTAATCTCACAATCCAGGACCACTGGCTTCTAACTGCTCACCTGCCTGCCTATCTGATTGCATTTAACTGCCTCCCCATTGACCTGGTCACCTCCAACTGCCCCCTCACCAGCCTAGTGGCCCCCAACTGCCCTCCCCCTGCTGGCCTGGTTGGCCCACACAGACTGTTTGGTCATCCGTTCAGTTGTGATGGTCACTTAGGCAGATAGATAAAGATGATATAGATAGATATAGATATAGATATAGATATAGATATAGATATAGATATAGATATAAAATCTTGATATGTTAAAATAAAAAGCACCTTGGTAAACAAAAAGCAATACAAAATACTGTATAGTGAACTTAAGAGTCCAAAAACTAATTGATCTTTATTGTTCTCATTACATTGGTCCTTGATGAATCTTAGCATAATTCTCTTTGGGTTTCCATGTTGTTGCCCCTTTCTCTTTCTTGCCCTGCATTATCCAAATTGATCAATCAGACTCTTGCAGTCCTAATTATGCAGACAAGCATGCTCTTTGTTTTGTTCTAAATAGTCAGTGTCTTCTTCTTAATCTAACTAAAATTCATCAGCTAATTTTGCCACACCATTTCACTTTGGCTTTTTAGACCTTGTTATGATTGAATTGTGTTCCCCTAAAAAAAGATCCCCAGTACCTCATAATGTGACTGAATTTGAGAGCAGAGTCACTATGGATGTAATTATTTATGACAAGAATGCTATCTGAAGAGGCATGCACCCACACAGAGCAAAGACTAAGTGGAGCCACAAAGAGAATGTCCTTCTTCCCAGGCAGACACTGGAGTCACATTGCCACAAGCCTAGGAAAGTCAAAGATTGCCAGAAAACTCTCAGAAGCTAAGGAAGAGGCATGAAGCAGATCCTCTCTCACAGCCTTGATTTTAACTTCTAGTCTCCAGAACTGTGAAACAATACATGTCTGTTGTTCTAAGCCTCCCACAAAGTTTGTGGTACTTTGTTACCACAGTCCTAACAAATATAGACCTGAATCATAATTTTACTTTATCTTTTTATTTTTTTATTGGGGCAACATTGGTTAATAAAATTATATAGGTTTCAGGTGTTCAATTCTATAATGCATTACTTGTACATTATAGTGTGTGTTCACCACCCCAGGTCAATTCTCTTTCCATCGCCATTTATCCCCCCTTTACTCTCTTACACCTGTCCACACACCCCTTTCCTTTTGGTAATCACCACTCTGTTGTATAGGTCTGTGTGTTTTGTTTTGTTTTGCTTAATTCCTTCACCTTTTTCACCCAGACCCCAACCTCCCTCCCCTCTGATAGCTGTCAATCTGTGCACTATATCTATGAGTCTGTTTCTGTATTTGTTCGTTTATTTTATTCATTAGATTCCACATATAAGTGAAATCAGTATTTCTGATTGACTTATTTCACTGAGCATAATATTCTCCAAGTCCATCCATGCTGTTGTAAAAGGTAAGATTTCCTTCTTTTTTATGGCCAACCAGTATTTTATTATGTAAGTGTACCACAGCTTTTTTATCTATTCATCTACTGATGGGCACTTGGGCTGTTTCCAAATCTTGGCCATTATAAATAACACTGCAATGAACATAGGAGTGCATATATTCTTAATTTGTGTTTCAGATTTCCTTGGATATATTCCCAGAAGTGGAATCATAGGTCATAAGGTAGTTCCATTTTTAATTTTTTGAGGTAAGTCCATACTGCTTTCCTCAGTGGCTGCACCAGTCTACATTCCCACCAATGGAGCACAAGGGTTTTCTTTCTCCACATATTAGCCAACACTAGTTTATTGAATTATTGATGATAGCCATTCTGACATGTGTGAAGTGATATCTCATTGTGATTTTAATTTGCATCTTTCTGAGGATCAGTGATGTTGAGCATCTTTTCATATGTCTACTGGCCATCCCTCTGTCCTCTTTAGAGAAGTGTCTATTCAGGTCCTTTGCCCATTTTTTAATTGGGTTGGTTGGTTTTTTTTGTTTTTAGTGTTGATGTTTATAAGTTCTTTATAAATTTTGGATATTAATCCCTTATCAGATGTATCATTGGCAAATATGTTCTCCCATTCAGGGGGATCGTTTCCTTTGCTGTACAAAAGCTTTTGAGATTGATGTAGTCCCATTTGTTTATTTTTTCTTTTGTTTACCTTACTTGAGGAGACATATCAGAAAAAATATTGTTATGAGAAATGTCTAAGATTTTACTGGCTATGTTTTCTTATAGGATTTTTGTGGTTTTGAGTCTAATATTTAAGTCCTCTTACACCATACACAAGAATAAACTCAAAATGGATTAAAGACTTAAATGTTAGACTCGAAACCATTATTTTGTTTTTCTGTTTTTGAAAAATTTATTTATGTTTTCATACTTCCTTCTCCCGGACATGAATGTTTACAGCTCAATCTTGAAAAGGCTAGAATTTCCTCAGCCCTTTGTCACTAAGTCGCATTCCGACTGCTTTATTATGCCACCATTTGAGCAACTAGCAGCTCAAACAAATTTAGATGAAAACCTAATTTTTTTTAGAACAAGAGCAACAAATTTATAGCTTGCAAACTCATAATAAAAAGAAATCAATATTCCTATTTTAATTCTACTATACAATAGCTTCTTAGTTCTGATTCTATAGTATTTTAGATTGAATTATGATTTTATATGTAACAAAGGGAGTCAAAGAAAGGATTGGTTTGGAAAGTTAACTGGTAAAGAGAAATGAGCATTGGTTTGTGAGTCTGTTAAATTTTTTAAACCTTAGCCTTGTTTAAAGTGTAGCCTTGTTTTTGGAATAGGACTTTAGCTATCAGTTTAATCCTCAGAAGAGTAGGTTTTCTCTAGCAGAAAACTTGGCACATAGGCAATACTCCTCAAAGTTCATCTGGTATTTAATAAAGCTTTCCCTTTTTTGGATACTAAGGGACTTATATCTAGCAGGGGCTGCTATACTCCATACCCACCCCGTCAACTATTAACATGACAAAAGATTACTTTTAACTGGTCTGAAAAATCTCTAGTTACTTAATAACAAAAACTACAACCAGGGCACTTAGAAACTCTTTTAGTTTATTTCATCTTGGTGATTCCTGAACTTTCAACCACAGAATAAATAACACTGGTCAGGACTTTTAAACTAGACTTGAAGAGTATGTTATCACCTCAGGTAATTTAAACTTCAGCACCAAATCTAAAATTAAACTTCAGAAGCTCTTGAAAATGTCTGCAAAGTTGTATTTTAGAGCTTGGAATAGATAAATCCAAGTCAACACAAATGGTAATAGAGTGATTTATAATGCTTGGTACAGATCAAATTCTTATAGTCCCGGTGCTTAGAGAAGCCTATAAATATAGCTGGGAATCTTATCTTACAAAAGATTAACCAGTGGGAAGTGAAAGAAGAGCTGAGGGAAGCATTTGCTCCTCAATGTTATCCTGCCAAGACCTTGGAGAGAAGGAAAGCCAGACTTGCTGAGTACGCTAGGCAGTATGCTGGGCACTTCCTATATACCTTCTTATAATGTGCCCTGCATAGCATGTCATTTATCCTGATTTTAGGGATGAAGAAATGAAGTAATTCTAGGTAAAAATAAAAAAATCAAATCTGTGGTTGGCTGACCCAACAGCCCATGAATCCTACTCACCAGAGCCAGAGTTTTGGTTTTTAGTCTATGCCTGCCAAGGTGGGTGACCTTGAATAATTTCTCAAATCCCATTTAGATCTCAGTATCTAATTGTGTAAAGCTGATGTTTTAGAGTATATGTTTGTAGTCTCCTTTCAGCTAGAGAATTTCTACATGGGAAAAAATCAGTGCAAGCCAGAATGGTAAGGAATTAATAGTTAACTGTTGACTCCATGATATCCCACTATGAGTCCATCATAATCATTTGAATTTGTTTAGGTAGTCAGAAGAACCTGTAATACTGACTGCTATGCCTATAAACATGAGTTTTAGCTACATAATTCAAAACATTATGTGCATCTCTGGAAATATTTTTTGCTTAAAATTTATAAATAACTGTATAGCGCACTGCATAAAGAAAGTGGAACTGCAATAGTAAAAACCATCAAATTAAAATGTATTTTGCAATAATTTAAAAATGCAAATATTTCTTCAGCAAATTCAGTAACAGTCTTTAGAAGCAAGTCTATAGAAATGTATATGCTTTTTTATGTTAATTCTTACCTGAGGATATTTTTCCATTGATTTTTGGAGAGAGTGGAAAAGAGAAAGAAAGACAGAGAGAAATATCAATGTGATAGAATCATATTGATTGATTGCCTTCTGTATTAGACCCAACCAGGGCCTGCCCCTGAGAGAAGCCTTCAACTGAGGTACATGCCCTTGACTGGAATCAAACCTGGGACCCTTTGGTCCGCAGGTTGATGTTATATCCACTGAGCCAAATCAACTAGGACTGTATATGTTTTTATTATTGTTACTTCAAGAAAGATCTGCCCTAACCAATTTGGCTCAGTGGATAAAGCATCAACCTGAAGACTAAAGGGTCCCAGGTTTGATTCTGGTCAAGGGCATGTACCTTGATTGCAGGCACATACCCAGTGGGGAGTGTGCAGGAGGGGAAACTGATCGATATTTCTCTCTCATTGATGTTTCTAATTCTCTATCCCTTTCCCTTCCTCTCTGTAAAAAATAAATAAAATACATTTTTAAAAAATACATATCATTCTTAGACAATGTAGATGAAATAATGTTAAGATTTAGATATAGCAAAGCAAAAAAAAATGCCACAATCCTTATTTTATGTAAGTTTTTCTTATTAAAGGAAAACTTGCTTGATGACACATTAATATACCATAATATACCAGGAAATCAATTTGGATGTCTAGAGCATCCTTTTGGTAGACAATTATAGTGTTTATCTTTTTGAATGTTGTTCATTTAACCAAGGGGCAAAAATGTGTAGCTGAGGCTGCAGACAAGTAATTTCCTGTTCCATGTTGATTAATAGAAGAATTAGCATAGTACTGTGTGGGTGAATCTTGATGAAATGGGCCTTATCAAGGTGGACTGAAATGTTGCCATAATCTCAGGCCAAGAAATGCTGGCCAGCATCTGAACACTCTAAAGAGCCTGCCATCCCATTCTGGAAAAATGTTGCACAAAACAGCCCAATACAAACATATATGTGGTCCTTGCAGAGGATCCAAGGCAAATATTGAAATGGAGCTTCATCAGGGAATGCCAACTGTACCAGAAACTGGATAGATTTCAGGTGAACCATATGGACGTGTTGTGGAAATGCGCATTTACCATGCTCTAACAATATACCAAACAGTACAGGTGGCATCAAAGTTCATTTGTATGATTTTATCATTGCTCTCTCTCTTAGACTTGCCCTTACCACACTGCTTGACCCGTTCCTATGATTTCAAGCATTTTGTTTCCACATTCCTTATTTTATGCAATTATTTATTTTATTAAGTAAGAGGCAGTACCTTACAACACCACTTGGTGTTAAATATTTGTGTTCTGTACTTGGTAAAGCTTTTCCAATACGTGGTTGTCTGATTCGATCTCTCATTCATAGGCCACCTAAAATACAAATAATAGTGGTGATGATAACAAACACAGATATATCCATTTGCTAACTTGAACATTTTAAAAAATAATTTTGCCAAAAGATATGAGTATTCTTCTGTGATTTCCCTTTAAAAAATTTATTTTTTTTCTGATTAGATTTAAACTCCCTTGTACTATAACTTCATAATCACAGTCAGAAAAAGGTACCAGAAATAAACTACACACTGAGCTTATTTACTTACTTGACTAGAAGCTTCTCTTCCTTTTTTATAGTCTAATTGAATGCAAAGCAAGACAAATTCATTTTAGAAAGGTATTATACATACCACTGCATAATGGAAACAACTCATTTTAATTATCTTAATTAGTATTATAATAATTTCTAAAACATGCCATATCTTCAAAATCTTAACCAAATAAAGATAAAATCACCTGTATAAAAAAAGACTGTGCTCCAAAAACATGGCTGTATCTTTGGTATATATTAAGAAAAGAACAATCTAGATGCTGTGGGCAGGCATTCTAAGTTAAGTCAGAGATATGGAATTAGGACTAGCTTCCCCCTCTGCCTTCCTCAGCCAGGATCTGTACAGTCAATGCAAATGGGAAGTTGGGCCTGTTCTGAGAGAAAATCCACCTGGATGATGCCCAGGCAAAGACAAACACAGGAACTCACACTGATGCACACACCCCACCTCTAGACTGGAGCCACTGCCAGCCAGAGACTGGGTGGCTGCAGGCCACACCCTTCCTACACACATTTACTCGGTAAGTCAATAGACATGAATCTCTTGCCTACCAGGGAGCAAATCTCTGTTGGACATGAAAGCCTTTAAAGGCTTTACTCCTGCTTGAGTTTCCTCCCCAGTCTCTTAAACGCTCAATCAATGTAGCATGTGCTTGCTGTGTGCAAAGCCCTTTGCCTCATTTTGGGAAATACAAAACAGTTCCTCCTTTCAAGAAGTTGATGGCTTGTGAGAAATAAAAGTAAACAGAAAAGACAGGCTAATATGAGATACAAAAAACCTACACAGTCGTATATTAAGTGGCCTATGACAACATGCCCGAGGCAGCTGGTAGCGCATTGAAGGCCATCCTCACCCAGTCTTACATTCAACCATATGCAACTGGATGTGGAGCCCAGGCTTCAGGCTTATATTCCCACTCTACAGAAAATAATAAAAATCAAAAGGGAAACTTAGATATCACAAGAGCCAGGCAAATTTAACATGTTCAAAGGAGCTGCAAAGAGGAAGAGCTGTGTGCAGGGTCATTTCCGTGAATAGAAAAATCTGGTCTCTTTATTTATGATATTAAAAATAGTTAGTTTTTTGCTGCCAAGGTTCCAGTGCAGATGCAAGAAAAAAAGGGTCCTCGCGCTTTCTGTCTGACTGATTGTGGCAGCCAAGATTGAATGGGGGAATACAGTGAGGAAAAAAAAAAGTTAGTTTTCTAATCAATTACTATGTACCAGGCAATTAGCTGAGTTCTGCCTTACAGCCATTTCCTACTGTTCCTCAGCGCGAGAGAGCAGTATGTTTCACGCCAGAGTCTGCTCTTTTTATTTTCTCTTCCTGCCATGCTCTCTTCATATGTTTACAGAGATCATCCCGGCACTCAATGGAGATCTCTGCTTCCTTAAGAGACTTTCACATTGTCAGTTCAGCCCAGCAACTCCATACTCCTCCTCCTCCGCTGTCCCGATTCTCCCCCCCCCCCATATAGCACTTAATACTATTCCAAAACCTGTTTTTGTCTTTATATTATTTAGTTATTGCCTATCTCCCTAGATCAGGTGTTAGCTCCATCAGAAGAGACATGTTGTTGTTGAGCTGTTGTTCTAGCCATTGTGTCCTCAGCCCTGCCACTATTTATCAAGTCACATTAAAGGTTCCTGATTAGTATTGCTGATCGAACAAGCAAATCTCATTTAATCCTTAGAGCCACTCAGAGAAGTTGAGAAGGCTGAGGAAGGAAGAAGATAAACAGATGGTTATATGGCTCACAGGCAATAAATGGACAAGCTGGAATTCAAATCTAAGTGAATCTGTGGATGCAAGATGACTTTGCACATTGCCTTTAGGATAAAGTGTGGGTCATACAAAGAGAAGTGTTAAAGGAAAGCAAGAACATACAATGAATTTTTTAAAAGTCTATGTGCACACAGACTGTTGCATGAATGGGTTCCATTTTATTGAGAGTAAAAAAAAAAGAAAACTAAAGGGAGATTAGAAGGTAAATGGGTAAATATGAGTCTTAATTGCCTCATTATTAGTGGAAAATTAAACAACAAACAATGATAAACATTAAAGCTATCAATCCTCTAGCTAGCGGACCCCTGGATTCTATATGTATCTTCTTCTAAGTCTGGGAGAAGATAGAGAAGAAATCACTGAATCAGTCCACATACACTTTGTGGAATAATCACCTACTCCCACTTGGAGTCTCATTTTCACATCAGAGTGCAAACCTACTGGGTGCATTTGGAGACCCAGCCCTGGACCCTGCCTCCTGGCTCCTGGCTCCTGGCTCCTGATTCCTGGCCCCCGGGCCTGGCCTGCACTACACTACTCCAATCATCTCTACTGTAATTGCATCACATCTTGCTTCTTCATCATGAGAAAATTCACCCCGTTCTCCTCAGCTTTAAGCAAACTTCAAGCTACTACAAGTAAATTCTCCAAGGACCTTTTCCAATCACGTTTTAAATTTTATAAATTACCCTTGAGCAGTAAGTCGCCATGAGCATCTTTTCCTCCTGCTTGGAAGACAAAGCATTTCCAATCTACCTCCGAGACAAAGTGAAAGTGCTTTCCTATTAACACACAGCACCAACTTTACAAGGTCCAAGGCCACTGTCCCCTCACCAGTTAGTTCAAAGAGTGTAGAACTGGTATCTGGCCACCACTGCTTCCTTAGGGGCCAATGAGTCCAAACTCCTTCCCCAAAATCCAAACTACAGGTACACAAGGGCTGGAGCATGGGAGAAACTAAGGTCTTGGGATGCTCTGAGCACAGACCAGGTACTTAATCGTGTTAAACAAAGACCATAAAAACAGGCAGGCAGAGAGGAAGAGATTGTGTTCCCAGCCCTCCCCCCACATGCTGCCAAGACACTGTTGAACAAATAAATCATTGAGTTATCATTCATTTTAAATTCTGTCTTGATTCCCATCACCTTTTTTCAAAGGCTCACTGAATGCTTAAATATATATTTTGAAGAGGACATCCCCTCACCATACAATACAAATGTGATATTAGTGGTGCCTGCATCTCAAGCAGTATCAGAAGCAGACTTCCAAAGTGTAGGTGTGTACTTACTGAGGCTGTGAACACCTTCTATTTCTCACTGTCCAGTTACAAAAAAAATTTCATCCTGCCATCCTAAAGATAATACCCAGAGACTTGGGTCCCAGGCCTAAAGGAGCACTGTGATAGATGAGCCGCTGTCATGGTGTGACAAGAGGATAGGGTTATCTGATTGGTAGAACCACAAAGCAATTTGACCTGAGAGGGTTTCATTTAATTTCACTGGAACAAACATTTGTTGAGTCTGACTGTTCTGGGCACTCTGCTGGGCAGTTTCACATATGTTATCATTTTTGAGCCCCAGAATAGTATTATGAAGGAAATACTATTTATTCTACTCATATGGAATAAAGCCAAGGTTCTGCAATGTTAAATAATTTGCCCAAATGGAAGAATTGGAATTTAAACTCTCAACTTCTGATGTCGTGTATGAAATTTGTGTCACAACGTAGATTCCAGTATCTTTTCATATGAGAAAGAAGACAAAAATGTTATCCCTGTATATTTGGAGAGTTTCATAACTGACCTTTACTCCTGAGAATTTACCACATTTCCCAACACATATTTGTAACCCCAAATTGGTCCTTCTTCTCTACTCTGAGTAGTTATTTCTACCTTAACAAAACCGTCCAGTCTTTAAGCATAGACACCTTGAAGTACTCTCTCATTCTTAGCCTCTTTTACATCTTTTAGCAATCTACTATCAAATTGAAGTTCTATTTATTCTTCTTTGAAATTGGCAGTTTAGAAATATTGTGTTCCACTCCATGAACACAGGGTGTCTTTCCATTTATTTGTGTCTCTTTTCATTGCTTTCATCTAAAAAAGATATACAAATGGCCAAATATATAAAAAGATGCTCAGTATCACTAATCCCCAGGGAAATGCAAATCAAAACCCCAGTGAGATGTCACCTCATACCTGTTTGAATTAGTATCACCAGAAAAGTAAAAATGAAACGTGTTGGCAAAGATGTGGGGAAATGGAACCCTTGCAGACCGCTTGTGGGAAGGTAGAATGATGGAGCCACTATGGAAAACAGTATGGATATGTCTCCAAAATTAAAAATAGAACTATCTTATTATCTATAAATCTCACTTCTGGCTATATGTATATCCAAAAGAATTTAAAACGGGATCCAAATAAATAATTGCACTCCCAAGTCATTGCAGGAGTATTCACAATAGCTAAAATGTAGAAAATCCACATGTTCATCCCCAGAGGAATGGATCACTTTCAAATTTGACTTCATATCTCACTTACACGTATGGCTAACACTGTGTCCTCTTAGCTGCTTTTCCTGACCCAGCACAATCTGACTTCTGCAATCTCCACAGCCCAATTTCTCTCTGTTCTTCACTTCACGTCCTTCCCAGTTAAATAAGTTCTAACCGTCTCTTACATGGTCATTTCAACCCAGGTATCTTTGTTCACATTCTCCTCCCTGTCTTTTCCACTTCCAACTAGATGGAATTCCATCCATTTAGAGAGAATTCAGCTAAAGTTCTAAGACTTTTACGATTACATTAATTTGCACTTTTCTCCATTTTATCCATCATGCTCTGTTTAAAAGTCACTGCCAGTCAATTTAGAATAAAACTCTTTGCTTTCTCCTTTCTTTGCATATCTGAGCATATTTATTATCTCTCTTCAATTAAATGATCAATTTTTCTTGATAGGCAGAAATATGCTATATACTTTCAGGGATCCCCTGAGTGCTTTTAATCATGTGTTGACTGAGTAATTCAATATAGACATGTAACATCAAGCCAAAGCTACACTTGGTCACTTAGAATCAGGCATTTCTTGTTGTTTAGGAATCTTGGTAAAAATAAGTGATTAAGAAAATGACAATAAGTAGCTTATGGTATAAGGAGAAAGTGAAATTGTGAAAATGTTAAAGAGAAAAGTAGGGGGAAAGACAATATATATGCCCGCTTCCTCAATATTTATTCCATCTAAGTCAAGAGGTGGTTGTGTTTTGGGGTTTTTTGTTCTCCAGGGAGGTCAGGTGATGTGTGAAGTGAAACCACTTAACTGTGATTTCCTGAAGACACGTAATGCCACAGAGAGCCCTTTAAACTGAAGGAAACAAGGTCAGGTCCTTATTAAGTGTGTAAAACATTGGCTGGTAGAACTGCAGGTTGTTGAAGGGAAAGCTGAAAGCAGACACGAAAATCCTTACAATTTTTCTATCCATCTTTACTCTGCTAATTGCAATTTAAAGGAAAGGTCAAAAGATAGAATGAGATATTTTATCTTAAAAAAGCATATTTCTCTTGTATTTGTAACCTATTGTTATGGAAAATGTCAAACATATACCAAAAAAGGGGGGGGGGGAGCAAAATAAAACAAACTACAAGGGCCCCTCATACAGTATGCAAGTTACCAACTCGTAGTCATTCCTGTTAAATCTCGATCTCCCAGTTCTCTTCACCCAGACTGTTTCTAAGGAAATTCTTAACATCTTATAATTTTAAATATATATTTCAGTATGTTTCTCTAAATAATAAATACTTTCCTTACAAAAATGAGATATTTTTATTAAACATATCCATACACACACAAAAACGTTTCCTTAATGCCATCAAATAGCCAATGCTCACATTTTCAAATTGTGTTATGATTTTTAACATTTGGAGTATTTAGATGAAAATCTAAACAAGATCGATACACTTGGTTGATCACTTTTATTAATGTATAGGTTCTTAGCTCCATTTGGTGATGGTTTATTTTTCCTTGAAATTGTTCCCTTGCAATAATTTGCATGTATCCTGTAAGTCTCCCACAATACATTGTACTGATTTCATTCCCTGTGTGTCAGTTAACAACCTTCTGTTTCCACTCATTTAACATACCTCAGCTTTTAATTGTTTCAGGTGACCTTTTTTTGGTGGGGGGGGGTTGGTGTCAAAATGTTTCATAGGTAGTGTTACCCTAATGTAGATACTGACTTACTCTCTGGTTTTCTTTTCATTATGTTAGCAGCCAATGATGAACATTGCCTGAATTCCTTAAAGGTTCAAAAATGATGATATACTAATTTTACTATCCACTACTTTCTAATTGGAATGTTTTTAGAAATAGACATTTCCCCTCATCAACTATACCGAGGCAATAGTTTTATTAGTAAAAGTTTTATAAATAGGCAATTTCTTTCATTTGTCTATCCAGTTTCTAAATGAATTGTTTCCCTCTTTTCTCAAATAATGAAATGACCAGCTTGCCAAAGCAAAGACTAATGCCAAAGCCCCTTGATAGCATATCATCCCATGAAGAACTCAGTCAATAAATCTCAGCCACTTAATGTCAAGTTGATTAGATTCAACCCCTTCCTCCCTAGAAATACAAAATTCATTCTGGCTAAAATTAAAACATGCTCTGGGTATGATTTTGCCTTTCCTTCCCATGATTTCTCAGCCACTTGAAGACTCACAGAGGGTCTGAGTTCCTGACATGAGGTTCTGACAAATAATCCTTAGACAAAAGTCCTGATTCCCACCCAAAGATAGGCAGTTGTGGACAACAATTATGAGTTCCACTATGGCCTACATCATACTGTCCAGAAGCTGCTGGCCTGATATACTAGTCGAATTGCTCTTGAAGGCATAGCTGAGACTCCAGCTTAGAGATAATACCCTGTGAGAATACAATACTTTAAGACAATGTTCATCTCAAATTAATGGCCATTATACAACACTATGTCTGCAGTAGTTAGACTACTAAGTTTAGGAATCAATGAGGTGGAAATAGAAGTGACTACTCACTATCATTCATGATGACCAATTTCTTAAGGATTTTGTGCTTCATGAGTCTAGAGCTCCAAACATTGCCTGGCCAATTGGATTCACAGATAATAAAAATGTATTTTATTGGGTGTTCCCATTAACCATATACTTAATATTTAAGGATATGAAGGATAATTTTTGAATAATTGAATATTAAAATAACCTTGGAAAGGATAAGCCAATATTTCACTTTACAGATCTAGTGTCTGAGGTCTTTCTCCTTAGTTATATCATCTACACAGTATATCAGGAAGACTTTCTGTCAGAGAGTTGAATGTTGGCTCTGAAGAGCATTGCATGTGGCAAGTTTGTTCCTCCCTTTCTCCAACATGGTAGATCTGCTTTTACTCTCATGACTATACCTTACAAACTTTTCTTAGCTTTGGGTGTGTTGGAAAAACTTTTTGTTTTACTTCTATTTACAAATTAATAGGATTTTCTTTAGCAATTATTTTTATGGCCCAATTTTTTTACCATGAGGAAGTTACCTTGGTGGAATGAGGATGCATAAAGCCTTGACCAAACTTGTTTGTGGCTGTATAGGGAAAGAGAAGGAGTCTGCTAACCAAGGAGAAGGAAGTAGTCAGGGGTGCTTTATCGATTAAGCAGTTTTAGAAAAAGCTGTCAGATTACCCTGTGAGAATACAATACTTTAATACAAGGTTCATTTCAAATTAATGGCCATTAAATGACACTATGTCTGCAGGAGTTAGACTACTAAGTCCAGAAATCAATGAGATGGAAATAGGAGTGACTATATTCACTATCATTCATGATGACCAATTTCTTAAGGATTTTGTGCTTCGTGAGTCTAGAGCTCCAACTATTGCCTGGCCAAATTGGATTCACAACGAGGCAGGCTAGGGGAAAAGGAACTGATCATGGGGGGAAAGTTAACCCATGATTCATTATGTTGTTTTGAAGACACCTGTTGGATGAATGAATACATGAGCATTCCAGGCAAGACTGTAACAGGGATGGAAAGGTGAAACATATAACTCTTCTCACCCTGCAAAGGCAGAAACACTTATGAAATTAAGCTAATAAATGGCCCTTTATATCATACATAAAATTAATTGAACTTTATAATCTCAAATATGCTGGGCAAATCTTAAGCAATTCATAACAGAAAAGGAATCAAACAATTAGCTTTCCTTAAGGGAATACAGTGTTTTCTATGAGAAGATGACTGTTGACCAGAATCCTACTAGACTGAGGAGTACAATTCTTAATCTCAAAATAAATTTAGGGAAATATTCACCAAATAAAACAGTTGATTAAGCTACATCAAACTATAGTGCATTCTATAGGAGTGTTTAAATTCATTGATTATTCTAGAGCTTCTTATTGCTCAGTTTCCTCATATATAAAATGTCATATCATCATATACATTTCCTAAGATTGCCATCAGAGTTAAAATAAATAATGTGTAAATAGCAGACTCCTCTGTTGTCCCAAGATACTTCTCTTAAAGTACCTGACTTGAATAGTTGCAACAGAGATATACGGCTGCAAAGCCTAAAATATTTACTATCTGTCCCCTTATGGAAAAAATGTTTGTTGACCCCAACCTAAATCAATAACACTATGTATTTTCATTCACCCAGTACCTAAAATTCTTAATTGCTTCCTATTTAATTTTAGCAAGAGTACTGAATTAATTTAGAGCTTATATTCTCTTGAATACCACAATTAGTACTTGAAATGAACAATCTCAAGAATGTGATATTCCTTGGGTTCCCCAGTTCCTAGTACATACGAAGATAGAGATGAGAAAGCTACATCCCTTGATTGCTTCATTTTATCATGGCAATTCCTTACATAACTATAATTTGAAAAGTTAACTTTGGTATCATGAAAAGCAATTCTGCATCTTAAATAGAACTCATGTTCAAGTACCATTATGTTATGAAAAATTCTTTGGGGAATCTATGTTAAAGGGGCATTTTAGCCCAGCAGGTGTGGCTCAGTGATTGAGCACTGAACTATGAACCAGGGGTCACTATTTGATTCCTGGTCAGGGCACAGGCCCAGGTTGTGGGCTTGATCTCTAGCAGGGGCATGCAGGAGTCAGCCAATCGATGATTCTTTCTCATCACTGATGTTTCCATCTCTCTCCCTCTTCCTTCCTCTGTGAAATCAATTTTTTAAAAAATATTTAAGGGCTTTTAATCAACTCCACCTCCACTATGACAAGACCGTGTTAGCACCTCAGAAAAAATATGGATTAGATTTCCACTTGTAATAAAGAGGATTTGTACTCAATATTAGAGACAACTTAATGTTTCTGGTAAAAACCCATACTTTCATTTTTAGTGCCATGAGGACTGTGTTATTCTCCACACTTCCCTGTTGGATTCAGTCCTAGGGAGAAACAGAAGGATGAATGGCTTGGAAGCAGTGAGCTAGCTGGACCTGAGGCTACTGGCAAACTGATTTTTTCCCACCTACAAAGCTGCTGTTGTATTCACTCATAAAGGGAGAGCACAATAATGAGACAGGTCTCTTGCCTGGAGCAAAGCCCCATGGGGTAAACAGTCCACATGTGCCAATGTTCAGGATTCACAGACCACAGGGGACCTGCTGCCCCTCCAGCCCGTGAGTTACAGCCATCACTTAGTGACACTGTTTTCTCTCTTAAGCCCTTTTACTAGGAAAATCGGCTAAATTCTGTGGTGAAATTCTCCAAGGCTTTATGATGTCACTGTTTCAATATGTATAATGATTCTTCTTTTAGCTTTTGAAAAAAAAATCATTACTTTAATGCTCCTACATGTCTATTATTACAAGCCAGTTAAATCTTTTTTGGAAAGCAGAATATAAATAACAAGTGAAATAAATAAATCTCTTCTCTTGGCCCACCATGTGCTATGCAATTTGGAGGAGATCAAAAACTGTAATCTCTGCTCTCCAGGAGATTTCAATATCAATTGTGAGGTGAGAAGTACACTTGTTCAACAACTAAAGACTATGTTAAGGCTATTTATCATTTTTATTGCTCAATTGTCTGATACATACTGTGTCTATTACAGATATTCAGGAAAAGGTGGGTTCAGTATAAAGAATTGAAAGAGAAAGCTTCATAAAAGGATGGAATACATTCCATTAAATGTCACTTCTCCAGCCCAGAGATCCCAACCAGCATGCCATGCAGATATTGATGCCCTATCCCCCCCGTGTAGCTGGGCGCTGACATAAGCCTGCACGGTAGTAGCTGGCTGGGAACAGCCTGCTCTAAGCTTTAAACTGCCCTCGGTTTTCCCTAGCGAGTCGCAAAAACATTATCATTTTCTTTCCCTGAAAAGGAATCTCATGATTGGGTCTAGGGAACATGGGACAATTTTACCATATTGATTTCAGCTTCTCATATCTGATTACATTCAGTAAAATTCCCCTTCAACAAAATCCAGCTAATCTGGATCTTTCTGGCAGAACTGTTGGCTTGCAAACAGTTTCCAAAAATTTACAGCTTCATAAAGTCAGTCATTGTATCTCCTTGCTGGAAGCAATTTTGGCCAACTAAATATTTCATTAGCGCCTTCCCTGTGGGTAATCTATAATTACTTGTTAGTTGATTGTTGCTTTCATAAAAAAAAATAACTTTCTTCCTTTCCACTACTGTGTAGGTACACTTACTTTCCATGACAGTTGATATGTACATATAAAATCTGTATGCATGTGTGCATGTCAGAATAACCTGCTATATCATTTTAAAAAGAGGAAAATATACTTTGTGGTTTTTTTTTTAATCATTTGGCTTCTGTTTGCCAAAAGAAACAAAAAAACTTCCTAACATTCATGATTGGAAATGTTAAGAATCTATGAATACAGTGGGGGAAGAGGATGGGTGAGGTGGAAGAAGGTACAGGGGGTGATGGAGGGGGAAAAAATGGAAAAAAGAATCTATGAATTCAAACACAATGAAATAATTAACAATTTTGAAAAAGAAAGTGAAGAAATAAGAAAAAGGAAATAGAATAAAAAGCATGCTGCCCCAATGTTCCAGGTCCCAAAGCCTTCGGTGGAAAGGAAGAGGCTGTGAAGTAGCTTCCTGGGCTTTCAGTCAGCCCTGCAGGCCTGTGCCAAAGGCCCTTCAAGAAATCAGAAGTAGCTTCCAGCCCATGAGCCTGGCTAAGTGCTCTTATGCATTCCTCTGGATGCTTCTGAAGGTCAGGCCCTGCACAAATGCAAAAGTTCTTTGTTTCTTTCCTATTCTACTATGAATTTCCTATATATATTTTTACAAGCACACATAATGTTCTGCAAGTAACTCCAACTCCCTGTAAGTGAATTCTCGCTATCACAAGAAAGCTTTCCCAGTTTTCAGATGTGTGGGGGTTTTTTGCCTTCAATGAAGATTAGAGGAGGCATTTTCAACTCCTTTTGTAAAGGACCAGATAGGAAATATTTCGGCTCTGTTGACCATGCTTCTGAGTTGTAGCTATTCAGCTTTGCTATCATGGGGAAGGCAGCCATAGACACCACATCAATGAACACACGTGGCTGTGTCCCAATAAAACTTGATATATGGACACTGACATTTGAATGTCACACAATTTTCACATGCCACAAAATATTATTCTTCTGTTGATTTTTTTCAACCATTTTAAAATGTAATAAAAAATTTTCTATCCGGTGAGCTGTAAAAAACAAGTTGTTTTGCACCTGTTAGATGTAGTTTTCTGACCTCCTGCCCAACCCACGGCCTGGGTCATTGATTTGCAATTTGTGGTTCATAAATTCTTTGTGGGTGGATAGGAGAGGGGAGTTTTAAGCATAGAGTTTTAAAAGGAATCTTCAAAAGAAGCATTGTTTTTAAATAAACAACCTGTCTCATGTACATGCTGTTTTTCAAATATATGTGGCTACAATTAAAATTTGTAAAATAAAATCACAGTATCTTCAAGGAGTTTTAACAAGATACTACAAGATGGTCAAACAGATTTTAATCTACCTAGTCCTAAAGACTTATAGAATAGTAGTACTAGTCTTTAGCACAAAGTTAAGCACAATTAGAGCAATGAGGATGAATGGAAGGAGAAAGGAAGAAAAGAAGGAATAAAGAGAGGGAGTGAGGGAGGGAATGATAGATGGAGGGAGAGAGGGAGAGTGTTCTGAACAAAACAAGCCGAGACAGGACATGAAGAGCATGATCTTATTGGGGGAAAAATATGCCAAACAATTAAAAGAGAGAGGGAAGGGTACTGTTCCCAGTAAAGCTCTCACTTGTTTGAAGTGATGATTCCTAACCTTTCCAGGACAGATAAAACCATTATGTTCAAAAGACAAGCTAAGTAGTAGAGTCACAAATAGAACTAATTTCAAAAGCACAATCTTTAAACCAATATCACTCCTTTATTTACATGTAAAATATCCAGGGTGGTAGGAAGGCCAGCCTTTATGTCAAATGCAAACTTCTAAGTTTGAGGAGAAGAAATTGACCAGCAAAAAGGACTCAGGGTGCCAGAAAGATTATAATTATACTGATAACTTGATAATAATAAATCCATAGCAGTAATAGGAGTAAAAACTAACATTTATGAAAGTCCACTTTGGTATTGCATTGAAAGGATGAGTTGATTTGGCAGAGTTGACAGAGAGAAAAGTGCACATCTGGATTCTCAAGAAAATAAAAAATATTTACTAAGAAAACATTACAGATGTGTTTGATTAAGGCCACTGTTCTTTATTATGTAACTAAATTGCCAGCCAAGAAAACCCTGAAGTCCAGCTGCTAATAAATATGTTAAAATTTAAAAGTACTAAATACAATAACACATGAATTTATCATATCATATAATTTATTAAATGTTACCATGTAACCAGAACCTAATCTATATATATATATATAAAAGCCTAAGCAATGAAAGACCAAACAACCAAACCAGTTGACTGGTCACTATGACATGCACTCACCACCAGGGGGCAGATGCTCAATGCAGGAGCTGCCCCTGGTGGTCAGTACACTCCCACAGTGGGAGTGCAACTCAACTGACTGACCCTTCCCAGCAGCCCACCGGCCAGTGGCAGCCACTCACTCCCTCAGTAGTCCTTCAGGTCCAATCTCCAGAGAACGGGCCAGGCACTAATGGACCTGCACCCGCAGCAGTAGGCTTGTGACACCACAACCGTTTTTCCCCTCCTTAGATGCTCTCTAAGGAAGAAACTATATAAAAGCAGCCTCCAGGCTCCTGGCAACTGATGTGAACATCAGCAGGATGGATCTGGATCCCAGGCCTGCAAGGGCATCTCATCGCCTGCCTGGAGGGCTGTTCGCATCCTGCCCCCTACCCCTCTCAGGACGGGTGCCAGATTCAGGGTTGTGATTTTGAGCTCCACTGTGGTAACGCGATCCTCTCCCAATCATACTAACTGAGCAGATGCAACGAGGCCAGGATGAACAGAACTGGCAGGCAGGAGTGGCAGGTGGCGTTGATTTGCTGGTTTGGGCCCAACCCTGCAGGCCACACCAAGGGATCCCACCATGCACGAATTCATGCACCAGGCCTCTAGAGATTTAATATTTAAAAATCTCTAGACATGCCCTGGCTGGTATTGCTCAGTGATGGGAGCATAAGCCCAAGCACCAAAAGATCTCAGGTTCAATTCTTGGTCAAGCACATGTACCTGGGATGCAGGTTTGATCCTGGTCATAGTGTGTGCAGGTGGTGTCTCTCTTACACCAATGTCTCTCTCTTCTCTCTTTCTCTTCTCCCTCCCTCCATCCCACTCTCTCTAAAAAAAATTAATGGAAAAATTTCCTCAGTAAAGATTTTTTTTAAATCTCTACATATAATTTATACTTACTCTATGGTTTCTGTATAGTTAGAGGGTATGTATGTGTGTGTGGTGCGTATATGGTGTGATGTGATGAATATATATATATGTATGTATTGCTGTTTGAGACCTTCAAGCCAATATTTCTGAAAACGAGGCATGACAAATGTAATGGAGAATTAAAGAGGGTTTGAGCACAAATAATTTTTTAAAACACTTAATTCCATAAACTTAATTCTGCACCTTCCATTAGATTCCTTCAAAGATACTAGCCCCCCTAATATGCTGAGGATATATTCCAAGACCCCCCCCAATGAATACTTGAAACTGGGGCTAGTACCAAATCCTATATATACCATGGTTTTACTTATGCAATATACCTATGATAAAGTTTAATTTATAATTAGGCACAATAAGAGATTATCAACCATAGGGAGGACTGCTGTAGAAGGCTCTGGTATGCTCAGTGGAGTAGAGGAAGAATTTCTGATTAAAGCAATTTGCCATAAGATATGATGAAGAGGTGGGAGGGATTCTGTCATGTTATTTATAAATTAGAAGCCCCGTGCACAAATTTGTGCACAGGTGAGTTCTGGCTGGCCTGCCTCAATCTGGGCTGATCAGGGCAGGCTGGCCAGGAGAAGGTTGGCCAGCTGGCTCTGCCCCCAATCAGGGGAGGAGTGATTGGGGTCAGGCCAGCTGGGAAAAGGACCATGGGAGGTTGACCTGCTGGCCCCACCCTCATTGGCCTGGTTGGCTGGCTGCAGTGTGCATCATAGCAACCTGTTGTTCTGGTGGTTCCAGTTGCTTGGGTTTTTATATAGATATAGATAGATGACAGATAGATAGATAGATAGATAGATAGATAGATAGATAGATAGATAGATGAGTAGAGGCCCAATGCATGAAATTCATGCAAGAGTAGGCCTTCCTTCACTCTAGCCACTGGCAGGGACCCAGGACTCAGGCTTCCCTTGCAGCCCTGGCTTCATCCAGAAGGTCATCCAGAAGAACATCCACAAGGATGCCTAGTCTTTTATTATTATAGATGTTTCCAGACCTGTGGTATAGAGTTAATAAATAAATGATACTTTATATTTTCCCCATAGAATAGACTGCCTTCTTATAATATAATACACATTAGTTTTCATATTCACTGTTTTTGCTCTTCTATAGGGAAGGGAAGGTTTTATGGTTTTGTTTTGGTTTTTGTTTGGCTTGGGGGGGGGGGGTTCCTGCTTAGTTTCCATAGCAACTAAAACTAAAACACCTTAAGATACATAAATTGTGCTCAATAAATAATTGTTGAATAAATTAATATTTATGTGAACAGAATCAAGAGAGCTTGGAAAATTAGAATTTTATAGATACTCTTGAAGTCTCTGGCAGCAACATAGACTAATAATTATAGTTATCACCTTGAAATAAACTGATTTAGATCGTTTCATATGTACTCTTTGTTAAAATGCATACTGTTCAATATCTCATTCTAAATTTTTGTCTAACTTGTTGAATACTACCTTGTGTATTAAGGTAGTATAAATAAAAAAGGAAAAAAAGAAGTACTAAATTCATTGTAGGATTTTTCTTTCTTTCAATCAAAGCCCACAGGAGCAAGAAAATTGGGATTGCATGCAAATAAGATTTTGTTATTATTTTTCTTTTCTTTGTCTAGACAGAAATATAGACTGTGACATTCTGTCTTTAGAAATTAAGTACAGAAACTTTAAGCTACTTTTTAGTAAATGTAATAAATTATATGTTAGCTTCAGTACATTGCATGACTATTTTAGGGGGTCCAAATTTAGCCATGGAAGGAAAGAAAAAGAAAAAATATTAAAAGAAATGTAGAAAAATGAGAGAGGGAAGGAGGAATATATGTGGATTACATAAGAAAACAATGATTTTGGAGGAAGACAAATTTATTTTTTATTTTATTTTATTTTATTTTATTTTATTTTATTTTATTTTATTTCTAATCCTTACCCAAGAATGTACTTATTGATTTTAGAGAGATGGGGAGGGAGAGAGTGAGAAACATTGATATGCGAGAGAACGTCAATTGGTTGCCTTCACAATGGGCCTAACCAGGGATCAAACCTCCAACTAGATATGAGCCCTGACCAGAATCAAACCTGCCACCTTTTCGTTTATGGGACACCATTCCAAACAACTGAGCCACACTGGCCAGGACTGGAGGAAGACAAATGAATACACATATACATAAAAAGAAATAAAAATTTATATATATATATCCTAATATATAAAAACCCAGAGTCCGTAACAATTGAAAGCTCGACTGCATTTACTGCCACCAATGTGGGCATGGAGACCTAGAACTGACTGTCGAGGGGGCTGCAAATCAGGCCCAGAGAGAAGCCCAGAGAGAGAGAGGCAGGGTCTGGTCCGAAGCCTCCGTGGCAGCTGTTGATCTGTCCTTGCCTCTTTCTTTCTCTCCAGGCTTTGCCAGCATCCACATCTCCACAAGGACTGCCTATCAGCCCCACCTCTCTGATCAGGCCCGGAGATAGGCCCGGAGACGCTGACTGGCATAGAAACCAACAAATCAGAACCAAATCTGGTTGAACTGGGAAAGCAAAACGTAAGGAGGGGACTGAGTAGGGGTTTTAAGGTCAATAGCTCTTTGGTGTAAGGTGTAAGAAAGTGGTTCAATTTTTTAATGACAGTTAGGCAGTATAGTTCATATGGCTGGCTATCAGTCTAGAGACAGGGATTATGAATTTTTGTCTGCCAAGTGCATCTCCTCCTGCTGAAAAAGCCCCCCACCCCCACCCCTAAGCATCCTATCCTTAGGGGTGATCAGGAAGGCAGGGAGGGCAGTTGGGGGCAAGATCAAGCTGGCAGGGGAGGGCAGTTAGGGGCCATCAAGCAGGCAGGCAGAGAGGTTAGGGGCAATCAGGCAGGCAGGCATAGGCAGTTAGGGGCAATCAGGTAGGTAGGCATGTGACCAGTTAAGAGCCAGCAGTCCCAGATTGTGAGGGGGATGTCCAATAGGAGAGGGTGCAGCCTGGCTAAGGGAACACCCACCCAGCACAAATTTTGTGCACTGGGATATATATTGGAATATATATATATATATATATATATATATATATATATTCCAATCAACTAGAAGATAGAATGATTTCCTCCTAACTTAATTTCTCCTAGTGAGACAGAGATAATTGTGATATATTCTCCATCACTTAGAAGGAGGTTTTGTTTTAGATTCCATTAGATTCCTTTGAAACTGGGGCTAGTAATAAATCCTATATACACCATGGTTTTTCTTATGCAACATACCTATGATCAAATTTAATTTATAATTAGGCACAATAAGAGATTATCAACCATAGGGAGGACTGAAGTAGAATATATATATATATATATATATATATATATATATATATATCCCTAAGAGACTGTCTGACCATCCAACCATCCAACTGATAGCTGTGACATGCACTGATCACCAAAGGACAGACACTCAAAGCAGGAGCTCTCATGCTGCAGTGACTTGGCAGCAGTGGGTCTCGGTTGATGCACCCGAAACCAGAGAAGAGGGAGCCCGAAAACTGCTCTCTAGCAATCTGGGACCCCTCAGGGGACCTGAGTTTTGGCCCAATCCCTGCAGGCCAGGCTGAGGGACCTCACCTGGCACTCACACACCTGGCCTCTAGTATAAATAGAAACATGAGAATAATATAAAGTGTAGATGAAAATAAATATTTAATAAATAAAAATGTTATATGAGAAGCATATCAATAAAAATAAATAAAATGCATAAATAAACATAAATAAAATATATAAATAAAACATAACAGATACAACAGGGAAAAAGAAATATAAAATAAATCTTCAGTGTTTTAATTCTAATATTTCTTTAGTCATCGAATGACAAACAATATTACAGTAAAAATTCTCTTGTCTGCCTCCTAGCATTTTCCATAGAAGTTCCCAAAACTGGGAGATACTGAGTCATAGAATATATGCAATTTAAAAAATTCTAGTATTATACTATGATATCACCCTTCACTGTGAGGACCCCTACTGGAATGATCATTGAAAAGCACTTATTCAGTATAAATACAGCTAGGAAGGAAAGAAGGAAGGAAGGGAAGGAGGGAGGGAGGGAGGGAGGGAGGGAGGGAAGGAGGGAGCAGAGAGGGAGGAAAATTAAGCATTGTATACCTATGCTCTAAACCTTATTAACCTTCTAAGTGATTGAGAATATATCACAATTATCTCTGTCTCACTAGGAGAAATTAAATCAGGAGGAAATCATTCTATCTTCTAGGATTAGGAACAAGTATGCTTCCATTATTCATTTAAAAAAAATATTTAGTGCCTACTGTTGACCAAGCACTATTCTAATTATTGAGAACAAGATAGTGAATAGAACACAGTCCTTGCCAGCAGGGTATTTACATTCTAGCTTAAAAGAGAGTCAAGAAATAAATGAACATTCATAGACTGAGAAATAAATGAACATTCATATACTGAGTCATATGGTAACAGTTGCTATGGAAAAATATAACCCTCAGTTAAGGAGGTAAAGCATGCTGGAATTCAGACTTGGTATTGTATACAGGGTGGTCAGGAAAGGTTCTTTTGCTCAGGTGGCACTTAAATAAACACTTGAAGGATATGAGAGAGTTAGCATGTGGATATCAGTGGAAATGGTGTTGCAAGAACAGAAATAGCAGCAGAGCCAGTGCAGCTGGAATGAGGGGTGAGTGGTTGGAGAAGAAGTCAGAGCCTGCAGGGGCTCAACTGCTATGGTGCTTGAGTTGTACTGTAAGGTACTTGGGAGGTTCAGAGCAGAGGAGTGACATGGTCTACCTTTAAAGGGAGCTGTATTGGAAATAGCAGCAGCGTAGAAGAAGGGGCCAAGCATCCCAACTATTACAGCAATCCTAGCCGAGGATGGTGATGGCTGGGACGGGAGGTAGCGGGAGGCATGGTGGAAGCAGCTGGGTTCTTAATTCCAATCAAATTCTCATTCTTCCTTCTCTTCATATGCATACATTTTTATTACAAAAACACAAAGTATTTTCAGACACACAAAGGATGCACATCAAAATATGTGCCAGAAGCAATACTCAATGAAAAAATAGACCAGTCAACTAAGTTACTCATAGAGTATCCTGTTGTTGCTGTCTTGGAGCAAGACAGAGGCAAACCCCAGCAACAATCCTCAAAGATCAATCATCCCAGTTTCTTAAAAATCATACTTAGGTTGTTTTCTGCCTGGAAAAGCCCAAGTAGTATTCCTTTTAATTTTCTTTACCAAACTAGCTAAAAGATTTTTCTCCCTTCTCAGAATGCAGGCAAGAGCCCTGTACATGGATGGCAGCTGCTAATGACAAAGTGGGCCTCTGAACAGTGATTGATTAATGCGATAGTGCCAAAAGTCCCATAAATAACGGCCGTAGGAATACAAATAAAAATTTAATTTTATTAGAAGGTTTGACCAGTATCAACATCTCCCTTGAGAAGAATTTACAATCACAGTCTAATCCAATTACCCTTCTTCAGGGCATTGTAAAAGGAGTAAGTGTGGTGGTGGGGCGGCGGGGTGGGGAGGAGGAGTTATATGTGTGCTTTAATAACCACCCCTAAGTACTAAAAACACTCCCAAAGTGACAAGGTTTGTTCTGGCGATCACAGGAAGCAGATATTACTTTGAAAAGCAATTTACCTTCAGTCAATTGTAGTAATTTCATTTTTTCAGATAAACCACGAAATTTTCAAATAAATCACTAAATAGACGCATTCAGAAGGACCGGTAGGCTTAATATACTGAGCCACCAGCTCCAGCTATTAAGATCCCTCTGTTTTCTCAATCTATGCAGTGACTCTGGAGGGGGGAATAAAACAGGACTGCAAATTCAGCAGCTCTAAGGAAAGCCTTCTCCCTGTTTATTAACTTCTTAGGGAATGACGAGGGATGTTCTCCCCCCCCCCACCTGGGCTACTTCCTTCTGATATTAATAAAAAGTGGCTCTAATATTTATCAAGGGTGTATTATATACCGGGCATTGTCTTAAGGCTTAACATGAGTTCGCTCGTTTGATTATCACAATAATTATTATTTACCCCCATTAAATATGAGGAATTGCCACCAGAGAGGTGAAGCAACATTCCCAAGGTCATTCCCAGCACAATGGCACAAGTGTAAGTGGCAGTGTGACTGCAGAGACCCCTCGCCATTGTACAGCATTCCCGCCCATCTACATTTAGAATCCATTGACATCCTTGAAAACGATAGCGTATCACCCTCTATGGCCTCATACCTTCTTTTCAACTTTATCCTTCACCTTTCAGACTCCAACGGGATGTCATTCAATTTCTCCCATATTTTGAACCAGGATAATTTACTGGTCAGAGAACATATTAAAAATCAGTATGTTACTGACAAGGAGCTTGCAGACCTTGAAGGGGCTTTATCTTCCTGTTAGTGATATCATCTAATCTGATCTGGCAGCAAAATTGATGGAGCACAACCAATTTCATTTTTTTTTCAATAGCCCATCCAATGAAAACAAAAATGTAAATCATTTGCCATGTGTGGCTATGCACATAAATATAATTTTCCAAACCCCCACCTCCACTCAACCATCCCTTTTACCACGATGACAGCTGCTAAGCTTTCTCCATAATGTGTGATACTCATTTTCATCGTCTCTATTTTTCTCTGAACTTGTCTTTGATGAATGAGGACCTAATTACCCTTAGATCCTGTTTTTATTTTTTCTGGTCTTGTCTATGTCAGCTGTTCTAATGAACCCATAGTGACAGGAGAATGATAATGAGATCACTGGAGAGAAGGGAAAATAAATAGAAAAGAAGAAAAAGTTATTGTAGAGCATAAGAAGTTGAAAGTCAGATGATTTAAAGGAAATAAGCTTAGTATCAGCACCTGCTTTTTAGAGTCCTCATTTTTACCTCCTTACGCCTCTTTTCAGTTCTCATCTATATGTTCTGGCCTAGTGAAAGGTATATGAATGAAAGAAACAGAAAGGCTTTTTAATAAGGGCTCTGTTACTCCCTAGACATGTAATTTTAAGCCACGTATTTAACTTATCTTGGCCCCGATTTCTTCATCTCTAAAATGGAGATAATCACACAAACAAAAATGATAGCTATAAAGAGTAAATTAAGTTATGTATATAAAGAACCTAAGACAGAGAATGGAACATAGTATGTACAAATGTAAACCCATACATGCTTAGTAGACATAAGTGATGGCTCCCTTTCCATGTTCTCTTATATTCACCTACTATTTAATATGACTTTATAATTATCATAATATATGTGTGTGAGTGTGTATGTGTGTGTATAAGTTTGTACACATTGTCTAGAAAAAATAACTTTTATTAGTAACAAGTATTTATCCATATACAGAAAAAATGATTTAAAGGATTAGTTCACTCCTTGAGAGATAAAAATAAATAAATAAACAGGCCTGAAATAAATATACTTTAAAATGAGAAATTCTAATATTATTTCAGAAGAATTTCATTAAGTTCTAATAATTAACAAACATGAATTAATACAGTTGGATAACAAATCTAATTCTAGGTAAATTGAAGTAGACAATATAAGCTCCAATAAAGTTTTCACATCTTGAATTGATTTTAATAAAATAAATTACTAGAAAAGTATATCTTTTTATTTGTGTTTCTCATTATTGATTCAGTGATATTTCCCTTTGGTAATAAATTTTTCTACTAGAGATTGCTCCTCATGGCTTAAATATAAGACTTTCATGCCAACACCTACTTTATTTGCTTATTAAAAGTCCTGTCGGCATAGAAATATTTAATATATATAGCACACAATAATAAAAAGTCTCCTTCTTAGTTCAACCAAAGCTCCCACCTTCATTTATTTTATAAGTATAACCTACTCTTCACTAAAGCTTCTAGGGCTGACCATGTGATGGCGGGCAAGTTACTTAACAACAAATCACTCATATTCCTCATTTGCAACACAAGATTAGACTAGATTTTTCCATATGATTTCTCCTACTTTTCCCCAAAAGATATGAGACAATAATTTATTCTGTACATAGTACTAAATTAGGAGTCAGAGAGGGAGAGAGAAAGATGAATATCCATGCCTCTTCCCCAAAGGATTTGTACCCTGGTAGGTACATCATCAAGGAAGCTAAGTTCCATCTATGGTCAGTCCTCTTCCCATAAGAGAATGAAGTTGTGTCCCAAAGCCTCAGAGCCTCAGAGCTCTCACTGACCACAGGGCCATCCCATAAATTGACAGCAGAGGTGAATGTGGGCATACGTCACTTCCTGTAATCACCATTACCGGGAAAGAAAAGCAGTGCTCTTCTCCCACTACCCGACATATTTGATTTATTTGTAAAATAGAGATCACAACACTTCTGACCTACAACTTGCTTCAGATGACATTGACCCCAGGTGGAATAATCAATCACCTTTAGATTGTCCTATTCTCATATTGGGCCAAGTTTGCTGAAGGGAATCCTGCTTCTGTGTCCAGTTCTCTAAGTTCAACATTGACTTCCAGACGGGGGCAGCTCTCCTATTCCTTACCATTTAGCTACAGGGTTTGCCTGAAGTTTTCATTTCACCTCCCTTGTTTCTGAAGTTTATGATAACCTTGCTTTTCTTTTTAATTCCCTAGAGTTCATTTCTTAACTCATTTTAAAATGAAAGGGAGCTATCCTTTCATTTTCCAATCTTTAACTTCTGCAAGCTTCAAAGCTGTGTTTAAAAATTAAAACAACTTGATATTTTTCTATCACACAATGCACAATGTTTTTTATTCACAACTTGAGAGGATTTACCATTAATTTACTGCTCTCTTTTCTGTCTTTGAAACCCTCTAAATGCCCTTGCAACTTCATATCGACACAAGAATAAAGTAAAGAAACCATGAGCATCCTCATTGCTGATCCTGAATCTCCAGTGGGAGCTCCCCTTGTGTGACACACAAAGAAATCTTAATTCACAGAAAATTTTTATTTCTGGGAAAACACTGGTTCCAATAGCAGGACTCAGAAATATGTAACTATTTGGAGAAGGACACTATGTTATTAACATTCCTCTAGTAGATTTTTAATTTGTCAATTTACTTAAAATTGGAATTAATGTAATTATAATGAAGAATAATGTAATTATAAGAAGGAGCTTCAATGGCAGAAAAGTTAGGCTACCTATTAATGTCACATAAACCTGATTATGACTTCTTACAGAGACAAACAGAAAAGGAAATTGTTTTACAAATTTAATGGTGTCTGATATGTTCACTGCATTTCTATAATTTCCTCTTTTAAAAGTCAGTTTCATACATACAGGGTAGAGCAAATGCAGGTTTACAGTTGTTCACATGGGAAAGAATACAACAATTAATAAATAATAATACAATAATAATAATAATAATAATAATAATAATATGTGCTTTCCATACTCACAACTGTTACCCTACTTTTGCTTCACTCTGAATACTATATTTCTACCGATGTTCTCTGACCTTCACTGTTCACTTTCCCTTGTCAGTGCCTAACATCCCCACCCCTAGTTCTTGACTTCGCATATGGCCCATCCTGCTACTCACCAAGCTCCAGATCTTGGAGGTGTGTTGAGCTCTAAAAAGGCTCATGTCTCATCCAAGATAATTTGATGGCAAAACACAGACATACTTGACATTATCATTTAGTGTCATAATTAGCCAGGTTATAAAAGGTAACATTAACCTATTTGTAACAACATAAAACAACACACAAACTTTCATGATCCTGACTGTTTAATGGTCACCTAAGATTCAAATACAGGAGACTTTAGGCCAGAGATGACATACCCCATAAGCCAGACCTTACCACCTGTGGGGGCCTTGGAATCAATACACTGCTGGGGGAGGCACCATTGACTGACATCCCCCGCTGCCACTCCTCTGGATCCAGCACTGCGTTCCTGCCCCCAGTCTCCATGGTGACGGTACAAATAGAGGCCCAGTCTGCAGCAGATGGCAGACTCCTCTAATGGTCAGCTTTGACTCCTCCTGGCCTCCCCTTTAGCATGGACAAACTTTCTTAAAACAGCGCCATGGCCTGAGACTCTTCTTATCTAACCTGCCTTTCTTCCCCCTCTCTCCCACAGGTGCCAGACCCTGCATGAGAGTCTGGAGGGTCTTCCTGCCTATGCCTCCTGGCTTCTCCTCACCCTCCACAGGCACTTCCTCAACAAATCTTGGATCTCAACAAATCCTGTCTTTGGGTGCTTCTCAGAAGATGAAACTGATACGGGTGGTATTGGACCTGTAGGGCTGGCCGGACAAAGACTCTCTGATTAGAATTTAGGGCATCAATGGCTCCTGATACAAGATGTCAGGCAGGCCAACTGCTGAAGGTTTCACTGATCATAACCTGGAAAAACATGCCATTGAAAGGAAATGCCTTTGCAGGCATGCTTTTTCCAGATAGATAGATAGATAGATAGATAGATAGATAGATAGATAGATATTATAGATATCTTCCCTTTTCCCCTTTGACCCCCCCTTCCCAGCCCTTACCCAGCCACCCCCATATCTTAATTATCCATGGGCTATGACTATCCTATATAATAAAAGGGTAATATGCAAATTGGCCCTAATGGCAGAATGACCAAAATGACTGCTGGACCAATCACTATGAGGCACACTAACTACCTCTTGGTCCCTTTCCCTGGCCAGCAGGCTCCAATCGCCTGATGGCGAACAGGGAACCAGGACTGGGTGGCAGGGGATGCAGACAATACCAGGCCAAGGCCCCCACCCCACAGGTTGCCCCACACACAGACTTGTGGTGGGGATAGGGTTGGCGAGCAGGTGGAAGTAGCCAACTTCTTGGTCCCTTCCCCTGGCTATCAGGCACTGATCACCTGATGGTGAATGGGGACCCAGGGGTGGGTAGCAGTGGGAGATGGGTCTGGCTGTGGGCAGCCGGGGACAATGGCCCTGATTGCAGGCCAGGCCTAGAGATCATACCCACACACGTATTTTGTGCACTGGGACTCTAGTAAGTATATAAGTTCTTTGGTTTATCTCTTCTCATACCCCCAACCCCACATCAGGTATGTCAGTCTGTTCCATTACAATAGCTAGGATTTGGAAACAGCCTAAGTGTCCATCAGTAGATGAGTGGATAAAAAAGCTGTGGGGCACAGTGAAATACTATGCAGCTATAAAAAAGAGGGATCCCCTACCCTTTGGGACAGCATAGATCAGTGGCAACCCACAGGTTGAGAACCACTAATAGGGTATCCTAAGACCATTGAAAAACACAGATATTTACATTACGATTCATAACAGTAGCAAAATTACAGTTATGAAGTAGCAACGAAAATAATTTTATGGTTGGGGGTCACCACAACATGAGGAACCATATTAAAGGGTTGCAGCATTAGAAAGTTTGAGAACCACTGGCATAGATGGACTTGGAAAATATTATGCTACATTAAATAAGCCAATCTGAGAAAGACAAATATAATATGATCTCATTTCTTTGTGGAATCTAATGAACAGGATGTATTGACTAACAACATAAGACCCAAAGTAGGCATGCTTTTCCAATCATTTGAAAGATAACTAGGTTGCACTGATGTCTTGAAGAGGGATAATGAGAAACAAGGTCTATTCACACAGTTAAAGGATAAGAAGGAGACATCATCGAACACTTCTTTGGTAGTTTATAGAGAGGTCTTTACCTCTTTTTTTCCTCCTTACTTTATTTTTCTAATTGATTATAATATGTTAATTTTCTATACTTAATAACATTTTTAAAGATGCCTTAAATGCAGGACGTACATTAATTCAGTAATTAATTCAACTTCTCAGGCCTAATATAAATGTCAGAATGATCTTTTTTAATGGTGTTCGGTGTAAGCAGAGGTGATGCCTGCTTGACCACAGTTCCTTTCATAGTTTGAATTCAGTGTAGACATGTCTAAAGGAATCCTGGTTAAAAAAAAAAAAAAAAAAAAAAAAAAAAAACAACTCTCACAGAACTCTCAGAGCTTCCTTAGCCAAACATACAACATACAAAATAGGACCTTCCTTCCTTCTTTCATTCCTTCCTTCCTTCCTTCCTTTCTTCCTTCCTTCCTGCCTTCCTTCTTCCTTCCTTCCTCCTTCCCTCCCTCCTTCCCTCCCTTCATTCCTTCCTTCTTTCCTTTCTTCCTTCTTTCTTTCTGAATTTATTCATTTCTTTATTTGTATCAACTTCTTCCCAAAATATGTATGGCAGTTCTAAACTTGAACTAGTGAAGACTGAGAGGTATCTCTTGAAATCTCTATCTGTTCATTTTTCCCCAGTTCATAGAACTCTGCCCTTGGGATTCATTCAACCTTGAACATAAGTCCCCAGAGAGCCTGTGTTTTGTAAACCTCCTCCCTTGCAAGGCCTCCTGGGAGTGCTTCCAGGCAGCCACAAGGACACCCCAGAGCTCAGTCCAGTTCTCTGCCCCAGACTCAGGGTAAATAAGCTGTGCTGAGTGAGCACTGTGACAATGAGATATGTGAAACATAACACTCTCCCCCTCTGCCCCCAGTAGAAAATCAAAACAAAAAAAACCAACTTAACCAACAACTAGTTCTGTTACAGCATAAGATTATATACAGACTCATGCCAAATTGCTCAGACAAGAGGGAGATCAAGAGAGGGACAGATTTAGACAGTCAATCCATATGAAGAAGGCCAGGAGTATGATAGCATATTCAAAGGTATGGGGGTGCTCAGGCCTGGCTGGAGAAATAGTTTAACATTGGGGATCATGAGAGATAAAATTGGACAGAACTGGTCATATCAAATTTGAATTTGCTTTATGGGCAAAAAGAAGCTACTGGGAGTTTTTCATGTTGGAATTATATTGATGGTTGGTTCTTCAGAAAGAATTAGAGGTAGCAAAGCTCTAAATTTCTTATTGTGATGCAAGATAGAAGCAGTAGGCATTTCAGCATGGATGAAAACAGAGCAATTGGAGAGAAAGGACAGATGAAAGGGAAATTGCAAAACAAGAACTGGCAGGGTTTCTCTCACTCTCTCTTTATGAAGTTAATTTTTCTCTATGATCTCTTATCCTGTTATCATCAGATCAACAGCCCTCTCCCCTCATATTTTTTTCCTTCCTTCACAAGAAGTGAAAAATTAGCTCTACACCCCTTTTATTTTAAATTTGCCTTCCTGAATTAAATTGAACTCAAAATTAGAATTTAGACTTTTCTTAAAATATATGCCCAAGGCATTCTTTGAAATCTGAATGTAAAATAACATTCCAGATTTTAATTTTTTTTATTATAAAGTTTTTTATTAGAAACCCTGCCAGTTCTTGTTTTGCAATTTCCACAATATTTAAAAGTTTGGGACATAATGAAATAGAAAGCAGCAGCTCAGACAGAAAAAAATAGTACATCTTTTATTTTTATAAGAATTAGAATATAAAGTCTTTGCCAAAACATTCTATAATAAAATTAATATTTATGCACAAATCACAAAGAGTTAAAGGGGTCATGCTGTAATAATAGCAATTAACTAAACTGTTTTTACAAATGTTCAGATGAACTTATAAATTACAGTTGTGACATTTTGTTTTCTGCATCTTCCAGAGGCAAAGTTACACCTGGGGCCATCAAGGGGATAGAGCGCAATGACTAATGCACTTTATCACTGTTGTGATCTTCCTGCACATTTACTGCAACACTACTCCCTTTTCCTGAAGGCTCTAAATCTGAGGCTTCCCCTTACTCAGCCCAATTAATGCCCAACCAAATTCAGTCAAAGAAGGATTTCAAAGTACTTTACATAAGTAATCTATTAGGCCACACAATGATAATAAAGAAGATTTTAAAATGGAGAAACAGCATGCTACTGTACTGAATACTGTAGGAAATTCTAATACCTTGGGCACCTATTGTGGATCTACATATAGAAAACACGCAGTAAAATTATAGTATAAAAGATTAAAAATGGCGCACTGTATAGGGCTCTTACTATGACTGGAGTGTGCAGCACTGGACATTGCTCTGGGTGATTCAGCGAGTGGTGGGTGAATGTGAAGGCCAGGGGCATTAAGACACACTCTATAGACTTTATAAACACCGGGCACATAGGTTATACTACATTTATAAAATAACACAATTAAATCAAGCACAAGAAAAAATGATGCTCTCGAGAGACATGGTAAACCGGAGATGAATGAGGCTGCTGCCGGTGTAACACAGCAGACAATTTTACAGCAAAGTTTTTTGTAAGTAGAAAGAGTACACTCTAAAATAATGATAGAAAGTACAGTGGAGTACATACATGAGCCAGTAATACAGTCATTTATTTTCATTAATAAGTATCACGGACTGGACATGATTATATGTGTTATACTTTTATATAACTGGCAGTACGGAACGTGTGTTCATACCAGGATCACCACAAACACAAATTACCACCTGAGAACACCTGTATCAAGAGCCTAGAGAGGCAAGATTGTGGATGACCACCCATTTATACACTTTAATAAAAATAAGGAGTATCATAGGGATTCGTTGGTTGTCTCCAAATAAGTTTAAAAACTTTAAGAAAGAAAGTGTTTTTCTTTAAATTCCTGATTCACATAAGGGAGCTGAAAACATCTGTTTGCCCTAAAAGAAAAACTCCTACATTCTATATTCTAACCCCTATAAAAATCTTAATTTAGGGACAAGTTTTCTTAACATCAAACCCAAAGTAAAATCTACACATGGCTAACTCACAACACAAACTGAACTTCTGATGTCACACTGTCTCTCTTGTTAAAATTAGAGCATTCATTGGGAAGGAAATGGACAATGAAAATTGGGATGGGAACATACAGGACAGGTCGCAATAAAGTTGCATATCTTGAACATTAAAGTTCTAAATTTAGCTGAGCCTTCTTTGCCATTAGAAGCATTCTGGTCATCCCTACCTAAGATAGTCTCTTATTGACCGAAGAAACCGTAATGGCCTCCCCTGAGTAGCTGTCTTGCACAGGCCTGCTGATCCTCCTACTGCCTCTCTTGGCTTCTATAGCTATAAATACACTCACATCTCAATGCGCCCCCAAAGAATGAGATGCAAAGTATGATTCATGTAGAGATGCAATACACACCAAAAGAATTGCATGACTTTGTCAATTTAAATTATAGAAGCTTGAGGAATATATATGATAATATATATTATAGGTGTAGAGTCAAGGTGGAATATAGAGTTGGGCAAGGCAGAACTGATTAATATAAGCTCACTAAGCAAAATTCCATATTCACTTAGCTGGCCTGTGCAGAAGACAGATGGATCTTAGACAATGACAGTAAATTATCATAAACATTACCAAGCAATTGCAGCTGCTGTTCAGCTCATTCCCTGGTACCTGCTCTGTAACTATTGATCTGGAAAAAATGTTATATTTTTGCATACCTGCTAGTAAAGAGTATCAGAAGTCATTAGTTTTCATCTAGCATGGCCAGCACAATATTTTCAATGTCCTATCTTAGGACTCTATCAGCTCTCAGCACTATGTCATAACCTAGTCTGCAGGGACCTGATTGCCTTTTCGTTTCAATGGAATTATGTTAGTCCTTTACATTGATCAAATTGTGCTGAGTGGACCTGTTTAGCCTATATTGTGGCCACTCTACACATATTAGGAGGACAATTGCATGCCAGAGATCGGGAAGTAAATCCCAAAATATCTCAAGAACCAGCCACACCAGCGAAATCCCTTCCAGGAAGAAAAACACTGCATCTGACCTCTCCTAGCACCAAGTAAAAGGTACAGTTTCTAGTGGACTTCTTTTTGTTTGGGAGGCCACATATGCTTCACTTAGGCAAACTACTCTGATCCATTCACTGAGGAGGCTGAAAACTCCCACTTTTGACTGGGTCCCTTTATAAAAGAAGGACCCACAACAGTTTCACCTTCATAAAAGTTGTTCCACTGATTCAGTTATATGACCCAACAGATTTGATGGTGCTTGAAATATCAGTGGCAGAGAAGGATGCTATGTGAAGCCTTTGACAGACCCTTATAAGAAAATACAGTACAAACCTTTAAGGATTAAAACAAAAACATTCCATTCTTTGAAAATTACTATTTTTTTGACAAATATATTTTTGCCTTATACGTGGCCCTTAGTGGAGACTAGTCACATGACCATGAGCCACCAAGTTACCATGTGACCTAAACTGCCAATTGTGAAATGGGTGTGGTCTAGCCCACCAAATCACACAATTAAGCATGTACTCCATCATAAAATGGAAGATAAAACTGAACTAGAGCAGGCACAGAAGACCTAAGTTATATAGGTCTTATTCTTACTATTTTCCTTCTTTCTCTCAACCTGTACTCATGGCTCATATGAAGCTCTCTTGGCCAGCTAAATAGAGAAGAAAAAAGTCCAGACTTGGTTTACAGATAGATGGTCCTGCCCAATTATAGACAACACGTTAAAGAGAACAGCTGTAGCTGTCTTTCAAGTCCATCTCAGATAGCTCTGCAGGACTGTGAAGGGGAAACTGCCCCCAGTGGTCAGAATTTTGAGCAGTGAATCTGGTCATCTAAAAGTAGGCAAACCAACTGAAACTGGTTTGTCTCAGTGGTTAGAGCGTTGGCCTGCAGACTGAAGGGTCCCGGGTTTGAATTCGGTCAAGGGCATGTACTTTGGTTGTGGGTACATCCCCAGTGAGAGGTGTGCAGGAGGCAGCTGACCGATGTTTCTCTCTCATTGATGTTTCTAACTCTCTATCCCTCTCAATTCCTCTCTGTCAAAAATCAATAAAATATATATTTTTAAAAAGAAGTAGGCAAACCATGGACTATGTGGCAAATGGTTTGGCTAAAAAGTCAGGGACTGGGAAGAAACACAATTGGAAATTGGTGGCAGGGAGGTCTTAGGAAGAGGTTTGTGGATATCTACGAATGGAAACAGAATGTGAAGATATTTGTGTCTCATGTGATATTCAGTGAGGAGAATCTCAAAATTATGTGGATTGGATGACAGCTTTCTCTGGGTATCAGCTTCCTTCCCTAGCCCCCTCTGCTATTAGCCAATGGGCTCATAAACAAAACAGCCACAATGGTAGGAATGGAGGTGATGAGCCAAGGAACCCATGAACTCAGCAATATGGATTCCACCCAATTCAGAAACTGGCCACACTGCAAATTTGCCATTTAGAGACTACAATTTGGTAAATTAGCTTCTGAAAACTTGCCTTTGATAACTGATATTTAGCAAATGAACCCACAGCCAATAATATGTGAACCACAGAAGCCACAAGAGAATATCAAATACACTATTCAACATCATCTAAAGCCATGACCATTGAATGTGTTTGACTTAAGAGAATTACATTTCAAAGCCCATGTTTGCCAAAAGAGCAATTCCCAGAGCTTAACTTAAAACAATTTGCCTATCTTTTGCCCCCCAGGGGGGCGAGAGAGAATATACATATTCAGTTGTTGAAACAATTGGAAAAACCAAGTTTGAGACTGTGGTGGTGTGTATAATTTAACATTTTGTGGGTGCACATTTCTTAGCTGAGGATCAAAGAAATGTTCTTCTTCACTGTCTGCAACCCCTTTAAGTGGCTTTCCATAGACATATATGCAGGAACAAGGAACACAGCCAACAGCCATACCTCAAACTATCTATACATCTAGCATGGGTTTTATTTCACATAATAAAATCTCTCCCATTGACAAGGATTGATTGTGAGGGAGTTCATTACCCTCAATCACAAAGTCTCCCCACGCCCCCCTGCAGAGGAATGAGGGAGCTTCTGCCAAAATGTGAATGGATCCTCGGTTCTCTGATAAGATAAAAGAGTTTAGCACTTTCAGGCAGACAGAATCAGACCCAGTAGAAATCAAGAACATTATGAGGGAAAGGGAACTTCCCTAAAACATTTCTGCCATGTCAGCACCAAACAAATGTCAGAGGTGCCAAATCTTGAGGGAAGTCCCTTTTTTTTTCATGTGGAAGAGGTTATCTTTCATAGTAATTTGTTTATCCCATGACATTTAATGACAACTTTTATTCCTAAAGGGACATGTTATTGTTATTTTCTTTTAAGAATTGGCTTCTCTAAGTTATATAATCACCTGCTTTTGAATCTTCATGGGGAAACTCCAATTGACAGGCTTCTTAGGGTTTTAGAACATGTTGGAACAAAGGGCATTTTATTCTCCACATGTCTTTCTAGTCAATTGTGAAAACGTATATGTGACTTATAAACAATTTTTAGAATTCCCCTGCCAATTAAAAAAATGAAATTTGTAAAGAAGCAGGAGTAATGACTGTGGAATTCTAAACCTTTTCATTCGCTTAAGGCTGAGGAGCATTTTTTTTTTTTTACAATTTGACCAACCAGACAGGACTTCATATTTGTGAGTCAATATTCAGTGATGATGAATGTTTTCTATGGCATACCCTCAGTCTTTGTCTGATTTTCCCTTCATGGAAAGTACCAAAAATTTTTAAAGAACTGGGCAGAATGAGGTAAGTCTTTTACATGATTACAAATTTTCCCCCTCCTGCATCCACAGCTTTGTAATGTAATACCTGTGCATTGTGATGCCCTTGCAAAATGATGTTGAAAGTCCTTCTGGGCAGAGAAGTTCTACTTCTCCACTCTGAATCTAGACTGTCCATGTGACTAGCTTTGACCAATTGGACATTATTTAACATTGACACAAATAGACACTTAAAAGGTGCTTGTACATTCAAGCTCCTCTTAGTGCTCTTGAAACCTTTCCACCCCATGTGGACAGGCTCAAGCTAGCCTTCTGAGCGATGACAGACATGGAGTTAACATCCCAAGAGTTGATTGAGGTTGAGGTCCCAGGCATGTAACAGAGTCCAGCCAAGAGGAGTTTAACCTAGTCCTCATCACAAGGACTTCCCAGCAAGCCCAAACAAATTTTGCACACACAGAATCATGAACTAACTAAATGGGGAGGTTTTCTTTAGCCACTATATTTCAGGGTTTATACATAGCAAAAGTTAACTGATACAAGTAATTGGTTGGCTCAGTTACTTAGAACATAGTGCTTATAAGGATAGGGTCTAAGTCCAGAATTTCTAAAGTGTCAAAGTCTTTAATAACCTTGGTTTGTGACCTTAAAAAAACAACAACAAAACAATAGTTAAGGCCATTCTTGGAAGCACTGTAGAATACTACGTCTATGAAATAAAAGTTGGCTTTTGAAATAGACAGTCCTGGGTCAGATTCTGGCTCTGCTATAATATGTTGAGCTAATTATTTCATTTCACCCTCTAAGGTCAGATTCTTCACCTAAAAAAAAAAATGCTACTTTAAGTGTGATGATACCTGTTTTGTAAGAGTGTTAAGTGGATTAAATGAGAGAGTAGATACCATCTGTTTATATAGTGTCTGGTAAATATCAATTAATTAAATTGTAGTTACACCATCACACAAATATAACAAAAAGGAACAGCCAGGAGGAGGGATGGCGTATGTTATAAGGCCCCTTTGTAGGCAACACAGCTACATGATCTAGCCTGTGCTCTCTGGAAACTGCCAATATCCTTGGCTCTTAGGGAATATCACACTTTATTGGTTGCCACATTAAAGCTATCCTTTCTCTGCAAGGCTCTTTAATCCTTGGTTCTGTGTCCCAATCCACCCTCTGTCCCTCCTTCTCCATAGGTGCCCAGTGACTTCATGCTATTCAGAATCTCCCACGCAGCCACCTGGCAAACTTATCTTCACCTCACCAGGGCCCACTCTGCGGGTCACATTTCCTCCTCTGTTCCCCTCCACTAGCCCACTCACCCTTTCCCCCAGCACCAAGTCCTAGCCCATCACTGAAATTAAGACAGTTGATCTGTTAGAATACCTTATAATAAAACATGTTTTCAGGAAAACATGCATTCGGGTTGGGAAGCTGGAGGCTCAGACAGGCTCTTGGCAGGAGGGCCTGGGCACTCCATCTTTAGATGCCTCACAATTGTTTTAGGATCATTTTGCCACTGTCACTCTCAAGTCTGAGATTTACGGTAAGTTAGCAAGGAAATCTGTGTGAAGAAAGGTTGCCCTGTGGAGCAACCGGTGACAAACCCTGTCAGATAAAACGTTCTTTGGTGTGACTCCCACTTAGCGTAGCAAATATAATCTACCTAAGAAATCTCCAGTGAATTTGGAGATTACTTTCAGTAATTGTTTTCATTAAAATCCCAAAAGCCAATATTACTCTCATATGGTTTTCCTTCATTTCTTAAAGCATATTTTTAAACACCTATTTATTGTAAAAAATAATAATAATAAATAATTAATTAAAAATAAATAAACAAGAACACTGTGAATGACAATAAATTCCTAACTGGTAAAATTACTTAGTTTTTGGCATCCCCCTTCCTCTCTAAAAGAAATTCCTACTATTTTTAACATAGACCAACATTACAGCAAGCAGCTAGGCAGGGCAAAGGAAATACAGGAGAAAAACGACATGGAAGAATACCAAAGGAGAGCGTGCCTCCAGCCTCCCTCCACCACCCCAAGGGTATTTCACCTTGGAGTCCAGCTGAAATATCTAATTGGAAACAGCAGTGAGCAAAGGAGAAACTAGACTCAGATTTTTTTTTTAAGTCAGCTGGCACCTTTTGTTCTCCTTCAGTGGCAAAGCAAAGGCCGGCACTGTACCCAGCCAGGCTGCATAGCTCCACAGTACAGTGTGCGGCCAGGGGAGCAGACCAGCCTGAGGCCTGTACCTGCCAGACTGCCACACAAGCACACTACCTAGAGCTAGAACCAAAACTCGTGGTTGCATCATGGAGCCTCGAGGATGAAAATTTACATGGAAATGTGAGCACATTGTTAAAACATTACAAGCCATTAATTAGGTTCGTGTGGATTTCTGTTCACATTAATTTAGAATATAGAGGTTGAAGTCTGTGGAAATGAGCCCAAAGCATGACATGAATTCCAGGCAAGCAACAAGAGCACCGTTGTCTAGTGTTCTGAGCAGCTTAGAGGACAGTCACTGGGTTCCTGGGCTGGGACAGGAAAACATGTAATGTGGGCCTGTGTCTTAGTCTGTTTAGGCTGCTATACTAAATTCTGGGGCTTAAACAACAGAATTTTATTTCTGAGTTCTGCAGGCTGGGCTCTCCATGATCTGAGAGCCCTCATCTTGGCTTTCAGACAGCTATTCATTGTTGTTGTATTCTCACATGGCAGAGAGAGAAAGAGGCAGGTGCTGGAATTCACATGGCTGAGGAGAGAGAGAGCTCTGATCTCTGCTTATTAGGGCACTAATCCCACTATGAGGACCCCACCCTCATGACCTCATCTAAGCTTAATTACCTCCTAAATGCCTGACATCCAAATACCATCACATTGTGGGGTGGGGCTTTAACATACGTCCCAGAAAGCAAGGAAGTACCCAATGAACAACAGGGTCATGTCAAAAGACTCCAAAAGATAACTTGACTGGACACCCACTAGCCAATCAGGGATAAGCTGGACATAAAAAACAAATAGTGATAATCATGAATTATAGCCCAATGGATAAAAATACCTCAAATACACACACATTTAAATGAATTCTCTGACAAACAATGAGATATTCACAGTTTCAAAGTACTTTCCCACAAAAATTCTTGAAGGTGAGTGGTTTGACTGTGGAGGCATCATCTTTATCAATAAATTTAATTTATTGATGGCACAAAGTATCAGAGCTAACATCATCAGTGATGTTCCAACAAATGGAAACAAGCACTACCTGAAGGGATGCCAGGAAAGAGCATACAACACCATTTCTGTGGTGTTCCAGCCAAAGATGCTTAACTCTTAACCTAATCATAAGGAAATATCCAAGGAGCCTGGCCTGTGATTTTCAACAGTGCCAAGTGATAAAATCAAGGAAAGACTGAGAAACTCTTAGACTGGAGGAGAGTAAAGAGATGTGACAACTAAATGCAACAAATCCTAACCTGGATCCCTTTGTTACAAAGGAAAGTATTGGCCAATTGGCAAAATTTGAATGGGGTCTGCAAATTCGGATGGTAATGTACTGATGTAAATTTCCTGATTTTGATCATTATTGTATGGCTATGTATGTGAAAGTCCTTTTTTTGAGGAAATACCTACCAAAGTATTTGAAATTGATGGGACATCAGTAGGTCAACTTGCTTTCACATGGCTCCGGAAATATCTACAGACATCATCAAATGTCTCTGACAGTTGAGGCCAGCAGAACAAAACAGTCTCCTGTTCAGAACCACCGGACTAGCCCAACTGGAAGAGATACTACCTGGGCTCCACTTAAATGTTTTTAGGCCTCTGCTGTAAAACTATCAGGAAACTACCAACTTTTCCAGAAGTCATGTAATAATGCAAGAAAGATGGAGAAGAAAAACCTCTAAGATCACCCAATGTGTTAATGTCTACTTAATACATACAACATCAGACCTTGAGGAGTATATAGTCCAACTTTTAATTTTACATATGAAGAAGAATCAGTACCTAATCTTTCTTAATATGACCAGATACTATTTGACAATGCCTGTAGGCCAAAATATGCTCACAGCAGATCATCTGGCTCGGTTAGACTTTCACTAGGACTTTTTCAAATGCCCTCTTCTGGTGTATTTGCTTAGGATAAATATACCAACTTTAGCTTTACTTTTGATATTTTTCAATGTAACACTTTACTTTTGCTCCATTAGAGATTATGTTTCTTATTTGTTTTCCTCATGATTGCTTATGCATTCTTTCACCAACTGGAAGCATTAAAAATTGGCTGACATACTAAAATGATTACTAGTGCCCCTCTTTCCCTAGCCCTGGGATTCCCATTAAAGAACTATGATGGATAACACAATTTTAGAAGACCAGATATTTCCTCTTAAGAAAAGCAACAGCCCTAGCCAGTTTGGCTTAGTGGATAGAGCATTGACCTGTGGACTGAAGGGTTCAGGGTTCAATTCTGGTCAAGGGCACATGCCTGAATTGTAGGCTCGATTCCCAGTAGGGGGTGTGAAGGAAGCAACTGATCAATGGTTTTCTCTTATCATTGATGTTTCTATCTCTCTTTTCCTCTCCCTTCCTCTCTGAAATCAATAAAAATATTTTTAAAAGAAAACCAACAGAAATTATATTCTTTCTGAAGCTAAACATCATGTACCAAGGATGAAACTGTATGAGAAATGATGACCAGATTGAGTGATTCATAGACACTACCAGTATAGTCCTGTATCTTCCAAGACATGTTGAGTGTTGCTTTCTACATCAATAGTCTCCTCTGAATCAGAGCCTAAATCTTCAACAGCCCAGCAATATGAGGAGAACAATTAGCAGCCATTTATCTGCGCAGGCTGTTTCTTCTTTCTCAAGGGGAATATGCCATCTCAGGCAGAGTCATCTTTTGCAATAGATATCAGGGGTTTTACTCTTCATTTATTCATCTAACGACTATTTAGCAAAAAAATACACTTATTTGCCCAACATTGTGCTGGTGCCATGAAGAGGTCTCAATTGGAGTTTTCACATTTTAGTTGGTAAACTACACTTAAAAGGCTAAGCAACATCACAATACCCCAGTGTGACAGCAATATATAGGAGTGTGCACATAGTTTGGATAAGAGATAGATATATTTTTAACAAAAAGAGGGAACTCCTTGGACATCAGCTAGTGTCGTTAAAAAATAGACTCTTTATTGTGGTCTGAATATTTGTATCACCCCAAATCCATGTGTTGAAACCCTAACCGCTAATGTAATAATATTTGGAGGGGGCCATTGGGAGATAATAGGTTTACATTACATAATGAAATTGGGATTCATGATGGGATTAGTGTACTTAGAAGATGAAGATCTCTCTCTCTCTCTCTCTCTCTCTCTCTCTCTCTCTCTCTCTCTCTCTCCATACAAGCACTAAGTAAAGGCCATATGAGCACACAGCAAGAAGGTAGCTCTCTGCAAACCAGGAATGAGTCCTTCACAAGAACCAAATGTACTATATACCTTGATTTGGGACATTCCAGTCTCCAGAACTGTAAGAAATCAATGTTTATTATTTAAGGCACCAATCTAGGATATTCTGTTATAGCAGTCCCAGCTGAGACATTTTCCTTTCACAGTGTCAAAATTCTGCGTGTTTTCCATCCTTATCACTGTTACTCTCATAGCTTTATATATGTCTCCTGTACTCTTGTAGAATGAGAAAGGCCATATGGCTACCTTTATTATTATAACAACATTACTGGCTTTAAAATCAAGTGACCTTTCCTTAGATCACAATATGGAGTACACATGATACAAATAGCTTACAATCCCCTGTTAACAAAGCTAATTAAGTTAAGGTTGGTCTCTTAATTTTATTTGCCTTTTCATTTTCTCAACATCAAGGAAAAGAAAATTAGATTAAAATTAATGTTTAGGCTCTAGAGACATTGGACTTCATGCCTACTCTCTTTATTACTCCAAATGTAATTAAGTATGTTGACTTCAATAAATGTACCTTCTGCTATGCATTCATCGATTTCAACAGTAATGAGTTTGCATTCATTATAATTTATTTTAGCCAGATAGTTAATACCGCTCTTGTTTATTTCTTCTATCATGAGAAAAAAATGAGTGTTTGCTTACTTGTTCAAACATACTGATTATTCAATGGTCTTTTTTATGCTGCTAAATTGCAGTATTAAATAGTGTGCAGGCTAAATAGGAGCTTCAAATCTTCCATTATTGATCTACTGTGTTGGACCAAGAGCACAGAAACCATTCCTTATAAAGACCTAAGTACATCCATTTTTATCCTAAACAATGTGGTGGGATTCTTAAAAATCACCAAGACACTAGGTGAACATCTTAATAATCAATCATATTTTTAAATGCCTAAGGTTTTCCTTGAATGATGATTTTCAGTCTCATCATTTTCTGTTGTTATTTGGGAATCCAGATGCTATCTAACTTGTAACTAATGTACATAATTCTCATAATCGTCTTTCCCTACATATTTGTTCTATCTGCCTACTTCTGGTGTGTGTTTTCTGTGCTGTTTGTTTTTTGCCCCTTTCACTTCTCCCTGATTTACAGATAAACATTGCATCTCTTGTTGGATTACTTCCCTGCTGGATCTTAATAAGTTAAAATACAAAAGAAAGAAAATCCAAGAGACCACTTCACTTATCAAATATTTACCAATGACTTCTTTCCATTTCTTTAAATATAAGTAGGTAAGTAGATCAAATTTATATGAGATATATAGATCATATATATAAAATATATATCTATACTAATAAAAGGGTAATATGCAAATGGTTGGGATGCCCTCATGCATAACGTCCAATCAGTTGGAGGCTATGTGCGCAGCAAGTGCAGGTGGGCGAGGACTTGCAGCGTTGGGAATGGGGATGGGGCATGGTGGGGGCCTCTCCGCACACCTGTGTCAGGGTCCACAGGCCTCCACTGTAGCCCTGGCCTGAGGGTCCTCAGGCCACCCCTGGCTCCAGGCTACCTCTTTGGGGCAATCCATTGAGAAGCCCCAGATGGGTGTATGGGGCTTACCTCTTTGGAGCAATGGATCACGGGGCTCCCACACTGTGACAGGGCACAGGCCAGGCTGGGGGAACTCCCCTCTCCGAGTGCATGAATTTATGCACTGGGACACTAGTATATAAAAAGCCAGAGACCAGAATGCCATAATGACCCGAATTACCAAAATGACTGGAATGACCAGTTGCTATGATGCCCACGGTAGCCAGTGAACTGGCCCAATCAGGGGGTGGGGCTGGTTGACCAACCTCCCACAGCCCTTCCCCCTGGACATCCCTACCCCCATTGCCCCCACACACACACACACCAATTGGGAGTGGGGCTGACCAGCCAATCTTTCAGAGCCCTCCCAAGCTGCTAAACCCCAGTTTCCCCCCACCCCATTTGGGGGTGGGGTCAGCTGGCCCACTGCTCACAGCATCACCCCCAGTTGGCCCTCCCTACTCCAATCACCCATGGCCCCTACCCCCCAGCCCACCGGGCCCTAATCAGGCCCTGATTAAGGCAGACCCACCAGCCAACCTCCTGTCATCTCCCACTCCCAACAGGCCTGGCCCAGATCCTCCCTGATTGGGGCCAGGCTGGCCAGACCCCATCCATGCACAAATTCATGCACTGGGCCTCTAGTATTCTATATATTACATTACTCAGAATTACACCTATTTCCCCAACATTGTGCTAGGTGTATATGGATTTGTTATAAAGAATTGGCTCACACAATTACAGGGGCTGAGAGATCCCAAGATCTGCAATCTGAAAGCTAGAGATCCAGGAGAGCCAATGTCTGATATTAAGTCCAAAAGCCTGGACTTAGGTTAGCTGATAATTCTAGTACAAAATCCAACATGCTTGAGACTCAAGAAAAGCCCAAGTTTCAAGACTGGAAAGACAATGGCCAAGTTTAAGCAGTCATTCAGGAGGAGTTGCCTCTTACTCAGGCTTTTTGATCTATTCAGACCTTCAATTGATTGGGTGGAATTTTTTTTTTTAATTTGACAACAAAAGCAAAGGCAACAAATATAAATAAATAAATAAGGGGGACCAAATCAAACTAAAAATCTACTTTGCAGCAAATGAAACAATAAACAAAACTAAAGGCAACATATGTAATGTGAGAATATATTTGCAAATTATATATCTGATAAGAGTTAATATCCATCCACATTAGGCAGGGCAATCTTTATTCAGTCTATCATTTTGATGTTAATTTCACCTAGAAACATGCTCACAGACTTACCTAGAATAATGTTTGGCCAAATATATGGGCCCCCTGTGGTCCAATCAAGTTGATACATAAAATTAATTATCACATTTGACTTCTTTCTCACAAAAATATATAGTAACATCCTATTGATAGATTTTTACTAGACTTATTTTCACACAGATGATCATCTGTCACTTTAAGAATAAGGTGATGTGACCCACAAGATATTAAATCTTACTGTTCAGAGATTACCTGGTATTCTAATAATTCTCTATTTTCAATAGGCCTGGGAAACTCAAATGCAAACTAGCTGATACATCAATAACATGAATTGCATGTCACACAAACTCTTCCCCTTGCCCATCACAAGAGAAGGAAAGAAATATATCAGGATCACTCTAGGGCATACATGTCTGTCCAAAGGGCCCCTAATAATGAGAACAATCAGGACTCAAATCAATTATTCCTTCAGAGTACAGTAAAAAATATTACAGACTCATATGGGTTAGGAACAGTGCATGGACTCACTTCACATTTTCTTCATGTACCAGTTCCACCTGTACCAACAGTAGTAAGCACCAACATTTCCAGCTCTCCCAGAATCTAGAAGCTCTATGGCACACTCTCAAAACCCACCCAGGTCCAAGAAACCCAGACTCACTTCCATCAGGAAAGTGCAGTTTATACCTTGGTTTACTCCTTGGCCTTTCCCATGATCTTTTATTCAAAGACTAGGGTTCTGTGTCTTAACCCAGTGGATTTGAAGGACTATAAAAGTTACCAACCTGTGTCAGTTTGTATCCACTGAGGAATATACATCAAGACATATTTTAAGCACTAGAGATGCATTTATGAAAGTACCAGTGGAGGATGAAGGGATAAATGCAGCAGTAAGCAAGGAAATTATTCAGACATCTAGAATGGCCTGGTGCACAAAATTTGTGTATGGGGGAGTCCCTCAGCCCAGCCTGCACTCTCTCCAATCCAGGTCACCTCAGGGGATGTCTGACTGCCGGTTTAGGCCCGATCCCACAGTCAAACATCTCTCTCACAATCTAGGACCGCTAGCTTCTAACTGCTCACCTGTCTGCCTGCCTAATCACCCCTAATTGCCTCTGCCTGCTAGCCTGATACCCCTATCTGCTCCCCTTCTGGCCTGATCACCCCTAACTGCCCTCCCCTGCCAACCTGATTGCCCCTAACCGCCTCTGCCTTGGCCCCTGCCACTATGGCTTTGTCTGGAAGGATGTCCAAAAGATGTTCAGTCTAATTAGCATACTACTCTTTTATTAATATAGATAATGCAAAGTTTGTGCCTGGCACAGGAGAGAGGAAAGGAAGGATTATGTAGAAATAACCTCTGACTGCAGCAGAGTTGTAAGAAAGCCAGGCTAATGGGGAGTCTAGCTGAGACTCCAGACCAAAGTTAGCCCTGGAGGGATCTCACTAGTACAGGAATTCCTCAACCTGCGTTTAGTCATTAGCTGGGAGCAGCCCCAGGGAAGTGTGGCCTGATGTGAGTGTGTGGATCCAACAATATGACCTCAGGAGCTGTCCATCAGTTATGCCCCATGTGCCCCAGGGGAGCCGTGTGTCCCAGGGGGCCAGGTGTCCCGGGAGAGCCGTGTGCCCCCGGAAAGCAGTGGGACCCAGAGGGAGGGGCGGTGTGAACCAGAGGAGGAGCAGAGTCTATTCGTGTGGTCCTGAGATAGTCACCATAAAACAAGCAGATTGTCAAATGACAGCGGGGAGGGGAAGGAGACCTGGGGGTAGATAAGAGAACAACTGAAGGACTGGTATGCATGCATATAAGTACAACCAAGGAACACAGAACTCTGGGGAGGGAGGGCGTGAATGGGAGGTGGGGGGGGGGGCAGGCAATGGTAAGCTATGTACACAAATAATACCTTAATAAATTAAAAAAAAACACAGATAAGCTTATAGGAGATTAGAATGGGCCCTGAATGCAAATGACTGATGTCCTTAATACAAGTTGTTCTAGCATTGTTTTGTGTCTGAACTGAGCAATAAAATCAAGGTAATATGTATGGGTAAAAAAAAAAAAAAAAAGAATGGAGAGCTGGAGTCAGTTTCTCTACATCAGAGTCATACCTTTCTAGAAGTCCTCATCCAGAGATTTGAAAAGTGAGACCTAGGAAATCACTGCAAAAGGCAGATTTCTCTATAGTTCTGAATAATTTTTAATTACTTGAAGTTTCTAAGCACTCCCCATGCAAAGGACTTCATTCGTTTGGCCAAGGACTAATAGAGTTGAATACAGAGAAATGGGGGGGGGGGGGGGGATCTTGACTTTTAAAAATAGACACTTAAATATACAGCAGAAAGAATGCTTTGCCAAAGAGGAGATTTGAAGGCATAAAAGATTTTTTTGTTTGTCTTTCAGTTTCTCAAAATTAAGCCTTAAAGAAGTAAAGGCATAAAGTATATTCTATAAACTAAAAATAAAAGAGGTTAAGAGCCAGTTTATTCCCTACCTCCACTCCTAATACTAAGTCAATGTTGCCCAATATAAAATAGGAAGGGTTTTCTAAAAAGGAGGAAGAGAAGATAGTTTAGATGTTGGTAAATCCCTGAGAAGAACCCGGTGTCCCCACCTATCCCAGAACTCAAACTAGGTGGGTATTAGGCATGATAAGCCCCAAGGTGAGGTTGGGCCTCCAAAAGTAGAGAGGGGGGAGGGGTGGTTTAGCGATTCCCCTTTTGAAAAAGGCGTAGACCAATTGGTAGTTTCAAATTCGTGTGCTGAGTGGCACATCATATGAGCCACATATTGGAACAAAATTGGTTAACAAAAAACAATCAGGAGTGCAGGGCGAGGGAGGGGAGATCATTCTTCACTTCATTTATGCTGTACAAAAGGGCACTAAAACATGTCTGGGGACATGTCAATGCTACAAGAATGAGTATCAAAAGCAACAGTCCAGACAGAACATGTTGCAGGGCAGGGAACCCACACAACAGTAGTAGCCCAGTGCCTCTTAAGCCATAAATACCACTGAGGGAGGGGAGCCGGAAATGACTTAGAAAACACCAACGTGAGTGAGTACACACTTGACCAGATTCAGTGATATGATACGAGGGATAGTGAAAGCGCATGTTAAATTTAATTGTGGAAAATTTCTGAAAAATATGCACTTATCACGCTAGGTTTTGTGGCCAAAGAAAATACATAAAACATTCCCTAACTGAACGTTCCAATAGAAACTTCCCTACCAGCTTGTAATAGCAGAGATATTTCTATTTTAAAATACTGGGGGGGGGGGGGGAAGTTGTTGAATAAGAACATAATTTGTGGCCTTGCTCATTCGTGCATGGAAAGGAAATACAAATTTTCCATTAGAACTAAACGTCCCATCTGAGGGGACATTTAACAATAGACATTTTGTGTTGGAAATATAATCCGGTATTTGGATTCAAGAGACAGAGATCTGCTCAACTAACTTCGGGAAAAGAGGGCCTATTGAAAGGAGACCCATAAACAGGAATGGGCACACACATTAATAGGATACCACCTGCAACTGAGGGGACTCCAGGGACTGGACACTCCTTCAGTCTCCTCTATCTCTCATGGTGTCTTTCTCCAGGTGTCAAAACTTGATGTCTTTCTCTGATTCTCTGCATGTCCATTCAATCTCTGCCAACATGCTTCTCTGGGTATTCATTGTTACTGTCCATTATGGTCACATGGCCCAACTTTCAACCTCAAACAACACTGCCAACTAAAACTTGTTCAATTTCCTAAAATAGAAAAAATTATTGGCTTATTGTTTTTTCACAGTAAACCACGCAGATAACAGTGTGGCCAGTCTCAGCCTGACCTTGGGTCAGTGACGCTCCCTTAATCTAGTACTCTAAATCTAAGGAGACCCATCCCTTTAGAATAGGGATGAGAATTATTGAAGTCACGGGGTTATCCTTTCATCAGGGTTGCTAGGCAGGGAGTTTCACTCAAAAAGTGGGTAGAGTGTTTGCTAGGTATTCTAAAGGTTTACACATCCAGGTCACCTGAAGGTATGAGCTGCCCAGAGATCCAACTATTTTCTCTTTTCCAAAAAATCTCTGGACAATGCTAGATGGACCACCTCAGCAGCATAGGGGATGGATGGTAAACATGCCCCTTTTTAATATTCCACGGAATGTCTGGATTTGATCCTGAAGTGTTTTCATGTATTCTATTCTCCAGATCCACTTAGACAATGGAGGGAGTGATTATAGACATGAATAATTACCCTTTCTACCATTGACATGTAGAGTGGAAATGTGATATAAATTGGCTGCTTTGTATATACAATTCTATTTTGGGCCCAAAACATCTTACATAATTACATTGCAAAGGCAAAAGAATAAAAATAGGGAAAAAAATCATTGTCAACTGTATGCCTTTAATTCTAATTTAGTTTATAGATTGAGTATCAAGCACAGTTTGAGTGAGCCTCTTCACCCCACATGTACTTTGAAATATATATCAACAAAGAAAACACAAGTGCATTGCAACATTTCTTCTTCTATCATCTCTAAATAATTCACCTCATTTACCCATGATTCCTTGAGTGAGTGAGCTTATCAATTCCCATCCTTTTTGCTCTGTCTTTCATTAATGCAGTTTCCTTCCTTCTCCACAGCATCCAGGCTGACTCAGCTCATAAAATGACTTCCCTCTATGCTTCCCTCAAGTCTTGATCATGTACAGTCAGTATCATCAGCTCCTTTTCTTTAAAGTAAAAGGAGGATCTGTAAGATGTTCTCACACCCAGGAGTCAGAGCACCTGGCATAAGGCCACTGTGCATTTCCAGATACATCTTTGAACAGGGAATACATGGTGTGGAAGAAGTTAAAAGCAATGTTTCATTAGACCTCATTGCCATTAACTGGGGCACAGAGGTTTGCTATTGCTGCTATTTTAGGTGTTACCAACCACCTAAACTGGTAGTTTAGATAATATCAAAAAAAGAAGTGTATTTGTTTTAAAAGATCTGACAGCATATAAGGGCACTCATAGTGAGATCAGAAGCAGTTTTAAATAGTTGAAGGACTAGAATAATCACCCGAAGCTTATAAAGAGAGGTAACATAGTTCAGGCAGGACTGTTTGGGAGGGAGATTTTGCTGCTTGTATCCTGATTAGCTGAGATAATAAAGGGTACATGCTTCCCAGAGGAGTGCACTTAGGAGAAAAGAGCCGCGGAAAAGGAAGAACAATGCATGCAATGCATGGGCACCACCACCTCCCAAACTCATCAATAGATGAATCTTAGGGACCTGAGTGGGTGAGGGCACAGAGAGGCTAGGGTTGTTACGGTGATGGATATCTCACCACCTGGAGGGAAATGGCAGGGACATGAATAAATGTAACCTCCTAACACTGAGGTTTCCTAACTACTTGGTCAAAAGAAACAAATAACTGGTCAATTCCTTCAACTGTTGCTAGCATCCTAAAGTTTGAGAATTATTTCAAACACTAGAAGCCTGGTGCATAAAATTCGTGCACTGGTATGGAGGGTGTCCCTGCACCTTCTTCAATCTGGGACCCCTCATGGGATGTCCAATTGCCTGTTTAGGTTCGATTCCATAGGGATCAGGGTTAGGACATCCCTTTCACAATTCTGGACTGCTGGCTCCCAACTGCTTGCCTGCCTGCCTGATTGCCCCTAACCACTTCTGCTTGCCAGCCTGATCACTCCCCTGCCAGCCTGATCCACACCTAACTGCTCCCCTGCCTGCCCAATCGTCCCCAACTGCCCTCTCTGACAGCCTAGTCACCCCCAAATGCCCTCCCCTGCATATTCCCTTTATTTGATAGTTTTTTTTTTCTTTAACATATTAGACAGCCCTAACTGGTTTGGCTCAGTAGATGGAGCAATGGCCTGCAGACTCAAGGGTCCCAGGTTGGATTCCAGTCGAGGCCATGTACCTTGATTAAGGGCACATACCCAGTGGGGAGTGTGCAGGAGGCAGCTAATTGATGTTTCTCTCTCATCGATGTTTTTAGTTCTCTATCCCTTTCCCTTTCTCTCTCTAAAAAAAAAAAAAAAATCAATAAAATATATTTTTTTTAAAAAGAAACATTTAAGGTTCCTTCTTCCTGGCTGGCGTGACTCAGTGGTTGAGACCTCATGCTGTGGCTGGAGGGGATTACTCTGTATAGCTATGAACTGCTCCCAGGCTGAGATCCAGAATGGAGCTGGGAGGGGATCACTCCATGGGGCTACATGCCTCTCCCAGACTGAGACCCCAGGCTGCAAGTGTGTTGGGGGGGGGATCATTCTGTGGGGAGTGAATTTGTTTTTGTTTTTTATAAAGGGTCAGGCGGGCCTCTGGGCAGCATTCCGTCAGTCTGCTTACCTCAGCAGCGGACTCCGGCAGGGCTTAGAGGACTGGGCACTGCCATCTTGTGGCTATGGGTGCCACCATTTTTTGTTATGGGGTGGTGGTTAATTTGCATATTACTCTTTTATTAGATAGGATTGCCTCTAGTTGAGCATTAGCTCAAACATTCAAATCAGGAATCAAACATAAATTTTAAATGATGGCAGAAATTCCACACATGGCATCGAGGTCAATGAGATAATAAAAACTCTAATTACCCTAGATGAGTGTTGTTGTCTTTTATTCTAAATATTCCAATGTTAATGTGTAGCTAAACAGATATAAACAATACCAAGAACTCAGGCTAAATGCCACTTTTTCTCTACAAGTGCAGGATTTAAAAATGACATCAGATTGCAAAACAATATACTGAGAAGAAAATGATGCACCTGAGAGTTTACATGTTTGCAGACAAATGGTAATTTGAAAGAAAAAAAAAGAAGATGAAAGAATATGTGCATAAGGGAGGGGGAAGCAAAAGTTCAATGATTTTCAGTTTGCTCCAATTTATTATTAAAAACAAACATGGCTCTTTATTTTCTAGTGACCTGAATTAAAAATTGTCCTAACTGTCAGCATAAAATTTCTACTTAATTTCTACACAAAAAAAAAGCTAGTATTTGGGTTTAAGAGTTCACCTTAGGCTTACTGAAATCCATGGCTTGAAAGTATATTATTCATATTAATGAGTATGTTGCATTCCAGTGCCTGAGAATCATAAATTTAATAAAAGCTACTTAAGCCTGGGTGGGTACAGGACACAGAGACTCTGGCTGCCAGTGGGGAAAAACCCAAATCACAGTCTTAAGCAAAATAAGGAAGTTCCTGGTTCACAAAGGAAATGTTCATGGAGAGGTATGACTGGATCCAGGTCTCAGATGATATCACAGGGAAGCCATCTCTATCCAACCTTTCCTTTCTGTTGCATCTTTCTCCAGCAGGCTTTTCCCTGTGATTAGATTTACCTGATCACAGCTTTAAGGTCAGCAGAAAGAAAATCTCTCTTCCCAGCAGAAGTCCTGAAGCTTTGACTAACCTGAGCCATGTATCTCTCACAGAATCAGTACCCATAGCCAAGGAGAATGGTTGTGCTAATTAAGGAGGGCCAAGTAAATGAATGCAACTGTTACTCCAATGAGTAGGACCCACTTCACTAAATTATATGGACTGAAGTGCAAGAAGGGTGGTTTCCAGAGGAAAATACAGGTACAATTATCAATCAAAATAAGTTTAAATGCTGAGTAGTGAAAGAAAATGGTCTCGGTGGGAGTCAGGTTTCTCACTGTTGGAGTGGGAAGTTACATATAAGACACAATGGTGTGGCTCAGTGGTTGAGCATTGTTGACCTATGAACCAGGCGATCATGGTTTGATCCCTGGTCAGGGCACATAATCAGGGTTGTGGGGTTGATCCCCAGTGTGGGGTGTGCAGGAGGCAGCCAATCAGCAATTCTCTCTCATCATTGATTTTTCTATCTCTCTTTCTCTCTCCCTTCCTCTATGAAATCAATAAAAATATTTTTTAAAAAGAAAAAGCAACAGCAGTAATCTAAAATAGAGTTAGGGACATCAGTATAAACTCATTAGCTAATATAAATACAGATGATTACCTACAGAAATATGTACAGATATATGTTTATATAGATATTATATTTATTTTCTTGTTGTGTCAACTGAGAGGACCTAGAAGCAGAAACACACCAGTAGTGATAAGCACACTTAATGCAAAGGACTGGTTTGTTCATATCATTTTCCAATAAAAAGATGAAGGCTCTTTGGAGAAATGACTAATTCTAGGATTAGGGCAGAAAGTATCTAAATATATAAACACCTAATATGCTAAGGGTCCAACCATTCATTCGACCAGTCACTACAATATGCACTGATCACCAGGGGGCAGACGCTCTGACCAGAGGTTAGCTTGCTGCTGGGGTCCAGCTGATCCAGACTGGGCAAGACAGGCCAGGCACGACCTGGAGCCCTCCCGTGGTTCATGGTTCCTCCCCATCCCTAATAGTGCACCGGTGGAACCCCTCAGCCTGACCTGTACATTTGGGACTGCATAAGACCCTCCCTTGATATAAGAAACAGATTCTCCTGCCTAGAGAAGAGGCAGAAGTCTTATCTGCCTCAGATACTTCTCAGATACTTCTTCAATATTTACTTCCTCTTATTTCCCTTTATTGTTTGTAGACCTATTACTCAGGTCAGGTCTTAGCATAGCCTGACTGGGGATGTACTCTTTCTTCCTCTTGTCCAACAAAGTGATTAATTGCCAAGAGGGCAACAAGATCTGGTCAGTATGTATCCATAGAAACTTAGAAATAATTAAGATACTAGGTGGGGGTGATAGTGGTGAAGGTTATAAGGCTTACAGGGCAAAGCAATCTGGGACCCCTCGGAGGATGACAGAGAACTAGTGTCAGTCTGATCCCCACAGGCCAGTCTGAGGGACCCCATCGGTGCATAAATCCGTGCACCAGGCCTCTCGTACAAGATAAACATATAGGATCATGAATTGATGGAAACTAAAGATGTGCTCCAAAACCCCACAATAATGGGGGTATGCTACAGGGACATAGGAGCTGACTAAAAGAGTTCCCCAATAACCAAAGGTAGAAAATGTTGCATAAAAAAATCAATTAATATATAATTATAACACAAAGTATAAAATAAATATCCATGAGTCTATAAAAATATTAATAAATTGTGGAAGGCAGTTAGACATGAGCAGAGCAAGGACGACAGGTCAGGTACAGAAGTCACCAGAGCAGAAAGCCCTGGAATCCTAGTAAAGGACAATTGTTTGCTGCAACCTCACCCCCAGGGTGACCTGTCCTCCCCTAATATATAGCTGGTCATGCAATTTGGACCTCCTGATCCTTTCTTCCTATAGATAACATCTAGGCCACTGTTGTAGTTCAGCTCCAAGACCAGAAAAGCAGCAAAATCAGACCAGTGACCCCAAGGCTGACCTCAAAACCAACTGCATTGGATAATGACCCCCTGCCCTGGTGCTCACTCATCAATCAGTAGAGATCTAGACCCTGAAAGGACATACCTGGAAAGCTGCTGAATATTCTATGAAGGCCTTCTTTCCCTGGGACCTCCCCTAAAATCTCCATCTTTAAAACCCCTGCTACAGAGGACCCAGGGAGCTCTTCTTCCCAGGAGATGCCTGCACCTTTCCCTTTCCTTCCCTCCCCCCCCCCACATCTCCCCTCCTCCCAGACATGTTACCATTAGCTTCCTCACTCCCAACCTCCAAGGGCCCTTCCTTTACCTCTATAACTTATTTCCTAAGCCCTTTTCCTAAGCCCATTTCTTCTTCGAATTACTTCCTCTACCTCTGATTTTGTAAATAAATGTCCTCTTACAGTTTGGGTCTTGGCTCTAAATTCTTTCTTAGCCAGAGTCAAGAAGAGAAAATGGAAGAAATGGAGGAGAGAGATATATAATTCCTATCCTCCACAAATCCACATCCTAATCCCCAGAGCCTGTGACAATGTTACCTTACATGGCAAAAAGGATTGTGCATAGGTGATTAAGATTAATGACTGAGATGAGGAAAGTATCTTCCGTGACTGTGGTACGGAGATGGTGAGTGGCTTTCCAATGTTTATGCTACTGCTGCCTTGTGTATTGTATGATTTTTAACAACATTCTAGTCTTTATCTAATAGATGCCAGTAGCACCATCTCATCCCTCCATTGTAACAATCAACAACATCTCTAGACATCTCCAATGTCCTCTGGAAGCAAGCTGTTGAGAACCACCGTGTAAAGGGGAAATGACAAAATTCTCAAAAAGAATTCTCAGTTGACTGGAGTTTAAAGAGGTTTTGGTTTGGGAACCAAATTAAGCATGAGACTGGAGATAAATACAAGAGTTTCATGTCTACGTAGTCTATAAAGAGAGAGTGATAGGATTGGGATAAGTTGTACTGTAAAAAGTTCAGAAAGTTAATGAAGCTAGATATTAAAGCGTGGCAAGCTCTTACCATCTGTATTCAAATATGTTTTCAGGATCCTTGGTGAGGTCTTGGGAGACCTAGTGCAGAGCGAAAAGCACAGTGGAGACAGGAGAAAGTCTTCATTCATTGCTGGAATGCAGTAGCAGGAGCTCTGGAAAAGAGGAAAAACCTGTGTTGATGAAGCTGTCAGTGTAGAATTCCTGAAAACAACTGGGGAAAGAAAGTGGCTCAGATGCTTGGCTAGGAATGAAGTCAGGAAAAACTTGTCAGGAGGCAACCAAACAAGTCAAACTTCCTCTGTCCCAGCAACCTGGGTCACACAATAAATCGAACTGAGCCTGAGCTGTCACACTGAAGTCAACCTCCTTATCAACCACCAGCTGAAGTCACAGGGAGGAAACCTGAATTCAAAACAGGCGGGGTGTTACCTCTGGGGCTATGTATAGATGAGAACAGAGATTTCCCTGAACAATGTTCCTGATGGCTCACATAACTCTACCAGCTAAGTCATGGAATTGAATCTAATATCTGTTTGCTCTAGAAAAGGGAGAGTTCTAATTAAAACCTCTTACTCAAGCCCTCTAAGACTACTGGCAAATGTACTTTGGAAACCTGTTAGAGAAAGGCGTCCAAAATACTTTTGGAAGCTTCTTATGCCTGCAACATGAAAACCTATTTTTATCCCTTGAGGGCCATTTCCACCTTGGACCTGCAGAGATGAAGCAATAAAAGCACCTGCTAATGTTCACAGCATATTTAAACTTGCTGTGAAATTCTGACTTATTTGGATCCCCAATAGTGAATTTAAGGTTTCCCCAACAATGCCTGATGAATCTGAAGTTCCATAATTTACTCATTTATTTGATAATTTGCACATTAAATAGAAGCCAACACATTTTTTTTTTTTTGCTACTCAGCAAAACAAAATGTACCTGCATTTATTTTAGTTACTACATATGTTACTTCTAACAAAAGTCTGCATGGTTAAGAAGAGCCAATTACTTTAACATAGCCAGAAAATATTATTCCCTAAAATGTTGAGGAAAAATAAAAGCAGTTTTAAAGATAAATCTTCCCATTACTTCCTCAAAAAAAAAAAAAACGAAAGAAAAGAACTTTTAATATTATTTTTAAAAATAACTTAGATGTCAGGAAATCTTCTAAGGCTTTACAAATGTTGACTTTTTTAATACTGACAATGTCTTGATGAGGTAGATACTATTAGTGTCTGCATATCTTAGAGGAAGAAAATTAAAACCCAGAGGGGATAAGTTACTGACAAAAGTACGCACAGTCTGCCTGCGCTCACAGTTAACAGAAAACTTAAGAGAATGCATTTGGATCTTATTGTTGGAGTTCCAGAGAAACAGATCTTCAGATAGGATTTAGGTATTTATTCTGGAGGTGCAGGGAACACTAATAACAAATGGAAAAGAGATACAAAGGGAAAGAAGGCAGTAAAAGTACATTTTAAGCCAACAACTACAGTGGTTCCTGGAGCTTAATTCTTCAAGGAAACGGATTAAAATACATGCCTCAGAATCAATTCACTCAAAATGCATAGACCATTCTTCTTCAAGTTTCCAGAAGCATTTCCAAAGGCCGTGTTAGGACCAGACCCAAGTGTCCTTGTCAGACTATTAATTGTGGGGTACAGAAATGATGCCATTTTAATAAACTTTGCCCTGTAAGTCTTATAACCTTCACCACTATCACCCCCAACTAGTATCTTAATTATTTCTAGTTTCTATGGATACATACTAGTCAGATCTTGTTGTTCTCTTGGCAATTAATCACTTTGTTGGACAAGAAGAAGAAAGAGTACATCCCCAGTCAGGCTATGCTAAGACCTGACCTGAGTAATAGGTCTACAAACAATAAGGGGAAATGAGAGAAAATAAATATTGAAGAAGTATCTGAGAGGTATCTGAGGCAGATAAGGCTTCTGCCTCTTCTCTGGGTGAAAGAATCTGTTTCCTATATCAAGGGAGGGTCTTATGCAGTCCCAAAACTTTGAAGGGGATGTGGGAACCAATCCGGCACATCCAGTTAGAAGATGATTCCAGCCGAAACCAGTTTGGCTCAGTGGATTGAGCTTCGGTCTATGGACTGAAAGGTCCCAGGTTCTATTCCGGTCAAGGACATGTACATTGATTGCATACACATCCCTGGTAGGGGGCATGTAAGAGGTAGCTGGTTGGTTTCTCTCTCATCAATGTTTCTAGCTCTCTGTCCCTCTTTCTTTCCCTCCCTCTATGTAAAAAATCAATAAAATATTTTTTAAAAAAAGAAGATGATGTTCCAGGTCTCAGCATCTCATTCCTTCCTTTATAAGGGGCCCTGGCTGTAGGCAAGAAAGAAAGCTTAACTGCATTTCTGCTGTTTTTATAATCAGGCCATGAATCTAGTTATGTGTCCAATTTTATTCTTCTAATGCAAAAGGTCAGAGTCCCTTCAATGTTGACTACAGGCCTTATAGCTTTCACAGCATGCCCTAAATTGTTGATAGGTGAACTTGAGTCTGTCCTTTTCTTCCCTCAGCACATGGATTGTGCTTAATATCAATTCCACATTTCTTTCATCTCATGACAACCATGTGTTTATAATGTTAGATTCTTCACATGAGCAAATGCATTCCATCCCACCTGTCCCACCCTGCAGGAGCCGCTGGAGAAACAGGATGTCACAGTTCCATTCACTGCCACCACTAGTTGCCTTCTTGCTGAATAAATAATCCAATAATTCTATTCCAGAATCCTAATCTGAGAGTCTGATCCATAGGACCACATTCACTACTGATGCCTTTAGAAGCAGAAGTGAAGCAATAATTTTAGTGCAGACAATTAGTCTTGGACACAGAGAGAATAGCAACAGGGGAGTGGAGCCATGAAACAATAGGTTGTCGTTGGCCGGGATCCACAGTAAGCAATGGAGATGGAGAGCAGTAAGCTGAAGGTTTATCTTAAGGAGTGCCCTTGGGACCTACACCTATAGAGGGCAAGTGAAGGGGGCATGATTGGGCAAAGGGAGACATTGGGCTGCCACGAAGTCTCAGGGCAAAGAAGCCTCAACCAATTTTTCAAATAACACTGGATCTGGAATTGCCCTTTCATAACTGTCCCAAATGGGCTCGAGAGAGTCAGACCTTTCTATCCTTCTGCAAATCAATCTTTGGATGCAAGTTGCCTTATGACAGGGGTAATATTCTTGGGGAAGATGTTTCATTTTGTTTTTTTAGCTGAAAGGGGCTGAAAAACCCTGAAGTGGAGCTGATGGCTAAGAACTATCTGCTAGCAGGGTTTCTTGCAGCTGTAGTGATATGTTTTTCATTCCTAAAGGGGCTTTTCAGTGATCTAACTGAAAGGAAGGCAACCCTGATTGGCTGTTTTATTAACTCCACTACCACAGTAACTGGAGCTTAACTCTGAAAAATGATGTAAAATAAAACTATTCCATCCTTGAGGCACAGGAGGTGGGATGTTTACACAGAAACTCTCAAGAGCCATTGGTTGAGGGCTACTTCTAGAGCTGAAAGATAGCAATGCTCCAGCAATGGTACCACTGGTCTGTATGCACATGGTAGAGAGATGGAAAAAGATTTCAGACACATCAATGCTGATATTGGCAGATGGAAGTGAAGCCCACTTTTAACATTTTTGATTTAGCAAGAAGTATTGCCATTAGTGGCATCAAAAAATCAATCTTTATCAAATGTAACGATAAAATTTTATAAAATCACTGATTGATGCAGGAGTCTCATAAATACTTGGAAAACGTGAAAAAGCAGCTTCAATTAAATAAAATTATTTTAAATGATCTAGGCACTGCTGGGACTTTGAAATGGATGTAAACTTAAAAACAAAACAAAGTATTGATTTCTGTGGTGATTAATGAGACTAGAGATGTGTTGTTGGATTTTTATTGAAGAGGGACAATTTTCCTCAAGCCTTGTTTCCTTTAGTTTAGTTTTAGTTGGCCAGATTTCATTTTATCTTTATAAAAGCATTTCGTGTAATATCCAATTCATCTCTGTCAAACTTCTGAAAATTGAGCCTAGAGGAGGCAGGCAATTTCCATCAAGGATTCCACACAAATAATGGCTATGAGAGTAAAAGTATTCTTTTGCAGACAGTTCTCTCCAGTTCATCTTCCTTGAGCCACTAAATCAAAAGTAAAGTTTTAAGTCTCTTCTATTTTAGCTTCCTTTTTAGGAGAGTGAGTACCTAATATCAACTTTCATCTGCCAGACAATGCTATTTAGTTAGTGGGTATTGGAATAGAGATGTGATTATAGGAGAGCCTGAGAGGGAGATGCCTGAATGGGGCAAGCAGGCATCCTTCTCCCTCTCTCTGCCTCTCTGCTTCGATTCTCACTGAGCCTCTACCTTTGATCTCCTTTGCCCAATTGATCATATCAAGTTTCCTCACTTCTATCTTCGTAAATGCTAGACCCAGGACTTTAGGAGACAAAAGTAAATGGGTGGAGAAAGACATACCATGCTAACACTAATAAAAAAAAGTGTAAGTAGCTGTATTAATTTCAGATAGTGCGGAATTCAGAGAAAGCAAGGTTACCAAGGATATAGAGATGCATTACATAATAATAAGTGGATCAATTCTCTAAGAAGACATAATAATCCTTTGTATGCATCAAAAAACAGGATGTCCAAATACATGAAGCAAAAAACTGAATAAACAGCAAGCAGAAATAGGTGAATCCATTATTATAGTTGGAGACGTCAACACATTATCTCTCAAAAATGGACAGATTCAATGGACAGAAAATTAGTAAGACAATAGCTTAATTCAAAAGGTAGAGAATAAAGTATGTTATAAGAAGAATAAAGGTACCACATGAAAAATATTTTTAATGTTTATCTTTTTTTTAAGTATGTTTTTATTGATTTCAGAGAGGAAGGGAGAGTTGGAAACATCAATTATGAAAGAAAAACATTGATTGGTTGCCTCCAACTGGAAATAGAGCCTGCAACCCAGGCATGTGCCCTTGACTGGAATAGAACCCAGGAACCTTCAGTACACAGGATGATGCTCTATCCACTAAGTCAAATCATCTTAGGGAATGAAAAATTGTTTAACTGTGTTTTTGTAATAATATTTGGTGGTGATACATTTATTATTAATAAACCATCATTAATTATAATTTATTTTAATATTTATATATTTATATTAGTTTTATATTATATAATATATATGATTTTATAAACTATAAATTAAAATTAAATTTTGTAATTTATATAAATTTATATGACATAATTTTAATATAATATGCTTTATATAATGTATAAATTTATTAAATTGATAAATCATTAGTAATTATAATTTATTACTACTCAGCTGCTATTCTAAATTGGAGTAAGCAGGTGAGTAATTATGCAAAATGAAATTCCATCATCCTGTTTTTTAAAAACCAGGATTCTTGATGTTTAAGAAAGAATGTAAAATTATAGAAGAGTTTAAGTAAAAAGTCTGTGACCCTATGCTAGAATTGGAGGTATCGGTATAATATCTAAGATAATTTTGTATTTTTAAAGATTCTACACATACACACACACACTCATATAGAACTGGATTATTGCCATTTTGAATGGCAATACATGAATTGGGCCAGGGATCAGCAAACTTGTAAAGTGGTAGACAAGTAAACATTGTAGGCTTGGCATGGCATGATTAAACTACTCCGTTCTGTTTTCAGAGCAGGCCCAGTCAGAGACAATGTATAAACAAATGTGCTTAGCTGTGTTCTGTTATTTACAAAAACAGGAATTGGCCAGATTTGGTTCACAGGGGATTTTTGACCCCTAAATCAGTCAATAAAGATAAATGGCTGTCAACTTCACAAAATGACAGTCATTATTTGCCTCTTAATGAAAAAGCACGAGCTTTTAAACCCAGCTGTTAATTTACAAGAAATACACAGGACAAAGGAATATGTTAAACAGGTTGAATGTGGAAAAACTCTAAGGTAAAACTACATATGTTCCTCAACAAAAATTATAAGAATAAACAAACAAACATGGAAGAAAGAAGCTAATGAGTAAACTAAAATTCTGAATGCATATAAAATTACTTTAAAGGGGCAGCTATTACATAATCAAAAAAGCACTGATGGATTTTTTTTAACAGAAAAAAATTCTTGAGGCCTTGCATTTGCTTTTTCAGTTTAGAGAATGAGGAAATATTTGCCTATGAACACAGTTGAGCAATAAATATTCTGATTGCCACGTGCCACCTGTTAGGTGACCGGTCTCCACAGTGGACAACTGGCACCGGTGGAAGGTGAGAGTTTGCCTTTGGTGGCCTTGTGATTTCCCTTTCAAAACTCTCTTCCATTACCTCCCTCACAATCACCAAATTCTGACTTGCTAATTGTTTTCAATAGATTATAAAGTTTTTTTTTTAATATTTAAGATTTTTAAAATAATATTTCCATTAAGTAAGTGTAAGGGATTTTGGAAACTGAAAACCCTTTGTAATGTAATGAAGCTCTATATTAATAGCTATGTGACTAAATAATGTATTGTCAAAACAGGGACACTTTTAAAGTGACTCATTGATGCCAGGACAACAGGGATCAAACAGAACTATCCCAGGAAAACTGGGAAGTATGGGCACTCTAGTAATAGGGGGATATTTTAGGACTAGAAAGAGCTGCTTATGACCTACATTAAGTCATGTAGGTATCACTATTCATGTCATTATTCGCAGATGACATGATATAATACATAGAAAACCCTAAAATCTCCACACACAAAAAAACTACTAGATTTAGTAAATGAATTTGGCAATGTAACAGGACACAAAATTAACACCCAGAATTTGATGGTATTTTTATACCCAATAATGAATTCTTAGAAAAGGAAAATAAAAAATAAAGAAAGCTCATTGACCATGGCAACACAAAAATTAAGATACTTGGGAATAAACTTAACCAAGGAGGTAAAAGACCAGTACTGGGAAATTACAGGATGCTGGGAAAAGATAGAGGGGAAGATACCAAAAGTCAATTTGTTACTTCTTCTGAGAATAGGATACTGTTGGGAGTTCAAAAAGGGACAAGCAGATGTAACTTGAGAGTTTAGAACAGTTATTCAAGATAAGCTAATTTCCTCAACCACGCGGTCACGTTCCTTCACTTCTACCCAGTCCACTTCACTTCTACAGCCATGTCCAAGGGGACCACAGTTGAGAAGTTCTAATTGGCTCTTTTTCCATTCCAACCTCCAAAGGTAAAGAGCAACTGACTTTTTGAGAGGTTACTGGTATGATGCTGAATTGCAGGATGACTCGGCGAGTACAAGACTCATTGATTTAAACCCACACCTAGCATTGATTAAGTTCTGTAAAATATAGCAGGCAGCCATTTCTGCCTTGGGAGTTCGTGGGAGTCTAAATCACAGAGACAAGTGAGACTCAGAAATCTAATGAGACCAAGTGACAAATGCAGGATGAGAAAGTGAAATGAAGTTTAGTGCCCATTACTTACTTCAAAAGCAAAAAAAAATAACACAGAAAAGTCTTCCCTGAAGACCAAGGAACATGTATGAAGTTGTCAATAAGAGCTTAGTTTCCAAATACATCATTTCTTAGTCTTCGCCAGAGAAACAATAATGCATCCAAATGACCTCTGCAGACAGGAGCCGACTTTCAAACTGCTCAGTCCCACTTCTTTAAAGTGGCTGCCCCAGGCAAGTCTTGAACACCAGACTTATATGTATTGGTAGAAAAGGAGAGAGAGAAAAATAAAAGAGCAGAAATTGTTTTACTGGCTTCTTTCTTTCTGTTGTTCCTCTAAAAAGGTAGAACATTGTAAGTAAATCTATTTCTCTCTTATCGCTATGTACATATTGCTCTCATAGTCCTTATCACATTATTGTCTAATTTGGGGTCTGCCAGTCTGTCTCCCTGTGGTAGATCAATTGTATTGATGTCTCAAATGGCTTTCCTGGACCCATGCTCTTTGCAATGTGTCTTTGCAGATTCTCCCTTAAAGTGATCCTCTCCACCTATAACTTGAATTTGGGCTCTTCTTTAGACTCACTTTTGGCCAATTGAATAGGTCGGAAGTGACTTAGTACCATTGTGAGGCTGTGTTTCAAGAAGTTTTGTTCATTTCTATCATCATCTTGGATCCTCACCATCACGTGCATAAGCCAGGCTAGCCTGCTGGATGTGAGAAACCACATAACAAAGATAGTTTTCTCACCTCTCCTAGCCAGGGGGCTCCTTGCCAGCTGATGACAGAAAAATGAGCGAGAGCTCAGCTGAGATCAGTCAAGCCTGGTTCAGCCAAAACACAAGACAGAAATCACTGATGAACCATCTCATGAATTAAATAAATATTGTTGTATGATATTGAGGTTTTCTGGTTATTTGCTATAGAGCATTATTACGGCAATAGGCAATGGCTATACCTCCCTACTAAAATTACTCGCACAGAACAGATCTCAATATATGACAGATGAGACAGTGGATGGATAATTGCAGGAATGAATGAAAAAGTGAACATGATCCCATTAACCGAATGATATGATGTTCAAGTGGGTTCTGCCTCATTATATACAAGAGAATGGTGAATTATCACCTTATAGTTTCCTAACTGGAATCTCTTCCTCTGCTCCAGCCCCTCTTACACGGTTGACACGGATTGAGTATATAGGCCATTCTGCTGACCTCATGAAACTGCTGAGCCAACTGTATCCACACCATCTCTGCACTGAGGTGATGGAAGCAGGGGAGCAGCACAGGGAAATGGGGTAAGGCTGGAGGGGGTCTGCCCTTTGTACTCCCTGATGTGGCAAGTGGGTGGTGATGGTAATTTCGCCAAGAGTGGAAGAAAGGGTGAATAAACAAGTGTGCTTTGGATAAGAGAAAGGAAAAAGGAAGTGTCTCTTTTCCCCCCCTAAGATATGCATGTATGCACACATATGCTGTACATAGCACATAAAAATTCCAAAAAAAAAAAAAAAAGGAAAAAGAAGCCCAAATAAAACTCTGTGGTGGATACAATGGAATCTGCTGCCAAAGAGACCAGAATATAGTGGAGAAAGCCTCTGGGAAGAGGGGAGGGTTGCTATGGCTGTCACAGAAGGTGGTAGGGAGTCCACAGATTTGCAGAAAGGGGTCTTTCACATGAGACGAGGAGGAGTAGAGTAGGGTGACTTGACCTGAACTTTAGAAACCTAGCTCAGTGTGACTAAGCCATGACGTACAATTTGGAGTTCACATAAAAACACTTTAAAAATTCAAGGCTTAGAGATGAGACAACCATGGCCAATTTTCAGAGGAATTAAGTGTCTACAAAAGAAAACCAGAAAAAAAGAATTGGAATAAGATTAGATGAGATGGTGCAGCACTATCTCTTTGTGCAGGGCTGGAAAAATATTGGTTTTTAAGAAGGGAATTGACTGATGTACAAATATGAAGGGTGGAGCCTTTATTCTGAGGGCCAGGCATGTGATAAACTTATGCTCGTCAAAAATTCAAAGTATTAATACCAGACACGAAAGGGTCCTGGCTCCCTGCCACTAAGTACAGACGAAGTTTAATATGTATGGCGCATTTATTAATCAGATAGCTGGCAATCTGAGAGAATGGAGGATGTAAAATTCTGAAAATACCCACTCTGACATTTCATTTCAAACAAGCTCTTATACAGGGTTATTGGGGGAAGGGAGGGGAATCTAATGTTGGTGAGTTCCCAGAATCTGCCCTTTTTCATTGTCCTTACAAAGATTCGCCCTGAAACACTGCCTCCCTTCAGACAGGCGCTGTCCCTGATCCTGGCTCTGGCTGCCTAATCTCCAGGGCCTGTTCTCCTTCTTGGAATCCCTCCTTCAGTTTCCCTGGGTCTGTAAAAAAATCTCTTCTTTTTTGTTCGTTTGTTCATTTGTTATTTCTTTGTTTTTTAATTATTGTTTAAAGTATTACATATGTCTCTTTTTCCCCCCATTGGCCTCTCTTCAGCCTCCCCCACCCCCCAGCACATGCCCTCACTCCCTACTATCTGTGCTCATTGGTTATGCTCATATATATGCATACAAGTCCTTTGGTTGATCTCTTATCCCCTTACCTTTCACCTCCCCTCATAGGTTGGGCAATCTGTCAGATGTATCTATGTCTCTGGTTCTATTTTTGTTCATCAGTTTATGTTGTTCATTACAGTCCACAAATGAGTGAGATCATGTGATATTTATCTTTTTCCACCTGGCTTATTTCACTTAGCATAATGCTCTCCAGTTCCATCCATGCTGTTGCAAATGGTAAGAATGCCTTCTTTTTTACAGCAGCATAGTATTCCATTGTGTAAATGTACCACAGTTTTTTAATCCACTTATCTGCTGATGGGGACTTAGGCTGTTTCCAAATCTTAGCTATTGTAAATTGTGCTGCTATGAACATAGAGGTACGTATATCCTTTATGGTTAGTGTTTCTGATTTCTTGGAATATATTCCTAGAAATGGGGTGACTGGGAGTTCTATTTTTAATTGTTTGAGGATGATAGCCATTCTGACAGGTGTGAAATGGTACCTCATTGTTGTTTTGATTTGCATCTCTCGGATGATTAGTGACTTTGAGTATGTTTTCATGTGTCTCTTGGCCTTCTGTATGTCCTCTTTTGAAAAGGTTCTATTTAGGTCTTTGGCTCATTTTTTTATTGAGTTGTTTATCTTCCTTTTGTTAAGTTGTATGAGTTCCCTATAAATGTTGGAGATTAAAACCTTATCAGATATAACATTGTAAAATATGTTCTCCCATGCAGTGGGCTTTCTTGTTGTTTTATTGATGGTTTCTTTCATTGTGCAGAAGCTTTTTATTTGATGTAGTCCCATTTGTTTATTTTATAATAGTGGGTAGCAATTAAACAACTGTAATTCTATTTCTATTACATGCCCCTCCCTTATCATCCCCCATTGTTAGTTTCAAAATCTTATGCATTAGTTTCATATGGAAAGCATCTTGCTGTTGTAATGCATTATCTCTGGCTTTCACAGAGGTACGAGGTGACGGACACTACATATACGGGACTTGAGGAAAGGAAGGCACTGGATGCAACAGAAAGTAGTTAGGCTGCAAAATATGAGTATAAGAGAAAAACTAGACAGAGTTCTCTCATCCCAGATAAACTGGGTAGCCACAAAGTTAGGATGGATAAGTCCACTCAAAAAAAAATCCTTCTCTTTGCTTAACCTTAGAAATCCTATCATTAACCTGATGTTTGTTTTCTATACACTGATAATTATCAGTAAAATTAAAACAACAGAGTCTTTAAATTATTTGCAGCCATTGTAATACCTTAGGAGTAAATAGTCAAGGGAAGCTCGGTTTTCTAGAATTGCTTCTCTTATTTATCTTAACTCTTCTTGGTTTAAGGCACTTATGGCCCTAGAAGTGGCATTTAAGGCCTTTACCATACTGCAAGCTTGTCTGCTCATGTCTACGCTTAGGGAGATTTACCATTACCCGAATTACAAAGATGGTCAGGGAAATATACATAGCTGGACTTCATAATTGTACAATGTCATGCCATCTGAAGAAAGTAGGTGGAGAGATCACACCTGGTCTGGATGCTGAGATGTCTTTGAGGCATGAAGATTGTGAGTCTTCCTAGGGAGCATGGCTGGTATATATGAATAAACAGATAGTCCTCATATAAGAAATCACCCACCTGGTAACTTGACATGTCCATAAGCACAAACAATTGAAAAGTTACTGGTACAGTTTATGGCATGATCCGTAGGTAATCTGAAACAACTTTCAGAGCAGTTAGAAAAGCATACACATTCCCCTGCTGAAGCAACAGCCGCCACTTTCAGGAAAAACATGTCCTTGTTCTTTTGGTAGGTGCTGGGTCCTAAAGAAGAAATGTCATTATGGATTATAGTCTTATCAATGGTGATAAAGTGTGTATAATTCGTGATGTTTCTTATAGGGGAACCTACCCCTACAAGACAAGAGGTGAAAGTCTGTCCTACCTAAGACCCTTCTGAAAAGCGAAAGTCAGAAATATTCAGAACACTTTGGCTATATAAATATACCCTAGTGTATTCATTCTGTTTAAAGGGATAGAGTTCTCCTAATACCTGGAGGAACAGGTAAAAGGTTATGACTAAGCCAAAACTGGTTTGGCTCAGGGGATAGAGCATCAGCCTGCGGACTAAAAGGTCCCGGGTTCAATTCCAGTCAAGGGCATGTACCTAGGTTGTGGGCACATCCCCAGTAGGGGGTATGCAAGAGGCAGCTGATCAATGATTCTCTCTCATCGATGTTTCTAACTCTCTATCCCCCTCTCTTCCTCTCTGTAAAAATCAATAAAATATATATTTTAAAAAAAAAAGGTTATAACTAAGGCAGTTGTTTTATTTGGAGGACAACTTTCAATGTTTCCTTGGGTTAAGTTGTCCATTCTCCTTCCAGTGCTCTTTTTACTCTGGTGTGTGAACTCAGGGCTTCACCCCTACTGGTTTTAAGGCAGTTGGGGTGGTTAGGAGTATGTCCCTTGGTTGAGTCCATTTTTTCTTCTAATTGATCCTCTGAAGATCTGGTTTTCCATGTCTTGAATAGGAAGGAATGTGTCTCTGGCTTCAAAAGAATGTAATAGACTCAAAACAGAAAGATCTCTATTATGGCTAATGTCTGGTTAAGATGTTGAATATAGTTTTTAACTTTGATATCATGACCTATGTACCGTATTTGCCGGCGTATAAGACGATTTTTTTGTCCCTGAAAAATATGCCTCCAAGTGGGGGGTAGTCTTATACGGCGAGTATATAACAAACTCTGTATTTTTAGTGGAAATGTTAGGGGGTCGTCTAATACGCCCAGTCGTCTTATACGCCGGCGAATACGTATTTTTCAGGGCCAAAAAATCGTCTTATACGCCGGCAAATACGGTATATATCATCCATTCCTTTAGTGGCCTGAAGGGGCCGCCCATATATTATTTCCTGGAAATTTAAGCAAATCCCACTTCAAGGAGCTGCTCTCATTCTGAGCAGAGCAATTAACAAAACTTGATCCTAACAGAGAGGAGTATCCTGACAAATTTTTGTTATATTTTTCTCCAAGGTGTAATTCATCTTTTCAACTTTTCTGGAGGCTTGTGTTCTCCAGGCCATAAGTAACTTTCATGTAATATTAAGGAATTTACTGACCTTTGGTGTGATTTCAGAAATGAAAGCAGGCCCATTATCACTTTGTAAACTGTTAAAAAGTCTAAACCAAGAGATTATGTCCTTCTAAAGGGCTTGGTTACTTGTGGGGAAGGCCTCTTATCCATCCAGAAAAAGTGTCAACAAATACAAGTAGAGCTTGGCCAGCATGGCTCAGCAGTTGAACTTCAATCTATGAAACTGGAGGTCATAGTTTGATCCCTGTTCAGGGCACATGGCTGGGTGGTGAGCTCGATCCCCAGTATGGGGCATGCAGGAGGCAACCAATTAATGATTCTCTCATTCACCATTGATGTTTTTATCTCTCTCTATTCCTTCTTCTCTGCAATTAATAAAAATATGTTTTTAAAAAAATACAAGTGGATATTTCCAGCCCCCAGATTTTGGCATCTGGGTGAAATCTATTTGCCAATCCTCTAAAGGAGATTGTCCTTAATACTGTCTCCCTCCATTCCTCAGGTGGGGGTCTATTTTTTTATTGTTCCTTTGGCATAAAAAGTGCTTAGCTGTAACTCTGCCAATTGACTGGGTGTGTTCCTAGGCCCATAACCTAGGGTTTGATGTAAGTAGAGTCTCTCCCATAATGGGTTCTTTCATGAATGTATTTTATTATGGGTTCTATTTGCTGTTCAGGAAGGAGGATAATTTCCTTGTTTATTGATTTTCCAATTATTGCTGGTCTCCTTGAACCATCATTTCTCCACCCTCTTCTGATCAGAGGCAGAATGTTTTGGGTGAAACTGAGATAGGTCTACTGCTAGTATTAGAGACATGAGGTTTTAGTTTAGTTTTGTTTTTGTTTTTGTTTTGTTTTGTTATGTTTTGTTTTGTCTTTTGTTGTCTCTTTTGCTATTTTATCAGCTATTCCCTTTCCTTTTGCTGTTGTTGTGTTTTCTCTCCGGTGTTCAGGACAGTATATCCCAGTTACTTGAGGAGGGCCAAGGATGGCCTATAACAAGTCCAGAATTTCTGGCTTATGTTTAATGTCCTTTATATTCATTGTTAATAGTCCTCTTTCTTTCCAGATAGAACCATGCATGTGTAGTAGGAAAGCATATTTAGAGTCGGTGTAGATGTTTACTTGCTTTCCTTTAGGTAACTCTAGTGCTCTGGTGAGAGCAATGAATTCAGCCTTTTGCCCTAATGTTCCCGGGGTTGAGGCCTTTGCCTCAATAGTCTCTTTTAGAGGGACCACTGCATATCCTGCCTTCCTCTTTCCTTGATCAACATAACTGCTCCCACTACAGAGTCCAGTCAGCTTCTTCAAATGGGTAATCCTGGAGGCCTGACCAACTTGATTCTACTTCATCTAAACCTCAGTGTCAAGATTAGCCTCAGAACACTGTCTCCCTTCAGTTAGGTCCTGTCCTTGATGAGGGATCCGCTGCTTTATCTCCAGGGCCTGTTCTCCTTCTTATAACCTGTTCTCAGGGTCTGTAAAAAAAAATCTCTATAGTGAGTAGTTATTAAATAACTGTGATTCTATTTCTATTATGTGCCACGCCCCTCTCGGTATCTAGACAGAGGTTAAATCAGTCATGCTGCACTGGGCTCAAGAATTATTCAATAAAGACAGACTCATAAAAATATTTTTTTCTCCTTGAGATCTTAGATTTATAGTAAATTTCCTTGGTTTTTAAACTCTCTAGAGTTGGTGAGACCATCAAACCAATATTTACAAAGGGTCGCACTTTACACTCCCTCACTTTGCAGGCTCATAGAGGTGAGGGGGTGGGAGAGGTTTTCCCTCTTTCATTGCCTCCCCACAACAGTGACTGATGGAAATAGGAGCCAAACGGCTGGGTTTGGCTCCCATTTACTTCTGTCACAGCCTGATGGTCCAAGCTTTATTTCCCCCTCCCGCCTCCCTGTTTGAAGTCATTTTCCACAAGCTCACTGCTCCTTCTCACCTCTTGGTTTTCTAATGGGAAGTCTGAGGCTGGCCCACTGAGAAGTTCTGGGGGTCACATAATTCACGGCATGGATGCTATGGTATGGTGTCCTCTGATCTCTCCCGGTCTCCTCAACGAGATAGGCAAACGCTGCTGTTTGGGGGACCCTTTCCTGGGGAGTGTGGTGCGGCTCGCAGGGTTTGCCTTGAGGTTTCTGCTTGATGTCCTCCGGAAGAACTTCATCAGACTTTAAGGTATGCTGTGCCACTCGCTGAGCCAAACAAAAGCAGAATACAACTCACACTGACATTTATGGTGTTTTGTACTTAATGACTCCCATACTGCACTTCCTAAATTACTCTCATAAAAAAAAACTGAATTTGAAAAGCCATTTTTCTCAACTGCCACTACTACACTCATCTCATTTTGCTCTGCTGCACAATTGAGCGTGACAGATTTCTCCAGTTTCCATGTGTTAAAAATATTCCTTTACTCCTGCTTTGCAGGTTAAATTTTCTTCTTCCCAAGCGAGGGGCAAACTGAATTTTCAACTACCCGTAACAATCTGATTTTAAAAATTCATCCTCCTGGTGGTTTTTGTCTTTTGTGCAGAGAAGCAGACCTTAGGCCTGAGAGTGATTTTGGAGTTTGCAACAGAGAGGTGATCTTCAGAGACTCAGTCTGTCTTGTGAACAAGGAAGAGCAATTTGTTCGTTTTGCCTCCAGGTAGAGGTAGGTGTACTTCTGAGGTGGAGCCATGCCAAGGCGGGGGTTAAAACAAGAGTGGACGCTTGTGTGAGTATAAGATTAGGGCTTTGCTAATATCTCATCTATTTTTATGTATTGCCAGGGACATTCTGCAATAAGTATTATTCAGGAAGGAAGCCCATGTGTTAACCTTGCTCTTCAGTGTTTTTATCTGTAAGCCTCAGGCTTTGCATTAAGACATCCAATACCAACAGCATTGACTGGTCCAAGAAGCTGGGCTTACAAACCAAAGGAACACTTCTATAAAAGGCTTATCCTAACTGTACTTATAGCCATGGTCTGCAATCAGGATCTGGGTAACTCAGGGGGAAAAGAAAGTAAAGAAGAGAGAAGAAAAAAACAAAAAAGAAAAAAGAAAGCAAACATTGTTATCTGAAATAAACAAAACTAGTATTTTAAAAGGTGGTGAGGATGGCAATACACCCCCAAAGCTATTTGTTTTCATTTCAAGTAGGCTTGAGCCCCTAAAGATAAGGACAAGAGTTGAAATAACAAAAGCACAGGTGATACAGACGACACAGAGTGCTTGTGCTCTTGCACATCTCATAAGTTAATGCATTCATTTTTTCATTTCATAAATATTAACTTGAGCAACTGCTACAGGTTAGGCACTAGGCACAATGCTAAATGCTAAGGCTACTGGAATAGGTAAGATAAAATTCATACCTTGTAGGACTCACAGTCGAGAGGAAGGGACACATGCACATAAACAATTACAGTAGGAATCATAGCCTATTTATTTCATTTATCCATTCACTCATCGTTTATTGAGCCCTTTGTTCCAATCACTGTTCTTACACCTGGGCCCACAAAATTTAAAAAAAATCCATAACTTTAAGGAGTTCTCTCACAGTAAGAAATATACCATTTCACACACCAATTCCAATGTAATACTGGATGTGCTATTAACAGTAGCACAGTCACAGAAAATGGGGAAAGTGACTGCCCATGTGAGCTGAGAAAAGGGGTAGCAGTGATCCTTTACTCTGACTGACAGATAACCCTAACCTGAAAAAATAAGGATATGATGCAGGCTAAAAGGCCAGAAACCTTTAAAGACATAGCCTCTGTTATTTGTGAATGAGCTCCTTTTCCTCCTACATTTGGTTTATGATATATTTGAGGATTGAGATGACAATCTGGCCACAAATTCCTATTTTCAGTGATCTAGGATGCCAGCACGGGACCAACTGAGGAGGGGCTGTACTTGGAGAATGTGGTTAGCAGTCAGGAAGAATGGACCAGAAAGAAAGATCAAAGCGAAGGGTTCTAATTTTAGAAAGTGGATTGGACAATGAGCTCAATAACCATGCCTAAACTTTTCTTTTGAAGATGCCAAATTACCCAAAGAAATGCAATTTGTTTAGCTATTATTTAATATTTTTGGAATGGGTAATTTGTTGTGGGGAAAAACACCCTTTAAATCCATAATCTCCATTCTTCTTTTTGGTAGATGAAATTGTCTACCAAAAAAGATGAATATTTAGGATTATGATGGCCCACTTCCATTGTTTGTCTTCCCTGAATAGCATGGGAGTGAAGGCAGTTAGTTTCTTTTCTTATATAACTCTCTGTTTTATGTAGAATTCAACATTGCATAATTTTCAACATTCCTATTATGTAATCAGTTTCTTGGTGCCTATAATTAATCCTCTACTCTACTCTTTCAAGAGAGGGATAAAACTTTTTCTAATACAGTGTAATGGTATGTTTTATTGGAAATCCCAGCCAAGTGACAGCAATATGAAATTTCCAAGAGAAGCGTTGAGCCAAAATTCAGATTTTAAAAGAAGATATCAAATAACCAGTCGGATGGACCCAAAACCCAGGTATGAAAAGGACCAAGCACTTGGAGGGGAAGATACAATTTGTGAAGATATGATCTGCCAGCTGTTTCACCTTTTCCCAGGGGAAAGGGTGGGGAGCTACTCTTTGCAAAAGGGCCTTCACTGGGACAACTTGGAGGGCTCAAAATACATCTCCTGGAATGAGAGATGATAGGACCGACAGATTTAGAGCAAAGAAGGGGCAGTTGGTTAATTTGGACAATGGAGTCATGTTGTTACTAAAACAGCCAAAGAGGAAAATCAGCTTCAAACATTTGCCTCTTTTACAACAGAAGCAGGGCTAGTGTGAAATTATTTGCCCCCTATTCCCTTCCTCCCACTGAACTCTATTCCCATAACCCATAACATAGTAATAACAGCTTGCAAGTGGCGAATATGTGGGCATGAAAGATAGCAAAAGACCTGCCCCTCTCCCACAGAAAGCAGCTGGTCTGCCTCCGGTGGGGGGTGGAGCCTGAATAGTAAGCCAAATGCAGAATTTTAGATATAGTCTGGGACTGGATAGTCTAATCTACTTGTTGAGAATATATTTGAAATTGAAAGTCTCAAATTCGAGGGCTCAAACTTCTTTCTCTATTTGCTTTCATTTCTGCTTTCAACTTGCCAATTCTTTCCTGAGTTCACCTCCTTTTCATTAAGACTTCGTTGAAATCACATGGCAATGTCTAGAACTGTGATTTTTTTCCAAATCCTTCCCTAAAGCTATAGGCTGAGTAGAGGCATAGTCTCCTTTACAAGTCTCCAGAGAACAGTTTTGCTAAATGTTTTGCAGGATGTGACCATAGCTGTTTATTTTTGGACCACATGAAATGTCTTGTTCTTGATTGGCAGGTGGCTGTGCCCCAAGCACCAAGCAGTGATTCAGAGACTCAGTCTCTTTCTACTTTATGGCTTCATCATCATCCTGGGCCACCAGGGTTATTTCTGCATGAAGTTTGCTAGAAGGAAAAAGAATATGAAGCATCTGATGTCAGGAATTTTTATGAGGTGGGTCCCAAAGTTCCATTGGCCAAAACACAGCATCACTTGGCCACATGTAACTAGCTGCAAGAGAGGCTGAAAAATGCAATCTATTCTCTTCAAAGGAAAAATAAAAAAGATTGTTTATGGTGGGGTGAGGAGGTGCATTATTGGGTTACTGAAAAGCTATGAAGCAACATGTAAGACAGAAAAACGTGATTTGATTACATCTCTGATTTGGGCTTATTGGACTGATACATAATTTTCAGCAGGTAAATGCACAACATCAGTTCCATTTTTACTTTGGAAGCATACCTTCTGAAGTCCTCTGAGCTAATTTCTAATCTGAATTATTGTTCTACACCCTAATACATGGCTCTCATGCTGGGACTTCTCTTCACTACCACCTAGATGGACCCTACATCTCGCTCCTGTTTCATAGCCCATTTTACCTGGTCAGAGCCATGGCCTTCCTTCCTTTCTGTTTGGTCCTTCTTTTTGGAGAAGCAGGTAGCATCTTGAGAAATTACACAGATGATCCTTTTTTTAAGATTCCTCATACCTGAAAATACTATCCTACTTCTATAATTGATGGATAACTTGGTTGAGCTAGGATTCTAGGTTGCATTTCCTTTTTCTTCAGGATTTTGAAGGGACTGGTTCACTGGTTATCATCTAGAATATAACCAGTTATTTCTGTCTTACCACTTTCAGCATCTTTTTTCAATCCTTGGGATTTTAAAACATCATGATGTTATATATTGATGTTGTCTTTTTTTTCCCATTCATTTCTGAGGACTGAGAGAACTCTTTCAACCATGAAATTCAGAGCTTTCAATACTTGAAAGTTTTCTCACATTATTTTTTAAATCTTTTTTCCTCCATTTCTTTGCATTTTCTTCTTTTTCTCAAAGATATACTAGTTGAATATTGTGCCCTTGATTGGTCCACTAATTTTTAAAAATTTTTCTTTCCTTTTTGTTTTATCTTTTTTGTTCTAATTTTTAAGAGTTCTTATTTTATATTTCATATTTGTACTAAATGTTTTACTTCTGCTAAAAATTTTTACTTTTGATACTCTTATTCTATGAATTTTTAAACTTATTATTTCTTCAAGAGTAAAATATATTCCCTGAGTCCCTATGAATATTGATGATTCTTTATCTTATCTTTTTTCCTTCTGCTTCTACATTGCCTTCTCTCTTCTGAGTTCCTTTCACCTTGTTCTCATCTCTAACTCAGATGAGATACTTCCTTCATATTCCTAGTGAAGATATTGATAATTCTGCTTGAGTGGAAGAATATTCCAACTGGTGGGCTTCTTTGAATGGTAGTCAGAACCCAAAAATGTCAGAAACTATAGATATCTTTCTTTTTTTAATATATTTTATTATTGATATTTTACAGAGAGAAAGGGAGAGAGATAGAGGGCTAGAAATGCCGATAAGAGAGGAACATCGACCAGTCGCCCAGTCGCCTCCCGCACACCCCCCACCGGGGATGTGCCTGCAACCAACGTACATGCCCTTGACCGGAATCGAACCGGGACCCCCCAGTCCGCAGACTACCACTGAGCCAAACCGGCTTTGGCTAGATATCTTTCTTGAGTAATCAAGTACTCCAGAAAAAAAAGCTGCTGCCAATGTATTATCTATTGGATCTAAGTCATCACTGTCCATCTTTCACATGTTGAAAAGGGGAGAAGACTAAGGGGTTATCAATACATTAGAAGCCCAGTGCACAAATTCGAAGCCCAGCTGGACCGGCCCTAATTGGCGGATTGGGGTCAGGCCTGTCAGGAGGAGGAGATGGCAGGAGGTTGGCCAGTCTGGTCACCTCAATTGGGCGGATCAGGCCAATCACGGCTGGGCCGGCTGGGGGGAGGAGCCATGGGTGATTGGCTGGTCGGCCCACAACCCACAGCCCCTCCCCATGGCCAGCCCTGGCCCTGAATTAGTGGGTGGCCAATCGGGGCCAGCAGCCTGGGTGTGGGGCCAGAGGTGATTGGCTGGCTGGCCCTGCCCCTGATCAAAGTTGTGGGGGGAGCCATCTGGGGTAGAGCTGGCCAGAGAGAAGGGCTACAGGAGGTTGACCAGCCCCACCCTCTATTGGGGTGGGAGCAGTCAGTCAGGGGCAGGGGTGGCCTGGGGGAGGAGTCACAGGACGTTGGCCACTGGCCCCATTCCCATATTGGGCCTGTTCACTAGCAGCAGTGGGCATCATAGTGATGGTCATTCTGGTCGTTACAGCATTACAGTCGCTGGCTTTTTAGATATATATGTAGTATTTAGATGTTCACTTTAGCACTAAGTCCTATTTCTTCAGTATATTATCTCATCTTTCATTCTACTATTTCAGAGGCCCCCAAACTCAAATTTTCTTTGGTTGTAAATGGAAAATGTAAACCTTCTATCTACTACAGGGATTGAAACAGCCATGGGCAAACTACGGCCCACGGGCCGGATGCAGCCCATTCGGCTGTTCTCTCCCACCCGCGGAGCCAAAAGAGCGGAGGGTTCTCTTGCTCTTCCCTCTGTTCCTTCACCAGCAGCCCAAGATGAGAGTGCCAGCATGGTCAGGTTGCTTTTGTTCCAGCTCTCTGGTCCAGTTTAAGAACGCAATGTGGCCCTCGAGTCAAAAAGTTTGCCCATCCCTGGGTTGGAAGAAGAGGTGATTGTTAGGCTCTCCAGTTCTCAGCCTTTGACTTAATGGGGCTTGGAGAAGGTATGGTGGGCAATATTTTGATGAGCAAAGCCTCTTAATTTTATCTTCACTCCTACTTTTTTCCTTCAGAGGTACTTGGTGCCTTATGGAGTTCTATGGCTTACTTTCTATCATCCTCATCTGTACTTTTTAACTTTTTTCACTCTGCTCTTCCATCTGCTAAAATTTTGGTGACTTTTTAAGTAATATCTTCCTATGTTCTCTTTGTCCTTTGTATTATGCATTTTTATACTTTTACTATCAATTTAGTTAGGATTTGGTAGAGAAGCAAGGTAAAAGGAACTCAACAAATGTGTATTGAATCCACCCTACTAAATTACAAGTCTAATAACATTTTCAGATGTCTTTTTTTCCTTACAAACATATCACTATATCCTGTCATGTTTACATTTCTAAGATATATGTGCATGCATATAATAAAGCAGAGTCATTTTCATATTTCATATCATTTAAAAAAACTAGTCATAGGATAAAGAAATATGTAGACATAATTTTTGTCACTTCAGTTTGAATGAATATCTCCTAATGAAACCACCAGTTACACTATAAAACTAAACAATAATAAAATTGTATTATTCAACAGAATTTCCTGCAAACTAAGTAGAAAAGGACATCACTTAGATTTGGGGATTTGTAAATACTATAAAGTAGTAATTATATATCTTTATACTGTCATCCACATTTTTCTTTCATTAACTGTCAAATTCTGTTTTTGAAAAGCCTTGTTCATCTTTAAAGGACAAACTCAACTTGTTCAGAAGCCAGCTCCAGGCAGTGTCTTTCCCAGTTGCCTAATTCTCTTGAGATACAAAAGAGAGACATCTAAAGGAAATTTCAGGTACTGAAACATGAATATCTACTATCTTTTTTCATGAACTCCCTCAAAAATGAAGTGTTTGGCTTATTATAAAGCTAGGAAACATCACTTTGTAAAATTAAATCTAAAGCCAAAACAATATGCCTTTTGGTGCAAGTCAAGAGAAAGCTACATTCACCAACAGTTCAGAATAAAGTTACTGTACCAAAATTTTTAACATTCACTTATTTGTCCTACAATTATTAGAAGGAAATTGATTTACACACAGTTTATATTTTGGTTTCCATTGTATTTGTCCTTAGTGCTGGGTATAAGTTGCCTAAAAAGGAAATAACTAAATTATTGACTAAACAATTAATTGATTAACTAATATCCCAAATAAATATAACTCATGTGTTTTTCTGATGATTCTTTTTTAAGTAATAATTTCTAGCTCTTAGCCTTTGACTTGGTGAGAATTAGAGAAGGTATGACAGAATTATTTGTGCATATCCACACTAATAAAAGAGAAACATGCAAATTAACCATCACTCTGCTAGATACTACAAGCCAATCAGGAGTGAATATGCAAATTAGCCCAACCAAGATGGCTGCGGCCACAAAACTGAAGCAAGCAGGAGACTAGGGTTGCCCCAACAATGGAGGAAGCCAGGCTTCATGCCCTGGCAGGCCCTGGCCTCTGCACAAGGTTACAAAGTTTCAATTATAGAAGATAAATAAACCCCCAAAAAAATGGCAATAGCCACAGAGCTGAAGCTGAGCAGGAGGCTTAGGTTACCCCTGGTGATGGAGGAAGCCAAGCTTCCCACCCTGGCTGGCACTGGCCTCCACTCCAGGCTACAAAGTTTCAATTATAGAAGATAAGTAAATCCTAGATACTTGCTTCTGGCTGGCCCTGGTTGCCACTTAAGGAGGTGCTGGGGGGAAAAAAAAGAGGGGCTTGGCCTTGGGTTGCTAAGAAAATTATTAGGCCAGGATGGGATGGCAGGGGCCATTGGGTGTAAGCAGACCAGCGGGCAATTTTGAGTGAGCAGGCCAGCAAGTGGTCATTTGGGGGTTAGCAGATCAGTGGGGAGGGACGATAGGGGTGAGCAGACCAGCGGGAGGAGCAGTTGAGGGTGAGCAGGCTGGCACGGAAGGCAGTTGGGGCAAGCAGGCTGGCAGGCAGAGTGGTTAGGGGCAATCAGGCTGGCAGGCAGGTGAGCGGCTAGAGCCAGCAGTCCTGGATTGTGAGAGGGATGTCTGACTAGTGGTTTAGGCCAGATCCCTGTAAACCAGCAGTATGACATCCTTCGATTAGAGACGGTACAGGCCAGGCTGAGGAATACCCCCACTCCCCATGCACAAATTTTGTGCACCAGGCCATTAGTTGAAAATGTTAATACTCACAAAAATGCCATTACTCCCATAAGCTTTATTTTTGCAAATGAATGAAATTAAAATCTTCTTTCAAAGACATTTAGATAATGTCTTCTTGTTTGACAGGCTCTGAGTTGTTAAAAGCTCTTCTCTCTGCCATCTAATTGTCATAAAATATCTCTATTGAATTACTTTTCCTGGAAATCCAGGGCCTTGTTCCAAGGCCATGGGAAAGTCAGCTTCTTTATATAAAGTCAAAATATTAAAGAATCAATAAGCATATATATATATATATATATATATATATATATATATGAAACAATTGTAAACCACATGTCAGGTTTTTTAAAAATATAGATTCATCTATTTCTGTGAATGAGTTTTTTCCTTATTATCCCTTTAAGTTAATAAGTAGATTCTCTCTAATTTTTTTAAAGGGGAAAAAGATAGGAAAGCAACAAGAATGGAAGAAGGAATGTTTAAGCTCTCTATGTTGTCCACCATTCTGGGTAGCAAAATCTAAATTATTAGAACACAAGTGATAAAAGAACATCTCAGAGATCAGAGGTGCTTTGAATGCCAGCCAGAGTTTTATTATTCTTTTAAATTAGACTAAATTCAATCCTATGTAATAAAAGGGTAATATTCAAATTTACCCCAGCAGCAGAACGACTGGAACAAATGGTGGCTATAATGCACACTTACCACCAGAGGCTAGATGCTCAAGGCAGAAGCTGCCCCCCGGTGGTCAGTGTGCTCCCACAGGGGCGAGCTCAGTTCAGCCACAAGCAGGGCTGATGGCTGTGAGCACTGCAGCTGTGGTGGGAGCCTCTCCCACCTCCTCAGCAATGCTAAGGTTGTCTGGCTGCAGACTAAGCCATCAGTTAGACATTCCCCAAGGGATCCTGGGCTGCCAGAGGGATGTCTGACTACCAGCTTAGGCCCAATCCCCTGGGTAATGGGCCTAAGTTGACAGGTGACAGACATACCCTAGGGGTGCCAGACTGCAAGAGGATGCAGGCCAAGCTGAGCCCCCTCCCCCGCCCCCCGAGTGCACTAATTTTTGTGCACCAGGCCTCATAAACTATGAGGTAAATTCAACCACAACCTGGCAAAAGTTCCTAGCAAAAGTGAGGAGAAAACCCACAAATAACTGCCAATATCCTATTCAGATCACCTCTTTCTGAACATTCTAATGCATCTGATTTTTCAGCTGATTTTAAGAATAGAAAAGCAATTTGTCCTTATGTTTTGATGACCACTACTGAATGTTTTCAAATGTTTCAAAATAATGCAAAGTGAAGGAAAGAAAGCTATCTATGCAACATAATCAGAATTTTGCTTTGAAAAGTCAAAATATTAAAGAATCAATAAGCTTAGCTAAGTTATACAGCAATAGCAAATGAGTTCATTGTCTTAGAAGCACATGAAAACAAAAGTTTATTTCTTGATCATGTTATATATTCTTGACAGCTCATGATCCAATCTACTACAGGTCTTTTTTTTTTTTTTGGGGGGGGGGGGGGTCCTGAGACATAGGTTAGTGGAGAAACTATTTTCTAAGAAGGAGAGAGTATTGTGGGAAAAGAGGGTAGGGATGTCCCTTGAATGAACAGCTTTTCATTTCTACTCATATGTTCTTTTACAAAGCAACTTAGGTGGCAAAGTATGATATAATGAAGCAAAGAAGTGTAATCCTGCCACAGAAAGGCAATGAATAGTTGAGAACAATAATATAATCTATTATATTTCATATTTCCCCCTTTTGGTCCTAAGTGAATATTTCCCTCCATCTATATTCAAAACATCTTCATCTTTGAGAGAGAGAGAGAAAGAGAGAGAGAGAGAGAGAGAGAGAGAGAGAGAGAGAGAGAGAGAGAAAAACTAGCATGACATCAATGTCAAAGTCCAGAATTTTGTGAACAAGTCCACATGTACAACTATGGCTCCTTTTCATTTGGGGGAACTACATTTTAATTACCTGGCCCACACATGGTCAAAACACAATGGGTAAAATTCAGCCAGAATAATGGCCATTAATTTTTTTTTCAAGAAGACTAAAGAAAAGAAGGCAGTAGACTGGCCCATAGAAACTCTGACATACTTCTAGGCATATTCTGCAGTTGGTGGATTTTCTTTGAATGGGTGCCAGTTCATCATAAATAGCTGATAAGTCTATTGCTCATAAGTCCATTGTCCATTATTCTTCATGGCTCTTGATTGGCTTCACTCTGAAATGTCCTTTCCTTTTCTATATCTTTCTTGATCATATCTGAAGGCATCATTGGGGAAGTGCCCTCCTTAGAGTGTAAGCAGATTTTTCAGCATATTTCTACCTTGTAGATCAGAGATGCAATAATAATTTTACATTTTAACCAGTTAGGGTTTTGTTTATTTGTCTGATTTTTTTGTTTTGTTTTGTTTTTTAATTTATTAAGGTATTATATGTGTACATAGCTTACCATTGCCCCCCTCCCATAAATGCCCTCCCTCCCCAGAGTTTTGTGTCCATTGGTTGTACTTATATGCATGCATACCAGTCCTTCGGTTTTTTTCTTCAGGTGGCTGATACTTTGGAACAAAAAGAGTGAGCTTGTACATCTGTGATCTTAGGAGAATTCAGGGAGCAAAGAGAAAATAATCCAACTTCCTACTAATTCTCTTGCCAGTCTAACTCAAGCATCCAAAGATAAGGTGTTCTTTGGGTAACTCTGGTGCACAGGACGATACTCCAACCAACTGAGCTGCACCACCCAGTTCTATCTTACAGCTTCATAAGATATGACTGCATGTTTTCTTTTTTCTTTTTTAATTATTTTTTTATTAAGGTATTATCTGTATACATAGCTTATCATTGCCCCCCCCCATAGATGCCCTCCCTCCCCAGAGTTTTGTGTCCATTGGTTATTCTTATATGCAAGCATACCAGTCCTTTGGTTGATCTCTTCTCTCCCCCAGATCTCCCTACCCTCCCCCCCCCCCGCTGTCATTTGACAGACTGCCTGTTGTTTTACTGTCACTATATCAATCTTTCTGTTCATTCATTTATAATGATCTTTAATATCCATAAATGAGTGAGGTCATGTAGTGTTTCTCTTTCATTGACTGGCTTATTTCACTCAGCATGATGCTCTCCAATTCCATCCAAGTTACTGCAAATGATGAGAATTCCTTCCTTTTTATGACAGCATAGTATTCCATGGTGTAGATGTACCATAGTTTTCTGATCCATTCATCTGCTGACGGGCACCTAGGCTGTTTCCAAATCCTAGCTATTGTAAATTGTGCTGCTATGAACATAGGGGTGCATATATCCTTTCTGATTGGTCTTTCTAGTTTCTTGGGGTATATTCCTAGTAGTGGGATTACTGGGTCAAATGGGAGTTCCATTTTCAGTTTTTTGAGGAAGCTCCATACTGTTTTCCACAGTGGTTGCACCAACCTACAATCCCACCAGCAGTGCACGAGGGTTCCTTTTTCTCCACAACCTCGCCAACATTTGTTGTTTGTTGTTTTGTTGATGTTGGCCATTCTGACAGGTGTGAGATGGTACCGCATTGTTGTTTTGATTTGCATCTCTCGGATAATTAGTGACTTGGAGCATGTTTTCATGTGCCTCTTGGCCTTCCTTCTGTCTTCTTTTGAGAGGATTCTATTTAGGTCCATTGCCCATTTTTTAATTGGCTCATTCATTTTCCTTTTATTGAGTTGTATAAGCTGACTGTAGATGTTGGAGATTAAACCTTTATCAGTGATATCGTTTGCAAATATGTTCTCCCATACAGTGGGTTTTCTTGTTGTTTTGTTGATGGTTTCTTTTAACGTAAAAAAGCTTTTTATTTTGATGTAGTCCCATTTGTTTATTTTCTCTTTAGCTTCCATTGCCCTAGGGTTAGTATCAGTGAAGAAGTTCTTTAGGCATATGTCTGAGATTTTGCTGCCTGTGGATGCCTCTAGTATTTTTATGGTTTCCCGTCTTATGTTTAAGTCCTGTATCCATTTTGAGTTTATTTTTGTGTATGGTGTAAGTTGGTGATCTAGTTTCATTCTTTTGCATGTATCTGTCCAATTTTCCCAACACCATTTATTAAAAAGACTGTCTTGACTCCATTGTATGTTCGTGCCTCCTTTGTCAAATATTAATTGAGCATATTGATTTGGGTTGATGTCTGGATTCTCTAATCTATTCCATTGATCAATATGTCTGTTCTTGTGCCAGTACCAGGCTGTTTTGAGAACAGTTGCTTTGTAATACAGCTTGAAATCTGGTATTGAGATTCCTCCTACTTTACTCTTATTTCTTAAGATTGCTGAGGCTATTCGGGGTCTTTTATTGTTCCAAATGAATTTTTGGAGAGTTCTTTCTAGGTCTGTGAAGTATGTCCATGGTATTTTCATGGGGAGTGCATTGAACTTATATATTGCTTTGGGAAGTATGGACATTTTGATGATGTTGATTCTACCAATCCATGAACATGGTATGTTCTTCCATCTGTTTACATCTTTCTCTATTTCTTTTTTCAGTGTCCTGTAGTTTTCTGCATATAGGTCTTTTACCTCCTTGGTTAAGTTTATTCCTAGGTATCTTAATTTTTTTGGTGCGATGGTAAACAGGATTGCTTTTTTAGTCTCTGTTTCTGTAAGTTCACTATTGGTGTAGAGAAATGCCATTGATTTCTTGGCATTTATTTTGTATCCTGCTACATTGCCAAATTCGTTTATTAAGTCTATTAGCTTTTTGATGGAGTCTCTTGGGTTTTTTATGTACAATATCATGTCATCTGCAAATAGTGACAGCTTTACTTCTTCTTTTCCGATTTTGATGCCTTTTATTTCCTCTTCTTGTCTAATTGCGATGGCGAGTACTTCCAGTACTATGTCAAAGAGGAGTGGTGAGAGTGGGCATCCCTGTCTTGTTCCTGTTCTTAGAGGGAATGGTTTTAGTTTTTGCCCATTGAGCATGATGTTGGCTGTGGGTTTATCATATATAGCTTTTATTATGTTGAGGTATGATCCTTGTACTCCCACCTTGTTGAGAGTTTTTATCAGGAAAGGGTGTTGGATTTTATCAAATGCCTTTTCTGCATCTATAGATATGACCATATGATTTTTATCTCTCAATTTGTTTATGTGATGTATCACGTTTATTGATTTGCGAATATTGTACCATCCTTGCATTCCTGGTATAAAACCTACTTGGTCATGGTGTATGATCTTCCTGATGTACTGCTGGAGCCAATTTGCTAGAATTTTGTTGAGGATTTTGGCATCTATGTTCATGAGGGATATTGGCCTGTAATTCTCTTTCATTGAGTTGTCTTTATCTGGTTTTGGTATTAGGGTGATGCTGGCTTCATAAAAGGAGTTTGGCAGTGTTCCTTCCTCTTGAATTTTTTGGAAAAGTCTGAGGAGGATAGGTTTTAGTTCTTCCTTGAATGTTTGGTAAAACTCTCCTGTGAAGCCATCTGGCCCTGGGCTTTTGTTTGCTGGAAGCTTTTTGATGACTGCTTCAATTTCTTCCCAAGTTACTGGTCTATTGAGATTTTTAGATTCTTCCTGATTGAGTTTTGGAAGGTTGTATTTTTCTAGGAATATGTCCATTTCCTCCAGGTTGTCCAGTTTGTTGGAATAGAGTTGTTCATAGTATTTTGTAACAATCCTTTGTATTTCGGCGGGGTCTGTTGTTATTTCACCTCTTTCATTTCTAATTTTGTTTATTTGGGTCCTCTCTCTTTGTTTCTTGGTTAGCCTGGCTAGAGGCTCATCAATCTTGTTTATCCATTCAAAGAACCAGCTCTTGGTTTTGTTGATCTTATGTATTGTGTCTTTGGTCTCTATGTCGTTAATCTCCGCTCTGATTTTTATTATTTCATTCCTTCTGCTTACAGTGGGCCTTTCTTGCTGTTCTTTTTCTAACTGTTTGAGTTGTAGGGTAAGATAATTTGTTACCATTCTTTCTTGTTTTTTGCAATAGGCTTGTAGGGATATGAACTTCCCTCTCAAAACCGCTTTTACTGTGTCCCATAGATTTTGGATTGTTGTGTTTTCATTGTCATTAGTTGCCATGATGTTTTTGATTTCTTCCTTGATTTCTCTGGTAACCCAGTCTTTGTTCAATAGCATGCTATTTAGTCTCCATGTGTTTAATTTCTTTGGCTTATTATTATTGTAGTTGATTTCCAATTTTATGGCACTGTGATCTGAGAAAATGCTTGATAAGATTTCTATCTTCTTGAATTTGAAGAGACTTTGCCTATGTCCCAATATGTGGTCTATCTTTGAGAATGACCCGTGTGCACTTGAGAAGAATGTATATTCTGTGGCTTTGGGATGAAATGTTCTGAAGATGTCAATTAATTCCATCTGGTCTAATACGTCATTTAAAATTGACGTTTCTTTACTGATTTTTTGTTTAGATGATTTGTCCAGAGGTGACAATGGAGTATTAAAATCTCCTACTATGATTGCATTGCTATTAATCTCTCCCTTAATGTCCTCCAGCGGTTTCTTTATGTATTTGGGTGCTCCCGAATTGGGTGCATATATGTTTACCAGGGTTATTTCTTCTTGTTGGATTACACCCTTTAGTATTATGAAGTGGCCTTCCTTATCTCTTGTTATGTCCTTCACTTTGAGATCTAGTTTGTCAGATATAAGTATTGCTACCCCAGCTTTTTTTTCGTTTCCGTTTGCCTGGAAAATCTTTTTCCATCCTTTCACCTTCAGTCTGTGGGCGTCTGTTTTTCTGAGGTGGGTTTCTTGTAGACAGCAGATGAATGGGTTTTGCTTTCTTATCCATTCTGTTACCCTATGTCTTTTAATTGGAGCATTTAAACCATTTACATTTAAAGTAATTATTGAAAGGTAGGTATTTGATGCCATTTTTATTCTATCCCCCTGTGTTCCTTCTTCACTTCCTATTTCTTTATTATTACAGTAGACCCTTTAGCATTTCTTGCATTGCTGGTTTGTTGGAGATAAATTCCTTTAGTCTATTTTTGTCGGTGAAGCTCCTGATTACACCTTCAATTTTGATTGACAGCCTTGCGGGGTACAGTATTCTTGGGTTCAAACCCTTCCTTTGCATGACTTTGTATATGTCATCCCATTCCCTTCTGGCCTGATGAGTTTCTGTTGAGAAATCAGTTGCTAGTCTGATGGGGTTTCCTTTATATGTAACTTTCTGTCTCTCTCTGGCTGCTTTTAAGATTCTGGTTTTGTCGATGTTTTTTGCCAGTTTAATTATAATGTGTCTGGGTGTTGATCTTTGGGGGTTCATTTTGTTGGGGACCCTTCGAGCATCTTGGATTTGTGTTGGTTTTTTCTTCTCTATCTCAGGAAAGTTTTCTGTCATTATTTCTTGAAATACTTTTTCCATATCTTGCTCAGTTTCCTTTCCTTCTGGAACCCCTATTATTCTAATATTGTTTTGTTTTGTATTGTCCCAAAGCTCCCTTAGGCTCTCCTCCTGTTTTTTAATTTTTTTTTCTAGCAACTGCTGTAATTGGGTATTTTTTTCCATTTTGTCTTCTAGCTCACTGATGCGGTCTTCTGCTTCATCTAGTCTACTCTTGATGCTTTCTATTGAGTTCTTCATAGTAGCGATGTCATTTTTCATTTCTTCTTGGGTCACCTTCATTTCCTCTTGGGTCTTCTTCATTTCCTCTTGGGTCTTATTCATATTGTCAAATTTGTCTTCCATTCTTTTTAGCCAACTTATGATCATTACTCTGAATTCTTGCTCTGGTAGGTTGCTTGCCTCTAACTCGTTTACTTCATTTTCTGGTGATGGTTGATTTTCTTTCACAGGCGGGTTGTTTCTTAGTCTCCCCATGATCTCTCTTTATAGGGTGCCTGGTTACGTAGTTCTCTCCCTCCTGCTTTGATTTAAAGGCACAAAATACAACACAACCAGGTACAACACACAAGGCACTGGACAGAAATGTGTTTGCAATATTAATATCCTCCAATAAAGGTGTCTAGCACCCAGATAACAAGAACATACAATCCAATAAAAAGAATAAGCAAACCAATCTTACACACACAAAAAAAAGCATAAACCTTTGATATAGTTAGCATTCAGCATACAACAACAAAGGGGTAGAGAGAAGGCTTTTTTTTTTTTTTGGTGGGGGGGCAGTGACAAGGTAGGTGTGAATGGGATTGGAGCAGGGGGTTGGGAATTATATATACACAGGTCAGGTGAAAATTTTGGAGAGGGTAAACAGAAAGAGTAAGGAAAATCTATAGCAGTAAAGGGTTAAGATAAGCAGGACACCAAAGGTAAAGGGTTAGGAATAGAGAGATGTCATAAAGGTAGGTTTGAGATAGAATAGAGCGTTGGAGAAGGCAAGGTATGAATAGTTTTTAGAATAGTAATCCCGAAGGGGGAAATAGAGAAAAAAAGAAATAGAGGAAAAAGGAAAAAAAAAAGAAAGCAAAAAAAAGGATTATAATATGACACTTAAAAAGTAGTAATAAAAATAAACAAAAGAAAATAAGATAAAAAAGATAAAAAAGGTAAAATAGTAGTAGTAATAATGTTGATTACCTATAAAAATGAATTAATTAAAAAGGTAAAATCTAGTGATGGCAGATGAAAAAAATTTCTTAGTAAACTTTGCAATTAAAGTAGGTAAAAAACAAAAATTCAACAGTTAAAAAATAAAAATTGAAAATTAAAAATTAAACAAAATTTGCAGTAATGAAGGTCATTCACTTTCTGTGTTGCTATGTCTCGCACGCCAGTTCCCAGTCTGGGTGGTAGTTGCAGTTCACTGTGTTTCACCGTTCCTCCGTGTTGATTACAAGACCTGATTTTTAAGCCAATCTAGAGACCCTATGTGCTTTAGCCTCTGGGTGGCAGTGTTTCTGGATGACTTCCAGGACTCTAAAGCCTTTCTATCTTTTTCCCCTTCTCTGTGTCTTTGATGGCTGGGGGTGGGGCGGTCTGGAGCTGGCTGCACTCCCCTGTAATTCTGTGGCTACTTCTTGGACTCAGATCCAGCTGTGCTGCTCCTTAGATATCCCTAGTCTTAGGAGCCCTGTCCACAGACAGGCGCGCCTCCAGCTGAGAAGCCTGGGGCTTCTTGTAAATCCCGGACCAGTCCCTCAGCCTCTGTGCGCCGCGCGAGCTGGTGCGCGGGGGGGGGGGGGGGGGGGGGGGGGGGGAGTGTTGCTGCTCCGAGTGGAACTCATTCAGAACTACCGGGCCGAGGGGAACTCACCCACCGGATCGCTGCGAAATCTGAGCTCCTCTGAGATCAAGGGTTCGCGCCGACTATGTTCATTTGGTGTTCCTTGGGGCTGGGGATAATCAGGCCTCCGACTCGAACCTCCTCCCTTCCAAGATGGCGAGATTTCCCGTCTGCGCCGGCAAGTATCTACGGTAAGGGACCCAGCTATGGGTGGTCAACTGTTGGTGGCTCCCTGATCAGCAGACCCCAAATTTCCTCTGGTGTTTGCCAGTCCCCTGGCTTGTTGACGAGCACTCCTAGCGCGATCCTCAGCTGCTCTCTCTCTCTTCCTCGGGACAAGACTCAGAAACCGCCCATCTGCTCTTCCGCCATTTTCTCCTTCTCTGACTGCATGTTTTCAAAGGCACTCTAAACCAGGCCAAAACTGTTTTTAATGGGTTCAACAAATGTAATGTTTACCAAATTATGATTAGAGATTATTATTATTTAGAAGCACCTTAGTTATGAAGAATAATATTAATTACAAAAGTTTCACTGTCAATTAAACCTCTCCTGTATAATGTTTATCTAGAGCACCTAGTTCTACAGAAAGTAAGAAAGTTGCATTTCTTTTAAAACATTTTGTAACTCACAGTGTCTTCTATTTTAATCTGACTCTCACCCTCATTTTTTTTTAAATCAATGAGATTTTACAGCATTTGTTCAGTGCATATTTTTCTGTGATTGCCTATTTCCATTAGGAACACTTGAAGGATATCTTGAGGTCTATTTAATGTACTCTTTATACTGACTAATCGAATTGTAGCTTAATACATGTTGTGGATAACAATTAAAGTGAGTACCGAGATTAAAGTGACAAAGTTAAGTTACCCAAATATATATGTAATCAATCCCCAATCTTTGTTGTCTAATGTCTCTCCTGTTCCTTCCTTCTCATTCCTTCCTTTACACCTTAACTGAGGCTCCCATTAGTTCTACATGAACCCTTTGCATGAACCCTAAGGCATCCTGCACATCATTCTAGGATCAACCTAAATGTATGTTATAAAATTAACTTTCTCTATATAATTCCAGTTTATAGTAATCTTTACTGGCTCCTTATGGCCTACAGGATAAATTCAGGCTCTTGAGTCTGGCATTTGCAGTCCTCGATTATTGATAGCCCAATCTACTCTCCTATCTATTCTCACACCCACAGCTAAGACTTACCTCACTCCCTTGTTCCTGAGTCAGTATATTCCACCATCCCCCAAACAAATCACAGAAGTCACTCGGTTGCTTCCAGGTTAAACACTTTGTGGATCAAGTAGATCAAGAGCACTGCCCACAGAAACAATAATATGTCAGCCCTGCTTCCTTCTCTGGCCTTATGAATGATCCAGATTTTTTGGTTCAAAAGTGGTGGAGCACAGATGAGTAGAATTGACCCATCTGTAATTTGTGCTCCTACCTGCATCCCTGGTGATTCAGATGTTGCATTCATCAGCTTTCTAAATTGTACTCCACAGTCGCTCACCTCCAACATGGAGAATCTTTCCAAACCACCCCACCATGTTGCTGGTTAAATTCACAGCCCACTTTCTGTGCAGGCACCCCATGTTTGAGATTGATCTGCTTTTGGCCACCTAATAACACTGTGGCATCAGGTCTCTCTGCTATATCTCTCGGAGCTTCTCAGTGTCCCTGCGTATGTGTTTCTGATCAGGAGAAAAGCTCCTCATGTTCTATATATCCCACACTTTCAAAGAGGCAAGCAAAGAGGAAAGAATTCCCAGCAGAATTGTTAGATGGCACATTTGTTCAGTATTACATTGCTATCCGGGGAATACAGGAACATAGGAATGAGTATCAAAGTAAGATCAAGTACAAACTCAAGTTATGGCCTGAATGACTTGCCGAGCTCCTTTACTATGATGATTTTCTCTGATGAGCCATACAATCCCTCCCTCCTGTTTGGCTGGCTTCCTCTTGGGTCTACCAGTCCATGCAATACTTTTGTCATTAAATTAATAAATTGCTGATTTCTACATTTCTAATTTAAAATGGTATGACAACTCAATAAGCAAAATGGAAAAGACTAAAGACATTCCTTAATTCTATTATACAATAAATTATAAGTCCCAATACAATTCTGTAGATGTTTGCTTTGCTTTCCTTTATGGTCTTAGTTACAAGAAGCAAACTTGCTCAAATATCAAAAAACCAGGCCTCAGGAAGAATATGATAGGATGGTGGCGTGATTCCGTACTCAAGGTGGCTCGAAGGGATTTAGCAACAGCTACTCATGAATCTTCATGAAAACTCAGCCATTAATATGACTGGGCTTCTCCAGGTGATTTCTTCTTCCTATACCATGACCCACCACTTTAGTCTAGTGGTTCTCAAACTATCATGGTCAAGGAATGTTCCCCCTTTCCACTCCCCAATCCATCATAGACCAATAATTTTATAAAACACAAAATCACACATTTATTTGAATGTCTAAGAAGTGTTAAATTATTTTACAGTCTAAAAGCTCAGTTTCCTCTCTTTCTCTTCACTTATTACAGAGCAGTAATAACAGTAGGCAGACAAGCACTGACGCTCACCCTACACTTTCAGCAGCACTGCATCTGCTTTCCCTTAGTTTCTGATTCCTCATATTGTTGGATTCCAAGTGGCCCATCATGCTCTCCCCACCCTTACTTACATTCCAACCTCTACATTCTGCTCTCCCCCCACCCCGCTCCTGATAACTGCCCCCTCTCTCTCAGTTGATTTTCTAGAGAAAGAAAATTGTATTGCCCTGTGTCAGCTTTCCTGCTCTGCTGATGGCTGTTCTGGGTCCCCTTGCCTACCTTTATCCAATAGTCTCTGAATGGACAGTTGCCATCATATTGCATGACACATGGATGACTCAGAAGCACCCTTTGGAGACTACAGTCATGGTGTAAATACTCTGACTGGCTCATCACTTCCAGAGTTTTTAAATTAGTTCTGTTTATTATAAGAGGACAATAAAGAGTAATATAAATTATCTGCATTTCCAGACTGTGTCTTGTTAAGTAATAAATGTGATTTCTGTTCATTTGATAGAACTGACTGTTCAGTGCCTTCCCTGGGCAAGCTGGAGATGCTGAGCTGCCATGGTCAGTAATTGTCAGAGCAATGCTTCACATGCAGTTCCTAGCACTCATCTTAATTAGATGTGCCATTAATCTTAGTTCACTAATATGACCTAAATTCAGGAATGAGTAAACCTGTTCTTCCCAGAGGGAACAATAATTTTTAAATCTACTCTCTCTGTGGTAGGTCATGGTCTCAAAGAGGCTGTTTTATTTTTTAAATCTTTATTGTTGAAAGTATTACATAGGTCCTCTCTTTTTCTTCCAGCCCACTCCCATCCTCCTCCCCTCCCAGCCCACTCCCATCCTCCTCCTCACCCCATTGTCTGTGTCCATGGATTTATACATACATGCATACAAGTTCATTGGTTGACCTCTCCCCACTCACCCTCCCCCCCTGTCTTCCCTCTGAGGTTTAATAGTCTGTTCATGCTTCTATGACTCTGGGTCTATTTTTTATTATGAGTTTATTTGGTTCATTAGATTCCATGTACCAAAGAGGCTGTTTTAGAATTAAATTTGTCTTAAGGGAAGAATAAGCAGAACCAGGCTCAAGAATTTTACTCTTATTCCTGCCCCTTTTAATTTGTATAGAAATGAAAGAGAAAGGGTAGCCAGAGGGCTCAGAAAAAGCTATGAATTATGCCTACTTTGGACAAAACACAAATACCCAGAATTTAGACACTCACAGTTAACTATTGGCTCCAAGGCATAAAAGACATGAGAACAGTGCAAAGGACTTTAGAAAGATTCCAGTGATGAGCAAGCAAGCTGCTCATGAAAATCACTGTGAGCCTCTGCATCGCCTCCAGACCCCCTGACCCTAGACCAATTAAGTCTGAATGTCCAGAAATGTGTAGAAAGAAAACACATTGCTGATTCCCTAGGAAAGGTCCCATTTGACTCCTTTTATGGAACAACTAGAGGCCTGATGCACAAAATCCATGTAAGAGTAGGCCTTCGAAGCCACAGTGGCTGCCTGGATCCCTCCCTCACAGCCATGGTGGTTGCCTAGATCCCTCCCTCACAGCCATGGTGGCTGCCTGAATCCTACAGCTGCAGCTCTAGCTTTGTCCAGAAGGTCATCTATCTGAAAGGATATTCAGTCTAATTAGCATATTACATTTTTATTATTATAGACTAGAGGCCCAGTGCACAAAATTCGTGCACTTGGGGGAGTGTCCCTCAGCTCAACCTGCACCCTCTCAATCTGGGAGCCAGGGGCCCTCAGGGGGATGTCCAACTGATGGCTTAGGCCTACTCTCCTGCAGTTGGACATCCTTAGCACTGCCGTGGAGGTGGGAGAGGCTCCCTCCACCACTGTGCTCACAGCTGTGAGTCTGGCTTCTGGCTGAGTAGTGCTCCCCCTGTGGGAGCGCACTGACCACCAAGAGGCAGCTGCTGCATTGAGGGTCTGCCCCCTGATGGTCAGTGTGCATGATAGCGACCGGTCATTCTGCCACTAGGTCGATTTGCATATTAGCCTTTTATTATATAGAATTAGTCCCATTTTGTGATTTCATTTTCCTAGTTCAAATGGCAAATTATATGGTCATCCTGTTGTGAGCTATATTTTTCTGGTTTCTTGCCAAGTCATCTTACTGTGCACCCAGGATTATAGATCATGGATTTACTTCAAATTTCTTATCTAATTAAAGTGAAAAAGTAAGGTCCTCAGCATTTTTAAAATCTGACAGTCATCATACAGGTAGCAGTTCACACTCTAATATCATACTCACCTGTCAGGTTCTGCCCCTTTACTGAAAAATCCTTTGTAAGCAAAGAAAATAAAATCTCTATTACCTTTCCTCCCTCCCTGTCTGGGTATAAACCTGGCTGGCCGGTTCCAGAGCAGTTGCTAATAAAGAGGTGAACGGAAACGAATATTTATTGACTATGTATATGTGCCAGTCACCAGTCACCTTAAACATTTATAGGTGAGGCCAAGAACAGGGTACCTCTCCACCATCACACACTTTCCCCCCAGCCCCATATTTTACCCCTCCCTAATTTTCATTGATATACTAGGGCAAGTAGCCTCCAATAAAAAGAATTACTAAAGCAGTCCAATATGTTTGAATGTGCAACAGAGACAAAACAACCCAATTGCAAGGGGCAGTGGGCTTCCAAAAGAATTAACACTTGGGGAGAAAAAGCAATCAGGTGAATAAGTAGAGCTCCACATGGGGAGCAAGTGTGGAAAGAAAGACTTGAGTGAAATACCGTAGTATCAGGTGTGTGCTTCAAACCTGAGCTCACCAACCTGTGACATGGCTTTCCTAAGCCTGCATTTTTGTCCATTCTTGTGAGGCTCTAGCATAGCCCACCCAAACGTGTGCCCCGGCCACAGGAGCACTCCAATCAGAAATGGCCTGACTCTCTCTGGCGTGGCATTCACAAAGGATCAAACACCTTGGCCTCATGAGATTACTCCTCACATATTTGGCATCGCTGCTAGAGCACAGCCTTTGCCAGGAGAACTGGATGAGGGGCTTTTCAGCCTGTGGCACATACGGAGCGGCATTTCTGCCACTGCACTAGGCCACCAGCTCAGTCTCCCCTGGCCTTAGGAATGTTCCCTTTGGAGGCCTCGGGTATCTTTATTTGCAAAAAGATGTTATTTGGGACCATCTTATCCCTTTAGTCAGCTCTAATTATGTGGAAACTTCTAATAATAAGCATTGGAGAATCTTAATTCTTTTCCTCTCAGGAGAATCCTAGGTCCATGGTTGGCAAACTGTGGCTTGTGAGCTACATGCGGCTCTTTGGCCCCTTGAGTGTGGCTCTTCCACAAAATACCACAGCCTGGGTGAGTCTATTCTGAAGAAGTAGCATTAGATAAAGTTTAAGTTTAAAAACTTAGGTTCTCAAAAGAAACTTCAGTCGTTGTACTGTTGATATTTGGCTCTGTTGACTAATGAGTTTGCCGACCACTTTCCTAGGTCAATGCAAACTTGGCCACTTAGTAGCCCGCTGCCTTCTCTGGTACCCAGGAGGTCTTGAGAGGGGTAACTTTGACAAGCCACAAAACGTTCCTCTAGAACTCTGTGCCCAGGGTGCTGAGTTCATATTCCCTTTTTCCTTCACATTTGATTATCCGAAGGTTGTCAACTAAATACCACTGTGCAAAAAAAAAGAGAGAGAAAACACACACACAAAACAAAACAAAACAAAACAGCATTAACAAATGTTAATAGCAAAATCTTAGCAGTCTGTAGGTGGTAGCTCCCTCCACTAAAGTTCTAACTAAAAAATGGGTTGCCAGACAAAATACAGAAACCCAGTTAAAGTTGACATGCAGATACATAGTTAAAAATTTTAGTGCAGTATTTTGGGACATGCTCAATCTAAACAGTATCTGTTGTTTCTCTGAAATTCAAACAGGACTTAGTGTTCAGTATTTTTATTTACTAAATCTGGGAGCCATAAACAAACTAACATCTCCTCAGCCATATATGCTTCCCATCCCCACCAGGTCACCTTGGTCTGTCACACCCCAAAGGAGGAGTAGAAATGGAATCTAAACAAGCTCGAATTTATAGCAGAAAAGTCCCACCTGCTCTGAATTGCTGTAGGCAGACTTTTGTTATGAAGAAAATGAACAGGATCATATGGTGAAAAAAACAAGGAGTATCACTTTGAGAGTTCTGCATGGTTGAATCAGTAACCCCCAGCCCCCCAAATTCATGCTATTTCCACCCTGACTTCTACCCTTGGTTTCCCCACAGTAACTTCTCATTGAAATCCTCCCCACTGTGGGACCAAGCTAGAACCAACCTCTACCTAAGAAAAAAAAAAAAAAAGATAAGAAAAAGCAGGCTAAATGAATCTAGTCATATTTCATAAACCTCAATTACAAAATTTAAAAATATAACCCTAAATGTCATCTAAGGTTATGGTCTTGCCCCATCCCCAGTGGCCCACCCTACTCATCAAGACAAATGCTGACAGTCTTCCTAGCATCGTGGCATTCCGTAACCCATCAATGAACCAAAAGGTTAGTCATCAAGCATCCTTTGGATTGATTTGTGACCAAAAGGGGATATGTGTATGAAAGAGGCCACATGCTAATCTGACAAGCTCAGGGAAGGCCTGCATGGCAAGTCATGCAAACTCAAAGACCTAAAGTAACCACAAAGGATGGTCTGAAATTAAACTTTAACTAAAAACAGTTGTGGTGGGTAGTCACCTCTTAGGCTGGTATCTTCACTGACAAGGTCAACCTCTACCTTAACTGAGCCTATCTGTCTTTGTGCATCTATGATAACATATCCTTGAAATGTCTGGGTAACTGGTAACTTCCTTTTTTTCTGGACCCGTTGGGGTACAACCTAATGTGCCTGAGTACCAGGGACAGATATCACCAATTCCTTCATTGTTATTGTTATGTTAATTGTTGACTGTTAACTATCCTGCACTTACCTAAGTATGTGTCTCTTTTACTTTTTATCCAATGCCAGGGAAAACCCTGTAAAAAAAGTAAAAGATCCACTTTCTCCCACCTCTCTAATCTATCATCAACGCATTTCATGTGACCCACCTACGTCCCCTCCTTTGACTGCAATGTATAAAAATAAATAGATAAGAAACCGCCATTCTCTGAAGCACTAACCCATCAATTGAGAAACTGATTCCTGGCAATTGTTATCAGTTTGAATAAAATAAACTCACAAAAATTCACACACACACACACACACACACACACACAATATCATTTTGAAGGATGTGAAACCTCATGAAGAAACAGCTAAGATAAAGTAATAATAGTTACAGTATTTGAGATTTTAACTTAAACAATGCAACTTGATGCTACACCGTTTTTGCGTGAAAGCACCTGTGTCACACCCACACTAACACATTACTGTTGTTACTGATATTTGCAACCCTGACACCAGGTCTTCAGGTGTCACTTGGATGCGGAATCTCAGACCATGCCTTGCTCAATGGGCATCTTTATAAAGTGGCAAAATAAGGACATAAGTTCTTCTAGAACACAGATAACATGTGAGCAACGTTGACTTGCCCCCTGCCATTACTCAGAAACGTCTTGGATCACGTCCCAGATGCTGGCCTTTGTCTTGATGGATGCTCAGATTCTAATGGCACAACATAACGTCATCTCCAGCCCATTGCACTAACTCATCACATCCATGTGTTCTTAGGTACCTGTCACAAATTGAGAAAAGTACTCCGACTTGTAGTCCCAAGACTTCATGAGTATACCAAGTCTTTATGCCACGAGAAGCCTTTTAAAAATATGTCTATGATTAAAAAACATGTAAGTAGCACTTACCACCTGTGGTAAGCTTTTCAGTTCACTACAGAATATTCTGCTAAAAATCTGGGGGAATATAGGTATGTGGAAACTTCCAGGACTGGGACAGAGCTGGGGACAGGGAACCCATGGTTGGTGATCCAAGCCTAAAGCTAATATTTCACATCCCTAATTCAGATCCATTGTGCTGCAAGTGCCTCCCTTCTTTCGTCTGACATCCTCACTCCCAGGCAAAAGGAGCTGGGCATGTAACCATCATAATTTTCATCAGCTAAGCACTGACTGCATGTTCCCAAAGCATCCAAACAACTTCCTGTTCCTGTATATGTTCCTTAACTACACCCCAATGGCAACTGTCCTTCCATCCTCTTTAAGCTGCGCTCAAAGACCCTGCTCAAAGCCATGAAATCAATTCACCATGCAGACTCGAGTACCAGAGGACACTGAGGTGGATGAGGATGAGAATGTGTCTGTTTCGTTGTCACTGTTTCACTACCATTTCATACAGTTCATGGCGCACATGTGCTCCAAGAACACTCAAGAGAAGAAATATACATTGGGACTCTACACACGTACATTCAAGTAAAACAGATGAGCTTATTCATTCTAATAGCTAACTCTTAGGTATTATGCTCTTCAGATAATCTTCAAAATTTAGAAGTCTATTCTGATATTAGCAATTCTGCAGAATTTGTGGTAAAAAGGTTTTTGTATTCTCTCTCTCCTTTATTTTTCATATTCTGCTATTCATTTACTATTTATTGAGTATTTATAATTTGTAAGAAAAGCTGTCCTAAGGGCTGTGGATGCCTAAGGTTAGTGAATTTCCCAAACACACCAGTGAAGTTTCTCTCTTTCCTTTGAGCAAACACATTAAATTTCCCCCTAAAAAGTCGGTCAATAATGTTTACATGGCTTTAATCTTTCCAGCTGCTAAATATTCCTAAGTCATGAAAATTAGTTTTCTACAGAAAAAGGTAATTTCTTCTATTATAAGAGATTTAAGAGATTTTAGGGGGTGACTATAAAGATATAGTTTATATCAAAGAAAGTTATATGACTTCCATTTTGGTTGATGTTATATCTTTTGACCAAATTCCTGGACAAAAAAAAAATGGGAATGTGGTAATTAGTTTCTAAAACATATTCTCCAAATAGTTTTACACAGAGGTGCATCTGATCCTGATTACAGTTCTATCAAATTGGTGGTGGTATTAATAGATCACTGGGGTGTGGAAACCGTGATGCAGGTGCATTAAATGGTATTTCTACCATTAACAGAGACGGTAACGACACAGCCTCTTTGGAAGGGAGCCCAGTACAGTAAAATAAGGATGGATCTGAGAGTCATAAAACCTGAGTTTGAAACTGCATGATTGGGGGAAATTACTTCATATCTCTACATACCAGCTTTTTCACGCCATAAAAAGAAAATATTGGGTTGAACCATTTGAAATTTCCAAGGTGCAGTCTTTTTTTTTTTTTTTACCCACAAAAAATGGCCATTTCATTTGGCTCTTCCTTCTAATATGTTAAATTTAAAAAAAGACATAGCAGAGTCATTCTATGTATTAGATACTGTACTCTACTTAAAGCGCCTGCACGGAGCCTGCACTTGAGAAGTGCTGGGTCAGTGTTAGCTCTCTGCACCCTCCCTACAACCTCAGCACAATTCTCTCACTCACATAACCAGCCATGCATTTCACCACAAGGTTCCTCCAGCCCCTTTTACATTTTAGACAAAGTAAAATACATTATCTAAGTGTATCTTATAGCACATTAGCTGAAGTGTTAATACACTTTGACATTTCAGAAGACAAAAAACAAACAGGATTATAATTACCACTCATTTTCCAGCTTAACTCAGCAGCATAAAGGTTTCCCTTTCCACTTCCAAGCAAACGTATCATGTTCCCCATAATGAGCACTTATAGATACTAGTAAAAGGGTCACATCTGTCTTGAACTTTCATATCCACAGTCCTGTCAACAATAACATTATAAACCAGGAGAACTCCGGTTTTCCTTTGATTGCAACTCAGTATTAGTGTAGATTGGTAGCCAAAGCATTTGTTTGAAAAATTTAATGAGAACTAGGAAATACTGAGATGCTATCTGGGTCACCCAGGAAACGGACCATTTTAGAAAAGCAGTGAAGAGGAGGGAAATAAAACAATGTAAGAAGCTGATGCAGACTGGGCAAATCCAAGCCCCAAATCTTCTCAGTCACTGTGTCTGTGGTCTCCATAGCTGTCCCGTTAGAGTCCTCGGGGACAGTAAATGATACTGAGGGGGACTGTCTGTCTGATGAAGGCACATTTTCCATCTGTGAAATCATGATATTTAGATCAATGAGAGGGGAAAAGAGACTATCCAGGGAAATCAACCAAATGAACCCTGTTGATCAATTGGGTGGTGACAAATGTTGCAGTCATTCATGTCCATAAAAGTAACCAGGAGTCTGGAGCATTTGAAAGTGTCACAGCATTTTTTTAAGGCTATTACAAGAATTCCCAAATGAATTCAACTAAAGCACAGACCCCATTTTTTATTTGAGTTCTTTTCATTCTTCTTTTAATTTTATCTCCTTTGTTAATGACCTTTCATTCCTAACCACCTCCTCCAGTGTAAGACTCAGCCATTTTATCATTGAATAGCTATCTATCGCATGGCTAACATGTACTCAGGACTAGATCAGAGGCCAGGTAAACATTAATGAAAGCTTTTCTAACCTTTCCTGAAGGCTTTTTATTTTATTGTTTCATCTCAATGTTTTACAAACTTGCAGTGTCCTCTAACAACTCTTGCCTAATCTGTCACGAGATCAAAGCTGGATGAAAATAAAGAAGGGTGTAAAATAGAATAGACCCAGACTATTTGGAGCAGTGAGAAGGCTCAGACACCCTTGTCCCTTTTCAAAAATGAAAAGCCTGAAAACAAAAGGCTCATCAATAATGCAAAAATGCCAGAGCAGGGTAAAATAGGGGGCAAAAGAATGCAGACTGTTAAAACAAACACTAGAATAATACACACTCCAAGAAATTAGAGAGTTTAGACTTTGCACTGTGACAAAAAAAATTAAGAAAATTATCTATGAATAAGATTTCATAGAGGAGGTCAAATAATAGAATAAAAATGTCAGAGGAAGGGGTACAAAAAAAAGGGTGAAGACCACAGAGAGATAAAAAATAAATAAATAAATAAATGACCCGAATAAAAATAAGTCAGACCTTGTCTCTTCTCGGTTCAAACCCAGCTGCTCTCTGTACATCTTGATCTGATGCAGAACAAACTCCTAAAATCATCTACCAGGCCCCACCTGATCTTTATTTACCACGATGTTCTCACCTCAGTCCTCTATTCTTCACCTGCAGTTAAACAGGCCTCTTTGCTCTCCCTCAACTGTACCAGACACATTCACCTCAGGACCTCTGCACTTATTGCTTACCTTGCTTAGCATGTTCTTGACACAAGTATGTGTAAGTCTTGTTTACTCATCTCCTTCAAATGTCGCCTTCTCATGGACTCATTTTATCACTACCCCCTTTTTTAAAATATATTTTATTGATTTTTTACAGAGAGGAAGAGAGAGGGATAGAGAGTTAGAAACATCGATGAGAGAGAATCATCGATCAGCTGCCTCCTGCACACCCCCGCAGGGGATGTACCCACAAATAAGGTACATGCCCTTGACCAGAATCGAACCTGGGACCCTTCAGTCTGCAGACCGACGCTCTATCCACTGAGCCAAACTGGTTTCGTTTCGGCACTACCCCATTTTAAAGATAACCCTCCCTCTGGCATTCCATATACCGCCTTTTCTGATTTACTTATACTTAATTATTTATCTATACTAGGTAGATAATTATTACTTATTCACTTTGTTTATTGTCTATGTCCTCCCACTAGAATTTAAGCTCCAGAGGAGCAGAGGTATTTGTGTGTATGTTGCTTATTTCTATACTTTTAGTACCTGGCATAGTACAGTCACATGGTAGAAGCTCCATAAATATAAATGTTGAATGAATGAGGGGGGGAAATCATCCATTTCAAAGCTCTCTATAGGATCATTCAAATCCAGAAGATATTAGATAAATGAGAGGAAATATGTGACACAATAATTTATTCTCAGCTCGTTCGTGTGTAAAAGCAACAAGATGGGATTAATAGATCCTGTCTGATCTCAGAAAATACAGCACCCATGACTAAGTTTAGCAAACTTAACAGCAAAATTTTATCCAACTAAAATGCAGTTCAAAATATGCATGGTTGGGAAAGGAGAGGCTGCTTTATAAAAAGAATAATGAAGTAAACATTAATTCCTTTTTAATTATGGCTAAGGCAAAAAAAGGTTGCTTTAATTAAAGTTAAAAATTAAAGTTATAAAAAAGAATGTAAATGTTATAAATCTTTTTTAAAAATGTAAAGGAAAAGCAATGAACATAATAAACTTACTTAGTCCATAATCCTAGAAGACAAGAGCAGAAGTCAAAAGAAAGAGACAAGGGTCACAGAAGTAAATGGTGCTATGCTACCCATCTTTCACACTGGGAGGCTGGATATTGTTGCCAAAATCCTCTTATAAACCATTGGTAGTGGTATAAAAAATAGTTAAATCCTGTAGGAAAGCAATTTGGCAATCTAAGTATGTGTGGAAATTGCTTGCACAAATGATCCTAATTTTTCACAGCTCTGCTAATGCTCCCACGCGCCTGGACTTGGCCATATAGCTTGCTTTGGCCAATGGGATAGTAACAAACTTGACACAAGAGACATGAAGAAATGCTTGCATGTTTCCATTTCCTCTCACTGAGCTCTGTCTTGCCAAGAGAACACACCCAGGAGAACACCCTCGGAGAAATGCTGAGGCTATGTAGACCAGCCAAGAATTAGTTAGCTCTCAGACATGTGGGAGAGCCCCCCCCCCCCCCCCCAAGAACAACAGGACTGCCCCGCCACCCCACGGCTGACTGCAGACATATGACTCAATCTAGGAAAGAACTACTAGGCCAGGGTGTCATCTGGTGAATAATAATGAATTGTGGTCTTAAGCTGCTGTACAAAACTAACTAATGCATGGAATTCCCCTTTGAAAGCAATTCTTCCCTTAGAAATTTATGTTGAAGTCACCCACAACTTCTCCAAGAAAAATCATATCATTTATCTTCTTGTGGCAAGAATATTTCACTATGGCAGTTCTGCTCACAAAAATACTTATCATAGCAATATCTGCAGTAGGAAAAATACTTGGAAACTACATAAATGATAATCAATAGGGTAATCAAATCTTTATGCTAGAAAAAAAAGCATGCGCAATTAAAAAGCATCACTTAAATGTTTATATTTTATAATATCACAACCTGTGCTACTAAGTGACAAAAAATGAGATTTACAATGATATATAGCCCTTTATATTTTACCCCATATACACAAATTACGTTATTACTGCCAGGGTCAGGAAGGGGTAGTGATAGGAGTGAATTCTATATTTTCAATTTATAATTTTATGTAAGGGTTTTGTCCTTAAAAATGACTTTTTAAATATAAAGAAAATTTTTTATTTTCTTTTTCTTTTTTTTCTCTTTTCTTTTTTTCTTTTTTGTTGTTGTTGTTGTTGTTGTTATTGTTGTTAATCCTCACTTGAGGATATTTTTCCATTGAGTTTTTGAGAGAGTGGAAGGTAGGAGGAGACACAGAGAGAAACATCAATTGGTTGTCTCACACACATGCCTGGACCACGCTAGGGATAGAACCTGCCTCCGAGGAATGTGCCCTTGACTGGAATCAAACCAGACCCTTCAGTCCACAGGCCAATGCTCTATCCACTGAGTTAAACTGGCAAGGGCAGGAAGGAATTTTCTATGGAGTCATACATTACTCAATAGCTAGCTAATGGTTAAAACAGATCCAAGTATAAAGCAGACCCATTGACATTGCTACATCTACGTACAAGTTTCCCAGCGAGAACCCACTTCTGGGACTGAGGCTGAGGAACCGTCATCACAATCTCCATAAAATTAGGTTTATTAAGTGCATCCATATTGTTTATGAGTCATAGAAAAGATGTTCACTTTCCTATCCGTGTTAAAAGCTGCTTGGAGGATTGATGGAGCATTACTTAGAAAACATTCCGTAGTTCAGATGAAGATGTGTTAGGATAAATCATTACGCATTACCATACACTTATATGTACTTAGAGGATAAAAATCAGAACTGATTAAATGCACTGTCTCTTCCTTGATCCTTCTGTAGCAGCGCCCGGACCAGAAGCTTCTGAGAGCTTGGCAGGGACCTGAGAGGAGGACGTCCCTTCTCTTGCAGATGCAATCTCGTGATAGAGCAGGAGCGGCTAAGAAGGCAGCAGCTAGTGGCAGTGCTCACAGACGGATCAGGAAGAACTGGGGGTGCAGAGCATTATGTGAGGTGCTGTGGGAAGGAAGAAAAGACCTGGGCCATAAAGGGATACTGACCTCAAGGACTGGCTCTTGGCAATTAGGCTGCCTCTCAGTTGTATCCCGTGCTGCCCCAGGCTTATTTCATGGTGCACCTTGGCTCTCTCTGCCATATTGTTCATGAGACTTCCACTTACTGCAAGACATTCTCTTCTTTTGGAAAACATAAGTTCTTATGTCTTCCCACTGACTAGACATACATCATTTCAGAGCTCTGTGCTGCTCACTGAGCTCTGATGGAGGAAATAGCAATGGGAAAGGGAATGAGCCTTGCAGTTTACAATCTGCTCCTCAACAGAAAGGACTGCAAATCCACATGTCTCTCTGTGATTGACAGAGCACTTGAAAATCTGGAATACTTTGGTTTGGTATCCAAAATCAATATTCATTTTAAGTTAATGCAATTTCTCTTCTTGTTCCCAAGTTTATAGTTACAAAAGCAAACTTATCAGCTGGGTAGTTGTTTCCTACATTAATAATTTGGGGTGAGTTAGTGATACGTGTGGGATGTGGCCTTGTGAGCTATTATATCATTGGGATTGCAGTAGTTGTGACAATGAAAGAGGACTGGTGTGCTGTGTTGACACACTCACCTCTACCTTTTTCAGGGCTGTATTGAATCCTCAGTTGGTGAGTGGGCCCCTTTAACAAGAGTTTGGAAGACTGCAGAGTCTGAGTAGGAAACGAAAGTCTAAAAGTGAGGTAGAAGGAATGCAAATTCTTACTGAGGACTGGTATGGGGGCTTATGAATTTGATCATGGATGTGCCAAAGTTTGCATCACATGCCATGCAGTCCTAACTCTGCATTAATTATTGGTATGTTATTTTTTTCAAGCCATTTACTTCTCTGAAGCCTCAACTTTTATATTGGAAAAATGAATTCTAGAATCACAGCATTGGAAGCAGACTGAGGAGCAATTAACCCAATTGTCTTCCAGAGGTTTTCTACATGATCTCAAAGTTTTCTCTCAACTCAGCTTTCTTGAATTCCATCATTCTTGTAGGAATGCAGGGAAGAGCAAGAGAGTTGAAGAATTAACTAGTGAGCAAGCACTAGTGCTGATGCCACATCTGTAGGGACCACTTTAAGCAGACCTCACAGGTCAGGAGGATACTGTCAAGATCAGCGGCATGTGTCTCAGCCTCTGTACAAAGCTGTGACAGGAGAGAGGAGAAAGGTGCCAGGCAGAGTTGGCAGGCAGCAGATGATGCCATACTTCTCTACACACAAGCTGCCACTCTTAGATCTTCCTTTCCCCATCTTGCTTTAACCTTCTCTCTAATTTTCCAAATCCTGCTTCTTTTATATCCTTGGGAGGGGGGTGGGAATGGCCATAATAATCCTTCAAACACCCTATCAGTCTGGATTAGATATACCAAGGCAAATTCCTAAGGGGCCATCTCCAATTAGGGACAAACCCCAATAAAAAGAAGCAAAAAAAATTAAGATGGTTGATAAGAGTGAACTAAAAAGGGCAGGAAAAAGAGGTAAAGAGCACCTTTAGATAATGAAAACAAAGAAAAATAAAATTAGGCCTGGTCTATGCACCATTTCTTCTCATTATTTCTGTAAAATAATACAATCAGACAGGTGCTCAAAATTCTCTCTAGTTGAGGACTTCTACTGCTAGTTAGGATGGAAAATAATATGAAGACCTCAATCCCATAGTTAACATACAGATAAAGATATTTATCAACGTGCATCAAATTATATACTTGATACATTTACATTTTACTACATAAAAAGTATATTTCGATTAAAAAACCAGTGGGCATGAACAAAGCAATTGTCATTCCTTTTTATTTCTTCCAGAGTTTCAACTTAAAGAGCATATTAAGTAGTCAAATGAATTGTTCTTCTCCAGTGCCAGTTAACTAATCTCAAACAGACATATCTTTAGATAGTGTTAAGGTAAATCTTAATTTGAAATAATTCTATAAGACTTAGAGCATGCCCATCCCTGCTTCATAACAGGAGATGGTAAAGATTTTCAATCACATACCCTATCAATCATTTTGCTGTATTGTCTGTCATCCAGCCTCCCTGCACCTAGATTTCCTTTAGGAGAGATGTAGCACGATGTTCAGGAGCCAGCACCACATTTTCTCAGCGATAGTGGGCAACTTAGCTGACTTCTCTGTGCCTCCGTTTCTTCATCTTTAAAACGGGTACTGTTACCAGTTAAAGTGTGTCTCCCAAATATATGTTGAAGTTCTCATCTCCAGTACTTATGAAATAGGATCTTCATATATGATCAATTTAAGATGAGATGGATCCTGGTTCAATACAACTCATGTCCTTACAAAAATGGGAAATCTGCCAGAACCTATTTGGCTCAGTGAATAGAGGACTCAAGGGTTACAGGTTCGATTGTTGGCCTGCAGACTCAAGGGTCACAGGTTCGATTCCAGTCAAGGGCATGTACCCTAGTTGCGGGCACATCCCCAGTAGGGGGTGTGCAAGAGGCAGCTGATCGATGATTCTCTCTCATCGATGTTTCTAACTCTCTATTCTTCTCTCTTCCTCTCTGTAAAAAAATCAATAAAATATATATATTTTTTTAAAAGAAGTCCTTTAAAAAATGGGAAATCTGACATAGAGTTAGACACGTATAGAGGGGAGAGAGTATGACATAGGGAGAAGGCCATCTACAAGTCCAGGAATGCCTAATGCTGCCAGAGCTGAGAAAGTCCCAGAAGAGTGTCTTCTGTATGTCCCTCAGGAGGAACCAACCCTGCTAGCACCTTAATTTTAGACCTCTAGCTACTGTACTGTGAGACAACACATTTCTGTTGTTTATTCCACCCAGATGGTGATACTCTGTTATGATGGCCCTAAAAACCTAATACAAGGACCAATAACCAATTTTCCTCATGGAATTCTTATGAGGATCAAATGAGTTAATAAGTATAAACATTTAGAACACTGTTTAGCATGTGGTAAATAGTCCAAAAAAATACTAGTATTAATTCTTCACTGAGTCCTATTCACTGTAATGTATATTCATGTATAATGCCAAAGGCTGGGACCAGTAAGATGGGCATTTCTCTCAAACTGCATCTCACTATTTTCCCTATTGGCATCCCTTACACCCAGTTCTGGAATTGAGAGTTTTTTCAACGTTTTCGTAAATCGAATCTTATTCTCCAGACTGGAAAAATTATAATATTCATTTTCCCCACATGAAAATGTCTCCACTTTGCTCCCACTGCCCTCCTCTCACTTATATACCAATTCAAGGATTCAAACCCTCCAGATCTCCCGCTGCTCCCAAATCAAAACTTTCTCAGAAAGAGCCGAAACATGTTTGCCTGAGGTCATTTTTAATCACCACTAGTTTAAAGTGTTATTATTATCAATCAGAGTACAGTTTGAACAAAAACCAATGTCTTAAACTCAAGAATGGGCTCTTCTGTTGAAGGATTTTTAACCATAAGCCAGCGGTTAAGAGAATTTTAGAAGGCAAGTAGAGATGGCAGACAGCAAGGTCTCCTCTCAGTCCTCTCAAAGCACCCTTTATTTCACAGGTCTAAACCAACACTGTTCATTTTGTTGCTTTGTCAATCAAACTTGATTATCCAGTCAAATGACAATGACTTGCCCTTCACTGTGAAGTTTATAGTAGAAAGACAGAAAACGGATCTTTCACCAAATAAAAATCCACTTGATAGGCTTCAGAATTAAAGAATGCAACTAAGCCACCAATTATTTCAATGCCAATGTGAGTAAGTGGAATTTAAACTTCCAGTGCCACCCCTGTCTTGACTCTGCCTTCTGATCCTGACTGCAATTCCCTCATCTATTGAAGGCTTTTAAATGGCTAAGTTCTGTCAACAGTCAGAACTTTGTGAACCTTAAGTAAAAATTAGTTTACAAACATCTCAAGGGGCATTACAAATTAAGTAAACTGAAAGTCATTCTATAGGTTATATATCCCTCATGGTCCCAACAGAAAACAGATGGCATGCTAAAATTGGGCCATTTAAGGGGAGTTTAATTAAAGAACTGTTTACAAAGATGTGGGCAGAGTATAGGGAAGCATAGGAATGATATAGAACCTGGGGTTAGTAACTGAGGAGTGCCTCTACATTTATAAACTGAGGAGCAAGGAGAGGGAACACTTGTCAGAACCCAGAGAGGGAGAATTTTGTGCAGAGGGCTCCCTGGCACTTCAAGGATGCAGCCAGCTGATAGCACCCTAAAGTAAAGGTACCAGGAGGATAAATACCTTGACCTCACTCTCCTCCCTACTCTCTGGTCTCTAGGCCATTCCCTCATAGTTCATCTCAACTAGAAGACAGAACACTAGAAATCTTATTTATATGATGTCTCTAACAATCTGCATCTAAGATTTAGAGCAGAGTTGAGAATGTGGAAAGTGGATCAAAAAGAAGATATCCAATATAACATGTGACGTTTGATATGTCAGAGCATCTTCAACCCTACATGAGGTACTTAACTGAGTGGAATTGAGTCTCAAAATAATAAATTTAAGAAAGATGAGTTCCTTCCTACTCTAACATTCTCTGATTACTACTGTGTTCATTGTCCACAAATATTACCCAATAATTGTAGCCTGATCATAATGAAGAGGTCACCATTGCTAAAGATGAATTTCATATTCCAATCTTTAACTCTATCTTTTGATATCTCTCCTATGTATAAATACATAAATGAATTGTGAAAGTATTACTCAAGGAGATGTATAAAGAAAAGAAAGACCAAAATATGCAAGTGGAGATATAAACACGAGATGATAAAGGAGGAAAGTCATTTGATTGCAAAAGTAGTCCCATTTAGGATATCTTAGGCTATAAAAGAATAACTATGATGTACCTTAATATGATATGGGACATATTTCTGCATATATTTCCACAATTTTCAGTGCCCAGTTGAAGTAAAGATTTAGAGTTCTCTTCTTAGAACTCAAATTAGTTCTCACAAGTACATATTAAATTAAAAATTACTACCAATATTTTATCAGAAATATTTGATTTTGCACTCAGGTATGTAATTTGAAAAGGCTTGCTATTTGCTTTATTTTTCACCAATGTTTAACTAAGAAATTTGCAATGTCCCCCTAAGTAGGAATTATATTTTTCCAGTAATAATTTCATTTCTCAACAATTATTATCCACATAGGTATGTATAGCAAAAATTAAGCCAGGAAGAACATTCTATTTCCTTTAAGTTATTTATTTCAAACCCACTCTTTATTCCTAATGCCCCTTAATGGGTAGAAAAATAGTTTTTGAGTCATCCAACACATTTTGCAATCAGTTCTCCAACCCCATAAATCTCAAGTCGATACTTGCTATTTATCTGTGTGAGCATATGTTCCTGAATTAATAATGTGAATTTTTCCTATTTTCCTCAGTAAATTCAATCACCTACTTTCTTTAGTTGTTTTATACTGAAGTGTTTGTATTATGTGAAAAAAATCTTTATGGAAAAACCCCTTCACTGGACCAACTGGTGTGTATTAATGGTTGAGTGTCGACCTATGAACCAGGAGGTTAAGGTTCAATTCCCAGTCAGGGCACATGCCTGGGTTGTGGCCTCAATCCCTAGTATGAAGTCTGCAGGAGGCAGCTGGTCAATGATTCTCTCATCATTGATGTTTCTAGCTCTCCCTCTCCCTTCTTCTCTGAAATTAATGGAAAGTATACATATTTTTTAAAACCCTTCAAAGACATCTCAAACTACTTTTCTGCTCTCATGTTGCCCTCTCCTACTCTTCATTCCATTTGATTCTTTATTCTTTACATAAACTTTCTGCAGATTTTCAGAGCAGTACTTGATAGCATAATGAGTCATAGAATTAAGTGATAAAACTGTCAGAATTTTAAAAGTTCTTCCAACACTTGCTTCCACTGAACATTCTTCCCTCCCACTCTGTTTAAGTGCTCTTTCTCAGCGGGAAAATGATGTTCCCCGAAACCTAACCCGACTTCACCTGGCTCCCTCTGCTATTTCGGTTGCACAGCTGGGACGAGGTCCCTGGAGCTCTGATGTGCAATTACGTGATTTCATCTCAATACTATCCTAAGAAACAGCACATTAGGCCCATATTTCACTTAAATTTTATAATTTGAAAAGAATAGCATACCTGACATCCTTTCCATGAAACACTTGGTTTTGAAAAGACAGGGAGAGGATGTTCTAATCTGAGTGAATGTGTTAGCAGCTCAGAGATGAGAGCTGATAAATTGTCCCCCGAAATCATTAAAAATGCTGTTAAAACATATGTTTGACATCTTAATAGGAAAATGGCAAAATAAAATGTCAGTATTCCTGCTCCCCTACCTAAGGCGCTATTAGACGCAAACTCTAAATGCTGGAGACTAGCACCTGCTGTCAAGCATTGCCTCACACGCTATAAAAATAACTCTTCAAAACAATCCAGACAAAGAAGTGTGTGTGGCCATCTGTCTCCTTTAATTAGATTTTCATCAGAACCCTACCATTTCTTGATATATATATTCTAGTTTTGTCTCTTTGTTTCCTTAAAATGATCTTGGGAAGGTGGGGAGGACTGGCCAGATGAACGTGTATAAGTAGCAAAGGCAGCAAGGCCCTGCCAGGTCCAAAGTTAATGCCCCGCTCGCGTGCACAGGTGGAGTCCCCTGCCCGCAGGCTCATGCACGTGGTGCTTTTCCAGGGTTCTGAGGGAGAACTGGGAAGGGGAGATTCGACTAGCACTTGCTGACCTCTAACCCAGAGTCAGGCCCTCTGCTTGCATTCCCATGGTTGTCATCGCCCCCACCATGAATGGAAAGGGGAAGTTGAGCAGCAGCGTTCTGAGCCATGGCAGCCAGGGGAACTAAAGGGGCGACTCATAGGAAGTGTGATGTGGCTGCCCAAATGTGAGGCCTGTTTTCCATGTCCACTCTCGCCTTTCCAACCTCTCCTATCCTGGGAGCACAAAAAATCAAAAGATACTCTAGGTTAAAAGATACCTGGAAAGGGAAAAGAGATTCGAAAGAAAGGATGGAGTGAATGATCAGAAACTTAAAACTCTCAATAAGGCCTCTGAAGTAGAACTGTATCACGTGTGACAAGAACAGAGTGGAATATTGCAAAGATTCAACACCATGAAAAAGTAGGTCCTTAGCCACACTGTTGGAAGAGGTGTTATCACCACTTTCTTAGTGAACTGGAATCAGAAACAGACATCTGACCTACTGTGTTTCCTTTGTAGCTTGTCACATATAAGTGCCCCCAAATATTCATAGTTCTCTTGAAAGAGTACAATTCCAATGGTTTCAATAAGCCCTTTCGAGGTCCTTATGAAATCCATTATGAAATATCTCTCTAGTATTGTTCTCTAAAGATCCTTGGTCTTGATAGGTCTTACCTGAATATCTTATCTGAGTAGAAGACATAACATCAAGTGTTCAGGTCAGCGGCCTGCAAACTGTGTAGGTATGTTATATACCATGCTGCTGTACTCCAGGAAATCAAGGGTATAGCCAGGCCACTGTCTGGCAGTGGCTTCTCTCTAGTCCCTTAGGGAGGACACATCAGCACATCTCTAACTGCATAGCCACCTCACCATTCTGTGTCCTCCCCACCCCCTGGCCAAGACACTGTGGAGAGATGGGACAATGAAGAAGGGAGAGAATGAGAGAGGGAAGTCATAAGGGACCTAAAGGTGAGCAGTCTGGTCTGTGAGCAACAGTGTAAGATGATGAGAGGGACTCATTTATGAAAAAGGAGATGAGAGGCATCATATGCTTTCAAGCGTTTGACTTTAAAGAACAGGAGTTTGAGTGACACTGGCGGGGGGTGTGTTTGAAGGGGTCTTTCAAGTGTATTCCAAAGCTGAGTTTGTAATGCTCTAAGAGAAAGTTTAGGCTGACTAGCAAGACAGAATTCATCCTTATAAAAGGCCTGATACATGAAATTCATGGAAGACTCAGGCCTCGCAGTCCCCCGATTCCCATCCCCCATCCCCGGTGGCTGCCTCAGCCCTCGCAGTTCCCACCCACCCCCCACCCCAATCCCCGTGGCTACCTTGGCCCTTGCAGCCCCAGCTTTGTCAGGAAGGTCATCTGGAAGGTCGTCTGGACAGTAGTTCCCCTGTTCAGCCATTCAGTCGATTTGCATATTAATTCTTTTATTATTATAGATTATACAGGGTGGGCAAAAGTAGGTTTACAGATGTATGTAAAATAGAGTTAGTTAATAACTCTATTGTAATAATCATAACCTGTATGTCTTTCTCTATATAAAAACTTCTGCCCACCCATGTATATTATATTTTAAAGTGTATCAAAGCCTACAAACTAATTGGCATGAGCAGAAAAATAGCCAGGTAGAAGAGAGATTATTTGAGTTTTAGTGACAGTGAAGGAGCTTGAAAATGATCTTCACCAACATATCGAATTCACTTTTTCTCCCATGTTATACGGAGCATGGGTGACATCCATCTACTGAAACACAATGGAAGTGTAAAGAGCCAGAGAGACCTGTGTTCAAAAATGGACTCCACTTCTTTTTAGCTATAAAACATTAGACAGGTTACTTATCACCTCTAAACAAGAATGTCTACCTTCTGGGGAGGATGAAAGTAGATAGTTAATAATTGTGATGGCAAGTTCAATACACATTTACCTTTTCCTTTTAACCTCAGAAATTCTTGGGGGGGGGGGGGGACACTGACCAAGGAATGGGCAGTGCTTTATGTTTCTTACACTTCAATTCACTACTTACTGAGCTCTCGAGAGATGCTATGCTATGGAACTCTGGGGCCTAACGAGAAGTCATTTAAGAGTAACAGAGATGTACCAAAACATCCATTTTTCCTGATTGCTTATCTCTAGTCAAACAAACAAAAAAGAATAACAGATATGAACCTTTTCACTATCCTAGGTAACAAATAGGGTTAGCTTGAACCTACGGTATATAACTACATTCACAGGAAGCACAGTAACTTCCTCTGGAGAACTCTCCCAAGCCCTATGCCAAATTATACCAAGATTTCACAAGGAGTTGGTACATCTTCCAAATGCTCAGCAGAAAGACACTGGGTTCCCTAATCAGACCACTGGCCCTACCAACCCTGAGGCTAGGCATCTAACACTGTGATCATTCCAGAACTGCCAAACTCTGCAAAACCCATAAGGTGGCCCCATACCTAGACCCTGGGTTACAGGTCCCTCTCATATGTGAACACTGTCCAGTGCTTCTCAAAGTACAGCACCACTTCCTGTGTGCTGGGATAAATCCTCCCTCAACAAGTAGCCCCTGGAAATCAAGGATTAGTCAGTGTTTCCTAAACCTTTGACATATGTGTACCCCTTCTATAATTTTTGTAATGCTGAGTACCCCTCGTCCAAAAAAAAAGGATGTATTTTAATAACAATCAAAATATTGGAAAGATGTGGCTGGAGTTTAAAGTTACATTATGCTCTGGGAGAGGATCAGGAGGACTCCAGCAGGGCTACTCCACACTTAACCCAATAGGAATTTTCCAGTGGGAAGTTCTTCATATAATAAAAGGAGTAAAGCAGTTAAAGGGTGTCTGAAAACCCAATTATTAAGTGTGGTGATGTTGTTGCCAGCATATTGGTAACCAGAAGTTAGCAAGAGCCTAATAACGACAGCAGCTAGAAGTGACTGAGAAAAGGGAGTCAGATAGGGTGATGAAGACTAAAGTCTGGACTTCCTGGTGCTTTGGCTCATTTCTTTTCCTGATAAATGACTCTCCCATCTTATCTTTGAGGCAGTAAGTATATGTAGTCCCACCTGGGATAACCAGAGCTTAGGCCTGTTAGTGCTTCTTCAAACTACTATTTTCTTCAATGCATATTTAGAAAAAGGACTGAATATTACGTGGGGAGATGAAAGAGGGACAATGCTCAGCCTCTCCTTGAGCATCCGAGCAGGTGAGCTCCAGCCCCTGCTTTGCATACTCTGCTCTCCCAAGAGGTGGTTCAGGGGCCACTGAATGTTCCTAAAGCATGATTCTTGAATAGGATGTCCATGTCATTTATTTTTTAAATATAGTTTTTATTGATTTTAGAGAAGAAGATAAAGGGAGAGATAGAAACATCTATGATAATAGGGAGGATCACTGATTGGCTGCCTCCTGCACACCCCCTACCGGGGACCAAGCCCACAACCCAGCATGTGCCCTGATGAGATCAATCCATGACCTCCTGGTTCATAGCTCAACACTCAACCACTGAGCACACTGGCCAGACAGGATGGCCATGAGATTTAGTTTCCAACCTGGTACACTTCTGCAAGCGAAATGGGATAATATTACAACAGGCATCAACTGAGCCTGTCTCCAGCAAAGAAGAATATGTTTCACCCATCACTTCTACACTCCACTCCCAATCCAGGCAGTTTACAAAACAATTTCTCCCAATCACGTAAAATACTACCTGACATGACTTCTGATAACCACGATTTTCTATATCTTAGAACATTTCCAGAAATATTTTGGCACTTCTTATAGAATTGAGATCTCATAAAACATACTGACTGGACCATTCTTTAATCACTAGCTGTCACTCAGTGAGCATGGGCTGTATTCCAGGAGCCAGGGACATTGATTTATAGAAAGTACTCAACAGTAGTTGGATGCATACTTAAATGTGTTAATTCATTTGGTCTTCACAAAGCCAGCAAGAAGTTAACCCCCCATGACTGATGAATTCACTGATGCCCAGAGAGGTGATAGAACTTGGTTAAACTCACACAGCTAGTGGGTGGCAGCCATAGGATTTTATTTTATAACTGCCTGGACTCCTTGTGCTACAAAGAAAAAGATGATGAAAGACATGAAAGGAGTTGGTGTCCCATAAGATGGCTGAGCCCAAGATTCTTCCTCTGTCCTGTTTCCTTAACCTAATCATTTCAACATACAACCAGAAGAAAAAGTCAAGGAAAATTCTGCATGTGACCCTCACCCCACCCAACTGAAAAGGCAGGCAACCTTCTCAAGGGCTCCTAAAATTGCTTAAAACATTCACTGAGGAACCTCTCAGATGGCACCATAGGCAGCTAGCTCTGCAAGAACACAGCCCATGGTCACTAATAAGTTTTTTAAACAGCTAGTAGTTTGTTCCCTAATTGATGACTTCTCTCTCCCCACAGCAGGGTTTTTAATTACTCCAAGGTCTCATTACCAGTTGGCATTTTCCAGGACTGCTCACATGGGGCCGGGCTTCAGAACCACCTGAGAGCCCTTGTTAAAATACCATTGCCCAGCTTCCCTCTGACTCCTACCCGGAGAAATGCTGATTCTGGAGGTCTGGGGCTGGGCCAGGAAATCAATACTTTTAGCAGCTCCCACAGGGATTCTGAGGCAGGCAGTCCAAACACTCAGCGTTTGGGAATCAATAAACACAAGGAGCAAGAAGGTTAGTATGAGAGGAAATATCACTAGTGAGCCTCTTGCTTCTTCTGACAAGCTGCAGTTTTCTCCAAGTTTCTTCTTCTTGGTATTGAAGCAAGACAGCCAAACCATCCAAACCTTTCTGCAGTATGCATCCAAACCTGAAGCATAGTGCTAATTCAAACCTTTATGTAACGGTAAGTTAGAGTATGTCCACCTATAAACTTAATGGAAATCTCATCCCACTACAGCCTACTTATAAAATCCACAGCCATTTTTCAACTTAACAGCTTGGGTTATAGACAGACTTCTCAGTCATCAATGCCAAACATAGTTTACTATAGATAGATAGATAGATAGATAGATAGATAGATATAATTGATACCGTATTTGCCGGCGTATAAGACGACCCCCTAACATTTCCACTCAAAATACAGTTTGCTATATACTCGCCGTATAAGACTACCCCCTCTTCCGCACACCTTCCACACACCAAATAAAAGGTAAAACAATATCAGATTTGATTTCAACATTTTAATTTATATTCAAATGCTTATGACATGCAGGAAAACTGTCACAAGCTGTATATAATCAAACATATACCGTATTTGCCAGCGTATAAGACAACTGGGCGTATAAGACGACCCCCCACTTGGAGGCATATTTTTCAGGGCCAAAAAATCGTCTTATACGCCGGCAAATACGGTATTTTACAGAGAGAAAGGGAGAGGGATAGAGAGCTAGAAACGTGAATGAGAGAGAAACATTGACCAGCTGCCTCTTGCACACCCCCTACCAGGGATGTGCCCGCAACCAATGCACATGCCCTTGACCGGAATCGAACCCGGGACTTTTCAGTCCGCAGACCGATGCTCTACCACTGAGCCAAACCGGTTTCGCCATATTATTTTTTTTTAATAGAGTGTCTTTTGTAGAGTTAGGTAACATGGCAAAATATATTTAAAGTTTAAACTTTACATTTAAATCTGTAATTTGCCCATCAGTTCTGGAAGAAATTCAATTATAAAGACCTTGGATTAGCACAAAACAAAGTGTTTCCAGTATTATAAGAATGCAACTTCATTTTTAATTGTTATGAAAATGCAACTTCATTTTCGCCTCTCAGTGTTTGCACATTAAAATCACGTGGGGAGCTGTAATGATTCTGATGCCTAGGGCCCACCTGCCAATATTCTAATGTATTTGGTCTGGGGCATGGATTTCTGAAAATTTCCTCCATGTCACAAAAGTACAGCGAAGATTGAGAACCCTGCTTTATATCTGAATGAAGGTTCCTGATTTGAGCAAGTCCTAGATTTCCTGGCAACTCTGAGATGACATGGCCTTTTGTTTGATTTTATGTAAAACACAATCTCAATTCAAAATTTGATTCTCCAAATCTTATAAGTAGCAAGCCCTGAATTCCTCTATTTAACTTAGCATTGATCTCCCTTCCCCAGCTCCCTTGTCTGGGGGCAGTGGAGGGGTGGCGGTGGTCCATCCTCCTCCTCTCTGCTCCCACTGCTCACCTGCCCCCACACTTGATTCTGATTCCAGAATGCAGGGATGGGAGAAGAAGGAGGTACAGGGTGAGAAGAGATGAGGAGCCAGCACAGGTCTGATGTGGCTGAAACGTTTCTTTGGACTTTGGGTCCTGGCAAATGGTTAAACGTGAAGTCCCTGCTGAGTCAGCAGATATTGAGCTGTCTCTGTCCTAAATGAGGTTCTTCCAAGGTCTCTCAGAGATTTCCATGTGGGGACACCTCCCACAGGAAATTTTCCTGGCTTTGAACTCCCTCCAAGGTTACGCTGCACCCTACAGTCACACCAGCCTCTTTTTGTTGGCGGTTTTCTCACCACCACATAGGGCTTAAGATGAAATCTCACCCAAACCGGTTTGGCTCAGTGGATAGAGCATCAGTCTGCGGACTGAAGGGTCCCAGGTTTGATTCCAGTCAAGGGCATGTACCTTGGTTGTGGGCACATCCCTAAATAGAGGGTGTGCAGGAGGCAGCTGGTCAATGTTTCTCTCTCATTGACATTTCTAGCTCTCTATCCCTCTCCCTTCCTCTCTGTGGAAAATCAATAAAATATGTTTTTTTTTAAAAGATGAGCCGAAACTGGTTTGGCTCAGTGGTAGAGCGTTGGTCTGCCGACTGAAAGGTCCAGGGTTGGATTCCGGTCAAGGGCATGTACACTGGTTGCGGGCACATCCCCAGTAGGGGGTGTGCAAGAGGCAGCTGGTTGATGTTTCTCTCTCATCAATGTTTCTAGCTCTCTATCTCTTTCCCTTCCTCTCTGTAAAATATCAATAAAATATTTTTTTTTAAAGATGAAATCTCTCCCCTCCGGCCCACAGCTGGACAGGAAACACCTTGCAATGAGAGATGAGTCCTCAGTTAGGGAACAAACTACTAGTTGTTGTTTTTTTTTTTTAAAAAAAAAAAAAAGCGTTAGTGGCTGTGGACTGTGTTTTGTAGAGCTAGCCGCCTGTGGTGACATCTGACTCATATCAATGGCTTTAAAAAGTCATGATCTCCCTTTGTGAGGATAATTTGACCGTATCTATTAAATGTTTAAATGCACATAAAAGTGGACCCTGCAATTTTACATCTAGCATTCATCCTACAGAAGCAATTAAGTCTGTGCACAAAGTCATACACACAAGGACATTCACTTCACATTACTTGTAATAATGAAAACAAGCTAAATGTCTCTCTCAGCATAATGGTTAATTAGTTCATGATCATTCGGATCACATGTCATTATAGGGTAGACCTATGTGAACTCTTAGGGAAGCAGTGGGATGTCTAATGATTAAGTGAAAAAATAACTAGTTTTGGGGTAGTATGTATTGTAAAGCCCACTTTTGTAGAAAAAAAAAAGATATATGTGAACCTATATATGTCCACAAAATCATCAAACTTTACCTATCAGTGGTGGTCTTTGAGGAAGGGAGTGTGAGTAGAACAAGAAGGTAAGAAAGAGACTCTGAGGATTGCTCAGCTCTCCATGTTAAGATTTAACCGTTGGCACTAATAATGCGTTTCTACATGGCCTCTGTGACTTTTTAAAAGGGGGGTGGGGGAGATACGATTGGCCTGAAAATCTTCGGTAGCACATCACACTTTTAATAAAAAATGTCCTAGGAGCGGACTCTAGTCATGTGGTCCTGAGATAGTCTCCATAAAACAAGCAGACTGTCAAATGACAGCGGGGAGGGGAAGGAGACCTGGGGGGAGATAAGAGAACAACTGAAGGACTGGTATGCATGAACATAAGTACAACCAACGAACACAGAACTCTGGGGAGGGAGGGCATGAATGGGAGGTGGGGGTGGGGGGCAATGGTAAGCTATGTACACATATAATACCTTAATAAAAAAAAGAAAGAAAAAAATAATAATAATTGAAAATGGAAAAAAAAAATGTCCTTTCCTTCCCAGTTCCTGGCCTTCACCACTCACCAATGCTAATTAACCTCCCAGTTTCCCAGAGTCTTGCAAGTATTGAGCTTGGGCTGCTGTCTCCCTGGGTAAGCCAGCACTCCCTCTGGAGGCAGGTGCCTGCCTGGGTGCCCAGTCTAGGTGTCAGCGATGTAACCTCTACAACCTGGAGCTCTGAGCTCCGTGAATATCAGCAAACTGAACGCTTAACAGATTTCGTCAGGCATGGGTGGAGCTTAGGCCTTCACTATGGTAGTCCTCGCACCCCAACGTGAAGCGCTGTTCCTGGCAGCAATCACTCTCCTAAATGGGTCAGACAGGTTTGTCCCTACTTGGTACAAACAGGCAGTGCCCTCTTCTGCCCAGCAGCAGAACTTCTCTACAAAGCAACAGACGGGTGCAGTGTCTGGAGCTTCCGTTTGGTCAGGATGTATCTTGCAAAACGAGACAAAGAGACTGAAAAACAACAGTTCCGAGCCAGAGAGCCATTTGCAGGAAAGCTGTCACTCTGACTCTGCCCTAAATTCATGTCCCAATTTTATAAGTACCCTATTTTAACCACAGAAAAGATAACAAAAGGGTTTAAATAATGGGCTAAATCCTATCTATTAAACTACAAAAAAAAATTTAAGGGCTTCAATTTTATACTGCTCTGATAAATTAAGAGGAAATATTACCCAAGGCATGGCATGGGATATCAGCTCAAGTTTTCTGAGAAACAATCTGGCAACAAGTTATAATTTTTTGTAAATCTCTTATAAATGACTCCCGTGATTTTACATTTGGGAACCTTTCCTTAAAAAATAAATAGCCCCAGATAAAATGAAGTAAGTTATATAAAGATGTTTAGAGAAGTGTCATGTTTCATTAGTTTATAGTGTAAAACTGGGAAAACTCACATACAATAGGCAAGCAGGAAAGAAATGGTTATATGACATACAGCATGGTATCACAATGCTTTGCCATAAAACCATGAAGAATTTTAGTTCAGGGACACACATAACACACGTAATGCCCTGGTTCCAGTGAAAGTGCACACTGATGGTAAAAGATTTTAAAGAAACAGCTTAGTATTCACTTTTATCTAAAAAGATTAAGGATGAGGCAATAAAGGTAGTAGAGGGAATGAAAGCAAGACAGAACAAACTATTAGCTATTATTTAATGCTTTAATCCTCACTACCTCATCTGAAAGCATAATTTTCTGTTTGGGAAGCCAAGGATATGTATTTTATTACATTAATAGTTTGATAATAAAATAAAAGAAGCAAAACAAAAATAGTTTGTTAGTAGAGAGTATTCACTTATGAATATACAAGAAAGCAGAATAGCCTTAGAAAGTTATGCCAGATCTTCTTTCTCATATCTTAAACACATAGCTTCACACTTTGGGGCTGATACCGACACAAGGTTAAGAAAACTCTAGGTCCAGTTGTTAGTATTTTAATCTCTTTTTTTAAATATTTTCATTGATTTCAGAGAGGAAGGGAGAGGGAGAAAGATAGAAGCATTAAGGATAAGAGAAAATCATTAATTGGCTGCCCTCAGCATGTCCCCTACTGGTGACTGAGTCCACAACCTGGACATGTGCCCTGACCAGGAATCGACCCATGATCTCTTGGTTCCTAGGTCAATGCTCAGCCACTGAGTGACACTGGCCTACCAGTTTTTATAATCTCTAAAACTAAAAATCAAGTTTACCCAAAAGGTTCCATAATATGAAAATTAGTGTAAAAAATGCCAGGAAGTTTGATGAAGCCCCTGGTGAGGCTGAAATGGAACAGCCTGCTGGAGGCGTCCCATATTGAGAGTTTAAGCCAAAACAGTGAGCTGTTCAAGTTCTCATTATTAAGCTCACAATACATTTTCAATTCTGGCCTGCAGGAATTTATTTTTTTTTTTATGAAATTTTTTTTTATGCTGACAAAGTTCTTATTTTTTTTAAATATATTTTATTGATATTTTACAGAGAGGAAGGGAGAGAGATAGAAAGCCAGAAACGTCGATGAGAGAGAAACATCGACCAGCTGCCTCCTGCACACCCCCTACCGGGGATGTGCCCGCAACCAATGTACATGCTCTTGACCGGAATCGAACCCGGGACCTTTCAGTCCGCAGACTGAGGCTCTACCACTTAGCCAAACCGGTTTCGGCTGGCCTGAAGGGATTTAAAGTGTGGGCTTGAAATGGCTAACAAAGACACAAATCTGTGCACGGGCTCAACTCTCTCTCTCTCTCCCTCTCTCTCTCACTCTCTCATCAAGCAGTGCTCCAAACTGTATCCAGCATGGGAATTATAGGATGGGCTATTCATCGCTCATTTCTAGGCTTCATTGGCCAGATATTCCATGAAGATCTGAGCACGTCCAGGGAATCTTTATTTTAACAAAAGCTGCAGGGGTTCTGGTGCAGCTGGCCCACAATGCACCAGTACAAGTGTGGTAGACAACAGGGCTCCTTGAATTAACTGGCTTTATTCCTTACAGCTGGATTCCAGACACTAAGTTAAGGAACACAGAATCCAACCAATTTTTAACATTCCCAGTTACCAAAACCCTACTCTAAGCTCCCACTATCTCTCATTTGGACTCTTGCACTGGCCTCCACACTGGTCTCCCTGCTCCTACACAGCAGTGAGAGGGGCCCTTTTGAAGCCCAACTCAGATCATGTTACCCTCTGCTCAGCCTCCTCTAGGTTCCTGACCTTGACCTACGAGGTCCCATATAACTAACTTTGTCTCTAGCTATCTCCCTAACCTCACCGTCTCTTCCCTTTCCCTCTCTCCTCCACCACAGTGACGGCCTTTGCACTCGCTGATCCCTTTGACTGAAATGCTCTTCCACCAAATACCTTCATGCTTACATTTCATGTCATTGTCACCTCAAAGAGAGGCTCTCTGTGATCAGTTACTTTCCTCCACGTTTTCTCATCTTTCTCCTTCCTTGCATCTCTTCTTCTTTTTTAAAAAATATATTTTATTGATTTTTTACAGAGAGGAAGAGAGAGGGATAGAGAGTTAGAAACATCCATGAGAGAGAATCATCGATCAGCTGCCTCTTGCACACCGACCACTGGGGATGTGCCCGCAACCAAGGTACGTGCCCTTGACCGGAATCGAACCCAGAACCTTTCAGTCTGCAGGCTGATACTCTATCCAGTGAGCCAAACTGGTTTCGGCCTTGCATCTTTTCTTTCACTCAGTTCCCTCTCTTTGTTTTCTCCCCCCTTTGCTTTAGCATGGATACTTTCACCCAGGCCTCAAACTGGGTTTGTTTGTTTGTTTGTTTGTTTGTTTTTATATTCTATTCTGAACTGGCTGGATCAGTCCTTTTCAATCCTTTTCTATCCCAGGAGCAGGCCTCTGATCAGTATCCAAGGCTCTCTCCAGCGTAGAGGATAGGGAAGAGCATGTGAAATTCTTCCAGAAACAAGAAAACACTATAGGTTGAAAGTTGTTCTAAATGCTCCTCAGGAAGGTCTGATAAGTGTGTTTCCTAACATTCCTTCCCCACCAAGTAGGGCATCTCTGCCCTAGAGATCGATACCCAAAGTGGTGGTCCACAGGCCAGTGTCACTGGCATCACCAGGAAGGTTGTTGGGAATTCGGGCTCTCAGGCCCCCATCCAAGAATCACTGAATCAAAATCTGCGTTTTAACTAGATTCTCACATTCAAGTCGAAGAAGCACTGCTCTGTCATGATAGGAATACAGTAAAACACAGCACACCTAATGGGCAGATGTCATCCAACTTTCAGTTGGAATACATACAATGGAACATTGTGATCTTTGGATTCAAGCCAGCTGCTTTTTATTTCTAACTGAATCTCCAGAAAATTATTTAACCTTCTGGAACTTCAATTAACTCATGTGTAAAATGGAAATAATAATACCTATCCTGCAGAGATAATTCATATCTAATTCTTAGCACAGTGCCTTGCATAGGGTAGTCATAGAATAAGTGAATTTTTTTAATGTAATTATTAATATTATTATTATTGTTATTGTTATTGCCATGATTTACTCTAACATAACTTCATATGTCATTAAAAATTATTTGGATCAAGTTACACAGACATGCTTCTCGTTGCTCCAAAGCTTACAACATAAACTGGGCAATAACTCCATGAGCAATTGCACATTAAAAAAAATCCATGTGCTGACAAGATAGCACATTCATTCAACTCTGTGATGAAATTTTAGTGAGCATGAGGTAGGGTTTATTAGTCTGACCCACTGATTAAATAGCATTATCTGAGTCATAAACTACAAAACCAGGAAACCACTAAAACATGAGATTAAAACTTCACCAAATGAAAAATACATCAAAGAATAAAAATTTAATAACAAAGAGCCTTCATCCTCTTAGATAAACTTTTTTTATCAGAGTCAACAATAATCGCTCACGAAATGTTTAATGATCTAATACCATCTGAACAAACTAAAATAAATAGAATTTCCTTATAAGCTCAAGCTCTACATCTAATTAAATATATCAAATTTAAATGCCATACTTTCTAATCCAGGACCCAAAGCAAAATGTCGCAAATAGCCTTATACTCTTTGTTACCATATTTGCCGGCGTATAAGACGATTTTTGGCCCTGAAAAATATGCCTCCAAGTGGGGGGTAGTCTTATACGGCGAGTATATAACAAATTCTGTATTTTTAGTGGAAATGTTAGGGGGTCGTCTTATACGCCGGCAAATACATATTTTTCAGGGCCAAAAAATCGTCTTATATGCCGGCAAATACGGTAATTGTTCTAGGGTACCTACTAGTGTCATTTCTAAACACTCTTCTTTTAGTTTTTGTTTTTAATTTACCTTTATTGTTGAAAGTATTACAGATGTCCCCCTTTTTTTCCACAATGATCCCCTCTACCTCTCCTATCCCCCTCTAGGCCTTCCCCACACTATTATCTGTGTCCATGGGTTTTGTATAGATGCATATAAGTCCTCCTGATGGTAAAAAAAAAAAAAAAAAAAAAGGCTTTTAATTTTATAACTAGACTTCTATGTCCTCACTTGTAAGCTGAGAAGATTGCACTAAATCATCATAGTGATCTCTTCCAAAGGGTTGCAATTCCACACTTACAATTTTCAGCTGTTTGCTCCAATATCAAAGTCAGAAATATTGCCAGTCCTAGCCCCTCACATAATGCATTGACTGGCCTGTTTTTCTATAAACTCCCTTTAATTCATAATCTCATCATCTATGGATTCTTCCACAAAATAAGAAATTCTAAGTTTATATTTACAAATACATAAAAGCAAGAAACAAAGAGCAGACAGGCTTTTCTTAAGTGAAGCAAACCTCTGAATTTTGGAATTACCAAATACTAAAAGGATGAAGCAGAATCCATTGATAACAACCATTCCTAAAACAGGACTGTTTAGAAAAACTCCACATGAGAAGATTTACATGCAGTTACGTTTGAGAGAGAAGGGATTTCTCCTCTTTTTTTCTCCTTCAACCTCTTTCCTGACAAGTGCTTTCTTTGAGTAGTGTGGTAAAGTTTACAAAATCCAGTTCCGGCACTATAGCCTATATCTTACTATCACTTTGAAGAGGTTATCTATTCTCAAGTTTTGATGACTTCACCCACTTTGGTAAAAATGTGAGGAGGTACTAAATTTCCAAGTTCAACAGCTGTCCCACTTTTCATAATCATTTTAAACCCATTAAAATAAAGAAAAGCAAAAAAAAACCTAATCTGCAAATTCAGCACTGTTTTAATCAATGACAGGAAACTATGATTTTTAAAATAAAGAAACTATGATTTTATGAGATCATAGATACATAATATAACTTCCTGTCAAAAAAATACCTCATGTTAAAAAAAAAGTTATAAGTTTTACATATATTTCAATGCTCATCTTCCATCACTCAATCTAACTGGATAACTGATATATTTTCACACCTTCAAAACCTGAGGAAATGTTACATCTTCAAGTGCATGCATTTCAGAGGTGCTATTTGATCAATGAACAATTAAATCTGCTTAATATGTTGCACTCGTCTTCACATTAATTTGCCTGGAGTAACAACAAGAGCGCCACACAAGATTGATCAAATGACTTTTAAGTCCCCAGTGCGAAATCGTTGCGGAATACAAATGGAAGTGCACGGTAGCCGCGTGAGCACTCAATGAATGCCTAATGAGCAGGTGCCATCGTGCTGATTGCCACGTATAATGACACCGCCCGCAGATTAAAGAAGTGCCCAGAGCTCTGCCTGGAGACCCAGCATGGCAGCCACACTCGGCTGGATCCATTGAAGCCTCATTCAGATGGTAAATGAATGTACTCTGGATGAGTGTATTTTATAAATGAATTAAATGTATGTTAGAAATGGATATTTTTTTTGTCAGAATTCTCAAGTGCCCCTGGTTTTCCATCAGCAATTATTCTTTCTTTGGCTGGGGAATACCAGTCTAAGATTTCCAAAGACCTGCTAAGAATTCAAGTTAAATGAGCCACCGTGTCCCCTCCTCCTCCATTAGGGATCTTGGATCCTTCTTCCAGAAGCCGCTTGAGTACAAGATTGTAATGGCATAAAATGAGCGCCAAGAGAAAGGGAATTTTAAGGAAGGCCCCACATCAAAACAAGTACTTATTTCTTCATTTATTCAAGAAGCAGGATTTCTAGAGAGGAAAGAATGTCAAATCCTCAGTAGTTTCTATGAAAGTTACACAAGCATACTATTTCCTATTTTCTCTCTCTCTCTCTCTCTCTCTCTCTCTCTCTCTCTCTCTCTCTCTTTCTCTCTCTCTCTCTTTCTTTTCTTTTCTTTTTTTCTTTCTTTTTTTTTCAGTTCCAAAGTCTTTTTCTGCTATCTGGTTGGCATCCCAAAGAAATGGGAAAATTTCCTCCCCATGTTTCAAAAAATTCTCTTGTTGGAGCCAGCATAAATGGATTGGGAATTGTTTAATTCAGATGCTACATCTAAGTACATTTTATTCAAGAAGGTATAAGTGAAAAGGAAGAAAGGCTCCAAAGCTTCAGAGTCCTTAGAAAAACAGACAACTGGTTGTCAACTATCAGTGGAAGCGGCGAAGGTGCAGAAAATTGGAGGGGCTTCCAGGTAAGGAACAAGCTAGTGAAACACAGAAACATTATTCATGTGTGCAGGTCAGGATTGGCTGTTTTATGCTGTGGTAACATAAAACAACAAAACACCAAGGGCTTAACAGAACAGAAGTGCTTCTTGCTCACCTAGATCTGCTATCTGTCCTGGAGGCATGGTCTTGGCTTGATCCTGTGGTGGGGAAGTGACCATGAGAAAATCACTGCCCTTTGACCTGTGAGCTGGACCCAAGCAATCAGAGGTTCCTCACCCCTCCACTGCTTTTGGAGTGCAGGTTCTGTCCACCGTTCCCATAGTGGATGAGAGCAATGTGCAGTTAACACCATCTGGATGGTACACATGACTGACCACTGCAACAAGTCTATATAAACCTCAGATTCTGCCTGGGGAGCTGGGGTCTACTCGTCTCACAACTGGTCAGCACAAGCCTTGTGGGAAAGTTCCCTCGCTTAAGCTGCCACCTACCCATCTGGATTGTTCTGCGTCTTTCTTTGGGCTCTCCTCACCTTATACCTAGAGGAGCCACTTTTCAAATAGCACTCAGGGCATCTGTGACCACAAAGCGGGCAGGAGCTCACGGCAGCTTCATATGGAAGTTCAGTGCTTTGACCAAAGCATCACATGGCCCCTCTATTCTCATTTTATTGGCTAAAGCGACACACTCTTCCTTTTCAATGAACAACATTTAAATGCCTATGTTCCTCTATCTCTTTCCAGATTTAACCAGGATGGTAACAGTCATTGGAGGCTTTGCATGGTGCCCCACCCTTTGCAATCATCCCTATAATATGAGAAGCTGCATACACAGCCCTTCACTGACTTGAGGCTCACAGCTCTGGTCAAGAGAGACACAGCACAACTGAGACGTAAGAATGTTTAGTGCTGTGGAAAATTAGGGCTGGTTATCACTACCTTCTCTGCCTTCTAGACCCCATCTGTCCTACTTGAGGGCCTTCCGGTTCAAACAACTCCATGGTCTCTTTCTTGGAACAAGGAACTCAGGAAGGTGCCCTTTTCCCTTTCATGCTCTCCCACCCCCCGGTATTGTTATGTCTCTAGCGGCAGCACCTTACATTGGAAGATAGAATTAAAGCCTTGGCACTAGTTAAGATCATGTGGGTTGGATTTGTACAGTGACATGTTGAGTGATAGCAGTTCGATATGATATAGCATTTGAAGTGGAGAAAGGAGGCGAAGTCAGGAAAGGAGACTAACAAGGACTGGCCAGCAAGGCAGAAAGAAAAATGGGAAAGTGTGATAGAGTGGAAACCAAAGGGAAAATGTTTGAGGAGAAAGATAGTAGCCATTGATGTAAAATGCTGAGGTAAGCCTAGGTAAGGGAATAGGGAGCTGATCTTTGGACGTGGTAGAGATGGAGATCACTGGTAGACTTAATGAAATACTCTCTGAGAAGTGGGCGGAGGAATGAGTAGAAACCACATTGACATTAAGAATGGATGAAGGGTGACATCATGGACCCTGAAATCTTCTTTCAAGTACAGTAGCCCTCCCTTATCAATGATTTTGTTTCCCCGTGGTTTCAGTTATCCTCGGGCAACCAAGATCCAAAAATGTAAAATGGAGAATTCTAGAAATAAACAATGAATAGATTTTAAATTGTGCACCATCTGAGTAGCATGATGAAATCCTGCACCTTCCGGCTCTGTCCCACCCAGCATGAGAATCTTTCCTTTGTCCAGTGTCTCCACACTATAGACGCGCCCTCCCCATTAGTCACTGAGTAGATGTCTCATCGTCTCAGATTGACCTGTCGCCCTGTGGCAGTGCTTGTGTTCCACTCACCCTTATTTTACTTCATAACAGCCCCAAAGTACAAGAACAGTGAAGCTGGCAATTCAGATACTCTAAAGAAAGACCATAAAATGCCTCCTTTCAGTGAACAGTAGGAAAAAGTGGTATATAGAGTTTGGTACTATCCATGGCTCCAGGCACCCACTGGTTTTCCTCAAGCATTTCCCCTATGGATAAGAGGGGGCCTACTGTATTTGCTCCCGCTACCAAAAGTTGCATGTCTGGTTGGTTGTGGTCCCACCAACCATTCCTGCTTGGGTTTCAGCATTCACCCAGCAGCCCTCCGGCTGGACCATGGAGCCCTTTGGGGATGCAGTTACTTTCCTGTGGGTGGCAGGGTCTTCTCACTCTTTGCCACACTCGTGTTGGACTTTCTTATTTTGCCATATCTGTTTTTAAAAACTATACTTTTTCATTATTCTTTAAAATAGTGTCTCTATAATACAGATTGCTAATCTAGCAGTTTTCTCAGTGGGTGATATGACATCTATTTCTAGAGTTAGTTCATGGTTGAAATATAAATGAAGGTCATGGTGGTCTTACACACTAGTATCAGAGGACAGCAACATGATGAGCAATCAGGAATTCTCAGGCGGCCAGCCAAAATAAATGCCTTTTGAAAGGAAAAGTAACAAATGCTGGGGGGCGGGGGGGGGGGGGGGGAGGGAAATATATCTGATTTTATCATGAGTGCTTTATAATTTGAGATGTAGTCTTATGCAAATACATTTATTTTAACTATACATGATTATATCCTTACTTTTTTGTGGCTATTTTAGCAGCTAATACATTCTTCCTAATGGAGAGTTTTCAGTTGAAATGGGCTCTCAAAGCAGAAACTGATGGACTAAGTTTTGTCTGATCTAAAATCAATTTCTATTTTACTTCTACTTTATTTCAATAAGAGCATGCATTTTTTGAATCCATGGATCCCTATTATGTTCCTTATGTATCAACCACAGAACTTGATTGTAGTGGCTATGTCAGCTAATCTTCCAATGAACATTCATTATTGCTGTGCAGAAGAGCCTCAAGGAACATTTGGTGTATGGGATGTAATGTTCCTATGGAGTGTTTTTATTTTTTTTTTAAGCCTCTAAGTAAAGAAGCTAAATCCATCAACTCCTGCTACCACTTCTAAACCACGATAGGAAGATTAAGATTTTAATGAGCAATATTTTTGGAATATCAACTTGGTAGAGTGGATACTTAAGAGTGTTCAAAGACTAAACTAAATTCCTATTTTATCGCCAAGAGCTTTACATTTCTAACTCACACTAATAAGCACATGTAAAACAAAAAACTGGGTCTCAAAGAAGGAGGACATTTTGTCGAGTTGAAAGATAAAAAAAGTCATATGGTCCGATGAATCATATTTCCAGTTGCATCATGCAGATAGCAGAGTGAGTTTCAAGGAAACAGCATGAAAGCATGCACCTCACATGCATGAATACAACCCTTCAAGCTGATGGGGACAGTGTTATGGTTTAGGCATGTTTTCCTGGCATGATTTGGGCCCTTCATTTCCTGTGAAACATCTGAATAGCACAACATACCAAAGTATCATTGCTGATCAAGTTCATCCTATCATGTTGATGGCATATCCCAATGGAGATGGCTTCTTCCAACAAGACAATGCACCATGCCATGGTGCTCATATTGTGCAGGAGTAGTTTCAAGAACACGAGGGAGACTTTACCTTGCTTAGGTGGCCCCACAATCACCAGATCGCAATCCAATTGAGCGTTTATGGAACGAAGTTAAAAGAGCCATCAGGCAGCAGGTTCCACATCCATCAAATCTCACAGAACTGGACAGTGCTATTCATCAGGCATGGTGTCAGGTTCCTCGAATCCTTTCAACATCTCGTGGAGTCAATGCCAATAAGAACTGCCACAGTATTGAAGGAAAAAGGTGGCCCAAAGAAGTACTGATGGGGTGGTCATAATAATCTGGCCACTCAGTGTATATTCTATTAGCCTTCTTCATAACTCTCTGCAGGCCAGGATCCCTTGGATTATCACTCCCAGTCTGAGAGTCATTTTGATACTTGTGACCCATCTGACTTTGGCAATTAGGCATTACCACTTGGCCACTCTTTTTTCAGGGTCTTATTGCCCATTACTATCAGGACTAAACTTTGTAATAGTTTGTTTCTACTGTGAGCAGTACCCTAGAGTCATCGCTAAAGTTTTAGTGACCCTTGTCCCCTTCTCACCCACAATTCTTGTCTTTATGGCCTTGTTAAATGGTTTGTCCCTGGGCCTTCCAGTTGAACATAATCATCTGATGATCTTCCAGCCAAAGATAATCTAACCATTCCAGCATGCCCATTTTCCTCAGCCTTTTAATCCCTCTCTCCACCATCTGCCACAGTAATGCAGGTATTTCAGCTTTGCTCAGAATTGGCCGTAGCTTTTTCCATGTTTCTGGAAGTTATTCACCATCTCCCAGGAGCCAGGGTGTAAGTCCTGCTGAGTCCTGTAACCTAAGAACCCAATGTGGTGCTATCAAACTTTCCCCTAATTTTGTTTTGACTCCTATTATCAACATCCTCAGATTCTAGTCTCAAGCGTACTCCTCCTGGCCCCTCCCAGCACATGCTGGCCAATTCTTCGGGCTCCTTTGGGGAATAGTGGTTTCTCCTCTCTGCCAGCCCAACTGAGCTTTGTTTAATTTAAATTCTAGTTAGTTAACCCTAATTCTAGGCCTAGTAGCCTGAAAATAGGACAAGTCCTGAGGGGGCACATATTGCCTAGGGAAGGAGACTTCTGTTGAGCTTGGGAGTAGGATGGGGGATGCTTGTCCTTAACAGAGAGGAGTGAGCTGACTGCAAGGCTCAGAAAGTTCGGGAGTCTGGGGAGTAAATATCTACAGCAGCATCCATCCAGAAGTCTCCATCTCACTTGTCAGGGTTTTGGGTTTTCCCAAACAATGCCCTTATCTTTGCATATGGACTTGCCTTGACGGGCAACTGTCCTTGAAGTTCATTCGTTCTGTTAAATCCTGGGCTTGGTCCTCAGTTTTCTCAGCCCTGCTGCTGTAAGAGATGAAAGCTTTTTCTGCATGCATCCAGAGGCCCTCTGGCTCTTACACCTGGTTTCCACAGCCTATTACTGCCCTCAGCTGTTCATTATGTTTCTACAGAATAAGCCATCCAACCCTTTTATCCTCAAAATTAGTTTTCTCTGTACTTCTCAAATGCCAGTCAGTCCCATAGTGTTTATTTCTACCACTCCATCCCAATTCATAAGTTGTAACAACTGGACTTTGTGCCAGCAACTGTCTGTGTTCTCCACCTCCACCATGAATGATGGGGTCTGGCTGCATAACTTTATGTCAACCACAATATTAATCTCTGCTACTTATTTCACATATTAGATAAAAAAAATGAAGATTGCACAAAAACATTAGAATACTTTCCAAGGTTTACAAAATTAAGAACAAGAAATTAAATAAAATATCAAAAGTATGTAACTGTAATACTAGATTTATTCAAAAAGAAATTAAATTTCCTGGGTAAAGCATCTGTGTAATACTATTTCTGATTCTGTGTCTGAAAAATGGCTTTGTAGTCACCTTTGTCTATACATTTAGGCATTAATAGGTACTATTCAGGATGTACATTGTGAAAAATCAGTTGCTAAAGCACACATATCATGACTATGGTAAGATGACATGAAGATTTAATGAAAATTTATAGAACATCTTACTTGTATCCTATGGACATACAAGGAAAAAATACAATAACTCTATTTACCCATTACATTTTACAAAATCAGACAAAATGTATTTATAAGCAGTTTTTCATAAAAAGAGCAATTTAATTTCAAATATATTACCCTCCAATTATTCCTTTATCCTATATATGTATCTAATTGGTAAAACCTACCAGGTTACTGAAATCAGTAAAAATCCAATCCATGATGCTTAATTCCTTGTATCAATAAACATCTTACATTTGAAAATCACTTTTCTTATGCCATAAGCCTGCTTATCAGTTCCTATAAAAATGTTATGCCTACCCCTTGCCCAGTAAGTGTGACTAGTCTTTTGCACCAGGCTAAATGACAGTACTTCCGAACACCACACACAATTCATCAAGCACACACTTTCCTGCTCCTCTCAGACAAGGTCACCAACGGGCAAGCAGTTCCTCTAGTCCTCTTGTTCTTCATAGTGAGCATAGCCACTGGCATAGGTCCTTCCTAAATTTAAATTAGTAAACAATTCTGATGACTCAACATCTGAATCCTTTCCTCCTTCGTCGTCATCTTCTTCATCCTCTGCTTCAGACTCATCCTCATCGTCGTGGTAGCTGGTATCACCATACTTTTCAGATGAAAGGTTCTTCCAATAAGCATCATACCCAGAAGCTCCATCTCCCTCTTCACCTCCAGCCTGTCTGCCAAATTTCAGGGAGCGTGCTACAAAACACAGTATGTACACGGCACCTCATTAGTTCCCGTTCTCTACATCTTGATTTTCCTCTACAGTACATAACATTACAGGAACTTGATTGGCTGTTTCTTACTCCCAAACAAGTAAGCCACATTTTTCCTACTTTCCTAACTTAATATTTAATTGGAAAAAAAGAAGACCTTAAAAAACAACAATCAATTCTATCCAACGTGAGGTCTACATACACACCACGTGTAACAAATGATAAAGATGACAGTGTCATTTTATTAAATCTAGAAAAAGTTGGGAAACAAAACAGCACTCTCTAAACATAATAAGGCATGTTAAAAATTAAAATAAAATGCCCTTTTGTTTGATCGATTAAGCATTTATTTCAAATTATGGCAGAGTTGATTTCATGTCATTATACTTTTTAGGGTAATTTTATAAACCAGATGTCCTAGAAGACAAAGCCTTTAATTTATCCTTCTAGCAACACAAACTAGTGCAAAAAAAAAATCAGCAAAATCATCAGTCTTACCTCATTTGATTAAACAAAGTCATTTAGAATTATGGTTCCATTCTGATATGTTTGGTAAAGAGTCAAATTGTGAGCTACATTACATGAATGTTTATGGCAGTCTTATTCCTTCATAGAAAAGTTATATAAAAACCAGAAAGCAATTTCCTACAGTAGTGATGCAGTACATAATAAGTATAGCTGCTCAAATACTACATACCTAAGAATTGCTTAAGAATGAATTCCAACTTTCCAGTACTAAAGATTATCAGCACTTAAATACTAAGGATTTATAGTTATTCAATTATTGAACAGGGAAGCCTCAGCAAAAAAAAAGAAAAGAAAAATCCCTTTGTTGGTCTTAAATTTCAGTATTCACTATGTCATTAACTGAGGCAAATGCCAAATATCAAAGTGAATGATGGTATATTTCTTAAGTTAAATTGAGAAATGTTACCCATATATTTTCCAAGGCTGTAAAATCCCACTTCCTTAAGAGAACACATTTATCTTTCCAAATAGAAAAAAGAAGCAAAAACAAAAATAGAAAGAGGGGAAAAAAAAGATACATCTTGTCTAAGCATGAAAGCAAAACCAACCCACTGCCATTTTAAGAGCCTTACTTGACATGCTAAGATCCTTAGTTTCCTGAGTTTCATGTCCACATTTAGGGCAAGGAGGATGTTTTCCTTTTTCTTGTTTAAATACTTTGCTCCTTGAATGATCATCACAGAAACAGGCCTATACAGAGAAATAAAAATGAACAATAATTAAATTTAAATAAGTCTTTCAAGCAGGACTTATTTTTATTTCATTTTATTTTTTAAATATATTTTTATTTATTTCAGAGAGGAAGGGAGAGGGAGAGAGAGACAGAAACATCAATGATGAGAATCATTGATTGGCTGCCTCCTGCACACTCCCTACTGGGGTTGGAGTCCACAACCCAGGCATGTGCCCTTGACTAGAATCGAACCTGAGACCCCTCAGTCTGTAGGCCAATGCTCTATCCATTAAGCCAAACCAGCTAAGATAACAATAAATAAATTTAAAATACACAAAGATAACATTCACTGTTTCAAGGAAATTTAAAGATAGGTATGGTTCATTAGGGCAGAAGAGCTTGGGACTGGTCACACTTCTGACTTTAATTTCTTAAGAGAAATGCTCTCTGTCAGGACTCTTCAGAACTATGACCTAACACAAGGCAGAAACTATACACAGGATATGATATGTAGACTCATTCATGAATATATGAGTATTCACAAAGCCCCTGATGACATAATGGTGAGAAGCCTAGCTTACCCTCACATTGTATACAGTCTAACTGGGGACACTGATAAGTGGAGAGGCCACTATAAGACACTATGCATTGAAAGAGAAGAATAGAGGAGGAGCACTAAACACGATGCAGGATTCAGGAAAGAACATGAAGTCTTAGCTGGGATCTGAAGGAGAATGGGGGTACAATAAAGATGGGAGAGGGAACTAAGTCAAAGGAAATAGCTTAGATAAAATTAGAAAAGAGTGGAAAGAGAAATAAGATAGGATTGAGAATATAAGCAAAAACTACAGAAATGTTTCTGAGAACAAGTGAATTGGTTGTATCTATTTAGTTATCTTTGACAAACAAAAATGCTAGAGATAAGTTCCAAAGAATTAGAACATTATGGAAATCTTCACTCTCCTACAAAAGTGCATTTTGACATTAACTAAAATATATTCCATCATTTTGGTCAGAATTTTTTCCATAAAGGTAAGGTGTGAAAACACTGAGCCAAAAGTCAGGAAGCATGTGCACTAGTGTCAACTCTAAGACAAGCCTTTGCAAAGTCACAGAGATTTCTCAATCCCACAATCTCCGAAATGAAAACACAAAACTAAATAATGTTTAATAATCCTTCTAGGTTAATCACCGCTGTAAGTAATTCAAGGACTGGTGTGGAATATAGGACTTAAAAACAAAAAATAAAAAATACTCAAGTATACCTTACAACGAAGACAAGAATGCTGACCGAGCCGATTGCACGAAACACCTGTGGGGAAAATATATAATGCCCAGATTAAACTTGGAATAAAAAAACTATTTTCCACAGATTTGTACTTGAATTATTAAGTTTGCTTTTCTGTCTCATAGTATAACATAGAGAACACATAAAAATGAGATTGAATTCCAAATCACAAGAAAGGAAATCAACAATTTTTATATACTTTAAGATGTTCCTTTAATCTTTGAGAAATTTCTATAAAAATATTGTAAGAGCTATATATATAATTGATATATGTCTTACAGATATATCTAATAATCACACACACACACACACACACACACACACACACACATCTCAATTTTAAATTTATGTGAATATAAAGATTAATAACTGATACCAGAACAAGAACCAAATTCAAGGAAGTGAATATCTGGGGAATATCAGATGGCATCTATTATATAATTCCCAAGATGGCATCTATTATATAATAACCAGAGGCCCGGTACACGTATTCTGGGTCCCTTGGAATGCACCAGTAGAGTCGTTTGGCCTGGCCTGTGGGATAGGGCCGAAACTGGCTCTCCGATATCCCTTGAGGATCCCAGGTTGCGAGATGGCACAGGCCAGGCTGAGGGACCCCACCGGTACATGATCAGGTCCAGGGAGGGAAACAGGAGGATGGCCAGCTGGGGAGGGACCTTAGGAGGACTCCAGGGTATAACAATGCCATCTCGCTCAGTCCCGATCCACCAGACCCCAGGAGCAAGCTAACCTACCAGTCAAAGCATCTACCCCCTGATAGTGCACGTCATGGCGTGCAGTTGAGTGGCCTTAGCATATCATTAGCATATTATTCTTTGATTGGTTGAACGGACAACCAGACACTTAGCATATTAGGCTTTTATTATATAGGAAGGTTTTCTAAGTGCCAGGTAATATAGTAATGCTTTTCTCTGTCTGGATTCTCATTTCAATTAACACTTTGAAAAAGAAATTCACATCTTCTTTTTTAAGGAGATTCGGGTTTAGAAAGATTTAGTGATTTGCCCCAAGTCATATGACCAACAAGTAGAAATCCAGTAGTGTTTGACTCCAAAACTTGAGCTTTTGAGAATCAGAGTAGAAATAAAATGCAATCTATCTGTGAAGATGATACCATCCACCCAGTCAGTAACACTGGTTCTCAAATAGAAAGATCCTTGAGAATTGTGTGTGCAGGATAAATGCATGGGCATGGCACCCACTACAACCATAAATACAGAATCTCAGGGATGAGGCCTGAACACCTGTATTTCTTAAAATCCTCCACAGGTGTCTTTGATGCATACTCCCACCTAAGAATCACTGAAAAGAAACCAGAGTTGGTATCCCTTATTTGGGGGCATCTGGAAGTGTGTGGAGACAAATGGGATTATTTTAGTAACTTAGAGGTAAAAATGACATTTTGTATTCAGGACCAGTAATTCCTGATCATTCCCATAAAATAAAGAATTGGCCCAATTAAAATACCATAGGCACCTCTTTTAAAAAGAGAAAATAGATATGTTATGAATTTTTTCTACAACCAGAAAATAGATTTGAACTAAATTACAGTTCATAAGAGGCCGAATGAAAAACTGGATTCCTTTTTCATTGTTTAACCCTCAGACTATTAAGAAACTTGGATATAAAGAACATTTAATATATAAAAACTTACATTTAAATGTTTCTGCCTCTAAAACCTGGCAGCTGGCTTGATGTTCAAATTGATCATCTTCACAGAGAAAGTTTTGGCAAAAAGAACAACTGAATATTCTGCCTCCTATTAGATTAAAAAAACAAAACATAAAGATGTAAATATGATAAGCTTTAAGCTAAAAAATATTCATATCTATAAAACTGCTCAAAAAGGATGGCAAGTTATTTCAGATTTACACCATAATGACACAGGAGCTTCTGATCTGGTAAAAGCTACAATGAAAACTGCTAAAATTAACCATAAAGACTCCCACTAATCCCTTGCTACACATACATAATACAATGCTCAGAGATACTTGCTCTCCCATAACTACCCTCCTTACTTGTTTTGGTAAACAATCCAAATGTCTGTTAGTGCTAATATAAATCCCTTTTTCAACTAAACTGTTAAGCAAAACAGTGTCCATATTTAGGATTGAAAGCATCCTGAAAAATATGTTAAAAATAGTATCCAGGATGTTTCAAAGTCAGCCTTCACTTAGAGCCAAGTTCACTGCCTATATGTAATCACTCACCATGGTCCCAGACACCTCGTTCACATTCCACACACTCCGCATCGGTAAGAGGGCAGGCACAGGCATGTGTGCTGAGACATTTCCGACCATGACACACCCAAGCTTCACAGAAGTCACATATTGCACCCTGCAACCAAGAAACACAAAAATTAATCTTCGTCACTTGACCAGTTGCAGCCACTGTCTAACACAGCTATTTTCGGTATGCCGCAAGAATTTTTCAATGTACAATACCTAATCAGGGGCATTGATCTCCTTTCCCTTAGATTGTCAAGTAAAAAAAAATGACAATAGCCAACACAAGAGTCAGCCAGTGTGAATGTGCTGTCTTGAACCATGAATACATAGGTCATTTAATAGAGTTCCATTTTGTTGGTCAAATTGCATAAGAAGGTTATGTACGATTGATCAATTCTTGGTATCAGAAATCCTTATATGTAAGTATAAGGCACCTGATTTTCTTTTTAAAGTCATTTTGGAGCAAAAAGGGTAAATAATTATTATTACTCTTTATTTTAAAAATCAATCAAAGTTATACCTATCTTTTTTTTTTTTTTTGGTAGATTGGCAAAACATACATTTTGATATGCTGCAGAATTTTAGTAATTAGTTTATTTGTGACATGAGGTGAAAAAGTTTGGAAGTCTCTGTCGTACCCAGTTGCTATCATCAAAATTAATCAAAATTAATCTTTGGTAAATTAATCTAGTAATTTATCAACCTTCAGTGACAGTGGGTGGCTTCATTGAGGAAAAAAAATTTACTGTTTACTTAGCTTAAATTAAGAGTGAAAACTACTACACCAATAGCTATTTATACAGACCTTAGCTATATATCAAAAGAAAAAGAAGCAAAAGGAAAACTATACACTTACCCTAATATTAATCACTGAAGTCAGGAGCTATAAGTGTGGCCTTCAAACTCAATTCTAACTCAAATGAATCTGGAGTCCACAGTTCATACTTGTCTACAGCAACTCCAGTAACTAAATTGAATGCTTCCAAAACTAATATTTCTAACTTAAGAAAATTCCTTGAGAGAAACCAAGATGGCGGCATAGATAAACACCTGAACCTACTGCCTCACACAACAAATTCAAAACTACAGCTAAAAGACAAAATGGACATCATCCAGAACCACAGGAAGGCTAGCTAAGTGGAAATTCTACAAATAGAAGGGAAAAGAACAGCACACTGAGACTCAGAGGAGCTGTGGAAGTAAAGGCAGAGGTATGGAAGCACGTGCTCATGGAGAGGGCTGGCAACTGAGTATGTGGCTGGCTTTTTCAATCCACAGAGAGACACAAGTTCCCAACTGCTCTGAACTCCAGTTCCAGGTGAGACTCTGGGAACCCAGCTGTTTGGCAGCAGGCGGAACTTGAGGGCCACTTTTTCTCATAGGTGCTTGCAGAGATTACCAAGGAACACCTAGACCTGGGGGCCTTTAGGGCAGGGTGAACGGGAAGACATTGCTGTTTGCTCTGCCTTGAGACTCTGCCCCATCCAAGCTTTACCCAGAGGCTTTTGCATATGAATGGTCTGGTCCTTTGAAATCTAAACTTACCTAACAAACTGCAGCTGAGTCAGAGACCCAGAACATCCAAAAGAAGGCCCAAGGCCCCACAGCAGCTGGCATTGCTTCACGGCTGGGCCTCATCTGGGCACCTCCAAAACCCAAACAAAAAAGAGGAATCTACAGATCTATCTGTAGCTTCTGCTTGGTGGCTTCAGGCAGAGGCTAAGTTACCACCTCCTTGGAGATCCAAGAACCAATGTACCCAGAGGTCAGAGTGGGACCAGATTACAACTCCTCAGATCCATAAGGGACACACTCAGGGGCAGACTCAGTGAGCACTAAAGCCCCACTGAATCAAGTCTTGCCTCATAAGGGTGTCTCCAGCACAGAAGTTTTCCCATCGTAGACATGGCTGATCTTCATAGCCAAATGGTCTGGAGGTCAATTCCTCCCAGTGGTACCAACAACAATCAAGGCTTAACTACAATAAGACTGTGTACAGGGCCCACAAAGGGGTGCACCAAGAGTGTTCACCTCAGGTAACTGGGAAGGCGGGGCCACGGGGCCCTATAGGACACCTAGCAAACAATTCAGAGAAGTAGCCAAAATGCAGAGATAAAGAAACAGGTCAGAAATGAAAGAAATGGAGGAAAGCAAACTACTGGATATAGAGTTCAAAAACATGGTTAGAAGGTTTTTCAAGAATTTTCTAGAAAAGCCCAATAAATTTAGTGAGACCCTTGAGGATATGAAAATGGACCAACTAGAAATTAAGCATACATTAACGAATTAAGAATAATATACAGAGATCTAACAACAGACTAGAGGATTGCAAGAATCAAGTCAAAGATTTGAAATACAAAGAAGCAAAAAACACCCAACAGGAAAAGCAGAAAGAAAAAAGAATCCAAAGATATGAAGATGGTGTAAGGAACCTCTGGGACAACTTCAAGCAGACCAACATCAGAATTATAGGGGTGCCAGAAGAAGAGAGAGAGCAAAATACTGAAAACCTATTTAAAGAAATAATGACTGAAAACTTGCCCCACCTGGTGAAAGAAATGGACTTACAAGTTCAGGAAGCGCAGAGAACCCCAAACAAAAGGAATACAAAGAGGACCACCCCAAGACACATCATAATTAAAATGCCAAGAGCAAAAGACAGAGAGAGAATATTAAAAGCAGCAAGAGAAAAACAATTAGTTACCTACAAGGAAGTACCCATAAAATTGTCAGCTGATTTCTCAACAGAAACTATACAGGCCAGATGGGAGTGGCAAGAAATATTCAAAGTGATTAATAGCAAAAACCTACAACCAAGATTACTCTACCCAGCAAAGCTAATTGAAGGTCAGATAAAGAACTTCACAGATCAGAAAAAGCTAAAGGAGTTCATCACCACCAAACCAGCATTATATGAAATGCTAAGAGGTATTCTTTAAGAGAAAGAAAGGAAGAAAAAGGCAAAGATAAAAATTATGAACAACAAATACACATCTATCAACAAGTGAATCTAAAAATCAAGTGAATAAAAAATCTGATGAACAGAATAAACTGGTGAATATAATAGAATCAGGGCATAGAAAGGGAGTGGACTGACAATTCTCAGGGGGAAAAGGTGTGGGAGGTGTGGGAAAAGACTGGACAAAAATTGTACACCTATGGATGAGGACAGTCAGGGGGAGGTAAGGGCAAAGGATAGGGTGGCAACCAGGTGGAGGGGAGCTATGCAAAGGAGGGAAGAGGAACAATTGTAATAATCTGGACAATAAAGATTTATTTTTAAAAATGAAGAAAATTCCTTATCTGTGTAATTTATAAAATAACCATATAGCTTTTCTAGGATAACCTAGACAAATATTAAACATCTGTCAGCAGCTTTTTTTTCTTTTAAGGCATCTTATGCTTCAAAGCAATTGTCCTGTTTCTTTGTGGGGGGAAAAATTAAAGTAAAATATATTGAACTAAATGACAGGGTAAGACTTTCCATATCTGTATCAAGATAGAATAGTAAGACTATATCTTTCAATAACATGAGGTCAAAAGTATTAAGCGTATAAAGAATATTAATGGACTGAATGGTCTTTCCTTCACAGATGAGGAACAGGGGCCTGAGACTAAGTCCAAATCCCAGAACTACATTCTAGAGGAGCTGAGATTTAAATCCAGGTCTTCTGAATCTCAGTTCAGTGTTATACCATTCAAGGCCCTGTAACAAAAATAGTATAGAGAAAATAGGAAAAATGTTTTATGACTTATAAAAATGAATTAACAGCCCTAGCTGGTTTGGCTCAGTGGATGGAGCATCAGCCTGCAAACTGAAGGGTCCTGGCTCTATTCCAGTCAAGGGCACATGCCCGGGGAATTGGGCTTGATTCCCATGGGGGACTTTCAGGAGGCAGCCGATCCATGATTCTCTCTCATCATGCAAGTTTCTATCTCTCTCTCTCCCTCTTCCTTCCTCTCTGAAATCAATAAATATATTTTTTAAAATAATAAAAAATAAAAATGGATTAACATTATAGCTAGCAAATCCTCAAATGTCTCTTGGATTACTCAAGGTTCTAACAACAAAGACATAGCACACTAATATGGGTAATGCAGGAGAGTTTAAAAGAGATAATTTACAAAAGACAGGGATAGGCTTAGAATAAACATCAAGGGACAGGGAAAGGCGGGAGTTACCAGAACCCAAGCGAAAGCCATATAGAGAGGAACTCTACCTAATTCATATCCAAACAAGGGCAACGTGGTAGGGAATGAGCTGGAAGAATAATGACCCAGATGGTACTGTCCTATTATATCCTAAGGCATCCTACCAGCGTCTCCCACTGGCTAAACCAAAAGGAAATCATAACATAAGAAAGCCATGATCCAGTCAGGCTCCTAGGACAACAGGTTGAAGAGGGGATTTCTAGAATTTATAACTAATGATTCATAATTCTACTTAAATATTTTATTTATATAAGAAAAGATCATACAACTCAGTTAAAGTGTTTGATAAATTTAGACATAAGCAAGCTGCCAAGGAAGATGACAATGGTTTTTGAATCTCTGATTGATTTTTGAAAGGTAACACTGACAACCTTATATTTAAAATAAAAAATTCACAAGATGACTATGAATAATTCTAGCTCCTTGCATCTGTAAGATAAGCACACATGAAATATATAAAAGATCTGCCTCCAGATAGGTAATTATATGTTCTTGGAAAGTTACTAAAAATAAAACATTCTGCTTGATGTAAAATAGTATTATTTTAATCATGAACTGAAATTCGAACCAGAGCATAAAATCAGACAATGGAATACAGTAAAACTGGTTAAAAGGATAACTTTTTAGTGAAAAAGAGAGCAAAATGCATCACACAAACATGTTTTTGTTACTTAAAACAATGACTTTCCTTAGCAACTTATACATATAATGAAGAAATTATGTATACCCTGTATTAAGTGTGTACTTTTTTGTACATAAAAGCTTTAAAATAAAAACACTGATCCTATGTTCTTTTAGAACAAAGCTGCTTATTTAATCCACAGCATGAACCTTGGGTAAGCAAGGCTTTCATAGTAAATGAAGTCTAAGTAAGACACATTTGAAAGGTACCAATGACAAATGAATTTTATTTAAGTCAAAATTAAATGTTTCCATTCCTTGTATGCTTCCAAATAAGAAAAATAGGAAGCAGTTAAAAACAAATAGGTAATAAAGGAAATTCATACAAAAACATGCCACAGATAATTCAGATTAATTAAGCTAAGGGATAAAGCAGTGTGGTTAACCTAATATATAAAAACCCTGGGTTGTAACAATCAGTAGTCCCCGACTGAAAAGGGTGCAGGCTGGGCTGATGGTATCCCCCACCACACTCCGTGCACAAATCGTGCACTGGGCCTTAGTATGTTTATAAAATACAGTGGTTATAAAAATAATCATTGGTCAGAATGATGTTTTCTTATCCTTGGATACAACTAGTCTTAAGACAGCAATTTTCAACCTTTTTCATCCCATGACATAAATTACTACCAATTCTGCCAGCTTAGCAAATAATTGTATCTGACCAAAAAAAAAAAAAAAAAATTAAAAAAAAATAGATAGAGTCTGGCTAGTGTGGCTCAGTGAGTGAGCATGAGCCAATGACCAGGGAGTCACAGTAGGATTCCCGGTCAGGGCACATGCTCTTTCCAGGCTCAGTCCCCAATAAGGAGTGCAGGAGGCAGCCGATAATTCTCTCTCATCAATGTTGTTTCTATCTCTCTCTCCCTCTCCCTTTCTCTCTCTGAAATCAATGAAAACCTTTTTTTTAAATAAGTGTAATTTTAATTCACATTGGATTGCTATTATTGTGCTGGCTGTTGTCATTTTTTTTTTTTTTAATTCACAATCTAAGAGAAAAGGGTCAGTGCCCCTGATGAAACAGTCAGTTAGTGCATGTTTTAAAAATTCTTGCAGTACACTGGTTGACAATCATTGACTGGTCCAATAGATAATGATGAGAAGCTTACCACCATTGCAAGGCCAGTACTGTATACACCAGCATGCTTTATGACACAGTCTGAAGACTTCATCATGCACTTTGTTTTCCCTAGTAAGGAAACAAATTTATGCAATTAGCCTGGCAAAAGTAGCACATGCAAGAAATCCATTAGTTATCTTTATCTAGCTTGTGGAAATAATTTTAAGTAGAGAGAAATAAGCAGTGTACTGCTTACATAACAAAAAATAGAAAATGGATATAACTGAGATCTCATTACCTGAGTCAGATCTTTTGAGATTAGAAATTTATTAAAAACCAATTGCACAATAAAGTTAATTTATATTTGTACTAAAATCAGAAATTCCAAGTTATGTTTTGTAACCAAACCACCGCTATAGCAGATTTTAAAATATGCTTTAAAATGAATTTAACCTTTCATGCCCTAGCCGGTTTGGCTCAGTAGATAGAGCATCAGCCTGTGGACAAAGGGTCCTGGACATGATTCCAGGCAAGGGAATGTACCTCAGTTTGCAGGTTCCTCCCTGGTTTGGGCCCCAGTTAGGACTTGTGCAAGAAGCAACCAATTGATGTGTTTCTCTCTCATTGATATTTCTCTCTGTCTTTCCCTCACTCTTCCACTCTCTCTAAAAATCAATGGAAAAATATCCTCAGGTGAGGAATAAAAAAAAAAAAAAAAATGAGTTTAACCATTCATAATTTGCAATAAAAAGTCAGGTTTAAAGTTATTGTTTATTTCTTTCCACACAATATCTCAAACCAACCAAACATCTTATCTGGTTCACTTTTTAAGTTTATTCATATGTACACATTTACAGGCATTACTTCCAGTTAAATATTTTTTCAAAAAAAACTTTCAAATAGTCCCAAAGTGAGCACAAAAAAAAAAAAAAAAAAATAGCGATAGAGCTAAAAATTACCATATAGCCATAAAAACTGTGATATAACAGCTAATTACCAATTCAAAACACTGAAAGGAAATTCATATACTATGGGAACATTAATAATGACACAGTAATCATCCATTTCATATTCCACAAAGTGGAACATGAAAGAAACAGGAAAGATTCAATTTTCCATTATCCTGATTACCTGAGGACCTAAGCTAGACAACAGGAAATAGGAAGAAAGAGACACTGGAAATGAGAGGCAATGGCTACCCAACTGTTCCATGTCTAACACTAAGTACACAATAAGTGAGAAATGCATCCATGTATAACAAAATTTACGCTCAAAAACACTGAAATTATAGGAAGGTCCTAGCAAGAATTTAATCTTTTCCATAAACCATTTTTTCATTCTATATTTATTTCTTTTGTAAAATAAGGATGTAACAACTGGCAGATAAGCAGTCTCTACTAAGCCAGTGTTCTCTTTTTCATTAATTAAAAACCTCAATGATGTCTTCTTTGAGAGCTAGAACTACATTAGAATATTCAGGGATGTAGCCCTAAACTTTCTGCAATGTTATCATTCTTAAACACATTAAAATGAGCGTATCCCAAAATGTGTTGCACCTGAAACTATTATACCAAAACCAAAAGGTATATTTATTCAAGTAAAAGTCTGGGGAGAAAAATCTGTAATACTTTACTGGAGGTCTTCAGAAACTTTAACATATAAATATTAGAGACCTGATGCACAAAATTTGTGCAAGGGGCTCAGCCCTCGCAGCCCTGGCTTCCTCCGGAAGGTTGTCCAGATGGTTGTTCTGCTGTTCAGTCTAATTAGCATATTAGTTCTTTATTAAACACGATATCACAGAAATCTCCCAGGTGGGAAGGGAATGAAACACACAACATTTCTCAAATGTATACACTGTGCTAAAAAATACTTATTAATAGCACAAGTATTCTAAGGAAGACTATTTGACAAACACCAATCTTGTTCTGTGAACTACATTTAGTTTTTCTCTGAATGATCATCTATTCTTAGTTTCCACTTATACCTAGGAAATGAGTATGTGGCTTAAGAACTCTATGCTTATCATTTGGAAATACATGTAAAGAAATTCAAGAATCATATGCTAAATGTCAAACAAAAAAAACAAATCACCAGGTAAATGTGGAATGAAACTATTCCCAACAGTCTAACACACTGCAGGCAATATTAGCAGGAATCAAATTTTAGAAAAGTAAACAAATGGCTACAGACAAGACTAAAGTAGTATAATTAAAAATCCAGGACCACCAAGTACTGTTAGTCTGAAATCTGATCTTTTAATATATGAAACAACATGTTGGTAGCCCTGGACAGTGTGGCTCAGTTGGTTGGGCATCAGTATATACACTGAAAGGTTGTTGGTTTGATTCCTAGTCAGGACACCTGCCCAGGTTGTGGGCTCGATCCTGGGAGCAGGAGGCAGCAAATATGTTTCTCTCTCTTAAAAATCAATTTAAAAATCTTAAAAACATGCTGGTAACCTATATCTAACCTGTATGTTAACCATTTTCCAGCATTAAATTAAAGAGTCAAAATCAAGACTTGATAATGTTTTGGTAAGCAACATAACATTTAATGATATTTTATTAATGGTAAGGCATAACATTATTGTAAACAGTAATAAACCCACCATTTCACATTGATTAACTGCCAACAAATATTTGATAAAAGGCAGGTGCCTTTAGTTATCATACTTACCGCACTGTGCACAAATTGGTAACTTCTGTACTGAATTACAAAAATAGCAAAATGCTCTATTCTTCTGCCGCCTTGTCATGTAAAATAAATTTTAAAATATAGTCAGTATCAGATAAAATATCAGAGGAACTATATTATTACATCCAGATAGAAAAAGAAATAAAAACTTACCTCTGACATTTGTCACATTCCTGTAAAATATAAACATGGCATTAATTTCCTACTGGCTGAAAATTGCAAATTTACTTGCATTGTAAAGAATATCCTGTTCTTCATGTTAAAATTTAAATGACACTTGCCCAAACCCTCCAACTGCCCCCAGTATACAGGAATCTACGCATAATAAAGGTATGCTCTTGGGCATAACGCCCTAAACAAAGAAGTGGCATTTTCACAAAAGAGGCAAATAGAGGTAGTTTGTTTTTTTAAAGAATCACACAAATAATAAAGAACAGACACAAGAAACAGTGTAGAACACAATATGATAACACTTACAGAAAATCCAGAACCTTAAAGCATGGTATTAAAAATTCTCAACAATCTGGTCTCTAACTACTTTTCAAATTGCTGGCCTATTCTCTCTAGATCAAGTCACTATTTGTCAGCCAATTTCAAAATATGCCTTGTACTCTCTTTATGTGTATGCCTTATTTATTCTAACACCTTGCCCTGAAATGTCCCTCCTCACAGTCTTTCCCTGTTAGAAGTTCTGGTGGTGATCCCACCTCTTCTGTAAACTGCAGCCCATCTACCATCTACACATTCAACTTTATCACCTCTTAGTCCTAACTGTGCCTCCACTGCAACACTCACCAAGTCTGGCTGTCATTGTACATACTTAGGAATATGAATTACTTCTTTCATCTTGCTTTGCCCATTGACTCTAGAAATGACCCTGACACACAAAAGGAGGGTCCCCACTGTCCTATCTGTGCTGTGTAACCCTGCTCCCCCACTGCAGCCATAAATGTTAGTTCTGGAAATGGCCCCACGAAGTTCAAAGTATCAGAGTGCTTTCCCTCTCTGAGGTAATGATATGTGATGTGAGATATGCAAGTTACCGGTGCCTATGAACCCAAACAAATGGAGTAAGACAACCTGAGAAAATGGGACTAGTAAGCAAAAATGAACAAAAGCAAAAGATGGAACCACAAGGTTGTTCCAGGTTCCGGTGGTCCCTGTGTCCCAGCTATACCCTTGCCCTGCCCAACTATACAAGTTAGTCCACTATTTCTCCCGGTTACTTAGGTTGGATTTGTCATTTATAGACAAACAGTTCTTAAGTTCTTCAAAAACAACTGACCCATAAGCTTATGGGAAAAGGACTGTGCCCACAGAGCCTAAAACAGTATCTGACGGCACAGAGTAGATGCACAACAGTTTGAGGAATTAAGTCACATTAAACACTTTTCTTCTGATGAAACAGAAGAAAAAAGAGGAATAGTGGGAATAAGAAAAGTAGAGAGAAGTAGAAATTAGGAAATGTGGAACAACTCATAGAAACATGGTCAAAGAAAGAAAAGGACTAAGCTGACATAAATATCACTTGCTTTTCACAACTTTGACAAAAGAAGCCCAGGAGTGGCCAGGACTAACTCCTTTGGCACAGGGAAAGAAGGTAGTAGAACAGGAAATCAAAAGAGATGTCAAGAACAGTAGAAAGTTTATAAATGAAAAATCAAATGAGTTATAAAGAACTGCTAAGAGAAAATAATAAAAAGGTTCCAACTAATAAGACAAACTGAATGAAGACACATAAGCTCAGAGAAGCTGGAAAATTTTTCACAGCAATCCTAGTATGCATTCTTGATCAGTAAGTATTCATTACCAAGAATAGCCAAGGTAATATGCTAGGTTTTATAAATAACATAAAATCAAACAAAAATCATTGCTATTCAATGTTAATTAAAAGAATGGACATGCCTGTAACACAGATTTCAAAATCAATAAAATATATGCAGCAACACTGTATTCATTAAGATTTTTTTTCAGGAGTTTTTCTGATAACTGATACAGTTTTTCAACTAACAACTGATACCATAAAAAGCTGTTACCATTGAAGCATTGCATGGGTGTTTAGCTAAATCTATAGTGCTTCTCGATGCTCGCAGCTGCTTTTCACGTTCCCGGCGGTTCTCGGCCTTCTTCCTCGCACCAGTCTTTTTCTTAGGCATTTTTCCCTCTTTCAACACAAGAGAACAGAGAAGGTATAAGTGCCAGGTTGCATTTGCTATTCTAAATAAACTAAGAAATTTATTCTTATTAAATTTTAAACTCAAACCTGTCATTAAGCAACTTTAAGCCTTTATGAAACATCAAGCACACATTATCCCAAGTAAAATAGATGCCTTATAAAATAATGTCTTGCACTCCAAACAATTCTAACAAATGTAAATACACACACACACACACACACACACACACACACACACACCAAATCATCTTAAAAGGCAAGTTTTCTTTCCCCTTGGGGAAAAAAAAAGTTTCCCTGATATTAAGTATTCTTTAAAAATTACTCTGTACCAAGGTAAAAAAATAAAATGATTAGGCAGATATCATTAAAAAGTGTATTATTCACCCAGTTTACATCACTGTTTTGAACTTTATATTCAAACTAGAGGCCTGGTGCATGGATTTGAGCACCAGTGGGGTCCCTCAACCTGGCCTGTGGTGATGGGGCCAAAACTAGCTCTCCAACATCCCTCCAGGGGTCCCAGATTGTGAGAGGATGATTCTTGGGTGACCCTGGAATCTGGCTCCCTCCTCTCTGGTTTCCGGTGCATCACCTGAGAACCCCTGCTGCCAAGTCATCACAACTGGGAAGCTCCTGCATTCGAGCATCTGGCCCCTGGTGGTCATTATGTGTCATAGCTACCAGTCAGACTGGCCTGCAGACATCCCCCTAGGGGTCCCGGTTTGTAAGAGGGCACAGACAGGCCAAGAGACCCCACTGGTGCTTGACTAGGGCTAGGGAGGGACCACAGGAGGGCTCCAGGGTGTGTCCAGCCCATGTCGCCTAGTCCCAATTGGCCGGACCCCAGCAACAAGTTTACCTACCAGTTAGAGTGTCTGCACCCTGGTGGTCAGTGCATGTCATAGCTACCAGTCAAATGGTCACTTAGGCTTTTATTTCTATACTAGTGGCCTGGTGCAAGAAATTTATGCACCCTCTGCCCAGCCTGCACTCACTCCAATAGGGGAACCCTTGGAGGATGTCCAAGTGCCGGTTTAGGAATTGGGCCTAAACCAGTGGTTGGACATCCCCCTCGCAATCTGGGACCACTGGCTCCCAACCGCTCACCTGTCTGCCTGCCTGCCTGCCTGATCACCCCTAACCTCTCTGCCTGCCTGTCTGATCGCCCCTAACTGTCCTCCCCTGCCAGCCTGATCTTGCCAACTGCTCTCCCCTGCCAGCCTGATCTTGCCCCCAACTGCCCGCCCCTGCTAGCCTGGTTGCCCCCAACTGCCATCCCCTGCCAGCCTGATTTAGTCCCCATCTGCCCTCCCCTGCCAGCCTGAACGCCCCTAATGGCCTCTGCCTCAGCCCCACCACCATGATTTTGTCTAGAAATAAGTCAGACGTCCAGAAGACGGCCAGTCAACCCTGTCCAATCAGCATATTACCCTTTTAGTAGTATAGATTATATAGGACTGCTTAAATGGGGGGAAAAGCCATTTTCATCAGAAGATTCTCTAAGCAGACAAAAATACATGACCCCTGTATCTGGACTGATAACCAGCCATATGCACTATACTGCCAAACCGGTCATTAAAAAATTGAACCGCCTTATTACACCTTACACCAAACAGCTGTTGTCCTTAAAACCCTTCCTCAGCCCCCACCTGAGGTTCTGCCTTTGCAGTTCACCAGATTAGGTTCTGACTGGTCAGTTTCTATGCCAATCAGCATCAAAAGCTCGTCTCCTAGGCATTCATTGGCTCCTCGCAGTTAACCCAGATTTGGTTCTGATTGGTCAGTTTCTATGTCAGTCAACATCAAAAGCCCCACCTCCTAAGCAGCCATTGGCTCCTTGCACTTCACCCAGATTTGGTTCTGGATGGTTGGTTTCCATGCCAGTCAGCGTCTCCAGGCCTATCAACCAGCCTGATTAGAGAGGCAGGGTTGAACAGCAGCCCCAGCAGAGGCCTGAGAGAAAAAGAGGCATGGACACTGACCAAGCCTGGAGCAAAAGAGAGAGTCAAGTGCTGATCAACAGCTGCCATGGAGACTCTAGATCAGAACCTTCTTCTCTCTCCAGGATTCTCTTCAGACCTGATCTGCACCCCCTTGGCAGTCAGTGCTGGTTCTGGTCTCCCGCAGCCATGGCAGTCAGTGTCACAGCAACCCAGGACTGACTTCTGGTCAGTCCTTTTGGATGTCACGGATCCTGGGTATATTAGGACTAGAGGCCCGGTACATGAAATCTGTGCATGTGGGAGAGGGGTCTCTCAGCCTTGTTTGCACCCTCTCCAATCCAGGACCCCTCAGACATCTCTCTCACAATCCAGGACCACTGGCTCCTAACCGCTCACCTGCCTGCCTGCCGGCCTGATCGCCCCTAACTGCTCCCCCCGCTAGCCTGATCACCCCAACTTCCCCTTACTGGCCTGATAGCCCCTTACTGCTCCCCAATGCCTGCCTGATTGCCCCTAACTGCTCTACCCTGCCAATCTGATAGCCCCTAACAGCCTTTGCCTCGGGCCCTGCCACCATGGCTTTGTACAGAAGGCGGGACAACCAGAAGATGTGTGGTCCATTCGGTCTAATTAGCATATTACCATTTTATTAGTATAGATGATCTGATACTGACAAAACCTAAAGATTAAGAAAGTGTGGTTGTCCTATGTAATCCTCCTCCTATATTTAATAAAGAGGGACTAAGCAAATTGGCTGTCACTCTGCCACAATTATGGCTGCACCCACAGCAGAGGCCAAGTTCCCTTAATGAGCCTTAAAAAGCCATCAGCAGGGACCTGAGGCTGTACCCCCACCCTCACCCCTGTGGGGCTTGGAAGGAGACCTCAGGCTGTTCCACTCCTCCCCTCACCCAGCAGGGCTTGACAGGGACCTCAGGCCACACACCTCACCCTGGTACCAGGCTGGGGGACCTCAGGCTACACCCCCAACCTGGTAGGGCTTGACAAGGGTGGGACCAGCCAGGTCTGGATATAGCCCAATGGGGGTAGGGGGCTGGCCAAGTCTGGGTCTCGCATAATTTTGAGGCACACATGGGTGGGTGTGTCCCAGACTCTAACAGGAGGAAGATTTTCTCATACATTTTACTAATTTTCTTTCATCTCTGACACTTCTATTATAAAGGGCAAACAGCAATATTAAAATATTTCCTCTAATTAATCCCCTTTCACGAACTTCATGCACCAGCCACTAGTATCTAAATAAAACATCTTCTAGGCAAGTCAATCAACGACATTAACTACAAAGTCAAGCTATTCTCTCTGCAAACATATTAAAGGTATTATAGTTTTGCTTTGACTCTGAAAGCTGCCCTTCTGTCTACATGCAATGAGCATATATGAGGTGGGCAGAGGTAGGTTTGCAGTTGTAATACAAATAAGTAATACAATGAGTAATAAATAACACAAGAATAAACTGTTTCTCATACTCAACACAGTAAACCTACTTTTGCCCACCCTGTATATTAAGTCCTCCGTTAGCCTTGTGCACACGTTCTTGGAAGTGACCTGCAGCGAAACCAGTTTCACCACTGGCTCACTCACATAAAGGGGAGTTAAATTCCTAGCCATCTCATGACTTTAACTAAAGGATTTGCACAAAATGTTATTCTACAACCTGCTGTAATTTTAACAGGGCACAAAGTTAAGTTCAATAGTATATATTTACCACATACATTAAAATAATGACTTTGTCCTAACTAGTTTGGCTCAGTGGATAGAGTGTTGGCCTTTGGACTAAAGGGTCCCAGGTTCAATTCTGGTCAAGGGCATGTATGTACCTTGGTTGCTGGCACATACCCCCAGTAGAGAGTGTACAGGAGGCAGCTGATCATTGACGTTTCTCTCTCATCAATGTTTCTCTCTATCGCTCTCCCTTCCTCTCTATAAAAAGTCAATAAATTGAAAAATAATAACTTTAAAACTGGCTTTCATCATTTAGTTGAAAGAACTACCACATTTAATAGAACAAGGTTTTTACTAAATAACACATCTTTCGCGGATGTTTGCCTCTCAGCTCTGCCTGGCGTATTTTAATCACTCAATAAATGAAGAGACACACTCATGAAAGAACTTACACGTGATTGCTTTGAAATCTGAATCTCACATTTCTTAATATTCTTCAAAATACATATTTTTAAAATCTTTTTTTTTTTCCTAAGAGTGATTTTCAAAAATCAACTGCAGAAATTCCTAAAAGTACAGATTGAGACTTCCAGGCCCTACTCGGGATCTAGGAATTCCAAACCTCCAAGGACAAGCTCAGGTTTCCCTCTGGGGACTGTGGCACTCAACCTCCCTGAAGACACAGATTCCAAGATACCAAAGCGTGCGGGGACACGTGGACAGAGTTCAAGGAAGCCCGCCTTGAAGAGACTTCTATTTCTTTTTCAAGAGGGCGCATTACAAAACAGCAAAACCACGCACCGGCTTGTCCTGCAAACAACACGAAGGTCCCCTCGAGAACTTTCCCTACTTTGGGTCTCAACTCTTAGGTTAGACTATCCCATCAAAAACCAAGTGATGGGAAGTGGCGATTTTAAAAATAATTGGGCAAATCAAGCAAGTCCTGCCCAAGCCCACCAGGTCACCTGTCAGTAGTTAACGTGACAAAACCTACAGGGTGGGGAAAACGTGGACTCTTGTGGCCACCAGAGCACAGGACACAATCCCCGGGGGAGCCGCTGAGAAAGTGGAGCCTCGTTTTTGTTTTTGTTTTTCCCTCCAGGTTTGGAAACTTGAAAAACAAATTTTCTCAGGCTCAGATGGGGTTAAGCCCCTCTCCAGCAACGCTCCGACCTCTCCAGACTGTGGCCCGTGTCGCCAAACGAGGAAACGGGCGCGGAGTCGCCACGGCCTGGGGGGGGGAAAAGGGGGAACCCGCCGCCCCAGAGGACGCGGCGGGGTGAAGGGGCGGCCGGGCGGGCGGAGAGTCGCCGGAGGTGCCACGCGGCTCGGGGACCCGCCGACCGCCACCGCCCGCGGGACACCCTCCCTCGCGCGCGCTCCGGGCCGGCCTCGCTCACCCGGGCGGGGAGGCCGAGCTCACTCCGAGGGCAGGGGGGGCAGGGAGCGGCGGGGCGAGGCCCGCGGCGACAGCAGAGCCGGCTCGGGGACCGCGACCCGGGGTTAGGAGGTAACTGAGACGCGGGGCAGGCGGACAGTCAGTTTCCCCGACTCCAGGAGCCGGGCCGGATGTCCTCTGACGTCAGCGCGTCCCGACGGCGGCGCGTCGACAGGGAAGGGCCCGCCCACTTCTGTTGGCTCCACCCGGCCCCGCCCACTCCCGCTGGGGAGCGGGCTCTCTCACGGGGAGAGGAAGGCCGGATGGAGAGGAGGAGGCCGCAGAGAAGAGGGGGAAAAAAGGGCCAACACAGAGCTTAAGGAGCCGGGAAGGCCCGTCTATTTTGTGATTTCAGAGAAGGAGGAATGTAAAGGAAGAGAAAAACCTAAAAGGAAGAGGGGCTTGAACTCACAAACTTGGCCCTGTTTCAGTTGCCTCAGAAAATGCTGGCCTATAATTCTTTGGGAAACTTCCCTCCATGGATTCCTCGCATCCCACTTTTCATGGTTGCTGCCCAAGCTGTGCCTTTGGTTGCTTGGCGAAGCGTCTCCGAAGCGCTGGAGCCGGATACGCATTTCCCCGCACGTCCTCTTGTTGGGAGGTGGGGTCACTCCCCTTGCCCCCAGGGCCTCACGCCGATAATCACTCCCTTTTCTGTGTAGCCATGCCGCTTGTCATCCTCCATGGTTACTCTTTTTTCACCCACAACTTAGTAATGGGAGACTTATGAACTTGACTTCCAACTTCTGCCTTCTCCCATTAACGTCCAAAGGGAAGACGCATTCTCTTGGGTTCTTGGATTTCTTCAGCTCCAATAGCCATCACCTGCACTCCACTACAGGCACCCAGTTCTTAAATGTGTTTGTCTCAGGACCCTTTTAAAACTCCTACAAACGGAAGACCCTAATGAGCTTTTGTTAATGTGGGTTATGTCTATTGGTATTTACTATATTCAAATATTACAACAAAATTTTAAATACTAATTCAGTAAAAATAATACACATAAGTATATTACATGTTAGTATAAAGAACATGTTTAAATGGGGAAAAATAGCTATATTTTTTTTCAAAAAATAAACATAGAAGAGTGATATTCTTTTACAGTTCTGCCAATCTCTTTAATGGAAAGCTTAATAGCAGGTGACTTCTTATATCTGCCATGCTATTGAAAAAATGTGTTGATGATCTCACTTTCCCAACATATGGTTAGCCAGAGTAATTGCAGAGAACCCTCTGGGGAAGGACTGGGGACATTATTACAGTGTACCTCTTTTATGATATCCAGGCTTCCTCCTGGGGATCTATCCTTTTCTCTGCTGATGGTTTCCAGATCCAAAAGCTGGCTCAGACTTTAACACCCAGCAAAGAATTGTGACTAGTTATTGGAATGTGGTTCTCAGGCTCCTGGTCTTGCACTCCTAGATTTCTTTTTATTATACAGGCTGAGCAGTGTCCTTGTTTGGTTCCCATCCATTATGCTCCTAGGGACACTGAATTCTGTTATCCATCCCTCTAATCTCGGGAGCAGGCTCTCTCCTTCATTGCTCCACCTCCCTGCCACCGGTGTAGTAAAATTAAATAGTAAAGAAAGCCAAGTTACTGAACCAGTGGTCAGAAACCGAGGGCAGATTCTGAGAGGAGCACAGGTTGGGAGGTTAGGAGGAGGCCTCTGCAATGTTTTCAATCAAGTTGGGGGCACTAGTCATTAGTCAGGAATACGGACTGAAGCATAGTAATCCCTCCTTTGGAAAACTGATGTTTGAATTACTCTGTTATTCTTAGACGATCCCTTGTTCTATAGGTCAACTCTGTTATTTTTAGATAGTCCCTTATTCTGTAAAATAACTGTTTTTAGTTTGAATAAGAGAGAAAGATAAAAACTTAACTGTCTGACCTTGCAAGCTAGCCATCTAACGTAAAAGACTAATACCGATAATATTCCCATATTCTCATGCCAAGTGTTTGTTCAGTATGTATCCAAGGTCATAAACTGTCTGCAAAAATAACTTACACAGGGCTCTTTGTAAAATTTGCAAAGAGCTCAAAGAGGTATAAATAAGGAAAACTTCCTCTATGGCTTTGCTCAGAGATTTGGGAGACACCTCCCTCTGAGCCCACGTGTAATAAAGACTCCTAACTACTGGGCTCGTGAAGGCATCTTGTACCTAGCTTGCTGATTTATGATACAACAGGACCATGTTCAGACTCATAGAGCTCAGGAACTTCTAGGATTCACGTATTTCAGATATCTCATCCCAGCTCATTGCATCAGCATTTCTTTCCAAGTCAGCACTGGGACCCTGGCATGGCCAACCTAACGGAGCTGCAAGGCTGTTCATCTCCATTGGAGCTCTACCACACTTTTCCAGTGCTGGGCCTATTGCACAGCTTCTGCCCTCCCACTATGGGAGATAAAAATTTAATTTGCTACCAAGGAGGCCTTTTGAATTTTACTCATATATTTAATAGCCATTAACCTTTTTCAGCTTTTTGTGTTTTTGCAAAGACTGGATTTTGATTAGCAATAGCCAATCCCCCTGTTTTTAAGATTACTCTCTCCCTCCTATTTCGAAAATGTCTAATGCATCACACCCACTCTAGGGTACAGGTAACCAACACTATTCAAATGTTCACATTACACCACTTCACTTTTACAAAAGACTTACATATGTGCCCATTTTTATTAACCAAAAGAAATCCAAAGAGGATTTCTAAGAGTGATTCTCAGAAGTCAACTGCCGAAATTCCTAAAAGTACAGATTTAGACTTCTGGGCCCTACTCAGGATCTAGAAACAGCCTTTTGCATTTGTTTTGCGGGGAGCTCTTATAAAGGCGACATGCACCTGAGCAGTCAAGAGTGGCCCTGCCAAGCTCCCTCTCTGGGAACTACACTCAGCATCTCCACATCAGGCCCCATAGTTGTGAACTGTCTATGAGCATCTGTGCTGTGTCTCGATTTATTTTGTGCTTCATTAGCAAGATGTGTCCTAAGGTACCAGAAAAGACTGAGCGCTACTAAGGGTGTTATGGTTAGCATACAACTGGACATAATTGTTATTTTAGGTTTATGTGTTATTTGGTATGATCGGCGAGGTTATTTTTGGGGTATGGGAATGAGCAAACATTTTTCTATGTAATTTAATGGCAATTGCTTTTTTGCTTTCTACCATCAACATGAAAGGTTTCATAGAACACTCTCCTTTCAGATAGCAAGGGAAACATGTATTACCTCCCATTAGAATATATTCCAGTTCACTACTAATGATAGTTTTATCTCTTGCACTGTTATCTTGTGTCAGGGTCTGTCTGTCATACACCTGTTACCAATGATGAGATCTCATTGACATTCAGCTGGCCAATGACTCAAGTCAAAAATTCCACATTAGCTTCTCCTTTCTTGACTCATCTTTGACATCAACTATCTTAGATTCACTTCTCTGGAAGCATACTGAGTCAGAGGTACAACTTGCATTTGGCTGGGTCCATCTGAAACCCCACTCTGACCTAGAATTTGGATTCTAGTGAATAACATGCACACTAGAGGTAGGAGCTCTAGTGTCAAAAAAGATAGGATGTTGGGGTTCAAATTCTCGCATAAAGCTGGGACTCACAAAGGACAACACCCTCAGTGCAAAAACAAGGTTAGGGAAAATCTTACAACCCAGAGAAGGGTGGTTAATTGCCTGCATCACCTTTGTTTCTAAGTGGAGTGGTAAGTAGTAAAAATTAATAGCACCACAAGAGAATCCCTAACTGCAAGCCCACCCTCAAGCATTTGTTTGATTTTAAGGCTCTCTCCACCATTCTACAGTGAAATAGGCATAGGGAATAGGAGAAACCTGAAGGGCCTCCAGAACGTTCCTAAAGTTTGACATCGCTGGTCTGTGGTTACTAAGCCCCTTCTCCCCAGGATTATAGGCTTCTGGTTTGTTTGTTTTTAGTTTTTTTAAATATATTTTATTGATTTTCCACAGAGAGGAAGGGAGAGGGATAGAGAGATAGAAACATCTATGAGAGAGAAACACCTATCAGCTGCATCCCGCACATTCCCCATTGAGGATATGCCCGAAACCAAGGCACATGCCCCCAACAGGAATTGAACCTGGGACCCCTGAGTCCACAGGCCAACGCTCCTGATTAGGGCTCTGTTTTTTGTTTTGTTTTATTTAATGCTTCTATCATATTGCCATAAAAATTATTTGTGAAATTAATAGGTTTTAATAGATACCCCCTTTTTGGTAGCAGAGGGTGGATTAAGAATGTTCCTTTCTGTTACTGAGGGATTTTGTTTTAACTAAGAATCAGAGATAAAATCATGAACCCTTAAAAATAAAATTCAAAAGAGAAGCAATCCAGTAGAAAAGTGGGTAAAATATATGAACATGCTAACAAATTGTGAATAAATACTTGCAGTTATTTTTATCCTCTTTAATAATTGGGCAATTTCACACCTTAGTCAAATACTATAAAGAAACTATCAGGAAATGTATGCAAGAATAGTAGCTTAATGGAAAAATACTGCAAACCAGCTGAAATGTTCATCAACCAGTGAATGGATTAATAAATTGTTATATATTCACACATTGCAATGTTAAATGGTATGAAAATGAACAATCTATAACAATATGCAGCATTGTGGATGCTTTTCATAAATAGAATGTTTACATGTGTTATATATATTATTTTGCATGTAGCAAATAGTAAATATTTTAAATTATACTAATTAAGTGTGAATCACCTGTGTGTCATCTCATCACTCCCTTCGTTGGTGGGTGCTGGGAGAGGTAATTTGCCATGGACCCTCAGCTGCACATTCCTGTGAGTGCGCCAAGAATATAAGGCCTCTCACATGACATAACATGACTTGCTGCACAAAGATCAGACCTGCTTGCTAAAACTGGTAAAAAAAAAAAAAAAAGTAAATTCCTCAAATTCACTGTTCTTTCGTGATGATGCAAATCTACTGTGTGCATAGCATCTGCCTGGCCCCTCTGTATTATTTCCATGACATTTGAGAATCAATGAAAATCAATATGATCATGATACTCCAGCCACTGCTGTGCCATGAGACTATAAAGTCTTTTGTCCCTGACCCAAGAGTCTTGTACCTTCCAGCACCCATAAACAGTAACAGTCTGCAAGTTAGATGAATCCCAGACACTTCATAGACCTGGACAGTAGGCTGGGAGACTAGAAAGATTTTGAAAGACCTTGACCCTGTTTAGTTACTAACTAGCTATCTTGAGTTGGCTTATTCAGTACTGTCTACAGAAATTTTGTCCCTTTTATGTAAAAGGAGATCATTGAAGTAGATAGTCTCTAATACTTTGTGATTCTATATTGTGTGAGTATGGAAACATGTCCTGAGATCCAGAGTGAAGGCACTCAACCAGGTGAAATGGAGCTTGCAAGAAGGAATTGAAGCTCTTGTAACTTCATTTTGTGTCTGAATCTTACATAGCCAAGTGCTTTAGTGGGTGGAAGCCCTTTCTTCTTCCTACCTTCTGTTTTCTTTATTTTTCTACCTGTGGGCATTGATGCATCAAAACAAGATAGAGAAACTTGCCAGCCTCTCAGAGTCCTTTTTCTTATGTGTTTTTTCTCTGTATTGCAGGGTTCTGGGTTAGATTCCACCAGTGAGAGGCATGTGACTTGGGAATTGGAAGAGAGGGAGAAGCCATGATTATTTCTCCCACAGAGCAATGCAAGCACTCGCTCTCGCTGACAGTAGGAATGGAGTTTTGTCAGCCACTTGAAGTCATTTTTTGAGAATAACTCATTTCGGCTCTGTAGATGACTGAGATGATTGGTGGTTTCCTGCGGTTCCTTCATTTCCCACATTTCAGGAGAAGTGATTGTCTTCACTTTTGCTTCCTCAGCTCTTGTTTTGTTTGTTTTTAAAGTACTTAAAACCTCGTCATAAATCCTTCCTACCTTGAAATGCCTGCAATGGTTTCTCTTGACCTAACTCAGTGGTCGGCAAACCGCAGCTCGCGAGCCGTGGTCTGCCGCTCTGTTGACTGAGTTTGCTGACCAGTGATCTAACTGAACCCTGTCTAATAAAAGAAGGTAAAAGTTGAGGAAAAGCTATCTTAATCTGGTTTATTTTCAAATTTTTATACGGTCAAAAACTTTAATAGTACTAGAATCTGTATCCATAAGGGTTTAGTTTTAAATTGCTGCCATAACCACCAAAAACTTAGGAAAACAACACAATTTTTTTAAAAACCCAATTTTTTAAAATCTTGTAGCTCTGTAGGTCAGAAGTCTGAGTGGGCTTAAACGTATCCTCTGTATAGAATTTTACAAGGAAAACATTAGGGTGTCGGTGAGGCTGCATTCCTTGGTGGGGGCTGTGCAAAAGAACCCTTTTCCTATCTTATTCAACTTTTTTATTCACTTCTTTGTCTTCTGGTTGTAAAACTGAGGTCCTCCTGTCAGTGTGAGCCATCATCAGGGGCTGGCATTTACTCTCAGAGGCTTCCTTGATTCATCCTCTTGCTTTTTCTATGGTCCCTCCAGCCATAGACTCGTGGGGCTGATTCTCTCACATTTCTGGATTCTTCTGCTGCATCCCTGTGAAACCATCCAGGGGAGGTTCTCCGCTGCACCCACCCAAACCATCCAGAATTAAACTCCTTTGGTCAGTTTCTCTTCAGTTTTGCCAGCAAAGCCCCTTTCGCTAAGCCACATAACATAGGGCAGGTTTCCAGGATTAGGGCCTGGTCACATCTAAAAATGTGAATATTATTTGTTACATCTTCTTTATATGACATCCTCACTTGAAACTTTATGACTCGCCTTGACTATAGCAATCTTCTTTAATTTGGTACCTGGGCTTGGAGGCACTCCTTTAGGAGGAAGAGAGGGAGAGATGGAAAGGAACAGGCAATGCAAGGAGATGGTAACATAGACCCCAAGGTGGTTTTAGAGAGAGTACTCCTGGAGTGGTCATAGATGACCTGGAAATATAGAGTGCATCATCTTGTACAGATATCATCACCTTAATGATTTCATTTTTTAAAATTTCTTCTCCAGCAGTTACACATGTTCTTTTTATTTTAAAAAAATATATATTTTATTGATTTTTTTTACAAAGAGGAAGAGAGGGGGATAGAGAGTTAGAAACATCAATGAGAGAGAATCATCAATCAGCTGCCTCTTGCACACCCCCTACTGTGGATGTGCCCACAACCAAGGTACATGCCCTTGACTGGAATTGAACCTGTGACCCTTGAGTCCAAAGGCCAATGCTCTATCCACTGAGCCAAACCGGTTTCGGCACACATGTTCTTTTTCATTGAGCATCTTCTCTTCTACCACACACACACACACACACACACACACACACACACACACAAACACACACACACACACACACACACACACACACACACACTTGGGAAACAGTAATTTCTTAAAACCAGTCTCTGCCAAAAAAGCCTATTCTGACATGGATGGGGAATTTGGAATTGCTTCATAGGACCTAGAAATTAAGAGGTTTCTCTGTGGGATATGGTGATATTACCAATTCTCTTGTCAAATAAACAAATTATGTGTCTAGCTTCATACTGAGATGAGATATATTCCCTGCTATTTGGCTCCCAGGAAGAAATATTTCTCATCATAATAGATACCCCCTCAAACCATATTTGTGCTTTGATGTGGAACAAAAATATTCATTAGAAGAATGGCTGAACCTTTGGTCCTGCCTCTAATAAATTCATCATCTATCTCAATAATAGTGACTATTTTTCCTCTCTAATTTTGTCTTCCGAGACCCAATTCCCATCCTTATTATTTCCTTCATTGCCTACAGAGCATAGTCTAGAAAGGAAAAAATGAAATATGCAGAGATAAATAATAGTTTTAAAAATCTCAGCTCCTTTGGTTTTGAACATTATAGAAAAATTAGGATATGAAATATGAAAAGCATTTTATAAGCATTCTTTGGGAATAGCTTATATACCTTTACCTAGCCATTTTACTTTAAGAATGACCTTGTCAAAATTTTACCCTTTGAAATATCCCTGGATTTTGCTTATATGGGAAAGGCTTTTTTAAAATAGTAAATAGCCTTAGCTTGCAGTCTTGCTGAGATTAGGACATTAATATCTCTGACCCTAAAAACATTAATATTCTACCAAAGACTAAGGACCTACTCAGCAAGTATAACCATAATCTTTATATTTGTATTACAATTATGTTTATTGATAACTTTACTCTAATTATTATTATTATTATTATGGACAAGATGTGTGTCAAAGTTGTCACTGTGACCCTAAGAGTTATTTCCAGCTCTGCCACTGACAGTATCCTTAGTGTATCTCCTTTACAATCTCTCTCTGCCCTTAGGAGAAAAATAGACCAGTGGCACAAATTCATAGAAGAGGGAGGAGATGGGATGGAGAATATTTGTACTTATTGAATGTCTACTATAAAATTATATAGTTTGAAGGTGTATAGATAAATTTTGTCTTTTTGTCTAAAAACAGCAGGAAGCCAGGATTGTCTTATTGTGGCGTAGAACGACAAGATTCCAGAGAGAAGCCCATCAAGGACCATCTGGCAGAAGGATCCCTGTGAGATGCCAGAAAACTGATAGTCCACGTCTAGCGTCCACTCGAATGGGGGCAGGAGAGATTGTCAAGGGGTTGAAAAAGAGAAGATGCAGGAGAAAGCCACATAAATTAATATCTACAAAGACTAGTCATGCCAAGGTCAAGGATTAGGGCTGACAGATGGAAATCACCTGGAATCGCTCCAAGGACAGAGTATGCAGGCCTTGCAGGGACCATTTACATAATTTCAGCTCAGAGTTATAAGGGCAGGCCAAGATTATTTAAAGGCATAGATGCTACATTAGGAACCCCAAGAAAGAAAGAATGAAGTCTTTTTCCTGGTAGCTTGTGAAGCAGCCTCTTCTCTTTTCATTTTGTTGAGGGGTTTATGCTTGTGGGCAGGAGTGTGTGTGTATGTGTGTGTGTGTGTGTGTGTGTGTGTCTGAAAAGGGAATGTGAAAGGAGAAAGGGAGGTGTGGTCACATGAACAGCTGGAAGAGGGCACGTGAACAGGGGCCCGGACCAGTGCACATGATCAAGGGAGCAGGGCCATGTGTCAGCACAGAGGGACGCAGATGAACAGGGATGGGAATCCTGATGGTCTGTAGGTGGGCATATGAACAGGGGGCCAGGGCCAGGATATCATCCTGAAGCAAGCTGGTTTGAAGATCCAAAAAAAAATTCTTTTCCAAGCAAAACAAAATCTGCCACCCCATTTTCTGGAAGGACTTTGGCAGTGGGACTGTTGACAAGTGGGAGAGCAGGGCCAGAGGACCAACCAGGGAGATAGCACAACAGAAACAGAGCCAGCAGCTGGATTTTCATGTCCAGATTCTAGATGCCAAAACTGAGGCTCAGAGAGCGTTAGCAGAGGTCCCCGGCCTTGGCCCACCCCCCAGTCAACTCAGCCCAGACGTCAGATGGCTCCACCAGCTGCCCGGGTTGCAGAGCCACATGATTAGGTGAAAGCGGCCACCTGAACATAGGAGCAGAGGCAAGGGAGCCCGTGGACAGGGAGGGCGGGGATTGTGATCATCCGGAAGTGGGCACAGCAGAAGCAGCAAGACTCCAATTTACTAGCATTGTGAATTCAACTCCAGGGAAAATATTGTAAGGCTCAGCCCTAATCTTCCCCAAGTAAAGAAATGCTATTTTAGTTACCTCCAAACAGAGAATTTCTACAGCCTTCCAGAGTACTTCTTTTCAATATTATAAATATCCCCAAATTTTTAATGAAACATAATTGTTTACTTTTTTTTAATCAAATGACCATTTTTGTCAGTTCTTTATGTATTTGGGGATGACATATTGCCACTTAATTTGAAAAGTGTAAGTTACCATTCCCATTTCCCCCCAAACATTTGTCATATTTGCTGTTGTATTTATTATTTATAGTGCACCATAACAGTATAAGATTCTCTATGGTAAACAGAACATAAAAGAAAACAAGCAAACAAGAAAGCAAACAATAAGCCCTTTGCTCCAACGGAGTTATCAGCAAGCACCTCCCAAACTCCCCATGGTATCAATTAGGTTTGCCGAACAGTCATGATAAAGCACCAGGGCTCTTAATTTATTTTATCCCATTAATTTTCTTCTACAATGTCAGAGAAAGCTGAACAAGAACTGAGTGTGAGAAATCACATATCCGGGAAAGAGAATGTTAGTGCATGCATCCAGATTGCAGAAATGCTCTCCAAGAAAAATTGGCTTCCTGGGAAAGTTTGACATTCCCGGACCACGAAATGCCCTGTGTCGTAGTTTCTGCCCTGATCTTAATGTACACTCGAGGCTGTTTCATGAGAGGAAAGGGAAGGTGAGGAACGGGGGAGAGGGGCCCACACCCGTGTGTACCTCATCTATAACTCTAGGATGATGCCAGACCCTACTATCCTTAGTGAAACATGGCCTTGGTTTTGGGATGTATCAGAATGGATCCACAAAGAGCCAAGACTGGACTTTCCCATCTCAATCATGGGTTTCCTGGAGGGAATTAGAAACATATTTTAGAGTGGACATTGGAGTTTCCTTTTCATAGAATTGTGTACAATGTGAGCCCAGGATGCTAGCCCTTTTGTGATGTTGCTGGTTCCATATGTAACTACTAGAGGTCCAGCACATGAAATTCATGCACAGGTATGGTCCTTAGGCCTGGCCTATGATCAGGGTTATCTTCCCCCGGTACCAGCAGCCAGCCTCACCCCTCGTGGCCCACCACTCCCGGTTCCCCATACACCATCAGGTGATCAGTGCCTGACAGCCGGGGGAAGGGACGGAGAGGCTGGCTGTTCCTGCCCGCTCGCTGGTCTGCCCCCGCCATGGGTGGCCTTCAGGTGATTGGAGCCTGTCCATAGGGGAAAGGGACAAAGAGGTGGTCAGTGCACCTCATAGTGACTGGTCCAGTGGTCATTCGGGTTGTTCTTCCATTAGGATCAATTTGCATATTACCCTTTTGTTATATAGAATAGAGGTCTGGTGCACAGGTGGAGGCCAGCTGGCTTGCCCTGAAGGGGCTCCAGATTGGGGTGGGGGTCCCTGCTGGGGATCAAAACAGCCTGAGTGAGGGGCCAGCCACACCCCTGATCGGGGTTGGGGTCCCTGCTGGGTGTGGGGCAGCCTGGGCAAGGGGCTATGGGTAGTTTTCAGGCAGAACACAGGTGGAGAGTCCTCACTGGAGGGCAGGGCAGGCCTGAGTGAGGGGTTGGGGGGGGGGGGTGTTGCCAGTCCCTGGCCCTTAATTGGGGTGGGAGAGGCTGACAGGGGTGGGGCCAACCGGGAGGAGGGGTTGGGTTCACTGACCGAAGTGGGTGTCATAGTGACTGGTTGTCTGGTTGTCTGGTCATTCTGGCTTTATCTGGATAGATAGATAGATAGATAGATAGATAGATAGATAGATAGCTACTGATAATATTATAACATTAAACTTTTTATAGCTTCAATGTTTTACTAATTCTTGGCTTAAAATAAAACAAGCAGACATGAGTGTGTTTAGTAGAGAACATTTTAAGGATTAAAAGCTTTGATCTGGTGACATGACATGTTGAGAATGAAAGGCACTGAGTGAATATCTTGCTTGTTAAGATAAAAGATGAGGAAATATTTGTTATATTCCTTGATGACACTAAAAAATATAATCCATATCTTGAGCATGAAAGTGTTTTTCAGAAGATTTTGTTGTTGTCGTTAATCCTCACCCAAAGATACTTTTTCCATTGATTTTTAGAGAGAGTGGAAGGGAGGCTGGAGAGAGAGACAAAGAGAGAAACATCAATGTGAGAGAGACGCATCCATTGTTTGCCTCCTGCATGTGCCCCAATTGGAGCCAGGGGTTGAGTCTGCAACCGAGGTACATGCCCTTGACCAGGAATGTAACCCTGGTCTTGACCCTTTGAGACAAGAGTCTAATCCTTTCAGCTATGCTGGGCAAGGCTCATCAGATTTTTAACTGTTTTATGTTTTACGATGAGTGTTTAAATTATAGTTTGTTTATAAGTGAACAAAGCAGTATTGCCAGTGAGTGGATGGCAAAGTTAGATGAATTCTGAAATTCAATATTCCAAAGTCGACCTTTGCAATGGATGAAACAATGTACTCAAATTTAGCTTTACTCAGTAATAGATATGGCATGCTGAGTGGACTCGGCCTTGACTCCTTTGCTATACCTCTCAGTTGGTTCTCAGTGTAAGTGAGAAACAGAGTTGCACTATATTAGGCTCCCTTGAACCTCAACATAACAAGTTTAAATGAAGGGAGTTTCTTTTAACCATATTTTCAATATGTTGTATAAAAAATGGGGTTTGACAAGTCTGATAATGTAAAGGCACCCTTCAGCCATTCAAGTATTATATGGTGACTCATCTTATAATTAAAAATCATCCACAGGTGTCCCAAGACATGGAATAAATGTCATCTATATCTTCAAGTTCCTTAAAATAATTTAGGTACCTGGTATTACAGGTCACTTGGTCCAAGCTGGTCAATATACATCAGTGTATTGTATATTATCTGGCTTAGAACTGTTACAAACATATATATATATGGAGCCAGGGTCATAACTGCTGACCTCTCAGAGAGAGAGCAAGGTGGGATTGATCAGCAGCGGCAGTGACTGCTGACCAGACCCTGAGAGAGAAGCAGGATGATCAGATCCTGATTCTCTCTCTGGGCCTCACCAGCAGCCAAGCCTCTCTCTCTCTCTCCCAGAGGTCAGCAGTTTATTCCACCTGCAAGCAGACTGGTAAGGCTGCTGATCAGCCCCACCTCTATGATCAGGCCCGGAGATAGGCCTGAAGATGCTGCTGGGCATAGAAACTGACCAATCAGAACCAAATCTGGGTGAACTGTGGGGAGCTAATGATACTGACTGACATAGAAACTGACCAATCAAAACCAAATCTGGGTGAATTGTGAGGAGCTAATGACTGCTTAGGAGGTGGAGTTTTGATACTGACTGACATAGAAACTGACCAATCAGTACCTAATCTGGGTGAACTGTGAAGAAAGAATCTAAGGTGGGGGCTAATGAGGGGTTTTGAGGGCAATAGCTATTTGGTATAAGTTGTAAGAAAGCAATTCAATTTTTTAATGACCAGTTTGGCAGTATAGTACATATGGCTGGCTATTGGTCCAGATATAGGAATTATGTAGTTTTGTCTGCCAAGAGCATCTCCTCCTGCTGAAAAAGGCTCCTTCCCCCTCCCACCACCATTTAAGCAATCCTATCCTACATAATCTATTTATACTAATAAAAGGGTAATATGCTAATTAAAATGGGTCGACTGGCCATCTTCCAGATGTCCAACTTCCTTCTAGACAAAGCCTTGGCAGTAGGGGCCGAGGCAAAGGCAGTTAGTGGCGACCAGGCCAGCACTCGAAGTGCAGTTGGGGGCGAGAACAGGCCAGCAGGGAAGGGCAGTTAGGGGCCATCAGGCAGGCAGACAAAGGCAGTTAGGGCTGATCAGGCCAGCAGGGGAGAGCAATTAGGGGTGAGATCAGACCAGCAGAGAAGGGCAGTTAGGGGCGATCAGGCAGGCAGGCAAAGGCAGTTAGGGGTGATCAGCAGGCAGGCAGAGAGGTTAGGAACAATCCGGCAGGCAGGGGGCAAGGAAGGGGCAATCAGGCCAGCAGGCAGAAGGGTTAGTGGTGATCAGGCAGATAGCCAGAGGAGTTAGGGGCAATCAGGCAGGCAGGCAGGCAGGCAAGTGGTTAGGAGCCAGTTGTCCTGGATTGTGAGAAGGATGTGTGACTGCTGGTTTAGGACCAATCCCAGTCGGACATCCCCAGAGGAATCCCTGATTGGAAAGGGTGCAGGCCAATCTCCGTGCATGAATTATGTCCACCGGGCCTCTAGTTTATATCAATGGAATATATTGTTTAACATCATGAAGTCTGAATAGGCTCATTAACTCTAAATTTGATTCAGTATCTCCATTTCTTTTCATTTTTGGAACCATGATTCCGTAGTTCTATAACATTAGCTTAATTATGTGAGCAGTGAACCATTCCTAAATCTAGATTCATGTTTAGTTTGGTGACAAAATAAATATTAATGTTGGGATTCTTATTTCTGAAATGCTTTTCTGAACAAATTCATTCATCTCCTTTATTTTTCTTGGTATTTCTAGAACACAGCACAATTAGAAATTATAGTATCATGGAATTTTAGGAGTGAGGACCTTGATGACGATCACAGAGATGAGAAGAATGTATTAAATGACTCATGACTATGATAAGCTAAATAGTTCTTATAAAGGTACCAGAATTATAATTACATTTACAAATGCCAAAAAAGCAATGAATGGCAAATATTACAACAAAAAGGTTAGAACTAGAAGCTGAAATAAGTAAATTATTAGAGACTTAAATTTAATAACTTAAAGTAGAATCATTAAAACCTGAATAGATAACTCAAAGGAAGCTGAGAATATTGCTAAGTATAGGGAGGAATTTACTTCCAAATGTGTGCATGCTCACTCCAGTCCTCACGAATAGCATGCCAAGCTTTCCCCTTTAAAATTGAACGTGAATGTTTTTATTGTGATTCTTAGACATATTCCTACTACTCAATATGAGAATGTTTTGCTTCTCCTTCCTAATGAATTACTTTATTCTTTCCCAAACTATAACCATTAAAAATTACCCAAGAAATATTTAGTATTGGGAAGTTAATCTTACCTTGAGTTTTCCCATGAAGTCATATATCTTTACATTATTGGTAACATTTTTACAATTCTTCTACATATTCTTCATGGCAAAGACATCTTGTACAAAGTTATATCATTTCAGAGTCGTACAATTATATGACACTTGAGATATGACTCATCAGGATACCCAGCAGCATTCTCCTGTAATGCAGACTTCTAATTTCTCCAGTCATTTCCTCCTAGTAGGCTTCCTCTCTGTGCTTATTCTTGTGACAGTTGATTAGCCTTAGCTAAATAGTCCATGACAGCTCTCAGACTTAACTTTTCCTCATTTTACAGTACATTCAGACTAGTGGCTATAGAGCAGTGTATTTTAAATTTTTAGCATACATTAGGGTAATGTGGAGGACTATGAAAGCACAGATTGCTGAATGTTATCACCGATAAAAGTTTAATCTCCAACATTTACAAGGAACTCATAAAACTTAATAAAAGGAAGATATATGATCCAATAAAAAAGGTGGGCAATGGACCTAAATAGATACTTTTCAAAAGAAGACAGAAGGAAGGCCAAGAGACATATGAAAACATGCTCAAAGTCACTAATTACCTGAGAGATGCAAATTAAAAAGACAATGTGGTACCATCTCACGACTGTCAGAATGGCAATCATCAACAAATCAACAAAAGACAAGTGTTGGCGAGGATGTGGAGAAAAAGGAACCCTCATGCGCTGCTGGTGGGAATGCAGACTGATGCAGCCACTGTAGAGAGCAGTATGGAGCTTCCTTAAAAAACTAAAAATGGAACTCCCATTTGACCCAGTAATCCCACTTCTAGGAATATATCCCAAGAAACTAGAAACACCAATCAGAAAGGATATATGCACCCCTATGTTCATAGCAGCACAATTCACCATAGCTAAGATTTGGAAACAGCCTAAGTGCCCATCAGCAAATGAGTGGATTAAAAAACTGTGGTACATCTACTCAATGGAATACTATGCTGCTATAAAAAATACTATGCAGCAGCATGGATGTAACTGGAGAGCATTATGCTAAGTGAAATAAGTCAGGCAATGAAAGAAAAATACCACATGACCTCACTCATTTATGGAAAGTAAAGAACATTATAACCTGATGAGCAAAAAGATAGATACAGAGGCAGTAAGGCATTAAACAGACTGGGGAGTTTTGGGGAAGGGGGGAAAGAGACCAACCGAAGGACTTGTATGCATGCATATAAGCACAACCAATGGACACAAGATACTGGGGGGTGGGATGAGGGCAGGCAACAGAGGGTAGGGGAGGCTGAGGGAAGGAATGGGAGGGAAAGGAGATATATGTACTACTATGTGTAATACTTTAACCAATAAAATAAAATTTTAAAAAATAATAAATTTTTTTAAAAAAACACACACAGCTCCATAAATCTGGGCTGGGAGACTGAAGACTGCATTTCTAACTAGTTGATACCGAATCTGCTGATCGGGAGCTCAGATTCCAGAAACTCAGCTACAGACATTGGAAAACCAGGGAGCCTCACGACAACGGATTGTTGTAAATTTTTCCCAATTGTTGCCGAAAGTAGTTCGGGAGTTAAAAAACAATTGGTGTTTGCTGCGTCTGAAATGTAAAGGAATCAGAAATAAGAAAGACGGAGCTGGAAGCATTTTCAAAGGCTGAAGACTCGCAAACCTTGAGAGGCCTTAGCATGCCTGGAGCTGCTATCCCCTCCCAGTCTGCCACCTTGGCACCCAAAATGTAGGATACGTACTTTATTTCTATGCACTTTTCAAAAATTATCCCGCTCTGCATTGACATGACCTTTTTAGAGTGTCATTCTAGAAGGTCATGTTCTCTTCCTAGACTTGTTTGTTTATCTCTCAATTTCCAAGGTGTAGTTAAAAAAAAATTGAAAGTCTGTTACAAGAATGAATGCTGTTTTTACTGGGGTAATCTGTGATCCAGTCCTGTGACTTCTTCTTCCCTACTTGAAGCCTCGGGAATAGATAAGTGAACAGAAAGGTGGACGTCTGGATAATTTTATCTTCCCTATTCATCTTTAGTGCCAGTGTCCAATCACCCTTAAATATCACCTTAGCAAACAGAGGGTAGAAAGTCATCTGTCCATAACTAGAGGCAAAATCATAGATTTTCTCAGGTTAGGCCTGGGTACCTGAGTTGTCTCCATATATGTCCTGGATCATTTATTTAAGGAAACAAGATATTTAGAAAGAGATCTAGGAATACAGCCAATGGATTCCAGTATTGTTTGCAATATTAAAATCGGTAAACAAGCAAAATGCTTATCAAAGTGGCTTCCATCTCTGGAGGCTCCATTATGTCACAATGCCGTGTGACCTGGCCTTGGAGAAGACACACCAGCTCTCGAGCCCAGCTGAGAAGTGACACAACTTAACGAAGCTTCTCTACATACCACTGCACTAGGACCGGCACTAAGAGAACCGGGTAGTGTGGACTGTCAGAGGAAGGATTGCCGCGTGTACTCTCTTAAAACCCTTCACCCAGAGAGACTTCCGTCTCTCAGGTTTCTCTTCCCCCCTGTTAATATGGGAAGTCAGCAAGCAGGCTGGTAGGTTGAAAAAAACAATTCACAAACATTTTAAAAAATATATATTTTATTGATTTTTTACAGAGAGGAAGGGAGAGAGATAGAGAGCTAGAAACGTTGATGAGAGAGAAACATCAACCAGCTGCCTCCTGCACACCCCCCACCAGGGATGTGCTTGCAACCAAGGTACATGCCCTTGACCGGAATCGAACCCAGGACCCTTCAGTCCTCAGACCGACGCTCTACCACTGAGCCAAACCGGTTTCGGCTCACAAACATTTGATACCACTCTTTTCCAAATCATATCCTTATATCCCCCCTCCATCTTAATAGATGTCACCTGAAAAATAAAAAGGGTAACGAGAAAGGGCATGTGGCCTGATGCAGGAGTTGGCAATCTGGGGCCCATCGGCCAGACCTGGTCTGCTGCCTGTTTTGGTGCACATTACAAGCACCGCACAAAATTTATACAGATGAGAGTTTTTAGATTTTTAAAGGCTGGGAGAAAATATGTCAGGACTATTTTATGGCATATGAAAATTATCTTGTGTGAACGAAAACAGCCATTTGCTGACCTGATGAGCTCAGGGAAGGCCTGCGTGGCAGCCTTGCAGACTCAGAGAACTGAAGTAGCCACAAAGGATGGTTTGAAAATTAAATATCTAACTACAAACAGGTTATAGTGGGCAGTCATTTTCTAGGCCACTGTTTCCCAGACAAAGATCAGCTTTGATCTTTACTGAGCCCATCTGCCTTCCTGCCTCTAAGATAACCTATCTGTGAGATGTCTGGGTAACTTGTGTAACTTCCTTCTTACCCTGGACCCCTCAGGGCACAACAAATGGCCCACCGGCTTGCTTTCTCCCGCCTCCTTACTCCATCACCAATGAATATTCATGTAACCCACCTATGTCCCTCCTTTGATTTCTATGTATAAATACAGAAATGTAACCGCCATTCTCCGGAGCATAATCTCAATCCGTTGAGGTTCTGCTTCCCGGCAATTGTCGACAGTTTTGGCTCAAATAAACTCACAAAAAATTCCTTTACAGGTTTCAATGGTTTTTTTTCGTTAACACTATGGTTCAAATGTCAGGGTCTATAAACAAAGTTTCCTTGGAGCACAGCCATGCACATTCGTCCACACGTTGTCCATAGCCTCTTCTATGTACTTTTGTGATCTTTCATGTCACCATGGCATATTTGAGGAGTTCCAAGAGAGACCCAGGATGACCCACAAAGCCCAAAATAGTTCCTTATCTGTTCCTTCACAGAAGTTTGCTGACTTCTGGTGAAAGATTTAGAAGCAGCCTGTTAAACCAAGTAACACTAACTGTTCCTGGCTGGTGAGCTGCTCCCCCTTTAAAGTGCTAATGTGGTTTTGCAGCTCCAAATGGGAGCTAGTTTCTGCAGCATTTCCTGAGCTGGCCACTGAGGAGCTCTCATGTCTCAGGTCTCACATATTTTGAGGAACGCCAATTAGGGCAATGTCATTCTGGAGCACAGACCCTCAAAGTGGGGACACAAAGTGAACGAGAAGGAATGAAGAGCTAACGCTGAAATGTCTGTGAACAAATTAGCAAGAATGGCCCAGATGAAGAGGATTGAAATTCTAAGTGTCTCTCAAATTATACCCACAGGATAGGTGGCTCCTACTTGGGAGTATAACAACTGGGGGAAAACAAATTTGAGGAAATAATCTTTTTTTATTAATAAATAATCCCATTATGTATGCCTTGTAGAAGAAGAAGAAGGAGGAGGAGAAGGAGGAGGAGGAGGAGGAGGAAGGACGAGGAGGAGGAGGAGAAGGAGAAGGAGAAGGAGGAGAAGGAGAAGGAGGAGAAGGAGGAGGGAAAGAATGGTCATTCTAAATAAGGGGAAATGTCACAGAAAAAAGTGGCTGTCAGTTTGTCTGTTCCATAGAACGCTTGTAAATGTAAATGCTACATGCACAAAGCATGAGCTTTCTTTAGTTGTAGTTCCTAAAACACAGGAAGTCAGTAAATATTAGACAACAACAGTTCCCAGCACTTCGTATGGGATTTTGTAACAGGGTCAGGCTGTTCTTTCTGGGGGAAAAAGAAAAATAAACATATTTTCCTTTTGTAGAACAATAGCTACCTCTAGTGGCTGTCTTGTTATAATGCTTTGCATTTCCTCAAACTCTCCTAAAAAAATTATAGAAATGGAATTTCTCATCTTTCCAAATTTTAAATGTGAGTCCACTTATTTATGTCAGCCTGTAGACGGAAGGTCCCAGGTTCAATTCCAGTCAGGGGCACATGCCCAGGTTGTGGGCTCTCATGCGGGGCCAAGGGAGAGATGCTGGAGTCAGTCGATAAATGATTCTCTCTCTCTTTTTTTAAATATATATATTATTGATATTTTACAAAGAGGAAGAGAGAGAGATAGAGAGCTAGAAACGTCGATGAGAAAGAAACATCGACCAGCTGCCTCTTGCACACCCCCTACTGGGGATGTGCCCGCAACCAATGTACATGCCCTTGACCGGAATCGAACCTGGGACCCTGCAGTCCGCAGACCGACGCTCTACCACTGAGCCAAACCGGTTTTGGCTAAATGATTCTCTCTTATAGGGAAGGAGACCTGGGGGGAGATAAGAGATCAACCGAAGGACTGGTATGCATGCATATAAGTACAACCAACGAACACGGAACTCTGGGGAGGGAGGGCATGAATTGGAAGGTGGGGGGGGGGGGGGGCAATGGTAAGTTATGTACACATATAATACCTTAAAAAATTATGAACAACAAATATGTAATTATCAACAAGTAAATCTAAAAACCAAGCGAAGAAAAAATCATGATGAACAATATCAACTGGTAAATGTAATAGAATCAGAGGTATGAAAGGGGAGTGGACTGATGATTCTTGGGTAAATGGGGAGTGGGGGGTGCGGGAAGAGACTGAACATAAACTGCACCTATGGATGAGGACAATGGGGGATGGGAAAAGGGCAGAAGGTGGGATGGAAACTTGGTGGAGGGGGGAGATGAGGAACATTTGTAATAATATGAACAATAAAGATTTTTATTTAAAAAATGATTCTCTCTTATCATTGATATTTCTCCCTTCCTCTCTGAAATTAATAAAAAGAATTTTAAAAGTTCTTTGACTCTAGATTGACATACCTGAGCCTTGTTCTTCTCAGAGCACTCTTATGAGTAACAGTGAAACTATAGGCAGAAGCACTCTATATTATAATGTATACTAGAGGCCGGGTGCACAAAATTTGTGCACAAGGGTGGGGTGTCCCTCAACTCAGCCTGCACCTTCTCCAATTTGGGACCCTTTGGGGGATATCTGACTGCCATTTAGGCCTGATTTCTGTGGGTAAACCAGCAGTTGGACATCCCACTCACAATCCAAGACTGCTGGCTCTCAACTGCTCGCCTGGCTGCCAGCCTGATCACCCCCTAACCACTCCCCTGCTAGCCTGATCAATGTCTAACTGCTCCCCTGATGGTTCGATTGTCTCCAACAGCCCTCCCCTGCCAGCTCAATCACCCCCAACTGCCCTCCCCTGCTGGTCATCTTGTGTGAAGGTATGAGGGTCAATTTGCATATTGCCTCTTTGTTATATAGGAGAATTGCAAATAAGAGATATTAATGTTTTATTATCACATATGACGCTCATAGTTTTAAAAACATGCCAAGAGATTTGAGATACATGGAATCAGTGTTGGAATGGACAACAGAGCAGTAGGGGCCCAAAAAGAGGAAAAAATTGATTGTGATCTGAAAGCTAAAATGTGACATCAACTCCAAATAGACTGGGGGAAAAGAAACGTGAAATCCCGTCCTCCCCCCTCCTCTCCCCCCTGCATTCTGATGAGCTGACATCAATGGTTGCCTCTTCCTTCCCTGTCCTCCTAGGATTAACTAGTTAACTTCCATGTGTCCAAAACAGAAACCATCCCCACATGCCATGGTATTTTGAATTTAATTGCGTCTATAGATTCTTTGGTGTACAAAAAGTTAAGTAAGATTCTCATTCTTAGATGTAGGTTCTCATTGAATAATGGTTTTCCTCTCTTCCTAGTCTCTACCAACACATATCCTTGTATCCATCATATCTTACTGAAAGCTCACCTTCTCACATAAGCTTTCCCCAAATTAAATTCACCTGTTAATTTATGTCCCCTTTGCACTCAAGACTATGGCTGCATTAGATACAACTGCTTAAGTTTTCAGCTGCATGCTGGCATAATCTGGATACACACCTAGATTGCAAGGAGCTCAAGGAAGGAGAGATTTTGGCCTCCACATGTTTGTAAGTATGTATGTTCTCTGACTTTTCTCAATTCTTCCATAATCCTCCAATATTTATCCTTGGATCTAAACATAGCCATTACCAGTTAGTGGTGAGAACTGCCCACCTTAGCAGCCCTACTCACATAATGCTATTGAGCTGAACAGATGGGCTGATGAAGGTCAGAATGACCTTGTTCTTTATTATGCAGCCTGCAAAGTTCCTTTTTAGTTTCGTAAAAGCTGGTCCCTCTCCCTGAGTGGGGAAAATTTGGCTACTTATGTGGGAAGGAAATAGGTTGGAATTTGGCCAAAGAACAGAAAACACTATCACACAGACCCAGAGTCCTGCTTTATGTCAGCTATTAAGTCAGAATTTCCTTTCAACTCTGGACATTCTTGAAATAACTAATGGCAGAGACCTAATGAGTGCCTTTTATGTGCCTGGGATCATTCTAAGAGCTTTTCCATATGTGTACTCATCTAATATTCACAGCAAACTGATGAGGAAGGCATAATGATGATCTCTGTTTTACTCATAAGGAAACAGAGGCAGAGATGAGTGAAGAAACTTTCCCAACTGGCAGATGTGGGATTCAACCTTGACTAATCTCACTGCATGGAAGGCTTTCTTAATCATACATTACATCGTAGTATGTGTTCTTTGCTGCAACCCTCCCTTAATTAACTATTGATCTATTCATGAGACGTATAAGCAACTACTGCGTGCAAAGAGCAGAAAGTTCAAAGACAAATTAGACATCATCTCTGCTCAAATCAACACCACCATCCAGTTGGGAAACAAATAGAAAAATAGGTATCGGATTGAAGACCCAACATCCCTTTGGACGTTCTCTTCCTACTCTGTCATCCCACCCATTCAGTGCTTTCTTTCTACTTTGATAGATTAATGCTCAACTGATGTGTGCTTTTTAGCCATGACTATTTTGCTATGTGTATTAATTTACTAGGGCTGCCATAACAAAGACTCTCTGGCTTGAAACAAAGTCTATTTTCCTACATTTCTGGGGGCTAGAATTCCAAGATCAAGGTATCAGCAAGGTTGGTTCCATCTGAGGCCTCTCTCTTGGCTTATAGCTGTTCATCTTCTCCTTGGGGCTTTATAAGGTTTTCCCTCTACCTGTCTGTGCCCAAATTTTTTCTTCCTATAAAGACAAAAGTCAGATGGACTAGGTTCCAAACTAAGGACCTCATTTTTACTTAATTGCCTCTTCAAAAGCCCCTCTCTCCAAATACAGTCACAATCTTAGTTATTGGGGGTTAGGACTCTGATATATGATTTTTTTTTCAGGATGGGGGCACAACTCAGCCCATTTACTGCATTAACTCTTTCACCTCACCAACTTCTCCAAAAAGTGCTTTGACAACTTTAATGATTTTAAACCCCCAGTACTTGGAAGAATTAAAAACCTTTCTCAGCTCAAGGCAGGGAAAGACAAACATAATTATGCATATTGCAAGCTATGTGTATAATTAAGATGTTGCGAATGAGTCCTAGGGATGCGCTTTCATTTATAAAAAAATAAATTTAAAATAACTGCCTGGAATTGTTGTCATGGGCTGATTTAATATTTTTCTCATTGCAAGGTATTTCATATATTACACATATATATTACATATGAAGTGAAGTTTATCCTAAAAACAAAAGATAGGTTGAATTCCCCTTTCCTGTCCCCTTTAGGGGTTAGTCAGACTGCCTGATTCCCAAACCACCACTGAGGTGAAGGAGGGACCATTGGCTCCCCCTGCTAGTCTGTACAGATAGTCCTCATCCCCAGCTCGTCTGTACAGATACCATAGCAAACCAAGGTGGCTCCCCAAACCTCTCTCTGTCTTAGCAATCCTTCCCCAGCCACAACCCTAGAGGAGTCTGTTCATTAAGAATGCACAACAAATCAACAAAGGACAAGTGCTGGAGAGGATGTGGAGAGAAAGGAACCCTCCTGCACTGCTGGTGGGAATACAGGCTGGTGCAGCCACTGTGGAAGACAGTATGGAGTTTCCTCAAGAAGTTAAAAATGGAACTCCCATTTGACCCAGTAATCCCACTTCTAGGAATATATCCCAAGAAACCAGAAACACCAATCAGAAAGGATATATGCACCCCATATGTTCATAGCAGCACAATTTACCATAGCTAGCATTTGGAATGAGTGGATTAGAAAACTGTGGTATATCTACATAATGGAATACTATTTTAAAAAAAAGAAGTAACTTTTACCATTTGCAACAGCATGGATAGAAATGGAGAGCATTATGCTAAGCAAAATAAGCCAGTCAGAGAAAGATAAATATCACAGGATCTCACTCATATGTGGGATATACCGTAATGATCAACATAGTTTGATGGACAAGAATAGATCCAGAGACAAATGGTAGGGGAGCAGGGATTAGAGAGCAACCAAAAGACTTGTATGCATGCATATTAGCATAACCAATAGACACAGACACTGAGACGGTCGGGGCTTGCCTGGGGTGAGAATGGCTGGGGGGTGAGGTGTCAATTGGGGAAAAAGAAGACAAATGTAAAACTTTAGACAATAAAAGGAAAAGAAGTGGATGGTACTTTTTGATTTGCAGTGTAGTGAAGTATTGTGTATTGAAGTAACAGTCATGTCACAGGCTGAAGCAATTTTCAGATATTCCACGTTCATTTCTTCAAGATGGTAGACTATGCCCTCTCAGCACTCATTATTCAGCTATGTTCATCTCAAAACTGAATAACTTTGAAAAGAAATATCCTTTTCATGTAAGTGGACAGAATTCCATAGTGTGGGTGTTTAATCTACCCTCCAGGGACATAGGCAATATAACTGAATCCCTACCTAAATTTCATCCTGGTGTTGTCTTACCCACTGAAGAATCCCTGTTGCCTAATATAATCCTATATAATATAAGGCTAATATGCATATAGACCGAGCAGTGGAATAACTGAACAACCAGTAGCTATGACATGCACTGACCACCAGGGGGCACACAAGGAACATGGTGGGCGTGGGCAGCAGGTGGCAGAGCATGGAACATGGTGGCCGTTGGCTGTGGCAGTATGGTGCAGGTGAGCGGTGGCACCAGACCAAGGTGGGGCACCAGTCACTGTCCTTGGGGCAAGCATCTGGTGGTTACTGAAAATTCTTTGCTTCTGTCTGCTGCTGTCCTGCCCGCCACTTGCACTTGCTGCCAGTGCCCAGCACCAGCCCCAATCACTGGGCACGGGAAGCAGGTGTGAGGAGCAGCTGCCAGGCCTGATTGCCCCTTTGGGCTTCTTCACCTCCCGCTGCTCCTAAGGGGTGATTGGGGCAGCAGCCACAGCTTGCACCATCACTGGACCCACTTGTACCCGCTGCTGATGCGGCCCCAATTACTCTGTGCTGTTAGGGGGTGAGAGTGAGGCTGGTGCTGTCAGCGCATGGGAGCTGGAGCAGGACTTCAGCAGACAGGGGATTGGAGGCTGCGGCGGGCGGGGCTGGGTGGAATTGTGGAAGATGGGCTGAGACCCACTCCTGTGCCCAATGCAGCCTTGCAGCCTACAGTTCCTTTAGAAGTGCATGAATTCATGCAGTTGGCCTCCAGTCCTCTAATAAAATTTCAAAACTTCATTTATTTCTAATGACTCATAGTAACATTCCCCAAATTGCTGAAGAGGGATTAATAGATCACATAAAGCCATTGTTTAAAAATTGAGTAAATGACAATTTTATCATGGTTACTAAACTATTTGGACATAAATGAAAGGTTTATAAAAGAACACAAGGTAGGTTTACATCATGAATTTTTCTGGGAATTAAATATTTCCCAACAATAGCCATCTGTTAAGTCCATTAGAACAGCTTTTCATTTCTGGATGAAATTTGAAGTTAGTATATTAAAGAAATTCTTGTGAAGAATTTTATTTTATTATGGCAGCGCATTGCCTTCCTCTGGGAATTTTTAATTACTAATTAAAAATTTAGTTCTTCCAAAATTTTAAATTTTAATTACATTTGTCAACACAAAACATCATTTTCTTATTCATAAAATCCAAAAATACTTTGCAAACAGAATAATTAAAGCCTTCCATAATCCTAGTACTGTTATATTCCCAGGTAAAATATTAGATTAGATAACTTATAAGTTTCCTTTTGTTTCCTTCCTTATTCTTGCAATTTTCTAATTCTTTCAGATTACTATCAACCTAGCTAGAATAGTGCTTTTTTTTCCTCAAAGAATAAGGAGTAAAAAACTTATGTAAACCTCTGTTAAAGAAAAACCTGTCTTTGGCTTCCAATGTTGACTTAAATTACTTTTATAATAATACTAGAGGCCCAATGCATGAAATTCGTTCAAGAGAAGGCCTTTCTCCCCACCACCACCAACACTCCCCCACCCCCGCCAGCTGCTTGCACTGGCTTCCCTCTGGCACCCGAGACCCGGGCTTCCCTCACAGCCACGGCTTCCTCCAGAAGGTCTCCGGTCTAAATAGCATATTACGCTTTTATTATTATAGATTACTTATGTAGGTTCAAACACCAATCTAGGTACATTCTTATCATTCTTATGCAACTATAAAGCAAGAAAACTTATTTATAATCAAACAAAAAAAGTTTAATTTAATAGCTGATCCATTTTTCCCCAGAATTGTTTATTGAGTATGTACTATATGCCAGGAACTAACCCAGGTGCTGGAGTCACAGCAGGAAAGACCACAGATGAAAATCTCTTCCCTCTTGGAATTTATATTCCAGTAGAGAAGAGACAGAGAAAGACAATTTTTTAAAAAACATCAACTACGTACAATATTAAATGGAGATGAGTTGGGAACAAAAAGTAGGAAAGGAAGTGGGTAATACAATAGGACTGTTCATTTTTTAAAAATAATTCTTTATTGTTTAAAGTATTGCATATGTCTCCTTTTTCCCCTCATTGACCCCCTCCAGCCAGTCCCCACCTTCACTCCAGGCCCTCACCACCCCATTTTCTGTGTCCACTCATTTTTAACAGAGGCCTGCATGTGCCGGTGCCAGACGTAGTGCATATAAGTTTGACTCACACTCTCTTTCCTAGAACTCATGGCTTCACCTAACACCAAAGAAGATTAGGAAGATGGGAAAATTGAGTCTAGCTCTATGCCTAAAGGAAGAGAAAATGCATGTTGGTGAAAACATAGCAGTCTTAGCATGCTAATGTTCCCTTCCTGAATTAAACAGACTTACTCCTGAGAAACAACAGAACACCCCTTGCAGGTTTGAACCGCCTCACTGAGCTGCTAGCTTGGCTGAGACAGAGGCTCAGAGTGCACCCTCTCTGTGGGCGAGATTCCAAAGCAAGTGGAGAAAAGGGTGATTGACTGAGGTCTACTAATGCTTTCAATCTCATCAATCAGAGGATGGGGGAAGAGAGACTCCAGGAGTGCTAATCTAGGAAAAGCATCCACTCACAAATATGATCCTTCTTCCTACTCTAGCCTCCTCAACACAGCTGCCTGAGTAATCCTGTTGAACACGAGTCAGATGGTATCACTTCTTTGCATGATGCCTCCATCGCCTTCAGGGTAAAAGGCAAAGTTTCTTAAAATGGCCTCCATGGCCCTTCCTGAACTAACTCCTCCAACATCCTTATATCCTTGCCCACACTGCCCCTTCGATGTCACCTTTGCTCGCCGCACGACAGCCACATGGGTCTCCTTGCTGTTCCCTGGATGTACCACAGTTGCTCTCACGTCAAGGCCACTGTTCTGGCTGTTCCCTCCACGGTGTCCACGTGGCTCACCCCCTCACCTCCTCCTCCCAAAGAGCAGTAAGATGCTAAAAACGTCTGAGCTCAGGTATGTACTGAAGCATGTATGGCTGTTACAGCCATCCTGATACAGATATACCCTGGGACACACCTTGATTCCTCAAAATCTCCAGAAGATAGAAAAGTTGGGAACCTGAGCCATGGCAAAACCCAAGCATTGGTGGATCTTCCATAGGATCCAGTCACCCAGGTAGGCCCTGCCAGTGAGAGACCTCTATCCTGGGCGAATAAATGGGCTGTCCAGTTGATAAGATTTATGTTTTTTCTTTTTTTTTTTTTGTCTATACACCAGAAAATGTGAATTTTGTGTTCTTGTAAAGCCTGGTTTTAAATATTATTCAATTTAGTGTAACCATGGCAAATATAGCAAGAGTTAAATAGGCTATCAACCATTGGCAAGGCCACAGAAATTATACTGTGTGATAAATGGAAACTAGACTATTCACAAAAACACGCATATGTTTGTGTTCTCTCTCTCTCTCTCTCTCTCTCTCTCTCTTTCTCTCTTTCTCACTGCTCCTATTTGGAAATGATCCATGCATATTTTAGCCATAGAGCCTTTTGAGTTCCTTTATTTTTAATTTGTCTTAATAGCTTTATATTTCCTTATGGCCTGCCTCATATTAAGCTAGGCTTCATAATATTCTGCATTTTGTACATATTTTTATTAGTTTCATCTTACCAATTTGTATTTATTTCAATCTCAATTTGAATTTATTTCTTCATAGACCTGTGTTTATTTTCTTTTTTGTCACCTTAATATTTCAGAAACTATTTAAATAATTCTATACAGGCTTCTCTGCCATTAAAAAATATATTATACACCTAATTTAGGTAAAGTTCAGAAAATTAGCTAATTATAAACACTGACTAGTGTGGGAATTGAGGAACTGAGATATAACTGTTGTTATTCATTGTTATTTTAATCCTCACCCTCACCCCCACCCCCACCCCCGCCCTAGTTATCTAAATTATCTATGATTCTCTACCTGGCCACACAGTACAAGTATCTGAGTTGCTTTTAAAATTGTCATTGTGAGAGCCCCATCCCTGGTCAACTTAATTCAAAGGTGTGTAGATTTATGAAAAAAAAAAAGACCTTCCTGGGTGATTCTAATATATAGCCAAGGTTTTGATTTATTCCAAAGTTTGGATCTGGACTTGAAGTGAATTGATAGTCCTCCCACAGCTATCATCACAAATAAATCTGAGGATATATTATAGGAATTCCAAGTTCTACAGATCCATTTGGAGACCCTAACAGAGTCCAGCCTCACAGCAGCAAAGCGGAAGAGGAATTGTATAATTGTACTCGACCTGATTAAGAGATTCATCCAATCCACAGCACCTTAGAGCTGGAGAGAGCTGGAGAAATCATCAGTCGACACTCATTTTACAGAAGAGACAATAGACTCGGAAGGGGCTGGTCTGGCCCCTCACATTAGTTATGTGCAGGAAAGAGGGGATAATTCAGACCAGACAACTTATATGAAAACAATCACAGGGACTGGCTTATGAGAAAAAAAATAAATGTTATTTTCTCCCCCTTATTCCTTCTCAGAGACTTTTACTACGTGGCAAGAGAATCTGTCAATGGAAATAGGGTAATGCCGAACTCTTGTGATGGCTCTGTGGGACTCAAGCTCAATGGATGTTTAGGAATTAGTATCCAGAGTAAAGTACACCAAAATGAGAGATTAGTCACCCTGCAGTCTTGACCTCAATAGAACATTAAGCACAAAGCTTGGATTAAAACCCTGACAACCTGTGCCGTTCAATCCCAAGGCTGTCTGGCTGGCTGTCTCCCTCAATTGTGCTGATGGCTGTTCACCAGCCCTGTGGGAATGCACTTTGTCACAGGGAAAATATTTATAAAAGTGTCCTTCTAAGCAGCTGGCTAGAAAGGGCAGGGGGAGGGCCTGGATTCTCTCCCCTCTGGTATTTGTCAAAGCGTAGTTTAAAGCTGCTCGTGTCTAACAGCTGTTATGGGCTGTCCGCATACAAGTCTCTGAGTGTCTTGGTTTGTAGAGATATCACCCCATCTTGACTTTCTGGTGAAAGAGAGAAAGATTATATCAAAAAGGGCCCCAAAAAAGCCAGTTTAAAAAATACACCCAAATAAAGTAATACATTAGAACAAAATCTGAACAACCATTGGGGGAAAAAAATAAGGAAAAAAAGAAGTTGTGTTGTGGTAGGAAAGTTTTCTGTTGGTTTTGGCTCATATGCCAAGAGTTTGTATATGCTGGCTCTCCATGTCTAGTCTCTCAAAGAATTTCATGACAAACTTGTTTGGAAGGGTTCTGGTTAGGGAGAAGGGTAAAGAAGCCCAAGTTAAATGTCAAAATTGTACCGAAGACTGAACTAAGTAAAAATTCATTTGGTCATTTGAAGGAGTGAAAAAGAAGGAAGATTATTTTTAGCAATGTATTGTTCTGAAATTTGAGAATGTAATAAGGGAATATAAGCAAAGAAATGAATATTATTAGTTTCATGCACATTCTCTCTTTCCTTCCATAACTTTCCCATAACCTTCCATTTCCATCTGCAACACTAGAAGCAGAAGCTACAGGAATGGTTGGACTCTGGAAGTTCATGGTTTCAGAGAAGCGATCCTGCTCAAATGAGGTTGACGAAACAGAGGCTGAGCTGAGGTGATCAAAGGGATTAGCCAGAGGCAAAAGAAGTGAAGTTACAAGTCAGAGTCAAGGTAATGAACAAGGTGGTGAATATCCAAGACAAAAAGAACACCTAGGCACTTCTTCAAGTTTCATCATTCGTGTAATGGGACCAGTGATACTTATCTCATAAAGTCATCCTGAGAATCAAATAAGATCATCTGTTCTGTGTAAAGTGTTTAGAACAAATAGTGCCTGCATATATATTAAATGCGCAAAATTACAGCTCTTCATTACTTTTTATTACTCAACATGTTTATTGTTGCTCACTGTGGAACAGGCATTGTAGCAGATGCTTGGAATACAGATAGGAGTAGGACATTCTGCCTGGAGGAGCTCAACAGGCCAAGTCCTTATAGAGCAAGCATGTCAAACTCAGGGGGCCCAGAATGAATATTTTTGTGGCACAGCCAAATGATGGTATGTAAGAAATATTTTAATAAAAATTTCATAACTTAATTTTACAATATCTTGTTATACATAATTATTAATAGCGAACTACAACATTCAAAAATGACTGATTAATACACTGAGTGGCCAGATTATTATGATCTCTGAACACATAATAATCTGGCCAATCAATTTATGAGTGGGGTCCAGCCAGCCTAGCCAGGGGGAGGGGACATGGGCGGTTGGCCAGCCTGCCCGCTGGTCGAACTCCTGGTCAAGGTGACAATTTGCATATTAGTTGTTTATTATTTAGGATATACACTGAGTGGCCAGATTATTATGCATTCAGAGATCATAATAATCTGGCCACTCAGTGTATAATCATTTGCATTCATTTTCCTTATGTGTCTTCCACATAGGTGCACCATTTCTCTCCACCAATACTAGCAGCGAATATTATAGCAGCTGATTGCCACATCATTAGTCTTGGACTGACTTGTTTGGTGTGCACAACAGGAAATATTTTGCTTTCAGAAAACAATAAAAATAAGTTGATTTGCAGTTATTCAGTGTCTAGTAACTTAATGTTCAATAAAAATATTAATTTTTATTAAAATATTCTATTATTTTATGTTAACGATTACTCACTTATTTCAGCCCTCTGTATTTCCAATATCTCTATAGAAACAAGCCTACATTTCTATGGCAATTGAAGCTTTTGTTTTTTTGCGGCCCACATAAACTTAAACCTTGTTTATTTGGCCCGTGTTAGCCTATGAGCTTGACCTGCTTGGTGTAGAGCAAGCTGTGCTAATTGTGACGCAAAATAACCTGGTTTGGTCACCCCCACATTGTGTCATTTCTATGTAGTATTTGCTATCTCTGAATTCTTCTTATATGTAGGTTTTAAACATGATTATACTTAGCTTCACAATTCCTTTGTGTGGTTATGTCTATCTTTAAAACTAGATTCTAAACTCCTTGAGGGGAGAGCTCTGTCTATTCCTCAGAATCCAGCAAGAGCCCAACACAAATCAGACAACCACATACACATAAATGGCAAAACTGACTTTCTTTAAATGTTTTAGACATTAAAATGTCTAGGCTCTGTCCCCCTCCTATCCCCTTGTCCTTACCTTTCCTTGGAGTCTCTCTCACTCTTCTATGTACCCAACACAAGCTGTCCTTTAGAGTCTCCCAGCATTCCTGGGAGGAGGTGTACTCACTGAGTCTTACAAAGAAAATCGTGGCTCAGCACTGTTAAACAGCCCCCGTGGCAGCGTTGAGGTTCTGATCCTGGTTCATCTGCTGCCAAGCCCCCGACTCCTTCAACCCAGCACACTGTACATCCCCTCTGAGCACATACAGAAGACGGGGAAGAGGAATGTATCCGTAGGATGGGCCATGTACAAATTCATGCCACAGGTGGCAAGGCCACAGGAAACTGATTTTTAAAATACCAATGCCAGCCCTTCCACCAAGGCAATGCAAACCCCTGTTATATGTGAGGGTTCTTCCTCCTTCTCAGACATGTGGAATATATTTTTAAAGAGTTCTCCCATTTTCATGGGAGTTATGTAGGAGCTTAGTGTGAAGAACTGAACAAGTATCAATTTTTAAACATTGTGATCAATCCATGTCAGCTTTGAAAACTACCGTAGGGATCAAACCCTGCATATTGAAACTTCTTCAGTTAAACTTTTATTAAGCCGTTAAAATACATACATGGAGGGGGGGATTATATTTTCAAGTGTTTCTATTCATTTTCTGACATTTCATTTTCTACGGCAGAATTCCCTTTCAGCATGCAATGCCCCTGGATGGCAGGGTGACAAAGCAGTCAGGGATGAGCGCGTCTCGGGGAAAGTCCAGTTTGCTGGCAGTCAGAGCGGTGGGACACTGCTGTCCTCTGCGGGGGCTGCTCTTCGTTTCTGACTGGGAGGCTTACACGCCGCACGCATTCAAGGAAAATCTGCCTCCACTCCTTAAGAAGACAAGAACACCTCCCTACACCTGTCAGCCTAAACATAAAAGCCAAAGTGAGAGGCAATACCAGGTAGCAGTTAGTTGACATCCAAAAGAATAGCTCTTTGGGAAGCATTGATTCAGGCAGAAACCCTAACTGTGCTGACTCGGAGGCAAAGGCAATGGGTGTTATTTATGAGAAGGAGAAGGGCAACAGTTACATCAATGGCAGGAATTTCTATAGATGCAGAGAAGCTGACCCGGGGATGTCTGCTTTTTTGCTATGTTTCCAGTTCTGTGGGATTCAGGGCTGCTTTAGGCCAAGCTCAAAGGCCACTGTGCCCAGGTCTAACATTCCAAAGGCTTGAGAAGTGAGACGTACAAGGCAGTTCATCTAGGTTGGCAGCTCTGACTCCATTTTAAAGTGTCTGCATTCACATTAAGGTTCACACACCAAAGAGCCCTGGAGACACCCACTAATTCATTGTGGGTGTCTGTTTGGCTGTTTGGCTGAGGGACAAAGCTCCCCCTTAGGCCCAGTGATATTTCAAAAACGACTTTAGGGAGCTCCCTTTACTTTGGGGCATGACGGATTAAGTGAGGCCAATCTTTGGGAAAGCAATTTGCATCCTGGACCTGTCCAGAACTTGAAAACCATTCGTACGCTTTGATCTGGTCATCTTCCTTCCCGGACACTTCGCTGGGGCGAATTACAGGATTCTTACCCTAAACAGCTCCTCCTACAGTCTTCCTCTTCTCAGATAACCACAACATCCTCCCGCCAGTTGCTTAGGCTCCAAACTGTAGAGTCCCTCTGCAATCTTTTCTTTCACACCCCATTCCAGATGCCCCAGAGGATTCTGCTTGTTCCATCTTCAAAATATACTTGGGATCCAATCACTTCTCACCTTGTTCATTGCCACTGTCCTGGCACAACGCTATCCTCTGATTTCCAAATTGTGGTGATAGCTCCCGATTGTTCTCCTTGCTTCCGAACCTGCTCCAATACCATCAGAATAAACTTTTGAAACAGGTCAGTCTGTGTCACTTGGCTCCTTAAGGAAAAATCCTCTCCAAAGGTTTTCCTCTCGCTCCGATTAAAGGCAAAGTGTTGTCACTCTGGACTATAAGGCCCCATGGACTCTCCACCCCACCCCCTCAATCTCATCTGCTTCACTTTTTCTCTGACACCTCTCCATCCTCCATGGTTTCTCTGCTGCTCTTCAAACACAATAAGCACAAACTTACCTCAAGGCCGCCTCATTTACGGTTCCCTCTTTGTGGTACAACCAGGCCCCCAAATATACACATGGATCTTCTCCCTTCTTTCAGGATTCTGTTCTGAAGTCACCTCATCAGAGCAGCTGATCCTGATGTGCAATAGCACCTTATATAACATAGGTCACCCTCGCTCAGTCTGATGCCTTGGTCTTAATAGCACTTTCTGACTTAATTATTTTTCAACTTCTCCTACGTCAGAATGTAAACTCCATGAAAAGGAGAACTTTATCCATTTCATTCCCTCTGGTATACCCAGCTCAGTGGTTCGAGTGAAGACACTGGAGCAAAGGAGCAGTTGTGCTGGAAGAGAATAATTAGCACAAAGGTGGCAATAGATTAATATTCCCCACCTTCCCCCCCCCCCAAAAAAAATAAGGGCTTTTGACTTTCTATTTTATCATGAATTAGATTTTAGCTTCACTGAAGTAAATGGTAGTAAAAACCAAGATCTTACAGATTATCATTATTATTTCCTGAACCACTTGAAAACAAGGTACAGACAGAATACCTCATCACTACTAAATACTTTAGGGCAGGGGTGGGGAATCTTTTTTTTTCTGCCAAGGGCCATTTGAATATTTATATCATTCATGGGCCATACAAAAATTATCCACTTAAAAATCAGCCTGCTATATTTGGTCAAACATTTAATTAATTCACCCCTAATGCCTTGGCAGGGCCAGGCCAAGTGATTTTGTGAGCCTTGTATGGCCCTGTGGCGGATGTTCCCCATCCTTGTTTAAGGGCACTACTCCCACACAAGGACATTCTGCATAGTGTGAACATCCAGGTCGGGTATTCAGCATTGATAAAGTGCCATCATCCAATCCACAAACCAAACTCAATTTTTGCCAACTGTTTATTTTTCCTGCCTGGTCCAGGAGCCAGTACAGCATCATTTGTTGTATTTAGTTGTCACAGCCCTTAAGTCTCATTTAATTTGGATTGATGGGTTCTCGCATCTTTCTCTGTCTCTCATAAGCTATAAGAGTTTTAAAGAATACAGACCTGCCCAAACCATTTTGGCTCAGTGGATAGAGCGTCGGTCTGCAAACTGAAGGGTCCCAGGTTCAATTCCAGTCAAGGGCATGTACATTGGTTGGAGCACTTTTCTGGCAGGGGGTGTGCAGGAGGCGGCTGGTCTATGTTTCTCTCTCATCGACATTTCTAGCTCTCTATCCCTCTTCCTCCCTCTCTGTGGAAATCAATAAAATATATTTAAAAATAAAAATAAAAGAAATGAAACTTAAAAAATAAAATAATAATAATAATAATAAAAGAATACAGACCTTCGTTTTGTGGGCTGCCTCTCATTTTGGGCCCATTGAAAGGTTTCCTACGTCCAGATCCAGGCTATGCATTCTTAGCAGAACTGTGATAGAAAAGATGCCATGCTCTCCTCCGCACATCACAACAGGAAGTACACCATGTGACCAGTTTTCCTGCTGGCTATGCTTATCTTGATCATTTGGTCAATTTGCTGTCTCCTAGGGTTCTCTTCAGTAAATTAATAATTTCCCATCTTGTCGTCAATAAGTACTTTTCAGAAGCTACTTTAAGACTAGGCTACATCCTGCTTCACATGAAGCATCCACATACCCACCCACCCACCTTAGCATCCACTAAGGACTCCTGCCTCAGTCAAATAACATTGCCAAAGGGTGACATTCTACCTCCATCCATCTTAGTTGACATCTTCCACAACGAAGAGATATCCTTCCTTCCCCATTTATTTATTTATTCTATCATTATTTATTTATCCCTTTGTATTAGCATGGATTCGTAGATTCTTGTTTTAGCCCATGGGTTAGAATCAGTTGCTATCATTATTTTCATGCTCAAATTGTCCCAGATTTGGTCAGTGGAAGCCCCATCCAGCTGGCTTGTGTGTCCATTTGGCATGCTCTCACCATGCTCTGAGCACTTCCCTCCAAGCTTACTTTGCACTTTCCTAGCCCAAGCCCTGGAATCAGCCCTGGTTCCTTTTAAAAGCTTATGGCACTTAGAAGCCCAGATCCTCTGGCCACTTGATGTATCTATTACTTCTAGCCTCAGAGAATATAGATATGGTGTATATATGTATGTATAGATATGTATATGTGTGTGTACATATACACATCCACATATAATGATTTTGCATACATTTTTAATCCAATCCAACACCTTGGGATTCTTTATAGCTTTATTTATTTTTATATTTGTAAACTCCTTCTTCAACACTAAGAAGCCACATACTGGCTCCCAGTATAGTCAATATTTTACCCAATGCCCCTGTACTTAATCAATTTCTGAGCCAGGATACTGTCACCTTGATCCTGCAACCTCTCTGGCCTCCAGAAGGAAAGGGTAAAGAATAGTTGTGCATTTTCCCCCCAAAAAAATGTCTAAAGTTTTACATATATTTTCTTTCCCCCCAATTGACCACTCTCCCAGCCATTCCCACCCCAGGCAAGCCCCCACTGCCCCAGTGTCTGTGTCCATTGGTTATGCTAATATGCATGCATACAGGTCCTTTGGTTGCTCTCTAACCGCCCTCCCCCCCATCATTTGTCTCTGGGTCTATTCTTGTTCATCAAATTATGTTGTTCATTATATCCCACATATGAGTGAGATCCTGTGATATTTATCTTTCTCCGACTGGCTTATTTCACTTAGGATAGTGCTCTCCATTTCCATCCATGCTGTTGCAAATGGTAAAAGTTACTTCTTTTCTCTTTTTTTGGTGGCATAATATTCTATTGTGTACCAGTTTTTTAATCCACTCATCTGCTGATGGGCACTTAGGCTGTTTCCAAATGTTAGCTATGGTAAAATGTGCTGCTATGAACATATGGAGTGCATATATCCTTTCTGAGTGGTGTTTCTGGTTTCTTGGGATATATTCCTAGAAGTGGAATTACTGGGTCAAATGAGAGTTCCATTTTTAACTTTCTGAGGAAACTCCATGCTGTCTTCCACAGTGGCTGCACCAGCCTGCATTCCCACCAGCAGTGCAGGAGGGTTCCTTTCTCTCCACATCCTCTCCAGCACTGTGCTCTGTTGATTTGTTGTGCATTCTTAACGACACAGACTCCTCCAGGGTTGTGGCCGGGGAAGGATTGCTAAGACATAAAGAGGTTCGGGGAGCCACCTTGGTTTGCTGTGGTATTTGTACAGACTAGATGGGGCTGAGGAGGAGCAGAGGGATCCAATGGTCCCCTCCCTCATCTTGGCAGTGGTTCGGGATCAGGCAGACTCCACTTCTGCCTGCGGCATCAGGCTCTATAAAAAGCACTGTCCCCGTTGCCTAGAAGCCTATATTCTAAAATGAAAACACACAAATCCAGCACATCAAATACCACAGAGACAAATTCTTCTTAGTTATTCTTTTTGTGCCTGCTTCTAATTTGGATGTAGCTACCAGCTATTTGCAGTGCTGCTGGATAAAGAGAAGCTGCTGGTGAAAGGTCTTTAACAGAAACATGTAAACTACTAAGGTCCTGGGGGGAAGGGACACTTTTGTTTGCATCATGAATCGGGTCCTGGGCTGTCTGAGGAAGCGCCGGGTGGGAAGTGCCATGGGAACCATTGAGAACCCCCTTGCAAACTGGTTTAGCTACTTCAGGTGGCCCATGTCTCAAGTCGAGGAAACTGTTGGTGTGATTACCAAACATTTAATTGGGAGGGAACTGTGCTGTGTCACGATTTTGAAGAACCCTACTCTAGAGGGGATGCACGCTCTGCTGACTGGTTGTGATCTCTCTGCACAACTAACCCACGCAGACCTCCCTGGCCTATTGCGGCTGTGAGTCCTCTGTGGCCAGTCCTGACAACCAGAATAAACAGTGAGGAAACATCGCACCCAGCTTCTCTTCTTGTAGAGCCGGAAACACTCATTCTGCAAGAAAACAAATGTCATCGCGCATTTGCTTCCAGAAGCGAGGAAAGAAGCCCATTCCTGCACTCACCTGAATAGAGCTGGTCCCCAGACCAGCGGCACCACCTGGGAATGTGTGAGAAAGGCACACGCTATCTGAAGCCGCACCCGGGATGTGCTCTATCAGAAAGTCTGTGGCAGGACCCGGCGGTCTGAGTTTTAACAACCCCTAGGTGATGCTGATGCACACCTACATTTGAGGGTCACTGCCCTGGATCTTCCAGGCGTGGCTGGGAAGGACCTCCCACCAGCAGGCCTTACTTTGTGGCCCTCAGATGGGTAATTAGGGAGCTCACTGCAGTTGCTTCTGCGAATGGGAAGGCTGATTACAACACACACACACACACACACACACACACACACACACACACTGCTGTATAGAAGGTGCAGAAAAAGTCGTTAAGCATAGGTCAAGGGGGCGCGTCCGTTTTCCCCCTCTATCCATCCAAATCGCTTATGGAGTTGAATTTGAGACCCAGCAGGGGTCGCTGCTGCCCATAAAGAGAGACCCAGGGAGCTTGGCACGCGAAGCCTCGAATCTTTGACATCACACTAAGCTCCTCCTTGCACGCACACATCACACACACACACACACACACACACCCCATATACGGACACCGAGACCGAGTCCTCTTCTCTGCCCGCTCGCACCCACTACCCAGGAACCGGCCTCTCCCTCGGCGGCAAGTGTGTCCGGCGGCGTGGCCGCCCGCGGGGCGAGGAGCGAGGAGCCGGAGCGGAGCGCCCGCAGCGCCAGGGAGCGGCGCGCCGAGGAGCGGTGGCCGGGGCGCCCCGGGCTGCACCCCGCGCTCCCAGCCGCCCGCCCGCCCGCCCGCCCGCCCGCGCCGGGGCTGAAGGGCGCCGAGGCGACACCCCGCTCGCTCCCGGGCCCCCTGCCACCCCTATGAGAGGAGAAGCCCGGCGAAGGAGCAGGACGCTCGGCGGCAGCTGGACTCCTCCGCAAGCCCCGAGCGCCCCCTCCTCCGGCTCCCCTCCGGCGGCGCCCGGGCCGCGAGATGCCAGCGGCGCGCTCGGGCTGAGCGGGGAAGGGGCGGGCGCCACCCACCCGCTCGGAATCCGGTCCCCGCGGCGGCGGCTGCGCGTCCCGGCCGCGGCCCCCGGGGCTTGGGAGTGAGCGGCAGCCGGAGCCGGAGCCGGAGCCGGAGCCGGAGCCGGAGCCGGAGCCGGAGCCGGAGCCGGAGGAGGAGCAGGAGGCAGCCGGCCCGGGGTTGGCCGGGGCGGGGGAGGAGGGACGGGGCCCGCGGAGGGCGCGCGGGCCCGCGAGGGGGCCCCGGCGGCGGCGGCGGAGGATGCAGATGGCCATGTCTCTCATCCGAGCGTGCCGCAGTCTGGCCCTCTCAACATGGCTGCTTTCCTTTTGTTTCGTGCATCTGCTCTGCCTGGACTTCACCGTGGCCGAGAAGGAGGAATGGTACACCGCCTTCGTGAACATCACCTACGCCGAGCCCCCGCCGCCGCCGGACCCCGGGGCGCCGGGCGGCGGCGGCGGGGGCGCCGAGCTGCACACGGAGAAGACCGAGTGCGGGCGCTACGGGGAGCACTCGCCCAAGCAGGACGCCCGCGGGGAGGTGGTCCTGGCCAGCGCGGCCCACGACCGCCTGGCCTGCGACCCCGGCACCAGGTTCGCCGCGCCGGCCCACGGCAAGAGCTGGATAGCCCTCATCCCCAAGGGCAACTGCACGTACCGGGATAAGATCCGGAACGCGTTCCTGCAGAACGCCTCCGCCGTGGTCATCTTCAACGTGGGATCCAACACCAACGAGACCATCACCATGTCCCACGCAGGTGAGCGCCCCGGCGGCGGCGGCGGCGGCGGCGCGGGGGAGGGGAGCCCCCCGGGATGGGGATGGGGATGGGGGCGGTGGGCCTGCGCCTGCCTCCCACGAGCGCCAAGCTGGGAAGTCTGTGCTCTGCAGAGACGCGTCTCTGCTCCCTGGACCTACTACTAAGTTTCGCTGTGCATCACTTTGTGGGGGTGTTACAAAGAACAAGGGTTAACTTGAATTTGGGGGGACCTCGAGAGTGTGTTCGGTTTGGATTTAGAGCCGCTGGGACGAGGGTCGCTGAGGCGGCCTACTTTCCCTGAGCCGAAAGGTGCGAGGTAGAGAGTTCAGGGGCAGAACTCAGGCATTGCCCCCCGGGGAGGGGGGGGGGGACGGGGCGCCCCGCACCTGTGTGGAACGGGGAGATCTGATAACTGGGCTCTGCACTCGCTGGGTGCATCAGGTAGACTCGCGTTCGTGCATCGGGAGGTGGGTAGGGTTACTGGCTCCAGCAGCTCGCCTCCTCTGAGAACTAGCTTCCCAAGTCAGGTTTCAGTGCTTCAGGGGAGATGGGGCACCACCACCACCACCACCATCACCACCCCTCTCCCCGCCCGCTGGCTTGCCCTACATCAAACATGCTGTTGAATCCTTGAGCTCTGCCAGACTGTCATCCGGAGAAGCTGACAGGCAGGCACGATGGTAAATAACTATCCTCACCAAGCCCAGGAAGGCAGGGTGGCCATAAAGTTAAGTCTACTTTTTTTTTTTTTCTTGCAGTATTGCATTGCCCTTTGCTTGATTGGGAGGTTAACTATGTTTGTGCCAATAAGAGGATTTCAGGAGAGAAAGGCTAGGCTTTTCTTAATGGTCGCAGGGTGCCGGGGCTAGAAATAGGTGACTGCCCTAAAACTGGCGCTTTACCCCTGACTAACAGACACATCAGTGCTTGGGTGGTAGGAAGAACAAGAAGTCCTCTCCAGGCTTGTCAGCATCAGCAGCTCCGTTTAGCAGCATCCCGGAGTCCAGGGCGCTACCTGTTCCTGTGCACCCTCCTTCCACAGAGGAGTTCCTGGGCCGAGGCTGTGACATCCACAGGGAGAGGGGAATAGAAATGACAGATGCATTTTCTGACTGGAGTCACTTAAGCAAAACACACACACACACACACACACACACACACACACACACAACATTGTTTTCCTTAAAAACCAGATACTAATAAGCAGTTATACTATTGAAATGGAACACCAAGCTTTGGCTACATTGGGGTGAGGGAGGGATGCATTCTTTGGGCTCAAGTTTTCATTCCAAGACCTCATGTCACCTATTAGTGAAAAATCTAATTGGTTTTTTATTACCAGAGGGTCATCATCACTAGCTGTTTTTAGAAGAGGAAATGGTCACCCGTAGCAAACACAGGTGTGGACGGCAATGCCCCTAACACCTAGGCCAGAAAAATGCAGTGCGGTAATGAATGAAGAGGTGGAGAGGCAGTAAACTTAGAAAAGTTACAATAGTGCAAACAGGAACATGTGATGTGCTTTCTCACGCTCAACAGTTTTGCAGGGGGGAAGATTGCATTCTGACCTTGAGTCATAAGAGCATTACTTAAAGTATGATATTCAAGGATTTGGAGGACTTTCGAAGAGCACTCTAAGTCATGTAAAGTATCTTTAAGTAAACATATTTAATATCTTAACTTCAAACTGGCAGGGTGGTGGGAGGGAGATTTTTTAAATTTTTTTCCCCATTAAATGCCAAGATTGTTGGCTGACTTTGCAGGATTCTTTCAATGTTTCTTTGTGCATATGCATGAAATCTTAAACTTGGCTTCTTGGAACACAGACTTAAGAGGCATCATTTGTTCCTGCCTAAAAAGGTTCTGCCAGAACTGCCAACACATTGGATCAATTAATGGCTCGCCTGTTTTTAAAGAAAGCAGTAAGCTGATTTTCTACACAAACAATGCTTGATTAAGACCTCGTGGGAGTAAAGGACTCAGTGATAGTTTGAAAGTTAGAGACTAAACAATGCGAAGGAAATTCTCTACTATCTAATTATTCTGTTTTGAAAAACGTGTAAATGCTGCATCTGCGAACAGCCATGAAACTCCCATAGCACCGTTTGATGTATTGCCACACCAGGAGACTCTGCATTCGCTTTACCCAGAGATCGCATTGATTTCTGCCGAAGTCCCATTATAAGTAGATACATGGCGCAGCAGCTTGGCAAACCCTTCACTCTTAAATTCTTCTCCCTGACTCTCAAACAGTGCCAGCACCCGTCTGCTGTCAGTGTCTCCCTCTTAGCTCCCCAAGGTTTTCATTTTCCTAGTTACATTTGAGACAGATTTCTAAATTCATTGTAGGAAATACATTTTAGGTGCTAATCAGATCTTCTTTTGTGAACATGGGATTCAGTATTAAAAAGTTCACAAGGGCCGAAGCCGGTTTGACTCAGTGGTAGAGCGTCAGTCTGTGGACTGAAAAGGTCCCGGGTTCGATTCCGGCCAAGGGCATGTACATTGGTTGTGGGCCAAGAGATGGCTGGTCGATGTTTCTCTCTTATCGATGTTTCTAGCTATCTATCTCTCTCCCTTCCTCTCTGTAAAAAATATCAATAAAATATATATTTTTTAAAAGTTCACAAGGGCAGAGAAGCTTTACATTCGTGAACTTTTTAATTCAGTTGCAAAAGAGTTAACATCAGCCTTTGACATTTTTTTTTTAATCTCACCTCCTCTAGATCCTTTATTTTTGGAGCTGATAGCTTTCAGGTGAGGGAAAGGTCTGAATTTAGAGTTATGCAACCCATCATGTAACACTTATGCATTATGGTGACATGACTCCCACACACCCACTATCTCGGAATTCCATGAAATGGAAATCATTTCCCCTTCACATTTCCATATAGCAGTTCTTTTAGAATGTGTTCCCTTTCCTGCTTAAGTGATTTGGGGTTTCTGTCACTTCTGCAATTATGGTTTCTCATTCACAAAGATACGGGTTCTCCTGGGATAGACTAATAGTTTTATTTTGTTACCAGGTTTTAAATCTTATTTGAAGTATGACAGCTTTGTTGCCATACAATTCACATACCATACAAGTTACTCATTTAAAGTAAATAATTTAATGGCCTTTTCAATACCACAACCTTCACCACTAATTCCAAAAACAAACCCTATGTCCATTAGCAGTTACTTGTCATTACTAACCAGTCTCCAAGTTCTAGTTAATCAGTAATCCACTTTCTGCCTCTAAATATAATTTGCCTATTCTGAATATTTCATATCAATGGAGTCATGTAATATATTGTGGGTTTTTTGTGTGTAACTGTCTTCTTTCACTTAGCATAATATTTTCAAGGTCCAGCAATACTGTAGAACGTATGAGTATTACATTCCTCTTTGCCAAATAATATTCTTTTGTAAGTATACACCACCTTTTGTTTATTCATCAATTAACAGATGTGCAGGTTCTTTTCACTTTTTGGTTATTAAGAATAATGCTTCTAGGAATATCCATGTACAAATTGTGTGTGAACATTTCTCTTGGGTACATACCTAGGAGTGAAATTTCTGAAAAAAGTACATATGGTTTAACATTTTGAGGAACGGCCAGATCATTTTCCGAAGCACCTGGGCCATTTCACATTCCCACCTGCAGTGTATGAGGATTCCAGTTTCTCCACATCCTCATCAACATGTGTTGTTATCCGTGTTTTTTTATTTTGACTATCCTGTGGTTGTGGATTGGTGTCTCCGTTGCGGTTTTAATTTACAATTCCCTGATGACTATAGTTACTTTCAACGTGATCTTAATTCTTGCTCTGCTTTTTATTTTGCTCCGCTCCCCTTGTTAGTCGTTTATTTGTTCTTTCAGCCCATACACTGTCCTAGGGAAGAGAGAGAGAAGGACATTGGTAGAGAAAAGAGATCCATCTCTTTCAATTAAAAAAAATAAATAAAAGCCCATGGACCAGGGATTTTATCTATTTTTTAATATATTTTATTGATATTTCACAGAGAGGAAGGGATAAAGATAGAGAGCTAGAAACGTCGATGAGAGAGAAACATCGACGAGCTGCCTCTTACACACCCCCTACCGGGGATGTGCCCGCAACCAATGTACATGCCCTTGACTGGAATTGAACCCGGGACCTTTCAGTCCACAGACTGACGCTCTACCACTGAGCCAAACAGGGATTTTATAGGCCCCCAATAAAAGGATGTTAGGAACTGTGTCTTCATTGCTTTAGGGAGCTTCTGTCACGGTTTGCCTTGTGAAAGGGACAGCAGGGTGGAGCAAAAAGCTATGCATATAAGAATACAGTCTCCACCTAGTGAGAGCCCCAGGAGTGAACTTGCAGGTGCAGGTAAAAAGCCATGAGACCCAAATTAAGAAGTGTAGCCTCTAAAGCAGGGGTGGGCAAACTTTTTTGCTCGAGGGCCACCATGGGTTCTTAAACGGGACCGGAGGGCCGGAACAAAAGCAACCTGACCATGCTGGCACTCTCATCTTGGGCTGCTGGTGAAGGAGCGGAGGGGAGAGCAAGAGAACCCTCCGCTCTTTCGGTTACGCGGGCCGGATAGAACAGCTGAACGGGCTGGATCCGGCCCGAGGGCCATAGTTTGCCCCGGCTGCTCTAGAGCCAACCACTGGAGTTTGTGCCCTGGCTCTGCTGTGCGTCTTCGAGAAAGTTACTCAACTTTCTGCAGCTTCCGTTTCCTCACCCGGTAAATGGGAGATAATAGTATCTACCTCAGCTGGTTATTTTGTGAAATAAGTGAGTTAGCACAGTGCTTACATCTGATGGGACGTGGCCATCAATAAATAAATATTAACCCTCATAAGCACTGTGTACAGTGACACCCAGGAGCCCCAAACCGGAGCATCCAGCCCCAGGGCTCAGGGGGCCCTGGCAGCCTCAGGAAAGCTCTTTATTCACCCTTTCATGCATTAGAGGCCGGAGTGGTTGCTCCGGTTGTTGTGGTTCATGTGATTTGAGACAAACGTTCCAGGTCTTTCGGATGGTTGGTGAGCTTTTTAGGATTCTCCTGTTGCATCTGTGCTTTCTCTTGGCTTTAAACTGAAATCCCATCATGGCAGGACCTGTGTGATAAACATAGTGGGTCTGTAGGTGTATGGATGCAGTTTCTGATTGAACTGGGATATGGAAGAAATGGTGTGTTTTCTCTCATCCCCCTGTCTCCCCCCAACTCTTTTAGAGTGTGTTTGCCCCTTTTTGTCTATTGTTCATGCATAGTTAAAGGGAAAGGCGGAAACTAAACAGCTAGCCTTCTAGGAAGAACTGTTGAGAGGCGGGGTCAGGGATGGAGGGAGGAGATGGCGGCAGTGACTGTCCAGGGCCAATAAGCGCATCCCTTGGCGAGGAAGCTCCCAGGATGAAGTGTATCCCCTGTATTCTGGGACTTTCTCCAAGGTTCAGGGAGGAAAACGTGGGGTATTTACGGAGGCTCTTTCCCACGTAGGCGGGTGCTAAGAGTTTAATTCCCTGGTTCATGCTACCTTTACGGCCATTCCTTTAAATGTTCGGCCTTTGTCCTAACTTCTACAAAGGAACTCGCTGCCATAATTGATTTTTTTTCTCCAGGACTCTTTTTTTTCCCTATAACATTTTCAGGGTTTTTAAAAAGTGGGTTTTTTGGGCCGAAACCGGCTTGGCTCAGTGGATAGAGCGTCGGCCTGCGGGCTGAAGGGTCCCTGGTTCGATTCCGGTCAAGGGCATGTACCTTGGTTGCAGGCACATCCCCAGTAGGGATGTGCAAGAGGCAGCTGATCAGTGATTCTCTCTCATCGATGTTTCTAACTCTCTATCCCTCTTTCTTCCTCTCTGTAAAAATCAATAAAATATATTTTAAAAAATAAAATAAAAAATAAAAAGTGGGGTTTTTTGGTTTTTTTTTTTACATTTTCCTTTAACTAATATGTTTGCATTAACTCTGTTTTTCAGTGTATCACAGCCCTCTCTTTGGGTAGTCATACTATTGTTCGTGTAGTACTTACTTTGTGTCGGGCATGCATTATGCACTTTATGAATGTTCACTCATTTAATCCTCACAACTCTGCTGAGATGGGTACTGGAATTATCCCCGTTTCACAGACAGGGAAACTGAGGCCCAGCCAGGGGAGGTAGTAGGTGGCAGAGCTGGATGTGCAGAAACACAGCCGCCTGTCTCCTGAGTCTGGGCTTGTGACTACTGCCTCATCTGCCCTCTCAATGTGAACGGATGTTCTACAAATTAGAGGAGGACCGTGGTGACTGAATCATGGATGTGGGGGGAGTGATCTGAAGCCAGTTCCTGTTTCAGAATTCTTGCACGCGTCTACAGGCCAAATGCACCAACTTGCAGGCTGCAGCTCTGTGCTGGGAGAAGTGGGACCTTCCCCTGATTAAACACTTGGCTCTGGGTCCGTTTTCTATCCTGGATCTCAGTTTTCTCACTTTAAAAAATGAGAGGTTTGGCTAGTTGTTTTCTAAGTGCTGTGTGAACTCCGTAATTTCTTCCTTATACATTCAACAATTAGGACATTTTTTACTAAAATTCAAATTTCTGGCATCGCATCAGAAAATCCGATGGCAGGGACTTCTATGCCTGCGTTGCGGCAGGCAGCCGGAGCAGAGCTCGGCCGGCCCTGTGGATGGTCAGCGTGCCCGTTAGCTAGCCCCGGTGCCCATCACTCCCCATGGTCTGGCTCTTGGCCTGCGCTGCTCATTGATCCCCTCGCATCAACCCCAAGGCCATTTGCGGCCTCAGCTTTATGGCGTCAAACAAGGGTTAGTGAGGAAAGTTTGCAGAAAGCAGACGTGGCCTGGTAGAGGGAGGAATTCATAAGGCTTGAGAACTGTTTAGAAATTGAAGCGGTTTCCCTGAGAGGGCAAGCTTTCTCTAGCATTCAGGTGGAAATTAGACATGAATGGTGCATGCTTGCTTGATGCAGGATTCGTGCAACAGGTTCTGAGGGGTGATGTCTGAAGGGCCTTTCCAAGCCTGAAGAGCCTCCGGTTCCACTTCATTTTTCTCTTAAGATGCATGCAGAAAGCTACCATTTATGTTTGGTCTTAATCCCTCAGGCCACCACACTCTCTCCCGCCCCTCTTTGTTTTTGTGTGTTTGCTTGGCGCTGAGCGGTGCCTCTTCACCTGTCTGTCTGCTGGCAGCCAGATAGCCAACAGCCAGGAACTCCAGACTCTGTTATTAAAAGCCATACTTCAGTGTCAGTGTGCAATAACATTATTGGCAGTGTAACTTAATACGGCCTGGGCATTTCAGGGAACTGTGTGCCTTGTCTACTCATTGTGGGTCATAGAAAGACATGTCTGGGGGATTTGAAAGGCATCCTGGCTCCTACCTTCTGATCTTTAGTAAGGATTCCATCCTCATCTCTCTTGATGCCTCTATTCTTAAGACTCCCCTGAAGTCTCCAAAAGGAAGGAATTTCAGGACCATGAAAACTGGAAAGGTTTAGAGAGAACCTGGAACTTTATAACTTGTCCTTTTAGTTTTTTTTAGAAGGAATGAGTATACCTCTGGTGCCAGGTTAATTTGTTTGGAAACCAGTCTCACCTTTGTAGAAGACGGAGCCTAACCATTTTTGTTTCACTTTTGGACATGAAACTCAGTATATAAATAATGTGGTATTATGCTAGTCCCTGAAGGTTTTCTATGAATCCCCACAAGAGATTCTTGATCTTGCATATACTCTGAGGAGGATCTTAGCTGAATACTGACTGAAGCAGTGCTGGAATTCTGTGTGGATGGATCATGTAAATTCAGGGAGGCTAAATTTGAATTAAAATGAACCTCAAATCCTATTTAGGTTATTGCAGCTCGTAGGGTTTTTATTGGTAATGTAAAACTCAGAGAAATTCTGGTGGTTCTAGATGAAAACGTTGTCTGTAGATATAATTTTTTTATTTTAAAATTTCAGGGATTAATCACTTGGCAGTTGAACATAAGACAGACTAAGTGTGCTTTATAAATTGAAGGCAAAATATTAATGATTAGGATTAGATCTAGGTCTTTTTTTCCATATAAGAGAGGAAAATTAAATATTTTTACTGCTTCAAAAGCATTGATTATAAAATTATTCCTATAAGGTTTATTTTTAAAATATCTCGTATATTCTATAATATTGTCATGATTAGAAAATATTTTTATAGAAAGAATCATCATTTATCAAAAAAATTGAAGCTTATGTCTTGTATTTTCTGAATATATTTCATAATAGAGTGTAAAAAAAAAGAACTAGTTGTATTTTTAGATGCAATATATAGCTTAATCGTGTCCTTTCCAGGCAAAGATATACAATGAGTACATATATTAGGTAAAATCCAGGCAACGTCTTATTTCTGGGATATCTCTCCATCATAGATGTGTTCTACACACACAGTCCACTCAAGCACTATTGAAAAGGCAGAGATTTGAGGTTTTCCTATGTGTTGACAGTATGCATACGCAATGCCCTTTTCTCCCTTAAATCTGTGGTCCTCACTGTTTACAGAAGATGTTGTCCAGCCATTCTGTAGCCATGAACTGACTATACCCTCATCGGGAATGTAATCCAAATGGTCCAAAGAATAGTGGGAGAGAAAAGATGTTTCCCCTTTATTTATCAAGAAGATGCTTGGAATATTCTTCCTCCCAGATGCCCACAGGACTGGCTGCCTCCGCCTCCCTCAGGTCCCTTCTCTCTGTGACCTCATCACTAAGGCACTCCCTGGCTACTCTACTGACAACAGCAGCGTCCCTCCCCCACATCCCGCCCCCAGTGCACCCTACCCCTCTCCCTGCTTCACCTAATGTGTCATCCCATCGGGATGTAAGCTCCACAAGCAGCAAAGCTTTTAGATGTTATTTTTATTGTTGTTCATAGTAAAGTTCCCAAAGCCTAGACAAGTCCCTGGTGATGGAATGCACTCAGTGAATATTTATTGTTAAGATCTGTTAAATAATCTGGAGACTGGAAAGATGGACTCTGTTAATATTAGTCTCTAATTTCATGAAAAAGGTATTCTGTGACATTAAAAAAATTTTTTTTCTTAGCTTTTGACAAGGAAATTCTAAGTTGAGTCTCCCATTAAAATGTCTAGTCCTCTTGTAGAATGTGGCATGAAGTGGGGGCCTGGTCCACGTTCATGGTCTAAGAGGAAACAGATGTATTAAGTAACAAGGAGAAGGATCCAGGGTGTCAAAAGTTGTAAAGAAATACAATTCTGTGCATGTGTTTAGGGCCCTGCTGCTTAGATAGATAGATATATCAATATAGAGATGTATCTATGTGTGTGTGTTTTTTAAAGTGAAAAAATATACCTCAGAAAATATAGAAACACTTAAAAAGAGGACGATAATAACCATCAATAACTCTACTATATTATTTTTCATCTTGTGGGTACATGTTTACTTTTACCAAATCGGGAAAGTTACATATATGTTTAATAGCTTATTTAAATGGAAGGTTGTATTTTGGTATTTTCTTTATGCTTCCATGATATCTCTATGATGTTTCCACTTTTCCTCTATATAGACAATGCTGCTGCATCTACATCCTCGTGTACCTAAAAATGGGTGCATCTTAAGTCAAGTTCCCAATTAGGGCCCTCGTTAGTCAAAGGCTCCTTATGCGTGGCTGCAGAGCAGGTTTTAGCACAGCCCATGTAATGAGGTCTTCAACTCTGTGCTCACTCAGTAGTGTGGCGCTCCTTTAACGGAGAAAGGATAGCCGAAACCGGTTTGGCTCAGTGGATAGAGCGTTGGCCTGCAGACTGAAAGGTCCCAGGTTTGATTCCGGTCAAGGGCACGTGTGGGCATGTGCAAGAGGCAGCTGATCGATGATTCTCTCTCATCGATGTTTCTAACTCTCTATCCCTCTCTCTTCCTCTCGGTAAAAAAATCAATAAAATATTTTTTTTAAAAAAAAGAAGAAAGGACAGTTGGCAGTCTGGGGGTGCTGCCGATGGTGCCGCTACAATCCTAGCACAGCTTTTTTGCATCCCTTTGCTCCAAAGTAAACTAGTTTGGCAGCTGGGGCAGAACTTGGAGAATCAGAAGAAATGAAGCCTCAGTGATAGAAGCGTCAGCATTACAACCAGTGAAGCCCCCACCTTTCCCTTGCTCCGAGTCGCCTGTGGTTTATGTATCGGGGATGTTAAATGCAAATTGAACCGGGAGTTAGAAAACCTGGGTTTTGGTTGTAGTTCTACCACAAATTGGCCTTGCCATTGGCAAGTCACTTCCCCCACTGGATCTTGGTTTATATTGTGACTTCCCATTCCTGCTTCACATTAGACCCAGGGAGCTTAAAACTTACAGGTGCCCAGAGATTCTGATGGAATTGGTGGAGTGTTGGGAGGGGACACTGCAGATTATTTGAATGTTCAGCCAGAGTTGATAGCCACCATACTGGATGAACCTAAAGCTTTCCTTGGGCCAAAACCGGTTTGGCTCAGTGGTAGAGCGTCGGTCTGTGGACTGAAAGGTCCCGGGTTCGATTCCGGTCAAGGGCATGTACCTTGCTTGCGGGCACATCCCCGGTAGGGGGTGTGCAAGAGGCAGCTGGTCGATGTTTCTCTCTCTCATCGACGTTTCTAGCTCTCTATCTCTCTCCCTTCCTTCTGTAAAATATCAATAAAATATATTTTAAAAAATAATAAAGCTTTCCTTGGGCTCTTAGATTCCCTGATTCTTTAAGTATTTAAAGAAATACTTAAAACTATTCCTTTGATATCAAAATCCTACATGAAAAGTTGTTAATATGTTAACTCTAGTGGTTAAAATTATGGTGGTATGTTCAGTTAACTATTACCTCAAGCCATGAATTAGTGATTCGCTAATAATAAACAGATTTAGAGACCAGCAAGAAGGCAACTGGCAAATGCAGCAAGTACAGGGAAGCATACACACTCGTGTAAAACAGTCAAAAAGAGTACAGCAGTGTGTCAGAAATGATTAGCATTGTTTCTCTTCCTTCTAATATTTATTCCATCCAACAAAGATAGAAGTTCGAAGTCATTTGGTTGGTGAGAGTGAAATGCCACCAGGAAGGAGGTTATCTGGGAGTCAGGATGTGAGCAGAGTGGGGAAGGGGCTGCCCAGAACTGGGGGTTTTGCCGGGCAGAATCTCAAGAAGCAAGTGATTCACTTAAGTCTTTGAGTCTCCACCTGTGAAATGAGCCTCACACGTTATCCATCAGTGCTGCTATGGACACTTGCACTAAATAATGCAGCAAAGGGGAAACTTTGAGCCGTTAATAAATGATTAGCCATTTAAGTTAAGTTCAATGAAATTGTATTGCTATGTTCATTATCTTGATTGTAGGTTCTGGACATAAGAGGTAGAGATACCCTGGTATTTTTACCAAGTAGAAAGTACCAAGTACCCCATTCCACTTATCTGGGTTGTCATCAACCCAGTTTGGGAGGCAGTATAGGGTGGTGGTGAAAAAGATGATTCTAGTACACAACTGATCTGCATCTGAACCCAGAGAAAGTTACCTCCCTCCGGTGTCAAAAGAAAAATATTTGCTCCTAGCTATCGTGACTCAATGGTTGAGCATCGAGCTATGAACCAGGAGGTCATGGTTTGATTCCAGGTAAGGGACACATGCCCAGATTTGGGCTCAATCACCAGTGTATGCAGGAGGCAGCTGATCCATGATTCTCGCCCATCAATGATCTCTCTCTCTCTCTCTCTCTCTCTCTCTCTCTCTCTCTCTCCCTTCCTCTCTGAAATCAATGAAAATATATTTGCAATCGCACTACATCTTAACACCTATATTATCACCAGCTGAGTCTCAGCTACCCTGACCTCTGACTGGACTGCTGGGCTCCCCTAGTGAGCAGGGTGATGAATTGAATACATATGCTTGGAACCAAGAGGTGATTTTCAGAAAGGATGTCTTAGCTTATGCAAAAGGGGAGAGGCTTCCCCTCAGTCCTCTCCCAGGGGAAGAGAAGGTAACTGAGAAACAGCTCAGTGGTTCTTTGGAATGGCCGATGTGCCCTCATATGGCGGCTGTGACAGGCTCCCCAGCTGTCATCTACTCACGCCACTTGAGCATCTTCCGCAGGGATGCCCGGGCCCTGGTCTCAGGGGAACTGGTGTTCAACTGTCGTGCAGCCCGAAGCTCAGGAACATCGAGGCACAGTCCGACTTTGTCCATCCCTGAGTTGCTGGACAACAAGGCCCTGGGAGGCGGAGAGGGTGATGTCACACTCATTTGCATTTGAACCCTGCTGCCCTGGTGCCCTTGGAAATTGAGCACAAAAAGTTTTCGATGATCCTGGATTCCTGGTCTGTCCTTACTCCCAGAAAACCTCCTTCCCGATGGAACCCGAGCAGCAGTTTTTGTCCTCCAGGAAGTGCCAGGGGATTGCCAAAATACCCAAATAGCCTTTTAGCCTCTGAACCAGTCGCTTTCTGGTGAGTTTCAAAGCATCCTGCCCTGAAAATGAGCAGCCGAGGAGTCCTCAAAGACCTGAAGAGGAATTTGCAGAATGTTCTCACTGTGCGGTGCCTTTTATTTTTTATTTTTTCAAATATATTTTACTGATTTTTTTTTTTTTACAGAGAGGAAGGGAGAAGGATAGAGAGATAGAAACATCAATGAGAGAGAAACATCAACCAGCTGCCTCCTGCACAGCCCCCACCGGGGATATGCCCCCAACCAAGGTACATGCCCTTGACAGGAATCGAACCCGGAACCTTCCAGTCCGCAGGCCAACGCTATATCCACTGAACCAAGCCGGTTCTGGCTGTGTGGTGTCTTTGAGAGACCACAGCCTTGGTCTCTCAAATTCTGGTAACTCTGGTAGCCTTAAACTCTATTTTCCCCTTCCCAGCCCAGTAAGACTGCAACAAGTCTTGGTTGTTGCTTTCTATTTGGTCAATATGGGTTTTGACTAAATTGGCAAATTACCTGAAGGGGAAAAAAAAAGCAAATGTAGGACTCATGTTAGTGTATTTTTCTCCTTTCTAGGATGTTGGCCCCTCTTACCTTATTGCATTGATTATGGTCATGGTCTTTAAATAGTTATTTGTTTGTGTGTTGTTGTTTTTTCTCTTGTGTGTTGTTGTTTTTTCTCTTAACCCACCTTTTATTGTTGTTGTTGATGGGAGGGTTATTCTGTTACACTCTGCTCCAGCATAGGTAGAAGAAGAAAAAGCCCTGTTTTTTTCCGCCTATGAAATTCTGTTCCTAGGTTCACCCTAGTATTCCGGTTCATGATCTGAGAACCCTTGTGTAGCTGACAATGGACATGGTATTTGTTGAACTAGAAAAAAAAATGGAGAAAACAAAAGCATGATCATAGCAACTAGGTTATGTAAGAGTGAGCGCCGTTGGAAGAACGGTGGAGAAGTATGACCTCCCCCAGTAGCTGTACCCAAACGTCCTCTCCGGGTGTGAAGCAGGCGCAAGTCAGGAGCACCACAGAGGCGGGAGCTATTTTGGAGACCATTTCACACCATTCCTCCCGGAACGATATGATAGCGAGGGAAGTGCAACAACTTCCCTGAGAGAGGAGTGCTTCTGAGATTAACAGAGGGGAAGAAGAACTGGAACAAGTCAATACCGGGTGAGCCACGCTGGCTATGAAAGAAAACGTAACCGGTGTGCTGGGATGTGTCAGAAGTCACCCAGGAGATCTGAATGGAAGGACTTAGCTGGCTATTGACTACCTTGGTCTTACTGAGTGTAATGGCATTTTAATGATTCGTCAGAAGAAAAATGTGTGTGTGTGTGTGTGTGTGTGTGTGTGTGTGTGTGTGTGTGACATTTGAATGGATGTTAGAGTGGTTTGATCTTGTCTAGTTTTCTTGGCAATCCCACTCATATGGAAAGGATGGTAATACACTGTCTAGATAAAATCCCCCTTTCCTGGGGTCCAAGTGGCACGAGGTTATTGTCAGATGATGAAGCAGACCTCACGCTCACTGGCATATGTCCTCATCGCCGGAGCACCATTATGTTCAAAAGGAAACTAACAGCCAAGACTGGTTTGGCTCAGTGGATAGTGTCGGCCTGTGACTGAAGGGTCCCAGGTTGGATTCCAGTCAAGGACATGTACCTTGGTTGCGGGCACATCCCCAGTGGTGGGTGTGCAAGAGGCAGCTGGTCAATGTCTCTCTCATCGATGCTTCTAACTCTCTATCCCTCTACCTTCCTCTCTGTAAAAAATAAATAAAAAATATATTTTTTTAAAAAGGAAACTAACATTTGTCCAGAATTCACAATGGGTCTGGCATTGTGCTAGCCATCACATCATTATTTGGGCAGGCTACATTGCTTAGTAGTAAAAGCCAGGCTAGACCCAGACCCAGCAGACACAGATCCCAGCTCTGCCTTGTTATAGTAAGTTAACCAACCTCCCTGCTTAGTTTCCTTGTATTTAAAATGGCAATAATAATAATAGGACCTATTTCAGGGGGTTCTTGTGAGAATTAAATGGATTAATGTGCATAAAGCAATTACCTACATAGTAAGCACTATAAAAGCATTTGCTGTAAGAAAGCAGGGTAACACATGGTACTAGGATTCACGTCTATTTTAACCAAAAGCCTATGCTTTCCCCCCCCCCTATAATCTAGTGCTTCTACATGTTAACTAATATCACTACGCTGTACAGATCATATTAAATTTATGTCACCTTTGATTTCTAAGAACAGTGAATAAATGTTAAGATAGAGAAAATATCTATTTTTATTGTGTTTATATTTTTTTCCCATTTGGGCATTGGCTGTAGCATCTTTTAACCTTTGATATATTTTAGTCTGAAAGACTAGACATTAAAATATTGTACTCTTGAATCATACTTAATATATTTGTCTCTCTTAGACATAGTACTCTACTTGATGTCATTTATTCTGTTCTTTTTTAAAAAATCCTCACCTGAGGATATTGTTTTCCACTGTTTTCTTCTTCTTCTTCTTCTTCTTCTTCTTCTTCTTCTTCTTCTTCTTCTCTCTCTCTCTCTCTCTCTCTCCTCTTTTTTAGAGAGAATGGAAGTGGTGGGGTGGGGGAGAGAGAGAGAGAGAATCATCAATGTGAGAGAGACACATTGATTGGTTTCTTCCTGCATGCAGCTGGAGCTGAGGATCAATCTGCAACCCAGGTACATGCCCTTGACCAGGAATCAAACTTGAGACTCTTGGGTGCATGGACTGATGCTCTAACCATGGAATAACACCAGCCAGGGAGATTTTATTTACTCTTATAATATAGCATTTCCCAGGTAGAAAAGATTCTAGTATCCCAGCCTACACACAGATGAAGGAGTTGAAGCTCACAGAGTTTGAGTTCTAGCCAAAATAGGACTCAAATTCATATGTTTTCACTCTTACGTCAAGTGTTTGCCACTGTGTTCACATACTTCCTTAGTAGCTGTGACCTGAGCACTTACCATGTACAGGTGTACTAAGCCCCAGCTATACAATGACGAGATGCCACCTATTTCAGTACAGGTCACCATCTAGCAGGCAAGAAGGGTCCAGTGGATGTGTGATGTTACTAGTGTGAACCGAGTGTTAGAGGGACATCCAGAAATAGCCTCGAGATTTGAGGGATACTATGCAGAGGAGGAGACATTTTACAATAAGTAGAGCTGTGTGAAAGGCAGAAGATGAGAGCACTTTATGTAGAGAAAACCGTTTATTTGATTGCTGAGGGAAGGTGAGTGGGCCAAAGTGACAAGCCAAGGGGTCAGTCGTATGGTGAGGTGAGACTAAAACACAGTTTGAGACGGGAAGGGTGCTGAGGCAGTTGGACATTTCCTATAAGTGATAAGAAATCATGGAAGGTTTTTTGGCAAACATTGTCAGAGTTCTGTTTTAGAAAATAATTGCGCTAGCGTACTGAAGTGTGTGTATAAGAGACATTGGTTTTATTTTTTTTCCAGAGGGAAGAAAGACTTTATTTTAGTAAACAAAGAAGCCATTAAACTCTGGAATTGTCTTTGGCTCTTGGTCAGAGAAGGCTTCATGAAAATAGCAAACCTTAAAAAGGAAATTAAGGCAGAGAGTTTTGCTGAGAGTACAAAACCACAAAAGCAATATTCAGATACTTATCTACAGAGCGTAGCTGCTGGACTGGGATTTGGTAAAATCCCACCTCAAGGTTGTTATTTTTTTATTTTTATTGATTAAGATATTACATATGTTTCCTTACCCGCCCCCCTCATTGCCCGCCCCCTTATCCCTCCCACTCATGCCCTCACCCCCTGGTGTCTGTGTCCATTGGTTAGGCTTATATGCATGCATGCAAGTCCTTTGGTTGGTCTCTTCCCCTTACTCCCATCCTCTTCTACCTTCCCTCTGAGGTTTGATGCTCTGATGCCATGGTCGGCAAACTGCGGCTCAAGAGCCACATGCGACTCTTTGGCCCTTTGAGTGTGGCTCTTCCACAAAATACCACGGCCTGGGCGAGTCTATTTTGAAGAAGGAGTTTAAGTTTTAAAAATTTAGCTCTCAAAAGAAATTTCAATCGTTGTACTGTTGATATTTGGCTCTGTTGACTAATGAGTTTGCTGACCACTGTGCTAAGAGATCAAGAGGCTGATGGTATTGGATTTGATGTGCAATGATGCACTTGAACCAAATGATATAAAAAGTCCCATTCAATTAACATATTTGCTCTTTGAGCTTCCTCTAGATTCTCCCAAGAGCAAACAATAATATTAGAACAATTTCTGAAGAAATTCTTTAATTTATGAAACCATTACTAGAGACCTATTCTTATTTATCTATGGGTATAAATTTGGTACTGTCATTGCTAATCCTAGCATTTAAATCTCCAGAAATAAATCTGTTAATAGTTGGGTCTTATAAAATTCAGAAAACTATACTTAATTTAACCTTCTAAACAACAGGCATACATGGTAGGGATTATAAAAATGAGTACATGCCTGGCCAATATGGCTCAGTGATTGAGCATCAACCCACTCACCCGGAGGTCCCTAATTTGATTCCTGGTCAGGGCACATGCTCAGATTGCAGGCTCAATCCCCAGCAGGGGACATGCAGGAGACAGCTGATTGATTTGATGTTTTTCTCTCATTGATGTTTCTCTTTCTCTCCCTCTCTTATCCTCCCTCTCTAAAATCAATTAAAAAAACATTTTTTTTTAAAATGAGGGCAAAGCATAGTCAGCATATTAATATTTGGATGCCAAGTCATAGTTGGGATAACTAATGTCTGAGGACTGTAATGATGTATAAAGGTATGGATGTGTGGGGGTGGGAGGGGAGAGAGAGAGAGACTAGAGAGAAAGACAGAGAGACAGAGAGAGACAGAGTGATGGTGCTGTATATGAATGACCATTGTAAATGCTGGCATTTCAGCAACCATTACCTTTTGTTTGCAAAAGAGGCTAACAATTTGGGCTCCTCTGATTTCTGCATCCAATTTGGATTTGGGACATTGAATGGGATCATCAAGTTGTTGTTGTTGCTGTTATACACAGTATCATTTGTTGAATGAGGCTTCAGAGAGAGGAAAGCAGTGTTTTGCACAAGCTTGAATATGTACGGTTAGTGTATAAAGAGATCTAAAGGCAACATCTAGTCATTGGAACCTCGCAATCTTTTATAATTAACTCTTTTCCCCTTAAAGAATATAAACATGTCATAGCTCTTCAGCTGCCAAGTTGCTACTTAGCTCCAACTGTCATTAGCTCTATTGGAGGTGATTCAAAACAGAAGACATTCTGCGATGATGTTGTAGCAGTTGGGAAGACGGCTCCTGTCATTATGCTTTGAGCCCATATAAGAAGGATGCACAGATACTTTCTTGATCCTTATGAGTGACCTCTGTTCGGAATCGCAGGGGCCACTGCTCTCTTTGTGCTGTGAGCAGCAGCCACCTAACCTTCTCCACCGGCCTCGGGGGTCAGCCAGTTAGGTGATGTGCACAAACCAAGAGAACGTGACCTTCACTCGTTTCTTCGAATGCCCCCACACCTCATCACCTCCTGCTTCTTTTTACAACCGCTGATCAGAACATGCTGTCTCCATTAAGTATTTCCTTATTGAGGTGTAACCTTGTTAAATGTTTATGTGTTTATTCAGAATTGAGGTAAAACCCTGTTTCCTCCCTGTAATCTTATTGCGTGTCCTTTAGTAAAGACTAAATGGATGTCTGAGACCTTTGTGTTTGTAATATTGTGTAAGCGGAATCATCCTAATGTCTAAGGGAATGGAACTTGACATCGTAACCTCCCATACGAGTGTTCCTAAGACTTCCTGTAAATAGGGCGATTTAATTACATCCCCACCTGTTCTATTAACCTTTTATATTAGTTGTCTTTCTAACTGCAATTCAAATAATAAAATTAGAAGGTTGCACAACACTCTTACAAATGAATGAGAAAAAAAATTACAATTCACTGCATATGGGTAGCTATTGTTTTGCAAAATGTTTATTACATATCCACGTATGTGTGTGAGAGGTCACGATGGATTTAAAAGCTAAGGTCTTCGAGAACATCCTAGTGATTCACAATGGGCTTTTTGCTCTGCTCTAATATAGATATGCCCCCAACGTTCAGCATTATGATCCTGGGTCATCTCCTCTCTCCCCCGATTCCCCCTGATGTCAAGATGTCTGTTAATACAAGCTCACACACAGGGGCTTCTGAGTAAAGGGGTATTCACAACCTTGGAGCTAGACCTTCCCAAACCAAACACCCTTCCTCGATTGTGCAGAGGCTTTTGTAGTCTTTAGCGGAGACAGAGGGTCATGCGTTCCCGTGGGGGTAGGGTCTCCGGCAGTGTTGTCTCTTGTGAACCAGCAAATAGGACCCAGATCCTCTAGAACCCTGCGAGTCCAGTTGGTGGAGGCTGCACCGCACAGGAGCCAGGCTCTGTGCTGTAACCTCCCAACCAGGGACGACGGCGAGGTGAGGATCCTGTAGTTAGTCTCTTCATTGTAAAAGTGTCTGAGGAATGGAGGTGAGTGAGCGTATGACAGAGAATCAAGGGACAAAAAGGACAAGCTGTATGGACTGGGAGCCATAACCCCTCTCCTGCCCCCAAGCTATGTTTTAGTTAGTACCTCATGAGGAAGCACTATAGTAACACCAGAACCACACTCTTAATTAGCTACTGTTTTTATTTTTATTTTTAAAATATGTTTTATTGATTTTTTACAGAGAGGAAGAGGGAGGGATAGAAAGTTAGAAACATGGATGAGAGAGAAATACCAATCAGTTGCCTCTTGCACACCCTCTACTGGGGACATGCCCGCAACCAAGGTCCATGCCCTTGACCGGAATCGAATCCGGGACCCTTCAGTCCACAGGCTGATGCTCTATCCACTGAGCCAAACTGGTTTCGACATTATCTACTGTTTTTATTATTCAGTTATTTATTTTTGCTTAAAGGCCCTGTTTAGCAAGCAGTATTCAACTTGTTCCATTGTATGAGATACATTTTTTCAAGCATGGTGCGATAAGTTTGGAAGTTAAAGGCCCTCCTATTGAATTATCAGCTCAGCAGGCGTGACAGGCACCCCTGTGGTTGCAATCACTGTGTGGACGTCCACTGAGCTGGGAAAGGAGAGTGGTTTCCAGACAGGGTTATTTTTGTTTGTGGACACTGCCACTTACATAGGAATTTCCCAGCTATGGGGTGGATGTGACACTATCTACTTCTCCTTTAATGTGAAAATAGCAACCCTCCATCTGCTCCCTGGTGTGGTAGGAAAGGTAGAAGGCGGATAATGGCAGAGTGTGTGTGCTGACAGGCGAGCTGAAATGATCATGGCCCTGAGGAGCAGAAAGGATTGGGGAGCAGTGGCTTAATGCATGCACTGTTGCTTTTCCTTGTTGTTTCTTACATTCTGTCTTTTGACCACCTTCACTTTCCTAGGTCGGTGAACAAAGCAGTGAAACCCTAATCAATATTTTTTTTTTCCTGCTTGCTGATAGTATTGCTCTAGTGTTAGTAGAGAAATGGCTCGAAAAGAATAACATGTGGTTTTGTTTATGCACCTTCTGTGGGTATACTTAAAGCTTATCCAAATACATCTGTGTCCATAGCAATGCCCTTTCAGTCAGTGACTCCCAGGTTAGATACCACTGAGGCTGCTAAAAGTCAGCAGGGGAAAGGCAGTAGAGTTGTGTCACTGTGCCAACTTGCCTTGTATTGATCGGTTTGCAGTGTGAAGGTTTGAACATCCCTGATGCCATTACTTTTTTAATAGCTGATATCCAGTATTTGTGATTTTTCACTTTAGACAAAATAGAAGAAAATTATTATTCCTTCCCATTAGTGCAAAAATTTTCCAGAATTAATTCCAGAATATTTTCTCTAATTGAAGGTGAAAATCTCTTACCCAGTTCTTCCAGGAGAGAATGATGTATCTAGCTAGAGGCCTGCTGCATGAAATTTGTGCATGGGGGATTGGGAGGATGTCCCTCATCCCAGCCTGCACCCTTTCCAATGTAGGGCTCCTTGAGGGATGTCCGACCGCCCATCCCTCTCACAATCCAGGACTGGCTCCCAAACACTTGCCTGCCTTTGCCTGATTGCCCTTAACCGCTTTTGCCTGCCAACCTGATCACCCCCTAACCACTCCCATGCCAGCCTGATCGATGTCTAACTGCTCCCCCTGCCAGCCTGATTTCCCCCAACTTCCTTCCTCTGCCAGCCTGGTCACCCTTAACTGCTCTCCCCTGTAGGGTTGATCACCTCCAACTGCCCTTCCTTGCAGGCCTGGTCCCTCTCAACTTCCCTCCCTTGCAGGCCTGGTGCTTCCCAACTGCCCTCTCTTGCTGGCCATCTTGTGGTGGCCATCCTGTGTCCACATGGGGGCAGCCATCTTTGACCACATGGGGGAGGAGGCCATCTTGTGTCTTGAAGTGATGTTCAATTTGCATATTAATCATTTATTAGATAGGATTCTTTATAGAAATTACTGCAGCTGCCCTGAATCTTCCATTGGTCACAACACTGGCAGACTTCAAACCAGCCATACCTTCATCTGGAGGCAGCAGGGACATCCCTCCCCCAACTGAAGTCTGGGTCCCTAAGCCAGGGAGGAGAAGATGAGGGGGAGGGCCACCAAGTAAACAATGATATGATGCTATCTTCTTTACAATTTTGTTTTATAATTATTGTCAGATATTTTTACACTTATTTAGATACTAGAGGCCCAGTGCATGAATTTGTGCCTTATTGGGGTCCCTCAACCTGGCCAGTGATTGGGGCCCATCAGGGCCAGCTGGCTAGAGGAGGGACCATGGGAGGTTGGCTGTGGGAGCTCACTGACGACCGCAGACCCCTTGCCCAGGCCACCTCCCACCCCAAGGGAATCCCCACCCTGATCCAGGACACCCTTCAGGGCAAACTAGCTTGCCCCCACTCATGCACCAGGCCTCTATCCTATCTAAACGGGCAGTTTAACATCCCTCAGGGGTCCCAGAATGGAGAGGGTGCAGGCTAGGCCGAGGGACACCCCCCACCCCATACACGGATTTCATGCACCAGGCCTCTAGTGTGTATAATAAATTACTGTTAACTTTTCTTTTTCTTTGTTTGAAGTTTTTATGTAATATTTATCACTAGAATAAAAGAACAATGCTATTTTCTTTCTAATTGGTGCCAGCCATCAGTAGAAAGGGTTTCAGGTTTATTGATATCACATGTAGAGTAGGTTTCCACATATTGTGTAGTATGTGTGATGCTGAGTAAAGGGACAGACTAAGGAATAGCCAGAAGCCCAGGAAGGGGCCATGTGGAGCAGTACATGTTAATGGAATGATTAATGTTTATTTGTTTAAGGATTTTTGAGTTCCTATATATCCAAAGCACTGTGATAGATGGTCTGAGTTAAAGAATGCTTAAAGTAAGGGAGATCTATATACAAAATTCTATGCATTTCCAAAGAGGAAAAAATTCATTCAAGTCTGGGGCTCATTGGAGACTTTCTGCAGAAAGTGGCATTTGACTTAGAGCAAGATTGGGAGAGTGTTGAGAATGTGTTGGACCTTATGAAAAATAACAGAAATCCACTTATGCAAGCCAGATGCCTTTTAATAGTGTTATTTTTTTTCAAAGTGAATTTCTCATTAAAGTATAACACGCATATATAAAAGTGCCCAAATCATAAACACACTACTTGATGGATTTTCAACAAGTGATCAAGCCCAGATTAAGAAACAAAACACTAACTAACCCATTAGCATCCTTATGCCCCTTCCAGTCATTAATCTTTTCAAGGGTAACTAACCACTGTCCCTGCTTCAAATTCCAAAGATTAGTTTTGCCTGTTTTTAAACGAACATAAAGAGATTTATACAGAATGTGCTCTTTCTTTTGTCTAGCATCTTTCACTCAACATTGTCTTGTCCATTTTACCCACGTTGTCACTGGGTAGATATAATAGCAAACTCTACAGAAGTATAGACTTAACCTCCTGAAGGCATGAGAGTGCCTGAATCGTATTTGTAATCTCAATATCTGCCATCAGATTGGCTTATAGTTGGCACCAAGTAAAGGCTTGTGAAATATATGGGTGGCTGCCGGAAACAAATTAATTTTCTGAGCCAACAAGCAAGCAAATGCACTCAGCAAGCAGTTGTCAGTAGGTAGGGTGCCTGGCACCGCACCAGGTGCTCACGCAGGTCCCTCGTTCTACAGAGCTCACATTCTGTTTGGGGAGAAGCGAAAGACTCCCCAACAACATGGTCCTGCATATCGTGGTTCTCTTTGGCAAACAATGCTTTTATATTCTGGCTGCTGTCTCTGATAAGAGACACATGAAAAGAGTAATTGCACCACAACTTTCACTTGCTGAGGACATGGCTGCATTTCAATGAAGCCCGAAAGACTCTCGGAGCAGGAAAGAGCATTAGAGAGCATTAAAGTCCCACATAAAGAACTCTCTGTGGTTGTCGGCCACTGATAATCCAACAAAGGAGTTTGGAAGTCACTTAGGGATAAAAGAAATACAACACTGATGGTTCTTGGAGTTTCTTGGCATTCCAGCCTAAGTGGAGGCCAATCAGGACTTGGGCATCTCTTGCCTGTGTGGAGGAGTATGCAGTCTCGTAAGTCACCATGTTACCTTGCCCAGAATGAAAATGAAAGGGTTCTTTGATCACAGTACACTTAAATGCCATCTTTTTGAAGTGGACAAGTATGTCCAGAAAGACTTTAAAGTACCATTAAATATGGCATCTTTATTTCTAAGCTTATTATATGACTTTTTGCAGTTTAGGACAATGAAAGCTGAACAAACAGAAAAATAATTCCCTAAAATGAGTACAATTAATTGTCTTACAAGCTAAACATTATCTTTGGGTGTATCTTTTTTTAAGTCTCAATGTACACTACTCCTTGTGTTACAAAACAAGAAAAAAAACAACAACAACCAAACCCAGAAACAGAAGCACAATGAGTAAGCAGTAAACATGGCCTCTAACCCTTTCTTCCACCCTCCCCCATTTCAGAGGAAACTACTGTTACCTGTTACATGCCTGTCTGCATAGTACTCTTACTTTAATTACAAAATGTACCATGTAGCATGAGTACATGTAACATGTATGTAAAGTTAAAGGATAATGATAAATAACTACAAATCTATTCCAGCACTCTGTATACTAACTGGATTACTATAAGTGGCTTGTTAGAAGCCCCTGGGTGCCTCTCCAGGATCACATGTGTCTTCTTCCCAGAAGCAGTCATTATCCTGAAATTTTTTCTATTATTGTTTTGTTTTCATTGATTTTATTTATTTTTTATATATTTGCTTAAAACTGACTTTACTTTTTAAAATCTTTATTGTTGAAAGTATTACATATGTCTCCTTTTTTCCCCATTGCCCCTTTCTAGCTGGCCCTGCCCCAAGCCTTCACCACCCTATTGTCTGTGTCCAAGGGTTTATTGATTTTAGAGAGATAAAGGGAGAGAGAGACAGAGACAGAGATAGAAACAGATACATCGATTTGTTGTTCCACTTATTTATATATCTGTTGGTTTATTCTTGTATGTGCCCTTGTTGGAGACTGAACTTGCAACCTTAGGGTATTGGGACAATGCTCTAACCAACTGAGCTACCCAGCCAGGGCTATTCTGAAGTTCTTAAATCATGCCCTTACTTTGTTGTTTAATCCTTTCATATGCAGCCCTAAAAAAAAAAAATATATATATATATATATATATATATATATATATATATATATACACACACACACACACACACACACATTTTTGTTTTACTTATTTTATATAAAAGTGTGTATGTATCTATCACCTTAGTATATATAAAAACCTAATATACAAATTGTATACAACTTTATAAAACCAGCTATTTTACTTAAATGGAATAATTTTTGTCTCTGTGTTGAATTAATCTATTTGCTCTGCAGGTTCCCTCTTATAAAGGGTAAAACTCTACATTTGCTTTTGTTTCCTGGAGAAAAACTATAACCTGGATATTATCTTCTAGATAAATAGCTTGAAGGGATATCTGAGAATATACAGCATTGCCACAAACGCAGAGGAATGAGAAGATAATGTTATTTTCAATTATTTAGAAGACAGTGATAGTACTTCAGGTCATGGAAAGAGTCATTTGTTAAACTGAAGTCATTGAATGGTAAACATTCGGGACTACTAAGCTGTCATCTTTTTGTCCTGTGTTTCCAATTCATGCCTAGGGATGAAATGGACTCATTCCATTTGAATATACATCCTCCTTAAATGTAAATAGGATTCAAATTAGGTGCAGTCTTACTCATACCACATTATACTACTTATTAAGAGGCAGAAATTAGGTATATATGGCAGAGAAGGGGATGAGGCACTTATAAAATCCATTTACTGCCAAAGAGCATATTTTTAATTTTTGCTCAGTCTTCATTTATGCATATTTTAGTAAAGCTTTAGTCAATTGCCTTTGTAGCTTTCTTAAATTTCTGGAAAGATAGCAGGGTCGTGTGTGGGATTTGGACTATGCAATTTGTGTACAATACATGAGAATTGTGTGTGTCCACATTCTGTCACATCTGCACAAAGGACTCCACAACCAACCTTGTGCCCATCCTCGGGGTCTCCATGTATTTGGGCCAAAAGGAGGGAACTCGTGGAGATGTATAACAGGGCTCTCCTCCTGTGACACGAGTTTCCTACTGCCCAGGGTCCTCCCTGTGCTCTGCCTACATTCATGTGTCTTTTATGATTCTGGGTCTTGGATGGTTTCAACATCTCCCAAAACTTCAGTTTTGTAGCTTCCAGAAAGGCAGAGCCAAAACCCACTAAAACCAGTACCACCACCGTGTAAACCAAACCTATTCATAGTTCTTTCTCAATAGAAGAGGAAGAGGAGGAGGGCAAGAAAGAAAGGGCTTAATTTAGGACTGAGTGGCCTTGAGCATAAAGCATTCTCACAGAGCCACTTGATTCATTATGTGTATGTTTGTGTTTTTTTTAGTGTGGTTATCAATGATTTTCCTGTTTGTGGTAAAGAAAAAAAAAGTCAGTATTTAAGGATCTCACTTCTTAATTATACAAATTTAGAAGATCTGGTTATTTCCCTGTGTTTTCTGGCTTCTTGATAAATCTTCCTATGGTATGAGAGGAGCTTTATACTACTGTTAGTGGATTCACCTTCTTTCATGAACCATTCTGATAGTTCATCAGGAAAATGCCTTTTACCGCAGAGGGTCTTTAAAAAAGTCAGAACACAAGAGTACAGAACACAGAATACAAGAGTATTCTTTTTCTATATGATAAGTGTCCACAAAGGGCTTAAAAAGAGGTTGGGAACATAAGAAAAATGGTGTATTACTGTCTTTTTTTTTCAGATTAATTATTGTGCGCATTGCTTTAATCTAGAAAGCCTTCACCTGAAGCTGGAGGGAAACCATACTGAGCATTGTACTTGCAATTGTAGCTAACATGCTACTGAAAGATAAGTTTGCCCAATGTTCTTTGACTTGGAAGACAGCCTGCTCTCTCAGGCACATATTCCCCTTTGCATTGAGTTCGAAAGGCAGAGGCAAGGAGGTAGAAAATCAGGAGCAAGAGCAGGAGAGCTACCCCGAAAGCATTCATCTCAGGACAGGAAGACCAGAACAGCCAGAAAATTCTAGTAAAACCATTCATGGTGCCTATGGCTGTTGAACAAGAATTGAATCAAATCCCTCAGTTACCACGGTCCTTGGTTTCCAAGTTCTGTCATTTCCCCCAAAGCTCGGCTCATACCGTATACAGCAGAGCAGCAGTAGCGTGGAAATCACTCCCTAATCCCTCAGTTACCATGCACATCACTTTCAGACATTTTAAAAAATATATATTTTATTGATTTTTTACAGAGAGGAAGAGAGAGGGATAGAGAGTTAGAAACTTCGATGAGAGAGACATCGATTAGCTGCCTCTTGCACACCACCTACTGGGGATGTGCCCGCAACCAAGGAACATGCCCTTGACCGGAATCGAACCTGGGACCTTTCAGTCTGCAAGCTGATGCTCTATCCACTGAACCAAACCGGTTTTGGCACTTTCAGACATTTTTAAAGAACCTTCATGGAACATAATAGGTCTGACTACTCTGGATCATTTTAGTCCCTTTTCTCTGAAGAGTTCGAACAGCAGAGGGATGTGGAGCTCAAATGATGGTGTGGCACCACCAGGCCATACGAGGTGCTGAGCAGATAACCTAAACAGCAAAGCTGACGCACGCTTTGGGGGAGCAGACTGCATTTGGCTCCTTTGGTACAAACACGTAATTATACTTCAACAGTGAAACAGTATTGAATGCCGAGTGACCATAAAGTCCTGAGAACTCTGGAGCACAAGTGGAACAGTTTATGGTTTTGAAAATTAAACAGAGATCCCACAGGGAGTATAAATTAGAAAGAAAACTAAAAGCCCTTCTATTCTCCTGATATTAAATGAGGGCATATGCAAACATTAGTGAAAGAATCCGTTTAAGGGCTGTTGTTTTTTAATACACATGAAAATCGCCTATCTCTAAAGGAATAATTGATTTTTGGAAAATATTATCAACCTATTCTCTTGTCCTAAAAGTAGATATATAACTTCTCTCTCCCTCTCTCTCTCTCTCTCTCTCTCTCTCTCTCTCTCTCTCTCACACACACACACACACACACACACACACACACACATACATACACACACATATATACCAATAGTTCACTTGTTCTTACTTGTTCTAAAGGTCTTCAATCTCACAGATCTCTTTGCTTATATTTCTACATTATGTTTTTAAATAGCATCTAATAAACTTGGGAAGGTAAAATTTCACTCCGTTAATAGGGAAGTTTCATATGTCTAAAGTTGCTAAATATGGAACACACAGAATACCTCCTGCGCTAAGATTTGGTTGACCATGGTGTTTTCTGGTCTCTGTCCAATCGAAGCAATGGTTGCTAGGTGCTTCCGTGTGGAGCAGTGTGGGCTCTTTCTTGTCTCGTGTGCCCTGATCTCAGCAGACAGGAGAAGGCCTCTCCTGGAGCTCTCTCTGCTTAGAGTGAGTTGTGTGGCAGATGGCGTCACAGAGGGAGCTCAGAGAAGATGCAGGAAGAAGGCTGAGGAAACCTCCCTAGCTCAAAATAACAGTTCAACTGACACCTAAATACCATTTATCCTAAGGACTGAAAGGGCTGTTTATAAAATAGAATAGAGCTCCCCGAATGCTCACACATCCTCGGCCCTGGCATTAGAGGTGCTGTGCCATAGGTGGCCACTTATCCAGGGGGAACATTTAGGAAATCCTGCTGACAACCTTCATGGTAACAACCACGTTGGATTCATGTTCCAGCAAATAGGTCACTTGACCCAGAGCCATACGAGCAGATCATGTTTGGTCATCAGACCTCTCGCATGTGGCCCCAGAACTTTCCATCCTTGTGGCGGTGCTCCCTGTCTTCAGAGAAATCCTTATTGACTTCCTGTCACCATCTCGGGTGGGGAGGGGGCGGGTGCAGCTCCAGTATCCTAGTCTCTCCATCACGGTCTGCCTGCCTGGGAGTCTTCCCCTACAGCCCTACTCAGAGCTGAGCTTGAATTGTTGTCGCCGCTGACACATTGTCCCCTTGCTCTTTCTCACACAAATATAATTCTTTCAGAGGCAGAAAAGGAAAAAAAAAAGTGTAATTTTCGATAAGTAGTTGTTATTTCTCCGAATAGAACCTTTCTTTGGAGTCGCCGTGAGAAGAGAACATAGTTGAGATGAGTCAGGAACATAAAGTGAAGCTAATGAAGAAATTAGACATGTTTGAAGCTGTCACGGTGCCACATTGTGACAAGAGAAAGGAAAATTTAAATTGGTAATAGCAGCTGGAACTGGATTGGGTGAAGAGAGCGAAGCGGCCAGAACGAGGACAGGCAATTTCAAAATTGATGGTGAGCCACAGGTTTGGTTTTGTATTTGTCCTTCGCAGCAAAAGCAAACCCAACGGTAGCAGCCTGGCCGAGGCGTCCCAGTAGAGGGGGAGGGGAGAGGTGGCTGAGAGAAGAGGCAGGGACTTCATGACAGATTATGGAACAATTTGCAGATTAATCTTCCTGCTACCGCCCACTAATCCCGCCTCCCTGGGAAGAGCTGTTTTTCAAGGGAGAAGTCCTTTTTCAATTTTTGTTTGTTTAAAATGTTTACTTACGTATGCCTTTTTTTTAAGTAGGAATCTTTTTTCCAGTTTTCTGTATAATATATACTGTCACTTTGAGAGCAGCATCTGTCTTATAAATTTAAACAATGTACGTGGAGTCCTGACTACACTTTATGTGCCTTATCACCTACAATCACCGCAGCTATGCTTTGGACTCAGTATTGCTTTCCTTGCCATTTACCTGGAAGGGGCTGAACCTCAGAGAGGTTAGCAAGTCACTCAAAGTGTCACGGGCACCAAAACCGGTTTGGCTCAGTGGATAGAGCACTGGCCTGTGAACTCAGGGGTTCCAGTGTTTGATTCAGGTCAAGGGCATGTACCTTGGTTGCGGGCACATCCCCGGTAGGGGGTGTGCAGGAGGCAGCTGGTTGATGTTTCTCTCTCATCGATGTTTCTAGCTCTCTATCCCTCTCTGTAAAAATATCTCTGTAAAAATATCAATAAAAAATATATATATATATATTTTAAAATATATATATATATATATATTTTAAAACAAAGTGTCACAGGCTTTCTGGCCCAGAGCCTACAATTCTGACCACTACCACACAGGAGCAGGAGAGCAGCTAAATGCCAGGCATTAAGCCTATATATATAGTAGACCTGTCAGGAGGTACTACTCACCCCATTTTACAGGTGACGAAACTGAAGCTCGAAGACAGGAAAACATAGTAAAATTTTAAATTGTGTCTGTCTGTCCCTCGAAATCATTCCCTTTCTACTGACGTTTGTGATGTTCAGCAGATACTGACCTAATAATAGCAGCTACCTGTACAGGCATACCTCAGAGACATCGTGGTTCCACACCACTGCAATGAAGCAAACTCTATACAGGAAGTCATATGAATGTTTTGGTTTTCCAGTAAACATAAAAGTTATGCTTGGTACTAGACATTATTAAGTGTACAGTAGCATTATGTCTTTAAAAAGTACACACTTTAATTTTAAAAAGCAAACCTTTATTGCTAAAAAAATGCTAACCATCATCCAAGCTTTCCATGAGTCAATCTTTTTGCTGTGCAGTGTGTTGCCTCCGTGTTGATAAACATGCAGTATCTGCTAAGTGCAACAAAGCAGATCACAATAAGACCAGGTATGCCTGTACTTTCATAGAACCTACTATGTGTCGGGCACTGATCTAAGCACTTTACATATATAAACTCCTTTAAAAAAAAAAAAAAAGTGATCCTGCATGATAAGTACTCTCACTTACCATCCCTTTTCTTCAAATGAGAAGATTGCCCAAGGTCACACAACTATTAAGAGGTAAAACTAGAATTTGGGTCCAGGCAGTCTAACTCTAGCAGCTAATAACTTTATACACTCTCCTCAAAGAATGAAAAAAAGAAAAGAAACAAAAACCAAAGCCACCTTTTGGCTTTCTTGGGAGTTTTAGTGGCCTAAAGTTTTTCAGAGTAAAACAAGGCTTCATTTGCGGATTGAAACTAGGATAGGATGTGTGGCATGCAAGTGCCGCAGTTGGAGAGAGCAGAAAGTCAACCTTTTCAAAAAATGTACATTTTTATTGATTTTTAGAAGGAGTAACAGAGAGAGAGAAACATCCATGGGAGAGAAGCATCATCCATCAGCTGCCTCCCACACGCCCCCTGCTGGGGATTGAGCTCGAAACCCAGACATGTGCCCCCACCTGGAATTGAACCTGGAACCTCCCAGTGCAGAGGTGGGTGCTTAACCACTGAGCCACAACAACAGGGCAAAAGTTAACCTGTTTAGCGGAATTGACCTCTCCGAGCAGTCTCCACACAAAGAAAGCATCACAGCAGCAAAAGCCGCCTTATATCCTTTATAACAAATTAGGCAAGTCTGTCAGCAAATTGTTTCCGTTAGAACCTGGTGAAACTGATAAAGATGATGAAACACCACTTCATTAAATGCCACTATCTAACCCCATGCTGTCACCGTGAGGTGGGCTGAGATATTTTGCATTTGAAGTGGCAGAGACTTGTTATGAACCTCTCTTTAATCTTAAACTCCTTTTAAAACTATTTATAGACATAATCTGCTCTGATTTTGGAAGCAGGCCTGGTAGAGGTTTAATATGGGAGAGAGTGAAATCGTTTCCCTTGCAAAACAACAAAGCATGCAAAACGTGAGCCCTCCTCTCCAACATCCCTTTAAAAACGACCCCACAAGGTCTCCTGAGATTTGAACGTGAGGTTCTAGAGAGGAGAAGGTGGATGCCTTTTCCTTTCAGTCACTGACGTCCAAGTTGGCCTCGGGTAACCCTGTCACACTTCACATTGCCCACTGACCCAGGGCATGGTCAACTACAGGGATCTACAGTTGCATCCGGTCTCATTTGGGACCAGGATAAATTCTCAGAGAACTGATTTATGCTCTTTGTGCTGCCCTCACGGTTTCCAAACATGACCACAATTTATAAAAATTGAGAGTAGACTATTGTGCTTCCCTTGGGATGCTTCGGTTTCAAGAGGGGGAAAGATTCTTTTTTTTTTCCCCTTGGCTAAAATCTCAGAGACTGATGCAGGCTACAGCTGCTGGTTTTTGTTTGTACTGTTTTAAAATGGTTTCAGGAAACATCAAAGACTTTGTAATTTAGGTCAGAGAAACAACTTAACCTCATGGTCCGGGAGGCAGGACAAGGCCCCAAGCGCAGTCCGCCCCTGGCCAGGTCTGCAGCCTCGGAGGGCCAGTGGCCAGTGGGTCTTCAGCAGCTTGCAAGGCCAGGACAAGCAGAACCTCTGCAGGTGCTGACCCCTGGCACATGGTGAGAGCACCAGCCTGGCTGGTCATGCTTAACCAGAGAGGGGAACCTAAGGGAAAGAAGGCTAGACTCTTCCCCAGGTTATTAACTTAATGTTGGTGGGATTTAGTCTTCATGGCCTCTGTTCTTTTAAAATATTTTTTTATTGATTTTTACAGAGAGGAAGGGAGAGAGATAGAGAGCTAGAAACATCAATGAGAGAGAAACATCGACCAGCTGCCTCTTGCACACCCCCTACCGGGGATGTGCCCACAACCAAGGTACATGCCCTTGGCCGGAATCGAACCTGGGACCCTCCAGTCCGCAGAGCGATGCTCTATCCACTGAGCCAAACCGGTTTCGGCATGGCCTCTGTTCTTGTTTCCACAGTCAGGAAACAGCTCTCTCTCTCTCTCTCTCTCTCTCTCTCTCTCTCTCTCTCTCTCTCACACACACACACACACACACACACACACACACACAAACAAAAACTCATACACAGAGACAATAGTATGGTGCTTCCCAGAGAGAAAGGGGACATGAGGGGAAAGGGCTCTAACATATGGTGGCCAAGGGAGATTTGACTTTGAGTAGCAAAGACACAATGCAATACACAGATGATGCATTATAAAATTGTACACTTGAAACCTATATAATTTTATTAACCAATCTCTGCTCAATGAATTTAATAACAAACTAAAAAAAATTTTAAGAATTTTTTTTATTTAAAATTTTTTTCAATTACAGTTGACATATAATATTATATTTGTTTCAGATGTACACCCCAGTCATTAGATATTATAAAACTAAGTGATCATCCCAAGAATTCTCATACCCATCTGACACCATACATAGTTATTAGAATATTATTGACTATATTCCCTATGCTGTACTTTACATCCTTTATAACTGTTCTGTAACTACTAATTTGTACTTATTAATCCCTTCACCTTTTTCACCTATTTTCCCATCCCTGCTTCCCATCTGGAAGCCACCTAAATGTTCTCTGTATCTGTGAGTCTGTTTCTGTTCTGCTTGCTCTTTTATTTTGATTTTTAGATTCAATTGTTGATAGATATGTATACATTGCAATTTTACTATTCATATTTTCATTTTTTTTCTTCTTAAAGAAGACCCTTTAACATTTCTCATAATATTGGTCTGATGGTGATGAAGTCCTTTAGCTTTTTCTTGTCTGGGAAGCTCTTTATCTGGCCTTTGATTTTAAACATTTTAAAATACATACGCAGTGAAATTTTCTTTACTTATTGTACAATCTTATGAGTTTTAACAAGAGTCATATACCACCATCACAGTCAAGATACAGAACAGTTCCATCACCTGTCAAAATTCTCTGTGTTGCCCCCTTTTTGGTCAAATTCTGCTCTATTCCCACCCTCCGGCAACCAGGGCTCTGCTCTCCACCATGTTGTTTTGCCTATTAATGTCATATTAATGGGATCATACAGCATGTAGCTTTTTGCATCTGGCCTCTTCTACTGAGCACACTGCATTGAGACTCATCCCTGCTGTCCTGTGTATCAATAGTTTGTTCTTGGACAGTATTCCTTTTTGTGGACGTACCAGAGTTTGGGTAGTCACTTATCCACTGAGGACATTTGGGTTTGGGTGGTTATAAATAAATATGGCTGCTATAAGCTTTCATGTGCAGGTTTTTTTGTGGATATCTTTTTTCAGATCTTAGGTCCCCTCTCGCCTTTGAATAGGCCTAACTCATTAATTTTTATCTCCCCCTTTTAAAAATTAAATTTATTGGGGTGACATTGGTTAGTAAAATTATATAGGTTTGAAGTGTACAATTCTATGGTACAGTGTCTGTATATTGCACTGTTTGTTCACCACCAAAAGTCAACTCCCCGCCTGTCACCATATATCTGACCCCTCTTACTTTTTACTACTTCCCTGACTCCTTCCCTTTTGGTAACCGACATACTGTTGTCTGTGTCTAGGAGTTTTTTACTTGTTTAACTTGTTTGCTTTTTTACCTTTTCTTTCCCAATAAAGGGAGAAGGACATGGAGTGAGCGTAGAGAACACCACAGCTCTAGTGCAGGCAATGTTTCCAGGGTCCTTGGCTGCTGCTTTTTAAGCTGTATCCAATAGACTAACATTTGGGGGTTTGAGAGGCAAGAATAGTAATTCCATTGATATCAGGTGATTGAAGTAGTGAATTAGACCGAGCTGTCTTCTTTCAAACAATCATTATTACCAAGGGAAGGAAATGCCATTCACTGGCATATGAGTGGATTCAATACTTAAATGCAAGTAAAATTTAAAGCAAAAAAATAAAAATTTTTGTTGAGTGCTTATATGAAATACTTTTGTGAATTACATTTGTGTTTTATAGGCAGTGTGTTTTTCTTTTTAATCAGAGAATTACAAGTAAAGACCTCAGAGGCCCAGCATGGCAATTCGCTAGAAGTCTCAAAGCCGATGGTGTAGGGGAGGGAAGTCAGGGTTCACCCACACAAAGATGCTAAACTTAGCAAAATGGAGAATAAAGGCAGAATAAAACTCACCGTTTGAAGCCTTGAAAGAAAAGCATATACTGTCAAGGTGGGGAACCCAACCCTGAGTGACTGGTTCAATCCAATCAGGTTTGCTTGTGTTTTAGAATCCATGGCCTGATCTTACGCTCTAGGTCAAGGAAGAAATAATTAGCATCTGTCTTAAGAGGAAAGAAAAATTGAATACAAATGATACAATTGTGTGCTATTTTTTAAAAAAAGCAGTTTTAGTGTAGAAATGGGAAGTAGGTCTCACTAAAGGCTGGTGGAGAGGAGAGATGAATTTGGAGCAAAGAGCAAAGCTTGCAAGGCCCGGGAAGCACTGGAAATTATTTGACCTATGCCTGTCAGCTTATTCTGTGCCATGTTAGAAAACTTCAAAGAAATCTTAAAAGAATAGTTCTTGTTTGTAATTTTATAAAAGATATGTAATCTTTGAATAGGTAGTATCCTTGTACATTTTCGTGAAAACAACTGACTAGATAGTGTCATCATTTTTCGATTAGATCTTGAAAAATATTTTTAAAAGGAAATGTTCTTATGCTAGAGATTTTTTTTCCCACCAAACCTCACATAAGAAAAAGTAAGAAATGACAAAAGATTGTTTTAAGTACTAGGAAAGAAACTATTTTGGAAAGCCCAATGGAAAATTCTTTAAAGTCCTATTTGGATTAGATGCAACTCAAGTTATATAGAAAAGCTCTAAGTCAAAAGTCATGAATTAAAAACTGCATTAGAGCCCTAGCTGGTTTGGCTCTCTGGCTAGAGTGTCAGCCTGGAGACCAAAGGGTTCCAGGTTCGATTCTGGTGACAAGGGCATGTATCTCAGTTGCAGGCTCTTCCCCATTACGGTCCCTGATTGGAGTGCATGCAGAAGGCAACCAATTAATGTGTTACTCTCACATGTATGTTTCTCTCTCTTTCTCTTTCTCTTCCACTCTTCCTAAAAATCAATGGGAAAAATCCTCTGGCAGTGATTAACAAAAAATTAAAATTAAAAAAACTATATTAGAGGCAAAATAAAACTAAAGATATTTTTTAAAGCAATTTATTAATATAAAGGTGCAGTTCAGGGGAAAATATAACATTTTGAACCTTTGATTATTAGACTGTGATTAAAGCAGAACATTATCCTATCTAATGAAAGAGTAATATACAAATTGACCATCATTCCAACACACATGATGGCTGCTCCCATGTGGTCAAAAGATGGCTGCCCCCATGGACACAAGATGGCCGCCAAAAGATGGCCTGCAGGGGAGAGCAGTTAGGGGTGACCAGGCTGACAGAGGAGGGCAGTTGGGGAGACCAGGCCTGTAGGGGAGGACAGTTTTTGTTTTTGTTTTTTTTTTTGGGGGGGGCAGGCCTGCAGAGGAGGGCTATTGTGGGGCACTAGGCCTGCAGGGGAGAGCAGTTAGGGGCAATTGGGCTGAAAGGGGAGCAATTAGGTATCAATCAAGCTGGCAGGGGAGTGGTTAGGGGTGATCAGGCTTGCAGGCAGAAGTAGTTAGGGGCGATCAGAAAGGCAGACAGGCGAACAGTTGGGAGCCAGCAGTCCTGGATTGTGAGAGGGATGTCCCAGATTGGAGAGGGTGCAGGCTGGGCTGAGGGACACACACACACACACACACACACACACACACACACACACACATCCTGTGCACAAATTTTGTGCACTGGGCCTCTAGTAGTTAATAAACAACAATAGACTTTGGTTCTGACCTCAAATTTTTAACTATTATTTAATTTTTTTTTATTTTGAGGGTTACTTCAGGATGGCTTCCTTTGCTTGGCTAACATTGGTTTAGATTTGGGTTGGTGGACCATGGCCCTTTCTGAGGCCAAATACAGCCCACCACCCATTTTTGTGAATAAAGTTTTATTGGGACACAGCCACACCCATTTACCTCATTGTACAATGTGCAGAATTGAGTTGTTATGACAGATTATATGCCCCCAAGACCTAAAATATTTACCTTCTCACTCTCCAGAAAAAGTCTGCCCACTTCTCCTCTAACTAGAGCTTCCCTTATTTAGGTGACTTTGGTCTAGATTCAGTATCTGGGACCAAGATTATATTTGGTAACTTTTAGTTTGTATGTATTTTTTATTTTATAATTTAAATTTTTTTTCAATTATGGTTTACATGTAATATTATTTTACATTGATTTTAGGTGTACAGCATAGTGGTTAGACAATCGAAAGTGTTCCCCCTGATATTTCCAGTACCCATATGGCACCATACTGAGTCATTACAATATCATTGACTACATTTTCTATGCTGCACTTTACATCCCTGGGACTGTTTTGTAACTACCAATTTGTACTTCTTAATCCCTTCACCATTTCCGTCCAAGATCTTGATTTTCATTCAGAGAGATTGAATTGCACTAACAGAGATGGTGTTTCAAAATTTAATGTGCTTTGCCTGTTGCAACAGTTCCTGTGACACAGCTGCATGGCTGTGGGTGGACAGGTGCTCAGTGCGAATGCCCTGGAACCTTAGTAGAAGCTTCATGTCATACAGAATCCCAGGCCCCAGACCTTCTGGATCAGAATCTGCATTCTAACAAGATCCCTGGGCGATTCATATGCACATTGATTTGGACACCACTGCCCTAGAAATCGCTTGAATTATGGCAGGATCTCTCTCTTTTTTAAAACATTTTTTTTCTCTCACAAAGAAACGAAATAAGAGTTACCAAGAGCCAGCCCTGATATTCTGGCTTTCGCTCTTTGGGACTGCACAAATGCAGTGTTGTCCAGACGTCAGAAGCGGTGGATGGCCTTTATCCTGAAAGAACAAAAGCTTCCCATCATGCTCTCTTTCAATTGCAATGCCTGCACTTCTTAGAAATGTGTAGGTGGCTCTGCTATCCATAAACATCTCCCTGTTAACACATGAGCTTTCAAGAGCCATAGGATGTTGTGTGTTCATTGGAGAATGAAAGGTTATGGCACTCAGAAACCCCATATTTAGGTTTGTGCCATTAATTAAACTCTAGGCCAAAATGTTTCATGCTTCTTCTGGCAATAAATTTCCTTCCTGCCTCCTCTCTTCTTCCTCTTATTGCCTTCCTTTATCTTCGTTTTTTTCCCCTTTTTATTTCTCCTTCTTTATTTACTTCTCCCTTTTGTTGTCAATATGCAAAAGTCTCTCAAGAATTAAACTGGGACTGCTACCCAACTTTATTATTCTATTTAAAAAACAACAACAACAACAACAAACACACACAAACAGCATTCATAGTAATAGCTTGGGGAACTTTTTTGTTGGCTCAATCGCCAGATAAACTTCCCAGGTGCATGCCCTTTATTGGGATTCAGACACACTACCCTTCCATGCAGGAGCCATCACACTAGTCACTGAGATACACTGGTCAGGGCTAGTCTGATTATTTTCAATAATCATTTATGTTGCTGCCATATAAGTATTAGGTAACATTTACTGTTAGCATCCTTTTCTTTGAGTATATTTTATTTATCCCCAGGATATAAGCAAATAGCTCAATAGCTCCAATTTAATTTTCTGAAATGGTAGGGGAAAAATAATTAAACCTCCATGCAGTCATAAAAAGATTAATTTTAGTTCAATATTCATGGGATCTTACATGAATGTACATCCAGACTATAGCAACACATGAGGGGAGGTGTGAGAAATCGTTTTTTCCTTGATATTTCTCATATTTATGTTTACAAATATAAGGCCAAAAACAAATACCGTATTTGCCGGCGTATAAGACGACCCCCCTAACATTTCCACTAAAAATACAGAGTTTGTTATATACTTGCCGTATAAGACTACCCCCCACTTGGAGGCATATTTCTCAGGGCCAAAAAATCGTCTTATACGCCGGCAAATACCGTACATCCTTCCTAGTTATAGCTTATTCTCGATACCTGTGTTTAATTTTAGATTTGGTTGCTATTTATCACATCTTTGAAAATTCAATAACCCTAATTACCCAGAATCTCCTAAACTAAAATAGATTTAATTTCATAGTGTTTTATGCCAACTTTCTCAGTTATGAAAGTGAATGTGTTTGCAATCAAGCATAGAATTATTTAAATTGAAATATAAGCTATTTAGAAATAATAATGTAGGATGGCTGTGGAAGCTTCAATAAAATTATTTTGTAAGTACACATGACTTCCCTTCTTCATATTATGATCAAATAACTCATTTGGAGATAAAGCTACCTCTTTACAAGGCAAAATATATATCCAGAGTTTTATAATATTAAATAAAAATTATGTGTTGTTATGAAATTTAACCAAATACTTTTCTTCTCTAAAAACTAAAAGGATTGGCCAAGAAGCCAGAAATATGAACACCAAGGAGTGTTAAAGTTGTCCCTTAAAAAAAAAAAAAAACACCTTTATTGTTTAAAGTATTAAATATGTCCCTCTTTCTCTCCCATTAACCCCTTGCAGGCCAGGTCAAAGTTGTCTTTTTTATTCTAAAGTGAGAGTACATATAAAAAAGATGTTTCTTAATTACCTTGTGAACTTCTCCAAAATAGCCAGATTCTTTTAATTGTTAGATTTTCAGGTGAATTACCTCAGCTTTCCATCTTACTTTGGCTACATAGCCGAAGCTCAAATTGCAACCAGAATACTTACTGAATAATTTATGGTATTCAACAGAAATGTTTACAATGGTGGGGAAAGGTTACTGGAAAAAAATGTGGAACTGCAACTGGGATGATTCTAAAGAGAACTGCAGACAATTGGGCCTTGGAGTAACACAGTTAAGCTTCTGATGAAACCACACATTTGTTAGATTAAAAAAATATATATGACTCTGAGGTTGAAAACAAATCAGCAGAGAACTTTCCATTTGATGACTGATTGGTCAGACAACAATATATATTTTTAAATTTAGTACATCTAGACTTGGTGAAAATGATGCAAAAACCAAATAATTGGAAATTTTATCTGGAAGCAATCAAAGGATCATAGAATAAAGGCGAGGAGGCTAAGGAATAAGTTATTTGGCTAAATGTATGGTCCCCTGGCTGTATTGTTGGTGGCCAAGAAAATCCCAGTGAGGCAGGGGGCTGCTAAGAAGGAATGGGGCTGCAAGGTAGGACAGACTTTGGAGCCAAAGGAAGGTCAGGGGTTTAAAGTAAAAGAACAAAATACACGATCCAAGGTAGGAGCCAAATGTTGTCCCTGATTGCTCTCCAAGTTCTTCCAAGAAATCGAATGCCACCAAACTCAGTGAGTTCTGAAGAGGATGAGATTACAGTCCTCTCCCAAGGTTTAATGACGTTTTCCTATTGTCAAACCTACCTGGGCTCCTGCCAGTTAACACAGTCATCCAGCCAGCAGCCATGCATGCAGTCATCCAACATACTTGTATTATCGGTCAACTCAACACCCATAAGGACACAGTTGGTGCCTTTAAGAAGCTCACACAGTCCATCAGTGAAGGTGACTAAGGCACAGGAAAAAACCAGTGGTTAACATGTATTAAGTATGTTACCTTGCACCAGCGGCTATGCTATATATGTTGCCTACTATATTTTATTTACTCTTCACAACAATCCTTTGAGTTAGCTGCTGGTTTTCCCCACTTTAAGGATGAGGAAGTTGAGGAATAGGGCAGTTCACTGACATTGCCAGTAACCAGCGGAGGCTGGATTGTGATGCGCAGAAGTCTTGGCCCCAGGACCCATGCTCTTCCTACTACTACGTGGAGTGAGCAGGATGGAATTCCTATAGCTATTAAACATCATGCTAATGATGATGTGTTGACCACAATATGTTTGCATTAGATTTTGTGGGGAAAAGCAGGCTAAAGAATCAGAGGGTAGATCATATACTCAATTTTTAAAAGCCACCAAAATACTCACAGTATTGTCCCTAGAAGGTGGGACTAAGGATAAGGGTTTTTCCCTTTCTCCTCCCCCTCTCCCGCCCCTCCCTCTACGTCCCTCTTTTCTCCCTTTCTTCTTCCTTTTTGTGTTTTCCAAACATTTACAATAAATGTAATAATTTTACAAGAAACCTGTTATCAAAGAATATATTCCCTTCCGATTATTGGGTAATCATTTCAGTTTTATTAAAGAGTAGGTGACGCTGTGTTTAATCAGAAGAAGATCTCATGGAGTTATGCCCAAGGTAGTGAAATTTAGTTAGTCTTCATGCCACCACTTCCAGAGCAGAGGGTTTGGTCCTGTTGGTGGGGAATTATGATTGGGCGTGGGGTGTTGCCCAGGTTTGCTGTGTGTGTTGCTGAGAAGGCAGATACTAGAATACAAGGGTTCTGTCAAAGTGACTGTTGATTCCTGGAGTAGAGGTGAGAGGTTATCAGGACTCGGGCGTCCAGTGGAGGCCAGTGGGGTGGGGCGGCAGAAAAGAGTGGAGGTGGAGGGCTGGCAGAGACAGCCTCAGTGACTCTCCTGCAGGGCCTTTATGAACACCTACTATGTGTTAAAGGCCCAGAGAGATACTCATCAAGCAGACTGTTTCTCCAGGTTCGTTTTTTAATGTTAAAGCTCATTCATAGAAATAAAGCACCGTGCTCTTAATTACCTTAATGCGAATTGTGGATTTAAAAAGAGAAATATTGACCAACTTCCTTTGCTTCCTCTGCATCTTACTGAACATCTGACTCGCAGAATTATGACAATGAATTTGCCAAATGGATCACAACTTTATTCTAAAACCAAACAGACGATTTTTTCAGTGATCTGTTTCCAATCATCCGTCCTCTTGTTATTCTTGATTGGCAACTATAATTAGTCGCTTCTGCCACCATTGTCACATCAGTAGTTCAAAACACCCAGTTGGGAAATCTGAATGGTTGAGATACCTAATCCCATATTAATTTCAAATTAAATAACTCAATTTGGCTTTTAGAGACAAATTAGACAATAAAAACCCTTCACCCTTACTTAATCTTGACAACTACCTCAGTGGTTGTGATATGTTGGTTTATTTCATGCATAGAATTTAACCACAGATTTGCATGTTGGCAAGGAAAATATTTTTTGCTGTGCATTTTATTTAGGTGGATTTTCTTCTTTCTTCAAACCCTGGACCCTATGTACTGTGATAGTCAAAGTAATGCAAGGCTATAGGAATAAAGTTATAAACTCTCTCTGAAAGGTTCTGTTGCATGTTTTAAAAACATGCCACAAAGGCCTCAGGCAGAGGAGAGAAGAGGAGAGTAGCAACCCAAGACTTTTTATAAGAATATCTAGCAAAGACTGTCAGTGCTGACTAGTCAGCCACATCCTCTCACCAGCCCACACTCTTCTATTTCAAGGGCCTGGGCAGGTGTTGTAGGTATTATTTTTTTTTTTAGGGCTTGGGAAGGTTATTATCTAGAATACATCAGCTGGAAAATGTTTTTCTCCAGATTTGAGTTCTTTCTTTTAAATATATTTATGTAATAAAAAAGAAGAAACATTAAATTGTAATTAGAAAAATATTTACCCATAATAAAAATCCTAAATTCCACAACCAGTTTCATTTCTTTGTCTGATATTTGTTTCAAACATATAATAAGTAGCTTTTTATAATTATAATATATGTATGCATATGTGTATGTTTTTTCTACATTTTCATTAATGTTTTATAAATGTTTCTTCACATTTATTAATTATGCTTATCTTTTTCATCACAGCATGATATTCAATATTTATATATTGAAAACAACAGTGGAGTCACTGAACATATTTATTGTTTTCTCATTGGCAAATATCTCCCCAGTAATGTCATCAGCAATTGATGAATTTAACTTTTTACTTTAGTCCAATACTAAAGACCTTTATGATTAAAAAACATTTTTTTTCTGAAATATTTGCTGGTGTAATTCTCTTCATTTGTATTTCTATAATTATTAACAGTCCATATCCTCGTTAGTTAAATTTCTGAATCTCTCATCCACTTTTACCCACTGGAATTTTGATGATGATTTTGTTTTATTTTTAAAATGTGGTTTATTTTACTAGAAATTAACCCTTTACTAATTATAACTGCTGTAAAAAAAAATTTTCTCTTTCGTTAAGCTTTTTTATCTTAATTTTGTTGTCCTCTTAGCTCTTACTTTTACCATGTTCCTCTCTGGTATGCCACTTTTTTTTTCTCTCTAGACCCCATCTCTGAAGATTTCTTTAGGCTTATGTTCATATCCTTCATTGTGGTGGCTACACTTTTCATTTCACTCTAGTACTTATTGATAGACTGTAATTTATTTTTCACTATTAGCAAAATACAAATTATTCCTCCCTTTGCTTCATATTTTTAAGATATTTTTCATCCCTTAGTTGAGGCACCACTAATTAACAACATTTCATGATACCTGTCACTCAGAACAGGTGCTGACCTTGAACAGCTGGCTGGCCCTGCCAGGGCTGGGTATCTGGCCTGACTGCTGCTCCTGTTTGGAAAGCCTGCCGCCGCTGCTACCCTTCTTCTTAGATTTTATCAAAAGGGAGTGTGGAAAGTGAGAGAAGAATTATGTTGCTTGGTATATTGAAGGAGCTTCTACAAAACTATATGTAGCAAAGAAGCAACTAGGAAAGATGCCATTCTTTTTTTAAAAATTAAATATGTAATTATTGATTTCAGAGAGGAAGGAGGAGAGAGAGAGAGAGAGAGAGATAGGAACATAAATGATGAGAGAGAATCATTGATCAGCTGCCTCCTGCACACCTGGCACTGGGGATCAAGCCCGCAACTAGGGCATATGCCCTGACCTGGATTTGAAATATGATTTTCTGGTTCATAGGTTGATGCTCAACTACTGAGCCACACCAGCTGGGTGGGGAAACCCCTTTTGTCTGGGTTCTTGTTCCGTATTAATAAGGGTTCAGTAATCTGGAGAAAGGCTGTGTGTAACTTCAGTAAAAGTCCAGAGGCAAAAGATAATTTTGAAAGGCATTGGGGGTCAGAGGAGCCTAGCTAAAGAAACTAAATTCTCCTAATCTCTGGACCCCTGGCTTTTTATTAACACAAATTGCCCTAAGGCAAGGAGGAGATCTACACTTCAAAGGGTAGGGTTTTATAAAGAAGCATTATCAGATTGGGGAATTGCCTACGGCTGTTCAGGTGTTTAACCAACAGGAGGCAATTACATAGATTAAGATGCCCTGAAGCTGTCCAGCAGCAAACAATCAATTGAATGCATCCTTTTCAGGTTAGGGAAATGCCTTTAACCATTCCCAACATGCCATAATCTATGTGACTCAGCCCTTGTTGAGTCCCCAAGTTCCATCAACCTTTCGATGAAACTCTTGCAATTATGACATGCTGGAACTGGCTTCCAGCACCCCTTCTTAATCATATAATTGCTATAGCCAATTGTTTCTCACCTACATGTAGTTCTGACCCATTCTGATGGCTGCATGCCAAAGATGTCACCTTGTGGGCTTTGTGGCCCAGCAGTCCATTGTTGGGTAATGTTCTATTTGTGACATTCCTTTAGAACAGTGTTTCCCAAAGTGTGGTACGCGTACCCCCAGTGGTATGGGAAGAGTTCCCAAAGTGTGGTACGCGTACCCCCAGTGGTATGGGGGTCCACGTTGCACTGGAGTTTGGTGGGGATATGCACTGCACCGTGCTTAGCTGCGCCTAATTCTAAGTTCTCATGAGTCAAGTCAATTTTATCCTTTCCATTGATCCAAATAAATGTTATTTATAATATAACTTTTATTTATATTTTATTATGAATAATTTTATTTTTAGTTTATTATTATTTTATGTATGCACCAAAAAAAGAAAAATAAAAGATTTTGGTTGTTATTAAAATACATCCTTTTGCCGAAACCGGTTTGGCTCAGTGGATAGAGCATCGGCCTGCGGACTGAAAGGTCCCGGGTTCGATTCCGGTCAAGGGCATGTACCTTGGTTGCGGGCACATCCCCAGCAGGGGGCGTGCAAGAGGCAGCTGGTTGATGTTTCTCTCATCGACGTTTCTAGCTCTCTATCTCTCTTCCTTCCTCTCTGTAAAATATCAATAAAATATATTTAAAAAAAAAATACATCCTTTTTTTTTTTTTTGATGAGGGGTACTCAGCGGTATGAAAATTATAGAAGGGGTTCGCATATGTCAAAAGTTTGGTAAACACTGCTTTAGAATATAGCTAAATGGAGACCTTGTACTTCATTGTACTTACAGCAGATTTTTTTTAAAGCTTCTTTTAGCTTCCTTTAGCTTACTGTGCAATAGTTGCTGTGAATCACCATGCCTCCTCTTCCCCACACATTCTCAGCCACCTGATACTGTTCAAGCAACTAGTAGTTCACTGGTTCCATTCAACACTGTTTTTTTGTGGAACCTACACTGTGGCTTTATGCAGCATGGATGAAAGTGCTCATGAAAGTGAAGATGGTGCAGAGTAGATCTTGGTCTCTAAAGACCCTGTAGAAAGCCACTACTCTGGTGTCCATTTTAAATTAATTTGATAGAATTTCTTGTGTTTTGGGGTTGCATCTGGGCATTGCAAAAAAATCTTTATTTGGCCCCATGTTCTGTTTTTCAAGGTTAAATGACTTCTCACAATACCCATTGATATATACTACTTGGAAGTATTTATTTTTGATGGGAAGTTTATCCTGTGGGTCATCATCTATGTGTACATCTATCTTTGATCAGTTCTAGGAATGTGCTTAGTCGCACAAGCCAAGATCCTTGACAAGGTCCAGCCTCTGCCTTTTGCTGCTACAGATGGAAATCCCATTGACAGTGGAGAACTAAGGGCGTGCAGAAAGGGGTCAAAATTCCTTCAGTAGGAAAGGTGGAAGGCATTTGATATGTTCAGAGTACTGTCACAGCAATGTAACATGTGTAAAAACAAGCAGCTTTTAAAAGCCAATCCCTTGCACATATTTTTTGAACTTTTTGAGATGTAGGCAAGCTGTGAAAAATTAAAGCAGGGAAACACACACACACACACACACACACACAACACACACTCCACACACTGCTCCCATGAGCCTGGGAAGATCTGGGCTGGGCTTCAAAACTGAGTTTGAACATTTTGGTGAGGAGAGGGCTTATGTTGTTTTATTGTTGTCTTGAGCAAATATTAAGATTTAGAAGGTAAAGAAAATGATCCAAAAATGTATTTCAAACAAGGTGAAATAAGCAAGATCTCTCCTTTTATACTCACCTGTGTCTACGGAATGACAAATACATCTCCTCTTATGGAGGCCCAGTAATTGTGAGGCCACGTGACCTCCTATCTGGCAGTCATTCCCTCACCAGTGGGATGAATGTGAAGAAAACTGAGCACGATGAATTGCCTTTTGGTTTGAATTCCTCTCCAGCTGGCCAAAAAAGTAATAAAAACGGTCATGGGAACAGAGCAACACAGATGTTCAGAAGCTAAGGAAGCAGTCAGCAGTTTGCAAAGGATTCTTCATGCACCATGCTTCCAAAGACATGGAACCAATGACTCACTGAAGTGTAAATTTCAATTTTGGCCCTGGTGGGTGTCAGTAAATAACAGTTGTATGAAAGCAGCATCTACTCTGCAACTTCCTCCCAGACTTGTGGTTGTGCATTTCCTAGAATGCTCCAATAACACGTTTATATATGTCCCAGGCTTTGGCAACCAAAGAGTGCACTCTAGTCCGGTCATGAATGTAACAGAAAAGAATGCATTCTATTTAAAGAGGAGTGTTGGTGTCTATCGCGGTAGGAGACAAAATTTGAACGCTTTATAGAAATATAGTTTCTCCAGCCTGAACCCAAAGTTGTAAGAAGGAGAGACAAAACCTTATCAGTAATTGCCCAAATGATATTTGACAGCATTTTACCTGCTGCACTATAACCCATCTTAGGATCATAATTAATTCCAGTATTTTCATAATTCTAAATATTTCCCATATCTGTGCATCTCCTGATAGTCCCCCTACATAATTAGATCCTTCTCTATGACCTTCCTGATTTTCCTTTACTTTTTTTTTTTCCTGCAAAAAGCTTTATTGTTTCATTTGGTCCAATGCACGGGAGAGGGCTTCAGGGTGGTTAAAAGAATGACTAGTAGTTTCAGGAAGAGGGTCATGTAAAAGCCAGACACCAGGGAATGCAGAGGAGCCCCTCAAAGGCCTCTGGGATCCAAAGCTCCTGGTCGTGCTAGAAGGCCAGCCTTTCAAAGAGATACTCGCCCAGAGTCGCTGGGGGCCGGCCAGCCTGCGGATGTTAGTCAGGTGTGGCCCATCTTCTTGATGAGGTTCACCTCCTCACCCCGGAAGTGGTTCTCCAGGAGGTCACAGAGATGAGGGTCTGCACAGGTAGAACCCAGTGCCTGCAGCTCCAAAAGGGCCTGGTCCAGGTTCCTCTCCAAGGCCAGGGCGGTTTCCATGGCGTCCTGAGATTTGCCCACTTGTCTTAGGGCTTCAGCACGTCCTGGAAGAGAATGCGGCCATCGCGCTTGTTGTGCAGCTTTAAGAGAGGCTCGGAGCCCTCGGGCTTCTCTGCCAACTCGGGGAAGAAGTGGCCCATGCCCTCCAGAGCCACCTGGTCCTGGTCGAAATAGAAGCTCAGAGAGAGGTGGATGTGGGGGGCCCGCAATGCAGGCTGGCCAGGCGGTTGACCGCAGCCTCCACCTCAGTGGAATAATTCTGAGGAATTTGGAAGCTCATGGCTGTTGGGCAATAAGAAGTTAAGGTAGAAAAAAACAGCAAAAACGGTGTGTTGACTGGTCCTGGAGGTGGTCCTGAAGGTGGTGACTGCATAAGAAGCAGGAGAGTGCCCGGAGGCTGGGAAAAGGGGTGTTCCTGGGTCTATTCTGTCCACTGTTGAAGCAACAGACAGATCTGGGGCTGCCGAGGGCACTGCCCCTTTATATTTTTTATATGTTATTTCAGTTTGAAATATATTGCAAAAATTTGATACGTAAGGAAGAGAAGAACTCTTTGGGAGGGGGACTTATTTATCTAAAAGTGATTATAATAATGGATAAGTATGTTTTCATAAATTAAAAAAAGAAGGGCCAACAGCTTTTAGGTTACACATCAGCATAATCGCTTGAAAGCAGGGACCTGAATTGTGTAAATGTTTTAAAAATCCAGAAGCTTGTCTCTCTTCGGGTTGAAGAAAGTACTGCCCTCCGCCAGCCAGGATCTGCCGCCACCAGTTCGTATTGCATCCGCAGGAGGAAGGCTTGGGTTTCCCCATCAATGGAGGAAGCCAAGCTTTCCTCCTGCCCTTGCTGGCCTAGGCCTCCACTCAAGACTACTAAGTTTCAATGACAGAAGATAAATAAATCCAAACAGAAATGGTGGCAGCCACAGAGCTGGAAAGAACAGGAGGCTAGGGTTGCCCCTGGCAATGGAGGAAGCCAAGCTTCTGAAGCCCTGGCCTGCCTTGGCCTCCGCTCCAAGCTACAAAGTTTCAATTATAGGACATACATAAATCCCAATGGAAATGGCTGCCACCACGGAGCAAACAGGAGGCTTGGCTCCACTACAGGCTACAAAGTTTCAATTGTAGAAGATAAATAAACTTCAGATACCAGAGCCTCTGCTTGGGTCACTGGGGAGGCATGGCCAGCCTGCAAACCACCACAGGCCCCTCAGCCAGGCTGCCCCACATCCCAAGGGAACCCCCACCCTGATCTGAGACCCCTCTTAGGGCAATCCAACTGTCCCCCACCTGTGCACCTGGCCTCTATCCTATCTAATAAAAGAGTAATATGAAGATTGACCATCACTCCCACACACAAGATGGCTTCCCCCATGTGGTCAAAGATCCTGTCCACATGTGGACACAAGATGGCCACCACAAGATGGCTAGTAGGGGAGGGCAGTTGGGAGGGACCAGGTCTGCAAGGGAGAGCAGTTGGGGGCGATCGAGCCTATAGGGGAGGGCAGTTAGGGATGGCCAGGCCAGCAGAGGTGGGAAGTTGGGGGTGACCAGGCCTGCAGGAAGGTCAGATAGGGGGTACCCAGCCCTGCAGTGGAGAGCATTTGTGGGGCAGGTAGGAACCAGGACTGCAGGGGATGGCAGTTAGAGGCAAACAGGCTGGCAGGGGAGCAGTTAGGCATCAATCAGGCTGGCAGAGGAGTGGTTAGGGGGTGATCAGGATGCAGGCAAAAGCAGTTAGGGGCAATCAGGAAGGCAGGCAAGAAAGCAGTTGGGAACCAGCAGTCCTGGATTGTGAGAGGGATGTCTGACTGCCCTTTTAGGCCCAGGATCAGGTCTAAATGGGCAGTTGGACATCCCTCAAGGGGTCCTAGACTGGAGAAGATGCAGGCTGGGCTAAGGGACACCCCCCCCCCATCCATGCACGAATTTCATGCACTGGGCCTCTAGTCTATACTAATAAAAAGGTAATATGCTAATTAGACTGGATAGACCGGATGTCTTCCAAGCATCCTTCCAGACAAAGCCACAGTGGTGCGGCCAAGGCTGAGACAGTTAGGGGTGATCAGACAGGCAAGCCAGAGTGGTTAGGGGTGATCAAGCCATCAGGAGAGCAGTTAGGAGTGATCAGGCAGGCAGAGGAGTGAGGGGTGATCATGCAGACATGCAGAGTTGTTATGGGCGATCAGGCAGGTGAGTGGTTAGGAGCCAGTGGTCCTGGATTGGAGAGAGTGCAGGCCAGGCCGAAGGACCCCACCACTCCCATGTACAAATTTCATGCACTGGGCCTCCAGTTGTATAGATAAGAAAACTGCCAGCTTTGAGAGGTTAAGAAACTTTTGGCCAGGTGCAGTTCTGTATTTGTGTGAGAAGTATGATATTTTGTAACTTAGGTTTAAGTGGGATATTTTTTTAAATACATATTTTATTGATTTTTCACAGAGACGAAGGGAGAGGGATAGAGAGCTAGAAACATTGATGAGAAACATCGACCAGCTAGCTGCCTCCTGCACACCCCCTACTGGGGATGTGCCCGCAACCAATGCACATGCCTCTGACTGGAAATGAACCTGGGACCTTTCAGTCCACAGATCAACACTTATCCACTCAGCCCAACAGGTTTTGGCAAAGTAGGATATTATTTCTACACGCATTTCTTTGTGTTATTCCACTGTCGTCTTTTTTCATGGTGTACTTTTATTCTCCCTCATCTGGTGTCCACCTCTTTATCCTCATGCCTTTCCTTACACAGGAGATCATTCTACCATTTCTGATGTCAGAACACTTTATTTATACCTTGGCATGGCCTTTGCCATGGTGTGTTGTGATTTAGCTGTTTAGATAAGACATTCATAAGACTCAGTTGTATTGGTATTACAACATTTAACACGAGGCTGTAGTTCGTTAGTGTTCTATCTCCCCACTGAGGTCTGAGCTGCTCAAGGATAGAAACCACTTTCAGATCTTTAGGCTTAATACTACACAGAAGGTGCTCAATTAGTTGGGTGTTTGATTATAGTTGAAACAATAGCCAACATTCACTAAACAGTTTGGTAAATGCTTTGGAGAATAGTGACCCCAAAAATGAATGACAACACTTTTAAAAGTTAAAAGTTTTGCCCTAGCCGGTTTGGCTCAGTGGATAGAGTGTTGGCCTGCAGACCAAAGAGTCCTAGTTTCAAACCCGGTCAAGGGCATGTTCAGGAGGCAACCAATCAATGTGCTTCTCTCACATCGATATTCCTCTGTTCTTTCCCTCTCTCTAAAAATCAATGGAAAAATATTCTTGGGTGAGGATTAACAAAACACACACACTCACACACACACACACACACATACACACACGTTAAAAAGCTGATGACCTTTTTAGAAGCCACTGATTCATAAAATACATAATGATCAAAATCTACCACAGATTTTGTAATATTGGAATGTACTTGAATTTTGTAGAATACTCTGTAGACATTTGAAATCAACGCTACATGTATAAATGTGTGTATTGTGAGTCTACCTAATGACAGTTCTTATTAGGCATCTCAATTTGTGTACTTCTTATAGTATTTGTTATACAGGCAGAAAACCATTGATGTGTGTTTTTAACACCTCTCCATACAGAACTATTCCAGTTCATGCCTGTTGCTCTGGTGTGTGCCTTGATTTGGGCAATAAATTGTATTCCACATTAGAACTTAGAGCCACCACCCAGAGCCACCTCCCTTTTCCCATGGCCTGCCTGTCTTCCGTGAGGCTGTTGCTCTCTTCTTGCTTCTTGTCCTGTTCTCCCTCCTCTATTGTTGGGGCAAGAGGGCTCACTTGAGACCCCCTGCCTGTAGGGAGTAAATGTGATCTCCACTCCTATTAATTCTTTCTGCTCTGTGGCCAACATCTCTGCTTCTCCTCGTGTCTCTTACCATCTCCTACTATTCTAAGTCATTTTCTCTTGGTTCTTTTTGCCATCAAAATGGGAAAGAAATTATTTTTAAAGTTATTATTAGGTTATCAAATGTCAGTCTGTCCAGGCTGCTGTAACTAATTACTGCAGAACGGATAATTTACAAACAGCAGAAATTTAATTCTCACAGTTCTGGAGGCTGAAAGTCTGCCAGCGTGGCTGGTGAGGGCCCTCTTCCAGGTTGCAAACTTGTTGTATCCTCACTTGTTGGAAGGGCCTGGGAGTTCTGTGAGGTCTCTGTTAAGGCACTAATCCCATTCAGAGGGCTCCTCCCTCGTGACCTAGTCACCTCTCAGTGGTCTCACCTTCGAAGACCATCACACTAGGTGTTAAGATTCCAACATGTAAATTTTGAGGGGACACAAACATTCTGACCATAGCATCAAATGAAGTTGAGAGCTCCATTCATTCTTCAAACTTCTTTCTTTTCTTTCTTTTTTTTAATTAAAATATATTTTATTGATTTTTTTACCAAGAGGAAGAGAGAGGGATAGAGAGCTAGAAACATCGATGAGAGAGAATCACGGATCAGCTGCCTCTTGCACACCCTACACTGAGGATGTGTCCGCAACCAAGATACATGCCCTTAACAGGAATCGAACCTGGGACCTTTCAGTCTGCTGACCGACGCTCTATCCACTGAGCCAAACCGGTTTCGGCCAGCCTTCTTTCTTGATTTCTTGGACTAAATCTTCTGAACAGGGTAGGAGATATTTAAGTGGTACCACCGAAGTCATGTTCTGAGGCATGGCTCAGAGTACAGCATGCACCCCAACTGTCTCCATCACTTTCCCCAGAGATTGGGGGAATTCTTGTCTTCCTCCTTTGTGTGGGAGTTTTACTTTTTGGAATCTGACAATCAGCCAGGCATCCCTTCACCTGGAGCACCAGGGGTACACGCGTAAATAGAATCAGGTGTGACTAACCTGATGTCCTCAATTTCTCAGGAGGATGGTAGAAAATAAAGTCTGCTTTCTTTGCATGTTATAATTATTTAACATGTAATTTAAATTCTGTAAACTATAAATATTTGAATTCAGCAAAAAAACACAATTATTTCTATCTCAGCATATTAGTATATATGATTGTTTACATGTTGGTTGCTTTAAAATGTAAATTTCTCTAACCAAGATATATCTAGGTGGAAACTTAAATATTTTTTGTGAGACTCTGGTTGATTCTACAGGGCTATGTACACGGTGCTCACTAACTGATTTGCATGGTTAATCTTCCACTGAATGTCTTTTCTGAAATATTATACAAATGATATTAAATTTGGCTCTACCCGCTTTCCCAGGAAAAATGAAATCAACTTTTACAGCTGGAAATAATTTAGTCCTTAGCATTGAGCTCCTTAACTTTCTCTCTCGGGAAAAATGCCTTTTTGATCTAACAGTTTATTGCAAAAATATGGTTCTGGCTTCTGTTTACATGATGAAAAAAATAAAACAAATTATATTATTTTATTGGGAAACTGGGATTAAATGTAATTCAAAGTAATTTGGAAATTCCAAATCTTGTTGAACTATTTCATTTCCTTCAGAAGAAAATGCAGATCTAATGTTTTCATCAGATTATATTTATGTTTTCTGTCTTGTTCCAAATTCTCGTAATGAAATTGATTTCTCCTGGTATTATCAGCTTATCTTCACATTAACATATTCCCTTAAACATTATTCATTGACTGTCTTTCTCATCACCATGTATCCCCCCTAAACCTCTTTCCATCTCCTCTCCTCCCTCCACCCCACAATCACCACACTTCATTGGCTTCTTAAAATCTTTATAAATGATGATGTATTGACTTAAAGTAGGTTAATTTAGTATACACTAGCTGTTTAAGTAATGTTCAAAAAACTTATGGGTGATAGATACATTCATGCTTTCTAAAAAAGCGAAGGGGTGATTTAATAGAAAGATGACAAACAAGAGCTATCTTACCTACTAATAACAAAGCAAAACCAAAAACGCGTACCTTTTAGGTAAGATACATAGATTACAATATTCTAAGAATGTGCTTATCTTGAGCTTGCTGTGCTGCTTGATATTAGGGTATTGGTTTTGAGTAATTTTTAAAATTAAATATGACATGAGCAAGCATTATCAATATTTTTCAGATAAATTTATATATCAACAATTCTGGCAAATACGTTGCAATTGGGATTTTCCTTAACAAAACAGGAATAGAAAGTGTGGCCATCTAACTGTAGAGATTCATCAAACAGCTAATGGTTTTCCCCTCGTGTGACCCATTGATTCTCTAACACACCCTAGGATTGCTCACAAGTTACTTCCCAAAGTGCAAGAGTTGTTCTCAAAAACTTTGAGTCATGTTATTGCTCACAGAATAAAATATTGAGTTGTTCAGTGGGTTTAGAGTTTTAGTTTTGCAAAATGAAAAAGTCCCAAAGATGTTAACAACATGAATGTAATTAACACTACTGAACCATACAATAGTGTTAATTAAAATTGTTAAGATAGTAAATAAATAAATGTTAAATATAAATTAAATAAAAACAATATCTTAAAATTGTTAAGATAGTAAATGTTACGTGTTTTAAGTTTCTTCCACAGTAAAAATTGAAATATTAAATTTAATATTTACATATTAAGGGCAGTCATGATCTGGTCTCTCAACTGTCTTGCTTGCATCATCTTTTGTTCATTCATTCAACAAAGCTTTTCAAGCGCCTGTTATACTTCGGAAGCATACAAGGCACCGCGCAGTGGAAAAGGCCCAGCCCCACAGGCAAAACTTAAAATATTGCTAGACTGGGAAGGACTGCTATCTTCTTGTTCCTTGTGCTTTTGCCATAGTTATTTAATATTTTCTGTGTACACATCACATGTGTGTACTTCTACAGCTCTGTTTATCATGTCTGTCCTAGCTGCCCTCCTGCTTTCCACTCGCCTCAATTCTTATTCTTACCTATTGACAGTTCTTTATTAATAATCCATTAAAAATGACCCAAAGATGAAGCTCTTTCTTTGGCGGCCATGACGTGTGGTGTTATGTACCTCTCCTTGTCTTCCAGGCCTGGCCCAGAGGTTGTCACAGTGTTGTGCATATACCAGACACAGAAGCAGGTTTGCTCAATGAAGTGACATATTAAAATATCTGAAATTCCCTTCTTAGTACATACCAACACATTGTTTTCATTGTCTACATATTTATTTATATCTAATTTTTAATTAAAACAATTTACATAAATTTATATTTAACATTTATTTATTTATTGTAGTCATCATCTTTCTTTTTGAAGGTTCAGTTGCATACCACTGAATGACTATATACTTCATTACGCTTATCATGTGTACTTAGATTCTCTCTCTTATGTAGGAGCTGAATCAGTTCAGGGACATGGCCTTGGGTAGAGTAATTAATGAGGCTCACTGCTTTAGAATACCGTTTATGAAGCAATAGTGCCATTTTACGGAATTTAGATCTATTTTACTACTTAAGGCTTAGGAATACATGTACATTTCCCCATTGTTATTAAATGTATAATTAACTTCTGTTGTGTCCTCTTCTTCATTTATCCACTCAGCGTTCCATAACATTCTTCTTGGCATAAACTATAGGGGGGGCTCCCATGGTCATGACATCGAAGGCTGTGAAGGTCAGCCATGAGATGCAGCAGAGGGGGGCTCAGATTTGGAGCCTCTTGCTTTCTGGCTCACACCAAGAGGAGTAACATGTGGGCATGTGCCAGCTTCTGCATTCCCCAGAGCCAGAGTGAACATCTAACTTTAAGTCAACTTTGTCAATTACTCCTTTTTTATTTCAGCTTTATTGAGGTGCAATTGACATAAAATTGTAGGGTATTTAAAGTGTTCATCATGATTTTATATACCAATACATTGTGAAAGGATTCCCACGTCCCTCACTACATATATTTATCTTTTTTTCCCCCATGAGAATATTTAAATTATACTTTCTTGATAAATTTAAGGGGGTTTTTTCTTTATTTCTCTCTCAGCTTTGAAAGGAAGAGTGCCTAACCACCTCAGAGTTATTAAAACATGTTGGATTTGTAGCTTTTTTGAGTCAAGTTATAGAGAGCTGGTTAGAGTAAAAGATACTTTCATCACCTCACATGATCAGCTGAAGAGCAACCAACACTGCCTTTGGGAGTCATCAGATCAACTGCGGTTTCTTTGACCAGCCAGGACTATGTTTTGTTTTGTAAATTTTTAAAGTTTTCATTGTGGTAAACAACATAAAATTTACCATTTTGAAGTGTACAGTTGAGTAGCATTAAGTATGTTTACATTGTTGTGCAACAGATCTCTAAAAGTTTTCATCTTGCAAAACTGAAACTCCACACCCGTTAAACCATAACTCCCTTTTCCCTTTCCCCCAGACCCTAGCAACCATGATTCTATTTTCTGAATCTATAAACTTGACTACTTTAAATACATTTCTAAGTGAATCATATAGTCATATAATCATATAAACATATAATCATATAAAAAGTGAATCAAAACACCTCTGTGTTGTGTGTGTGTGTGTGTGTGTGTGTGTGTGTGTGTGTGTGTGTGTGTGTTTCAGAGAGAAATGCAGATGGAGAGAGATAGAAACATCAATGATGAGAGGGAATCATTGATCAGCTGCCTCTTGCAAGCCCCACACTGGGGACTGAGCCCGCTACCGGAGCATGTGCCCTGACGGGAAATCAAAACATGACCTCCTGGTTCATAGATCGATGCTCAACCACTGAGCCACACCAGCTGGGCTAATACTTGTGTTTTGGGCACTGGCTATTATGTATCACTTAGCATAATGTCCCCAAGGCCCGTCCATACTATAGCATGTGACAGGGTTCCATTGTATGTAGATGCCATCCTATATAATAAAAGGGCAATATGCAAATTAACCATCACTCCATCACAAAGGTGGCAGCACCCATAGCCACAAGATGGTGGCACTCATTCCCCTCAGCCTTGCCTGAGTTCCCCAGTGCTGCGGGGGCTGCCACTGAGACCGGGCAGAGTGAGTGGCCTGGCAGAATGCTTGCTTCGTCGCTGCAACGATGGAGGGCCTCTGGGCAGCAGGAGCCGCCTGGGCAGAATTCTTGCTTCATTGCCGCAGCAATGCCCCAACCACGGAGGACCTCTGGGGGATGAGGGGCAGGCCCAGAGAGGAGATAGAGCCTCCTGCAGAAGCAGCGTGGGTCCCTCCCAGCTCCGGTGGGAGCTGCACAGCTCCAATGGAAGCAGCGTGGGCTGACAGTGCACTGTGGTTCCCACCAGCTCCAGGGGAAGTGGTGAGCGGACTACTGCACGCAATATCACGTGATAAGCTACTAGTATTAGAATAATCTCTTCATCTGGGGATGGATACATGAGTTGCTTTCACCTCTTAGCTAACGTGAATAATACTGCTATGAACATGGATGTGAAAAGTTCTCTTGGAGATCTTGCTTTCAATATTTGGGGTTATACACCTAGAAGTGGGTTTGTTGGATCATATGATAATTCTACTTTTAACTTTCTGAGGAGCTGCCATACTGTTTTCCATAGAGGCTGCACCATTTTACCTTACACAAGGGTCCCTATTTCTTCACATATTTGGTGATAACTTTTCTAGTTTGGTCTTAATAATAGCCATCCTAGTGGATGTGAGGTGATACCTCCTGGTTTTGATTTGCATTTCTCTCATGATTAGTGGTATTAACCATCTTTTCATTATGCTTTTTGGTCATCTCTATACCATCTTTTAAAAAATAACCAAGTTCTGCGCCGATCTTTAATTAGGTTATTTGTTTGGTTGGTTTTTTTGTTGTTATGGAGGTGTAGTTCTTTAAATATTCTGTGTATCAGCTCCTTATCAGACTATGATTACAAGTATTTTCTCCTATTTTGGAGTTTGCCTTTTCACTCTGTTGATTAATAGAACTGACTTTAACATTTTATACTATAATTTGTATGGAAATTGTCTTTGGCTGGTCTGCTGACATGTAACCAGTAATCTCTTCTGCCCAAATAAGTATATCTGACCATGAAGTCCAGTTCTCCATTAAGGTTATCCAACTTCCATAAAATTAATCACACTAGTAAGGGCAATGCTGTAAAACTTTTCTGTGCACTAAAACTTTAATAAAAACCTTAGCATTTTCCTTCTTGTAACTTCACTAGCGTGTCAAGTATTAAATGGCACTCTGGTTTAAGTTCTCCAGAAATTGTTCAACGGTTGAACTTGGAGTTGCAGGTAGACTGTTTGTCCTAAGTCTGGTGTGACTGTTCCTGATTTTGTGGAGGAAGATGGCTGGTTTCTATTGTGTAGCCACTTTCATGGAACTTGAGAAAATATCAGCTATACCAGTAGGGACAATCTGAAAGCTACTTGGAGTTGCATAGGGACTCAGAGCCTGTTTCTATATATCATCAAGGAAATGATGATATATAGAAATGATCTAAGAAACCAGACTAGAATCTAGGGACAGTATTTGCCTTTTTTTTTTTTAAGGAGATGTATACAATCTATGGTTTCTGCAGAACCTTTCCTTTTTATCTCAGGGAATATCAGTGTGTTCACAAGTTATATATAGTCAACCTCTCCATTAAAATGCAGCCAGCTATTGCAAGAATAGCTGTGAAAATATCTAGGCCACCCATTCTTAGAATCATATGCTTCTTAGGTAGTCACAGAGAAAGCAAGTAATCATTCATGATCATGGTGTGTTTTTAATAAATGATGTGGATTTGGGTGAACATTAAAGATTGCCAATTTCTGAATCTTTCTTTCCTAAAGTAATGTCATTGTATCATAGAAAGCCCAATAAGTAAATGGTTGTTTTTTAGGATATGAGTTTTACTGACAAAGTTTATTTTTAAGGTGAAATGGTATTTTTAATATTGGAAAACATGAAACAAGGTGAAGTTTCAAGATTACCCTTAGGAATTTTATAGTGTTTTAAATTTAAAAAGCACTTCATTTTCATTGTAATTCTAGCACTAATACTAAAGTCTAGAGCCTTAAATACTCAGCAGTACTTGCTTGAAAATAAATTGCAAAATCATAATCAATATTAATTTTTCAAGAAGGATATTAAGGGGCACGGGACTGTGTTGTTGACTCCTTTTAGTTGTTGTTGTTTCTTTAGTGTTCTCAGTAAAATTCATACTCCATTTGTCAAAGAGTCATAAAGCTGGAATTTTCTAAAAGCACTGTATATAATCATTATGGCAAAATTCCAACATTTCCCAGTGGGAAACAGGCTTTTATTCTCTTTTAAACTGTCAAGCTGTTGGCAAAAGCAAGCACTCTGGTTAAATGACTAAGCAAATGGTTTCTGAATCATGCCGCAGTCCTTCAGAAGGATCCATAAGAAACATCTGGCTAAGTGACTAAACTCCATTTGTGGCCATGCATATCAAAGATTAATCATCAAGGATTCTGACTAATTCCAGCCACTACCTCTTAATGGATGCCAGATGTGAACCCATCAGCCTTTTTCATATGACATCAGAAGCATTTGAATGGAGCAGTTGTTTAGCACTCTATGGACTAATATGATTAATTTTAAAGAGGGGTTTGGGGGTTCCAGCTTGTCCTAACACTGTGTACTCAGTATGTAAAGTGAGATTTCAACAGTGTATCCATCAGTAGCAGCATGTTCTCAATCTTTTGCAGTCCATCATCTGTTAGATTCTAGCTTTAAATTCCTGTGTGTGTGTGTGTGTGTGTGTGTGTGTGTGTGTGTATCTTGATGAAATAGGATTAGACAAAAATGTTCTAAGCTCATTAACTAAGGAGCTTTAAGAATGCTAGCAGAGAGGACATTAAAAATCAATTTCTAATCCAAATATCCATGAATGAGAGTGGTTAAAGCAATTGGAATATATCCATACATTCTGCACAATGGGGGCAGAGAAGGATACTCTGCTCCATTCAGCCATTCTGGGTCAAGGCTGTAAGAGGCCTGACCTTCCTCATTACATCACACCTTCCTCATTACATCACACCTTCCTCATTACATCACACTTTTCTCATTACATGACTTCCAAGGTTGCTCTCTGTGTGGACATTCAGCCAGCAGAAGGGAAAAGAGAGAGAGGATAAATGTGGAAGGTTGTTGTGGGATAGGCAGGTAAGTGATGCATATTCCCTTGACCAAGATGTAATCACATGGCCATATCTAGTTGCAAGGAAGGCTGGGAACTGTAATCTATATAATAAGACAAAGAAGAAGCAGGTTTAGATACCAACTACCCAATATCTGCTACATAGGTGGTGGAAGCTAGGTAAAAGAAGAGCACTTCCTTAAATCCGTGTGTGTGTGTGTGTGTGTGTGTGTGTGTGTGTGTGATTTAAACAATGTAAATATATGACCTACTCAAAAAAAATACATTTTTTCAGAAAACACACACAAAAAAAATCATTGTCTAAATAACACTTAGAGCTCCTTACCTAATTATAAACCATGTACTCCAGAGAATGTTGTTATTTATCATAGCTTATGAGCATGCTCTAATTCCTTTTTAACCAAGCTGTTTCCCGACTCAGGGTGAACTTCTCCGTGACCTGGTTCACTGCATTTTGGGGATTTTTCTTTTCCTCCTCTCGTCTCAGTTGACAGGCCAACTGAAGAGGAATGGTTGTATGATCACCTGACAAGAAGGAAGTTAGCCTTGGCTGTGGTTCGCTGGGGACATCTTCCAACCACACCCATCCCGCAGTCACTGTAGAGACCCTGCTCTGGGCAGCCTTATGGGCCACATTTGCAATGCAGAAGCATCGCGCCTCATTCCCGCTGCTCAGACGTCTCCGGAGCTCCATATTGCTCCGCATCACAGGATCCACCCTTTTTAGACTATCTGATAAGATTTCCATCTGACATTTGCCTGTTGCCAAGTTTGCATCTTGCCATTTTTTATTTCCTTTCCGTTTTCTCTGTGCCTGAAACCAGGGTTTCTCACACTGGTATTCCACAGAAGACTTTTCTGGGAGGCATTATCAGGTGTGCCGTAGACAAGATGTATTACGTTAGTTCAGAAAGTACTAACACATTTGGAAAACATTATAAGGCATGCTGCGTTTCCTCCTGGAGGTACCTATGCACTGAACTTCCGAAAAGGCCTACAGCTTAGATGCTTATTTAATTTTGTTCATCCTGGAATTTGCCATGCTCGATTGAACGTAGGAAATGCAGTATGCACCCACCCTACGTAGAGGTTCTTGGGCACAAAGATGCACAGAGCATCAAGTGGGATGTTGCTGCTCTAGATGTATGGGGTCCGATGTGATCGCACTAGACACATGGAACTATGGAGCACTCGACCTGGGTCCCTACTTTATTTCTATTGGACAGCACTTCTCTAGGATTTCCTGTGAATTCTTTGCTGAATTCTATTACAATTATATCCATTTTAAACAATTGATGCTTGCTTATCTATAAACCCATTTTTATCAATATGTTTTATACTTTTTTTTAGCAAGGGTCTTTTAGTGGTAAACTTTGAATCTTTGTCTAAATATACCCTTATTTCAACATATTTCTTAAATGGTGGTTTATTTAGTTATGGAATTGTAGATCATCTTCTCCCAGCTCATTAATCCTCTCTTTAAACTCTATCTAAGTGAATATTTAACACAATTATTGAAGGTTTTTTATTCAATGACTTTATTCATCATTTGTAGTACAATTTCGAATTGTTTTTGTCTACTTGGTCTTTGTGTGAACTTTATTCTTTTTACTGTTTTAGCTGCCTCCTTTTATGACTTTAATATTTTTGGTGTGTTTATTTTATAAGCTCTCTTTGTTATTTCTATGATCAGAATTGCTTGAGGAGATCTAGTCCAGCTGTTGGTTCTGTCAGCTAACTCTTGCCCAGCATGCATTGTTTTCTTATTTGGTTTATAATTTGGAATTGTGGGTTCATGTTTGATGGAGCTTAACCAGTTATAATCTTATATGCCCTGGGATGAGGATATATCCCCAATGAGATGTCTTGTGTTTGCTTCTGTCAAGCAACTGGTAGTATTTCTGGGAGTTAATAAAACACATGTTAGTTTAAATTTGAACCCCAAGCCTAAGTGGGAAGAGACCCATATGAGCTTTAAGAGGAGACATCTTTCCCCATTTATCCTTATTGTCTTCCCCTGTGGTTGAGGGAGATTATTTTCCCTGGCTCAGTGTTCTACTGTGGGAAACACATTTTGTGGTCCCATTGTTAGAGATGGATTTCAACTCCAACTCATGTCTTGAGCATCTGCCAAGCCTCTGTGTTTTTTTGTGTGTGTGAAAGCCAGACTTCTCAGTTGCCTGGGACCAACCCATTGGCAGCTCAAGTACCACCACCTCCACCTCCATCTAGTTCTTGGTTCTGGAAATGTTTCTCATGTTCCCACAATTGTAGCTATGCATTTCAAAGAATGTGTTTTAGCAAGTATTTCTTAGGGTTTTATAAGAGGTGGATTTACAGGGTAATTATTCTGCCATATTGCCATAAACTGTTAATGCATGTTAAGTGAGTAGTGGTCTGTGGATGAAGTATAAGAACCATCTGTAAGAGACACCAGAGCAAATAGGTATGGGAGGCAGGAAAACACTGGAGTGGTTTGTTATCATTCAGTTTGTCTACAGATGCTGTCCAACTTGGTAACCACTAGTTCTCTCTGACTCTTGAGCCCTTGAAATGTGGATGGTGAATTGAGACATTACTGAAGCTATAAAATACAAACTAGATTCTGAAGACATGGTATAAAAAAGGATGTAAACTATCTCAATTTTTATGATGATAATGTATTAAAATGCTACTTTTACATATTGGATAAAATAAAACATTAAAATTAATTTCAGTGTTTTTTAATGTGGATATTCGAAATTTAATTTGTAGCTCCCCTATTTCTATTGGGAGTACATTAGAGTACATTGTAGGTACACAATAAGTATTGGTTGAATAAAGGAAGGGTACACTCAAATTGTCTCTTGCTGTTCCTAAACGTGGTATATGATGAGACCCACAATACCTGCAAATACTTCCCATCCTGGCTTTGCTATGGATCCAATTCTTATAGCAAAGGAAGGAGTGTGAGGTGAGAGACTAGAATTTAGTTCACTGCAGTGCAGCACATTTAGGTGGAGAATAGTGGAGGAAATGAGTTTAATAAATGCTTTGACAATCATTTCATTAGAACAACACACCTATCTTTCTTTGGTAATAGTCTTTCATGTTTTTTGGGGGTTTTTTTAAATATATTTTTATTGATTTCAGAGAGGAAGGAAGAATGAGAGAGAGAGACAGAAACATCAATGATGAGAGAGAATCATTGATTGGCTGCCTCCTTCATGCCCCACACTGGGGATCGAGCCCACAACCTGGGTATGTGCCCTGATTGGAACCAAACCTGTGACCCTTCAGTCCACAGGCCAACACTCTATCCACTGAGCCAAACCAGTCAGGGCTAGTCTTCCATGTTCTTGTCACACTTGGTTTAGATGATGTAAAAAAAGTTTTGACACAAGATATAATGCATGAAAAGCACATAAGAAACAGAATCTAAAAAAAGGAAAAGAAACTTTCTCAATTTGATAGTATTTTTTCCTCTAACATTTTAGCCAATCTACTTCCCTAAATCAGTATTCGTTCATTTATCATTTGGGTATACAGAGTGAGAAAGAGGGTGCTAGAATGTGGGAAACACCATACACTCAACATATATGTGTCATTCGGGTTCATTAAACTTGCTCAGTGATTGAATAATACTCTGCCTTTTGGTTGAGAAATGAGCTGCAACTGTAAAGTCAGACAACCAAACAAAAAATTTCCAGAGGCATCATCGCATTCCCATCTGTGACCAGTCATCAAGCCAGTAATGTGACATTTTAAGGGTGTTTTGCCATATTTTGTCTTGGTCGCTCTGTACATTTCACAATAGCCCTTCTAACGAAGTCCATGTGTTTTTCCTAAGTGGTAGGGGAGGGGGAAGTAAAATTACGAAAGAGGATTATAAGCTCACAGATCTGAGGCTTCCAGAGAGCTGTTATTCCACCAGCCTGTAGAACAAACCCCGGTATGCAAGCCTTGGTTCCTGGTTGTGTTTTAGCTGACTGTCTCCAGAGACCACTTGTGCCTGTGCAAAGAGGCCTTCTTTTCGAATTATCCCTTATTCTCTTACATTGGCACCGGTGCCTTAGCACGTGGGCTGGGCCTCCAGTTGTAGTCACTGTAGCTGCCATCCCAGGATTCTGTTCAGGGGCGGAATGGACCATGAGTTGCGATGCAAATTCTCCTTTGTTCACTCACTTCAGGGGGAGTTAGCAAGCTGAGCGGCTCAGCTAAGGTATCATGTATTTCCTTTGAATCCAACTGCCACAAAAGTTTATTTCATGTGCAGTGTCTTCATGCGTGGAGTACTGGCGTGGGCACCAGGGACAGATGGGCTTTGTCCCGGGGTGTCGCTGATAACCCGATTCCCACCTGGTGGGCCTTTACCTGTAACCGTGGGACGCATCTGTTCCCCCAAGGGCCTGAGACAGGCATGCGGGCCAAATGATGGAAGCATTTGGAAATGGAAAGTACAGCCGTCTTTGAAGTGGAATTATCTGTAACTTTTATCAGATGCCGTCCTGATTCCATCCATATGCTTAGTGCTCAGTTCGCAGGCAAGAAATTGTCCATTTACTACCTCCATTGTTGCCCGGAGAACAAAATGTTCCTAAAGCCTAATGGAGAACCAGATTTAGTGATTATGCCTCTTTTCTTCCATTACCTCTTGACCCCTAGACTTCCGATGCCGCTCACCAGTGTTTGTGAGCAAGATAGCCAAATTATCTCTGCTGGAGTGAAGCAGCCAAGCCCGAGAGTACGAGAACATGTTTTACCTGTTCGAAGCAGCTTAACCACAGTGCGTGTTTGTTTTCATGGCCCATGTGAAGGGTCTAGTCTGGCCCGGATCTCATCCTCAACCCTCCATGGGCCTTACCCGATAATCTAATTAAATGTAACAGCTTAGATCCTGAAGAGCTTCTGGGGGTAAAAAACACCACCATATCATGGGATGATGTGTTTAGCTTTAGCCTGACTGTAACGGGCCGGCTGAGCTGAGTAAACAGGAATGAATGTACGGTTGGCCGTGGTTCATAGGGTTTACCACATTGTCCTGCTTGTTTAGAAAGATTGGGGTTTAGAGACCCACAGCCTCAGCATGTACAGCCTTTAGCAGTGACTTTACCTTAGAATGCGGTTGTATCACGAGTGCATATCAATGATCCAAGTGAAACTCTTCACTGCTGGGGGTTGGGAGAGGGGGAAGAAGAGAAAAAGAATAACTTTAAATATTCCCACAGACCACAGAGTCAGTGCCAGGACACGCACCACAGGCAATGGGGCAGTCAGGCCGAAACCAGAGGGACCTGCAGGAAGCATGCATGAAAGATCTGAAGGGTGTTTCTTGCCATTGTCCAATAGAACACAATAAAATAAAATGAGAAGAAGCCAACAAGCCCCAAAGAAAATCTCCAGTGGCCATTAAGAAGAGAGTGCTTTCCCCTATGTTCACAGCAGCACAATTTACAATAGCTAGGATTTGGAAACAGCCTAGGTGCCCGTCAGCAGATGAATGGATCAGAAAACTATGGTACATCTACACAATGGAATACTATGCTACCATAAAAAGGAAGGAATTCTCATCATTTGCAGCAACCTGGATGGAATTGGAGAACATCATGCTGAGTGAAATAAGCCAGTCAATGAAAGAGGAACACCACATGACCTCATCACTCATTTATGGATAATAAAGAACATTATAAATTGATGAACAGAAAGATAGAGATAGTGACAGTAAAATAACAAGCAGACTGTCAAATGACAGCGGGGAGGGGAGGGAGATCTGGGGGGGATAAAAGATCAACCGAAGGACTGGTATGCATGCATATAAGTACAACCAATGGACACAAAACTCTGGGGAGGGAGGGCATGTATGACAGGTGGGGGGGGGAGCAATGGTAAGCTATGTACACATATAATACCTTAATAAATTTTAAAAAAAGAGGGTGCTTTGTAGTGAATAAGCTGCCTAAGGAGGAGTCTATAGAAGCGCTGACTGTCTGAGTTGAAGGTGGTGATAACGTTGCCAAGCAGGTGGTCCGGTCAACACCAACCAACCACTTACATTGTACCTGCGGGTGGTTCGGGGAGTTTGCCAGGATAATTTTGCCTTACACACTGAATTCAGAACCTAACCCTAAGTTGCTGACCTATTCAGTTTATGTATTTAAAGCTATCAACTTGAGAGGCTTCCATAATGTAAATACCTGTTCCATAATGTAAAAACCTTCCATAATGTAAATACCTGTTGTTCAGAAAAAACCATTCGAATTGGTTAGCATTAAAGGCACAGGAGAAACATTTGCTCTTCCCACACTTGGGAATGTAGAAAGATTTTCACATGCATTTTTTTCCAGATGGCAGATTATCTGAATTGCCGCCGTTTAGTTCTTAAACATATGCTGGGGAAATTGGTGGTGGGGGTTGGGAGGAGTAATGGTAATGATTATGAAAATGCAGCACATATTTCTAATCCAGAGCACAGCTCACTTGAGAAGTCACTCTAAAACACTATGACTTGTTCTCAGATTTTGTTAAAGTAAAATTTACACTCAAATGAAAGTGATGGAATTGTTTTCTTCACGTAAGAAGAACTAAATGTAATCATTCAGACTCTTAAAAAACACAAGAGTGACACTTTTAAAAATAACTTACCCAAAGAATGTTAGAAGAAGTGCACTTCAATGTGTAAAATGAGTTTAAGATTCCCTGAAACATAATTCTTTGGGTTTTTATACCTGGGGGAAATTGCTTTAAGTCAGTTACATAGAACTAGAGGCCAATACCTAAAATTATTTTCTTGGTGATCATAAGGTATTTCACTTCTGACATGGATCTTTCACTATAGACCATTGGTTCCCAATGTGGGGCACACACCCCACAGAGAGGCAATTTGATTTGTAAGGGGGGCAATTTGAGAATGAGTTATTAACAGTGAATGAATTTTTTGCATTTCTTATGGTTCTAGGGGCCTCGTATATAGTATATAAATATATATTGTGACATATTTATGCATTTCTGTTTTCTATTATGATTTGAAACTTTATTTGCTATTTTTTCATATTCCTTCACATTATTATTTTTAAACAAATTTCTTAGTAATTTCTTCCTCAGTATTTCAACAGTCCTTTAGTTCTTTTATTTTTCTCTTTCGTGGATTCCATGTTCTTTGGAAGCTTGTTTAGACCAAGTTAATGGGCTTTTAGGCTTCCTCCACCTGAATTGGAGTTCATTTTTTGAATAATAAGAATCAGACACAGGGTGGGGGGAGGCATCAGGATATTAGAAATGCTTAGATGCTTAGGTGGGGCATGGCCAGACAAAGGTTGGGAACCACTGTTATAGACCATTGTTTTAATTTACATTTTGAGATCCATTAGTTGGTTTCTCTTTGTAAACAAGATGAAAATGTTAATTTGGTCTACACTGAACCAGAACTATGTTTCAGGAAATCCTAGATTCATTTTATTCATTGAAATGCATTTCCCCTAGCTTTCTTTGGGTAAAGTTCTTTTTTTAATATATTTCTTTGCTGCAAGGTTGCCTTCAAAGGATGTGTTTGTAACTCTATACTGTATAGAAGGAAAACCCCAGCAATGCTGTATAACTGAGATGACCCCTAGGAAAGAGACCTGTGCAATATTTCAGTGAATATATTACGTTCCCAACTTTATTTCTTTGAGTCGAAAATATGGGGTGAGTAGTTTTAGTGGCAATTTCAATTTTCCTCCTTTAAAAAAAAAGTGTTCATGAATGCAATGGCACAATGCTGAGAGGGTGGCAGGTGGCATCTTCTCTCCCCCAAATCCTTTTGTGATTGCGCTGGCAGGCAGTGGACAGTGGGGGACCTTTCTGGGCATCCTGTGTCTGAGCTACCTGTCTCTGGATCCCTTGGTGAAGGTGATAGAGAGGAAGCTCAGAGGGAGGCATGTAAGGCCAGGGATGCTCCTTGGACTATTTCTGATACAGAAAATGTGCAGGAAATAGAAGGGCAGTCCTGGGATCTGTGGGTGGGGCCAGCAGCATTTAAAGGCATCGATACTCTGAGGAGGACGGAGCCGAGTGTCCTTGGAATAAGCAAGACATCCTGTTGGATAGAGAGAGAACTGGTCTAATTAAGCAAGAAGGTGTAGAACAGGGAGCATTTACAAAGGATGTCTTTAGGATAAAGAAAAGCAGAGACTAAATGAAGGCAGTCAATTCCTTTTCTCTCTGCCACCTTGTTCTTGCTTCTGATAACAATTTTCACTAGGTTTGCCTTTGAAGATCCAAGTATTCTTCTTCCAAAATTATATCCCTTCTTTACAACATGGTTGTTTTGATTTATGTCACTAAAGCATTTATTTACACTATCAGAGCCTCTCACATCTTAACATCCTTAAATTTATTGATAAAAATAAACATTTCTCCCAATTAAAGGACCACCTGGTGAGGATATGTTTGTATTGATTTTTTTTTTTTAGAAAAAGAGAGAAATGGGGTGGAGGGGGAGAGAGAGAGAGAGAGAGAGAGAGAGAGAGAGAGAGAGAGAGAGAGAATGCTTGGATATGTGCCCTGACTGGGAATCGAGCCCATAACCCTTTGGTGGGAACCCATGACCCTTCATCAACCAACTGAGCCACACGGGCCAGGGCCCCACCTGGGTTTTTAATTGTGCTGGTCATTTGTTTCTATACCTGGTGTACGCATCTGCGTAAAAGACAGCTATGGATTCACATTTGCTATCAAGTACCTCAGACTCCCTGGATTCACTTTGAATGGAAAAGAACCCAGAAACTCTAACTAATTGTGATATTTTTTCAGAAGTTCTTAGAAATGTTTTAAATCTAACTTTAGTAAGTAAGCTCCTTACAGCAAGGATTTCCCCTTTAGAAAGGAAGAAACTGGTTTTCCCCTGGAGCTTCTACTCCAGTGCTTAGCCAGAGTAGTGTCTCAATTGGATGTTGCTGTGAATTGTTTGCAGACAGAACAGAAAATGACATATCCCTTCAGTTTCTTTTAAATATAACGTGGGTATGTCCTGTGACAAGCAGTTTTGTGTTGTATTCTAGAATAAAGAAGTTAGTGCATCTTTTACAAACAAAAAGAAAAAGCCACAACACTCTTTTGTACATATGTACAGTCTCCATTTTCTCATGTAAACTTTTGCATTTTGCTGATATTGTGTGCTCTCTCTCTCTCTCTCTCTCTCACACACACACACACACACACACACACACACACACACATGCACACATGCACCCACACGCACAATCTCAAAAAATTGAAATGCTATAATGCAGGAAGAGAGAAGGGAAAAGCCAATTTACTTGTCCATCAGTACCCAGCGGTTACATTGAAGGGATAGGGAAATTGAATTCCTGTGGCTTCACAGCCAGGTCTAGAGGGCAAACTCCCCATCCCTCCGCCACCCCCCTACCCCTTGCTGGCCATCCAGGACAAGAGGCCCTGAACTGTTTGCAGACAGCTTCCCAGTGTTCCTCCAGGACAAGAGGCCTCCCCGGGGGCTTTAATAGCTCTTTGTGGGGCTCCTTGTTATGATTTGAATTGTGGCTTTTGAAAGAAAAGATCCTTTCTTTCACAGTAACTTCAATGTGATTGGCAGTCATTAGTGAAAAAGTAATATCTAAAAAGAGTAGCTGTGCTCAAAAGAGAATGAGGTTAACCAGTATGCAGCTGTGGCCTCAGATTATGAAGCCTTGGAGTTCTATTTAATAGCAAGAATGTTCTTTGTTCTCCAAATCACCAGGTACATCCCTTGATAAGCTTATAGAAATTCCTCTCACTCTAAACAGATATTTGTGCGTGCGAAACTAAAGTTTGATTCTATATGCCCTAAGATAGAATTTATAATCACTGGGTGAATGAGAGTCACTTAGATTCTAATTTATCGTTATGGATTTACTTTTGTGATAATTGAAAATTTCTTGTTGACTACAGTGAAGAGAAATATAGAGGACAGGAGAAGATAATGAACATTTATTGGCTATCTTGGCACTGTGTCAGGTGCTTTTATAGAAATTATTCTGTTTAATTCTTACATTTGTAGACTTTGTGGTATTTACCAAGCCCATGTCACACAATGACAGAGCTAAAATGGAAATCAAATCTATTTGACTTCAAAGCTTATTTTTGAGTTATTGAGGCATGCTGTCTAGACAGGGAGTATATTATAAATTTTGTTTTTCTCAGAATGAGTAAGGAAAGAAATCAGATGATCTACCAGCTGTGTTTCTGAGAGAAGGATTGTGGGAGAAGCAGAATCTGGAGTGGGGTAGACCACTCAGTTCAGTTGCCAAAGAAAAGATCTTCTGGTGGGAAATATCTTTATGACTTTGGGCCACAAGACTGAAGTCTCCCAGGTTTGAGTCCATTCAAGGGCACCTAGTTGGTTGCAGGCTCAATCCCCAACCCTGGTCAGGGCGCGTGTGTGAGTCAGCCAGTCAATATGTCTTTCTCACGCTGATGTTTCTTTCTCTGTGTCTCTACCCCTCTCTTCCACTCTCTCAAAGGAAAAGTATCCTCTGGTATGAATTTTTTTTTATTTTTTTTTTATTTTTTTTTCTTCCTCTTTTAAAAATTATTTTATTTTTTATTTTTTATTTTTTTTTATTTTATTTTTTATTTATTTTTATTTTTTTATTAAGGTATTATCTGTGTACATAGCTTATCATTGCCCCCCCCATAGGTGCCCTCCCTCCCCAGAGTTTTGTGTCCATTGGTTGTTCTTATATGCAAGCATACCAGTCCTTCGATTGATCTCTTATCTCCCCCAGATCTCCCTACCCTCCCCCCCCCCCCCCGCTGTCATTTGGCAGTCTGCCTGTTGTTTTACTGTCACTATATCTATCTTTCTGTTCATTCGTTTATAATGTTCTTTAATATCCATAAATGAGTGAGGTCATGTAGTGTTTCTCTTTCATTGACTGGCTTATTTCACTCAGCATGATGCTCTCCAATTCCATCCAGGTTACTGCAAATGATGAGAATTCCTTCCTTTTTATGGCAGCATAGTATTCCATGGTGTAGATGTACCATAGTTTTCTGATCCATTCATCTGCTGACGGGCACCTAGGCTGTTTCCACGTCCTAGCTATTGTAAATTGTGCTGCTATGAACATAGGGGTGCATATATCCTTTCTGATTGGTCTTTCTAGTTTCTTGGGGTATATTCCTAGTAGTGGGATTACTGGGTCAAATGGGAGTTCCATTTTCAGTTTTTTGAGGAAGCTCCATACTGTTCTCCACAGTGGTTGCACCACCCTGCAATCCCACCAGCAGTGCAGGAGGGTTCCTTTTTCTCCACAACCTCGCCAACATTTGTTGTTTGTTGTTTTGTTGATGTTGGCCATTCTGACAGGTGTGAGATGGTACCGCATTGTTGTTTTGACCTGCATCTCTTGGATAATTAGTGACTTGGAGCATGTTTTCATGTGCCTCTTGGCCTTCCTTCTGTCTTCTTTTGAGAGGATTCTATTTAGGTCCATTGCCCATTTTTTAATTGGCTCATTCATTTTCCTTTTATTGAGTTGTATAAGCTGTCTGTAGATGTTGGAGATTAAACCTTTATCAGTGATATCGTTTGCAAATATGTTCTCCCATACAGTGGGTTTTCTTGTTGTTTTGTTGATGGTTTCTTTTGATGTAAAAAAGCTTTTTATTTTGATGTAGTCCCATTTGTTTATTTTCTCCTTAGCTTCCATTGCCCTAGGGTTAGTATCAGTGAAGAAGTTCTTTAGGCATATGTCTGAGATTTTGCTGCCTGTGGATGCCTCTAGTATTTTTATGGTTTCCCGTCTTATGTTTAAGTCCTGTATCCATTTTGAGTTTATTTTTGTGTATGGTGTAAGTTGGTGATCTAGTTTCATTCTTTTGCATGTCTCTGTCCAATTTTCCCAACACCATTTATTGAAAAGACTGTCTTGGCTCCATTGTATATTCGTGCCTCCTTTGTCAAATATTAATTGAGCATATTGATTTGGGTTGATGTCTGGATTCTCTAATCTATTCCATTGATCAATATGTCTGTTCTTTTTTTTTTTTTTTTTTTTTTTTTTTTTTTTTTAAATAAATCTTTATTGCTCAGATTATTACAATTGTTTCTCCTTTTTCTCCCCCATAGCTCCCTTCCACCTGATTCCCACCCCACCCTCTGCCCTTACCTCCTCCCCCCACTATTGTCCTCATCCATAGGTTATACAATTTTAATCCAGTCTCTTTCTGCACCCCACACCCCTTTCACCCTGATAATTATCTATCCACTCCCTTTCTTTGCCCCTAATTCTAATATATTCACCAGTTTATTCTATTCCTGAGATTTTTAATTCACTTGACCTTCTTCCTCTTCTTAAGTAATACCTTTCAGCATTTCATATAATACTGGTTTGGTGGTGATGAACTCCTTTAGCTTTTTCTTATCTGTGAAGCTCTTTATCTGTCCTTCAATTCTGAATGATAACTTTGCTGGATACAGTAATCTTGGTTGTAGGTTCTCCCTATTCATCACTTTGAATATTTCTTGCCACTCCCTTCTGGCCTGCATGGTTTCTGTTGAGAAATCAGCTGATAGTCGTATGGGTGCTCCTTTATAGGTAACCAACTGCTTTTCTCTTGCTGCTTGTAAGATCCTCTTTTTGTCTTTTACCCTTGGCATATTGATGATGATGTGTCGAGAAGAATTTTTCTTTGGATTCCTCTTGTTTGGGGTTCTGTAGGCTTCCTGTACTTGTAAGTCTATTTCTTTCACCAGGTGAGGGAAGTTTTCTGATATTATTTCTTCAAATATGTTTTCAGTATTTTGCACTCCCTCTTCTTCTGGCACCCCCATAATTCTGATGTTGGTGCGCTTGCAGTTGTCCCAGAGGCTCCTTACACTATCTTCAACTTTCTGGATCCTCTTTTCTTCTTCCTTCTCCAGCGGAGTGTCTTTTGGCTCTTTGACCTGATTCTTGTGTTCTTCCATTCTGCTGTTGGATCTCTGCATAATATTTTCCAATTTAGTCAGTTTATCTATACTTTTTAGTTGGGTCTCATGAAGTTTATCGAGCTTTTCTAGCATATTGTTGCATAACCTTAGAACCGTAGTTCTGAACTCTATATCCTCCATCTCTTTTGTTTGAGATCTATTTCCTTGTCTCGGCATTATCACTATTTTTCAGAGTTGGTAGGATGGCTTTGTGTGTTTGGTGTCCTATATAGCACAGTGGGTCAGCCTCCTCAGTTACCTGAGATAGACACTCTTGGTGATCCCCTTTGTGGACTGCGTGCACAGCCTTGTTGTAGCTAAGTCTCTATTGTTGTGAATTGACCTTCAGGCCAATTGGATGTGGGTATCAGCTGTGTCTACTCTGGGATAACTTCTGTATTGGAGACAGTCTTATAGGATCAGACTTGAAAAACTGCAGAAGCCTCTGCTCAGCTTGGATGGAGTGGAGTCTCAGGGCTGAACTGACAGTCTTGGCTTCCGCCCTGCCCTTGTGCGCTCGCCTGAGTTTCCGCCTGACCTGCCCAGTTTCCCCAAGCAAGAGCGTGGTTGCCCCAGGGGCTCGCCCCGACTTGGGCTGGTCTCTGTAGTCTGGAGCTTCTGACTCCTTCCGCTACAGAGAGGCCGCCACCTTGTACAGCGAGGCAGCGGCAGCCTCCGCGGTCAGACCTGGAGCTTCTGACTCCTTCTGCTCCGGAGGGGGAGAGGCGGAGGTCAGACCTCAGCGCGTACTTGCTCACGCGCGCGAGTCTGTAGACCCTGCCGGCTGCGGCTCCGGTCCCCAGTCTCCCAGTCTCTGAGTCTCTGAGTCTCTGGGTGCCTTTCTCTACAGACTCCACCCGTATGAGCCTGGGACCACGGAATTTCAGCCGGGGCTGGGGTTCAGTACAGTCCGAAAGTCCCCCGTGCAATCGGGGATTCCTCCCCTCCCACCGCCAGGCAGGTATTCGGCGGCCGCGTGCGTGAGCGTCTCCCTACCTCAGTGCTTTTCGGCTCCCAGTCCGATCCGTGAGCCTCTCTCTTTCTTTCTAGTTGTAGCTATTCCACTCCGCCAGCTTTCCTGACGTTTTGGTGAAGTCCTTTTTTATTTTAGTTGTTTTTTTAATTAAATTGTTGATGAGGCGGCAGCTTGGGAGACTGCCTAGGCCGCCATCTTGGATGTTCCCCTGTTTTTCAATATGTCTGTTCTTGTGCCAGTACCAGGCTGTTTTGAGAACAGTTGCTTTGTAATACAGCTTGAAATCTGGTATTGAGATTCCTCCTACTTTACTCTTATTTCTCAAGATTGCTGAGGCTATTCGGGGTCTTTTATTGTTCCAAATGAATTTTTGGAGAGTTCTTTCTAGGTCTGTGAAGTATGTCCATGGTATTTTCATGGGGAGTGCATTGAACTTGTATATTGCTTTGGGAAGTATGGACATTTTGATGATGTTGATTCTACCAATCCATGAACATGGTATGTTCTTCCATCTGTTTACATCTTTCTCTATTTCTTTTTTCAGTGTCGTGTAGTTTGCTGCATATAGGTCTTTTACCTCCTTGGTTAAGTTTATTCCTAGGTATCTTAATTTTTTTGGTGCGATGGTAAACGGGATTGCTTTTTTAGTCTCTGTTTCTGTAAGTTCACTATTGGTGTAGATAAATGCCATTGATTTCTTGGCATTGATTTTGTATCCTGCTACATTGCCAAATTCTTTTATTAAGTCTATTAGCTTTTTGATGGAGTCTTTTGGGTTTTTTATGTACAATATCATGTCATCTGCAAATAGTGACAGCTTTACTTCTTCTTTTCCAATTTTGATGCCTTTTATTTCCTCTTCTTGTCTAATTGCAATGGCGAGTACTTCCAGTACTATGTCAAAGAGGAGTGGTGAGAGTGGGCATCCCTGTCTTGTTCCTGTTCTTAGAGGGAATGGTTTTAGTTTTTGCCCATTGAGCATGATGTTGGCTGTGGGTTTATCATATATAGCTTTTATTATGTTGAGGTATGATCCTTGTACTCCCACCTTGTTGAGAGTTTTTATCAGGAAAGGGTGTTGGATTTTATCAAATGCCTTTTCTGCATCGATAGATATGACTATATGATTTTTATCTCTCAATTTGTTTATGTGATGTATCACGTTTATTGATTTGCGAATATTGTACCATCCTTGCATTCCTGGAATAAAACCTACTTGGTCATGGTGTATGATCTTCCTGATGTACTGCTGGAGCCGATTTGCTAGAATTTTGTTGAGGATTTTGGCATCTATGTTCATGAGGGATATTGGCCTGTAATTCTCTTTCATTGAGTTGTCTTTATCTGGTTTTGGTATTAGGGTGATGCTGGCTTCATAAAAGGAGTTTGGCAGTGTTCCTTCCTCTTGAATTTTTTGGAAAAGTCTGAGGAGGATAGGTTTTAGTTCTTCCTTGAATGTTTGGTAAAACTCTCCTGTGAAGCCATCTGGCCCTGGGCTTTTGTTTGCTGGAAGCTTTTTGATGACTGCTTCAATTTCTTCCCAAGTTACTGGTCTATTGAGATTTTTAGATTCTTCCTGATTGAGTTTTGGAAGGTTGTATTTTTCTAGGAATATGTCCATTTCCTCCAGGTTGTCCAGTTTGTTGGAATAGAGTTGTTCATAGTATTTTGTAACAATCCTTTGTATTTCGGCTGGGTCTGTTGTTATTTCACCTCTTTCATTTCTGATTTTGTTTATTTGGGTCCTCTCTCTTTGTTTCTTGGTTAGCCTGGCTAGAGGCTCATCAATCTTGTTTATCCGTTCGAAGAACCAGCTCTTGGTTTTGTTGATCTTATGTATTGTGTCTTTGGTCTCTATGTCGTTAATCTCCGCTCTGATTTTTATTATTTCCTTCCTTCTGCTTACACTGGGCCTTTCTTGCTGTTCTTTTTCTAACTGTTTGAGTTGTAGGGTTAGATAATTTGTTACCATTCTTTCTTGTTTTTTGCAATAGGCTTGTAGGGATATGAACTTCCCTCTCAAAACAGCTTTTGTTGTATCCCATAGATTTTGGATTGTTGTGTTTTCATTGTCATTAGTTGCCATGATGTTTTTGATTTCTTCCTTGATTTCTCTGGTAACCCAGTCTTTGTTCAATAGCATGCTATTTAGTCTCCATGTGTTTAATTTCTTTGGCTTATTATTATTGTAGTTGATTTCCAATTTTATGGCACTATGATCTGAGAAAATGCTTGATAAGATTTCTATCTTCTTGAATTTGAAGAGACTTTGCCTATGTCCCAACATGTGGTCTATCTTTGAGAATGACCCGTGTGCACTTGAGAAGAATGTATATTCTGTGGCTTTGGGATGGAATGTTCTGAAGATGTCGATTAATTCCATCTGGTCTAGTACGTCATTTAGGATTGACGTTTCTTTACTGATTTTTTGTTTAGATGATTTGTCCAGAGGTGACAGTGGAGTATTAAAGTCTCCTACTATGATTGCATTGCTATTAATCTCTCCCTTAATGTCCTCCAGCAGTTTCTTTATGTATTTGGGTGCTCCCGTATTGGGTGCATATATGTTTACCAGGGTTATTTCTTCTTGTTGGATTGCTCCCTTTAGTATAATGAAGTGGCCTTCAATATCTCTTTTTATGTCCTTCACTTTGAGATCTAATTTGTCAGATATAAGTATTGCTACCCCAGCCTTTTTTTCATTTCCGTTCGCCTGGAAAATCTTTTTCCATCCCTTCACCCTCAGCCTGTGTGCATCTTTTTTCCTGAAGTGTGTTTCTTGTAGACAGCAGATATATGGGTCTTGCTTTCTTATCCATTCTGTTACCCTATGTCTTTTGATTGGAGCATTTAAACCATTTACATTTAAAGTTATTATTGATAAGTAGGTATTTGATGCCATTTTTATTCTATACCCCTGTGTTCCTTCTTTGCTTCCTATTTCTTCATTTTTACAGTAAACCCTTTAGCATTTCTTGCATTGCTGGTTTGGTGGAGATAAATTCCTTTAGTCTTTTTTTGTCTGTGAAGCTCTTGATTTCATTTTCAATCTTGATTGATAGCTTTGCTGGGTACAGTATTCTTGGATTCAGACCCTTCCTTTGCATGACTTTGTATATTTCATCCCATTCCCTTCTGGCCTGATGAGTTTCTGTGGAGAAATCAGTTGCTAGTCTGATGGGGGTTCCTTTATATGTGACCTTCTGTCTCTCTCTAGCTGCTTTTAAGATTCTTGCTTTGTCGTTGTTGTTTTGCACTTTAATTATAATGTGCCTAGCTGTTGGTCTTTGGGGATTCATTTTGCTTGGGACTCTACGAGCTTCTTGTATTTGTATGGTTTTTTTCTTCTCTATCTCAGGAAAGTTTTCTGTCATTATATCTTGAAACAGTTTTTCTATGCCTTCCTCTGTTTCCTTTCCTTCTGGAACCCCTATTATTCTAATATTGTTTTGCTTTGTAATGTCCCAAAGTTCCCGTAGGCTCTCTTCCTGCTTTTTAATTTTTTTTTTCTAAAAGCTGCTCTAATTGGGTATTTTTTTCCATCTTGTCTTCAAGCTCACTGATCCGGTCCTCTGCTTCATCTAGCCTACTTTTGATGCTTTCTATTGAGTTCTTTACAGTAGCTATGTCATTTTTCATTTCTTCTTGGGTCACCTTCATTTCCTCTTGGGTCTTCTTCATTTCCTCTTGGGTCTTACTCATATTGTCAAATTTGTCTTCCATTCTTTTTAGCCATCCCATGATCATTACTCTGAATTCTTGCTCTGGTAGGTTGCTTGCCTCTAAATCGTTTACTTCATTTTCTGGTGATGGCTGATTTTCTTTCATAGGCGGGTTGTTTCTTAGCCTCCCCATGATCTATCTTTTTAGGACGCCTGTTTATGTAGTTCTCTCTCTCCTGCTTAGATTTAAAGGTACAAAATACAACACAACCAGGTACAACACACAAGGCACTGAACAGAAAAGCGTTTGCAATATTAATATCCTCCAATAAAGGTGACTAGAACCCAGCTAACAAAATCATACAATCAAATAAACAGAATAAGCAAACCAATCTTACAAAAAAGCATAAAACTTTGATATAGTTAGCATTTAGCATACAACTACAAAGGGTAGAGAGAAGGATTTTTTTTTTTTTTTAAGGACAGTGACAAGGTAGGTGCGAATGGCCTTGGAGTAGGGGGTTGGGGGTTAGATATACACTGGAAGGGTGAAATTTAGGAGGGGATAAATAGAAAAAAAAAATAGGGAAAATCTAGAGCAGTAAAGAGTTAAGATAAGCAGGGCACCAAAGGGAAAGGGTTAGGAAGAGAGTGATGGCATAAAGGTAGGGTTGAGTTAGAATAGAGCGTTGGAGAAGGAAAGGTATAAATAGTCTTTTGAATAGTAATCCCAAAGGGGAAAAAAAGAGAAAAGAAAGAAAAAGAAGAAAAAGAGAAAGAAAAAAAAAAGAAATAAAAAAAGGATTATAATATGTCACTTAAAAAGTAGTAATAAAAATAAACAAAAGAAAATAAGATAAAAAACATAAAAAAGGTATAATAGTGGTAGTAATAATGTTGATTACCTATAAAAATGAATTAATTAAAAAGGTAAAATCAAGTGAGGGCAGATGAAAAAATTTCTTGAGTAAGCTTTGCAATTAAAGTAGGTAAAAACCAAAAATTAAACAGTTAAAAAGTAAAAATTGAAAATTAAACAAAATTTGCTGTAATGAAGGTCATTCAGTTTCTGTGTTGTTCTGTCTGGCACGCCTGTTCCCCGCCTGGGCGGTAGTTGCAGATCCCTGTGATTCACTGTTCCTCCGTGTTGATTACAAGTCCTGATTTATAGGCCGATCTAGAGACCATATGTGCTTTAGCCTCTGGGTGGCAGTGTTTCTGGATGACTTCCAGGACTCTAAAGCCTTTCTATCTTTTTCCTCCCTCTCTCTGTGTCTCTGGACTATGGAGGGCTGGGGGTGGGGCGGTCCCGAGCTGGCTGCACTCCCCTGTATCTCTGTGGACACTTCTTGGATTCAGATCCAGATGTGCTGCTCCCCAGATATCCCCCCTCCTAGGAGCCCAGTCCACAGACAGGCGTGCCTGGGGCTTCCTGCAAATCCAGGCCAAGTCCTTCAGCCTCGGTGCGCCTGGCGCTGCGCGCGAGCTGGTGCGCGAGAACTGGTGGGCGGGGGTTGCTGCGCCGAGTGGAACTAAGTCAGAACTACCGGGCCGAGGGGAACTCACCCACCGGATCGCTGTGAAATCTGAGCTCCTCTCGGTATGAATTTTTTTTAAAAAAAGTATTGACTCTCCAGATATCTGTTGTTTTCTTACAAACATCTATATTTTAGGCCAACGCCTTTCTCAATACAGTATAAACTCAAGTATACATACATTTTGCTTTAAAGAGATAAATACCTAAATCTCACTTATTCTCCTATGTTTTGTAATCTCAAGTGCAGTTATGAAACTTAAACATATGGAGTTAAGACAATCTCAAAAGAGAAAGATTTATTCATCTTCAAAGCACTTCTTCCTATTTAGAAATAACGTGCTATTTAACTAGACGGTTGGGTGTGAATGAACATCACAACTGGGAATTTAGGACCCATGCTTTCTCAACACACCTCCTTGTCCCTGAGGCGAAGATAAGATTTGAGTAGAGCTACAGCCTCAGATTTCCAAATGTCAAGTAAAACAAACAAGCATGTATTGCCTAATCAACCCTGTCCAGTTCGATCACGTGTTACTGAGAGGATTCGCTATGAAGGAACTTGACATTTGTCTCTGGTTTTCACTGTGTTCCCTCCCCCAGCTTCTTGTGACCAGACGTCACTCTGCCAGGGATCATCTTGGTCAATTCTTACTGTTGCCACACAGACCTGACAGCTAAGCTAACCAGTCCGAGTCCAAGGGGAAATGCACCAAAAAATAGGGCAGTGTGTGTACGTCTCATTCCTCCTTCTTCTTCATTCTAGTTCTTAAAAATAGAAACTCAGGCCGAAACCAGTTTGGCTCAGTGGATAGAACATCAGCCTGCGGATTGAAGGGTCCCAGGTTCGATTCCGGTCAAACGCATGTACTTTGGTTGCTGGCACATCTCCAGTGGAGGGTGTGCAAGGGGCAGCTGATCCATGATTCTCTCTCATTGATGTTTCTAACTCTCTATCTCTCTCTCTTCCTCTCTGTAAAAAATCAATAAAATATATATTTAAAATAAACAAATAAAAATAGAAACCCACATTTTAGCAAATATCAGGAATGAGGTGCTATTAGAAAAAAAAATAATGAAAGAGATAATTCCCTTTGCTCATAATATTTAAGACGTGACCAAAGTCAAATATGTCCCTCTGTCGTAGTGTGTGCTGTACTCAAGTTATAAATGGGTTGTGTTCCAAAAATTAATTTGTTAACACCCATGTTAATGTAGGCACATTTCTTGCAGGTTTCATCTTCAGGAAACATTCAGTTCAGGAAACATTCCCCAGTGTATGTGGTACAGTGCTTGGGCTCTCCTACTACCTTAGAGAAGCCTACCGCTCCTGGAAGTCTAAGTGCTTGGTAAATACTTCCTCTCTTACCAGGCATGAGTGCAGCACTGGGTTGCTTTCTGCCTCATGGGTGCTAATTCTCTCACTCTGACAGGCTCCTTCTCCTTTGTTCAGCACTACATGTGGAATTCCTCTACACTTGATCCTCTTCCTCTCTGTGTGCTATCTACCTGTTCAACTTTGTCCACGTCTGGGCTTCAAGTACCATCTACATCCTGACAGCTGCTAGATGTAGATCTCTCCTCCTGAACTTCTCCACAGGTCGTCTATAGTATCTGTATGATTTCTCGAAGTCACTTCAGACTTAGCATGTCCAAAAACATGTCTTCTCCCCCAAATTTGCATTTCTTCCATGTCCCCCCCCCACCAACTTAAAAACGGCTCCACCATCTATCTGTCCAGGTAGGTGGGTCATTCTTGGCACCATCCCCTTCTCATTCCTCGGGCCGCTATAAGCACTGTCCATTGTAACTTCGGATCTACTCATTTCTCTCCAATGCTCTGAACATTCTGTGCTCTTTCCTGCCACGGGGTCAAGCTCGTGCAGTTTGTTAGAACAAAAAAATCCCTCACTTGAGCTTTATTTTTATTTTAAAAGAAAGTCATCTGCTGTAGTCAATGATTTATTGATTCATTCAAGTCTAAAGAGAGAATAATGGAAAGTAGAGTTTTGAAGTTTTCCTGTTGAATACCAGGTAGAGAGCAATTTCCTGTGACAACCAGGATTAATGGTTGTATTAGAAAGGCAATAAGTTGAAGCCCATGTGGCTCACATATGGTGGCAACTTCTAAAAAAAAAAAAATCCAGCAAGGACAATTTTATAGTTACAAAATACCCCAAAAAAAGTTACTATAAGACTCTAAGTTGTTATAGAATCAATGATACAAAGGATTATTGATCAGATTCCTGTTCCCATACTCATCTGGGTCTGTAACTTCTTACTTTACTAGAGTATCCTTACTAACAGCTGCCTTTCAGCAAATTTTCATCATTCTGTTAGCTACTTCTGAATAACATAATGTAGAAAATGATAGACATAACTTCATAAAGTTCAAGGAGTTGGAATTTCCTGCCTCCTCGTTTTCTTTCTGCTCCCACACCCACCTCTGCGGAGAAACCTAGTCATTTTTCAGAGTTCAGCTTCGGTGTCAAGCTTCAGAAAGCCTTCCCTGACTCCTGGCCCTCCCTCAGGCTCCTTTGTAGAACATCCCCAGAGAATCCATTTCCTTTCCTTCTTGATAGTTATCTGAGTTTATAATTGTACAAATATTAGTGGAGACCTTTTTATTAATATATGTCTCTTCCACTAAATTTTAAGCCCCCCTTGAATGTAGGGAATGTGTATTTTTCGTGTTCACCATCATTATAGTCCCAGAGTCCAGCATGGGCACACTGTAAATGTTCAGTAGACACGCGCCGAGTGCTGTTGAATGAATAAACTGAACACAGTACAGAACCACTATGGCAGATAGAACGTCTCTGAGAAACTGTATTCGGAATCCTAATTGGTTTCTGGTACACAGCCCCACTCCTTCCACTCACTAGAAGAACTATCCTTCCTCCCTGACCTTGGTGGGCTTCCGCTATCTGCAGGCACTTCTGAGATCTAACAGCTTGTAGTATTCTCATGGCCTGAATCATGGCTTACCAGAGCTACGGCTGGGGAAGCAGAAAGGTAAAAGTGAAGAAAGACCTGGAAGGGTAACATAATGGAAATGGAGCACTGGACAAGAGTAGGACTAAAATCCTTAGCTGTGGGAGTAGCATCATTTCACAGAGAACCTTGTAGGATGGCTTCCCTCCTCTCAAAAGGCTCTGGTGGTTGAACTGCCCCTTCAGAAGCCCATCTCTGTTCAATGAAAGACAATTCAATCTTGTAGCATCTTTTGTTTCCCCATGTTGGGTCACCAGAGGCACCCAAAGCCTTCCTCCCCTTCACTTGGATTTGTGGGAGAGCAGAATGGTGTGCCTGACTGTTGACGATTGGAATGTGGCCAGTGTTACTGACGTAGAAAAAGGCAATGGGGAAGGTGAGAGTACAAGAGAGGATAAGCGACTTATCTCCTTGGCCACCAATTTCCTCAGCAGACTTCAGTGAACTGTTGTCCTGGTAGTTTGCCAAGGTTGTAACTCAGTCCAATATCAATCTGTGTGTTTGGGGTGGGTAACACTGCCTAGGTCCCTGAGGTACCATGTTCTTTTCTGTGATATAAATTAATCCTGAAAGCTAGCACCCATTGTAGCTCTGTTTTGTATGGTGTGCTACACCCTAAAATCATTCCCACGGTCCTTTCTCTCCTTGCTTCTCAAAATTCAGTAGTTCCCTATTTTTTTTTCCTTTTACCTCTCATACTTGGCCCAATAAATAATGTGTAATTTTTTGTCTACTCAAGAAAAATATATCTATCAGGGCAGAAAGAGAAACTGAGTCTCCTAAATGAATGACAATCACTTTAGAGTGGTGGTGGAAATCCTGCCTTTTGGTTCATTCTTTTGACAAATGTCTTTTAAGCTCCTACTATGTGTCAGGCGGTGATGTAGGCATTAGGTATACAGTGATGAATACTACAGAAAAGATTCTTTCTTTTTGGAATTTTGAGAGTGCTCCTTGAAGAGCTTAAAGGACACAACAAGAACAACCCTTTGAAATAATCAAAGCTGGCGTACCTCCTCATTGAGAATACGGTGGCTCCCTGTGGGAAGGTGCCCAGCTTTCCCGCTGCAGCCCTTCCCCTCTGCATTACACCTTACTTGCTTATAGGCTGCTAGCGCTGTTTGCAGTTATGCCTCTTAGTGCATGCAGCAGTCCTGCTTAAAAGGATTAGCAGTTTCTTGGTGAGATTAGGCCCAACGGTATTCTTCTCAATGCAAACACAGAGAGGAGATGCATTCTCTGAGCTGAGATGCATTGAGTAATTCGCCAGAAGCATTTCCATAAGGCAGAAATAGTGGGGGTTTATGTAATCACATCATTTTGACCCATACTCTTAATCATTCAGTGTGGCATAGTTTAAGGCAGTGAGGAGAAGGAGGAGGTGGGGGAGGGAGATGGATTAAGGGCTGACATCATATGCAAATCAAAACAATGAGGTACCATCTCACACCTGTTAGAATGGCTATCATCAACAAATCAACAAATGACAAGTGCTAGAGAGGAGGTGAGAAAAGGGGACCCTCGTGCACTGCTGGTGGGAATGCAGAGTGGTGCAGCCACTGTGGAGAACAGTATGGCGTTTCCTCAAAAAAACTAAAAATTGAACTCCCATTTGACCCAGTAATCACACTTCTAGGAATATATCCCAAGAAACCAGAAACACCATTCAGAAAGGATATGTGCACCCCTATGTTCATAGCAGCACAATTTACAATAGCTAAGATTTGGAAACAGCCTAAATGCCCATCAGCAGATGAGTGGATTAGAAAACTGTGGTACATCTACACAATGAAATACTATGCTGCTATAAAAAAAGAAGAAATTCTTACCATTTGCAACAGCATGGATGGAACTGGAGAGCATTATGCTAAGCAAAATAAGCCAGTCAGAGAAAGATAAGTATCACATATTCTCTCTCATTTGTAGACTATAATGAACAACATAAACTGAGGCACCAAAATAGAACCAGTCATAGAAGCATTGAACAGACTGTCCAACTAGAGGGAAGGTGGGGGGTGAGGGGGTAAGAGATCAACCAAAGGACATGTATGCATGCAAAAGAGCATAACCAATGAACACAGACGGGGGCGGGGAGGTGATGAGGGCACGTGCTGATGGGTGGGGGCGGCCGGGGAGAGGTCAATGTGGGAAAAAAGGAGACTTGTGTAATACTTTAAACAATAAAGAATTTAAATTAAAAATAAAAAAGGGCTGACTTCATAGATCTGTTCTTAGAATGAGAGACTGTTGATAGAACTACAGGGGGAGTCAGATAACCTGTCCTAGTGTGAGCTTAATCAAACACAGGGAAGACTGTGACACATGTGACTTTGACAATAAAAATATTCAAGGTGAAAAGCATTTCTAATATTCAAAATTGTAACTTCGATGAATGCTGCTTTCACTGTATAATAATCTGTGATAAAAAAAAAGTATTTGCTTTCTCTAAGCAAAGCTGAGATGTTGTGTTTTCCCAAATACAGTGGGGACTCCTACACTGAATGATTTCAGGTGATGTCTGAATCAATATTATAGGTAGAAACACATACACATATAGATATAAACACGCATATATCATTCACATCTAATTGATTTCACAGATGTTATTGATTATTATGAAAGTTAGTTTTATAAAATTTGGTTATATTTTTAATTCTCCTAGGAGATTATATAAACTGATGCTTTCATTGCTTTTTACAATTGAGAAAATCTCAGTTGTATAATTACTGAAACTGAAAAGACAGAAGAGAAAGAAGTGATGAGGATAAACGAGGAGGGAGTATTTCAAGAATGAGCAAGAACTTGGAAATATGAGAAGATAGAAAGTAGTCAAAGAGGGAACTATATAAAGCATATCTAAAAAAAGAGAGAGAAAAGTTACTCAGAGAACTGTCTTTGAAGGAATAACACAGAATTCAATTCGTTTTTGAGGGATTTCCAGTTAGAGTTTTAAAGATGGGTTGCATTTTACACCCGTACGCAGAGTGGGAATATAATCTCTTGAAATTTTTCCATAAACTTATAGATATGGGTAATACCTGGCCTGTGTCTTAGTGGGTTAAATCTGTGCACCTCAAACATTTTCCCAACATAATTATTCAATTGTAAATTGGGTCAGGTTAATTTATTTAATTTCTTTTCTGTGTAGCAATTTTCAAAAGGTCACAGATAAATTAGTACTGAATGAGTCATTCTGATAGTTATTATAGCTTAAAACTTGTTAAACTTATTTATATTTATTGCCATTTATAATTCTAACCAGCTGAAATAACTTTTGGATAAGGATGCGTATGGCCAGGGATTGCCATTTATGAAACTTCCCAAACAACATCATGTTGAAATACAACATTTTAAGCAACTATTCATTTGGATGTTTGATTCATTTTTTTAATAATTGTAATTTTTTTTCTTTTCCTCATTTAAAGTGTGGGGAAGCAAATTAAAAAAAAAATCCCTTGACCTCTATCTTGACCTACAGTGTGGCAAGAACAAAGATAAAAATTTTAAGTCAGAAGTAGGCACTTATATTTATCTTGAAATTGATACACTTTTCAAGATCTTCTGACTTGTGCATGAAAATATTATTGTATTTACTTTTAATATTCTTAAAGCATTAATTAAATTAGTCTGCCACCTGCATGGCAAATTGACGTTGCTCAAGTTGAAATATATTTGTTGGTAAGCCAATATGCCTGTTTACTTTCAGTATTTAATAAGGATTTAAGGGATAACCTGCTCTTGTATCCAAAGCTCTAGGGACTTGACAGGTTTAAAGCTATAACCAGGAGTCTCCTTTACATGTACTGACCCAGGGAATCTAGAATGTATTTATGAAATTTGTGCTTCAATATTTTCTTTTTCCTTTTTTTAATTACTCACGAAGATAAAAGATTGCCCTGTGTTCAGAACTATTCACTAGGAGATTTAGAATTTTCTAAACCAATTCCTTGGAGAGCCTTGCTTGTCTTCAAAACCTGGTTTTCAAGTTCATTTCAACTCCTAATCTGATAAAGCTCTTTCGCCAGCTTTGCTATGAGTGAATACAATGGAAATGGGTTCTGTCCAAGGTTCAGGGTGAGTTCAATATTATGAAATTGTCACCCGCAATCTTGGGCCATATTTTCTCTTGTAGCCACATCCCTCAAATCTTGGTAACAAAAGTGCCATTCTTTTAGCCTTATTGTCATTAAGAAAATTATTCCATGCCCAAACCATAAGGATATCTGTTCTTAAGTGTTGCTATGTTATATATACCCTTGATAATAAGAATTCAAATCTTAGCAAAAAAAAAAAAAAAGGCATCCATGCTTCAGTAGGCTTTTCAATATTGCTCTTTCACCGGAAGAGTACTCCTGGAGCTTCCTCTTCCAAGTGTTGGATTGCCCACCAGCAGCGTCACTTTCACTTTCCTCTTTGGTATCAATGATACCTGAGCAATGTGTGTTTTAGTGATTGGCTTAACAGCATCTCTCTTCCTTTGATAGCAACAGGAGTTGTCATAGTTGTCTGTTTGTGAGATAGAGTGCCTCTGTACTGCCCTGTTTGGGGATGTCAAGTTTTCTGAAAGGTGTGTTTTCAGAGTAGTAAATTCTCAAAGTCCAGCATGTTCAGCCTTCCCTGCCTTCAGAAGGCTAGCAGAAGTCAGAATGAGAAAGATTGTGTCCGCAGCTGCATCTTTGTGAGGCTTAGAGATCTAAGTAGATCTGCTCACACTGATAAGGAACTCCTGGGTTACAATCTACTATTTCTCTTTCACAAGTCTGAAATGGCACTGTTATTGCATGTGAACTTGACTCTTGGCAGTGGCATATTTTGCTGTCTGATCCTGGTACCCACAAGCTGAAAGGGACATAGAGATTCTTCAGATACATCCTACAGAGGCTGATAGTTCAAGGTCACAGCCCTGGAGAAAACTCGGGAACTAGGACCCAAGGCCACTCACACACATCCTGTAGGGCTGTGTTACTGTGTGTCAGCCCATTGCTCCTCTGCAGGCCACTTGAGCTTGGTTTACACTGACTAGAGTCCATGATGGTACCTGTCTGACTTTGCTTGAGCTGCTACAACAAAATACCACTGACTGGGTGGCTTAAAAAATGGAATTTTATTTTCTTACAATTCTGAGGTTCAGAGTCCAAGATCAAGTTGTCAGTAGGGATGGTTTCTGGTGAGGGCTCTCTCCTTGGCTTGCAGATGGCTTCCTCCTCCTTGTGTCTTGCGTATTGGAGAGAGAGAGAGAGAGAGAGAGAGAGAGAGAGAGAGAGAGAGAGAGAGAGAAGTTCTGGCATCTCTTCTTTTTCTTATAAAGACACCAGCCCTATCAGGTCAGGGCCTCACTCCTATGACCTCATTTAACCTTAATTACCTCCTTAAAGGGTCTGTTTCTAGATACAGTCCACATTGGGGTGAGGGCTTCAGCATATAAATTTGGGGATGGGGACACAATGCAGTCCATAACAGTACCTAACCATTAAAGAAAGTCCACAGGGAACTGAACTAGACTCTAAGTTGGACTTTATTTTGCATTATTATCTACCTGGAAGCAATTTCAACTAGAGTCTCTTCTGGGAACATTGTGCATCAGGGCTTCCTAAACTGTTACTTGGAGTCTTTAAAAGCACGGGGCCACCAAATGGCACTTCTAACGTAGTTTTTGAATATGTAACACATGAGTATGATACAGAATTCAAAAGGTATATAGTGACAAGTGCAGCTGCCTCTCCTCTATCCTAATCTGTCACTGGTGACTTTTACTTTGATGCAGGAAGTCTTTGCATTGACAAGCCAACTGTGACAGTCTTTTTATTTTTACACCAATAATAGCATTGTATGCACAGTTCTATACTTATTTTACATGATAAATCTTGACAATTATTCAAAATCAGTGCATATCGAGCCTATTGTATACTTCACATTTTATAAAATCCGTGAATATTTCATTGAGGATATACCAGTTTTCTACCCAGTCTCCTATTAATGGCCTCTAAGGTTATATTTCTAGATTTTTCAATTATATATCTATCAAATATACAAACTGGGCTGCAGAATACTTTTTTTTATAGAATGTTATTCACATATATACATACATAAACATCTGTAGGATTGATTTCTTTAAAAGTGGAAGTGCAGTGTCAAAAGGTATGTACAGCTTATGTTTTGGCAGGTAATCACCATATGGTTCCCCATTGTGGTTTGTAGGGAAGGGTTTGGGGAAATTATGCAGATTTGCTTTTCATCCTCTCTGAATTGGCTCATGAATCTCTCACACTCTGGAATGTTCTCCAAGTACCATTCTGCCTCCTTGTACCCACAAAGTTTTTCTTGATGACCCCTTTTCTCACTTGTATTCTTAGGCTGTACCACACAAGGCATCTTTAGTGCATGGGTTCAGGAAATCTAATTGAGTAGAGGATTCTCCCACACTTTGCTAAATACAATTTTTCTCCTTATTTCTTGTGGATATATAATTTCCCTAAATTCCCTAAGTAGAACCCAAAGTTTACCTTGCTTCTATAATAGCAATGTATATTTTATAACATTTAGTATGTTAAGAAATTTTATATTCATACTAGAGGCCCAGTGTATGAAATTTGTGCACTAGTAGAGTCCCTAGCATCTGCTAGCTGCTGGCTGGGTTCTCCCTCCCTTCTCCTGGCTGGTCCCACCCCTGGTCCAACTCCCAGATGAACTCCCAATCAGGGGACAATTTGCATACTATACTTTTATTATATAGGATTTTATTCTTTACTCACCCTTTTGAAGTAGCCAGAGGGTAATAATTTTATATAATAAAACCTTAATATGCAAATCAACCGGACAGCAGAATGACCAGTCACTATGACGTGCACTGACCACCGGGGGGTCAATGCAGGAGCTGCCCCTGGTGGTCAGTGTGCTACCACAGGGGGAGCGCCACTCAGCCAGAGCTGGGCTCACACCTTGTGAGTGCAGCAGTGGTGGTGGGAGCCTCTCTTGCCTCCATGGCAGTGCTAAGGAGCAGCGAGCAGGTGGGCAATAAGGAGTGAGGGGTCCCCGACTGGGGGACTGAGGGACCGCCCCCTGCCCCACACCGGGCCTCTAGTAATAATAATAAATTCTCAAGTTTATGTACATTATTATTATTAATGTATAATTATAATAGATAACTAATGCATACTTAATGTATAACATTCTTATTATTTCATCATAGAGATAAAAAGAACTGAGATGCAATGAAATTAAACGCGTGGGCCACACAGCCATGAATAAAGGCAGGACTTTTAGTTTTCACTATTCCAGATGAAATTTACTTTCCACTCTCTCATGCTATCTGCTAACATTGAGTGGTGCTGAGCACTCAATAAAGAGTAGTGGGTTGGTTAAACATAAGCTTCCATCCAGATAATCCAGGTGAAAACCAGATGGGTGACAGCCTTGAGTGAAAAATCCACCCTGCTCCCCGCTCTGCAAGCCTGGCAATGAGTCATGTTGCCCTTCAGGGCTACCTTCAGGGAATACTTAAAACCCTTTTCATTTGTTCATAGCCTAGATTTCCTCACTCTCAGTCCTTACTTTTTTCGGACTTGATGCCTTCTAAATGTGGCTTTTGTTGTGTGGCCAGCCACCACAATAAGGTCACTCACTGTTCAATATTAGCTATTAGCTTCCAGCTTTGGTTTGATAGGGCTGATTAAATAGGCAGGGGAGGGAGTATGTGTGTGTGTGTGTGTGTGTGTGTGTGTGTGTGTGTGTGTGTGTGTATGTGGCAGCTCTGCAACCAACATTTATTAAGAATTGATCTCCTGATTAGTTGTATTCTTTAGCTTGCATCCTGGGCCTGATACACACACAGATCAGCCTGGTCCCAGACTTGTCTCTCCTCTCAGATTCTTTGGGCCATTGCCTTCCAGACATTCCAGTAACTCCTCATGTGGGGGAGATGTTAATCTGCCTTCAGTTTGCGACACTTGATCCTTGTATCTCCATTCCAAATATGGTTAATTGGCTGGCTCCTTTTTTATCCTTTCCATGAGCAGGTCTCCCGGAGTCTGGAGGCATGAATGCGTGCCTCCGTGCTGCATGCAAAGGTCTAGAGGGAGCTAGATGGAGCGAATAATTATTTGGAAATCTCTTACATTCTCAGAGGCTGGTGGCAGCTATTTTTAGGCCCTTGGAGGCAAATTATCACTATTGTGCCAACAAACCCCCACACATGCAACCGTTTTCATGCCAAAACGAACCAGGCCTGTAATCCTTCCTAGTCAGTGTTTTACATTGAGTGAGTATCACTGTCTTAGTCAAAATTCTGTCCTCAGGATCTTGTTCATGTGCTAGGATTTGGAGTATGGGGTGTGAGATAGCAGCTAGTGGGGGCAAGGAGGAGAGGGAGACAGGGATTAATTACCCTTCTCAACTTTGAGAAAGAATAGCTTTAACATTTGTTGAAATTAGCCTCTGGCTGAAGTCAGTCTATTCCAGCAGGTGTAAGGCCTTAAGGAAATCATAAATAATCTTATTTCGTCAGCCATGTAAACACCTGGGAAACTCAGGGGCCCTCACTATAATCCAGAAAAATCTGGCTCCAGTTGCATGCCTCTGGGAGGCTCCTCCAGAAATATGTCTTACTTCCACCTTCAGTCTGGTAAGCAGAATAATTCTCCCCCACCCCCATCTCCAGAACATGTGAATATGTTGCCTTATATGGCATAAAGCACTTTGCAGGTATGATTAAGTTAAGGATTTTGAGATTGGGAAATTATCCTGGATTAGCCAAACTATATATATATATATATATATATATATATATATATATATATATAAAGAGCCAGGATTTGTAACATTCAAAACAACCAAATGGATGACCAAACACTGGAAGTCAGTCCTGTGATCAGGCAGGCAGAGTGGTTAGGTGCAATCAGGCAGGCAGGCACAGTGGTTAGGGGTGATCAGGCAGGCAGGCAGGTGAGTGGTTAGGATCCAGCAGTCCCTGTTTGCGAGAAGGATGTTTAATTGTAAAGGGTACAGACTGGGCTGAGGAACCCCTCTCCCCATGCACAAATTTTGTGCACCAGGCCACTAGTGTAATTATAATGATCCTTAGGCATGAGAGTCAGAGAGAGAGGAGGAAATGTGACAAAGGAAGTAGGGGGTGGAGTAAATGTGTCCACAAGCCAATGAATGCAAGCTGGAAAAGAAAGCCAAGGAAGAGCTTCTGCCCAAGAACCTCCAGAGAGAGCACAGCCCTGCTGACACCGATGTTAGCCAGTGACACCCTTTTCAGACTTCTGATCTCTAAAATTGTGAGGTAATAAGTTAGTATTGTTTAAGCCACTAGGTTGATGGTAATTTGTCACAGCAATGGGAAACTAATATACTCATAAAGGTGATTTGGCACCCTGAGGAAAGATGCATCACTCCACAGAGCATGATCTCTCATCCTCTCCACTGGGTCCCCTGCTACTGTGAATCAAAAGATGTCCCCTGATTCCTGTGAGGAATCAAGGAGACTGACTACCAAATCCCAGCTCTCTCCCTTGATAAGAAGAAGAGCCCCTCACCATGCAGGACTGACACCATCTTCCATGGTTGTCGGTGGGTTGGGGATGGGAGAAGGATTTCTCATTCCCATCCCTGGCTCACCCTTTGAAATAGCTGTCTGAGTGCCTCCCCCAACCAGGGAGAATCAGCATCGAGAGCCTTGTCATGCTGAGAAAAGCATCTCTCACCGCGTTATAAGTGGAGTACACTGTGCTTTTCTCTCAGCTGCTTTGGCAATGACCAAACTCCTCTCCTGCTACCAGCCTCAGGAGCAAGGCCAATGCCGACACTCATCTGACATGCTACAGCCTGTTTATGTCTCCCACACCTGCCCCGAGATACAGCTCAACTGTGCAGCCTTTTGATATCTTCCTTTTTTCTTCCCAATCCTTGGTTAGTGCTTTATCTTATTAGCCCTAGCAAGTTTACCTGATGGAAATTCTGAAGGCTAAGAATAAGGCACTTAAAAAATATATTCAATGGGGGGTTTAGGACAAATATGGGATACCTTAATCAATAAAGAAATTACTATATATATATATATATATATATATATATATATATATATAACAAATATTCAAGTGTACTAACATTTTAAATAAATGGAACTGGAGTTGGAATCATTACTGCACATTCTTTTGTGACAGGGAATCTGAGAACTTGAGGAATTTTTTAATAGAATCCCTTCCTCTTAGGAACAAGACAGATTTACTATGTTGTATGTATTTTCGGGTGGCATTTGGCATTATTTTAAGAAATTTGGCTCTTGGATGACCCTTTTAAGATTTGCACTATCTGAAGATAAGAGCATTTCCATGATTCCAGTCTTTCCACACTTGGAATAATTTATTCTACCACTGTGCTTGGAACAATCAACCATGCTTTTCTTGACTCTCTGAATTTATCGTTTAGTTACTATGATTCCCATATAAAATTATTGTTCTCACATTTCAGTTAGAACTTATTAATTTGCTTCAGATTTGGAAAGCAGTTTTATCGGTTGCTGAGCAACCAAAATATGTAACTGTCTTTTGCCTTCACTAGAATCTTATTCAAGGCTAAAGTCTTGACATTCAGAGTGGAATGCTTCTAGTGAGGAAATGGAGTTTTATGGCTGGGATCTGTTGGACTTGGCTGTGCGGCTGCAGATCTAATATTTGAAAATGATTTTCAAATATTAAATCAAAGTTATTAATGTGATGAAGAAAGCCATCATCCAACTTCACTTTGGAGTTGTTTATAAAAGAGAGGACAAGTAGTCATTTCCAGAATAAGCAAAGGGAAATGATTAGCACCAAATAGCAGACACTCTGTGTTGACTGTGAAGACAGCATATGGACAGCCTGCGAGGGCGAGGGCGTTGGGGCGGACCTTCAGCTCCATGGTGGATGCAGATCGTACACATGTTACATGATGGATATAAGTTATAAGATGATTTGCATGAGCAGGGTTTCTTAGAGTAACTTATCTAGATTTTGGAAATTCAAATAAATGCTGAAAAACAGGTCCAAAAGAAGAAAACAACAATTTTTTTTCAATAGTTCTTGACTTTTTTTCCCCCAGTAGCCACAGTCTTTTTACATAAATTAGTAGTCACATCAGTCCCTTGTCTAAGCTCTCTCTCTCTCTCTCTCTGGAGGCAAAAGTGCTCTTACCTTTTGTGTTCAGCAGCGACCCAGAACTGGCTGGGTCTTTCTAGAACCAGCCTGTCAGCATTCACATATCCTTTGCCTCAAGTACTATCATCTCTAAGGCCAGATGCTCAATAATTAAGAAGCATTCAAGATTTGTGTTTCATGTGGTAAAACACTAAAAGGGAAGTTGAAAGATGGTGATTTGCTGCTCCAATTTACACATTTCCTTACAATGTATATTGCTAATGGTATTACAGGATCAAAGCCCAAGAGAGAATTATCTACACCATTAAGCAAAACTTTCCAAGCCAAAAGCTTTTGTGGAAGGCAGGTTTATTGAGCTATACGCACGTGAGAAAGGATCACCAGCAGTGGCAGGGCTGGATGGAGAACACATGTCCAGTGTTCTGAGATTGACTGGGCTGTTTTATTTACTCTTTATTTTTTTTAATTATATTTTTATTTATTCCAGAGACGTTGGGACAGGGAGAGAGAGAAGCATCAATGATGAGAGAACCATTTATAGGCTGCCTAATGCACACCCCCTACTTTGTATCTAGCCCACAATCCAGGCATATGCCCTGACCAGGAATTGAACTGTGATCTGGTTCATAGGTTGACACTCAACCACTGAGCAATATCGGCTGGGCTGACGGGGCTCTTTTATATGAACCATTTGGAGAAGAAAGATATAAGTTGCTTTGAGAGAATGTACATCGGCTCTAGATACAATGATGGAGAAGATGAAGGGGGCTGGTTCTAGTACAGGTGCAGCCTATGAGGGAACTGTGTTTGCTTTTGGGGGCTTGCGTTGGGCAACAGTCCAGGAATAGCATGCATAAGCAAGATGGAGTGGCTCCTCGTGGTCAGCTTCTTGGCTATTCTGTCTAGATAACTGCAGAAGTAGCCACCTGGATGGAAGTTAATTCAAAGCTTGGCGGTACTAGTCTATTCATGAATGTTATCGGTCTTTTGTTGTTTTTGGCCTGCAGCTGTTACCTGATTAACCTCTCTTGTTTCTTCCTTCACCCTCCCGTCTGTAATTTAATTGAGGACATTTCAGAATTTTCTTTTTGTTTTTTTTTTGTTTGTTTTTTTTAGAGCTTTTTATTTTATTTTTATTTTTTTTTTAATTTTATTTTATTAAGGTATTTTCTGTGTACATAGTTTACCATTGCCCCCCCTCACCTCCCATTTATGCCCTCCCTCCCCAGAGTTCTGTGTTCATTGGTTGTGCTTATGTTCATTCATACCAGTCCCTCGGTTGTTCTCCTATCTCCCCCCAGGTCTCCTTCCCCTCCCCCCTGTCATTTGACAATCTGCTTGTTTTATGGTGACTATCTCTGGACCCCATGAATAAAATCTGCTCCTCATTTGGCAGTCTGCTTGTTTTATGGTGACTATCTCAGGACCATATGAATAGAGTCCGCTCCTCCTCTGGTTTTCACCGCCCCTTCCCCTGGGTCCCACTGCTTCCCCTGGGACACACGGCTCGCCCGGGGCACACTGCACCCTGGGACACTCGGCTCACCCGGGGCACTCGGCCCCATGAGACACTCGGCTCACCCGGGGCACTCGGCCCCCTGGGACTCTCGGCTCACCCGGGGCACTCGGCCCCCTGGGACACTCGGCTCACCCGGGGCACTCGGCCCCCTGGGACACTCGGCTCACCCGGGGCACTCGGCCCCCTGGGACACTCGGCTCACCCGGGGCACTCGGCCCCCTGGGACACTCGGCTCACCCGGGGCACTCGGCCCCCTGGGACTCTCGGCTCACCCGGGGCACTCGGCCCCCTGGGACACACGGCTCACCCGGGACACCCTTCCCCTTTGGGGGGTACGGCTTACCCGGGGCACATGGCCCCCTGGGACACTCGGCTCACCCGGGGCACTCGGCCCCATGGGACACTCGGCTCACCCGGGGCACTCGGCCCCCTGGGACACTCGGCTCACCCGGGGCACTCGGCCCCCTGGGGGAATTTTCTTTTTGTTAATATAAATATTTAAATGATTTTACTTCTTCCAGTAAGCTTAGCTTATGCAAAATAACAACATCCATGTGTAAGATCATAATTTCTCTGTTGGCAATCAGTTACATTCATCTTTCTAAACATTTTTAAAAGCCTGCTTCCAAGCTGCCACCAACCCCCTTTTTGTCTTGGGTAAGTCTCTGGGCCTCAGGTTTCTCTCTTGAAAAATATGGAGATTGGACTTTACAGATGGTCGCTGGGTGGCACCTGGAAATAGAACTCTGTGGTTCTGCAGCAGCTTTTCATGGCTCTGTCCACATCTGGAACCTCTTGCAGTGGTCGGCTGAAAACTAGTGCTTTCTTTGGGTGAACAGACAAGCAGGAGCCAGAAAGCCATCACCACAGGATAGCACCATGATAGCACACCCCTGTCTTCACACTCCTACTGGGATCACATTATCTGAGCACGGAGGCCTCTCGGTCCTATTTTCCAACAATGATGAGCTCGAAAGTTAGGGGTTAAACAAAAGGGGATGATTCTGGGAATGTTGCTGACACCAGGCCTGTGTGCTTCAGGGGTTAGAATCACTTTGGAAGCACCAGGTTTGGGCAGCAGTGAGGCTATGTAGAGTTTTCTAGCCCAGGAAACTAACATAGTAAACTTTAATTGCTCTTAAGAAAGGGAATTTCCAATCTGGATCTTTAGTAGAGAGAGATCTATTAGTTTTCAAAGACTACTGAAGACAACTTTGGAGAATACTGAAAGGAAACATAGAGATGAGTCCAGTGATATAATGTGGATTTAATAGGTATGCAGTTGTTGACCATAAAACAGAGGTTGACTAGAAACTTTATCATACACACACAAAAAGATTTATTTGGGAAAAAGAAAGGATTGCAGTCCAGAAAGGGAAGATGTGGTGATCAGTGTGCAAGTTCTGCCCAAAACAAGAGGAAGTACCTTATAGAGGGGAAGAGGAAGTCAAGGGGAGGGGTGTTCCAACCCTAGAGCTATGTTTAGCATAGAGTTCTTCCTGTAGGGCCCTGGCAATGACATAGAATGTGAGAGCTCCTCCCACAGGCCTCCTGATTCCAGTTTAGGTTAAGATCTCTCTCATAATATTTTTTAAGTATGTTTTTACCTATTTTTGAGATAGAGAGAGGAAGGGGGAGGGAGATAGAAACATGGATGAGAGAGAAACTTCGATTGGCTGCCTCCTGCATGGATCGAGCCCACAAGCAAGGCACGTGTCCTGAATGGGAATCAGTGACCTCTGGTTCATAAGTCAGCGCTCAGCCATGTTGGCCAGGCCTCTGTCATAAATTCTGATGCAATAAGTTGGGAATTCCAGGTCACTTCTGCAAAAAAAAATAAGCAAACATTGTGAGAAGAGATGCTTCATGGGTATTTCCCTATTCTATATAATTGTGCATAACAGCATACCATATATATCTGTAAGTTCATTAAATCTAAGATATTGTGATTGTCAATTGTAATTTTAAGTTCTTGCTGTACATTATTAAAATAGTCTAGTGGAGAATAATTGATGTGATATTTCCCAGTAATTCAAAGCAAAACAAAACACTAGTCCAGGTTTGCTTTGATTATCTATTTCAAATGAAAAATTAAACAATTTTGTATTTTTAATCCCCTTAAGAGAATAATATGAGTTGGACCATTAGTTCCTAACCCCTAGTTATGATCATTTTTTTCCTTTGAAGATTAACGTTCTATTTCTCTGCCTCAGAGATTCCTTTCATTGACTCATGTGCAGTGGAAAGTTAACCCTTTCATGTTGCAGAAATGACAACTTGCTCAGCCTGGGCCTCTTGGTCCTCAGCTATTTGGAGGGGTCTGTGTAGTAATCAGGTGCTCTAGGTTGTCCAGAAGCTCAACCTTTGTTTCGGGCTCCAGTGGAAGCCAAGGTCAGTGTGCTCCTTCCCACCTCCACACTACCTCTCTTGGTCAAAACGCAAGGTTTATGCTGTCTGGAATCTTAAATAATTGTTTGACATATGACGTTTGATGATAACAATAACTTAATATTGTTAATTATGCTGTCTGGAATCTTAAATAATTGTTTGATGATAACAATAACTTAATATTTATTGAGCCCTTACTAGGTTCTGGGTCCTTTATATGCATTATCTCATTTAATCCTCACTCAATCATTTGGACTAGTCAGTACATTTACTATTAGAGTTTTTGAGATATTGAATCTGAATTTTAAAAAAGTAGGAAATCTTCCTAAGTCACTCAGTTAGAAGTTATACTAAGTGATTCTGCTTTTTAATTTCATTTATTAGATTTTTAGGAAAAGAAGCATACTGAGGAATTTTGGTCTCTCAGAGTTTCCTGTTGTGATTCCACTGGTCTGCTCCTGAATGAGATCTACATGTGTATTGTTTTTGTTCAAACTAAAAATGAGAATTTAAAATATTTTATATGCAAACAGATGATGCTTTAAGCATAATTATTTGCTTTAATAAAAACTGAATTGGCCATGGCTGGGTGGCTCAGTTGGTGGAGCGTTGTCCCATACACCAAAAAGGTGGTACATTTGATTCCCCTATCTGGGCACATACCTAGGTTGCAGGGTTTGATCCCTAGTAGGGGCATATACAGGAGGCAACCCATAGATGTTTTTCACATCAATGTTTCTCACACTGATGTTTCTCTCTCTCTCTCTCTCTCTCTCTCTCTCTCTCTCTCTCTCAAAAGAGTAAACATATCCTTCTGTGAGGATCAAAACAATAAAACTGAATCATTGTAAAAAATCAGTTTGGTATTCAATGATTTGTTTTATTTCAGCCTGAACTCCATGATTAACCATTTAAAATTCTCACAAAGACTAGAAGTAAGTTTTATTTGAAGTCTGATTCCTTTACTATATTCTAAGAAAATGCCATGGTGAAGCTATAATAAAATACCTTATTTTATATTTATTACTTCTCCTACAGCTATAATAAATTCATAGAAAATTCTACACATATGTAAACCAGGAAAAATGATTTACAAAAAAAAAGCATGAGTCATTGATCATCTCAGATGTAGCCGAGGAGCCAATATTGGTGCGGTAATTAAGTTACTAGAACCATGAAGGAAAATAAAATTGGCTGTTGTTAGCACCTCCTAACTTTTTTTTATCTCATAAAACTTAGTTGTTATTGAGTGTTTGCCTCAGACTGTAATGACAAATCTCCACTTAAGGGCTCCAGTGCATAATTGAAATGCACTTCAGTCACATCCAGTGTCTGACATATTTCAAGTATTCAGCAAAACTTTGGGGGAGTTTAGATTAACCAGCTTTACCCAACAACCAGGTGAGCCTTTAGTATATTGAGCTTAGTGGTCTTCTGGAGAAATCATGTCAGTTGGCTTGCACTGCAAATTATTCGTTTGGTTCCCAAATAATAAATGTTTACACTCCTAAACTAAATCTACTCTGAATTTTTTTTTTTTTTTACAGAATAAGACTATGTTCCAGATAATACCCTTCCCATTCCCAACAAGTATAGTAATACATGGGTTTCAGGAAAGCACCTGGTTCAGGATAGCACCCTGAAATAGAGAAGCTAACCGAACACACTTAAGAGCCAACTAGCATGACTGCTTATTATGGGCAAGGATGGTTTTGTAATCACACATGCAAAGCAGGCAGCAAGAGTTTTGCTTGACATGGACATTCTTTTCTGAAGTGTACACAGATGGAAACACTAAGGGTGAATTTTACTATGAGCTCGAATAAAATTAAATTATAGATCACTTGAAAAATTACGTGACAATGTAATGAAATTTAATGACTCTGGTTTGGGATATGTTTACATAATGTGGGAGCAAAGGGCAGAAAACTCAGCCCAAACTGCCTTTAGCAAAATAATTGCAAAGTCTAAAGGTTCTGATTTCAGGTATGGCTTGATCAAGGCTCCAGTCATGTCATCAGATTATTTCTGTCCTGACTTTTTGGCTCTCCTCCTGTACCAGCCCTTTTCCCAGTCTTTTCCCTTTGTGTTGCTAAAATAACTGCCACAGCTTAGTCTGATAGATAGTCCTGCTTAAGACCAGCCGAGAAAGAGGGCCTTTGCTTTTCTCTTAATTCAAATAAAAGTCCTGTGTGCCCTGATCATACACGACCAGGGAGTATGCCCATTAGGGCACTTTGCACTGACAGGATTAGGCCTTCGTAAGTTGAGGATTCATTGTACCGTGAGAAGGATGGGGCAGAGGCATTCCCATTTGTCTGTTTGACAGTAATGATGCTAATAAAACTTAACATCTATGTCCTGGTTCTTTATGTGGCAGGCTATATGCTAAGTGCTTCGCTGTGAATTACCTCATTTACTAAAAGGTCAGAAAAGTCCCCTCTGACGGGTATTTTTCTCAGTGACTCCGGCAGTAAGATCACTAACTGAGACTATGGGTGGGAAAGGGCGTGCCCTTCTAATGTTTTCCCCTCCACTTAATGTATTAATTCCGTCAGATGCTCTGCTTCACATTAAGGAAATTTATTATTATCCTTATATTACCCTTAATAAGAATCACGAATGGGTGCCATGCTCAACATATAGCTTCCTTCTCTAAGAAGCTTTTTGTTCCCACATCTCTCTATCTGAAGTCGGAGAAAAGGGAGGCAGGGCCGGGGGTGCGCATACTCAGTCCTGTACGGATGGGACCGTGGAGTAGCTAACATCATCTCCACTCATATCTCAAAGGCCAAATAATAATCACACAGCCACCGCTAGCTAGAAGGGAAAGTGAAGATTCATACCTCCCTGAACAGCATGTGCCCGGCTAAAAAACGAATAGTGTTGAAGTGTAAGAGATTGGAGGACAGCTAACTACACACAAGATCGTCATATGCTTTGTTCCTTTAATTTGTGGATATACTACAAAGCACTCATGTATTTTCTAAGGTTAAATCACCCTCACCTTCCTAGGATAAATCTCACATTGGTCAGGAAAATTTTTTTTACTGCATTGTTGGAGTTGAGTTGTGAATGCTTTATTTAGGATTTTGGCATCTGTGTTTACTAAAAGTATTTTTAAACTAATGTGGAAAATTGTAATACTTTACATGTGTATGGTACTTTGCAGCTCTTGAAATTAATTCGCATGTGTGATCATCATGAGAATTGATGATTATCAGGAGCTATTAAAAAAGCAGTATATAATAAATGTGTAAATAGAAAACATCTATACATGGAAACTGCCTTTTCTTATTATTGCCTAAATTCTAAAGGGCTGTCAGTGAGACTAACGTAAAGATTAGGAGGGAAGAGGATGCAGAGGACTGAAAAAGGGTTTTTGCTCACAGGAACCTAGGAGGGAGTGACCACCCCACCCCATCCCCACCCCCAGAAAGCACAGGGAGGAATGGGGCTGCCGGCCCTTTAAATGTCTAGCCCTGTGCTGATGTTCTAGTCTAGACATTCTATCAATGTAATGTTTAAACAACCTGGTTTTGAATTTATAAGTAAAGGATTTCCTGGTTATTAAACATTCTTTCTTAACTTTTGTTTTGATTTCATCATATCTGCACAGACTAAATTAGGTCGTGGCAACTGAGCTCTCTCCTGGGAAAAGGAAGCAGTAAATACACAGGGTGCTCCTGCTGCCTGTCTGGCCGCCAGGTCACATACATGCCCTGGTCACACAGTCTCGGTGAAGGAGCTTTTCCAGGAGCTTTTCCAGAATACACAACAATTACATAACAGTGATCACCCAGAAGCATAAAGTGCCTTTGGGAGGAAAATAGATGGCTGGCTGATATAATTTTGCAAAAAGAGGCAATTGATAACAGATTAGGCATTGCAGTAAACATAGAATTGCCCAAATAGCAAGGTCTGTAGAGTTGACCCATACAAAATATGCCGTTTGTTCACTCTCTTCCCTGAGTCTCAGAGCCTCTGGTGTGTCATAGGTAAGGTACAGCATTCACTCTAAGATCACTCAACAGAGTTTTCAGCCCTCTCAGTCTTCCCTCCTTCCTTCCCTCCCGCTCTCCTTCTTTTCCTCCTCCCTCCTTCCCTCTCTCCTTTCCTCCCCCACATTCACTCTCAGAAGTAATGACACCACAGTGTACCCGGGAAGAACCTGCCGGCTTCTCCTGATGCTGGGTGCACGTTCCAAAATGAAGCAAAGATCAGGGATTGTCTGATTAGTCACATTGGTGCACATGTCCCGTTAGAACAATTCGATCCCACATAACCTTTTGCCCTGGACTTTGTGCATTGACCCAAATGGTCAGATAAGTCATCCAAATCTACTTTCCTTCGTGCTGTTTGGGGAAAGCCTGTGTGCCTAAGTTGACTATTTCTTCTGGGATAAATGCACACCATGCACAATTCATAACCAAAGTGTGGGGGGCCTGATGTGGCGGGATCTCCCTTTTCCGCGTCCCGCACGGAAAGAGAGATGAACGAACCGGTTCTAAGGGGAGGCGGCCAGGGATTGAGAAATATTAGAAATAAAGAGAGAAGACACAGAGATAGATTTTAAGCTGGGAGCTGGGAGGGCCTCGGACCTCCTCTGCTGGAGAGGCAGACTGACGACCTGTGCACGCAGCACATCTATTTATTCTCCAATCCACCAAGGGGGTTTCACAGAAAAACAAGGAGCCTGGGAGGGCCCAGGTCCCACCCACTCCTTCCTCCCGGACAAACACAAGCCAGGAACTAAGAACATCTCCCCGCCCTGGGAGTGCAACAGACATGATTCTGCCAATATCCCGGGCCCAGTCAGCAACAATCTAAAGAGTGTCCAGGTATCTTACCATTTGGCCCTCTACACCAAAGTACATAGAGAAATACCCCAGAAACCCATCCATTACTTACCATCACCAGCCCTAGAAACTCATTATGAATGCGGATGATGAATACGGTTAAAGTCCAGGTGACTAGAACCTCCCAACTGCCATCTTCCATCTTTCCGAGCGGATGTCATTGCCATGAAGAGCAGTGAACAGCGGTATGAGCCACATGGGTAGTATAACTAAGCACCTCAGTTTAAAATAGTTAATTATACTTTACCCTACAGGGGGGGAAAATGTTTCCTCAGGTTCCTGAAAATGGATGATGAGTAGTTTAGAACTTCGTGGATGTCCAATCTTTGGTTGCCTATTTTTAAAATGCTGAGCTGGGGTTTGAAACAAGCTGTTCCATTCCAGAGACCATTAGGCCCTATGGGCTCTTCATATAAGTAGATAAGAGGAAGAATGTAAGTGGGAAATTAGCAGAAGAAGAGGTAGGCTACCAGACAGTAAATTTGCTGAAAGCCTAGACAACTATAACAGCCTGATGTTGGTTTCACAAAAAGTAGGTCAACCTTTAAGTGAAGTAAAATCCAAAGGTAGATCCAAATATATCTCAGAATTTAGGGTGAAAATAAGTTTCGTCCTAGCTGTCTCCCCTCTGCCATCCTATATAAAAAGAGGCAGTATGCAAATTAACCCTCACGCCCTCACAACAGGGCAGCAGGGGGGTTAGTGAAGGATGACCAAATGACTGAACAAGCAGGCTGTGTGAGGCGACCAGGCCAACAGAGGGGTTAGTGAGGGGCAACCAGGCCAGCAGGAGGGACAATTGGGGGTGACCAGACCAGCAGGGGAGACAGTAAGAGGCAACCAGCCCAGTGGGAAGGGCAGTTAGGGGCAACTAGGCAGGCAGGCAGGTGAGCGATTAGGAGCCAGCGGTCCAGGATTGTGAGAGGGATATCTGACTGCCGGTTTAAGGACCAATCCAGGGATCAGGCCTAAACTGGCAGTCAGACATCCCCCCGAGGGCTCCCAGATGGGAGAGGGTGCAGGCTTGGCTGAGAGAACTCCCCTCCCCCCTACGCAAATTTTGTGCACCGGACCTCTAGTTTCATTATAAGAGCTCAATACATGTTGTGTTGTTGTCAAATCACATTTAGGTTGCTCAAGATTTAAATGTAAAAAATAAAACTAAAATGTTTCAAATAAGCAGTTTTAAATGAATATTTCTGTCATCTTTGGTGGAGAAGCTTCCTAAGCAGAGTTGTTGAAACTAAAACTCGTAAGGTATAGAATGATAAGATTTGACTACTCAGAATTTTAAACTTGTGCAAGTCTGAGCATACAAAGTCTTATAAATAACCCCAAATCCTCTTCTCAAAAAATATCTTATTCTAGAGCTTTGAATAGATAAGCTTTGAAAATATAAGTCAAGGGATCGATTAAGTGAAAAGTTATGAATCTACCCACCACTTAAATCTCTCCAAGTTGGCCACCGCACCAGGATGAGCCTCACCAGGCCAGATTAGTCCGCAATACAAAGAAGTTATTTCTGTAGAGACAAAACCTGCTGGCAGCCTTAATCCCTCCCAAAACCTCAGACCACATGCAGCCATTAACCAAAGTAAACATGGAAAGAGGAGCATTGGAATTGTCAGTAAATTCTGCAAAGTTGAAATTCAAGCCATCAGTTTCAGTAATTCCCAGAAGTTGACAGCTAAATCTAAACACTGTGTGGCTTTGAGATTTTACAGCTGGGCCCATGCAAAGGTTTCTGGAATTCCTTTTTTAAAGGGATATAATTGATGTAGCCTGCACAGACCATTTTGAATGTCATTAACTTTTAAAATATTTATTTAACCCCAGTGAGTAAAGGAATCAAGGAATGTAGGATTGAAAACCTGCGTAGAGATCAAGGTCAAGTGAAAGCCCTAAGTGGCTTCTAAGAGACTTGCACCATCCTGAGCCATTGTAATCTAGCCGTTCAGTCTGGCGGGCCGCAGCCTGTGAATAAGGCCAGCTTTAAGCAGCTATGGCAGTGTTTGATTTTTGTCCCTAAACTGCAACATCCTCATTGTGAACTTGTTCTCTTTAATTAGTAGTGACCTCAGGGAATAGGATATCTCTGTGTGGAAATGGGGCCCAGGAAGAGCTTTGTGGGCCTACGTTTGAATGGGGTGTTCCCTGAGAACCTATCCTAGTGAAACTGATATTCACAGTGACGTGCCACGTTGGTTCATTTGGAGCTGGTCTCACATCCTTACTGGAGACCCTCTTGTAGAGGCCCCAGAACTCCTCACCGAAAGGCTGTGTCACAAAGAATAGGGACAGCCAAAACCAGTTTGGCTTGGTGGATAGAGCGTCGGCCTGCAGACTGAAAGGTCCCAGGTTCGATTCCGGTCAAGGGCATGTACGTTGGTTGCGGGCACATCCCCGGTAGGGGGTGTGCAAGAGGCAGCTGATCGAAGTATCTCTCTCATTGATGTTTCTAACTCTGTATCCTTCTCTCCTTCCTCTCTGTAAAAAAATCAATAGAATATATATATTTTAAAAACAAAACAAAGAATAGGGACAGTGACCCAGATAACTCTGATCCAAGAAAGTTGCCCCTTTTGCTTCAGACTACTCAGTAATAGGGGCACTGTGGCGGGAGTATTTTGGAGTGGAGATGAAATAATCCTGGAGTTATCTATTCAGCCTCCATCTCCCCTGGTTTGGTATGGAGATGCACAAGCTGTTTACATTGAAGTAGGTAAAATAAGCAGAAAATATTTCTGAGACCATTTATTTTATGTTAACAGATCACGTTAGAGCTTGTTAAGAAACTCTATTCGGGGTTGCTTTGGGTACTCGCTGTAGGAGAAAATTGACTTGAAAATGATAAGTACAGATCTGTGATCAAGTAGTCATAGTATCTGAGTGATGGAAAGAGAAAAAGGTTGCAGACAGATGGCAAAAAATCTGTATTTGACCTTTGTGCCATGGGGTCAGAGTGCCTTTTCCTCTCTTCAGGGGATGGGAGGGTTGTGAAATGCAACCTAGGGCTGTAAACTTGGACTTGTTGGAAAGCAGCCACCTTTATTTAGCAGGGTCAACAACACCTGGCACAGCTGAAGGGGAGGTTGATCATGAGCTCGCTGCTCCCAAAATTATGAGTTCATTTTGCATTCTTTTCTCATCGTCAAGACAGCAGCATCTCAAACTAGCTGAAGAAAGAGAAGATTTGGCTCAGATTCTGGCTGTTCGATCTTAGAATTGCACCTGGATATTAGATCTGGCAAAGAATCATCACAAGTAATGTCATGATGTGGGTGTATGTGACTTTATCCGGACATTTCACTATTAATTTCCTGCTCTCTCTCTCATCCCCTTACCCTCGTCCCTCTCACAACAGGCGTAGAAGACATCGTGGCGATAATGATTCCTGAGCCCAAAGGGAAGGAGATAGTCAGCCTGCTGGAAAGAAACATCACCGTGACGATGTACATCACCATCGGTACCCGGAACCTGCAGAAATACGTGAGCCGCACGTCGGTTGTGTTTGTCTCCATTTCCTTCATCGTCCTGATGATCATCTCCCTCGCGTGGCTGGTCTTTTATTATATCCAGAGGTTTCGCTATGCAAATGCCAGGGATAGGAACCAGGTGAGTAGCAAAAAGTTTTTCTAAAACTTAAAAATTACCATAAAAATAACACATTATTGTATAAACTTAGAAAATCACACAAAATAACTAAGTCAAGACCAAAGTTACCTATTATTCCCCCACTCTAGATAAGCACTTAATACTTGCTGCATAGTTTTCCAGATCTTCACCAATACATATATTTTTTATGTTTTATTAGTATTGTCCTGTAAAATGGAGGGGCTTTGTCCTATATTCCTATAGCTCATCTTTATTTAGGCACAGAATAAAGGAGAAAGGGAACATGAGCTGAGATTATGCTAATAATGGCAACCTAATTTAGGAAAAGCCCAAATTTCCTCCTTGTGGATAGAAGAAAAGGAGGTAAATAAAAGGTATTTTAAAAAGCAATTAAATTTTGAACAGATAATATATATACATGGTATAAATTGCAAAAGGTATAAAATTGTGTAAATGAAAAGTAATTGCCTTCCAATGTGTGCTGTGTGTGTGTGTGTGTGTGTGAGAGACAGAGAGAGAGAGAGAGAGAGAGAGAGAGAGAGAGAAACAACAAATAATAGTACACTTAACTCCGTACCCTTATTTCTCACTCTATCTTAGAGATTAATTTATATCAACACTCAATCCAAGCTGCCTTCCCATTTCTAATGCCTGGATAACATTTCCTTTTTTGTGTATGTTGTATTTATTAAACCAGCTCCTATTGATGGACATGTTTTCTCTTTTTAAAAAAATGTACAAGTGACACTAAGCACATCCTGCTGATCAAATTTGGCCCTTTTTGGCCTTAGAAGTAAAGATTGGTTGTTAAGTCCTTTCTAGTATCTAGTCTAAGATTCTCCAACTCCGGGGGTTCCACAGAGGAGGGCTCAGGGTTCTTCTACTCAACTGATCACTTCCCTTCTTAAACCCTGAGATGGAGATCCAGGGTCATGACAGATTCTTTTAAATATTGTTTTATTGATTGGTTTTGAAAGATGGGGATAGAGGGAGAGAGGAGGAAGGTAGAGAGGGAGAAGGTAGAGGGAAACATCGATTTGTTGTTCCACCCATTCATGCACTTGTTGGTTGATTCTTGTGTGTACCCTAACCAGGGATTGAACCGGCAACCTTGGCGTATCCAGATGATGCTTTAATGAACTGAGCTACCTGGTAGGCCAGGGACATGACAGATTCTCGATCTGAATGCCAATGTCTACTACAGGTAGCCTCCCTTCCCCTCTGGGAGGTGAAGGAGCTATGTGTCCCTCACTCCCCAGATGTGCACTTTGGCAGCTGGTCACCCTGCAGATGCAGCGAGCAGCATTCCTGCCGTGGCTTTGGCAGGTGAGCCTGCCTGCTAGGGATGCTGGGGACACTGTCCCTCTGTCTCCTAGGATACCCCATCTCCGACACAAAGACCGGGTCTGTGTTCTGAAAACCACAGGACTCTTGGTAGAAGGCGGTGATTTCAAACATGGGCAGATCAGATAAATGATGTAAGGCTCTTTTTTGCTTTTCATAAACAATGTTGTCTTTGAGGCTAATCCAAGGAAACCAGACCTGGTTTGTGTTGTTTTATGTGAGGCCTGGTAATGACATTCAACCAAGCTTTCGTAAAAGAGGTGCTCCTCTGTGTGAGTACTTGTATTTGCATGTACACGGCCCTTTGATTTCCTTTGCACATTTGGTCCTGAAGTTAAGCTGGAGCAAGAGAAGCAATGGTATTTAAGACAAACTTGAATGCCACAGGGGAAGAGGGAGGAAAGGGAAAGGAGTATGCCAAGTGTCCCAGGGAGTAGAGATGCTTCTGTCTCCTAAAAAGTGACAACCAATTCGGTCCCTGATGTGTCCCTGCAGAACGTGCAGAGCCCTCGGGAGGATGGAAAGGCAAAATGTATGTTATATCTGTGACCTATTCGATGAGATAGTAGCCACTGACTTGCCATGTTTAGATAATTCAGGTCCCAAGGATCTTTGCCTCCCAGTTCTGTGTGGAAGAAAATCCTGACCTGGTAAAACTGGAAATGACATGACTTTACATACCTAGTTTTACTAGTGAGGGGAACTGGGGTCCAGAATGTTGAAGTGACTTGGCCAAAGTCACACAGTTAGTGACAAATAAGGCTGAAAGCTGGATCTTCTAACATCCAAGCCATGCCTTCTCTTCTACAACACCTCCCACGAAAGATAACCCTGATGTTTCTACCTCATGTCACGTGTGCACAGCTTTAAGTCATCACTCTGTGAGGTCACCAGGCTGTGAGGGCAGCCAGGCCAATTTCCTTGCCCACTTTACTACATTGACGGAATGCTGACCTACATCATAGAAATCAGCTGAACTGGCTGTGCACTGATTTCTGTTGCATCAGCCAGGCCTGGAAAACTCATTGCTATGTATGAGGAGCGAGGGAAGTGTCTGAGTCACCCATGGCCACATGAGATTCCAGATGACTGGGATCAACTTTGTTTATGGTTATAGTGTCCTCTCTTCATGAAGGATCGTGGTCGGCAAACTGTGGTTCTTTGGCCCCTTGAGTGTGGCTCTTCCACAGCCTGGGCGAGTCTATTTTGAAGAAGTGGCATTAGAAGAAGTTTAAGTTTAAAAACTTTGGCTCTCAAAAGAAATTTCAATCGTTGTACTGTTGATATTTGGCTCTGTTGACTAATGAGTTTGCCGATCACTGACCTAGGCCATAAGAACACTTTGCTGTTTTTCCACCCGGTGGTGGTGATGAGAATCAGGATGATCAAATACAGCTGTCAGTAAAAAGGGGCAAATATGATACAAAATTATCCAATCAGATAAGATAAAACATAAACTCGATTTTGATGCTGTATTGGTGTCCTTATGTTCCTAGTTAGTTTTTAATCATATTCACTGCATGCCTGTTTATAACACAGAAGGGGACAAGAGGAAAGTGTCTTCTTTTTCTCCATCTCCTAAATATTTAGAAGGTTTATGTGTCTTGTGTTGAACTGGAGTCTGCCATTATTTACCATTCTTGTTGACATTTATGTAGGACTTTCTTCTTTTAATAAATGGTTCTTTTTTATTTCTCATGAAGCCATTTGTCTTCACTACTGTCAAGGAACCAATAACCTTGGTAAACACTGCCTTGTACTCATTTAGATTCAATTGATGGATAAATCTAATTATTAAGATGTCCCAACTCCTGGTGATCTTTAGTGGAAAGCATGATTTGGATCTAGTTGGGTTAGAGGAAATCTGTAGGAGCCCCTAGACAAGGGAGAGGAATCACCCTCTGAAACAAAAAGCCTCTAGAAACTTGAGGTGATCCCTTAATGTATGAGGTGGCCCTGAAATGTACCTGTGGTGGTCGCTAACTCTCCCGTTAGTCTGCATTTCTGAGAACCAACCACGAAGGAAAGGATGGGTTTGGTGACAGACTTCTGGTTCCAATCCCTAAAATCCAAAGTTGAGGGGACTTTATCTTTCTTTTATACTCTCTAGTCAGGCTCCCCACCAGGCTCAGTTTGAGCAGGGACTATGGTTTTTCTCTCCTTTATTCTTGGTGCAAATAAGAACCCAAAGATAGAAGAGACCAACTGTAAAAGCTACAACTGCTGGTTGCGGGCACATCCCCGGTAGATGATGGCAGCTGGTCGGTGTTTCTCTCTCATTGATGGTTCTAGCTCTCTATCTCTCTCCCTTCCTCTCTGTAAAATATCAATAAAATGTATGTTTTTTTTTTAAAAGAATGTTTATGTTTTTACTCATCTCTTTAGTTTTCATTTTGGAAATCCAGTAACACTGGTTAGAAAATTGTTGCAAGTGAGTCAGTGTTTTTATTTAGAAGTCAATATTTCCTGGTCATTTTTGTGTCACTTAAAGAGAAATACAAAATGTCACTACATTTTAATACTTTATGGTGCTTTCCCCTTTTTTGCTTAATCAAGACTTCTGTTGAAAACTCTAGCTTCCACAGTTTCATAACTATTAGCTATTTCTCAGAAGCGGACTTTTCTGTATTCTCCAAGGTATCTATAGCATCTGCTCTGCCCCTGGCAACTCAGACTTTCTTATCCTTTGTCAGCCACTCACAAAACGTTGCCCTTTCTCTCCTGAAAGGATGTGTATGTGAATTACCATCTGAAATGAGGGTGGTCTCAAAGCACATCAAGGGAAAAGAAAACCCTCACACCATTTTTCCAGAATGATGAAAGGAAACATGTCTTCCTTCCTTTGTGAGTTGTCTGATTTCTCAGGACGTCCAGGGACACCTCTTCGACTTGGTGTTGAGGGGACTTTACCATTTTCTTTTATACTCGAATTTCTTCATCTGCTAGTTCTGCTCATGTGAGAAGCCCACCTCCCAAATGACTTTATCTTCCACTGAACTCTTTTAACCTCCCAGTCCTCAGTCACCAAATGACAGTAATGGAATTCCTCTTTCTAATCCCCTAACCATTAACTCTGCTATTAGCCATAATCCCTAGTACCCTAATGTCAGATTACATTTCCTGGATAGACAAACAATTTTCTTTTTGTTTTTTATAAAGGCAGCTTACATCTTTCCTTTGAAGGGTATGGAAACAGCTTTTTATTTTTGTGGAAGAGAGAAGGGGATTTTTTAAAACACCCCCTTTTAATTCAGATATAACCAAAAGCAAAATAAAATACATGAACAAGATAGAACGTAGTCTTTGAATTTACCTTACTTGTTCATATTTAAAAGGAACATATTTCATTTGCTTTAAAAATTATTTTAAATAAACTAAATTTTGAAAACATTATTTCTGGTTCACCTCCTTAAAAAAGGATGGTCTTTCTTTGAGTATAATCCAATACCATTGTTTGAAAATAGTTATTGCTCCCTTATTGCTCTACTTTAAAAATAAAAAGCAATTTAAGTGATTGAATCGGGGCCAGATATTATATAATACAAATTAAACATAATTACAGAACTATCTGAATTCATAACTTAAACTTAAAACAATCAATACTTGACTGTAGGCCCAGATCTCTTATTCTAAATATAATATTCTATAGGTTTTCTGCATTTAGTCCCTGTAACAAGTAGCCCCTTCTCCATGTCTTTTAATTCTTGCTCCTGTCTTCTTCAATGAAAAGCAGATCTTACTTGCAACAAGCTGCATTTGCCAAGGTCAGGACCATAACTTTGCTTACCTAACCACAAGTATCATGGTTAGTTCATATATTTTCCCGTTAACTGGCTAAATTTCTCAAGTTGTTTTCCATGTAAGTAAGTAAATAAATAAACAGATAAAAAATGGTCTCTTGGTTTAAGATGTTATTCACTCATCAACCATTAATGGGGATTCCACCAGATAGTAAACTACAGAGAGCAGAAATTTGTGTGTTTTCACTACCATTTTTTTTTTTTCAAAACCCAGAGCTTTTGAAACTGGGACAAGTATGCAATCTGAAATATGTGTTGAATGATCCAGTGTCATTTACTGAAGGGGCAGCTCTATTCATATTAATGGGAAGCAAACATAAATATAGACCTGCCCTCAGGAAGCTTACAGGAGAGAAAAGTAATGGGGATAGATCTTAAAAAATCGAATATATTGCCACAGGGCTAAGAAGCAGAGGGACCAGGTGCTGTGATGGTGTAGACCAGAGGGGTCTTCTCTCTGGAAGACATCGAGGAAGGGCTCCCCCCAAACTGACTTGATTTGAGACCAAAGGATAATTAGTCAATAACTAGAGGAAAAGAAGAGGAAAGAGAGTCGCATCCTGTTTAGTTTTACCTCAGTTCTTTTTCCTCTTACTCTATGTCCCCCATTCGAGTTTATCATTATAGACTTCCTATTTTTCCTGCTAATTTAGTTTGCTATCTACTCCTGGACTTCTGCATAAATCTCAAGTGTATATGGGTGTCCCTTTAGGAAACAGCCAAAGCTTACCCTCCTGTTTAAAAAATGCCAGTGGTGATTTTAAAAACTAAAAATGAAATATCAAAGAGGAAAGTAAATTAACGTGGAGAATATCTCCTTTTCTACTTATTTACTGTACCACTGTGTGTATAGACCAGCTGTTGTTGCTCAGTTGTTGAGTGTTGACGAATGAACCATGCCAAATACAGTATTTCTTGATGTGGGTGATGGTGGTTACATAGGGATTTGCTGTATAATTATTTGTTAAACTAAACATATTTTTATGTATTTTCCTATACCCATACTCACACTTAAATATACACAAAGGAGGCAAAGTTGGCATGTAAGAATGTGATGTAATAGGATAGTACAAACTAAATATAAACCTAGTTTGAGTCTACATAAGTAATGGAAATTCCTTTTTTTATATAATTTTATTTTTTTAATATATTTTATTGATTTTTTTTTACAGAGAGGAAGGGAGAGGGATAAAGAGTCAGAAATATCAATGAGAGAGAAACACCAATCAGCTGCCTCCTGTACAACCCCACTGAGGATGTGCCCGCAACCAAGGTACATGACCTTGACCAGAATCAAACCTGGGACCCTTTAGTCCGCAGGCCGGCGCTCTATTCACTCAGCCAAACCGGTTTCAGCAAGTAATGGAAATTCTTTAAAATTCCAACCAAGTTTCCTGCCCTTAACTGGAATCGAACTCTGGGACACTTCAGTCCAGAAGCTCTACCCACTGAGCCAAACTGGCTGGGGCCTGAATTTATTTTTTTGGTAATCTGTATAAATGTAACCTGCACTAACGTCACTGGGCAGGATCTTTCTATATCATATGCCACTTGCTTAACATGGGGCATGAAGACCTTCTCTTTAATAGACCTCAATTACTAGAGCCGCTTTGTTCAGATATCACCATGCCATCTCTTTCAGACATCGTCATTAACATCCATGCCACTCGTGCATGATTTCAGAGATAGCTGCCCTGGTTTATTAAGTGTGATTAGAAGCAAAGTCAAGAATTACAGGCCTTTATTACTAACCAGCAGCATTTGCTGTTTCAGCGCCGACTGGGAGATGCAGCCAAGAAAGCAATCAGCAAGCTCCAGGTCAGGACCATCAAGAAGGGCGACAAGGTAACAGCCTCTTTTCTTTTGGGTGAGGGGCTTTTTAAACAAGCTCCTGGCTTTGCTGGGCACCAAGGTGGAAGAGAGAGAAGGATGGGGAAGGGTGAATGAATGCTAATAGTTCTCCCATAGGCATCTGTTATTTTACCTGTCTTTATTAAATACTAGAAGCCCAGTACACTCGTGCACGGGTAGGGTCAGGGCCGATCTGTGGATCAACTGGCTGGGTGATCTGGTGGGGGAGGGAGGGCCACTTGCACCCACCTTAGTTGGCCTTCGACCTGCGGACTGGGACCAACTCCTGTGCTGAGCGTCTTCCCCCTGGTGGTCAGTGCACATCATAGTGACCAGTAGTTCCACCCTTCGGACGATTTGCATATTAGGCTTTTATTACATAAGATAATTTAAAGCCCTTTATAAAATGCATACAATAGGACGGCAAAGTAGTTTGGATAGAAAATATGAGAAATTTAAAATTAATGTAGGAAGAGCAGATAAAGCCAGGATGAAATTAGACAAATGCATTACCTAAAATGCTTAACAGAAATGGGTCCCAAATTTAGGCAGGTGCTTTCTAGCAGCCAATGTAAAGAAGGGAATAATATTCCATATTCAAGCAGTAGATGCCTTATTCCAGTGTCCCACAAGATTTAAAAAAAAAAAGGTGGTTCCTATATTAGGACTTGATTCTTTGCAAAGAAGACAATGTCATGTGTTGAACGATGTCCTCTACTACAGTAAATGCAGGAAGCATATTTAGTGCCTCGTAATTCTAGTGTCTGGAGCCCCAATGTCATGGCAGCAGCCTCCCTCGCTGTAGCAGGATGGCATAAAGCCAAAAGCAAATGCGTGTCTGGAGGATGGACAGCAGAGCAGTGCAGTCCATACCTGTGGCCTCTGAGGATCTCTCTTCGCCCAGGGGAAACTTTAAAACAGTAGATTGCAGACGTGGATTTGGAGCTCTTGGGAGCTTGTAAGGGATTCATGACTCAACATGCATTTCAGGTGTTTGTCTTTAGTCTGAATAATTGCTTTGTCTCCCTAATTATGTTCTGCTGTTTTTCAAAAATTATATAAAAATTCTATTGACCTTATTATGATAACATTCATTTAAAATCACTACTGAATTGAAAGTATTTTTCCATTACTTTTTCCCCCTGAAACAGAGAATAATAAAATAAAAAGAACTATTATATAAGTAATATTTTATGGGGTGTTAAAGGAGATTTATATACTTGGGGAAGAGAGGAAGAAGTCAGGCACACTATTTTAGCATTGTGTACATTGGATTCCTGAGGAATGGAAAGATTAAAATTCAGATACTTCTCCATAAAAGGTATTTCTCATCTTTGAGTTTTTGCTATGTCACCTCTAATTATAAGGAATAGCATTATTTGTCACGGTACATTTAAAAATTGTTCCACTTGCAGTGGAACCCAGAGACAAAGCGTGGAGGCTAGAATGAATGGAAACTAAGCCAGTAAATAGTAAATTATTGATTAAGAAAACTGACCCCAAGACCATTGAAGCCTGCCTCTGAGGCCTGGTTCTTGGGCGTGCTATTTGGCTATCTTTACAAGAGTTGAACCTACAAAAGTAGGCTCACGTGTGCTTTCTCCGTTGCAGGAAACAGAGCCCGACTTTGACAACTGTGCCGTCTGCATTGAAGGGTACAAGCCCAGCGACGTGGTCCGGATCTTGCCCTGCCGGTGAGTCACCAGGCCGCCTGCTTTGACTTGGGCGAGTGTGGCGAGTGCCCGCTGGCCTCTGGCTCAGACCTGCTAGGCCCATCCGCCCAAACGTTCCCGTGTCTCACCATCAAACAACCGGAAAGCGCATTCTTTCTGTGTAACTTTTCCCCTGGATCCTCTTTGCACCAAAGGAGGTATACCTCTAGGCGAATAGGACCTCATGATACAGTTTGATAGCACGGGTCCCAGTACTAGTTTTCTTTAATAGAAGATTTGTGATTCTTGATTTTACAATGCTATTTTAATCAAATGAGTGAAATCTTTCAAATAGTTTATGAATGATCAGCAGCCAGGAAATGGTCAGGATTAAGTAGGAAGCCAAAGGCAGATTCCATTTCCTTTGTTTGTTTTGGGTTTTTGTTTGTTTTTGGGGGGGGGGGTGGGTTTGTTTGTTTGTTTTACTAACAGGAACAGAATGTGATAGTCCCCCGGCCAAAACTTCTATCTAGAATCTATAGGAGAGAGTGCCCGCAAGTGTAGCTGGAAAAGCTCCTCAGGTGATTCTCACGCAACCCTCATTCCTCTCGCTAATTGATATTTACTGTTAAGATCTCTGAATTCTTTTTATACAGTTAAAATTAAACACATTTAAATAACTTAATTAAATTATTTTCAGTTGCCTTAAAAGTTGTCCTCCTGTAATTAAAAACCTTTCTGCATCTGCTCAAGTATTCTAAAAATAAAATAACATTCCGCCTTGAAGAAATTGTCTGCACTTGAAGACTGGCTTTAACGAGTCTTAACGTACTCACATAAATAAAGTAGAAAAATGCACAACGATAGAAAACACCCTGAGAATCAACACAATCCATTTACTCATAAAACAATGCATCTTTTAAAAAAAAACCATTCAATAGAAATACAAAAGAAATAAAATATGCCTTTGGAGGAATTGGTTTAATCATCCCAAAATGGCAAAGAAGTGACAAAGAGGAAAAAAATCACACCCAGGATATTCAAATAAACACAGAAACCCTCAAGGGGAAAGAATGGATTGTACTTGAAATGCTTTTAGGCCAATTGACCATCAGGACACCAGGCCTGGGGAGGTGCATCCTGGGGGCCCCAGCCTAGACCCTTGAGTGGGTTTCTTCTCCTTGGTTTATAGATGCCTGATTGTCTCTAAGATGAAATAGTAAGGTGGGCACATAAAGACCTGGTAGTTTCCTTCACATGAGGGTGCTATTCATAAATTCTCTCTCTAAACATTACATGTGGCGTTTACTAGGTGACTTCTAGAAACCCTGGCAAAGAGTAGCAGTGTGTGAACCTCAGAGAGCCTCTCAGCATAGCATCTTTTCATCTCTGCAAATTTTATTCGGGACTTTATCTATCCTGATAGTTACAAGTAAGGGAAGTGTTTTTCTTTATTTTATTTCTTGGAGACTGTTTAGAACCATGTCAGGCTGCTCCTAATTTTATATATATATATATATATATATATATATATATATATATATATATTCAAATATATATATTCAAATATATATATATTCAAATATATATTCAAATATATATATTCAAATATATATTCAAATATATATATTCATATATATATATATATATATATATATATATATATATATATATATTCAAAGCAGCCCAGCCAGTGTTGGCTCAGTGATTGAGCATTGACCTGTGAACCAGGAGGTCACGGTTCAATTCCTGGTCAGGGCACATGCCCAGGTTTCAGGCTCAATCCCCAGTGTAGGGCATACAAGAGGCAGCCAATCAATGATTCTCTCTCATCATTGATATTTCTATCTCTCTTTCTCCCTCTCCCTTCTTCTCTGAAATCAATTAAAAATATATTTTTTTAAAAATATATAAAGCAAATTAAATAGCAACTTTTTCCTGAATCTCCAAAGAACGTCACAAATGTAATTAAGAAAATATGTTAGGGGGGGTGAGGACATGTGCTGGGGGGTGGGAGTGGCTGGGGCAACGTCAACGGGGGAAAAGGAAACATAGGTAATATTTTAAACAATAAAGAATTAAAAAAGAAAATCTGTTTTAAAAACTTGGTACAGCATTACTTCAACCCTGTAATTCATACAGTGTAAAACACCTTGTTTGTTTAGAACTCTAGCATAAGTATATTCTATGTTACTACTCACAGTTGCTAGAGGCTGCATAATAGCCTAGTCATAGATGCACCACAGTTCACTTCCCCATGCCCTTGTGTGTAACACCTGGCTGATTGCAATTTGTAATTATGACTAATTACATGGCTTTAGCAGCATTTAGATTGTCATGATATATCAAGCCGAATCTCCTTCTACTCTAAAATATTATGGAAATGTTAACCAAGAAAAAAATACCATTTTAATATCTATCACACACAAAAAATAATAAAACTTTAGAAACTTCCTTTTTATTTTTTCCCTTTTTGGAACTTTTATGTATATTAGCCCTTGCCCTAGGCTGGTTCAATTTGGCCTCAAGCTTTCCCTTTTTTTATCATTATTTGGTTCTCATCTTATTCCTTGATTCTTTTTGCTTCAAGCTCCTTACTGTCCATCTGCTTTTATTTCCTTATTGTAGGCCCTCCTTTAAATAGCGAACTTCATTGAGCATTCCCAAACACAGATTCTACTTATGGCTGTTTGATCTTAGACTCGCCACATGTATTCCCTCTTTGAAGAGCTCATACATTTTTTTTTTCCTATGCTGACTTTAAAATCAAGATATGTGTATGCCTGTTGCTGGGTTCTTCCAGACAGTTTGCAGTAATGGATGTTATTCAACAAAGGCACTGGCATTTGCTTTTTGCTAGGTAATTTCCTCTGGGGTATTATTAAGCCTTTGTTCCTATGAACTTCATAGACTCTCCCATTATTTCCAGGCTGACTCATACACAGAATTCTTTGCATCTCCTTGGAGTAAAAACTGTTTCCAAAAATGTTCCAGTTTATTGTCTTCCTTCTCTGATACTCTTTTCTGTGGCCTCCTTGCCCCTGACACACTGGGTATATCTCTGCCCTGTTGTTGCTGGGTAGGGTATCTTTCCGTATCACTCAGGAATGGATGCTCTTGTACCATCATATTTCATATATATATATATATATATATATATATATATATATATATATAATTTTTACAGAGAGAAAGAGAGATGGATAGAGAGTTAGAAACATCAATGTGCTGCCTCTTGCACACCCCCTACTGGGGATGTGCCCATAACCAAGGTACATGCCCTTGACCAGAATCGAACCTGGGACCTTTCAGTCTGCAAGCCGACACTCTATCCACTAAGCCAAACTGGTTTTGGCTGTACCACCATATTTTCAAAATCATTCTCTTGTTTGTATCTTTCCTTTGTCTCTTTCAAAGACCCTTGCATGAGTAAGGAACTAATAATGATTTTCCTCCTATTTGTTGTCATAGTAATGATTAAAGTCATGCACAGACATACCTACCAGCTCCAAAACAAGTTTTAACAACAGACATATGTTATTCAGAATCAATTCTTGCTTTTACAAGTGCTATTTTAATTAAGTTAAAAACTCTTTTAAAATACTTTATAAATGATCATGAAAGGATCGACCACCAGAATATGATGAGGAATGAGTAGGAAGTCAAAGGCAGATTCCATTTCCCTTCATCTCCTTCCGAACCGGAACAGAATGTGACAGCACCACCAAAACTTTGGGAATCTAGGAGAGGGTGCCAGCGTTGTGTGTACTGTGTTTTTAATTGAGTCTTGACTTTTGTTAACAGGAGAAAATGTCAATGAAGGGATTTAGATTTTGATGCAAAAATCTAATTTATCTAACAAGCGATTGGTTTTCAAATATTCAACTCAAAACCTGACAAATAATAATATTTTGGTACATATTTTGGTACGTATTTCTACTGTTATTATTATTGCTGTTGTTACAGTGTAATGTGACATTACTCTTATCATTATTGGAACTATTACTATTCCTAGTACAATGGTTACATCATTATGACCTTCGATTCTTTCCTATCTTTGTTCAGTAGTCTTCTTACTAAGCTTTCTGCTCCTACTACTTAATTATTTATTCTGATAAGCCTATTTTTAATTATCTGGCTATAGACTAGATTGACTCTAAGTAGTTTTCAGCAAATACAACTTTAAATTCATCAAGTGTGGAGACCAAGATGGCGGCATAGAGTAGACATCCGAATGCAGCCTAACACAACAATTTTGAATTTAGAACTGGAAAACAGGGGAAATGTTGCCCTGAAGCACTGGACGGCTGACTGAGAGGAGGCTCTACCATCCAGGAAGGAGAGAGAAGACACACTGAGCCTCAGAAACTTTGAAGGTGCAGAGAACTGTGCGCAAGAAAAGGCGGCCCGCAGAGTTCCCTGCTGGCTTGCTCACAGCGTGCGGAAAGAGCGGCCCAGTTTGCTGCTGGCTTACTCCCAGAAAGTTGAAGATAATGTAAGAAACCTCTGGGACAATTTCAAGGGAACCAACATCAGAATTACAAGGGTCCCAGAAGAAGAGAGAGAGCAAGATACCAAAAGCCTATTTGAAGAAATAGTGACAGAAAACTTCCCCCACCTGGTGAAAGAAATAGACTTACAAGTTCAGAAAGCACACAGAACCCCAAACAAAAGGAATCCAAAGAGGACCACAAACAACACACATCATAATTAAAATTCCAAGAGCAAAAGACAAAGAGAGAATATTAAAAGCAGCAAGAGAAAAGCAGATAGTTTCCTATAAAGGAGCACCCATACGAATGTCAGCTGATTTCTCAACATAAAACATGTAGGCCAGACGGGAATGGCAAGAAATATTCAAGGTGATGAATAGCAAGAACCTACGGCCAAAAATACTCTACCCACACTGAAACAGGTTTGGCTCAGTGGATAAAGTATAGGTCTGTGTACTGAAAGGTCCCAGGTTCAATTCCAGTCAAGGGCATGTACATTGGTTGTGGGCACCCTGCTGTGGGGTGTGCAGGAGGCAGCTGGTCGATGTTTCTAGCTCTCTATCTCTCTCCTCTTCCTTTCTCTCTGTAAAAAATCGATAAAATATATTTTTTAAAGTCTCAAAAATACTCTACCCAGCAAAGGTATCACTCAGAATCGAAGGCCAGATAAAGAGCTTCACAAACAAACAAAAGCTAAAGGAGTTCATCACCACCAAACCAAAATTATATGAATTGCTGAAGGGGGTTATTTAGGAAGAGGAAGAAGATAAAGATAAAAATTATGAACAACAAATACGTAACTATCAACAAGTGAATCTAAAAACCAAGGGAATTAAGAAATCTGATGAACAATATTAACTGGTGAATATAATAGAGTCAGAGGTATGGAAGGGGAGTGGACTAATGATTCTCAGGGAAAAGGGGAGTGAGGGTGTGGGAATAAACTGAACAAAAACTGTGCACCTATGGATGAGGACAATGGGGAGTGGAGAAAGGGCAGAGGGTGGGGTGGGAACCTGGTGGAGGGAAGCAATTGAGGGGGGGAGGGAGAGGGACACATTTGTAATAATCTGAACAATAAAGATTTATTTTTAAAAAAAATAAAGCAGAGAATCAAAAAAGAAAAAAAATCATTAAGTATATCAGTATTAGGACCAAAAAATTGGTTGAGAGAAGATTAAATGAAATATACTTCAGTCCTTCCATTTCTTTAAATTCTACTTCTGCAATAAGGGAGATTCATAGAAAACTAAAGGCGTGCATTATTACCTATTGGTTCTTTACAAGGGGGATTGAGTTGGCTGGTGCGATGGCCATTGCCTTCATCCTGGATCTCTGTATGAATCACCCTTGGGAATCCTGCGTGTGTGCCTTAGTATTTTATACTCTTCTCCGTGGAGACTCGCCACAGTGGTTCATGTATGGGGTAACTACATTTCTCCCAAGCAAGAATGTTTTTATATTGTGGGTACTGGATGGTGATACTGTCCAGATTTCTCTCTATGCTTGCTGACGGGAAGCTAAAATCCTGGTGTGTGGCCCACACACATAGTCAAAAACTATCTTTGCAGCCTCATCTCTGACTCTGCGTTATGCCTGCATTCTTGGTTTGCTTTCTTCTTTTGCTTTTATGATATCTTTTGGGATATCTGTATCTCCTAAGTCTTCTTAAGTCCTTTCTAGAATAAACATTTTCCATGTCTTTAAAATTTTGTCAACATAGTTTTTAATCCTGTATAATAAATAGCTAATATGCTAATTAGGCCAAACAGCAGAATGACCTTCTAGAGCAGTGTTTCCCAAACTTTTGACATATGTGTACCCCTTCTATAATTTTTGTAACACTGAGTACCCCTTGTCAAAAAAATGGATGTATTTTAATAACAATCAAAATATATTTATTTTTTATTTTTTTGGTACATACACAAAATAATAATAAACAAAAAATAAAAATATCCATAATAAAATATAAATAAAAGGTATATAATAAATAACATTTATTTGCACACTGGATCATCTCACGCCTCACAAGACTGTCTGTCTTTTTTTTTTTTTTTTTTTTTTTTTACTGTCTTGACTTGACTCATGAGAACATAGAATTAGGCACAGCTAAGCATGGTGCAGTGCATATCCCCACCAAACTCCCGTGCAACGCGTACCCCCACCAAACTCTTCCTGTACCCCTGGGAGTACGCATACCACACTTTGGGAAACACTGTTCTAGAAGAAGCTGGGGCAGCTGCAAGGGTCGAAGCAGCTGGGTCTACGAGGGCCTACCCTTGCACAAATTTTGTGCATCAGGCCTCTAGTTGTTTTATAACATCCCATATAGCATAATCTATTTGATTATTTTTTGATATTTCAATTGCCCCCTCCACACACACACACTCACACACAATTCTTTGCTGTTATAAATAGGCTGTCATAAATAGCTATGTGTGTAGACCTTAACTCACATGTTGGCATATTTCTTTTCTTCTAAGGTTAGGTATTCAAATAACCTAATTGTTTTTCATAAAGTTTTACTGAAAGAGTTTTCCAGCCAGTCAGAGCTAAGAAGACTATTCTAAGTGAAGACAACTTGTGGTAATCAGGAATGTTAGCTTATAATGCCCGTCAGGATGGTGGAGGAGCAGGCTGGTTCAGATCACTTAGGACTTAAATGCCCAGCCAAGGAGCCTGGGCTGTAGGCAGGTGCTGGGGGCCCTCTGGGGGGTTTAGCTTTTGTCCCATGCACAGCACACTGACACCATGGGCAACATCATGTGGCTTGAAGGGCTGTGACTTGGGAGACCAGTTAAGAGACTGTTAATCTAAAAATAAAGGGCTAAAGTTAAAGGCAAGAATCATTTATGTGCATTTAAAAGGATAATTATTCTGGAAATACTGACTTAGGCAGAAACCAAAATAGTGTCCCAAAGAAGAAGAAAAAAGTTAAATGCCCTTAGAGTAAAAAGTACATTCTTGAGAATTATCAGTTCTACATTCTTAGTGCTATAGGATTGGTCCAGGATGGTTATTAGTCAGATGTCGGGTGGTCTGGATGATGGATACCAGGAGGTCTAGTACATGGGAACCAGGAGATCTGGAAAATGGATGTCTATGTGAGCCCTGCAGGGGGTAATCAGGTGGCCTGCATATGTGAGTCCTTCAGGGGGTAATTAGAGTGTTATCTGCAGGTCCAGATGTATATCCAGGCATCAACAAAGGACTGGAAAGTTCAAACAAGTGTAAGTTCCCAGGATAGTGAGAACAGGAATTGAGTCTTTCCTCATACCACAACTCTCATAATGTTAATAATCTTAGCAGCTCGGTTAGAGTGAACTCCACTTTTTATTCCCTGTTTTCACTCTTCCCTTACGACTATTGTAACACTGAGACAGGAAGTGCTGGAGGCCTGAGTAGGACCCTTGGCACTGGGGATGTAAGGAGAAGGATCTAGTCAGAAGAGACTCAGAGGAAAATCCAGCATGAGTCTGCTTTTGGAATAGTTGAAAATGGCTGCCTATATCGGTTGGTGACTGGTAGATGCATCTGTTTATGTTTAAAACATGCTCTTAGAGATCAACCAAAGGACATGCATGCATACGAGCATAACCAATGGACACAGACACCAGGGGTGTGAGGGCATGAGCCGGGGGGTGAGAGTGGGGTGGGCAATGGGGAATAAAGACACATATATAATACTTTAATCAATAAAGAAAATAAAAATTAAAAAAAAACATATCCTCGGGTGAGGATTAAATAAGTAAATAGATAATGTTACTTACATTTTTTTTAAAAACACACACACATGCTCATATTTTTTTCATTCAGATTCTAAACAATAGAAGAAATCCAGCAGCTGGCATACTATTGCTTCAAAACCATAACAGAAAAACAGATTTTTAAGCACTAAAACAGAGTTCCTATATCACTTAAAACATGTGAGGACCAACTCTGGATTATCTTTTGGCGAGTTATTCATCCCCAGAACAATCCCCAGACCTGGGTCATTGAGGCACGCTTCCATTTTGGGTAGATACTTGTTCCATTCTGTGCTTCCATTCCTCTTTCTCTTCTCTCCATGTTAGGAACAAGGATTAATTTCAGTTGTTTCTGTTTAAGAGCTCTTTTAGTAATGCAGGGCATGCAAGATATAATACTGTTGGTTTTCTTTCTTTGAAACTTAAGCCTACACTTTACAAATGTCTGAACATGACTAATAGGATTCCTGCTGTAAGAGATGAAATAGAGATTTAAACACAGTAATAAGCCAGAATAAAAATCAAAACAGAATAAGTGGTTACCGTTAAATTGCAGTATAAATTAACTGTGAGAGGACAAGTGAAGCTTGTAGGTGCTAATTGGGGTCATAGATATCCTAATTGGCACAGGAATTCCTAATGACATTTCCATATCTGAGTCAGATAGCACCTAAAAGTGATAGGCCTGAAGATTTGGAAAAAGAATTTTTTGAGGACAAAGCCTACTTTTGGTGTTCTAATTTCTTTGAAGGTCTGTTAGCTACCATGTGTCTACAATTGACAAAGACATTCATAAATCATCCCTGTCCATCTAACCGATCAGACAGACAGCTATTTTTCTTTTTCAGTTGATGTGACTGACATATATTTTTAACATGAGCCTGGTTATTAATTGACTCCTCAAATGCAAACATCCATTAACTCCTGTCCCCAAAGACAGGTGACATTTTCTTCCATCAGAGAAGTAGCTCTGGGAGACATCTAGTAGAAAGGACATGGCAAACAGTAAAGGGGTCCATTTGTAGAACTTTCTGAACAAGCACTTTTGGTAAGACTTGCCTCGTTAAAATCAAGTTAATGAGATGTACCGAGCTAATGTAGGTGAGGGCACAGCAATACACCAATGAGTCCGATGGGCCCCCGTGAAAGGCTGTTTGTTCAGTGTCTCCCGGAGCATTTCCAGGTTCTCATGGGTGCTTCCAACAAACCCACCTGGGCAGTCTGTAGCCTCACTGGTCTTGCCTCAAACTCTGAAGTGGGATCCACGTCTTGGGTCTTTTCATGATAACCCAAGGTGACTTCTCAGTTGGATGCTGATATGCATCTGGAAACTTTCCTTTTTGGGGGCGGGGGACACGAGACTCTCCTTGCCAGACATGGCATGATCATTATAAAGAGCATGACATAAAGAAGAATTATAATCTGATGTAAAAATGGGAATCATTTTAATATTTGATAATTCAAAGCATCATAATCAAGTTTTACTGAAGGCACTAAAGATAAACACTAGCCCATAAGCTGTTTTCCCCCAGGGACCAGTGTGATTTTATTTTATTTTTTATTTTATTTTTTAATATACTTTATTGATTTTACACAGAGAGGGATTGAGAGGGATAGAAAGCTAGACACGTCGATGAGAGAGAAACTTCGACCAGCTGCCTCTTGCACACCCCCCACCAGGGATGTGCCCGCAACCAATGTACATGTCCTTGACCGGAATCGAACCCGGGACCTTTCAGTCCGCAGACCGATGCTCTACCACTGAGCCAAACCGGTTTCGGCAACCAGTGTGATTTTAAAATATATATTTTATTGATATTTTACAGAGAGGAAGGGAGAGAGATAGAGAGCTAGAAACGTCGATGAGAGAGAAACATCGACCAGCTGCCTCCTGCACACCCCCCACTGGGGGTGCGCCCGCAACCAAGTACATGCCCCTGACCGGAATCGAACCCGGGACCCCTCAGTCCGCAGACCGACGCTCTACCACTGAGCCAAACCGGTTTTGGCATCCAGTGTGATTTTAGATGAGTCAAATGAACTGAATGTCTTTTGGGGGAGAAAATTCCATCCTCTTTATGAGTAAAAGAAATTTACAAAATGTTGAAATGTGATCGGGGTTCCAACGATGAGTCCTATAACTCGTGAAGTGGAAAATAAAGGGGCACTTTCTAGCCAGGCAGAAATGGTCTGTCCTGACTTCACCCTGCATGCCTGTGACATATCTTGATGAGGAACAGGTTTTTTTCCAAGTTCCTTTTTTTGAAAACAGTGATAAATGTTGGCTGGATCTCATAAGGTTTGACTCACTCTTTCAAGCCTTGGTTACGCAAGTTAGATTATTGGGCATTCTGCTTATATAGAGGTGTGATTTTTGAAATAATTTTCAGAGTTTTGTGGCTAATACATTTTTAACATAGAGAAAAGTACAAAGATGTAAACAAAAAAGAATCTCACTACTGAGAAAGAAATTATTAATATTGGTCTATTTCATTTTTTATAATGCATGTATATAAATACCATATATGTTATTATACATTGTATGTTGTTAAATATATAGTATGTATTTGTCAAACATTGTAGAGTCAGACCATTCACACAATTTTTATTCTACTTTTTTATTTAACATTAAAAAGTAAGCATTAAAAAAAAAAAAAAAAGTAAGCATTTTCACCCAGCTGGCGTGGCTTAGTGGTTGAGCATTGAGACCTATGAACCAGGAGGTCACAGTTCGATTCCCGGTGCGGGGGGAGGCAGCTGATCAATAATTCTCTCTCATCGTTGATGTTTCTATCTCTCTTTCTCTCTCCCTTCCTCTCTGAAATCAATAAAAATATATTTTTTAAAAAATAAGCATTTTCTATAATTAGAAATTATTTTAATATATCTTAGTGGTTGCAAAGTAGCCCATTATTGGGTTTTAGTTAACTGCCCTCCTATTCTGCATTTAAATTACTTCCAGTTTTCATCATTATAAAAACATTACCTTAATTGTTTTTATATATTTTCCTATGTATAATATCCCTTAGGATACATTGCTAAAGGTGAACTTACTGGGTAAAAAATTATTTTTAATATATTTTATTGATTTTTTAAAATACGTTTTTATTGATTTTAGAGAGGAAAGGATAGGGAGAGAGAGATAGAAGCATCAATGATGAGAGAGAATCACTGATTGGCTGCCTCCTGCACACCCCTACACTGGGGATCGAGCCCACAACCCAGGCATGTGCCCTTGGCTGGAATAGAACCTGGGACCCTTCAGTCCACAGGCTGATGCTCTATCCACTGAGCCAAACCGGCTAGGGCAATATATTTTATTGATTTTTTTACAGAGAGTAAGGGAGAGGGATAGAGAGCTAGAAACATCAATGAGAGAAAAACATCGATCAGTTGCCTCCTGCACACCTCCTACTGGAGATGTGTCAGAAACCAAGGTACATGCCCTTGACCAGAATCGAACCTGGAACCTTTCAGTCTGCAGGCCAACACTCTATCCACTGAGCCAAACCAGTTAAGGGCAAAAACAACTTTAAAGAACCTTCGTAAGTTTTGTCCAACTGCTTTCCTAAAAGATAGTAAAGGTTTACACTCCACTGAATGGGATGTAAGGATGCTTATATTAGTGTCACTTTGGAACCTTGAATTAGAACCATACTAAACGTCTTTCTCATTTGATATGCAAATATGAAGATAGCACTAGTTCTTTTTCTTTTTTTAAGGAACTGCCATGGATATTCAGAACCAATGGCATATATATATATATATATATATATATATATATATATATATTCTAGAGAGAGGAAGGGAAAGGGATAGAGAGAGACCTCCATGAGAGAGAAACATCTATTAGCTGCCTTCTATTGGGATGCAGCCTGAAACCCGAACTTGTGCCCTGACCTGGAATCAAACTGTGACCTCTTGGTTCATGAGCTTATGCTCAACCACTGAGCCACACCAGCCAGGCAAGGTAGCACTAGTTTTAATTACCATGGGTTTTTTTTATTTCTTTGAGATATTACTCTTGACTAACAAGCTCTTCATATATCTAATCTAAATTGTCATTGTCTATAAGATGCTTACCAATTTTAAATGGGGATTGGGAATGGGATGGCCTAGAATTGATAAAATGTGATATTAACTATTTTAAAACTTTTATTTTGATATTTTCAGTAAATAGTGCTTTTTCTCTTTTAAATATTCTACTTTGTTTTGATAATGCTTTTTGATTAACAGTAAAAAAAGATAAAATATATGAATTTTATCTTTGTTCATTTTTATTTATTCCTCTCTATGCTTCCCTATCAAGAAATAAAAAAACATTGGTTAACTACATTTTTACAAATGTATCTGAAATTTATGTTGGTGTGAAGCATTCCACTCAAAACCATTATTTAGAAGACGAATATAACTTAACATACTCTGCCAAATTAAAAGTTATGTAATGTGGTAGGAGTTTAAAGTGGTACAACTGCTTTGGAAATTCGACAGTTTCTACCAAAGTTAAACACTTATTACCCATCTATCCTAGCAGCCCCACTCTTGGATATGTACCCAGGAAAAATGAATGCTACATTCACAGAAAGTCTCATACAGGAGTTGTCCTAGCACATTTTTCACAATAGCCAAAAAGGAAAACAACGCAAATGTCTAGCAACAGAAAAATGAATAAACAAGTTGGGGTACATACACACAATGGAATACCACTCAACATTAAAAAACAATGTGTGGCCGAAACTGGTTTGGCTCAGTGGATAGAAAACCTGCAGAATGAAAGGTCCTGGATTCAATTCCAGTCAAGGACATGTACCTTGGTTGCGGGCACATCCCCAATAGGGGGTGTGCAAGAGGCAGCTGATCGATGATTCTCTCTCATCAATGTTTCTAACTCTCTATCCCTCTTCTTCTCTGTAAAAAAAAAAAAAAATCAATAAAATATATTTTTAAAATTTTTCAATACCTTTAAAAAAAACAATGTATACTAATAAGTATACATTAAAGCACACATGAACCTGAAAACATTGTGTTGAGCAAAAGAAACACAGGCCAAAGAAAAAAAAAGAATATGCCGTATGTTCCCATTTATATGAAATTCAACCACAAAGCACATCTATGCTGACAGAAGCCATAATGATGTGTACATGGCAGGGAGTGGGTACTGACTGCTGAGGGGTAGCAGAGGTCTTTGGGGAAACTGTATCTTCATCTGAATAGTACATACACTACAGTCATGGAGCTTTCTTGAGATATAAGCAATTTTTATACCTACATGTAGACGGGGGGGGGGGGGGGGGGAGGATTTTAAGTACCAAAGAAGCTATCCTTTGAACTTTATAAAAAAGATAATTCACTTTGTGCCTTAGTCAAAATTACATAAATTTTAAGTTTAAAGTGTGCTGATGGTGTTTTCTAATAACGTTCCTTTGATTCCTTTGGATTTGTATGTGTACCCAGCCAAACATTAGGGACATCACTGAGTCTCAGGGATGAAAGGAGGAAACAGAAAAGGAGATGGCAGGGCTGGTAAATGATGTCTGATGTGTTACTTTCTGTCCTCTGCCACGGAGCAAATGCCGCCCGAGGAAAGAGGTCTCGAACTGTAATAACCTTGTTAAATATGGCATTCTGACTTCACATGTCCTGATCCCCAGTTATATTCATCAACGAGACAGACGGGAGGAATGCCAACCAGCTTTGCTGCCCCAGCCAAGCGATATAATTAGACCAGGGTCAAGTTTTCAGCACGGAGCCTCCCTCCACAGAAACCAGAGGCGCGAGTGACACTGGCTACCACAGGAGGGTTCGGCAGTGCCCTCGGAACTTGCGTTCCCCAAGGATCGATTTCGTCCCCTGTAGCTAAAATAAGAAACGCAGTTTAGTAGCAGGAGGATCTGATGCATTGTCTTCGTTTTTTAAGTTATGTTGATTTTTCCTTACTGCTATTTAAATCCAATACTATGGGCAACCGGGTGAAAGAAGTGGCTATTTATTGAAATATTTTAACATTGAAAAGCACTCTACTGTTTACAAATATATTCTTTTGCATATGATAACTAATTGGTATCACAATTATATATTTATAATTATATATGTATATATCTTATATATCTATAATATAGATAGAGTAGGTATCATTAATGCCTCATTATTTTAATTTTTTCATTTTTTATTAAGGTATTGTATGTGTACATATCTTATTATTGCCCCACCCCTACCCCACTCCCATACATGCCCTCACCCCCCAGCGTTTTGCATCTATTGGTTATGCTTGTATGCATGCATACAAGTCCTTCAGTTCATCTCTTATCTCCCCCTCATTATTTTAATTTTTTAAAAAACAACTTAATTCAGAGAGATTGGTCACAGGGCCCAAAGCAAAGCCATGTTTTCTAACTCCTGAACCTGTCTTTCCACTGTACCACTGGCTCTGGGTCTGACACCTTGGCCCCACCCTCCCCCTGCCCCATAAGGGTGCTCTGCTGTGCTCTCAACTCTCTGGGAATATGTTTTTGGCTATAAATCTGCCTCAGAAACTCCCATCTCCCTTAAAGCCAAATGTCAAAGGACCCCGTGCACATCAGTTTAAATCTAGCCCAGCCTTAAGGATTTCACTTTCTCCAGAGTGAGTCCAAGCTTGTTGTTAATGGGCCAGAAAACACCCTCCTTCTTCACAGAGGGCGATGCTTGTGCTAGAGGCGTGCAGCGATGTACCGTACTGCATTCTTTTCCCTCTCCAGCAGGTGCACCTGCTAGCGTAGCCTGTTAGCTAAACAAAGTAATTATGTTTACAGCAACAGCCAGAATACTGTCTCTACTGGTTCTGAGTGACAGCTCTTTTCCCCTTTCCTTTTCTTTTCTTTTTTTAATTTATTTTAAACGATGTTTATGTAACCTAAATAGAGGGAATCCAGAAAATGCAGTGTCTCATAATCGGTCCAAACATTTCAGACCGTGCCCAATGTCAGAGTCGCCCCCACAGCAGAAGGAGTTGGAAGGAGTTTATGGTGGGAGGGGCTGTGCCTGCTTAACTGGCCTGATTCACACCGAGCCCAGAACACAACACCGTGATCATTGTAAGGACTGTCTGCAGAGGGGACAGAGAAAGATGAGACAGTATGGAAGGGAATCACTTAACGACACAAAGCTTATCATCACGTTCTTTGATGGCCATTTCACCAGGGGGAATGAAGCAGCTTTCATTGATGCTAAACGGAAAGCCGGGGACCCTGATCCCAATGGCAGGGGCTGGGTCTCATAGCCTGCAAAAGGGAATGCGATGGAAAGGCCAGAACAGCCCTTTCTCCTCCATGTGGAGAAAACAAATTGCCATTCGGTTGGGGTAGGATTTACGCATACAGGTGAAAGGACAAGAGAAAACAAGAATCAATGGACAGAGAAATGAGTCAAACTGGGTTTTCATTGCTGCCAAAAATGTGAGACCTGATTTTATTATTCATCATCCTCTCCGCATCATTGTGCAGCTGTAGACATCATGTTTTGTGAGGTGTTTAAAGAATTTCTAAAATGTTTGCTTTTAGGTGAATTAGGAAGAAGAGTATACTTCTAATTTGTCAGGATTGTTAAGAGATAGAATATCTTGTCCTTTTGTTCCTCTAATGTATTTCCTCATCCAATATTTGTTAAAACATGGGAAGGAACAGTGCTCTACTGAGAATTGCACAAACAGGAAGAGTTGAGATTGACTTTGCCTTACAGATGTTTACTAAACTGGTAGTGCATTGCACTAAATTCCAGAGTCTTCCCCTATTTTTTAATTTATTTAGTCAAGTGACTTATTTTTCTGTCCATGGGTCAAAGATGGCCGCCCCCATGTGAACACAATATGGCCACCACAAGATGGCCAGCAGGGGAGGGCAGTTGGGAGGGACCAGGCCTGCAAGGGAGGGCAATTCGGGGCAATCAGGCCTGCAGGGGAGGGCAGTTAGGGATGACCAGTCCAGTAGAGGAGGGCAGCTAGGGGGGATCAGGCCAGCAGAGGAGGGCAGTTTGGGAAGACTCAGGCCTGCAGGGGAGGGTAGTTGGGGGGAACAGCCCTGAAGGGGGGTAGTTGGTGGGGACCAGGCCTGTGGGGGAGGGCAGTTAGGAGTGACCAGGCTGGCAAGGGAGGGCCAGTAGGGGAGGGTAGTTATGGGTGACCAGGCCAGCAGGAGAGGGCATTTAGGGGCAATTCGGATGGCAGGGAGCAGTTAGGCGTCGATCAGGCTGACAAGGGAGTGGTTAGGGGTGATCAGACTGGCAGGCAGAAGAAATTAGGGACAGGCAGGCAAGCAGTTGGGAGCCAGCAGTCCTGGATTGTGAAAGGGATATCCCAGATTAAAGATGGTTCAGGCTGGGCTGCAGGACACACACCCACCCCCTGTGCATGAATTTTGTGCACCAGGCCTCTAGTCCAATTATAGTCTTAATATTTGATGGTTAACAAGAAATATGATGCTAGAAATATTAGTTAATGATCAGCATGATCACCCTGTGAGTCATTTCAGCACTTCCTTTTGTCCTTAGATCCTCCTGTGATTTTTTTAAAATTTTGAGTTACTTGCATTCAACCTTAGAAAGTTCATTCTGAAGAGTAGAATACAGAGTAAAAACAACATCTAAAAACAAGATGCAGCCCTAACTGGTTTGGCTCAGTGGATAGAGCATTGGCCTGTGGACTTAATAGTCCTAGGTTTGATTCCAGTTAAGGCCATATACCTCAGTTTCAGGCTCCATGCCAGCCCAGGCCCTGGTCAGTACGTGTGCAGGAGGCAACCAATCGATGTGTGTGTTTTTCTCACACATAGATATTTCTGTCTTTCCCTCTATCTTCCACTCTCTGAAAAATAAATAAATATCTTTATATATAAAAAGTTAACATGCAAAGTGTGCCCTCTGGAGTTCGACCCGGAGTTCAATTGTTCACTATGAGGTGTGCTGACTACCAGGAGGTGGCATGGAATGAAGGAAGGCCCTGGCTGGCAGCTGGAAGGCCCTGGTCACTGGCCAGGCCTAGGGACCCTTCCTGTGCATGGATTTTGTGCACTGGGCCTCTAGTATATAATAAAGAGCTAATATGTTAATTAGACTAAACAGCAGATTGACTGTCTGGACAACCTTCTAGATGAAGCTGAGGTTGCAAGGGCCTAGTTCCTTGCACAAATTTCATGCATCAGGCCTCTAGTAAATAAATAAAAATAAGATGTAGTGGTAGTATTGATAAGATTAATGGTAGTTTACAATTAAGGAGGGCCAAGACTTATGATTTAAGCTTTGTGAGCATTATTTATTCCCTCTCCCTCCCTCTCTCTCTCTTTCTCTCTCTCTTTCTCAACACACATATACACACACACACACACACACACACACTCTCTCACTCTCTCTAACACACACATACACACACACTCCCTCTCTCACACTTATTCACTTGCAAACTCCATACCTATATGATAAAATTTCACCACTGAGGATCTGAGTCTTAGAGAGCTCAGATTGTGCCTACGATTAAACAGCCAGAAAATGGATCCAGGGGTGACCTTTCAATGACCTTGACATTTTAGTTCCCAAGGAATCACTTGAGGGCTGTGGCACTGCTTTGAAGGAGGGACCTTGTCTTATTCAAATTCATCCCAGCTCCTAGCACAGAACAGAATGGAACAAGGGGGTGACGTAACTCATACTTTATTTTAAGAAGATAAATCTGGCAAGGAAGAGTGGGATGAAGAGAGCAGGGAAAGACTGGTGGCATGGAGACCAGTTTGGATGTCAGTGGAATAATACAGAGAAAAAGGTCATGAGATTGTGAATGAGGGAACAGCCCTGAGAACAGAAAAGCAATGAATGTAGAAGAAATTTAGGAAGAGCAAGTCCATGGGACTGGGTGACCTGTCCATGTGCAGGCAGTGAGGAGTACCAGGCCTTTGATAAATACCCACTAATGCAGCAAATATTTCTTATCTGCGTGCCAGGAACTAATATCAATGCTGGGATACAATGATGGGATACAACCATCAACAGGGAGAAGGGGGGTTTTGCTCTCATGGAGGTAATCTCCTCATTGGGGGATGCATCAGTCAGGGTTCCAAACGTGATACCCCACTATATATTTTCAAGGAGTTGGCTTATGTGATCATAGGGGCTGGCAAGTCTGAAATCTGCAGCGCAGGCCTACAGGCTGAAAACTGCACAGCAGTTAATGCTGCCTCCTTGAGCCAGAACGCCTTCTCTTAAGGAGGTTTTGCTCTTAAAACTTTTCAACATCTTAGAATAGGCCCACCTAGGTTATTTGGGATAATCTCCTTTATTTAAAGTCAACTGCTTGTACATATTAATCATGTTACAGGATATCTTAGATTAGTTTTTGGTTGAATAGTCTGACCCCGTTGTCACATAGCACTAACCTTAACCACCATAAAGGCTGTAAGACCAGTGAATGGAAAGGAAATCATGCGGAGCGTTAGGCAAGAAGCACTCATTCTATGAATTGGATACTCAGGGAAGTCTTCTCCATGCGAGTAGTAGATCTCCATCTTACAGATGAGGCAGATGAGACTTGGCGATATTAAGTGACTTTTTTAAGCTAAAACAGCTAATGAGGGGGCCTGCCCTCGTCCCCACTCCAGTCTGTGTTCAGGAGACACAGCAGAGCCTGCCTCACAGGCCCGTCAAAGAACCAAGCTTGACTTGGTTCCCAGGAGGAACACCAGGTGGTGAGCAAAGTCAGATTAGGAACTTGTTTCCTGAGGGTAGAGCCTGAACATAGGGAAAGAGGGATATCTTGGGGAGATGAGTGGTTTCACAGGCAGGACTCTATCCAGCCTCAGCCCCTCCCTCACTGTGCTGGGCCCACTTTCTTCCAGTGCCCAGCTCGGGGCTTTTGTCCAGCCAGTGGTTCTGCTTAGAAGACCCTCCTTCCTCTCCCCTCCCCTTCACATGGATGTCTACGCAGCCCTCCAGTCTTAGCTTTGGCACTTCATCGGGAAACTCTCCTTGTTATAATCCTCCCGCACTCCTGTCTTCTAACGTGGTACTTAGCACTGGTGTCATGAAGCAGTTTATTTTATATTATTATCTTATTAATGTCTGCCTCTCCTGTTATACTCCCTACGGGAAGGGGCCAAATCTCTATCATGCAGATTCCCGGTGATGAGCACAATTCTTGACAGATACTACTTGTTAGACAAAGGCGTGGATGAGGGAATGAATGAATGAGATACACGTCTCCCAAGCAGTGAATCTGCAGGGCATTCTAAACAGTAATCTGCAAATACAGTAACACATCCAGTTGTCATTCTCCTTTTTTCTCATCACCAATCTGATCACATCCTCTATACAGCTAATCTCATCCTTGGCACTACTGCCCCCAAGTTCAATTTAAAGGGCAGTCCCTTCCTGCACAGTTCTCTCATTTGAGGCAGGGAGGACTTTTTAAGCACTTGGCCCAAAGCCGTCTATCACCAAGAACATTGTGAGAACTGTTAGAATGAGAGAAGAAAGAAGAACGAGAAGAGAGAGTGGGAGTACTCCAGGCCTAGGGCACCCCTTAGGAGAGACCGTCAGGCATGGATGCAATGTCCTAAGGAAGCTCTCACCCTTCAGACAGACAGTTTCTCTTCTTGCCCCAGGCAGGCACTTCTGACTGCTTCCGCCCATGGTCTGGAGTCTTTTGAGTGAGAAAACAAGCTTCTGACTCCAACAGTGTCTGACAGAGTGACTCCCGAGAGCCAAGAGGAGAGGCAGTTCAGTCAGACGCCCTTCCACATCCTCCAAATGCCCCCTTAGCCTGCCCCCAGAGGGAAGCTCAGAGGACCTGGCCCCAGCAAATGGAGCCCAGTTGAGCACATAAGCCAGCTGCCCAAACAGGAGAGGTTACAGCCCCTCTCACTCTGGCTTCTGACTTGACAACCAGCAGCCTTAACAGCTAACAAGGTCATTTGTGTTGTTAAATGCTCCCAGGACCTCCTCTGCCCTTTCTGTCAGACCTCCAAATATTAATGGGAAGGAGTCTGTATTTTGCAGTTGTCTTCCGACTGTGGGAAAAGAAAGTCTGGGATTCTGTAAACGTAGGATCTGTCAAGTCACCCTGACAGGTCTGTTCGAGTTTCTCCCCTCGTGTTCTTTCCACTAAACATGTTTCCTGTTGAGAAAGAGAGACGTCTCTCTGTCCCTACGCTTTCTGAAACTTGGAGTCCTGTGGGACACTCCTGGGGTCCAGACAGAGTTTGGCTGCGCCGCCGTAGGGGATGACGGGACACACATGGGCCCAGGTGTTAGGAGACGGAGGTTCATGTCCTGGCTCTGCCACTCGGCAGCTGAGTGACTCTGGACAAAGCGTCTGGGCCCTAGTGGACTAGGGAGTCTCTGCAGTTGCCGCCGCTCTAAGCTGTATGGTTCTCATTGCAGGCATCTTTTCCACAAGTCCTGTGTTGACCCCTGGCTCCTAGACCATCGCACCTGCCCCATGTGCAAGATGAACATTCTTAAAGCCCTAGGGATCCCGGTAAGCACAGCTCAGCCTGCAGCCTCGTCGTGTCTGTCTTTCTTTCTGCATTACCCCCGGAGCAGGGAGAACGTCACACCTGGCTTTCCCTCTGTCCCCTCCACCCCATGGCCCGGGCGCCCTCCCATGAGGCCCTAAGGGAATGCCCATGTCTGAAAACACTTGACCGGCTCCCCACGTCCGTTGTATGTGTCTGGGAGTCCGGGGGCCGCTTGTGCAGCTTCTCCTCCAGGCTGCAGTGAGGAGATGCAGGTGGGACACCACCAGAGGCCCCATGGGCCAGTTGGGCGTTGATTTCCTCTTGTGTCACGGCCCCTGCGCTGTCATCACTGAGGTCTCAGGCCGCATTTTCTGATCGTGCCCCAGTCCCCTAGCTTTCAGAGGAAAAGGGCTCTTCCCAACACACTGGGCAGGAGGGGAGAGGGGAGCAGCTGCTGGGAACCTGGCTCAGAGCCGCTCTGACCTCAGATGTGTGGAGACCTAGAGCAAGCGGGACACCAGAGCCAGAACCCCTTCCTTCTAGCGTGACCCCCTCCAGCTGGTGCCTCCGTTAAACCAGATCTCTCTGCCAGTGCAAAGAGAATCCTACCGGCTGGCTGGCTTGGCCCTCCAGGGAAAGACTTTCCCAGGCCCATGGCAAGTGTAGCCCACAGACTGGTGGCCGGTGAGACAGCAGCTGCCATGTGAGGGCAGGAAGCCAGCCCAGGCCACCCAATCCGAGGGCTGCACAGAGCGATGTCAGAAACACACAGGCGCTGGCTGAAAGGAGCTAACCGAGCAGGATGCGGGAACTGGCCTCCCCCTCCCTCGCCCTGTACTGCAGCCTCCCTGTTGTCACTCCTCACTACACTAATGGCAGAGAATAAAGGGAATGTTAATGGTCCCAAGATGTCACTGGGGGAGGAAGGAGCAGGTCAGATATCAAAGGTTCTCTTTGATGCAGAGGGGCTCATTATTCTAGGACTATCAGAGGGACTCTGCTGGAGAGGGCACACCTTGAGCATTAGGGGACTGTGCATTGGCTGACGTTTCTCCCCCGTACCAGCTGCCTCTGTGCCAGCTGAGTGCTGATGTTCACGGTTGATGCACCAGAAACAAATCAGCTGGTGTGACTGTATCTTTGAATTCGATTTTGAAAGGCAATGCATTAAATTCTCAGACCAGAGTTGTAAATGCATAATGTAGTCGAGGTGAAAATCAATTACTGTGAACATGAGCCATTAGTTAAAACCCAACATCTCTACCAGGTACTGGTGACTTAGAAATTCATCTGGGGGGGGAGAAGAAGAAAAAAGAGAAATTCATCTCAATGTTTGCACTTTTCACATTCCTGGCTGAAACTAGTTCTTACAAGAAAGGGGGTAATGTGTGTATATGTGTGCTTGCACGTGTATACGTGTGTCTTTGGTCTCTGACATCTTTAGAATACGTACTCCCAATTAGAGATTGTCACATCACTTGCACAGGATACTTTCTTTTTTTAAAAAATATATTTTATTGATATTTTACAGAGAGGAAGGGAGAAAGATAGAGAGCTAGAAACGTCAATGAGAGAGAAACATCGGCCCGCCGCCTCTTGCACACCCCCTACTGGGGATGTGCCCGCAACCAATGTACATGCCCTTGACCAGAATCGAACCCGGGACCTTTCAGTCCGCAGACTGACGCTCTACCACTGAGCCAAACCGGTTTCAGCTGCACAGGATACTTTCAAAGCTCCTAAATGTTGATTCCAATACTCCTTCTTCAGAACAATGAAGCCAAATTTTTAACTAAATAACATTTGACTCCAGACTTTTCCTGGGGAGGGACAATTTCTCCAGAAACTACTTGTAAATGGGTTGAGAATACAGCTATTCGTTGTTTTTAAAAACAGCATTATTGGGTGGCCATTTGGCTTATTTACAAAACATAGAGCATCGTGACTTTTAGCAGGTGGGCCTTCTGGCCGGGTTTACACCTGTCAGGTCTGGATAGGATTTTAGTTAGCATGCTTGGCTTCTGGAAAAATAAACGTTGGTAGCATGTTTTAGGTTTTGCCAAAGTTTCTTAAAGGCCAGGCAAACAGGAACGTGACACCAGCCAAGCGCGCCCCAGAGAACAGCACATCCTCCATGGGGAAGGCAGGTAGATCACACTACTTCTCAGCAGCACTGAGGCCTGTGACTCCCCCCTCACTCTGCCCCCATGGCTCCCTGAGGCTCCTCTGTTTTTGTCCTGGTGGCTGGTCCTGAAGTCTGGATCTGAGAAAATGTCGGGTTGTTGTTTCCACTCTATCCTCCGTCACTGAGTAGCACCATGCCTAAATTATGCCAAAGAGACAAAATTTTTACTCTATTCTTAGAACTTTCCATGTCATTGGCCAAGGTCACAGCCTTCTTAGCTAGAAAACACTTCCTATAGCTAACTGAAAACCCTTTCTATACAATCCCATGTGACGGAATTGTTTTTACGATCTTCCTAAACTTCTATACTCCATTTCTTCTCAATCAAGGAAAATTAAAAAGAGCCTGTCACTCTCTGGTAATGGGTGCCTGTTGGTCCTCCATCTCTGTGTCCCTTACCTATGCTAATTGTTCAATAAATGTCTGCGACGCAAAGCCCTTCGGAGTCTGAAGGCTGCCAGTCACAGAATCATAGTTTATGAAATCCACCCTGATCCCTCTTTGATTACTGTCCGCTCACCAATGACTTGGTTGTAATCCTGATCGACGAGCTAGTCCAAATATAGATAGCAGGATTTTTTGGTTTGTTTTTATTTCTGTTGTTTTTACCTGAGTATCCTGGTGGCTGCTTGTGCTTTAAGACAAATAAATATAAGTTGGAAGCTAAGAGCTGGAAACATTTTCATTTTGTAAGTGGATTTCTCTAAAATGAACTAAAGAATAAAAGCACAACTCAGGGCTCATGAAATTCCCATTATGATGGGTATATTTTTAAATTATATTTTACCAGGAGAAACAGAATACTGAAGTGAAAGGTGAGAAGTATGTATGGGGGCGGTTGGGGGGCCCTTTACTGTCAGAAATGTTCTCTTCTCTTTATCTACATTACAGCGCTTCAGCCTCCTTTCTGTTCAGTCAGGACTAGGTGTCCTGTAAGATGAGAGAACATAGGTTTCAGTGAATACACCAATAATGTACCATATAAACTGGGCTTTTCATATCCCAGCAAACACCTTCTCCCATCACTGTTATCCAGGGGTGAATAGGATGACTGAAGGCAAAGACAGTGTGGCTGGTATATTCACAAATCCCGGACTATTTGGCAATTGGTTGATTTGATGAATTTCCTCATGCTAACCTGAATTTAAATACCAGAGACAGTCAGACCTGCATTACCACCATTTGTCCACCAACCAGATCTGAAATATCATGGCTGACATGTACACATAAGGAACTATTTGACATTGAAATTGGGACTCAAAAGAACTGTTGGCCCAGAAAGGAACTCACTACAGACTGATTCATTTGCCTCTCAGCATAACCATTAAGGCTTGTCGCAGTTTAGGTTCTTACAAGGGTATTTCTTGGATCACATGACCTCACACATCTAGAGGAAATAATGAACAACATAGACTGGTGAACAAAAATAGACCCAGAGAAAGAGAAGCAGCGATCAGACTCTCAAACCTCAGAGGGAAAGTAGGGGAGGGTGGGAGTAAAGATCAACCAAAGGACTTGTGTGCATGCACATGGGCCTACCCAGTGGCCATGGACAACAGGGGGGTGGGGGAATATGTAGGGAGGGGTTTGGGATGGGAATGGGGGGATAAGGACAATTATGTGATACCATAATCAATAAAAATTAATTTTAAAAAAATAAAATAAAAAATAAATACCTATACACTTTCAGATGATATTTGACATCTTTTACTAAACATTATGATGATAATTCATCTTATATGGTTGTAAATTGGGTTTCTTTTCAAAACCTATTATTTTACGAACCATTTAGAGTGTACATAATCTATGTGAGAGTTAGTAAGGCTGATGTATTCAATATTATATCTAACCCAAATTATTTATGCCTGCTAACACTCAGTCTCAGTGAGCTAATTCTGTCCTTCTCTTTCCTCTTCTTCCTCTACTAAAGATGTAACACTGTCCTTTACTATTCCACAAAGTAAAGGCAAATACCCTGCATCAAAATTGATAAAAATATGTTCTTAAATAAAGGAACAATATCGACAAGCAAACACAAAATTTTGAAAAACGTGTCAGCTCTTATCACATATATGATTGCATTCAGGTGCTCATGGCTGAAGAACACCTGCACACTATCCTCACGGGGAAACATTTTCCTCCGATACCCCCACACAATAGATTTTGCTTAGATAGTATTAGGGAGGGGAAAAAATTATTTTTCCTCCTACCTTTCTAGGTTCTCCAGCTGGGGCCCTGTAAATTCAACTTATGAAAGATTAACAAGAGAAAACCAAGCCAACATTTATTAACTCATGTACCACACCTACACATGGGAATGCTTAGTGATGAGTAACTCAAAAAGGGTGGTTAGGAGTTGAGCTTATATAGCATCTTCAAAAAAAGAGTAATGAAATTTTAGAGAAGCAGCAAGACAAGGGAAAAGAACGTTGGGTTTCTAGAACAGCGGATTGTGAGGAGGTAAATGTCTTGGGGAAATAAGGGCAGATAAGGTCACGTTAATAAGGTTTGTTCCTGCAGATCCATTTCAGAGTCAGTTCCCAATCACTGTTGATAAGAATGTTCTTATCTTCCTGATATAGAGGGGGCACACATCTATAAATGTATGTCCTGCTTTTATGCACATAGAAGGACAGAGAGCATTTCTTTATGTACTTCTCAATTATTTCAGTTCAAAATAATCCTTATGCCAACATATTTAGGGGTGGCATTTTCTGCTACCCTTCAATAGATATACCTTACCTTTGGACAGAACTTGTCAGGTTTTAAAGTATTTTCTCAAATCCTCTCTTAATGTAGAGCAGATTCTAACGTTCCCAAGTTTTCAGAACAGTAAACAGACTCAGATAACATTTTCAAAACGACATTTTCTGACCACTTACTAATTGTCAGGCACTATGTGATTCAAGAGCAATATAATGTAATTGAGTTACTTTAAAAAGCTTGTGTCTCACTTATATATGGAATCCACAAAACTGAACTCACAGAAAGAGAGAACAGATAGGTGGTTTCCAGAGGCAGAAGGTGGAGGGTGGACAAAATGTGTGAAGGTGGTTAAAAGGTACAAACATCCAATTATAAAATAAATAAGTTCTGAGGATATACAACTTGATGACTATAGTTAACAATACTGTTTTGTATATTTGAAAGTTGTTAAGACAGTAGCTCTTAAAAGTTCTCATCACAAGAAAAAAAAATGTAACTAGGTGAGGTGATGGATGTTAATGAGACTGATTGTGGTGCTCATTTGGCAATATATACATACTAGTATACCAAATCAGTATGTGTACACCTTATATTAATACCTATTACAATACAATAGTATATGTTAACTGTCTATAATAATAAAAGGGTAATGTGCTAATTATACCAGATGTCTTCCAGATGTCATTCCAGACATCCTCCCTGATGAACCCAGGGCCCGAGGGAAGCCATTCTGGGTCCTGGGTGCCGGAGGGAAGCTGGTGCCGGCAGTGAGAAAAAGGAAAGCCTAGTCTTGCCTAAATTTTCATGCATCAGGCCTCTAGTATCTTAATAACACTGGAATTTTAAGAAGTCGGCCTAGTAGAGTGAGAAAATGCAGTAACCCATAACAGCATGGAAGAAGTAAGAATAAGATGTTATAGTACTGAGGATGGCTCTCTGGGAGGGAACACTACTTAGAAAAGGTGACATTTGGACTTGGAATTAAGGGGTAATTAGGAGTTCCCTGGGAGGGTTAGTTTGAGATCTTGGGATGGGAAAGGGGAACCGGATGACTGGGGCAAATGTCACCTTGAGCAGAGGAACTGCATGAGCTCAAGCTCTGAGACAGGGAATGTATGGTGTTTCGTGTGTTTCCAAAGGCTGGAGATGAGGCCAGAAGAGTAGGCTGGGAGAGGCTATAGGGGGCCTGTTAAGATTGTAATTCATTCTTTAGGAGAAAAGAAGAATCATACCTGTGTTTTTAAAAAGGAGTGCTCTGCTGAGAACGTGGAGAATGGGATGTGCTGGGAGGAAACTATAGAGAGATTAGGAGACCAGTAATGGGAAGAGAAATGTTGGTAGCATAGTTGCTCATAATCAATGTCTCAATCAGTGATTTGGGCGGTTCAGTCATTCAGTGAATTGACTTTCAATAACTTGAGTTTTAATTAATTGATTCATTTCCAATAGAGACAAAGAAGCAAAAGAGGAGAAAATACGGGGTAAGGGGAGAGAATGAGCTGAATTTGAGGGTTTTGTAGGGTGATGGAGATTTCTAGCTGTTGGAAACAGGTTGGTGGTCAAAAGACTGGCTTAACAGCAGAAAACTAGGGCAAGAGTCCAGCACTTTGAGTTTTTTGCTTTCTGCTCCCAGTGAGTCCACGAGCTGTAGATTTTCTCTTTTAATGAACTTTTAACACAGCATAATCATTGTCAACCCAGAATTCCCACCTTCACACCTTGTTCTTTATCCATTGGGAGTGCAAAACCACTTAATTATCATCACGCAAGACAAAGTTGATGTTCAGAACAGAGCAAAAGTAATAATAATTAACAACTATTCTTAGTATTTCTCGAGCCCATGTCTCTCCAACACCACCTTTCTTATGAGTTTGGGTGAATGTATAACAATGGAAAGTCATTTTAAAAGTTGCTTGTGGAAGAGATATAAATATAATCAATATCACTTCAAACAGCAGAACTAAAACCAAAGAGTAAAATTTTGCCACGTTCCCCAACAGTGGAATAATCTAGCAAAGCTGAGCAACGCAGACTGCCTTGCAAAGCAGAGAGCTCCCATTTCTGTGTTGTGAAGTGGATACTGTGGGGAAGAGTCCTGCAATGATGGGTAATTGCACTCCATGGTCTAAGATTTTAATTTAGCTCAATTGCATATTAAATAAGTAGGGCTTTTTTCAATAGCAGGTTTTTGGCTTATGTGTAACAACAACAAAATAGCCTCACCTTGTAGTGTGTGTGTGTGTGTGTGTGTGTGTGTGTGTGTGTGCTGAATAATTCACAATTCTATCCCCCTCTCATGTCGTCAGTGTTTGCAAATAATGCATGGGTCTTAATGTAATTATATTGCTACTCCTGGGATTTAAAACCTTGTATGTAGATAAAAATGGAACATTTGGAGAGGAAATTTTGGAAAATGTTTTTTTTGTTCATTACAAACTGTGTGGAAATTTTTTAAATAAAATGGTTCAGGAAGAAAGCAGTAAAGAACTTGGTTTTCCATCGGGATGAAATGTCTAGGCTGCAGACATGTTGTTTCTAACTTGATGACACACACTGACAACGGATTCTTTTCTGCTCCTGTCAGCCCAATGCCGACTGCATGGACGACCTGCCCACCGACTACGAGGGGTCTCTGGGAGGCCCACCGACCAACCAGATCACAGGTGCCAGCGACACGACCGTAAATGAAAGCTCAGTCACTTTGGACCCTGCTGTCCGGACTGTGGGAGCCTTGCAGGTGGTCCAGGATACAGACCCCACCCCGCAGGAGGGAGACATTATCTTTTCTACTAACAGTAAGTTCTGTGCTCAGTAGTGCCGTACTCACAAGGGCTGTTGCCTTGTAGGAGTTGAGGGGGGCGGGGGGTAGGGGATTCCCTCAGGACCAAAAAATTTTCCAAGTTAAGCAATTACACCTGATAGGCCTTTAGAAGCCCAGCTCTTTCCAGAGTCAGCAGGGCGACAGCACACCTGGCTCCGTCCTGCAGCCCAAACAACTGACACCAGCTCTGCACACAGCCCGGGCTACCTGCAGCAGGGAGGGTGGCGGGTCTGGCCTCAAGAATGAAGGGCAGGTGGGAAAAGCAGCTAGCTGTTGGGGATGCTCGGTGGGACTGAGATAGGGCACAACACCCCACACACACACATGTCTCTGTGTGTGTGTGTGTGTGTGTGTGTGTGTGTGTGTGTGTGTGTGTGTACTGGTCTGGACTGCATGCAAGAAGTTGCCCTCAATGCTGCCCCAGGGCTCATATGTAAATGACACCCATGTACAAGGGCATTTTCCCAGTACAACCTAAACCCCTGTACATGTGGCATATTAATATACCCAATGGGGTTTCTTCCCCGTCTCCTGCATAAATGCTTAACTCAATACTGTTCTATTTGATGTTAGTTGTAAAAATATTGAAGATTGAAGCAAAAAAATCTGAAGTATTTACTCATCACTTTAATACAGTAGAGATAGCTTCAGGCGTTCTGAGAAAGCCAACCCACAGATTAACATAGGTTGAAGGTTAAAAGTGGGGATGGTTAGTGTGAGTTTTAAATAAGGTGTATTTCGTTCCTGGATAGAAATAACCAATTCACTATATAAAGTTTGGAAATATAGAAAAGCAGATTAAAGCATTTTAAGTGTCCTCTTTTTTACACGTTTGCAATGTTTATACAATTTATAAACCATTCATGCTGAAATTCAAGGATATGCACTTTTCTAATGAAGAAACATAATGGTCTTCATTGTTAAAAAATTGAAAGATGAAGAAAAGAATTTAAAAAATTCAAAAATAGCTCAGTACCCTATTACCCAAAAATAATCATTTTTAACATTTTGGCATATTTCCTGATAATCTGTTATGATCTACTTGAGGCAAAACCATAGGGGCTGACGGTTGAATGTTGTAATCACAGGACTCTCACAGGACCTGGAGAGAAAGCAACCTCAAGAGGAACTTGGTGATAAATATCTGCCCATGCAAGGTTCATTCATTTTGGGTAGAGTTTTAACTTGACTTTGAGAGGCATAAGGACCACAAATTGAAACACTTGCCATTAAACATTAAAGACCCTTAAAGACACGCCAAAACCGGTTTGGCTCAGTGGTAGAGCATCGGTCTGCGGACTGAAAGATCCCGGGTTCGATTCCGGTCAAGGGCATGTACCTTGGTTGCGGGCACATTCCCCGGTAGGGGGTGTGCAAGAGGCAGCTGGTTGATGTTTCTCTCATCGACGTTTCTAGCTCTCTATCTCTCTCCTTTTCTCTCTGTAAAATATGAATAAAATATATATATTTTTTAAAGACCCTTAAAGACAGGATTTGATCCCTTTGTTTTGAAGGTATGGAGTGGTGCTGCCCAATGTTGTTAATGCAAGCCACAAACACCGTTTTACATTTTCTATAACCACACCACAAAAATGGGTGAAGTTCATTTTAATCACATTGTTAACCCAATATAGCCAAAATATTTTACCTTCTTTGGTACGCACTGAGACTCTGGTGAGTATTTTTTACTTACGGCACATCCCAGTTCTACCAGCCATGAAGCAAGTGCTCGGGAGCCACGTGCGGCCAGTGTCCCCATAGGGGAGGACGCATTGAGAATCCTAGTAATTTGGGAAGAGCCCTGAAGGTCATTTAATTTTTGCCATGACAAAATTCTAATTTTTACCATGAGAAAATTGTGGCCCAGAGGAGTAAGTGGCTGACTCAGATCAAAGAATAAGTTCTCTTTTCACAGTACCAAATTACCCTATTCATTTCCAGTCATTGGGCATCTTCAGTTACCATCAGGCATATCCATCAGTGGCCTCTATAAAGTATACAGGGAGGCCTGATAGGATGTTGCTAACAGTTCAACAACCTGGAAACACATGAGCCTTTCTTGAGTCCGTGTGAAGAACCAAATCAAAAGTGCATTATTGTCCTTGCAATGAAATTATTTTTTTTTAAATATTCAGAAGAAAATCTGTCCTCTATTAGATTCCTTATTTTGAAAAGCTACTGCATGCCTCATACATCTCAGTAAATCCCAGATGGCAAATAAAGAGGCATAACATGTGGGTTTAAAAAACAACAAAAATGAAATTGAAAATTATGATCAGTATCCATATAATTTATAATCTGTAAACTGTTTTTGCCCAACATCGACTCTAAGTGTTTAGGTCATAGCAGGCATTCAGTAGATGTTGATTGAATGACCTGAGATGAAAGTGTTTGATCTAGGCTTGAAACAAGGAGCCTCTATTCACACAGAAGAAAAAAATGACAGGTAATTTCAAAGGAAGGTATGAGTAGAGACTCAGAGTGACGAGAGATATGTGACCACACCTATAGTCTGAAAATTGTTGTCATATACCAGTGTGTGTATATCACACACACACACACACACACACACATATATATATATATATATATATATATATATATATATAGAGAGAGAGAGAGAGAGAGAGAGAGAGAGATCAATCTTATAGTATAGAAACTTAATTTTTTCATGAAATATTTTTCCTAGACAATTTATTTGAGATTGATTTATGGGGATTTAACAGAATAGTTCAAATATAATAATTCTGATTAGAAGTTTATACCATTAACCAAATGACTGTAGATTTCTTAAGGGGAATATTCTCTGCTCTCTACAGGTTTGTAAATTAATTGCATTGTGCCCTAACTCAAATAAATAATCAATAAATAAACAATCACAGATGCATGAATAAGTGCGTGAAAAAATTCAAGTTCTCATCAACATTATTGTAACCAATTCTATAATGGTATCAAAAAAAATTGGATGGAAAAATAAATGTAGTTGTGATACAGTATTGCCCCATGTCACAACCCATTGGGAGTTGGACCTGATTTTTCTTTACATTATCTTTTCCCACCTCACATCTCTATAGACCCAAGAAATTTACTAGAAACGAGGAAATAACAGTAGCTAATAAATATGTAACACCAACTATGCAACAGGCACCCTTTAAAACCACTTATAAAATTCACTCACAACAACTCTATGGTAAATATTATTTTAGCCTCATTTTACTGATACAGCAACGGAGGCACAGAAACATTGAAATGACTGGCCCAACGTCATAGTGGCAGATGGAGCTGGAATTCAGAGAAGCCTCTGGCCAGAGCCCCATGCTAACTATTCAAAAGTGCCCTAGGGGAAAAAATGGACACAGGCACTCACTCCCTTTCCATTTTATTTATTCTTTTCCTCCATTTTTCTAAACCTCTTAAAGCTCAATAATGTGTGTAGCTCCTACTTAAATTATCATTCATCCCTCCCTCTGTTCTTTCTTTCCTGGCAAAAACTCTTCATGGGTCAATCAAAAGCATTTAAAAGTCATTTCAGCACTTGGGGGTGGGCAGGGGTGGGGGTGTCTAACAGATCGCCTTTAGAGTGAAGACAGGAAAATCTGGCGCTAAAGGATCACAGTTAGCTCCCAGGAAAAAGAAACAAGGAAAAGCATTGACACAGCAGAGAAAATCCGAACTTGTTGCAAGTCTGACATTTGAAAGACATTCTTTATGCATATCTTTGATGTTTCTGACATTTCACCCAGTATGACCTCACGTGGCAGTGCCAAATCACAGTGTTTCTCCTGCGCCTTGGTTAGTGCAAGTGGCCATTTGTATGAATGAATGTTCAGAGGTCACTCACCAGTGTCCAGCTGCCTGATGGCCCCAAAGCTTACTTCTCCCTCTGATTCCCCAAGCCCAGGCTGCAGTCGTTGGACTTGCTTCAGGAAGGGAAAAGTCCCTTAGCCTCAAAGGAAAACACAGCTAAACAAACAGCCCTGGGTGTTGGGAGATTCCAGAGAGGAGCTAGAAAAAGACTGGAAGAGGAAGACTATCAACCCCTTCCCAAGACACTCAGTGTGCTCTGTATCTTCTCATGGGGGGAGGGGAGCAAGAAACCTTCCCTTTGTTTCTCAAGGAAGTTGTTGATACCACCATCCATTTCCTGTACTGAATCTACACAACCATCTAATAGTGCCTTTAGATCGCTTCCTTCACCTCAAACTAGAAAGGACCCCACTGTCAGCCCATGGATGGAGAGAGGAGGGTGGTGGGAGCTGGGGCAGAAAGAGACCGGGACCACAGAATCAGGATGCCGTAAATCTGCCCCCATACTCTGAGGAGCACATGCATAATGTGTTTGGCCAGAAGAACACCTGGTCTTCTAGTGTTACGGAAGGAAGCAGAACACATGAGTTACTGCTAAAACTCAGCCTGTTTAAATGAAGTGTGGAATGGAATTCCTCTGAGAAACTTTCTTTGCTAACTTTCTATCAACTCTGGTCTTGGGGGGAGGGGCAGTGAAGTGCATCTAATATGTTGTGCAAATGTCATTTGTGATGTATTCTGGTACCTCTCTGTTTGCTGCACGGCCACAACTGTGTTGAGTGGCTGTAATATTCCCCAGCTCCTGGGTGAAAATTCCAGCAAGAATTTTCTGCTCACTCTTAGGTAATGGACAGTTCTAAGAGACCCTTCAGATCCCAAACTCAGACAAAAGAATTTTTTTTTCCTGCAGGACCCTTTTCCTTGTAGCAATTCCCATGACTCCAGACAGAAAGGTCTCTCTTGCTTACTCAGGAGGCCTCTTGCAGCCCCTGGGCATCCAGCAGTCTGCTTGCAGCCTCTCTGTGCTTCAGTGCCTGACCCGTCAGGAGGTCCTTAGGGAGGAGCCCAAGTGGAGCCCAATCCTGCTCGCTGTCCCACGCGGCCTGCTCTAGGGCACTCACACATCACCTGCCCTGGCTGCCCTCTCCAGCACAGCGCCATTCCCTGGCTCCTGGCACTACCCGGCCATCACCCCCTCTCCCAGACGCCAGGCGGGAAAGAGACCGGAGTCCATGACTGCCTGTTTAGCTTTTCTAAGGCTGAGTCAGTTCTCCCTGAGCCCCACCTAGAGGTTCAGCATCCCCGGGGTTCCCACGCTGGCTAGAGCAGTGGATTCAGTAGGACGATTCTCTCTCCATTATCTCTTTGCCAAGTCCTCACCTCTCTCTCTCTCTCTCTCTCTCTCTCTCTCTCTCTCTCTCTCTCTCTCCTTTTTATTGCCTCAAAATGGGTGATGGGCCTAAACTGGTTTGGCTCAGCGGTAAAGTGTCGGTCTGTGGACTGAAAGGTCCCAGGTTCGATTCCAGTCAAGGGCATGTACATTGGTTGCAGGCACATCCCTGGTAGGGGGTGTGCAAGAGGCAGCTGGTTGATGTTTCTCTCTCATCGACATTTCTAGCTCTCTATCTCTCTCCCTCTCTGTAAAATATCAATAAAATATATATTTTTTAAAATGGGTGATGGGATCAAGAATCACAGACCTGCTTCACTTCATTCAGATCCCTTGTGCATCAGGCAGTGGGCAGGAGCAAAGGTGGGAGGCTGGAGAGGCTGCCTCCCTTGCTGTCCACATCTCTTCAGTAGAAATAGAGGCAGGAAGCATCCCCTGAGTGTGCAAAAGGATGAGTTCCTGAATGTCTTAATAATCTTCACCAGAGGAAATAGTCTTAGCTACTAAACTGCTATCCTTTTGCAGGGAACCTGGAGATAGGTCAGCCTTTTTTTTTGGGGGGGGGGCGTTCATATTCTTCAAAATGCATTCACGAGGACAAAAGTAATTATCTCAGCACAGCTGGAACTAAAGCCCAGAGGAAAGTCATTTTCAGGGGGGAAAAAGTCATTAACAACTGTCACTGCAGTCACAGGAGCTCTCCAAAAATACACCGTCCATGCGGATTTTGAAGAGACTCCCCAAGACTTCATCAGAGACTGTGTGGAATCTCTGGAACGAAGCACTCTCTCTCATTTGAGGGACACAGTATAAACCTCTCTGGGGAGTCTTCATTGCTAAAGACACATTCTCTTAAAATCAGGCCAGAAATGGCATCCGCTCTTGCATTTTTAAAGTTCCGTGTTTATTCTTTAAGGAACAATTCACGAAGCCTTCAGAACATCTATGTTCAAAATTTGTCAATGCCCCTGGCTTGCTCTGACCGCAGCCTGGACGTGAAAATAAGAGAAAGCGTGTGTCTCCAGGTCCCTTCCAGGAAACTTGATGCTGAGCCTCGGAGTCCAGACAACTGAGAGAAAAGGGGAGAGTGGGTGATGTTCCTGCATCACATTTCTGCTTCGAATGCCCAGCTACACTTTGCTGCATTTGCAAAGCAACAATTTGCAGGTTTTATGTGACTGTAAAATATACTGAGGCATCCAGAAATAAACACATCTCAAGAAAGCATTCCACTGTTTACAAGGGAGAACAAGAGTGAGTAGCCACATCGGCTTTTTTTTTTTTTTTTTAACTTGCATCAAAGCTGGAAATGGCAAAGTGGCTACTCCTGACCGTGGATAATATGCTGGCTGGATCCAGCTATGAGAACGGTCTCCCTTGGTGCCCATAAAACTCACATTAGCCCTGACAAGATGACTGCTGTGATCTGTGAGCATGTTCCGTTGTGTCAGCCAACAGAATTGACCAATCCTTCAAGATTGTAGGCCCCACTGTCATCTCCCCTTCAGGAAATAGCTAAGCCACGGTGGATGACTTCGTGACACTGCTCCCTATGTCTCATCACGTGCCAGGTCCCCAAAGCAACATCGCCTCCTTCTTTCTGGGCCCTCCAGCTCAAATGACAGCTTCCACAGAGGGACAGCTGTTCTGAAGAGCGAAGATCTTCGCAATAAGCACATGCCTTGATCATCAAGTGACCCAGATGGCAACTCTCCAATCGACAAGCCACTGGGTTTTCCATGATAACATTCCTCCTGGATTAAAAACACTTGTCAGTCCAAGAAAGGCCACAGGGCCAGCCTCCCAGGGTTTTCCTGTCTTACGTGTCTGGTGCCTCTGACAGGGAGGATTGAGGATCCGCAGACTCACAGACAGCCTAGAGACAGTTCATCCCTTTAGACCACAGATATGTCACCACTTGAAACACTCAGCTTGGACATGACACATGCTATCCTCTCAGAAGAAACACGTGTCTTCCTGAAACGAAGTAACTCAGCCAGCAGACTAAGCTCATCCCTTTCTGGGAGATTGTCTCTTGTTCTGAGTTACTTATCGATAGCACCATCTCCCAAGGCTGTCTTGCTTTGGTATGTGTCGTGGCGTGGCAGGTATTCAGAGATGAGCTGGGGAAAGGGCTGTTGAGCAGACCTGCATTTTACCAGACACTGTCACACTGAGCATGGGTCTCAGCAGGGAGGTGGCAGCTAATGGCAGGAATCACAGTTGGCAGGTCAGCACTTTTTTCAGTGTCTGAGCAGCATGAAGTGTAAATAAGATAAATTTTCTCTTTCCATTTCAATTTTTAAAACAAATCGGGAGTTTCATTATTCAGAGATTGAGAAAGCAGAAACAGCTGAAAATGCCTTTTGGATGACATGAGTATTGGCTCTGAAAATCCAGAGTCTCGGGATTCTGTAAGCCTAAGTATTTCAGAAATGAAATTCAATGTCCCGGGGGATGGGGGTGTATAACTACCAGAACATTACTGGGGCTAGTTGAGATAAGATGATGTCATGGAAACACCATTACCCAGAGGCAGGAAGTTTGGCCCTTAGTCCTGATTTGGCCTCCAATTACCTGTGGGTCCTTGGGCAAATTGACTACCCTGTCTGCACTTTCATTTCTTCACTTGGGTCACTTTTACTAGCAGGAAAAAAAATACCTTTAGTCCATCGATTGATTGTTCTTCCTAAGATCTCAAAGAATAATTCACCCACAGTATCTTGTTCTGCCCTGCATAGCATTCTTGTACAGTAGAAGCAAACAATAATATTTATCCCCAAAGGAAAAACCAAAGCAGAGGAGGTACATCAAGTTTCTGCTCTGGCTCAACTGTCTCTCCAATACTGGACCACATCGTTAAACATGGTTCCTGCAGAGAAATGCCTGAGAAGCTCACTTATTCCAGACTAAGAGTACAGAGTTAAAAATGGAATTAAAAGATACCCCTATGAGGCGAAATAAGACTCAAGGGCATCAAGATTAGTTGTCTTGGTAAAGGAACCACCTAGAATCAACTGAAGATTTTTGGCAACACAAAGCAGATTGAACCCACATGCTTATCTCTGCTATCTAACCAAGTCCTGCCAACCTTGTAAAAGGTATAAACCTGCAAGGACACTAAAAAAGAGAAAAGATTACAATAGACAATATGTCAACACATTTTGGATGACAAGTGAGTGGAAATTCTCTTCATGAAATAGGGAAAGCTGAAATCTAAGTGCCTCCTAAAGCAGAAACCAATAAGAAGCAGGTGGTTTTACCCTCAGAGCATCAAGTCCCCAGGAAGGCTGCAATAATGAGTGTTGCTCAAAAGAAGGCCATTTGAAAGCCTTTTTGTAGAGCATTTAGGCCCCCCAGGTTCCCTCCCCATCCTGAGCCTTCTATTAGTTGCCTTAGGTCCATGTTGAGGTTTCTTCCCCAATTGGCAAGCCCCACCCATGTCCACTTAATCTCAGTGCCTCATTTGTAAATAGGAATGGAAAGCAAGGATGGCTAGATAGTTGGAAAAAACACACACACACTAAATCTAAAAGAGAGAACATAATGAATAAAAATAAGTTTCAAGGAAACCAAAATAACTCAGAGCACAGAATTCTATAAACCATCATCTGTATCCTTAGAGATATGAGGTAATAGTGCATCCATGGGAAAGAAACATATGATAGGAATTTTCAGAGAATGAGGAAGAGGTCTTGGCAATTAAAGCATATAGAAGAATGAAAATCCAAAGATGAAAATACTATTTGCCTTGTTAAGTTATGCTTGTGGTGTGAAATGAATTTTTTATAATTAATATGATTTTTTTAAATATTTTTTTTAAAAAAGGAAAAACAGAGTCAGTTGACTTGCCATTGAAGAATTAATCCACTAATTCAACACACATTTTGTGTTAGCATCTCACACCCTACCCTCAATATGTGCTTTGTCTCATCGTAAAAACTGTGGCCTTGTATGACATACTTGGCTTCAGAAACTGTGTATGGTAACAAACTTTTAAGAATGTTCCCTTATTGCATGCTACATTTATGTTATATTTGCAATGCACTGGTGTATAGATTTATTTTATAAGTTAGTGACTTCAGATTTTACAATGAAATTACTTCCTGTGCTCAAGCCAATAACATGCAATTACCCTATATTTTTTCTACTCCATTGCTCTGCCCAGTAAAACAATCCCCACGCCATGTTCATTCTTCTTTAAGCCTCTCTTCCTGTGCCATTTCCCTCTGCCACTGCCACCCTTCAAAACCTTATCATCTCTTACCTGGGTTTTTGCCATGACTGCCATTTCACCCCCGTTTCTAGTCTTGCCATTCCCAGTCTGTCTTGATCCTGTTTCCTCAATAATCATCTATAGAAATCTGATCTCAGTTCACTGTTTTTCTCAAAACATGCTTATCACCTATCTCAAGCTGGCTAATGAAAACAAATCGGTGAGCATTTGGCCTCTGCATCTCTCGCTGTCTTTCCCCCACTTCCACCTGGCACATCACACATCTAAGCCACTGGCTCCAGATACACTGTTCCTGACACATTTCCCTCCACCCACAAGCTGTACATACCCTTCTGCTGTGTTCTCTGAGACGTCTTCTCTGCTACTGCACGTAGGATCTGGTACTCCTACAATTATCTCCTTTCAGATAGCTCTGTCATTATTCCTTGAGAAAGCATGTGTCACCCCACAGAACGTACAGGTCTTCATAGAATTTGGACCCTGGCTTTTCACCTTCATGCTCTAACTAGATGCCAGAAACTGTGCTAATTTATGGCATCCAGTTAGACTCAACAAACAGCTGAATGAATTAATTAATTAATTAATATGTTGAATTTTAAAGGAAACTAGCAATAACAATAATTAGAACTGGAAAATACTATATTGCAATATATGCTTTCATTTTGTGTGCTAATGAAAATGAAATATATATACATATATATATATAAATTCTTCCAAGGTCCCAGCAGACAAGCCTCCCTAGAGCCAGTTCCTATGGGATGACACCGTGACCCTCCCTACCCCCATGGGACAGGAACACAGATGCTAAACTGTTCCCCCATCATGAGGAAGGTGGGAAACTAATGCCTTGTAGGAATGGATTGATGATTTATTATTTATCACCATTGATATTGGACTACACAGTAGAAACAGGGAATTAAAAGCCATGGAGAAAGATGAAATGGCAGAAATAGCAACAAAGTGAAATGTGGTAGAGAAAGGCTCTCACGCCTGACTGTGCATCAATTTCTGCAAATGCCCTGGAAATATCACAAAACCAAGTGCCCGGAAACCAACGCAGCTTAAATGAGGCTCTTAATTTTTGTTTTATACCATTGGTTCTATTTGTAACATTAACCCATATTGAATCAAAATGACCCTACTAAGAGATAATATGGCCTTGGGAAAGCCAGGTGACTTGGACATTGAATAAATCTGGGCTCAAATCCTGGCTGGCCACTGAATTAGTAGCCAACTCACTTAACCTCCCTGGACCTCAATCTCCTCATTTTTAAAATCCTCCAAATAAAACCCACCTCACAGTTGAAATGTATCAATATTGATACAGCTGCTGGCTCAGTGCCTGGCACGCAATAAATCATAAATGTACCCCTGGTCCCACTGTGCACATCTCTCCCCCTTGTGAACAGACAGATCCCAAGTACCCATCAGTGCAACCGAACTGTCTAAGTTGTATCCTCAACCATTTGTCTGTGGGGATGAAAAATGACGTTACCTTGCTTGACTTAGATTATCACAATTGCTTTATGTCCTGAGCCAGAACTGCATGCCTGCTTGTCATTATTTATCTTTTTCATTGATTGATCGTTTGAGCTGTAGTCTTTTATTACCATGATCTCATATAAAAGGATGACGTCCTTACGACACCATTTAAGAGAAACCTGTGAGCATCAACATGAGGCAGCCCATCAGTCAACAGCCCATTAATGTGAATTCCTAGAAAGTCATAATTATGTCTTCCCCCACATGGTTCTCTATTGGTTGTATTCCAAAGGCAGCCACCTTACTTATAATCTTAGAGTTTTGAGCATGCAGACCTCAGACAAAGATCTGTTGAGAAACTAATAATTTCAGATTGTCTTTTTTTTAATACATTTTATTTATTTTTTACAGAGAGGAAGAGAGAGGGATAGAGAGTGAGAAACATCGATGAGAGAGAAACATTGATCAGCTGCCTCTTACACACCCCCTACTGGGGATGTGCTCACAATCAAGGTACATACCCTTGACCAGAATCGAACCTGGAACCTTTCAGTCCACAAGCCAACGCTCTATCCACTGAACCAAACCGGTTTCGGCTGTCTAAGTCTTGATGTTCTTTTTGTATTTATACGTGTAGCCTTAAGGGACAGTTTGGAGCAAAAGTTTTGGAAGTACTCATTAATCTAAACCTTCAAGCTTGTAGCAATGGAGTCCCATACCCCCACATAGAAAATCAACAAGGAAACCTTTTAAAATGCGAGGTATCTAACTCAACAGCTTCTTATAGGGTGGTCTTCACTGCACTTCCTCCCCCTCTTTAACAAAAAAAAAAAATTGCAGGAAAACTTCTGGAGAAAATAAAATAGGTTGTGGTTAAGTGATTCAGCCCAACTCCCCTCCCAGCTCCATGCGGGACACAGCTGTGGTGATGATAGTTGGGTCACACTGAACTTGGTCTGAATAAGTCTGAGACTGCCAGGATGAGAGGTAGACTGTGCCTCCTCCTCACCCTGGAGACTTCCTGGGGAGCACACACCAGGACACCAGTGAGAACCAAGCCAGGCTCCTTACACATACATGCACACGTATGCACCAGCTTAAAAAGGTTGGAAGCAGCAGCATCATGGGCCTCATCCTCTTATGATGACAATTGGCTGCACCTGAGTGGGACAGCACCCTGGAGACAAGGTGTCCTCTGCCATTTCCCACAGCTTTGCAACCTGAAATTGAGGGACAGTTTCAGGGCAACAGTTCTGCTTCCATAGGCACTGATGTTCAAGAGACAATCGCTGTCGTGAATTGTCCTACTAGGTCTCATTAAAATAAGACCTATTAGTAAAATCATGTAGCACACTGCATGTGTGCTTATTAAGCAACAGCATACACAGTTAATTAGCTCACTGGTAACTAATGTTCACAGCAAGGAAGAACAATTAGTACATTTATAGACTTAAGCTCCATCGAAATTCTTTTGTCAAACAAATCATTCATTTATATAAAAAACTCATGTCTTAAATCAGAGCTGTCAGTACTAGAAAGGATTGGCGGCACTTAAACTCCCGCTATGCAACAAGAACAGTAGAAAGAATTTTTTAAGGAAAAAAAACACATTATAATAACATTGCAACTGTTACGTAAATATGGAGTTAATTAGAAAATTGGAAAGCAATGTTTGAGCAGAAACACAATGGGTTAGAAGGCATGTCTCCTCTGTTATGAAGTTAGGGAAAATTCATGCAGTGGGATAAACACTTGTGTGCTTGGGCACACACAAACACACATAAATGCCTATGTTGAAGCATGTGTGTGTGCACATGTGTGTGTCAAGGACATACATGCACATAGTTACATATATAAGCATGTGTATGCACTCCTGTCTGCAAACCAATCAAAGCATGTGTCCGTACCTCAGACAGTACTTTTATACACATATCTGCACGTGTGTGGTCTACATGCACACCTGCACACAGACACATGACTCAGCACCATCAACTCAGGTCAAGGCATTAACATTTCTCAGCAGGAAGACTTGAAGTTTTTGATCATGACTCGATTAGTCCTACAAATGGAACTCTAGTTCAAACTGAGCTCATTGGAGAGGGGACAGCTCCCAAAAAAAACCTATAGATTATTCTATTTCATTAATGGACTTAAAGGCTGTCTAGTATCTTCATTTTAGGTTCAATGTATTCCTAGCACCTATGCCCTACAATAGACTCACACACTCTCTGGTCAAAGCACACGTGTACGTGTCTGTGTCCACAGTGGAGGACAACTTCAGTTGGTGAGGCATCAGAGGACATGACCAAATGGCAAGGGCACTTGGACTTTATTGGACAGCAGAGAGAGGTATTGGAATCCTTGTTCTAACTAATACCCCTGAAAATAACTTAAATTCTCGACAGTAGAGCTAAGCCTAGGCCCAGCCCTGCCACCTGCTGCCGGTGCAACCCTAGGCAAATTGCTCAACCTCTCTGAGCCTCCATTTCCTCATCTGTAAAATGGAAATAATAACACCTCAGGTGTTTAAATGTAATACAAACTCCTTAGAAAAGTGCCTGGCCAATAATAAGCGTTCAGACCTAGTTATCTGCAGAGGAAAAGGTAGAGGGAATTCAGACATTTTTAAGCATATACCTTGTGCCAAGGATCTTGCAGAGAGATTGAACATTCATTCTTATCCAGCTCCCTTCACGGGTCTGTTTAAAACCAGAATTGGAAAACCTACCCAAAGAGGACAGACCCAGGCGGCACGTGCATTCTAAGTGTGGTCTTACCTCTACGGTCCATGTACATTCTGTCTGGGTCTATCCTATGCTCTTTCTATTCAGGGGCATTAGAATTGGAACATTCTCTTCAACCCAACCAACTTCACCTAATTCTTATTGTTGCAGTTTTGGGAAGTTCCCAGCTGAACCCTTTTGTATGTTCTATCCACGCATGCAATATGAACAACCATTTGTCCCTGTGGGGAGGATCCCAGTCCCAGAAGAAAAGCCATAGAAAATATAAGTATAGCCCTAGCCGGTTTGGGTCAGTGGCTAGAGCTTTGGCCTGCAGTCTGAAGGGTCCCCGGTTTGATTCTGATCAAGGGCACATTCCCAGGTTATGGGCTCAACCCCCCCCCCCCAGTAGAGGGCGTGAAGGAGGCAGCCAATCCATGATTCTATCTCATCATTGATGTTTCCATCTCCCTCTCCCTTCCTCTCTGAAATCTGTGTGTGTGTGTGTGTGTGTGTGTGTGTGTGTGTGTGTGTGTGTGTAAGCACAATATGCTAATTAGAATGCACATCCTTCCAGACAACCTTCCAGACTTAACTGGGGCTTTGAGGGAAGCCCGGGTCCCGGGTGCCAGAGGGAAGCCAGTGCCAGCAGCCGGAGGAAGGAAGGCCTATTCTTGCACGAATGTCATGCATCAGGCCTCTAATATATAAATACAAGTACATTTTTATTCAGTCCTGCCTTGTTTGTGATCTTCATGGAGGTTGAATCCTGGCAGCCAACATTGCTGTATAGGGCAGAAGGGCACTGCCTCTGCACTGTTTTAATAATTGCTCCTTTGCACATGAAACGGTGTGGATCTGACCTGTGGTTCAGGCACTCACTGACAGAGCATAAGCATTGCCTACTGGTAAAGGGAGGTGCTTTCTCCGGAGAAAATAATTCAACCAGCTGAGATACTATAGAGTTAAGTCCTTGATCCAGTAGAGCAGAAGATGCATTTGGAAAGAATTGCAATTGGTTTTTTCAGATATATGATTTTACTGAGGAAAAATGCCTTTTAGTGTCATACAATTAACTCCTGAGCAGAAAAAAAAAGATAAGGCAACAAAGTTACATTTTATAGTTCCTTAGGGCTCCTGGCAGCTAAAATCTACTAATTAATTAGTTGGGCACAGGTGAGCAGCATTTTATCTTCCACCAAAGGCACAAGGTAGATAACATATTTGGAGAGCTTAATACTTGGAAGGTGGTAGTAATGGTAGGAAGTCTGTCTTTGTGACTATTTTTCTATCTTGAAGAACAATTACAGTTATGGAACGCAGGACTATGACTTAACGCTCATAAGATATACCGTTCATTGCTCAGAGTCGGATGTTTTTCTGCTCCCAGGCATATTACTGGGAATTTGCCTTTACTTTGATGCATGTCTATGCTATGATATCCTCGTCTTCTACTTCCAGGGTTCCCTTGTGCCGACATGTGCATCCTCTCTTAGAGAAACCCTAGGTCTAAAAATGCTTCCATAAAACGGAAAAATATACACACCCAAGTGGCTGGAATCACAAAGTTTTGAAAAAAAATATTCATATAGCCTCAGAAATCTCACCCAGCTCTCATGCTATCCAAACCTCCTGCCCCTGCCCCTGACCATGACCCTGCCCCTACCCCTGACCCTGTCCCTACCCCTGCCCAAGATACTTGCTCTTGGGGGGTGGAGGAAATGAAGGCCGCCTAGGATTTACTGGATTCATAAACAGGCTCTACAAATGTAACTTCTCAGGACCCTCGCTGCTTTTTGCCAGGCTTGTAGACCCCCGGGGGTGAAGGTGTCTGCTCTCCCTGGGGGTTTCCGGGAATTGAGGATGATCCCTTGGTAACCATGGAGACTCAGCTGCACACCAGATGAGCAGCGGGTTATGTGTGATTTGAGCATTTATGGATTTCAACCACTCGGTGCCGTATTTATCATCTTTGACAAAGCACCCCACCAAAGGCACAAGGTAGATAATATATGGTGATCTATGTCCCTGGTATTGTTGGTAAAATGGTTTTAATTTTACCAACAATATCGAGGGGACTTGAGAAATAGTGTGGGCAACTGTTGTTCTGTGGCAAAGTAAGATAAAATATTTGCAAGGAAAGAAAAAAGCATTGACAACCGCATGTCAAGACCTGTCCTGCAATAGAGTGCCTCCTTCCTGTTGGGACGCGGGCTATGCTTGTGGCTGCAGAGTCTTCAACAATGCAGGTTCCAAAGGTTCCTAGGTGGTGGGCTACTGAGAAATATTAGCAAAACCATCCATGCAGCACGCTGCCACAGAGGGTCGTGGTGAGGCAGGAACTCTGTCCTGGACAAATATTTAAGTCAACTAAGGAGTTAAAGGAGGAAGTGGGGGGGGAGGGGTTCATCATCAACATCAGTGATCATTTCAAGTAGCAGCAGTGTGGTCCTTAAAAACAGTCAAAATCCAGACTCTACATGGGCCATATGTTGAAATGACTTTATGTTGTGCAAAGCTCACAAAACATAAGAATGCTATAACTAGTGTTAGCCTCATTCCTGTCTTCAGCATGTGACTGGTCATGGGGCAGGGGGTAAGGAGGAAGCTCCTCAGTGTGCCCCTCCTAACCCCAAGCCCCATTTCTCCTGCTAGTGTTAACACTTTTGAAAAGTGTTAAGTTATGGAAACCCCTGTCCCCAGCACCTCTTATTTATACAAAAGTTCCCTGTGTTCTTGCTTTTAAAAAAAAAGAATACTGTAATTGGAGAAAAAAGACATTGTGAAGTACTCTGAAAATATCTGTAAGACCTCCACAGAAATTAATCCAGAAGTCTGTTTCATTAATTAAAACCATTTTACAAACAATACCAGGGATATAGTCTAATGTTTATTAATGCCTATACTGAGGTAGGATGAAACTATCTTTGAAGAACGTTTGATTCTAACAGATGTGTGCAAAGTAGAAGTGATTTTGCCAAGTGCTATTTTTTAAAAAGTAGGTCTCATTTGCCATATCTTCTAAAGTTACTGTGTACATAAGGGATTTGTGGAGTTTGTATTAGTTTATCAGAGAGAGAGAGAGAGAGAGAGGGAAAGGAGAGAGAAATGGTCACTCTGGGGCTGATGCAGGAAATAGTAAGACCTTAACGCCCCTCCTTAAATTCCAGAAACTCCCACTGGGATTTGTTCAGGGCATTTGGCCTTTTGAACACAGATTCAAGGCTATTGGGATGAAATGCATCTGTCTTAGATTTCCATTGTTACTATTGGAAAATTGCTGGGTTTTTTAAGTCCTTTTCCCTAATTCTGTGTTTATCTTTGATATGTTCATCCAATCACAGTGGTCCAACTATATAAATGGTACCTTTTCAATTCTCACCACTCCTTGTTTTAAACATAAACAAGTTGTTGGCACAACAGTCGGCTTAGCCACACCCACCTGTGTTGCCATAGGGACAGTCTTCCCATGGGGAGGAGCTGAGCCAGCTCTGAAACCAGGAAAGAGCAACAAGAAACCATAAACTGACCTTAGAAGATTCCTACTAAGGTGGAGGGGTTGGGAGGCAGGAATAAGATTGCTGGCCCATGCCGAAATCGGTTTGGCTCAGTGGTAGAGCATCGGTCTGTGGACTGAAAGGTCCCGGGTTCAATTCCGGTCAAGGGCATGTACATTGGTTGCGGGCACATCCCCGGTAGGGGGTGTGCAAGAGGCAGCTGGTCGATGTTTCTCTCTCATCGACGTTTCTAGCTCTCTATTTCTCTCCCTTCCTCTCTGTGAAATATCAATAAAATATTTTTTTTAAAAAAAAGATTGCTGGCCCATGCAAATAAATGAGACCGTTTTCTTGCTGTATGGTCTAGACCTAGTTTTGCTTTGCCTGTTCTAAGGGCTGGCCTTGCTGCCTTAGTATAATGTATGTTATATAGCATTGATCTCAATATATTTATTTTTTTATTTTTTTATATTTTTTTATTGATATTTTACAGAGAGGAAGGGAGAGAGATAGAGAGCTAGAAACGTCGATGAGAGAGAAACATCGACCAGCTGCCTCTTGCACACCCCCTACCGGGGATGTGCCCGCAACCAATGTACATGTCCTTGACTGGAATCGAACCCGGGACCTTTCAGTCCGCAGACCGACGCTCTACCACTGAGCCAAACTGGTTTCGGCGATGTCAATATATTTAGCCTTTAAAATATCAACACGATATCTTCAGATGTTCGCATTCATTTATTCATTCCAGTGATAACCATTACATTTCCTTTTTATTGAATTTATTAGGGTTCTATTTGTAAAGCAGTGGGGATGGAGCGCTGGTACAGTCTATGCAAAAGTCCCCATCCTCTGAGAGCAGACAAGGAACCCACAGCACCTGCTAGTGAAAATGAACAATGTTTATCATGTCAGTGTGAGATTAGGTCTTCTAACTCCTAAGACAGCTCTTTCCAACTCTCTCATTTCCCCTTTATGAACACACTCTCAAACGTTTTTAAAAACTCCATACTCTCTTCTGATAAACTTAAAAATCTTATCCTTTCTCTTGAGGGTTTTGAACCCACATCCTCCCCAACCTTGCTCTTGAGAGTCACTGCTATCTCTCCTGGATCCCACCTGTTGGGAAGATTTTGTTCAACTTTAGAGTCAGTATTTTAAACAATTATTTACATTTTGGCATTGTCCAGATATGAAATGAAATCGATACTTTCTGGGATGTTTTTCTGGACACTCTATCGTATCTGCCTCCTCACTTATTAAGTTGGTGGAATGGGTTCATCCAGCTGTGACCGCCAACAGAAGAGCAGCTTTATCATGATCACTATCACAGGCTGTTTTAGTAAGTGTTTCTCTAAACCGGAAACTGGGCTCAATGCTTTATAGCCATTAGCTTATTTGATTGACTGACTGAGTGATGGATTAAGGCAGTGGTTCTCAACCTTTCTGATGCCGCCACCCTTTAATACAGTTCCTCATGTTGTGGTGACCCCCAACCGTAAAATTATTTTCGTTGCTACTTCATAACTGTAATTTTGCTACTGCTAATGAATCGTAGTGTAGATATCTGTGTTTTCCCGATGGTCTTAGGCTCTACAGCAGTGGTTCTCAACCTGTGGGTCGTGCTAGCAGGGTCACCTAAGATCATCGGAAAACACAGATATTTACATTATGATTCATTAACAGTAGCAAAAATACAGTTATGAAGTAGCAATGAAAATAATTTTACGGTTGGGGATCACGGTATTAGAAAGGTTGAGAACCAATGGATTAAGGAAACTCTTCTAGCTTTATCTGCTTGCTTATGAAACATAGTGACAGAAGATCTAAGAGACCAGAAGAGCAGAGGTTTCTGTCTTTGAGGGGCAGTATGGACGGCAAAGGTACGGCTGAGCTTCATGTCCCCCATTATTTCCTGCGCCCTTTCATGGGCCCTCACCTTACTGAACAGCTTACCTCATTTGTATCTACTTTCCTCTCACAAAGAGCTGGAAATTGTATTCTGGGAGCCAGACGCATGGCTGCAGTTATGATTTTATGACATGTGTGACTGGACCGCTGCTGTTGCTGTTATATGCTTCAGAGAGAATCCATTAGACTTTTTCAGAAGCTATGTAAACACATACATTTATTGGAATTTCAGAAACATATGGTGTGATAATCATATACCATACACTGGGCCAAAGCATCAGGCCTCTTTTCTTTAGCTAAGAGTGAGTTGATGAATCTTTCAAGGCGTTATTTGTGCCCCGACTTGGAGCCGGGTCCTCTTTGACCATCCCCCAAAACACCAGGCTGTGACCAGTTCTCAAACCTGCCAAAGGCACACGAAGCAGCCTTTATGGCAGAGGTGCCGGCAACCAAGGGTTCTTCCAAACCAGTGACTTTCAGTCTTGATGCTTTATGAACAGGTTTCTCTCATGCTTTCTGGGGAAACCGATGGTTAGGACGGTCATAAATGGCAACTATATTAAAGATCTTAAATAAATTGTGGTCATAGAGCAGGATGATATAAAATGAAGCCAATTGAGACCCAAATGTGCTCATAGCAGTATTCCATCTGCAGTTTAGCATTGAGCTACTAATTGAGCTTATCCTTTGCTGATGCTCTTCTTGAGGACTGATATGTTAGCAGCTTATATTTAAAATGCTTCTTTCCTTTTCAGAATTTATATGTAAGTCTATTCCCCTCCCCAACCCCTTCTAGGGAGAGGCAAAAGCTTCCCACTGTGTTATGTCCCACAACTTGACCTTTCAACTAGACCTGTTTCCATCGGAGCTCTGTTCTCTAGTTACTTCTGGCACTCACGCTGGACTATCTTGTAACAGGGTGGCATTTGTACAAGCAGTAAGGAGGAGGCTGTCACATGGCAAATGAGCTCTTTATGAAATGTTGATGCATCAACTACATCCAATAACACTGAAGAAATAGAACATTACAGAAGCAGTGGGGTAGTGGCCAGGGAAAGAGAGGACACCTCTTGTCTACCAGCACATTAATTGACAAAGGAGGAAGCTAAGAGGCTTATGGGAAAGTCCTCAGTAAATATATGAAATAAATGGGCATTATCTGGCATAGCATGTGCCAGGAAATGAAGCAGTGTATTATAATTATCACTATTTCATGGTAAGAAAACTGACATTGTTTCTTTTTTAACAGTTTAAGCAAGTACTTCTTATGAACAAACATAATATAATCCATGTATGTTAAAGTCAGGACACTTTAGGCCTGTATTCAAATCCCTCTTCAGTTTTAGTACAGACTCTCTCTCCAAACCCATTGCCTGTATTCCATGAAACCATCGGGGAAAATGGAAATCACTCTAAATATTTATAAATAGGGGGATTTACTACACATCCACCAAAGCTTATCAAATCATACACTTTAAATAGATGCAATTTAATATAGGTAAATTATGCTTCAATAAAGTTGATGTACAGAAAAAAAGAGAGGAAGGAAGGAAGGAAGGAAGGAAGGAAGGAAGGAAGGAAGGAAGAAAGAAAGAAAGAAAGAAAGAAAGAAAGAAAGAAAGAAAGAAAGAAGAGAATAGAAGAAGAGGGAGGGAGAGGAGGGAGAGAGAGAAGAAGGGAGGGAGGGAGAGAGGAAGGGAGATAGGGAGGGAGAGTTAGGAAGCCTGGAGAAGCGAGAGGGCATTACCCAGAGCAACTGAGCATACACCCAGGGTTCTGCTGTTGGAGTGCTTTTGCTTCTGCTGGGGAAACCACTGACATTGCTGCAAATTGAGGACTTGGGATCTTCCTCCTTCCAATGCTGATGAAAGCACTGCAAGCACTTCTGGAGCCCACAGTGACCTGCCTGACCCAGAAGTACTATAGCTTCCCTCTTCCTCCTGCCTTCCAATCCCCTTGGCAAGACCTAGGAGAAAGCCAACTGGCAAGGGAGTCTGGGAAATGTAGTTCCCAGCCTTCTAGCTCCCTATGAAACAGGAAGAGGGCAGAGTACCTATCAGATACATCTGGCACATAGCTTATCATTCTCCATGACATAAACTACACCAAAACCAAACCATCTACATGCCAGCCATTTGCTCTGTTGATACCTAGACTTTCTGGTTCTCCTGAAAAGAATTTATAAAGATTTCTCTGAATCTTTATACTTAACAATAATAATCAGATATCTCCCTACAGGTTTACATGTCACCTACTTTATGAACCTTTTTGGCTTCCCAATCAGAGGTGGAATTTCCCCACCCCTTATTTCTTGCCATTTTATTTATTCCTGGTTTTGGGTGGTTGTTTTTTTTTTTTTTTAGCACATATCACTTTGTATTAAATGTGCAGCTACAAGTCTGATATATTTTATTAGATCAAGTTCAACTTAGAGGCAGAGCCTATTTTAAGGTCATCTTTATCTCCTGCAAAGCTCATCAGCACTGTCATGATCCTAGTAGGTGATCAATAAATACCTGTTGAATCAATGAGTGAATAAATAAACGAAGTCTCTGACTAATTTTATACAATTGCAAATGTGGGTGAGTGCATGATCTCTGCCTATCTCTCTAATTTCACCCAGCAGCTTCCTCTTTCTCATTCTTTTTTTTACTCCAATCATATTCACATGTACAAGAACCTTCCATACACCCAATACTCTGCTTAATGCTTACAGTGTTCTGTAGGTTTTTCTAATTGGGATTGTAAAAAAGCTACTGACAGCATAAATGTCCACTAGATTTTGTTCCTTTTGCTGCACAAACTATGTAAAGCTAGTGCAAATATCACAGTGTTTCTTCTCTTGGCACTTAGTAAGGAATTACTCAGCGAATGAACTGTTAAGGAAGTCAGTAAGGAGTCTGAGCCATTGAAGAAAACATTTATCTTGCTGAATGAAGTGTCACAGAGAAAGGAAAACAATGATGAAGAGAGAAAAGCCAGGTGAATTCAGACAGTTGTGACCTCATTTAATACACAAACGTCCAGGGAATTCTCCTTTACCAAGTCAGCATAAAAACAGTGCTTTAGACCTCCCCATCTAGGAGGTGAGGAAGAATTTTCCTGATTTGAGCTCATGACATTTATTGTTATAGCTATGAGCAAGGATGTGAAAAGGCAAAACGTACCAGTGACATCCAAATGATTTCGGGAGCCGCTTGTCCAAATGGATGAATTTGCATCATCAGCTGGGAACGCTTGGTTCCCAGAGGTGGCCAAGCCTTGTCTGTGGGAACAGCTTGGCAGCCAAATAGAAATCTGACAGCTCGGCCACTCCAGGGCCGCATAGCTGTCAGCAGCACTTGCTTGCGTGGGGAGGATTCCGTTTCTGCCCCTTGCTATGGACTTGGCTTTGGACATGTTGACTTCCCCTGCAACATGTGAAGCCGTCATTGGGGGAACCCCATGCCTACTTCACAGTGCCGTCGTCAGGACAACCACATACCATATGCGATCACTTAGCATAATGCCTGACCCGTAGGGCCATTGTCATTATCACACAACCCCTAGGAAAGTGACCCAGGGCCCTGCCATTCTCACTGCAGAAGCCACTCACAAGAGGGAAACTTTAAACCAAATCAGTTTATCTCCTCAGAAATTCTTAACAAAATAATTGGAAGGAATACATTTCCTTATTGAAAACACTGCGTATGGCCGACACTGGTTTGTCTCAGTGGATGGAGTGTCGGCTTACGGATTCAAGGGTCCCGGGTTCGATTCAGGTCAAGGGCATGTACCTTGGTTGCCAGCACATCCCCAGTAGGGGGTGTGCGGGAGGCGGCTGATAGATGTTTCTCTCTCATCGATGTTTCTAACTCTATCTTTCTGTCTTTCTCTCTGTGAAAAATCAATAAAATATATTAAAAGAAAAAGAAAAACACTGCATTCGGCGTCTAATGAACTTTCCCACTGAGATAATGATGGGGACTAATAAATAGGCAGTGCCCCAGCCCTAAGACACCGCAATGCTGAGAAGAGATGCAAAGACAGCAGCCTTGTCAGTCAGCCCCTCTGCTGGAGCTTCCTCCCCAATGGTGTTCTTGTGTAACCCAGGGGGGGGATGGCAATGATGTCCTGTTCAAGAAGATCAGCATCGCCAAAACCGGTTTGGCTCAGTGGATAGAGCGTCGGTCTGCGGACTGAAGGGTCCCTGGTTCGATTCCGGTCAAGGGCATGTACATTGGTTGCGGGCACATCCCCGGTGGGAGGTGTGCAAGGGGTGGCTGGTCGATGTTTCTCTCTCGTCGACGTTTCTAGCTCTCTATCTCTCTCCCTTCCTCTCTGTAAAATATCAATAAAATATTTTTTTAAAAAGAAGAAGAAGAAGCTCATCATCGGTAGCAGTGGACAGAGAGGTGCTGTTCTCCTTTGGAGCTTATTAGGTGCATTGGGGGCGGGGGGGGGGAGATGGGCTTCTGTGTGATGCAGAGCGGTGACCACCATGTGAACACCCAACCTGCAGGAGAATCAGGACACCTGGGGGATGATATTCCTCACCAGGTATTTCCCCTCCACACGGAGAGCACTTTTCCCAGGGCAGTGTTTGTTACTTCCTGACAGAGCGGGGCTTATTCCAGCCTGCTACTGCTCTGTGCCTTCTTTCATAAGACAGGCAGCGGAGTAAATGTCAAACCTCATTCTGGGGAGGATAACATTCTGCGTTAGCTCTGAGCAACCACCCTAAAGAAACAATTAAGGAGAAAAGCACCGGCTTCATGCGAAGTGAAGAGAACACAGTCAGTGACATGGAACCAAAATCTGCTTTAATTTTTAAAAAAAAGCCAAGCCACTCTGTTGCAGACGAAAGTGTGTTCTTCAGTTCACCCAGGATGCAAAAGCTCTTCGTGAATGCTTCTTAGCCTTATCTGGTTTCTGTGAGAGCCTGATAAAGGAAACCCTCTCACCAGAAAAATGCATATATGCACATACCCGTAAAAGTGTGGTTGTCATTCTAGGTACCTGGACTCCCCTGAAAGCCCAGTAATCTTTTGTTAAGAATCTCAATTCTGCCAAAACCGGTTTGGCTCAGTGGATAGAGTGTCAGCCTGTGGACTGGAAGGTCCCAGGTTCAATTCCAGTCAAGGACATGTACCTTGGTTGCAGGCACATCCCCAGTGGAGGGTGTGCAGGAGGCAGCTGATCGAAGTTTCTCATCATCGATGTTTCTAACTTTCAATCCCTCTCTCTTCCTCTCTAAAAAATCAATTATATATATATATATATATATATATATATATATATATATATATTTTTTTTTTTTTTTTTTTTTAAAGAATCTCAATTCTATACTGTCGATATGACCAAGTTCATGGACTCTGGAATCAGACAAGGCTGGGATTTTTACTTCTCTGCATTTTTAACCTTTTTAAGCTTTAATTTTATCACCTACATATGTGAAATAATAACTCTTTCTGTGTCATAGGTTAATTGTGGGTATTAAATTAGACAATCTATTTAAAGAACTTAGCATAGTCCCTGTCATGTACTAAGTACTCGATAAGCCCTGATACTGTTATTAGCTACTAAAATACAAAACTTGAGCCTCTCAAAGCCAGAGAGGAACTTCAATTCATTTTCACTGCCTCAAATGTTTACCAGCGGCAGGATTCTAAAGTGAGATTGTGGACCCTAGCATGGGCCTGAGCCAGAGACGTGATAAAGACAGACCAGCTGTGCCCCAGCCCAGACAGGACAGACCTCGGGGTTCTACAGTCTCAGGTTGGAAGAAACTTCAACCAGACCCTCTGCTACAGACAATGACATCCAGCCCACAGCAGAACTAGGATTGCAATGCCCATTTCACAAAGGGAGACCTCTGACTCCTTCGGTAACATTTTATCTATTAAAGAGGAAGGTGATAAAGCAAGTGTATTGATAATTTGTGAAATTAAATGGGGATGAGAGAGATAAAGAGGATGTGGGGGGATGAATGGTGATGGAAGGAGACTTGACTTGGGGTGGTGAACACAATACAATATACAAATGATGTTTGCTAGAACTATACACCTGAAGCCTATATCACTCTATTAACCAATGTCACCCCGGTGAGTCCAATAAAAAATTAAATAATAATAATTTATGAAGTTAAAACAAATCCCACCATTCTGAATTTTTTTATTAACCGCAGTTAAGCTCCTGATCAAATTTACTTAGAATTAAATGTGGAAATATATGAAGTGTACAGTTGTTATGGGTCAACAAAGTAGGTTACAAGGCAGCATTGAGAGCAGTATTTTCTGCTTACCAGCTAATCAGATTCTCTTTAATCCTGTGATAAAGAGGTTTAAAGCTGAGAAATGGATGACTTGGGATCAGTCTTTAAATCCACCCTAACCAGTGAGACACCTCTTTTCCTTGGGTATGGACTGTTAACGGTGAGTCGGTACCTATAGGAGGTAAAAAAGCAAAAATATATTTAAAAGGCCCAACCAGCATGCTCAGTGGTTGAGCATTGACCTATGAACCAGGAGGTCACTGTTCAATTCCTGGTCAGGGCAAATGCCCGGCTTGTGGGCTCAATCCCCAGTGTGGGGCATGTATGAGGCAGCCAATCAATGATTCTCTCTCATCATTGATGTTTCTATCTCTTTCTCCCTCTTCCTTCCTCTCTGAAATCAATATATATATATATATTTAAAAGAAAAAAAGAAACAAATCAGTGAAACAGTGTTCTCTGTTTTCAGGCTCTTTGCTGTCTTACCCTCCTCTGCTGTGCTCTGCCTTCTCCCTGATATTTGAGATTCAAATATCTACACAGGCCCAGCAAGTAACGTGATCCAGTGTGCAAACTGTTGGCCAACCGTGGTGCCCTGGAGCCTCTTTGCCTTGAGCTTAGGGGGACAGCCCTTACCCAGTTCACCCCGGTGATTTCCGTCTGGGAACTGAGCACCTGTTAGCACTTTATTTTTTTCAAGATAAAATTCAAATATAAATTTGCATGTGAAATAACCTGACTTAAATACCAGGAACTAATTCACACTTTCAAAGATGTACTGTGTGGGCCAAACAGATTCTCTTGGAGGCACCAGTTTGAGTTTTTGCCCATAGGTGTTGAGGTTCCTGGTAACTCTAGCCCTGAGTTGTCTTTTCGCTCCACAATCTTTGCCTAGAAAACCTCATCCGCTCCCCTGGTGTAAAATATCTTCTCCACACTGAAGCCTCCCAAACTTCCTGGCAGTCATAGCCTCTCCTTTACACTCCAGACTCCACGTCTCGCTGCCAATTAACACCACAGCAACGATGGCTTTCTTATGGGCACCTGAAGCATCGCACGTGCAAAACTCAACTCTCGTTCTATCCCTACCTGTTTGGCTCCCAGTTTCTCCAGTTCAGTAAAAAGTACCCGTGTTGCTCGGGAAATGTGGGAGTCATTGTTTCTCCTCTTTTGCTGCCCTTGTCCAGTCCATCACTTTGCTGTATATTCTTCTTCTCAAATCCCTTTTTTTAATTTGTCCCCTGATCTCCAGGCCTATTGCCACAGCAAACCGCCATTACGTTCCATCTGTTTTCCACAATAGTTTCCCCTGGGTTATCTCTGTCCTTTGTCCTACCGGTCTATTCTTCACTTACCTGCCAGAGAGATCTTTTAAAATACGAGGTGGATCACATCACTCCCTGTTTAAATGCTCTCTGTGTCTCTACAATGCATGAAACCTAAGAGAAGGAAGTGTGTCAAGTAGATAATGTACTATTGTGTAAAATGGACTGAGAGGATTTTTTTTTAAACCTGTAAAGCAGTACTAATAATACCTACATCGGAAGGCTGTTGTGAGAATTCATTAAAGGCCACTGCTATTTCCACATTAGTTTTACATTGGCCTTTGCAGGAAAGAAGGTAAAGATTACATTGTTCATAGCTACTTCACACTCACCTGCAGGGAACCTTCTAAATGTCTTAGTGACAGCATTTTCCTTTGTATGATCATGGTCTCAAAGTAAAACATCTGCCTTGATTAAAGGATAAAAACCTGCTTTTAAAAAATATGGAGCAGACCAAGTACAGTTGAAAGCATAGGGCACAGTAAAGAATAATTTCAAATACCTTCAGATAATATTTAATGTTTTGAGATGAAAAATAATTAGATAAGGTGATTGATGCAAATGTCACATCAGGAAAAGCGAACCCTTTTTTGCAAATCTCTATTTTTTATTGATTTGAATTCACCTTTGCTTTGAGCTGTGCAGGAGAGTCCCTTTCCAAAACAACATCATGACTTCAGCTACCAACAGTTTTTGCAGTCCCCATGGCCCTTTTTGCTTTTAATTCACACATTCCAATTTAGAAAACACTACGGTGAGAACGAATTCGAGAAATCTGCTGAGGCTGGTGGCTTAAGGATCCGGGAGTGAAGGTGAGAAGCTATCCGAGCAGTTGCAGTGAGCTATTATCCCTCTAGAAGTCTAAGTCGACGCTTTATCTATGCTGCCTTTTTCCCTAGATTTATATGAAAGTCACAGTACCACTGTGATGAGCTCTTACCTGTATTTCAACATGAAATAAATTATATCTGTGATTTTCAGAGCAAAAGTTTCATAACCATCAGCCATCTTCAGTACGTAGACATTTTGTTTGGTCTTTTAGTTGCATGTTTGTCTAGCAGGATAATTGAGCATACAAGATCTTGTGGTTGTAAAGCTGGCTTTTCTGCAGCTGAGCTCCCCGACTCCCCTGCTCACACTCCCTCGCTTGACTCTGCATTCCAGTCATACTTAAATATGATCTGATGTCCAGCCGAGGGCTCCCTATCACCTCCAGACATCTTCATGTGCTACTGCTGTGCTTAAAAGATGCTTCCTTCTCATGCTTCTGGCTAGAATACGATTTACCCTGTAGAATTCAGTTTAGTCATTGCACCCTAACGGAAGCCTGCTCTGATCCAACAAATGATATGTAGCCCTCTTTCCTGCTGCTGTAACACCAGCCCAGGGCTTATCCCGTTGTCTTGTAATTGGCCAGCAGCTACTGGTCGGCCTGCCTATTGGACAGGAATCATCTCCCTCTCTCTCCCCTACGTCCTTAGCACCTAGCACAATCCTTAACAGAGTGGGGACTCATTATGCCTCGAGTGAGTGAGTGAGTGATATTTGTGCATTGCAGAAAGTTTGGGAGTAAAATGGAAAAATAAATTTAACGACAATGAATATGTCTTAAAACCCGAGACATTAGGAAACCTGTTAGCAATTTCCAAACTTATTAGCATTTTTTTGTTTTCTTGCTTCTAATTAACTTTTTTATGTCAAGATTACTGTATAAAAAAGCTTTGAATACGTTGTCTTCACTTCTCAGTATACTGTGAGCATATTCTAATGCAACTACAAATTCTCTGGAAATGTCACCTAAATGGTTGTAACGAGATGTCCTTTAGAAGTAACATAGTTCGTTCAGATAGTCTCTGTTGTTGGACTTGGTGACATGGAATGTTTTGCTGCTATAAGTAATGGTTAAATGAGTGTTTTTGCATCTGATTATTTCTCTATAATACATTCTAGAAATGAAGTTGCTGGGTGAAAATTTCACAGTGCCCTTAACTATAGGCTATCTTTTTAAAAAAGTCAAGATTTCAGAAACAAAAAGAATAGCTCATTTTTACCTTATATTTATTGGTCATTTTTATTATACTCCTCTGTGAATTGTACCATAGTAATCTGCCCATTTTTCTGTTATTCTGTTAGTTTTCTGATTGACTTAAAAGCTCTCCATATGTTTAAAATGCAGTCATTTATAAAATTTTTACAAATTTCCCAGGGTAATATGGGCCTTTTGATCTTTTTGTGTGTTTTTTTTTTTATTTTTATGCACACTTATCAATCTTTTCTTCGGTGAATTGCTAAGTTGTTGTTTTTTCCTTACAGAATTTCTTGCCCTGCTTAGATAGATATTTTCCTACTTTGATATATTTTCTTCTAGATTTATTAGTTTCTTTTGTTTACATTTAACTTTTTTCCCATTTAGAATTTATTTTGGGTGATAGTGTAAGTGACTCTAACTAAATGTTATTTTTCACAAAATAGTCAACTTTTCTTTTTTTTAATATATTTTATTGATTTTACACAGAGAGGATTTTGAGAGGGATTGAGAGTTAGAAACATCGATGAGAGAGAAACATCGACCAGCTGCCTCTTGCACCCCCCACTGGGGATGTGCCCGCAACCAAGGCACATGCCCTTGACCGGAATCGAACCCGGCACCTTTCAGTCCACAGACCGACGCTCTATCCACTGAGCCAAACCGGTTTTGGCAATAGTCAACTTTTCTAATATCTTCTCTTGACCTTCAAAGAAATGCTATTAAAGGCAATTGTACTAAATAACCGGCATCATCTGAGGACGTAACTCGGTGTTCACCGTGCTCTTTCCTCTCTCCTCCCAGGTGAGCAGGAGCCAGCTGTCAGCAGTGACTCTGATATCTCGCTGATTATGGCGATGGAGGTTGGACTATCCGATGTCGAACTTTCCACTGACCAGGACTGCGAAGAGGTGAAATCGTGAAATGGTGAACGCAGAAGAAAGGGATGGTAGGACCCATGGGGAAGGGCCGGGGGAGGTGTGCCCGAGACTTGAACCAGGCACACACACCTCCAGAACACCTCGGCATCAGCAGGGCGCTCTGCTCAAGAATGGTCCTGAAAAGCAATATCCAAAGTCCAGTTGATCGGGATGCAGTTTCTCCGTCTCTACAACAGCCCACGGCCTCGGCAGCGTGGAAGTGGAAAGCTGGTGGTCCTTCCCGGGCGCGTGCAGACACAGAGGCCCCTCACACAGACTGAAAGGACACTCTCGGGCCTTCTGCGTGCTCATTTCAGTTTTTCCCTCGGTGTTGTTTTCTTGTTTTGGAATTGTTGTTTGATTTCCTTGGCAGATTCTTTTTAAAGACTGTGTGTAGATCCCTGTAGGTCCACTCCTTTGTTTTCCCTTCGATCCACTCCAGCTTTTACATGGAGCCGTGTTCCGAAGCACCCATCCCTGCTGTGATCAGTCCATGTGGTCTCTGAGGCTGAGGACCTTGACCTCTGGGCATGAGCGTGCATGGCTTTGGGAAGGGCCTCGGCACCCTGAAACAGGCGAGGGCCAGCTTTCATTAAGAATCTGAATTCTTTGCGATGGATCTTAACACTCCCAGATGCCAGAGACCCCAACACTGAACTCTGAGTGTGCTGAGGCCGCTGCTCATCCTTCTCAACGACATCACACTGGCTCCCGGCTGCCAGGCTCTGTACAGGGCCATGGGGCATGAGAAGGAAGCTGTAGGGAGGCAGTTTAGTTTGTCTGGATCTTACAGTGCGTGGCTGGAACTCTGAGCTCGGAAGTCCCCTCCAGGCATGAAGTCCCCTGTCATTGGCAGTAGGACTCTTAGCTGGAACCACAGGCCTGGTTTTAAAGCCAGGTACCCCCCCATTCTTCCTGAAAGCGAAATGCCTGGTGTGCTGGCTGCCCCCAGGCTAGGCCAGGCTTCCTTACCTCACTGGCTTCGGCAGGAGATGGAGGCTTTCGGAGTGTCAGCTTTGAGCCTGGTGTCCACCCCCATGGGGGTCTCACCTTCATTCCAACACATCTGTTACACCTCCCCAGACCTCGAGGGATTTCGGTGAATCCTTTACAGATCGCTTCCCAGTCTCCCTGAGGGTGTCCAGACACCAAGTGAGGAGGGAGGTACAAGTCGATAAACCACCTGGTCTAAAAAGTCCAGCACGGGAGTGGGCTAAGTCAAGTTTCTCCTGACTGAGAGGGACAGAGAAAGAAAAAGAGGTATCTGCATTTTGAAATGGTTATGTTTGTATCTTTTTTTATAACTGTGACAGAAATACGCTATTTTTTCCTGTGGGCAATTTTGTAATCCATTTAGACTCCCCCCCACGCGGATGACTAAAGTGGTGAGCCATGGTCACCTTGACCTCTGTAGGAGGCCGACAGGGACCGGAAGCTGCCTTCCCAGAGTTCTCTGTGCGTTGAGGAGGCTTTTCCCTCTCCTCACACTAACACTCATCCAAAAGCAGAGTTTGGCTCTGCCGTGAGACCTTGCTGCCTCCTGAGGCAGAGAGTGTAGGTCAAGGGACACTGCTGGGTGCTCTTTGTCACCACCTTTGACCTTTCCTACTTGATGCTTTCTGCGTAGGTAGAAAGGCTAAAGGGACATGATAGCCACCTTCAGAAATAACTCAGCTGTCCTGTACCAAAGTCCAGGGAGGAATGAAGAGGGCGCGGAGGCAGGAGGCCCAGGTGAGCCGCGTGCTTGCTGGGCCTGAAGCTCTTCCTCCGTAAAGTGGAGGAATTTAACAAGGTGGTGCCCAAGGCTCTGGTGGCCTTTGGACCACCAGTGAGCAGTCGGCCAGGGGGTCTGTTTGTTGCAGGCGGCGATGGCAGGTAGCCAGCTTTCCACCTTGGAGAGGCAGAGGTGCTGGGCGTGTAACATAGAGGAACAGCTTTGGAGATTTGGTATTCCTGGGTTGCTAAGAAGGAACATCTCAGTGATTGAAATTTTCAGCCAAAGGAGGCGTTGTTAGGTTTCACCTTGTTCTCAAACTGCCATTAGTCACAGAGTTTGCCTTCTCTGGACCCCCTCAAAGCCTGGTCCTCAGTGTGCAATTCTTCATCTCCTGGTGTTTCCTTTCTCAGAATGGGCCTGCAGTACCTACTCCTCCTTCTGTCAACGTGGCCCCAAACAAATTTCAGTGATAACTTCAGTCAAGTGGACTTAGACGGATAATTGAACAGCAGAAGAAAGATGCATTGTATTGTTTACCCAGAGAGGAAAATGCCTGTGGAGTGCATGGTCCTCTGACCATGGTTCTCTCTTCCTGCCATGACTAGGGTGCAGAGGAATCGGTTGCATGTGGCTGCAGCAACCTCTAGAGGGCGCTGTGTAGATGCTGGGGGCCAGGAGGCTCACTGGAGGTCTGTGGGCCTGACCCCACAAAGGCTCTGCTGCAAACCCCCTGAGTCTGCGGGGTTTCTGGTTACCAAAGGTCTGTCTCTGGAGACGCCTCCTGTAGCTTTGGTAGCTAAAAAAACAATTTTTTTAACCAGCCTAGAAGGATGCAAAAGAAATGAAAACAGCCCTTCCCCAACAGTGTTCCTCACCACCTCCCACCAAAGACCTAGGGATCCCATGGTTCATGGAGGCTGTCAAAAGGTTGGAGAACCCTCTAGAAGTATATGCAAACTTTCTGCGTATTTACTGATTTTCATTTTTCTGTCGTGTCTAGACCAGCACCGTCCAATAGAAATGTAATCCTAGTCACACGTGTGATTTTAAGTTTTCTACTGGCCACGTTAAAAGAAGTGAACACGTAATAATAATTTAATAATATATTTTTTAATCCAACATTATTGTTTTGATATGCAATTCCCGTAAAAAAAAAATTCATGAAATACTTTCTTTTCCATACTTAGTCCTCTAAAGCCATTGCATAGTTTACACTCTCATGGCGCATCTCAATTTGGATGAGCTACCGATTAAATAGCGCAGGTCCTCAGCTTCCACAATATTCTCACAAGGTTCCCCGACCCTTAAAAAGAAAAAAGGTGAAAACCTAATTACCTCCCAAGAGAACTAGACTCCACCCAAGTTGCCTAATCAGAGGCCCCAAGATCTGTTTGTTTGTTTTTTTGTTTTGTTTTTGTTTTGTTTTTTTAATCCGTTTGTTTTGTAATGGATGAATGTTCAGGCTGCCCCTTCTGAAAATTGGACTTTCTAACCGCACCACTGATGTCCATTACCATTTGCTGTGATTTCTCTGACCAGTTGTTTTGTAGGAAGTCACACAAGCCATGTTGATTTGGTGCTGAAACAAAAGGAGACCCTTCGCTTCCATGGCAAACCCTTAGACTTGATACGTGGCTCTCAAGAGCCAAAGAGAATCCCAGACTGGCATCATCCAACTTGACCTCAACCCCCAGCTGTCCTTCCTCTAGGAGTTGCTACCACCTGTTGGCTGGTCCCTTTGGGAGGAACTTAGCCACCATCCTGAAGGCAGGACCTGCATATTGATGGAGTCTCCAGGGCTTGTCACCCCTGAAATGTCAACTGCACCATCTAGGCAGGGCGAGGGGAGAGTGTGAGAAGGTAGAAAGTTACTAATGGCAAAGGCACCTGCCTATTCTGACATCACATAGTGAGCATCATACCCATGGAGGCAAGTCTCCATCCAAAGTGGTTTGTTGGTTAGTTTGTCTTGTTTTCAGCATTTCCCTCATTCTGGTAGAAATGTCTCTGGACGTTCTTGGTTCTGGGTTTGGTCGTATGGAAAACCATGGTGCCCTGACCTCCCTGCAGCCGCCATGTTTTCAGGACTGAAAATGCTGACAGGGATCCTAGCATAGGGTTCTTTCTCATTTATGAGTTTTGTTTAGGTGGAACTTCTCGAAGAGCATGCAGAATAAATGGCATTTAGTTATCCATTGAGTGCCTCACCTTGACTGCAGACAAAGAAGGTCCATGAAATCCAACTCTTTCAGAAAATCTGGGATGTAGAGTCACACCCTCCATGGAACGAGGACCCAGCCCTCTGGTCCCAGAGGCAATGCCCGGGAGCATGTGTTATGTGCTCTGACTTAGTTTTCTTCCCCTTTTTTTGTCTCCGTGTCCAGCTTTCTCTTTCTGCCTGTCTGTTTCTGTGTATGCACACCTACACACGTGCTTCTCTCATTTTTCAGAAAACACCTTGGTGGCTCCAGACCTATAGAGTCACTAATGTGATTACCATCATTAGTGATGGTGTTGTCTTCTAATTCACGACAACATCTATAGTTGCACTTCAAAAGATAATACCCAGTTTAGTCTAAAGGCAAATTAACTTCCTCCTTAAAGGAGCTAGCCCCATTTTCACTTTCGTGTCTAATTTTATCACAGACCATCTATAGCTGTTGCCTTTTTCTCCCAGGCTTCCTTGCCAGAAAAGTCTCCCAGGCAAATAATGGCAAGGAAACAACTCCAGAATGTTATCTAGGTTTAGTATCTTCCACCTCCAGCTACTATGACCTTCCTGGCTCATCCCAGGCCCCAGGGGCTAGGGTTTCTTAGAAAACCATGTGGGCCATACGGTATCCAATGGCCACTCTGCTTCCTGACATTGTAGCATAAGAGCTTGCTCTTTGTAAGTGATCTGAGAGGCCACCTCTTCCGTAGAGTGAAAGAGAGACACAAAGAAACCAGCTTCCTAAGGGGAGGGACACGGGGTGCCTTGGGCACTGCTCTGTGTCCCAGAAGACCGTCATCCATGCCATTGCAGGGCCAGGACAGAGAGTGCATCTGGTGATGGCAGGCCAAGGTGGTATGAATACCACCTGCAGGGAGTGGGAGTAGGGGGGTGGCAGGATATGAATAGGGACGTTCTTTCCAATAAATGCTCGTCTCCTGGGTTTAGAGCCAACCTGGTTCTTTTGTGTGTGTGGTGTGTGTGTGTGTGTGTGTGTGTGTGTGTGTGTGAAGGAGTTAAACACTCATGATTGCAGAGGTTTGGATTACCTAAAAATTAAACTAATTCTAAGAAGTAGGTATGAATTTCCCATCACTTACCTCTTTCCTTTTCCCACTTTGATGCCCATCTCACACCTCCAGGCCCTTTGTAATAGGAATGATCATTTTTAAAGATCCTTAGGTCAGTAGCCACACTTTTCCATGTTGAGTCTTCTGACAGCACTTGAGTGTCACCCCAAAGCTAAAGAAGTGATCCCAGATCCTAGATGTGGGCCTTGCATTATCGAACCCCTTAACTGCACAACCAGCTTGTTCTGCAAAGAACTTGCTGATGTCATTCACGTCTCTGCTTTCCTCCCTCTGAGCTATGCCTGCTCCAGTGCTTCATCCGTGGCTTTTTTTTCAGGAATCTCAGTGATCAAAGACCTTCTCATCCTTGTCACTATTGACGTTTGCACTTAACTACGGGGTGCTTCACTCTGTGGCCACCCGATCAATATCTGTTGATGATACGATAAGGCAAGTAATTGCATTTCTTAAAAGGCTGCAAGTCTAAACAGAGACAGGAGAAAGATCTGCAGAGAAGGTAGCTCAACCTGAGTTGCCCATAGTCGCTGCTTGGTCTTGTCATCCTGAAGGAAGTGGAGGGCTTAGAGAAGCAGCGGAAATGTGGGGACCATGTGTGCTCTCTAAACCAAAGACGGCTCACCATCCAAATGGACACATGCTTCTTCCATTACCAGTTGCATTGTCTCCTAATGTTCTCATGAAGAAAAGTGAAGATGTATTGCCTCGTCAAAGGAAACCTTGAAATCTTCAGGAGGTTTCTCTTGCAGGCTGGTGATTGACCTTAACCTTCCTAAATCCAGAAACATAAAAACAATGTCTTGTGGCCTTAGTACCACAGCATCTTTAAAGTCTAGTGGCTAGTCCCCCTTTCCCTCAGAAGTTTTAGAGAAACCGAGTGCTTTATACAACTCAGAATATTGTCCTCTTGAAGAATGTGACGATTTTTCAGAGCCAAAGAATTTTCATGCATAAGAGCTAGTTAATTAGTATCCACTCTTTTGAAGAAAATACCAAACTGTGGCGGTTAAAGAAGGATGATTAACAGGAACTCTGCTGTCTGTGTTTGTGTTGGTATCTATGGCACTGACTGTTCAGTAGGATGTTATTGTGAGGGGGCAGAGCGCCCTCTGCTGCAAAGTCGCCATTCTTTCAGCCAGTTGATTTGACTGGAGTCGTCATTTCATCAGCACCTAGTTATTTGCCTTTTACTATCCAATTCCTCTCCATAGTTGAGAATTTGGTCTATCAAAAGAGAAAGGAATGTCACAAACCCCGAAAGGTTGAAAGCGAACCCCACTGAAGACCTCATTGTCAGTAGCCCTTCCTTCTGCAAAAGGTTGGCACCTACTGCTGGCTCTGTTTGTAACAAGAGGCTTCTGGCTGGAATGTTGGTGCAGAGTTATAAGGCAAGGGCCTGATGGTTTTGTAACTTAACTTGATTCTTGTCAAGCTGCAAAGGAAGATCAATAAACAGACTTCTTTTCTATGAATGTAGACGGTATGAAATATGTGTTTTTGTATGTGTACATAATAATATATTGACTTCCTGCTTTCACATTAGTAATCTGAAATGGTTGTACCATTTTATAATTAGAAAGAGATGGAGGGGTGGGGGAGGGTGGAAGGGCTGTTATTTTTATAGTGGGATGTTCCTTATATTTAGAAAACTTGAAGTAATTTTGTATTTGTGAAAAGTTACATTCCATTCCATTCCTGAAGAAGAAAAAAATAATAATGGGTCTTGTTGTTTAAAGTATTCATGAGCAGGGGGAATGATGATCCTAGTTTCCAGGGGAGCCTTCCAAGAAGCTTGTATGTGACACCCAATTCTATAGATGCAGACCATGACCTGCAATTGCCAGTTCAATGTGAAAAGGGGAAGGAAAAAAAAACACTTATTTTAACCCCTCTGTATATAGCACATTATTTCCACCAAGAAAGACATCTGCTACAAAGAATGCACTTACCATATGAAATAGTCCAACATGGTTATCATAAATCCATCTCTAGTAGCTCCCTACTGGCAAGAAAGAAAGAATCCAATGGCTTTATCTTTTCTTTCTAAACATGAATTGTGTTTTTGTTGTAAAACGAATGACGTCACAGATGGAATTTGGCCTCGCTTCCCAGGAGGTCTCTCTGGCCCCGTCTGCAGATCGTGCACGTGGGGGTCCCGGCCCAGCAGTCCCCACCCTCTTCCTATTCAGATCCTGAGACTGAGCTCCCCGGTTGAACTGCCACATGACTCAAAAGCCCCAGTTGTTCCTGATGGCATTTTCATGGGTAACTTTTAATTTGGACTTTGATTTTTCTCTTCGTAGCTGAAACATTGAGTAAGGGGTTGTGTTATCTATTTTACCCAAACATCATCTTCTGTACAAAGTCACGGGCATATTTAAATGATTAGTTGAGGCAGTGTAGTTGTTGTTTATTTCCTGTATAAATCTCATTTCTTCTTCCCCACCTTGGGCCCCTACCTTATTCCTTCCAAAGCACTTTATATCTCGAAATACAAAGAAGTTTTAAAAAACAGTCTTTAAAGGGATTTGTCTTCTGTCAGGAGACACAGACTTTGCTTCCCCTTGATTCTATCCTCTGTGTGCTTTTGTCTCCTGCTGGGAGTGTTGAAATGTTAAGGATGAGAGTCGGAAACATTCAAGCATACAACACGGCTATTTTTGTTATATAGAAGACTATCGTGTAAATAAGTGCCATCGTGTTCTTATGTACTGGTTTTTTTTAAAAAAAAAAGTGCAACTCTAATGATTGGAAAAGGATTGTGAATTCCTGGAAATTTCATTGCAAAAATTTTGTTTGGTTTTGTTTTTTAATAAAATGGAACTAGATGCTGGTGTTTGTGTCATCTGTATTTCCTGACGGTGCTGCCTCATCTAGACTTCCAGAGGGGACCTATGGATTTTGTTTTTTAGCTTATTTATTTATTTATTTATTTATTTTTAATTCTCACCTGAGGATATTTTTCCATTGCTTTTTAGAGAGAGTGGGAGAGAGAAAGGAAAAGACAGAGAGAAATATTGATGTGAAAGAAAGAAAAAAGCATTTGTTGGTTGTCTCCTACACACGCCCGACTTGGGCCCTGGCCAGGGAGGACCCTGCAACCAAGGTACACGCCCTTGACGAGAATCGAACCTGGAACCCTTTGGTCCACAGGCCGACGCTCTATCCACTGAGCCAGACCAGCTAAGGCTGTCCTATGGATTTAAAAGCCCTGATATTTATAAAAATCCTGGTTATGGTCAAAGAAGGAGAGATTTCAATAACTTCATTATTGCTCTCCTGTAAGTCAGGTCCTAGGCGCCTGATCTCCTCGTAGCTCCTTGCATCTCGGTGAAGTGATGAACATATTTTGAACAATTCAGAAACGTGGGGGCAAACTTAGCGTGCGGTGCATCATGCTGGGACTGAGCCCTGTAGTCTGAGCCGTCTGGGGCAGGCGACCCTGTGCAGAGTTACACCTGGTGCGCTGGGTGGCCAGGTCCCTTTTTATATTTTCTTGTACGTTTCTAAAGGATTTTCAAACATCGATTTTTTTGCATTAGCAGGGAAAGGAAATGCTAAAGAAAAAAGAAAGACGGGAGCCGCCAACCCTGGGGAGGAAGGAAAGGCCCCATTTGCTGTTCACTCACTTGAAACTGCCAGGCCCCTCAGCGTGGCCCGTCCAAGGCTGAGGCACGGCCCCTGGAGGCGCAGCGGGTGGACATGCCGAGTGCAGAGCAGCCTGGCCAAGCCTGCCTCCCACCTGGCCGCCCCCCTCCCTGCTGTGGGCTGCACACAACCCGCCGGCAGCCACTCAGACTGCATGGAGGGTGGCAGCCTCCTGAGCTCTCCGCTCTCCCGTCCCCCCACCCCTCCCCAGGAGCTGCTGTGACCACAGGGAAAACATCAGTGCCCGGGGCTTTGCTCTGGGGCAAGGCCACACTGAGCTCACAGAGAGGAAGATGCTCCGGAGGGATTGTTAGTAACAATAACGATCATGCCACAGGTCAAGGGGCTTTAAACTTTGCTTACGCTTACAGCAGCGCAGTCTTTCTCTGCCCGGACGCCTACCGTCTGCGGTGAAGCTGACGTCTGGGGCCCTGACGCTGGTTGAAGCACAGAGTCCCAAGGTCAATTCATTGGAAAAACGCTTCACACAAGACATAGGAGCTGTTAAGAACTTTAAAGAAGGCTGTTCTGAAGTCGCCGATGTAACTTTTGCGTTACTCAGCTTTTCTAAAGCTGATTGGAGACAGAATCCCAATTTTAAGGATTATAGTCTCCAACACTGCATTGGACAAGAGCACTGTGTGGAATGTGTTGATGCTCAAATTAGAAAGAAGCTACTAGACCTGGTTTCCCCCCTCCACTAACCCCCTATCTCACATGCCCCACAAGCCGTCTTGTCTCTCTCTGTCCCTGGGCCACGTCTAGCAGGGTGAGGTCCGCCTGGAGCCGCTTCACCTGGAGCGGAGACGCCCCGGGAAACACGTGGTGGGCGCTGCTCGGGCACATGTGTGTGCCAGGGAGCACGGGGGTCTGCGGCGCTTACAGTCACACTTTCTCGGGAAGTAGGGGCCCTGCCCTCCTGGGCACTCCACTCTGGGCTTTTGTTCTGCAGCCTCTTTATCCTTTTGAGGATGGAAACTGGAAAGCTCCCCAGAGTTTTGTAACAAGCCAGCAAGGCCAGCTTTGCACCCGATTCTTAGTCTGTTAATACCTCTGGGGTACTGGGAGTTAAACCACTATTCGGGGAGCAAAAGAAAATGCAATAAGCCCTAACTGGTTTGGCTCAATGGATAGAGCCTCGGTCTGCAGACTGAAAGGTCCCAGGTTCAATTCCAGTCAAGGGCATGTACCTTGGTTGCGGGCACATCCCCAGTAGAGGGTATGCAAGAGGCAGCTGATTGATATTTCTCTCATCGATGTTTCTAACTCTCTCCCTCTCTCTTCCTCTCTGTAAAAAATCAATAAAATATATATTTTTTTAAATGCGTTTGGTTTTTTTGTAAGTCTCACATCATTCCTCCTAAGCCCATGTTAGCATCCCTACTCCTCCCCTTGTCTTGGCCTAGAAATACATGCGCCAGGTTGGGGAAGGAGGCTGCTGAGGGGAGAACTCGGGGTTTTGTTTTCTTTGTTTTGTTTTGTTTGTTTGTTTGTTTCTCAGTGATGATCACAGAAGAGTGAGAGTACCAGCTCCTGAGAAATCCAAGTGACAATTTATGAGCTGCTTTAGGGCGATCACCCAGAGTGATCCAAGCACAGCAAGTTAATTTACCTCGTCTGTCCTCACACCCGCTGGTATGGAGTCTCCCTCGGACCTCGCTGTGCCTGTCTTCCCTTGGCGGTGACCAGAATAAGGGGCTGTGACCTCAGACCAGGGAGCCCTCAGCCCTCGCAGGTTAGTTCTCCTTCTCTGCTTCCTGCCCCAGCGCCCTGGCCCAGTGGGAGGCCCCGGAGGGAGCCCAGGCAGTGGGGCCTGTACTCGCCGGCACCCTGGGAGGCAGAAACTCAGCTCCCGAGCCCCTCCGACCTCTGCTTTTGAGACATTCCCGCCCTGCCCCCATGGGAACATCCAAAGGTCTGGTCAGAGCCCTGACCTCCTGCCCCTCGGCACCCCCCCTCACCTCCCTCCGACATCCCCGCCCTCATTGTTCTCCGGGGTCGTGTACTGAACTGGGGAGAAGCCAAAGCCATCTCTCAGGGGTGGGCAGCTGCCTTTGGTTGCTATGAGAGCTGTACACACAACACAGCTGCCGCCGATATTATAGATCCAGCGGGAGCCAAGGCTCTCAAATCTCTCTGAAACACACACACACACAATTCAGAGCTTTGGAATGGGCATCGGTGTCTATAAATAAATGTGAGAGCAGCACCGTTGATTAGAGAATGTAAGGATGCAACGGAGTCAGGCCTGAAGGTACGCCGGGCCCGGGGCCGATGTTGCAGCCGCAAAATCCCCAGAGAGCCCCTCCTTTCCAACATGGAATATCAAAAGTGGCCCCTGCCTCTCGTCACTTTCCCGTTTCTTCTCTCCCCTTCCCTTTTTGTGAATGGAGGAGGAAGAGGAAAGGGAGGGTGTTAGTTAACAAGGCCAGGGTTAGAGCTGAAGCGGGGAAAGGGGGGCAGGGGGTCCTGACCCAGTGCCAGAGTTCTCCGGGCTGCACCACAATCCTCCCATAAACGCAGGCAGCTTCAGGCTGCTCAAAGCTCTCAGGAGGGGAGAGCAAGAAACACTGAGAGCTGGACTTCGTTATAGCAACGGGGAAATTGTCGTATAGTCAGGAAATGCTCCCTGAACAGCAACAATTCTAATCTGCAAGCGGAATAGGATGGAGGGAGGCACTGTATGTAAGAAGGTATAAACGCACATATTCACACACTCCCACACTCATTCACTCTCATACACACCACCACCACCACCATTACTACCACCAACACAACCACACACCCCACTACCACCAATACAACCACACACACCACCACCACCATTACTACCACCAACACAACCACACACACACCACTACCACCAACACAACCACACACACCACTACCACCAACACAACCACACACACCACTACCACCAACAAAACCACACACACACCACTACCACCAACACAACCACACACACACCACCAACAACAACACAACCACACACACACCACCACCACCATCATTACTACCACCAATACAACCACACATACCACTACCACCAACACAACCACACACACCACCACCACCATCATTACTACCACCAACACAACCACACACACCACTACAACCACAACCCCACAGCAAGTTCCCAGCGAATGCTGTCGCTTTTTAGCTTTGCAAGAAAGCTCATCACATGAAAATCCCCAGGGGAGTTATATTTCGTGCTCTCCGTCTTCTGGCCCCTGCTCCGGGCTGAGCTGTGCTTGCCAGGAAGCACAGAGGGAGGACTTCTTCCTCTTATATTCCTGGGGAGAGGGGGAACCCAGATGTCAGAGAAACCCCCCATCTACAGGACACTTGAACACATGGGGATAAAATACCTTAAATCTCCTAAGATGACTAGCTCTGCTGATGGAAAGTAGGAGAAAAGCCTGGAAGCCATTAGCCAGGAGGAAGGACCATCGGGAGGAGAAAAGGACCCTGAGACAGGGGTTTGCCTTGGGCTGATCCCCATGGTCTAGGGAGCCACAATTTTTTTTTTTCTGTGAAGGGCCTGATAATCAATACTTCAGGCTCTGTGGATCACATGTGATTTCTATAGCTGTCTTTCATTGTAGTGTTTAACAATCCTTTTAAATTGGACAAACTGTCCTTCACTCGAAGGCCATACAAAAACAGGCAAAGGAAGGGTTTTCAGGGACAGGGACAAAGTCCAGGGTCAGAGTCAGAGACCGTGGCACAAAGCCGGCACCCACTATGGCAGATAAGCAAGGCACAGATTTAGTTTAAAGTGGTCCCAGATTGGCAGCTACACTAAAGTATTTGGTAGAATCAAACTCCTATCTCACTAAAGCAATACTTCTTAAAACCCAGACCTTGAAGGTTCTCACACAGCAAGCTTCAGGAATACAAACTCAATCAAAAACCTCAGCAAAGGCCTGGCTGGGTGTCTCAGTTGGTTAGAGCGTCATCTCCATATGCCAAGGTTGTGCGTTCAGTTCACTCCACGGTCAGGGCACATACAAGAAGCAACCCGTGAATGCATAAATAAGTGGAACAATAAATTGATGTTTCTTTCTCTCTCTCTCTCTTGCAAATCAATAAATAAAAAAAAGAAATTGTTAAAGTGGCACATTTTTTAAAAAAATCTCAACACAACACATAGAGGAAATGAGCCACTGAAAGAAAGAGCGTGCAGAGTCCTACTCATAAAGATTGACAACATGGGAATTATCAGGTGCAAGATAGAAAATCCATGTTGAGCCCTAGCCAGTTTGGCTCAGTGGATAGTGTGTCGGTCTGTGACTGAAGGGTCTCAGATTTGATTTCAGTCAAGGGCACATGCCCTAGTTATGGGCTCAATCCCCAGCAGGGGGCATGCAGGCAGCAGCTGATCAGTGATTCTCTCTCATCATTGATGTTTCTATCTCTCTCTTCCTCTCCCTTCCTCTCTGAAATTTTTTTTTTTTTAATTTTTTAAGAAAATCCCTGTTTGAAGGAGCCCTCCCGGGGACTCCAATGCACTATAAAGTTTACAAACTACCACTGTAGTCATTTCATACCCAACAACAGCGCCCCAAAAGCAGAGCAGAACTGGAGAGCAGATGGCATCATCACTTTGATTGGGCTGCTTTGATCCTATGACGGTGTATTTGGAGGAGACTAAATTTCATCAAAAAATGTTTTCTTGCCAAAACCGGTTTGACTCAGTGGATAGAGCGTCGGCCTGCGGACTGAAAGGTCCCAGGTTCGATTCCGGTTAAGGGCATGTACCTTGGTTGCAGGCACATCACCGGTAGGGGGTGTGCAAGAGGCAGCTGATCGGTGTCTCTCTCTCTCATCGATGTTTCTAACTCTCTATCCCTCTCTCCTTCCTCTCTGTAAAAAATCAATAAAATAATATTTAAAAAAATGTTTTATTGCTCTGACTGGTTTGGCTCAGTGGATAGAACTTTGGCCTGCGGACTGAAGGGTCCCAGGTTTGATTCCGGCCAAGGACATGTACCTTCGTTGTGGGTACATCCCCAGTGGGGAGTGTGTGCAGGAGGCAGCTGATCGATGATTCTCTCTCATCGAGGTTTCTAACTCTCTATACCTCTCTCTTCCTCTCTGTAAAAAATCAATAAAATACATCTTAAGAAATGTTTTTATTGCTTTGTACTGCTCAACTTGCATATAGAGAAGGAATAATCTGGGTTATCCCACAGGGTCCCATGTGATCTAGCCCTGCCTGCGTCTCCCAAGTCCCTCTCTGAATGTTCTCCCCGGCTGCCAAGGCTGCCGTCACCCTGGAGCTGTTGGCTCAACACTGTATCCTCGAAGAGGATTGTCAGACTAAGGGCCCCTCTGGAGTCATCTCTCCCCAGGGAGAGGCCCACAACAGGAAGACCACGTTGCACAACTAGGGGGCGCTGCTCCCACGGTGTGCAGCCTTTTAGCCCAAAGGCCCCAAGCGCAGGCTGGCTTATAAATGGAAAAAATTATGTGTTTGGGAATTGCCGGCTCTGAAGAGTAAACTCCGCAGTGACTTTAAAATAAATAAACAGTGCTCATGAGTACTGCTATCATGTTAATTTAGGAATACTAGCAAACAGTTGAGTGTTAGAGTTGGTTTAGGCATGTTTGTGCACCAGGCACTCAGTAAGTGCTTGCTATACTTCATGTCCTTTGGCCTTCACCAGACCAGCTGAGGAAAGCACTGGCATTATTCCCATTGTATAGCTCAGTTAGTAAAGCTTAGGAAGTGACTTGCCCAAAATCACACAGCTAGTAACTGGCAAAACTGCTCACACACTCAAGTCCTTCTGTCTCCTAAAAGCTGCCCTTCACCACCATATTACATTTCCTTTTGCCTTTGGAAAGGAAATTAAGTTGTTGAGTTCCTCTATATCTATAGCATAAGAAGATAGATATTTAAATTAAAAGAAGCAAGAACAACCACAAAGTAACTTCGCAGTGGAGAAATCTAACAAGCATCCCGCACAACCCACATCCCCACCAGGTGATCAGAGCTCACCTCTAAAGCTTAACTCGTGTCAGTAGTGTGTTCCCAGACATGATGAGATGAATGTGCTCTTCTTCCCAGAAAACATCAGCCAAAACCGGTTTGGCTCAGTGGATAGAGCGTCAGCCTGCGGACTGAAGGGTCCCGGGTTCGATTCCGGTCAAGGGCATGTACATTGGTTGCGGGCACACCCCCAATAGGGGGTGTGCAAGAGGCAGCTGGTCGATGATTCTCTCTCATGGATGTTTCTAACTCTCTATCCCCCTCTCTGTAGAAAACCAATAAAATATTAAAAAAAAAAAAACATCAGATACATCCACATGGGGAGGGGGCTATTCTATTAAATGCATGACCTGTGGTCTCAAACTGTCAAGATCATCAGAAACAAAGTCACAGAAACTGTCTGAGATCAGAGAAGCCCAAGGAGAGTATGACAAGGAAATGTAACCTACTCTCTGGGATGTGATCCTGGAACAGAAAAGGGACATTAGGAGAAAGCTGGTGAGATCCAAATAAAATCTGAAGTTTGGTTATGGTATTGTACCAATGTTGGATCCTTGACTGTGGCCAATGTACCACAATGATGCCAGATGTTAACAATAGGGGAAACCAGGTGTGCTACCTTTGTAACTTTTCTGAAAACTAAAACTACCCTAAAATAAATTTATTTGAAAAGAAAAAGAGATGCTTTCATCAAATAGAAGAGCCTATTGGATTACTAGAGACATGAAAATTGGTTTTTGTTGATATTGTGGAATCCCCCCCCCCCGAAATTATAGAAATAGAAGAGAGAACTCAGTATCTTGAATTGATTATATTTTCTTCTTGAAGTAGGAGAGACTGGATTATTTCTCAATATCAAATCCAGATTTTTTTAGTTATTTCATTTTATTTCTAATTTAAATGTATTAGGATAACATTGGTTAATAATATCATGTAAATAGCAGGTGTACAGCTTTGTAATACAATTGTATTCTCCATTGTGCTCACCTCCCAAAGTCTAGTCCCCTTCCATCACCATTTTAACCCCCTTTACCCTTAGCAAGACTATAAATTTGTGACTTGAATTAATTTAATAAATTTGTGACTTGAATTAATTAAATTTGTCACTTGAATTAATTTAATCTAGAGTAATTGGAAAATGTGCCATATGAGAAGCTAATCATTTGTAATTATGCCAAACTTATTTCAAAAATAATAAATAAGTTTCTTAGCTGGTGCACAGCAATTGCATTTAACATAAGATGGGTAAGCCACATAGACACCAATACACCAAATGTTACAGAACACTTACCCTTTGTGTTGGTATTTATTGCAGTTGAGCTGTTTATCCCAGTAGGGGGCGCCATTGACCATCAAATAGAAACAATGCCCTGGCAGAGGTGGACAGAGGTGAAAGGCTCCCACCTTGAAGTTGATGAGATAACTTTGAGGGAGAACAACCAATCAGAAACCTTCTCCAGTAAAACCTGTACAGTAAGGAAGAGGGAGTTAGACAATACCAACCAACACGGCTGGAGAAGGGTGCATTTCACAGAAGAAAGAATATGTTGGACTGCACCAGATAACAGCCCCTTCGGCCTACACATTACTGAAGGCAGGTATCTGCCTCTCATTGAAAAGCAGGTTAGAAGTGACAAAACTAGAAATATTTTGTATTAAGCCAGGCCTATGTTCCTTTAAAAAAATAAAAGTAGGAGCAATGTTATTAGAATATCGTCTGCTTATTTATTGACTATGAGTGTTTTGTTCCATATAGTATTTCCCAGGGTAGTTCATGCACTTGATTCTTAAATGCATCAGCATGAGAAGCCTACTCTCTCTCTCTCTCTCTCTCTCTCTCTCTCTCTCTCTCTCTCTCTTAAAATCCATTTATGGCTCTCATTTCTATTAAGCCCAAGTACAGCACAGAAGCCTTAACATGATCTCAGTCCCGCATGATCTGGTCCCTGACACCATCTGCAGAATGGTCTTGTGCTGCTCCCACTCCATCCCTGTACCCCAACCCTCCTCTGATCACTGCCTGTTCATCCGGTGGGTCTTAGCTCAGCAGCCTTCTCTCGGGGAAACCTTCACCCCCAAGCCCAGGTTAGGTAGCCCCATTAAAGGCTGACAGAGCATCTTGCACTTTGCCTTTGGAGCCCTACCAACAGGCCTGCTCCATGTGGTAAATACAGCACTGAACAGCGTTCAGCATTAATAATTCATGGATGCTATGGTGGACTGATATCAATTCTCCTCTCTAGGTCACACATTCCTTGGGATTAGGGTGTAGTTTTTTTTGTTTTTGTTTTTGTTTTTTTTCTCTCCATATGTCCCAGTGCCCAGCACAGAGCCCACTTTAGAGTAGGTTTTCCATATGTAATTGTAGAATAAATGATTGATGGAACAACTGAGTTAAAAAGAAAAAAACTTGCCGAAACTGGTTTGGCTCAGTGGATAGAGCATCGGTCTGCGGACTGAAAGGTCCCAGGTTCGATTCCGGCCAAGGGCGTGTACATTGGTTGCTGGCACATCCCCAGTGGGGGGAGGGGGGGAAGGCAGCTGGTCGATGTGTCTCTCTCATCGATGTTTCTGGCTCTCTATCTCTCTCCCTTCCTCTCTGTGAAAAATCAATAAAATAGATATTAAAAAAAGAAAAAACTTTTCACCCAAAAGTTAAAACTAGCAATATTTGGGTATTATGTGCCAGGCTGTTTGGGAGATTTGGGGAAACTAATGTCAGCAAAGCACTTAAATGTTAGCTACAAAATATGGAGGAAAAATAAGAGATAAGAGGACATAAAACAAACATGTTGTCATATTTGACACAGGTCACCAGAAGGGCATATTTTATAGAGAAACATCTCCCAGGACACCTGTGCTGATAGGCAGCAGGTTAGCTCCTCCACATGTTCATTCGGGTGAGGCTGGCGCTATTATTAAACCAGGGAACCTGGAGAACTCAGCTCAGCTCTACGTAGCAAAGCAAGGCCAAAGAGAGAGAAACATATGGATGCCAAGGAAAGCTATGTTCAATGCAAGATTATATTGCGCTGCCCTGAACCAATTAGAACACTCTTTGCTTAGGCTTCGCTGTGTGACCTCAAATGCGTTCTGTCTTTGGCCCATGGAGCTTCTTGGAGTTGGCTCCTAAGTCCTTCTTATAGGGTATTATTCACAGTATTATGGTCTTTGATATACTCACTGTCAAGTACCGTATTTGCCGGCGTATAAGACGATTTTTTGGCCCTGAAAAATATGCCTCCAAGTGGGGAGTAGTCTTATACGGCGAGTATATAACAAACTCTGTATTTTGGGTGGAAATGTTAGGGGGTCGTCTTATACGCCCAGTCTCTTATACACCGGCAAATACGGTATATCAAATGTCCCAGAATTATCAAATAAATGTCCTGCCCCAATCACCAAATCAAGCATTCTTCTAAGAAATAATACCTAAAGGAACAATCTGGGCACTGACTGTGCTCATGGCTGTAGGCAGCGCCTGGGAAGGCACATAGGCGTTTCTTTCATTATTGTCAGCTGAACCCAAGGCAGCAGGCAAAGCTGCATCTTGGATACACATTTACCAAAAAGATAGATGTGTTATCAGCACTGACTCTCACCTTTGCCCACAGTGGGTCTTTGATATGTAAATCCAGTCAAGCACCAGGAATGTTTGGGCCTACTCAAGAATGCAAATAATCTCCTTTGATCCTAACTTTTGGTGAAACTTCCTGGTACTTGGAGGTATAAAATAAACTTGCTGGATTGGCTCTGCGTCCCTGTCCCTCCATCAGAGAGGATTGTGGTCCCACCCGGTCCCAGCTTTTTCCTTCCATTTTGTGTCTTGTCTCTTTCTTTCTTTTATTTCCAAATCCCCAGCTCCTCTACTAGTAACTGGACCCACTCTCTTTCCGCACTGGACTCAGAAAAGAGAAAAATACCAACACATGGCTACTAGCTTGGTTATTGTTAATATGCCTCTTCAGTGGTAGATACATGTTTTACAAGAAGAAAAAAAAGAGTCTTGATTTACTGACATTCAAGTTTAGTATTACTAAGTTTTCTAATAAACCACTTCTCTACTATATCTGTATGCATTTCCTTAATTCTATGATGAGAATTCTGAATCTCAAGGACACAGGTAATGATAGAATGACAATATCTTCTAAATATTCATTTACCCCACACTACATATATAACAGTCTCAGAAAAACAACACTTACATTTCATAATTTACTTCTTCTGATGAGAAGAAAGCCCATTCCTGCTTACTTCCTTTCTTTAATCATTTAGTCCTGAAGACATCAGATTCTGGTATCAAACTGTCTTAAGAGCAAAGCCTTGCCAAAACTGGTTTGGCTCAGTGGATGGAGCGTCAGCCTGCGGACTGAAGGGTCCCGGGTTCGATTCTGGTCAGGGGCAGGTACCTTGGTTGCGGGCACATCCCCAGTGGGGGGTGTGCAGGAGGCAGCTGATCGATGTTTCTCTCTCATCGATGTTTCTGACTCTCTGTCCCTCTCTCTTCCTCTCTGTGAAAAATCTATAAAATATATTTTTTTTAAAAAAAGAAAGAACAAAGCCTCAGATCTGTTGACACAAAAACAGAGTTTCAGTTAAGCTAAAGATAGCATCTTGACTTCAGTTGCTATCTTTAGCCCCAGCCCCATGAAATGGAATGGCCCTACCTACAAACCACACCTGCACAAAATCAGACAGAACAGGCCAAGGCTATTGCTGACATGAGGACCTGATACAATGGTCAACTCCTCCTTGCCCTGGCCCAAATCAATTCAGCAGAGCCCGGGCCCACAACTCCTTTAGTCACCCTGGTTAGTAATTTTTCCCATATGTAACCCATCCGCTGGGAGCCAGCAGGGAGCCAGGTACTTGAGCACTAGCTTACCTTTGATACTCCCATATTGGCATCACTCCCTCAACAAGCAAACAGAAGCTTCTTTCACTTTGAGAGTAGTTATCTACCCTTAACAATTAGGATTTTCATTTTGGTGACCTTCCAGAGAGAGGAAGAGAAAAGTCAAAGCCTAGGACCACATAAAACATGAGGTCTAAATAGGAGAAGATTCGCCTGTTCCTTCATTCCTTTAAATATCTGCATGTGACGTGGAGCCACTTCCAAGGGAAGACAAGGTCGATTAAAATAAATGGATGACAACCTCGGTCAGAGAAGAAGCAGAAGTGAGAGTGTGGGGGGCAGGCAGAGAAGAGAGATGGGAAACCCTTCTGAAGTGAACTCTCTGGATTGAAGCTGCCACAGGAGCAAAGCCTACTCTGTTTTTAATCATCCTCTGGATGTGTGAACTTTGTTCAATTATGAAGAAAAACTTCGTAACGGTCCCCTACCCATCAAAACGTTAAAGGCTTGGCTAAAGGATTAAGCTGGATTCAAAACCATCAAGCATGGAAGCGCAAAAACGAATCAGACACAAGGGAGAACAAAGTTAAACCCGAAAGGTGAGGTCAACCAAGGTGTAGCTTCACTTCCCCTAATCACTTCCTAGTCTCTGCAAGGCCTGGAAATGCGTGGCATTGAACTTTCTGAATTGCTTGGGGACTCAATTACTGCTTCCCAGCATCTCCTCGTTCTTTGGGGAATGAGGAGTAAGGGCTACTGGTTTGGTTCCAGTCACACACAAGTCACTCCACAGCCCCAGGCTCTCAGCCCCCTACTCAGCCTCCCTGGGCAAAGCTCTGTGAGACAGAGTGGGAACCAGATGGCTGTGGGACGGGCGACATGGCAGAAGCAGAGAGACAGCGAGTAGGAGATAATGAGACCCACACATCCATCACTGACCAATTTGGCATTTACTAATCACATCTCATTTCTTGACCTTATGAACAAATTAAATCTAATTCCGTTTTTGGAGAACCACTAGCCACAGCTAAGAGCATCACTGGTTTTCTCTGTATCTCTCATCCTTCATGAAAATGTTCCCAGGCTTCAAAGTATGGCCTGAAAAGGAAGCCTGGCCTCGGTGGACTCCATTCATTCAACAAAAGTTACTGAGCACCATCTATGTGCCAGGCACTGCTCTAGGTTTGGGGTAAAGAGCAGAGAAAAAATAAGATCCACACCCTTGTGCAATTCATATTGAAGCAGAGGAAAGATAGGTGCTTGACAATAAAGATAATAAGTTGGGAGGTAATAAGTAATATGAAGAATAAAATGCCTAAGACAGGGTAAGGGGAAGCGGGTATGGGTGTTGAGGAATCTTTGCATGGTTAAATAGAATGGTCAGGATAAGCCTGTGAATAGGTGAGCAAGGACTTGGAGAAGGTGAGCGTTAGGAGAGTAGCAGCCCTCCTTGCTATGAGCAAATATCTTTTCAGATATTTCCCCCAAGACCTTCATGCCATAACAAGGAATAAAGTCTGTAATGAAGTCTGGCTTCTTTTCCCCAAAACTAATAGAGGAACCATTTCTATCTTAAAAGGCAAATAATTACTACAACGCATCAACAAAATTTCAAGGTGACCCTGTGACATTCAAACTCAGACACCAGAGGGAATTAGACACCCGAACAAAGCTCCTCATTTTTTTCCTCTGTTCCTCTTTTTTAATTCTATGCTCCTCCCTAGAACCAGAGAATTCTCAGGCCACTCATTATGTATGAGGATCAATAACTATATCAAACAAACAAACAAACAAACAAATAGAGCAGTCTAGATAGTGATCCAATAAACTGTAGATATAGATCCAGCATAAACAAGACTGGAGCTGTCCTCCTGAGCCACGACAAAGTCCTGGAGAAGGAGTCATTGGTCAACATGCTCTGTACTCCAACTGCACTGGACCGCTGGCTACTTCTCAAGCACACCCTGCTGCCCCCTGACTCCATGGCTTTCTCCACACTGTTCCCTTGCCTGGAACAGACCTTTTCTCACAGCCCTCCATAAGAAGCTTGAAAGTGCCCTGCAACATATATTTCAGGTACTAATGTAAAGAAGGACATTATTAATATAAGACAAGTGATTAGGAAGCTCCTGGGATTTGTTTCCTATATCTGAATGTGGCTCTCCTTAGCTCCAACTTCATGTGAAGGGACCAGCCCCTCTCACAGAAATGGGCAGTCACTCCAGTGTGAAGTCAAGCCCGGATCCCATAGGTGAGGCCAAAGCCATGGGGAGCTCCCTGCAAGGTCCGGGCCTCCAGCTCACGATGAGGTATACTGTGCACAAACCCCGTAACCGAATGAAGGGAACCAAGCCAACTACAATCAGAAAAACAAAAGGTGCTCTGACTCATAAGCAAACGTCTCTTTTTCATACATGACCCCTGCTTTTGTATGTTAGAAATGGAAACAGCACACTTTATGCTGAAACAATGTGTGCAGAAAGATCACACCAGGCCTTGCTTAGCGATTGCTTTGAATTATTCTTGGTAACCACCCAACTGGTAGGAAATTCTCCTGCCTGGCCCTGTGTCTTGTTCTTGGCCCTTGAGGAGTTCTCCTGTATTACTGAACTGACAGTGAGCCATGGTGCCACAACAGCAAGGAGGAAGTTCACTGCTGAGGTCCAGTTCATTGAGCAGGCCCAATGGTTTCACACGTTTACCCACATCAATCATATGAGCTTTTCACCTGAAGACAACAATGGGAGACAGGTGGTTTTTTGGAAGACAGTTCTAGGAAGGACATGCAAAATCTGTCATTCAGCAAGAGAAGAGGCAGTTTTGTGCCTGAACAGGGCAATGAAATAATGGGACTACCAATGACATTGTCAAAAGAGAGCCATCTAGTTAAAGTGACTACCACAGATAGTTTTGAAGGGAAAAGACATCAGAAGAGGAGGTGTTGAGAGTGACCAAGAGAGGGGGTGGGCCATGCCTACTTTGCCTTGTGGTGTCTTATAGTAGATTTAACAGTTTCAGGTGGGCTATTGCTTTAACAACAGGGAAGCTGGACTTAACCTGCACCAGGCCCAGCTTTCAAATGAGGAGGATAGTCCCAGGAGGAGGCAGCTAATGCAAGGACTGGGATACCAGTGCACTAAGCTGGAGCAGTACTGACCCAGCCAATAGTGTGAAGGGGATTGGCCAACTTCTGAGAAACAGAGAAACATACACCACAATCACAGCCTAAGATTTCTCACAATGTTTCATCATCCCACTGGCTCCATTTTGCTCTATTTTCTGAATTACATCAAAGAAAAGAAACTCAATTTTTCCAGCCCCAAATCTGATTGATACAGTATGGATAAAATTACATTTGAAATGATTCATGAATAGCACTGATAGCACACTATCCCTGTGGGTTCGGGAGGGAATACAGGTGTAACACCAGGACTGGGTTAAGGCAGCATCTGTCTCATTAGCTGCTTGAAGAAGATACTCAAGTCTTAATTTCCTGGTCTATGCCTTCTTTTAAGAAAAATAAACATGAAGGGGTTAGGTCAATGTGCTCTGTGAGTTTAAGAGCATTATAAAAATGTACAGTTATTGGTAATAGCAAGATAGGATGCTTAGAAAATGCTGACAATGATCCCCAAGAAGTTTCATAATTGCAGGTACACAAATTAATACACCTAGCTGATTCCAGGTGTGAAGATGTCCTTCCTAATGTAACCAAATACAGATACATATACAGAGTGGAATCCTAAAAATATGAAGTTCATTTTTCAACAGCTTTATCTTTGGAGGAACTTCAGGGAGAAAAACATGATGCATCTTTGCAGTCTTCTCTTGGAAGAGTTCATTTACAGTGGCATATGCAAGCTTTGTTGATATCTAACTGGATTGAATCAAATGAAACCTCCAAGCCTTCGGACAAAATTGGAAAACAACAATTAGTCTCTTCAGTGATGTCATTACTTAAGATTGGGCATAAGTTGATGAGCATTTGATGTAGAGAACACCTGGGAAGGTACATGAACATTTCTTTAATTATTGTCAGCTGAATCCAGTGGCATTGGCAGAGCCACCTCCTGGAAACTCCTTGCCAGAGACAGGAGTGTTCTCAACTTGACCTTCAGCCCAGGTGCCATGCTCTAGAAATAAATATGACTCGGGCCCACCCAAGAATGCACATAATCTCCTTTGTCTTGACCTTTAGTAAAACTTCTTGGTTTTTGCTGTATAAAATTAACATGCTTTATTGACTCTGGATCCCCGTCTCTCCATCAGAGGACAGTGTTCCCTCCTGGCCCCAGCTTTTTCCTTCCATTTCTGTGTTTTTCATTTTCTCCATACCCAGCCGCCCCTATTCAAGAACCAGACTGCTCTCTAGCCACATTGGATGAGGAGAAGAGAGAAATATTTACAATTTGAGGCACCTTATTTTGCTGTTTTGATATAACACATTTATCAGGTCCTTCCCATCCACTTGGGTAGCCTGCTCTCTTCTGTGGAGCCTCCTGGGCAGGGGGAGTATCCCCCCAGACAACCCCTATTTACAGCTCTTGGACATTTGTTCCTTCCTTTCCTCTACACTGGCTTTCTTTCACAGTTTTTCTGGCCAAGTCCAATGAGGATGCCTGTCCTCTACCACCAAGGTTGGACATCGATGTCACACTGAGACTGCACAGATCTGCTTTAAAACAGCCCTACGGAAGTGGGGAACATGCCTTCCTCTGCCAGCCCCTGTCACCATGATCCCAGAGAGGCACCCTGGTGTCCCAATGCCCTACAGTGAAAACCATCCTTTGTGTTGCTGCTCATCACCCTTCTCGGGCACAAGTCCATAGTATTAGCAGGAGATGAAACTCTCAGATAGAGCCTATACTGCCCCTTAAATCTCATCCCTTTGCTTCTGTCCTGATGCTTTCTCGCCCCTTCTGACCACCAGCACTCCCTAATTGTTTGCTGCGATGAAGCTTTGTGTTTCACCATTAAGCCTTCACTACGTGATAGTTGGAACTCTTTTGTCACTTGTTCATCACTAGCACCCTATGTCTGGCACATCTAGGTGGCAGCCTGGTGGCAGAAGCTAGGTGACCAGAGGGAGGACTCTGCAGGAAAGGAAGTGCCAGCCTAGATTCTGACAAAGCTGGAACAATTCCAGGATAAATGTAAGACTTCCATCATTTACAGGATTTTCTTCTCCTAGCGCTAAAATCTGAACCATGCCCATGAGCCACAGGGCACTGATGTCCTGAAAAGCATTCTTTGCATGCACTTAGCCAGAGTGAATTCCAGTCCCATCTCTTTCCCTAATCAAAATATTAAGTTCTGCAAAGCAAAATACCCAGGCCCTTTAAGTAGCCCTGGTATTAGCATAATGCTCCGAACGGATGAGCAAATCCTCCCCAAAGATAAAGTAACGGTTAGGGAGACGAGCGTGAGTGGGGAGACATCTCCATTCTGTCATTTCCAGGTACCCACAGGACATTGCGGTGTGTGTAACAGAAGCTGCTGTCATCATCCTCTGGATATCAGCCAAGTGCTCCATCATCATGTCCCCAAGCTGCTCTTCGCCACCAGTAAGGCTCTGTGGGAGCCATCTGCTGCCAGGGAAACGCTGACTCCGCTGCTCGCAGACCCTGTCACTGTGGAGAAGACGGGAGGCCTCCACTGGGAAGGAGCGGCAAAGGTCTCGCGTGGTTTCCACTCTCATCCCACGCCTTGCTTGTAGCCGTCCGTGTACTCAGCACTAGTCCCATTGGCTTCCAAGGCGGATCCAGGAACTTAAAACTCCTGCATGGCAGGGAGGAGGGTCTTGTTTGGTGTTCGTGTTGTGTTGTTGTCCATTTAGCATCCTCCATCAGTGTAGAGGGCCAAATGGGAAGATACCTGGACAATCTTTAGACTGTTGCTGACTGGGCCCGGGACATTGGCAGAATCATGTCAGTTGCACTCCCGCCCTGGGAGTGCAGAGATGTTCTTAGTTCCTGGCTTGTGTTTGTCAGGAGGAAGGAGTGGGTGGGACCTGGACCCTCCCAGGCTCCTTGTTTTCCTGTGAAACCCCCTTGTTAGATTGGAGTGTAAATAGATGTGCTGCGTGGCTCAGGAGGTCGTCAGTCTGCCTCTCCAGCAGGGGAGGTCAGAGGCCCTCCCAGCTCCCAGCTTAAAATCTGTGTCTTCTTTCTTTATTTCTAATATTTCTCAATCCCTGGCCGCCTCCCCTTAGAACCGGTTCGTTCATCTCTCTTTCTGTGTGGGACGCACAGATCTCGCCACATCAGGCCCCCACACATCAGAGCGGTGCCTGGAGGTGAAGTGCCTGGTAGAGGAGGAAAGCAGGGAAGACTGTCCCTCAGCTGCAGAAGGGACAGCTGAGGCGCTGCGGGGTGCCAGGCGCTCTCTGCCCCAGCCGGCTCCTCTGGCTGGGTGCCAGAGGCACAGGGCCCTGCGGGGGCAGCAGCAGGCCAGCAGAGGAGCCCCCCGGCTGGGTGTGGGAAGCCAGGGACTCGAGGCTCCCTCGACAGCTGTCTCTGGGAGAGGTGCCTTATGTCTCACCAGGAGGCTTGGCCATCTGTTCCTTTTCCTGGGAAGATCGAGAGTCTGGCCCTGCAAGGCGCCTCTCCCTTTGACCTTTTCCCACTTAAAGAGCTCGCTTTATTTGTTTTCTGATCCCATTAGGAACTATTTCCACGAGGCTTGTGCCCCGAAAGCCTCTGTATGTGTTAGTCAACCCAGCAGGCGGTTCGGCTTCACTGTTCGAAAGGGAAGGTCTTACCTCTCCCCTCTTGCCCCACCGTGTGGTTAATTTTATGTGCTAACGTGGCTGTGCAGGTGTTCTCTTGGGAGATTAAAATTGAAATCTGTGGGCCCTGAGTTAGGTAGATCAACCTCCATTCTGTGGACAGGCCTCATCAGATCAGGTGAAGTCCTTTAGAACGAAGACTGACCTCCCCTGAGCAAAAAGGAATCCTGCTAGTAGGCTGTCTTTGAATTTGCACTGCAGCTCTCCCCCGAGTCTCCAACCTGCAGGTTTGGCCTTACCAAGCCTTCAGAGTCATGTGAGATAATTCCTAAAAATAAATGTCTAGCTAGATAACATAGATATAGATACAGATACATACAGAATATTATATATAATATAGATATATATCCTGTTGGTTCTGTTTCTCTGTAAAAGCCTGATTAATATCCCCTGTTCCTCTGTTCTGACTATTGACTGTTCCCCTCTGATTGTGAGGTTTAGAAAATCACACTCAGCCGACACCGGTTTGGCTCAGTGGTAGAGCGTCGGTCTGCAGACTGAAAGGTCCCAGGTTTGATTCCGGTCAAGGGCATGTACATTAGTTGCGGGCACACCCACAGTAGGGGGTGTGCAAGAGGCAGCTGACCGATGTTCCTCTCTCATCAATGTTTCTAACTTTCTATCCCTCTCTCTTCCTCTCTGTAAAAAATCAATAAAATATATTAAAAAAGAACAAAAGTAAATCACACTCAGAGGCCTAACTGAAAGCATAAGAGACAAGGTCTGCTGAGCCAGGGCAGGTCCTCGCACTGAGGCATGATTTCATGGTGCATGCCCGCCCCTCCCACCCCTGCCCCCAAGGCAACAAGCCATTTCTGAGAACCAGTTCTGGGCCCAGCTCTGGGCTGGACTTCCCTGGAGCTCACAATATATGGCACCCACCATTCAAATTTTCTCAAGGGCCAAGACCCACCCACCCACCCCCGCCCTTGAAATGCCTGAAGAGCCCCGGAAGCAAGGACCCCTCTCAGGTGTGGTGTCGGATGGGTCTAAGATGAGTTATGAGAGTGTTCATGTGCGACCGACCACAGGTCATGCAGGGGTGGGGCAGCAGAGGCTGCTTTCGCAAAAGGGCTGGCCTGGGACTGCGTCTGGACTGATGCGCCAGGCTAGAATGGGTGAAGACCCAGGAGAGGCCCTTTGCTTGGTCAGGGAGGAAGGAGGTGAGATAATGGCAAGAGATTTTAAAATGTCGACTACCAACCAGGCAGCCAACGTGCTAGGTAAGCTTACTTTTAGATTTGATTTCAAGCTGAGGCCGGTTTGGCTCAATGGTAGAGCGTCGGTCTGCGGACTGAAGGGTCCCGGGTTCGATTCCGGCCAAGGGCATGTGCGTTGGTTGCGGGCACATCCCCGGTGTGGGGTGTGTAGGAGGCGGCTGGTCGATGTTTCTCTCTCATCGACGTTTCTGGGTCTCTATCTCTCTCCCTTCCTCTCTGTAAAATATCAATAAAATATATTTTAAAAAAATAAAAAATAAAATAGATTTGATTTCAAAATTAATATCTATTCACATGGATTCCAATATCTTATTCTGTGAATCACATAAGAAGGAAGTCCACCTGCAGCCTATAAACCTAAGAATGTTGATCTTAATACCAAAGCATGGATTTCCTAATGCATCAATACATGAAATTCTCACAAAGTGGCTGAAGCAACAATATCCACCCTCCCTGCGGTGGTTTGTCTCTTCACAGCCAATGTAGGCTTAAAAGGCGGGTTGAAACTAGCACAGGGGAGACTGCAGGCAGGTCCCTGTAGTGTCTCCCACCTGCCCTGTGAGTAACCTCAGGGCCTCTGTCCTTGACCCTCAGCCCACAGCTCAGGTGGGGGGGGCGGGCACAGGGCAGATCACAGCTCAGGTTCCCTGTCTCCGAGACCTTCCCACAAAGTCCCTCCATCTCTGGGCTTCATACTCTGTCTCCTAATATAAAATCTGCCCTGTGCTATTTCTTTTCTTTTTTTATATATTTTATTGATTTTTTACAGAGAGGAAGAGAGAGGGATAGAGAGTTAGAAACATCGATGAGAGAGAATCATCCATCGGCTGCCTCTTGCACACCCCCTACTGGGAATGTGCCCGCAACCACGGTACATGCCCTTGACCGGAATCGAACCTGGGACCTTTCAGTCCACAGGCTGACGCTCTACCCACTGAGCCAAACTGGTTTTGGCCTGTGTTATTTCTGGTCTGCTGACTTCGCTGGTCACACTGACTGGCAATATTACCTTGACTAAACTTTTTAGGTTAAGGGCTAGTTTCCCCTTCCCTAAATGGTGATAATAATACCTGCCTCACAATGTTGCTGTAAAGGTAAATAGCACATTGGACATGAAACACTGAGACCAATATTTGGTGCGTAGAAATGTTCACAAATGTTGATAATATTATTGGACATTATGTGCCCGAAGAAGAGAACTGAAACCTGGAGGAGGAACCCACAGAGCAGGTTGCGATGCTCGGCTCTCTTCTGATAGAGCGTCCACAACCTTGCGAAATAAGTAGAGGAGCTGAGACATACCCTCCGCACCTATGCAAATGTGCCTTCACAAACAGCATGTTACTCTAGGATGCAGAAGACATCTGCAAATCAGAAAGGACTGGACACTTGAGCAGGAAACCAGACCCCGGAAAAAAAAGAAAACTTTGTTTTTCTTTTATATTTTTATTGATTTCAGAGAGGAAGGGAGAGGGAGAGAGAAATAGAAAAATCAATAATGAAAGAGAATCATTGATCGGCTGCCTCCTGCACGCTCCACACTGGAGATCGAGTCCACAACCTAGGCATGTGCCCTGACCAGGAATCAAACTGTGGCCTCCTTCTCATAGGTCAACGCTCAACCACTGAGTCACACTGGCCAGGCAAGGAAACATAGCTTAAATTGCAAATAAACATAGGCCATAATGAAAAATGGTCTGGCTGGTGTGGCTCAGTGGTTGAGTGTTGACCTATGAACCAGGAGGTCAGGGCAGGAGCCTAGCTATCAGGCTCAACCCCCAGTGTGGGACATGCAGGAAGCCGATCAATGAATATTTATCATTGATGTCTCTCTCTCTCTCTCTCTCTCTCTCTCTCTCTCTCTCTCTCTTCCTCTCTGAAATAAATAAAAATCTTTTTTTTAATGTTTCCCTTAAAAAATAATTCAAAATGACCTTATCACCATCTCAATGAAATAGGGGAGAAATCCCTGACAAGCGTCTAGCAAGCAGGAGAAGGTACATGGCGATGAATTGCCTGGTGTCCTTTAACTGAGGCCATGTTTAATGTCACCTACGGTCTATTAGTGTGCCCTCCATCACATGAGTTTAGAAAATGTGACAATATCTGTAGGTTCCCACAAGGTCAGTTTCTCTGGCCTATTTTCTCCGAAGTCCTTCAGTTACCCATTTATAGACTTTCTTACTATTTTTAGGCTAAGTTTCAGGAAAAAAGTTTGGGGGGCAGAATTCTATTCTAATGTTGGCTACTATCTAAATGATTGTTTATTCCCAGTGAGTTTAATGTGGCTGCCACCAGTTATACTTGAGAAACAGGGAACTCTGCTTTCTATTTCTAACTCCCCTTTGGTTAATCTCAAACAAGGTCTGGCCTTTGGCTTTTGCCACTGTGATAACAGCTCTTGGCTCCACCTTTGGTCTTAAACAAGCAGTAGCCACCACCAACACCCCCCTCCCATTTCCACTCACCCGCTCTAACACCTGCAGAGAGATGGCTATTCTACTATGCATCAAACACACCATGACTCAAACATAACTCACCAGTCTCTCTGCTGAGCAGATCACCCCCTCTGCCCCCTAGAACCCCAGTTTCCAGGTGGGACACCATGACGACCATCTATGACGGATGACTGGAAGGGAGCACCTGGCAGAGGAGCCAATGGGAAGCTGAAGTCCAGCCTGTCTCACCAAAGGGCCGCAGGACAATGGCAGATAACTTTATCTGTGCGGCTTCTTCTTTCAGCCACATCCATTGGCTGCCAAGTCCTGGAAATTATACCTCCTTATTCATTCCCACTCCGGGAGTCTCTGAACAGCCCTGTTCAGGTGCTCAGTCCTTCGTGTCCTAGACACAACATTCTAACCGAAGGGTATCAAAAGCACCCCTAAAGGGTGAGTCAGCAGACCAGACCGGGGATGGGCCCTGGATTCGCAACACTAGACGGAGCAAATAATATTCCCATTCTACAGATGAGGAATCCATTTTTACCCAAAGGACTAAAGAGATGTGCCATGCATGACTGAGCCTGCAAGGAGCACGGCCGAAATCCTCAAGGAAGGCGCGCCCTGACAATGCAAGCCTGGTCCTCTCAGCGGAGAATCTTTTCCAGAGAGGACAGCACCTGTCCTCACAGTGCAGAGGAAGGAAGTGAAAGGGCATGAGGGGTACACGGGGGCAGGCCTCGGGTTTTCACTTCCACATTCTGAAGGCTGATGCAAAGGAGAGGGAGCCCAAAGAGCAGGCCCAAAACACCGGAAGTGGTTAGCTAGCCTAAGAGCCAGGCTGTCCCTGGGCCCTGCTTCCTTCTTCCACACCTCGATTAAAGCTGAACTTGTTAGGGGCAGAAATAGAATATTGAGGACTAACTAGTAGTTATAAGAAATGCTAATCATTCTTTGTTAACCATGATTTTTTTGTTGTTGTTGTTCTGATTAAAGAAAGCACATTCTAGCTGGCTGGGGGTTGTATACCTCCAGGAACTGGGAATCAACCTTGGAATGCAGTTCCATTTAAAAAGAAAGATGGAAAAAATAAATAAAAAGAAAAGAAAAAGAAAAAGAAAGATTGCCGAAACCGGTTTGGCTCAGTGGTAGAGCATCGGTCTGTGGACTGAAAGTCCCGGGTTCAATTCTAGTCAAGGGCATGTACATTGGTTGTGGGCACATCTCCGGTAGGGGGTGTGCAAGAGGCGGCTGGTCGATGTTTCTCTCTCATTGATGTTTCTAGCTCTCTATCTCTCTCCCTTCCTCTCTGTGAAATATCAATAAAATATATTAAAAAAGAAAAAAAAAAGAAAAAGAAAGATGAATAACCTTGGGGCCGAAACAAAGGAGTCCCACCCCAGCCAGCATTGCCTGTAACACCCATTTCCCATACCCATTTTTATTCCTTTTGCTATTCCCACATGTAATCCTTGTCCAACCCCCCTGAGCAGCTGGTGTATGGGGGAGTGCAGAGCAGATCTTCGTGGATGACCTGCTGCTCTCCCGCACTGGCGGCAGACTCGGGTGGAAAAAAGGCTCACACATGATTCCGCCCTGTCGCTGCTGAATTGGCTCCAGGAGTGACAGGCAGCCTCAGGAGGACAGTGTCCCGGGAAGTTTCTACTCCAAAACCCCTTCCATCTCCTAAAAGAAAAGGGGTAGTTAGACCCAGAAGGTTTGCTCTAGGTAAGCCGAGCCATGTTGGGGGAAAATGCATCTCATTTCACACACCACGTCTAACTGAAGATCCCCAACCTAATATTCTGAGAATGCCCTGATACGAAAAGGGTAGGCAGGCAGACCAGAACAGGGTGAGGGCAGGAGGAAGAAAAGGGCCCAGAGGAAGGGGCATTTTTATTAAGCCTTACCCAACATTGGGGTCAGTCATTCAGGAAAAAAAAAAATCAGATAATATTCTAATCACTATGCCCTGGCCAAAGTGCCCCACCCCCCTCTCTGCTGTGCTTCAGTGTGACCCCAGTTTGTCCTTCTTCAGGAGAGTCCAGCAGTTGCACTTCCCATATTCAGTGAAAAAGACAGATGAAATCCTGGGGGGAACGAGAACACGTCAAGGGCGTGTGGAGATCGGGGAAAAGCTGAATGAAAGCAGCAGGGACGGTCGAGGATAAACAAAGCTGGGCTCCTGCAAAAGTGGTAGGGGTGGGTTTCTCGCAGTAATAGCCACTGCAGTGGGGCAAAGTCCACGTGGACTGAACTCCTCTTGGCAGCAGGCCTTTCAGAGGTGGGGGCTAGGAAGAGCGTCGGTCCATCCGTCCGTGTACCTAGGCGACTGCTGTTTATTCACTGGTGCTCATCCGGAGGGCAAACACCTCTTGGGTGTCTACGACAGGAAGCCCTGACATAAATTACAGCAAGGTGCCCGGTGGAGCAGAGAGGGACACTGCCTCCTTGAATGCTTGCATCTCTGAGAGACAGCTCCCAGGTGCTTGGAAAGACAGTTCTGGGTAGTAGACGGTGCAAGTCTCAAAGGGCAGAGACCGGATCTGTAATTGCAAGCTTCCCAGAGTCACTGCCCTAGGAGGCGGTTCAGCAGCCTGTCTGTCAATTTCCAATTGGGCTGGAACACACTGTAAATGCTCCTGGCAGCACCGAGCTGTCTCGTGTGGGCCCTTTAAAGGCGGCTGGAGTCGTCCTGGTGATATGGGATTTGGGGGCTGGATGGTTCCCAGGCTCTTTGTCCCGGAGTCAAAGAATGAATCCACGGACAGAGATGGTATAGCAAAGGAGGAAATTTAATTGAAGAACAAGCGCAGACTCCCACGTGGGGAGGGAGAAAGAGTCCCACAGCACAGACTCCCACTTGGGGAGGGGAAGAGTGTCCCACAGAGTTCCTTCCCCACCACTTTATAAAGGCTGCAGTTCCTGTGCCTCTATAGCCCCTCTGATTGGCCACTATTGCCCTTTGATTTGGTCACTATTTGATTTGGTCACTATGGTAACTTCTGAGCTCAAAGGTCAAAACCTCACTTGGAACCTATAGGACCCTCCTTCTTTGTTTTGTAAATATAGACCTTCAGCTACCCCCCAGTTCCCTTATCTTATGGAAATATAACTTCTGCCTTTTCTTGTCTTATAGAAATGTAGCCTTTGTAGCTCTGTAGCCCTGTGTTTCTTCCATGGAAACTCTTAATCTTAAAATTCCCTATACCAGCCTTTTTCAACCCTAAAAATTCCTATTCCACTGGGGATGTGGCCTTTAGAAACCATGCCAGTGTTTGCTCAAGTCTCTTAGTACCTGAGGAGGGGAGGTTGAAGGTTTATAGGCCAAATTTATCTCCTTACGACTACCATTTTACTCAGTGGCTTTGTGAGGAAGACATGAAGCAGAGGAAGGGATTCATCTAACAGCAAAAATGAGAAGTGGAAAGAAGAGGGACCAGCAAGAGGACCCTCTGATAATTGGCTGGCTCTGTGGTGAAGGTGACTTCAGTTCTGACAAAGCTGAGGATCTGTGACTCCTCTTTGCAGACTTCCCAGGTCCCAGACTCCCTAGTAGTCTCAGGTAGAAAGTTATTTGCATCTTCTATTCTATGAGAGCAAGTGTGTAGTCAAGACTCATAGAGTGGCTCCAAGGGCCCTCAACCTGAGCCAAGCATTGACCCAAGGCCTTAATGGGCCTACCTGGATGGATACTCGGTAGTGTAGCTCCTGGGTGGCTTAGTTCCTCTGCTGCTTCTGTCTCCTCCCAGATAAGAGAACTCAGTGAATATCAAATTCCCTCCAATTGCTCAAAGATGATGGCAGCACTGCCCAGGCCAAGGCACCTGATACCCTCTGAGTGCATCCATGGACTGGTGCTGGCCTGAGCCAAGATTACATGTAAGAAAGGAGTGAACGACAGCCTCATTCAAAACAAACTCTGGGTTCAAAGAGCTAGGAAGAAGGAACAGACAACTTGGAAAATGGGGAAGATCCTCGTGGAGCGATGGAGTTGGAAGAGATGACACCTGACAGTAAATAGAAGGATGCTTTCAAGGCACCTAGTAGGTCCTAAGTCATCCCACAGATCCATTAAAAGGCAAAGCAGAGTATTATCCAATAAACCTTCTGAGTAACACAACTTAGTGCTGATTATATATATATATATATATATATTGGCTATGGGTACAGAATCCAGTTTTCATCCTCATACAATTAGTAAAACATACACAGTGTCAACTCAATTTGAGGTGATGCTCCTCAGACCCCTCCCATCTGTTACAGAGGGTGAATGGGGAGGTAGGGCGGGAACATCAAGGCAAAGAGAATAGCCAGTTCTAGGACCCTCCCCCACTTTAGGCCCCATCCCCAGCGTCTGATATAGAAACAAACGAGCCATCACCAGCAATGTCCAGAGCCATTTAGCTTAATCTTTTGTTTATATTTTTTATGACCTTTAGGGAACAAGCTCAACCTATTTTTATTGTTTTTAGAGATTTTTTATTTATTTTTATTTTTTTAATATATTTTATTGATTTTTTACAGAGAGGAAGAGAGAGGGATAGAGAGTGAGAAACATCAATGAGAGAAAAACATTGATCAGCTGCCTCTTGCACAACCCCTACTGGGGATGTGCCCACAACCAAGGTACATGCCCTTTACTGGAATCGAACCCAGGACCTTTCAGTCCCCAGGCCAACGCTCTAGCCACTGAACCAAACCGGTTTCAGCTCAACCTATTTTACATAATTTTATTTGACTACTAGGGGCCCAGCGTGAGAAATTGTGGGAGAGCCAGGACCCAGAGTCCCGTGGCTGCCACTGCCACAGGAGGCAGGACCCAGAAACCCACCTGCGCCTCTGGGCAAGTCCTCCAGAGTCAAGTCCCCACCCACCCATGCTTGCCACACAGCTTCCTGCTGATTGGTCATTACAGCGTGATGGCGTGACAACCACAGGCTTTTTATATAATAGACTAGAGGCCCAGTGCACTGATTCGTGCACTAGTGGGGTCCCAAGGCCTGGCCTGCATGGATCAGGCCAAAACCAATCTCTGGGTTCGGAGTGCGGGTGAAGCATATTTGGGGCATAGTGTCCAGCAGCAACCTAACCCACAGTCAATTCTATGAGGAATTGGGCTACCTCTTCTACTGGTCAGAGTCTCTGCCCCCTGGTAGTCATTGTGTATTATAGCTACCAAGCAAACTGATGAACAGTTGGATGGTCACTTAGGCTTTTATAGAGAGAGATATTTATAAGATTTTTTAAGCTAATTTTTTAATGTCAGTAAACGTTATTACGGTAATCTTAAGAATTATTTATGGTTTAACTTATTGGATAATTGTCATTCTTTAGCTTTTGCATATGTTATTTGATTTTCTTTGCCAGCTCATTTTAAGTCTTTATTTATCTATGTTCACCCTGGAAAATGTCTTTAGAAAGGAACAGATACCGGTCAACATTCCAAAACTGGGGATAGAGATGTCTTCTCTATACTAATAATTTAAACAGGCACTTTCGTACTCCTGAGCAGATTCCCAAGGTGATCTCAAAAAATATCTAAATAGCAGAAACAGGTTTGGCTCAGTGGATAGAGCGTCAGTCTGCGGACTGAAAGGTCCTAGGTTCAATTCCAGTCAAGGGCATGTACATTGGTTGCAGGCACATCCTTGGTGCCGGGTGCAGTGGACATTTTCTCTGTTTTCCGAGTCCCTCACAGAAAACAACAGGTTCCTGAGGGGAGGAGTTGGGAATTAAGAAATTAGAGAAAGAAAGAGACAAGAGACAGAAATAGATTCAAGCTGGGCGCTAGGTGGGCGCCATCTCTCTGATGGAGAGAAAGTCACACTCACCTCAGACAACACAGCACATTTATTGGTTTCCAAAAGGGATTTTATGATCAAAAGGATTTTTGGGTGTGCCCAAATCCTATTCAATATACAAAATTTATCATAACAAGACCTGGGTGGGTCAAGGTCCTTTTTGTTCCTCATTACAAGCACATGGATAAAAATAAGAAATCAATACTGATAACAGGATTCTGCCAATGCCCTTGGGCTCAGCTGATAAGAATTAAAAGAGTATCCCTGTGCCTTCCCCGACTGCTCTCTACAGGGGGGGTGCAGGAAACAGCTGGTCGATGTTTCTCTCTCATCGAAGTTTCTAGTTTTCTATCCCTCTCCCTTCCTCTCTGTGAAAAATCAATAATATATATATATATATATATATATATATATATATATATATATATATATATTTTAAGACCTAACTATAGTCAGATAGAAAGCGCTAAATGCTGCATTTTGAACCATCAGGTTCTTTGGGAGACACTCCATCCAACATTCCCAAAGGAAATTTGTGGAAACTATTTAAATGATGGGGTCATTTTGTTCCCAGGATCATTCCATCTTCGTCTGGAGATTGTTCTAAGTACGTCAGGCCAAATCTCTATCATAATAGGCTGGAGGTCAGACCCGGAAAAGGAGGTGGGCCAAGGAAAAGAGAAGTGGCAACACCAAAGCAGAAACAGGAAGTGCGCGCCTGATGATGGCTTATTTTGAACGGCTATTTATTTGCCTCTGGGGTTGCTGAGCCCAGGACCTCTCTCTTCAGATTGTCAGAGTGCAGACAAGGTGGCTGGTCCTGGAGGAGGTCTATGGCATCCTCAGCCATCAGAGCTGACAGCACCTTCAAAAATTAAAGAGTGTTAGAGCAGCAACTCATAAAGAAGGAACATTAGTGAATTTCTGTCAGTTCTATTTTTAAAAAACAGATAACTGCCCCTATACTGGCGGTTTTCTCTCATGAGTCTTCAGTGGTTTGATGATTAAAGATAATTTTTTTAACATTGAAGTACTAATTTTGAAAATAAGCTAAGCACAAATCCAATTCATTACTCTGTTGAGATCAATAAATAATTCATGGACTTCTTATTGCAAGAGAGAGTTTAATCTTTTTAGACTAGTCTCTTTGCTATGTTCACAAATCTTGAGTCAAAGAAACTTCTAAGTATCATAAAATAAAGTTCTGGAGCATAAATAAAAAGTCCCCCTAACGTAGTCCTGAGTTAAGGAGGTTTTTTCCCTGTTGGGTGTGCTACAGACACAAGCCTTGCAGGACGCCGGAGGCCTTTGACTTGGGCAAGCCACAGCACTCCCTATCACCCATTACTGCAGCCCCGATGTGCTCTTCACAGGCATCTCAGGGCCATGGCAACCCCCCTTCCCACTCATCCTCACCTCACCCCAACTAAGGGGAACTGAGAGAGAAGCACAGACTCAGTGGACTGAAGACAAACCGGAGAGCATAGGCACAGTTCTAAATCCCCACACTCACACACCTGAGTGTGCCCTGCAGTGACCGGCCTCATCACAAGACGTCCTGAGCACAAGTTACCTGTTCCCTCTCTAGGTTACTCATGACCAAGCAAATGTACCACGCAAAAGGGCCACCTGCCATTTCACTGACTCACAATAACAGCTGGCATTTACTAAGCTATTCCTATGTGCCAAGCACTGTTCTATGTATGCTATACGTGTCTCAAAAGAGGGTGAATAATTTGCTAAACGGACACAGGTAAAGGTAGTCTAGCTGGGATTTGAACACCAGCAGTATTATTACTCCAGAGCCACATGCTTTTCATCTTTACATCATTCTCCCTCCCTTCTCTCTTCCTCAATGTCTTCCAATAATAATAGCAATACATTCGTAGAGGATGTTGCAAGGATGAGGGGGAAAAAATGAAAACCTGCTGGAACCGGTTTGGTTCAGTGGTAGAGCGTCGGTCTGCGGAATGAAGGGTCCCAGGTTCAATTCCGGTCAAGGGCATGTACATTGGTGTCCTGTTCCCTCGCCTCCCTCCTCCTCTTCGCCCAGGGATGAACCAAATCACAGAAACACTGATTTAATAAGATCGTGAGCAACTTTGAAAAGTCTGAGCCAAATTCCACGTCATGCTTCCTTTCTCTTGCTTACACACAAGACAAAAAGTCAAGTATGTGAAACAGAAGGCACAATTTTTAAAACATTCCGTGATGTTGGCATCCTCTTCCTTCCCCATTATCATCTGGCCCCACTGTATGAAGACCAGCAAGATAGGATGCATCCCCTCTTAGTCATGCTATGTCATGTGCCCCATGCCAATGAGGATGCCTGGGTTACTCACACACTCGTAATTCTGTGCTGGGCACATCCCCCATTGAATTGTGCAAGGACAGCGGCTGCCTTAAGCATGAGCTTTCAAGTTTCAGTTCTGAAGGAAGTTGGCAGTCACCTGATCTGTCTTTAATAATTTAATGGTGCAATTCTGGCTCTTTTCTCCTTAAGAAATCTCATAGTCTACACATTATGGAGACAATCACCTGACTGTCCTCTGATTTTCTCACAAGGAGGTACCTCTGGCCATCTTAGTTTATCTAGATTGCAAATCAACCCTTAGATATATTCACAGAAGAAACTTACTGGCAGCAGCTGCATCCTCCCAGGAGGAAACTAGATCCTTTCTAGGAGCCAATATTTGCATGACTGCCTCTTGTTCAGAGTCTGGGCTTCCCGAGAAACAGAAGATATGCTGCCTGGGTTGTGGGCTTCATCCCCAGTGGGGGGAGGGGCGGGTGCAGGAGGCAGCTGATCAACCGTTCTCTCATCATTGATGTTTCTATCTCTCCTTCTCCCTTCCTCTCTGGAATCAATAAAAAATATATTTTAAGAAAATAAAATAAAGATTTTTTTTTTAAATACCTACTGTGTACCAGACACTATGTAGCTTAAGATACAAAAGTAAGTGAGAGAGAGAGAGGCCAGAAGTGAGGAGACACAGAAGAGTATGTAGCCTCTAATCCGAATAGAGGTTCCCAGAGGTGATGACTCTTGCACTGGATGCTGATAGAGTTAGCAGAACAAACACAAGGAGAAAGGAAATTTCAGGCTCGGGATGCAGTAGAGTGGAGACAAAGCATCTAAAGTTAGTGTGAAGGGGGTGGACGGCAGCATCCAGAGCAGCTGTGTTGCCAGAGCGCAGAGTAGGATGAGGAAGTCCTCAGGGGGAGGTCCTTGCAGACCAAGCTGAGACTTGATTTGTAAAGCTGTGGGGTACAACTACAGGATTTCAAGGAGAGTGTGTGGCACCCCTCTGAATTGCCATGTGACCTCTAACTCCCCCATGGCCCTCTCATTGTCCTCATCCTTCACCTCCGGGTATTTCTCATGCATGCTGGGCGTGCTTTCCAGGCTGTGCCCTGACAGGGAATCAAACCTGACCTCCTGATTCTTTAATCGAACAGTTCAAATTTAGTAAGCTCAGAGCGACCAGAATTTCCTCAGAGTTACATTGGAGCTTGGGGAAGACTAGGCTTGGGACTAGAGGTGGAATTCCTACATTCGATATTATTACTCACAAGGAGTTCAGTGCACAGAGGTGCCTGCCGGCTTACCTATCTGGTTGCTTGCTTTCTGGAAGTCAAACCAAGGAAACACTTCTTCACAGTGTGAGAAGCAAGAGAGCAGTTGCAAAGCCAAAGTGCTCTTTACCCTGGAAGATGGGTAAACACTGGCGCATTCATTCATTTATTGCAGCCTTATTTCAAGGCAGGCCCCGTACTACTGCCTCCCTCTGCTCTCCTGGAATTCACAATCATGTTTGGATAACAGACGTGTAAACAGACCAAACCTATCCTTCTCCTCAAGCATTTAAAATGTACTGTTTTGACCTGAAGGTACATGATAAGAGGAGATTTGTCTTTCTGCGGGGATCATAGTGTCAGAGGAAACTCTGAGCCAGTGAGTGAGCAGAACCAACAACTCAACACCTAAGTCTAAATTGGCCGTACTGTTCTTTATCATTCTCTCCTCAAAATTGAGATTGCTGTAGCTTTGGTATGTTCCTGAGGGGGATAAATTAAAGTGGTCACTATGCTGTGTTTTATAAGGAAAATAAATTCAATCACACTTTTTGAGCATCTGGGGGTGTGCAGAGCAAATTTGGAACATCTCCTGTCGTTACTCTGCACTGTGAAAAGTACATGTTTCTTATCTTACGGCTGTTTCCCTAGGGAAGGGGAAGACCAATAGTAGAGGTATTTGTGAGGGAAATAAAGCAAAGATCCCATTTTCAGCATGAAAAGCACATCCTCTGTTTTCTCGGGAAGCCCAGACTCTGAACAAGACCCAGTCATGCAAATATTGGCTCCTGGAGAGAAGCTAGTTCCCTCCTTACTCAGCTGCTGCCAGTAAGTTTCTTCTGTGACTATATCTAAGGGTTGATTTGCAATCCACATGGCCAGAAGGACCTCCTTGTGAGAAAATCAAAGGGCAAAGTCAAGTGATTGTCTCCCATAATGTGTAGACTATGAGATTTCTTAAGGAGAAAAGTGCCAGAATTGCACCATTAAATTATTAAAGACAGATCAGGTGACTGCCAACTTCCTTCAGAACTGAAACTTGAAAGCTCATGCTTAAGGCAGCCGCTGTCCTTGCACAATTCAATGAGGGACGTGCCCAGCCCAGAACTGCGAGTGTGTGAGTAACCCAGGCATCCTCATTGGCATGGGGCACATGACATAGCATGACTAAGAGGGGATGCATTTCTTCCTGCTGTCTTCATACAGTGGGGCCAGAAGATAATGGGAAAGGAAGAGGATGCCAACATCACGGTATGTTTTAAAAAATTGTGTCTTCTGCTTCACAGCTTAGACAATCAAGCCTTCTCCCCCAGCCACTTTGTAAATTAGCACATGGGACAAGATCACTTCTAGTGCGTCATGGCTCACAGGCTAGAATGCTTTGACAAAACCAAGGACAATCGCATGGAAGATGCATATCCAGACTTCGTGCTTAACAATGGATTTAATCCCACTAGGACCCAAGCTGGAAAAGATGTGCATTCAAAACTTAACTATCAGCCATCCCCATAAAAGTTCCATAGTTGAGGGGAAAAACTGTTAACGTGTGGTTTTAAAAATTAAATATCTATCTCATGAACTTAAAAAAAAAAAGTTCCATGAGACATCAGTTTTCAAAACATGTTAGATTCATGAAAACTCTGAAGCAACTGTGCCTGTAGGGGGCCCTCTGCTTGGTGAACCTGGGCTTGCCCTGTTTATGAAACATGGTCTGGGCCGTGGCAGGAGCCCAGGGAAGTTTACCACCAGCTTTCCACAGGAACCCTGCATGTCTCTTAAAGGGGAAATTACAGTCCTTGGCATTGCCCCCTTTGTTTCCCTTTCACCTGTGAGCAAGATGCTGGGTAATCCCTGACCTGTTTATACTCAGTGGCGATTCTTTTCTTTCTTTTTTTAAAAATATATTTTATTGATTTTTCACAGAGGAAGAGAGAGGGATAGAGAGTTAGAAACATCGATGAGAGAGAATCATTGATCAGCTGCCTCCTGCACACCTCCTACTGGGGATGTGCCCGCAACCAAGGTACATGCCCTTGACCAGAATAGAACCAGGACCCTTCAATCCACAGGCTGACGCTCTATCCACTGAGCCAAACCGGTTTCGTCTCAGTGGCGATTCTTTTCAGTGTCTAGTCTACACATCTGGAAGACAGGGGAACATAATCAGATCTCCCTGCACCCGGCCCGGCCCTTGTACCCGGTGAGAGGAGGAGGCCAGAGCCGCAGCCTGCTCTGCAGTGTAACTCCATGTGGGGAGGAAGCATCAAAGAAGTCTTGGATACGGAGGCAGAATCACATTATCTCAAAATAACACTCAGCCACAGGAATAAAGGAGGGTCTTTGTTCACATATGTTTATATTCACAAGCTGCTATTTGCGTTCACCAAAAAGCCAGTTGTTATCTGTAAATGGTGAAATCTCTAATAATCTTGCTAGCAATCTCTAATGGGCCCTAGCCAGTTTGGCTCAGTGGATAGAGTGTTGGCCTGGGGACTGAAAGGTCCTGGGTTTGATTCCGTTCAAGGGCACATGCTTGGGTTGTAGGCTCGATCCCCAGTGATGGGGCATGCAGGAGGCAGCTGATCAGTGATTCTCATCATTGATGTTTCAATCTCTCTCTCCCTCTCCCTTCCCCTCTGAAATCAATAAAAAGATACTTTAAAAACATATTTAAAAAAACAATCTCTAGTGGTTACCTCTAAATGGCATTTTGGGGAATTTTTACTTTCTCTCTTATACTTTTTCTATCAGGATCACTTTTATAATAAACATCTATTCTTTTTATAACCCGGGAAAAAAAGGGAACTATTTTCTTATTGGAAAGAAAAGCATTATTGTCTCGGTTGATAGCCCTAAAATGTAATGGAAACTGCAGTAAAATGCAGTCACATAGCTATGTTCCACCCCAAATAAAAACCAGTGCAAGACACTTTCCTACGAACATGTTAGATGAGGATGTGGAGAAATAGGTGCTGCTCCATGCAGCTCCTGGTAAGGACCGGAAGAATTTCTAAAGACTCATGGAAGCACCTCCTTGTTGGGCATGCTCAGAGGCCCTGCGCTAAGCTTGGGGATTTAACACCATCTTCTCGCAGTCTTGCCTTCCGGGAACTCACAGTAGAGAACTTTGAAATAGGCAAGTGTCTCCCAACCTCCCCTTGTGGTCTAAGCTCTTTACCTTATCACTCTTTCCTACCCATTAATACTTGCCATGACAAAGAGTTAAGCAGCAAATGAGTCTCTGCTAATATCTTGCTTTATTATTATTATTATTATTTTCCTTCTGAAGAGATTGCTGTCTTCTTTCCTTCCTTCGTTCTAGGAACTCAGATGCATTTGACACAGGTCACCTGGCCATAGGATCTCCAACATGGATAGAAATAAAGTTTTATTTCTTTTCAGTTTCCAGAGCATCTCAGGATTCAAAAGGTGGAGCGATCCACTGAATGAAGGCAATGTAATACTGTTACAGAGCACCGCTATGTCGAAGGATCCTTTCCCTCCAATCATTCTGTACATAAGGATGGTTCTGCCTGCAGACCCATGAGGCCACTTAAAATGGAAAGAACCAAACTATGGCTTCTGTATCATCAATTAGCTCTATTACGTGCAGAGCAGACATTTTAATGACTGGGTGATCTAGTTTTTCCTGCTGGATTAGCAAGCAACTCAGGTGCGTGGTATAGGTCACTAGATCAGATATCAAAGCTACTGCAAAGTCTTGGATCTTGGAAACAATATTACTCTCGCCTACCTGGACAGGCCACTCTACCTCCCTGGACACTAGACATTCCAAATACCCCACTGGAACTACTGCCCCTCCAGGCTATTCAGCGAAGTTCTGGGCTTTTGCTTTTTTTTTTTTTTTTTTTTTAATGGCCCATGTTAACATGTTACCTTTAGGTAGAAGGCAAGGGGAGGTGTTGCCTTCTCCCAGGAAGCATTAGCGTTTTATAATTCTGCTGGGTGAATTCTCACTGTGGGAACCCTAACTGAATTTTCTACTGGCCTGACCACACCTGGGAGTGCTGGGCAAAGGAAGGCTTGGTACGAATACAATTTTGCAGCTTTTATCCCTACTTCTGGGCCATGAAGGAGGGCACAGCAATGGGAGGTAAGGGTGTGGGCAGAAATCAAGTGCTCTGAACTCCATGGTACTCCCAGGGGTGGGCAAGTCCCTAGGGGGCAAAGTACAGGACTCACTGGGAGAAGGGTGAAGACAGAGAGGAAGATATATGACTGTGAAGGTGAAAAAGCAGAAAAGGTCGAAAAGTGATACATGCCGAAACCAGTTTGGCTCAGTGGATAGAGCATCGGCCTGCAGACTGAAGGGTCCCGGGTTCGATTCCGGTCAAGGGCATGTGCCTTGGTTGCGGGCACATCCCCAGGGTGGGGTGTGCAGCAGGCAGCTGATCGATGTCTCTCTCTCATCTGTGTTTCTAACTCTCTATCTCTCTCTCTTCCTCTCTGTAAAAAAAAAATCAATAAAATATATTTAAAAAAGAAAGAAAAGTGATACACTTGTGGGTGAAAAGTGCCAAATGCAAATTTACTACCCACATAGTATGGCTTTAGGTAGAGCTGCCGATTAGGTAGAAAACCTATTGATTGCTCCAGGGTAGGGCCATCAGACCGCTAACAGTATTGGTACTTTCCCTTTGGGGTAGGAGAGAGGGAGAGATCTCGGCAAGACACAAAGACTAAATCACTCACCCCTATCTTATCTAAACATCTACTCAGTGCTTTTCCTCTTCAGTGGTTTGAGATAATCCTTGGATTTAATAACAATAAGAATAAATTGAAAGCTAAAAATACTCCTTTCACTGAGAAACTGGTTGGATTAGTTAAGTTCTCTTTGTTCAGGTATATTTGATTATTTAAGAAAAACACAAAGCCACATTTCAATAAAGGAGCAGTTAGCAGTGTGGACCAGCAAGCTGCCATAACCTTTGTAATTTTTTTCTTTTCTTTTTTAAAATATTTTTTTATTGATTTCAGAGAGGAAGGAAGAGGAAGAGAGATAGAAGCATCAATGATGAGAATCATTGACCAGTTGCCTCCTGCATGAGCCATATTGGAGATCGAGCCTGAAACCCATGTGTCCAGACTGAGAATCGAACCGTGACCTCCTGATTTATAGGCTGACGCTCAACCACTGAGCCATGCCATCTGGGCACCTCTTTGTAATTTCTGTGATTCTTTGCAACATCCTTCTACTATAGGTTATCACAATTCATTATTATAATTGAATCCCTGATTTTCTGGAGAAAATGCTAATTCTTTCAAGAAAGTAGAAAGCAGCTAATAATTTAAAAAAAAATTTTTTTTCTCTTTGCTCTTGGTGCCCAATCTTGTTTTCAAAGCAGGACTTTGTAAAATTTATTTGGATTTGATTATTCATTTTACATATAAATCTTCATGAAGGCAGAGATTTTGTAGGTTTTGTTCACTTGATATTCCCAGGGTCTAGTCTAGTGTATTGCAGACATTCGACAATTACATGTTGAATGAATGCTTGACAGAATTATGTAAGTATTTTGGCACCAATAGATAAAAATGTTAATCTAGTCCCGACCGGTTTGGCTCAGTGGATAGAGCATCGGCCTACGGATTCAAGGATCCCAGGTTATTCCAGTCAAGGGCATGTACCTTGGTTGTGGGCACATCACCATTAGGAGGTGTGCAGGAGGCTGCTGATCAATGTTTCTCTCTTATCGATGTTTCTAACTCTTTATCCCTTACCCTTCCTTTCTATAAAAAATCAATAAAATATATATATTTTTAAATGTTAATCTAATTTCACACTTTAGGGCTAGAGTAGAAATGTCAAGTCACAATATTGAGCAGAATAATGACACTCCAAAAGATAATAGGGAGGCACTCAGTAGAGGTTATAACTCAGTAGAGGTTATAAAAACATTAGTTACGCCTTAATCAGTTTGGCTCAGTGGATAAAGGGTCAGACTGCAGACTGAAGGGTCCCAGGTTCAATTCTGGTCAAGGGCATGTACCTTGGTTGCAGGCATATCCCCAGTAGTGGGTGTGCAGGAGGCAGCTGATCGATGTTTCAGAGTCTGTCATTGATGTTTCTAACTCTCTATCCCTATATATATATATATATATATATATATATATGCTAGAAACATTAGTTAGCTAAAATGAAAGAACATCTATGGAAGCACTTCAAAAATATTAAAAGTTATAAATCCTATCTAATAATAGAGTAATATGCAAATTGACCATCAATCCAAGTCACAAGATGGCTGTCCTCATGTAGACACAAGATGGCCACTGAGAGGGCAGGGCGAGGCTAACTCCTGACTCCATTTTGTATTGTGGGGCAGGGCAGAACAGGGCGGAGCTATCCTCCATTTTGTGTAACGATCCTAGCCCTCACCCAACCAATCAGGGTCAGCCAAAGCAGTGACATCACCACCCTTATAAAACCCCTGGACTTGTCGAAGTTCGGGCTCTCTTCCACCATGCTGTCGGTGTGAGTGGGACAGAGCCCATGCTAGCATGGAAGAGGCTCTTTTGTTTATTGCATCGGACTCGGCTCCCTGGTGGTCCTTGGGGATCACGAAGTCTGGGCATAACAGCCACCACAAGATGGCCTGCAGGGGAGGGCAGTTGTAGGCAGTTAGGGTGACCAGGCCAGCAGAGGAGGGAAGTTGGAAGTTACCAGACTGGCAGAGGAGGGCAGTTTGGGCAGACCAGGCCAGCAAGAGAGAGCAGTTGGGGGCGGAGGGCCTAGGCCTGCAGGGGAGGGCAGTTGAGGGGGACCAGGCCTGCAGGGGAGGGCAGTTGAGGGGGACCAGGCCTGCAGGGGAGGGCAGTTGTGGGCAATCAGGCCAGCAAGGAGGGCAGTTAGGTGTGACTGGGCCAGCAGAAGAGGGAAATTGGGGGAGACTAGGCCAGCAGGGGAGGGCAGTTGGGGGGGGACAAGTCCTGCAAAGGAGGACAGTTGCGGGAGATCCAGGCCTGCAGGGGAGGGCAGTTGGAGTAGACCCAGGCCTGCAGGTTAGGGCAGTTGGGGGAGACCAGGCCTGCAGGGGAGGGCAGTTGCGGGGGAACCAGCAGTTGGACATTCCTCGAGTGGTCCCAGATTGGAGAGAGTGCAGGCTGGGCTGAGAGACAACCAGCCCCTACAACCCCTCCCCCCCCCCCCCCCCCCGCACAGATTTTGTGCACCAGGCCTCTAGCATATTATTAATAAAGTGAGAGTCTCCCATGTCCCACGTAGTTCAGGGTTTGGGTTCCAGCTCTGGAGGTGGCTGCACACAAATGAAAGAGACAACACAATAAATAATAACTTGGAAATTGGGGGCTAGGCAGAAGCCCAAGGAAGGACTCTGCTTTGCTCTGGCCTCGCCATCCTTTTTATTCAGGTTTGGGATTTACCCATTGCCCTTAGGCAGGCAATTTCAGTAACAGGCAGACTCCCTTATCAGTAAAGATTTACATGGCTGTTTGGTAGGGAAGTTGCTTCAGCTGCCATTGTTTTGACTAAACAGTGGGTGCGTAGCTCTAACCTTTGCCAAAGCTCAAGGTCTCCAGCCTTCCGGGTTCCTTGCCCACACCTCCCTGCTAGTGAAGACTGTGGGCGGTTTCCCACAATGCAGTTTTTACACACGTGTGTTTTGCAATTGTATTGTGTATTGTTTTTTTAATGCGACTGTGTGACTGAAGCACTGTACTGTGAGTGAAGGTGCCGAATGGCATTTTCGAGTCTGGGTTAGGTATGTGAAATTCCCATAATGCCTGGAGGTCTGAGATGTTTTGTAAAGAGGCAGGAGGGAAACTTTCATTCCTTGAGAGCCCCCTGGGTAGGACACCCACGCACGCAGAGGCAGCCTCATGGAAGTGGCTGGGTGCGCTCACTGGGCCATTGGAAGGAGTTCAGCAATCCAACTGTGAGAGCTGCCTGATAAGTCCACCCAAGAAAGTGCCATTGAATGCTCTGCTCACTGGGAAAGGGAGAAGCCCCCAGCATTGTCCAGCTTCCACGCCAACGCAGAGCTTGGTGAATTCTCACCTCCTGGGAAGAGGCAGCCCTTTGTGCTGAACTATCTGCGGCTCTCCTGGGTGTAAAGAGAGCTGAAAGGGTCATCAGATACTTAGGCAGATGGGCTGGGATCACAAGGGAATGCAAGTACAGGGGAGAAAGCAAAACCGCCTAGGGATCAAGCTGGCCTGGTTTGTGTGTCTCTCACTTCAATGGTTTAAAATAACATTTTAATTCACCTATTAAATGTGGATACATCCCAGAATTCGGCCCAGCCTGGCCCCCCCACAGCTCCAAACGCCTCCGATAGGAAGCTGTGGTGTGAGTTATAGTTGGTCTAAGCTTTTTTGGGGCCGCTTCCAACTTCGCTAATGCTCATGCCCTCCAGGTCAAGGAAAGAAGTGATGTAATGCACTTAGCCACTTTACCACGGAGCCGCGAGGAGGAGGAGGGCTTACAGGCGGCGACAAGTTTAGCGCATGACTCGCCCCAGGGATGCAGGAAACAAAAACACGGGCAGCCATTGGCTGCGTCCCCTCCCGACCGGGTATCGGGCGCCCAGTCTGGAACCGTGAAACCCCGATTTCCTGGGAAGAGGAGGGGTGGCGCTAGCTTACGGAGCAGCGTCCACCCGTAAACACACCCCCCACCCCTCCCCAGCGGAGACTGGCAGCGTCCTCTCCGCCGGGATGGGCGTGGGGCCGGCGGTTCGCCACCCGGCCCCCCGAAGGTCCCTCCCCAGCCGGCCGCCGAGGCGAGTGGCGGCGCCCGGAGCGCACGGCGCACCGGCGCGCGGGGAGCCCGGGGCCGCCGGGGCTCGCTCCCAGTGAACCGCGCCTCCGCCATTCATTCGCTGCGCCCGGGGCCATCTGCCCGCGGGGAGCGGGGCTTCAACGCGGGTGCGAGGGGTTCCGACGCGGCGCGTGAGCGCGCGGGGGCCCCTAGGGCTCCGGAGGCTGCCGGAGACCCGGGCGGCCCGGAGGTCTGGTCGGCGCCGCGGGAGCAGCCGCACCCGCCCCGCGGGGCCGGAGCAGCTCGCAGAGCCCGCAGCCTCGCCCGCCGCGGATCCGGATCCCGAGACTGAGCGCCACCGCTTCCTCCTCCTCCTCCTCTTCCTCCCGCTCCTCCCGCCGCCCTGGGCCGCGGCCGAGCTGCGGGCTGCAGGCCGGGGCGTCTGCGGCCGCGGGCTCGCGGGAGGCGGCGGCGGCGGCGGCGCGCGGGGAGGATGCTGCGCACGGGGCCCGCGCCCTCGCCGTCCTCCGCGGCCGCCCGCGGGGGCTCTGTCGTGGCCGGGGCGCCGCGGGCCGCCCGCTGCTGAGGTCGCGCTCCGCCGGGGCGCGGGCGGGCGGGCAGGCGGGCGGGCCGGCGAGTCCGGGAGTGCGCGCCCGCGCGCGCCGGTGTGTGCAGCAGCTGCAGCTGCAGCAGCCGCCCCGCCGCCCCATTGTGCGTGCGCCCGCGGCGGCGCCCGGGACTATGTGGGTGAACCCCGAGGAGGTGCTGCTGGCCAACGCGCTGTGGATCACCGAGAGGGCCAACCCCTACTTCATCCTGCAGCGGAGGAAGGGGCATGCGGGGGATGGAGGCGGCGGCGGCGGGCTGGCTGGTAAGAACCCGCGGCCGGTCCCTGCGGGAGGGGGGTGGGGTGGGGGTCGGGGGCCGGGGGCCGCGGCCCTGGGCTGCGGGCGCCCGAAACGCCGCCCGGTGCCCTGGGGCTGAGCCTCCCGACGCCTCGGGAGTCGTGATTTTCAAACTGTTGAAAGAGATGCTTCTTTTCTGACCCTGCCAGGCGTCTGGGCGCTTGGTGTACTGGGTGGTGATGGTGATGGGAATGGAGACGAGCTAGTCTGGAGTGGGGGTTAGTATCAGCTTTTAGGAACTGATTGCGGTACCGCTTTCCTCCCCCCCACCCTTAAAAAAAAAAAAGCACAATCGCTTTACATGGGGCGCGAGAGGTGGAGGACGATTCATCTCCACTTCATTCCCTTCCGTGGTAATGGCAGGATCAGGTATAAAAATGCTCTTTTGTGTGCATGGAAGCAATCAGTAAGGAACTGGTGCGGTCATTTCCTATAGTAGTTACGACCGGAGGGAATGAATAAGGAAAAAGGATTTTTTTGTTGTTGTTGTTGCTGCACCGAATTAGACATAGCAAAACAGGTTATGTGGTTGTAAAAGGAATTAGCAGTCTTAACTGCATTGTAACTATTTTAACTCCATCACTTCTCCCCGCATCCTCTGGCAAGGTATTATTCATATTATAACTATTACAAAACCCATGCCATATCACTCAGGATTATAAAATGAGACCCATATCCCAAGTCAAGGTTTTCCTTCTTCAGCTAACAAGCTTGCTTGGTGACAGGCTTTAAGTAATCTTGAATTGCATACTAGAGAAAGTGGACCTTTGCACTCCATGTTGGTTAGAATGAACAGAGTTGAATTACTTTTTACAATGAAAACGCCACCAGAAGAAACAGGCAAGGTTCATCCAGGAGAGAGACTGCAGCAAAGAGAGGACCCTTGACCAACCACTTGAGAATGTTACCCTCCAGGAGCTTGCGTGCTAGGTGAATTTTTTGCTTTTTAAAAAGCCCTTGGAAGAAAACACTCTTGATATAATATGTATTCAGTTGTGATTGTAATTTATAAACTAGTTTTCTCAAGATTAAAATTCTGGTGTCACATTGTACGGCATTTACTGGTTTGAAAGATCTTGGCTAGTGTCTCAGATTGCCCCTGAATAATCTGATTTTTCTGCACTTTTCTACCGCAGAAGAGAAGGGAGTCTGCAGAACTGCAGACCCCACTCTGTAAACTCTGACCAGTAGTGTACTAGCATCAGAAATTTTCCAGTTCATTTTGTAGAAGTTGTTTAACTACATACATGAATATGTAACATGCATGTCTAATATTGGGATCACCCCAGATTGTCCTTTAAGTCTAAGACAGCAATGTGGAGTTGATAGTTTGTTGTATTAACAAAGAACCTTTCCTGCCTGCGGTTAACTCGCCTACACCATGTTAACTACTATTTATTTCCCAGAGTCATTTGCAATAGGTTATGAAATCTTCAGAGATGCAGAGCCTTCTTTTTCCAGTTAACATTGTTATGGTAGGCCTACTGACTCTTAGAGCTATTGATGGCATTTCAGATAAAGTTGAATCTTTTTAATTGAGAAATCATAGCTTTTACACATCTTGCTGGAATAATTGAAATCGTTGTCATTCCTGCCAACAAAGACTATTTCCAGCCCACGGGAAAAACTGTTTGCTCTGCTGGGTTGGCACCACATCAAACATGGCAGGAACATTTAAGAAGTCCTCAATATGTACAGTATATTCTGATTCTCATGTGAATTCCGTCATGCATTCATTAACTCACTAAGTCACTTAACAAATATTTGTTGGCAACTTCTGAAGGGCCAGTGTCACGACGCTCACAGCCTAGTAGGAGTAAAGCAATGTGGATAAAATAGTCATCCAGATAAATTGGTGTGAAATTGCCACTCCACAGGGTCACAGCCTTGTTCAGAAACCAGAATCCAGCCTAGTGGAAGTGAAGGGATTTCTTTTTTTTTTTTTTTTTTAATATTTTTTATTGATATTTTACAGAGAGGAAGGGAAAGAGATAGAGAGCTAGAAACGTCGATGTGAGAGAAACATCGACCAGCTGCCTCTTGCACACCCCCTACCGGGGATATGCCCGCAGCCAAGGTACATGCCCTTGACCGGAATCGAACCTGGGACCTCTCAGTCCCGCAGACCGACGCTCTACCACTGAGCCAAACCGGTTTCAGCAGGTGAAGGGATTTCTGAGGAAGAACAGCTCGGATAAGGTTACCAGAACCAGTGAGCAGCACGCAGAGGGGCACGGTCACCACCCTAGGTGGCAGGAATGATGATGCTGGAGGAGAGGGAGTGGGCTGGAGCCGAGCAGGAGGGGTTGGACCTCTGCAAAGTAGCCACCCCTAGAAACTCAGGTCACAGCAAAAAGGGAATGAGGAGACCATGCCACTGCCTCTCATCAGTGGGACCCAACAGGCCAGCTGGGCAGGGTGTCCTGGCCATCTAGTCCCTAGGGATCAGCCTCCAAGGAGATATGGGGGGTGGGGCCCAATTGGGGATGAGCAGCACTAAATCCGGAGAACACCATGACGTTGCTCACTCACCCCAGTCAGGAGTCAGGGTAGGAGTGGGGGCAAGGAAAGATTCCCTGAAGAAGTGACAGGCGAGTTGACAGTTGAAGAAAGAAGAGATTAACCTGTGGGGGAGAAAAGGTGTCAGTTGTTGGAGTTTTTCTGGAAGAGCTCGGGGGCTTTCTATAAGGTGCATGCACCTGGACCAGTACACATGGTCTGCTCATCAAATGGGTGACAGATGGGTAGGAAACCTGCTCAGGGTGAATGGGCCAGGAGTGCTCAATGGTCCATGATGCTTGGTAACACGAGAGTGCAGAAGGTGCGAAAAATAGTGGGCCGCGGTTTTACTTTAGTTATTCTCTTCTTGATTCTGCAGGCCTGCACCTTATCCACTGAGCCATACAGCTAGGGCCTTTACGGGTTTCCTGGCATTCTTTGTCTTTTACATTTACACAACATTTTCTTTTCTTTTTTTCTTTTTTTTATTGATTTTCCACAGAGAGGAAGGGAGAGGGATAGAGAGCTAGAAACATCAATGAGAGAGAAACATTGACCAGCTGCCTCCTGCACCATCCCCACTGGGGATGTGCCCGCAACCAATGTACATGCCCTTGACCGGAATCGAACCTGGGACCTTTCAGTCCCGCAGACCGATGCTCTATCCACTGAGCCAAACCGGTTTCGGCCATTTACACAACATTTTCAAGTTCATTTATTAAATTCCACCAAACACAAAACAACAGCAGCAATAAAGACTTTTGAACTGTTGGGTTTTTGATCGAGAGTAAAGTCTAGTATAAATACATTTGGGCAAAATTGGTATCTTTATAATATGGAGATTAATGGTCCATGAACATGGTATGTTCCTCGATTTATGTAGATCTTTTAAATTTCCTCTCAGTGATGTTTCGTAGTTTGCTGTTCTAGGGACACTGTGTATACTTCCTGCTTTGCTGCCCTCGTGCACAGAGAGGACGCACTTTATGAAGAGATCAGGTTCGAATGGAGGGGTGGTTCCCAGGCCTGCACACAAAAGCCTGTTGTGTCGTTGTGTACAAATCAGGAATTCGTCATTGTAATACTAACAGCCGTGGCAGATGCCACCTGGAGATCTGGGGCCCCCGTGTGTGCTTCATGGCCAGTGGATACAGGCAGTGTGCCACAGGGGAATCAGAAAGCCACCAGGGCTGCTCTTCACACAGCTCTGTGTTCCCCACTCCTCAAGGGCTCTGGTCTTTTCCAGTCCCCTTAGTAAGCAGACAGCTGGAGTCAAGCCCCAGCCGCCTGTCACCAAGAGATGTGATTTAGGAAGTTTCTTCCTTTCTGAGCTTGGTTTGTTTTTTTAATCTATGTATAAGATGATTTATTTATTTTTTATTTTATTTTTATTTTTAAAAAATATTTTTAATTGATTTTTTACAGAGAGGAAGGGAGAGGGATAGAGAGCTAGAAACATCGATGAGAGAGAAACATTGACTAGCTGCCTCCTGGACGTCCCCTACTGGGGATGTGCCTGCAACCAATGTACATGCCCCTGACCGGAATCGAACCAGGGACCTTCCAGTCTGCAGACAGACACTCTATCCACTGAGCCAAACCGGTTTCGGCTGTACAAGATGATTTAATAACCTCTCAGCAGTTGATGTGAGGATTATGGGAGACATATACAGGAACTATAAAGAGCCATTCATAGTTGACATCCCATCATTTTTCTCCCCTTGCTGATGATCTCACGTAGGTGTTAGGAGGCATATACTCTAAGCAATTCACACCCAAGTGTGAGCCTTCAAGAGTTCTGCAGTTTACAGAGACATGGCATTTTTTTAAAGGGTGCTGTTAAAACAAATAGTATCTATCTGATATTTAGGTAACTTAAAATGTTAAGTCAAATATTCAGGCTTTTTGTAAAGGGTAATTTTTGATCAGCAACTTTATTTTTTTTTAATATTTTTTTTATTAAGGTATTATCTGTGTACATAGCTTATCATTGCCCCCCCCCCCCCATAGATGCCCTCCCTCCCCAGAGTTTTGTGTCCATTGGTTGTTCTTATATGCAAGCATACCAGTCCTTCGGTTGATCTCTTATCTCCCCCAGATCTCTCTACCCCCCCCCCCCTGCTGTCATTTGGCAGTCTGTCTGTTGTTTTACTGTCACTATATCTATCTTTCTGTTCATTCGTTTATAATGTTCTTTAATATCCATAAATGAGTGAGGTCATGTGGTGTTTCTCTTTCATTGACTGGCTTATTTCACTCAGCATGATGCTCTCCAATTCCATCCAGGTTACTGCAAATGATGAGAATTCCTTCCTTTTTATGGCAGCATAGTATTCCATGGTGTAGATGTACCATAGTTTTCTGATCCATTCATCTGCTGAAGGGCACCTAGGCTGTTTCCAAGTCCTAGCTATTGTAAATTGTGCTGCTATGAACATAGGGGTGCATATATCCTTTCTGATTGGTCTTTCTAGTTTCTTGGGGTGATCAGCAACTTTAAATTGTGTCTGCATACCTTCTTTCCTCCCGGTCCCCCTCCTTCCCCACCTGGACATGGCGCATTTTGAAAGCTCGGCCAGTAAACACAGTACAGATGCTCCTTGACTTTCCATGGGTTGCACCCTGATAAAACCATCATAGTTGAAAATATCCTACCTAGAAAATGCATTTAATACACTTAACCTACTGAACATTGTAGTGTAGCCAACATTAAATGTGCACAAGCACTTACCATTAACCTGCAGTTGAGTAAAATCATCTAACACAAAGCCTTTTTATATTAAACTGTCATGTAATATTTTTTTAAAATATATTTTATTGATATTTTACAGAGAGGAAGGGAGAGAGATAGAGAGCCAGAAACGTCGATGAGAGAGAAACATCGACCAGCTGCCTCTTGGACACCCCCTACCGGGGATGTGCCCACAACCAATGTACATGCCCTTGACTGGAATCGAACCCGGGACCTTTCAGTCCACAGACTGACGCTCTACCACTGAGCCAAACCGACCTCGGCTGTCATGTAATATTTTATGCATATCACTTTCAGTATTGTGTAGTCAGAAAAATCACAAGTTAAACCACAAGTCAGGGACCCTCTGTACTCTCTCTCCTTCCCTCCCTTCCTCTATTCTTTCTCCTCTTTTCTCCCTCTCTCTCCTTGCACAAATGACTCTTCTGATATGGCAGATAGGACTACCACAGAGAGGAGCAGGGTAGAAGACAGGGAGTGGCCACTTTCTCTCTGTATATGTAGATACAGATATAGGTTTTGATAGAGGCATGCAGCTATAGATAGATGGTTAGTTAGTTAATTGGGAATTTGTAACTTAGAAATATTGGTTCTAGTACGGTAGTCACCCCCTTATGTGCAGTTTTGCTTTCCACAGTTTTAGTTATCCCTTGTCGATCGCAGTAAAAAGTATTAAATGGACAATTCCAGAAATAAACAGTTCATAAGTTTTAAATTGTGCACCATTCCGGGTAGGGCGATGAAATCTTTAGTTATCTCCTGCTTGGGGTGTGAATCATCCCTTTGTCCAGCAAATCCACGCTGTATGTGCTACCCATTCGAAAGTCACTTACCAGCTGTCTGTCTGATATCACAGTGCTTGTGTTCAAGCAGCCCTTATTTTACTTAATGGCCCTAAAGACTTTCATGTAACTTTTATCACAGTATATTGTTGTAATTGTTCTTTTTTTAAATTGTTCTATTTTTTTTTATTGTTAGCTATGGTTGTTAATCTGCTGTGCCTAATATACAAATTTAACTTTATCAGAGGTATGTATGTATAGGAAAAAACCAGATAGAGGTTTTGGTACCACCCATAATTTTAGGTACTATTCTCTGGAAGGGGGGCGGGGTGTCTTGAACTAATCCCCATGGATAAGGGGGGACCGCTGTAGTTAAACCAGAGAGCCATGAAGAAGTCATTAACCCATTTCCCCCATTTCTTTGTGTGATGTTGTTGCTGCTTTTCTATTAGATATGTGTTCTAGAAAGCTCAAAGGATGGCCAGTTATTTTTTAAGGTGTTCTGAAATTGTCAAATGGCTTCTGGTGTGGTTCAAAGGGCATCTCACAGTTTTGATTTCCACATCCGTAGGGAGCTAGGTTTCCTATGGGTGGGATCCATTAAGGTTCTAACTCTCCATGGGAGATCTGGATTAGAAATTTTCATGGGGATGAATCAACTCTTTCTACCTTCTGTTTGGTCCAAGTTGTACAAAGCTTGGTGAATAACTATCCAGTTCATGAGATGAGGTCTGCGATATGCACCCCTAAGACTTGCTGGGCAAGTATTTGCTGGAGGGAAGGTCAAGTAGAACATTGAGAACACGCTCTGTTTACACTCTAAACAAAAAAAAGTGAACCCTGTTTATCCATTTAAGGTTTTTTTAGATTGTGTTTAATACTTCTTAATAAGGAAAATTATTTACATTTCAGTATTACAAATGAATTTTTAGAAACTTCTTAGCCTAGGAACCAAGGTAGTCTCATAAAAATAAGCAGGACTTAAATTTACATTTGGACTCTTAAATTCATTTACTCTTTTTCACTCCATTGGCATTTTATATTATTTACATATCTATTACTATAATGAATAATGTAAAATAAATTATTTCTAAAAGCATCTTCATAATAAATTTTCAAATTTATGGGGTCTAAAGCTAAATTTAAAAAAATCATTGTTAGTATTTTATTAATGCTTGATTATATCTTTTTAAAAATATATATTTTATTTATTTTTTACAGAGAGGAAGGGAGAGAAATAGTTAGAAACATCAATGAGAGTCATTGATCAGCTGCCTCTTGCACAACCCCTACTGGGGATGTGCTCGCAACCAAGGTACATGCCCTTGACCGGAATCGAACCCGGGACCCTTCAGTCCACAGGCCGATGCTCTATCCACTGAGCCAAACCGGTTTCGGCTGATTGTATCTTTTTCATTAACTTTATAATTAGCATAGACAGCATATGCAGGCATAGGAGCTAACGTTTGCTGAAATCTTTCTGTGATTTAGGCATGTGCTGAGAACAGTAACTTGACTTTTATAACAACCATAGGTTAGACACCTCTGTTATAAATGAGGAAACAGCACTGGAGAAGTTGAGTCTTTTTTAAAAAAATATATTTTATTGATTTTTCACAGAGAGGAAGGGAGAGAGATAGAGAGCTAGAAACGTCAATGAGAGAGAAACATCGACCAGCTGCCTACTGCACATCCCCTACCGGGGATGTGCCCGCAACCAATCTACATGCCCTTGACCGGAATCGAACCCGGGACCCTTTAGTCCGCAGACTGATGCTCTACCACTGAGCCAAACTGGTTTCGGCAGAAGTTGAGTCTTAACTTGAGACCATGCTGGTGTTAACAGGCAGAGCTTGGATTTGTACTTAATTTTGTCTGAATATAGAAAGCTAAAAAGATAAAAAGAAGAGAGGAAGATGAAATTGGCACGCATCCTTTGGGAAGCTAAAGGAAATTGACCCCAGTCTTAGAAATACAGTCTCGAGTGTGGAAACGAAGGGAACAAGCCTGGTGGCTCAGTGGTTGAGTGACTACCTATGAACCAGTAGGTCCCATTTCGATTCCTGGTTGGGGCACATGCCTGGTGGTGGGCGTGCAGGAAGTAGCCAGTCAGTGATTTTTCTCTTATCATTTATGTTTCTATCTCTCCTCCCTCTCCCTCTCTCTCTGAAGTCACTATAAATATATTTTTTTAAAAAAAAGGAAATGAAGGGAACAAGCAGAGCGAGGCTGCACCTTCTCCCATGTTGTGATGTCATGGTCTAGTGCTTTATGGGTTCAGTAACATGCCTCTTTATGGGTTCAGTAACATGCCTCATACCAGAGAGGAAGTCTGGAAACCAACTCTAGATTTTTCTTAAAACGATTCCCAAACTTTCTCCATTTGCAGCCTTCTAGTTAAACTGTCTTTGGGACCAAATATGGAGGCATTCCAAGTTATACAAAAGAGACACTGAACCTTTGGATTTAGGACCAGACAAGGGAAAGGCTTGTTTGTATGGGCTTTCCACAAAGAAAACAAGTGCCCGTGTTTATAGTGAGGGAGGTCACTCCTAAAAAGTTATGGCCACCAAAGGAGGAAAATGCAAATTTGACATACAGTATTGATTTTTATTAATGTAATCTGTGTCAAATGCCATAAGGATTTTCATTATTTAGTATCTGCTTTTTCCCCCTCTTTGTGGATATAAAAATATTATTGTGCTTTTCCTAGGATCATTGCAATGGTTTGGCGCCCCCAAACTATTTTTTTTCTTTTAAAGAGATTAAATGGGTGAGAATATCAAGAGGTCCTTGGATGACATGAAATCGTATGCAAGACTTACGGGATTAATTAGGAATGTAAATTTTTTGGAACCGAGGCCCCACCGCTTTTCATCGGTTCCTTAACGTAGATTGTGAATCAAGCTCAGAATTTTTCCACCCAAGTGGTTTTTAGGAATTTCTAGGTGCTTGCAACAGGATTACTATAAATAGTAAGAAGTCTTGGACCATTTCCAGGTAATTCGATTATCCTTCCGACTAGTAAAAAGTGTTGTTTGCGCTATGGTATTTAAGCAATAGGAATATATCACTGTCTTTTTTAATAAAATTATAAAGTGCTAGTGCTTCTTTTCTACTTTTATCCTGATACCCAGACGTGGGCCCTTGAACTACAGTTCCTGTAAGATCCTAGAGGTGTGAGTGCATGCGCACAGAGCATGTGTGCTGCGAGGTACATGCGTTGAGTGCATGTGTGTGTGTGGGGAGATGCAGCGAGTGAGGGAACAGAGGGCATGGAGTGAACTGATGGGGGGATCCATCCTCAGTCTCAGGCCCCTTGTTGTCCTGGCTGCCCCCTTCTGGGCAGATGCCCCTCTCAGGGAGCCCTGGGGACCCCCTCGCTCTGTAGAGTAGAGAACCCAGCTCTGACAGGCAACGGAGAGAAAACTGGGGTCCGAGTACAGAACAGTGAGCTGGCATTTCCCTTTTGCACTCCAACATCCAGCGCTCAGCCTGGTCACTGTGCGGTTCTGTTGGATGGCTTTCACTAATGTTCTGCGCTTCGCCCAAGCTCCTCCCACGATGCTAAGCCTGAGGATAAGAACCGCAACCCCCTCTTTTATTCCTGTTCTCTGTTTCACAATTGGATCACTTCTAACCTCTCAAATATGGCCCTGCCTGAGTGTAACCTGTGATCTTTAGGAAGAGGGTGCCATATGCCCTCTGACTAACCTTTTATCTGCTGTCACCTGTTTACCTGAGCCCACTGTCCCCTCCACTGTCCCTGTCCCCTCCACCCCACTCCCCACCCCCACCCCCATCTTTCCTCATAAAAACTAATTTTCCCCTCTTCTGAAAACCCCCATCCTCATGGCAAATTCCATGGAGTCTTCATAAAAGCATCATTGTGGTTTTGTTTTTTAGAAAGATTCATAAATTCATGGGCTTTTTCCCCAGGGCTCTGTTCACCATGGCTACATGCTAGCAATGAGGGTGTATTTGACCAAGCAAGCTCTCCATGACTTTTTCACAACTGGAATAACTCAAGTTGTACCCTTGGTAGAAATATCTATGAGGATATAATAACTTCAGCTAGCAGAGGACACATCCTCCTCTTTTTTCCGTGTGTGTGTGTGTGTGTGTGTGTGGCCATTTCAGTTTGTCTCAGGGACTGCCTATAATGGGTGGGTGGTATAGTGGTACTAAACTCTAGCATGTGTACTTTTATTTATTTATTTAGAATATATTTTATTGATTTTTTACAGAGAGGAAGAGAGAGAGATAGTTAGAAACATCGATGAGAGAGAATCATCCATCAGCTGCCTCCTGCACACCCCCCACTGGAGATGTGCCCGCAACAAAAGTATATGCCCTTGACCGGAATCTAACCCAGAACCCTTCAGTCCGCAGGCTGACACTCTATCCACTGAGCCAAACCGATTTTGGCTAGCATGTGTATTTTTAAAGGCCACTTAACAGGTTCTTGTTGTGCCTATAACCCACTTTTTTAAGGTTTGGATGAGCACAAAGGTTTTATGAAGTCTTAAATACCTTTTCCCCCCTTGTTGTAACTCATCAGCTAGATCTCTGTCTTAAAGGATCCATAATGCTTACAGTCCACAGAATAGGAGAGAGCATTTTTAAAAAGCTTAGTAAATAGGGGTAATCATTTTTGAAAGGGCCTTGGAAATGTCCTTCCAATAAAGTGTAAATGTCAGAGAGAATATCTGTGTGTTTTAAGATTGTTTATGGCAAGTGTATTTATCTTTCGTTGTAAATCGTATTTGCTGTGAAGGAGTTTAAACCTCTCTGGCGGTTGTAGCTGAAGGACTTTGGAGTGGAAGGAGACGCAGCAATATCCTCTCCTAAGGGAGCGACCATGGTGCCTAACTTCTTTGAGAGTGTTAGTCCTCTGAAAATGGGGGTGGTTCTCCCTCCCCGTCTCACATGTTTTCTGTGTTGGGGGGGGGGGGGGAAGGGAGGGAGGGTCTAACGAGATACTGAAAGTCCTTTGACAGCCAAAAGCATGTCAGGCATATTACAGTGTGAGGATGCCGTGTTTCCAACTGAAGTCCTCTCTTAGCAAAGTTTCATCCATCTACTCAGTAAAATCTGGTTGACTGCAAGCAGCTGTGTCAGAAATCTACTGAGCAGCCCTCAGTCCGGTGATCTGCGAGGACTAAGTAAAAATAATCTATAGTAATGATATATAGGACTAAGTCAGAATAATCTATAATAATAATCTATAGCCGAAACCGGTTTGGCTCAGTGGATAGAGCGTCAGCCTGCGGACTGAAGGGCCCCGGGTTCGATTCCGGACAAGGGCATGTGCTTTGGTTGCGGGCGCATCCCCAGTGGGGGATGTGCAAGAGGCAGCTGACAATGACTCTCTCTCATCGATGTTTGTAACTCTCTATCCCTCTCTCTTCCTCTCTGTAAAAAATCAATAAAATATATTTTAAAAATAATAATCTATAATAATAAAGGTGTAATATGCTAATTAGACCGGATGTCCTTCCAAATGACCTTCCTGCGCCTGTGGGGTCCGTGGGGGCTGAGGCTCTTGCACTTTCATGCTCCGGGCCTCTAGTGTGTACATAAAACAGCCTCGCCCACAAGGAGCTGATAATCATTAAAAAGAAGGAAGGACGGGTGGGGGAAGGAAGAAGGAATAAATGGGAAAAGAAGAGAAGAGAAAGGAAAAGAAAGGAAAGATGTTTGATATAACTGGCTACTTGTTTCTGAAATCCAGGTTAAGTTACTGCTTATTTCTTTGTAAGTGGAATAATGCATTATTTTAATATCACACACACAGTTAAACAGTCTCATGTACCAAAAGACTTTATGCACCTTTAGATTCTGTGTGCTTTGTTTCTGGCTCAAAGGAGGAAGCAGAGGGAAAGCCTACTTGACTGTTAGGGAATGGGGGTGGGGGCAGGGCGGCAGCTTTTGTCCAGGTTGCCTAGGTATAATCTGGAAGAATCGGGGGTTTATAGAACTGGGTGTGTAAATGCATGTAATAAGCATTTAAATGTTTAGTGTAAAGGTACTGGATGGTTTGCTGGAATTAACAGGGAGAATGAAGATTCAGGCATTAAGAGATATCAAACTTAATGTTCCCCCCCTCCAAAAAACAACAACAACAACAAAAAACACAAAAAAATCCTGACAGAGCTAGAAAAACATCTCTCCGAAAGAGAAATTTCTCTGGAAGGACTCTTGTGTTCCTGGGCAAGTCTGGTCCTGAAACCAACTAAATAAAGGAGGGATTAGTACTTGGATATTAAATGTAATAACTCCTGGCATTTTAATCCAAATAATTATTTTTTAAAATTTATCTTTATTGTGGAAAGTATTGCAGATATCCCCTTTCCCCCCATAAACCCCCTCCACCATGGACCTGTTCTCCCCTCACCGCCAGGCCTTCACCACACCATGGTCTGAGTCCAAGGGTTATGCATATATGCATCAAGTTCTTTGGCTAATCTCTCCCCACCCACCCACCCCCACCTTCCCTCAGATTTATCAGTCTGTTCCATGCTTCTAGGTCTCTTGATCTATTTTAAAATCTATTTCTATTGGTTTCAGAGAGAAAGGGCGAGGGAGAGGGAGAGAGAGATAGAAACATCAATGATGAGAGAGAATCATTGATTAGCCACCTCCTGCACGTCCCCTACTGGGTATTGAGCCTGCAACCCGGGTTGTGCCCCGACCAAGAATTGAACTGTGATCTTCAGGTTCATAGGTCTATGCTCAACCACTGAGCGAGCTACACTGGCCAGGTTGGGTCTATTTTGTCCATGAGTTTATTTTGTGCGTTAGATTACACATGAGCGTGCAATCATGTGATACTTGTTTTTCTCTGACTGGCTTATTTCGCTTAGCATAATACTCTCCAAATCCCTCCATGCTGTGTCAAAGGGTAAGAGATCCTTCTTTTTTACTGCGGCAAAGTATTCCGTGCCATAAATGTACCATAAAGTATATATATATACTTTATGGTACATTTATATATATATATATATATCCTCATGTAGCTCAGAAGCTGTTTGAACTTGAGAAAATTGTCTCCTTTCCCCTTATATTGGAGAGAGGCCAACATTCCTGAGTGTTATTGAACATGGTATCAAAAGAATGTGCCTGAAGCCAGTGACCTTTATAATCACTGTACACTTTTGATGGGGAAGTATTTACCACAAGACTTTCTTTAATTTAAGTGCAGTAGGATCTACTTGTTTTTAGCTTTAGCCTTGGCGACAGACCAAACAGCATAATGATGTCCTATACTGCCCCTACAAATATTTTAAAAACAAATACACATGAGAATCCCCGTATGTGTGGGGGGGTGGTGGTGGGGGTGGTGGTGGTGGTGGTGATGGAGAAGCATCTACTAATGTTAGGAGATTCTGTGATGTGAAAATGGAATTGCATTCAACAACATTCCCTAAGTTCAACTTCTCCAACACACACATAAACACACACTAGAGACCCGATGCATGAAATTAATGAACTGGGAGTGGGGTGGGGATAGGGGGTTCTTCAGTCTGGCTTATGCCCTCTCATAGTCTGGGATCTCTTGGGGTTTGTCTGACTAACGGCTTAGGCCCGCTCCCCCAAGTGGCAGTCGGACATTCTTAGCGCTACCATGGAGGCAGGAGAGGCTCCCACCACCACCGCACTTGCCACCCCACTCCCCCTGCTCACTGACCACCAGGGTGCAGCTCCTGCATCGAGTGTCTGCCCCCTGGTGGTCAGTGTGCGTCATAGCGACCGGTCATTCCTCCATTCAATCTATTTGCATGTTACCCTTTTGTTAAGTAGGATTTGGTAGACTGTTTTTTTAAAGAACATTGTATGTGGAGAAAGGGTTTCATTAGAAAAGGGTAATACTGCTTCTGCAGGGCCATTGGGTAATGGAAGGGAGGTGTTGGAGGTGTGAAGAGAGGCCAGCTGATGTCTCAGGTGGAGTCTACAGCATGCAGTGGTTGAATGAACTTTTTATTTTTATTTTGCCTTATCTCTATTTTTACTCTCTGGTTAATTCGTCACTCACTAATTCGTGTATTTATTCATCCGTTCATGCATTCATCCATGAAACAGATATTAGGTGTTTGCTACATTTTTTTTAAAAAACCAAAAATGCAGAAATATATGACATCATCCCTATGTTTGAGAAACTGCATTCAGCAAGAATCTGCACAGATGTTTTAAGACTGAAATTAATTCCTTGGGTTTTGTTGGGACCTAATGAGAGAGGCTGTGAAACTCAGATTGGATTGTGTGCCCTCTGTGGAGAGTTGTTGCTTGTGTGGTATGGAGATATGTCATCGTGGATCGCCCACCCTCTCATCCCAGGTCATAGGTGGCTTGAGACTCTGGCCCAGGCTGGGGTTTGAGAGCCTGGCAGTGAGCACGGGAAGGGGGCGGGGCAGCTCCCCAGCTGTGGGCAGTGACACAAAATGGGAGACCAAGGTGAAGCAAGACTCAAGGGTCGGAGAGTGAGATCCCCTCAGAGACCCCCTCAGGGAAATCAGGGTCAAGGCAGCCTTCATCTGGGGCAGTGAATAGAGGCAGCTCCTCTCAAAGATATTAACCAGTTCCAGCTGCATCCTGGGTACGAGGGTGTCTACCTGCTCGGATCTGTGTACATCCTCAGGCTGAGTTCTCCATAATTTTTAAATTTGATATTTCATTTCTATGTTAATGATAATATGAAAAAATACTTTTTAAAAAATATGTTTTTTTAATTGATTTAAGAGAGAGAGAGAGAGAGAGAGAAGATAGAAACATCAATGATGAGAATCATTGATCAGCTGCTTCCTACACACCCCCTACTGGGGATTGAACCTGAAACCCTGGCATGTGACCTGATAGGGAAGTGAACCGTGACCTCCGGCTCATAGATCAGCACTCAACCACTGAGCCAAGTTATTTTGGGTTATTGGAATGACTACTGTAGGGCTAACACCTGGTAGCAATTGCTCAGGTTAGCACTTGCATTTATGACTGAGAGCAGCTTGAATAACAAAAAGGATGCATTTGTCCAAAGGAAGCCTGTTAATTGCACAACACACTACACAAGGTTTTCTGAATTTGAATAGAGGAAAAGGAGAATCACCGCATTGCGTAGTGAAAGGTAATGCGTAAGCTGAGTTCCAGGAACCTGTGCGTGTTCCCTGTGCAAGTGACAGTTTACTGTCAACAAAACAACCGCATTGTTCACTATAATTAATGAGGTCTTTTCACACTTTTGTTAGTTTTATAATTTTGCTGCATTTAATTAAAAAAAATTTTTTTGATTCTCTAATTATAAATGTGCTTTGTGCATAAGAAGTTTTTAATTGGATTTACATTTGTATATATTTAAATAACATCATATGAAAGGGGGAAGAGGTAGAATGAGGTGGGGTTGTGAGACTTTCTATCTTTATAAGGTTTGTAGTTCACATTTGGGAAACTGAAAGAGGGAAGAGACTAGGAAAGATGATTGTTAGTAGCTCCCCCTGAGACCTCCCTAAATTCTTAAAGTTAATGATTAATGTTCTCAGCAAACAATGCCTTTGACACAGTCGCAAAGACACTTTGGAGAAGGTAAATGTTTTTAGTAACAATATGTTTATTTATATGGTTCAAAGATCCAATGATAGTAAAAGGTAGACAGTGGAAAACTTCTCAGCCCTGTTACCCACTCTCAGGGACCACGGTATTCACAGTATTCACGCTTTGTCTAGCTTCCCCAGATCCTTTTTGCAGGTACAAGTGAATACCAGGTGTGGCTTTTTCCCAGCCTTCCTCCAGTCCCTTGTATAGAAAGGTTTTTCTGCACTTTTCTGTGAGCAGTATGTCTTCCTATATCAGGACATAGATGTTGTCATGCTTTCTTTTATATATATATATATATATATATATATATATATATATAGCTGCTATTATCCGGTTATATGGCAATGTCATATATTTAATCACTTCCCTATTAATAGGCACTTAGGTTATGTTCGTACATTTACTATAAAATTGATGCTGCAATCTTACCCGGTTTGGCTGAGTGGATAGAGCATCAGCCTGCAGACTGAAGGGTCCCAGGTTTGATTCCGGTCAAGGGCATGTACGAGGCAGCTGATCGATGTTTCTCTCTCATTGATGTTTCTAACTCTCTAGCCAGGTGAAACATGGCTAAAGGATAAACACCACGGAGTGGAATTGCAGGGCCATTGGGTACATGCATTTGGGATTTTGATAGATATTGTTGCCAAATCACCATCCCTCGGGGTTTTAGCAAGTTACAGCCTCACAATGGTGTGTGCAGAGGGCCAGTTTCCACAGTGCCGTTAAAGAGAATGCGTTATCAAATCTGGGGTTCTTGTCATTCTGATACGAGAAAAGGGCATCTTAGTTTATTTTTAATGTACATCCCTTTTATAAGTGATGTTGGACATTTTTCATATGTTTACCAGTCATTTCTGTCTCTTCTGTGAACTGTCTGATATTGTTCTTTGCCCACTTTTTATTGGGTGGCTGGTCCTTTTCTTTCCAACGTTTAAGAACTATTTATATATTAGGGACAAGAGCCCTTGCCTGGGATTTGAACTGCATCTTCTTTCCCTAGTTTGCCTTGTTATTGTTAACCCTCAACCGAGAATATTTTTCCATTGATTTTTAGAGAGAGTGGAAGGGAGAGGAGAGACACACAGAGAGAGAAACATTGATGTGAGAGAGTTACATTGACTGGTTGCCTCCCACATGCACCCCAACCAGGACCGGGGGTCAAACCTGCAACCCAGGTACATGCCCTTGACTGGAATCACACTTGGGATCCTTCAATCCACAGGCTGATGCTCTATCCACTGAGCCAAACCAGCTAGGGTCCTTGTTTGTCTATCGTGTTTTTGTCCTGTAGAAACATGGGGGTTTTGTGTAGAAGAATATGACCTTTTTCATAAGTGGTTTCTTGATTGTGAATCATAGTTACAAAACCTTTCCACTCTTAGATTCAAAGGGAATTTTGAAAAAGCCTTGCAAAAACAAGGCTGACTAGGTTGCTGTCCTGGGCTGTATCACAGCCACGTGGCATTGAACTCACTGTGGCTCATCCTACATCATTCATGTCTAGCATAGCTTCAGGGAGCTGAGGCTGGACGAGGATGTTTTCAGTTGCCTATTGAACCAGTAACAGACCCGCTCTGTTCTTAGTCTGCATCTTCTAGCCTTTCCTTGGCATATTCTGAGAGGCTGGAAAGAGAAAGGTCGAGCAGAAGTGACCAGCTGACCTTGGGAACTGTGCAATGACTTTGCATTAACCAGGCCATTCATTACACAGTATCTTACCACTTGTGATTTTTATCACTTTTATTACCTTAAATTTATTCAGAAAAGCAGTGCTACCTGTATAGTTGAAAGGTACCACTTTGAGTATCGAACTTAATGCTGTTATGGAGCCTATATAGTTGTTTTATTTTATTGTTTAAAGTATTACAAATAGTAGTACATATGTCTCCTTTCCCCCCCGTCCCCCATTGACCTTCCCCCGGCCTCCCCTAGCCCCCTGCACATGCCCTCATACCCCCTCCCCAGTGTCTTTCATCCATTGGTTATGCTTATATGCATGCATACAAGTCCTTTGATTGATCTCTTACCTTCTCCTCCCAACCCTCCCCAGCCCTCCCACTGTAATTTAACAGTCTGTTTGATGCTTCTTTGCCTCTGTATCTTTTTGTTCATCAGGTTATAATGTTCTTTATTATCCATAAATGAGTGAGATCATGTGGTATTTTTCTTTCACTGCCTGGTTTATTTCACTTAGCATAATGCTCTCCAGTTCCATCCATACTGTTACAAATGTAAGAATTTCTTCTTTTTTTATAGCAGTGTAGTATTCCACTCTGTAGATGTACCATAGTTTTCTAATCCACTCATCTGCTGAAGGGCACTTAGGCTGTTTCCAAATCTGAGCTATTGTAAATTGTGCTGCTATGAACATAGGGGTGCATATATTCTTTCTGATTGGTGTTTCTGTTTTCTTGGGATGTAGTCCCAGAAGTGGGATTACTGGGTCAAATGGCAGTTACATTTTTAAAAATATATATATTTTATTGATTTTTACAGAGAGGAAGGGAAAGGGACAGAGAGCTAGAAACATGGATGAGAGAGACATCGACTAGCTGCCTCCTGCACACCCCCTACCGGGGATGTGCCCATAGCCACAGTACATGTCCTTGACCGGAACCGAACCTGGGACCCTTCAGTCCGCAGGCCGACGCTCTATCCACTGAGCCAAACCGGTGTCGTGTTGGCGGCAGTTACTTTTTAAAAATTTGAGGAAATGCCATACTGTTTTTCCACAGTGGCTGCACCAGTCTGCATTCCCACCAGCACTGAAGAAGTGCTCCTCTTTCTCCACACCCTCTCCAGCACTGGTCCTTTGTTGATTTGTGGATGATAGCTGTTCTGACAGGTGTGACGTGGTACCTCATTGTCGTTTTGATTTGCATCTCTTGGATGATTAGTGACTTTGAGCATGTTTCCATAAGTCTCTTGGCTTTCTGATTATCCTCTTTTGAAAAGTGTCTTATTTAAGTCCTTTGCTCATTTCTTGATTGGATTGTTTATCTTCCTTTTGTTAAGAGTTGGAGATTAAACCCTTATCGGAGATAACATGGGTAAATATGTTCTGCCATGCAGTGGGCTTTCTTGTTGTTTTGTTGATGGTTTCTTTTGCTGTGCAGAAGCTTTTTATTTTGATGTAGTCCTGTTTGTTTATTTTCTCCTTGGTCTCTCTTGCCCTAGGATCTGTGTCTGTAAAGATATTGCTATGACTTATGTCTGAAATTTTGCTGCCTATGGAGTCTCGTAGGATTTTTATGGCTCCCCCCGTCTTACATTCCAGTCCTTTAGCCATTTTGAGTTTATTTTTGTGTATGGTGTAAGTTAGTGATCTAGTTTCATTTTTTTTTTTTGCATGTATCTGACCAAATTTCCCAGCACCATTTATTAAAGAGACTGTTTTGACTCCATTGTATGCTCTTGCCTCCTTTGTCAAATATTAATTGAGTATAATGGCTTGGGTCAATTTCTGGGTTCTTATTCTGTTTCACTGGTTTATATGTCTGTACTTGTGCCAGTACCAGGCCGTTTTGAGAAGCAAGGAGAGAGGACTTGGTAATATAGCTTGATGTCTGGTATTGTGATCCCTCCAACTTTGTTCTTTCTCAGGATAGCTGTGGCTATGCAGGGTCTTTTTTTATTCCAGATGAATTTTTGGAGAATTTGTTCTAGATCTTTGGAAACATGCCATTGGTATTTTAATAAGTATTGCATTGATCTGTAGATTGCTTTGGGTAGTGCGGACGTTTTAATGATGTTGATTCTACCAATCCGTGAACATGGTATGTTCTTCCATTTGTTTGTGTATTCCTCTCTCTCTTTTTTCATTGTCCTGTAGTTTTCCAAGTACAGGTCTTTTATGTCCTTAATTAAGTTTATTCCTAGGTATCTTTTTAAAAATATATATATATATTTTATTGATTTTACACAGAGAGGAATTGAGAGGGATAGAGAGTTAGAAACATCCATGAGAGAGAAACATCGACCGGCTGCCTCTTGCACATCCCTCACTGGGGATGTGCCCGCAACTAAGGTACATGCCCTTGACCGGAATCGAACCCGGGACCTTTCAGTCCGCAGGCCGACGCTCTACCACTGAGCCAAACCGGTTTCGGCTATTCCTAGGTATCTTAATTTTTTTTGGTGCAATGGTAAATGGGATTGTTCTTTTGCTTTTTTTTTCCTTTCATTTCTCTTATTATTGGTGTATTAAAAAATGCCATAGATTTGGGGGCGTTAATTTTGTATCCTGCTACATTGCAAAATTCATCTAGTAGTTTGATGGGGTTTCTGAGGCCTTTATGTATAGTATCATGTCATCTGTGAATAAGGACAGTTTTACTTCTTCTTTTCCAATTTGGATGCCTTTTATTTCTTGTCTGATTGCTACGGCTAGTACTTCTAGTACTATATCGCGCAGGAGAGGTGAAAGTGGGCATCCTTGTCTTGTTCCTGTTCTTAGGGAAAATGGGTTTAGTTTTTGCCCATTGAGTATGATGTTGGCTGTAGGTTTGTCATATAGGGCTTTTATTATGTTGAGGTATGATCCCTTTTTTCCCAGTTTGCTGAGAGTTTTTATCAAGAAAGGGTATTGGATTTTTTTCAAATGCTTTTCCCCCATCAATTGATATTATTATATGTTTTTTTTGTCTCAGTTTGTTTATGTGTGTATCACATTTATTGATTTGTGGATATTGTACCATCCTTGCATCCCCGGAATAATTCCCACTTGGTCATGACATATGATCTTTCTAATGTATTGCTGAAATATGATTTGCTAGAATTTTGTTGAGGATTTTAGCATCTATGTTCATCAAGAATATTCTCTTTTTTTGTGGTGTCTTTATCTGGTTTTGGGATTAGGGTAATTCTGGCTTCATAGAAAGAGCTTGGAAGTGTTCCTTCCTCTGGATGTTTTTGGAATAGTCTGAGGAGGATAGGTTTTAGTTCTTCTTTGAATGCTTGGTAGAACTCCCATGTAAAGCTGTCTGGACCAGGGCTTTTGTTTGTAGGAGGGTTTTTTATCGTTGTTTCAATTTCTTCGGTAGTTATTGGCCTATGCAGGCTTTTTGATTCTTCTTGGTTGAGTTCTGGGAGCTTATATTTTTCTAAGAATGTGCCCATTTCACCTAGGTTTTCCATTTTGTTGGATTAGAGTTGTTAGTAGTATTTTTTCATAATTGTTTGTATTTCTGTGGAATCAGTTGTTACTTCACCTGTTTCATTTCTGATTTTGTTTATTTGGGTCCTCTCTCCTTGCTTCTTGGTGAGCCTGGCTAGAGGTTCATCAATCTTGTTTGTGCTTTCAAAGAACCAGCTCTTGGTTTTGTTGATCTTTTGTATTGTGTGTTTGTTTTTTGTTTATTTGTTTGTTTTGTCTTTATGTCATTTATTTGCACTCTAATCTTTATTATTCCCTTCCTTCTACTTACACTGGGCTTTTCTTGTTGCTCTCTAAGTCTTTGAGTTGTAGGGTTAGGTAATTTATTACCATTGTTTCTTGTTTTTTGAGGTAGCCTTTAGAGCTATGAACTTCCTTCTCAAGATTGCTTTCACTGTGTTCTATAGATTTTGGATTGTTGTATTTTCATTGTTGTTTGTTGCCATGCTTTTTATTTCTTCTTTGATCTCTCTGGTAACCCAGTCATTGTTTAATAGCATGCTATTTAGCCTCCAGGTGTTTGATTTTTTTTTATTGTTTTTAATTGTAGTTGATTTCTAGTTTTACACCATTGTGATGAGAAAAGATGCTTGATATGATTTCTATCTTCTTGGATTTGAAGAGACTTTGCCTGTGTCCTGATATATGGTCTGTATTTGAAAATGAGCCATGTGCACTTGAGAAGAATGTATGTTCTGTGGCTTTGGGGTGAAATGTTCTGAAAATGTCAATTCCATATGATCTAGTGAGTCGTTTAGGATTGATGTTTCTTTGCTGATTTTTTGTTTAGAAGATTTGTCCAATGGTGATAGTGGGATATTAAAGTCCTCTGCTATGACTGTATTGCTGTCAATCTCTCCCTTGATAGCCTCCAGAAGTTTTTTTAAAAATGTATTTGGGTGCTCCTGTATTGGGTGTGTATATGTTTACCAGAATTATATCTTCTTGTTGGATTGCTTATGGAGCCTATATTAATGTTTTCTCACTTTGGTAATTCTAAGAGCTTGTCCAGATTGGAAGGAAGCTGTCCTAGACTGGGAAGTAGTGATGTAAATCAGGTCATTTGAAACCAGGTCTGTTAGTGATGCCTCTCACATGAAACCCTTCAAGAAAGGCCTTGATGATGAAGTCGTGGTCTATGGACCTCCTTCTTACTGAGTCACTCAGGGTCTTGAGAAGAGAAGCTGCAAGTGTATTAGCATATGAGGGGTAATTACTACGAGTTATTGGAGTTTGTAACTCAAGATGCCATAGTCACTCAGACACAGTATGGTCTTTCTCATTTGAAAGGACTCCAATGAGTAGGTGCTGTGATTTCCATTATACAGTGTAATTTGATAGTCTAAGAAAAAAAAAAAATGAAAGCTCACCTACCCCCAAAAGGAGGTTGAAAGAGATTAAGAAGAGGGAGGAAGGGGGCAAGGAGCAAGAGAGGGAATGAGAGATACTGAGAGAGAGACCCCAAGAGTAATTAGCCATAATTCAGTGACCAGGGAGAAGAGTTACAGGCAGAACCCAATGTTCTGAGAAAGAAAGAAGAGAGGAGGATGGGAGGCACACCCAGGAAGGGGTGAGTGACATTTCAGACAAGTGGTGCTGAGAGTCTTTTCAAATTAAAATGTAAGTGAATAAATAGCAGCAGGGAGAAGAAAATAATGGCTTGTTTTAATAATAGTTGAAGAATGAAAGGTTTAAAATAATATCATTTTAAGAATTGTCATTAGGCCTGAATCATACTGTTATCTCTCATATGTTATTTCCCAGACTAGTGATTCCCCACTAAGCCAAAGGTTTCTTAAGGTCAACACAACATTTCACTGCTGGACACCAGATAATATGGGCAGTCACTGTCAAATATTTTGCTGGATGGATGGATGGATGAATGATCTGTTTGGGGCATAGTTAGACCTCTGGCATAAGTTCAGACTGAGTAAAGACACTTAGGGTCTTGGCTTTTTTTTTCTTTTTCTTCTTTTTAAAAAAAATATATTTTATTGATTTTCCACAGAGAGGAAGGGAGAGGGATAGAGAGCTAGAAACGTCGATGAGAGAGAAACACCAACCAGCTGCCTCCCGCATACCCCCCACCGGGAATGTGCCCGCAACCAATGTACATGCCCTTGACAGGAATCGAACCTGGGACCTTTTAGTCCTTTCAGCCCTAACCACTGAGCCAACCCCGTTTCAGTGGGTGTTGGCTTTCTTATAGTGGCTCACTTATCAGTTTGTAGAACCAGATGGAAAGGATAACGAAAAGGATTTCAACAACCACACTTGGGCTCAGTATTCACTGCCTCTGTTCCTTCCATATTTCTGAGACTTTTTTTTTCTTCCTGTTGATGGGAAATGAATGAATGAATTGAAAAATGATCAGTGGTCCATGGAACTTCTCAAATGACCAAACACCTTTTTTAGTCGTGGCATCTCTGGTGGTCGCTCTAAAAGAACAATAACTGGTTCATATGCCCAGATGTCTTTTGTTTCCCTCCATGCCTTTTCTGGCTGCTGGAACTATGCTGATTGCCAAAGACTAGCCTGAGTAAATCTCTCCCCCACCACAGGTCCCCCGCTGCCATGGATTGGACATCAGTTATTACTTCCATTGATTGAAAAGCAGGCGCCAGCCCTGTGGGAATCCAGGATAGGAGAGGGTGTCAGTGCTGGGCTGATGATGGACAGGTCAGGCCTGGGAGAGTGGAGCTAGGAACTTGGACCCACTGAGGCTAGGCATGGTGTCTGAGGAAGTGTCGGCAGAAGGCAGTCTAGGCAGAGATGAGCAGGTGTTAGCGAGAAGGGAAATTGTGTGCTAAGGGAATTGGGATGTTGGGCAACATACCAAGACAGACAGTCAGCCACTGGAGAATGATTCCAGACATGGGGTCAAGATGATCCATGATTAACAAGACCAAGTTGGAGGTTCCTCAGATACTCTTTGACCCAAAACGGAGCCTGTAGCCATGTGCCAGTATTTCGTGTGTGTCTCCCCCCCCCCCCCCCCCAGGACTTAGGAAGGTGAAGAAAGAGAGAGGATGAAGGGGTTCGTTGGGGCCACCACTGCAGGCTCCCAGGCTGGGCGGCTGCCTCAGGGTCAGAAGCAGGCTAACCGGACTTCATAGGCAGTGCCTGATGTAATTCATTTTAAGGGGGAAGCATCTTTATTTATGAAAATTTCTTAGCAGTTAACACAAGTAAGGGTTAAAGAGCATTTTGCCATCTTTATAGATTGCTGGTGAAATACAGGAAAGGAAATGGAAGGAGGCTGTACACTGTGGGATCTAAAGGAGATAAGGACGGAAATGAGGCTGTATTTTCTAGAAGCTAAAGGAAGTCTTGATTATTCCTCTTTTTATCTGTACTATTTCCCTCTGAGCATCCTCAACACCCTTAAAGACATTATTCTAGACTGGCTGGCCTGGCTCAGTGGTTGAACGTCAATCTGAACCAGGGGGTCAGGGTTCGATTCCCAGTCAGGGCAGTTGCCTCAGTTGTGGGTTCGATCCCAAGTAAGGGTCATGCAGGAGGCAGCTGATCAGTGATTCTCCCTCATGATTGATATTTCCATCTCTCCCTCTTCCTTCCTCTCTGAAATCAATAAAAAATACGTATTTTTAAAAAAGGCATTGTTCTAGAAGCCAGTGTAATCAAAGTACCACAGCATCGGTGTCCTGCTGCCCAATGCTGACACTTACGTAGCCCTGTGCCCACTGGGCCAGTTACTTCTCTTCTCTGAGCCCCAGTGTCCTCATCCATGCCACAGGGGACTAGTTGTATACATGTCATAGGATGGTGCGAGGATTAAGGAAAAGGTGCATACACACTGATTAGGAAAGCTGCTGGCATATGGTCACTGCTGTTCACCATTATTGGTGCGGTTGGTGGTCGCTTTAAGTGTCAGTTGGAATAGTATATGTATGGCTGGCTTGTATAGCACATTGCTTTTCATGTCTCTAACCCCAGTGTGAACAGGGCTTCCAGGGGGACAAGTGGAAATGTGAGTTCTGTACCTGGGTTGGGTGTCTAAAGTCACACAGCTTCGCAGTGAGGAAGCGGGGACTTGAACCAACCGCCTCTGACAACTTTGCACAGTCCTGAGGGGGCCCTGCCACGTTGGAAACGTTCCTGTTTCCCACCAGACATTCCTAGACCAATGCCAACATCTGAATGGTTGCCTTGCCTTGCTGGGTACGCGCCCGGATTTAAGTTAAAGGTTAGTTTTTCTAGGGGCTTCCCTGATGGCTAGTTTTGGAAATGATTTGAAATATGCATGTTGTTAATCCCCTAATCACTGGGCTCGCTCATTGTGCAAGTGTTTGGCCTTTGTGGTGGTTCATTCCTTGGGCTATCTGGGGAGCGTCAGCGGGCCTGAGGCCCTGGGCATAGTTTATACGGGGCGACCCCGACCCACTTTTCCTTGGGGTCCTTTCAGGGGCGTGAGGGATAAGCATCAGAGAGACTCTCACACGTTTACAAAGAGGGGTTTTGCGATCCTAGTGAACAAATTTCTGAGAACCAGCACAGACAAGCAAAGGTCGGGCACATGTCACACGCGACACTTCCCAATGCACATATTCAGTTGTATTGTTTTCTTATAAGAAAAAAAATACCTATATTTCACGTACATAAAGTAAAGCATGTATATGTATGTCACCTGGGAAGATAACATCCTGTTAACTGAAGGATGTGAGTCCGCATTGAAGTGAAATGTATAGGGACTTTATTTTATTTATTTATTTTTATTTATTTTTTATTTTTTTTAAATAAATCTTTATTGTTCATATTATTACAAATGTTCCTCATTCCCCCCCTCCATTGCTCCCCTCCACCAAGTTTCCATTCAACTCTCTGCCCTTTCCCCATCCCCCATTGTCCTCATCCGTAGGTGCAGTTTATGTTCAGTCTCTTCCTGCCCCGCTCCACTCCCCATTACCCCGAGAATCATCAGTCCACTCCCCTTCCATACCTCTGATTCTATTATATTCACCAGTTAATATTGTTCATCATGATTTTTACTTCCCTTGGTTTTTAGACTCACTTGTTGATAGTTACGTGTTTGTTCATAATTTTTATCTTTATTTTCTTCCTTATTTTTAAATATATTTTATTGATTTTTCACAGAGAGGAAGGGAGAGAGAGAGAGAGAGCTAGAAACATCGATGAGAGAGTCATCGGTCAGCTGCCTCCTGCACACCCCCCACCGGGGACGTGCCCGCAACCAAGGTACATGCCCTTGACCGGAATCGAACCCGGGACCCTTAGGTCCGCAGGCCGACGCTCTATCCACTAAGCCAAACCGGTTTTGGCTGTATAGGAACTTTCTAATGTGCTACTATTTGAAAAGCATTTTGTGCTTAGTTTAGCCTAATGCAGAGCTTTCCACCCATTTTCACGTCGGCACACTGAAAATGGTAGCATTTGCAGGCCCCACGGGGTAAGGCCCCGCTCAGCTGCCTGGGAACCTCTGGAGCCCGCTTTCTCGTCTCTCCTGGACTGCACGGTGTGGACGCAGTGGAAACCCTGAGTGTCTGCAGCACGCACCTCTCAATCGCTTACCCTTCACGCCCTGCTGAGCTGCGGGAAGGATCTGTTTTCCTGATCCACGTTCTAGATTTCCCAGTTCCTGGCTCTGGAGCAGCAGGTGCCAGGTGAGGTGCCCGACGCTGCCCAAGCCTGTGGCTGCCTCCGCCTCCTGGCCAGCATCCTCTGTGACAGCTGACATGCTGCCGAGAAGTCGATTTGATAGCCGTTAATGAGACATTGTCAGGACGGGAGAAGGGGAGTCCGGTGTAAGCCGATAAGGAGGGTGAATTAGCCATGCAGGAGGAACCATTGTCTCTCTCGGGTCCTTCATGTCGTAGCTGTGGAACAGGATGGCCTGGGAGGTTTGAAGAGGCATCTTAAATATTGTTCATTTGTAACTGGAAAATTAAAAACAACTTGGGCTTTTTTTTCTTCACCCCACCCCCCGTCCCTAATATGATTTGCTGAAAGGCAAGTTGGGGCAACTGTCTGCTTTCTGGAGCCAGAGAGCATACATTGTTTGGGTGACCTGACAGATCGGAGGGAGAGAGCGAAAGTTGGATGTTTATTCAAAGAGAATGTTGGTTGAGAAAGATTGGCAGAAAGGGAATTCTTGCGTGTGATTATCTTTTTAAAAAGATTAAAGGTTTATTTTTAATAAATCTATTTATTTGTGTTGTTTCAGCGTGTGTTCATTAAATTCAAAGAAAGAAACCAAAATAGGAGGTTTGTGGGGTTTTTTTAGAGCCCCCATTCCCGTACCCTCCGTGTAAATGAGCATGGCATGTTGTCATAGGGATCTATGCCCACGTGTGTATATACATGTACGTGTACACGTTATTCTCCTTAGAGATTGAGGAGTGAGGCCTAGAAGGTGTAATTCAAGGTGCGAGAATTATAATTAGACCTTCATTATCTTAATGGCTTCCATTTGTTAATAAAACAATAGCGTAAGAATAATTTGCCCCATATTTCATCTTTGTTCACGCGTTTCTAATTGAGGGTCTGGATCAGTGACATCGCTGCTGTCAGAGTTGTGTTGTCTCTGTTGTGCACAGCCTTGTTCTTAGCATAAAAAAAGGACAGTTTCTTGGAAATGATTTTGAAATATTTTGGCAAAGAAACGGCCCCTAGAGCAGGATACTGCTTCTGTTATTGCCAGAGACCCTTTTTTTCCCACCCATCACTGATATTTTTCAGGATAGTTTATAAGCTATTTCTAGGCCATCCCTGAACTATTTAAAAAAAAACACACCACAAACAAATATATTTTATTGATTTCAGAGAAGAAGGGAGAGCTAGAAACATCAGTGATGAGAAAGGATCATTGATTCGCTGCTTCCTGCATGCCTCCTACTGAGAATCGAGCCCGCAACTCGGGCACGTGCCCTGACCTAGAATCGAACCGTAATCTCCTGGTTCATAGGTCCGTGCTTAACCACCGAGCCACACCAGCCGAGCTGAACTATTTCTTAGGAAATCTCAATTTGGATCTAATGTATTCCGTAACGGATTCGTCTACACGTGCAGGCTATTTACGTATATTGAGAACCAAAGTAGTATCATAGACGACTTGACAAAATCAGGGCGTGAGGGCCTTACCGGCCACTGCGCCCCTCATTTTGCAGTCCGACCATCTTTGGCTTCTTGTTTGGTGTCTCCCCATCGGTTGGTGCCGTGAGTTCTCTTTATTTTCAGGCCCTCCCAGCTCAGTTTTCTCTTCAGTGCTTCATCTGGTGGACCTTTGGGGACCTGTCGCAAACTGAAGTGTCTCTGTGAAATCCCCCTTCCTCTGATCCGGGTGACTTAGGGCTGAGCCAGAACTGTAGTTCTTCTGAAGAGAGAATGCGAGGGGAGTTTCAAGCTCTCAACGCGGCAGAAGGTCAGACAGGACTCCTAGTCAGCCAGCCTGGCTGCCGCTGCACATCTCCCCTGTAAATAGCATGCTTGTTTTAATTAGAGGTCTGTAGTCACTATGTCTATTCTGGAATATTCAGATGCAATAGAAAGCGTATTATTAAATTGTTGTTAATGCCTTGATACTTGGTTATGCAGCATTCTCCATGTCCTACAGAAGAGGGTGTGGACTCAGAGTCCCTCTTAGATGCAGTGAAAGGGGCTTAGTGAGGATGCTAACTGGGTGCTTTTGGTTGCAAGGAGCGGAGACTCAAGTTACCTCAAGTACCTGGTACTGTGCCCAAGACCCATAGGAACCAGAACTGGGCTGCAAAGCAAGACCGCCCAGGGAAGGGGCTCCTCTCCTCCCCTCTCAGGTCCCGAGGATCATGTGGCCGCTTGTCCACCCTCCCAATTTCTGCCCACTTCTGTTCTTGCTCATGACTGGCTTTCTCACCCTCTGCTTTATTCTTTACCTTGGTGTTGCTGCTTTCGCATAATCTGGCTTGCGTGCTACATCCTTTTTCGTGGAATCCTCTCAGCGCCTGCTTCTCTAGCTTCTTGGCTTTCCTCATAGCATTCCTCAGCTCCGATTCCCTTGAGAGGGTGCGGGACCTGCCTCAGCCTTCCCCCTGGTCTCAGGTGAGCCCCGTGTGTTTGCTCTGACTATAGCCCCAGGTGAAAGGCAGCCTTAGGCTGCACAGAATGACGTTCCTCCTCGCCACCCCCAAACACAGCATGCTAAGGGTGACCAGTTTTTAGGGTATAGGTATAGTGCTCATTACAGAATAATGAGAACTAATTTGTTCTGTAGTTTCATCTTCTACAAAATCTTTTAAAAATATATTTTATTGATTTTTTTTTTTTACAGAGAACAAGGGAGAGGGATAGAGAGTTAGAAACATCGGTGAGAGAGAAATATCAATCAGCTAGCTGCCTCCTACTAGGGATGTGCCCGCAACCAAGGTACATGCCCTTGACCAAAATCGAACCTGAGACCCTTCAGTCTGCAGGTGGACGCTCTATCCACTGAGCCAAACCGGTTAGGGCTCTTCTATAAAATCTTATATCAGGATTTTCATTGTGATCTTTTATTATTCCTTTATTTTTTATTATTTTTTTATAATACATGACTGTTATAATAAGAGCACAACGTTTTATGAAATACATTTCCAACAGCATAACAATTACTTTAAAAAATACAGTTCTAGTAGTAAAAAGAGTCTCTGATCTCTTCCCTAGGAGTAGCTCCCAAATAAAGGTCCTTCCCCAGAGCTAACCATTAAGAACAACTACATGTATGTCCTTGCAGACATTTCTTACATAAATGTAAGCACACAGAGCCTTGCGTACACTAGTATATCCAACAGCAACACCTGGGGTGAAAGTAATGGATATTCAGGATGAAAGGAGCAAACCTCAGTGATGGACGTAGTGAAACTAATTACATTCATGTCAGATTTGTCATGTTTATTTGGGGGCTATCAACTTCCTGATTCAAGATAAGCAAGTTGTTTAGTACCCCATTCGTATACCTGGGTTAGACAATATAGGACTGAGTATATGAATATGTATCAATTTGTAGCATTGATGCACTTCATATACCACAGGGGGGAAAATAAACTTAAAAACAAATGTCTAAAAGGCAAAGGCCGGTCCCTCTCCATTGAGATGTGTTTTTGAGGATAACAATTCTTTATTTTTTAATTTTAATTTTATTTTTTTATTAAAATATTATATGTGTACATACCTTACCAATCCCCATCCCCCCGACAATTCTTTAGATACTGCCTCCTAGCTGGCATGTTGTGTCCAGCAGATTACTAACCTGTGAGCACCTGAAATGAAGTAGCAGCTTCATTGTAAACACAGTAGCCATCTGTTTACTGGATGGCATGATCTCTCTCTGAGTAAAGAAAGTCCGGAATAGAGGAGTGGATGTAATTGAGAAAACAAGGAAAAAACATCATAAAGGTATTGAATGTTTACATCATAAAGGTATTGAATGTTCATTTGAAAAAGTTTTGAAAACACAGAAGAAAGTAAGATTAATATTTTGGATTTGGGGATACACCAGTCGTGGTTATGTTAATTTTTTTAATCTTTAAAAATAATACTTAGGTTATAATATATATATATATATTATACTTACATTTTGACAGATTGGGATCATATAAAACAAAAACTATTGTTTTTTGCTTTCCTCCCCACATAACCTACTAGATGCATTTTACCATGTCATTAAACAATTATTTGGGGACATGGTTTAAAATTTCTTAAGTATCATTAGAGAGATGTCCTATAATTTACTTAAAGTTTCCAGGTCTTTCCTAAATGTCATTTGGAGTTCTTAATTATTTTGTTTCACAATATTATTTCATTGTGGAGAAGGTTCGTGAACTAGAAGGGCTGGCAGTCAGCCGTGGGCAGCGAGCGGCTCCTATGAATTCTGTCTGACAGAAGGGCCCGCGGGCGTCCAGGTTTCCGTGCGGCAGTGCGGTGGGCTTCCCTGCCCCCACCAGCGCCGGGCGGGCTCCTCCACCCTGGCTGTCTAGGCTGACCATGCCCGCCCTGGCTGTCAGCTTCCGGCTGTACGGACAAGACCTGAGCCATACACCTTCCTGTGGCATCAACAGCAGAGCAGTGAATGTAACAAAAATGCATCTACTGCCGAAACTGGTTTGGCTCAGTGGATAGAGCGTCGGCCTGTGGACTGAAGGGTCCCAGGTTCGATTCCCGTCAAGGGCATGTACTTGGGTTGTGGGCACATCCCCAGTGGGGGGTGTGCAGAAGGCAGCTGATCGATGATTCTTTCTCATCGATGTTTCTAACTCTCTATCCCTCTCTCTTCCTCTCTGTGGAAAATCAATAAAATATATATATTTTTAAAAATGCACCACTGGATACAAGGCTGAGGGAACAGGGAGGTCAAAGGTCAAGAGGTCTTTAGGGTTCTGTTCACTTTACGTTCAATTATTCCAGGATCACCAGTAGATGAATTGGTCTTTGTCCTGGCACATTCCTACGTGTCCAGCACTCACTTTCCTGACGGATCCCTGCCTCCCCGGGGAAGTGGTGCCCAGGAGTGGAGACAGGACTACAGCCGGACTGTGCCACTCTTGCTGAGTGTTTTCTGAATCTTGAAAACAGCACTTCTATGTTGCAAAATGCCCTCGAACTAATGTAATAGGTAGATGCAGAGAAGAGTTCTTTTGGGGGCCATAAATTGAATTAGTCTATCGCCGACGATCAAAGGCTGTTTAACACCCGAAACAGCTGACGAGAACAGCTGCTGAAACAACACTTTGCGTGGGAAATGACGAATGGTTCAGTATTTTGACAGCCGTTTCAGAGGTATGAGTAATACACGGCTAAGAAAATTCTGATTGCTGCTTTTTTTAGGGTTCTCTCAACCAGATTACTCATAGACTGGTGTTGTGTACATACAGAGGACTTGGGGGAGTATTTTCTCTTTCCCAAAGTCTTGACTTCTTGTGTGCATAAAGGGTAGCTAGCATGGTGATAACTTAACTATTTTGGTCTTACAAAAAAATACCTAACTTTGCCCTAGCTGGTTTGGCTCAGTGGATAGAGCACTGGCCTGCGGACTGTAGGGTCTCAGGTTCAATTCCGGTCAGGGGCACATGCTTGGGTTGTGGGCTTGATCCCCAGTAGGGGGCAAGAGGCAGCGGTCAATGGTTCACTCATCATTGATGTTTCTCTCTTTCTCTCTCTCCTCCTCTCTGAAATATATTTAAAACAAAACAAAACAAAACCTAACTTCTACAAATTGGCAGTTACAGAATATTCCCGGGGATTTAAAGTACAGCATAGGGAATAGCGTCAATAATATTGTAATAACGACATACAGTCCCAGGAGGGTACTGGACTTACTGTGGGGACTTTGTAAATTATATGTCTAACCATCTAAACTAATAAAATAAATATTGACTTTCAACTATAATTGAAAAAAATAGCCAACTTCTCCATTCATCAAACATATGTTCAGAACTTACTGTGCTCTGAGCCAAGTGCAGGGCTTGGGATTCTGAAAGAATTCTACCATCAAGGAGCTCGTAGTCTGGAGAAAGGAGAAGAAATGGAAAAAGGCAAGATGTGCAAGTGATTTTAAAGAAATGCAATGGCTGCTACGGAAGCAGGACCTGGAGGGAGATCAGGTTAGAAAGAGGTGGCATTAGATAATTAGGAGTTTGTCATCCAAGGCCGTGGGAAGTGAGAGCTGATGGGCATGCACAGCATTCCAAATGGAGCGGGAAGACTGGTCAGGTCAGAGTGAAAGGGAACATCTGGGTTAATGTGGAAGAGTGTGTTTATTGATGTGACTGGCCAACTGCTACCTCAGTTCGCAGTATTACTTTTGTTTGGCTATCCAGTTTTAAAATAATTTTCACAAAAATGTGCTACTTGTATGTGCATCTAATGCAATTAACTGTCTAACTTCTTTTTTTTTTTAATGTTAAATTTAAAAAATATATATATATTTATTGATTTCAGAGAGAGAGGGAGGGAAGAAGGGAAGGAGGGAGGGAGAGGGAGAGAGAGAGAGAGAGAGAGAGAGAGAGAGAGAGAGAGAGAGAGAATGAGAACATCAGTGATGAGAATAATTGAACAGCTACCTCCTGCATGCCCCTACTAGGAATCAAGCCAACAACCTGGGGATGTGCCCTGACCAGGAATTGAATGGTGACCTCCTGGTTCATAGGTTGACACTCAACCACTGAGCTGCGCTGGCCAGGCCCCTGTAATGTATTCTTCACTTCAGTTATTATAGTCTTTATTTCTGACTGGTTCTTTTTTTCTATTTCTATTTTTGTTTCCTATCTCTTTGTTGAAGTTCTCACTAAGTTCATCTACTCTTCCTCTGAGTTCATTGAGCATCCTTGTAATCAGTGTTTTGGACGCTGCCTCAGGTAGATTGCTTGTCTCCCTTATGTTTACTTCTTTTTCTGGAGTTTTGTTCCATTCTTTCATTTGGGACATGTTTCTTTGTCTCCTCATTTTGGCTGCCTCCCTGTGTTTGTTTCTATGTATTAGGTAGGGTTGCTACGTCTCCCAGGCTTGGTAGAGTGGCCTTATGTAGTAAGTGTCCTGTAGAGCCCAGTGGTGCAGCCTTCCTGGTCACACGAGCTGCTCCCTCTACCCGTGGGCAGTGTATACCCTCCTGTTGTAGTTGAGCCTTGATGGCTGTTGGCAGTCAATGGGAGGTATTTACCCCAGGCCAATATGAGAACTGGCCATGACCACTACCATGGAGGATCTGCTGTGCAGGGATTGACTGCACAGAGCAGGACTTGTGTCAGCAGAGCTCTGGTGCCTGCTGAGTCCAAACCTTGAGTGGGTCGCTTGTGTAGGAGGTTGGGTGGTGCTTTGATATGGCCTGAAGCTGTCCACTGGGTGCTCTGGCTCTGGGGCCTCCTGGGTGGTGCAGGCTAAGGTCAGTTACCTGTGTTCTGCCTGGGACTATCTAGCATGAGCTATAAAGTGGTCTGTAGATGGCTGCTACTTGGGCTGGGCTTAGAGATGCTCAGGAGAGGCCAATCTATGAACCAAGGCCAGCTGCCTATAGTGCCAGGCTTGGGGTCTCTTAGTGAGAGGTAAGGGTTGGTACACCTAGGCTAGATGCTACTTGTTTGAGATATTTTAGAAAAGTCTGAAGGGTGAACCAAGACAGGCTGTTTGTGAGGAAAAGCCACTGGAAATAGCTTGGTGGGCTGGCAAGTTGAGCAATCTCCATGGCAGTTAGCCAGGTTAATGGAGACTCAGAAATGGCGGCCACCTGCCAGCTGTGTGAGGGAGGGGAGGGCTCAGCAAAGGAACAGTGGCCTCTTCCAACACTTCTGTCTGGGAAAAAGCTGCCCCTCCAGGCCTCACCTTAATGCCAAACAACTCAGTTCTTCCTCATATGTCCCTGCTGCCCCACTGCTGGTGCTCAGCGTGAGTGGGTCTGAGTTAAGTCCATGCACAGGCCCTTTAAGAGGAATGATTGGGACCCTAGCAGCTCTCCATCTCACTCAACCACAGTCCTTGCTGGCTTTTACAGCTAGAAGTTATGGGGATTTCTCTTCCTGGCATGGAACTCTGGGCTGGTGGGCCTGATGTGGGGCCACAACGCCTTGCTTTCCAGGGGGAATCTTACACAGTCGCTATATTCCTCCAGATTTTTATCCACCACATGTGGGTGTGGGACCAGCCTGTTCTGCGTCTCTGCCCCTTGATGTGGCTTCTTCGTTATATCCTAGTTCATTATATCCTTAGATATAGGACTTCTGCTCAGCTACATTTTACGCAGTTCTCAATGATGGTTGTTCTGCAGTTTGTTGTGGTTGTGGGAGGACGTGAGTACCTGTTTATCTACACCACCATCTTGGCCGGAAGCCTGTGGAGATGGATTTTAATCGGGACATTTATTGTGATCAAAGATGTGTGGGTTGTTGGGCTTTTTCAGAGGTCTTCTTTCCTTGGCAGTACAGAGGTCTGGTGAGACATTAAGGCTGGAGAAGCCGAGGCTCAGGGAGGCTGGGGTTGAAAGCTGGAAGTGGCAGAGTCAGGAGTGGAGAATTCCAGAATCCGGTCTGCCTCGGTCAGTGCTCTGCTGGGAGAGCTACACTTGCCCTCAGTTCATCTTTATCTCCCAGGACACTGTCAGAGGCTCATTGGCTCATGTAAGCTGATCCTCGACTGCAACTCTCTGATGCCAGACTGAAGTGTGTGCTGCTTAGCACTGATATACATGACACTTCCAGTATTGGGGTCGTTTTATTTCTTTTGACTGAGGAAGAGGGAAGGATTACAAACATTCAGTTATCATGGGTGATGCACTTCTATTTTTTACAGAGAGGAAGGGAGAGGGATAGAGAGCTAGAAACATTGATGAGAAACAGTTGCCTCCTGCACACCCCATACCAGGAATGTGCCCACAACCAATGTACATGCCCTTGACCAGAATCGAACCTGGGACCTTTCAGTCCGCAGATCGACACTCTATCCACTGAGCCAAACCGGTTTCGGCTATTTCTTTTTCTTAATATATTTTTATTGATTTTAGAGAGGAGGGGAGAGGGAGAAAGAGATAGAAACATCAATGATGAGAGAGAATCATTGATTGGGTGCCTCCTGCATGCCCCACACTGGGGATCGAGCCCACAACCCGGACATGTGCCCTTGGCCAGAATCGAACCCAGGACCCTTCAGTCTGCAGGCTGATGCACTACTCACTGAGCCAAACCGGCTAGGGCTATTTCTAATTGACATAGTAGGGAGTTCAGTTTAGCTGGCACTCATCTGCTTTTCCTATTAATATACTTTTCCACCTGCAGACAATTGAAAAGCAATTAGAGGTCTTTGCAGCAAATATGGGTCACCGTAGAGAAACAGACATGCACATATGTGTGGCATTATGTGGGAACCTTGGAAACTTCTGCAGGCTCTAAGGATTGTATTTTTAGTGTACTTCACACAGTCCAGAGCAAACCAATGAATTAGCTTCCACTTCAGGCAAAGTTTGCTTTCCCTGGTATGTTCAGGTCAGCTACTGGTCACTGGGGTTTGGAGTAAACCTAAATGGATTCCTATCCTTGGACAAAGACCAAGGACACCTGTAGGACTTCCCCATGTTAACCTCCGTTAGGCTTCTTGATTAATCACCCTGGCTCAGGAAGGCAAGTGCTATTGCGGTCACTATACAACTGAGGCAGTCAAAGCAGCGAGAAGCTAAGTGGCCCGCCCGCACCACAGAACTGGCTGTAATGGAGTCAGAGCCGGAACTGAGCTCTTCTGAACACTGACTCATCCAAGGCTCTTTCCCCAGACGGCCAGGCAGAAGGAAGTGACTTGCAGTGATATTTATTGTCAGGGCGTCAATTCTACGGTCAGAACCAGTCCTCAAGGGGACACTGGTGGTGACAGTTTCAGAAAGACGTGTGGTTCAGATTCAGCAGCACTTTATGAAAAGCCTTCCAGGGGCCAGGGGCTTGGTCTCTCCACTGTGCTCTTTATTCTCCACGGTGGCCAACCAAGGGAGGCGGGGCCTCCAGCCTCGCCCTGCCAACCTCAAGCACCATCAGATCCATCCCAATGGCATCCCTAGTAATCATGCAACCTGCATTAACGGTCAAATTAACCTTCCCACAGTACCCCTGGAGTTGGAACGCACCAAAGACACCCTTTTACACATGTCTCCCTCTCTCCCGCCCTCAGGCCTCCTGGTGGGCACTCTTGATGTCGTGTTGGACTCCAGTGCCCGGGTGGCTCCCTACCGAATCCTGTACCAGACGCCAGACTCTTTGGTCTACTGGACCATCGCCTGTGGTAAGTAGCAGTATTTGGAAATACATTATGATTAACAGTGTTCTGTCAGGAGGGAAGGAACTTTAATTTGTGGGATGCAGTCACTTGGTGTTTTAGGGTAGGTAACCGTAGCCATTTCAGCAGATAAGGCCCCCATATCTCAATGGCTTAACACCCAAAGGTTTCCTTCTGACTCTGGTGAAGTCTTGTTTGGATCCTGTGTCTTCCACCACCTGTAGTGACACCCTCTGGGGCACAAAGCCTCCAAGGTCAGGTAGGAGGTGGAAACACACCCACGATTAACTCCTTGGTCCAGAAGTGTCATTGCTTTGTCACTCCATTGGCTAGAACCAGTCACATGGCCCCAATCTCACTTCAGGAGAAGCTGGAAAATGAAAGATTATTTGCGGGGGACTGGGGGCGCATAGTAATACTATGTAATAAAAGCCTAATATGCAAATAGACCGAATGGCAGAATGACTGGTCGCTATGGCACGCACTGACCACCAGGGGCAGACACTCAAATCAGGTGGTCAGTGTGCTCCCTCAGGGGGAGTGTTGCTCAGCCAGAAACTGGGCTCACAGCTGGTGAGCACAGCGGTGGCCGGAGCCCCTCCTGCCTCTCGGCAGTGCTAAGGAGCAGCAAACCGGGTGGTAAGGAGAGAGGGCTCCCAGACTGTGAGGGTGCAGGCCAGGCGGAGGGACCCCCTCTTTACTCCCCCCCCCCCCCAGTGCAGGAATGTTGTGCACCAGGCCTCTAGTGCTTACATATCCTACCGCAGGACTTCCTGCTGAGCAGGGACTCTATTTCTCCTGATGATGATTTGCAATAATGTGCTGTGCCTAAGATGTCGATAAACAATTATGCTGTTATTGGGTCTCTCACAAGAACATCCACTCCAAAGTGGCCAAGCTTGTTTTAGTTATTTGTTTGCATGTGACTTTTCTTTTTTTCTTTTTCTTTTTTTCACCCGGCCCGCACCTGCGGGAGAGGCGGGCTCATGCATGTGACTTTTCACATAACTATAGGAAAAGAAGGGCACTGAACACTCCCTTTTTTTTTTGTACTTCACTTAATTTTAAAAAATTATTAATGGATTTTATTTTTATTTTTTTATTTTTTGGATTTTATTTTTTTAGAACAGTTTTAGATTTTAAGAAAGCCCAACGGATAGTTTGGAGAACCCCCATCTACCTTCCACATACATAGTTTCCCCTGTTATTAACATCTGACATTGGAACATTTGTTCCAATTAATGAACCAATATCGATACACTATGACAAATAAAGTACATGGTTCATTTATATTTCCTTAGTTTTTATATAATATCCTTTTTTGTTTAGGGGCCCATCGAGTATACTACTTTATATTTAGTTGTCATATCTCTTTAGGCTCCCCTTGGCTGTGGATGTTTTTTAGATTTTCCTTGTTTTTTATGATCCTGCCAGTTTTGAAGGATACTGTATATTGTAGAATGTTATTTCAACAGAATTTGATGTTTTTCTGTACTTATGCTGGGCCACGGATTTTCGTGAGGACCATCACAGAGAAACAGTGGTATTTTCATCACATCATGCCACATTTATGACTGAAGCAGTGTTTTCTTTAGGTTTTTCCCTTTCAGGTTAGTTTTTTCTTCCATTCTGCCCTCTTTGGAAGGACTGTGCACAGCCCACACTTAGAGAGTGAGGAGTATTAATTTATTCAACTGTCTTTATCAATATGGAATCATGGATATTCTATTCTTTGGGGGATGCTAATACTACTTTATTTTGTTGCTCCAATCATTTCTGCTCTGGCCATTGGGATCTCTGATAGTTGACTTTATTCAGTTTTTAAATTGATCTCTGCTTATGGGCACAGACAATAGGGTGGTGAAGGCCTGGGGAGGGGGTGGGAGTGGGCTAGAAGGGGTCAGTGGGGGAAAAGCAGGGGCATGTGTAATACTTTCAACAATAAAGATTTAATTATAAATAAATAAAAATGAATAAATTGATCTCTGCTAGATAGGAAGTGCTATGCTGAAATAGCTATAATGATAAAAATGTGATATGCTAATTAGACTGGATGTCCTTCTGGATGTCCCTCCTGACAACCTTCCAGATGAAGCTGGGGCTGCGAGGGAAGCCCGGTTCCTGGGTGTCAGAGGGAAGCCGGTGCCAGCAGTAGGGGAGGGGGGGTGGGGGAGGGGGGAGAATGATCTACTCTTGCACGAATTTCATGCACCGGGCCTCTAGTAAAGATATAAAGATAATTAGATCCAGTCTCTGCTCTAAGTCCAGGAACCTTGGCTGGCCTTCTCCATAGGTAGGGGGAGTTATCTGGGTGTGGTGTCAGGCTGCTGGAGGGCTCCAGTGCCCTAGCAATGCTCCCTCAAGGATTTCACAGTACCTGAAATTACAGTTATATATTATATATATCCCTTTAAAGTCACTCTGGTTAAGATGCAAACAGCCCCCTGAGAACAATGGAATGTCAGTCATTGTGCATTCTGGTGAATGAAGGGATGGTACCAGGGCTCATAGCATAGAGAAAACCATCTAGGAGTGAGGGATTGGGATTGGAGTGAGAGGGAGAGAATAAAGGATACAGGCAGGGGGAAGCTGGGGCGCCAAAGCAGATAGACCCTGTAGCCCAGGCAGAGGCGGTTCATTCAGTACAAAGGGAAACCCTCGGTAGCCACTGTAGAAGGGGAAGTACCACATTTACTTGGCAAACCATATAGAATAGCGTAAACATAGACAGTGTGGCCAGCGAGTGAAGAAGTAAAAGTAAAGAAAATGAAAAACCCCGCAGAGCCACGAAACCACTCAACTCATGGAGGGTGTGGGAAGGACACTTGGACACAGTCTCACTCGCCTTCCACTTTGTGCCAGGAGGCTTTGAGTTCCTATGGAGCCTGGGTCTCCTCTGATCTCTGCTGGGTACTCTCAGCTCTTGGCTTTCCAAGATCCATAGACTCCTCTCCTATCCCCTCAGCCCTAACCATTTTCCCTCCGACACCTGACATTGACTACTCCTCGCTCTGTTTCTTTGACTTTGCCGTTCTACAAAGCCCACCCTCTGAATGCCCATGTGGGGAAAGAGCCAGAGTTCCACAGCTGAGTTACTCCTGAATGATTTGCCAAGCCGAGGCTAAGGAGCACTACCGGGCAGTAAATGCTGATGGCATAGTGTATGCCACAGAGAGATGTACCTTGGTTTTTCCCAGTAAGTACTGTCTGTCACAACTGCATGAGCTCAGAATAGAACAGGTTTAGCTTCTGTGTCTATTGATTGCCCATAGACACAGCTCCAGAATTTCCCGGGGCAGACCCCACGGAAGTGACAACCATTGTGAAAGTCCCATTCACCCATTAGTTGTTCTTCCTTATCGATTTCTGTTTCCGTCCAAATTGCTGGCTCCCTTTCAGGAGAAGATTTTAAGAGCAGAAGCTGTACCTTAAAAGATCTCTTTGATATGCTGACCTTTCGGTTTGTAGTTTTAATGTTGGTGCGACAGTCTCTGGGGAGCTTTGTTTACTTGAATTTCATGAATCATTGTTGTAACAGAAGCTTTAGCAAAGAAGCGGGTGAGTCTAATTCACTGCCCCGTAGATGCAGAATACAGAAGGTTCCAAAACCTTGTTCTATGCCACGACTTGTGACCCTTCCAGTGGTGTCAGTTGAGTTAAAGGAACATCTAGGATCCTTGTCTTCACCTAGAGCACTTTCTAAGTGAGAGCGGTAGTCTAGTGGTAAATCCTAGTCTTGTGATTCTCCTTACACCTGAGCCCATGGGTCCCGGCAGGAGGAGGACCTAGTCTAACGTACTGCCAATAGAATAAGGACTTGGCCCTTGGCAATGTGAACCACAGAGAAAGGGGGTGGCAGTGAGGGGCGCTTGGGCAAGTTATTTGGTGAGAGATTATTTTCCCGTGCTTCTTTTTATTATCTTCCAACAGTCTATATTAGATCTGTTTGAAGAAATTGATGATTTTTTTTTTTTTTTACATTTCCTTGGCATTGAGACCTTTAATTGGGAAGGGGAGCCCAAATCCTTCCTGTACAATGACTCTTTCTTTTCACTACTACCCCAAATGGGGCCACATTGTCTTTGGTTGACAGGACAATGGGCATCAACTCTCGCCTACTGAATTGCTCAGTGGTTTGTGTGGTAAATGGTGCTTTTTTCACCATAAAGAATGTAAAAGAAGCTGTACCATAGAAATTTTTTCAGCTTTCTTTGTTGAGCTGGTTATATGATCTGACAATTCTGCCTCTCACTCAAGAGTCGGTGGACTGATGATTTTGCACCTGGGGTACTAGGTTCACCAGGGAGCCACACAGCTGCAGGTCTTGTCCCAGTAACTGGTGTTTTGGAAATTGATGCCTCAGAGGCAGGAGAGAGCCCAGTCCTTTGCCCTCCTTGGCCATCAGTGGACCTAAGTAAAAGGCAACCCATTTGGCGGTCCCCATTAGAAGGACTAGAAGCTTCTAACAGTAAGATGTGTTATACAGCCTCAGTGAAAATGTGGGCATGTAGAAATGCAGGTCATTCCAAGGACATTGTCTAAAGAGGTGCTCTGGGAAAGGTGGGGAAGAAAGTTCTAAACTCAAGGACAGAAGGAGCTGTTGACAATTCCCTCTGGTTACATCTGACCTTCCAACGGGCCTGATAAAGAAATGGGATGAAGGTGTTTGATGGACATCTCACTGATAATACAGCCCTGAACAGTGCCTTAACTTGGCTGCCCATTAATTGAGTTTCCCTCTTCTTTACCATCCCAGGACCCCTCTGGGCCTAGATGGTCATTCATTTCAGAGCTGTAAAACATTAGCCACCACCTTGTTCAGCACTCATAATCTAATAGGATACCGAGCAAAGTGAATCACCCAAGGTCATATTGCTAGTCATAGCCAGGTCATGCAGAGCTTAGACTGAGTCCTCAGATTACCCCACTTCCAGCCAGTGCTTTTTAAGCAGCACCATGCTGGTTTTTAGGATTAAACATTCTTTTTTACTCAGCAGCTGGTCAGGCCCAGAGTTTAATTAAAGACTGCTAATTGATTCTGCTTCTGCTATTCCTCTACAGTAGCTAGAGAAAATGTCAGCCAATTTAGTTGCCTTCCACATGAGACACATTGCATGTCGGTCAGCATTGGATAATCCTTTCTTGGTTAGTGGAACTCAAGAACTAGTATTGGATCCTTTAAAGAGCAGCTTAAGAAAAATTTTCAGAAAATATAGATAAGCAAAAAGAATAAAAAGTTAAGAAAATAATACCACATCACAAATCCCATTTCAGACTATATAATAAAAGCCTAATATGCTAAGTGTCCGGTTATCTGTTCAACCAATCAAAGCATAATATGCTAATGATATGCTAAGGCCATTCAACTGCTCGCTATGATGTGCACTGACCACCAGGGGGCAGATGCTCCAATCAGCAGGTTAGCTTGCTGCTGGGGTCCGGCAGATTGGGACTGAGCAAGATGGGCTGGACATGTCCTGGAGTCCTCCTGTGGTCTCTTTCCAGCTGGCCAACCTCCCATGTCCCTCTCCGGCCCCAATCTGCACTGGTGGGGTCCCTTAGCCTGGACTGTGCACTCTTGAAATCCGGGACCCCTCAGGAGATGTTGGAGAGCCAATTTGAGCCTGATCCCGCAGGCCAGGCCGAGGGACCCCACTGGTGCATGAATTCGTGCACCAGGCCTCTAGTATTACATAAAATGTGTCTACATACAGGGTAGGGCTGAAGTAGTCTTACAGTTGTGAGTACACGAAACAATTTATTATTGTATTATTACTTACCAATCATTTTATTATTTTCCTTATAAACTACTGTAGGTCTACTTTTGCCCCACCCTGAGCATATATATGGATATACGTGGATCTATATATGTGTATAGACGCTCCATGCCAATAATATATTCCTATGTCAACAGGTATACAATATTTTATTGTGTATTAACATAATTTAACTAAATGACATGCTATTGTTGGAAACGTAAGGGTTTTCCACTACTGTTAACTGCATTTTGAACAACTTTAATGAACATCCTCTGAATAAAACCTTTCCCATTTCCTTAATTATCACTTTAGGATTCATTTATAGAAGAAGGTATGCTGAGTCAAAGCATAAGGCTTTTAGTGTTTCTAGTCCTGATTGCCAAGCAGAAAGAGAGCCATTTGCATTCTCTCCTTTGGGGTAGGGTAGGACATTGGCACTTAAGTAAAATAAGGACACACCCACTGATCCTTACTGCCACAGTTGGATGAGTTACCTGGGCCTTTCCTTTCTCGACGTGGCTGTAAAGGACAGAAGTGGGGTAATCTGAGGACTCAAGTCTAAGTCTGGTCTTGGTCTGGTCCTGCCACGGCTGTAGGGGTGAGTTAATAACAGTATTATAAGCATATTGTCATGACCCATCAGAGATTATAAGCAGAGTTATGTAAGAAGCTTGTAATAGTCACACAAGGAGCTGTTCTAGGCATGCCTTCCTCAGGTACAGGCACCCTTGCAATCCAGACACAACGGTGCCGGGAGCAGGGAGAGTCCTGCTGGATGTGTGTTAGTCGGGCAACGGTTAAACAGCTAGGACTTCTCTGTGTCCTGACATTTCAAGATGAGACCTTTGTGCTCCGTTACTAATGATGATGCCAGCAGCTGTGAGCAGAGAGCAGTGCGGGTGGCAAATGCTACAAGGCTAGGGTTGTTTCAGTCTGGGGGCTGCCAGGCGAGTTGACTTATGTTTCTTATTGCTGGCCCAAGTGCAGTGACTTGGTCGGCAGCTGAGAGGATGACCTCATCCCATTACATTACAAGGCAACGGTGCACGTGAGCTCACGAGAGCCAGGCTGCTATTCCCTAGTGATAGTCCATTTTTACATCTCATTCAATATTGCAGTGAGTGAGGGGCATTTTTTGTCCATTGTAGGAGGTGGCTACATCAGATTGCCCCTGGCATACCAAAGTCCTTATCCTGCTGTGACTTAACTATTGTAACCTAGTCTCCTCACAAGGTCAGCGTTACCCTGTGAGGTGCAGGTTCTAGGAGGGAGGACAGCAGAGGGAAGGGCTAAAGTCCCCATCCGCAAACGTGAATGTGGGGCGAGTTGCTACCTTCCGATCTGAAGGTGACCTGAAAGTTTCTGGGCTCACCCCGTCAGACTTGACCAGAACACAATACAGCCGCTCCTTGAGTAATGTCGTTATAACACTGATGGGAACTTGTAGGAACTCAATTGTCTGTATCAATTAGCCTGTGATAAAACTGGCTTCATTGTTTGCCATTTCACTTAAAGTCGCAGAACCAATGGCCAGCATTAAGTGAAGACTTGCAGTCCTTACCCGTGGGTTTTCCACCTGCATCTGTGTTTCTTTGGAGGAGAGGGATCATTTCAAGACAGAGTTGTTGGCACAGTCGTCCCCTTCAGTGGCATCAAATATTGAAGACACGAGCCCGGCTTTTTAGGTATCGTTGAAATTCTGACATTTACTGTTGTTACCATTCTTACATTCGTGCAGGTGGTTCTAGGAAGGAAATCACTGAACACTGGGAATGGCTAGAGCAGAATCTGCTGCAGACACTGTCCATCTTTGAAAATGAGAATGACATCACCACCTTTGTGAGAGGAAAAATACAGGTAGGGGATGTTTTGTTTTGTCATTAAAGTTTTAAATTGGAAATTATGTAAGACAGGAAATTGTAAAAATAGGCAGGAATGTGTATTTTTCCTCTCTCTCTTTAAAATTCTCCTACATGCATACATGAAGCTTCACGGACAGGTTCCTTTGCGTTTCCCTTTTCCACTTAACTCCTGTGTAGCACAGCAGTTGTCGCATGTTGTTTTTAACAGTTCTCTTTTATTTTGAAATTATTTTTATTTTTTTTAATGTTTTTTATTGATTTCAGGGAGAGGAAGGGAGAGGGAGCAGGAGATAGATACATCAATGATGAGAGAGAATCATTGATCGCTGCCTCCTGCACAGCCTGTACTGGGGATTGAGCCCGAAACCCAGGCATGTGTCCTCGCCGGGAATCAAACTATGGCCGGGTCCACGGGTTGACACTCAACCACGAAGCCACATCGGCCAGGCTGAAATTATTTTTAAGCTTACAGAAGAGCTGCAAAGATAGAGCAGAGAATTTCCATAGACCTCTATGCTCAGCTTCCCCGATCGTTAACATCGTCCATAACCACGTACATTTTTACCAATACTGAAATTAACATCAATGTGATGTTAACTAAACTACAGATTTTATTGTTTTCCATTCATGTCCTTTTTTTATTTTGTAGCCCACCCCAGAATCCCATGTTGTATTTAGTTGTTTGTTTTTTTGAAGATGCATATTTTGTGTGTGTGCACCATGGACAATCCTGTCAGTCTCCTATGCTTGGACATTTAAGCATTTTCTAATATTTTGCAATTATAAACAATGCTACACACCTATGTACATATATGTATTTTCACATTGTTATGGCTGTATCTTTTAGATAAACTGGTAGAAGTGGGATTGCCAGCTCACATGGTGACTGTATGTGTCTTTTTGCCGAATGTTGCTAAATCCCCCTCCATCTTTCATTCCCACTGGTAACAATGGGAGCGTCTGTTTTCCCTGCATCTTCACCAACAGGGTGGACTCTCAAGCTGTTCTGTGTTTGCCCATCTGATGGGAGAGAAATATTTTAGTGTTTCAATTTGTACTTATCTCATTTATGAGTGAAATTGAATATCTTCATATGTTTAAGGGCCATTTTTATATCACTGTTTGTAGACTGTCTGCCTCTTCTGTCTTTTGACCTATTTCTCTGTGGGACTTTTGGTTTTATTTTTCTTTAATTTTTAAAAGTCCTTTTTACATAAAGGATTCTAGCTTTTAATTACAGGTTTTTTTCTGTTGCAACATCTGGAGTTTTGGTGGTTTTTAAAAAAATATATTTTATTGATATTTTACAGAGAGGAAGGGAGAGAGATAGAGAGCTAGAAACGTCAATGAGAGAGAAACATCGACCAGCTGCCTCTTGCACATCCCCTACTGGGGAGTGCCCACAACCAATGTACATGCCCTTGACCGGAATCGAACCCGGGACCTTTCAGTCCGCAGACCGACGCTCTACCCACTGAGCCAAACCGGTTTCAGCCTAGTTTAACATCTTTAATGGACCTTAGTAGATATTGTCAGTATATTAGAATCCCTATATGATTACACCACTGCTTACTTTCAGCATTAAAATAGTTGTTTAAATGGTTTTTCAAACTGAACAGGTCAAGGTTGGTGTTTTACTGTTTTAATTTTCTATCTTTGATTGATTTTGAGGTTGAACACTTTTTCATGTTTACTTAGTTCGTTTTCTTTTTTGTGTGAATTATCCATCAATGTCCCTTGTTCATTTGGGTTGTGGCAGTTTTCCAAAGTTATACGGAGCTGTTGCCTAGAATCAGGTGACCTATTTCATATTATGTAGAAACTATAGAACATACAGGCAGGAAATATTCTATCCTTTTGTTCCATCCATCGTCTGGTCAACCTGGCTGAAAAACTATAGCAAACCAAGAAGAGGTTCTGCATTCTAGAGCCTCTCTGTTCCTAAAGGTGGGAAATTTGGGGATGTAGCTTCCTGGGGACTATTATCCTCACTAGTTGAAACGAGTTGGCAAGGCATGGTCTGTTTGTATGAATGTATTAGACCCCAGAGCATTTCAGAGTGATGCTTTCCAGTGCTATAGCCGCATACATCTTCTCATTTGAAAACATTTTCTTTTTTAGACTTTAAATGTGTATTCTAAATGTGGTATTTAGTAGATCTTTGGATAGCGGGGTCTGAACTTAATGTTTTCCACTCAAAACATATGGGTATCATTTGTTCGTTATACCTCACTTGCTTCCTTATTCTCCTTATTCTCACTTTAGGTAAGAGCCCAATAGTGGATCGAAAATGTGAACGGTTTAGAATTTTGAATTTCAGACTGGTAGCGGTTGGGAACCACTCAGGATTTTTATACTAAGAATTCTGTAGTCAAAATAAGTATCAGGAAGATAAATCTGTAGGGAGCATCCAGGCTGGACTGGATGTACCCAAAGGCAGGAATTCCACGTATGAGTCAGCTGCAATTTTCTGCTCTTGGAATATGGAGAATCAAGGAGAACCCAAGAAGGTTTCCCAACTTCGCACAGCGAGGTGGTGGTATTGTTGGGATCTGAATCCAGAACTTTCATGCTTGAAAGCTCATGTTATCCAGTGGTACCCTGAGATCAGAGAGGATGAAGATGAGGTTAGAGGGGTTTGATGTTACAAAATGGAATTCGAGGGAACATATTATTATTATTATTATTATTATTATTTTTTTTTTTTTTTTTACCAACAGATATATGTAGAAGCCAGTTTACAGGGAATTATGGAGGAATTGGATAACAATAAAATGGCCTCTCAAGCTACTCAAATGATTAGACAGGAGAGTTGGCCAGTTACTTTCTTAGCAAATATTTCATTTTCTGTCCAGCTGACCTAATTTTTGCTCTTACATTCACCCCCTTTTCCGTGTAAATGGTTGCTTGTTCCTTTTCTCTAAGTTCCCTAATAGTACTCATGGCCCTGAGACAGGGAGTTTGTGGCCAAGTGTCAGTTAGTGACATGCCTTCTGGTCTATCTTCCTTCCTTGTCCAGTCATGATGAATTTTTGTTGTTTTTTGAGAAAGGCAGACATTGACCTTTGGCATAACTATCACAATAAGCTGGGAAAATCATTAGAACTAGGAAAATCATTACATTTTCTCTTTTATAAAATAAAATTATGGGTTTTATTCTGAGTAAACTTATTAATAAAATGATTAGCACCAAAAATAAATACACCTAAAAGAAATTAAAGAAAAAGGTGATTAGCAAAAATAAACAGATAATACAATCCATATTGTTATTTTGAAAACATTTTCATACACAAATACTTCTTGTAAATTGGCTTAGAATTCTGGAGTTGCCTTTGAAAAAAATTGGTTAGTTTAAAAAAAATGTAGTCTTGCCGAACCGGTTTGGCTCAGTGGTAGAGCGTCGGTCTGCGGACTGAGAGGTCCCGGGTTCGATTCCGGTCAACGGCATGTACATTGGTTGCGGGCACATCCCTGGTGGGGGGGTGTGCTAGAGGCAACTGGTCGATGTTTCTCTCTCATCGACGTTTCTAACTCTCTATCTCTCTCCCTTCCTCTCTGTAAAATATCAATAAAATATATTTTTTTTAAAATGTAGTCTTAGACATTGTTGTTTTTTTTTTCCTTTCCAGTATGTACCGCATACAGAAATCAGCAGCTCTATTCATGGTAATACCGCTGTGTACTTTTGTTTCATCCCTACTTAGGGCATCATTGCAGAATATAACAAAATCAATGATGTGAAGGAAGACGATGACACCGAGAAGTTTAAAGAGGCCATTGTGAAATTCCACAGGCTGTTTGGGATGCCCGAGGAAGAGAAACTCGTCAACTATTACTCCTGCAGCTACTGGAAGGGGAAGGTCCCCCGTCAGGGTTGGATGTACCTCAGTATTAACCACCTTTGCTTTTATTCTTTTCTTATGGGAAGGGAAGGTAAGTTGTCTAGGATTTCAGAGGGAAGCTTAGAAAGTTCTCCTGAGGTTTGCCCTGAACTTATAAACCACTTACAAAAATAAATACCAAAAATAAATCAACAGTTATGACTGGGTCAGCATTGCCTTGTAACTATTTAACAAGTGAATCATTTTCAGTTCAATATTTGTTAAAAAAAAAAAAGTGTGTCTGTTAAAGTAATAAAGATTCACTAAAGGCATAATTAATTTAGTAGACTTAAATTGACAATAATTATGAACTCGGAATATACCGTATGTGGTTTGCATTTGTCTCTTATAACTAACAAACCAAACAATAATAGATGTGGACACGCAGATGCAGAGGAATTCAGGGCCCCTGGGAGTTGGGGTGTGCGTTTGCGGTATCTCAGAGGGGTTTTAAGGAGCCGGGAGCTGACAGAGCCTTGCCCCCTGTGCTCAGCCAAGCTGGTGATCCGGTGGGTGGACATCACTCAGCTGGAGAAGCGTGCCACGCTGTTTCTGCCCGACGTGATCAAAGTGAGCACACGGTCCAGCGAGCACTTCTTCTCCGTGTTTCTCAACATCAACGAGACCTTCAAGTTGATGGTGCAGCTCGCCAACATCGCCATGAGGCAGCTCTTGGACAACGAGGGCTTCGAACAGGATCAATCCCTGCCCAAGCTGAAAAAGAAATCTCCTAAAAAGGTGTCTGCTCTAAAACGGTAGGTGCCAGAGACATGGAGTCTTACAGACTTTGGAAACAGGAACTCCATCCGTTTGTTCACGAAATGTGACATTTTCTGAGCAACCCAAGGGTTCCGGACGCTTTCTGGGTCGAGACACCAAAGTGGAAAAGGCTGCCTGCGGCACTCCCAGGGCAGGAAGTGAGGCGGAGGTGGCCGGCTCCAGCACCACCTGGCGGGTGCTCCTCTGGCCCCGTGGGCACCCACATGGGAAGATGGGCAGAGGCAGGAAAGGCCTCTCAGTGGAGACTGCAAGGAGCTGGGGGTGGGGGGCGGTCTCAGTGGTAGTGGAAGCTGCCCCTGCAGATTGAGCCGGGTGGCTGTTCCCAGCAGAGGGAAAAGCACAGAGAGAAGGAAGTCCATCCCGTGTCTGGAAGGCGGCAGGGCACGGGGGAGGAGAGGCTGCCGAGAAGCCCGGAGGCCTGGACAGGGGAGCAGAGCCAGAGAGACAGTGAGGGAAACGCTGGCGCCCTGTAGTGTGACTGTACGCATGGAGCTGCCCTACATGGAGGTGGGGAGTGAGAGAGGGATGAGTATGTCCAAGGAGTGAGAGCTCGGTTCTGATCCGGTCCAGCAGGTGGCCTGCAGGACATCCAGGGGATTGGACCAGTAACGCGTGGAATTGGAAGTCACTGGCTTACAGCTGGTAGTTGGAACCTAACGGATGTCACCACAATGAGTGTCTTTGGTGATTTGAGTCATGTTTCAACAGAGTGGTGGAGGGGGAATGGGGTTGCTGCAGTGGTTTAAATAGCAAATGGAAGGAAGGAATGGGAATTAGGCAAGGATAGACAGCTTTTAAAAAAAATTCTTTGGTAAAGGAGGGGCGTCGCTCTCTTTAGGGAGTAGAAGATTTGAATGCAGGTTAAGAAGGGAAGAGTGTTTGGATGAAGGTAGGGGCGGGTAGGGGTGTAGGAGGGTGGGTGCAGGGACAGGAGGAACAGATAAAAGTATAAGAAAACAGTAACTTCAATATGTGTGCCGAAACCTCTCCTTTTGAGATCAGGGTTAAGGAAGGAAGACTAGTGGGATGGAGGTAATTTTGGAGATGGAGGGAGGGAACTCTTACCAAGCTTCAAGAGGCTATGGTCAGGTAGAGCTTGAGGGGAGACGTTTTAACAACCTATATGAAGAACAGGAAGAAAGTTGGGGGGAAAAGATTATAGTCAGAGGACCCAGCTGAGGCTGTGGAAATGAGTTGTCCATGAGGTGGGCTATTCCTGTATTTCAGGCCGTTTTGTTGTCTGTGGAGGGTGGCAGTGAGATCAGCAGACCTAAGAGGTTCGTTTGGATCCTTACTAGGTCTTTCTTAAAAGCTACCCTCCCCCCAAGTGGCGCTGGATACGTGTCAATGTAACAATCTCTTTAGAAATTATTGTTTTCCTTCAGAAAAAGAATGCATTTCCTGTGCAGGCCTAGTTTCCTAAGACACTTGAACATTTTCAGATATTGATTTTAAAATGACTACAGAAGGGATCTAACTATATGAAGATAATTTTATTATGCTTTTGGGTCATGGCTGGCATTAGCGCCAACAGGAAGCCAAGAAGGTAGGGTTAAATCCAGCAAGACTGAGGAGGGGAAAGGTGGGCTGGGGACCCTCCATGGCTGCATTTAGAAGGTACTGAAACACTCCTGTTGCATGATGTGAGTTATTATTATTGCTTTGCAGCGATCTTGACGCCAGGGCCAAGAGTGAGAGGTACCGTGCACTTTTCCGGCTGCCCAAAGATGAGAAGTTGGATGGCCACACGGACTGCACCCTCTGGACCCCATTTAACAAAATGCACATTTTGGGGCAAATGTTTGTGTCCACAAATTACATCTGCTTTACCAGCAAGGAGGAAAACTTGTGTAGCCTCATTATCCCGCTGCGGGAGGTAAGCCCCAGGTGAAATGGATTTTTTAAGTTTCATTTGTGATACTTTTCTGTGTGAGCCAGGAATATATTTACCAGAAGTTGGCTGGCTTTTAACCGGAAGTGAATGTTCGTCATTCTGGGGTGGCACCTGCCACCCTTTCATGTGTTGCCACTAATGTGAGTGGTGGTGGGACCTGAGAGAGTTCTTCCAATGGCAGCCTAGTGTTTTACATGGAAACCTCATTCTTAAAAAAATAAATTAAAAAAAAAATATATATATATATATATTTCATTGATTTTACACAGAGAGGAAGAGAGAGGGACAGATAGAAAGATCGATGAGAGAGAAACATTGATCAGCTCTCTTCTGCACACCCCCTACTGGGAATGTGCCCACAACCAAGGTACATGCCCTTGACCGGAATCGATCCTGGAACCCTTCAGTCCGCAAGCTGACGCTCCATCCACCCACTGAACCAAACCATTTTCAGCTGGAAATCTCATTCTTACTCAGATTTGGTGAGACCCACAGAGAGGAAGAGAGAGGGATAGAGAGTTAGAAACATCGATGAGAGAGAATCATTGATCAGCTGCCTCTTGCACACCCCCTACTGGGGATGTGCCCCCAACCAAGATACATGCCCTTGACAGAAATCTAATCCGGGACCCTTCAGTCCCCAGGCCGACGCTCTCTCCACTGAGCCAAACTGGTTTCGGCTTGTGATATAATTTTTAATGACTGCATATTATTTTGTTCCATGGATATATAGTTTATATATTGAGTTACCTATGATTGGACCTTTGCATTATTTTTAGTTTTCTCCCAATCATATGTATAATTTCCCCTAAATTATAACGTCATGGAAGCTTAATTGGTGGACTAAAAAGAATAGAAAATGTCAGGGAATTGGTACACCTAGTTCTTATAGGATGAGCTAACTGGTGTTATGACACCTTCTGAGGCCAAGATACTTTGTTGGCGGTGAGTTCTGAGTTGGGTAATTCAACAGTATTTACATTCGATTCTAAAATGGATTTTGAAGCTTTTCTGGCCAATTCACTTTCTTTGCCAACAAACTGTTCCTAACTTAATTTTCTTCATCAAGTCCGACCTGAGTGTAGGAAAGCAGAGCCACCTGAAATGGCCAGGGAAACCCATGTTGGCATTAAGAATGTACCATGGCGGTGCCCTTTATGAACCTGAGCCAGGCACCATTCCTTCTCTGCACCAGAGGAAAGTGAGCAGAGAAGGGTCGACAGCGCTGCCGGGACTTATTCTTTTTTTAAAATTTTTATATTTTATTGATATTTTACAGAGAGGAAGGGAGAGAGATAGAGAGCTAGAAACGTCGATGAGAGAGAAACATCGACCAGCTGCCTCTTGCACACCCCCTACCGGGGATGTGCCCCCAACCAAGGTACATGCCCTTGACTGGAATCGAACCCAGGACCTTTCAGTCCGCAGACCGACGCTCTACCACTGAGCCAAACCGGTTTCGGTGCGTTGCCAGGACTTCTGCTCTCCTGTTCAGAACCTGCCAGGGTTTGGGTCCAGCTCGCTCTGTTTACACATCAGTGCGATTACAGTAATGGAAGCCAGGGAAGCTGGGAGAATGGACACGGATATTCTCAGCCCGTCTTCCTCTCCCTAGTTTCCTAACAGGCAGTAGGGGAGATTGCTCAGTCGAATTTCAGGGTGGATCTGAGCAGGGACAGCAGCGGAGGCAGCATTTAGAAATAAAGCATGTTTGGAGGAAGGCAGCTCAGTGAAATGGCAGCGCCCTTCCCTTAACCTGGTGAAACCCGGGGAGATATTAACAGTGGAGCCCTAACCCTCACTAATGGAAGAAGCAAAGGACTTAATGTAGTTTTTATTACCTTTTGGTAACAATAATGACAAAGCTGAGGGGTGGGATCTCAGCTTTCCGGAATCTGTCTGAGTAGATAGTGGTCTCTGTGGACTGCGCACCTTTAGGAACTGAGTTAAGCTGACGGATTCGCAAGGGCCTCCATGGGAACGTTCAGTCCTGTGTGGAATGGACATTATTAGCATTAGCTGGACTAGGAATTGACTGGAGATTATTAACATATATTTCACGTCTAGACGTAAGGTATACCTGGTCAACAGAGGGTCAGTGATTACACAGAATCAGGTTGCTGTAGATTTTTTGTTGTTTAATCCTCACCCAAGGATATTTCTTCCATTGAATTTCAGAATGGAAGGGAGGGAGAGACACAGAGAGAGAAACATCAGTGTGAGAGACACACATTAATTGGTTGCCTCCTGCATGCATGGAGCCAGGGATGGAGCCTGCAGCAAAGGTACGTGCCCTTGACCAGAATCGAACCCTTGACACTTCAATCCATAGGCTGGTGCTGTAACCACTGAGCAAAACTGGTCAGGGCACATGGCTGTAGATTTTGAAGAAACTTCTGAGGCAGCAAAGCCAGAGGATAAAGGGAGCTGATCGGATTCCTCATTAGAGAGAGATTCCAGATGAAGCCCGCTCTCCCCTTTTTAGTCATAAGTTTCCTTGTGAATGTTCCATATTAAACACTGAGTTTAACGAAGTTCCAGTCTATTTTATAACCCAAGGTAATGAAAATGTGTTTCATTAAATTGTAGAATACTCGAAGGTAGCTAGTACCTTTTCCTGGAGGCACCAAGCTCACGGGATACAAACCTGTTGGAATTCATTTGATGATTGCAATATTTTGTAACCCACGTTGAGCGAGCATTCATAGGTGTTTAGGTGGGGGTTGCTGGTGGTTTCTGTATTCGGGATCCTGCCAGATAAAGGACTTTCCACTTAATCAAGATCCGCATGGCTCTCTGGGTTTTAGGTACAGAGCTTAAACCTTTAATTCCCTTGGCGTCTGTCACTTAATTCTGATACCTGGTGCACAGAAATAAATTTGTTGTGAGAAAAACTTGTGAGATTTACAGGTCTTTTAAAAATAGGCATTGTTTAACTTTTTCCTAAGTGTCATGGGAGAATTCTGTTCATGATAAGGAGGGTTTTTCCTGTTTCTCTAGCCTCTTTCTTTTTTCTTTTTTTTTTCTTTCTTTTTGCTTTCAGGAAAAAAGAACATTTTCATGTGTAGCTCCAGGAATCGCAGAGGATTCCTTTAAATATATATATATATATTTCACTGCGTGCATTTATAACACCTGAGCCCAGAAGTCAGATCCTGCAGTTTGTCCCTTTATGGGTCCCAGTCTGGTTATGGCCAGTTTACACTTGGGCTGTGAACGTCTTAGGCCAGTGGTCGGCAAACTGCGGCTCGAGAGCCACATGTGGCTCTTTGGCCCTTGAGTGTGGCTCTTCCACAAAATACCACATTCGATTCTTTGGCCCCTTGAGTGCGGCTCTTCCACAAAATAGTCCTGGGCGAGTCTATTTTGAAGAAGTGGCGTTAGAAGAAGTTTAAATTTTTTAAAAAATTGGCTCTCAAAAGAAATTTCAATCGTCATACTGTTGATATTTGGCTCCGTTGACTAATGAATTTGCTGACCACTGTGACTTAGGCAGCGCCAGAAGGTTTTTTAGCCTTGAAAGGAAGAGGAAAGCTTTTCAAGTTCTGCTTTGAAGGAAATTGTATTTCACATGAAAATGCTGATGAAGAGGTTAAAGTTGGACCTGTCTAAACTGCTTGCAAGTAGAATGAAGAGGAGGCGGGGAGCTTTAATTACATAGTCAGAACCACTGCAGTTAAGCCGTTTATCTAGGGCTGGCCTTGAGGTGGTTGTTGTTGTTGTTTTTTTTCCTAACGTGCTAAAGAAAAAAAAATTTCTAATGTGCTTGCTTACTCTAGTTTCCAGTTGATGAAAATCCTATTATAAACCACCAAATGTATGTCTTCAGCTCAGAGCTAAAATAGATGTCTCCCTTCTGTACTCCTCTCCACCCCCGCCCCCACACACCACACGTCCCCGAGTGCAGATGGGGTTGCAGTTAAGCCGCTTACCTCATGTCTGTTCAGAATTGAGTGAAGCCTGCAAAGCCCTGGAGTCCGAGGGAGACGGCTGAAGGATTGTCTGAAAACCACCCCAACATGGAGCTCGGTGAGAAGGAACCAGCACTGGGACTGCTCACTGTCTCATATGCAAAATGCAGCAGCTAGGAGTTCTCTCCTTGATGGCTCCATGAAACTTTAATGAAAATCAGAGAGTTCCTTCACAGGGTTTCTCGGCCTGGGCTGGAGTGTGTTGGGGGAGCAGGCTGTCCCGGGCACTGTAGCATGTCTGGCAACATACATGCTTTGCATGTATGCTAATCCGAGAGAAAAGTGGCCTCCACCTACCAGATGCCAGCTGGACCCTCCACTGTGACAACCAAAATTGCCTCCAGAGCCGAAACCGGTTTGGCTTAGTGGATAGAGCGTCGGCCTGCGGACAGAAAGGTCCCAGGTTCAATTCCAGTCAAGGTCATGTACCTTGGTTGCAGGCACATCCCTAGTAGGGGGTGTGCAGAAGGCAGCTGATCGATGTTTCTCCCTCATCGATCTTTCTATCTCTCTCCCTCCCTCTCTGTAGAAAATCAATAAAATATATATATTTTTTTAAATGCCCCCAGAGGTTTCCCATTGTCTCCTGGGGCATAAAATCACTCTCAGCTTAGAAGAAACAGTTTAGAAAAAACAGCAAGATGGTTCTAACTTCTGGTGTGAGCTCCAGTTTGGTTTGGTTGGAGCAGAGTCGGCGAATCTGAATTTGCCTCAATAAGACAAGCGTGGTTCCCATCGGACATCAGAGTGCTGCGTCCCTTCTTTGGTGCCGACCGGGGGCTGCTGCTGCTGTTGGGGACTCCCTGAGAAGTAACGCGCTCTGTCTCCTGTTTCTTTTCAGGTGACAATTGTAGAAAAGGCGGACAGCTCCAGCGTCCTCCCCAGTCCTCTGTCCATCAGCACCAGGAACAGGATGACCTTCCTGTTTGCCAACTTGAAAGACAGAGACTTCCTGGTGCAGAGGATCTCTGACTTCCTGCAGCAGACGACCTCCAGAATATACTCGGACAAGGAGTTTGCAGGGAGCTACAACAGTTCGGACGATGAGGTCCGTGGAGGACACCTGGGGTGTTTCGGTTTGTCCTGTGTGTCTGGGGTTTTCACCTGTTTGCCTGTTTTGATTGACCTTTGAGCTCAGCAGCCGGGCTGACACACCCCACCAATCCTGATGCCCAGAGAGACATCTCATTTAAATCTCACGGCGTTTGTATTTGGGACCATGATGCTGGGCAGAACTTATAGATGTCCTCATTTACGGTTGAAGAATGATGAAGTCATTCTTCCTGGTTACACAGCAAGTGACTCTGGTCCATATAGTGACATTGTTGGGAATGGTACAGAGGTCACTAAATGAAGTCTCAAGCCTGAAATACAGCGTCATGATGATGATTTTACTTTATTATGATATTTTAGATACATATTGTGTCCCTCTTGAATTACACTTGGACCAATATCCAGGGAATCTGGAGCCCATAAAACCATGTCACTCGCTCAAGCAACAGTGCGAGTTACTGGCAGCTGAAACATATTGTAATGGTGATGAGCTCACAGGTATCATCTTGGGCCCTGTCACCTGCCCCAAGCTTTGGTGGGAATTTTGGAGGCGCCAGAAACTAGAGGAGGGGAAGGAGGCCATTCCATAAGCAGATGATTCAATCACAGCATGCTTTGCACATATGCTAATTCCAGAGATAAATGGCCAGTTTGTTGCAAAAATACAGCTGAAATACAGGGAAAACCTCTTTTGAGGATTGAAGTTCTAAAGCCGATAGCCCATGCACCTGTCTAATTCCCACTGAAATGCTGGCGTGCTGCTTTCCTCTGTCTCTTCACAAAGCAAGAAACTTCGTGAACCATGGCATGGCTTTTGTTCTCTGTAGAGTTGGCTGAAGGGTTGCTGCCCAAACCTTAAGTGTCTCGTTCCTCTCTGCGACTGCAGGTGTACTCTCGGCCCAGCAGCCTCGTTTCCTCCAGCCCCCAGAAAAACTCGAGCTCGGACTCTGAGGGAGAGCGCCAGTTCAACCTCAATGGCAACAGTGTCCCCACGGCCACACAGACCCTGATGACCATGTATCGGCGGCGGTCTCCCGAGGAATTCAATCCGAAATTGGTGGGTCCCTCCTGCTCTTCCCCAAAACTTTCTATAATAGATAATTACCATTTAAAAATATCTATAATAATAAAAAGCGTAATTTGCTAATTAGACCCGATGACCTTCCAGACGAAGCAGGGGCTGCGAGGGCTGAGGCAGAGGCAACCGCTGTGGCGGTGGGGGCTGAGCGCCTTGCACGAATTTTGTGCATCGGGCCTCCAGTCTATCTATATATATATAAGTCTAATATGCAAAGTGTTCCCTCCAGAGTTGGACTAACTGGGAGTTGGATCGCTCACTATGATGTGCACTGACCATCAGGGGGCGGCATGGAACGAAGAGAGGCCCCGCCCAGCAGCTGCTGTGGACCCTACCCATGCATGAATTTTGTGCACTGGCCTCTAGTTTTTTAAGTAAAAGTGAACTCATATCTATGTAAATAGACATTTTCTTGTTTGTAAAGCAGAGCTTGTCTAAGTGTGTCATTATGTTTCGGAGTGGTTTTTCATGGATGGCGATGAGTTCTAGAGGGTATAGGTGACATCTCACTACCGTTTAAGTCAACGATCATGTAAATTCTTAGTGCACATTTAAAAAACTTACTCGAACTTGGAGGCATGGTCATAAAGCCATTAGTATCATCTGCATTCTGCTGACCCGTCTCAGGGAAGAGGAATTCTGGCTCGGGGCCAGAAGGCATCGTGACAGGACCGCAGGACATGATAAATGGGCCCAATTAGGGAAGGAGGCCAGAACGTCTGAGTCCTCCCTTCTCATGAGTTCTGTCCAGAACTTGGCTCTGTTTGCAAGAGGCAATGCTCACACTTCCCATGGGACCCCTCACTATCCTCAAAGTCCTTTGGGATGTCGTCATGTGTCATTATCCCTTTCAGGCCAAGGAGTTTTTGAAAGAGCAAGCCTGGAAGATTCACTTTGCCGAGTATGGCCAAGGGATCTGCATGTACCGCACAGAAAAAACTCGGGAGCTGGTGCTGAAGGGCATCCCGGAGAGCATGCGGGGCGAGCTCTGGCTGCTGCTCTCAGGTACGAGGGCTGGGCGGGACCCCGGGCCTCCCCGTCGCCCTCGGTCATGCATCAGAGTTCCTTCAAAGACGCAAACCCCACTGCAGAGCTACCTCTTTCCTGGCCAGAGCATAGAAGTCCCCTTAATAAAAATTCAGGACACGTATTCGGCGACCCAACTGTCAAAGCCACCCCTTTTGAGTCCTGGTAACCTCATCTATTATTTACTGACATTATTTAGGGAAAAGAAGAACTGGAGTATCATTTTCCTTCCCCAGCGGTGTCATTGATTATGTTGAAATGTGACAGTGTGTGGGCAGAGCAGTCATTGGTGTGGAGTGGGAGGGGACGGGAGGAGTAAGGAAGCTTTGTCCTTGGATTTTGCTACCGACTGAATTCACTGGTTATCCCTGGAGACAGAGGAGAGACCCGGGTCTGCACAGATCACACTTCTCCTCCAAGCTGGAGGTGTCAGGAAGGTCAGGGGACAGGTCGTGCACCCGTAAGACCGATGTGCCCACCTTTCCTGATCCACGCCATGCTCTTGCCCAGACGTAACCCGGCCAGGTCAAACCTGGGCGCCCTGAGCCCGGAGGTCCTCCCAGCCCCACCCTCCCGGCCTCGTCCCTCACAAACATCAGGGCCCTCCCTCGGGGGGTCACCAGTCTTGACTATATAGGTCAGATGCTCTGCTCGGGTGGAGGCCTGAAATGTGCTCATTCTAAATAGGTGGGTGTGAATATTTTTATTCTTTTTTTTTTTTTTTTAAATATATTTTATTGATATTTTACAGAGAGGAAGGGAGAGAGATAGAGAGCTAGAAATGTCGATGAGAGAGAAACATCGACCAGCTGCCTCCTGCACACCCCCCACTGGGGATGTGCCTGCAACCAATGTGCATGCCCTTGACTGGAATCGAACCCGGGACCCTTCAGTCCCCAGACCGACGCTCTACCACTGAGCCAAACCGGTTTCGGCATGGTGTGAATATTTTTATTTGAACCCAGGATGGTCCTGTTCTGGTGCCATTATGAAGACCTTTCATTTAAAACATGACAAAATTGAAAGAGTTTCCAGACCTACAGAAAAGTCTTTAAAAAACAACAACCCTTTTAAAAGCAGATGTAAATGGTGATTGCCCATAATGAGATGTAGTATCAGCATCTCAGAAGTAGGACAGGTAGGATCTTGGAAAAGATCTGTTTTATGTAAAAGTTGCTTGTCCTAGCCACATGTACAGGTCTTTTTTTCCTCTCGGCCTTCCGTAGACCAGCCATTGCTCCTCACTTAGAAACTCAAATTTGAGTCAACTTCTCTCTAATCACAAACCCAGCCCACGCCGACCCTGACTGTCCATTTTCCGCCTTTCCTGGGGTTTGGCGGTCCAGTCTCCCTGGCAACCTGATTCAAATCGCTGGCAGAGTAATCAAAAAATTCCATTTCCGTCTCCCTTATTCAGATTGGGAGTTATTTATAGCACGGCTCAGATGGAAATGAAACTCGAGAGGAGCGCCAGGAAGCAGCGCACGCGGCACTCTGTTGCGGAGACCTTCAGGCCCAGTGTTCTCTCTCTAATGGGATGAGCTCCGGGAGGCAGAGGCTGAGTGTTCTAAAGGCCACCCGGATTGGCTATAAAACAGCCCCATTTTCAGCCTGCCCGCCGGGGGTGGGGTTCAAATGGAATCCCGCTTGCCCTTAGGGAGAGCCCAGCTCCTGGCAGAGGGGCCCCACCTGCTTCCCATGACCCTTAGGGACTCTGACAAGGACCTGGCTCAGCGTCCCTGCTGGGAAGGGAAGTGCAAGCCAAACGGCGAGTCAGCCTTGCACGTCACCCTTGAGAACAGAGCTAAAGCCAATGTCCAGAAGCTGCCTGACGGGCTTTTCCAGGGCAAGTGTGAGGGTACGGCTGGGCTCTCTGGGTGACCTTCAGGGACAAGGACTGGGTCAGCACAGGGCTCTGATTTCTAAATAGTAGAATATAGTGAATATATATATGTCTGTATTCACATATACACACATACATATACACATATCATATAATGTATATGTATATAATTTGCATATATTTATATCATATATATTTTAGACTTACCGTATTTGCCGGCATATAAGACGACCCTTTGGCCCTGAAAAATATGCCTCCAAGTGGGGAGTAGTCTTATACGGCGAGTATATAACAAACTCTGTATTTTTAGTGGAAATGTTAGGGGGTGGTCTTATACGCCCAGTCGTCTTATACGCCGGCAAATACGTATTTTTCAGGGCCAAAAAATCGTCTTATACGCCAGCAAATACGGTATGTATAAATTATATTTATGTAACGTATAGGAAGGTATAGTTTATACTTACATAAATACACATAATTATGTTTAGGCTTAGATATTTGTACACAGGGTTTTTCAGTCCAAAAATTTTTAAATGGAAGTCTCTCTGCCCTCCCCTGCACCCCCTGCCCAGCCTCTGAGGGCTCCCATCCATAGCCGCCATTCCCCTCTGCTGGGAATGCCCTCACCACCCCAGCAATTTAAAAAAATCCCTCCACAGCCGAAAGTGGTTTGGCTCAGTGGTAGAGCGTCGACCTGCGGACTGGAAGGCCCCGGGTTTGATTCCGGTCAAGGGCATGTACCTGGGTTACGGGCACGTTCCCGGTGGGGGGTGTGCAGGAGGCAGCTGATCGATGTTTCTAACTCTCTGTCCCTCTCTCTTCCTCTCTGTAAAAAATCAATAAAATATATTTAAAAAATTAAATAAATAAATAAATAAATAAATCCCTCCACATACCTTGTTTCCCCAAAAATAAGACATCCTCCGAAAATAAGACCTATTTCATGGAAACATAATACATCCCCTGAAAATAGAACCTAGTGCATCTTTGGGAGCAAAAATTAATATAAGACACTGTCTTATTTTCGGGGAAACAGGGTATTTTATTACCTCCTCTCCACATGGCTTCATACTCTTCAGTGTGGCTGTTTAGGCCCCTCAGAGCTGCCATTTCAGTAAAGTTTTCAACTTGTTTTGAGGCAAAAACCCGTTTTTGTCAAGTGCGATCTTCAGGAAAACCCCCCGTCAAGTAAAAGCAGAGCTGCTGTGTTCGAAGGGAGGGCTGAGCCCCCAGCCTGGCTTACTCTGATCGCCTCCCTCCTCTGCTGGTTAGCTATCCCCCAGGGTCTCTGTGGAAGGTGCTCAGAACAGTTTTTAGGCTTGTAGACCCCCCTCCACGTGATGGGGCTTGTACATAGCCAGCTCCCTGTGGAGCTTAGACAGGAGATTCCTCGGCTAGCCAAGATGGCCGCACACCACACCACCTCGGGGACTTCCTGCTATTTCCCAGGTGCCCTTGGAATGGCGGGGGGAGTGAAGAGGTTCGGGGGGTGAGTTGAGGCTGCAGACCAAGGGCAGGGCTTCCACTTTCTGACTTGTTGGTGTCTGCCGGTATTTCCCAGGTGCCATCAACGAGAAGGCCACGCACCCTGGGTACTACGAAGACCTCGTGGAGAAGTCCATGGGGAAGTACAATCTCGCCACGGAGGAGATCGAGAGGGATTTGCACCGCTCCCTCCCAGAGCACCCAGCCTTCCAGAATGAGATGGGCATTGCGGCTCTGAGGAGAGTCTTAACGGCTTATGCTTTCCGAAACCCTAACATAGGGTACTGCCAGGTAAACGTCACAGATGGGTTGTACTAATCGTGTTACCAGCTAGGAAGTAAGGAGAAAAATGACTTTATGGTCATCAGCGCTATCACTTCACTGCACCGGGGTTTCTTGACCTTGGCACTGTTGGCATGATGGGCTGGATACTTCTTTTTTTTTTTTTTTAATATATTTTATTGATATTTTACAGAGAGGAAGGGAGAGAGATAGAGAGCTAGAAACGTCAATGAGAGAAACATTGACCAGCTGCCTCTTGCACACCCCTATTGGGGATGTGCCTGCAACCAATGTACATGCCCTTGACCGGAATCGAACCTGGGACCTTTCAGTCCACAGACCAAAGCTCTACCACTGAGCCAAACCGGTTTTGGCTGGATACTTCTTTTTGTGGGGCTGTCCTGTGCTTTGTAGGATGCTCCATAACACTCCTGTTTAATGACATGTTTAACAGCATCTAGCTACTAAATGCCAATAGAATCTCCAATCACCGCAATCAAAACGTCTCTAGACTTTGCCTAATTTCCCCTGTGGAGCAAAATCTCTCCCTGGTTGAGGACCACTGCACTGAGCAGAGGAGCCAGGAGACAAGAATGCCCTGACTAGTCACCACCGTCTAGCGGGTGACCTCAGAAAGTCCCTGGGGCCACTCGGATCCACCCTCGTCCTGGGGTGGCAGAGAGCATGCCTGACCACCAGGCCTCCACTCCTGCATTCTGGGTCCCACCGTACTCCTACTTTTGCATCCTCCTAAGCAATCCTGACCTTGAGAATATAACGTTTATATGCTATGGTTATAATTCATACAGTACCTACTACAATAAGTACTAAATTTGATTGAAAAAGTGTTGCTCCACATACCAACTACAATGATCTCTTGTACTAGTACACAAACCACAATCGAGAAAGGTCCAAGATAACGTGACCACATATTTAGAGAGGCCTTCCCTGGCCAATCAGCTAAAAGCTAAAGGCTTAATTCAAATACACACACACACACACACACACACACACACACACTCTCTCTCTCTCTCTCTCTCTCTCTACAAGTCTCCTTGTACTACGTTTTATTTACTTGATAGCACAATTTAAATGTACCAATGTACCCCCAAAATTGATTAATTAACCTTCACATCTTTATTCTGTCTCTCTGACACCCAACATTTAAGCCCTGTGTAACTTGTTAACCACTGTGTCCTCCCCGTCACCTCTCAACCTTCACCCCCCAATACCTAACCTTCACCCCACTATAACTACTCCAGAGCCAACTATAAAGTAGACCCTTAAAAAAAAAAAAAAACTTACCTTGATTCATAACTGGCTATGCCAGTCATGTCATGACCTAGAATCGTCTGGTTAATTCTCAAGTGGAATGTTAGTAATGATTTCACTTGGGAAAATATTGAGTAAGACTTACTACAATAAAAAGCCTATTAGACCAGAATTCCTTTTTTGGCATTTATATTATAGAAATCTGATGTGAACAGTTACTGGTTTCTAGAAGATCAAAGAAGTACAGGAATTAGTTGGCTTCTGATAGAATGGAGTTAATATTTGTCTTTTGATCGTTCTCTTTTTAATTAAGAGGACTATTAAAGTAGTTGAGATTGTCTCCTTAAGAGCTGTCTGATAATAATCTTTTAATAAAGCAGGTTACTCTAGAATGTTAGTCACTGGTATTCAAGGACCTTCCTTATCCAGATGGAAATAATAGGCCAGGACTCTTAAGTTTAAATGGTTCCATTGTCCTCGGAGGAGAGCCTTAAGCCATGTGTACCTGGCTGTGGAAACCATTAGGATGGGTTGGGAAGCTTTGTCAAATTGCCTCAGGGCAACGTTTTTGAAGGAGGGTTTGCCTGCCTCTCTCTGTGAATACTGGTGTTCCTGAAGACCCTTTATACTTACAGGCCAAGGACTTAAATAATTTTACATATTTTATTTTTATTTTTTTTTAATATACTTTATTGATATCTTACAGAGAGGAAGGGAGAGAGTTAGAGAGCTAGAAACATCAATGAGAGAGAAACATCCACCAGCTGCCTCTTGGACACCCCCTACCGGGGATATGCCCGCAACCAAGGTACATGCCCTTGACCGGAATCGAACCCGGGACCTTTCAGTCCGCAGACGGACGCTCTACCACTGAGCCAAACTGGTTTCGGCGTTTTACATATTTTAAAAAAGGGTAAATTTTTTATTAATTTCAGAGAGGAAGAGAGAGTGTGTGTGTGTGAGAGAGAGAGAAGGGGAGGGGGAGAGAGAGAAACATCAATGATAAGAGAGAATCATTGATTGGCTGCATGCCCTACACTGGGAATCGAGCGCGCAATCCGGGGCATGTGTCCTGACTGGGAATCCAACTGTGACCTCCTGGTTCGTAGGTTGACACTCGATGACTGAGCTACTCTAGCTGGGTGGTTTTACATTTTCAAAGGATTGTAGACAACATAAAACTCCAAAGAGCACATGTGTGTAGTTTGCAAAGCCTTTAAATATTTCATCTGGCTTTTTACAGAAGTTTGCTGGCCCCTGTGAGACTAATTCAGCCATTGTTTGGGCTAACCAATTGCTTACTTGCTAAAATGTGTTGGGATGGCATCTTTCCGTGCTTGCAGGCCATGAACATCGTCACCTCGGTGCTGCTGCTTTATGCCAAAGAGGAGGAGGCTTTCTGGCTCCTGGTGGCTCTGTGTGAGCGCATGCTTCCCGACTACTACAACACCAGAGTTGTTGGTAGGTGGGGACGTACTTACGTTTTCCTCCGCATCCCATCAAGAACATCTCATGTGTGTGTTCCTACAGCCCTGATACCGGCTAGAGCACAATTCCCGGCCACCCATTAGGCAAGAAAATTTCAGGCTACCCCAGTTTGGGGAATGAGAGGGCTTACTCCGATATAGATTGTAGACAGTTAGACAGCATTAATTGGGAGCTATTTGCTCGGGTGCGTGAGTGAGAAGGGGCCCGCGTGTCCTCCGCTGCAGGTGCGCTGGTGGACCAGGGCGTCTTCGAGGAGCTGGCGCGAGACTACGTCCCGCAGCTCTACGACTGCATGCAGGACCTGGGCGTGATCTCCACCATCTCCCTGTCCTGGTTCCTCACCCTGTTCCTCAGCGTGATGCCCTTTGAGAGCGCGGTGGTGGTGGTGGACTGTTTCTTCTACGAAGGCATCAAGGTGATATTCCAGCTGGCCCTGGCTGTGCTGGATGCGAACGTGGACAAGCTGCTGAACTGTAAGGACGACGGGGAGGCCATGACCGTTCTGGGAAGGTAGAGTACTGAGGCTCCCGCAGCACCGCCTCTGGGTCTTCCTCTGCTTTGGCTTCCTCCCGGGTCTCCTGAGTCTTTTTTTAAAAAATATATATATATTTTATTGATATTTTACAGAGAGGAAGGGAGAGAGATAGAGCTAGAAACGTCGATGAGAGAGAAACATCGACTAGCTGCCTCTTGCACACCCCCCACTGGGGATGTGCCTGCAACCAAGGTACATGCCCTTGACCAGAATCGAACCTGGGACCTTTCAGTCCGCAGACCGAGGCTCTACCACTGAGTCAAACCGGTTTCGGCGGCTTCCTGAGTCTTAATTGGCTGGGTGGTAATCGTCGTGCCCACGTCCCTGGGTGGCAGAGTAATCATTTTCATATGCTTGGTTTCTAGAAGTTAAGGGAATTTCGCTTAATTAAGGGAATTGCAGTCTTTTATTCCCAAGTGCAGTTTACAGAAAATGTGTGAGCTGTCATGGGAGAATTCCGGCTTAGCCTCCGAGTGACTCAGCCTCCTCATTCGTCCCTTCTGCCAGGTACTTGGACAGTGTGACCAATAAGGACAGCACCCTGCCTCCCATTCCTCACCTCCACTCCCTGCTTAGTGATGACGTGGAGCCTTACCCCGAGGTGGACATCTTCAGACTCATCCGAACCTCCTACGAGGTAAGACCTGCTTCCTGGCTCAGTGCCACAGAGCTCCGAGAGTGTCACTTCCACTGCCGACCCCTGGGTGTGCCTGCTCCCTTCGACCTGCCCAGAACCAGTTGCTGTAGCAAGTAAGCTACCTTCCAGCTAACAGCGTTGGGCTGCAGAGACGGACACTGAACGGGGCCCACGACTTCTCCTGGCTGTAATACCAGGGAGCAGATGGCATGACAGGTTCTCACCCTCCAATTCTTATGCCCACCCTAAAACCTGGTTGAGTGGCAGCTCAGATTCCACTCTGGGTGGACTGAGATGGGGCGGTCGAGAGCAGGCCCGGGGAGGTTAACCTGCACACACCAGTTCACCGCCTATTCCTTTTTTTTTTTTTTTAATATATTTTATTGATTTTTCACAGAGAGGAAGAGAGAGGGATAGAGAGTTAGAAATATCAATGAGAGAGAATCATCGATCAGCTGCCTCTTGCACACCCCCTACTGGGGATGTGCCTGCAACCAAGGTACATGCCCTTGACCGGAATCGAACCTGGGACCTTACAGTCCGCAGGCCGACGCTCTATCCACTGAGCCAAACCGGTCCCGGCTCACCGCCTATTCTTATGCCAAGTGCTAGGTCTTCTCTGAAGTAGCTAAGCCAATCCTCTTCAGTCCAGGCCACATGGAATACCCTGCACCACCTAGAGAAGAACCACCCCGAGAAGCCTCTAGAATTGCTGGGCCTCGTTGGGAAGCTGCCTTCTGGCCCGCCGTGACCCTTGATCTGGTCTGGAATCACAAAGTGGAGCTGCTCGGGGTGGAGGAACCAGAGTGTCATGTGTCTCATAGCGTCTGGTGGTTTATGAAGCTCCTAGGACTCAGTGCCCATAACTCCTCATGGTTTATCTTTTTTTTCCCTACTTAACCTTTGACTCGGTGGCTTTCAATCCTTTCAAATCACTTTAAAAAAATTGTAAGCCAATTTTAAAAAATGCATACATTCACAGGCTCCATTGCAGACCAATTCCATCTGAATCTCTGGCATAAGGCCAACAATAAGCATTTTTTTTTATAAGTTTCCCCAGCTGATTCCAGTGCCCTGGGGAGGGCTGGGAGCCACTGCCCTAGTTGCAGAATGGGGCCGCTCATCACAGCGCTGATGATAACCTGGTTTGGATGGACGCATGACACCAGAGTCCCGCCACACATTTATTTCTGTGCTTCGGTATAATCAGCCTGGAGAATAAAAAAGCAGGGGAGCTACTGGAGCACATTCAGCTCTGAGACCTAGTGAGCACCCCTCCCCCCTCATCGGGAGGTTGCTCTGATATGTGGATCTAATTTCTCATCAATTTCTGATGAGGAGAGATGATAGCTTTATTCATAAATGCCTTGAGGGGGAGAACCTTCCTCATTGTGTACCACCCCCCCAGTCCCCACGGGGAGGGGTTGTAGTGACAGTTGGACAGACAGTTTCCCTTTGGGTGGGCCTGAGGGTGATGCTCTGCAGCTCTGCAGAGTTATCCAGAAGGAAAAGACAGAGTCCCAGCCTCGGGGGGACTCAGACACCGAGGTGACCTTTCCGGAGGGCCCAGGACACAGTGAATTACTCCGCAGCAAAGAAAACCAACAATTTGGATAAATCCCGCAATCATACTCCTGAGTGAAACAAACCAGAACCCAGAGAGAACATTCTGTACAATTTCATTTATATGACGTTGAAAAGAAACAGAGCTTCCTAATGTTCCAGACGGCTCATGTGTATCAGGATGTGTCCCCGTCAGTCCTGCAGACACCACACGGGGTGCGCCCGCAGGTTTCTCACAGACGCCAGTCTTGCTCTCTTCCAGAAATTTGGAACGATCCGGGCAGACTTGATTGAGCAGATGAGATTCAAACAGAGACTGAAAGTGATCCAGACGCTGGAGGACACCACCAAACGGAATGTGGTGAGTCCTTGGGGAGCCAGCCTGTGGCCTCTTCCCCCCACCTTCCTCGCACTCCTGCCGGCTCAGCAATCCCCGCTGACGCACTGGCCATGGCTTAGATTACAGCTGTGGGCAAACTACGGCCCACAGGCTGGATCCGGCCCTCAGAGCCGAAAGAGTGGAGGGTTCTCTTGCTCTCCCCTCCGCTTCTTCACCAGCAGCCCAAGATGAGAGTGCCAGCATGGTCAGGTTGCTTTTGTTCCGGCCCTCCGGTCCAGTTTAAGAACCCATTGTGGCCCTCGAGTCAAAAAGTTTGCCCACCCCTGGCTTAAAAGACAGTTGGGAACTTGCCCAGTGTGATATGGTCGAGTTTATGAAACTTGTGTGTGTTCTCTTTGCAGGTGCGAACCATTGTGACAGAAACGTCCTTTACCATCGACGAACTAGAAGAACTTTATGCTCTTTTCAAGGTGAGTCTCCAAATAAGTTTGTGTACATTCAGGGGATAAAAAAAAATTAACATTAATAATTAAATGCTAGATTTTCCTGTTACATTTTTAAGGGGAAGTGTGAGTTACGGTGTGCATAAATAGGAAGATAGAGCTGGGAGCATAAAAATGGAACACTAATATGAGAAATAAACATATTCTTCTAACACATTTAAGTTGATGTGTTAGCTTTCTTCTACTCCATATAACATTTTATCAATGTCCTTGGACTTGCTACTATGAGTACACAAAGCAGTTTATTCTTGTATTATTCTAATCGTAACCTGCATGTCTTTTTCCATTCAAACCTACATTTTTGTGATTTCCATTTCATAATGCAGCCCAGTCCAGAAAATATTACGTTATTGAAGTAAAGTAATGCAGATTTTTTTTCTTCAGAAAAAAAAAAATAGTTTAGTCACAGCCATCATTATCAACATCTTACGCGAAAATGTGCAGTTGATGGGGGGAAAAATTTAAAAGGTACCTTTTATGCAGGTACCAACTTTATCACGCTCTCTCAGTGGGTAGCTTGTATACGGTGTCTGTTACTGCCAGAAATACGCTTGGCTGTAGTGAGGACTGTAAAGTTAGTACAGGAACAGCCCTGGCCAGTGTGGTTCAGTGGTTGGAACGTTGGCCCGCCCACCAAGGGGTTGCAGGTTCAATTCCCAGTCAAGGGCCTGGACCTGGGTTGCAGGTTTGATTCCCTGCCCAAAGGTAGTAGGAGAACAAACCACAAAGGCACAGACATAAAGGTCTGCGTTGAACACGAATAATTTAGAATCAGGTGATAGCTGCGTTGGGATGTGCTCCTTGTTTCAGTTTCACTGATGTCTGACCCCGGTGGGTGCTCCAAACATGTATGTTGAGTACAGAAGTAAATGGTGCTTAGTTGTCAGTCTGGTACACGCTCTACATGCTTTGGATGTGGGCACAGAGAGATTGAGGCTTCCTAGTTGGTTAGTGGTGTGCTCTGTCCACCCAGCCCTGTGACCCACAGAGTGGACAACAGCGCCCCCACCCGCCTCCATTCAGCACTGGAGAGGGAAGTCTCCATAGTGTGCCACTGACCCATATCTCTAAAGCCCTGCGGCTAATCGCTTGGTGTAAGTGGTTATCTGTAAGAAAAGGGTCCCTCTTTGATCTTAAAGGAAAAAGATGATGATTCAAGTTGAAACAAAATGAAAAAAATATAATGATCCAATTGAAATCTGATTTTAAAGGGATTCTGAGGACCGGGAAGAGATCTACCTCACAGGGGAGTGGGGAGAGAGGGCCAGGATTTGGGGTAACCAAACAGAATTGGGAGTAGCAGCTGGAGGCAGCAAGACCATGGACAGATAATGGAAAGGGGATATGAATGAGAAAGAGGAGGCCGACACAAGGAGACACCGGAAAAGGAGGGATGGTGGTGAGAAGTCCCAGCTCCAGAGATCGGTGGAGCCCCGTCTTACTCGAGCACCCTTCACTCTGGTCTGTGCACCTGCAGGTACAAGGTGTGTCATCTGTGCCCTCAGGTTGTGCCTGAGGAAAGCCAGCTTTTCTTACTTTCATAACCCTGCCCTCAGGGTGTGTGGACAAACATGAGTTCCCTACCCTGAGAAAGAATCTGAGACCCTCATTGGTGGCAGGGATGGGAAGGAGTCTCTGGTACTGTGGAACCAAGATAAAAACTTCAGTTATGGACTCTGTCTTGAGTCTTTGAACACTAACTGGCTTTAATGTATTAAACACTTATGGACATGACTGTGTGTCAGGCACCCACCCTACCAGACCTCTCAGCTCTTCTGGGGGTGGGGGGTCCCCTGAAGCTGCAAAGGTAAGATGCCGTCCTCTCCAAGGCACGTACTGTTGGGCTTTGGGCTAAAACCTAGAAAAGGTGAAAAGCTGCCACCCTGACACAGATTTGGTGGGAAATATGGTCCAGAACCCCTTTGCCTTAGTTTCTTTTGAATGCTTTCCAAATTCATCACTTGGGTTCTTTTTCAATCTCTGCGCCCCGTCCCCAGATGGTGGGCTGTGGATCTCAGCCCAGAGCAGGGTGGTGGTGATCTTCATGGCTTGTCTTTCCTGAGGGTTATGAGCGCCGTGAAAGTGTCTCTACCACATTCAGGCTGGTTCCAGAGTCCCTTGGGTGCTTTAGTTAGGAGGAAACCCAAGGCCTGATGCATGAATTTATACACAGGTGGGGTCAGGCCAACTTGCCCCCATGAGGCTTATCGGGAGCAGGAGGAGGGAATATGGAAAGTTGGTCGGCCAATCCCACCCCCTGATCGAACTCTCAGTAGAGGGGACAATTTACATATTATCCTTTTATATAGGGTTATTATATGGATTGCAGGTTTGATTCCCAGCCCAAAAGTAGTATGAGAACAAAGCACAGGGTAACCTTTATCCACTGACATCATTCAGGTAAAGGGGACCCCTCCCAGGGATGTGTCACCAACACGTGCCACCCAGAGACGGGCATCACTGGTCATAGATCAGAGTCCAGGGCAGCCCCTGGGCCTTTAGCCTCCACCTCCTTCCCTCCGACGTCACCCATGCCTCTGTACATAGCCGGGAATGCGTCCCCGATTTTCAGCGAACTACCACAGCCTCCCAGTATTCTCCCAGGACTACATTGCAGGAAACCTGGTTTTGCCTCTTTTCTCCACCTCTCCTTCCTCCTCTCGTCCCTCCTCCTACCCCCCTCTTTTCTAGGTGTTAGCTGCAATTCCCAGTACACCACTGCGGTAAAGACATTGCTCTTCTTTGCTCCTTTGTAAGTGAGAGCAAAATGGAATTGCTGCTCACTCACAACAGACTCCCTCCCCACCTTTTCTTTTTTCTTCTTTTTTTAAAAAAATTATTTTTTAAATATATTTTTACTGATTTTTTACAGAGAAGAAGAGAGAGGGATAGAGAGTTAGAAACATCGGTGAGAGAGAATCATCGACCAGCTGCCTCTTGCACACCCCCCACTGGGGATGTGCCCGCAACCAAGGTACACGCCCCTGGCCGGAATCAAACCCGGGACCTCTCAGTCCACAGGCCGATGCTCTATCCACTGAGCCAAACCGGTTTCGGCCCTCCCCACCTTTCAGAACCTCTGGGCGAGGGAGAAGGAACTCTTCTGAAAGTGCTTTGTTCTGTGGTAAAATTTATTATACATGTTTATAGCGAAATAGTAAAACAGGGAATTAAATAAAAATGCAGCCCCGTTTTCATGGCCGTCTCCTCCCCCACCTACCACCCAGCACTAACGTGTGTGTGTGTGTGTGTGTGTGTGTGTGTGTGTGTGTGTGTGTCTGTTGTGTGTGTGTGTCTGTTGTGTGTGTGTGTGTTGTGTGTGTATGGTGTGGTGTGGTGTGGTGTGGGAGTGAGGAGGGCGGACTCTTCTCGTCCTGTCTGTATGTTTTATCTTTGTGGTCTTCCTAGAACAGGCATCTATTTCTTCCTCAATCAATATGAGCTCAGGAGGAGAGAGGCTGCCTCTCTTCCAAGAATGGAGACAGGAAGCTCTCCTCTCCTCCCCACAGTGGCTCCTCCCAACCTGCTCTGAGCTATTCCAGATGAGAGAGAGGAGAGCCACCCTTTCGGCAGCTTGAATGCTGCGTGGCTAGGATGATATTTTTGTGATTTTGGTGACCAGCCGGCGGAGGGCTTATGGGACAGTAAATTATGAACTGGGACACAAAATGTCGTCATGGGAGGCTTTGGCTAACGGGTTGGATGACCTGTGTGGGCCACTTGAGCCCTGGGCTTTTTCATTCTCACCCAGAGAGCAAAGTGGTCATGTGGCCTAAATGACAGGTGCCTTTCAGGTTAACATTCTCTTTATTTCTTTTAAATAAAAATAGTGTTCATCTTCAAGGGAGTTATTTCTTAAAATGCTTGGAGGGTGTGTATCAGAGGAAGAAGATTGGGGGGTGGGGGTTCCCTTTCTTTCTTCACCTGTTTCAGTAACTGAACTGGATCTTTCATGGCGATGTTAACTGCAGAGACGGTTGCCATGGAGCTGAGGCAGTTGCGGGGGGTTCAGGTGGAGAAAGAACAGAAGGAGAAGACAGAGGTGCCCTGAGACCAGAGCAACGCCCCGGCAGGTGCACACGGATTGGCCAGAGCACCTGTTTCCAAACGTGAGGGCCGGCCTCTTCTCCTGGAACCTGCTCCGAGATGCAGTCCTCCGAACCGTCCTGTCCTTTGTGTTTTCAGGCAGAACATCTCACCAGCTGCTACTGGGGCGGGAGCAGCAACGCGCTGGACCGGCACGACCCCAGCCTGCCTTACCTCGAGCAGTACCGCATCGACTTCGAGCAGTTCAAGGGGATGTTTGCTCTTCTCTTTCCCTGGGCCTGTGGAGCTCACTCCGACGTGCTGGCCTCCCGCCTGTTCCAGTTGCTAGACGAGAACGGAGACTCCCTGATTAACTTCCGAGAGTTCGTCTCTGGGCTAAGTAAGGATGCGATGTGGCGGCGTGATCTGGAAGGGCATGATGGGTAGTGACGCCTGTGGTGCGCAGTCTTGCCCCGCCCCAGGGCCACAGCCCGCACTGCCTCAGAAGATTGGGGTTAAAGGCCTAGTGGCACATTTTAGGGCTTGCAAACTGATTGTAAAACTCATTTGAGCTCATGGATATATACTCTATTATTAGATCATTGTCTTCGACATTAGAGACCCCACTGCTAGTTAAAAAAAAAAAAATCAGAGAATTCGCAAGACAATAAAATGCCAACCTAAACACTGAAACCACAGACCCTGATGACTTTACAGAAGAAAGAGAAATGTTTGGGCAGATTGCTTTTCTTTGACCAAGAAAATTATATTTTTATTACCGTATTTGCCGGCGTATAAGACGATTTTTTGGCCCTGAAAAATACGTATTTGCCGGCGTATAAGATGACTGGGCGTATAAGACGACCCCCTAAAATTTCCACTAAAAATACAGAGTTTGTTATATACTCGCCGTATAAGACTACCCCCCATTTGGAGGCATATTTTTCAGGGCCAAAAAATCGTCTTATACGCCGGCAAGTACGGTATATATAAAACTAGAGGCCCGATGCGTGAAGATTCATGCCAGAATGGGCCTTCCTTCCCCTGGCTGCTGGCACTGCCTTCACTCTGGCCAGAGCCGCCTTCCCGCCTTCCCATGCTGCCCAGAGGCCCAGAGAGACTGGGCTGGGGCCGTGTGGAATGCCTGCATCCTGCCCCGCCCCTGGCCGCTCGGTGCCCGCATCTGCAAAATCACCCACCATCTTCGTTGGGTTGGTGTGCATAATCACTCCTGATTGGCTGGTGGGCGTGGTGAAAGCACGGTCAAGGAGCATGTTGCTCTTCCGTTATTGTCGATGTTTCACTAAATTTCAATAGACGCATCGAATGACGTTTTTAATAAAGGCCTGAGGAAACCACACAGCTTCGCAGTCTGCAGGGCAGCCCTTCCTCTCGTTAGCAGGGAGGAAGGACCATGGCTCAAGAGGACGCACACCCACCCCTCACCAGCAGCGCGTGGTTTCCGCCTGGCAGCCTCCTCGCTGTCTGGCCTGCTCACTGCTCTCTATCCTAGTGGACTCTCCTTCACTCGGCATTGAGGGGAAAGGCCACCTCGTAGCTGAGCTTGGCCGACGGATATGAGTTGTGGGCGTGGCAGGCATTGACAGGCTGCCAGAATGAGATAAGAAGGAAAAATGTTTGGTTTTTTTTTTCTAATTGTGCCACTCGGTGACCTTGGGCCACGTACTTTGAAAGGACATGCCCGAGAAGGATGAAGGTGGCAGGTGCAGAGCCACTGATGATTCCAAAAGGGCCCTGAACCTTTCAGGATAGTGACTGGAAGGCTGAAAGGCCCGAGAAAGCTAATGGTCTCCAAACAGGCAAAGAGGTGGAGAGGAGGTCCTCCTAGGTAAGAAAAGATTACTTGTGTAAAGTGCTCATCAGTATGGGGACTTGGAGGAACTAGCCGTGGTGAAGGGCAGACACGGTTCGGATGCTGTGGACTTCGTCCTTAACCACTGCATCCAGACAGCAGCCTTCTGAGGACATAGCGGTCACGATGTCTGACGTTTACACAGCATTGACTCTGACCTGGGCATTGCCCCCGTGCTTCCTGAGCATTTCCTGTGCCTGAAGGACACGGCAAAGCTGTAGTTCAAACCCAGGCCTCTTGGAGGCACACTGTGTGCTGTTACTATTACTGCCTACGTGCTTATTATTCGATTTCTCAGTTTCAGCTAAAGAAATGGAAGCTCAGAAAAGTTAAGTAACTTGCTGGGACATTTATCTGTTATTGAACTGAACTGGACACAGATAGCACACACTGGGCCCATAGTTCGTATGACTGCTGTCTCAAAAGCTCATTTTTTCCCCTAATTACTCCATGCCAAAGGCAGCAAACACAATGTTTTGTTTTGAGGGAAGAGGAGGTATTACTTTTTAAATACACATAGAATACCTAAGTGCATTCGGCTTAAAAAAAAAAAAAGTGAGTTAATCCATAGAAGGTTAAGGACCCCTTTGACCCTCTCCTAACTTACTTTTATATTGGTGTCTATGGAAAAGGGTTGCTCTTTTTAAAATTATCTTTGAACAAGAACAAGGAAGGAGGAAAAAGAGAGGTTCTGCATCTAGAATGTGATAGAAATAAGTATAAATATTTAATTTACTTAGTGCAGACCACTCCAATAAGAAAAATACTTTCCAAAATCTTCAAGAAAGGAGAGAGAGTCCAAAAGAGAGAAAACCAGGAAAAGAATGCACACACTGCTTAGAATGCAGGGAGTTCTTGAGCAGAGCAAGCTGCCGCCCAGATGACAGGGAGGATTCTGAGCTGCTGCCGGGTAGTGGGTCAGGTACAGCGATGGAGACAGACAAGTGGGCCATAAAAGCGAAATTCTGTTCAAGTTTTTTTTAAAATCAAAACATGAATTTTGGTGAAGATGGGCCTGTAACTTGAATATCAATCCCCAGAAAGATTCCTCTAGAAATCTGAACAAATAAATGGTCTATAATGGAATTAGAAATACGGGACTGCTATCAGCAGCCATGAATTAGCTGTAGCTCCTTCTCCAGTTGTGTTGCCGAAAGGCAAGAGTCTGTAAACACATCACAGATGCCATGTGAGTGGAGAAGGTGGAAGCATCTGAAGTCAGTGACTGCGTGACTGTCTGCACACTGGCTCCAAAGTGCAGTGTTTAATGTGGCAGTTTCAACCGAGAGTTCTCTAGTACCGTGGGCTTGGTATGAACCTCTGCGATTGTTTCCTAACACTCCTCCCAAAGGTCACAGACTTAAGTACAGAGGATTTGAAGCCAGGAATCCTGGTTCCAGAGCTCTTAACCTAAACATGCCCTGGCCAGAACTTCTGTCACTTAGAGTCTTTATTTCAACTTGTAAAAGGTAGACTTCTCACCCTAACCCGTTTGGCTCAGTGGATAGAGTGTCTGCCTACAGACTGAAAGGTCCCAGGTTGGATTCCGGTCAAGGGCACATCCCCAGTAGGAGGTGTGCAAGAGGCAGCTGATCGATGATTCTCTCTCATAGATGTTCCTAACTCTCTATCCCTCTCCCTTCCTCTCTGTAAAAAGTCAATAAAATATATATATTTTTAAAAAGTAGACTTCTCCGGGGAATGCTAAGCCTGGAGGAGTTTCTAACACACGGTGCATTTCATTTCGGTGTTTTTGGAATTCTAGGTGCCGCCTGCCATGGGGACCTCACAGAGAAACTCAAACTCCTGTACAAAATGCATGTCTTGCCTGGTAAGTGAGCTATACACAGCAGCACATGCGCGTAACCATGACCTGCTTGCCTCTTTTCAAAAATCACACACTGGTCACTGAGAATGAACTGAATAATGACACTCTACCTAACTTCCTGAGTCGGCTCCTTGAGTCTGCAGTCATTTACCTGTCAGCGTAGGAGCTGTGTTGACAGCAAAGAGGACTCTCTGCAAGAGAAAGAATAACTAGCATTTCGCACCATGTGGAATTCCAAGCACTCTGAGACGTTGAGTCCAAGGTGGTAGTTCTAGCCCTGACAGAAACAAGTAGGAAAGACAGATGAGAATGTAAGTTTTAAACAAGGTTGGCCTCCAGCTGGGATCTAGCTAACAAAATAATCAGAGCAAGAGTTGGCATTAGGATAGAGACAGGGTAAAACTTTAGCTGTGACCCTCCCCCGCCTGTGTACCGTCTGCGCCTCCTCCTGCCCCGGTCCCCGCTTTACCGAGCACGGCACCGGGTCAGCCGCGTGGCCCTGCCCGTGTGAGAGTGACCTCTCCTGCCCTCTCCAGAGCCGTCCTCTGACCAAGACGAGCCAGATTCTGCTTTTGAAGCAACTCAGTATTTCTTTGAAGATATCACCCCAGAATGCACACACGGTAAGTGGCTTTTTTCACCAGCGTACTGTATTTCCCTTCCACAGAGCGCTCTGCCACCGGGAAAAGTTACCTCCAAAGCTAGTCAGTCAAAGAAGTATATGGATATGCTTGCTTGATATGTTACTTTAAAATTATTATTTTTTTATTAAAATATATTTTTTACTGATATTTTACAGAGAGGAAAGGAGAGAGATAGAGAGCTAGAAACATCGATGAGAGAGAATCATCGATCAGCTGCCTCTTGCACACCCCACACTGGGGATGTGCCCGCAACCAAGTTACATGCCCTTGACCAGAATCGAACCTGGGACCTTTCAGTCCGCAGACCGACACTCTATCCACTGAGCCAAACCGGTTTTGGCTAAAATTATTTTTTAATTACAGTTTATATTACATACCACTTTGTATTAGTTCCTGGTGTACATAGTGGTTAGACAATCATATACTTTACAAAGTGTTCCCCCTGATATTTCCAGGACCGTACAGAGCTATTACAATATTACTGACCATCTTCCCCATGCTGTGCTTCACACCACGTGACCATTCTGTAACTGCCAATCTACTTCTCAGTCCTTCACCTTCTCACCCAGTCCTCCCACCCTACCTCCCAGCTGGCAACCGTCAGCCTGTTCTCTGTGTCTATGAGTCTGTTTTTGTTTTGTTCATTCATTTACATTTTTCTTTTGACTCCATATAGGAGGGAAATCATGTCTTTCTATGACATGCTACTTTTTTTTCTTCAAATTTTTGAATTTGGGCAACTATTGGGGACATACTTCAGCCCACTGAAGGGACCACAGGCCTCGTGTCCACTAGCTTAGAGAAGACATCCTCCGAGCCGTGCACTCTGCTTCCCTCTCCCTGCCGGTCCAGGCTCAGAAAGAACGCCATGCTGTTACTGTTCTGCTATCCCCAATCCAGACAAGCATTTGTATCAGAAAGCATTCTCTCAGATCTGCCTTTGCTCTGTGACAGGTGTCTGCAAACTCCAGCCCGTGGGGCCAAATCTCACTCAGAATGACTGACATTTTTAAATGTTTTTTTAAAAAATCACAATCTCACCAAAATCGGTTTGGCTCAGTGGATAGAGCATTGGCCTGTGGACTCAAGGGTCGCAGGTTCGATTCTGGTCAAGGGCATGTGCCTTGGTTGCGGGCACATCCCCAGTAGGAGGTGTGCAAGAGGCAGCTGATCGATGTCTTTCTCTCATTGATGTTTCTAACTCTATCCCTCTCTCTTCCTCTCTGTAAAAAATCAATAAAATATATTTTTTTAAAAATCACAAGTAATCTTTCATGACATGGGCAAGTTACATCAAATCTAAACTTTAGTGCCTATACGTAAAGTTTTATTGGAACCCTGCCAAGCTATTATTCATTTGTATGTTGTCCATGGCTGCTTTCATTCTACAGGGATGGACTTGGGAGCTGGGGCAGAGACACCCCGCCTGCAGGGCCTAAGATAGAGGGTGGGCAAAGGTAGGATTATACTTCTGAGCACGCCAAACACAGAGTTTATCTTTGTGTTATCAGTTGTTAATTATTGTACTATTTTTCACACGAACAACTACCTCACCCAGGATTTACTGTCTGGCCCTTGAGCGCTGCCTATGTGTTTTTAGGTCTACAGAGTCATGATCCATCTCATTGTGTATATCCCCAACTTATTAAGTCCCATACTGCTTTGTCTTGCAGGATTAAACAGCGTCTCTCAGCTTGCCACCACAGTGGGCTATCTACCTTCTAATTCATCTTGAGGGCAGCTTCATGGCTTGCCCAAGTCTGACAGTAAACGTGGGTTGCTCCTAAGTCCTTTTGCCTGTTACATATCACCATCCCAGAGCAAGCACAGCTTAGACCCGCTGGTAACTGAGCCCTAAGCCATCGAGCAGAGGAGTGAGCCAGACCCAGGCTCACTGTCACTGGCTCTAGGAACTGAGGCTCAGCGCTTTGGACAGAATCTGTATACTATTACCTAGGTGACCTCAGGCATCCAGCTCCAAAGATTCTATTGCTTTGTGTTGAAAATTTAAATTTATATAACATATAAAATAAGCTAGAGATATCTTTAAGTCTTGTAATACAAAGGTAACTGATAATATCTTGAAACATTTCTTTTCAGTCCTTTTTATTCATATATAGTCAATTAACTCTAATTTGGGAATCAAACTGCCTATGCAGTTTTATATCCTGTTCTTTTCCCTTGAAATCCAGTAAGCATGTTGCCCACATTGTTAAACCTTCTCTAAAAATTTGGTTTTAAATGGTTGTATACTATCCATTGCATGGGCTTACCATACAGTAGTTTTGAATATCTGTACTTGTTTGCTAAATCATTTCGACTGGAAGAGGAGAGGACTTTCTCAGTGACATACGTTGTCCTCACTCTGCCTTCAAAGCAATTGGGGTTACTTTGACACTAAATGCAGCCAAGGTCCTGTGTCAGGCAGACCGGCACCTGGTGGATGGTTGAAGAGGCGCTGCAGGCCTTCCCACCGCCGACACAGGGGAAGCTGGGCGCTGGCCACCTCCCTCTTTCAGGGTGCTCCTGCGCTTTGTAACATCCTGCTCTAAGAAGGAGAAAAAAAGTTAAAAGTGGTTTCCTCGAAAGTCATTGTTTCAAAATGCCAGATTATAAATAGGAAGGCATTTTGGGACATATAACATTTGTTTTATTTTATCAATATGGGTTTTCGTTTCCTTTTAGAAAGTGAATTTTTGGTCTTTTGTGGGGCCTGACAGAAAACCCCTCTCCTGTATGCAGAGTTGGGGGCGGCAGTGTAACAAGAGGGAAGGAAATCAACATTCGAGGGGCAAGCGTGGTGCCACCCCTTTTTCTGTACTGAAGAGGACATGATGTCATCCCTTTATTTCCGGGTTGTACGTTAAACCCCGGTTGTGATAAAGAATCCTGAGGGGGCGTATGTCTTCCCCTAGAAATAGGGTTGTCGGATAAATTACGGGACAGCCCATAAAACTTGATTTAAAATAAGCAGTCGGCAGTTTGTTTAGCAGGTGTGTCCCAGGTGCTCTTTGGGACACACTTTACTGAAAAATGGTTTGTTGTTGATCTTAAATTCAAATTTAACTCGGTGTGCTGGGCTTGTGTTTTGTTTTTTGCTAAGCCAGGCAACCCTACCCAGTGGTTTCTCTGTTTTCTGCTACCAATGCTAAATGTATGGGTTCATTACATAGCAGTCTACTTTTTCTTCCGACTGTTCCTTGGCAGTGGTTGGCTTGGACAGCAGAAGCAAGCACAGCGTAGACGATGGCTTCGTTACCGTGAGTCTGAAGCCAGACAGAGGTACAGACTCTCATACACATTTACCTTGCTGGGGGCTGGGCACTGTTTCTTGGCGTTTGAACGCTTATTTCTCGATATTTGCGTTTCAGGGAAGAGGGCAAATTCTCAAGAAAATCGTATCTATCTGAGGCTCTGGACTACCGAAAATAAGTCAAAATCAAAGAATGCAAAGGATTTACCCAAATTGAATCAGGTAAGCTCCCGAGAGTTCATTCCGTTCATATGAAACCTGACAACACTGTTTCCTGATCGTAGGTAAATATAGAACAAATACCCCTCAAAGGCAACGGTAGCCTGGGCACGTAGGGAGTATCTGTTTACACTATTCTGTGCATCAAAAATATGCTCAGTTGTGAGAAAATGACCTCTCAGAGAACATGTGAATCACGAAATACCCAGTTTTGAGAGTCCACACCTCATCCCAGTCGTTAGAAATACCCTCAGGTACTCCAAGGACCAGGCTGAGCTGTTTTCAGATCTCTGCTCCGCTGTGAAGACGTCTGACATTTTTTTCTTCAAAAGTGGATGTGTAATGAGGGAGATGAAACAACCAGGTGATTAGAACACGGCGTGGATGGGCTGACTTTCCTAACGGAAAACAGATAAGCCATCTGGGTGGGGTGGGAAGGCATTTCTCTGTCCAGCGCCCCCAGCAGAGGTGTCGGGGGACAGGGGACCTGAGCTAACCTTGGAGAAACTGACGCGCCTGCCCGAGGGTGTAGGTGTTATGAGATGAGATCTGGGATTTCCCTGCGATACTTCAACAAAGGATGAAAACGTTAAGGAAGCAACTGTGTAAAAGTCAGTCTGAATTCTAAGGGACGGGTATGTGAAGGTTCATTTCATTCTTCCCCCTGTCACTGATGGTTCAAGTTTTCCAAATTGTGAAAAATGGTACCCTCTTTAATCAATAAAGAAATTTTTAAAATAAAATAAAAAATAAAAAAATAAAAATAAATGGTTCCCTCCTTAAGAGACTTTAGAGAGCACCCCACCCCCCCGACTTTTCCGGGGTCTTTCAGGAGTCCTAATGCCAGATGGCTCTGCAGGCCACCTCCGTCCTGTCCGTGCTCCCCGGGAGACGCTGACCTTCTCTGTGCTTCCCCAAATCCCTCCCAGGGCCAGTTCATCGAGCTGTGCAAGACCATGTACAACATGTTCAGCGAGGACCCCAACGAGCAGGAGCTGTACCACGCCACGGCGGCGGTGACCAGCCTCCTGCTGGAGATCGGCGAGGTGGGCAAGCTCTTCATCGCCCAGCCGGCGGCGGCGTCCGCCAGGGAGGCGGGCAGCGGGGCCAGCGCCCAGGGCATCCTGGGCGTGCCCTTCTCCAGGAAGGGGCCCGGTGGCGGTGGCAGCGGCCAGCCTTACGGGGCGGAGCCCGCCGAGCCCCGGCCGGCCAGCCTGGCGGGCGGCGGCGGCGACAGCAGCGAGGAGCACTCGCTGGGAGGGCAGATGGAGGACATCAAGCTGGAGGACTCCTCGCCCCGGGACCAGGGGGCCTCCTCCGCCATGCTCGTCTCCGACGACGACACCAAGGACGACAGCTCCATGTCCTCGTACTCGGTGCTGAGCGCCGGCTCCCACGAGGAGGACAAGCTGCACTGCGAGGACATCGGCGAGGACACGGTGCTGGTGCGCAGCGGCCAGGGCCCCGCCGCCGCCGCGCTGCCCGGCAGCACCTGCCTGGACCGCGACTGGGCCATCACCTTCGAGCAGTTCCTGGCCTCCCTCCTCACGGAGCCCGCCCTGGTGAGGTACTTTGACAAGCCCGTGTGCATGATGGCCAGGATCACCAGCGCCAAGAACATCCGGATGATGGGCAAGGCCCTCCCCTCGGCCAGTGACTACGAGATCTCCGCCTTGTCCGGCTGACCCGCCTTCCCGGGGAGCGGCCGGGAAAGGGTCTTATTATTATGTTTTTTTTTAATGTTCTTATGTCTCGAGATTTCTTTTTCTTTCTTTTAAATTAAATATTTATTAGTACCCGGCTCGAAACCTCGTGTTTTCATAATATAACACAATGCAAAAACTGTCGGAGAAATATTTAACACCTTGCTGTAGGGATAGGACACTCTCTCTCTTGGTGGGGGGAGGGGGGGGGAGGGTTTACCAGAATACAGTATACTCAGTGAATTACAAAAACAAAAACAAAAAAAGATGAATCTGTCCGTGATATGTGTGTATTATAACTTCTTAGTCTTGCTGTCGAGCTGTATACATGGTTTAAAGAGGAAAAATAAATAGTGCTGCTGAATGGTAAATCAGGCAGCAGCCACTTGTGTAGTTGGGCTTTTAAAATAAAACCAGAGCTGTAAGGAAAAGGAAAATGTTCTTGAATGGGATGGGCATTGTCAGCTGGGGTAAGTCCTAGACCACTTTGGGGAGCGTTAAAACTATTTTTTAAGATTTGAAATATATTTCATAAAAAAAAAAGTCCTCTATTCAAAAATTATATTCCGCAGATATGCCCCTCCAGGGGAAGACATTGGAGGTTCTAAACAGTGATGAAAGTGTGATTTTTTTTTTTCCAATACGGTGCCAGATTAATGGTTCTATTTGATCAATTCGGACAAACTTTGCATTTAAGAAACCAGCTATTTTTTGTGCCGGGTGCCAGAACTCAGAGAAAAGGAATCAGCCTTCGGTTACAGAGAATCAAAGTGGCAACGAAGATTGACTGAGGGCTCAGGATTTTTTCTGCAACGGGAGGGGACATAGAATAAAAGTACTGATGCTTCTGACCCTGGATTTTCAGCTTCTTGTTACTCATTACAAATAGAGCAAAAAATACATAAATAAATATGTATACTTCACCATTTCCATACTCTCCGTAGATTCCAGAAATTTATACCATGTATCACATACAATCATCTTTCCGATTAAATCAATGTAGAGATGACGTGAACAGCGGGGGGCGGGGAAAACCTGCAAGATAAGGTAACTGAATGTCTTAAAGCAGAGTCTGTCACTTTATATAAAGCATAGTATGCGCTGTCTATTTCCCGAATGGATGTGGAAACAAAACTAGCACACCTGCACTTTGGAGTCATGCTTCTTTTTCGTTACTGTTCTCGCCTCAGATGTTGGAGGCTCTTCCCTTCTCGTGGACTTCGTCACCGCGGGCACATTCCCTTCGCTTCTTCAGGATCTGCCCTCCAACGCATTCCTTTACGTTGCTGTGCATTGTGTCCTTATTTTAGCTGTCGCTGTTTGTTTGTTTTTTTTCCCCTCTTCAATTTTGTTTACAGAATGATTTTTGAACTGTCGAATGAAGTAGTGTTAACCTCAAGGTAGATCGATGTGAACAAATAAAATACATCAGATACTCAGCTGTGGCTTTTATGGGTGTTTGAGTTCCTGCTTAAGGCAATGACGTTCTCTTTTTTAACAACATTGCAGGGGGAATTATATTGGGCAGCCATTTTGACTAAGTAAACATTTTTATAGGCAAAGTGTGTAGTGATGTGCATATGAAGGCATGCATTTAAAATAAGGAAAGGGATTTTAGTAGTTACCTGGTTACTTAACTTAAACTGCAGAAGTGAGTAAAGGGTGAAAATTTATATTCCATTCTTTTTCCCCCCAGTGTTTTAAATCTTTATTGTTACAAGTATTTCATATGTTCCCCCCCCCAGCCCATTGATCCCTTGTAGCCCTCCCCCGCCTCCCGCCCCAGGCCTTCACCGCCCTTGTGTCATTATTAGTACACCGTAATGCCATCCTTGTTTCGTTATCGCTAGCACACTGTAATATCTTTTGTTACGTATTTAAGCGAGTGACTAGCCATTTGTTTGACTTGACTCTTAAGATCGTTGCACATTCTTCCATCGTGTGTTTCTATCTTTAAAGTCACTTGATGGATACCTCAGGAAACAACTCTTTAAAATCCGATGCTTTCAGGTTGAGGGTGGGGGGTAAGCATGTGTTTAAATGTGTAGCCCTGTCCTGGCTGGTGTGCTCAGTGGTCAGAGCCTCCACCCACCCATGGAAGGGTTCAGCTCACCAGTCCAAGGGCACATACCTGAGCTGTAGGTTTGATCCCCGGCCCCTTTGGGGCATAGATGGAGGCAACCAATCTATGTGTCTCTTCATATCGTTTCTCTCCATCCTCCCTCTTTTCCTCCCTCCCTCCTTCCCTCCCTCCCTCTGAAAAGCATTGGGGGGGAAATATCCACCAGTGAGGATTAACAGAAAATGAAATAAATGATAAATGGGTAGCCCTAGATCAGTGTTTCCCAAACTTCTCTCATGATGAAAATCACCTGGAGGAGTTGTTAAAATACAGATTCCTGAATCCCAACTAAGAAGTGCTAAACTAGAATTTTTGGGAACATATAGGTAAAATTGTATACTTAAGATTTGAAATATATTAGAGCACTAATATATTTAGTAGGCTTGTCAGCTCATTCCTAAGGCAGGCAGAGCTTTTCAGAGAGCATTTTCTTTATAAAAAAAAAGGGGGGGGGGGATTCCTATCTAGCTTTTAAATGGTTGGATTATATCTTTTTAGCATTTCCATGGGTTATTCTCTTCGATTTCAATGTCATGTGATTTACCTTCTGTGAGTGGTCACTTTCCATCTAGCTCTAATGATTTGTTTCCCTTGCTCATGATCGCTCCACCCCCACGGCTGGTGGGTTCAATGTCTCCGTCCTGAGAGACTGGACCTGGTGTCCCAGTCAGCTCCCGCCTGGCCTCAGTGGAGCAGCTTTCAGAGGAAGCCATGAAAGAGAACATGGGGTGGGGGGCGGGGAGGAAACCTGGGGCCAGAGTGCTGGGCAAGTGAGTGCAGGAACAGTGAGTGTGCAGAAACAGTGAGTGTGCAGGAACAGTGAGTGAGCAGGAACAGTGAGTGAGTGTGCAGGAACAGTGAGTGAGTGTGCAGGAACAGTGAGTGAGTGTGCAGGAACAGTGAGTGAGTGTGCAGGAACAGTGAGTGTGCAGGAACAGTGAGTGCAGGAACAGTGAGTGAGGTAGGAACAGTGAGTGAGCAGGAACAGTGAGTGTGCAGGAAGAGTGAATGCACCAGGAACAGTGAGTGAGCAGAAACAGTGAGTGCACCAGGGACTGTGAGTGAGCAGGAACAGTGAGTGCAGCAGGAATAGTGAGTGAGTGTGCAGGAACAGTGAGTGAGGTAGGAACAGTGAGTGAGTGAGCAGGAACAGTGAGTGTGCAGGAAGAGTGAATGCACCAGGAACAGTGAGTGGGGCAGGAACAGTGAGTGTGCAGGAACAGTGAGTGCACCAGGAACTGTGAGTGAGCAGGAACAGTGAGTGTGCAGGAACAGTGAGTGCACCAGGAACTGTGAGTGAGCAGGAACAGTGAGTGTGCAGGAACAGTGAGTGTGCAGGAACAGTGAGTGCAGCAGGAACAGTGAGTGAGTGTGTAGGAATAGTGAGTGTGCAGGAACAGTGAGTGAGCAGGAACAGTGAGTGTGCAGGAACAGTGAATGCACCAGAAACAGTGAGTGAGCAGGAACAGTGAGTGTGCAGGAACAGTGAGTGCAGCAGGAATAGTGAGTGTGCCAGAGAAACTGAAGATCCACCACAGCCTCCCATCCCACATGACTGGTCTGGTCTGGGCAGGAGGGCCATATGCCACAGGAAGTGCCACACGGTAGCCACAGGCAGTGAGAAGGCTTGTGTCCCTTGGATGCCTTTGCCCCACCTGGGTTCACCTGCTGGAAACCCTGGCAGCTGGCGGAGGGCAGCTCCCACGGTCCAATCTCATCACAGCAAGTAGGGAGCAGGCTAGGTTTCTCCTCCCTTTGCTGTCCCCAGAGGCTAGCTGGCCTGGGCCTAGTAGCTCACTACAGCTTGGCCTAAACCTAGAGCCACTTGGTCTTTTTATTTCTTAAGATATATTTTTATTGATTTCAGAGAGGGAGAAATAGAAACATCAATGATGACAGGGAATCATTGATGGGCTGCCTCCTGCATAGCCCCCACCAGGGATCCAGCCCGCAACCCAGGCATGTGCCCTTGACCTCCTGGTTCATAGGTTGACACTCAACCACTGAGCCACGCCAGACGGACAGTTTGCCTTCTTCAGTCACATCTGGGCTGCTGGCTACACTCCCATCAACACAAGTGCTCTCTTCTCACACACCTTCCCCGACATGTAAAGTCAGCACTCTTAATCATTACTAATCGGATCCATGAAAGACATTATTTGTTTTCCTTGGAAATTCTCTCATAGCAGGGAGGGTGAAAGATTTTTTAAGTGTTTCCTGGCCCTTTAGATTTCTTTTGGATTTGTCTTCTAACTTTTGGTGTCTTGTGTTCCACAATAGTGTGCAATTTTCACCAGATCTTTTTAGGTAGATATGGCTTCTGTTTTTTGTTTGTTTTCCTACTTCTTCAATGCCATTCACTCTGGCAACAATGAAAGAATAAAATGAAAGAGGATGAACAGGTTATAAAGCATAATAAGTTGCTCAACCCTCACTGAAGATCAGTGATTTTTCAAATGGAAGGTAAATGGTTAAGTGGTTCTTAACAGCCATTTGTAGTTGCCACAGAGCAGACCTGCTGCAAAGCCTCCAGTTAGATCTGTAAGTTGCATCTGAATTCATAGCTAATCTATTGTGTCCCACTAGGGGGTGATGTTGAGCTAAAAACCCTTCCCTGTGACATTCAATAGATTCTGGGCAAAGTTTTGTTTTTCATTCAAAACTAAAAAGATCAATTCCTCCATAATGCTCCACTCAACTAGAGCAGCGAGGGCGGGGAAAGTTTTGAATTCAAAGGTAACTGAAATGTAGAGCTTAACAGAACCTCTGCTCAGGCAGCACTCCGCAGAAAGTGCACTTGATTCTATTGCAAACACCGAAAGCCAAGGACCAAGGAAGAAAGGATTAAATGGAAGAGAGATGATGTCCTTCATGATGCAAACATTACCTAACATTAGATACACTGGATGGCCAGATTATTATGATCTCTGAATGCATAATAACCTGGCCACTCAGTGTATATCTTATATAATAAAAGGCTAATATGCAAATTGTCCCCTTGACCAGGAGTTCGACCAGCAGGCAAGCTGGCCAACCACCCATGTCCCCTCCCCCTGGCCAGGCTGGCCAGACCCCACCCATGCATGAATTCATGCAACAGGCCTCTAATACACACACACACACACACACACACACACACACTCTGACTGAGTGGCTAGATTATTATGTGTTCAGAAATCATAATAATCTGGCCACTCAGTGTATTTCCCCAGGATTTCTTTTTTTTTTTTTTAATACATCTTTATTGTTCATATTATTACAAATGTTCCTCATCCCCCCCCCCAATTGCTCCCCTACACCAGGTTTCCATTCAATTATCTGCCCTTTCCCCATCCCCCATTGTCCTCATCCATAGGTGCAGTTTATCTTCAGTCTCTTCCCGCCCCGCTCCACTCCCCATTTCCCTGAGAATCATCAGTCCACTACCCTTCCATACCTCTGATTCTATTATATTCACCAGTTAATATTGTTCATCATGATTTTTACTTCCCTTGGTTTTTAGACTCACTTGTTGATAGTTACGTGTTTGTTCATAATTTTTATCTTTATTTTCTTCCTCTTCCTAAAGAACCCCTTTTAGCAACTCATATAATTCTGGCTTGGCAGTGATGAACTCCTTTAGCTTAAATTTATTTGTGAAGCTCTTTATCTGGCCTTCAATTCTGAGTGATAGCTTTGCTGGGTAGAGTATTTTTGGCTGTAGGTTCTTGTTATTCATCACCTTGAATATTTCTTGCCATTCCCGTCTGGCCTGCATGGTTTCTGTTGAGAAATCAGCTGACAGTCGTATGGGTGCCCCTTTATAGGTAACTACCTGCTTTTGTCTTGCTGCTTTTAATATTCTCTCTTTGTCTTTTGCTCTTGGAATTTTAATTATGATGTGTCTTGGTGTGGTTCTTTTTGGATTCCTTTTGTTTGGGGTTCTGTGTGCTTCCTGGACGTGTAAGTCTATTTCTTTCACCAGGTGGGGGAAGTTTTCTGTCACTATTTCTTTGAATATGTTTTCGGTATCTTGCTCTCTGTCATCTTCTGGGATGCCCATAATTCTGATGTTGGTTCGCTTGAAGTTGTCCCAGAGGTTTCTTACATTATCTTCAACTTTCTGGATTCTCTTGTCTTCTTGCTTCTGTGGAGGAGTGTCCTCTGGCTCTTTGTGTTCCAAATCTTGGACTTGATCCTTGCACTCTTCCAATCTGTTTTTAGGACTCTGTATAATATTATTTATTTCAGAGATTGTATTCTTTATTTCTAGTTGACCCTTCATTATTTCTTGTTGATCCCTTATCATATCCTCATAGGTCTCATTTATTTTATCTGCCTTTTCTAAGAGATTGTTGAACAACCTTATAAGCGTGGCTTTGAACTCTATATCCAGTCGCTTTTTGTCCTCCATTTCTTTCGTTTGTGATCTGTTTCCTCGTTTCGGCATTTTCTCTGCTTCCCTGAGTTGGTAGGTTGGGAGGATCAGCTGTGTCTATGCCAGGAGACAACCTTATTCCACTAGACTTGGAAACCTGCAAAAGCCTCTCTGAGTTCAGCTTGGATGGGGCAGTTTCAGGGTGGAGCCTACAGCCTTGGCTTCCGGTTAGCCCCTCCCTCTGAGGTTCCTGAATCTCAGTGTACCTCAGTGTCCTTTGGTACTCGCTGCAAGCACCCCTGAGTGAAAGGCACTCTAGAGTTTTGCCCGCTACCAGACAGTGTAGTTTCTCCCCCAACAAGCCCACAACTGGGGTTCAGAGCAGTTGGAAGTGGGGTTAAGAACAGTCAGGAGCTTATGTCTCCTTCCTGCTAGGGCAATCTCGCGGCCCAAACAACAGTCTGTCCTCTGTGCGCGCAATGTGCGCGACTCAGGGGCTCTGCTTTTCGCCGTTCCCCTGAGCTTCTGTCTTACAGCCCAGATTCCCCCTGTATGAGGCTGGGGCCTGAGGGTCTTGCCCAGGACTGAGGTTCAGTGCAGTCAGAACTGGGGCTCAGCACAGTCCTGAGCTTTTGAGTCCTTCCCGCTGGGGCAATCTAGCAGCTCAGGGAACAGTCCCTCCTCTGCGCGCAATGTGCTCGACTCCGGAGCTCTGCCTTTCCGCTCCGCTGAGCTTCCGCCTTACAGCCCAGATTCCCTCTGTATGAGCCTGGGACCCCCGGGGTCTCGCCCAGAACTGGGGTTCAGTGCAGTCGGAGTTGGGGTTCAGCACGGTCCGGAGCTTTTATCTCCTTCCCGCTGGGGAACGCCAGCCAGGCACTCCGCCGCCCCTCCTCTCCGGCTCCGTCCTCTCCCCGCGTGCACCATGCCTCCGTACCTCAGGCTTTTACAGCTCCTCTGGTTTTCCTTCTGGTTTTCTCTTTCCTTCTAGTTGTAGAATTTCCAGTCAGTCAACTTTCCTGTAGTTCTGGATAGTGTCCACTCTATATTTTAGTTGTATTTTTTGAAATTGTTGAGTGCGGCTGCAGTTAGGCTTTTACCTCTGCCGCCATCTTGTTGTCTCCTCCCCAGGATTTCTTTATGCTTAAAATGTAATTTCTCCAGAGTTCGTGACCTTAAGGTGGCAACATTTTCCTCTCCAGCCCTGCCAATAACACATTTCCACCAGCCAGTCTCATGGGGCCCAGAGCGCCGTCTTCCATGGCTAACACACATCTGGCACCTCCCACGGAGGCCGGTTTCCTCTGCTCCCTCTATAAGATGTCCAAAAATATGACCTAAGTCAGGTCGCCCTTCAACCTCAGAAAGGTTGACCTCTCCGAGGTCATTTTATCCTATGGCACACTTTTTCTTTCCTCTGCCATGGAGGCAACCTCAGTTGCTCTTTTAAAAGCTGCAGTCGTGTCGTTTTGCCTGTTTGAGCCTCAGGCACTCGAGGAGTATTGCTGGACACCAATGAACTTCCAAATTCCAAGCTGACTGACTTCAGCCCAATTAGCTACAAGTGAGAGCGCTAAACTCTGGTTGTAACAGCGGCCAAACCTTCTATCCACACAGTATGGCAAAACCCATATTTACGGAATAAGATTTTACTACAGAAAAGAATTGCAAAGATCTCAGTCCAAATGCCCCAATCTTGCAGAGAAGGAAACTGTGCCTCAGAATGTTGCACTCAGTTTGATGGAATAAAAGTGAATCTGGCAACTCTTCAGTTTCACATGTATCTCATTTCCAGACATCTAGCAGTGTTTCCCAAACTTCTCTCATGAGAAGAATCACTTGGTGGAATTGTTAAAATACAGATTCCTGAATCCCAACTAAGAAGTGCTAAACTAGAAATTTTGGGATTTTTGTATACTTAACTAAGCTTAGAGCACTAGTTAAGTATACAATTTTACCTATATGTTCCCAAAAATTCTAGTTTAGCACTTCTTAGTTGGGATTCTCATCATGAGAGAAGTTTGGGAAACACTGGGAGAAACAGAGTTTTGGATGCTGGAATTCCTCGAAACCTTTGTTAGGCACAAATACTAGCATTCAAAGTTTTGTCTTTGAGAATTGCTAGCATTTCACCAGTGCTTTTCTCCATTGCCCTGGGGGGAGCCCGGCCTCAGGCAGTCTTCCCTTAGGGTGTCTCTGTCCCGCTGGGTCTTAGTACCAGCTGGACGTTGGGGGCTGGTGTCCCTTATACTCCCTCTGCCCGCAGGCCACCCCACCCCAGGAAACATCAGAATCACATTACCATGGAAATTTAAACTTCTCTGCTGCTTCTCACTATTTACAGTGAAAAGAATCCCCTTTGTCTTTAAGCGACGGGTAAACTTGCTCAGTTGGTACCAATGATGACTATAGTTTAATAATATTGTGTTGAATACAGGACATTTGCTAAGAGACTAGATTCCAGGTACTCTAAGTACAAAAAAACTGTGAAAAGATGAACATGTCAATAGGCTTGACTATTATAATCATTTCACTGTATATATGAATATCAAATCATGTTATACACCTCAAATATGTTTTATTTTTATTGGATTAAAAAAAAAAGAGAGATCGCCGAAACCGGTTTGGCTCAGTGGCAGAGCGTCGGTCTGCGGACTGAAAGGTCCCAGGTTCGATTCCGGTCAAGGGCATGTGCATTGGTTGCGGGCACATCCCCGGAAGTGGGTGTGCAAGAGGCAGCTGGTCAATGTTTCTCTCTCATTTATATTTCTAGCTCTCTATCTCTCTCCCTTCCTCTCTGTGGAAAATCAATAAAAATATATTTTTTTTAAAAATGAGATCATTAGGGTGGGCCCTAATCCAATGACTGGTGTCCTTATAAAAAGGGACATATGGACGTGTGCATGCACACACACACACACACACACACACACACTCACCCTGTGAAAAAAGGCAGAGATCATCAGGGTGATGCTGTAACTCCAATGATTACCCTAAACCACCAGAGACCGGGGGAGAGCCATGGGCCAGATTCCCCCTCATTGCCCTCAAGATTTCCTTCCCAGAGCTGCATAAAACTATTTAAAACACAATTACCTTTGTCACTTCCCTGCCCCTGTCCTTTGCCTGGGTCGCTCCTACTCACTCTTCAAGACTTGGATCTGTGTGCACCCTTTCCAGGAAGCTCCCAAATGCCCACAGTCAGAGTGAGGTGGCCTTCTCCCCTGCTCCCCACTCCCCTGGGCCCATCTCTCACCCTGCCTTTAGCATACTGTCTCACAGTCTCTTCCTGTGTCCGTCTCCTCAGACCTCCGCACAATGTATGCAGTGGGTGCTCAATGAAGGCATGCAGAATCAGGCATTCATCCAATCAACCATTACTCCAAGAGTGTTAGAACAGCTCCACCACAAATTCCCCTTCATACCCTACCAAGAGATACTGTACAAGAAAGTTCAGCCAAGGCTCTGTCCAAAGAGGGTACAGCTCACAAGGTCAAGGAAAGGCCCGGGAACCCGGAGCAGAGCACAGCGCCACGGGGCAGCTTGAAGCAAACCAGACTCCCAGGAGCTGCTTCATTGTGAAACTCAGCTGGGCAAGCCCTCCGGGAGAGTGAGCAACAGGTCATCCTGCAGGTCACAGGAAAATAATGGAGAGAAAGCTTCATCTCCTGTGTGAGATCCAGGCATTTTAAAATCTGTCGCGCGCGCGTGTGCTTGCAACAATCATATTAACCACACAAGTAAAATGTAAAAGAGAGGGCTTCCATGGAATTTTAAGCACACACATATATATTTGCACATTATAGAGAGTGCATAGCCCTAGCTAGTTTGGCTCAGTGGATAGAGCATCGGCCTACCCACTGAAGGGTCCCTGGGTTGCAGGCTCAATTCCCATTGGGGGTGTGTAAGAAGCAGCCCATCAATGATTCTCTTTTATCATTGATGTTTCTATCTTTCTCTCCCTCTCTCTTCCTCTTTGAAATCAACAAAATTATATATATATATATTTTTCTAAGGCGTTCACAGAGCCCAGATGTTTTTCTTTCCTCTCCTTTTCATTTTTTGTTTGTCTGTTCATTTGATGCTTCCAGTTTAATATCCCACATAGGAGTGAATCCATCTTATTGGATTTTTTGTTTTTAAATATATATTTTATTGATATTTTACAGAGAGGAAGGGAGAGGGATAGAAAGCTAGAAACATCGATGAGAGAGAAACATCGACCAGCTGCCTCTTGCACACCCCCCACCGGGGATGTGCCCGCAACCAAGGTACATGCCCTTGACCAGAATCGAACCCGGGACCCTCAGTCCGCAGACCGACGCTCTACCACTGAGCCAAACCGGTTTCGGCCGAATCCATCTTATTGTTCATGGCAGGGCTTCATCTTTCCCAGGCCTGGGACCGGCAGTTCCTCCCACGGGCTGCTGCGGGCTGCTCGCAGCCAGCGCACCCTGAGGCCTTCTGGTGCAGCCAACTTCCACGTCCTGTTGGACATAGGCCAGCAGTGTGTGAAGCAATGATCGCAGACAGGACCGCTCCAAGGTGACCTCAGCTAGTCTTTGCTCCTTCCCCCAGTGTCCGGGTCACATTCACACTTACGCTGCAATCCTGGACCTTTAGCCAAAGCCTCTCTGCCAGGCACGACGCACGACTTTGAAATTTCCACTTGTCTGGGAGACTGGAAAGAGGAGGGGTGGTGGAAGGAGAGGGTCCTGGACTTGGGCCGTGACCTCCGACCCGCCAACTATATCTTCATCCAAACGGAGGCCCAGCAGCACCCGAGAACCAGGAGCCTCGGGGCTTTTTCTCAGCTGGAATGTCTCCATGTCACCCCTGTGCCCTCCCGGCTGCTCCAAATAAAGAGACCTGGCATCCAATCCTGCTTTTCCTATGTGATGACTGTGTCCCAGGGTGGGCCACGAAGTCGGGGGCTCAGGACCTCAGAGCGTAAGGGACCCCGCACATCTTTCAGTAAAACCTTTATAACGGTGAATGCTTTGGTTCCTCACAACAACCTGCAGTGTGGTCATTCAACTTCATTAATAAAACATGCAATTGCAGTAATCACTTCCTATGGCCTTTCTGTGTGCCATGCTGCGGCTATTGTGCTAAGATATTTACTAGTTGTATTTGTTTAGATCCTGACAACAGCACTATGATTCTGATTATGTCTCCATTTTTCAGACAGGGGGGAAAAAATGTAAAGAGATTAAATGCGTTGCCTTAGGTCACATAGGTGGCAAATGACGCATTCAAACCCAGGAACTTGTGACATTAAATCTGCTGCTCTGAATTAATATCACACCAAAATACCTGAAATGTAATACCTATAGAGATAGAGAACTCATTACCCAAACAGCATCACATTTCATCTCAGATCACAGTGACTAGAAGAACATGTCTGAGCCTTACCTGAAATCTGTCAGCTTACACACTGCACCCCTCAGCACTAGCTCTTTTTAAAAATATATATATATTTTATTGATATTTTACAGAGAGGAAGGGAGACAGATAGAGAGCTAGAAACGTCATCGACCAGCTGCCTCTTGCACACCCCCTACCGGCGATGTGCCCGCAACCAATGTACATGCCCTTGACCAGAATCAAACCCGGGGCCTTTCAGTCCGCAGACCTACGCTCTACCACTGAGCCAAACCGGTTTCGGCAGCACTAGCTCTTTTCTTGATTACACAGAATGAATCTAGCCTGTGCACTGGCTCTGACTTCAAGTGTCTGAGGACAGGGATGTCCTGCTAAGCCACCTCTTCCTCTTCATTCAATGGTCCCCATTGGGTCTTCATTCCTCTCCATCTCATTTCCCTAGGTCTCCTGTATTATCTTCCTCGCCTCAGCCACCGGGTTCTACTGAGGAAGAAATGAAATAAAGTACTCTTTAAAGTGAACATGTAGTAATGTTTAATCTTCTCTCTGTAGGTCCCCTAGTAATGAATATAATCCAAGTAAAGGATATACATTTCATGTGATTTTTTTGGATAATTTTTGATGTGACTTATATAGAGGGAAAAAAGAGCATATCTAGCCATTGTAGACCTTCAAAGAATTGGGAAGTATCATGTCATAAATCTCTGGGGAAGGAGGTTTGGGTGCCCTGTGGTGATTGAGAGTGGGGGGTCAGACAGATCCTAAGAGCATCATTCAGTGGTTATGGGACCCAGAAGAAGTTACTTAACTCCTCTGGACCTCAGAAGTTTCCTCATCTGTGACGTGAGCTAACAGGAGTACAGACCTCAGGGGGCTGCAATCAGAATGAAATGTGTTTAATTTTGTCAAGTGCTTAGAGCAGAGTCTAGCACTTATTGAACATGGAGTATTAAATGCATGCGGTGGATAAATCTTTCATAGGGTTATGAGGATTGCATTCATCAGTGCTAAGCACAAGAGGGATCTGTTATTAAGAATAACCTAAAAATGTAGAATATTCATTGGGAAAGTGAAGAATTTGAGGTTCAGAAAAGTTCATTTGTTCAGACTCACACAGCTAGTGATCAGCAAACTCATTAGTCAACAGAGCCAAATATCAACAGTACAACAATTGAAATTTCTTTTGAGAGCCAAAAGTTTTAAACTTACACTTCTTCTAACGCCACTTCTTCAAAATAGACTCGCCCAGGCCATGGCATTTTGTGGAAGAGCCACACTCAAGGGGCCAAAGAGCCGCATGTGGCTCGCGAGCTGCAGTTTGCCAGCCACGGCTACACTATATAGCCCCTTAATCAGAATGGAAACGAATGGTTTCTCCTTAACATAGAACTTGCTAGTCTTCTCTTTGGGCATCGGTCCTGTCTTATTCTATTGGCTGGGCTGGGTCAAGAAAACCCTTTCCTGTCCTCTCCCCACTATCTCCCTGTTCTCGAGGGCAGTCTACCTGCCCACTTTCATAACAATTCATATATGTAGGTACCTGCGCACCACTCAGATGCATGGCTTTCAGACAGACACATCTAGTTTCCATCTACATCCCAATTGAGGTTGCCGTTCCCACTAATTGCTGTTTTATTTTTATTTTTTTAAAATGTTTTTTATTGATTTGTTACAGAGAGGAAGGGAGAGAGAAACATCGACCAGCTGCCTCTTGCACACCCCCTAACAGGGATGTGCCCACAACCAATGTACATGCCCTTGACTGGAATTGAACCTGGGACCTTTCAGTCTGCAGACCGACGCCCTACCACTGAGCCAAACTGGTCTTGGCACTAATTGCTGTTTTAAATATTAAGCTGTAATAAGAATTATCCTATATATGACTTTTCCATATTCTGGCTAATTCTTTTAGAGTAGATATTCAGATATGGAATTATTGGATCAAAGGTTATGGGCAATTTTCTTGGCTCAATGCCAAATTGTTTTCTAAAAGAATCATGTGAATGTAAAATGCCATTCTTAATACAGCATTTGTATTATAATTCTGTTTTAATATTCATAACCTATAATTCTAACAGTCATTATTTACTTATATTTATAGTATTTAATTTAAAATGTATATGCAAACATTTTAATAATTACAATTTTGGTAGGGACAAGGGATTGATTTATAGGGTAAAAGAGGCACATTTCTTAATTATTGACATGAAATATATCCCCCCTACTTGTAGAGTTTGTATTTCTTTTTTTTATAAATTGTCTTTTCTGCCATTTGTACATTTATATATAATATTACAACTTGATATTTCCTACTGCTGGTTGAGAGAATCATGGGAGCATATAGACCATGATTCAAATGTACAGCATTGTTATCTTTTTTATTTACTGTGAAGACATTTGTTCCTCATACCTGATGGGTCACAGTTGGAGCAAGGACAGTTGTGAATGTTCTCAATTTTAAAAGAGAAAAATGGGAATTTAGTGCGTTAGGAACTTGCTGCCCTTCCTTAGCTACGTCATGAAAGGCCCGTTACCCTTTCCCACACTGACCTATCTACCTCCTTCGTCCTTTGTGCCAGAGAGCAGAAGTTTGACCCTTTGGGGATGCCACCCTCTCCCCTACTGTTCTCTCCAACCTGAGGCAAACTTTTGCCTACTTCCCAGCGCCTCTCCCAGAGCTGGCAGGCCCCTGGGAATCAGAACCATTTTCAGAGTCTTAAATCCTGAGAACTCTCATGAGGCTCTGACTTCTGCTGCTTCTTGGACCCTGAGAATGGGCCTTGTGCCCAGCCTCTCAGGTGCTGTCACCACCGACCTACTGTCTCCTGGAGAAGTCTCTAACCGATCACACCTGTCAATAGGTTCTCTTCCTCACAGTCTCAAATATACCTGTCCCCTCTCCTAATTTGTCCTTACCTGCTTTGGACTACAACATCTACTTTCTAACATTCCTCATATTCCCGCCCCTTCTAATAGCTCCCATTTCACCCTCTCCTCTAATTTGTCATACTCCGCCTTTTTAAAACATGCAAACATGTGCCCTAAGGAAACAAAACTATATATATATATATATATATATATATATATATATATTAGAGAGGAAGGGAGAGGGAGAGAATCATTGATCGGCTGCCTCCTGCACACCCCACACTGGGACGGGGAATTGAGTGCCTCTTGGTCCATAGGTTGATGCTCAACCACTGAGCCATGCTGGCCCGGAGCTAAAACTACTTTTCATTTACCCTGCTTCTCCTTTAGAATGTGCTGAGCCTTCTTTTTTGTAGTCCAAACCCAAAAATTCCACTTACTTGCCTCCAGGGCTCTTTATTTCAACGGGTGTTTTCAGAGGAGAAACTCCAGTCTCCTCCTCCTCCTCAATCCCTCCAGCCTGACCTCCGCGGAAGCCCCTGAGGACCGGCTCTTCCCACAGGACACAACCTGCTCTGTGAGAGGACCGAGGTGGGTGGGGGGCGGGGTACTCTTTGGGGCAGCATCTTATGCTCCTTCTGCTCCTGTTCCGGGGCCCGAAGAATAAATGCATGCTCAAATAGATCTGTGTACCAGGACAGAAGTAGGTAGAGCTCCTCCCCCACGACAGACACAGTTACCATGTTGAACCTGTCACTCCAGGCGAGTTAGCAACAGGACTTCTCACCTGGGGTGGCTGGGGAACCACATCCTGGGAGTGCAGGTCCTGGGTCGCAGGGGGTGGTGGCAGGGGGTGCACCTGGAGCCAAGCGGCCTGCGTGGGCCTTTCCACTCACCCTCCTAAGAAATGAAAAGGAGCCAAAGCTGGTTTGGCCTGCGGCCTGAAGGGTCCCAGGTTCGATTCCGGTCGGGGGCATGTACCTTGGCACATCCACAGTGGCGGGTGTGCAGGAGGCAGCTGATTGATGTTTCTAGCTCTCTATCCCTCTCCCTTCCTCCCTGTAAAAAATTCAATAAAATATATTAAAAAATAAATAAATAAAAGAAATGAAAAGGAGCAATGACACTTCACTTCATGTGGCACTTCAGCAGTTTACCAGATGCTTCTTTATGTCTATTATCTCATTGGACATCCTCCTAAAAAAAAACCCAAAAATTTATCTGAGAAGTTCAGTGTTCTTGGTTTCTGCCTGGGGTTTTTCCAGGTCTGGATTTGGTGGTTAGAGAGGAGAAAGGAGGGTGCGTTAAAATGGAAGCCTAGATGGTGCCTGCAAAGGTCCTGGGGACCCCCCCCCCCCCCCCCCCCCGCCTGGGACAGCCCCAGGTCCTCGGGGACCTTGTACTAGAATCACTGAGATTGCGCTTAATTCGGGGTGGGGGGACAGCTGCCCCGGCCCAGCCCCGGGGCGCAGTCAAAGGGTGCCAGACGCCCCGGAGGGTGCCAGCTAAGCGTGCGCCTCACTCCGGAGCCGCGCCCAGGGCGCAGAGGACCGGGTGCGCTTTGAGTGCTCGGGGTGAAGGGAGGCTCCCCAGACGCCGCCCAGGGTGCGTGCGGGTGGGAGGGACTCGGCGCCCCAGGGCCCGCCCCGCAGGTCCCAAGCCCGGGTCTTTGGAGACCTGGGACTACATAAGTGCCCACCGAGGGCAGGGCGCGCGGCGCTGCCGGCCGGGCGCAGTGGGTGTTCCTGGGGAGAAGGTGGGGAGGGGGCACTGCCCGACTCGGCCGCGCTCCTGCTGCGCTCCTCCTCCCCCCTGTGCCCGCCGCCCAGCTCCCCAGGGTGCCAGAGCGGGGCTGCTGCCCGAGCTGCCGGCGGTAAAGGGCAGAGAGAACGGAACTCCCCAGCCCTTCTCCTCGGCGCGGCGCCTCGCTCCCTCCGCGGTCTGAGCGAGGATGGAGGGCGCGACGGCCGCGGAGGCGCACCCCACCATGGGGGTCAGGATCTTCTCAGCCGGCTTGGCGGCCTGTGTGGCGGACGTGGTCACCTTCCCGCTGGACACGGCCAAAGTCCGGCAACAGGTAGGGAGCAGGATGGGGAGGGGGTGCGCCTCAGAGGGATGCAGAGGTATCCGATTCCTGAGCAAAGGGAGATGCACCAGTTTGCCTCGGGATTGGGATTGGGTGCATTAGGGTGGGAAACCGGAACTTCTCCAAGATTAACTGCAAAATCACAAGGGCCCCGGAGAATGATTGTCATCTAACCCCAAATGTTGGAGGGGGTGAGGGGATGGCACTACGTGTTCTCAGAGCGAGGCATACCAACCCTCTGGAGCAGACAAGCCAAGCTCTTTCCTCTTCCGTACTTTTATCTATTTCAGAGGGGAAAGGAGAGGGGGAGAGAGACCTCAGTGATGAGGGAGAATCATGGATCGGCTGCCTTCTGCACGCCCCACACTGGGATCCAGCTTCCAGCCCGGCCAGGTGCCCCGACTAGGAATCCAACCGAGACCTCCTGGTTCACAGGTGGACGCTCCACGCTGAGCCACAATGGCAGGTCTCTTCTCCCATTTTTAGTTCAGCGGGGCATCTTCCCATCCTACCCTCCGGAGAGCTCATGGGGAGTGGGGATGGAGGGGGGTGGATGTTCAAAAGTACATTGTAGCTGGCCATGCTCCATAGGTGTGTAGTGAAGGCTGTTAGATAATTAGAAAGACAGACAGACAGACAAAGGGACAGATAGGGGAGATGTTGCTGGGAAGGGAAAAGGAACCGAAAATAGGAGCACTGGAGGAAATCTTGGCTTGCGGTCTCTCCACATAGGACAGCCTGACACCAGCCTGTGCCATTCTCTCACCAGGAAGGAACCCCTATCCGACTTCCCTTCCCTTTGACCTGTGCCTTTCTCATTCCCAGATTCAAGGCGAAAACCCCAACTCCGGCGCCCCTAAGTATAAAGGCGTCCTGAGGACAATCGTCACTCTGGCCAGAACGGAAGGGCCCCTGAAGCTCTATAACGGACTGCCGGCCGGCCTCCAGAGACAAATAAGCTCTGCCTCTCTCCGGATCGGGCTCTACGAGACCGCCCAGGAGTACTTCACCGAGGGCAGAGAAAGTAAGCCCCCAGAGACATGCGCTGAGCCCGCTCTGTTCAAAACTGTGTCCCACGGGGTAGGGGCTCCAGAACAAATTGGCAAGCAAACCTCAGTATCTGAACCAGTGCCCTCCCCGCCCCCACTCCGGTTAGGAAAGACTGAAAGAAAAAAAAAGAACTAAATATGGGAAATAACTAAGCCACTGGTTTTTTTTTTTTTAATATTTTATTGAGAGAGCTAGAAACATCGATGAGAGAGAAACATCGACCAGCTGCCTCTTGCACACCCCCTACTGGGAATGTGCCCACAACCAATGTACATGCCCTTGACCGGAATCAAACCCGGGACCTTTCAGTCCGCAGACCGAAGCTCTACCACTGAGCCAAACCGGTTTCGGCTAAGCCACTGTTTAAATAGGCATTGTGTTTTCCTTGAAAATCCTCATTAAAAAAAAAAAATTCAGCTTTGTAGTCTTCTTGCCCCACTACGATTTAGGATGTATTTAGTGCATGGTCCACACATGCATAGGTATTAGGGGAGTAGAAAAGATATGAAGATACAATAATACTAGCCACTAAAGTTAGAAAGCATGTAGTTGCATTCTGGGTCTTGATGGCTTTTTCACTTTGCTTGATATAATATGGTTTTTTTTCCTTGTGGATTTCAACAGCTAGTTTAGGAGGCAGGATCTTAGCCGGGGTGTCGACCGGAGGAATGTCCGTGTTCATTGGGCAACCCACAGAGGTCGCGAAGGTCAGACTTCAGGCTCAGAGCCATCTCTACGGTCCGAAACCTCGCTACACAGGGACTTACAATGCTTACAGAATTATAGTAACAACGGAAGGCTTGTCTGGACTTTGGAAAGGTAACTAATTCCGAGGGAGATTTTAAAATCAGTAAAACACACATATCCAATTAGCACCTTATCATAGAAGGGAGCTATAAAACATTTTCTTTTTTTTTATCTCCTCAGGGACTACTCCTAATTTGGCAAGAAACGTCACCATCAATTGTACAGAGCTAGTAGCGTACGACCTAATGAAGGACACCCTTGTGAAAAACGAGGTCATGGCAGGTAACCTCCACGTGACGTGACAGACGGGACTGCACATTTATAATTTCATCTTGGAGCTTCTCTGGCCACATTCTACTGAATCCCTTAATTGTAATAGTCTGAAGTACTTTTGAACATATAAAATATAACTTTTGAGGAGAAAAAGGCTAAAATCCTAAGTTTTAGAAGTTCCATTGCAACAAATTTTGCAACGAAAACAAAATGCAACTACATTCTTATGTCAACATTACTCTCATTTAATACAAATGGGATGTTTGTTAACATCTTATTCTTTATACAGAGGCCCCGGTGCATAAAATTCATGCTTAGGGGGGTGTTCCCTCTCAGCCCACCCTATACCCTCTCCAATCCGGGACCCCCTACCACACCCACCCTATACCCTCTCCAATCCGGGACCCCCTACCACACCCACCCTATACCCTCTCCAATCCGGGACCCCCTACTACCCCTACCAGCCTGGTTGCCCTCAACTGCCCCCCTGCTGGTCGGGTCACTCCCAACAGCACCCCCCCCCCACCAGCCTGGTCACCCCTAACTGCTGCCCCCACTGGCCTGGTTGCCTCTTACTCCCCCCCCCCCCTGGCCTGGTCACCCCCAACTGCCCCGCTCTGCAAGCCTGGTCACTCCCAAGAGCAACCCCCTCCCCCTGCTGGCCTGATTGCCCCTCACGCCCCCCCCCCCCTGCTGGCCTGGTCACCCCACGCAGCCTGCTGTTCAGTCGTTTGGTTGTCCCTCACTAACCCCCCTGCCGGCCTGGTTGTAGGCAGCCATCTTGTGAGGGTGTGAGGGTTAATTTTCATATTACTTTTTTATTATATAGGCTAGCAGGACTTGGGCGGTGAGTTCATTCTGCACTGTATCCAAATGAGCTAGTTACCTGAGTTCATCAGCAGTTTCATTCAAATGTAGAGCCATCAAATAGGTCCCTAAAGTTAATATTCTAACAGGTTCTCAAGGCATTGAGCTTCTCCTTGGACAATGGCTTTAATAAACAAGTATCTGATGCCTTTGTACCAGGCATTATGCCAGACCCCAAAGGCACAGAGAAAACTGACAGGATATTTTCCTAAAACACAACCCACTGTGCTACGCATGTACTATTTGCCACTGCTTTCCATTGTAAGTATAATCTCCTTTATTATATTTATTTACAAGGCATCCCATGTTGACTCCCAGGTTTGCAGTGGTATGATAAATCTAGTAGCCCCTCCCTAAAGTCTGATGCTGACCTGTTCCATTGATCCATTTTAGATGAGCTACCCTGCCACTTTGTGTCGGCTGTTTTCGCTGGGTTTTGTGCAACGCTTATGTCTTCGCCGATGGACGTCGTGAAAACCAGATTTATAAATTCCACACCAGGACAGTACAAGAATGCCCACAGTTGTGCAATGACAATGTTCGTTAAGGAAGGACCGTCAGCTTTTTTCAAAGGGTAGGCTATGATCTTCCATATCTTCGGGACACTGTCTCAGCTAAACAATTGATGTAGCTGAGCAGTCATGGTTTACTATGCAGTATAATTAGTGTTTCCTTTTCCTTGCCATAGATTTCTCTCACCTATCAATTTCACTGTGCGGGGAAATTAAAATGAATTTTCACAACCTTGATCGGAGGGTATTCAACATAAGTAATTGGTCCCAATCTATTAGAAATGTAGACAGTATTTTGCCTTCTCTGGGAAGAACTACAAAGCAAAGGAAAAGCATAACAGAGGACTTTGAGAAAACAGAGTTTGCTTTTTTAAAAAATTTAATGGACTGTAGTTTAGATTGTATTAAAGCAAAACTAAAGAAAAACCACTGTCATTGATCCAGAGAAGTGATGCAGAAACACTCACATAGGAATGTATTGTACAGTGGACCACATTTCCATAAAGCAATATTATATTATATTGGAAATGACCTTCCTAAGAAAATATATTATCAACTAACTTATGAATATGTTCAACAAGGATTATACCAGTGGTAAAATAACAAAATTCTATAACCCTTAAATATTGTAAGGCAATGTCTCAAACCTAATAAGATGAACATAAATTCACTATACACACTATACAAAAGGTTTGACTTCACCATAATCTGTTTATGATACATTAATACAATGAAATATATTATAAAATTAAATTTAAATGGATATGCCAGTTATTCACTTCAGCCATTAAATAGTATTTTTTTTCAAATTTAAAACCTTTTGGGTGATTACATGTCACAACAAAAATGAATTCTGAAAATGTAATGCTAAATGAGTTAGATACAGAAAGACAAATATTTTATGATTCTACTTATCTGAGATACCTACAGTAGTCAAATTTATAGAGACAGAAAGTGGAGCTGAGAGGAAAATATTGTGGGGAGCTATTTTTTTTTGTCTTCATCCGAGAATGGTTTCCTCTCATATGCTCCCTGCCTGGGTGTTGAACCCACAGCCTAGGTATGTACCCTGGCCTAGAGTGGAACTTTAGTGCACAGGATGATGCTCCAACTGAGCCACACTGGCCAGGGCAATGAGCTACTTTTCAATGGGTACAGAATTTCAATTGGGTTGATAAAAGGGTTGTGGAGATGGATAATGATGATGGTTGCATACAAAGTGAATGTTTTAATACTACTCAATTATACACTTAAAATGGTTAATATGGTAAATTAGTTAGGCATACTTTATACCTTCATTAAAACACAGTCAGGAGAAATATGTTAAAAATCTTTGGGGATGATATCTGTAGGCAAGATCACCTTTTTTAAATTTAAAAAAAATATTCTAACTCTTGTTTGGGTTAGTTTTGTTTTTATTGATTTCTGAGAGGGAGAGAAAAATCAATAAGGAGAGAGAATGAGAGAAAAATCAATGGAGAGAGAATCATTGATTGTCTGCCTCCTGAAGATCCCCTACTTGGGATTGAAACCTGAAACCCTAGTATGTGCCCTGACCAGGAATCGAACCCATGACCTTCTGGTTCACAGGTCAGTGCTCAATCACTAAGTCACAGTGGCCAGGCGGCCAGATCACTTTTTAAAAAATTTACTCAAGGCAGATTTAACTGATGACATCTTCTCTTGGAATATTTTATTGGTGCAAACAGGCATTCAAAAGGAATGATTTGTTCTGCACAGTTTGGCAGAATTCTTAAAAAAATAGCAACAACCAAAAAAGAAAAAACAAGCAAAACAACAACAAAAACACATACCTAGACACAGGGCAGTCTTCCTAGGATCAAATTTGCCAAAATTTACACAGCACTAATTTCTCAACTCTGGAAAATGCTCTTTGATTCTTCCTCTTACTTCATCTTTTAATTGTTTCCTAATAAAAAAATTTTCCTCTCCCCTCCAAAAAAAAGGCTATGAAAAAGGAGATAAGCTTTGGTTTGGTGGGAATGTATTTGTATAGCAATTTTGAAGCAGTATAGGTGAAAAAAATAGATGAAACTTTATTTTAAGCAGAAGATAAAGAACAGGTACTTTGAAGCATCTTCATTTGAGAAGAGAGGCAAAATGAAAAGCAAAAGCTGCCTGCATTATAATAGATTTGAGAATGTCAAGCAAACTAACACGCCCTGCCGCGCACGTTTCCAGGTTACTGCCTTCCTTCCTGCGACTGGCATCCTGGAACATTGTCATGTTCGTGTGCTTCGAGCGGCTGAAACGGGAGCTGATGAAGTCAGGGCAGCCAGCAGACAGCGCCACATGAGCGTCTTCAGGGGAAGGCTGGACATACCAGCGGGAGCCTTTGCCAACTGGATGATTAAAAAACAAACAAAAAACTATTCCCTCTATTTCAACCTAAAAAGATAAAGGAATCCTGGTAGAGTAGAAAATTGTCAACTATCTCCCCACCCCTCCAAAGGAAAACTAATACCCTTTATTTCTTGTGACTTCTATGTTTTAAGGAGGGAGAAAGCAAGACATTCAGTATTCACTTTGGCAAATGTAATGTCTGAATGTTACTGCGTTTGATTTACCATTGTGTGTGTGTTTGTGTGTGTGTGTGTGTAGAGGGGAGGTGGTTTATGATTGAATATGAGAAACTTGAACATCTTAATTATAACTCAAACTGATGAAAAAGGAACATTGAGTGAAGTGTCCTTTATATTTATACTTAAAAATGAGCAGTTATAAAAAAATATTACTGTTTTCTTTTTATATACTAACCCAGTTGTCAGTGAATATATTCAATAAAATATTGCTAATACCTTTTAAAGTTTGTCTTTTTGGGTCTATAGTGAAAGTAAGAGTTGTATGTCATCTACAATATTTGTGTAGAGCAACATTCCATACAAAGGTCTTTAGAATCAAGAGGCACAAACTTACCTTGTTATTAGTAGAGTTTTAAAATTTTGTGTATGTTTATGATATCTAATACAAGTTCTATGCTAAGACATATCCATTTGGGCATTGTTGTTATTAGAATCATGGCATCTTTCCTAGAATCACAGAATTTTAGATCTGCGAGCTATCTTTGGTTAGTCAGAGCAGCAGACTCAGGCAAAAATGAATCTTCAGGGCCTCTTTCCAGCAAAGCCAAGTTTGTCATTAAAACCTGTAGTAACCTTCTTCATGCCTATTCACTGAGTGCAAAAGAAGTAGGGAAAGAATAAATGAGGTTAAAAGAAGTATGAGAGCCAACTCCCTTAGCTTTTTCTTGTCTGGGAAGCTCTTTATCTGTCCTTTGATTCTAAATGATAGCTTTGCTAGATAGAGTAACCTTGCTTTTCAACATTTTGAATATTTCTCGCCAATCCCTTCTGGCCTGCAAAATTTCTGTTGAAAAATCAACTGACAGTCTTATGGGAGCTCCAACTAACTACTTTTCTCTCGCTGATTTTAAGATTCTCTCTTTGTCTTTAACCCTTGGCATTTTAATTATGATGTGTCTTGGCATGGGCCTCTTTGGGTTCATCTTGTTTGGGAATCTGTGTGCTTTCTAGAATTGTATGTCTACTTTCTTCACCAAATTAGGGAAGTTTTCTATCATGTTTTTTCAAACAGGTTTTCAATTTCTTGCTCTCTCTTCTCCTTCCGGCACCCCCATGATGTGAATGTTGGTAAAACAAGGAATAGCAAAAGAGCCAGGAAATCCAAATTGCTCTAATCCAGTAACTTCTTAAACAGGTAATCAGAAATTGAGTTAAAGTCACAAAAAAGAATCCTGTGTATTCTGATCTACTCTACAGAAACATGGTTAAAGGATTAAATAACCATGTTTCATTTATGTTGCAGCAACACAAATGACGTCAATAAGAGATAGGGAGGGTGCGAAGAGAGCAGAAGTATTAACATCAAGGTTTACAATAGTTTCAACATGTTTTTTTTTTTTATTTGCTCACAACATTCCAAACACAACATCATTTTTCAACTATTGCTTTTACATAGAAATTAGTTGCTTTATCCAAAGTAAACAGAAAACTAAGTTGGCAACTAGCTTTTTCCTTCAGGGAAAGCTACTGCTTATATATTTGTTGGATACTTTAACAGAACAATGGAATCACCTTATCATAATATGTAGTACTTGGGTCTTACCTGTACTACATTTTAAATTTCTCTTGTCAAAAGCTGAAGCCAGAAGAAGAAAAAAAAGTTCACTCATGATTTTTCTCCTCCCAGATTTTTAACAACTCTGTTAATTTTCATGAAAAAAAAAAGTGCAGATGCGGAGAGGCTCATAAATATGAAAATGGAAAATAAGCCTCCCAGCCTTTTTCATAGAGAAGGTAGGTGGGCCATTTATCTCGAGGAAATAGCTGCTTCACTAATTCAAAAAGGACAACAAGCATTATTGCCAAACCTCCTCTCTTCTGTGCCATGAAAACATGTAATCTTTTCTGTTCTGGCCACGAGTGTTCACTTTTCGCACTCATGTAATAGGAAAATCTTTGAGCAAGTTTTACCACACTGAACACCAAGGAAAGAAATGTACATAAATCACTGTGAACACTGGAATAAGAATGAAAAGTACATATGTTTTCACATAGAAAAATACATACAAATTCAAGTAGCTCTTAAAACAGAAAAATTCAGGATGGACATTCTCAATAAAAGGAAGGTTTTTAAAACTGTAAATGGTGCCAGTAAGACACTAATGTTTCTATCTAACTATATCACATTTAATACAAAAAAAAGTTGGGCTTGGTTCACTGAAATTCCCTGATTTCTCCCATTCTTTAAAGATTGTCTTTCAGAACATATCTGAACTACAATCACTTAATTATTTTTTTAGACTATCTTGTCACTGGCACACTCTCTTCAATCTAGCACATACAACAGTTCATTTCAACATTGATTCACTTTACTCATGCTAAAACGATCATAATTTTCCTGCTACTTCAGTTCTACAATTTTACTCATGCTAAAACAATCATAATTTTCCTGCTACTTCAGTTTTGATTATAGAAACAGGAAAGGTTCTCAACATGGATTTTAGACTACATAAAATTCTAACATGACATATGTGGACATCAAGGAAGAGGAGGAAGGCAGACACAATTATCCCATTTCTCTTTTCATCTCTGTCGCTCTTACCTAAAAGCCAGAAAGCACATGTCACACTCTAATTTACAATCAGTGACACTCAGCTTGGCTTCCAGACTGTCAAAGCTAAGAATCTGTGGGTGGCTTAGACCAGCTCAATATAGAGCTATCTGAAATGTTTACTGATTAGTTTAAACAGTGAGGAAACTTGCTAATGACATTTTAAAAATATTAAGAAAAATATTTCTTTCTCCCTAGAAATGAAAAACTTAAATTACTTAAAAAGTATCTCCGTTCATACTTAAATCATTCTTAAGATACTGGCAAAGATTTAAATCAGTTCAAGATCTCAGCTGTTGAAAGATAAAAATATAAAGGTAAGTATTCTCAACATGAAAATTCAAAGACTAACAGAATCGCTTTCCATGTAAACCCTGTGATAAAAGGAACTTTAATGGTTAACATTTGATCCTCATCAGGGTTTTGCTACAATTAGAACTCTAGTTGGATGATAAAGCATTAAAAACATTTAAAAAATCAAGTTAAGATACTCACAAGAAACCAATTTTTAAACTCCTGTAATAGTGAATAGCTAAACTGCCATGAATGCATTAAAATTAAATGCAATTTTAAAACACTTTATCATAATTTTAATGCATGTATTATTAATGTGCTATACCATCGGTCACCAACCTTTTGGACCTCACGGACCACCAGTAGTCCGCAGACCACCTGTCGGTGACCACTGCTCCAAAGGTTTCCTTACAACACCACATCTCTTATTTTCCAATAGAATATTTTACCACTCTTCTCTTTGGCAAGTTTGAAGAGAGGGCTGTTAATAAGCATGAACAATACTTGAAAGTCTCAGGTCTTGATAAATCACGCAAGAGCTAGTCCTTCAACACTTAATACAGACCAAATTAAAGGATGTACCAATTGGCGTCGTGTTTTAGATTAAATTATGTCTTTAACAGGCAGGTTTCTGTAGGACTTAAGGAGAACTTATCATCATATGAACCCATCTTCAAACTCTTTTAGTTCTGCTATGAGAACTAATGTCAAAAACATATGCAGAACAAACTATTTCCAGTAGAATCTCATTACTATGCAATCTTAACACGCTTGTTACTAGGATAAAGCTGTACAAAATGCACAATTATCATCCTCAGGCTACTTTAGAATCCCACGAATTGCTAACTCAGATAATATCCATATAGTTCATACATCATCATCTGGAAACACTGGAGTAAAGCAGAGAAGCAAGAATTAACAGTTAGCAAAATAAACCAATGATGTTTAACTGAGATTTTCATAAAGCTTTAAGTTTTCTTTTTGTTTAAGTTCAAAGACAGCTTTATTGAAACAGCAACTGTCCTTTGAATACAATCAAGATATTATGAGCAAATACATCTCTTTTCATAAACACAGACCGGTGGAGACACCCCACAAAGGTTCTTCTACCAGGCATTAACTAAGGTTCTTTTCTACAACTGACAAAAAGCTAAGACTGAATATGAGAAAATGTCTTTAAGCTTTAAAATAACATTGGAATATTTCAAAGTGTGGTGTTTAAAAACAAAAAAGCTAGTCACCAATACTGTTGTTCTCTTATCTATTATGCTAAATAGTCAGGCAAACCAAAAAGGTTCTTCCTCCTCTCTGACATATAGCTACTATTGAGGCAACACTGACATGTGACTGAGAGTCAAATGAAAAAAAAACCCACAAAGAACCACTCTCCCCGCTAATGAACCTACAAATAAAATAAGAGAAAGAACAATTATTTCCAAATTAAAAAACAAAACATGTTAAGAGCTTTGCAAAGATACCAACTTGAGAACTACAACACATAAAAGTGAAAACTGATTATACATTTTAATCAACCAATTTAATACAAATACCTGATTTGTACTTTTATACTAAATGGGTTAAGTCCCAAGTTCCAAACTGTAGCTCCTATGACTCCACAAAGGGGATCTTTGGAAGGATAAGGTACCTTTGGAGAACAGTGTATAAACAACTGTAAACATACACTGATTGTCCACTAGCTTTCTTAAATAGAACTTCTGAAATATTTCTGTAGGAAATTATATATATGTAGTGTAATTGATCAGATAATTTCTATTACAACATATAAATTCTGCTGTGTGTGCAAAATGTGGTAGAAATAGAAGATACTAGGAGTGATTCATGTTTTTAAAGTAAGTGATACATTACAATCCAGTAAGAGTCCCTTAATCTTTTCGTGAAACTTCTCTCTGTAGATGTTGAAATACATAATGCTTTCTGGCTTTTCTTCAAACCAAAACTTGTCAAATTCATATACAAGATAGCCTGTAGTTAAAAAACAAAAACAAAAACACATAGTGCTCAATAATGCCATCCAAATCATCTCATTTTAAAAGTACATAAACATACATTGAATTCCACATTCTATAATAATCATAAATCACGAGAAACTACTAGAAACTTGAGGCATTTAAAAAAATGTTCAAAATAATCAGCAATTTCAACAAAATCCCTCGAACTTAAAAGATATAATACTGTCAAAAGATACCTCGAGAATAGGTAAAGAGATTTTTCCCAGAGACCCCTGAAACACAAAAATGAAATTAACAAGCAAATGGTGGACAAGGATAAATTACAAGAAAGCTGTTTTCTATTTGATTTCTAAAATTCAGAGATATTTCCACTTTTTCCAATGAATTATCAGTAACTCCTCTTTTTATAAAGAATATATAAACTATACGCCCACCCAGCATGGCTCAGTGATTGAGCTTCCATCTATGAGCCAGGAGGTCCGCAGCTTGAATTCTCGGTCAGGGCATATGGCCAGGGTTGCAGGCTCACTCCCTGATGTGGGGCATGCAGGAAGCAGCCAATCAATGATTCTCTCTCATCACTGATATTTCTATCTCTCCCTCTCCCTTCCTCTCTGAAATCAACAGAAATATTAGAAACAAAAGAATGTGTAAGCTCTAAATAGGCTTAATATTTTATTTTCTGTCCTCATTATAGTAAGCTAATTTAACCCTGAACATGTTAAAAGTATTGAATGCAAATAAATATTAAAATAGATATATTTATAACAAAAAAGCATGAATTTAAAATCACTCATAAGCCCTATTTAAATTGAACCTACAATGACTTTTTTACTCTAGATACTACTTTGATGCTCATTCTAGACCAGAGCCAAACAAGATGCTAGTGTTGAGGGCACTGGGGTCCACAGTAGCCAGAGATGCTCCAGCTACCCATGTTCATGGGAAGATGAATAATGGAGAAAGAAATGATAACTGAAGGAACAGAGTCTCTGATAAGACTTCCCACAGAAGGTCACATCTAAACTGGACATTGACCAGATGCCTAAGAGAAACGTGGAGGGAGCAGGAACTGTTCCAGGCTGGGTGAAAGGTCCTGAGTCATGAGAGAGCACGACATATTTGTGCAAGTAACAGAGGACGTGTGCTTAAACTTTAGTCTGCGGGGAATTGGTGTGTGGCAGAAGATGAGTCCCGAAAGGTGATCAGGCATAGATTATGTAGGGCCTTTTGGAAAATTTTGTCATGGGTCCTTTTGGAAAATTTTGGGCAATGGAGTAGAATGACTAGATTTCCAGTTTAAGTAACTGCACTCTCAATGTAGAGAAGAACCAGAGGTCATCACAGAAAGACTGGTGAGAAGGTGATTTCAGGGACTTAGTAACAAAGGCCTGAGGTCACACAGTTACAATCCTGGAATTAAAGATTAAATAAAGATGGGGAAATTGTGGAAAAGAGACCTGGATAAAACCTTCAAGCATAGAGTTGAAATTATAATTTGGCCGTTTATACTGAAGTAGTTTAAGCCAACATGTGACATTCTAAAGACATAAAAAGATTTTTTTTTAAAAAAGTAGAGCATAAAAACTAAGCTGGATCTGAATTCTTTGCTTCTCAGAAATACCTTCTGAAGATGGAGTTCATGCAACTAAATTGTCAATGTTGAAATGTCATCAGAATAAAAGCTAATGGAATAGTGGTAATATGACTGCTTGAGGAAAATCTATTAAGTAGCTCAAGACAACCTGGACTTGAAATAAGTGTATGTGCGTGGCAGGGAGGATGTTTTTAAATTGAATTTCATTACAAGAGTAACAAAATAATTTGCAAACAGTCAATAGCATTCATTAAACAGTATTCAAGAGGGAAAGTTCATTTTATAGTTGATTAAAAGATAGATATCTACAGAAAACTACAGAAACACTATATTTGCATACATGTGAAAACATTGCCTCACTGAATATTTTTATTCAGCAAATAAAAAAATTGAAATACAAAATACTTCAGGGAACTTATCTTCCATTATTTTCCATCTTTCCAAAGATCCTAAATAACAAAATGATAGAGGAATTATACATTATATCTTCCTAATGATTTAAAAATGTCCTTAGAACTAACTTCTGCCGAAGCCGGTTTGGCTCAGTGGTAGAGCGTCGGTCTGCGGACTGAAGGGTCCCGGGTTCGATTCCGGTCAAGGGCATGTACGTTGGTTGCGGGCACATCCCCGGTGGGGGGTGTGCAAGAGGCAGCTGGTCGGTGTTTCTCTCTCATCGACGTTTCTAGCTCTCTATCTCTCTCCCTTCCTCTCTGTAAAATATCAATAAAATATATTTTTTAAAAAAAAGAACTTCTTTAAATACTCACAATAAAACTGATGAAAGTGTTCCATTGTTGGTACACCAGGAGCAAAGTTATAGAGATGAGATTTCAAAGCTTCATTCTTCAGTAAGCTATAAGCCATCTCTGTCAGATTGATTCCAACTATTGCATAAGAATACCTATGTCAGAAACATTATTAGTTACACTAGCTAGCCAAATAGCTCATAAAATAAATTTGAAATTATGCAAGGAATTAGTTGCTTTGATTTATGTCTAACACAGTACTGACTTTATAATAATCTCTACATATTAAGAAAAATAACGAGAATAGATTTAAAAAATTTGTTCTTTAGAGGCTGTTAATATTCTGAATATACCTGAAGAAGTAAAAATAAAACTCTGGTCATATGAATATCTAAAACCAAAATCCTTTAAAAACTAAAAGGAGTACTATATATATATATATAGTACTCCTTTTAGTTATATATATATATACACTGAGTGACCAGATTATTATAATCTCTGAATGCATAATAACCTGGCAACTCAGTGTATATCCTATATAATAAAAGGCTAATATGCAAATTGTCCCCTTGACCAGGAGTTCAACCAGCAGGCAGACAGGCCAACCAACCATGTCCCTGGGACTCATACACACACACACACACACACACACACACACATATACACACACATATACACTGAGTGGCCAGATTATTATATATTCAGAGATCATAATAATCTGGCCACTCAGTGTATATTCTCATTGATTTCTAAAATACACTGGATAATCTGACTTCTTTTTATCAGGAAATTTATTTTTATGATGTAATATTGTTATAATTTTTTTTTTTCAAAAATAGGTATCACTGGAATATAAAAATAACATTATATGATAAAGCTTATATGACAAAGCTAATATGACCTCAATTTACATTTCATGGCACAAATTTCAAAGTTATTTCTCATATTCCTATCTCAAAACTATTTCCTATTTCTATTTTCAAGCCTATTTCTCAAAAAATCTTTATAAAGGTCCTTTATCCTCATTAATAAACTAAATCTTGTGATGAAAAATATTTAAACACATACAAAATTGGTATATGATCATATACAGCCTTAAAAATAATGTATCATGAAATATCCTTTAAAGTTCTTACCAATTAAAAAAAACTTGAAATACTTTCAAATCTGATGATCCAACCAACTTAAATTCAAGAACTTACAATTTCTTTAATATATCTGGCTTACCCTAATTTTGGATGATTTGAACGGGAAAGAATATGATGAGCTTGCTTGGTATACTTTTCACTGAAATACCTAAAAAAAGTTTAAGAAAAATAATGAAATTAACAGAAATAATTCAAAGAGGAGCTGTCCAGAAGCAATTTTAAAAAGTTACTATCGAAATGATAGTCCTAGTACTGCCACAATCATCCCAATCATTTTCCACCCAAAATCATTTTAGTGACTAGAATGCTTTTTAATCAATCAAAATTTAATTCTGAACTATCAGGCCTCTCTAGCACAGGCCACAGACCCTTGATAAAGTTTTAAGATTATTTTTAAACAAATAAGTGAACTAACAAAAGACTTTATACCTACCTTTAAAAAATTCTAGGTACTCTTTTTATTTGTTTGTTCTAAATTTTCTATAAAATAGTCAATGTGTGCCTGTTAGGACATTTGTCCTTTCATGTGGGCTTATTCCTTCTATGGCAACTTAAGTCTGTATTGTTTAATACTGCTTTCAGTGCAATTAGAAGAATGTCAGTAAACTCCATTTTGCAATCAAAAATCCACCCTTGCTCTGTGGTATAACTAAAATTCTGGCCATAAAACAGAAATATTAGGGGAAACAGATAAAGCTATTTCTTTAAAGCTCATCCATCCTGTTGGCTTGAAATCATGCAACCTCTGAGTTATTAAAGGTAGAGACCAAATCTGTTTAACTTTTAAAAAAATATCTTTATTGGTTTCATAGAGGAAGAGAGAGAGAAAAATCAATGATGAGAATCATCGACCGGCTGCCTCCTGCATGCCCCCTACTGGGGATTAAACCCACAACCTGGGCATGTGCCCTTGACTGGAATCAAATCTGGGACCCTTCAGTCCGCAGGACAACGCTCTAATCACTGAGCCAAACCAGCCAGAGCCTGTGCAACTTTTAAATCACCTCATAGTACACTAGGAGTCATACACATGGACATATAAGATGACTGACTGGATGTTGATGAAGATTTACATATTTTATTTAAATTTTAGAGCACAATCACTGAAATTTTCATGAAGCATACAAATTTCTAACTAGATTTTCCCTTCTCTACTTTTTCTCAATTGTAACACAATGTAGCTCAATTTCAGGACTAATTTCTTTATAGTAACTATATGAACCTTGTTAATCATTAGGGTTCCCATTCCAGGTATTTTGCAGTCTATAAATCACAATTCAAGGATAGACCCACACACCAGAATCTCTTCATTTGCATACCTTATAGGAGAAAAGTAATATTCCAGTGTATTTTCTAGACTATTTCTGGTTATCAATTGGATTTTAGTTACATATTTTGCAATTTCATATATAATGTGCCCAAGCATAAGTATTAAAGAAGAAAAGGAGAGAGACTCCATTCAGACTCTGAGAGCCTGAGATTTAGATTACCTGCCACATATGGTAAAGAATAAATATAAAGAGATTCATTATCATTTTATCTGGTTACAGTTCCCAAAATGGAATCAGACAGCCAAAAGGAGAGAGGCGAGAGGGTAAAAAAAAAAAAAAAGTAATAAAAACTCAATCAGTGTGGCTCAGCTGTTGAGTGTTAGTCCTTGAACCAGGTCATTGTTTGATTCCTAGTCAGGGCACATGCTCAGGGCTGCAGGCTCCACCCCCAGTGTGGGGCTTCCCAGAGGCAGCCAATCAATGTTTCTCTCTCATCCATGTTTCTACCTCTCTATTCATCTCCCTTCCTTTCTCTAAAACCAATACATACATACATACATACATACATACATACATAAATATATATTTAAAGTAATAAAAGAGTGTATCAGAAGGAAGGCCAAGAAGAGAAAAGAAGAAGAAAGGTATTGGTAAATAAAGAAATTACACACACATACACGGGAACATTTCCAATGTCTTCCTATTGTTGTCAACACATTAGTAAATACTTTTAGCACTGCAGCTATTAAAGTTTAAAGATAGTAGAAAACTAAATTGGAGATTTCATGTAATTTTATTTAGAGAAGAAAAGAAAGTTTATTTTCACTTACACAAGGTTGATTAATCCCAGTATGCCCATGCCTCTGAAGTCCGTCTTGGGATCATCACCCTGGAAACCAATGTCAGCCCATTGCTTGGAGATTCTAGCCTTCAATTTTCTCGTGGGCATTAAAAGATCCCAAAGCTGTACAAACATGCTTCCATATTATAAATAATAGTGATATTCTTAAGTTACCAAGATTTTTTCCTTCTCATAGCTGACATAACTAGTATGTTAAATGCTTTCAATTAAACAACTTTTGTAGACAAATTATAGGTTTGACAAAGATAGTGTTTAGAGAACTTTTCAATTATCATTAAAAATGTAGTATATTTATTCTAATTTAAAAGATATAAAAATTTTGGAACACATACACAGAAATCTAAAACAATGAGATGTCTTTATTTACTAAGTAATCTATATATATAAAAGCCTAAGTGACTGGATGATCAGACAACCGGCCGACAGTTATGACGTACACTGACCACCAGGGGGCAGACCTTCAATGCAGAAGATGCCTCCTGGTGGTCAGGGTGCTCTCACAGTGGGAGCACTGCTCAGCTGACCAACAGGCGCCAGAAACCTGGTTCGTGGCTGATGAGCACAGCTGTGGTGCCAAGAGCCTCTCCCAGGGACACTCCCCCTGAGCGCCCAAGTGGGTGCCAGGCATAGCGGGGCCAAGATGAGCGGGAGCAGTGCCCAACCCGGGCTCAAGCTCCTTCCTGTCCACCTGTTGCTTTGATACTACTTCATGCTGTGAGGGACTGAAGGGGACGGACAGCAGGCTGGAGCCTGACAAGCTTGTGGGTAAGGCGGGGCTGTGGCAGGCCAGGCCAAGGGACCCTACTCGTGCATGAATCGGCACTCTGGACCTCTAGTAGATATATATTATATAACAGAATTGATAAACTACTTCCATGAGAATAGTGTTATGTACTTGGCCCTTTCCTCTGATACTATATATTTTAGTAGGCTCTATTCTAACAGTGGGATTATGAAGAAATAATACATGCAGAAACCAGTTTGGCTCAGTGGATAGAGTGTTGGCCTGCGGACTGAAAGGTCCGGGGTTTGATTCCGGTCAAGGGCAGGTACCTTGGTTGCGGGCACATCCCCAGTAGGGGGTGTGCAAGAGGCAGCTGATAGATGATTCTCACTCATCAATGTTTCTAACTCTCTCTCTCTCTCTCTTCCTCTCTGGAAAAAAATCAATAAAATATATATTTTAAAAAAAGAAATAATACAGAGAATATTCCAACTCATATGATTACTATTTTAAAATTGTTCATAGCTTTAATTTTTTGTGGGACCTCTCCTTAAGTCTAATATATCACTTCTAAAGGTTGCTAATAATTTTTCTTTAGCATTTTTAGTGCCATATCTGTACTCTCGTGTTTTTAACTTTAAGATCTTTATCTAGGCAATCATAATTGTTAACTTTCATTTTTCTATCTTCCCTTTGGCCTTTCTTGGTTCAGTTAAATGGAATTGTCTATGGTCTTTCCTCTAATCCTATTTCTTAATGGCCAGTATCTTAATTTTATTCTCCCAATAATCTCACTGAAGGTTTTCCTAGTTAAGGAATAGAAACTTGAATACTCTAGGACTTCTCCAGTAGAACTACTTGACTTGAATATCTGAACCTTTTAAACAAAAAGCAAAGTTGGAATATTTAATATCAATATACTTTTTAGTTTATATGATTTGTTTAATTAATGAGATTAGGAACTCCTTAATCAACTACCCTGCTCCCAAAACGGGGAGCAGTTTACTAGTTAGTTGCATGTGAACTACTATGTTTCCTCGCCTTGGTTTTTCTTTTTTCTTTTTATTTTCTCAATTGAATTTATTGGGGTGACATTGGTTAATAAAATAATATAGAGTTCAGGTGTACAATTCCATAATATATCATCTGTCTGTTGTGTTGTGGGTTCACCATCCCAACTCAAGTGTCCTTCTACCTCCACTGATCTCCCCTAAACCCTCTTCTATCCTCTCATGCCCCTTACCCTCTGGAAATCATCATACTGTTATCTGTGTCTAGGAGGGTTTTTTGCTTTAAAAAAAGAAAATAATATGACTTGGTTTTAATTGAATATATTCCTTAAGACAGATAAAATATCAGGCAGCTATTATGACATAAGACAGCTTTCAAGTGTTAGATAGCAACATAAAACTTAAAATACTTAGTCATTTTCTAAATTTGATACCACACATCATCAAACAAAACAGACTCAAAAAATTGTTAAGTTTATGAAAATTGGAAGAACAGAAATACGTGTTGTTGTTGTTTTGTTTCACTACTTCAGACATCGTTGAGTAAAGGGCTCCTAATAAAAGTATCCCTGCTACCCAAAATAAAATGCAAAGACCTGTGACCCTGCTTTAAAACAGGGCAAGACTTTGCTGGCTCTGAAGCTATATCAGTGATTAGATTGGGTTTTATCTGGTCCTTCTTTAAATTACTAACAGATTTCCCTTTTTCAATTAAACAACATATTTATAATCTATTTAAGAATTAAAAGCATTTAAAATAACATTTATTTGAATATATTTTAATGATGCTTATCAGAAAATTACAAAAAGAGTTAACTAAAAATCTTTCACTGACAGACAAAATTCTCTAAGGGGCAGAAACACTGGATGGCTGTACAAGCCTCGAGAACTTGCACACAGACCTTACTAGCTCAAGCCTGATTTATTTTTGCAGTGTTCACGAACTCCAAATGCAGAAAACAAAACTTACCTTGAGAAGCAGCTTTTCATGTTGCAGGTTATCAGAATCATATGGTTTTTTTCTCACACTTTCTACATCCAAATAGAGCTGTCTGTAACCGGATATCTGCAGTAAGCATGCCTTCATGCAGATTTTAAAACTGAAAGTAACAAAATTATTATTAAAAAATATCATTCCTTCACAATAAAGTATTCCATAGCTGTGGATCATAAGTCTATTTAGAAACCATTTCTTAGCTTTCAGTTTAACACAAAAGGCATCAATAGTCTCCTTAAACACAAAACTTTATATAAAGTATCAGGAAGCATATAACAAGTCAGGATCTAGAAAGAGGACAAGACATGGTAGGAAGGGCAAGCTTGGCAACTGTGCCTTCTTTTCATGGTTTTCCTGGGCAATCTTATACATTCCCAATCTTTACAGCCAATTATCACCAAGAGACCAAATTTTCCAAGAATCCTATTTAATAAAGATGGAATATGCAAATTTGCCATCACTTCATGGCAAATATGGCAGCACTCAACAGCCAATAAGGAGGGAATATGCAAATTAACACGGAAAAGATGGTGGTGGCTGACAAGTAGTGAAGGCAGGAGGTGGTGGCCAGAGCTAAGGCCCGGGTCCTGGGAGCCAGCAGCCAGGGTAAAGGAGGCCTATTTTTGTATGAATCCTTGTGCATTGGGCCTCTAGTACGTATATAACAAACATGTCCAGGACAAGTGATCTCAGTTTTCTCAAATACAACAGGTTGTCCTCCCAGAGGAAACATGCTTTTTCTTAACAAGTCGCTAATCTTATTAATGGCCTCACTAATCATTAGTTCCCCAAGCTAGAACCTTCCAAGCTCTGACTTTCCTCTCTGCACCAATACATCTAAAGATCCCCAACCCTCATCCCGTCTGTCTCTGAAATGTCCCTCACAGCAATCATCACCTATTCATTTATGCTGATGTATTAATAGCTTTGTCATCTCTTACCTGAAGGACTCAAGGTTCCTAACTGTTATCTCTTATCCCTTCTGCCAGCCTCCCACATCCCCAAATTTTCTATAGTCTATTTTCTTCAAAATATGTATCTGATAATATGACTTGTTAGCTTAAAAAAAAAAAAAAAAAAAGCAAGCAGAGGACAACATCTGTCCCTCAGTGTGAGATGTAGTCCAGCACCCCATTGCTCCAACCACCACTATGCACGAGTTCAATGTCCCAGCTAAAAAGACCCCCAATCGATCCCAGATACTGCAGCACTCGTGCCGAGTTGGCATTCTTCCTCTGCAGGGCATGTCCTCCCTACCCACTCAACAAGGTTCAGCTCAAATGTCACCTCTTCTGAGACACTATCCTCACAGTTCTTTCCTGTACCCTTCCCTGTTCCAGCCAAAACAAATTGCTCCTTCCTCTATATTTACACAGAAAATGCTGACTAAAGGACAAATTGCTGAATACTTACAAGTCAAGTACTGGTCCTGTGAACTAAAAAATGGAGTAAGTCAAGTTAATCTCTTATGGAACTTAAAATTTATTTGGGAAGAACAAGAGTAAATCAATGATTACAGTACAATGGGTTATGCTATGATGGGGAGCTCTGTGACAGGCCAGAGCAGGGGCCCTAACACAGACCAGAGGGGCCTGGGAGGACCTTCCTGGAGAAGAAGGACAGAGCAACTGAATTTTGAAGGACATACAGTAGCTGCAGTTATTTAGCTTTGGGAAAGTAGTGGTGAGTTACCTTAAAGAAGGCAGATAGTAAATAGGCAAAGTACTGGGCAGGGAACCAAAAGATACCGGCTTTAGATCTGTTTCTGTACCTCTCCTCTCTGGACCCCTGAAAGCATGGAATCAGATACTCCCCGACCCTTCAGCTCTAACGCTTTCCAACTGTGTGTGATCACCACAACTCACAGGATACAGGCACATAATAAAAAAGAGCCTGCCAAACAGCATACCTGACATCCTTCTCAGGGTTGATATTCTTTTCTCTCATTATATCTTCTATGCACTTGTCCACTTCACTCTGAACAACAAGTGTTGCTTTCTGTAAAACCTATAGATGTGGTAAACAAGCTGATTAAGAAAAATCCCCAACTGAAAAAGAACAATAAATTTTGAGGTATTTAATCAACTCTACAATGCAGATTTTAAATGCAAACCCAAACCAAATTTGTTTCAAATTTTCAGTAGGGCTTAAATCACTCAAGCAATTAATTAACTGAAAGAGAAGTAACATGTTTCAGAGGAAGACCTCCTTAACTGAAAAGGAACAGGTTCTCTTATCAAGTGAGCAACCACCATAGTGTGCTTATGAAGTAGACACTTTTTATAAAATTCAAAATTACATAAAAATATATGCACAACGTTTTAAAGGCAGAAGTGAGAAAAATTTTAAATGCAGAACACAAAGTAGAAAATGCAAATAATCTTGTAATCTTACCACCAGTAACAGACTAGCACATATGCGTCTGGTCCTTGTTCTATGCATACAAAACAGATTTCTTAAATAATACAGCCTATAAATGTCCACTGGATCCTTCCTCCCATCAAACAAGCAAGTGCATAAGAACCGATCTTAAGGGCACAGTCTAAAAGAATGTTTTTCCCCAAGACCTGCTTCCCCCAAAACTATAGAGTTTGAGACAAAATAAACCAGCAAAACTTAAGAACAGGACAAATTATTCAAATACCTTCTTTGTGCGCACACACACAACACACACACACACACAGGAAATATTTTAAAAATTACTTCTAAAGTGGGAAAATTTTACTCAATACTTTATATAGCAAAGACTCTTCTGGTAGGACATTAAGAATTAATTCTAAAATTGAAGCATCCTTTTCAAGAAAAAGTTATCTTGCAGTTAAATTTTCTGGAATTATCACCTTGATATGATCCTACCTTATTCTTGGAGTACATCAAGGAATTTTCTGAAATGAAAATAAAAAAAGGACATTATCACTTAAATACTGTTAGTAAATTACTTTATAGCCAAAGAATATAAATATCAAGCCAATAATACATTACTTTCATAGTTCTAGAAGATACTACTTTTACTTGAATTAACATAGCAAACATTAAAAAATTTCATCTTTACAGTATCCTTATAGACAACTAAATGATTCCAAAATCCTCAACCCAACACAACATACCACAGCCAAAAAGAGGTCAGGTCAACCTAATTTCCCCATCATCTGTTTCTGTGCAGATCTCCAAGTGTACGAGCCATTGCAAATTCACACATGGCTACCTCTGAATAGCTGTGTCCCGGAAACTCGTGGTAAGACTAAAGTGAGAGTGCTCTCTACTACGGTTTCTTCATTTGTCAGCCTTAAGGAGTAAACATTTCAATTTCAGGAGCTAGCAACTGAATCAAACAACAACACGGTGGCAAAAATAAAAAGACTAGATTATTTACCCATCTTCAAACTAGACAAATAGCAAAACAGCTTCTTCATTCTTGTTTTCTATTTCAACAAGAATGAGTAACATTTTTATTGGTTTATTAACAATTTTTTTCTGGCACATATGCTTGAAGGTTTTTTTTTTGCAATTTGAAAAATTCCAGAAAAATGCTTTTGCCACAAAGCATTAATATATGTTCCTCCCCTCCACCCCAACCCACACACTATAAAACACCAATGCTGCCAAGATTTCTTATCAAGAAGTACTTTGTTCTTCTCATAAGTTAAAAGGGCAAATCAAAAGAGCAGGCAATAATTTAAGTCAGCCACAAAGTTGTGAGAAAAGTCAGGAAGTAAACAAACCTCAATCACCCAGCTGCCCTGAGGCTTACTCTCTCTCTCTGTCTGTTATCCATCCTTTCATGTTGCCTTGGATACCAACGCCCACTCCCCAGATCTAACAGGGGTGGATTTTCTTAGCTCAGTGGTCGGCTTGAGAGGTGGCTCTTTGGCCCCTTGAGTGTGGCTCTTCCACAAAATACCACGTGCAGGTGTGCATGTACAGTGCGATTGAAACTTCGTGGCCCATGAGCAGAAATTGGTTTTCAGCTCTCAAAAGAAATTTCAATCGTTGTACTGTTGACATTTGGCTCTGTTGACTAATGAATTTGCCGACCACTGTCTTAGTTGAAGCATGCTTGTTCAATTTAAGGAAAGCCTGGTTAAGTCATGGTTTTCCATTCAACACAATGAGCACCAACTGCGGTTGATCCCTGGCCTTCTTTACCCTGGGCCCAAGAGAAATGACTTCCACCATATTTCTCACTCATCTGTGTTTTAATTTAAAGTAATATTTTCAATCATGCGTTGAAAGCTGATGAACTTCAAAAGGTACTCGAGCAGAAATGTTCAACAGAAATATAATGCAAGCCAAAATGTGAGCCATATGTGTACTTTAAAATCTCGAGTAGCCACATTAGAGTAAAAGAAACAGATAAAATAAATTTTACTAGTTGAAACCAACATATCCAAAATGTATTAAACCAATATACCCAAAGTATTTCCACATAGAATGAATATGAACAATTACTCAGGAGATATTTTCACAACCTTTGTATATGAATTCTTTCAAACACAGTGCCTAGTTTATACTTCTGCTCAAATCACATTTCAGGTGCCCAATCGACCCCTGTGGCTACTGGCTAGCTAGGGTACTAAGCAGTGCATATTTTGAGTCTATAATGATCCTAGGGATGACTGTATATCTAGTACTGTCCCTCCATGAATTACATGAGAGATTAAACGAATGATGAAGGATGCTGAGTATAAAAATGGATCTAGATAGAGATAGTCTTTCTCATCACTTGGTTGAAAATTTCAAAGGGCTTTATAAAAGTCTAGAGATTTTTCTCTAGAATATAGGTTATAACTATAACATAAGGCACAACTAATGAACTTCAGAAGCCAGAGAAAATAATTATTCGCATAGATAGGAAATTAAATAATAATCCTTTTTCTACAAGGTCATAGTTTTAGAGCTGAAAGGATTCAATGCTAGATTCCAACGATTATAAAAATGAGTTTAGGTGACCTGATCAAGACACAATATGAGTGCATCTGTCACTGAATATTGAGAAAAAAATTCATTCTTGAGTAAGTTTCATTAGTTTTAATTATTCTTTTTCAAATAACATTACCTATCCTGCGTGTCCTTTGTGCACCTAAATAGGTATCAAAAATTCGCTGCAATTCACACTTTCCAGTCATCTGTCGTAAGAGCCATTTCATCCAAAATCGAAAAAAGTGCCCATAGAAGAAGTCCCACAAAGAAATAAACATTTTTTTTTCCTGGAGAAAGAAATATATGACATATTTAATTACCTTAAACTGGATTTTAAAATGAAAAAAATTAGTTAATTCAACTTACCAAATCTCAAATTATAATATCTATTATGCTATTCCACAGTAGAAGTGTTTTAGAAACCCAAGGAAACAATGACAGGTGTAATGTATACTATTTAGATTAAATGTGGCTGGTCAAATGGCCAATTTATCACTTTAAAAAAAAATGAATCGTCAATTTGAAACTACTTACTTAAAGCTCTCAGTTCCTTATTTTAATTTTTCATTCTTTGAGAATTGGGGCTCAACAGTTCATGAACAAAAAAACAAAACAAAACAAAAACCCCCCAACTAAACAACTAAATAAAACACCCCATGTATCAGAACTGTTATTATAGGGAATAAGCTTTTCTTAATCCTTTGTGGATCATCCCAGTTGCATCTATTCCTGCCAGGTGATGCCGGCAAAGAAAAACCCTACAACATGGCTTACAAATTTAAGTACACAGGTCGAACGCTGAGTAGATCAAATCCTGGCTAAATCTTGATTTTCCTTCCAACAAGGTTAAGGACTGAAGACTAGAGGGAAATGAACTACAACCTCAATAAAACGTCATCTTTATGGCATAAGAAAAGCCTTCCGCTCCTACATGAAGCGCGAAGGGGGCAATGCAAGTGAGTAATTACTTAAAAATAAACAAAACAAAACAAAACAAAACCCGCTCATCTCCTCCCTGTCTTAGACAGTTACCGCTTATACATCCTCTCTAGGGCAGGGCCTGTGAGACTGTCAATTTCGAAATCCCCGCAGGTCGGAGCAGGACCGGAGCTCCACCAAGCTGGGCTGGACTGTAACGTGAACGTGAACCCGTCCAGCCCGCGCTCCTCGAGACAAAAGAACCGCCAGGCGGAGGGAGAAGCCAGCCCCGCGGCGCCCGAGCTCCGGGACCCGGGGGGGGAGCGGCCGAGCCGAGCGCCGGCCCCGGAGCCCGCGGGAGCCCGGCGCCACCTCCGCCCGCGAGTGGGAGGGGACGGCTCGCACAAAGCCCCGCCGCCGGCCCGGCGCCCCCCGCGGGTCGGCCGTGGGACGCCGGCGGGGCCCGCGCCCCCGCACGGAAGCAGCCTGGGGCGAGAGAAAAGAAAGAGCAGCCACCTCACAGGAGCGGAAGGACTAGGGGAAGCTGGAGTCTGCCTCGGTTTCCCCAACTGCAAACAGCCGGCAACGGAAACGACGCTACTCGCACTGCGCTCCCCACTAGCACCGTGACCCGGAAGTCGGGGGGGAGCGAGGCTACGGGGAACGCCTTCCCCGAGACACTGCCCGCCCCGCCCCGCCCCGCCCCGTCCTCCGGCCTTCTCTGATTGGTCCTTGCTCCACCAATGGCCAACGCGGCAAGGAGGTCTGGCACGGTTGCTTTGGCGCGCGCGCGTGCCAGTATCGAAGGGACGCTAGACGGTTTCCATAGCAACAGTTACCTGGAGGCACGCCCCGCCCCGCCCCGCCCCAAAGCTTTGTCTCACCTGGGGCTGCTCGGGAGCCAGCTCTCGCGGTCTTTGGAGCCAGTTGACAGCGGGTGCGGCTTCTACCCGCCGGGGGCGGAGGAAGCCGTGTGCCTTTGATAGCCATCCTGGCGCTTTCGCCTACATTTAATCTCAATTCCGTGTATTTTCCACCCGCCGTTCACCTATTCGGAGGGCCGACTTAAATTCTACGTGAATTTTCTACTGTATGTTGGACCCCAACCCCACGTCCAAAGGTCAGCGGTAACTACTAATGGTCCCGCTTTACGGATGAGGAAACAGAACGTTTAATAACTTGGTCGTGGCTAATCAGGGGCAGATAAGGAGAGTCCTATATGTTGAGGAAAGAAGTTTGGACTTAGTACGATAATAATAAATACCTAACAGATAATTCATCAAACATTTATTCCTTGACTAGTTTTTTGTTTGTTTTTTAAACAAAGAAATGTAAGCACTGCTTTTAAAAAGTCTCATCTCTTAATGTAAGCATTTGTTGGTTGCCTGTTATGTACCAGTCAGGGTTCCAAAAGGTAGTCTTACAGTAAATAAACACAAATATGTATTGCCTGGTGGTGTGGGGAAGGGAGTTTTTACAGACAGGTAGTCAGGGGAGTCTCTGTGCTAAGGTGCCATTTGAGCAGTGTCCAGATGAAGGAAGGCAGTGAACTTTATGAGTGCATACGATAGGCACTAGAACTGTAAGTTCAAGGGCCTTGAACCAGGAACATACTTGGTAAATTGGAGGAATAGCAAGAAGGCCAGTGTGGCTGGAGGAGAAAGAACAAGGGAAACGCAGAATGTAAGTACAAAGGACAATTTATATTGAAAAGTAACTCCCCACCTACACATACACACACACCCAAGACTCCTGGTCCATAGCCCCCTTGCTCAAAAACAACCAGTATTAGTTTCTGTTCTATGTAAGTGTCTATATGCATAGTCCCTTCATCCCCTTGTTAACACTAATTGAAGCAGCAAAGTACACTTTTCCACACCTCAATCAATATTTTTTAAAAGGTACTAATTGTAAAACACTAGACATTTGGATCTTGCCTAAGCCATTATACCCACCCCACAGAAGCAACTGATGGTCAACTTAGTAATGAAATCTGGACATATAATAATAAAATCATGGAATCTTAGGTCTTGAAAGAAGCTTGAAGATCACCTCAGTGAATATTTTTATTGCACATAAGAAGATTCAGAAAGGCAAAATATACAGCCAATTTGGCGAATTAAGTAGAAACTAACTTCTGTTTTAGGGGCCTCTGCATTTGTTCACAAGACCTTTGTGAACTAGAAAGTGAGATAATCCTGTCGTAAAGTGAGATGGAATCCTTTTGCCTTTCCAATGTGCTGTACTGAAGGCAGGGAGTGCAGAGAGCTCTTCTTGTCTTCATGCTGCCTGATGGCCCACTTCAAATCTTGTTTTTCTCCAAGAGAAGAGAATGCCAGCCTGTTTGTTCAGAACCCTAGAAGTGAATTGAACTGCATTTATTGGAAGCAGGGCCCCTGTACATTAAATTGTCACAAGCATATGACTGCCTAATTTGCATATTAACTGGCAAATACATTAGACCAGATCTGTCCCTCTGGGAAGATTGACTTTCTTTCTCTCTCTTCTTTTAAATATATTTTATTGATTTTTTTTTCAGAGAGGAAGAGAGAGGGACAGAGAGCTAGAACCATCGATGAGAGAGAAACATCGACCAGCTGCCTCCTGCACACCTCTCACTGGGGATGTGCCCGCAACCAAGGTACATGCCCTTGACCGGAATCGAAACTAGAATCCCTCAGTTTGCAGGCCGACGCTCTATCCACCGGTTGAGCCAAACCGGTTTCGCATCTCTCTTTCTTTCTTATTCTCAGATTTCCTTCTTTTATGTAGCTTGGCTTAATGGTGGTTAAGTCCTAAGCTTAGAATTCTGGCAGTTAAGAAAAAGGTGGGACCTACTTAGGTCTCTAACTAAGCTGTGTGCTGTTACCTGGTCTTATGGAAAACAAAGGCTGCAGCATACTGGAGTTTGGTAATATTTTTGAGTGATACTGAAGAGTCCCTGCTTTCTTGGATTATTAATTAGTATAAGCAAACTAAGACACTGTTGGTTTTAGAAGCTGCTAAATAGAAAGGGTTATTAGTATGGCTGTTAACAACTTCTTGAAGTGTTCAGCACTTGATCCACAGAGAACCAAAGTTAAATATTAATGCCCTCTTTTGGAGTGTGTGAAGTCTGGTGTGCAGTGAATTTATACTGAGAAATGGGTTTCCTCTGTGGAAGCATTAAAAAGATTAAGGACAGTGGCAGCCCTGGTTAATTTATGCTGATTTGTGTTGCACTTGGCTGAAACTATGTTAGGCACTAATAGGGGGAACTCCTCATGTTCAGGTGTGACTCTTTCAATGGGAGCACGGTGAAATACCCAGAATGCCAAGGCAGACTTGTTCTCACAGCCACTGGTAATGGGCTTTACAAATGAAAGTTTCAGCTATCCAGAATTAAGTTATGGGTTGGGGTGGAAATGGTAACCAGAACAAAGAAAATAAACATTGAATCAGGTAGAACTATTTATATGATTGGTGGTGTTGTTTCTTTTAAGTCAGAGGATAAAGGGGAATAGAGAAGCAGGAAAAATAACAGTACTCCTACAAAGGGTTCGATGGCACATTAATTATAGCTGAGATGAGGGAAGCCCACTCTAGCTTCTGCATCCACATCACCTAAGTTTACCTCTCAGATCTGCTCCAGCTATCCCAGCCTGCATGAGTGTAAAGCCAGCGTTGTTGAAGGGAAATAGGTATATTTAACTCTGGGTAGTGATTTTATTTCAACTATTAGTGTTGTGGGAGAAAAGGGCAATCAGCTTGAGGGTCAAGAAATCTTTATTTGACCCCAAGTAAAAGGTCTAAGATTGTATGATATAGTCACTGTTGAGTGTCAGAGGCACCACCTTTTGAAGGACTATTTGGCAAGCTATAAAATATATACAATGAGCAGTGGCTCACATATGCTTCTGAGACCCTACCATTTGAACACATTCACAGATAATTTTAGAAGTTTCTGACACGAGGGTACACACATATGGGAGGCTTTGAACGAACCATAATACTGCCACCTTGTGGCTACTACTGGGATGTGTAGACTCAAAAAGTTCCTGATGATGGTGCTAGAGAGCTAGTTTGCCAGCATGAAAACATTTCTTATAATTTAAGAATGGCAAAGTATCTTAAGAACTGGACTACCTATGATACGGTATGGAAAATATCAGAAGGAAGTCGTTATAAAGAGGAAGCTGGACAATAAAACTCTCACGTAAAATGGAATTTGTTTCTTGAGCGGTATCTCTGAAGGGTTATAACACACACACACACACACACACACACACACGTAGCATCTCTGCTTTAGAGCTAATTCGCAGTTGACTTCTGTTGCTGAACAGTCTAAATCTCATGACTCTCCACTAAAATAAAACACATTTCTTGGTTATCCATGAGAGCTGCTGTACAGTAGAATCTCCCTTAAAAAGTCACCTACTCTTTGTTCCATGGGCAGTAAATAAGTCAATGCAATGGGTCAAGTTAAGAGCAATATACATGGCAGTAAAGGAATAACTTAGCTCTGTGCCTCAGGGTAAGGTTTCAACATTTAAAGAGTCACAGGCAGTCACCAAGATGAGAATATTGGTGAGTACGCATTAGGAATGGCCTCAGTGTGAGGGATGCAATTGTGGGAAGCCCCTAAGGAACTTCCAAGGGAGGGTTATAGTGGGTCCCAGAGATGCCCACATCAAGGATTGAGTTGGTTCAAGAAGGGCAGTGAAATGTCAGGCTGATGCCCTGTCAGTCCCTAGAAGTAGCCACTTGGGTGATTTTAGTGAAGTCAGTGGTGCCAAAGTCATGTGGTAGCGGTGGAATACTGATATATTCCACCAATGTCGTAAGAGATGTTGAATGCTAATAAAAATACCAAAAAAGTAGCCATTTAAAGATGACATTTGGAATAGTCTGGGTGCAGGGATCCAAGCCTGCAAACGAGTGAACTTCGTAGGATTACTATTTTCAGTCTCTAGAGGAGTTAGTTGGGTTTGACACTTATTCTACCTTGGGCTCAAGTCCAAACCCTGCCAAGGCTCTCTGGTTCCTTGTCATATGTCTCTCTGGACCAAAGAATGCATTCCACACGCCAGTGTGCAGAAATAGGCTCCCCAGATCCCAACGTGACATGAACATAGTGTATTCCATACCATCTATGAAGTAGTTATTAACTTGATAGTAAAACTGGTAATTGAAACATTATTGAAAATACAGTGTGAAGGTATGGAGGGCTGACTGGATCATTTAGGTCAGTGGTTGGCAAACTGTGGCTTGCGAGCCACATGTTGCTCTTTGGCCCCTTGACTGTGGCTCTTACACAAAATACCACGGCCTGGGCAAGTCTATTTAGAAGAAGTGGCATTAGAAGAAGTTTAAGTTTAAAAAATTTGGCTCTCAAAAGAAATTTCAGTCGTTGTACTATTGATATTTGGCTTTGCTGACTAATGAGTTTGCCAACCACTGAAGGTGAATGTGTTTTGTTCAAATATGAGAGGAAATAAAGAGAGAATGATTTTTAAAAAAGAACATGAACCAACCATTCCCAATTTTGTGCCTCAAAACAGTAACTTCTTTTAAAAATATATATTTATATATATATTCTTATTATAGATATTTTTAATTTATTAAGGTATTATATGTATACATAGCTTACCATTGCCCCCCCCCCCCAGACATGCCCTCCCTCCCCAGAGTTTTGTGTTCATTGGTTGTACTTATATGCATGCATACCAGTCCTTCGGTTGATCTCTTATCTCCCCCAGATCTCCCTACCCTTCCCGCTGTCATTTGACAGTTTGCTTGTTGTTTTACAGACACTATATCTATCTTTCTGTTCATTAGTTTATAATGTTCTTTATTATCCTTAAATGAGTGAGGTCATGTGATGTTCCTCTTTCATTGACTGGCTTATTTCACTCAGCATGATGTTCTCCAATTCCATCCAGGTTGCTGCAAATGATGAGAATTCCTTCTTTTTTATGGCAGCATAGTATTCCATTGTGTAGATATAGCATAGTTTTCTGATCCAATCATCTGCTGACGGGCACCTAGGCTGTTTCCAAATCTTAGCTATTGTAAATTGTGCTGCTGTGAACATAGGAGTGTAAAAAAATATATATTTTATTGATTTTCCACAGAGAGGAAGGGAGAAGTATAGAGAGCTAGAAATGTCGATGAGAGAGAAACATCAACCAGCTGCCTCCTGCACATCCCCTACCGAGGATGTGCCCGAAACCAATGTACATGCCCTTGGCCGGAATCGAACCTGGGACCTTTCAGTCCGCAGACCGAGACTCTCTATCCACTGAGCCAAACTGGTTTCGGCAGTAACTTATTTTTTTGTGATTCTATGGGTTGTCTGGCTTCAGCTAGGGGGTTCTGCTAATTTTATGTGAGGTTCCCATATAGCTGTATTCATTTAGAGCTCTGCCGGTGCTGGAACGTCCAAGATGGCCTCTCATCCTTGTGTCCCTCTCCCCGTAGTCTCTAAGCATCCAGTAATTTGGATTGGACTTCCTGACAGCATGGCAGTTGGGCTTCAAAAATGAGAAGGTAAAAGATGCCAATCCTCTGAAAGCCTGGCTCAAGAGTCCCAGAACATTCCTCTGCTACTTTCTATTTATTGGTTATGAGTGATAAGGTGGGTGGTGACAGGCTCCACTCTACTTGTGAGAAGCAGCATGCACAGATGAAAGAATTGTTGAAGTACCACAGTTTCCCTAAGGAAAATTTAAGTGCTATTACCATGGGAAGGACAATTAAAAAAAAAAAAAAAGACCATTCAGCTCTTGTTGATCCATGTAGGACTACTTGTCTGTACCACATTCCTGTGTCTGTTCATCTGGTTGTTGGGTTGCAAGCTCTGCTTGCTGGAAGGGACATCCTCAATTGTCTTCTCTAGGCCTTTTCATTCAGGGGAAAATCCTAGAAGCTTGTTAGCTCTTTTTCCACTAATCAGGCTAGTCTTGGTACATTCATGAATGTAAAAGACAAATTTTTTCATTGAAATCTTCATTTTATTTAGAGGATATAGGGGAGGTAAATGGTGGTGGAAAAAATAAGAGACAAATTTTCTACCTATTGTTAACTTCTGAAATATAAAGGCCCAGGGGACATAATACATTCCCCTACACCAGTGGTTTTCAAACTGTGGCTCGAGAGCCACATGTGGCTGGTGAGCCTCGGTTGGCTGCTCTGTTGGCTAATGAGTTTGCCTACCACTGACCTAGACTCTCAATTCCAATAATTACAGGCTGTTGTTGTTCCTTGTGATTAATCTCCTATCCCAGTGGCCGGCAAACTCATTAGTCAACAGAGCGGCCAAACCGCATGTGGCTCGTGAGCTGCAGTTTGCCAACCACTGCCCTACACTGATGGTGGAAGATGTGGTGTCTTTATTAAATAAGTATTTTGGATGGTTTGGGCATTTTTCTAAATATAACCTATCCTTCTATGGCGTGCTATCGTGCAGTGGTTCTCAAATGTAGTTCCCGGGGTGGGAGCAGGGTGGAAGGAATCAATGAGAGAAAAAAGGAGATGTCTGTAATACTCTAAGCAATAAAGATAAACTAAAAACAAACAAACAAAAACAAAGTGTAGTTCCTTGGGCCTGCGGCATCAGTATCATTTGGGGCTTGTCAGAAATGCAAAATTTGGGGTCCCAGCCTTAACCTACTGAATCAGAAACTCTGAGGACGGGCCCAGTTATCTGTGTTTAACAAGGTTTCTAGATGATTCTTGTGCATACTAAAGTTTAACTACAGCAGCCATAGATGGTCCATAAAAATCCCTTTCGATACTGTCATTTTCCTGAATTGTGCTTAACAAATGGCACTCACAGGGCACAAATGGCTTATTTCTAAGTAAACAGAAATAGGGGCCAAGACAACCGACATTTTACCAAAAGTCATCTTTCAGATTGTTTTCTCCTTCAGGATCCTGCCTACATAGGAGACTAGAAAAATCTGTCCTCATTGCTTACTTTTCTGTGCTCCTAACAGTTATGAGACCAGTGCTTAGATCCGGGTTAACTAAAGAAGCCTCAAGGGCTGTGATGCTGGTAGTATCCCCAAAGGCCACTCTCCCCGTTTCTATTATTTGAGCAAATATTTATCTTTAGCCTGGTAATTCTCTACTTCCCTTGGTCTGAATGTGATTCTAAAGAGCAAATCACAAAGGGGAAGTCTGAAGGTCTCTGAAAATGCTACTGTGGTCTAGCTTCTGGATTGCCTGGAATGATATTTATCATTGGCTTCAGTGGTACTGGGCAGTGAGTACAGTGATTGGTTGTGACTATAGCTCAGTTGTACCACAGGCTTGTGTTTCAGTCACTACCTTTGATCTCTAACATGCCCTGAAATGTGCAGTGGGGAATCCTATACAATAAAAGCCTAATATGCAAATGGTCCCCTGGACTGGGAGTTTGACCAGGGGACGGGGCTGTCCAGCCAACTGCAGGAAGGGAGATGCTGGCCGGCGGCCCACAGCCACTAGGGACCCTACCCATGCATGAATTTCATGCACTGGGCCTCTAGCGTGATATAAAAACGTATCATCTAAGAAGTGTCTTTCTAGGGGCTTATCACATGGCAGAGGAAATAAAGTACGTGCATAATAATTAAATATGATGCAGATTGAGGGTTTGAGTGTTACAAGAGTTCAAAGAAGATAACGATCCCTTGGTGGATGGAGACCAATGAAGGCTTCGTGGAGGAAGTGGCATTTCAGCTGAATCTTTGGTAGGTGGGAATATGAGTGTGTGGGGAGTGAAGTTCATGTCTGAGCACGTGGAAGAAGCTGGATTCAAGAACCAGCAAGTGATTTATTTGTATCTCTAGTGCCTAGTCAGTGACTGTAGAGGTTCAATAAATATCGTGTGTTCTGTCTGGCTCATAGACAGATGATTGGCTGACTAGAAGATTTTGATTTTTCCTTTCTTTGGAAAAAGACAAAAGAAGATATAATTTTTACAAAATGTAAAAATCAACTCAAAGATATCCTGATTTCATATACATTAAGGTGTGAGAGTAAAGTGCTTTTTTTTTTTTTAATCTTAAAGGCAGCTGACGATGTGAACCTGGAGTTCAAGTTAGAGAACACTATATTATTGATTTTGGAGGCATCTTTGTGCTGAATAGCTTCCTTCCCCCATCTCACTCTAGCCCCCAACTTTCTCTACTCTGCTCCATAGCCCAGGAGGCAGGCTTGTATGCTCTAGGACTGTGGTAGGCAAACTGCTGCTCAAGAGCCACATGCGGCTCTTTGGCCCCTTGAGTGTGGCTCTTCCACAAAATACCACGGCCTGGGCGAGTGTATTTTGAAGAAGTGGCGTTAGAAGGAGTTTAAGTTTAAATAATTTGGCTCTCAAAAGAAACTTCAATCGTTGTACTGTTGATATTTGGCTCTGTTGACTAACAAGTTTGCCGACCACTGCCCTAGGACATCAAGCTGGACACCCTTGCTTTCTGGCTTCCCAGAGAGCTTAGCCAAAGTGAAGACTGGCAACAGTCTGACGGGAGGCAGGAGGATAAAGTGGATGTATTTATGTCTCCCAGTTCCCTATTTGGGGAGCTGGCTGGGTCATTGCTTCTCCAAAGGCCACAACTCCTGGCCACTGGCTCACGAGGAAATGGCGTATAATGACAGGCTGGTCTGTGTTCGAATCTTTGTGCCTCAAAGGGCCAGAAACCAGGCCAGTGGGGCAGGGCTGGTTTGAAGTAGACTCCATTGTATCAGGCACTGCCAGTGAGTCCCACACAGGAGTAGGTAGAGTGATCAGAGTGGAGAACCCAAATAAAAAAAAAAATCACGTTTGTGGAGACTAGAGAGAGTCTCACCCTTCTGAAGCTCACCTAGAGTTTCCCAGCCTTGGTTTGAAGGTCTGAGGAACTCCTACCTTGAACTTGGGAAAGCTCAGCAAATCTCCCTAGGGCTTGCTGCTCACCGTCTACATACCTTTTTCTTTCCTAACAGTTGACTCCCTGCTCCTTTCCTGGGGAGGGGTGCCAACAGATAAAAAGTAAAGGTACGGGGATTACACTAAAGGTCGGGGGTTGATCACATCCCACATGAACATTTAAGCCATTTAGTCATGTGATGGTTACCATTTAAGGCTAAGCCATCCGACAGTACAGATACATATTTTTTTTTTGCAGGAATTTTTGAAATCCATGTATAAGATTTGAGGAACCATCTGCAGCTGTGTAACCTGAGATCCTGTATGGAAACTGTGTAGCCCGGAGTCTGGCACAAAAGTCACTCACTGCTGCGGGAATATCAAGTTCCTGAGCCCTCACCATGCGTCATTCCCATCGTTTAAGGCGTTTAACTAACCGCAGCCCTACAACCTTCGGATTCTAGGCGCTGAGCCATACTCGGGAGGGAGGCGAAGGGTGCATTTAGTTCTCTTAGGGAAGGGCGCTCCCAAGGGGTGGGTGTGCGGGGGGGGGGGGGGGGGGGGGGCCCGCGGACACCTTGGGGAGGACGCGCAGGGGCGCGCGCCCAGGGGAGCGGGCGCTCGCGGGATGCTCGGTCCTCGGGGGTTGGTGGGCCCCGCTCCCCGCCTCCTCCGCCTCCTCCGCGGCGCTGCCCGCCGCCCGCCGCCCGCCCCGGCCAGCACCATGAGGGCCAAGCAAGTGAACTTGCTGATTGCGCTCATCGCCGTCTTGCTCTTCAGCTTCTCCTGTTTCTGCATCTCCAGGATGACTCAGACCAGTAAGCGGAGATGGGTGGCGTCTCCCGCTAACTGTCTTCTTGCCTTGGGGCCTCCTGGATGGCTGGGTCAGAGAGAAGGGGGTGGGGTGACACAGGGGCCTGGGGAGAAGGGGGGCGGTGTGTGTCACCTGTTCTCCTAATAGGGGCCTCACCGATGCAGCCCCCACGGCCGGGTCCTGCCAGCTGTGGAGCTGTAACGGACACCCAGGTCTCTCCGCGTGGCTTTGACCGCCGGGCGCGCGCTAACGCCTCTGCGTGGACCCCATCTGTGTCCAGCTGCCCCCACCCCGACCCCGTTATTTCCAGAAACGTGAATGTCTGACTCCAAGAACCCCACTCACACACCCAGCATCTTTCCTCTCTCGTGTTCGACATTTTTGGGCCACACGTCAGGCCTCCCTCAGTATATTCTGGGAAGCCAAGACAGGGTGAGATGGTAGGGAGAGACATGACCAACATTTTGGAGTACTGGTTTGTGATCTGACTAATCTGGCTCACATTACCGCGTTGAAACACGCCAAGGTTTTAATTTATTGTTGTCTGTGGAGTTCCCAATGTAGCAAATAAAAATGGAGGTTGCCCAGTTACATTTGAATTTCAGGTAAACGATGAGTAACTTGTTAGTATAAGAAATTGCATGGAATATATTGATACTAAAAAATTGTTTATCTGCAATTCAAATTTAACTTTGATTTCCTGTATTTTATCTTTCAACTCTGGGCCATAGTGTAACATTTTAACATTTACACAGTTACATTTTGAACTGAAGGCTTAGGGATTCTGCAAACATATTAACCCAGTCTTCCAAGACTGTCCTTGGGTTGTTTTAGGTTAAATTTTTATTCTTTTTTTTTTATACTCATTTATGACTCAGGGTGCACATCTTGGTAGTAGAATCAAGGATAAAGTTTGGAAGTGGCTTTAGTCCTCCAATTAATGTTTATGTCCTCTAATTAATGTTAAAATTATGTTTTAGTCCCTTAATTCATACTAAATGTCAAATTCCCACAATACCAACATTGTATGCCATTTATTTAAAGATTAAAAATGTATATTAATTTATATGATTTATACTACTAATCTTTAATCATTTCATATTCTTTGCCTCTTTATTTTCTATAAAGACCATTAGTCAAATGTGTCTTTTATTTATTTTGGAACAATAAACAATGAGCTATTTTATTAACAAAAAAAATAAGTCATTACTCATAATTAGAAAGTAAAATGTGAACTTTCTTTTGATAGTAATTTTGGAAGACAATTTAGATTGGCAGTCTTATAGGACACTTTAATACAATTAACATTCTTTTATTGAAAATGTAGACTTTTTGAGATATGTAGTGTTTTTGAAAACACAACCATTTGGGTGTGTTTTCTAGTTATGACCAAGAAAAACAAATTTGGTTCCTCAAAGTGTTTATATTCCCGTCATTCATATGTCCAACTTCAGAAAAGGAGATTTTGAGAATACACTTTTTTTTTAAACCTCACCCGAGGATTTGTTTATTAATCTTAGAGAGAGGAAGGGAAAGAGAGAGTGAGGTGAGAGAGAGAGAAACATCAATGTGCAAGGGGAACAATGATCAGTTGCCTCCTCCCCATCCAAGTGGGGGACCCTATATAATCACCAAGGAATCTGTGTGCCTACAACATACCCTGCAGCAGGACTGGAGAGGTAAGAGCTCCCTGATTGGCCAGCAGAGCCCAGCATCCAAGGGCTAGTGGGCTCTTCACTATTCCTTCCTCCCTTGGCCTGTGCACCTGGAGGATAATTCCATTTTGACAATTCCGTTATACTTAGTTGTTCAAATATATGCTCCTTTCCCCCATCCCTTGCAAGCCCGATAGTTAGTTAATTTAAAGCAGGAACCTGACTTTATCCATACTTTGTTTACCTATCACAGCACAGTGAGTGGCACATGGTACTTATCCAACGGGAGAACGAATGAATAGCTCAGCATGGTTCTCCTTACTGGAGGTATTTAGTGAATGAAATAAGGTGGAAAAGTTATGTCATAGCCACATGGTATAGGACCTTGTATTCGAAGGCAAATTCATTTGGATTTTATTCGGCTAGCATTTAGAGAACCTTTTCAAATCTCTGGGCAGGGTTTCCAGAAGATTAACTGTGGATTGAAAGTGAGAGACCAATTAAAAGGCAATTATAATAATTGTGCAGCGAGAGGCAATAAAGACCTGAACTCAATAGTAAAGTCAATGATGAGAAAGATGAAACTATTAAAGGTCTATTAACAGTACTTCTTAAATTTTAACACAAATCTCAGCCTCCTGTGAATCATTAAAATGCAGCTTCTGACTCAGGAGGTCCTGGGTGAGGCCTCAGATACGTGCCTGACAGGCTCACAGCTGGTGCCACCGGCCGGTGCTGGGCAGTCTGGTAGCTCCTCTTAATTTCTTCTGGCCCCTTGCTGTGAGACGGGAAGGTCAGTGGTTCTCAGGACTCACCTGGTTTATGGGTGGAAGTCACATCGGCCCATTGCCCATGTGGACTACTTTGCAAGAGAGACAGCTGTATAGCAATCCACCCTCACAAAGTACCTCCGTGAATATGCAAGTACTATAAATATATTAAATAGAATACCCATGAGTTGAATTACCGGGTCAGAATGAACGAGAAGCAGATCTAAGCCAAGAGATTGTGTCCTTTAACATCTCTGTATGTTTCTGCAAGTTCTACTTCCTCCAGAGAACACCCTTTCTTTTCATGTTTACCAAATTGATCCCTCAGGGACTGACTCACCTTGGCCCAGATATGTTGCATCACCTGTGTTATATCAACTCCAAGAACACGATCCTTTTTACAAAGAGATTATATTACCTGGGAGCCCCAGTAACAGGGCTATACGGGCTACACTATATCCCTGTTTAAACTTGAGCATCCCCAAGAAGTATCCACTATATGGGTAGTCAAGGTTTATTGGGGGGTAGTTGCAGTTCTTTTGATGAAGCATGGTTCTGTTTTAGAACCTCTTACATCAATTTCAATGCCGGGCAAGTCCATTCTTTAGATAATGCTCCCTGCTGGATTTCAAAGACTGAATTCTCTGCCCAAGGCTAAGGCTAGTGTGAGCCAAGGCAGGGGTGAAATAAGACTGGGGCCGTATTCTTTCTCTACATTGTCTCGCTCAGTTATATAAGTGCCTCGAGATTTTTGCTCTCAAATCTATAATGCCAGCCCTAATCTTTCCCTGTAACATCAAAATCATACAGCCGAATGTTTGCCTGCCTCATAAACATCACAATGGTTTTAATGACATTAAGTATTCTTTTGCATAGCTGCATGGTATTCAGTTGATGAATGAATAAAGAACAGTCCACCAAAAATAATTATTGGACATTTGTCAAAGCATTTTTAAAATGTGTTTTGCCACGTGGTCTGCATGCATTATTGAATTGCATCTTCACAACTCTGAGGCAGGGATTCTTATATATCCATTTACACACGAAGAACAGAGGCTAGTCTCAGCATAACCATCATGGCTTGTCACAGTTTAGGTTCTTACAAGGGTATTGGATCACATGATCTCACACGTCTAGAGGAAATAATGAACAACATAAACTGATGAACAAAAACAGACCCAGAGAAAGAGAAGCAGCGATCAGACTCTCAAACCTCAGAGGGAAAGTAGGGGAGGGTGGGGGTAAGGGGAAGAGATCAACCAAAGGACTTGTGTGCGTGCATATGGGCCTAGCCAGTGGCCATGGACAACAGGAGGGTAGGGGCATATGTAAGGAGGGGTTTGGGATAGGATTGGGGGGAAAAGGACATTATGTGATACAATAATAAAAAAAAAAAAGAACAGAAGCTAGCAAAAACTACAGCTTGCTCAAGCCGCACAAATATTAAGTGGCAAAACTGAGATTCAATCATATGTGATTTAAGAGCCATCAGACTACTAAAAGGATACTTTGTAATTTATTTAGCATATTTCCATTGTTAGGTACTTAGGTTGTTTCTGATTTTCTTACAAGGATAAATAATGCTGCCCGTGTTGGGCTTCCTTAGGGCCAAATCCATACATTATTCCTGGTCATTTTCTTTAGATAAATTCATTGAAGTGAATTTTCTGGCTCAATTGTTTTTTCCCCCTCTTAATTACAATCTGATACATGCACCTTCCAGATAGTGCTGTGTCTAACATTTCATTCTCTTTTTCAGCCTTTTATATACATATACATATACATATATGCCATATGTACATAGCACTATAGATACACATATACACACATTTTGTGCTAGATATTTGGCTATAGAGAAGCATGTATTTTATATTTTTGTTATAGATTATGAAAATTATATACCATTGCTACATATATAAAAATAAACATTTATTTTCTATGCAGGCAATCAATTAATTAATTGTAGAAACCATATTTTGGAGTTTAAGGAAAATTTTCTACGTTTACAAAACAAAACCGAAAGCAATCGCCAACAGCTGATGAAAGCCTTGAGTAAAATGAAGTCTGACAACAGAAAGAGTGGAGATGTATCTGTAAACTTAGGTTTGTGTTGCTTTAGTTTTTTTGTGCATGGTGGTTTGTTTGTTTTATGTTTTGTGTTTGGAAATTTACATTTTTATGCTTCCTGGTTTTAGGACATTTCTCCCCAATAAATTAAATCATATCAGTTCTTGCTCTTGCATTGCCAGACATGGAAAAATCAGGCAAGAGACATCACTGCCTCTCATCTTTTTCTGGAAGGCGGTCTTTCTGTGCTTTTGATCTCTGTGAACTGCACCAGCATCCATGATGCATCCAGTAGACGCAGCCAGAAACCTGAACATCATCTCTGACTCCTGCCTCTCTCTCCTGCACACTTATTTCCATGTTAGTCAGTGAGCAACCCCGTTGATTCACAATTCCATGTACCTCATAAATCTGTCCATATCTTTTTTTTTAAATTGATTTCAGAGAGAGAGAGAGAGAGAGAGAGAGAGAGAGACAGACAGAAGCATCCATCAATGATGAGAGAGAATCATTGATTGGCTGCCTCCTGCAAGCCCCACATTGGGGATCAAGCCTGCAACCCAGGCATGTGCCCTTGACTGGAATCGAACCCGGACCTTTCAGTCCGCAGGCAGATGATCTATCCACTGAGCCACACCAGCGAGGTGTCCATATCTTTCCATCACCGTCTCTACTATCCTACAGGCCACCTTCGTGCTTCATCTAAAGGTCTGCTAACATACCCTTACTTTTTCTCTCTCTCTTTCTAGTCTTGTCCCCACCCACCTATCCTCATGGCAGCCAAAGTGAAGACTGCACTGTCTTGTATATCACCCTTCAGTGGTTCCCCTTTTCTTCAGGATATAAAGTCCTGCCATATGCCTCCCTCTTTGTAGTCAAATACTCGCCTCCTCCCCCACCCCCTCCACCATGCCCCACTCTTAACACCTGGAAACCACTGATGGGTTCTCTGTTCCTGTCGTTTTCCCATTTCCCCCCGAATGCCATGCAAATGGAATCACACAGACAACCCTCTGAGACTGGTTTCTTTCACTCAGTGTAGATTCATCCAAGTGTTGTGTGACCAGTTGTTTGCTGCTTTGTTATTGCTAAGTAGCATTCCATTGTATGGACGCACAATGGAATAGTTTCTTTTACCAGCTGAGGGGCATTTGGGTTGGTTTTAGGTTTCAGGGTGATTACAAATACTCATTTCTATAAGCACTCATGTACAGGTGTTTTGTGTGAATTTTCATTTCTTTAGGATAAATATCTAGACTTTGTGGGCATATGGTAAGTATATGAGTAACTTTGTAAGAAGCTGCCAAACTGTTTTAAAAGTAGCTGTACCACTTTGCATTCCCCGCAGCAATTACACGAGAGTTCCAGTTCCTCTCATCTATTATGGCCATTCTAATATCATGGCATCTCATAGTTGTAAGTTGCATTTCTGTCTAGTGTGACGATGTTGAACATTTTTTATGTGCTTATTTTCCTTCCATCTTCTTTGTAATGTGTCTGGTCAAATCTTTTGCACATTAAAAAAATTGGGTAGTTTATTTTCTTGTTGTTTAGTTTTGAGAGTTTTTAAAAATATATATATACATATATTTCATAAAGGAAGGGAGAGGGAGAGGGGGAAAGAGATAGAAATATCAATGATGAATCATTCATCGACTGCCTCCTGCATGCCCTCAACTGGGGATTGAGCTCGCAATCTGGGCATGTGCCCTTGACCAGAATCGAACCTGGGACCCTTCAGTCCACAGTCTGACACTCCATCCACTGAGCCAAAACCAGCTAAGACTGAGAGGTATTTTTTGTTGTTGTTGTTTTGTTTTAAAAAAATATATATTTTATTGTTTTTTTACAGAGAGGAAGGGAGAAGGATAGAGAATCAGAAACATCAATGAGAGAGAAACATAGATCAGCTGCCTCTTGCATACTCCCCACTAGGGACATGCCTGCAATAAGGTACATGCCCTTGACCAGAATTGAACCTGAGACCCGTCAGTCTGCAGGCCATCGCCCTATCCACTGAGCCAAATTGGTTAGACAAGAGGTATTTTTAATATATCCTGGATATATATCAAATGAATATGTGATTAAGAAATGTTTTTTCCGCCGAAACCGGTTTGGCTCAGTGGTAGAGCGTCGGTCTGCGGACTGAAAGGTCCCGGGTTCGATTCCGGTCAAGGGCATGTACATTGATTGTGGGCACATCCCCGGTAGGGGGTGTGCAAGAGGCAGCTGGTCGATGTTCCTCTCTCCTCGATGTTTCTAGCTCTCTATCTCTCTCCCTTCCTCTCTGTAAAATATCAATAAAATATATTTAAAAAAAAAAAAAAAAAGAAATGTTTTTTCCCAGTCTGTGGCTTGTCTTTTCATTTTCCTAATGAGTCCTTCAGTCATGGGAATTTTCTTTTATGTGTGTTTTTTTTTATTTTACAGTTTCAGATTTTACTTTTTAGGTCTATCAAACCTTAGAGTTTATTTTTATAAATGGTGTGAAGAATAGGTTAAGGTTCAATCTTTTTTCTGTGGATGTCCAAGTATCCTGGCATCATTTGTCAAAAAAAAAAGATGTCCATTCTGCATTGAACTGCCTCCATATCTTTAAAAAAGTCAATCTCCCATATTTGTATGTGGGTCTCTTTCTGTATCTCTAATTTGTATTGGTCTGTTTATTTTTTTCTGCAATACCACACTGCCTTGATTAACATATATATCATGAATTAAAATTAGATAGTGTGAGTCCTCCAGCTTTGTTGTTCTTTTTTCAGAATTGTAGAGGCAAATTCAAATGAATGGTCATTGTAGCTCATAGTGATAGATTTAATTTAAATACAGGAAGCCCTCACTTAACATCATCTATAGACTCTGCAACTGTAAGGTAGATGATATCTAAGGAAACCATGAACTCACATGCCTATTTTTTCTCTCTTTAAGGTGGGAAGGAAGTGAATACATTGGATAATGATAAAGCAGTGTCCAATACATTTGAAGTCTTAAAGTTCTTTCTCCCTCATCTGAGGATAGTAGACAGAATTTATCCTAATGTAATCATCAGCAAGAAGAAAAAAGGCGGTAAGAAAATTAGAATGGGAAAATCAAATACAGATATTCTGATCTTTGGGAACATGCCTTTAAGTTTTAAAATGTAATCCACTGAAATGATGCTCAGTTTGATACTTAGATCAACCAGCCTATCTGGCATTTATTTGGACAACCAGAAATAAGTCTGGCAGAAAAAAAAAAGTTTGATAAATATTTGGAGACTTGAACCTAAATTCAGGTTTGATACAGATGCTTTGAATACAACTCAAGTATATGTTAATTATCTGCTCAGTACTTGATAACTCATTTTTCTCCCTTGGTTTGATAAATCTATTCTCATCTGATTATCCCCACATTTCCCCATCTTTATGGGGACTGAGGTCTGAAAGGCTTTACAGCAGTGACCCTTGAGCTAAACCTTGAAGACCGAGTTCAAGCTCACCAGATAGAGGAGAAGGGGATGTTAGACCAACACCCAGAAACTTGCCTTTCTCACAGACCTCATTCATTCCAATGAGTGCGTCTCTCTGTGCCAGGGGTCGGCAAACCACAGCCCCAAGGCCGATCCTACCTATTTTAGGAATTGTTTTTGATGGACCATCGGCATGTTCATTGCTTACTTGCTGTCTGTAGCTGCTTTGAGCATAGAATCTTGGTATCTATTTAAGATGGCATGGGTCTGTTCTGCCAGTGCTTTGGGCATTATTGGGCCATACAAGTCATGTGGAGACATGGATTTATACCATCAAATTAGTTGGAAATTACCTCATATCCTGTTTTCACAGATGACATTATTTCATAGTATTTTTGCTATTTGGGGTTGTAGTGTCTCCTTAGGAAGAAGAGTAGAGAACCAGCCAATGCCTTTCACACCCAGTTAGAGGACACTATAATAAACGGAGAGTTGAACAGTTTTCTTTTCCACTGTACCGAAATTGTCTTGATGTCTATTTAACGCATTTCCTAACCATCCACTGCAAATTGGAATTTCCTTAAGCAGAAAATGAAATCCTATATAATAAAAGCCTAATATGCTGAGTGTCCAGTTGTCTGTTCAACCAAAGTGTAATAGGCTAATGATAGGCCAAAGCTGCTCAACTGCTTACTATGATATGCCCTGACCACCAGGGGGCAGGCACTCCAACTGGTCGGTGGTTAGCTTGCTGCTGGGGTCCAGCCAACTGGGACTGAGCGAGACAGGCCAGACATACCCTGGGACCCTCCCACAGCCCCTTCCCAGCTGTCAAAACCTCCTGTGTCCCTCCCTGGCTCCAATCGTGCACCGGTGGGGCCCTTTGGCCTGGCTTGCGCCCTCTTTCAATCCGGGACCCCTCAGGGGATGTCGATTTTGGCTGATCCCGCAGGCCAGGCCAAGGAACCCCACTGGTGCATGAATTCGTGCACCAGGCCTCTAGTATATTATAAAAACTAACAACTTTTGGTTGGGATTACTTCTATCATACAATTTCAAGCACTATTTGTATGACCACACAATTAACGCAAACATAGAAGGAAGCATAGACATTAATGCTAAATTATATTTTTCTCTGTGGTTTGAAATGGTGATGCCATGCTCGGGCGTCTGCAGTGTCTTTTGCACTTGGCATTTCCACTGTTAAGAGACAAAATCATAGTTACCTGAAGCAAACGCTGACCTCGCTTGTTTCCAGGATGACGCTTTCGGAGGAGAAGGACTCTGTGATGATCGTCTCTATTGCAGATGTACGTATGAAGGCTAACCAGCTCCTTCCTCCCAGCTTGCACTCTCCATGCTAATCACTGAATCATTTCAAATTTTCACCTCATGTTTCGAAAAACAATTCACAGATGCCTTTTTTAGATAGCAGACATTGTATTTAATACTTTTTTTTGACACCACCAGGAAAGAATTAAATATGTCAATGTAAAAAGTTTATTTAAATATCACATTTCCATGTGGAGAAATAAGATTACATTATCAAATATTTAACTAGGCCCTGCCAGCATGGTTCAGTGATTGAGTATTGACCCATGAACCAGGAGGTCATGGTTTGATTCCTAGTATGGACACATGGCTAGGATGTGGGCTCTATCCCCAGTGTGGGGTGTGCAGGAGGCAGCAGATTGATGACTCTCATTGTTGATATTTCATCTCTCTTTCCTTCCCTCCTCTCCCTTCCTCTCTGAAATCAATAAAAATACATTAAAAAATGTAACTAGGGGCTTTACATACTATATGGTACAGAATTGTATTTACAAACAGAATATTAAAAGTGATGTTATAGTAATAAAACCTGCCCAGTAAAAAGTTAGTATAGGAATCAAGAGATAATTTATATTAAATAGTAACTACCACTAATTGGGGGACTCCTTTCTATATTTGAAGAATTGTAGACAATTTTAAAAAAATATATTTTATTGATATTTTATAGAGATGAAGGGAGAGAGATAGAGAGCTAGAAACGTTGATGGGAGAGAAACATCAACCAGCTACCTCTTGCACACCCCCTACCGGGGATGTGCCGGCAACCAATGTACATGCCCTTGGCCAGAATCGAACCCGAGACCTTTCAGTCCGCAGACCGACGCTCTACCACTGAGCCAAACCGTTTCTGCTGTAGACAATTTTTATATACATTATTTATAACCTGCATTACATCTCTATAAAGGAGGTAGTACTATCCTGATTGTACAGATGAAGAAATGAGTTTGTGAAAGTAATTTGCCTAGTTATTAATATATCTAATACGCATCTCTCTAATGGCCCCAAAGTTTTCTATCTTGTAGTGCTATATAAATACTGTATAAATGTTAACATGATAAGGCCTTTGGGAGGGGAGTTTGGCAACATGTATCAGATTTAAAACGTGTATATCTTTTGTCTCAGAAATCTTAATTCTGGGAAGTTATCCTAAGGAGATAGCCAGGCAAGAATTTCAAAATGATAAAACATGACACACTGGTACTGCAGTTGAGAACACAGACTCTGGATCTAGGTTGCCAGCTTCAAATGCCAGCTTCTTTGCTTCCTGGCTGGTGAACTTGAACCAGTTACTTCTTTGTGCTTCACTTTTCTTATCTGTAAAATAGTGATGATGATATTACCTTAATCACACATAATTGTTTTGGCAATTAAATTAGCTAAAATATTTAAAGTATTTCCAATGCTGTGTGGCATGTAGTAAATGTTCAATAAGTAGTTATTTCAAGGATTTTTAGTGCTAAACACCAAAATATTGAAAACAATCAAAATGTCAATAAGAAACTGATTGAATATTCATGTCTACACTGCAGTGATCTGTAACCATTGAAAGAATGAATATCATGTTCACTGACATAAAACCGTGTCTAAATCATATTGTTGAGTAAAAAAAGTTGTAAAGCATCCTGTTTAACATACTGTCTGTGCAAAATGTGATAGAAAGAAGGAAGATAATATAGATTGATGAAATGTAAGAGAAAAAGAATGAGCAAATCTTAGAATGATATAAATAATGGTTTACATTTAAAAATTAGTAGTAGTATACAAAAACTATACATAAATATCAGTTTATATTTACATATAAGTATAAAATATAATAATGGTTATCTCTGAATGTTGGGAGTTGTTGTCCTTTATTTCTCTATTATTTGCATTTCCTATAATAAATGTGTCTTTGAAGGCAGAAAAAACAAAACAAGCAACAGAAGAACTATTGGGAAAATATAAATAAAAGATTAAGCAATCTTTCTCTCCAAATCTGATTTCTTTTAAAAAAATATATTTTATTGATTTTTCACAGAGGGGAAGAGAGAGGGATAGAGAGTTAGAAACATCAATGAGAGAGAAGCATCAATCAGCTGCATCCTACACACCCCCTACTGGGGATGTGCCCACAACCAAGGTACATGCCCTTGACCGGAATAGAACCTGGGACCTTTCAGTCCGCAGGCCAATGCTCTATCCACTGAGCCAAACTGGTTAGGACGTGACATATATTTTTAACAAACAACTTAACTATATACATTCAGAATTGCCTTTCAGAGAACTCAGATTTGACAATAGAATGGTCATTATTCAAAATATTTTCAGAATATTATTTTGGAAATGGTTGTAGGCCCTCCAACTACATCTTGTAAATGCCATTTGTTATGTTAAAAAAACCATCTGAGGGAATAAACCACCAAAAGGTATTTACAAATGAGTCTGTCATCTAATCTAAGCACAATACTCAATAAAGAGTAGGTACACAAAGCTTGTCAATGGAAGAACATTTGAGAGTTTAGCTAAGTAATATGGTCTGAAAAAAAGTGAAATAATTTCAAAGTAAGCTTATATAATACTCATAAAATGAAGATATCTTCAAAAAAGAGCAATTCTTTGAAATATACCATCTGACATTTAGGGAAAACTGGCTTAGATGTATAACTTTTGTATACCACAAATTTTTAAGTGTAAATAATAGTAGTGATATTTCATATTGTGACAAAAGGAGAATGACATATTTTCATATTCAAGTCAGATCTTTTAGTCACATGGATATTTTAAATTATTTTATAGAAAGTGAAAAACTAGAAATGATTAGAAAACAATGACATTCCACACATAATCTAGGTTTATATGTAGCAAACATGTTTTAATAGAAGTATGGAGCATGCTTTAGTTTCATTAAAATATTTTTCTCATTTTTAGAGTAATGAAGAGTATTCAAAATCTGTTGTTGACATGATTACAAAAAAGTAAGTACTGTTGAATAAATGTTTAACTGGCTGTTCTTTCTATCGTGTTTTTTTCTGTCCAATCATTTTATTAGTGACTAGAGGCCCGGTGCACAAAATTCATGCACGGGAGATCCCCTCAGCCCAGCCTGTGCCCTCTCCAATCCGGGACCCCTCAGGGGATGTCCGACTGCTGGTTAAGGCCTGATCCCAGGGACATCCCTCTCACAATTGGGAGACTGCTAGCTCCTACCTGTTCATTTGCCTGACTGCCTGATCACCCCTAACTGCCCCCCTGCCAGCCTGATCACCTCTAACCACCTCTGCCTGTTGGTCAGATTGCTCCTATCTGCCCCCTCTGCCAGCCTGGTTGCCCCCAACTTCCCCCCACCCCCCTGCTAGCCTGGTCACCGCCAACTGCCCCACACAGCCTGCTGCTGTTCAGTTGTTTGGTCGTCCCTCACCAACCCCCCTGCTGGCCTTGTCGCTCCACGCAGCCTGCTGCTCAGTCATCCGTCCTTATTTTGGTCGTGACAGCCATGGCTTTTTATATATTAGGACCATATTCATTTTAATGTGTATCTCTGTGCTCTATAGTTCTAGCTCAGCTGTGATGAAGTATAGCTTATAATTCTCCCCTATTGTGTAGGTTATCTACCTATTAAATTCCACATTTTTCATGTTATTTTTGTTACAACATCTATTCTCCAGCCTGTGAGAAGCCTACTGGGTTACCTTTAAAAAACATTCTTGTGTTTTTTACTGTATGAAGAAGCTACTTTCACTGCTCCTGCTTACAGTCTCCTGCTGTATGCAGTCCGGGAGATGAAAACACTGATGAACCAATATGAAACTATCAAGCAAGATGCTAGGCAATGGACCTAGGCTTCCAAATCTCTATGTTCCAGTGGGTGATAAAACTGGCAAAAACCAAATCAGAAGAGGCTACTCTTATTGTGGTGTCTCGGAAGGGCAATATGAAAACATACAGAGTAGAGAGCATTTTACATTATCCAAAAATATTAAGAACCAGTTTCTTGAGAAGGTAACGATTGGGCTAAGTCTAAGCATGTAAGTAGATACTCTTCAGGCAGACAAAAGGGGGAAGGGAATGCCTGGCAAATAGAATTGCCTGGGAGGCAGAAGGGCCAAAAGGGGAGCATGTAGATTTTTGGAAAGATAAATACATCCTGGAACGTGCATTTTAATTTTTTGATATGTCTCTCTCATTTATAAAAGAAACATTTTGGCTAAAGAGTATTAGTTTTATGATATTGGTATTATATATCAACATGTGAAATAATTCTAATAAAAATATTTTGTAGACATGTTTAAGAAAATTCCTCCTAAGTATTTGTTATTTTGATATATCAAATATTCAATTACAAACCTCCATTTACTTCTATTGATAGATTCAAAAGGCAAGTGAAGTCTGGATTCTTAGAGGTCATTTCAATACCTCCCTATTTTTATCCAGACATGTTATATGCCATGCAACCAACTGAGGATTCACAAAAACAAAAGAGGTATGATTTTTAGAAAACTGTAGCCTTAAGTAACTAACTTCATTTGATGAAATGTTGGAATCAGCATCTAATAGATCCTATTTCAAATGCAGCTAGCTCCTATTGACTTGCAAGAGTTATGTGGATCACTTTCCAACTCTGTATTCAGTGACATCAGTTGGTAACATGAAATCAGGAGCATTTACACCACAGAAATGGGCAAAAAGCTACAAATCAGGGCTGACCCCATCCCACACAGAGAGACAGCTGTTTTATGTTTTTAATTTCCAAACTGGGCCTATAAGCAAAATTAAATAATGACAAATATTAAACAGATTTTATTACTTATCTTTAGGTGGCAAATGAAACAAGTTTTGGATTTTTGTTTTTTGATGCTGTATGCCCAACCCAAGGCCATGTATTATCTACAGGTATGACCTTGATATAAATATAAAGTGGAGGTTCTCTCTCTCTTGTTTCCTTCCTTCTTTATGTATTCCTCCACCTTCCTTTATAATCATAAAATAGAAAATACTATATTAAAATACTACAAGGAAACTTAAAATTGATTACATATTAGTCTTCTTTCCGGGGTCACTATTAACAGAAGAAAATATAGTTACCTGAAGCAAAATGAAAATAATTTATCTAGGGGGGAAAAAAAAAGAAATTGCCTACATTTGTCTGCCTACAAGTTTATTGTTTTAAGTAAATATAATTTGAGTACTTGTTACATGTTGGACAATGTATATGCTTATCCCTGCTATCCTACATAGCTTCAGATTTTATGGGTAATACTAGTGGCCCAGTGCATGGAATTCATGCACATTAAAAGGGGATTAATTAGAAGAAATATTTTAATATTGTTATTTGCCCTTTCTCTATAATAGAACTGTCAGAGATGAAAGAACATTAGTAAAATGTGTATGAAAATCTTCCTTCTGTCTGAGTCTGGGCCACACCATGGGACCCATAGTCAAGTCCTCGCCCACACATGTGCACCTCAAAATCTCACGAGACCCAGACCCGGCCAGGCCCCCACCATTGGACTAGCTCCAGACGTGGCTGATCCTACCCTTGTCAAGCCCTGTCAGTTGCAGGGAGGGGGGGGGGCGTGCAACCTCAAGTCCCCAGGTGGGCGGGGGGGGGGCGGGGAGGGTGCGGCTTGAGGTCCCCTGGCCTGGGCTGGGGTGGGAGCATGCCTTGAGGTCCCCCGTCAAACTCCTCCAGGCTGGGGATGCAGTCTCAGGTTCCCCGGCCTGGTGCCGGGAGGGGAGTGTAGCCTCAGGTCCTTTGTCAAGCCCTGCTGGGCCAGGGGCACGGGCTGAGATCCCAGTCAAGCCCTGCTGGGCAGGGAGTGTGGCCTGTGGTCCCCCATCAAGCCCTGCCTGTTGAGTGGCACAGCCTGAGGTGCCCTACCAAGCCCTATGGGGGCGGGGTTGGGGCGCAGCCTCAGGTCCCTGCTGATTGGTTGTTAAGGCTCTTTATGGGAACACAGCCTCCGCTGTGGGTGCAGCCATCTTGTGTTCTGGAAACCCCCACCTTCACTGTGGGCACCGCCATCTTTATGGCAGAGTGACAGTCAATTTGCATATTCCCTCTTTGTTATATAGGACTAGAGGCCCAGTGTAGGAATTCATGCACAGGTGGGGGTCCTTTGGCCTGGCATGAGGGGATCAGGCCCAAACTGCTCTCTGGCATCCCCCGAGGGGTCCTAGATTGTGAGAGGGTGCAGGCCGGGCCAAGAGACCCCACTGGGGCATGATCCAGGCTGGAGAGGGACCATGGAGGGCTCCAGGGCTTGTCCTGCCTGTCTAGCCCAGTCCCGACCGGCCAGACCCCAGCAGCAAGCTAACCTACTGGTTGGAGTGTCTGCCCTCTGGTGGTCAGTGGTAGAATGGTCAAATGGTCAGACACTTAGCATATTAGGCTTTTATTATATAGGATAGTTATATAGTGCCTATGCTGTATTTATGAACTAAATCAATTACCTATAGTTTGTACCCCCTGAGTTCCTGCATATTGTTAAATAGTAATGTTATGTTTCCCTCCAGTAAGTGTATCATCACCACATGAGACACTGTGCAGTTGTGAGAAGAGTTTGAATAATGTCATTCAAGAGCAGAGTTAGAAAAAGGCCTGAAGAAAGGTCTTCTCTTTTATTAGAAAATAAAAAAAAACCCTTCTTGATTCCTAGTTAGCAACAATGGAATTGAAACAGGACATCCAGCCAGTATACCCTTAGAAACAACACAGCTCTATTTTGTGCTCTGGTAATGTGCCTGAGGACTTCCACATTCTTCCGCTAAGTCATTTAGGAGGCCCTCTGAGTCTGGAGGTTATGCATAATATGTATTAAATTTAAAAAGAGCCTAGTGGTATGACCCGGTGGACTTATGAAGTAGGAGGTTATGGTTCAGTTTCTGTCAGGGCACATGCCCAGGTTTTGGCTCAATCTCCAGTAAGAGGTGTGCAGGAGGTAGCTGATCAAGGATTCTCATTGATATTTCTATCTATCTCTTCCTCTCTGAAATCAATAAAAACATATTAAGTTTAAAAAGAAAAATCTAGTTTCTATCCTCCCATTGGGAACTATTTTGAGGCTTACTGTCAATGCTCCAAAGAAAATTTAGAGTGAATGAATGTTACATGTTAGCATTCAGGAAAGAAAGAGGTAATCCCTGGTCTTAGAATCAGCAAAATGAAAATTGACTAACAGTAAATATCCTCAGGGAACTGAGCTATAAACAAAATTATTACCTCATAAAACGCTTTTCAGTGTAGTCTATTGAAAGTATTTTCAATTTTCAAGCTAATATAAATTATTCAATGGAAGCACCAAAGGTACTAATGCCTTTTTTTGTTTTTTCCCCCCCAGCTAGAAGATGACATCATAGCTAAAAAGATGTACTTTACAAAAATCACAGATTTTGTACATAGTATGACTTCAAATAATTGGTTTTATATTGAGTTTTCAATTATTGGATTAATAGGTAAGCAATGAGTCAATTTTGTGGGGTCCAGCTTTTTAGCATGATAACCTAAATAGTTCTTAAGAACTTACAAAAGAGTTTGTTATAAAATGAAAAGGAATAGCATGATTTCTACAAAAACACAATTACTTTAGTAAAATCACATTCAAGAATCTGAACTTCAGAAAATGTATTTTTAAACCAACTTTTTTTTCCTTCTGGATGGGAAATGTAAATAAGCTGATTGACATATATGCCTATGCCAAAAACGTTAAGATAGCACCCCTTGTTCAATGCTTGCTGTGAGTCTGGCCCTCAGGTTAGCTCAGTGACTAAGATGGACTTCTCTCAATTTTACATAGAAAAAGACATGCAAAGAGCAGTTACAGAGAAAAGAATTTTATCTTAAGACTATTGTACTATGAAGTTCCTATAATTCCCATATTCCAAAAGTTATATATATATATATATATATGAAGTATATGAGTTATATTCACCAAGAAAATTTCCCAAAATTGTGCTCATGATGAGATTTTTTAATTTTACAATTTTCTGTGGACTTGTCCTTTTCCTTTCTTTCCTCCCTTCCATTCTTTTTTTTTTCTTCTTAATTTGGCTCTGACAGCAGCAGGTTGAAGTACCATGCTCTCTCTGTGGTGTGTGTTTTCATTGCTCAGGCAGGAGCCCTCTCATATTTTATTCTTTTGGTTTTATGCCCAATTCCTACTCCCACTTCCTCTCACCCCTCCAGTAGACTTTCACTCCAATACGTGCAAACTATCATGCAGGCATACATATACCCATGTACAATAGTTGGTGTTGATCATGTTTGTACCTGTTTAAAATTGCCATAAGTGGCGAAGTGATAAACCTCTCCGTTACTGACATTTCTGTCCTCAAAACTAGATGTTAAAACTCAGCATGTTGCTTTACATTCGTTTAGTTCATTGCTTCTTACTGCTGGGTAAGTGCTACCTAACACCCCATCCATTCCCGGAGTGGTGGTGGACCTTGATGGTCTGCAACTCTGCCACCACAAAGCAATGAAGTGACATACATGTCTCCTGGAGGGGGATCACTGAGGGCAAATTAGCTGGGTGTCTAAGTACTGCCAGGTTGCCTCGCACATTGGCTGAACAGTGTATATGCCCATAAGCAGTGAGGTGAGTGGCTGCTTCCCCATATGCTTGATAACATTTGATTTTCCCCAGCAAAAAAAAATAATAATAATAATAATAATTTTTTTTTTTAATGTTGGGCAGAGTATGAAGCATTTCTCGGGTTGCTAGTAAAATCCATCTGTTCTTCATATACTCACTTGACCACTTTCTTTCTTTCCCCAAGTTTCTATAGAGTGGTATGGAATCCAATCTTAAGGCCCTGAAGGTTTTTGCTCAGCTTTGGTTAAAACAAGAAGAAAATTAGGTAACAGTAATACCTGATGAGAAGCTTGCAGAGAAAAAAAAATTTGTTCACATATTATTCTGAGAATTTTAAATTCTGTTTATCTTTCTCAGCAAAGCCAGGTATGAGAAAGATAGAGAATATTCACTTTCTGATCACCGCAAGGGAACATTGAACAAGGAGCATGCTGTATGTGATGCTGAAGTCTTTAAGATTAACTTTACAAAGTCTTTTTAAAGTCATAACAGTTCTTTAAGCTGATATTTACCAAAAATATGAGCTTGCTAAATAGGATTTTATAATATACTAACAAAGATAAGGAAAACATAAATCAACTATTTCCATCAGTAAATCACTTGCTTTGGTTACTTTTTTTTTTTTTTTTTTTTTTTGCATAGGAAAGCTGTTTAAATCTGAGGACCTAACTGACTTCGTACAGTTTTCTTTAATGTTCCACAAAGATAAACCCATAGACTGGCTGTTGGCGGACATTTTTAAGGTGAAGATGTGTAAGCCAGAAGAAACTTCTGTGAGTATGTTTTTACTTTGTAAATACCAAATATTTTAGAAGAATACTATCTGTCTGATACAATTGCCTAAAATTTGTTTGCCAAACCAAAGCTGATGAGTGCATCAGTTTTTTAACTTCCAATATTTCAAATTTTTATTGACACTTCTACCTAATAAATGAAGTACTGAGGGGTCAAAGTGCAGTGAGAAGTACAAACAATGGGACACAAAAAGTGAAGAAACAGAAAAAAGGCAAAAAAATGGCAAGCTTAAATCCAAACATGTCAGTGTTTACTCCAAATATAAACAGCCAAGGTGTACCAACTAAGGGACAGTTTATCAGAATGGATTTAAAAATCCTATGCAATTAATTGCTGTCTGTACTCAATTTAGATATGCTATAGATAGGTTAAAAGTAAAAGATGAAGAAAAGAGCCCTAGCCAGTTTGTCTCAGTGGATAGAGCATCGGCCTGCAGACTTAAGGGTCCTGGGTTCCATTCTCTTCAAGGATACATGCCTGGGTTGCAGGCTTGATCTCCAGTAGAGGGCTTGCAGGAGGCTCAGCTGATCAATGATTCTTCCTCATCATTGATGTTTCTATCTCTCTCTCCCTATCCCTTGCTCTCTGAAATCAATAAAGACATATTTTTTAAAAAGATGAAAAAGATGCCAAAACCGGTTTGGCTCAGTGGTAGAGCGTCAGTCTGCGGACTGAGGGGTCCCAGGTTCGATTCCGGTCAAGGGCATGTACATTGGCTGCAGGCACATCCCCAGTGGGGGGTGTGCAAGAGGCAGCTGGTCCATGTTTCTCTCTCATCGACGTTTCTAACTCTCTGTCTCTCTCCCTTCCTCTCTGTAAAAAAAATCAATAAAATATATTTTTAAAAAAAGATGAAAAAGATGTTCTATGCAGACAATAATAAAAGGAAATCTGTAGTAGCTATATTAATATCAAAGTAGATTGCAAAGCAAAAGAAAAATTGCCCAGGGATCAAGAAAGATACTATATATATTGATAAAAGAGTTACGATGATACAGCAATCCTAAAAGTGTATGTATCTTACGAAAGAGCCTCAAAATACATGAATCAAAAGATGACAGAACTGGAAGGAGAGATTAGACTGCATGTCAGTACTGAGTAGAAAAGCATTTCAGTAAGCCTGCAAAAGTAAAAATTACTATGTATTTAAATTGGAGATGTATTTTAATGAATTTTCTATAAATACAGTATACAAAATAATTTTCAGGGAGCAATCAGAATAATTTCAAATGTTTGTTTCTAATAGGAGTGATGGCACGGTCATTTTATTTTTATTTTTAAGGAGATTATCCAAATCTCTTTTCATTAACTATAATATTGGCTCCATTTTAACCCTACACTTTCTACTATTTTTTTTTTAAAAAAACGAGATGGTATAATTTAGTGTAGGAATTAATGAATATGGGAAGAGAAAGAATAAGGTAGTCTGAGGGAAATAGGAAGGTGGGAAAATACCAAAAACTTCACTTATGTTTTGAATAAAGAGAAAAGGAGAGGAAAATTATACAGTATCTCCCCTTTATGTGTGGTTTCAATTCTCAAGGTTTTAGTTATTCAAGGTCACCCACAGTCTAAAAATATTAAATGGAAAATTCCAAAAATAACCAATTCATACATTTTATTTTATTTAAAAAATATATTTTATTGATATTTTACAGAGAGGAAGAGAGAGAAATAGAGAGCTAGAAACGTTGATGTGAGAGAAACATCAACCAGCTGCCTCTTGCACACCTCCCACCGGGGATGTGCCCGCAGCCAATGTACGATGCCCTTGGCTGGAATTGAACCCAGGACCTTTCAGTCCACAGACCGACGCTCTACCACTGAGCCAAACCGGCCAGGGCCAATTCATACATTTTAAATTGCACACTGCTCTGAGCAGTGTGATGAAATCTTGTGCGGTCCAGCTTCGCCCCGCCCAGGACGGCACCGGCCCTTTGTCCAGCATCTCCACCTCGTGTATTCTTCCTCCCCATTAGTCACTGAGGAGTCAGCTCAGTTATCAGACCCACTTTCATAGTATTGTGTTCAGTTAATTCTTATTTTACTTAATAATGCTACATTCACATAACTTTCATTCCAGTATTTTTTTAAAAAAAGTATCTATTTTATTGATTTTACACAGAGAGGAAGGGAGAGGGATAGAGAGTTAGAAACGTCGATGAGAGAGAAACATCGACCAGCTGCCTCCTGCACACTCCCTACTGGGGATGTGCCCGCAACCAAGGTACATGCCCTTGACCATAATCAAACCTGGGACCTTTCAGTCCGCAGGCGGACGCTCTATCCACTGAGCCAAACCGGTTTCGGCTATGCCAGTATTTTTTATAATTGTTCTATTTTATTAGTTATTGTTGTTAATCTCCTACTGTGCCTAATTTAGAAATTAAATTTTATCAGAGGTATGCATGCATAAGAATAAACATAGTATATATAGGGGTTAGTACTATTTGTGGTTTCAGGCATCCACTGGAAGTCATGCAAATAGGGCGGGGAGGGGGGGGGAAGGAGGGAGGGAGGAAGATACTGTACTTGGTACAACAATAGCCTGGTTTTCTAAGATAGAGTTCATGAAAATACTTGCTTTAATTAAAGCCCCTTTGTATTTCAACTCTTTTGTTCTACCATTCCTGTGAAGAAAAAACTAAGAATTAAATGTTTTGTTAAAATTTTAAAATTTTAATATAGGCTGATGGCTAAAGCATAATAAAGGTATTTTTTTTATCAGTAAATGCAATAAAAAGGAGTATTTGAGGCCTGGCTGGTGTGGGTCAGTGATTGAGCATCGACTTATGAACCAGGAGGTTATGGTTCCATTCCCGATTATGGTGCAGGCTCGGTTTGTGGACTGGATCCTCAGTAGGGGGTGTGCAGGAGGCAGCTGATCAATGATTCTCTCTCATCATTGATGTTTCTCTCTCTCCCTCTCCCTTCCTTTCTCTGAAATCAATAAAAACATATTTTAAAAAAAGAGTATGTTAGTTTTAAGCAAAGATTATTATTTCTCTTTTTCCCCAGGAGAGCTGTATAGAACGAAATAAGCACATTGCTATTCAATATAGACCTTCCCTTTTCCAGCATGTGGGCACACAGTCATCATATCGTGGAACTGAACAATATTTAAAAGTAAGATTTTGAAATGGTAATTGAAAAAGAAATAATGTTTCATGAACTTATAAGCTATTATTTAGAAAATAAGTGATCAGAACATGAGTGAGACTGTGAAATATGGTTATTTAGATACAATTCATCTTATGCTAGACTGTATATTGTGAAGACCAATCATCTTTCAAGACCCAAGTTATCTCTCATGGCTGGAAGATTCAGCCCATGTAAACATCTTTGCCTCACTATTCCCAGCTATGCGATTTAAAGAGTAAGACTAGGAAAGTGTTTTGAAAATCATATAAAGTTAATTATTTTTATTATTTTTGATGAAATAATATTAAACATTATATGAGAATATTTCAAAATAAAATGCTCCTGCTATTAAATTCAAATGTATTTTCATTCTTATTTTAGGCCACTACTTACCAGATAAACAAAAACTCAGCAGTTTGGTTTTTAGTCATTTTTAAATTTTCCTTCATTTTTGGAAACAATTTGTAATTGACTTCAGCATCTTGGTGGGGTAGAAGAAGCAAAGACTTCAGAGTCAAAACACTGTGTTTTTAGTTATGGTGCCCATATATACGGTTTGGGGCAAGGCCTACTGTTCCTGTGAGGTCTCTTCACCTATCAACGAGGAGTTTATATGAGATGATCCTTCAGATTTCTTCTGTCTTTGAAATACTATTGACACGTCTGCACACAGCAAAGTGGATGGCTGCCTTAATCCTTAGTTGAATTGAGAGAGAGGCACATCTGTATCCTTGCATCATTTCATAAGTTATTTATGACCTTCTTTCCACCTTCTCTTTCTTTGTGTATTTATTATATGGTGCTTGTGACAGTGCCTGGAACACAGTGTAAACACAGTAAATGTTAGCTATTAGCTATCAGGGAAGGTGGAATTCAAGATAAAAAGTGTTGGTTAGCCCTAGCCGGTTTGGCTCGGTGGATAGAGCGTCGGCCTGCTGGCTTAAGGGTCCTAGGTACAATTCCAGTCAAGGGCATGTACCTTGGTTGTGGGCACATCCCCAGTGTGGGGTGTGCAGGAGGCAGCTTATTGATGTTTCTCATCAATGTTTCTTACTCTCTATCCCTCTCCCTTCCTCTCTGTAAAAAAATCAATAAAATATATATTTTTTAAAAAGTGTTGTTTAAACAAGACAACAAGTGTTTGGAATAATGAAAATTTAACTGTTACAGATCTTTATGTAAAAGGTAATACCATCAAAATACATGAAACATAGCCATAGATGCTGCAGAAAGAAATTAGTCTATGCCATTCTACTTGTTGGTGCTATTATAAGAGGATATTTTTCTTCCACTATATATACTAGAGGCCCAATCCACGAAATTCATGTAAGGGGCTCGTCACTCACAGCCCTGCCTGCCTGGGCCAGACCTCACAGCCCCGGCTTCGTCCAGAAGGTCGTCCAGATGGTTGTTCTGCTATTCGGTCTAATTAGCATATTAGCTCTTTATTATATAGGATTTTTCTTGCTGAGTAAGATATTTTAATCTTACCTTTGTAAATTCACAACAGATTCAGTAGAAGGTACATCTAATCACTAATTTTTTGATGTTGTAATCTTAGTTTTTTTCTTTTTTTTTATGTTCCATACTACACAAAATAAATAGGAATATGCAACAGCTTAATGCTATGTCAAAGTGATTATATTTTAAAATTTCTAACAGGATTTCTACTATTAGAAGCTACATAATTCTAACACCTTTTATAATGATCAGAATTCTTTGGAAAAAATGGCATAACAAGGATTAGACTATTTCCCAACCTTCTTCATAGTAGATAAGTGACTATGTCATATTTTTAAAAAGTTAAACCTTCAATTATAAGCTGGTAAGTATAAAAATGATATACTGTATAAATATATAGATTGTTATCAGATGTTAATCATATTTTATATTCTGTGTATTAAAGTTTTGTATATATAACTTTAAAAAGTATTTTTAAATTTATTTCAGAGAGGAAGGGAGAGAGAGAGAGAGAGAGAGAGAGAGAGAGAGAGAGAGAAACATCAATGACGAGAGAGAATCATCCATCAACTGCCTCCTGCATGTTCCCCTCCCCCCACTGGGGATCAAGCCTGCAACTTGGGCATGGGCCCTGACCAGGAATCAAACCACACGTGGCCGGGCTATGCGTATAATTTTCTGATACACTCTATAATATTCTATTTTAGAAGAATCAATCAGTATTCCCCCCCCCCCTTTTTTATCATGTACTATAGATGTAGATGTACAGTGAATTTGGAGACAATAGATCTGAGTGTAAGGCCTTATTTGTATCAGTAGATATAACAATATGGGTGAATCTCTGACACATTATGCTAAGTGAAAAATTCAGGTTGCAAAGGACTTTCAATTGTATGATTCTATTTGTATAAAATTCTAGGTAAAGCAGGTCCTGATGTCTCATTATGATTATAATTTGCATTTCTTTAATGACCAGTGATGTTGAACAATATCTCATGGGGCTTGTTTTAGATATATTCATATGTGTGTATATGTAAGTATAATAATGAAATATATATATTTTTTGTGAAATATATATTTGTGAAATATCTACTCAGATATTTGCCCATTTTAAAAATTGGGTTGTTTGCCTTTTTAATTTTGAATTGTAATATTCCTATATTGGTATAGTCTGACCACACTTCTCAGCTATGGCTTGCCCTTTCATTTTCTTAAGAGTGTTTGCTTGTTTATTTTTATCTTTCTCTGTCACATGCTTTCTCAAATATTTAGTGATTCATGGTTTCTGTTGAATTTGAATGAACTTATAGAAAACTAGAGGCTCAGTGCACACAATTCGTGCATAAAGCTGGGGGGGAGGGGTCTCTTAGCTCAGCCTGCACCCTTTCGAAATCCAGGACTGCTGATTCCTAACTGCTCACCTGCCTACCTGCCTAGTTGCCCCTAACCACTCTGCCTGCCTGATTGCCCCTAATCACCTCTGCATGCCTGCCTGATCACCCCTAACCACCTTTGCCTCAGCCCCCACCACCATGGCTTCGTGGAGAAGGAATAATGTCTGGACGGTTGTTCGGCTATCCTGTCTAGCATATTACGCTTTTATTATTATAGATGTTAATATTGGTCAGTTTTGAGTGGTGGCTCAAATGGGTAAATTTTCTCCCCTTCCCTATCCCCCCACACTACACTTATCCTCATATTTATTTATAAAAATGTAAGAATGAAGGAGGTTTCCTAGGAAGTTTTGGCATATAGGTAGAATTTGTTGGTTTGCAAACGGCATTAGTGTATTTGAGTGGCCAGGTTGCTGTCGTTTTGTGGTGTGTGTGTGTTTGCCTAGTGTTTGGGAGAAGGAGCACCAGTGTACCAGGACGCAGGGAGCTTTGTTCTGAGCACAGGTGCCTGCTCTGGTTATATCAGGTGCCTCATTCCACTTTGGTTAGAGAAGCCTGGGTGTGTGTGCGCTGCCTGAGCCATAACGTTCTGGCTGCTCAGGCTTGGGCGGTCAGTGCTCCTGACACAGACTCTCATTTCCTTCTCACGGTTCACCCCAGTTTTGCTCCCATCTTCCACCAGATCTGCCATCTCTGCTGTAGCTCCCATCTATGTGTCTAGGCACAGATGCTGCATCCCCCTCATTGCCAGCCCGTACTCTCCCATTACATTGATCCACGCAGAGTCCCCCTGCGTCCTTGACCCTTTGGAGTTTCGCGCTTATTTATTTATTTATTTATTTATTTATTTATTTATTTTTAATTCATTAACAGTCATTTCATTGAGGTCTAGCCATCCACCATCTTGAACCAAGAGTTTGGATATTTTATTTCAGTTTTAAACTTTTCTTTTTCTAGTCCTCACCTGAAGATATGCTCAATGATTTTAGAGGAAGAGGAAGGGGCAGAGAGAGAGAGAGAGAGAGAGAGAGCAAGAGAAACATTGGTGTGAGAGAGATTTTGATCAGTTGCCTCCTGTATATGCCCCAATCAGGGTGGGGAGATCGAACCTACAACCTAGGTATGTGCCCTGACCAGAAATCAAACCTGAAACCCTTTGGCACACGGGACAGTGCTTCAACCAAATGAGCCACCTGGACAGGACAGCTTTTCAAAAATACAATTTTATTAAGTAAAATAAGATTTACTTATGGCCCCGTAGAGACTATCTTCCTCTTTCTTTATCCAGGACAAACATTTTCCTTATCTTTTCCTTGGTATTCATTCCATAATTCAGTTTTCTTTTTTAAAACACACCTTTATGTAAAAAATTTCCCCTAGCCAGTTAAATTATATATTATACTTCTCAAAAACAAAAACAAAAAACAACCCTTTTAAAATGTAAGCTATAGTTTAATAAGCAGAAAAAAATAGTTTATCTCTATCTATCTTGGAGTTCAAAAATTTAATGAAGCAAACTTTATCTTAGTGATAATTTTTTTTTTAGTTTCTAAAATGTAAAAATCTTGCCCATTTTTAATTTAAAGGTTCGTTATCATTTTATGTCCTACATCTATAATAAACTTTCAAAAATTTCTTTTATAAACAGCTAAAATATTTCAGTATCAATACTTTCTGAAAGCAGTGGAATTTATATAATTTGATAAGCTTCCTCCTACATGAGAAGTCATTTTCCTTTTGCTGCAGTGGAAGCAGTTGAATTAGTATAATTTGCTTTTGCTTCCTCCTATATGAAAAGTAATTTGCCTTTTGCTGCATTGCTCTGGGCATAAGGCAAAGCATTTCCATTTGTTGGAGATATACTGTAAAGGACTTAGTTACTTTGAATTTCAGTTAAGTAGTGGCTTTTTGTGTGTGTGTGTGTGTGTGTGTGTGTGTGCATGATCATTTGTTTTGTTATTGTTGATAAATCTAAGCATAGTTGGAGGTGATGGAGAGAGCCATAAGTTTATGCCCTTGACTTGTATTAACCAATGACATATGGAATGTTTGCATTTTTTAAAAAAACTGTTAAAGTTTTATGTCTCTCTTATGTAATGTCACATGTGACAATTTTCTCTTAGAATTTGGAATTAGAAAACAGAAATTCTTTGCCAGAGAATTGTCAGGATTCCTTTGGTTCACTGTGGGTATTTTCCCCCTCTTTGGTGAACAAAAATTCCAAAAGTAATTTTATGGAAATATAATACTTACTTTATATTCACAGCATAATTTCTCCATTCCTCGTTTTACATTTATTTTCTGGTTTCCCCCCTATATTTCTGTTAAAAGATTATTGTATTTTCATGTTGTTTTCCTAAGCATTTTCTTTATTGATACTTTAAATTATAAAAATAAGATAAAATGGAGGTTTAAAATATTTGTACCTTATCTATAGCAATTTGTTGGCTGTAATAACAATCCAACAATACAGATTTCCCAGTGGTGGAAATCTACTTTTAATCATTTTAACACCACGACAATATTAAAACTGACATTGTCTCATCTATCTCAAGAGTTATATCTTCTGCCAATGTAAAGTTCTCTTCTCTATTTAATAGGTGTCAAAAGGACAGAAAAAATGAAAGAATATAATCAAGTATTTGTCATGAAAATAATTACGTCCTCGTGAATTAATATTTCTAGATGTTACAGTTTTATAATTTTTTCAGTTATAGTTTACATTCAATATTATTTTGTCTTAGTTTCAGGTGTTCTACAGAGTGGTTAGTTGAGCATATACTTTACAAAGTGTTCCTCCCAATGTTTCCAGTACCTGCCTGATACCGTCCATAGTGATTATGATATTACTGACCTTATTCCCTTTCCTGGATGTAAACCCTGTGACTGTTCTGTAACTAGCAACCTGTAATTCTCAATCCTTTTACCTTTTTCACCCATCACCCCAATACCCCTCCCGCCCGGCAACCATCAGTCTGTTCTTTGTATCTCTGAGTCTTTTCTGTTTTGTTCATTTATATTGTTCTTTAAATCCCACAAGTACTGTAAGTGAAATCAACTGGTGTTCGTCTCTTTCGCTTTCTAGGTACACCCATGGTGTTACAAACAGTAAGATTTCTCTTTTATGGCCAAGTAAACTCCATTGTATATAGGACCACAGCTTTTTTTGAATCCACTTGTCTATTGATGGGCACTTAGGTTGCTTCCATTTGAAAGAATATATCCACCTCTATGTTCATTACAACATTATTTACAGATTTGTTTATTTGTATTTCAGGAAATACGAAGCTAATAACCTTAACAAGAAGAAACTCTGTAGTACCTTGGGACCTCAGAAACTGTGCTTTCTAAATGGCATAGTTCAGACATTGTAATAATGAAAGTATATAACTATATAGAAAAGGGAAAAAAAACAGTGAACAAACTAGTGGAATTGAAAGCATTAAACATCCCTTATGTCTAGAAAAATTAGAAAATTTATTTATGATGTTTGAACTCTTACAATTTAATATTAAAATAGTAAAGGCAGGGAAGCTTTTAAAAATTGAGAAATGTATTTTGTGGACTTAGATAGTGATGCTATTACATAATCTCAATAAATGGCTAAAAGTTCAAAAACTTGACATTGCCATGGACAGGTTCAGTATGAATTGGTGTATGTCCTAATAAATTTTATTAAGATATCTAAAGAAACAGAAAGCAAAAGTTGAAGCAAGCCAAGGTCTGACAGTGCCATAATATCTTTTTGTCTTTTAAATAATGTATTTAAAATGATAAACTTATGCCTAAATGCCATTTGATCTGATTACCAAACATTTTGCTATGTATATTCTGATAGTCATTCAGTTCTAAAAAAGGAAAGACTTCATATTTTCTCTTATTACCTTTTTAACTCATTAGTTATTTGGGAATATGCATGACTTTTTAAAGTATATATCGATTTCCATATTTTATTGTTGATTGCTTATTTAATTACATTGTTAGAGAACTTTCTGTAATAAAAATTTGAGAACTGTTTCAAATTCTTTTCATAAACATTTGAGAAGTATGTATAGTCTCTCTATATGTATTTTAAAATATGTTGCATTAATTTGTTTTTATAAATGCATTATGCTTTTAAGATGTATTCTTAAAATATTCCTGTTTATTGTGTACAGGGCTCCCTTATGTTAGCCTTTTAAATTTACTTGTTCAAGTCTTTTGAGTCCTTACTAATTTTTGTCTTCCTGATCCATCAGTTTCTTATAGGAGACCATTACGATCTGTCCTTTTAGTTATTCTATTGAGTTTAATTTATTTTGAGAAATAATGAGATATTTTCTCCTTTATATTCTTTGTAAAGTATGAAAATCTTAATTCATGCTGCTGTTTTATCCTTGAGTGCCAAAAATGCACATTTACCTCAGTATGAAGTGTATTACATATCAACGTATAAAGAGAATATACAAGATGAACTGTTCATGTGTCCATTTCATTCTCGTCTTTGAGAGGAAAATAAGTTATATTTCAAAGCTGGTGAGGGGGAGTGAAAAAAAACATATGTATGTTTAAATTTTTTAATTTGACTTAAATTGTGAATTTTAAAAATTAAATTTGCCAGAGCATATTTCAAGCTAGTATGAAAAATTAAAGCTAAGTCCAGGTACAGCATTATTTGAAAAAAGGGCAACATTCCTTGAAAAGGTGCTTACTTGGACTTCATAGTCTACCACCCAAGACTGAAACAAAACTCCTGAAGGGATGGGACCATAAAGTGGGATAGTAGTAAAGGACGCTGTCTGACATATCACTGACTGTGACTGAAAAGCTGCTTTGGTGCTCAGAAAGAGGCGTTTGAATTCTGAACAAAATACCCTGAGAGTGGCAGATGCTAGAAGGAAAAAAAAAAAGAAGTTAAAAGACAGCCTTAAAGATGAACCCCATAGCTGCTGTCCTTTATGGACTGATTGTAGAATAAGAGTTGTGGTGGTCAGCACAAAGCATTTCTAGAAACTCTTCCTAATGTGACCAGGGGAGATGTCCCCGCTTCCACTCCCATCCCCACTGCTCCCAAATGCTGGGTGTTTGGAGGATCTCACCACCTGCACGGCCTCTGGTCTGAGGTCAGAGGGAGGGGAGGTTTGGAGAGCCTTGGACACTCATCTAGGATATAGCAGAGTGAATAGTGCTGATTGGTTGGTTTGGGCATTTGGTTGATAGCATTCATACTGACTTTGCTTCTTAAAGATCAATTTTTCTTCAAACCTACACATGAAAGCAAATTATGTGTTTAAGCCTCTGACTCACTATAGCAGATAAGTTTGTAAAAACCACATTCAGACCAGATTTAGTGAAATCTATTTTTCTTAAACACCTTTTTTTTTTTTCTCCAAGTGAAAAGTTCTGCAAACATTGAGACATAATTGAAATTCTGTTGCCAAAATGTCTCTCAGGTATTGAGATAAGCCAACAACACTTGCACTATTTACTATTGAAATAAGTAGTCATATGCTAATACTAATAGTAGTAGCAATTGTAAATGTGGTCACACCCATGGTAGAAGGGAAAGAGAGACCCTCTACTCACTTGGGTCTGTAAAACTTGGGGTTTGTTATGTAGTCTTAACTGGACCTTCCACCCTCTGGCAGAATTGCAACAATTATGAACAAGCCAGAGAGCCAGTGCAAGGATTTATGCATGGGTGGGGTCTGGCCAGCCAGGCCCTGGGTAGGGGGGCGTCGAGGGCAGTTGGTGTCTGGCCCTGCCCCTGATTGGGGTGTTTGGGGCTGATCAGGGGTCAGGTCAGCTGTGGGGGAGGGGTTTGCATTTGGTGCCCAGATCAGGCTGGTTGCCCCCGCAGTGCATGTCATAGCCACTGGCTATTCTGGTTGTTCTGCTTTCCCATCACTGGGCTTTTATATAAATATATAATGGGAACTAAATCTGGGCAGGCTTTTCTCATTAAAACCATCCTATGCTTCCAGCCCCCCTTAATTACCTTACAATCTATTTTTAGATGGTGTCTTGATATTAACAGCCAACCAAAGGCAATTAATTATATGAGAAAGTTTGAGCCAATAGGTTTTTGTTTTGCTGGTATTAGTTTCCTTTTTTTAAAAAAAGTGATAAAATGAATGATTTCTTAGAAAAATGCAGTTTTCCCAAATTGATGCAAGTGGAGAAGGAAACTTAAACCAATCAATATCCATAGAAGAAGAAAAGCTTTTGAGAAATAATAAGAAAAGCACAAAGAGGTACCAGACATAGAGAGTTGCCCAGGGAGATTCAAGTACACTTTTAGAAACCAGGTAGTCCCAATATTTTAAATTTGTTTCAGAATATAGCAAATAATGAAAAATTTACAAATTATTTTAATGAGTAGGTATTTCATGAACACCTATTCCTGATGGAAGCACAAAAAAGAAAGCCAAAGACCTATATAATTTATGACAATTGATATAAAAATTTTAAATGCAATATTAGAAGTAGATTCCCAAATCAGTAGGAAAATAACACATCATAACCTGGGGTGTGTGTGTGTGTGTGTGTGTGTGTGTGTGTGTGTGTGTTTTAAACAAGTAGTGCAAGAATCAGATTAGGATTCTGTTAGGAGACTTGTTAACAGAGCATACCATACTGCTGGGTCTGAGAAGAAAAATATTACCTACACAGATGCTAAAAAGCCTTTTAAATATTCAACAGCTATTTCCTATAAAAAATTAAATAAAATTGCAATGAATAGATACTTCCTTAACATGATAAAATTGAAATTGCCAGATAAATTACACATATGGAACTGTATGTACTGAAATTATTTGTTGATATAAAATTAGAACCTTGGGTATCCTGTATTTTAATTTGCTAAACTGGCAATCATAGATAAAATGTACATGCCTCATCCTAAAGATGGTTCTTACTTAATGGAGAAATAGTGGAGTCATTTGCACTGAGATCAGAAATAAGGCAAGAATTTTTAGTTTTCAGCTTCTTCGTTGCAAACTTTGAATATATCCTTTAGAAGTTATTTCCAGCAAGTAGAATTGTCTTGGTTACGGGTCACAGAATAAAAGTTGGAAAGACTGAAGAAAGAAATATTACTATAAAATACCTCAAATTAAAAAGTAATCAATAAACACTATCCAAACACACTCCAAAAGGTGACAGCATCAAGAGTCTTAGAGTTGGTAGCCTTATTACTGATGCAATGTGAAAAATGTCCCCTGACGCTGATGCCTAGCCAATAATTACAGATTGAGCATGGATCGCCATCAAGCTCAGTAAAAGACTTTCTAACAGGGGCATCACAAGTCAGTAAATATTTTATTTTTCCAATAAAACTGAATCGTGATTATAGCAAGTTCAAAGTCCAGATTTCCTAGGAAACATAAGTAGTAAACGCTACATGATATCCAACACCTAGAGGGCAAAAAAGAAAAAAAAAGCAGTAGTACATTTATGCTATATTTTTATGTTTAGTGTGCTGGTTGAAACTACAGGTTGTGAAAGAGACGGGCCTGTATTTCAACCCTGATATTTCCATATTTACTCTGGCAAGTCTCAATGATCTTCAGTTTCTTTACCTGGATGGTTGTGAAGGTGACTAGTAAAGAAGATCTTGTAAAAACCCTTGAGCACACAGCAAGTACAACACATGTTAGCAATTCATAAGAGTGTTTCAGAAAAAAAACACACACACGACAATTACGTTAACACCTAACTTATCTATATTCATCACGCACACAGAACAGGACCCCGGTCACCTCCCTTGACCTCAAGACCTGCAGGAAAAGCCTGGCTGCTGTTCGGGAACCTGACGCACAGGGGATTCAGGACCCTAAGACGCGCACCAGGAGGCAGAACCCCGCCGTTTGCAGAAAGGGCAGGCGCTGCTGGGCGGGAGGGAAGGGTTGCGGAGCTCATCACCAAGCAGCCCTCCCCCCGGGGCCCGGGCGGCCGTTGGGCCCGCGGAGCAGGTGCGCGCGGCCCGCCCCCGCCCCCCGCCGCCGCGCAGGCGCAGTTGGCAGTCGCTGCTGGGCAGCCGCGGGCGGGACGGGTCCGGGGGACGCGGGGACCAAGCGGCAGCGACTCGGACATATGAGCTGCCACTGCCGAGCACGGGCCCGCCAGACAGGTGCGTGGGCACCGGCCGCCTCCCCGGACGAGGAGCCGAAATCGTTGCTTTTCGCCCCAGGGCGGGTGAGGGGGTGTGGGGGCGCGGCGCACCCCTCTCCTGGGAGACCCGCCCGGCTGAGGCTGACCGGGGGCGGCGTGGAGATGGGCGGGGGCGCCGCGGGGCCTCCGGGGCGGCTCTCCGGCCCCGGGAGGAGGAGGCTGAGCCCGGCGGCGGCGGGGGGGTGTGGTGCCGCCCGGGTCCGTTGGGTCCCGCGGAACCGCCGTGTCCGTCCACCTGCTGCGCCGCCGGGCTCGGGGGGACGCGGGGTGCCGGGCTGTGCCCCCCGGCCGGGCTGCCCCCGAGGCCGAGGCCCCGGAGCCGAGGCCGTTACCCCAGCGGTTACCATTCCACCCGCGCCACGCTCGAGCCCGGCCGCCGGAGGTGCAGCGGGAGCGGGGGGCTCCGGGGGGCGCTGCTGGTACCACCCGCGGCTTCTCCCCGGAGCGGGGGCCGGCTCGGCCTCCGCCGCCCCGCCACGCCCCGGGGAAGGCGAAGGGACCGGCCCCGGGCCGGGCCGCTCCCGGGATGCGCCGCCGGGAGCCGGGCCGCCGCGGGGGACCAGCTGCCCGGAGTTGGGCGACGTCCAGAGAAGCCCCAAGGACTGGAGGCTCATTATCTCCAAAGCCTGTTTATGATCCATCAGGCGCTTGGGCCGATTTCGTTTATAACGTTTCCCCCCAGTAACGAGGAGGGGGCGTTTGCCTTGGATTTAAGAAGCAAAAGACAGCGGAGCTCTGGACCGGGAGAGAAAGGAACTCGAGTTGGCCACAGGGTGAGGTGGGGTGGGGAGTAAGGGGAGAAGAAGTTTCAACTTAGGAAAGAGTTCATTTATGTTGAAATGTTTTGATGCATAAGAGCCATTAAAACCCCCGTCTAGCCTTAAGATTTTGCCGGCTTTAACATTTTTACCTCTCGCTAAGTCACTCAATCCCTCTGGGTAAGCCCTCCTTTTGGTGACTATAAGTTTGATTTCTTTTCAGTTCACACAGTTTTGCCTTCAGATCTAATTGGTTCGATCTTCCAGTCACATTTACACCTTATCCCTAAATCCTTAGAACCAAGTTGATAAAGTTAACTTGATAAAGTTAATTATTATGTGTGTAAATGGTGTATATTGATGGCTCTGAACAAACTGAATAGTGCAGTAAATTAGACTTATTTCTTGTTTTCAGTACCTAATAAAACTTAGTGCTCTTAAACAGAAAGCTAGAAGTGTCAGCCTTAATGGACCATTAGGTAATCTAATTTAACCCTTTTACGTGACCAATGCTAGAACCGGCCCAGTGCAGTCTTAACTCAGTGCCTTTTTATTTAACTCATTGCCTTTTTATTATATGTTGAATAATTAGGAATGATAGATTTGATTTTTGGAATGGGCAAAATGAACCAATGTAAAGAAAGAGTATGTAGAATTAGTTACTATATATATATATATATATATATATATATATATATATATATATTAAAAAGGCAATGTGCCCTGGACCAGAATCGAACCTGGGACATTTCAGTCTGCAGGCAGACACTCTATCCACTGAGCCAAACTGGGTAGGGTTAATCCATTGCCTTTTTAAAACTAGGACTAGAAACCTGCCATGGTGTGGGCTCAGTGTGTTTTCTATCATCTCATTCTGTAGGTGAGTTCCCAAAGCCTCATGACAACTAAAACTTTAAATAACAGCGATTTTCAGTATTTTCAAAATACTGCTTTTGAGTCACACTAGTGTCGGATGAGTCCCCAGCCGGCCATTAAACCTGAATAGCAACAAGGCATATAAGAATAGCACACAGGAAAGCATGAATATGTTAAATAGGCGAGTGTTGAAGAGAATGACAGAAATGAATCTTAAATGGGCAGAATTTATGCTGAGAACTACAGAGAACTATTGAACATTTTTTATAAACAGCAAAACAAGAGTTGCTTTTTAAGAGAAAACTCATGCTAGAAGGTGGGGGATGGATTTGAAGACTGGCAAGACTGGCATTGAAGAGGCATAGTGGGAGTTGTCCCTTTCAGAAAGCACGGGTTCTTTTCCCATCCTCAAGGCTGTGGCATGGGGACAGAGAGAAACATTTAAGAAATACCCAAATGTATTTAGTTACCAATGACTAGTTTTAAGATAATGGTTGACTGGAGGTGCAGTTACTGGGAGAAGGGAATTAAGGAGCTAGAGGAGCAGGCTTGGGAGAAAAACCAAGTACAAATTAATGGAAGCTTTGGGACATCTTTGAAGATGGATAATGATTTGAAACTAAAGAGGAAGTGACCTCTGAACTGTGAATAAGATTTTATGGGGGGGGGGGATAAGGACAATTATGTGATACCATAATCAATAAAAATAAATTTAAAAATAAAATAAAATAAATGTAAAAAAAAGATTTGAGAGTTTTAGCTGGCTTTTATAGCTAGAAGCCAAGTATGTTTTATTAATCACTGTAAATTTAGTGTCTGATACATGCCTGGCACATAATTGATGATCACAAATATGTGTGAATGGTGAATTTTATTACCTACTGGCTAGACTCCCCTGAGTTTCTGGGAACATTGGTTGTCCACCAAATGAACACATGCTATCGCGTGCTACTTCCTTCTGTGAGAAAACAGCTGCATTTTAAGTCGAGTCTTGCAGCTTCTTTGGAAGCAGGCTGCCTGCCAGCAGTGTCACTGTTACCTGCCTCTCCGTCTCATTTGTGATCCTTCAAAGTGAATTTTTAAGAATATCCTTTAATTTTGGTAAAAATTTGTCCACTTTTATTTTTGTGATGTAGTAACACAAAACTTTTTAATTTTTCTGTTTATTATCTTTTCTAGAAAAGCAAATTATGAATTGAGTTGTTCAAATGCAGCATGTCCATAGCAAGATTGTGAAATAACTCATAATCAGAGACTTTTTTCATAAATGTAGAGTAGAATTTTAAAATATGGTAAATTCTCCATCTTAAACCAGAGCATAAAACAGCAAACTTCTAGACTATTATATTCCTGTTCTGTAGAAATGCCTTCATTGCGCTGTTTCAACAATGTTCTAATAAACTTAAGAGCACCAATATCAGAAGCATCACCATAACTACTTCATTTGTCATAAAACCATAAAGGCATCTATTATGTAAGGATTCATTTCATAAATTTTTCTAGGAGTTAAATTCCAGAAAGATTTTTACCTCCAAGGAGCTTGTAGACTTTTATAGTGAATGCTTCTCCATTTTATTTCTGTTTTTCCCAATTGCTTAGAGACCCTTACAGTAAATTTATTGCTGCTATGCTGCTAAGAGAAAATCCTCCTAGTTGGTTGCTTAGAAACAGCTATTTACCTTCTTCCTCTTCCCTTCCCCCTATCATTTATGCATTTATTCATTTATTTCATAAACATGTATATGCTCCTATTCATCATGTTTCAGTAATATTTGGGACACTCTGAATACAGAAATGATAGAGAATAGCAGTGCTGGGTGAGCTTATATTTATGTCTGTTTTGGTTTTTTTTTGCAAGCTGCCCCAAGCTGTTGATTTGGAACTATGTAGAAATAGTATAATCCTAAATAAATAAGAAAATGTATCATTATAATGTTTATGTAAAAAATTAGCAAATGATGCTATTTAGTCAGTTTTAACTTTAGTGTGTAGCTATGGTTTTAAAGCCCAGTGATTTATTCACATATTCAGGATTTCAATTATCATCATTTCACTAATCCCAGACCTTCAGTAGTTTCTCACTTTTATAACATTAGATCCAGACTCCTTGGGTATTTTGTAGCATTTTGTTGTCTAAACCTTCAGAAAGTTGTATTTCCCATGATTATTTCTGCTATAATTCTTTCCCACTTTTTGCTGTATTCCTTAAGAAATTTTTATTATTTCTAGGTTCTTCTGATTTAGGAAAATATACCCAGTTTTTGTTAACAAATGTATTCATATATGTAATTCTAAAAAAAAAAAAAAAAAAAAAAAAAAAAAAGAAGCCATCTCAGGCCTCACATGGTTTCTGGAGTTCCTGAGGAGTGGATGGCTGTGATGGCCAATTATATTTGTCAACTGAACCACAGTGTGCCCAGATATTTGATCAAACGCTGTTCTGGGTGTGTCTGCGCGGGAGATTTTGAATGAGATTCTAACATTTGAATGTTAGAATGAGTAAAGCAGATGTGTGTGTGTGTGTGTGTGTGTGTGTGTGTGTGTGTGTCCCCAATGTTGGTGGGCCTCATCTAATCAGTTGAAGGCCTGAATAGAACAACAACTACAACAACAACAAAAAACAGAACCCCTCCTGCCTGTATTTAGCTGGTACTTCAGTCTTTTTCTGTCTTTGGACTCAAACCGAAACGTTGGCTCCTCTTGGGTCTTGAGCCCGCTGGCTTTCAGATAGGAATTTATACCATTGGTTCTTCTGGTTCTCAGGCTTTCAGACTCAAAAGTAGAAATGCAACACAAGCTTTCCTGGGTCTCCCTCTTAACTCCACTCCACACTTAACTCCAAAGAAAATATCTAGTATTGTCCCCTGGAAAAAGAAAAACAACTTGGTGATTAGCTAGCAATCTCTCCCACACTCTGCAGCAAATATTGGGGATCCTGTTATTGTCTTATTATTAGTGATCTAGCTACCTCTGCTGTGGAATTGAGCTTTACTTCAATACCAATATGTGAACTGCCCTTTATAGATTGTGATTTGGCATTCTCAGTGGAAATTTATTAGGGCTTTTAGGTGATGTTGGTGAAGTTCTTTGAGGTATTTAAATCTGCTTGGTGTTGGTTTTAAAAAATTAGGGAGAATGGTATTTCAATGGACAAAGTTACTTATACCTTAATTTGTTATTGATTAGCCCAGAATCAATGCAGATAACTTACAAGAGAACAATGATACATGAAAATGAAGGCACAAATGTTATTTGGTGATTTCAGCACTCTTGTATGGAGTGAGAATATACAAGAGGCATAGAACCTTGGGCTTGCTATCTTTTATATGTTTATAAGGAGGAAAGATGGTAGCATCACTAAATGTTTTACCTTATACCATATAAACAAATGCTTGCTGCACTAAAACTGCATAGCTCTCAACAACAGAATCAATATAGAAATCAATACAGATCAATACAGAAATAGAGGACTTGAACAATACTATGTGTACTGGTTAATAATGCGGATTTTTTTCAGTAGATGGAATTCCACATATGTTGATATATATGCAATTTGATATGTATGCTATTTTGTTGTGTTGATAGTAAGCTTCAAAACTTCATATATCAAATTTGCTGAAGGTGTTAACATCATAGGTATTTTTATGTTTAAAAATGTGGAATTTTGTGCCCAAAATAAGAGCATTTGGGGGAAGTTTTAATTCATTACCATATTTTGAAGACAAGTGTTACTGAATACTTTGGGAAGCTTATAGTGAACATGCTCCATCTCAAGATACTTGTGAACACTGGTTTAAATGCTTTAAGAATGATGATTTTAATGTGAAAGACAACATCCAGGTTACCTGAAAAGTCTGAAGACCAACAATTACAAGCATTATTGGATGAAGATGCATGTCAAACTCAAAAACAACTTGCAGAAAGATTAAACATTGCTCAGCAAAAAAATTCCGATCGTTGACAAGCAATGGGAAATATTTGAAAGGAAGGAAAGTGGGTGCCACATCAACAGAACAAAAGACAAATGGGAATCCGAAAAGTCATCAGTAAAATGTTGCTTCAATGGCACAAAAGAAAGACTTTTTTTGCATTGAATTGTGACTGGTGAGGAAAAGTGGGTTTATTTTGAGATTCCCAAATGCACAAAATCTTGGGGTGATCCAGGTCAACAATCATCTTTGACTGCAAGGCCTAATCGCTTCAGAAAGAAGACAATGCTCTGTGTTTGGTGGGATCAGGAAGTTGTGGTGTATTATGAGCTTCTAAAACCACATAAAACCATTAATACTAATTGCTACCGACAACAAATAATCAATTTGAACCATGCTTTGATTGTGAAACGACCAGAATATGTCAGAAAACACAGCAAGGTAATTTTGCTTCATGATGATGCACCATCACACACTTCAAAACCAGTTAAAGAAACGTTAAAAGATCTTGCCTGGGAAGTACTAACCCACCCACTGTATTCACCAGTCTTTGCTCCTTCAGATGACCACTTGTTCTGATAGATGACATACGCACTTTCTGAGCAGCACTTCCAAAAATACCAAGAAGTGGAAAATTGGGTCTCTCAATGGTTTGCCTCCAAACAGGAAAAGTCCTGTTTGGGACGCTATCCCCAAATTACCTGGAAATGGGGGAAATGTGTAGCTAGTGATGGACATTACTTTGAATAAAGCACTTTTGATGTTTCTCTTGAAATTATTGTGCTTTCTCTGATTACAAATCTACATTATTATCCAATACACCTAGTACTATAATCTATTTGGACATATTAGGACACATAAAGAACACCCCACCTAATAACAGCAGAAAGAAAAATGGATACCAATTTACTGAAAGAAATGATGTCTTTCTCTAACTCTTAAAATATTTAAGAGGAGGGAGTAATTCTAGACTCATTTGATGAAGCAGCATTACCCTGATATCAAAACCAGACAGAGACTGTAAGAAAACCTCAGACCAATACCTTCTATGAATATTGATGCAAATACATATTTTTAAGTGCACATGGAGTATTCTCTAAGATAGGCCATAAAACATGTCAGTTACTTTTTAAAAATCAAAATCATACAAAGCATCTTTTTCAATTATAATATAATGAAACCAAAATCAGTAGCAGAAGGAAAACAGGAAAATCCACAAATATGTGGAAATTAAACACCATACTCTTAACCAAAAATTCAAAGAGAAAATCATAAAATATCTTGATATAAATGAAAAAAAAAACCCCAAAAACAACACAACATGCCAAAACTTATCAGATACAGTAAAAGCAGTGCAAAGAGGGAAACTCACAGCTGTATATGCTTATATTTAAATTTGTTTTCCAATTAACAAACTAACTTTTTATATCTTAAGAAAGTAGAAATACTAAAGCTAGCAGCAGGACAGAAATAAGAAATATTACATGATAAATGGAATAGGTCGTTTATAATAGTAAAAGCATAATATGCTAATTAGACCAGCCCACCTTCTGGATAAAGCCAGGGTTGCAAGGGAAGCCTGGCTCCTGGGTGCTGGAGGGGAAGCCCAGGTTCTGGGTGCTAGAGGGAAGCTCGGGTCCTGGGTGCTGGAGGGAAGCTCGGGTCCTGGGTGCTGGAGGGAAACCCGGGACCTGGGTGCTGGAGGGAAGCCTGGGTCCTGGGTGCTGGGGGGAAGCCCGGGTGCCAGGTGCCAGAGGGAAGCTGGTACTGGCAGCCACGGAAAGGAAGGCCTACTCTTGCATGAATTTTATGCATCCAGCCTCTAGTAGGTAAATAATAGAGAAAACAGCAAAACCAAGGGATGATTCTTTGAAAAGATCAACAAAATTAACTAACCTTTAGCTAGATTGAATAAGCAAAAAAGGAAGACTCAAATAATTAAAATCAGAAATGAGAGAGTACGTTTGTTTCTACAGATATAAATACTGGAGGCCCAGTGCATGAAATTCACGCATGGGGGGAGGGGTGGTCCTCCAGCCTGGCCTGTGCGCGCTCTCAGTGTGGGAGCCCCACAATCAATCACCCCAAAGTGGTAGGCTGAAGCCTGGGGTCCTGCCCCTGTGGTGGGTGCATGAGGCCATGGGAAGCCCGGCAGAAGCCGTGTGGAGCCATCTTGTGACAGCATGAAGGCATCATGCATGAGGGCATGATGACTACTTAGCCTTTTATTAGTAAGGGTATGCCAACAAACTAGATGACATAGACTAAATGGACAAATTCCTAGACACACACAACCTATTAAGATTAAATCATAGTAAAATAGAAAATCTGAACAGACTAGAAGGTGATTGAATCAGTAATCAGAAACTTCCCAATTCACCAGTGGGTGAATTCTATCAAACATTGAAAAAAAAATAATTCCAGTCCTCTAGAAACATTTCCAAGTAATTAAAGAAGAAGGAACACTTCCAAACTTACTCCATGAATGCAGCAATAATTTGATACCTATCAGACAAGAAAACTACAGAATAATATTCCTAATCAATAGGGATGCAAAAATTGTTACCAATTAAAATGACCAGTGTCTTCCTGGGATTTATTCTTGGAATGTAAGGATGGTTCAACATATGAAAATCAATCAACATAAGATACTACATTACCATAATGAAGACAAAAACCCCACATGATTATCAATTCATGCAAAAAAAAAAAAAAGGATTTGACAAGATTCAGCACCCTTTTATAAAAAACTAGGGGCCCAGTGCACGAATTTGTGCAACTTGAAAGGAACTGGGGGGCTGCAAAGCTGTGGTGGGCACAGGGACAGGTCTCGGCTCATCCTCTGAGCCCCCACCCAACTCCTCCCACCATGGCCCCTGGTCCCCTGTCTGCCAGCAGCCCTGCTCCCACCACCACCATCCTACACACTGAGGGCGCTAGCCCCATTCACACCCGCTGACAGTGCCCGGAGCCAGTGCACGGAGGACCATGGCATGTGGGAGCAAAGAATTTTCAGTTTGCAACCACTTGTAGCTTATTCTTAAGTATTTAACTTGTATAGTAAGGTAGATATGGCTATTTCTGGGTAAATATCTTCATAGTTTAATACTACTAGTAATCTAACCACCAGAGGCTTGCCCCCATGACAGCGACTGGTGCCCCGCCTTGGTTTGGTGCCCCTGCTCACCTGCTCCGCCATCCTGCCACGGCCAATGCCCACAATGTTCTGCATGCATCCCCTGGTGGTCAGTGCACGTCATAGCAACTGGTTTTTTGGTTGTTCTGCTGTTCAGTCTATTTGCATACTAGGGTTTTATATATATATAGATACTTAACAAACTATGAACAACAACAACAACAACAAAAAGCCACACAGTATCTCACAATAATAAAGGCCATGAATGAAAAGTTAACATCATACTTAATGGTAAAGACTGAGAACTTTTTCTCTAAGATATGGAACAAGATACGGATGCCGGCTTTTGTCACTTCTGTTCAACACAGTATATGTTTCCCCCACTATCTGAAAGTAGATTTATTATTAAAACTTTCACAACTCAAACTGATGTAAAGCAAAGGGTACCCCCCACTCTTTGAAAATGGGATACCTGTATTGGAAGTCCTAGCCAGACCAAGTAGGCAAGAAATAAGACCTCCAAATTGAAAAGGAAGAAGTAAAATTACCTCTATTAACAGGTGTCATGATCTTATAAGTAGAAATACCTAAAGATTACACACACACACACACACACACACACACACACACACCCCAAAATACTTGTTAGAATTAATAAAGGAATTGTAGTTGCCAGCGTCTTAGGGGATGGAGGAATGTAGGAGTTCTTTGATGCATATGGTTTTAGTTTTGCAAGATGGAGAGTTCAGCAGATTAGTTGTATAACAGTGTGAATATACTTAACACTACTCGACTGAACAGTTAATATTGGTTTAAATTATAACTTGTATGTTATGTATATTCTACCACAATTAAAAATTTTTTAAACTGCACAGATTAGTTACCTCAAGTCTCCAGGCCTGGGGATATCTTACTTATTCTTTTAAAAACTAATGTGTGACAAACCTCACAGTTTTGTTTGGAGCTTGATGGCTTGTTCACACCATAGTGTAATAGACTTTAAAGTAATACACTGAAATTCATAATGTAATTCTCAGTTGTCAACTGGTGTATCACTGAATAATGATAGAGCACTGAAGAATTAAGCAGAAACAATTAGGTATATATTTCTACTACTTTTAAAAAAAAGAATAAATAGCAACAACAACCTTGGAATATATCATTTTCTTAATGGTGACTGTTACAAAACTGCATTGTCTACAGAACAGTTTAAGATCACTTATAGTTTATTCACATGTATAGTAAGGTAGATATTTATTTCACTTGTATAGTAAGGTAGATATGGCTATTTCTGGGGAAATATCTTCATAGTTTAATACTATTAGTAATCTAAATTTTGGAAATTTCTAGGAGGTTTGAAAATGCATGCTGTTAACATTTTTGTGATTTCTTTCCATTGCTTTATCAGTAAACATAATAATGCAGTGGGTAAAATGAAAATAAGAGATAGCATGGCACATTGATGTAATGTTTCTGGATGGTTTCTAATTATGTGACTTTGACCAGTTTTTTAAATCTTTCTGATTCCAATTTGTAGATTAGAAGTTATAATGTCTGCCCTGTTTATTTCCTGGGCTTCCCATTAATTCTTCCATGGCGGGCCAGTACACCAGAGCCCATACAAAGCACTAGGACATTTTTATCCCCAGAAATTAATTATTAAGAACCTAAAGTATCTGTTCATTTTGAAGAAAATAGGGGTCTAAAGTGATTTTAATGCTCATTTTTACTGCTATTATTAATTTATGCATTTCTGTTTTACTCAAATGTTATTGATAGTCAAGCAAAACATCTTTACATTGTACAAATCATGAGAGGTTCTTAAATTTTTAGAACAATGAAACTTTTAAGGTTATTAACAATTAATAAGCAGTTTGCAAATATATTCATTTCTGTGCCAGTAAGTGAAAATTTTAAGAAATAAAATTTGTTGTTATTGAGTCAAACTGCCCTCCTTCATTTACTTCCTATCTCAGTTACACTTCCTTCTTAGGATCCAGAGAACTCAAACTCTTCTAACAACTGACAGCATGCATCATTTTTTATTTTCTTTGAACATAAAGATGGTGTCATTAACATACCTTTTAATAGATTATGTTCATATTATGGTAGATCCGAGTTGATTTAAAAAACGTGTTTTCATCTTTAGAGTTAGAGCCAATGATCTTTAGAAGAAACCAGGCAAGCTAGCCCACACACCATGTAACTTTTGATCTCAATAGCAAGGGTCTTAATCAGTTGAGTTAACTATATGGAGAAAAAGCTTTGTATAGCCTAATGATTCTTTTTTAGAAACAGTTTTATTGACACATTATTTGCACCTTCAGTTTAATGTGTGGAAGTCAATGGATTTTAAAATACTTAGTTATGCAATCATTACCATATTCCAGTTTTAGAACATTTTCAGCACCCTTCCTTCTCCAAATATTTCTATCCATTAACCCATTCTTTCCTCTCTTTTTCCTTAGGAAATCACTAATCTATTTTCAGTTTCTCTGGATTTGCCTGTCTTTTTAATGGGAGCATAGACTCTGTGGTCTTTTATTACTGGCTTCTCTTACTCAGCTGACTGTTTTTGCAATAAGAAGTGTACATATTTGTTTGGTTTTTAAGCTGTGATTTGATTTCAGCCAAAGACTATCACATTAAATTGTGATAAAAGTCTTTTTCTTTAATTTTTGGTGTTTATCAATGTATTTTGGCTTTATAAAGATAAGATTTTCAATTGTATGTTTTTATACACATAACATGTTATAATTATAAATAAAGCAACTTAAACATTTAGAAAAGAAAATGGGGTGCACTTATTATTTGAGTTTGGTGATGACTTATCTGTATCTTGAGATTTGTGGTACTGGCTCTTTGTTTTTAGAGGCAGGCCTGTAGCTCTAGAATATGTGCGATTGAAAGTTGATATTTCCACATGGTCAAAACATAATTTAAGTAATTTTCTTAATGATTTGTTTTAAAAGCCATACTGAAATAAAGGAGGTATTAAGGAGAAATGATTTTGTTGTAAGTACACTTACACATTTTTTTCAGAACTTTGTTTTATTTTCACGAATAACTTTTAATTTCACAGATAACCAGTATGCATTTCCAAGGCTTTTGGCTATGTTTGGGTATTTTATGCATCTCAGTTAATGCAGAATTCATGGATGATGATGTTGAGATGACAGACTTTGAAGAAAATCCAGAAGTGACTGTTAATGAAAATGAACTCTCCTCAGAGGTAAGGCTATTGAGAAATCAGTTGTAAATTATTTCTTTACGTGATATATAGGAGTGACTGATCTCTTAAGATTTATTTCATCAAAATAGTCTTCATTTTCTAAATAAGTAGAAAAATATGCTTTCCCCAAACTATTTGTTGCTTAGTGTTTTAGAGTGCCCATGAACTACAGAAATTTGTGCATGGCACTTAGCATGGTTTTATTACCAAATAAACATAGGGAAGGTTCTTACTACAAAAGTAGTGGGAGTTCGTCACTGGCTGAAGAGGACTAAGTGCTTCTAGCTAGGAGAAAGGTTTTCAGTCTTATTTCTGACACGGCCAGCTCTCCTTGGGTAAAAGAAAAGCTAGTACTCTTTGCAGTTCTTCTAGAAGTAAAGTAGCTTTTTTGTGTGTGTGCGTGTCTTGAAGGAAAAGAAGTATTAAATAGGAGGATGAGTTAGAAAGGGAAGTGATGATGAGGTTGGCAGTTAGCAAGCTCAACTGTGTTTCTGTCTTAGCATCGGTAAGGTGGTGACTAACAGGAAACTGAAAAACGTGGCAGAGTTTTTTTGTCTTGACAATCCGAAAGAGCTTTCACATTCATCTGTACTAATAAAAACGTAATAGGCTAATTAGACCGGACAGCCAAACGTCCTTCTGGACGACCTTCTGGATGAAGCCAGGGTTGCAAGGGCTCAGCCCCTTGCACACGTTCTGTGGATCGGGCTTCTAGTTTATAATATTAGGACAATCAGACATTTTTCAGAAATATTTCTGATGGTGAGAGAGCATCAGTTGTATTGTGCCAGTTGTGCTTAAAGGGTGAGAGTAATATGCAATTGTTATAAACTCATTGTAGAGGTTTCTGTTTGCAAATGCAAGTGTTGTTCAGCTGTTTAATGTGAATATTCCCTCTCCTGTTAAATCTCAAGCCCTACAAGCAAGCACTTTTTTAAAAAAAATTTCGTTTTAAGAAGCACAGAAAGTAAGTACTAGTAATCAAAGTGCTAATGACTGCTACAGGGTCTTTGGAGGTGAACACTCCAAACCAATCAGCAGACACCTACCCCTCTTAACTACAGTTAATGATAATTTGAAAAGGTGATAAAAAGCGGGAAAGAACAGTTGATTTTTGACCCTTCTAATTGTGTGGCATGAGTTATCAAGATACAGTAAAGTATAAATAAAGGGCAAAATACACTGCTGGTGATGCAGAGTGGTCTAACAGAAGAACGAGGCCTCTGTGACACCATTGCACAATGTTCCGCTGTGTCAAAAACAGAGAGAGCAGGTAACTTCATAGTTGGTTGACTATTTTGATAGCAGAATCTTTTTTAAAATATATATTTTATTGAGTTTTTACAGAGAGGAAGAGAGAAGGATAGAAAGCCAAAAACATCGATGAGAGAGATACATCAATCAGCTGCCTCTTGCACACCCCCTACTGGGGATGTGCCCGCAACTAATGTACATGCCCTTGACCAGAATCGAACCCGGGACCTTTTGGTCCACAGGCTGACGCTTTATCCACTGAGCCAAACCGGTTTTGGCTGATAGCAGAATCTTGACCCTGTTGATAATTATGTGGAATCTTGTTTAATCATTTGTACGCCATAAGTGTCTATAGATGTAAGTGGCATACTTTTAAAAATTAAATTAAAAATATTGTGGCAGTTAACTGGTTAATTACTGATTTTTCTTCCTTTAACAGACAAGAAATGTTATACTATTAGAACAGGACAGGTACAGTGAAATAGAAAAAGTACTTCTACATCCTTTTCTCTAAAGGCTAAGAGAAGACATCTCATAACTAATCATACAAATAACATCATGAAGGCTGATTCAGAAAGGACCCAGATCTATTTGGCAACATTTAATAATTTATCATCAATTCATATTATCTCTTGATTAAAGATTATAAGTTCTTTTGTCAGTATGTTCTATATAGTGTAGCGGTTAAATGTACAAGCTTGGAGTAGGACAGCCTGGACTCATATCTAACTGGAAGACAGTGGGCAAGTTACTCTGTCTCTCTCCTATAGTTTCATCATACATGAAATGGGCACAGCAACAGTACTTTTCTTGTAGAAGTATGGTGAAGATTAAAAGGCCCCTGTATCTCTATTACCACTACCTCATCCATCATGATCATCATCAGAGCAGCTCTGCAGATAATTTGCTTTGCAGTGCTTTCTCTAGTGAATATTTTGTTTTATAGGTTCCTAATTTTTCAATAGTGTCATAATTCTGTAGTCACATATGAGTGAAATTTAAGAGTCAATTTTAAACCAGTCTACATGCTTACTAAGTTCCTTATCTTGTATTTTTATTGTGCTATTTATTTTGCTTCTAATGTTTTATATACCCAAATATTATAACCTGTTAGAATTATTTTAAGGCCATGTCAACTGTGTCTATTACTTCCTATTCCTTCCGTGTTAGAGGAATCAGTGTATCCTCTGTATATCCTTGCACATATAGTATTTTTCCCTGTCATCATATCTCTCTTGTATCTTTTCATCACCAGGATACAAAGTTTTGAGATCAGAGACCCTCTTACTTTATATCTGTATTACCTATATGTCCATTATATAGTAAGTTCTTAACTAGTGAGATTATGTAACTAAAATATTTGTGAAGATGAATAACTTTAGATTTTTAAAAATTATTTTCTAGATTAAATATAAGACACCTCAACCTACAGGAGGAGTATATTTTACAGAAACTTTTGATAGTGGAAGATTGGCTGGGTGAGTAAGCATTCAAAAGAATGATTTCCTTGATTTATTTTTTGAAAATATTGGTTATTGGCTTATGAATATTGCTCCTACTATGGAACTATAAAAATTTTTAAGTGCTTTATTTGACAGTGTACACCAGTATCTTAACATATTTTTGTTATGGATAGAAATGTTTAACTTGAATAGTTATTTATTCATATAAAGAAAATAAAAACGAATTATGAATATAAAGTAAAAATTTAAAACTTTCTTCCCCCTTTAGGATAGATATTAATAATATAATTTTACATGACAAATTTAATTTACTCTTCTATTCTAAATAATGGTAAAACAATAAGATTTATTACTTATTGATTATTATATGCCAGACACTGTCCTAAATAAGTAGGTAAATACTACCTTTATCTCATTTTATAGGTGAGAAAAGGGAGGCCTAATGTATCTTACCCATGATCATACAGCTGATTGCAAATAGCAAACCTGATTTAACTAGCCTTTCAGGATGATGTATACGTGTCTGATTTAGCCTCTAAATATTTATTTTTTGAGTGAGAAGTAACTGTTGGATATTCTTTTATTGTTTTTCTAATATGCATTGTATCTATAAATTACGGTTTTATTTTTAATGCTATACATTTGCTTTTACCTTTATTTATAGGTGGGTTTTATCAAAAGCAAAAAAAGATGATACAGACATGGAGACTTCCATATATAATGGTAAAATGTTTATTTAAATTTTACTAGTATGACCCATAGTTCACTAACTTTTGAGATTATATTTATATGAAATATGTATATGGGGCCTCAGTCTTCACAATAGAACACTCAGTCTTTTGTCTCTTTTCTAGTATTTCCTGCAGTCCCTGGGTAATCCATATTTAAGCCACCGATATCAGATTTCCTTGCAGAACTATTTATTTATTTATTTATTTATTTAAATTTTTAATTTATCTTTATTGCTGAATCCACCTCGATCTCGTCCCCTCCCCAGGCTTTCCTCTGCACTACAGTCTGTCCAGGGCTATGCATATATAGATATATAAAAGCCTAATATGCTAAGTGTTGAACCGCTTGATTATTGGACTGGTAACTATGATGTGCACTGACCACCAGGGGACAGATGGTCAACACACAGGCATGGAAACATGGAACAGACTGATGAATCTCAGAGGGAAGGGGGAAGGGCGGGAAGAGATTAACCAAAGATCTCACATGTACACCAGAGGCCTGGACTGCACGGATGGGGCCAAAAACAGCAGTCTGACGTCCTCTGAGGAGTCCTGGATTGCAAGAGGGTGCAGGCCTGGGCGAAGGACCCTACTGGTGCACAAATCTGTGCACCGGGCCTCTAGTATGTATACAAATTCATTGATTAATTTCTTCCCTCCTCTCTGCCTTCTCTCTGAAATTTGTCAGCCCACTGTATGCCTCAATGCCTCTGGATCTTTTTTGATCATCAGTTTATTTTGTTCATTAGATTCCGCATATGAATGAGATCATGGGATACTTGTCTTTCTCTGGCTGGCTTATTTTACTTAGCATAATGCTCTCCAGGTCCCTCCATGCTGTGTCAAAGGGCAAGAGATCCTTCCTTTTTACTGCTGCATAGTATTCCATTGTATAGATGTACCACAGCCTCTTTATCCACTCCTCTGCTGATGGGCACTTGGGCTGCTTCCAGATCTCAGCTATTGTAAATAATACTCCTTGCAGGACTATTTAGTGTTCACAGTCGTTAATGATAGCGTCTCTCTCTCTCTCTCTCTTCATTTTTAAAATATGTTTATTTTATCAATTTCAGCGATGAAGGGAGAGTGAGAGAGAAACATCAGTGATGAGAGGGAATTATCAATTGGCTGCCTCTTGTATGTCCCACACCGGGGATCGAGTCTGCAAACCTGGCATGTGCCCTAACCTGGACTGTGACCTCCTAGTTCATAGGTCAATGCTCAACCACTGAACCACAAAGGCCAGGCAATGATAGCATCTCTTAAGTGCCACTTGAGTAAGTTTCATTTTCACATTTTTAGGAGTAAGCAAAAAGGCATAAAACATTAAGTGCTGGGATATAGGGTTTACATTGGGAATAGAACTATTTACATTTTTCAGATTGAGGTAATAAAAATACAATAGATGTTTAATAAATTCCAGTCCTTTTAAAAGACCAACTTTCAGGATACCTTACGAAACCATATAAATTTTTATGAAGTTTTATTTACATCAGATTTATATTACCTGGTATTGTCTACATGGTACTAGGTGGTACATGGTAGTACTAGTAGTAGTACTAGTGATAGATGGTACCTTTTTCATAGCTGATAAGCGTCTGTGCCTAATTGCAAAGAAAAAGCAACATAGTCTTAAAAATCTTTTATTAAAAATTAGATTCCCAGACTGACCTGCAGAGATCAGCTGAAACCTGACATCCTCCGAGGGGTCCTGGATTGCTAGAGAGAGGGTGGTTCTCCGGTGACATACCCCAGAATCAGGCTCCCTCCCCTCTGGTTCTGGGTGCATCTCCTAAGAACCGCAGCTGCCATGTCACTGCAACTCAGCAGCTCCTGCATTGAGCATCTGCCCCCTGGTGCTCATTGCATAGTCTGACGGTTGCTTAGGCTTTTATATACAGTTTATACTAGTAGTCCTGCACATGCATTTGTGCTCCAAGAGCTCTTTGTGGGCTTGGCCGCTCTGTGCCCACTGCCCAGAGGCTCTCCGTGGCCCAGAGACCTATCCGCGGCCAGACACTGAACATTTGCTTTGTAGCCAGAGTGCTGACACAGGATCCCCTCTTCCCCCCAGGCCACTCTGCCCGCTGCCCAGAGGCCCTCCATGGCTGGGGTGGAACACTTACCTCGTTGCAATGGTGATGAAGCAAGCATTCTGCCAGGCTGCTCATGCTGCCCGCTCTCAGCTGCCACCCCCTGAGACTAGGAGACTCCAGTGGGACTGAGAGGCCTGGATGCTGCCATCTTGTGGCTATGGGTGCCTCCATCTTTGTGACGGAGTGGTGGTTAATTTGCATATTATCTTTTTTTTAGATAGGATATATATCCTTAAAATCCTAAAGATAAAGGTGTTACTTCTTAAAAGAAGACTTTTTGTTTGTTTGTTTTGGACAAAACAGGTTAGAAATGATAATACAGGTTTATCAGTGTGAGAGAAGTAACATCAAGTAAATTAATCTTTTTTAGAAACGTATAGTATAACCAAGTTAGATAGGAAAAAGGAAGAGAAACCTGAAAAATTTGAAAAATGCATTTTTTAAAGCCCAATAAAGTCTACGAAATGATAGACCAAACACACCTTTCTCTGATTCATAAGCCTGGTTCAGGTAGTTGCTCTGTAGGTTTTTTCAGAAAGAAAAAAAGTAATATAGAAAGCATTAGTCATTCAAAAGTGCTTGTTAATGTTTCAAATTAGCACAATGCTGGAAAATAGCCAATTTTTGTTAAATTGAGTTTCTTGTGTTTTGTTTTTTTTTTTTAATAGATACTCCTACAATTTTCAAAACTAGAACAAATTAATATAAGTTGGTTATTTTCCTTTCTAAAAAGAGGACAAGAGAACATTCCAATACACAACATTTGGCCTTCAGGTATTATATGCAGCCATAATCTAATTTCAGGAGCTTCCTGACCTTAAACCTGGGAAATTCTGGCCAGGGAGGGCCTAATGCAGCTTTGCAATGGTACTGCTTGTGCTTGTCCGGTGCCTACTCAGTGCTTGCTGCTCTTTTGTCCAAAAGGCCTGAAAGCTGATTGGCTTAGCCTGGGAAGTGTGGATGCAATTTGTACATATGATTTTCAAAATAAAATTTAAGTTCCCACAATAACTTCTGCAAAGTAAGAAAAGTAGCTATTGAATACCATGTGTTTCAAAATGAGGTGAACTTGACATTTTATATTAAAGATGTTCTCTGTCTTGTCTGTAATTTTAAAATATCTCAGTTTAAAAATATAATGTTGAGACAAAGCATATTTTGCAATTTCATTGATAAAAAATTTTCAGAGAAATCAAAAAATGAAGCCAGCTTTAAAAGGGCTTTAATCAGATACTGTAGTATTTGTTATTTATTAGTTTCCACAATTTTAGCTAAGAAAATGAAACCAATTCTCTGGTAAGAGAAAAAGAAGTAGGCATTCTTACAGTTGCAAATATTATTTTCTAAAATTAAAATTTGATTTATTTTTCCCAAATCAGCCTTCATGAAACAATCCTAATGGTCATCACTGCTGATAAATACTTTTAAAAATATATATATATATATATATATATATATATTATTGATTTTTTACAGAGAGGAAGGGAGAGGGATAGACAGTTAGAAACATCCATGTAAAAGAAACATCGATCAGCTGCCTCCTGCATACTCCCCATTGGGGATGTGCCCGCAACCCAGGTATGTGCCATTGACCAGAATCGAACCTGGGACCTTTCAGTCTGCAGGCCGATGCTCTATCCACTGATCCAAACCAGTCCTGGCTGCTGATAAATAATTTTTAAGTCAGTGTTTTCGTTGTAGTTTAATTTGCTCTGCTTTATCTTTTAGGAAGATGGGAAATAGAAGAACTGAAAGAAAACCGAGTGCCTGGTGACAGAGGACTGGTGTTGAAATCCAGAGCAAAGCATCATGCAATATCCGCTACCTTAGCAAAACCCTTCATTTTTGCAGATAACCCTTTGATAGTTCAGTAAGTTTTATGTTTTTAAAGATTTTCTTAAATTTATATTAGTTTTATATAATTTGATTTGTGAGTATATAATGGCTACAAAATGGGATAAAAAAACACACAATGCATGTGTACACACAAACACCCTGGGGTTTTGAGTGAAAAGCAGGTTAATTTAAAAATAATTGACAGTGATTGAAACTAGACATAATAGGATAATTAAGCTATATTTACATTTATATATGTATATATATATATATATATATATATATATATATATATATATATAATTTACAAATTGCTCTTTCTCATTCTTAGCTTTTCACAGATCTCTTTATTCCTTAAGTCACGATAATAAAGCTTTATCTCTTTTTTTATGTTATTTTACCTAAAATAGTGAATGTGTATATTTAAGTCATACTGTGTACCATTTATTTTACTTTATAGTCTTCAAAGACCTGAATTTCTTTGATAGCTACTGCCTAAAATAAAACTATGGAGAAAGCTTTGAGGAAAACAAACTCCTTTAAAAAACAAAAAAGGACAAAACAAAGCTTTCCTTCTGATCATAAGCTGATATTTCTTTTTGCATTTTTGATGTATTAACTGATGCCTACTTTAATAATATAGAAAAAATATAGTTAAATGAAAATTACATTGCCCACATATTCAAATGTTCTTTATCAGTTAAACATTTTAATATCAATTAAAGATCTTAAAGTTAATCATGGTACAAAAACTATAAGATTGAGTTTACACATAACATTAAAAAATTTCACCAGCATAACACTTTTAAAACTCATATATTATTACAACTTCATTTAAAAATTTTTATAATGTTAATTATAATTTTATAAATTTTCATAATTTATGAAAACAATTATAGTTTTGACTCATAAAACCAATATAGGAAGTTTAGAAAATTTTAGTCATAAGAAAATAAACTCTCCCTTGCACAATTGTTCTTATATTGTTTCTTTTTTTTAAGAAGTCAAATAAATTATTTTTATTTCGCCTTGATTTTTATTTATCTTTATTGTTGAAAGTATTACAGATATCTTCCCATTTTTCCCCTTTGACACCTTCCTCCCACTCCTGCCCCCTCCCCAGACCTCTGCCTCACTATTGTCTATGTCCATGGGTTAATCATGTATTTATGTAAGTTCTTTGGTTTACCTCTTCCCAAGCGCCCCCTCCCCCCGCTCCCCTCCTCCCCCGCACCACTTTCCCTCTGAGAATCCTCCGTCTGCTGCATGCTCCAGGTCTTTGGATCTATTTTGTTTGTCAGGTTTTTTTTGTTCATTAGATTCCACATATAAGTGAAATCATGTGATATTTGTCTTTCTCTTTGGCTTATATCACTTAGCATAATACTTTCTAGGTCCTTCCGTGTTGTCTCAAAGGGTAAGAGGTCCTTTTTATAGCTGCATAGTACTCCATTGAATAAATGTATCACAGTTTTTTGTTTGTTTTTTTATCCACTCATTTACTGATGGGCACTTGGGCTGTTTCCAGCATCAAAGTGAAAAGGGAACCCACTATATGGAAGAATATATCTGCCAGTGATACATCTTATAAGGGGTTAATTTCCAAAATATAAAAAGTATTCATATAACTCACTAAGGAAAACAAGCAATCTAGTTTAAAAAAATGGGCAGAGGACCTAAATAGACACTTCTCTAAAGAGGACACACAAATGGCCAAGAGACATATGAAAAAATGCTCAGTGTCACGAATAATCAGAAAGATGAAATTAAAATGATAATGAGGTACCACCTCATACCTGTCACAATGGCTACCATCAATAAATCAACAAACTTCTGGAAAGGATGTGAGAGAAGAGAACCCTAGTACACTGCTGGCAGAAATGCAAAATGGTGCAGCCAGTACAGAAAACAGTGTGGCATTTCCTCAAAAAATTAAAAATGGAACTCCCATTTGATCCAGTGATCCCACTTCCAGGAATATATATCCTAAGAAACCTGAAAAACCAATCAGAAAGAATATATGTGCCCGTATGTTTATTTACAATAGCTAAGAGAAGCTAATGTTTTGAGCATTTATTTGCCCATTGCTGTGACAGGGTAATCATCACAATAGTCCTTTGAGGTGTAGGTATAGGAGTGTGTCCATGTGATAGATGGGAAACTGGAGACTTAGAGCTAAAATAATTTACTTTTACTCTAAGAGTCACTAGAGTAAGTGGCAGAATCAAGAATAAATCTCAGGTCTTTTTTACTCCAAAGTATACACTTGTCACCATATTGTAGAGATCTTGAGAACTAAAGCAGAGTATAATTGGAGGGGAAATAACCATGATTTGGTATTTCAGATAATCTATTCTTTTCAATACAAAATGCATATACTATGTTAACACTATTAAAGTTTTATATTCTATTTTTATTCTATTATAACTAAAGTTTCTTTTAGAAAGATTTTATAAACAATAGTCCATTAAAATTACCACTAGTTTCTATTGTTTCTCTAGTTTTATTTTTTTATATCTCTATCTCTATTTTTAGATATATACATTTAAAAATTGATTTCAGAGAGGAAGAGAGAGGGAGAGAGAGATAGACACATCAATGACAAGAGAGAATCACTGAATGGCTGCCTCCTGCACAACCCCTACTGGGGATGGAGCCCACAACCTGGGCATGTGCCCTTGACCAGAATCAAACTTGGGACCCTTCAGTCCACAGGCCAATGGCTCTGTCCTCTGAGCCAAACCGGCTATAGCTAGTTTTTATCTTGCTTTTTCTTAAATTCATTAAACCAAATCATAACATTTTGGTTTTCACTGATAGTCATTTCCTCATTGATTTATTTAATTTGTAATTAATCACTTTACCCAAATTCTTGTCTAAATGCTGTGTGTGTGTGTGTGTGTGTGTGTGTGTGTGTGTGTGTGTGTGTGTGTATGTGGTGGTGGTGGTGGGGTTTGCTGAGAAGTAGTGTTGTAAATCCATGAAAAGACACTCAGGTCAGTTCTCTCCTTCAGCTGCCATACTATATTTCCCATCTCTCCCAGCTGTTAAAATCTAAAATACTCCAAATTATTGATTAAGATTATGAAATCTCTTTGCTGAAGGCATTTAATGGGATATGATTCTTGGGCATGGTTAGGTATAACTGAACTAAAACACAAATTAGTAGTCACTGGATATCTCTGATCATTAGCAATTTCTTAGAGTTCTGTTGCTGTGGCTGTGGTCCTCATAGCCTTTGTGTTTTAGTCTATTGGAAATATGTGTGGTGTATACCTTATCTGAATTTGAAATTTCCTATTGTCTTAGTCAAAATATTTTATTCTTAATTTCGCAGTTCTGATGGAAAAATTATTTCAAAAGTTAGTTGGCTTTTTAATACTTGATAGTCATTCTACTTTTGACATTTTAAGGATGTGCATAGAGAAAGCATGTCTGCTCATTTCCTCTAGGCTGTGGATGTGCTTATTATGGGCTTTCTGGCAATATAAAATATTTATGTTTAAATGAATGGAGAGTGATGTAGTAAATTTTTTAAAAGAGCAATTAGCAATTTTTACTTATCAGCAGTGTGATTTTTTCCCTTTATTTAGATATGAAGTAAATTTTCAAGATGGTATTGATTGTGGAGGTGCATACATTAAACTCCTAGCAGACACTGATGATTTGAATCTGGTATGATATTTTAATGTTAATAAGTTTAAAGTTAATAAGTACTTTAAGGAGTAGTAATTGGTAAAATTAAAAATTTTTAATTTTCAACTGAAATTGAAAACAACTTTGAAAATCTTCATCTAACATGAGTTTTCATGGATTTTACAGTGTGCCTTCAAGTTTGATGTACAGCCATATTACTTGATGGCATCTAGTTTTGTAACTTTTAGCAACATAAAAATTTTTTCCATGTCTATAAATAAGAAACAACATGGTGCTTATAAATGTCAGTGAAAGATCACCTTAGAGTTTTTTCTTTACCAAATAACAATCATAAATTTGTTCAGAGAAATAAGATAACAGAGCAAAGTAGTGAAATAGAATGATCAAAGAACTAAATAAAAAAGGTGGGCCAGTTCAGAAATTGGCAGTCCACAAGAAATAACTAAAAATATTTTGTAAAGAAGCAGCTTGTATTAAGCCCATTTGATGGCTGGAGATGTTGAATTCTTACAGCGTTCTCCTACAGGAGGCTGTGTCAGGGCTCCTGCACACAGCAGGGGTAAGCTGCCGGAGGTGGTGAGAACACATGGCTCTGTACAGGCTGTGGAACATGGAGTAAAGGAGTCAGGCGCCACTATTTGGACCTGGTAAAGGGAGGTTATACAGTAAATGTGCAAGCTCTTGTTTTAGGTATTGCCAGGTGACAGTCACCTGAGGGTATAGTGGCAATAATAAAATGTAGTGCCAAGTATCTCTTTAAGCACTTTACCTGATTAACTCAGTTGATTCTCAGATAAACCTTTTAACATAGGTACTATTATTATCTCCATACTTCAGAGGTGATGAAACAAAACTGCAGAGACGTTAAGGAATTTGCCAGGGCCACATGCAGCTAACATAAGTGGCAGCGGTAGGACCTGAACCCCATCATCTTACTCTAGATCCCGTGCTCTTAAACAGTAGGCCATATCAAATGAGAAATTAGTAGTAGTAAAACAGTAGAAAAAATAGTCTCTGTGTCTGTTTTTGTTTCTGAATTTCTCTTCACACTGCTCAGAAGGGTCATTTTCTAGTGTATTCCTGAATAATAGTGATGGATAATTATTGTCATAAGGTCATAAGTATGCTTTTCTCTATACTTAATTTTCCTAATAAAATATTAGTAATGCAGATTTGCATAAAGTAACTAAGCTTATTATGATGTTCTTAGGATGGTTTCAGCTTCCCTCCTACATCTTTAAGAAGGAAGAAGTGTGTGCTTTAGAAAAACCTATTTTGAATAATATTTGTCATTTTCACACATCCTTTTTTTGTCATGTGTGTTAAATAATTCTTTGGTGAATAAGCATTTAATACATTTTTGTAAAGTTGGCCCAATTGAATAGAATTCATTAAATACTCTAGAGAAATTTATTAAATACTCTAATTCTGGATTAAACCCATCACTCATCTCTCTTTGAAGGAAAACTTTCATGATAAAACATCCTATACCATTATGTTTGGACCAGATAAATGTGGAGAAGATTATAAGCTTCATTTTATCTTCAGACATAAACACCCAAAAACTGGAGTTTTTGAAGAGAAACATGCCAAACCTCCAGAAGTAGACCTGAAAAAGTTCTTTACAGACAGGAAGACTCATCTATATACCCTTGGTATATCCTTTTCATTCATTCATTCACTCAGGAGTATTTGCTGACTGCTGATATTTTCATGGCAAGTGCTTTGGGAGAAATAAACATGGATCCTATCTTTTTAGGAAAATATTTCTAGGCATAATTCTAATATAGGTGGAAAGTAAAATACCATTTGAGAGGCACAGATGAGGTAGTCAGGAGTTCAAAATCAATATCACTTCCAGTTTGATGACTCTGAGAAAACCTAGTAAAGGAAACTGTATCCAAACTAGTCTTGAAATGTAGATAGAATATGGAAGGTAGGAGGTAAAAAGGATATTTTAGGCACTATGACATTAGCAGTGCTGTAAGAATAGAAAACTGGAAGTAAGATCAAAGAGGAAGAAGTCTGTAAGGCCACGCTGAAAGCTTAGAGTTCATTCTACATGCAGTTGTGATGACTGATAGGCCCTACCTCGGTGGTTGTGTCGATATCTAAACTTGGGAAGGGAAAGCATTGAGCAACCATGTATTAACATGCTTAGCTTTCCTTTATGAAAATAGGAGTTTGCCTAGATGCTCAGGGGGCAGAACTTTATAGGGATCATTCCTCCTCTTCCCAAGTACATATGGTTGTAGAGCTATGGTCTTCCCTGGATTCTGTAAAGTCACAGCATGAGAATCCAACAGGACAATTCCATCCAAGACTGAGGCATTTCAGCTTTCTTCCCAAAAACTGAAGTTGTAGAAATGGTCACCTTGTCTACACAGGCAATGACCAGTTTCATTTTTAATGGAAACATTGACATCAAAGACTGTATATGAAATTAGAAAATAGTATTGGACGTTTTGGGAACATGTATTATAGAAATCATGTGAAATTATAACTAAGAACAAATTAATTTAATCAGACTTTACTGTACAATCTGGTCAGAAACAATTTGGTAGTATACAGTATATTGAAGACTGTAAGAGTTTTATGTCTTGAAACCACAGTTCCACTTTCAAGAATTTATTCAAATGACCTCTGTGTGAAATATACTATAAATTAGAAGCAACCTAAGTATTACAGTATGGGTTTTTTATACAATGCAAAATGGTAACTATGAAATGTTTAGCAACAGGAAAGCAATGCTTATAATATTAAAATGGGGAAAGAAAAGATTCAAATTGGAGGCACATCATAGGGGGGACTAGGCCAAATATGCAAGCACATAGAATAAAACTAGAAAAAAAAGAACTAAAATTGCCATTAATCATCTCATATGTACCATGCTCTATGCTAGGCAGTTTGTTTAGAATCATCATGTGTGGGGAGCAGTTTCTCTCAGTTTTGCCTTAATTTAACTTAAGTAACTTGCTCTAAGAAGCAATAGTAACTGACAGGACTGGAATGGAAATTCAGGTCTAACTTAAGCATTTGCTTTTCTGTATTTTACTGTAAAATCTTTGTTGTGCTAAGATTCAGTGAATTTTTCTTTTAAAAAAGCCCCCTCTGTAATACTGTGGTATTTTATAACATTGTTCTTTAATTGTTCTAAGAACCGTACAGTGTACCTTCTGTAGCCATGAAAGGGGTCACTAGGTAAAATTTATCTTTGGGAAGAATGATAGATGAAAATAGCTGCCTAACATTTGTTTTCAATACGCTAAGGAAGCACAAGCTGCCAACAAATGTCAGGGTCGTGCTGACTCACCTAGTTAAATGGGCTTCGGCTTCCTGAAGAAAGGGCTCTGAAATCCAGCCAGTCTCCAGAGGTTCAGTCACAACAATGCCAAGTTATATCAAACTCAAGTACTGCAATTCAGACACAAACTCAAATAATGCAAACACACACTCAATATTTTATCTTCTTTTCTCCACTATTTCCTTTCTACTCACAGCTGAGAGTACTACGACAAAGGGAGACCTTAAATGCAAAACAGCACTTAGCTAGATCCTTCCTAATTCAAGAAAAAGGTGTTTCTCAAGAAAAATCTTGAAAAGAATGTTTTCTGAATAAATTTTACAATTGAAATTGATTTTTTAAAATTAGAGTTTAAGAAGTACACAGCAAGTAAGTGTTATGTAAAAAACATATTTGGACCCCAAAAAATCCATTAAGAAGTAATGGTGCATTTTATTAAATTACTTAAAATTTTATCTTTGATTTTAGAAATCACTAAATCTAGTGATTTTAGCATCTTTTAACTTAATACATTGGGAACGCCTCTATTTCTGGTTGAAAGAAAAGTTTACCCATGAAGTTTAGGGTAGTTTTATTATTTAAAAGATTATTTTTAAAATGTCTATCATTATGATAACTATATTTAAATTGGTCTTTAGTGATGAACCCAGATAACACATTTGAAGTGCTAATTGATCAAATAGTTGTAAACAAAGGCAGCCTACTGGAGGATGTGGTTCCTTCTATTAATCCTCCCAAAGAAATTGAAGATGCCAGTGATAAAAAACCTGAGGCCTGGGATGAAAGAGCAAAAATTCCCGATCCTTCCGCCATCAAACCAGACGACTGGTAAGCCAAGTTTTCGATAGTAAAGCATTATTTGGTATAATTAAATAATGGCACAAAACCTCTAAATAAAGTTTACTATTAATGAAATGTATTCTTTTAAACATCAGGACTACTTATTTTGATTATTTGGGATGAAGTACTTTTCTAAAATGGATTTGTCACATCCTGCTTTTTAATTATCATAATTTTCATTTTAATTTAACATTTTAATTTGGTTGCTTTTTTTCCCAATGTATTTTTATTTTTATGCTCCCAGTGCTATGGAGAGAAAGCTCCATGACTCTAACACATTAACACTTTATTTTAATTTCTAGATTAGTCTTTATCGTGTTATGCATATTTTACAGAGTTGTAGTCTTTTCCATTAATTAGACTTAAAATAGGCATGTCTTCAATATCTTATAAATTAAGATAGAAGTCAGTCATGCCTGTTTGCTTAACCATAATTTTTTGCTACCTGAGTATTTGTGTCATTTCCATTCTACAGGATTATGAATATTTTCCCTAAAAGAAGTGTATTCCATTCCTGAGTTCCCATAGCTTGAGTGAGGTGATGAGAGATACATGTATGTCTCTCTATTTCTTCTCTTCCCAAGAACCTTATTATTTTTTTCTGCTGATGGGTAACAATTCTGGTTTCGCTAAGTAGGTGATCTGTTTGTCTGTATTTAACCCACTATATTAGTTATCTATTGCTATGTAACAAATTATCTAAAACCTTAGCAGCTGAAAATATGAGACATACTATTCCTGAGTTGGGGATCTGGAATTGGCTACCTGTGTGGTGTGAATGCTAAATATGAGTTTGTAAAGTTCTGTTTTTATTTTACTAAGAGTTTACTTTTTCCCCTCATGACTAAGAGTTGGGTTTTATATAATGCTTTTGTGCATCTACTGAAATTATCACATAGATTTCCTCCTTTATTTTCTTAGTATGGTAAATTATATTGATTGATTTTCTAATTTTGGACTAATCTTACAATATACTTGGTCAGCAAGTATTGTTCTTTGTACATTTGCTAGATTCTAATTGCATTTTCTCTGTCAGGTGTATTATAGTATAATTTCATACAGTTAAATTCATATATATAAATTTATATGTATATATGAATTTACACACACACACACACACACACACACACACACACATATATATATATATATATATATATATATATATATATAATTTAGTCAGACTTAACTACAATCTGGTCAGAAACAGTTTGGTAGTATACAGTATATTATATATATATAGTATACTATATATATATATAGTTCTGTTAGTTGTGATGAACATATACAATGATGTAACTACCACCACAATCATGACAGAATATATTTACATCATCCAAAAGGTCCATATCCTTTTGTAATCAATTTCCTCCTCCCACCCTTAACCCCAGGGGACAACCACTGATTGATTTCTGTCCCTTATCGTTTTGTCGTTTTTAGACTATTATATAAAGTGAAATCATACAGTGTGTAGGTTTTGTTTCTGGCTTCTTTCACTTAGAGTAAGCTTTTTGAGATTATTATAATTATTGATGTGGTTGGATGTAGATCTATCAACTCACTATTGTTTTCTGTTTGTCCCATATATTCTGTGGTTCTTTATAAAAAGATTTCCTGTCTTCTTTTGTATTAAGCTATTTTATTTTATTGATTTTTTTTACAGAGAGGAAGGGAGAGAGATAGAGAGTTAGAAACATTGATCAGCTGCCTCTTGCACACCTCCTACTGGGGATGTGTCTGCAACCAGGGTACATGCCCTTGACCGGAATTGAACCTGGGACCTTTCAGCCCTCAGGCCAACCCTGTATCCACTGAGCCAGATCAGTTAGGGCTGTATTAAGCTATTTTATTTTATTTTTCTACTTTTTTTTCTGTTAGCTTATTAGCTTCATTCTGGTTTATTTTACTGGTTGCTCTAGGGTTTACAATATGTATCTTTAACTTATTTCAGTCTATTTTCAAGTAGCACTAAACCACTTTATGTCTAAGTGAACATTTCCCCCCTTTCATCCTTTGTGCTTTCATCATACATTTACTTCTATGCATGTGTGAAAGCCACACATATTTATTCTTTAGTCGGTGTCTTTTAATCAGACAGTTAAGGGGAAAGTCCTTTTAATTACCCATATATTGACCATTTCTAGTAACTCATTCTTTTTTTTTAAATCCTCACCCAAGGATATTCTTAATGGTTTTAGAGAGAGGGAAAGGGGGAGAAAGAGGAAGGGAGGAAGGGAGGGAGGGAGGGAGGGAAGGAGAGAGAGAGAGAGAGAGAGAGAGAGAGAAACATTAATGTGAGAATGATTGATTGCCTTCCTTACATGCCCTGACCAGGGATTGAACAAGCAACCTATGTATGTAACCTGATTCGGAATCGAACCCACAACCTTTTGGTGTATGGGACAGCGCTTCAATCAACTGAGACATACCAGCCAGGACTCTTGTGCTCTTATTCGTTAGTGTAGATACAAGTTTCCATCTGTTACCGTTTTCCTTTTGCCTGATAAACTTCTCTTAACACATTGTAGTGTGTGTCTGCTATCATTGAATTCTCTCAACTTGGAAGTGTCTGAAACTTCTTTATTTTACCTTCCCTTTTGAAGAATATTTGGATTAAGTTTGATAGTTATTTTGCAACAGTCATGTCTTTTCTTGGAGCTCGCATTGCTTCTGATGAGAAGTCAGTTGTTCCCATCTTAGTTCTTCTTTACCTAATATGTCATTTTTTTTCCTTTTGAGTTTTAAAAGGAAAAAAAAAGACATATTAGGTAAAGAACTTTACCTAAACTGTTCAGGTTTAAATAGTTTGATTTTCTTGTCCCTTGATGTAGATTTTTTTTTGTGTGTTTTTCTTGCTTTGGGTTTGTTTTTTTGTTTGTTTGTTTTTGAGAGTTTTTTTTGGAATGTGGGTTTATAGTTTGAATCAAATCCAGGTAATATTTGGCCATTATTTCTTTAAATATTTATATGCACCTCCTCATCTCTTTTTGGAGGGCACCACTTAATGTATATTAGATAGGTTGCTTTATATTGCCCTACAGGTCACTGAGGATTTGTTTTGATTTTTAACCAATTTTTCTCTTTATGCTTCATTTTGGAAAGTGTCTATTTCAATTTGTTTAAGTTCTTGATTGTCTGTGAACATTGAGGGGATTACCTTTTCAGAACACAGAGTGTTGCTCCTGGAACTAAAAGTGTTAACTGGCTAGCTCTCTTGTAGGTAAAGAGGGACACTGATTAGTAATGAAAGTGTCTTTGCTTTCAGGCAAATAGTATAATAGGAAAGTGACTTGTTTAAGGAGGGAGGAACACTACAGTTTTTTAAACGATAAAAAATCACTTAGTAGTGTATCACTTTATGAATTTATACTATCAGAAAAGGTAGAACTTCATCCTCCTTGTAGGTTTTCTAACATTGCTTCATATTTGTTTTCCCATAAAGTGTAATGCTGACACTGGGAGATAAGTTTGCCCTTAAGTGAGAGAAACTGCATATTGAAATCTCATTCTGATTGGTGATATGAATTAGAATTTATCATATATGTAAGTGTACAAGAAATGCTCCTTTAAATGTTAAATTCTGATTATTCTGAGCCCCCAGAGACTCAGGGTAACACCGGTATCAGGCAAGTACTAGTCTTTACACAGAGAGTTGGTTGTTTCAGTTTATTTGCTTATTTTGTCTTGTTTGGAAAATAATAACAATGTTGTTTGAAATTTCTACTTTTCTATAAAAATTATATTAATAGTTCTGTTCAGACCATATTAAAATTGTGGTTATATATTTTAGAATTTATGAAGTTCCATTTTTAAATTAAAATTACTAACATTAAATATTTAAAAATATTAGTATAGGAAAGACCTTTCTAGATATGATATAAAATTGAAAAATTATAAAAGAAATTACTAACAAATTTTAACCCATTAAAATAAGTGATTTGTACATGGCAAAAAAAAATCACCATGAACTATAATAAAAACAAATGAGAAACTGGAAAAAATATTTTAGGTTAATATAGCTGACTATACTAGTAGAGGGCTAGTTGTTTTTTTTTTTTTTTAACTAATGTCTGATAAATGTCAGGATATTCATTACAGCATTATTTGTAATAGTACATTTTGGGGAACACTAAATGCCCCTCAGTTGTAGATAGGTTAAATAAATAATGCTATATTCTCCAAAAAGAAGACTGTGGAACTGTTAGGAAGAATGAAGATGTATGTGTATATAAAATAGGACTCCTCAGGAAGTCTTCACATGTCAACATCCAATATGTATTTGTTGATGAATGACTGAGTTTTAAATGACAAAAGCAACATTGAACAGACTTTATACAGAATGCTCTTTGTATAAAAAAGAATATATTCATATGTGTATGTATGCATAGAGTGCAACAGGGCAATGTACAAAAAACTGGCAAGAAGATTTAGGTGGATGAGAAATGGGACATAGTAGGCACAAAGATAGAAGGGCAAGCAATACTTTTAGTACCTTCTGAATTTTGTGCCATGCATTTGTAAAACTGCATAATTAATAACTAACATAAAATACTGGATTTACAGGGATGAAAGTGAACCTGCCCAGATAGAAGATTTAAGTGCTGTTAAACCTGATGGCTGGCTTGACGATGAGCCGAAATTTATTCCAGATCCCAATGCTCAGAAGCCTGATGACTGGTGAGCATCCTTCATCTCCAGAAGCCCATCCATTGCATGTTTCTTAGTTGCTCTTTTGTTGCTACTGTATATGACTGATAGTGGAGAATTGAGGTTATTATATTTGCTTTCTTCTAATGCCCTAAGGAATGAAGACATGGATGGAGAATGGGAGGCTCCTCATATTTCTAATCCAGCCTGTCAGATTGGGTGTGGTGAGTGGAAGCCTCCCATGATAGATAACCCAAAATACAAGGGAGTATGGAGACCTCCAATGATAGATAATCCTAATTACCAGGTAAGGACCACTTGTTCCAATCCCATTGTGGAGTTAAAATGTTATGCTAGTTCTATTATACTAGTGCGCCGGTGTACAGATTCATGCACATTGAAAGCAAATTATTTAGAAGGTGTCCAGCGGGGCAGGACCGGGCGGGACGGCGGTGCTGCGGCTCTAAGGGCGTCTGTGAGTGAGCGGGCTCCCTCCAGCAGGTGGGTTCTCTCAGCCTGGCCTGCAGGGATTGGGCCAAAACTGGCTCTCCAGCATCCTCAGAGGGGTCCCGGATCGTGAGAGGGTGGTTTTTGGGTAACGCACCCTGGAATCGGGCCCCTCCTCTCTGGTTTTGGGGTGCATCACCCGCGAACCACAGCTGCCAAGTTACCGCAGCTTGGCAGCTCCTGTGTTGAGCATCTGCCCTCTGGTGATCAGTGTCATAGCTACTGGTCGGGTGGTCAGATGGTCACTTAGCCTTTTATATAGATAGATATCTAGTTATTGATAATGTTACATTAATGATAGAAAATTGATTTGTAATAGTATGCCTTTGGCTATTTTAAGAAGTAAAGAAGATAAACTCCAACTAATGTATAATAATAAAAGTCTAATATGCAAATTAGACCAGATGACCTTTCGGATGAAGCTGGGGGTACAAGGGACAGGTTCTGGGTGCCTTGCTGGTGGCCAGAGGGAAACCTGGGTCCTGAGTGCCAGAGGGAAGCCAGTGCTGGCGGCTAGGGGAAGGAAGGCCTGCTCTTACGTGAATTTCATGCATTGGGCCTCTAGTGTATATTTTAAAAGTAAAGCATTCTTTAATTTTCTGGAGAAATAAAGAACTGGAGATCAGTCACTTTATATTGTATTTTTCCTAATAATCATTGTAGAATAAAGTTCTGTTTTAGAATGAAATATAAGAAATGACTTCTGATCAAAAGGACTGCCTATGCTTAACTAATATGCTGCTTACTTTCTAGTGTTATTAAAATTTGGATTTTTTTCTAAAATTAGTCAGATACCTTTTGAGTGTAACTATTTTTTTTGTAGTAGAAGTCCATTATGCTATCCACTTAAGCTTGTATTTTTATCTAATTATTAATTGACACTTTCTAATATGTATTTTACATATCCAGTTACATATTCTAATTGCTCACTTTAGTTTTTATTTATAGCATTTATCACCAAATATTTATTTTGGAAACTTTTCCCTTAAATATCTGTCTCCCTCATCAGACTTTACCCTCGATAATACAAGAACTATGTCTGTCACTTGTACCCCTAGCTCTGGCATAGTGCTTGGCACGGAATAGATACACATGATGTCAGAGTGAGTCAGTGAGTGATCATACTGTCAAACTGATTTAATTGGATTGCGTTTAATCATTTCAGACCTAATGGAACTTTTTTGTTGAATAATTGTTCTGACGTTCAACTATGATTAATACCTGTCATGGGCATATATTAAAAGAAGTGGCTCCATTTTTGCCAGTGATCTCTATGATTTGGGCAATTTTAATAACATCTTGCTTTAAATACTTTACTAAATATAAAAAACTTGTCTACCTGGCCAGGTAGCTCAGTTGGTTGGAGTGTCATTCCGTACACTGAAAGGTTGTGGATTCAATTTCAGGTCAGGGCACATGCCTGGGGCGCATATGGGAGGCAACCAATTGATGTCTCTCCCTCTCTCTCTCTCTCAAAATCATTTAAATCAGGTGAGGATAGAAAAAAAACACTTATCTAAAATAGTACCATTTACTTGTGAAATTTAATTGCTCAAGTTTGTGTTAGATTTTATTTTTAAAAAAAAAATACATTTTGCCGAATTTTTAAAAAAATTTAAAAATTTAAAAACTTAAAAAAATACATATATATTTTAAAAATATATTTTATTGATTTTTCACAGAGAGGAAGGGAAAGGTATAGAGAACTAGAAACATTGATGAGAGAGAAACATCAACCAGCTGCCTCCTGCACACCCCGCACTGGGGATGTGCCCACAACCAATGTACATGCTCTTGACAGGAATCGAACCTGGGGCCCTTCAGTACACAGACTGATGCTCTATCCACTGAGCCAAATCATTTTTGGCAGTGTGTGTTAGATTTTCACTCTGCCTTTTTTTCCTGTAGAGTTTAATGTCAGTATTATTTACAGGAACATTATGTACAGAATAAGCACAAGATTTCATTTCCATTGAATTATTAATGAATTAATATCAAAGTTTTTTTTCCTCTAGTTAGTATAGATGATTTCATTCAACAACTACTTCTTAAGTAGCATTTATAATGAAATTATTTTATTTGAAAATGTCTTCCAATTATTTTTCTTCTAGGGAATTTGGAGTCCTCGAAAAATTCCTAATCCGGATTATTTTGAAGATGATCATCCATTTCTTCTGACATCTTTCTCTGCTCTTGGTTTAGAACTTTGGTCTATGACCTCTGATATCTACTTTGATAATTTTATTATCTGTTCAGAAAAGGAAGTAGCAGATCGCTGGGCTGCAGATGGTTGGGGAGTGAAAAGAATGATAGCAAATGCTAACGAGGTACGGTACTGACCATATAGTAGTAATGGGACTTGGTCCTGGTTATGCTCATGCAAATTATCCTTTAAAAGGTAAATATTTAATAATTATTGAGTACCAAATAAATGCATTTAAATTTATAGATAGAATATTTAGCTTTACTATATTATTATACAACTTCATTATAAATTATATAATAAATTATGTGTCTTAATTTCATTCATTAAATTATGATAGCTATGAAAAGGTTATTTGCTCTTTATAGAAATGATACTACTTATTTCTATTTGTAGTCTTTTTTGTCTATAAGTCTTTGTCACCTTGACAGTTCTAGGTCTAAGTGGTAGCAATAATTCCCAGGTTGATTTTATTAATAAATCCTTTAAAAGTATAGAATGAGTTATCAGAGCTGTATACTTCTATTTTTAAAAAATATTTTTTATTGATATTTTTACAGAGAGGAAGAGAGAAGGATAGAGAGTTAGAAACATCTATGAGAGAGAATCATCGATCAGCTGCCTCTTGCACACCCCCTACCGGGGATGTGCCTGCAACCAATGTACATGCCCTTAACTGGAATTGAACCCGGGACCCTTCAGTCCGCAGACCAACACTCTACCACTGAGCCAAACTGGTTTCGGCAGAGCTGTATACTTCTAAATGAACTAGATAACACAGGTTGGGGCAAAAGTAGATTTATATTATTTAAATGGAAAATAATACAATCAATAAATAAGAAATTAAGAATAAACTGTTTTGTATACTCACAACTGTAAACCTACTTTTGCCCCACCCTGTGTATATCTATTAAAAACTAATTGTATCCTGTAATTTAAAGTTACCAAAAAAGAAAATTGTCATTATTTTTGTTGGTAGATTAGCAGTTTTCACCTATATAGTAACATATCTTCTACTATAAAGTCTTCAACAGCAATGGGTGCTAATAATTAATAGGTTTAAACTTACAAAGTATAAGATAAGAATATGACGTATTTTTTAGTTTAACAAGTTCACACTCCATAATATAAAAAATGCCTAGGTAAAATAAGTTTGGGGTAGGCTGTATTTCCTGGTGAAAGTTTATAATTTGAGTTATATTCTCATGCTTATTTCCTCTGCAGCCTGGTGTGTTTACACAGCTAATGGCAGCTGCTCAAGAGCATCCCTGGCTTTGGTTCATTTATCTTGTGACTGCAGGGCTTCCAATAATATTAATTATTTCTTTTTGTTGGCCAAGGAAAGTAAAGGTAAATAAAATGAATTTCCTTCAACTTAAAAAAATATACCTCTTAGTGTTTAAGAGTTCTATGAATCGAGGAAGTGGTTCTTCAATTACATTTTGTATAGATTTTTTTATTGTGTATGATGTAAGTTATTGCAATTTTTTTTTTTTTAATACAGTGCCTTGTGATCCTGGCTGGTTAGCTCAGATGGTTAGAGCCTTGTCCTGATACACTAAAGTTGTGGGTTTGATCCCTGGTCAGGGCTCATATAAGAATCAATGAATGAATGCATAAATAAGTAGAACAACAAATCTGTCTCCCTCCCTCCCTCCTTCCCTCCCTCTCTCCCTCCCTCCCTCTCTCCCTCCCTCCCTCCCTCCCTTCCTCTCTCCCTCCCTCCTTCTCAATAAATAAAAACAGTGCTTTGCTTTTAGTAAAAATAGCTTATGTTAAACTACCACAGAAAAAATATGAAGATGCAGAGTATAAAAAACCTGACATATGTAAGCCACAAACAAAGGGAGCACTAGAGCAAAAAGTGAAGGAAGAGAAAGCAGCCCTGGAGAAACCAGTCGACTTGGAAGAGGAAAAAAAGCAAAGCGATGGTGAAATTCTTGAAAAGGGTAAGACAGTGATAGTGATTTATAATGAGGACCCTGGGCAAAGCTCATAAAAACGGTATATTATCTGGGAAACACTAGCTCTTGTACTACTTGTGTACTGTCAGAATTACACTATCTGAATCCTCAGGAACGCGTGACTATGGCAAAGAGGAGTAACCATCCCTGCCGGGATGTTGTACCCTGAGCAGCCATTACCTTATTCATTTTTTTTCGTCTTCTAGGAAGAAAGATATTTAAATATTGTTCAGTTGCTTATGAGCCTGGTAACTATGAATTCCACATGCCCCAGCTTTTTGCAAGGACTTTTCTTGACTCCAACAATGCAGATGCGATGGGCTGTGCAGCCCACGGCCTCTGTACAGAGAATAGGTGTAAGGCAGGTGACCGCAGCAACAAAGTCAACACTTCCAATGGCTGTTGTTGATCAGATAGCTTATCAGATCAAATAAGTAATTTAATCTCCTGAAAGGGTTGCTGAGTCACATGTCCCCTTCCTGCCCTTGACTAAACTCCTAAACATTTTTTAAAAATTATTTTATTTATTTATTATAGAGAGGAAGGGAGAGAGAGAGTTAGAAACATCGATGAGAGAGAATCATCGATCAGCTGCCTCCTGCACACCCCCCATCAGAGATGTGCCCACAACCAGTGTACATGCCCTTGACCGGAATCAAACCTGGGACCTTCCAGTCCGCAGGCCGAGGCTCTATCCACTGAGCCAAACTCCTAAAGATTAACATCAGTTAAAGAACAGGCTTTCTGGCGGCTCTCCACTGAGGCCTCCTCACCAACATCGAGGTCGGTGTAAGACTACTGATATCTGCCTGTTGTCTCAAGCCAAGATCCAGGTGGAGCCCTTTATGACTTAAATTATGTTTTAGGCACTATTTTTAACTTTAATAAGCTTGATTTAAAAACACCCCCATATGTTTATAAATGCATATGTACATATATAAACACAGAGTTTCTTTGATTTTCATATTACACACAGACTGAATGCTTAAGAATTCTTTAAACCTGTCCCTTCAAATAAAATGTAATATAATAATTACCTTTTTTAGTTATTTAAAAATTTTCTAGTAGAAGAGATTGTTTTTAAACATTGGAATTTAAATAAACCCCCTTATTGTATTAATTGCTTTTCAGTAGCAAAATTTTAATTCATCAAGCCTTTGCCTTTAATAAAATCTGTATTCCAGAAGAAGAAGGTGAACCTGAGGAAAAGAGTGAAGGAGAAATTGAAATAATAGAAGGGCGGGAAGAAGGTAGTAAGTCAAATAAGTCTGGATCGGAGGATGAGGTGAGCAGCTCTAACAGAAAATAAACCAGTTTCTATGTATGATCATTAGCCAAATGTTTATGTCAATAAAAGAAGAAATCTGTTTTGTAAAGGATTTTTTTTGCCATTTTTCTCTCAGCTTTCATAAGAGCCTCCATAATGTTTTTTAAATATGTCCATTAAACAGGAAAATACTATAATTGATATCATCTTAATGCCTAATGAAATAGTATAAAGCCAGCCCATGGTTTATAAAATATATAGAGAGGACTGCATCTATAAAACATTACAACTTTATCATTAAAGTATTCTATTGAAAGGTATAATAAACAGGCCATTTGAATATTTAAAAGATAATTATGTTTATTAAAACTTTCTTAACAGTCACTGTATACACATTCTAATTGATTCAATAATTTACATCCCACATTCTGAAGTATTTCGCTCATTGATTGGATAGTTGAGCACTATCTGCCTGACATGGTGCTTTTCTCAAACCTTTAGTAAACTAGTTTCCCCACTAACTTGATGGGCCATACCCCTTTTTATATCCTGATATGAAATAGAACTTTCTACAGTACCTTTTTAAAGTCAGTTATTATAATGGAATCAGAACCATCCAGGTATAATCAGAACCAGAGCTTTTTTTCTATTTAGCATATACCAAAGGCTGTTTTCTATATTTCTCCAGCCCTTGAAGAGCTGCACAATTTTGCCCCAGTCACAACTCTTACTACTTAAGGTTAGATAGGGTAACAGTATATTATGAAATAAACTTCCAATTTTGTCCATTTGAAGAAATCTCCTAAATAAACTTGCTTTATTGTTACTGTTTTCTAAAGCTTATTCAGTACATATACCTGGTTACTGGTCATAACTGCTTTGTGAGGTTTAAAGGGGTTTGGAGATCATTATCTAGGATGGATATCTTAGTTGGGTGGAGATAATTTCTTCCAGGACAGAGTTTTAAAGTCATTGTTCCACCTGTCATTCGCTAAATAGTAATACTTGCAATAATTCACATGCATATATATTCTAATTACATTTTTTATTGTTGACACTATTACAGATGTCCCCCATTTTCTCCCCTTCTCCCCTCTCCACCCCACACCAGGCCTTTATCACCCCATTGTCTGTGTCCATGAGCTATGCATATCTGTTCTTTGGTTAAACTGTTTTTGTCCCCCCTATAGTTACATTTGCTTCTCATAATCTTTTATGTACCTTTACAATATCTAAAGTCCATCTTCCAGTCGTTTAGTCTTCTCACCTACATTTGTTAGTGAGCTAAAATAAGCCACTTTTCGCATATTATAACCTTCAAAAATAATTTAAACTCTTTTGTATAATATATAAAACTCCATTATTTTATATTGTTACACAAGTTTAATTTATGGGTAAGTGCTTATTCTAGAAGGATAAGAATTAAATGAAAGAAAAAACCAAACCATAAATGTGGTGTTTACCTTTCTCGTCTCCTTGGTCTCAAAGTATATATGCCAGAAATTCTGTAAAACTACGCAGCAATTCATTACTTACAGAAGTACTGTGATGAAGTTACTGCTTAATATCTGCCAATGAAAATATCATAATCTTTAATTAATTATGACATTAAGTTCTAAATCATAATATAAAATTGTGAATTGAGTTGTTAGCAATATTCCTTGTCAGATGCATTTTTAAAAATATATTTTATTGATTTTTTACAGAGAGGAAGAGAGAGGGATAGAAAGTTAGAAACATCTATGAGAGAGGAACATAGATCAGCTGCATCTTGCACACCCCCTACTGGGGGTGTGCCCGCAACTAATGCACATGCCCTTGACCGGAATCAAACCTGGGACCCTTCAGTCCACAGGCCGACGCTCTATCCACTGAGTCAAACCGGTATCGGCAGATGCATATTTAATATGCAGAATTATTCTAAAAATGTAATTGTGCCAAAAGGTGAACAAATTAAAACATCAATTTATATACACATTTTTGGTCAACTGAATGAAGTAAAGGAACATATACTAGTATAAGATAGTATTTTATTTTTAGAACATATTTTAGAGAATAAGAAATATATTATTTACTACCACCTACTAGTTTACATATAGTATAAAAATAAACATTTTTATAATTCCTTTTTTCTAGATGAAGGAAGCAGATGAGAGCACAGGATCTGGAGATGGGCCCGTGAAGTCAGTACGCAAAAGAAGAGTACGGAAGGAGTAAACGCTATTCAAGTATTTTTAATTCCTGAGAGAAACGTGGCATTCTAAAGTCAGTGTGCCAGAACCGAACTTGAATCAGTCTGCACATCCTGTTTTTAATATCTAGTAATGTTACATATAATTTCAGACATCCATTATAATCTTTTCAGGGAAAAAAACCAGAAACTTTGAAGTTACCTGGTCTTTGAATTCAGAATAAAAGAAAAGTGGCAAGTTACATATCTGATAAGAGATTAATATCATTAGAAGTTACACAGTTTTAATAGTTTGGAGAAAGTTTTGGTTTGTACAGAGCAAAATAATATGCAGCAGCTTTCATGCTTTTGGAAAAATCAGTTATTGGAATTTCCTCTTGAATGGCTATACTACAATATAACTGGTAGTTCTATAATATAAATGATTGTACAGAGCTAAATGCAATAAAGTTTCTATATGGTTGTTTAATTCTATTAACATTTGAAAGTGTGTGTGTGACCCACATTTACCTGTTTGTGTCAAATTATAGTTGTGGTTTGTTCACTTATTAGTAAATTACAGATTTCTTTAAAGAGGTGCTTTGATGGCCAACAGGTCAACAAAACAGAAATGTCTAAGTGTCATTCACAGACTCACTGGTTAGTGGTGCAGCATAATTTACATTTGAATACAAAGATAATGAATTCATTGAAACAATAGATTTCCCCCCACACTTTTATAGTTGTTTTATGCCAGAATGCTGTACCCTATTTATAGTATTGCTTATGTGTACACTGCTCTCAAATAGAATTTAAATATTTTTCTTCTTTAATTTATATCCTTTTTAATAGGTAAGCTATTATTGGGAGGCTTTAATTTTCTGTTCATTAAGAAATTCTAATGGCTAATAGATGTGCTTTATATTTTTGTCTTGCTTTTTTTCCTGACAAATTTAAATCTACTTTGTCTATTCTCTCATCTAACTTCAAAGCTACCTCTAAGGTGGATAAGAAGCAACTATTATTACTTCTCCTCTTTTTAAACTACAGTAGTTACCAAAATTCATTGAATCCTATATCATAAAGAGGGAATATGCTAATTGACTACCCCGCCCTTAAAGATGGCAGTGCCTACAGCCAATAAGGAGGGAATATGCTAATTGAATGCTATGCCCTCAAAGATGGTGGTGCCCAGACCCCTCAGTCCCACTGGGGCGACAGGTGCAGCAGATGGCCTCAGGGCAGGCCCAGCCACACTGCGCACCTGCCTTTGGAGTCCCCTAGTCCCCTCAGTCCCCCAGGGCTGTCTCAAGGCATAGGCAAGCCTCACATAGTGGCTGCCCAGCCGCCCAGGGCTGCCCGAGCCTCAGGTAACCAGGGATGGCTGAGGCTTGCGCTGCTGGCAGTGGCAGCAGCAGAGGTGTGATTGGGCATTGCCTTTGCCTGATAGCCATTTCACCTCCTGCCCTTGAGTGCTCCTGGATTGTGAGGGGGCAGGCCGGGCTGAGGTACCCCCCATCCAGTGCATGAATTTTAATGCACCAGGCCTCTAGAGATATTATAATGGAGCTGTGTTGTTCTACTTAAAATGTTTTAAGAACTTTTTATGTTTGGGTAACAGGTTCTACCCTTTGGAAGGTGATCTAAATCCTTGAGACCACAAAACTACTTTAATACTATCTAAAGAACTTTATACTAATTGGGTACTATTTTGAATTCCTTCATGGATATACACTCCCCATCTTTGGGCAAGCACCAGGATATACACTCCCCATCTTTGGGCAAGCACCAACTAAGTTCCCATGTACCCTCCTCACCAGTAGTACATTTAGAGTGCAGGCCTAGGAAAATGAGTCATTAGCTTCTCCTTTTACTAAAGGAAGCTGAACATAGTTTTCTTATTTTAGGGAGTAAACTGAAAATGAAAATACCTTCTTTATTCCATTGCACAAATTGTGCTGTCAATCTTAATACATAGTTAACCATACTTTGTATAAATTTAATAATAAATTAACACATCTTGCAAGGACCCCTTTTCTTGTTTTCTATTTGGAATGTCCAAAAGAACTGGACATATTGAATGATTCTAGATGAGAATGTTTCTGAAACTACTTCAGGAGATAAATCCTTTATTATGGAAACCTTATCTGATAGGTATCTTATATGTAAACACTTTTTTGTAAAGATTATTAAAAGTGTTTTTGTTTTTTTACTTCCTTGGTTGCAGATTTGTTTTAACTTTAACATTTTGTTAAACTACAAGAGCTCCCAGGGGTAAAATATGAGCAACCAGTTTTGCCAACTCATTGCTATTTCTGTGGATGTGCCCTCTGTGAATGTACCCTAGCTGACAGGTTTAACCAACATTCTCATCAATGTATACTAGATCCATACAGTAGACAGACATAGTCTTCCTTAATCCCCAAATGGCCTTTTCCTTTTACCACCCCAATCTGACTTTAAGATGACTTACATTTTGTCTTTTCTCTAACAAAGAGATTTTTGCCTCTATTTTAGTTAGCCTTTTAAGAGACTTTTTAACTTGACCAGGCTAATGTAGCTTCCTTTTTCTTGTATTTTTTAAAGATAGCATTGCCACCATTGATTATGTCTCTAGGAACACATGCTAGCAGAATAGTAGCCTTTCTCAAAACTTTGCAACTTGCCCCATGCACTTTTTATGCGAATTAGAATGGTGATAATTAGTGTGACTTGGAAGTCATGGTTAAAAATGCCATCTTCAGTTTCTGCCAACTTGTAGCACTCACCTCAGACCATTAGTTGGGATGGAAATTTCTTTATTATTTTATATTATTTATCACTCTATCACATCTTTTTGTGGAAGATTAGCCTAACTTAAAAAATACAACGCTGAAAATCTTGGGTCCTTTTTCAAATTCCTTCCTTTTATTCTAAAAATAAATGTATACTATCATATAACATTTATTTAATAAAATTATTCCCCTACACATCCAGGAACTACTACTTAAGGAAGATAGGCTACTTACCCTGTTGCTTCGAATAACCCTGGATACATCACTACACCCCAACCAGTTACTTAGGCAACCAAATCAAAACACACACAATCTCTCCACAAACAAACAAAAAACACACACACACAATCTCTGAAACAGCCTTTTATTAAACAGCGAAGCAAAACTGCAACACAATTTTAACATTTGTAAATTAGGTAACAAAAGGGATGCAAATGTTTTGCAGTATGATTATACCAGTATAATCATATAGCTAAAGTCATTCATTGAATCGTACACAAATACAAACATAAGATTATTCCATGATTAAAAGTAACCCAAATCTAGTAACTATAATTTATATTAATGAATCTCTTTTCCTATATTTTAATATTATTTTATATTAATTTCCTTAGCAAATGGAATCTACCAACTAAATTTTAAAAAACTGTTAAGGAATGATTAAAACTCTGCATACTAAATAGCTGGGCTTTCAGAAAACTCTGGGAGAAATAGTGAGATAAAATACTGAGAACATTATCAATTAGTTTACATGAAAACTCCCATTTTATTCATGATTCTGATACTAATACACTCAAAAGATTTGCAAAATTGATCTGGTAGATACTATAAATATACTTTGAGACCAAACTCTTTGTAACTATTGTAGATGTGGTTTACACAGGTGAGTCAAACTTAATTCACTTCCATATATATATTCCCCAAAAGCTCTAATCTGTGCCAGAGATAACACAAATCTGGAGTAAAAACATGTGGAGTTGATTACTACTATTTATCAAGTACTTTTTCCATCCTATTTATATTTTTCCTCAATTTTTTTGTATTTCAAACATCCATACAACCAGAGCTCATCTTTTCAGATTCCAAATTATTTTGTGTAAACGGAAGTTTTCAATCACAACATTTTCCAACTTGCCAATTCAGCTTCAAGGAAAAAAACCCACTTCATTTTTATAGCTTCTGTTTTCAAATGATTAAAGAAAACCAACAATCCTACCTAAATCCCAATATTAAATACAGTCATGCACTGCTTAATCACAGGGATACGTTCTGAGAAAAGCATCACTGGGGAATTTTGTTGTGCAAACGCCACAGGGTGCACTTACACAAACCTAGATGATATAGCCCACTGCACACACCGAGGCTACATGGTATTCCACCTGCTGTATCTTCAGTCTGTCATGGACTGAAACATCATTATGTGGACGGGTGGCTGTATAATAAATAACAACCCCTAACTTTTGGTTAAGTTTCAACAATACTGTTCAGGTTACTCTCATAAGTAATTAACTACTAAGATTGCCCTTACAAATGTGAAACCAGTTTTTCCTTCAGGATAAGGGAAATGGGAAGAAAGAAGCAAATGAAGAGGCACAAGATGGCAGACAGGGTACATAAAGCTGTGCATTCAGTACATGATTTTGGTCACTTTTCACAACATGGTTATTTTCTTGTATCTCCTACTATATAATAAAAGACAGTGCTGAACCTAAAGTTGATAAGACATCAAGGTTCATAAATATATGCATTTCTAATTATAAAGTCTCTACATTTTCATGTTTTCATAGACTAACATAATACACAAACTCACGGAAGTCTGTTATGCTCTTAATTTTGCCTAGATCTGACATTATCTTCATAAATATTCAATGAAGCCACAAACAAAAGTACTATAACTTCTGGAATCTATCCAAGTTTTTTTAAAAAAAGATCAGCAGCAATCCATAACAGAGAAAGGATATTGATCTCCTACTTTCTTTTGCTTTTCGTGTCAGTTGTTTGAAAAACACTAGAAGCTGACATGAGATTTTCTATATATTGTCCAAGAACTTGGTTTTCTGATTTTAACTTCAGATTTTCTTCCTTCACTGCATCTACCCTTGCAGAGAGGTCTGTATTAAAAATAAAAAAGCCCATTATCGATAACATGATGGCAATGTTTCTGTTGTATAAAATGCTTGATTCATTCTTGAGAGAACACAGTCCTTAACTTTTCTATTTTAAAATTGAGATTACCTTAAGAGTTAAAGTAAAACAAAGTAAACAGAGTGAAAATAGCCAAAATTCCTAAAATGAGATTTCACAGTAAACTAAATGTTATTCTTTGTAAACAGCATTTATGTTGACTAATCCCTAAGATAGTTTTTAAAATGTGGTAGGTGAACATAACTGAATTAATATATTGGGTTCAGAAAGCTGGTTTCCAAGCAAACTGAACATTTTGTATTTTTACATTAGCAAAAAATTCAAAAAGATTTAGTTCTTGATGATCAAATAAAACATCACTAACATTCATTCCTTTAACAACTAAGTACCGGGTGCCCGCTAAAGCCTGGCACTCACTGTTCCAGAGGCAACAGTAACAAAAAAGAAAAGTCTTTGCCCTCACAGAGCTTACATTATAATGTGCGTTTAGGGGGCCCCAAGTGGGGGTCAGGAGAAAAAGCAAGAAGAGTAAGGGTCACCGAAAGCAAAAGGGAAGTAGCCCTTTTACACAGTATAGTCAGGGACAGCTATTTTGAGCAAGGAAATTTGACCACAAACCTAAAGTGAGAGAATGAGCCTAAATAACTATGGGAAAAAGCAGAGGGAAACAGCAACTGCCAAGACCCCGCGTGGAAGCATACAGAAAGAACAGCGGGGGATGTGAGGGGCAGAGTATCTGGGGCATAATGTAAGAGGCCTTGTGTGTGACATGGCTCTGAAAGGTAGGAAGTAACAGACTTCCAGAGAATAACTTGGCTTTTATTAACCGTGACACGGGAAGCCACTGGAGTGACATGATCTGCTCACTCAGGTGTCAAAACACACACACACACACACACACACACACACACACAACCACAAAGAACCCCAAAACTCAACCTCTTAATTTAACTGAAAACCGAAAGATGTTTTAGTGTTAGTATTAATTTTATGTAAGACATTTAGAAAATGAAAAACTCAGATCAATTCCCTTTTAATTTCTGAAGCTAAAACCGCTTTTAGTACAAAAGCAAGACTTAGTAACACAATGTTACCTTATTGAAAAAAGGAGCTCTCATGTACTAAGTAGCATTAGGTTAGACTTTAAGAGGGAAGCTTAAGGACACTATTTGACTTCTTTATTGAAGCATATCTGTTCTCTGAAATCACTAGTCAAAGCTACAGGCCCCAGGGAGAAGCGGATGGGGGAGAGCATTGAAATGGGCTTGAAATTTATACTTCTTAATACTGCACACAAACAAAATTTAACAACACAAAAGCTTACAATTTCAATTAATTTATATTACTCAAGAAAACTACAAAATGCAAGCTAACCTTCAAGTGTGTGTTGGAGTTCCAACACTTGATTAATAAGTCGTGTTTTTTCCTCCAGTTCCACCTGATTTTCAGCATCAACTGCTGTAATAAAAAGGTTCAAATTTACCATTAACATTAGGTACCATTGTGTGGGTAGCACTTAAAGATCTGCAAAATGTTTTATATTTATTATCTAACTTGATTTATGCAAGAGACCTGTAAAGAAAAAGTTCTATTCCCACACTACAGATAAAGACACCAAGGTAAAGATAAAGTGTTTTGCCAATATCTCACAGTTAAGGAACACAAGCTGCCTTAAATCCGTCCCAGAACTAGAAGGGATATAAATAAGTAAATTAGCCAAATCCAAAACTCTAAATATTCTTCTCTGTTCTTTCCATTCCTTAATAAAGCAAAAGCACCCACAAACCCAGGATTATAAAACAGAAAATAAAGAACATACCGTCCATGTCAGCATTCATCATCTTGGGTAACAAACTTTTGGACCTCGGATACAAAATCCTTGGTGACTGGTCTACAATCAGAAAAACAAACTCAGAGAAATGAAATTTAAGCTTGTTTTTCAGAAGAAAATTATATGACCCAGTGGGATCCTTTCACATGCTTTACTGTTTCTAAGAATAAACACCCAATGGCTAAGTAAGCAAAGGATTATGTACAAATAGTTTACAAAGAGAAGTAAGGTAAGAGAAAGTGCTGAGTTTCTTGTTTATCAGAGAAATATATAATAAAATACAACTGTACATGTATTATTTTTTTTAAAAGATGATCAGCCCTGGCCAGTGTTGCTTCATGGTTAGTGTGCTGTTCCATGTACTGAAGGCTCACAGGTTCAGTTCCCAATCAGGGCACATCCCCAGGTTTCTGTTCCATCCCTGGTCTGGGTGCTTATAGGAGCAAAACAATTGATGTTTCTCACATCTCTCTCTCTCTTTCTCTCTCAATGAGGGAGGGGGAGGAGAGATAATGATCAATGCTAGCAGTGATGGAAAAACTATTAAAATAATGCCATTGTGCATAAATATAGTAAATGCTTCACATATTTTAATGCATCAAATCAATAGAAGAGCATTGGAGTTTACAGATGTGGACATTGCATCTCAGAAAGTCTATGCATCTTGCCTTAGATTTCTGAGCCAACGTCTGTACCAATTATTTGAACCCAGGTCTAACTATAAAGTCCCCTGTCCCATTATGCAATGGAAGAAACGTTAATATGACTCTAATTCAAGTTTGCCAAACATTTTGCAACTCCTGATGTCAAATTCCTTGGATATTTCTACCAACTAAGCAACTGAAGATAAATTACATTCCCTTCAAGCTGCATCAGCTGCAAACATGGTTTGTTTGCTCGGGTCCCGTCCAAGTTTTGACTTGTTCTGGTAGCATAAACCCACAAATTAAGGGATTGTGTGGCCAAACAAGGATCCGAACGGGGAGGCAGACCCCGCGGAAAGGGCTATGTATAGTGCACATACAATCGTACATATTGTATGAACAGCACGGACTACAGAGGGCGAGCTGTGGGGCTCAGGTGCAGACGCGGGGTTGGAACCGCGGCCTAGCACGCCCTTAACACCGTGACGTCACAGTGCTGGGGTCCATGCCCTGCACAACAAAAGCCCTGCTCATCGGGGGAATACATCCTCTTTCTCGGTTCTAACAGAACCCCCCAAAACAGGGCACCCCAGAAGATGATGCTAACCCGGGAGCTACTTTCAACGCCTGCACAGATGTCGCCAGCCCTCACCGTGCCGCTCATTTGCCCCCCTCTCCCCGCGTCGGCCTCTTCTCCCCCCACCTCCAGGGCTGGGCAGAGCAGCCACAGCCACAGCCAAGTGCAGGCGCGCCAGGTCCCCCTGCACCCACACGCCCCGCCCCACCCCCCTCGGCCCCATTTGAGGGCGGGGATGCTGGACAGCGGCCTGGGTCCAGGGCGGCGGCAGGATGTTCCGTCGGGGGCCGCGGGCGCCCCCACACCCCGGAGGAACCTCCGGGCCCAGCGATGAGATGATATAAAAAAAAGAGGCTGCGCGGCGGTTCTGCAGGGAGCCAGGTCCCAGCCGCCCACCAGACACCCAGGCCCCAGGCCGCTCGCTCCTCCCGGGTCCCGTGCACCGGGCCCAGTCCAGCCCGCCCCGGCCGCTGGGCCCTCGGCGGGGCCGTGGCCACAACGCCAGTCGCCCGGGCCAGGCCCTCCGCCGCCCACGAGCCCTCACCTGCCGTTCGAGGCGCCGGGAGGGGCAGCTCCTGGACCCGGAGGATGCTACAGGCCCCGACGCCGGGAGCGACTGGCACCCGCAGCCCCGCCCCGCTGCGCCCCCGGAGCCTGCGCCGAGCCGGGAGGCCCGCCCCGGCCCGCCAATCCCCCTTCCAGAAGGCACGCATGCGCGTTAGCCGCCCAGCGCCCCAATCGCCGTCCGCCCTCCTCCTAGGCCCAGGCTCCACCTTTTGCCTTAACAAAAAAAAAATAGGACATTGGCACCCAATCAGCATTTAGGTCATCGGGGGGCGGGTCCTGGGCCGGCAACAGCCAATGACAGCACAGAAGGGAAGTTGGGCGTGAGAAAGCCGACGCCCGCGGGGCGTGCCCCGAGGTCTCCGCGGGAGCCTGAAACGTGAGGTCACAAATCCGGGAGGAAAACTCTGACAGCTGTCGGGAAGGAGGTCGGTACAAGGGAACGCCGGGCCAGAGAGAAATTCAAATGTAAGAAAGGAGCATTCGTGGACATGACAGATAAAGGCTGATGCAATGCAATGTGGTTCCTCAATTCTAAAAGCAGACTCTTCCATATTTTTCCCCCCACTTCCCAAGTCGCAAATCCCCTAAATGCACCTCTAGTAGATTGTCCTTCTCCGCAACCCTTCCAAATACCATTCAATATTTTAGAGTTGACAAAAGACCTTCATTGCACATTGGTATACAGCGCTTTCTCTCACCTTATTCCATATCCATCCTCTCAACAACCCACAGAGAGAAACCGTAGCTTAATAGTAAACAAATTGTCTTGCTCAAGGTTATACACGCAGTGTGTCAGGCTTTGGAGTGTAAGGTAATCTGGCTTGATACCATTCATAGGTAGATGGCCCTTGACATAAAGCAGATCCTGTTGGTTTTCAAAATACGTTGAGTAAATGGTAGTAACATTTTCCTAAGTTATAGGAGTGACATTTTGACTACCTGTTTCTTAGCCTTTTACTTTGGGTGCAGTTTGCTGATATAGAAGAATCTGAATTACATTATGCTGAAGTGAAAATAGCCAGACAGAAAATGTACAGTCTGTATGATTTTATTTATATAAAGTTCTAGAGCAAACAAAGCGTATCTAGTGTGATGGAAGTCCGAACAGGGGTTGCCTGGGGTGGAAGATGAATAAGGGTTGACCTCAAAAGAGTATGGGGGAACTTTCTGGTGTAATGGAAATGTTCTATAATATCTTGATTGAGGTGGTAGTTACATGGTGTATCCTGTAACTTAAAACATGTGCATCTGATTATGTATTATATTTCTGTAATAAAACCAATGAAGATTTCTTTAGGGTTTAAGATATTATAGTCATGTTTCCTGTGTTATTTTACTCAATCCTCAAACAATCCAATGACCTAGGTGTTATCAATCCCATTTTTCAGATGAGAAAATCAAGGTTCAATACCACACAGCTAGTGATAGGCTGAATTGAAACCTACCTTTTATCTGTTAAAGGAGTATCATAATACCTACTTTGATGAATTTTTATTAGAATTGTCAAAATTAAGTAAAAATAAAGCACTGCAAACACTTTTCAAAGTGAAGTGCTTTGAAATCACAGCCCAAAGAAGGTGGGTTGGAACTTGCAGCCCAACCTAACCAACTCAAGTTTCTACTAAGGCAAAAATGTCAACGTTCTTCATAGGACTGGAATAAGACACGGGCTCACAGTCTAACAGTCAAAATATCCAGGATCCAATACACAGTTATTTAATGTAGGAAGAAGCATAAAAATCTCAACTCACATGAAAGTCATCAATAGATGACACACATGTTGAAATTATCTGGAAAAGATTTTAAGCAGCTATTTAAAAATACTTGAACAAGTGATCTCTAAAAATCTTGAAACAGAAGTTATAATAGAAAGTATAAGCAACATAATAGAGCTATAAATAAGAACCAAATGGAAACTTTATATCTGGAAAATAAAATAAGTGAAATAGAAAACTGTCTGCAAAGACTCAATGACAGGATGGGGATGAACGTGGAAAGAGCAACTGGAGGATGCCTCAGTAGAACTCATCCAATCTGAGCAACAAAGAGAAAAATCAACAGAGAGAAAACACCCCATAACCTTAGGAATAAAAGAGCACAAAAAAGATCTAGCATTTATGTCATCAGAGTTCCAGAAAAAAAGGAAAGAGAGTATAGTACTGAAATACAGGGGTGAGAAAAAGTAGGTTTACAGTAGTGAGTACATGAAACATTTTATTCTTTTGAGTTAATAAAGCTATTATAATAATCATATCCTGCATGTATTTTTCCACATGAACAACTGTAAATGTACTATTGCACACACCTGTATATTTAAAGAAATTATGGCTCTTCAAGTTTGAGAAAAGATAATTTCATAAGGGGAAGGGGAAGATTAGGAAAATAATGTCTAAAAGGATCTGGGGATGGGGTGAAATGAAGACGACTTTTGAGAAACACTGTTCTACACTGAGTACCAATATCACTAACATCACAAAAAGGACCCATCAGATATCGATTACTTTCTGGTAGAAGAAGGATGCACCACTATCTGTGAATAGTCTTGTCGGGGAAAAAAAGAAAAGAAATTGCAACCTGACCTGATCAAGTCCCCCAAATATCAATATATCAATTTTACACAAAATACAGAATATATATATATATATATATATATATATATATATATTATTTTTTTTCTACCTCCTGGATAGCTTCAGCAAAATCTGGCTATGGAACAAAACAACAAGACAGTATAAGCAACATAATAGAATAGCAATAGAGCATTCACAAAATATTGCAAATTGAAAAAAACAGTGTTGCTGATACTTGAGTTCTGCCCTTGAAATAACAAAAATGTGAAGAAGAATAAAAGGCACACCCAAGGGAATATAAAAAGAGAGTTGAAATTTTGGCAAAGTAATCATAAAGCGAACATTCATGAAATTATATATTTATTTTATACAATGTTCCATACTTGCATTATATTTTTTCCAAATAAAAATGGTTTTAAAAATAGGCACTAAAGTTAGCTTCTTTTGAATAGGGAAAACATACAATTACAAATTGAAACCACTGAAATTGCATAGAAATATTTGATTATGATGAATATTCATGTGATCTGTAATATGCATATATTAATGTCAAACTAAATAAAAGCAGAAAATTAAAATATTTTCATAGAGAATGAGGAACTCCAAACTGAAAACTGTTGTTACAAGGCAATTAGTTATATGAAGAAGAAATGATAACAAAATAGGGAACTTACAGATGATTTTGATCTTCCCCTCTAACATGCTCTCATCATGCACATAAAAACTTCTAACTTGTCTTAAGTAATTAGAGGGTTCTAAACATACTGTGGATATTTTAAAGTGAAATATGCTAAATGGAAGCATTTTGATAACTTTCAAGTGTAACCAGGTGTGTTCCCTGATATTTTAAGCTCATTGATTTGCAAAATGTGTTTCATTTCATTTCTAAATAAGAACTCACATTTTCTTTTTTCCCCCCCTTGAAAGGTTATTGAATTCATTGGAGAATGAGTGCTGTCCCAAACTTGGTGAGTAAGGAATATATTCTACTAGCTGAAACTTGCTTAGCTAAAACCGGACTTAATAGTATATCATATTGCGCTAAAACCGGTTTGGTTCAGTGGATAGAGCGTTGGTCTGTGGACTGACTGAAAGGTCCCAGATTCGATTTCCGTCAAGGGCATGTACCTTGGTTGCAGGCACATCCCCAGTAGGGGGTGTGCAGGAGGCATCTGGTCGATGTTTCTCTCTCATCGATGTTTCTAGCTCTCTATCCTTCTCCCTTCCTCTCTGTAAAAAAAAATCAATAAAATATATTTAAAAAAATAGTATATCATAATGCTATTTGACAAATTAGGTTGTTTGTGTACTTTTCTCAGGATTATAATTTTCTGGTAATAACCAATAGTTGGCTAATTTGATCAGAATAATTTTCATTCGTTTGTTAAATAGATAAAAAGAAATTACCAGTGTACTTTTAGAGTTTCTCAGATGGGAATCAAAAGGACATTAGGGTCCCCGTGGAATCAAGCTTTGAACTTGGCAACATAATTTAAAATAATTAGGAATGATTATCCAGTCTTGATGCTTATTTTTCTCTTGACATAGCCTTGTCTAATCAGTGCTTCCCAAACTTCATACCTCGGGTTGTACAAAATGAGCTTTTAAAAATAGTTACAATAGCTGCATAGTTTTAAAAATATGTTTTTATTGATTTCAGAGAGGAAGGGAGAGAGAGGTAGAAACATCAATGATGAGAGTAATTGATCAGCTGCCTCCTGCTTACCCCCTGCTGAGGAGGGATCCTGCAGCCCAGTTATGTACACTGACTGGTAATTGAACTGTGACCTCCTGGTTTGTAGGTTGATGCTCAACCACTGAGACATGCCGGCCTGGCTGCTACATGTTTTATTGCAACAAAAAATATGAAATACAACCACTCTCAATTTGCAGATGCTTTGCCTAGAACAAAGCCAAGTCAAAAAATGATATTACTTAAATGGTTAATTTAATGTGGCAAAAACTATGACGTTGGTATGCAAATAACTGGTTTGGAAAACCCTGATCTATCAAAAAAGCAATAAGCATTGGTTTGAAAATGAGGAAATCTGGGTTCCAACTCTGGGTTCCAATCTGTATTTCTTCATTCAATTCTTCGTGTATATTTGCTGGTTAGAAAATTTATTTTAGTGTTTATTATGGGCTAGATAGTGTAGTGTATCCAAATATTTGAAATTGACCACACACCATGAGGGGGAGGGAGTTACTTTACTATAGACCTCTGTTTCCTCAGATGATTGTTTGGAATAGAGTTCATTCTGCTTCTCTAATATTTTATAAAATAACATTGAGGAATTTATCAGATAACAATACCTATGAGTTGTAGTCGATGGTTCCTCATACCTCATATTTAAGAGTGAACCCTTGATGGTTTGGTTGTGTGTGTGTGTTTTTTTTTTTTGTTGTTGTTGTTTTTTTACCACTGTGCTCTTGGCACCATGCCTGCCACAGTTTCTGAAGGCTCTTCTGAGTGAGTTATCTTTGCTCCATTCCAGCTTCTATAGTTTGGGCTTTCCCTGAATCTCTATATATCAATCTACCATTATCAATGATTTCAGCTGGGTACATCTTCCACTAAATTATTCTAAAGTAACGTGCTTTAAAATCAAGACTCATCATTGGGCTCTTGGAGCATAAAAGGAGTTCTGTTTTAAAAAGACAAAGTGATTACTTAAAGGGCATTAGGTATCAGTTACCGTGATAACTAATATTCTATGAAAGAATGCCCATGATTTGCTAGCAGGGCTCTAAAATGCTACGCTGCTCACGGGTTATCTTGCTTTCAATACACAAGCATAATCTTCATAGTTTTCTGTTTCCCTGGTAACCACTTATACTTAAAATAATCAACTTGGGAGAGTTCTGTCAGGATGTGTCAGCATCTGAGATTTTGCACTATTTACTAGCTAACAAGTTAGCCCGCTAGGATTTCATGAATGCCTGATTCCTTAAGTTCCTTGGGGGCACCAACTGATCTTCATTACCGTAGACTCATTTGCCAACTACATGGATGCACCGAAATATTGGTTGAATGAATGAATGTTCTGTTCTGGGTCCTTACTTTTTCTGTCTTATAAAAGGCAGTGTCTGTGCTGTGTTAGAGGATGACACTGGGTTTCCACAGTGTCTTTCTTTCTCAGAGCTCACACTACTTTCTATCAAATTATCGTGCCACCCCTCATCACATCCCAGTGAGAAGCAGTTTTCTTCTTGGTGACAGTCGTGGCTCTTCACCCTTCCACAACATGAGGCGCACGTGGAACATCACCTAGAGTGACAACTGATGCCACCTCAGAGCATATGTCTGACAACTGTCAGGAGGTATTAAGAATAAACACAAAGACACCATGCATGCCATTTAAGGGCACAGATAGGAAACTGCTAATGGCTTCATTACATTTATATATTCTCTTTGAGGTGGAACACTACTGACCTCTAGTGGCAAAACTGATTCAAAATAAGTATTCTAATACTGTGGAAGATGTGCTGATTTTTAGAGGCATGTGAAAATACCAGTGCTGAGATTAGGGACATGTATCAAAACTTCGCCCCTGCCTTCTGCAGCTTTAGTGATGCATGCACAAAGTGGTCTTAGAAAAATAAGGTGCAGAAGGCGGCAAATTTAGTTACAGGACACACAAGGCACAGAGGGAGGGCAGCAGGGGAGACAGGACATGCACTGTAAGCACCACCTTTCAGCACAGGCACAGCTTGTCTTAATTTAATTTTTATTTGGAAACAATCTCAACTACTGAAAATTTGCAAATACTGTACACCAAGAAGGGTTCTTTTTTTAATATTCCTGAATAATTAAGAGTTAGTTGCCAAACCAATTACCTGTCACTCCTTGATGTTTTAGTGCACATTTCCTACAAACAAGGTTTTTTCTCCTTCACAATCACAATACATCCGACAAAATCAGGAAAATGACATTCACACATCACTATCATCTAATCTTCAAAGCACACTGAAGTTTCACCGGTTGCCTAGACAATGTCCACTAGAGCAAAAGCACCTGGTTCAGAACATACACTGCATTTACTTGTCATGTGGCCTCAGCCTCCTTCCGCTTGTGTCAATTCCTCAATCCTTTCTTGCCTTCCATGACTTGTTTCTTTTAAAGATCATAGGGTAGCTATTTTATAAAGTATTTCTCAATACTTTGGCAAGACTATCACAGAAGTGATGCTATGTTATCCTCATTACATAGTGTTAGTGGCACATAATCTCTGTGTATCTCTTCACTAGTGAGGTTAACTTCGATGCTTTGATTATGGTGGTGTCTTACTCCTATTTCTTTTAATAATTAGCAAGTATTTGGGGGGGGAGATATTTTGAGACTATGTAAATATTCCATTTCACATAAACTATTTATTTATTTATTTATTTATTTATTTATTTATTTCAGAATAGACTCATGGTTCCTATTTCAGTGAGTGGGTTATAATCCACAGGATATCCCTAGAGAACAAGACGAAGAGCTACATGGTGTCTTGAGATCTTTTCTGTGTAGTATTTTCATTAAGTGTATTAAGATTCTATGCCTACTGCCTTTAATTATTAAACTTCTCATACAGTCTTCATTTCTTCTTGTTTTGTAAATCATCTCCACAAGAGAGGTAGGGAAGGATGACCAACAAGGAAGAACTATTCATTCAAACATTTAACATGTATTTAATGGAGCCTAGCATGCAGTAGGCACTCAATTCAGGCTGTAACCTCAGGGAGTCTGCTTCAAGGTGCAAGCTGGGCACTTCCGGCGGTGGGTGGCCTCTGGGTGGGAGGGAGAGTGAGGCAGCACGTGCTCCTGTTACCATGCGGCTGGCCTCCCCAGTGCCGCTCACTTTGATTGCTCTCAGAAGACTGGATATTGACAAACCGAACGCTGGTATTTTCATTAATTATTCAGGACTCGAGTTCGGATCATGATCTTAACTTCCTCATGTCAAATATGCCACCTTGACAAAATGGTGAGACACCTCAGAGCTGTCCTTGTCATTGCACTGCCCTATTTCTCCTAACCCTTCCTCCGACGTTTGTTTTAAGAAAAGCACCATCCCGTGTGGCTTCATTTTCAGCATTATAATACCATGTTTCCCCGAAAATAAGACATCCTCCGAAAATAAGACCTATTTACAGGTTTCCTTCTGAGTGAAATATAAGGCATCCCCCTGAAAATAAGGCCCCCAGGCTCTGTCTCAGAATGAAAATTAATTTACCGTAAACTGGTTGCTAGGGCCACCCCGACTGGCGTCTAGCAACCAGTGATGTTACCCGGAGTCCTGACATCACTGCTGTGTGAATGGAGATAAATCAGCGTGGAAACTTTGTGAAACCTAAACTGCAAGAAGTTGTGACTTGGGTGAAGAATTCATGGGAGAAAATCACTGACAGTTGCATTGCAAATGCATTGCAAGCAGGCTACCTTGACAAGAAGTACTCATTTAAAGACAGTGCTATTGCTAAACATAAGAGGTTTGGTCCACTGATTCTGAAGAAATGGAGTCACAAGAAATTCACCAGGAAATTCAGGAATTGGATTGTTATGATGATGTTCCAGAAGATGATGGCATGATTGTTATTGAATAAATGAGTAAATTTTTGATACTGTAGGATTCACAGTTTGTCTGGTTTGTGTTGACAACTACTGTACTACCGTACCATATACAGGTAATAACTTTCCTTTATTTTCATTTAATAATAAATGTGTACCATATTCTTCTTCATGGAAAAATAAGACATCCCCTGAAAATAAGACCTAGTGCATCTTTGGGAGCAAAAATTAATATAAGACACTGTCTTATTTTCAGGGAAACAGGGTAGAGGTATATTGATAGCAGCATCTTTAATTCATTGTGCTGCATGTCTTCTCATCTTCTCCCTTTTCCCTCATTCCCTCCATGAATCTTTTTCATCCACTGTGTTCTTTTTTATCACCTTGTTCTTTATTCTTTCTCCATTGCCCTCTGTGGCCTGTTCTCCCTCTCATTCTTCACTGTCTCCCTCCTTCTGCCTTCTCTCTCACATCTCTGTTGTCGTAGGTTCTCCTCTTTCATTTCTCTCCATTTTAATCTCAGGGCCTGACCTTTGCACTTTTTGCTCTTATTGTACTGTTGGTTTAAGGGTTTGGAGATAAAGCAATACCTCCTTAATCTAAGATGAATAACTTTTAAAAAATGTTTTCACTTTTATTTTAAATGCATGAAAAGGAAGTCTTTAGCTCAGATAAATTTAGGTATAAACATTTACAATTTGCATATTACTGGGCAGTTAAAATCATTGCTACTAAGTCTTATTAACTGTTCACACAAATATTACTTCTAAGGCTAGTCTTTCCTTTGTTATTCATTTACAAAGTATGCTTTTTCCCCAAGTAGCAGGGGTGAAGTTTTGATGGATGTCCCTAATCTTAGCACTGGTATTTTCACATGCCTCTCAAAATCAGCACTCATGTTAGGATGCATCTTTTACTCCCACATACTAGAAAAATTAATGTTAAACTTATTTTTAAGAAAAAAATATTATATAAATAGAACATGAAAATGTGATAACTTATTATTTCTTCACACAAATAAATACAGTTTTCTAAGTTCTCTTCCCATCCTACTTATGGACTATATGTACATAAATTATTTTCACATGGTTGTAATCACATCATAGGTACAATTTTACATTCCACTTTCCTTGTTTGAACATATTGCAATATTGTCAGAGAGCCTCTGGGGTTCTTCTTGCCCTCTAATTAATTCTATGATTATATTTTTGAAACACTGACCCCATAATATAACTAGGAGACCATATTTCATTATTCAATACCTGCAAAGCAGGCACCTTATTGCTTCTACCCAGTCAGTATAATACAGTTATGTTATATAGCTAGAATTTTCTATCCTGACACGTTGTCATTTGACAACAGTTTTGAAGTCACTCAGACCAGGGCTGGAAATCCAGCTTAGATTTTGACAAGTCACTAAATCTTTCTGAGTTCTAGGTTTCAATCTGAAAAATAGGGATAATATTTATCACATGGTATTTGTGAAGATTAAATGAGAAAATGAATGTACAGTTCCTAGCACTGTGCTAGGTATGTGATATGTTCTGAATAAATGTTTATTGTTATTATTCTTCATCATCTCAGAGATGCATGACTAATTAGTACAATTGGACTTATTCCAAAGATTTAATTTTGTGATTCAGTTTTATTTGTGATGAGTAAGGGGTTACTTTTTAGGTAGTATCAAGTTTCCAAAGAGTGATGTAGGAATTCTAAAGAAATGAACTTATTTTCTAATCATCATCAGAATTGAGAACATATTGGAAAACTAGAGTGACAGCCGATTAGTCATCTTTCTCCAATACCTGTGTTAGGTTTCTGCCTTCCAAAAAAGAAAAAAAAACACTTTAAAAAGCAACATAAAAGAAATATTACACATGCAAATATTACACTTGCATCCCAGGAAGGCTTGGGGAGGGAAGCTCTTAAAGATGTAGTCACCGGAACATAAAAGAAATATTACACATGCAGTTTGATTTGAAAAACGGTCCATTTGCTATGAATTTGCTTTCAAAAAGTGGTCAGTTGGCTCTGAGTTTGCCGAATTTCTTGCACAGTCCAGTGATTACACATTTTAGAAAAAGGGTAGTATCCCAGCTTATAAACAGGACCCATAAAGAAGTTACTGTTCATATTAGTAAAAAAAAAAAAAAGTTCTACAAAATGGTTCTTTAAGAAATTCCTTAAAATAGAGGCTCTCCTTGCTTGGGCAATCAGTAAATGTTTCACAGAAGGCACTGGCCGAGAAAGTTAGTGTGCAGGGGCCAACAGTCACTGCAAGTGTGACAGAGTCACTCAAATTACACATCAATTACATCTTTAAAATATACATATATATATATATATATATATATATATATATATATTATATTATTGATATTTTACAGAGAGGAAGGGAGAGAGATAGAGAGCTAGAAACGTCGATGAGAGAGAAACATTGACCAGCTAGCTGCCTCTTGCACACCCCCTACTGGGGATGTGCCCGCAACCAATGTACATGCCCTTGACCGGAATCGAACCCGGGACCTTTCAGTCCACTGACCGACGCTCTACCACTGAGCCAAACCGGTTTCGGCCAATTACATCTTATTGACAGAAATTCTGTCTTTACACTAAAGCAGGAGGGACAGGAATCCACTATGTAAGTTGAAAAACATTTAGTATCAGGAAGCTCAAGCCATTTCAAGTTCTAAAATAAAAAAAGAATAAGAAACATAATTTAAAAATATCTTCAAATATTTTTATACAAGAAGCTTTCCAATAGTTATTGTGACCTTACAAAAACCCATCAACCTTGCTACCACAAATGAAAACGAAAGCAAAATATCATGGGTGAACAGATGATGGTAGTCTTTTGTCCGTGGAGAAAGGTACTGAAGATTCCGAGGCCTAGGAAAGGAAGAATGGGCTTTAAAATGCACACTTTTCCAAACAGCTTTGACTAACGTCGTGCTACCGGCAATGAGAGAACCATGCGTGCGCACAGCCAAGTACTCTGAGCCGAAGTCATTAAGCTGACACCAAAAGGAAAGAAGCCTGTGAAGAGAAATAAGGGAAGAAGGACGGAATGAGGAATAAGGCCATAAGGGCCGAAAAGAAGCACTGTGGGCCGAAACCAGTTCGGCTCAGTGGTAGAGCGTCGGTCTGCGGACTGAAGGGTCCCGGGTTCGATTCCGGTCAAGGGCATGTACATTGGTTGCGGGCACATCCCCGGTGGGGGGTGTGCAAGAGGCAGCTGGTTGATGTTTCTCTCTCATTGACATTTCTAGCTGTCTATCTCTCTCCCTTCCTCTCTGTAAAATATCAATAAAATATATTTTTTTAAAAAAGCACTGTGGCTGCTTGCATCCCAGGAAGACTTGGGGAGTGGGGGGTGGGGGGAGGAGGGGAAGACCAGGTGGCTCACTCTAACAGAAAGGAAAGGAAGCCAGGGGACACTAGGCTGGGGAACCATTCATGTGGGCTGCCACTGAGTCCCTTCCGTGTCCAACGCTGAGGATGGAAAGTGGACGCTGAAGTATCTGTGAAAGCAAGACTTGTCTTCCTGGAACAGTCGTGACAGTAACTCTGGTTCTGTGATCGGATCACATGTTCTTTCTAGTAGGGTCACTCATAGCTTTGGGGCCATTTGAAATTTTTATTCGTAGAGTTGAGGCACAGCTGAAGCATTCATTTTTGATTGCATTTTTGCAATCAAAAATGCATTCATGCATTTTTGTCCTGCTCTTTTATTTGTTTATAATATTTTTGTTGATTTCAGAGAGGAAGGGAGAGGGAGAGACAGAAACATCAATGATGAGAGAGAAGCATCCGTCAGCTGCCTCCTGCACGCCCCACACTGGGGATTGAGCCGCAACCCAGACATGTGCCCTGCCTGGGAATCGGACTCTGACCTCCTGGTTCAGAGGTGGACACTCAACCACTGAGCCACACCAGCTGGGCTGTCCTGCTCTTTTAGATTTCTTCTTCTTCTTCTCTGCCACCCCAGTTTCTCGTTGAAGGCCCAGAGAACGTTTGAGGGCTTCCCAAGGGAGTCCCGGGGTATTTAAGGAAACAAAGCTCTCGCCCTCAAATTCTGAACAAGTCAGGTGGACAGAAGGCCTGTGAAGGGTGGTGTATCCAAAGCTGATCGAACCCAGCTGGGGAAAAGAGCCGCTGGCCCACTCTAAGCAGGGAGCCATCCTGGGAAAGGTCCGCCTCTCCTTAGCTCATGAGCTTGGGTCAGTAAAATTCACCCCTGATTTTTGGGTTTTTCTCTAGAAAAATAAACTAGCACATTTATGAAGATTTCATATACATTTAGCATAAAACGAACTGACTAAATTCTGACTCTCTCCCCCCCCCCCAATAAAACATCTTTCTTTATTGATTAAGGTATTGCAGATGTGTCTGACTCCCTTTTTTCTTTTGGACAAATGAAGGAAAAAAAAACACACATTGCTGGTACAAGGCATCTGTCTGGTGGATGCTTTGTCTTTTAAAGGGAAAGTCACAATATTAACGCTTCCCCTTCAATGAGAAAAATTAGAGAACACTCTTAATTACTGAAAACATTTAGAGACCGCCCTAACACTCCATTTGTTAAGCTCGTATACTAAAACCAGGTTTTGCGTCATGCCAGATCATTTATTTCATTGAAGTGGATTTCCAGTGATTGAAGATATTTTCGCAGAAGGAGCATTTACCATTTCTAGCAAATTATTTGTGGCCCCAGAGCCATCCCACTCTCAGAAGCTTCTGAGAAGCAGAGTTAATCTCCCTTTTTTCTTATTGAGTCCCTTATGCTAAGTCTGCAGGGCATGTTGCTGGGCCGGGGGAGATATTCCCGATGCCACTGTCCATATTAGCTCCAGCTTACAGGAGCAGGTATTCCACCGGGTCAGCGCCATTGTCTCGACGTATGTGGATCCCCAATGCCAACCAAGAAATGCTGAAACTTCCTGTCTTTGCTGGTGCAATGAATGTACTTTGTTCATGTGCACTAAAAAATAAAAAAGTCTACCCTCCTTGCGATGATCTTTTTTGACACCCCTAAGGATGTTTGAATAACCTTTTAAATTAATATTCACGGCCAAATTCATCGGAGGGTGTACATTTGAGGACTTGAGAGCGCTTCCCTGCTCCTGACCAGCACACGGTGAACACTAGCCTCATCCTTGTGTACTTTAGTCTCATCTGCATAGGATCCTCCCAAGGGGTCCAGTGTAACCTGGCAAAGCAACAGCGCCGCAGACACCAGGGAGCTGGGAGCTGGTTGCAAACACTGGCTCCGTTTACTGCCAGAAAAGAAAGGCCTGCTCCCTTTTCATGGATAAGACGCCTGCCAGGGCTCAGTGGATCTCCCAACTGGGTAGCCACAAGCCTGTTTCCTTCTTTACCCCGTAGATAATGGAGGGTGAGATGAAAAGGAATACAGACCCTCGATACCTTTTATGGGGAGTGCTAACTAATGCAGGGCCTCGTGTCTGATCTTCTTCTGCTCGGCCGAGGGGATGGCAGATGGCCCTCTGAAAGCTTTTCAAACCCGGGCTGCTTGCAGCAGGGCTTGAGGGGGTATTGTTACATTTCCCGTGTAGTGGCAGGAAGCAGCACCAAATAAAAGCACACAATTGTGCCTCTTCTCTGGGAAGCTTATTACAACCTTACAATGAGGGCTAATTGGCTGAGGCCAAAAGCAGATGCAGAAGCAGCTTTGGATATCACTCAGGAGAGGTTTTAGAGAGCAGGGGCCGGGAGGAGGCTGAGGCACGGAGGAGAACAGCCATGGGAGGAACATCGACAGGGAAGAGGCGAGGCCGGGACGAAGAGGGAAAAGAGAAGCTGTGTTGTTTTAATCAGAAAAGATCCATGCTCTGGCTTAAAGAATTTCTTCATACTCACCTCCCACTTCTTCCCCAAGCCTCCTCCTCAGGAAGACGTCAACAGGCAGGCCTGGCTTACAGAGCAGCGACCACAGGACACTGCTGTTACCATGACAACCGTCGTGAACAAGTCTCGGAGCCTTTAAAGGAACTTTTGTGCGAGCTCCTTGAGGTGGACAGAGGAGGAATGAAAACGTACTGTATGAACACTTGCTGTACACCTGGCTAGTTCAAGAAGCCTTCTTTATTATTTCATTTAACCTCCCATATAATACTGAGACACATTTTTACTAGTAGATCATTTTGCAACTGAGGAAACTCAGGCTTAGGGATGTTAAATAATTTGCTCAAAGTCCGACAGAGTCAAATTTAGGCACTTCTGACTTCAACGTTCAAATCCTTCTCGGCACACTATCCTGAGTCAATGCTCCCAATAGCCAGGTCCTGGCATGTGATAGCATGTGCTCAATAAATGTTTTCTGAAAACACAACTACACTGAACCCGAAGTGGAGATGGGGAAGAAGCTCTAAAAAGTAGAAATAATATGGGAGAGCTGATACTAAGTAGTAAATTCTCAGCTAGGGGATGGCCAGCCTAACTGGCCCTCAAACCAATATACACACAAATTCAAGCACAATTGTTCGGAGAGAGAAAAAATATTTGTCTATTATGTGCTGAAAGTGTAGCTATTTTAAAACCCAGGCTCTGTCCTACAGTAGCTCACAGTCTGTTGGGTAGGAAACATATACATCACGGACAAAATGCTGTGAAAAAAATATAGGTAACAATAAGATTGGGATTTTCAGGAAGGAGAAAGGAAACTGGGAGGTCAGGGGAGGCTTTCTGGAGGAGATAGTGCCTGAGTGAGCTCTTACAGGATGAGTAGGCATTAGCCCGGCAACAGAAGGGCGAGTGGTGGTATTCCAGGCAAAGAGAGAACCGAGAACAGTCAGAGGCATGAAATAGCCAGCATGTGGATAGAACATTAAGGGTTTCCTACTGAGCCCAAGCTGTGTGGCAGGAAATGACACTGAAGGGATAGGTTGAGCCAGGAAGCAGGAGACTTTAAATAAATGCCACACTAAGTGTGTTGGACTTCGTCCATCAGAGGATGAGAGGCATTGATTGTTCTCTGCAAGGAGAGGGGGTGATACGGTCAATGCGGAGGAGAGATGTGAAAGGATAATAATTGAAATAGGAAGAACAGTTGGGAGGTTTGACGCGGTGGTTTATGTGGGAGATAATGAAGACCTTAATCAGGGAAGGGGCGGTCAGGTTAGAGAAGGCCAGGTGTATTGGAGAAATATTTTCAAGGTCAAGTCAACAGATGATTGGATGGTGAGAGATGTGACGGGGACAATGACATATGAATTTCTAGCTTAAGGAACTGGCTGGATGATGGGACCATTCATTCAAGTTATGAATCAGGAGTAGGTGCAGGTTTGGGGTGGGGGTGGGGAAGATGAGTTCATTTGACACCTGGGATATATCTAGGTGTCTAGTAGTTAAAGAATCAGAAACTCAGAAGAGAGATAAAGACAAGTGATAAAGGTTCAAAAGCAGACGTCTGAAAATAGTTTCTTCTGCAATCATATCTATACTGAAGGTGTGTTTTGTTTAGAACTTAGTGATAATATTTTAAAATTAGAACACGGAAAAATCAGGAAAGTGCGCCAAAATTTTTCTGCATTTCTAGGATCTCTTGAAAAGTCTGTTTATTTGCATTTCCATTCTTCCCGGGCCACAGTCAGCTGGAAACAGGAAGCAGCTGTGCTCTCTGCGCAGGGCTCATGCTCTCCTGGGAGCCATGGTCCTCACCTGGCTGGACCCCTGGCCCTGAGTGAGGCTCAGTGTTGGTTGCCATTTTATCACAATTGCTCTTTTGCCTTTCGTATAGTAGAGTTAAGAGGAAAGTAATCTTTTCTTGTTCGCTTATCTCAATCAAAAGTAGAAAATGAAATCTAGGTCTAAGATAACAGTGTGTTTCAAGGAAAATGGTTATAAGAAATGAAAAAAGTTGCCATATATTTGATATGCAAACAAAGCATATCCTGTTGAAAGAATTAAACTTGAGACACCATTGTGAAATAAATTAAAGGCAGTTGCTGCTATATTTAAAAGATGCATGATAACTTTCCACTTGTTTGTATCATCTTTAATTTTTTCATCAGTATTTTCTACTTTTCGTTTTATAAGTCTTTAATATTATTAAAATGTCCACAGTACCCAAAACAATCTACAGACTTAATGAAGTCCCTATCAAAAGCCCAATGGCATATTTTACATAAAAATAAAAAACCTGTAAGTTTATATAAAACCACAAAAGAATCCAAATAGTCAAAAACAATTTTTAGGAGTGGGAGGTGGGGAAGAACAAAGCTAGAAACATACTTCCTAATTTCAGTGTAATAAAAATATATTACAAAGCAATGGTAATTAAAAAGGGTAGTACTGGCATAAAGACAGATATATACACCAATGAAACAAAATAGAGAGCCCAGAAATAAATCCATGCATATATGGCCAAATGATCTCCATCAAGGGTGCCAAGAATACACAGTGGGGAAAGGATAGTCTCTTCAGTAAATGATATTGGGAAAACTGAATATCCACATGCAAATGGAATTGGACTGTTATCTTACACCTATACAAAAAACAACTCAAAATGGATTCAAGACTTAACATGAAAGAACAGAAGCTATAAAACTGCTAGAAGAAAATATAGAGGAAACGCTTCATGAATGGCAACCAATGCTGAGCCTCACTCAAAAATCTAAAAATAGAACTACTGTATCATCCATCAATCCTACTGCCGGATATTTATCCACAAGAATTGAAATCAAGGATCACCACTCATCATCATAGCTGAGATGTGGAGCAACCTAACTGTACATCAACATATGTATAGATAAGCAAAAATGTGGTATATACACACAATGGAATATTAAGACTTAAAAAAGGAAGACAATATGCCACAGCATGAACCTTATTTTACTAAGTGAAATGAACCAATCGCAGAAGAACAAATAGTATATGATTCCACTTATATGAGATCTGAGGTATCTAAGATAGATTCATGGAAGCAAAGACGAGAATGATGGTTGCAGATGCTAGGGGGCGGGAAAGGGACAGTGGTAGAACATTTCAGGTGTGAAAAATGAATAAGTTCTTGAGACCTAATACATAACATTGTGACAATAGCTAACAATACGGTATTGTACACTTAAAAAATCTGTTAAGAGGGTAGTTGTGTTCTTACACCATTAAAATTAAATTAAAATTTTAACTAAAAAAAAAGATGCATGTTGAAAAACCCAATGAACTTAAAAAAATGAATTAAAATTTCAATAGTTTTTTTTGGAAATTGAATGAAATAAATTATGATATACCGTTGCCTCTGTCCCACAAACACATTGCCCGACCCTACATGCGTTTGAATTTGCAACCTCTATCTTAGAGTCACTGGTATATAGCATCATGGACAGTGAGAATGGAATTTGGAGGAGTGGGTGAGATCATCCAGGGAGTATGTCTAGAGAGAGAAGAAAAGTAGGCCAAGGGCAGAATCTTAGGGAAATACTTGAAGGTAGGGGTCCCCCAAAGAGTCTGAGAATGATGAGAAAGCGGTTAAAGGAGAACCTGAGCAGTGTGGTAGCATTAAAGCCAGGGGAGCAGAAGCACGGAGGAAGGAGAAATTAAACACTATCAAATGTTTGCTCTGTACTATACCATATGCCTCCCACCCAGAAAGGAGGCCAGTCCAGCTACTGCATAGCTTTGACCAGAGATCCCCACACCACCTTGGCTCACAGTGCCTTTAAGTCTAAGTCGTTTTTAACAATGCTCCAAAGTCCAGAGGAATACCCAATAGTTCCATGAAATAAGTATTTAGTTCAAAAATCTTAATACAAATATTTATATCCTTCAAACTTAGTAACCATTTAAAAAATATTACATCTGCCGAAGCCGGTTTGGCTCAGTGGTAGAGCGTCGGTCTGCGGACTGAAAGGTCCCGGGTTCGATTCCGGTCAAGGGCATGTACATTGGTTGCGGGCATATCCCCGGTAGGGGGTGTGCAAGAGGCAGCTGGTCGATGTTTCTCTCTCATTGACATTTCTAGCTCTCTATCTCTCTCCCTTCCTCTCTGTAAAATATCAATAAAATATATATTAAAAAATAAAAAATATTACATCTAAAGTGAAAGAAATTTCAGTTTTTTTTAATTTCATTCTTTAAAAGCTACAATTACTTATTTATGGGACATATGAGCCTCTTGAGCATTTCACAAATTCTCCCATCTTCAACTGACATCCTCATTACCTGCTCTACATTGATTTTTATACAGAGCTTGCCTTTATCGCAGCAACCACAGAAAACCCAGCATTGAAAGAGATGTCACTGAAAGAAATGTAGCTCATCTAGTGTGAAATTGTGAGCCACTCCTAGCCATTGATTCCCACAGTGTCTGATAGAGGTGGAGACACCCCCCCCCCCCACCCCGGAATTCCTGTGGGTTTGCTGTACTTCCCTGGGGCACCTTGGCGCACACTTTGGGAACTGTGGGGTTAAAGCTGATTTAGAATCCTATAATTTATATACTTGTTTCTATGGAGATGCCTGATCTGCAATCCATACAACTAACCTCTAAATGAATTTATGGAGCACAACTGGTTTGTGATTGGACTAACTGCTGCCACTGCCAGTTCTCATGCCCCCAGACTAACAGGAAGTAGGATCACCTAAATAAACATAAAGATAAACAAAGTTTAATGCCTTCAGTCCTCTTCCCAAACAACCCTTTTCTGTGAGTTGGCAAATATTTTCTTTTCCTTCCTCTTGCTATCCTCTGAATAAGAAAAAAAAATCAGTGTTATGATGGGGGGTTGGGAGGGGATGGAGACAGTGGGTGGGTCTGAAGCGGTCACACTGGCAACCAGCATCCGGGTACTTGAAGCCTCCGTATACACAGAAGTAAAACTGAACTTCCCTTGTAGGATGGCCTCCATATCTAGCAGTTCAAATGCAACACATAGCTCTATATCTAGCAGTTTCAGGTACAACACATAGCTTGCCAGGGTGTACCCTGGGCAACTCACTTAACCTCTCTGGGCCTCCGTTTCATATATGTGTGTATATGTATGTGTATTTATATATATGATATATATATGGCACACAATATATATTATATAGTAATATACACTGAATGGACAGATTATTATGATCTCTGAACGCATAATAATCTGGCCACTCAGTGTATATCCTATTTAATAAAAAGCCAATATGCAAATTGTCTCCTCAACCAGCAGACAGGCTGGCCAACCACCCATGTCCCCTCCCCCTGGCCAGGCTGGCCGGACCCCACCCATACACCAGGTCTCTAATGTATAGGTGTATATTGTGTGTGTGTTTGTGTGTATGTGTGTATTCTGAGTGGCCAGATTATTATGATTATGCATTCAGAGATAATAATCTGGTCACTCAGTGTATAATAGAGAACAAAAAGAAAAGTAAGACATTGGACTGCACTTTTCAATATTATAAGCCATACCTTTTTCATGCTTTACTTTTGCAAAAACGCCATGATGTCTATTAAACAAACTGCAGTTATTTCCCCGTAATTTGTTTTCCTATTTTTATTTGTCAAACACCGAGAGCCTCTCATTAACAGCAGTGAACCAGTGCTACCACATCAAATTGATACAATTATCTTCCAAAGCCAAAGCACATGATGCCTCAGTTCACTGTCACGACAAGCAAATGAATAATTTCTGTTTAACATCTTGGAATACCGAAACAGCACGAACACTTCGTACTAGTCCCCCAGCCCACCGCTGGTTACGGTGCTGGGCCATCTCTTACAGCCTTTGCCCGCAGAGCCTGCGACTTCTCTAACCGAGCACGGGAGGTGGCGAGTGGGAGCAGGAGACCCCAGAGCTGTTGCAACCAACTCAGGACCTCTTACCCCATCCCGGCTTATTCAACCTTTCTGCCCACGGACTCAGTTAGCAAGCAACTCCAACAGATGCCAACAGTGGACTGGACCCCTGACTCCAGTCGCTGTCCTGCCCTGCTCTCGTCTGCGCTGGGAGTGTGAGGGAGGCAGAGGCTGCCCCCAAGGCTGGAGGAGTGTGCAGAAAGGCTTGTTGCCCAGCCACACGCATAGTCCCCTGTTCAGGCCCAGCCCACGTTACTGTCATGAAAGATTCCCGGGCTGGGGCCAATTGGAGCGGGCAGGGACTCCATAGGAGCTGCACCCGCCCACGGCACACAGGGCTCCCCTCACACACGCTCATCGTTCACCTCTCATGCGCCTTCCGGAAGCTGAGACCCAGGTTTCCCTTCATCTTTCTTCCTCTCCTTCCCTCGCTCCCTTCTGCAACTCTTTATGTAATCTTCTAAAACGCCCTGGTGCGAGCACGTGAAGGCCGAGGGTATCCAATTGCTCCAACAGCCCCAGAACCCTGTGTCCTTCCTCTCCTCCTACAAGCTGAGAATGCTCCTCTCTGATTTCCAAAGCCCCCAGCATGCCTCTGCGGTGCCAGGAGGGGCAGCTGGGCTTGGCTGGCTGGCTGGCAGTTGTGCTAAGTCTGGCCACCATTTAGAAAGAAGCTTTTTGAATCTGAGCATTTAGGTAGAAAGTGGGAAAGTGTGGCTGTATGAAAGAGCAGTTGATGTTAAATATTCATGCTCTGTTCTCTGTTAATCAGAATCAGTAACCCCCGTTGTTTAGCTGCAGCTCTGGCTTCTTACTAGGGTCGTGCTGAAGGAATTGGATACAAAACAACGCCAACCACACACACGCACACGCACACACACCTCACTCCCACCCACACACACCCAGATGTGAGTACTTACGTGTTTGAAGTGTTTCCAGCTACCATTGTGCAATTCAGCATTATTAATTTCTCTGGGATAGTTATCCTTCCATCAACATTTTAGAACTATTACTTTCTCTCCCCCAACCCCCCATCTTTCCCTTCTCTCATGTTGAATTCAGCAACTTTGTCCTTACTTAAAACCCATATAAAATAGTATGTTATATGATCAGCATGTCTTAAACAACTCTTAAGCAAATTGCAACATATTCTAGTTCATTTTTCAGAAATAAAATTATTTTACAAAACAGAGAGGAAATAGACTATAATTGAATAAAATATGGTTAATATCATAGGTTGCTTTAGTAACAACTTTGAAGTCATGTCTCCTGAGCTTTTAGGAAATAAACATTTTATATTTTTATGTGTTGATTTATTTTTTTCGAAATACGTGTAATTCAACCACAGGAACTTAAAAAATAGTCGCTTAATTTAAGAGGAAAAATAAAAATGGCACTTAACTAAAAGCTTTTTATTCTTATTTTTGTAGCTATATATTTTTTCAAGTTTTCTACAAAGAGAAACTTTTATTACTTTTATCACAATGGTAAAAAATTGACATTTAAAAAAATGGCTGAGCAGTTGCTGAATTCTATCTTTCAGAATCCACCAGGTTCTCCCTTACCTGTGTCGTCTGCAAGAGGAATGTTGGTGAAGGTGCTGTCCTCCTCTTCCTCTTTGCTGGGCCCGTCCATCTTGTTCGCTTGTCAGGTCTGTTAGTGAGGAAAGTGAGGGCAGGGAAAAACGGCAGTCTCCCCATGTGATCGCCCTTGTTAAATCATTAATAAACGAGCGTCCAAGGAGGTGCTATCTGATCCTTGCACCAGCCACCCTCTTCCTGCTTGCCACCTGAGAAGGCCCTACCTGAGCGTCATGTTCTTAACTGGAAATGGTTAGAGACTCAGGTGAAAAAGCCACAATCTTCACCTGCAGCTGTTGAGCTGGTCCTGGGGCTGTTCTCTGGCTAGATGCCAAACCTGGCATTTAGTCTCATGGCAGTTTTCTTGGGCTGAATGGCCCAAGAACATTGCTAAAAAAACAAAGCACCGGGATGGGGCTGGGGGGAAGAAATGGAACTTTATATGATTAGCATATCTTTTAAGTACATACAAGAAACAAGGATTTTGGTTAGTGACCTAGCAGCATGACTTGCTCACAGAGCCTCTATTTCCTGTCCTGTACCAGGAGAGGCCTGTGGTAAAGATTAAAAGTGAGTAACAGCACCTGATAAACGTCAGCCACAATGATCAGACATATGTGAGTAAAAAGGATTCTCCGTGGATTGAGCTCATCAATGCCCTCTCCTATTACTGTATGTGTACCTTACCCCGTGAAAGGTCATTAAAATGACAGGGCCTCCCTTTCCTATTTCTAGAGGAGGCCAAGGGGCGGAATGTTGGCTTTACCAGCCTTTAGGGCGAAACGTGCCTTTGTTAGAGGAGGTAGCATTCTTTTACAACTGTCTCTTGGTCCCCTGGTCCACATTCATATACACAGACAAACCCAAAACTATTTGAGGATTTCATGTAATTCCTCTTTGGAGGGGGAAAAAACAACCAAATTTGATAATGAACTTTAAGCAAATATTAAAATGGAGTTACTACATTCTGCCCTAAGTGCTTTGATACATAGGATATTTTTATTCACTCAAGTTCACTGTTGTTACATCAAGCCAAATGGATGTGAGCTATTGGAAATTCTGAATGTTATAAATTAAATTCACTAGAATAGAATTCCTCCTAATTTTCCAATTACATTATACAAATATTGAGTGTTTTTTTTTTCTTTACAAGCTGGGGACTTTGGAGAGTTCAAAGTAAGGATAGCTATTGCTGTTAATAAGCTTATACCAAAGCTCAAAGGTAAGAGTCCTGGAGGTTTACAGGAGGGAAAGAGTAAACCTGGATGGCAGGTCTTGAAAGACTGAGAGGTGACACATGAGATGCATAATCAATGACAAATGGGATCCAACAGGCCTACGTGGTCATGTGGTGAGTGCTGTCTCAGTGAAGGGGCATGGACAAAGGCTCGGAGTTGGAAAAGTATTAACACGGTTGGGAGCCAAGGTGGAATATAGGTTAAGGCCATATGTAAGAGAGCTAAAGCAGTATCTAAGAGAGCTTTGAATGCCAGATTATGTTAGTCCAAGTCCTCTAAGAATCAGACACTAAGAGAAGCAATAGGGAGGAAGTCAGGAAAGACTATTAAAGCCTCAGGCCATGATGCAAGACCGACCCAGAGCGAAGACACAACAGGGTGGAAAGTCTAGCTTGTCCTTCAGACTGAGGAAGTTCTGAAAAGGTTGTCAAAGAGTACTCCAGCCAGAGTTGAACATAGAGGAGTCCTGTGCCTCCCAGGAATGGCCTTCCTTAGTATTCTTGCAACACTTAGTCACTAGCTACGAGCAGCTGGTGGGAAGGGAGGCCTCTTTGCAAACATGGATTTCAGATCACAGCAGCTGGGGCCCCTCGTCAATTACACTCCCTGTAGTTGGAGGTTAACAAGGCATGTGATCACAGCCATCATATGAGCTTTTTTTTAAAGTAACTTATACACTGAATAGCCATGTTATTATGATCTCTGAACATATAATAATCTGGCCACTCAGTGTATATATCCTATATAATAAAAGGCTAATATGCACATTGTCCCCTCAACCAGGAGTTCGACCAGCAGGCAAGTCGGCCAACCGCCAATGTCCCCTCCCCCTGGCCAGGCTGGCTGGACCCCACCCATGCACGAATTCATATGATAAATTCAGAATAGGCAGGTCCACAGAGGCAGAAAGCAAGCTGGGGGGAGAGGGAATGTAGAGTATGATTACTAAATGTGTATGGGGTATTTTTATGGGATGATGAAGTGTTTTAAATGGGAGAGGTGGCTGTTTAACCATACTGGGAGTATGTTAAATGTCACTAAGTCATATACTTTATAATGATTAACTGCAAGTTTATGAATTTCACTTAACTTTTTAAAAAGGTTAAGAAAATCAAGATAGGCCCTGGCTGGTAGCTCAAGCATTGTCCTGGTATGCCAAGGTTGTGGGTTCAATCCCTGGTAAGGACACATACAAGAATCAACCAATGAAGACATAAATAATAAGCAAAAACAACATCAGTGTCTCTATCTTCTTTCTCTCTCAAATCAATAAATTAAAAAAAGAAAAATGCAACCAGGAAAAAAATGATCAATAGTTTCCTGTCTCCCCATAATCTGAATGAATGAATTGAGTTAAGAACCCTAAATCATAACATGCTCTACTACAATTGCAAACTAACATAAGACTAGTCTACCATGTATCATAGAATTAATAAGGCTAAAATGGACCTTATATAATATCTATTGTGTCTTCTAGAATTAATAAGGCTAGAAAGAAGGTTACGGTAAGGATACAAATCTTCATTGTGATATAATCTTCCCTAAAACAGATGCAAATGAATAAACACGAAGGTTAATATGGTTATGTAAGAAATCATCTGTCATTTTTAAATTGGTACGTGAGTTATAAATGTGTGCTTGCATGTGTGCTTATGAATGGGTGTTGGGGGTAACAGAGTCAAAGAAAGTACAAAATGAGGAGAATTAGTAAACTAACCAGGATTCTCATAATCCCTTTGGCATGAACTCAAAATACCAACGCAATAACGAAGCACGTTGGAAGCCAGTGCTTGCTGTGGGCATTCAGAGCGTTTTCTGAGCAAAAACCCAGGAAACGTCTCTCAGGGCTCTGAGTACCAATTATGACATCTGAAATGTGTGTAATCAGTAGATTCCTGGAGAGAAACTGGCATCTCTAAAGGAAGAGTTAAGCATTCCTCTGCTGGATAAAAGGTTCTCTTTCTTTAGGGGCAATTTCACATGGAACTATTTGGATATTTTTGACAAATTTGTGCAAATTGGATTACTTCAGGCAATTAGCTACGAAGGGGGATGTGATGACAGAATTTTACTTTTATTATATGTAGCTAATAATAATAGCTAGCATTTATTGAATGATTATTTTATGCTCAGCACTACTCTAAGTATTTTACCCATAATGATCTCATTGTTCCTCTTAATAATCCTATAAGGAAACAGAAACACATGGACAAAATAGTTTGTCCAACACCCACAGTCAGGAAGAGCTAGAGCTGGACTCATACCCAAGCAAATCCAGATCCGAAGTCCACATTCCAACCACCCTGGTAGAGGATAGTGGGGCCTCAAATCCACCCCATACTGTGCAGGCCAACCCACACCCCAGACCTACCTTTTTCTAATTTGTATATATGCTAGTGGTGCCCTACATCAATGCAATGGGAACTATTTTGTTGTTGTTGTTGTTAATCTCCAGTGAGCACAAAATGTGTTTAGAAATTTAATCCTTGCATTAAGGAGAAAAATTGCCAGCACTTACTTCTATATTTGATGATTCTTCCTTATCTGAAACATGTTTTTCAAAGGATTATCCTTATTTTTGTGCCCATAACCTTACTAGGCATTTATTGCCTCTTATTATTAAAACATGTCTACTGTTGAGGAGAAAAATAAAGCCATGAATAAAATCTGACTTCAGTAAATTTTCCCAAGTCCTCCTAGGAACCAAGACATTGATACCTGCTTGTGCGGAAACTCTGCAGTCCCTGTCTGAAAAGCTTCCCCGCTTGCTTACGAAGGTCAGTCTGTTCCTGTTATTCTGCCTGTGTTGGCGCCCTCTGGTGGTTTAATTATGTGAACTTTAATTTTAAATGCTTTTAACAAAATGTTTTGAAGCCTTGGCTTTGCCTAATCAAAGTGAATGACAGATTTCCTCTGGTTATGCCATGATACTAAGGAAAGGACTTACTGTCCAGGTGGCAGTGGTGATTTTGTAAACAGACATCAGCTTGAATGCTACTGATGGGTAAAGGACTTGGCAAAATTTTGGTTTGAGGTATAATATTAAATAGTAAAGTGTGCAAATTATAAGATTATAGGTATACTAAAGGTCCAGTGCACAGATTCATGCACATTGAAAGGAAATTAATTAGAAGGTGGCCAGCGGGGCAGAATTGGGCAAGACAGGCTGGACACATCCTGGAGCCAACCTCCTGTGGTCCCACCCCAACCAGCCGCACCTGGGGCAGTACTGGGGCTCGAAGGGCATCTGCAGAGTGAGTGGGGTCCCTCTGGCAGGTGGGGTCCTTCAGCCTGGCCTGCGGGGATCAGGCTCCCTCCTCTCTGGTTCCAGGGTGTGTCATCTGAGAACCGCTGTTGCAAAGTCACTGCAGCTCCTGTGTTGAGCATCTGCCCCCTGGTGGTCAATGCACATCATACGTAGTGGCTGGTTGAACAGTCATTTTGCCTTTTATATATATAGATGGCTGGTTGGATGGTTGCTTTATGCAATATATATAATGTTTATCCAATACCCAAATCAAAAACATTTCCTCACATAGGTAAGGCTTTTTAAATATTGGTTTGCTTATTAGCATTGAGATCTATTTTGCAGCAAAGAAAACCATCTGGTGAGTCACAGAATCACCACCATTGTCCACACCAAAGTAACTGTGGGCAATGGTTCGTTAAGTGGCAACTGAGATGAAAATATGTTGTGCTCAGAGGCTGACTAAGGTGGCACAAAAATATGAACTGTCCTCCACTCTAAAGTGAAAAAGACTCATCTTTGTGCCTTTGCTTGGCTGCAATCTCTCTGCTCTCTCTTGAACAGTTTCCCAATTCTATTCCTTCTCTTCTGTTCAAAACACTTTGAGTGCTGTGTGCCCAGGATTCTGAGTAGAGAGGGGTGAAAGTGGTGTTCCCTGCCCTCCAAGAATTCAGGGACCAGTTGAGTTTAAAGCAGAAAGAGGAGGCGGGTGATTCCAAACCAGTGTGTTGAGTGTGACAGTAATAGCAGCTGACATTTATAGAGTATGTTGCCTTAGTATTTCTATCAGAACATTCCCTTCATCTTCTCATTTGACTCTCGTAGCTATTGGTGCGAAAATGAAGGCACAGAGGGACTGGTGATTTGCTCCGAGGACAAAACAGCTGGTCGGTGTCGTGGCCAGGATTTGGCTGCACCACCCACATGTGTATCCGTTTCTCAAGCATGGCATTGGAGGCACATGCGGGGCCTGGAGGAGAGCAGGGAGATCTTTGACTGTCTTGTCTGTGGAGCTGCCCAACGAGGAGCCATTATCAGCACTCCAGAAAAATATGCCAGAAGGCCTCTTTTTTTTCTGATGCAACTCAAGGTCAGCCCCCAACTTGATAGCTTACAGACTCAAGCAAAAACTGGCCACCCCATTGAAATATAGCAAAAAATTACCTCAGAATTAACACTTGACTACTCACTGCTATGGCACAAATTTCTGCAAATCACAGGTAAATCGACAGAATCAGGTCTCCAACGATGCTTTAAAAATTTCTATTTAAACTGATGATGTGAGTGCTGCTCACCTATCAGTGATTTTCTTTTTCAGTGTTGAAAGCACAGTGGAAGGCGTCACTGTAACCTTAGGGAGCCCCAAATAGTTCAAACCAGATCAGTGTAGTGGAGCGAGATTTTGAAATCCCACCTGAGATGATGTTTGCACCTTCTTCTTGTCAGAGTCTCTGAAGCAGGCAAAGACTGGGGGCAAGGACAGCAGAGCCTTCTCTCAAAATCGCCAGTGGAATCTCTTCCCCTCAAACGTAGACGAATTGTGTCATCGTCACTGTGATGTCCTCACACTTAGGCTCCTCAGAGGACAAGGACCAAGTCTGGCTTCAGTTTTATTTACTGCAGGCCAGTTTTATTTACTGCTGATGGGAATGGGAAAATTATAACTGGGTACAGCAGTAGTTAGGACGGTGTTAATGTGGGACTTGATTCTCGACCCCTTCGAGCCAACTTATATGACACCGAGGTGTCCTGTAAAAATAAGGTTCGTGCAGCTGTTTGAAGAGAAAATAGGGCAGGAGCACTGAGTAGTCCCAACAGCAGTCAGACCTGCCCGCCTCAAAAGGCCCAGCCATATTGTGAGCAGTGATTTGTTTACATCAGTTTAATGTTTAAGCTTTGTTGGGGTTGCAGTTTTACTTCCAAGTTTTAATTTTGTTATGGTTTCATAGCTGTAAAGAATTACCAGCATAAAAACATATATATGTATATTTATTCCTATTCTTAAAACAAAATGATTAGAGACATCCACATAATGGGTTGATCACCCAGAAAAGGTTTTCCTCCTTGAGTTAAAAGGAGTCAGTCTATTGCTCACGAGTTTGAGAAGCACTGTGCTATGTAACCCTTGGGCCTACAGAGGGAGACAAACACAGGCCTAGCTTTTCAGAAGCTTGAATCAACAGCATTCATCCGCTCCAGTGGACAAAACTGAAGAAGTTATACAGCAACATTTTTGAAGTGATGACACTACATTTATTGCTGATTTTTCTCTCTACTCTTGGTACTCCTTAAAAGTTGCTACTTAGCAAATAGTTATATTCTGCAATTCCTGTTGGAATCTCCCTGGCATCCTCGTAAATATTTTTTAAATGTGCATACAGTAAAGTTCATTCTTTATAGTGTATAGTTATATGGAGTTTGACAAATGTGTAGAGTCATGTATCCACCACCCTAGTAATTTATCCTAAGTTTTAGTGGTTTGGACTTTTTGGGGAAATGGTTCAGTCTATCTAAGTTGGTGAATTTGTGAACATAGAAGTGTTTGTAATATTTCCTTATTGTGCTTTGATGTGTTGCAATCAGTCATGAGGCCCCATCTTTCATTCCAGATATTGGTAGATTGTGTCTTTCTCTTCTTCTTGGTCAGCCTGACCAGAGGCTTATCAATGTTATGACTTAGTAAAAAAAAAAAAAATTCTTGGGTTAATTTTATGTATTTTTTTGTTTTTCATTTCATTGATTTTTGTCCTATATTATTTTCCTTCATTTGCTCACTTTATACTTAATTCACTGCCCTTTAATTTCTGAAGGTGAAGGAATAGGTCACTGAATATAGGTCTTTCAATAGCTTTTTTCTCATATAAGCATCTAATGCTATAAATTTCCATCCAAAGATGCCTTGGCTGCATTCTACAAATTTTTGATATGTTGTATTTTTGTTTTCATTTAGTTCCAAATATTTTTGCACTTCCCTGATGGCTTAATCTTTGACCCATGGATTATTTGGATATATATTGCTTAATTCTCAAATATTTGGGATTTACCAGCTAGATATCTTTCTGTTATTAATTTCTAGTTTAATTCCATGTGATTTGAGAATATACCCCGTATATTTTCTATTCTTTTAAGTTGTTAAGGGTTTTTAATGTCTGAGAATACTCCCTATGCACCTGAGAAGAATGTGTGTTTTGCTGCGGTTGGATTCAGTGCTCTATATACTATGTCACATGAACAAGTTGGTTGATGGTGTTGCTCTGGTCATTTATAAACTTACTGATTTTTCTGCCTACTCATTCTATCATTTTTCTGAGAGAGGAGTGTTGAAGTCTTCATCTAAAGTTGTAGATTTGTCTGTTTTTCCTGCAAGATCTACCAATATTTGTCTCGTGTAGTTTGAAATTATTGTTGGGAGCATACACATTTAAGATAGTTATATTTTCTTGGAGAATTTACTGCTTTTTCATAATATAATATTCTCTTTATATCAGATAATATTTGCTATTATGCAGTCTACTTTGTCTAAAATTAATGTAGATTTTTTTGTTAGTGTTTTCATGATAAATCTTCTTCCATCCTTTGATTTTTAACTTAAATAGGCCTTTGTACTTAAAATGGGTTCCTCATAGATTGCATATTCTTGGATCTTGGTTGGTTGTGTTTTGTTTTGTTTGGTTTTGTTTTAGTTAATTCTGATCACATTTGTCTTTTAGCTGGTGTGTTTATACCATTCACATTAAAGATGAATATGATGGGATTAAAATCTACTATTTTACTGTTTTTTGTTTCACTTGTTTTTATTTCCTTTTATCTCTTTTTCTGCTTTGTCTGGGTTTAATTCAACATATAAAAACTTTTTAAATGATTGCCCTAGGGTTTACCATATACATTAAAAAAATAAAATCTGAGTCTATTTTCAAATATATTATACATGTAGTTCAAGAACCCTATAACAGTATATTTCCAATTCATCTCTCCCTTTAATGTGCAATTGTTCTCATGCATTTCATTTTTATATATGCTATAAACACACAATATATTGATAATATTGCTGCTTTAAACAGTTGGTTATTTTTAGAGCAATTAAAACAAGACAAAAATAATTTTATAAAACCTTCATTTATTTTATTTCTGACACTCTTCATTTCTTGGTGCAGATCTAGTTTTATGGAATATATCATATTCTACCTTTAAGAACTTCCTTTAATATTTCTTATAAGGTAGGTTATCTGTTTATAGGTAAGTTCCTACATTTTTGTTTGTCTGAGAAAGTCTTATTGATTTTATATGTTAGTAGGACATTTTTTTTGGATGTAGAATTCAGGATTGGTATTTCTCCCCCTTTAGCCCATTGTAGATATCATTCTATTTTACAGTTTCTCAGAAGTAATCTGTTGTAATTGTTCCTTTGTAGGTAATGCTTTTTCACTGCTGGCTTCCTTTAAGATGTTGTCTTGGTAATTGTTATGTCTTGGTGTTTTACTTTTAGTTTTGTCTTGTTATTTGTTTTGTTTTGTTTTGTTTCTAATTCTTCTTGGTGTCCTTTGAGCTTCTTGGATCTGTGATTGGGTGTTAGCTACTAATTTTGAAAATTTTCAGCCATTGTTTCTTGAATATATTTTTGTTTATTCTTTCTTCTTTCTACTTCTGAGATTCTAAATTACACATAAGTTAGACTGTTTGATATTGTGCCACACTTTGTTATATTTTTTTCTTACTCTTTTTTTTCCTCCTTGCTTTTTAGTTTGGGTAAATATTATTCACTTATATTCAACTGTGTTGGTTACTTCTTTGACTACATCAAGTTTACTGATAAGCCTGTCAAAGATGTTCTTCATAGATGTTACTAAGTTTTTTATTTCTAGCATTATCATTTGTTTCTATTTCTGTACCGAAATTATCTGAGTTTGCATATTGTTTACTTTTTCCATTTGGTCCTTTAACATATTAATCATAGTAATTTTAAATTTCCTGGCTGAGAAACCCAACATATGTCCAAGTCTACTTTTGAGGATTGCTTTGTCCCTTCAGACTATTTTTCTTCTTGCCTTTTGTGTGCCATGTGTTTTTTTCTGTTGAAAGGAGAGCATATTGTATAGGAAAATAGATACTAAGTAAATATTTTTGATGCCAAGATATGAGCATGCCTTTCCTTCTGCCAAGCCCTTAATGTGACAGTTTATGTTAATCTAGTCAGAAATTGGACTGGAAGTTTATCGTTGCTATGGTTACCTTCAGTGCTCCAGAGGCTTCATATTCCTCTAGTAACACTTGGATTTCATCTCCCTTCTTGGTTTTGGGTCTTCACTTGGGCTAACCTCATGACAGAGTCTGAATCGTGTTCTCTCAGCAATATTCCACTGGGACTCTTGTTAGCATGGTGGTAGGAGACGGGTGAGGGTTGGCCTCTTACAGTCTCATGAAGCCTCAGTCTTAGACACTGGACACCTGAGTCTGAAGTGTTCCTGCCCCTTCTCCAGCAGAGGGCTAGACCTAGCAAGTATTCTTGTTCCTCCCGCAGTAGGAGAACTTCCCCTTTCCCCATTCTCCTCTCCTAGCTGCAGTCCGTTTCCACCAGTGCCCTGAGGGTACAGTTTTGGTTTCCTTCCCTCTGCAGATTAAGGCTTTGTTGGGTTGGGAACATAAGGGAGATGTCTCAGGGTGACTTGGGCAGTGGTTGCTGTTCTTCCCCAGTTAGCACCTTACAGGTCATTTTCTTGGGTTTCTTCCTGGTCTTCTCTGTGAGCACCCGGAGTTCTCAGAGGGAAAACCTGCAAGAGGGTGTGAACCCGCCTATGTTTGAAGTCCCTTGGGACTTCATGCTTTGGTGCTTGCCCACAGTTGGCCTTTAACAATTCCTTAAAGGTTTTTAGTTTAACCTTCTTATTAGCTTTTAATGGGATTCAGCCACATCTGTCCCAGGTAAGCAAATGCTTGAATCTTGTTTCTCTTTGCAGGCCTTTGTCTTTCTCTTGGTTTTAAGGTAGGTGTTTGTCTGCAATACAGGGTTGGGCAAAAGTAGGTTTACAGTTGTGAGTACACAAAACATATTCTTGTATCGATATTTATTAGTTATTGTATTATTTTCTTTACAAACAATTGTAAGCCCACTTTTGCCCACTCCGTCTTAGTTCCTTGATAGGCTTGAGAAAAATTGTTAATTTGAAGTTTATCCAGCTTTTTGCTTACTGTAAGGGTGGAAATAATGCTTTTTTTCGTCTTTTAATTCTCTGACCTTTCATCACAACCATTATTTATGTTTTAAAATTTAAATATCATCAGCATTTACTCAATTTTTGAAGTTTTGGAGAACTTTTGCCACAATCCATAAAACATCTTTCTAAGTATATTTGGAAACTAGAACTGGGAATCACCAATATAGAAGGTATAAAAATGTGATGGCATAATTTTGGGGGTCACTATTTTATATATATTTTTTTCTTTTCTGTATGTTTCTCTTACTCAAATGTGGAGCTGATTCTGTGTTTCATTGCCTGAAAGGGGTGGTGTGGTAGGACAGAAAGAAAGGTAACTTCCAAGAATTTATGGGTTTTGTCTCCAAAAGCCTGAGCCCATAGAACTTAGGTTTGCAGAGAAGGAAGAGCATAAAGGGTTTATAAGAAGCAAAAAGGATAACAGGAGGGAAAGGAGCCGTTCTCAGAAGAGATAAAAAGTTTCCTGCACCAGGACTGGGTACGAAGGAATGCCCTAGACCACAACAGCAAGGATGCCACAGAATCCATGATCCAGGCAGACAGGACCCCTAAGCCACCTTACAAAAGAGTTCCGTGTTAGGCTGACTTAAGTACCACCAGTTCTGAAAAGCCCATAGGATCAAAGACAATGGGAGTCTTAGTAGAAATTTGTGACAAACAGCAGAGTTCTCCACCTCCACAGATAACCTTCACACTGCAGAGTATGCTGGACACCTGAGGTGACCTTGAGGGTGGAGGGGCCGCTCCAAGAATGCCAGAGATCCTATTTTCTCAGGAGCATGGAGAGATTGGAGCACCAAGTCCAATATAGTAGATTTCTAGAAAATAGAGATTTAATATTGCTTGCACACCTTAATTTGTGGACTGAGAATCATACCTGCTACTACAGGATTCCATTCCCAATGACCTGGCTATGGTTCTGTTTTGTTTAACATGTTTTGGATTCTAGTGACTCAAGATTTTCCCCCCACTCCAATGCATCCAAGAGGTTCAATGGGTTCTCAATTGTAATGATTCCTCCTGGGGTGGGATACATGGGGTGATAGAGACTATAGGGGTAAGGCAGTCTGAATGAATCTTCCAGGTGAGTCTTGAAACTATACCTCCCCTCACTGGCTCCCTTTGCTCCCACTTGCCTGAGAATCCCTGTTCTCCCCTCCTGGACACAGTTTAGCTCTTAAGAAGGACTTGTCATCTTACAAAGACACATGGAAAAGCAAACACATACCTGTGAAAACATATAGTGTTATTTACATTACAAACAACTAAAGATTAAGTGTATTTGTGAATCTGTAGCTAGAAGAAAAAAAAATTCCTGGGTTTCCTCCTTGTGAAGTGGTTGTTGACTTGGAAAGCTGTCCTTCTTCTGACCCTGCTTCCCACAGGGGCTGAAGAAGAATCATGTGAAACACAGAAAATGTCTGAATGAAAATGCCCCCAAAAGTGAACAATTGAGAGAATTCCCGCATTTTTCTGGTTCAGTTCTGTTGACCGAGGGCCTGTGCTAGTGTGTTAAGAGCAGAGATGTGTAGTTTTTCTAGTGTGTCTGCCAATGAGATAGAAGCTGACAGAAATAAGTGTTGGGGGAATAAAGCCTTTAGCATGAATTTTCCAGAGCATCTGTCCGTTGCCATTGTGGAGAAACACAGTTTGAGACCTGGTGTGGAACTCATACTCTTATTTTTGTCAATGTCTCACCACCACATAAGGTCATAGAAACTTTATATCTTAAAGCTGCTGCTCAATAAAATGATATCATGGCATTTCTTTTCTCTTCTGGGGGAAACTGAAGCACAAAGCGAGAACCAGGTAGAGACCTCTAAAAGGCTAGGTTAAAATGTTCAACAGGTGATTTATTGGAGCCCAGAAAACACCACCATCCCACCAAACAGTGTGGGTGTTACCAGCGACTCACTAAGAAGGTCTAGTTGCTGCCCAAAGAGGCTACACGTGGGTTGTTACTTGGACTTACTAATGGAAGACACTTCTGGGAACAAGAAAATGCCCTGTCTCTTAAATGTTTTTTAAAAGTTGCTCCTATTACAGCACACTGGTGAGGAGCCTAAGCTCTGGAGTTAAAACTGAGCTTGAATCCCACTTACTGCTGTGTGACTTCTGGTTAGTCACTGAAGTTCAAAAAGGGGATAAGACAACACCCACCTCAAAGGGCTATTGTGGGATTAGATTAGGGAACGCAGTGCAGAGCCCATGGAGCTCCACAGTCAGTGCTAGTCAGTGTCAGCCACACTCTTCCCTTTTCAATATTGAAGCCACAGGCTACCACTTTGTACCATTACCCAAAGGTCGCTTCCTCCTTGAAAAGGAATGTCTGTTAATATCCAGGAGAAGAATAGAGATTTACATTTTTATTATTCCACTCGCTGAGAAGAAAGAATTTTATATTCTTTTCAGGAGATTTGTTAGGGTCAAGCAACTAGGTTCTTTATGTAGGCATCCCAACATATTACAGGGACAGTGAATGGCCACCTAGCCTTCAGATACATGATAGAAGGTCTAGTCTAGTGTTTGATTCTCTTGGGTTCAAGGGACTCAGATCCATTCGGTGGTAAGAGGGTTATTGTGAGAATAGACAGAAAGATAAAATGGCAGGGGATCATTTCGGCAGCCACAGAGCCATGCATTCTGAAGGATTGGAGGGGCATTCACAGTACTGCAGAATTTCCGGCCCAGGGACCCCTCTGGCCATGGTCATCTCATTGCCCTCTGAGACCAGCTCCTCATTGCACTTGACACCAGCATCTCCACCTAATATCTGGCCAGCTTCTCTGTCAACATCTACATCTGCTGCTTTTGCTTTTCTGCCTCCTTGAGATTCATACCCAAGAGAGAACTGTGTGGAATATTTTGTTCTTTAGTGTTTAGGGCTCCTGTTAAGGTGCTGAGTTCTCATTCACAGGAAGCACTGGAATCACAAAAAGACAGAAAGAATGGGACCCAATTATTTCACGAAATGATGACTTATTTTGCCTTTATCCTTGGCTTTACTTTGCAAATTAGTAAGAGTGTCTTGAATTTAATGGCTGCTTCCCCAGGATCCTAGCTCAGGTCCTTGGATCTAAGACTCCTAGCTCTTAGGTGCAGGTGGCAGATTTGTAATCAGAGAGATGATTTTTCTGTTCTTATTACTCTTCACAGTAGCTCCTATGCTGGGTTTGAAACCCACATTTCTAATTTGATCACTTTTTGCTTGCAGGATAAACTTCAGGGTAGTGACTGTTCCTTAATTTGTTCAAATAGAAATGCAACAATTTGTGACAAATCAACTGACATGAGGATCCCTGTCATGAAAAGATGGAGGACTGACTTAGCGAGAGGTCTTCTCAGAAGCCCTGTACCTGGACATCACAACTGGAGGAGAGGAATGGAACCTAAATGATTATCATTTATTATGTCGCCTTACTTAGTTAACATATAAAATGTAATTTCAATTTTGCAGAAAATTATGTGAAGGCTAATGTGACCTTCAAGCGAATTTCTTTCTTGGTAGTTCTTCCTATAGGTCACAAAATTCCTGGACGGTATAGTGATCATTATCTTGAATTAAAAAAAAATCAGCAAAGCACCATTCTGCTCTTTGTAATAACAACAGTGAGTTTATGAAAAGATACAACAAAAATCCCTAGATTTCATAATAATTTTGCTCCAAACTACTAATTAAATATATAAGTATGTAATCACATATGTAAATCTGGGTTTTCCTTTGCTTGCAGTGCCCCTAGCTCAAACTCAAAGGGTATTTTTAGTTGCTGTTTTTCCTTTTCACCAAGCCTGATCAGTGAATGAGAAAGTCATTTCAATCATCTATGTGTTGGAAAGTGCGTAGCTTTTGAATCACAGGGCTCATCTCAAAATTAGAAATGCCCCCTCTTCAGGGCTCATGCCAAGACTTTCAAGAAGCATTTGTCACTAGTTTTAGGTCTGACATGTCTTTGGGTAAAAGCCACAAGAAATGTTCCTTGAGGTGGTGTAGGTGTGGAAAGCAATAAAAAAAAAAATGGCATTTTTATTATTTAACAAGTAAATTCCAATTCGTATTTGCTAGAAAGCCAAAGAGCTGTTTCTCACTTACAGTGTTTTTCCTAAAATGTTTGCCAAACAATTCTTTTTTAAAAGCAAAGCACATGCCGAAACGGGTTTGGCTCAGTGGATAGAGCGTCAGCCTGTGGACTGAAAGGTCCCAGGTTCGATTCCGGTCAGGGGCATGTACCTTGGTTGCGGTCACATCCCCAGTAGGGGGTGTGCAAGAGGCAGCTGGTCGGTGATTCTCTCTCATCGATGTTTCTAACTTTCTATCCCTCTCTCTTCCTCTCTGTAAAAAATCAATAATATATATATTTTTAAAAAGCAAAGCACATTTTCTCATTGAAGCATTCTAAAGATACATCTTCATGGGGTATTTGAGGTGACAGAAAAATATTTTATTGCTACTGATAATGATCACTAACATTTATTGATGGCTTACTACCTACCAGGCATTGTTCTAAGATCTTTACCCTATCCTCTCATCCCCACAATGATAAGAGATACTGTCCCAATTTCCCAGATGAGGAATCAAAGGGATAATGAGTTTAAGTAACCAGCCCACAATCTCACAATTGAGGTGAAGAAAGAATGAACTCGGACACTGACCCTGAGCCAACCCTCTCAACCTCACCACAGTGCTGCCACCAACAGATGCCCAGGTTCATCCGAAGGAGGGGGAGCATTTCATAGTCTGTCTGACATGGAGATAAAATCCACTGTGTGGTAAATTGGGTCCAGAGTTTAAGGTCTCCATCCTCAACCTTGATATCATCCTACGAACTTATCTAGGATGTTTCTCTTGGCTTTAGACTCTCTCGTGGTGGATGGTTGGGAAATATTAATTGCATGATATAACTTCACTCATTATATGGGACTGAGTCACCTAGCTCCCGCCCTCCCTCGGATATTTATAGAATAGGTAGTTGAATATTGCCAATTCAGTTTAACTGAGTTCAATGCAGATGGTAGTTTCACAAGTGCTACTGAGAAATGGTTGCAGAAATAAGACAAATGAAGATTTTATAATTATGTTTTGTTCATGTTAAAGCTGGATTGTGGCAACAGTCAGACTCTCTTTTGGTTTCCCCCACATTTAAAACTTTGTACACCACACCTAAAGGAAGGTTGGTGCTGCAGACATACATACGTGTACATAGATATGTATGTTGTACGTACATAGCAAAACAGCTACATCAGCTCTATCTACTGTGTTCCTCCATTGGAACAAAGTGAGCACTAGGACCTTAGACCTGGCTCCCACAGCAGGCGGGCTCTGATCCCCCCCCCCACCTCATGATTGACACACAAGAGGCAGGAGGTGAGTGCAACACACCTATCTTTAGATGAAGAGATCCAAAAAGAAATGGAGAAAGGAGTGAGTCTCATGCTTAGTCCTTTCGACTTCACCAAGCAGATAGGTACAACTTGGCCCTCAGGGAGAGTAAAGAGGGTGAGAGAGGGGTGGGCTGCAGTTACTTCCCAATGGTTTTAAATGAGTGAACGTTTCTATCATATGGTCCAAGGCCAGAACTTTATGAGGGAAGGAGAGGGAAGATTCCCTCCAATGCTAGAAACCATGCTAAACGCTCTGAGCCTGCTGGTTGCTGCCTTGGCAATGAGTTCTTACTCATGTAAAACAGGAACACAGATCTATTGCACCTGGAGTGAAGGTTTCTGAGGGGTTTTGTGGGTTTTTTGTGTGTGTTTGTTTTGTGTGTGTGTGTGTGTTTGGTGTGTGTGTGTGTGTGTGTGTGTGTGTGTGTGTGTGATTTATTTAAGACTTGGCCATAACCTTGTGAGGTAAGAGATATGAAGCCAGTTGACAGCAATTAGGTAGCTGGGAATGCACTCACCACAGCCTCCTGGGAACATCTCAGTCAAGGGGAGAGGTTACATATTTTCTGTGCCTGAGAGGCAGGAGCATCCTATTTGAAAGAAGGAAGGATCAGATTTAGGGAGCATTTAATTAATACTGTGTTACTTCCAGCACTTTAGGAATTCCACAATGGAGCAACCCAACCGAGTACAACTAACTGAGAATCAATTTGACTTGACTTTTCACATGGTAAGGTTGAAAAAGTATTGATATATACAAATTCACAACCGTCTCATTTTAAAGATAACTGTTGTCTTACCAGCTCAGTTCCCATGCCTTTGGTGTTCTGGTCAGGAAAATGGGTAGAAAGGAGAATTGTGAGAAATAAAGAGACTCAACTTGATTACATAAGAAAAGGCATAGAGTCATCTAAGGAAGCAAAGAAAACACCCATCATTCAAGAAGGAGAGCAAGAGAGAGGGGAGGATAGTGACAAGAGAGGAAGCCTGGGCTAGAGACTTTGGAAGAGAGAAATAGCTGCCATGAGCTGTGGGAATAGGGAAAAGAGGAATGGAGAGGATTTGTAACAAGCTTGTAATAGGCATACCTGAGTAACTGTCTTACCAACATCAAAAGAAAACTTTAAGCCTGGCAAGCGTGATTCAGTGGTTGAGCTTTGACTTATGAATCAGGTGGTCAAGGTTCAATTCCTAGTCAGGGCACATGCCCAGTTTGCAGGGTCTATCCCCAGTGTGGGGTATGCAGAAGCAGAAGGGAGCTGATCAATGATTCTCTCTCATCATTGATGTTTCTACCTCTCTCCTTCTCCCTTCCTCTCTGAAACATATATGTGTGTGTATGTGTGTGTGTGTGTGTATACTAGTATATATAGTAGTATATACATATATAAACATACTTATGTAATAATTTTTTAATAAAAAAGCTTTAATAAAGATCTTCATCACTCTTCAAGATTTGGGAATTTGATTTCTTGGGTAAATTATCAAGAGGGGACAGACTTTAAGGAATGGCAAAGAAGCCCATATATATTTGTACCTGTCAATTTGGTTCTTTCTGGGTTGGATATCCAGTGGTATTGGCAGGGGCTGATTGTAAAAAGACGAGCCAGGAGGTGGCTGGAGTGCACAGCAGGATGTGATAGTGGCTCAACGACAATAGTGACAGGGACATGTTATAAAGTGGTCCTTGGCAGAAGCCAGAGATCTGAGGTACTATCCTCTTTCTAACCACTCTTGGCCAACAAACTTCCTGTCTCCTATCATTGGGCTTCCCTGGCTGAGACTTGTGAACAGTCTCTGGCAAGCTGCCTGAGGATGTTTGCTGGAGAGAAAGGCCTGCTGGTGAGGCAAGGCCCCTGCTGGTGGGTGCAGTGCTATGCTATAAACGTCACTGTGCTGGGCTTCAGGGTCAGCCCTGGTGCTGGATGACTCTTCACTTGCTTGGCCTCAGTTTCCTCATCTGTAAAACAGTCATGGCAAGTGGATATCAATGGTTCCTTTTGATTATAACATCCCATGATACCTTTCCAGGTACTCATTTCATACTGCAGTGATTGGTGCCGTTATGTCCTGTGCCTGAGGCCTGGCCAACTCCCCTTCCCCTCCCAGATACTCATCCCTTTCACTTCACGCCCTTACCAATCTGACCTGACTAGGAGTGAGCAAGGCCAGTGGAGCCATGGCTAGAGCAGGAAAGCTGCCTGCTTTTTAATCTTAATGCGGACGGATCCCGGGAATTCTCATGTTTTCTGTTCTAAGGCTTATGGCCAACCACAAGAATTCTTTAAAAATATAGTAGCTTGTAAGAACATGTAATAAATAACTTCAAAATACAATGGGTATTTAATTTTAAAGTGTGCCTTTAACATTTATGCAAAATGTTTTTTGTTTTTTTTTTACTCATTCAATAGAAACTTATTTGGCCACTGGGTAAAGCTAGCTATAAAACTACTGGTCCGAAATGTGTTAAGCTCTAAGCTAACTGGGGGAGGGAGCAGATGTCTCCTCAGTGACCCAGGCACTCTGGGAACCACAGCCCCTACACGTGTACACATGTAGATTGAGATAGTAGAGACTGTCTTTGGAGGTCAGACAGCTCAGGAGGAGGCAGCTTTGTTTTTCTACAGACACTTCTCAGAGCCACTGAAACAGCAACTGGATAAATATAGAAGGATGACACATGAACTCTGAGTGGATGTGTGCGCATGAGCATGCATGCACAAACAAGACTGTGAGCCGGAGACTGCCACGTGGCCCACAACCTCCAGGAATCAACACCGAGTCTCCCACAGCCAGAGAGTCTGAGCAGAATGTGGTGTCATCAAAGAAGCCTGGCAGGAGGGTGAGATGAGGCCGCGAGCACAGTTATGCCCCCGGCTCCTTGGAGCTCTCTCAGAGGTTGCCCTCTGGTCAGCCCAGGCTATATATAACCCTGCTTGCTGCAGTGCACAGGCAATCTTTCTGAATGAAATACCAGAAATCCTTCCAGGCCTGGTGAGAACATCAGCTAAGTGGCATTTGAAAGCTCTAGAAAACGAGTGGGAAACTGAGCAGGTGTTTTGCTCATTGTTGAAAGGCAAACACTGATTTGGAAGGCTTCAAGGTAGGGAACATGGGCCAAACTCAGTACTGCCAATTTTTAATTACCAGCACAATTAGCAGCCTGGCTTAACAAAGCCTATTTTGTCAAGCTCTGTTTTAGAACTAGTGAACTGCAGCAATAGCACTAAACAGATGAACAGTGCAGGGATCATATCCCACTCTCAAAAACCAATGCTCTGTCCACACAGTCCTGGAGCAGGCCCTCCCACCAACAGATATCTGACACTTCCTTCTTGGCCATGACTAAATTGGCATAAGGCCAGGGATCATGTCTCTATAAGGCCATCTGCCCTCAGTTGATCAATCCATATTAACTAAACTATACTAAGTCAATTAGATATGCATCAATAGTAACTTCTTGGGATAAAAAAATAACTATAAAAACAGAGTCTTCTTTATTCTTATTACTATCCCTAGTCATGACTGTCATTTGAAATATTCTCAAACCATTTAATGGGGAGGCATACAACACCTATAGGATACTAAATGGCATCTCCTTGGAGACAGGATCTCTGTGGGAGATTCAGTATCAAGTGACCATCAGGCATTGGAATGTTTTGGCACTGGTCCCCTTGTAAAACTTGCATATGCTTCAATCTGCTTCTCAGGTCAGGCCTAAGAGACCCAGACAGGCATAAGAGGACTCTGAGGAACAAGGGGGATAAGAAATAACAGCAGAGGACTTTGCCTCTGGGATTGCCTCAGAGAAGCCGAAACCATAGGCACAGAGCAGTTCCTGCTCAGCTTTCACTGAGCCTGCAGCCCTTTCCTTCCTGAGTCAGATAGGTGTTGGCTGGCTCTTCTCCAGAACTAACCTTAGGGTGATCATGGTGGAAGGAATTTCAGACGTTCTGAGAAAGACCAGGCAACGCACCCCCTACGCCACAATTCTTATTCCAGTGACTCTATGGCAGGTCAGGCAGTGGACCAAGTGGTGTTCAATTGCAGAGTCACTCAGAAAATCTTGCCTCCAAATACTGACCCAATAACTAATTCCACCATCATAAATACGTTTGAAAAAGACAGCCATTGCTTTTTCTTTGAGAGTCATCCAGAAACACTATATGAAAAGATGCTTATCCTACCCCACCCTTCCCCTACTGATACCAATGATGTATAAACTACATATATTAGCTTTCCTTACCAACTAACTGAGTAGCAGTTGGGTTAGGCCAGAGCTGGCCCTGGCAGGAAGTCAGAGGACTGGGGAAGGGGAGAAGGTAGGGTATTTCCACTCTTCTCTCTCTGCCTCAGTGGTGTCCCTTGCAGTTTCTTCCATGTTTCCAGCTGCTACTAGGAGCTCAGCCATGACTCCATTTTCCTCATGGCGGTCCAGGCTCTTGTCCCCTGGTACCTCCAGCTCCAGCCATTATGAATCTCTGCCTCATCATCTCTCATTGGTGCTTCAGCTCTTCCAGCCTTTTTGTAGTGAGTTTCCCTTTTGTGAATTACATGACTTGGGCTCTGTTTTCTAGTCTCAACCCTGACTTATTCAAAGGGTTGGCATGTAAACAATATAAGAGAAATGAGTGGTTTATTTCTCTGCAACACCTACAGTGGCAGTGAAGTCCTAGGGAGCTAAGGGAAGGACCCCAGGGAAGGAAAGGCGAAGACTTTGCCCCACTCTTATCTACCCCACAAAAGACCCCTATGACTCCAGTGTTGTGTGAGAAAGCCACAATCCAGCAGCCCTCTCTTGCCGTCCCGATCTGTCACTCTCAGGCTTTGCACCAAGAGTCTCTGCCCCTGCTGAAATCTGCTTGCCGGCCCCCGTGCTTGGGAGCTCCCAGTGCAGGCTTCTGCACATCCGCCCTTCTCCCTGAACAGCTTCTCTCTTACCTCTGTCTACGTGGCCCTTCCTTCTTTGCAGCCTGCTGAAAGCCTGAAATCTGAGCACCCTGTACCGTTACACATCCTTCAGCAGGTTACGGATGGGATCTGAGCGTAATGCTCTTGCACTCTTGAGCTTGTTTGTTTTTGTCAGAGACCTTGTAGTTTTCATTACACACGCTTTCTTATTTGACCCACAGAAGCTGAAGGTCTCTATAGTGATGAGACCATGACTGCTATTTCTTTTGCTACCTTCCCCTACCCCACGCTCAGCCCCTCCACCTTCCAGCCCCCACCCCCCTGCTATTATAACATTTAGCACTCTCCAACAAATATTAATATGCTGCCTAAACAAGTCCCCTCCGCTAGGAAGGTAGGTTTATACCTATCTGTCAGGACAGCATGCTTTCAGTGGGAGCAAGGCTGGTCTGAAACACATCAGATATGCAGTAGAATGCAGTTTCCAGGCATGAGGTTTGCGCAGTCCTTCCTTTTATTTCTCCCTGGGCCTTGCATGTTTGCACTTCATTTGCAATGCAGTTGTTTTTATCCCAGCCCAAACCTCCTGAAGGGGATTCTTGCTGATGGCATCTGTGGCAGAGACCAGCTCTTGCCTGAAGAGATAAATTATTTATGGTGAGTGGTGCCCTAATGGATTGTGTGATCAATAAGGCTTATAATAGTACAGCACGGACAAATCACAGAAAGGCTCGAACGTGCATCTACATCATTCTGAGAAGACGGGGTCCACCAGATAGCAAAAGAAAAGAAAAGGGGGTACTCGTGACGTCAGCCTCAAGTGGTTCTGAATGAGGAGGAAAGAGCAAAAATATTTTCTTCTTCTTCTTTTTTTAATTTAAAGGGACAGGTCAGCTCTTAGTCATGAAGAGGACTGCACCAAAATGCCCCAATGTTATCCACGTAACCAAAGACCAACCTTGCTGCTCTAATTTAGCCACGAGCCTCCTCATGTTTCTGAGTTTCCCAGAGGCTCTGCCTAGAACAAGCTGAATTTCTCCCTGTGTTGGTTTATGGCAGGCCTGCAAGTAATGAAGACATTAGTATCTGTTGCTTAGAGTATTAATTGCTTCACTGCAGCACGGAGCTTCAGTTCCTAGGCAACAGCCAGTATCTCAGCAGACCTCCGTGAAGACGTATGGTCCCAAGTTTAAACTTTCTCGAGATTCTGCTCTTGTTTGCCTGCTGGAAAGCTCCACTGGGGTCTTCAGCTGGAATTTCATATTCAACATGTTCAGAATCAGTGGCATTATCTCATTATCAATGGCACATCTTGTGGCTCACCATGCCTGGGTGCCAAAATCTGCCTTTCCAAGGCCCAGCATGGATGTTGCTCCCCCTCTGAGGCCTCCTTTCAAATATGAACCCCTGTGGTACTTGGGTTTCCTCATACCACTCATCACAGCCCAGCTGATGTTCTGCATTGTGAACATGTGTCATCCCCCAAACTATACGAGCCCCTTTAGGGTATTGGCCATGTCTTTATCATCTTTGAATGTCCCAGAGAGACAAAAACAACTATGGTAGACTGGCAGAGTTTGTAGAATAAATGCTTGAGTGAACAGATTCACAGGCAGGCAGTGGAGGTGGCACAGGCAATGTCTGCTTTCTTCATTGCCTACATCCCTAAAGTGTGCAACAGAGGAGAGTGGGGAGGGAGTAAGCCACATCTGAGGGATTCTAGGTGAAAAATCCCCAAACTCCGTGTCACGAGACTGAGCTCACGTCCCCTTTCCGGGGTTCTCATAGGTATTCCTGAAGATACTAAGAGCTCCTGGTATTGTTCCCATAGCTCCCGCTGACCTTGGGAACTAACTCAGGAGACAATCCTGTAGAAAGGAGAGAGGAACCTGGCTCTTCTGGGCTGGTTTGGATACGGAGAAGCTATAAACACCTTCCCAAGGCTCCAGAAAGCTCCAAAGGAAAGGAACACGTCAGCATCCAACCACAAGCACTGGGAAGTCCCGAGGGTGACCACGGTCACTTCTCTAGCCACTTGTGTGCTCTAATAACCAAGCGAGGTTGGCGGTAGGACTTGAGTTTCATTTCGACACACTCACACAGGCTTTGTGTTATCTTTCTGAATTGATGGGGTTGTTTTGATGCACAAAGAAAGACCAAATTATGTTTCCTAAAATATGTATAAGTGCCTAGTCCATGGTAAGGCACTTAATAAATGGTTCTTTCTGTCATCACCTTCAATTGGTGCAACCCAAGATGCATGCCTGGGTTTAATGCTCGTAAGGAAAGCTGTCCTTTAAGCTCTAGGAAAGTGGCAGTAACCCACTTGTAGGCAGTTTCCCAGGTGAGGTTTCAGTACCCACATCACGGTGAGTTCCTCCGTGTGGCAGAACCTGTCCTGGTTACTAGGCACTCTAAGTCTCCATTATTGCTGTGAGAACTTTAATTTTGTATTTTCTCACTTGGGTGCAATTAAGTTTTCAAACATAAAATTGAGCTAAGGTCAAACTTCATTTACATTTTCTTATAAAGGAAACCACCCTTGAATATATTTGGCTGTGTGATTGCGCAGTGAGATAAGGACACATTTAAATATTCGGCTGGGTAACAGCATCTACTGCCTGCTTTCATTACTGGCCTCCAGCACTCTCCCTGGATAGGAACACCCACCTCGACAACGTCTCTTGATATTCACGTTGGCTCTTGTAAAGGACATAGCCTTGCTTAGCTTATTTATTTCCCCTTCTAATCATAGCAAACCACCTGATTATCACCGAGGCTGATATCCATTCTAGAGACACTGTCCAGGATGACTTCAGGACTAGAAATTACATCTGGCTCCTTTTTAGTGCATTTTACCTAAGAATTTTACATGTGAATGGGAATAGAGAAATGACAATTTTTGGATAGGCAAAGAACTCTACACACTCTTACTTTACATTGGTTCATTTTGCCCATTCCAAAAATCGAATCTATCGTTTCTAATTATTCAATTTCTTCTAATTCTTTAAAAACTAGGACCCAAAAGCACTTTGTTTCCTTGATACCTTTCGGCAACACAATTTTCCTTTTCTGTGTAGTTTATCCCTGATCTATAGTAGTCTTCAGCAATAAGTCATTGATGAGGGCATGAGAGAATAAAAAAAAAAATGAAATGACAAAGAGTCCCTTGACCTTCTGTGGTTAGGAGGTGCAATGACCTTGTCTCATAGTTTTGTAATCTGAAAAAGCTGATGCAGACCATGACTTGAGATATGTTCCTTGTGCTTTGGGGAATTAGGCTTCTTTTTTTTTTTTGGAGACATAAGTCCTCAGAAGAAGAGTGACTATACAACTGGCAGCATACAGGAAAATATATCAAAATTCAACAGTAACTGTAACTTCACAGTTGAGACCCAGGCTCTCATTTGATTGTCTAAACTAGGCAGGATTGGGCAAAGATCATACTAAGAGGGAAGTTCTCAAGACCCTAACTTCCTTTCAGCAGGAAATGGTGTTGCTGACACAGTTCTGGGAGGCACTAAGAGATGTTCTCTCTGAAGCCAACATCTGCCACAACTGCCTTCTCCAAGGAAAGCTATGATTAAGACCTTGACCATATCTGGTGCATGAAAGGTTTTTGAGATTGTATGTAGCAGTGAAGCATTGATTGGACTGAATATTTATGAAGCCCATGAGTACAGCAACAATGTCAGAGGGAAGATGCCTTCAAATTTCATATATATTCCATCCTCCCCTGAATCCTCAGAGATGAATTGAAGATAGATTATTTTTTAGCTGAAAGTCTCTAGAAAAGAAAATTCAATACCTCTCTGTTCTAGAACGTATTAGAAGTACAAAGTAATGACCCACAGCATTCTTTCTACTTGCATATCCTCCTTCAGATCCCTTCATCCTCCTCACCTACAACTTTACCTGTGCCCTTGTTGGAAAAGCCCAGGTTGGCTCTCCGTCATTCTCCGCCCCCAATTCCACTCTTGGGTGACAACTGCCTTTCTCCTGGACCATAACCCAAATACCTTTCCTGCTTGTTTGTGAGCTTGGCTTATTGCAGAACTGTCCCTTCCTTGGGCCCGTGCCCTGAGGCATGTATAATGGAAGAAGATGTCTGCCTACACCAACCAGCTCTTCAAGCTTGATCCATTGATAAAAATGTCACCACCACGGAGAAGGTGCCAGCCCTCTGTCTGGAGGAGGTGGTGGCTCATTCCAGAAGAAGGCTGCCTTGCCTAAACACACAGTGTGTTTGAGGAGAGGAAGGGAAGATTGTTTCATTTGAAAACACCAAGTTAATTCATTTCCTTAAAGCTATTTATTTAGAGGCTAAAGAGCAAAAGCAGAATTCCCACTAGCGCTGTTGACATTTTCTGCCTCAGAATGATTCCCTTTCAATCAACAAAGTGAGTGCTTTTCAGGGCCGGGGCTTGGCCTGAACAGCACAAGAGACCAAAATACCTTCCATTAGACCCCTCCCAGCGCAGGCAGTCTCCCATCCACACGCTCTGCAGGTCTTAGTTCCTTGCCCACCACACATACCCCCACACAGCTACCCAGTCTCTCTCCAGTGCGGTTCTGAGCCTCTGCCAGCTTCCAGTGGGGAGACCGACATCCATTAGTGCTGATGGTATGTGTGCTGTGCTTTCCAAGCACCTGGAGGAGGAACCCAGCTCTGACTGCTGTCTCCTCTACCTTCTAAGAAATCTGTACAGTGCCAGCCAGTGTAAAGAGATAGGCTCTAACCTTGCCTACCCATTCTCCCAAGGAGAGCGAATGGAGATGAGGAAGGGGGAGCGGGAGAAATGGAGGGAGATCAGACAGAAGTATTCTGCCTCTCTGACTCTCACTCTCTTTGTATCTGAAACAATTCTGGCTCTCTGCTAACAAAGCTTTAGTCGCTGGGAGCCTTATGCAGTCAGACAGTTTTGCTCACCAATATGGCTGAGAAGCTGCGACGTGCTCACCACACCTATTGCCTATTTTCCTGAAAGCTAGATGGCATTTCCCAGCTTCTTCAATTAAATGGGGCTATGTTAATGGGATCCGGACAGTGAAAGATGAGAGGAAGCGATGGGTATTGCCTGTAAGGCAGGGCCGTAAGACCTGATGCACGAGCTTGCATGCCTTCTCATCCCTGTTAGCAGGCTCAGTGTCACCCAGGGTGAACTTGGGAGCCATGCACTAAAGGCAGAGGCTAGGTCCCCAGATGACTGTGGAGAACAATCAACCATGAAGTGAGTGAAAAAATAACCTTCATTGTGTTAATCCATGGAGACTTTGGAGTTGTTGTTGCAGCAGCTGGCCTTACTTGCCCTGACTAATACAACGATCTTCTTCTACACCAGTCCCAAAATTGTGTGACTGATCTCCTTTTTTTGTTTTTTTAAAATATATTTTTATTGATATTTTACAGAGAGGAAGGGAGAGAGATAGACTACTGGGGATGTCCCCGCAACCAAGGTACATGCCCTTGACCGGAATCAAACCCGGGACCTTTCAGTCCACAGACCGACGCTCTACCACTGAGCCAAACCAGTTTCGGCTGCTCTCCTTTTAATATATATATATTAGAAATAAAGTCCCAAAGTTACAGATATTTTAAAAAGCAAATGACATAACAGTTCCAAAGGGGGTGTTCAAAGTCTTTAGTGTTAGAATTCATTTGTTTCTAAGACTGCTCAAAGAAAGTAAATTTCATGGTAAAGCTTTAATATTTCTAATACCGTCACTGATTTAAGCTATAGTAATATTGATATATAGTCTGACCAGTATTCCATTTAGCTTCTAACTTTGAGAAATTCCCACTGGCAATTGAAGAGGCCTAATTCTTTGAGGGAGGAAAAAAGAAATTTGGGGGGGTCATTATAACCCCCCCCCTGCTGCTTATAAATTCATATGACTCCTGAGTTGGTACTTAGCATTGCATTTATGTGTGTGACTTCCTTGCAGACAAGGCCTAAACTTTACAATACTTTATATATCTCAAAATAAAATGGTGAGCACAGTATTTGACAGTTTGGTGGGAATTTTAAAATAAAATCAACCTTTGCCCTCCTTTTTCTTGCATCCCTGGATCATCCCTCTATTTAGGCATTTTGCATTTTGGGCCTCGGGGAAAGTTTAGCAGCAGATATTAGAGAAAAGAGGAATGTCAGGTTAGCCACAGGAAGGAAGGGAGTTAGAGAAAGTCCCCAGAACTTAGAGCCTGGCAGGTACCTGAGAGCTGTTCCTGCGCCCCCTTCAGGCGTTCACCCGGGTGCAGGACTGGGCAGGAGAGACAGATGCCCTCCTTACCCACCTCGGTTGGTTCTGCCTCAGAAAGAAAGTGACCTGCATCCAGGTTCCCCACTAGAGTCCAGGAAGCAACACAATCCTACAACATAATACTTTTCTCAACATGCTGTTGAATTTATGAAACTGGCAATGGAATGGAGGAAGGTTTGGGACAGCCTCTTGGAGATTTCTGAGGCCCGGAACTGCGTGGCAGAAACGGTATATGCCGGAGAGGCCCTGGAAGGAGCTGCGAGAGGGCTTGGATGTGTCTCGTGGTCAGGAATAAGGTGAGTCAGCAGCCACCTGGGGAACCAATAACCGAAGACCAGATGGCAAGGTGGACACCTCGGGGGAGGCCAGCATGGATGGCGGATGATCCCGAGGACCAGATGTCCTCTCCCAGTACCTGGCACCGGGTAAGCCTCCACAATGTAGAGGCGCCCAGGGAAAGGTGGGAGGGGGAAATCCAAATTAATTGAAATTAAATTCCTGCAACCCCAGAGGAATGGAGGCTTAAAAAAGAAAAAAAGGCAAACAAAGAAATTATATTTCTTCCCCACCCGATTATGTGGAAGGGAACAGATACCTCTTCTATGTGATCCAAGAAACAGGGGTTTTTATTAACTTCAAATAAAAAGCACAAGGATGTAACTAGAATCATGATCTCAGGAGCAATGAAAACTCTACTTTCTCCCTCACTTCTGTGTTAATGTGTGAATTTCCACCATTATAACATGCCCCCTTTAGATTTAAGATTTCCCCCTTAAAATACACATGCTATTGAGGGGTGTTACCTTATTAATCATTTATTCCTTAACGTGAATCAGCTCATTGTATGTTTTCCTGATAGCAGGGAGCCAGCGAGGAATATTTTCTGGGTTAGGGGAGGAGGGAGAACGAGGCTGAGGGGTGGAGAGAAAGGCAGATGTGGAGGACAGCAGAGAATAAATGAATCAAGGGACAAAATAATGTGCAAAAAAAAAGGCACATGGTACCCCTGAATGCAAGCTCTGCCTACCTCATGATTTGGGGTAGGAGCAGCTGTAGGACAGGACTAGCTCTGTTATTACAAACTGCCCTGCTAGCCAAAACTGGTTTGGCTCAGTGGAGAGAGCGTCGGTCTGCGGACTGAAAGGTCCCAGGTTCGATTCCGGTCAAGGGCATGTACCTTGGTTGAGGGCACATCCCCAGTGGAGCGTGTGCAGGAGGCAGCTGGTTGATGTTTCTCTCTCATCGATGTTTCTCGCTCTCTTTCCCTTTCCCTTCCTCTCTGTAAAAAAAAAAAAAATTCAATAAAATATATGTTAAAAAAAACTGCCCTGCCACTCCTCGAGGAGGTGCCACACGCTGGGTGTTTCATCTCTAAGGGCTGCGGTGCCCAACATCATCGCCACCCCTCATACCCTCTGCGAATCTCACACAGCCTGACCGACTACAGAATTCATGGACCCCAACAGCACACCTGCAAGGCAGGCGCCCATTACACCAATTAAGCACTGGTAAACACTATTTCAGTAGAGAGATGGTGTGCCTAACAGGCCCCCAACGCGATTCAGAAAAGTCCCAGGGCTTGTGAAATCGTGGCTGTCTCTTGAGGGGTTAAACCAGCCTTTCGGGTGACGAGGCTGCAGCAGAGGCAGAGCATATAAAGCAGGTGTCTGCTGTGACAGGAATCTGAAAAGTTAAGCCGGGGGAGAAACAGGTAAATGAAAGCGAACATAAGACCTAAATCCCACAGCAACGCTAGTGACAGGGAGAGTCGCTCGGCAGCCCCAGGAAGATATGATTAAGAGGGAAGAGAAACAATGCCCAGTCCTTTGTGTACGAGGGTAGTGAATTATGATGTTTTTTTTTTCCTTCTCATCATGACCTTGTGATATTGAGTAGCCTCCCCTTAGGCAATCAATGTTGACATCAGCCACATGCTCAGATCAATAGGCACTTCATGGCATGTCGAGAAACTGTTCTCAGAAGCAAAGCAGGCGACGTGCGTACCTTGTCCACCCACCACATCACCTGCCTCGCCGGGAGACAGGATGTGGAAATGGGTCAGCGTCCTCCTGCAGCTTCGGCGAGCCTTTTCCACTGCTCCCCGGGCTGAGCCAGTCTCTGGGTTATTTTCCACTGGCCCAGGCACATGGCCATTTATTAAATCTGGAAATAAATCCTGCACAAAGCCCCAGGGGAATTTATTTGTTTTGCATGGTTCTAATTCAGTACATCCAGCTAGAAAAGACAGCCACTCCACCCTTACCAGTTCTGAGAAAATAAATCATTGCTTATTTTCAGCCTTTCTGCCTTAAGAGTTTGCCCATTGCTGGCTTGGGATTTTTGAAAGCTTCAAAAAGAACGTGCTCGTTAAACCCAATATTCACCAATATCTGGTGAATATTGATGCCAGCAGGGGTTGTGAAAAACCCCCTCACCTCCACCCCCCACCACGATGAGCCTGCCACAGGCAGGCACTGGTTCACACCTAGGCAGGTGGGACTCCCCTGCTGGAATTTGCACAATGTGCCCAGAGCAGTGAGTCTGAGATTTTCATTGTGTAAGATTCACCCAGGGAACGTGTTAAAATCCCTATTCCTGGGCCTGGATCCCAAAGATGCTGATTAAACAGGTCTGTGGCAGGGAGCCAGGAATCTGCATCTTTATAAGCCCCGCAGGTGATTTGCCTGCAGGTGGTCTTGTGGGCAAGCTTTGAGCCAAGCCCATCCTGCAGGCAGGGCGACGCGGAGGACAGAGCAGCCTCTTCTCCTCTGGGGTGTCCCCTTCTCTACCTGCTGTCCATGCTGACTCTCAGCCCTTGCCCTCAGGATCCTTCCTGCCTGGATTTATTCTCTTCCTCCATTGCCAGATCCCCCTTGGCCAGCCCGGCTCTGACCACTGACTCCTTCTGGAGAGCATGGGTCTGTGTGGCTTCAATCCCAGTGAGGCAGTATGTGGCAGATGCCATATTCACATGGGGTGATGGTGTACTTAGGGCTTTAGTGATTTTTTTTTCATGGTCCAGGCCACCAAGGTTACTTTTTTTCTAGTACTTTATCCTTTATCTGCCAACCAAAGGTACCAGGCATAAGCCCCTACAAATTCCCACCCAGTGCAAACCTAAAGGGGAGGGATCTTCATCATTCATTATAAGCATCTTCTCCAAGAAGGAAGGAAATATACTACCAAAATCTCCCAATTATCTGCACTAATGAAGAAAGCCATGGCACAGATAATCCAATTATTTTTACTTTGAAATTAATTGCATGGTTTCTTGACAGAAGATATGCTTCCTAACTGTGCCTCGTCTTTCCTGACGTGTGGTTGATGCTTCCTGAGCCGCGTGTCCACTGATTGCATGGCGACATGGGAGTGTGTGGGATGGCCAGTGGGATCCAGTTTCAAATTTATTATGACAACTGCGTTCAGGTGCAGTGTGCTACCTGCAAGTCACAGGACCCAGACATTTGGACACAGAAAACCTTGGACAACCAATAATTGTAAGAGCCAGAACATGGGCTGGTAACTACCTCTTGCTGTGTCCAGATCAGTGAAAGGGAAGCAAATGTGATAGCAGCGCTGATATGCTTGGCACCACCAGGTCTGTTCATCTATAAGACAGTGTTGTCAACATGTCAGGTCATTGGGGGTGGAGGGGGGCTAGGTTGGGTGGGATGGCTCGTATGGTCCCTTCTTACTGTGAAACTCCACAGAGCTAGAACTGCAAACCCAGTGGTCAGATGTGGGTCTGGAGATGCAGGTGACCCTTAACGTAGTCTCCACCAGCCCGAGAAACAGAGCACAGCTGCTGTCAGAATTTGGACTCATTTCCTCCAAGTTTTGAACAAGAGAAGTTCGTCAGTTGGTCAGCCAATTAACACGTACCCAGATGGACTCTCTAGGGCCCACGTCCCTTCCTGGCAATGGGCTGGGTAATGAGGTAATTAGATAGAGAATTGCACTCACGCGTGCAGGGAACTTTTATACTTAATCATACATGGAAGCAATAATGTCTCCAATCAGGATTCACTTAGTTTTCATGTTGGCATCAAGCACTTCCAGGGGAGGTAAACTGAGAACTGTGTGGTAGTACTGCCCTCTCCGCAGCACCTTTCCCTGATGGTGACACTGCCTTCGTTTCCTGTTCCGGATGGAGAGAGTTGGAGAGGAGATGGGTATTCTAAGTGGGGTGCATTGGCCTGACACCTCTGGAGTGTGACCTGGGACGGCCACGCTCAGCAAGATTTGGTGGCCTTGTGTAAGGATGATTACTACACCTACCAGTTCAGTGAAGTCTCAAAACGTCCAGAATATCCCCTCTAACATAAAAGACCAATGTCTTGCATCCTATACGACACAAAAGGGAGCACAGCACCTGATACTAGTAGGCCTCTTAGTCTTCTTCTGGACACAGCATATTCCACACCCTGGAATTCTGTTCCAGTCTGTTTACCAGCTGACTGAGATGATTGGCAGCTCTCCATGGGGCCTGGAGTAGGAATGGGCTCTGCAGCAGCTCTTGGCTGTGGGGCAAACTGCCTGCCACTTGGACCATTGATCCAATAGAACCTTGGGTGTCGGAAGTGCCAGTAGCATAAAAAGATATTGTGTGGAGTTTATGGCATTTCCCAGTGAGAAAACAATTCAGGCCTCTGGGCTTCTGGAGGAGGGCCATGCCATCTACAGCAGCCTTATATATCTTTTGAGGAAGCTCTTAGCATTATTTCTGGACATGGTTCTGTTGAATGCTAGCCTATGGGACATCACATGATCACACATCCAGGCTGTCTGTTGTGATCTGTCAAGTCATTAAGTCAAACAGGCTCAGAAGTTGTCTGTTGTGCAATAGAAATGGGGAAGTTGCATGAGCAGGGAGCCCAGACCCCTTCATCACCCATAACAGTTGCATCAGTACCTATCCCCACCTCTTGCCAAAGGAGTGTCCCTTATGACCCACTGAAGGAGGATGGAGAAAGTCTAAGCTTAGTTTGTGATGGGTCAGGTTATCAAGGACTGTGGAGGGTCTGAGATTTACCTTGCTTACCCTGTAAGTTAACAGGTTATCTTGCCACAGTTGTATAAGATCAGAAGATATAAGATCAGATACAAAGAATTCTCTTATTCAGCGCAATATCAGTAGCCAGGGTACCAGCATTTTTTTTTGTTATGTTTTGTTTTTGTACCAGTTCCCTGACCTCTAATTCCTGAAAGGCAAAGCAAAAAAATGCTAAGTGACACCTGGACATATAGCAGGTTGCATTATAGGAGAGGAACCATGAGCTTGTAAAACCCGAATCTTCTCTAATCTACAATCTGCTCTTTGTTCTGGAAGGAGACACTATCACTGTCTTCCAAGGGTGTTCACTGTACTCATCCTGGGGAAGATGGTCTGAAGCAAAGACAATTAGTGCCTCTCCTTGCAAACATGAAGAAACAATAAAGATTCATGGACAACTGTCTCTCACAAGGCCCGATAGGGATGCAGGCCAAAAATGAATGGCACCAAGATTACCGCCATATTCAGGGGGTGACCTTGAAAGACAGCAGAGAAGGACAATCTTACCCGTGGGAAGAACAGTGAGCAGTGCATCTGGTCCTCCACACTGTGACCTAAGGTGAGAATATGTAGAGTCCTGGGCTGGCCACGACTAAAAGGAGTAAAAGAACTAGAAGATTGTCAAGGAGTCCTGGGACAGGGGCATGCTAATGGGCATTTCAGTTGAGCACTAAGTGTCAAGATTTTGTATCACACTTTCATACCCACTCGAAAGGCATTCTCACAGGAGAGGAACAGAACAGTCAAGCAGACAAAATGACTTGGCTCGTTGAGGTTAGCCATTCTTTGTCATCAGCTATCTCAAAACTGGTGTAACGACACATGAAAGGACACAGGGACAGAGATGGACAATGGATGGACCTGACAGCACTGGTTTCCGCTTAACAGGGCTGATCTAGACTCTGCTGACCTGGAACGCAGCCTGTCGGCAACAAAGGTCAACACTCAGGGAGACCAATGGGCCATTTGGTGACAAGTTGCTTACATTGGGCCCCTCTGAGCTTGGAAAGGTCAGCAGTTCCTCTTAACAAGAATGGATTCCTATCTCAAAATGAATTTGTCTTTGCTGCCCACAGGTCCTCATCAGCATCACTATCCAGGGGTTTACAGAACACTTGATTCAGAGTCTCAGCATCTCTAACAACATAGCACCGAACAGAGGACCCACCTCACTGTGAAGGAAGTAAGGGAGGGCCCATGGGATCCCTCACTGTATTGCATGTCACACCTTTCTATATCTGCCAGTCTCAGAATTCTGAACTGCCTTTTAAAAGCACAGTGTCCATGTATACAGTGTGTGTGTGTGTGTGTGTGTGTGTATGCATGCACGTGCTGTGTATGTGGCATGTGTGCATGAATATAGGGTGGGGTTGTTATGTGTATATGTATGTGATATGTATAGATATTTTTATTGTATTGTGTGTAGCGTGCACGTGGGATATGTGTAGTGTGGTGTATGTACATATGTTTGGTACATGTGCATGTGAAAATAAGTGTGGTACATGGTATATTTTACATCCTGTGGTCTGGGTGTGGCATGCATGTGTGTGCTATATGGTATATGTGTAGAGTGTGAGTGTTGGGTTGTATGCATGTGTGTGGTGTGCCTGTGGGCACATGTGTTTGGTGCATAGGGTATGTATGTGTGTGGTCTGAGTGCAGAAGGCATATGTGTGTATTGCGTAGAATATGTGTGTGATATGTATGTATGTGCATGGTGTGTGTGTGGTCTTCCAGCTGAGCATTAACCCCTTTTGGGACAGCTACTGTATCTTCCTTCTGCTACTTCCAGAGTATCTCATCACTCAGCAAGGTCTTGAGAGCATTGTTGGCTGATGAGAGTCAATTTCCCAAGGAGCTTGAAGGCTGCTTGACTCCCTTAGTCGTCCTTGACAACCGGGCTCCAGGGCATCAGCTCCTGCATACATCATGCCTCCCAGTGTTGGGCTGGGAACTAACCAGCCGTGACATTGGCAGTCACACTCATGTGCTCAAACCACCCCTGCATGTGACAGGGGCGCAGGCACACAATGGCACACGCCACCAGTCTGGGCTCCAAACAGCACAGCAATTCTAGCGAACGCTGCTCATTACAGGGAAATGCGGTCTGTGATCCCATGCTACATCGCCTTTGGTCTCAGCTTTGTCTGTGCAGACACAGGCCTCATCTCTCAGAAGCTGGGAATGGTTCCATCCAAGGGCAGACACAATTAGGGAGGGGCAACAGCAGGGCTTGCAGGCCAGATGCCTCAATCCCATCTCTTTCTCTTTTTCTTTTTTTAGGCTTTAAAATGCTTTCCTTTTTTGATTTAATCTTCCTTCTCTCAGTAAACACTGTGTACCGTTTATCCAGGACCTACTGTGTGCAGGTACGGTTGTACATGATCTCTGATCCTCAGGATAATCAGCAAGGTCAGCGCTCAAATCCCATGGTACAGATAAGGAAACCGAGTCTGGGAGGTTAAGGCCTACCTGTGTGGAGGGGTGTGGGTGGGGGCCAGGTTCATCCAGCTCTTCCCACTATATCACCTACATGCTTAGCGTTGTCTTGGTCCCTGGAAAGGGGAGGGGCTTCTTTCCTCCCTGGCCTTTAGTACAAGGGAAACACTGCATCCTCATCTCATTTATTCTTTCTCTTGGTATCTCCATTAGCCAAAAGACAAAAATTAAAATTTAGAGACACCCTGAAAAATGTCACAGCTTTTCATGACTCCAATCCAGAAAGCAGTGACTAAGGAGCTACTTTCCTGTTGCTCTGTCATCAATCTGTGTCTTCTAAGGACTATCCCCTTGTGCAGGGTCGATCCACTCTAGCGGTAAAACCTTGCCCAAATAAGTACATTTTCAAATAAATACACTTTGTCCATTTGTTCCAGTTCAGTCACCTGGATTTTCAAAGGCCCGTTTATGACAGGGTGTGCTCTGCCACAGTTTGCTCCTGCCATCTGAGGGGGCTCTTCTCTCTTTCAGTTTCTTAAGAAAAACCTGTTCCTGATTGCAGGTGTATGTCTGGGGTGGGGAGGCCAGAGAAGAAAAGGAGCATAATGGCGCTGAGCACAATTTTGGATAAGACCTCAGAGATTCAAACCCTGTTTATACTGTATATAAATTCAGAGAAATGGCAATTGGTTTCCTCTGATCCTCGGTTTTCTCATCTAGTGGTTGTAAGAAAACTGATGTGTGCAAAGCTGTCACCATTGATGTCTGGTGTGTGGTGAAGGTTCAAGACATTCACCGTTAGAGTTTTTAGACTGAATAGGAGCCTATGTTAAATTTTCATGATTGTGCTTTTACTGTAAGCCATTAATGACTTACCCACTTAGGTTTCTATTCCAAAAGAACATAGATTTGATTAATGATAACAAGAATATAAAATATCTCCATTATTCATAAATAACCTACAGAGAGTCTAAGCTTGTCTTTTCCTTCCTCCCTTCTTTTCCAGTCTTTTTTCTTTTAAAGAGAGATAAATAGCAATTATGGTGTCAGGCTCACTGGCTCTTCCTCTCCCTGATAACTGGGTAAGGCTTCACCCTTTTAAAATATATATATATATATATATATATATATATATATATATATATATATATATATGATTGATTTTTTACAGAGAGGAAGAAGAGAGGGATAGATAGTTAGAAATATCGATGAGAGAGAGACATCGATCAGCTGCCTCTTGCACACCCCCTACCGGGGATGTGCCCGCAACCAAGGTACATGCCCTTGACCGGAATGGAACCTGGGACCTTTCAGTCCACAGGCTGATGCTCTATCCAGTGAGCCAAACCAGTTTCAGCCAGGCTTCACCTTGATTAAGCAAGATGACATCCTGATCCAAGTTCTCTCCACCTTCCACCAGCCCCTGTTCCTGGGCTCAGCCCTGCACTAGACCCTCCAGCCCCATTCAGCATCAGATCATTGGCAAGGCTAAGCATCCAAAGATTTTTCTTTTAAATTGTTAGCTAACTTCTTGAAGTTGGACCATGTTATCTATTCTGTAGGACAGCCTGCCCCTCAGAGAATGCTTGAGCATGTTAAGTGCTTTTGCAATGCATTTCAGAAGCAGGTTCCGAGTCCAGACCATGCCCATGTATTTCCTAGCTGAACTTCACTGGCATTCTTTTATGGTCCCAAAATGCTTTCCATTGGTCCTTCCTATAAATGGAAGTAAAATCTCTTGACAAAGCCAATTAGGAGTAATAGATGGGTTTAGGGCACTTCCTGTGACTCAAAGAAAATCTATTTCTAGGTGGAGTATGGGGGAGAGAGTGAGCTGGTTGACAGTGAGGAAAATTGAACATGGATAAAAGAATTGCTTTTACTCAGTCTCTCAGCTCTCTCTCTCTCTCTCTCTCTCTCTCTCTCTCTCTTTCTCTCTCTCTCTCTCCTCTCTCTCTTTCACGTATACACACACACACACACACACACACACACACACACACACACCTGCCAGAGTGTTATCTGCATCTAGAAGGGTTCAGGAATCTAGAGAAGGGGCTTCAAGTACATTAATAAAGAGACAAGACATGAAATATAAATTTGGAAGGCATTTTGAGGGAGCCAGAGGAGGCTTAGTTCTAGTAACTAAGTTCTCCAAGTCTCTGGTCCCCTAGCTTTTTATTAACACATTTTTTCCTATAGCAAAGCAGATATACATATAAAAGGTAAGGTTTCGTTATCAGGTTGGGGGAAATGCCTATAGCTGTCTGGCAGCAGGCAATAATACATGCAGGTCTTCAGGCTTGGGGAAATGCTTTCAACTATTCCAGCAGCAGGTACTATGATTCAGCCCTGCTGAAGCCCCAAATCAACCTTTTGATGAACTTCTTGCTTTTATGACCTGCTGGAATTAGCCTCTAGCACATACCCACCCATACATCTTTAAAAAAAAAAAAAAAATATATATATATATATATATATATATATATATATATATATATATTGATTTTCCACCGAGAGGAAGGGAGAGGGATAGAGAGCTAGAAACGTCGATGAGAGAGAAACATCGACCAGCTGCCTCCTGCACACCCCCTACTTGGGATGTGCCTGCAGCCAATGTACATGCCCTTGACCAGAATCGAACCTGGGACCTTACAGTCTGCAGACGGATGCTCTATCCATTGAGCCAAACTGGTTTCAGTCTCACCCATACATCTTTAAAGGATACCTATTTCTTTCAGATCATACTTATGCTGATAAAGTCAAATACAGATGCATTTAGGGCATTAGTGGCTAGTCATTCTCAATCACAAACGTTTAGATTCCACTAAATTATTAAAAGTGACAATAGACTTCGGATTTTGTGCCCAGATCACCTCACTAATAAAATGACCTCCTTGTATTGGGTGAGAATATATTTGATACTAAATTTGCCACAAATGTTAACAGCATTCAATCTTGTGACCGTGAGTTATTGCATACTACATGTGTTGGTAACTTACTTTGATTAAAAATGGGATAAATCAGTGAGAAGGGCCTTTCACCCAAGTCTGTGTTCCTTTCACGTGAAGGTCAAATGTGCACTAATTGGTTGTAATATAAATTGTGTTTCTTTCCACATCCAGTTTGAGATCCTGACCTGTGTCGTGTCAAGAAGTCAGGGGATTTCTTGTCCTCAAGGTTGGCTCAATTCAAAGATGATTTCCTTAACTCATCAAATGATATTAAATACAATTTAAAATAAGGAATAAAAAGTTCATAGAAACTTTTTTTAAAAAATAGCTTCCAGTGGTATAGAAAATGCAATGAGAAACTTGACTCCATTTGTTTTCCTGTGTCAGAAACTTTAAGGACAGGAGGACAATGTAATTCCCTCTGGTAACACCTGTCACACGTCCCCTAGGAGAGGTGATATGAAAGAGCTTCTATCATGTTGATCAGTTGAACAGCTAGTTTCTCCTTGCTTTAGGATTCATTGGTCTGGTCTATTTTCTAAAAGGTTTAGGAATTTTAACCTTTAGTAAAATGAGTAGATCCATTTATATTTTTCCTGTTAAACATCTATTTTGAAGATATTGAAGAAAGTTCTACTAGCATAGTTTTCACTCCAAGATGCCAATTCTTTTAAACTTAAAAATAAAATAGACATATGCAGAGGGAAAGCAAATATACACAGCTGTTTTTTGAACACGGGGTACAGCCTAGAACAGTATTTCCCAAACTTCTCTCATGATGAGAATCACTTGCTGGAGTTGTTAACATACAGATTCCTGAATCCCAACTAAGAAGTGCTAAACTAGAATTTTTGGGAACATATAAGTAAAATTGTATACTTAACTAGTGCTCTAAGCTTAAGTATACAATTTTATCTATACTATATATTTTATTTCACCTTCAGCTTCCCATCTCCCAAAATACAGGGTCATCCCAATAGGGTCATCAGATCAAATATAGGATGGTCCCCATTCAATGTGAATGTAAGATAAACAACAAATAATTTTTAACGTGTTTGTCCCAAATATTGCATATAATTTTTCCTTTGCTAAAGCTGCCAACCTTACCTCAAAAGCTTTTAAGCATATGCTCCACAGCTGTCCTGGGAAGTCAGAGCTAAAGAGACAGATAATCCCATAGTGTCAAGAGCCGGGAGGTACCTACCCATCCTTAAGTCCACCTTTTGCTTCACCTAAGATCAAATAGAGGTCCAAAAGAGAAAAGCAATTTCTTTTTTTAAATATTTTTATTGATATTTTACAGAGAGGAAGGGAGAGAGACAGAGAGCTAGAAACGTCGATGAGAAAGAAACATCGACCAGCTGCCTCTTGCACACCCCTTACCGAGGATGTGCCCGCAGCCAAGGTACATGCCCTTGACCGGAATTGAACCTAGGACCTTTCAGTCCGCAGACCAACGCTCTATCCACTGAGCCAAACCGGTTTTGGTGAGAGAAAAGCAATTTCTAAGAACACCTGGCTTCCTGTCCCTGTCTCCTAGGGCAGTGCCCCTCCCTCTAAGGCAGTGGTTCTCAGCCTTTTAATGCCGCGACCCTTTAATACACTTCCTCGTGTTGTGGTGACCCCCAACCATAAAATTATTTTTGTGGCTACTTCATAACTGTAATTTTGCTACAGTTAATGAATCATAATGTAAATATCTGTGTTTTCCGATGGTCTTAGGCTCTACTGTCCCGACCCACAGGTTGAGAACCGCTAGCAGGGTCACCTAAGACCATCAGAAAACATCGATATTTACATTATGATTCGTAACAGTAGCAAAATCACAGTTATGAAGTAGCGACAAAAATAATTTTATGGTTGGGGGTCACCACAACACGAGGAACTGTATTAAAGGGTCGCGGCATTGAAAAGGCTGAGAACCACTGCTCTAAGGACCTTGCCTCCTGGAGGAGCTGGATTCTGATTTTAGAATTAGCCCATCGGCAAGTGCACCACATTTCTCACTGAAGCCATAGGAACATGGCCCAAGGAAATGCCATCCCCTTTCAGAGAAGGAAAATAGAACTGGCTACCTTAGTGGAGGGAAGGGGGGAGGCAAATTATAGCGAACAAAGCACAGATTAGCATCTCAATAAATTATCCTGCCACAGAGGCTTCCCATGTCAGGTTTTCTTAAAGTAGGGGCACGCTCCAGTTAGTAATTTGTGATTACTGCTGTTGGTTACAGAATGCTCCCCCTGGAGACCTTTCAGAGTCAGGTAGAAAACCATTTGTCTTTGTTAGCCAAGTTGCAGCCCTACCTAGAGACCTGCAGGAGGATGAATGTAAATGACGTCCCCAGAACTCTTCTGAACCTTAGAATCTATGAAAATTTAAACAACTAATGTAATAATGTTCAAACGTAAGACTGGAATAAATGCAGAAGTATCTCAGTGTTATTACAGAGCTTGGATATTACTCGAGGATTTACAGAATCAGGGAAAATCCCTCCAAAGGCCCTGGGAATGCCTTGCTTGCTTTCCTGAAACTTCATCAGGAGGGCGCAGAACACTGGTTAGTGATGATTAAGGATGCTATTTATATGCATACAACACACTCAATTTCCTTACCATTTGCAAGGGATACATTCTAAAGAGCAGGCAAACAGGAAAATGCACCGTTCACCTATAAACAGGAATTATTGGAGAATCGAGGCCTTAGACCAAGGTGCCGAGACTCCCCTGCCTAGTGGCAGAAGGGGCTTCGTTTCCAACTCTCCCATTTCCCATTTCTTCTGCTTTTCCAAGGTAAGCTGATGATGGGAACTTACCTAATAAAGAAACAAGGAGCTCATTACCAGACATAATTTGTCAGTCTTTGTTGTTAGGGGACTGCTCACCTCCTTCAGGGACAGCACTCCCCCATGGAAAGGGTACAAGATGGTCTGCTCAGGTACAGAGCTATTGAGTAATATAATGTTCGGTATTTGGAAGACCACCTGTCTTTAAAAACATAAGCCACATTCTTGAATATCAGCTTTTGTAGTAATATTGGTGAAGATTTGACCTCCATCCGCTGTAGTCTTTTGTTTTAATTCTCAATTGGTTCTGAATTCCAGCAGATTAATTGGGGCCCTTCAGATCCCCATATCCACATCAGGGGTTCCTTCATGGCCCATGTAGTTGGTGATAGGGGCTACTCAACCACAAAAATGGGCATATGATTGTATACTCACATAAGTTCATGACAGGAAAGAACGTGGATCTAAGGCAGCTATAGCAAACTACGGCCCGCAGGCCACATCCGGCCCGTACAGCTGTTCTATCTGGCCCGCGGAGCCGAAAAGGTGGAGGATTCTCTTGCTCTCCCCTCCGCTCCTTCACCTGCAGCCCAAGATGAGAGTGCCAGCATGGTCAGGTTGCTTTTGTTCCGGCCCTCTGGTCCAGTTTAAAAACCCATGGAGTCAAAAAGTTTGCCCACCCCTGGTCTAAGGGAATACATCACAAAGCAGTCTGACCTGGATAAGGGTTTCTGGAAGGCTTTCCTGAGGACATGTGCTTGACCCGAACTCTAAAGGAATAAAAGGACTTAAGTAAGTGGAGAATGGGAGAGACAGGATGTTCTTGGTGGAAGCAACAGAGTATGCAAAGCCCTGTGTCAGGTGTGAGGGAACTGGCTTGGCTAAAGGGCAGAGAGACAGGGAGAGATTGGTGCAAGATGAAATGGAAAGGTAGATGTGGCCAAAATACACTAAGTCTTGAGGATCATGTTAAGGTTCTTGGTCTTCATCCTCAGAGTACTTCTATCCAAGGATTTAAGCAGAGAATAGAGACCAGTAGGATGAACATTGATTCCATCTGTAGTATGAAGGACAGATGTGGTGAGGGTATAGAGTGAAGGCAGAAAAATTATTGCACTTGCCTAGTGTTAACATAACAAATGTCCATACCTGTGGAGAAGTTTTATGAGTTTATTTGACCCAAACGGATGACAACTGCGGGAAAGCAGAACCTCAGAATGGCCATTTTACCCTCTACAGGAAGTCCTCCGGTTACGTGAGACTAGACTTACGTCGTTTCGTGGTTACGTTGCCATCTCTCATTTACAGTATTTATATGTATATATATAAAAGTTCCGTCATTTCAACGTATGTACCTATGTGCTTTATGTTTTTTATTATTTATTTACCACAGTAAAGATCAGGAATTGTTACCTTTCTTTTAAATTTGTTTTACTGTTTCACTTCATTACTGCTGTGCATGTGCTCCATGTGAGAGATGTGGGTACTTATGAAGATGGGTTCTGACTTACAGCGAAAATCGAGTTATGTCACTCTGTAGGACCGAGTCTCCGACATAACCTTAGGACTGCCTGTACATGACAATAAAGGAGGAGACAGGTTACATGAAAGTCATTGGTGGACGATTAGGGAGGTGGGACCAAGCAAAGTGGGGAAATCTCTGGGATTGGGTAAAAGTGAAACGGGGAGACAGATACTTCTTTTACATTAGTGGGTACATTAGGAGAGTTAACAATTAACATTCACCGCACATAGGGATGGCATGTCAGGAAAAGGATAACTACGAGGTGTTCTGAAATATCCTGCTCCAGTGGGTGTGCCTCAAGGGTTCTAGAAAAAGGGATATCTCTGATATTCCAAGGGTATGTTATCTTAGATGCAAAAAGACAATAGACAGGCTCACTTATGGTAAAGATTGATTGTTGTCAAGGAAGCTACAGGTCAAGGATGTGACTATCCACCATGACTCACTTTTAGTTAGGAATTTAATTTCAGTTTGTCCTGTGGTTACCTTCGGTTTCTGGGTCTGTAAGGCTCACCATGCAGGCCTCCCCTGAGCTTGTCAGTTGAGTACATGGCCCCTTTTTCATCCACACTAGGTCAGCAGGGATGGTGTGAGGACCAGAGCTATGTCAGGGAGAAAGAGTTGGTAGTCAATTTCCTGGCACAAAAGAGAATCACACCGTTAGCCAGCTAGACTTAGTTCACACAGATATCTCAAAAGAAGCAAAACAGAAGCCACAGAACTATGTAAATGGTGTGAATTACAAGTGCACCAAAGTTCCAAAATTCACTATGGCAAAAATTTGTTTTTTATTAGAAGTTTTGATAAAGAGTTTTTTTTTTTTAAAAAAAAAACAGTTTAAATTTTGTTTTACTTTCTCCTAAGAGAGTCAACAAATCTCTAATCACATGGTTATATCCAGGATAATTCTCATTTGAGCCTTTCCCCTGACATAGCACCATCCTCTGTGGGTGTTATTTGTTAAGTGACCAATACAGAAATCAATGGCCACCACACTCAGGATATGTCTCTACTGTTTTGTTTTGTTTTAGGCTTTATTTGTTTTTATGCTGCTTTTCTACTAAAATGGAAAAACAATAATCTCTTTGTCTGTCTAAAAATATCTCTTTGTAAAAATCCCTCTGAAGCTCATAAGCTACTTGAGTGAAACTATTTTCTTCCCTTTTCCACTAGAAGCACAAAGATACGTTATTCCTTGATGAAATTATTGACTATATATCCCACATGACCCTCTTCGAGAGCAAGTAAATATTCCCTCACTAACAATGGGTGTGGAATGGAATAAAAATGGATCAGTTTGGAGAGTGTGGGAGTTCTTTGAGATTTGATAAAAGATTTGGTAAAAGGAGGCTGGTCTTACACTAAAGGGACTTGGTGGTTCACAACACGCCCCCTACCTCCCAGCGGGAGAGTCTGCAGCCTAGAGGGGTGTGACCTCTACTATAAAATATCAGGCTCACCAGATTCCTACTTGGCCCCAAATTCCCAGACGTGAGTCTGTGTTGAGCTCTAGCTCTTTACGCTCCAAAAAGAGAAACTCCACTCTGAGAAATGAAATCTTTTAGTTACCGTTCAAAATTTTATTAAATTAGAGTATGGAGAATAACAATACTTAAATTTTTTTTTTAATTCTGAAGATCCTGAATTTTAGACTCGTCTTCAAAAAAAAATTTTTTTTAAAGTCACTTCCAAATACACAGAAATTCAAGGTAAGTTTGGAAACGTGGGACTTACCATTTATGTTGTTGGTTTGTGCTATCTAGGTTGACCAACCATCCTGGTTCACTCATTACTTGGGTAATTCCTGGACATGGAACTTTTTATTTTAAAACTGGGACAGTTAGGGAAAACTGAGATAAGTTGGCCACCTTCCCTAATAAATATTATTTATTAATTTTCTCAAAAAGTTGAAGCATCAATCTATTAGTGAGTATTTTCATCTGCTCAGCCCTCTGCTAGGCACTGGGAGATACAGAAGGATTAGAAGTCACAAGGCTCATTCCTCACCCAACACTCTGTGGCTCCTTTTATTCCTTCCGAGTGTGAGCATAAACTCCAGAGGATTTATAACCTAATTTCTACGAAATACTCAATGACTGCTTACTAAATATTATTTGTCAGGTACTGTGTCTGGTATTTGTGATGAAACATGAATGAGACATTTGAGTCTGGCCTCAAGAAACTTCCTCTTCGGTGGGGAAGACAGGCCCTGGTAAAATTCAACACAACTTAGAAAGGGCCATACTACAGCTCCAGTAAAGTACTGGGCACGGGTGACAGGCAGGGCACAGCTAACTGGCTGAAGGTGTACGCAGACACACAATGGGCCAGGTTGCCTGCGATGTTTCAGGATAGTGATGGTCTAGGCCAGTGTTTCCCAAACTTTTGATATATGTGTACCCCTTTTATAATTTTTGTAATGCTGAGCACCCCTTGTCAAAAAAATGGATGTATTTTAATAACAATCAAAATATATTTATTTTTTATTTTTTTGGTACATACACAAAATAATAATAAACAAAAAATAAAATTATTCATAATAAAATATAAATAAAAGTTATATTATAAATAACATTTATTTGCACACTGGACCATCTCACACCTCACAAGACTGTCTTGACTTGACTCATGAGAACGTAGAATTAGGTGCAGCTAAGCATGGTGCAGTGCATATCCCCACCAAACTCTTCCATACCCCTGGGGGTACGCGTATCACACTTTGGGAAACACTGGTCTAGACTGTAGCTAATAAATACAGTAATAGTTCAGCGGAGAGAAAGGGCCTTCTTAGCAAAGTGATCATCTCTATGTGTCTGGAGGAAAACTTTATTGAACTGGTAGGGTTTAAAGTAGGCTTGGATAAATTTTTAATATGTATGAATTAATAGAAAAGAGACTCTTGCACAGGCCAATCATACTGGTATGATATGAATCAAAAATTATGATTTATCCAGGTCTATGCACCTGAGGTGCAACCAACAACCAATAACCAGCAAAGATTAACAGGCAGAGGTGCTATGAAGAAGTATAGTGGTGTCGCCAAAAATGTAGATGAGAAGCAAGAAAGCTGAACACCCCTTGGTGTTAGATAGATTTAATGAGAGAGGAGAGTTTCACACAGAACTTAAGTTTGAGAAAAATAGGTTAAGGTCAGATGATGAAGGATCATGCATTGCTGAGAAGTTTTGTTTTGTTTTAATCCTCACCCAAAGGATATTTTTTCTATTGATTTTTAGAGAAAGTGGAAAGAAGGGGGAGAGACACAGAGAAAGAACATCGATGTGAGAGATACATTAATTTGTTGCACCTGCACATGCCCCCACCAGGGCCAGGAATGGGGCCTGCAATCCGAGTACCATATGTGCCCTTGACCTGAATCGAACCTGGGACTCTTCAGTCCAAGGGCCAACACTCTATCCACTGAGCCAAACCAGCCAGGGCATTTGCTGAGACGTTTGAAACTTCTTCTATAGATACTGGGGAGCCATTGAAGGCTTTTGAGTGCTATAGTGAACATTATAGTTAATTTTTTTATAATCTAGCAAAAGGCAGTACCTAGGTCTTGTATGAATTAGAAAAGGTGCTGAGTTAGTATCTTAAAACCAAGGGAGGGAATATTAAGGAGAACTCTCCCTTTTTACTGCAGAATACAGCTGCAGGCTTGGGGGTGGGGAGGCGTTGGGGTCTCCCTAGGAGGGTTGGGGAGTTAGTGCACCTGCAGAGAGAGACACTGGGACCTCCTCTACCGAGAGAATCATGGCAGACATGGATGAGTCTTTTCTTCCACTAAAAGCCAGCTTATAAGTGGATAGGTCACTTATCCAAAGAGAAACCAAGAGGATAAGATCTTCTGGCTCCAATTTCAAAATAAAAAAACAACAGGTGAAGTGGTTATACCTTTTTTGCCTAGGCTGAATTAAACAAAGTGAAGAGAAAGCCCTGGCCCGTGTTTTCAGTGGTTAGAGAATAAGCTCATGCACAGAGGGTCTACGGTTTGATTCCTGGTCAGGGCACATGCCGAGGCAACCAATTGATGTGTCTACCTCACATTGATGTTTCTTCTCTCTCTCTCTCTCTCTCTCTCTCTCTCTCTCTCTCTCTCTCTCCCCCCCCCCCCCTTGCCTTCCCTCCCTTCCACTCTCTCTAGAAATAAAGCAGAAAAATATCCTTGGGTGAGGATTAGCAAACAAAAAAAAGTGAAGAGAAAAACGATCTGCATCATTCCATATTATAGACTCTCTCCAATTCTTTCCTCACAGTCTATTTCCATTTCTAATTCCACCTGTACAAAATAGAATCATGCCTGCTTGTAATTACTTATGCATTCATGAATACTAGTAAGTTAAAGTCATTCATCTATTTACAAAGACAGTGTGAACATAGTAGCTTAGGAATTGCTTCTTTTTGCTATAATTTTTAAATGTGCAAAGAGTTTCTTTCTAAAACACGTATTTGCAGATGTCACTTTAAACACTATTTTCTGAGATTATATTTTCCATAGAAAACAGATGTCTGCAATTATCCCTTCTTTGACCTCTGAGACTTATCAAAGTCAAATAGGTAATCATCCAATCAGACGGGCTATCATTATCAGAAGAAAAGTAATTATAATCTGAATATGTTTGAACATGATTATTATAAGCTTTAAACTGTTACACTTTTGATTGGGGCAGAATTGGGAGACATTATCACTTCATAATTCAAATGATGTAACTTCACTTGTTTTTGTCATTTAGAATCTGGAGAGCTAAATTTATTTAACAATATAATTCTTTAAACATGAACAAATTATGCAATAATCTCCTTAAAACCATGAGAATGCTTCTCAAAATCTTGACAGTGAAATTAGGGGATTTTTTTTTTAAGAGCAAATCAGAGCTTGGTGCCGAGCCCATCAGAACGGGAAGCTCGAGGCAGAAGCGTTCATTTGACAGACACTGTGTCATCTGCTCAGGTCTGTTAAAGAGACCAGCCACCTTCCTGCCTGCCTCTGGAGGCCCGCCCATTGCTGGCTCAAAGCAAAAGCAGAACTAGGCCAAATACAGAAATGATGAGCGAGGGGAAAAAAAGGAGAAAAAGCATATAAGAAAAGGATTTTTCCCAAGAAGATGTGTGAATAAAAGAATGAATTAAATTAAAAACAGAGAATTAAAGACAGGGTGGGGGTGCATTGAAAACCCGATGCATAGGGAGAAACACAGCGTTTCCCATTGAAAAAATAATGTAGACAAACCCGATGGCACAATCTTTTTGTCTAGATGTTTGATTTGGGGGTTTGCTTAATGTGGGTGAGATGCCCTGATTTTTCTCCTCCAACTTTTTTAAAGATCTGTTCCTTTCACACCGTGTGTGCAGGCTGGCATACCCACCTCCTCCGGGGGGAGGCTGGAGACGGTGGGCATTCCTGGGCTTCGGCTGGGCGGAAGTTCACGTGGACCTGGTGATCGTGTATAAAATGAGCACATGGACTCCTGAAGTCAAAATGTCTGGCATTCCTGCTCTCTGAACATGGCGTGGGTTGAGGTTACAAATGTAGGCCAGAGGAGCCTTTATAGGATTAGAAGGCATCGAATGATTATTTTTCCATAAGCACAGTGTTTCTTGGGATGGGGGTTTAAGAGGTAACATGACTAGTGATGGGTAACTCCCTAGCGCAGTGCCAGCCACAGCCTGAGCACTCAGAAACCTCTGAGTGAAGGAATGGCCATCAACTTCACTTGCCCAAATCTCTGACATTCTGTTCAGTCCATGTGGAAAGAACTCTCTTTATCTGTGTGCCCCCTATTGGTCACCAATTCCCAGTGTAACTTATTACCTTGCAAGGTGTCAAAGAGACAATTTCCAGCTTGAGTCTTATTCCATCTAGCCCAGGCGTTTAATTATGGCACTGCTTTTAGATGGGGGCACTTTGTTGATATTTGGTCCACCATGCTGACATTCAGAGGCACTGCTGCTGGTGAATGTCACTTCTTACAGTCGGTGGCATCCAGCCACTTCTCCCCTTCCTTCTCTTTCCTTCTAATCTACTCCACGTAACTAAGGCAGCCTGTTAACACTTGCTGTGCTCATCAGACCTCGCACCTTATTCACTGCCTTTGAACTTCGTGATCATATCATTACCCATCTTTTCAGAATATCCTTTCTCCTCAATTTTGCCTGGCCTCAATCTAGCCAACTTTTTTATTTTTTTATTTTAATATATTTTATTGATATTTTACAGAGAGGAAGGGAGAGAGATGGAGAGCTAAAAACGTCGATGAAAGAGAAACATCAACCTGCTGCCTCCTGCACACCCCCTACCGGGGAATGTGCCCGCAACCAAGGTACATGCCCTTGACCGGAATCGAACCTGAGTCCCCTCAGTCCGCAGACCAACGCTCTACCACTGAGCCAAACCGGTTTCAGCTCTAGCCAACTTTTAAGACCCATCCAGCAAGCATGATAGTCCTGTCATCTCTGAGTGGGGGGGACCAGCAGTCTGAATGGCATCCCCTCTGCCCCCGACACACACTAAGCCTTTTAGGCCACCATAATCAATCTCTTCTCCCTCTCATTACGTAATTACTTTATGTAGAACTATTCAACAGCTTCCTTTGCTTTGTCTGTCAATTACCTTTTTATATAGTTACTGGAGGCATGGTGCATGAAATTTGTGCACTGGGATGGGGTGGTGTGGGGGAGTCCCTCAGCTCAGCATGCGCCTTCTTGCAGTCCAGGACCCTCGGGGGACGCAGCAGTGTGCCAAACATCAGGAGGTCGGAGAGGAGCCTGAGTCAGGGCTGGGCGCTGTGCTGCTCATGCTCATCCTGGCCCGCTGCACCTGCTGCTACCTCTCAGTAGTGTTGCTTCAGACTCGGGAAAGGCTCTGCCATGGCAGCTGTGCTCACCAGGCGAGCCCAGCTTCTGGCTAAGCAGCACTCCCCCCGTGGGAGTGCACTGACCACCAGGGGACACCTCCTGCGTTGAGCATCTGCCTCCTGGTGGGTCAGTGTACATCATAGTGACTGGTCGTTCCACCAGATTGCTTAGGCTTTTATTATATAGATAGGTGCCCACGTGTCCACATATTTGCCCAGATGAATAGCAGGTACACCTGGGTCAGAGCATGGTGTGAGGGTCCGGCAGATCCAGCTTACAATATGGGTGCTCCCCTTGGTAGAGATATGACCTCTCTGGACTTCAGCTTTGCCATCTGCAAAACAGGAGTCTTGAACCTGCCCGTGTTAAGCCTGTCTTTTTATTCTGATGCTTTGACATCTGGAGCCTGGCTGACTCTGGAGAGAGTGCCCTTCCCAGGGCCAGCCATCTCCTAGAATTGGCAAGGGACTGGTTTGCAAGCAGGCCTTTCCGAGGCAAACCAGCCAAGCAAGAGCCCATCCCAACCACCTCTTTTGAGTCTCGTACATTGGACCACTAGTCCATTGCCTGAATCACCCCAGGGCAATTAGGGACAGGCCCTAGCCCCCAGACCCCACTACAATGATCTAAACCAGTCAGTGCTAAGCTTGCTTGCCCTGCCTCATCGTCCCCTTCCCACAGAAGGCACACAAAGGCTTTTGCCTACGGTTTCCCCTGCTCTGTCTGCCTGACGATGGACACTAATGCACACAGGGTTAGTGTTCCCATACCTAACACTAATCCTGTGTGCGTTTCCAACGCAACCCCATATGGTTTTGGTAGTGGTTCTCCACTGGTGGTGATTTTTGACTTCCAGACACAATGGGGAGAGACGTGCCACTGCATCTGTGGGTAAAGGCTAGGGATGCTGCTAGACATTCTGCAATGCACAGGACGATCACCCACAATAAGAATTACCTTGCTTAAAATGTCAAGCATGGCAAGGATGAGAAACCCTGGGTTACAGTGAGGATTCAGCAAGGTAAAGTGCTCACTAGAGTGATTCTCAGGCTACAGCGCGCATCGGAATCACCTGGAGGGCTTATCAAAATATATATTGCTGGGCCCCTCCCAGAGTTTCCAACTCAGTGAGTCTGTGGTAGGACCTGAAGATTTGTACTTCTAACAAATTCCAAGGTGACGCTGATGGTGCTGTTTCAGCACCAACTTGGAGACTCATTAGCCTAATTTATAGCAGTCATTCGATAAATTTCTCATAATTGTTATTTTATCAGATCCGCTAGGTCAGACACCGAACCTTATTCTTCACATCCTGCACATCTCTGGGGTTTGCAACAGGCACTTAATAAAAGAGGTTGATCTCTATTTGACATTGAAGCATTGCTAAGAAGTGAACTCTGCTTACTAAGATACATTTGGGACTCGATTAGAAACTTGTCTAGTTAGGAATATGTTCTCGTGAATAACAAATTGCCCCCCAAATTTAGTGGTTTAAAAGCAACCATTTTTTTTTATACCTCATGATTGTGTGCCCAGACAGGGCCCAGCTAGCTGATCTTCTGTTTCCTGGGGCATTGATGGGAGCTTCTCAAAGATATTTACCTGGCTGGTAGGCCCATTCATTTACAAGTCCGATACTTTGCTGGAATGGCTTAAAGACTGGGCTCCACTGGGACTGTCAACTAGAGCGCCCCCATTTGGTCTTTCCATGTGGTGGCTCCAGGATAGTCAGATGCACCACGGGGCAGCTTAGGGCTCTCAGAGTCTTCCAGCTAACAGGGTGGAAACTACATGGCTTTTTATGATGCTGTCCCCAAAGTCCCATTTTGTGACTTCCGCTGTACTCTACCGGTCAAAACATGTACCACCACCACCCTTCCCTGCAAAGGGTAGGAGATAACAGTTCCAACATTATATATATATATATATATATATATATATATATATATATATATATGTGTGTGTGTGTGTGTGTGTGTGTGTGTGTGTGTGAGTGTGTGTGTATATATGTATATATATGTATATATGTGTGTGTATGTATATATATATATATATATATATATATATATATATATATATATTATTGAATTTTTTACAGAGAGGAATGGAGAGGAATAGAAAGTTAGAAACATTGACGAGAGTGGAACATCGATCAGCTGCCTCCTACACACTGGGGATGTGCCCGCAACCAAGGGCACATCTGCCCTTGGCCAGAATCGAACCCGGGACCCTTCAGCCTGTAGATCAATGCTCTATCCACCAAGCCAAACCAGTTTCGGCCAGTTCCAACATTTTAATGGTAAGAGTGTCATGGAATTTTTTTTCACTGTGTTTTCTAAGCCACCACAGAATGTTTGATTGCAGCCCTCTTCCTAGTGAATAGAGTAGAACAAATAAGTAAATGACCCTAGGACTTGATCATTTTACTCGGCTATTCTCCGGTCTGAACTTTTCACAGTAAATCTTCTCCCCAAATATATCTTTGCAAAGCCAGGCAGCTTCCCCGCGACTGTCTTCATCTTATGACTCTGACTTGGAATAAGTATCCATATACCTGTCAGAATTGCCCAGTGCAGTAAAACCCACAATGAAATGCCCGTCATTGTTGCAGGTTCATTACACAGCATGAAAAATTACATCCCCCAAGGACACGGCCCCAGACGGCATTTCTCTCCCCGTTGTAGTCTGCAGTGCCTGTGATACAGGTATGCTTCTGTCCGCATTCCCGGCCTGGCAGTGGGTTCTGTACAACCGGATTCACACGGGATGCTCCAGTTCTCTGACTGACGCCTTCTCTCACGTCTCCAGAGCAGTGTTCCCTGTGAGATCCTGGGTTCTCTGACCTGCCCAGCGTGTCAGCAGGAGCTACAGGATGACCTCACCAGCAGCCAAGGACTGCATTGCCCTCTGTGATTATCCGAAAGGGAAAGCAAAATGTCACTTAAAAAGGTAGCTTGTGCTCTTCCAGTACAACAAAGGATCTTCTAGAAATCTCTTATTTTTTACATGACATTATAATATGTGCTTTGTTTTGTTTGATACTTTTATCATTTCTTAGCAGAGGCCCAAGAGATTTGGCTGGGGTAAGGTGTGTGTGTGTGTGGGAATATTATAATGATTCATTTGTATACATTTGTCCTAATGGGAACTTGATCTAGTGGAAATGTTATTGGAATATTAAGTAAGAAGCACTCAACTTTATTTTCTGTTCTATTTGAAATCAGACACAAGGCACACACATTAAATAGGCCCAGGAGTGCCACGGTAATTCGGTGATTCATGAGCTGCCTTCCCCTTTTCCCCCTCCCCCAGAACCTTGCTTATTTCTAAGTTGAGTTGACATAGCTTTCTCCTCGTCCTTCCTATTTGACCCTATGCTAGTGAGTTTTTTTAAAATATATTTTATTGATATTTTACAGAGAGGAAGGGAGAGAGATAGAGAGCTAAAAACATCGATGAGAGAGAAACATCGACCAGCTGCCTCTTGCACACCCCCACCGGGGATGTGCCCGCAACCAATGTACATGCCCTTGACCAGAATCGAACCCGGGACCCTTTAGTCCGCAGACTGACGCTCTACCACTGAGCCAAACCGGCTTCGGTGTTAGTGAGCTTTTTAGCTGCCCCTCCTCCCCACATAAACTCCTCTGTTAGAGATCCTCCCTTTAGACAACAGCCCGAGTGGTTCCGGAGAGGATGCTGTTAGGCAAACACACACCACGCTGTCCTAGAGGCCCCTTGCTTTCCAGCAAACCTCTCCCGGCAAGGGGTTCCCCGGCTGGCCCTCAGCTGCAGTTCCCTGACTCAGAGCTGTCCAGCTCCAGAGACCGGTGTATAGGTCAGGATCTCAGCAGGAAAGAGAAACCACTGAAGAATTTGAAACAGAAGGGCTTTGATGTAGGGATTGATTCCACTGGGGATGGAAGAGCCCAGAGGCCAGCCAGGGGGGCAGTGAGGGATCCAGAGATTGCAAAGACAGGAAGCTGATACTGCTGCGGAGCAGATGGGAGAGAGCAGGGCTGCGGAGCTCAGGGGTATTGTCACCAGGTGCAGACGGGAACCACATGGACCTGCCCCGCAACAGCTGGAGAGGTTGTGCAGCTGCAGAAAGGGAGGGGAAGAACCTATTGCTCCTCCTCACCCCCAATGCCTCCCATTCTCTGGCCTTGGAAAAGCAACCTACGGGGGTTACTCCCCCTTGACTCAGAACAAGGTAGGGAAAGAGCAAGAAAAAGACCCAGGGTAACAGCCAGGGCATGCACTGCAGTGACCCTGCAAAGCTACTCTCACTCAGCTGCCTGTGGCCTCTCCAGAGCCCAGCACATGTCCATCCTCCAGCCCAAGGTCAATGTCAGCTGCCCAAAGGTCTCAGCCATTGACCTCAGTAATGACAGCACTGATGCACCTGGTCCAGTATCAGCCTTTTGCATGAACACCCCACCCTTGTCAGATTTCCCATCCTGCCCACACTCCCAGCTCCCAATCCAAATCTGGGCTGGAAGTAACCCCTTAGTATATTTTGCTTATATCCTACTTTGTGACAGGGTATTTACACACTTGGTTTATCTCTGTCTAGATTGTAAGTTCTTTAAGAGTAGAACGTGTGCTTCATCCATCTTCCCATTTGGCATATCACTCAGCAGGTGCCTCACAGAGTGGAGTACTCACTAAATGTTTAGCTCACGAATGGAGAGAGCACTAGCCTTCAGTGTTGGTGGCAGTGGAATCAAAGGGACCCAGATGGTGGGGAAGAACTGTGACACTATATGGCAAAGTCTAGGGCAGGGGCCAGGGGGGACTCTGTCCTCTCTAAGTGCCTATTGAGTGCCAGTCATTCCAAATGTTCACTAAGGGACCGGTGACCAATGGGCTAAGCTCACCTCTTGGAAAGCTGCTGGAGTGTCGGGGTGCTGGCATGTTCTTTTCATGAACCCTAGAGGGACAAAGTCAGGAGCTGGAGCAGAGGCGATGCATATTAGCTTTCTGCCTGTGTCATGGGCAGTGCACCCCAAGTCCCTGCTTCCTGTGGACCGCCACAAACACACATAGTGTCCTAAAACTTCAGGTGAAAGATGATAGGGTGGCACCGACATTATCATGCTTTTTCATTTCCCCACTATCTTTGAGCTTCCTGAGGACAAGGATCTACTTTATTACTTAATTCATTCTTTTTTATAACTATAATATCTAGCACACTGCTGCTCAATAAATATGTATGAAATATCAAGTGTTTCTTAGAGTTTAATAGAGATATGGCTTAAATTCCTCATATAAGAACGTAATTATTAAGAAAAGCTATTCATCAGCTGTTTTTTAATGTTCACAGAAAATGGTCCTAGAATCTGTATGCTTGAATTAAAAATAAAAAAAAAAAATCAAATCAGAGCAGTCCCTTTCCCCGCCTGCCCCCCCCAACCAGAGTGTGTTCTCCAGACTACCTGAATCAGAATTGCCTGGGAGATCCTGGCCTAGCCAGTGTGGCTCAGTGGTTGAGCACCGACCTATGAACCAGTTCAGGGTTCAATTCCCAGTCAGGGCACATACCCAGGTTGTGGGCTTGTTTCCCAGAAGGGTTGTACAGGAAGCAGTAGATCAATGATTCTCATCATTGATGTTTCTATCCCTCTCTACTTCTACCTTCCTCTCTCTGAAATCAATAAAAACATATTTTTAAAAAAAGAATCGCCTGGGAATATACATATATTCTATATACATATTTGTATATACATATTTGAATATAAGTATATTGTATATACATATATTTGTACATGTACATATATACAAATGTACATATACATAAATACATATGTTTGTATACATATTTGAATAAGCATATATTGTATATACATATTTTAAATATACATATATATTTGAAATATACATCTTAAAATTTTTATAGTAAACTACAATTTCAAGACATTGGCCCAGAATGACAAGTGAGAAAACTCTCACAGGGAGAGTTGATGCAACTCTGAAACTTAGTTATCCAGAAGATCTAAGGAAATCTATCCATGAGCTCTTTAGGCACATGCTGGAACTCTTGTCTTAGATGACTTAGAGCCAGGAAATTGGACAAGATGACCTCACACAATTATTTCTAGATATTTAACACTCTGAAAAACCCCTTCTCTATCACCCCCCTCAAATTCACAGAAACGAAACTCTGGATACATCATTTCTCGGCTGGGGATGAAAAGGGCTTGACGAATTGGTTATCCTTTTCAGCTGCTTTTTCTTCTGTTCATTAAATCCAATATTGCCTACTTAGTGCAAGGCCTAAGATACTTTAAAAGAAACTTGGACTATGACTCAACCAACTGCAAGGAACTTACCGCCCAGGATATGTGAGACATGTGGCAGGAGATCAGGATACAAAGCTAGAGTGCAACTCAAAACACCAGAAAAGTTAGTAGTGGTGTTGGTTGAGTACATGAAATTAATCATACAAATAACACCTCTGAGCACAGTGATCATTTCAAGCTTGGAGTGCACTTGAGCCCAGTCTGTGAGAGTGCGTATGTGGAGGAGGATGGGGGAAGGTCTGAAAGACAGGAAGGACCAGGAAAGACAGGAGTTAAAGTAGCATGAGCACATTGTAGATGAGAAGTAGTAAAACCATTTGATAGGTCAATTCCGGAAAGGTGGGAAATAGGTGAACAAATTGGAAGCCTGCTTTGTAGGGGGTTCTCATAACACATATAGAGAATTTTGGACATTTTCCTAAAGGGAAATTGGAGGTTTGGGGTTAACATAGTTTGGAGAAAGTAGTGTTTTAACTAGATTAATTAGATGGCAATTTTAAGATAATGTTTCAAGAGAAAAAATATGAAGTAGACCAACCAGCTAGAAGGCTATTGCAATGGACCCTACGAGATTACTTAACCAGGAAATGGAGTATGGTAGGAATGGAAAGAAGAAACTGATTGAGAGAGGTTGAAGTAAAGAAAGGGCGGCAGAACTCAGTGGCCAATGGGAGATGGGGTTGCAAAGGAGAGGAATCATAATGGGCATTCTTTTAAATTTTTAAGTATTGATCACTGGTCAGCTGTATCCAAATTTGTACACAAAGGTGTTTCCTTTGCATTTGAGCATTTTCCCATGGACTTAGTGTAATAACAATGCCGGTGTGAGTATCCAGGCGTTTCTCTATTATCCTCTAATGTGAGTTGTTACCAAAGGAGTGTCCATGTGAGGAAGTAGCCAACAAAAATACATAGGTAGGTAGGTAGGTAGGTGGATAGATAGAGATAGATAGATAGATAGATAGATAGATAGATAGATCATGATTTGGAGGAAATAGTCAGTACATATTGATGTCCTCATCATAGGCAAGAGAATCTCTGCAAAAAACTGAACTTGAACTCTAATTTCCATACTGAGTTTGATTCCTAAAAGAGGAAAATTCAAACTATTCCCGGGGCTTAGTTATTAACTCGGAGAAGAGAAAGCAGACCCGGAGCTCGAGGGAGAGCTGTGTTCCAACTCAGGCCCTATCTGAAGGGGTTCTTCTGCTTCTACAATGAATGAGTTTGAAAATAAGGAACGTGAAGTAATGAGATCAAATGAGAGAGAGGTAGGTTGCATGGCATTGACCTTATATTCCAGAGAGAAAGGCCAACTTTTCAGTCAAGGTCAGACTGATGCTGTGGCTCCTGTCTTATTTGGAGAGAGGCAGAAACTGTCTTACCCTCACCCTCCATGAAACTCTAAATGTTCGATGGAGATGGGGATGGAGGTATCCACCCATTTGGAAATAGAACTGAGCCTCAGGAACCACTATATTCTGCAGAAAGTGCTCGATGTGGACGCACTTCTGCGAAAAAGGATAAGATGAAACATCAAGTCAGATATGAGTAAAGGATGGACAGAGCTTGCTAATAAGCTTCTTATCACAGCAAAAAAAAAAATGGGGGTCAATTGCACTGTGGATCTGGGCGTTTGGAGTTGTGTGGGCAAAAGGAAAGAATACGAGGAGCTGAAGTGCTCAGCAGGGGGTAGATACAGAGCAACTGCCACAGGTTGCCTCCTTGAAAGGTCCCCACGGAGGCGGGAGCCCGAGCAGCGTGCCCGCCTATGTGGGGAGAAGCAGCAGTCAACAGTAGAAAGGGAGGCTGTGCTATCCAAGGTCCCCACTCCTACCTGGAATGCAAGTTTCCACCAGCTTGTCACCACTCCTGCCTGGGAATGTGCCCTGACCAGGGAGCAGAAGCTGATCGGGGGCATGATGACCCCAGAGCCAGAAGAACAGAGCCACTGTGGTGCAGGGATTCTGCTAGAAGCGCTAGGGACCTGCCAGGCAGAGGACTGTCACGTGGAAACGCGAGGATATTAGCTGTGATGCTGCTGCTGCTGGGAGGCACTTGCTGAGTGCTTGCAATGTGCCAGGTATTGGGCTGAGCTTTTTATACCTCCTGTTGCCTTAACACCTCACAATGAACTGATGAGGCACTATTATTATCCCCAAATGAGGAGACTGAGGCTCAGAGGTTTTAAAAAAAAAGTATCTATATTTGCAGCCTGATTTCTCACCACTGCCAGATACCTCAGATGACTCCTCCCTCCCCCCTCCCCCCTTTTTTTTCTTGGTTAGGGGAAGCACAGAGGCACCGATGAGATGAACAGACGCTCTCCTAGGCTGCAGGCCTCTCCCATGGTGTGTGCACTCACAAACAGAGGTCTTGAACAAAGCATGTGCACAGCCACGTGAAAAGCTTTACTCATCTTCCAGACACCTCCCTGGTACAGGCAAAGAGAGGAAATACATTTGCTAAGCTTCAGAGCAGCACCGGCCCCGTGAGAGGCAAGAGCGTCTCTGCAATGATGAGAAGCACTGCCATTTTAACCTGTTGTTGGACTAATTTACGCTAGTGATTGAAAAAAAAAAAAGGAAAAGATTTGAGATGTAGAATGGAAAGATAAACTCTTTTTTTTAAAAAAATATATTTTATTGATATTTCACAGAGAGGAAGAGAGAGAAATAGAGAGCTAGGAACGTCGATGAGAGAGAAACATCGACCAGCCGCCTCTTGCACACCCCCTACCGGGGATGTGCCCGCAACCAATGTACATGCCCTTGACCAGAATCGAACCTGGGACCTTTCAGTCCGCAGACTGACGCTCTACCACTGAGCCAAACCGATTTTGGCGAAAGATAAACTCTTGTCCCTTAGTGGCTATAAGAAATATTTCCAAAATACCATGAATGTGTGAAAGATGACATGATTATATTTGTTTTTCCACTGGGCACTTCCTGCATTGCAAGAATGTACAGGGGCAGAAGTCCTCCATGTAGATGCAGAGCTGGAGGAGCATGGAGGGACAGCCCCCCAGCAACACGCCCAGACCCTCCACTGACTGAGCCCCGGCTCTTAGGGATGCTTTGGTGGCAATACCCCATCCAATGTTTCTTTGGGACTTGGTGTCAGATTCACATCCTCCTATAAAATGTGGAACGTTAGAGGGCAGCTCGGACAGTCAGGAGGCAGAAGGAGAACAAGCTGGCATTCGTCTAGCTGCCCCACCAAGTGCCATACCCAGAAGCTTCCAAGAAGTGAGAGCCACCAACTTGGCCCCCAGGAGCCGCAGGGGTTTTAGAAAAGAGCCAGGGAAGAGACACACAGCATGTGGTTTAACCGAAACCAACCTGAAATCCTTCTCAGCCGGGCAGTCAGGACTGGTTCTCCTGGAAGAGGCGCCATCATTAACATCTGAAGGCCCAGCTGCAGGAAGTTAGTCAGGGCTCAGGCTGCTGAGTCAGGCCTGGGATGCAAACTGTGTAAAGGCCTGGGGTAAAATCAGGGTATGGGTCCCAGGCTCCCCTGACCTGGCAGCCATCCTCATGAGCAGTAAGTAAATGTGGGCTTTGATCTCTGGAGAAACTTGCTAGCAGGATTGCTCGCAGTAAGGCAGGACAACAACTATTAGGGGACTTGGGGCCCGAAATTTGCTCCTCCTCTGAGAACCTCGGTTCTTCTTGTGGAGCTCAGTACAAGGTCATGCATCTCAAGATTGTGAGCCTACATACCACGGAAGTGAGCTGGCTGGATTAGGTTTCACGTTCCATAACGGATCCACAGCTCTCCAATACAGATGTTAAGAGAATTAGTCACCTAACATCTGCAAATCACTTACGGGGTCCTAAAGAGAGAGGCTGCACAAATAGGTGACGTTAGTGATGTGGAGTCCCAGCAGGAGCAGACAGGAGGGCCATCTGCCAGCAGCGCTGACCTGAATCACTGTGACTTGTTTGTCTATCAAGAGAGTACCTGCGTCGCCATGTTCCATATTTAAATTTAGGATGCAAATGGAAAAACAGTGTTTACAACTCTACACACACACTTTCTACTACAGAGAAGAGTGGCTGAAGAAGAAGCAAAAATAGCCGCTCACACCGCGGTTTGAGGAAAATGTAAATCTGAAAAACCTCCGCTTTTGATTGCATGCTACCAAATGAGGACATTGGGGGAAGCAGTGAGTCACCAATATTCCAGCATTTACCAGATTCCAACAAGATGCAAGGGCACTCTTTAAGACGATGTTCCAAAGTTTACATGAGGCTTTCCCCTGACGTGTAACCTCTCAGGTCCTGCCTGGAAAATGGGCCCGAACACATCTGTACAGAGCCGTGAGGATGCTGCTCCAATGAATGATTCCCACGCTTTCAGACCCTCCAGAATATGGGACTCGCACCTCACATCTGAAGAGCACTTTTGGCTTTTAAAAGTACGTTCGCCTACATCATCTCATTTGATCACATTTGATTCCCTCAAAATCCTCGAGGCAAGGTGTTTGCAAGAGTGTGGTTGTCATGTTAAACTGTCATTGAACTGTGCCTCTTTTTTTGTAGGGAGATGAATCCCTCCAGGGAGGAAAAGGGAGCAAACAAATGAAAACGAGGCAATTTAGGGATCTAAGCTCCCTGTTGACACGGCCCCTGTACACACTGACGCTCATCACGTACCGAAAGCCGGCAGAAAGGCTTAGCAATCGCTTGCAACTCAAGTGTGTTTTCTTCCCCCTCTAAGCCGTTAGAAGACAGTTTAAAGAGAGTCGGGAATGTTCTGGCCTTTTGTTTTGAAACTTCCTCTGCTTGTTTTCTACTTGTCTGCTGACGGTGAGATCAGGCTGCGTGCTTTAAGCAGACGGAACAACCTCTGCGCAGGCGTCTGTGACAGGTTGGCTTGCTTTGAACGCGCGGAAATGTTGACTGGGCTCCTCCAGGATGTGAAGATGCTTCTGTCTCAGTGCGGCACGGCGAACGGTGCAGAGGAGAGCGCCGTCTGCGGCAGCCCTTTTTTTGGAAGGTGGCAGGAGAAAAAAGTCTCTGTTCTATAGCACGATCAGCTCTCTGCATCTCCCCAAGGGTTTTTCCATGAACCTGAGAAGGAAATCTGTATTATTCTGTTTCCAGGGGCAAACCACCTTTGCCAAGAAGCCACGGAGTGCGATTTCCGAAGGCGGGTAGAAGGCACGTACGTCTTCCTGTGTTTCCAGGTTAGCACTGGGTCGCATGGAGCTCCAGCCCTGCCTCCCAGGAGAGGCATTTTCTGGAGAGTTTGGGGGAACTGCAGTAGATTTATCATATTAACTTACAGCGGAGTAACAACATAAACAAACGAAGGTGATAGCACCTAGCCCCCTGCTTCACTGCACAGAGGGGAAGGGATGAGAAGGGGAGAGAAAAGAATTGCCACCAAGCAAAGATACTCACGCTCTGCCTCCCCTCCCACACCCTGGGCTGTCATCCATCTCTGCACAGCACAGCTCACCGCGTGTTTCTCCTGCCAGGAGGGTGGCCACAAGAGCGAGCAAGTGTGTGTGTGTGTGTGTGTGTGTGTGTGTGTGTGTGTGTGTGTCCGGGGGTGGGGGTGGGGCCTAGCCATCAGGACATCAAACAACAGGTTATAATAGAAACCAGGGCCCAGGAAACAGGTTTCTGGTCCTGCCTCCATCTCTAATTATCTGTGTGACTTTGGACAAGGCATTCTACCTCCTTTCATCTATAAAACAAGGGGGTTGGGCTAGGTATTCTTCTCCAAGGTTTCTAACAGCTCCTAAAAATTGGGATCCTTTTGGTAAGCCCTGTGTAGGGAGGTTGTGAAGCGAAGCGTAATTATTCCTCCGAGCTGTGCAAGAACAGACCTTGGAGGCGGGGTGAAAAAATAACCCACCAGGAATCTTTGTGGGATGGGTTGGAGCACTCTATAGGAGCATCAGATTGTGTGCAGTGGATAGCATGAGGGGTATGAGGGGTATGCGCCGATATAAAACGGGGCTCGTGTGGGAAAGCCCCCATCTCAGCACAGAAAAGCCGGGCTTTCGAAGCTGAGGGGCGCCCCCCGTTCCCTTCTATGATCTCTCCCCACGATAACGCAGCACCTTGTGCGCACAATTAAATGTCAGCCACAGAAAACATTTCCCTTGGCTTTTGTTGTTCCAGAACGGGGATTCTTTTGTCTTCAATATAATGGATATGCAGAAACAATGATAGAACAGAGATATTTTTCCCCCCTAAAGCGATGACAAACACACTGCTGCTTCCTCCCTCCCTCCCTCCCTCCTTCCTCCTTGTCCCCACCCCCCAAAAAATAAATCATTGTTCCAAAAAAAAAAATCCTATTGTCTATTGTCCACAGAGATCAAGATCTGCCTAGGAACAGCTCCGGCGGCTCGCAGCGGCCCCGAGCGGCCGGTAGGTGGCGCACGAAGGCAGCGCAGGCGGAGCGCAGGCCGATCCGGGCGGGAGGGGGTCTCACCGCCGCCGCCCCGCCCGCCCGCCGTCGCCGTCTTCCACCCCCGCCTCGCGTGCTAATTGCCGGAGACTCTACTGGGACTTAGGTTAGGGGAAAAGAAAGCGGGAATGGGAGGCGGGGAAGGGAGGTGGTGAATCCGGTTCCGAATACACAAAGCCTCCCCCCGATCTCCGCAGGCAGCAGAGGAGCCAAGCGCCCATTCTCTCTCCTCCATCCCCTGGGCCAGGGATCCGACCGACCGGGCTGCAGACAGACCCCAGGGAGGAAAATGGTGATCTGGATGGGAGCCCCTTGGCGCTGCTCTGCCGGGAGCCCTCCAGAGCCTGGACACCTCCCTCCCTCCCCAGCTCACCCATCCCATCCGGGGCATCACAGTCCAGGCCCACCCAAAACGCTGTCCAGCTGCGGGGGGGCTGCCTTGATTGCTGAGGTCAATGAGAGGAGACAGGACCCGATCTCCTAGCGGCAGGGCCCCATGTGGGTGCCTGGGCCCAGGTGGCGCCACCAGCAAGCCTTTTTGCAGGACAGCGGCAGCTATCCTGCCTCTCAGGCGTGGGGACCGGCGCTGCCAGTTCATGCACCATCCAGACGCCCAACCTCTGGCTTAGAACACGGTGTTAAGATTCCTGAGGGCCTTCAAGTCAGAGAGGCCTGGCTTGGAACCCTGAGCATTGCCATCTGGGTCTCTGTGACCTTGGGGGATGTTCCTCAACTCCCCAACCCTCCATCTCCCCAGCTTATCTCATAGGAATGTTGCAAGGATTTTTTAAAAAGTGGGGCTTAGCTTAGCAAGAGGCCATGGTTGCAGTAACTACTATTATTAGCAACCTGCCTCTCCTCGGGAGCGGAGGGAGATGCATAGTCTGCTGCCTTAAGACAGATCTCAAAACACTGTTGCCTAGACTGAGGAGAAAGGGTCCGAGAGGACCATCCTCACACTGGTCATTCTTAGGGCAAGGTCCCATGTGTCCCCTGGCTGCCCTCAGCCCCCATCCCTGATCTAGACCATCCTCTCTTCCCTCTCCCTCCTCTCTCTGGATGTACCTTCTCACCGGTTGTATTCCTCTACTCACTCGGAGGATTCCTAGAGAATGGGTGGCATGGGCTTTGAAGTCAGACATACCCATCCATGGTGGAATCTTAGCTTCCCCCGTTGCCGGCGGGGAAACTGGACCAGTCATTCAGCCTCCCCGAGCTTCGGTTTGCTCTTCTATGAAAACAGTGGCCATAATACTTGGCTCACAGGGTTCCTGTGGAGGCTAATGGAGATAATGCATGTAAACTGCCCGGCTTGTCCCTTTTCTCCAGTAAATTTAAAATTTCAATATAACAGTTGAAATTGTCTTACAGGAGATCATGGAAGTTCACTGGAATTTCCACAAACGCCCATCAAAGGTGACCCAGCAACTGCTAACAATTAGGTTCTCTGTACCCATGTGAGTCAGCAAGGTTCATTTGCCCTCCAGGAAAAGAGCAGAAATCTAGTGAGGACACATTCTCCCCAGAGCCTCATAGGTATATCTCAGGCACTTAAATAGGCTTATTAATTCATCGGGGCCACCAGATGCCCATTTTAGAGCCATACTCCAGCCGGAAGATCCTTGCTTTGAGCTGCATTCTAAGTCTTGGTGTGTGCCTCGCCGATGGGTGACTCCGTGACTCCTTCTTAGCACTGATCACGTGTGCTGCTACCCAAGCAGAGGTGTGGTAGCTGGGGTGTGGCACTGAACCACCACCTGCCTGAAGTAGGCAGGAGGTCAGGAGCTGTTGACCTTTCTCTGAAAGGACACTTGGGCATTTCCATGAGCATCAGATTTTTGTGACTCTTGGGAGAAGCTTAGTCATTGGGGCAGACCAATTCCCATGGGCAGTGGGAGGACCAATAGGTAGGTGTGATAGCCCACCTTTAAGATGGCCCCCCAAAACCCTTGCCTTCTGATATTCATGTTCCGGGTAGTCACCTTCCCTGTTGAGGAGGACTGACTTACGTAACCGAGTGAATATTGTGCAATGACAGTGTGTGACTTCCAAGGCTAGCGCATACAAGACGCTGTGACTTCCACTTGCTCTTTCATGTGTCACTCCCTGTGGGGAAGGCTGGCCACCATGTCATGAGAACACTCAAGCAGCTAAATGGAGCGGTCCTCTTATCAAGGAGCTAAGACCTTCTGCCACCAACCAGCCCCAACTGGCCAGCCTTGTGAGTGAGCCGTCTACATGACGTGCTGCCTCTAACCCCAGTCAAGCCTACAGGTGACTACAGTGCTGGCCAACATCTCGCTTCACGAGAGACCCTACACCCAAACCCCAGTTAAGCCATCCCTGAATTCCTGACTTACTGAAAACCTGTTGTGAGATACAAAACATGTAGGTCTGTTTGATGTGTGCCCATGTTCTACAGATGACAAATGCAGCAGCACCTCAAAGAGCCAGGGCTTCCATTGCCTACAGCGGAGCTGGGAGGGAGGGTCCCGCCCCCTCACTTGGCCAGCTCTGCTGGTTTCATACAATGTCTAGGCTCTGAAAACCTCCATTGACCTCACCTGAATGCCCCACCTACTAAGGATCTGGGGCGGGGGGGGGGGGGGGGGGGGGAGGGGAGACATTAAACTAGAATCTCCCAGGAGCACCAAGCTCACAGTAGCCCTAACCTTTGTTTGTTGAGAAAGGTTGGGAGTAAGTCATCCCCTCCCTTGCCTGCACCTCCTCCCAGGGCCGCTCTGGTGCTTGGCCCAGGCATGAAATTGCCAGCACTGTCACTAGCTTTTTGGTCTTATTATGAGTGTGTCTGTTCAGCTGTGCTGGTTTCAGCATGTCACAGTGAAGTGCGAGCACAGGAGAGGAGGCTCTGTCAGATCTTTCTCTCTTCATGTCAGAAGCCCGATGCTGAAAAGCCGGTAGGTCGGGTGGGAGGAAACAGGTTGCTATGTCCTGAGGGGTGTAGAGCCAGGCTACAGGATGGGTCAGGTGTGGAAGCTACACTAGTCAGGCCACTGTGCTGCTTCCTGGAGTTTCCCTGGTATTGTCATCGGTTATCTGAAACGAGTGACTGAGTCCCAGCCCCCTAAAAGTGGCAGACTTGCTTTTGTGTTCTAGCTCTCTCTAGTAGGAACATCACTCCTTCACTGCTAGTTCCTGGGAAGAATCATGTGCTTAATTCAAGCAGAGAAAATTAAAATGACTTACTAGATGGTAGTATTCAGCTGAGCAAATGCTACTTGAAACCTGGCAGTGAGTATAGTTAACTCATGGTTTTGTTAAGTCTAAACATCTAAACTATCTGACTGGGCATCTGTACCATTCAGCTAGAGGTCTGTGGCTGACTTGTGTTTTGTGTAAACCCTTGTAGCCCCTAGATCTAGGGCCATAACAGGGTTGGCTTGTCAGGGAACCTCAACCTTCTGTAAACCATCCCGATCCCCTAAAAATCCATTTCTTATTTTTGATGTGATTCTAAGGTTCGGTTTTTTTTATTTTTTTCAGAAAGTTTTATTTCTGTTGTATTTTTAGATTCCAAAGTATTTATTTAAGGTGAACAAATGATACAGCATACACAACTGCTGGAACTGCTTTTTAATTGAGAACAAAAAGGGAGTACCTGGGACAAAAACGATGCAATTACCACACATTGTTTTCAGGGAATTTTTGTCAAGTTTGTTTATCTTATTGTTAATGTGATGATACAGCAATCCTTGGAAAAAAGAATAACATTTGCGTTACAGATAAAAATGAAAAGCAGAGTTAGCACAACCCACAAAACCTTCTTTGGGAAGAGCTCTTGAAGAAAAACTGACTCACGTTCCACAGCAGACTATGGCGCAGCCGTGTCTCCCTTTACAGTGCCAGAGTGTTCCTGGACAGAGGCCTCCTGACCTTATCAACTCATCATCTATTTTTTGAAGTGATTTCTATTTTCAGGACCTTGTTTCTCCCTTTTGTTCCTGATGCATCTGGTCATTGGTGCCTTCTACTGTGGTCCTTCAAACCCCCCTCCCACCCCCCAATGGTGACTGGCACACACCTGGAGAGTTCACTATGGTGGCCTTGAGTCAGACCCGAAGGTCATTGTTCAGCCAGGAGACCAGAGGACGATCTGAAGGATCCACCCACTGCCGTCAGATAAACTGGAGATATGTGGAGTCTGAAGGATGATCAGTTTATTCCAAAGGATCTAGAACAGAACTAATAAACTATCAGTATAAAGCCAAGCCCTGGATATTTTTTTTAAAGAAACAAGCGTAACAACAACAACAAAACTTTTTATTCTTTTGCTAAGATTTCTGATGTGTAGCCTAATTAAAGTGAGCTATATAGTGCTTATACATTTACGTAGCTCAGCCACCAACCTTGTAGAGTAAGGAAAAGAAGAAGCTGAGGGTATTTATATTTCACTGATAAATGATGGAGTTGAGTATCTCTAAACATGTGTTCCTATTTTAAAACTCTGCAGCATAAATTCTATAAATGACTTTACTCTGACATCAGTATTCATTCATTCATTCAGACATCCAACAATTATTTAGATGCCTAATATGTGCTAAGCACAGATGTGCATCAATGAATAAAACAGACATGGATCCCTCCTGACAGTCTGCAGACAACCAATCCCCCACAAACATGTATAGATGTACCCACAATTGCATACATCCTGGAAGAAAATTGAATAGATTCAGAGTATTACATATATACACTCTATAGCACAGTGTGCCTACAGAGGTAGAGGGGTTAGCAATGGCCTCTCTAGGAAGAAAGCATCTAAATCAACAACTGAACAAAAAAAAAAAAAGAAAGAAAGTCAACTTTAGTCTGGAATGTGCTGACATTCCAGGGAAAACACACACAAAATCAGTGTGTAGGCAAAGACCCTGGAGGGCCGGGGGAATTTAATGTGTTTAAAGAAGAATAGAACATTATGGATGCAAAATATTGAATACTAGAGAACGTGCTAAACCATAGCCTCTCGGGGTCTGATTGGGTAATTTAGTCTGGCCGCCACCTGACCAGTTCTTCAGCCCCCCTCACAACAATCCCTCTGAACAGCCACTCGCCTTATGCTTGATTCTTTTCATGAGAGGAAGTGTACTACTTCTTGAAAGCGCTGTGCCAGTGTAGGTTAATATGAATTTGTTCCAACCAGGAAGGTGGAGCTGGGATCATGAATTGTAGTCACAGGTCTGCACCTGAGATGATTTCCAAGTTGAAGTGGAAGAAGCTACTCAGATAGCTGTGTTTGCCATCCTTTATTAGGAGGAGAGCCAAGGACGTACAGCCGGCTTTCAAGTAGATAGTTATTTTCGGGAGGAATGAAATGAGGATGATAAGACAGCTCTCGCAAACTTCCCACACTTTGCAACTATAGTAAAACTCATGCCAGAATCTTCCCGCAGACCAGTGACTGACTGCACAGCAAGGTCAGTTAGACTCTTGAAAGACAGCCATGTGCTTGGGCCGGGGTGATGAAGTGGGAGTGACTTCCTGTGGTATTTGTGGTACATCACGTAGAGGAAGTGCACTGTATCCACCAATTTTACAAAAGTCTTTGATAATATGAGTTGATTTACACACAATCTATAATATTGACCTGACTAATAAAGGAACTCAGTGGGATTCCGCAAAGATTTTACCAGTTATTTGAAAGAATCCCCCATAGCCAGTCCATACCACTAATAGTTGAAACTGGTTTGAGTATTTATTTGTTCCCAAGTACATGAAGACATCTAAGTTTCAAGGTCTTTGGGAGGTACTTCCAAGCTGCATAACCCACAGGCCATTCTTCTTAAAGCCATTTATGACTGCTAAGCCACCCTACCTGAGACAGCCTCCAAAGGATTTTGGACCATCTTGCACAGTTATAATATTGCTAAGGTATGAAAAGTCAAAAAGTTGACCAAAATGAAATGCTAACCTGTGCAATGAAAATCCTATTGACATCCTATTTACCTCTGAGCTACAAGAAAAAAACCTCCATTGAATTTAGCTTCTCAGATAGCAGTAATGCTCTAAAAATATCAAAGCAGTAGGAAAATAAAGCAAAAAATAAAAAATAAAATCAGGATATCTTGGTGAGACTGACAGGTGGAGTATGTTGCTCATGTGGCACCTGATTCTAGACCAGACTAAATGAAAACCTACAGATCAGTGCCATAAATGTCACACCCAACTTCTTGAGCCAGTTCATGGGATTTCCTAGTAAACGTGTTTCTCATTAAAGGATAAGGACAGATTCATCAGCTTGCCTGGAACACAGCCAGCCCCCCAGGACTGAAGGGTTGACCACCAGGCCTACCAAATGTCAAGAAGGAATGTCAACAGGATGCCCTTAAGCTGCCCTGTGGTGGGCCGAGGCAGGACGACTCCAAGGAGTAGGCCAAAGGATTCCTTTCAAGATTTGCTGGAGCACGACTTTCATGATGACTTGTAGCTATGGCAGCTTGGCAGAGAGAGCAACAGACCTTGCTGGCCAGCAGCAGGGAGAAATGAGCACAGGCATCTGAGAGCCAACTCCATGAGAGAGCCCATCTGGAAAGAGCAACCGGCCCTGTGAACAGGGACTGGAATTGTGAGCCATAGGGTAGTCCTTGCCTTTTATACAACATAGAAGCAGCAGCCAGCTGGGCAGGATGGTGTAATAGTTTGGCACCAGATTCTAGAGTCAGGTTGCCTGAGTTCAAATCCTGACTCCATCGCTTACTAGCTGGGTGACCCCAGGACTGTTTCTTAACCTCTGTAAGTTCATTTGTTCACCCATAAAGCAGGAATAATGATCATACCTACCAGTGATTTATGTATGTTGCCTGTTAGAACTGTCTTTCTAAGTGCTCAATAAATGCTAGCCCTAGAATTATTGGTCTACGTGGCTCCCCACAGGAAACTAGAAATCATATTGTAGGCTGCCATTAATAGGTCCATGTTCATATTTCTGCTATTTACTACTAAATAGGAAGGGCAGATTATTAAGAATTTTTAATATCAGTTTCTTCTTCGGTCACATATAAATAATAACATTACATGGGTTTTATAAAAATTTATGAATAATAATCATGGAACATCAACAATTGGGCCTGGTATGCTGTTGGACCTCAATCAGTGCTAGTTGTTATTATTTGCTCTGATTGCCTAGAGTCTGGCAGGGCTCTCTGGTAGAAGGTTTTGTGATGAGAGAAGTGATCCGTGTCTGTGCTGCCCAATATGGTAGCCACTGTGGCTCCTGGGCACTTGAAAGGTGGCTGGTGTAACTGAAGCACTAAATTTGTAATTTTGTTTATTTTTAATTCATTTTCATTGAAATATTCACATATGACTTGTGGCTAATATATTGAACAACACATGCTGGGTTGTTCAGGCCTCATCCTTCTCCTTCCATATCCTGTTTATGCTCATTCATGTCCAACTGTTGGTTATCAGTATCTTTGGACAAGATACTGAGTTGGACAAGAGCAAAGAAAGGATGTGAAACCTGATTTTGGCAGGTTGGTAAGGTGGCATAACAGAAAGAAGAAAAGTCAGTACTGAGTCTATGGGAACCATTCCCATTCCTGCCTACTGTTCTTGGGCAAGTCACTTCACCTCTTCCTTGGAAGGAGATATTTGATACTGAGATGACTTCAACGGTCCCACCCATCACATGATCACTAAGGGGAGAACATAAGAAATACTACACAAACTTGATAATTTTTTAAGGTACAGCAGGTTATATTTAGTTGTGTTCAGTGTCTCCCAATTTAAGTGTGGTATGTCTAAGTATTAGTTGGTATACAAACTAATACCAGTGAATAGACAGAGATTAACAAAAAGAAATTGAGGCCAAAGAGCCTCAATTAACCTTGGGGCAAAGAAAAAGGATTTTGATGAAAAAGGCCATGTGTCCTTGGGAGCAGAGTGTTCCTGCCGTATCCCTCTGCCGTGGCCTTCCAGCAGCGTGGGTGAGCGTGGAGAGTGCTGGGGACTGTTTGGCTGGTGAGGGCTTAGGATACACAAACCTATGCTACGATTTATTGTCTCCTACTGAGAGCAAAGTGGAAAGGAAACTCTGCAAATCAGATCTCCTGGAATCCACCCTGGGTAGAAAGAGCACAGGACAAGGAGCCTGGAGGCCATGTTCCTCCTCCGGGTCTGTGGCTAACCAGCTGGATGACCCACATTTAATCTGGCTAACTTCTTCTGGACCACAGTTTAATCAGCTATGCAAAAAATTGTGGGACTCTACTCAGGCCAGCTTGCAAAATCTGTGGTTGTGTTTAGAGCCCCCGAAATGTCAAAGATGCCTTTTTTGTTTTTTGGTTTTTGGGCACAGGAACAGAGTGTGATAAATTACAATAGCAAAATCAGGTAACAATCCCCTCAAAACACACACACACACACACACACACACACACACTCATATCTTTAAAATATATATATATATATATATATATATATATATATATATTTAATTTTTTACAGAGAGGAAGGGAGAGAGATAGAGAGCCAGAAACATCGATGAGGAGAAACATTGATCAGCTGCCTCCTGCTCAACTCCCACCGGGGATGTGCCTGCAACCAAGGCACATGCCCTCTACCGGAATTGAACCCGGGACCCCTCAGTCCACAGTCCGCAGGCCAATACTCTATCCACTGAGCCAAACCGGTTTGGGCCACTCATATCTTTTTTAATCTTCTGAAGAGTGTGGCCACGCCCTTTTGGTTATGACCCCCTTAGTCCCTAGGTGAAGCAATTTATGAAGTGAGGGGATTCCATTTGCTTATATGTATCATTCTGATGGATTAGCCTTGACAGTACCCAAAGAGTTTTCTAGACATTTTTAAAGAGACAGAGCAAAGTAATTCCTCAAACTATCAGGGAGGTGGTGATGGTGTGTGTGTGTGTTTGTGAAGGCAAAATGAGAAACCCCACCCCCGGCTTCTATGAATGGTGATATATAATATACACTGCTCTCATTTGGGGCAAGCTGATTGTTTGCAGGAAAAACCAACAGACTTTCAGAATAGAAAAACCAGGGGCTGAAGAAAATCATCCGGGATAATTGAGTTTATTAATCTATTTGATTTTAAATCTTCTTTCCTCCACCAGTTTTATGGTCTCTAAGTCCACAAATTGTTTTGAAGCTCAACCCCTCTTCCTCTGCTTCTCCCAAGGCTGCTGCATGATAAATAGCTCAGCATGCCCTCCCCCATTTCTTCTCACATTCCTCTCTCGCCTTGTCAGTTCTTTCCTGAGGGTGGGGTGGGAACTTCTCCCCAACAGTCCCACTTGCCTGGGCCCTGTATCTAATAACACAAAGAGGAAGTGTTTTAAAGGAAACACTTGGGGAGTGATTCCTATAGACATACACATACCTTTTTCAGACCAGAGGTCTCCGGGAGGCAGTACTAGCTGGACCTTGAACCCTAATCACATCAGGGTGAGCCTGAAGAGCCATAAGCAAGGGCAAGTCTACCCTTATGTTTCTGGGTCCTCCGGCACCTTGTTGGTGAACAAGCTTCCCTGCGGTATCTACTTCCCGATGAGTCTGTCCCATTGACCTCTCTGGTCAGCAGAGGATCTCTCTTCTTTGTTGGGGTCCTTACAACTCCATTTATGGCTCTTTTATTATGTTTGGCAGGTGCTTTAAGGGAGGGAGGAAAGAAGCGGCATGATTTGCATGGAGTTTCAGCTCAGGAAACAAAGAAGTGGAAGAATGTATCCAGTCATTTCTTTTCTTTTTTTCTGCATAAAGGTTGCAAAAATTCTTCAGGGACCACTGAGAAGTCCTGTCTCTACTTTAAGCCTAGATTTCTGATACATTAAGGCTAGAAGGGATTTCTAGATAATGAAAACTACTGATAGGAAAAGGGGCCTAGAAAGAGAGAGAGGTGAAACAACATGCCCCAAAGACCGGACATTGCAGAGCTGGGTTAGGAGAACCCCAGGACTAACGGCTGGGTCAACTGATTTCCTCGGCTCTCACGGCACAGGCACACACACTCTCTTCTTCTCCCTTGATCATCTTCAAAAAGGACCTACTTTGGTGGGCCTAAGGAAAAATAGTAATCCCCGAAAGAGACAAAGGAGATTGGCAATCTGTTTGCTAGCTTCCCTTTCTTTCTTTCAAGATATTCAATATTCTGACTTTGCCCAGGAAGTCAAGAGAGAGAGAAAAAAAAAAGGTAACCAGCTGCCTTGATAAACAAAACAAAGCAATAAAGAAAACTGCTTTTTAAAGAAAAGTGTGTGTGTGTGTGTGTGTGTGGTTTGTGTGTGTGTGGTGTTTGTGTGTGTGTGGTGTGTGTGGTGTGTGTGTGTGTGTGTGTGTGTGTGTGTGTGTGTGTGTAAAGTCAGGGCCATATATCTTTTCTTCTTATTAAGCTAAATAAATATGTAAATGACCTTCCTGTTGAGTGGAACACATAGAAAGGAGGCCTTCTTTGCTTATTCCAGCCCTTTAAAAAAAACCTAAAAAATCAGCACGGCGACAAATGATTCACTCTACCGCAGACGCTGGGTCTCTGGTCTGCCCTGTATTCTGCGAGACCATCTCATTTCCTTTGGGCTTCCCCCGGCTCCCTCCCAGCCCTTGCCAAGTCTCCTTTCATTATTAGTCATTCTAATAAACACTCCTAATAAACACAAGCCCTATAAACCAATCCAGGAGCCTACTTTGGGCTTCTGTGCTGCCTTCAGGAAAAACTGATACCTGCATTAACTCTTGTCATCTGTCCTGGAGAAATCCAGCTGAGATCTCTAACACGTTCGGTTGCAAGCTGCAATATAATGGACATATTTAGTGTACATTCTCTTGTTAAATGGAATTTGCATTCCTAACTGAACTAAAAATGTTTAATTATTAATAAGTCCCCTAGGAATTGGTGACATTTGGGATGATTTTATCATGCTGTAGATACTTAACAACTTAATGTGTGCCGTGGTATCTAATTCAACCTTTTTCATTTCAAAGAACATTGCCTCCCAGTTTGTTTGGACTCAATGCCATGTAGATTGACCCCTGAGCATGCAGCCCCAGGTGAAGGTAGAGGGGGAGTCGCTGAGGAAGGGGAAGGATAGAAGCTGGGGCTACAGGGCAGGGAGGGCTGGGCAGAGGGACCAAGGAGCTGCCTCCCGTTAGATGGCATTGGTTTGGGGTGGACTACAAGCCAAGTGCTTCCATTTAGGGGGAGGCAATGGTGGCAATAAACAGAAGTTTCTGGAAAGATCACAGGACTATAGATCACAGGACCAGGAGCTAAGCTTCCAGTTCTGCACCAATTTACTGTGTGACTCTGAGCGAGTTACCTAACCTCTCGGAGATGGAGTTTCCTCACGTATGTGGGAGGGATGATCACACATTCCTTAGCCACCTTATTAAATTGTGTGCAATACATATGAAAGTGCTTCCAACAAATAAAGCACTTTATAAGGAATACTAGAGGCCCAGTGCATGAATCCATGCCTGGTGGGGCCCTCGGCCTGGCCGGCAATGTGGGCTGTTTGGGTCCACAGGAGGTTCTGATTGGACCATCAGGACTAGCTGGCCAAGGGGAGGGACCAAGGGAGGTTGGCTGTGGGAGCGCACTGACCAGAAGGGGGCAGCTCCTGCATTGAGTGTCTGCCCCCTAGTGGTCAGTGCATGTCATAGCGACCAGGCCAGCAGCAGGAGCAGTTGGGAGCAACCAAGTCAGCAGGGGTGGCAGTTATGGGTGACCAAGCCAGCAGAGGGAGGCAGTTGAGGGCAACCAGGCCAGCAGGGGGGCAGTAAGGGGTGACCAGGTTGGCAGGGGAGCAGTTAGGGGTGACCAGGTCAGTGAGGGGAGGACAGTTGGGGGTGACCAGGTCAGCAGGGGGTGTCAGTTAGGGGGCAACCAGGTTGGCAGGGGTGGGGGCAGTTAGGGGCATCCAGGCCAGCAAGAAGACAGTTGGAGGCAACCAGGCTGGAAGAGGGGCAATCGGGGGTGAATGGTCTGGCGGGGGGGCGGGGGCAATTGGGGACAATCAGGCCGGCAGGCAGAGGCAGTTAGGGGTGATCAGGCTGGCAGGAAGAAGTGTTAAGGGTGATCAGGCTGGCAAGGGGAGGCAGTTAAGAGTGATCAGGCAGGCAGGTGTGCAGTTAGGAGACAGCAGTCCCAGATGGTGAGAGGGATGTCCTACTGCCAGTTTAGGTCTGATCCCTAGGATTTTCATGTACCAGGCCTCTAGTAGGTGATAAAACGTTAAACCAGAAGAAGTAAATGGATTGCCATGTCCCCACAGATAATTAGGGGCAGAGTTAGGAAAATAGTCTAAATCTCTTTTTTAAAAAACTATGTTTTTATTGATTTTTAGAAAGAAAGGGGGAGAGATAGATAGGCATATCAATTTGCTATCTCTTGCACACCCCCCACTGGGGATTGGGCCTGCAACCTGAGCATGTGCCCTGACCAAGGATTGAACTGGCGACTTCTTGGTTCATACATTGATGTTCAACCACTGAGCCACATTGGTCTGGCTAATCTAAGTCTTGTCTCAAACTCCTCTCTTATCTCAAACTCTAGTGCTATTCCCTCTAGCTTCATTTTTTATAATCCTGGAGACTGAATTTCTCTGTTGTTCTGCCTTTTACATCATTCCTCTCTCTCTCTCTCTCTCTCTCTCTCTCTCTCTCTCTCTCTCTCACACACACACACACACACACACACACACACACTGCTACAACAGGGCTATGGTTTCCTACCCCTGGGGAACGGAGCCCTCAAAGGCAAGGCTCTCATCCTTGATCTTCTCCAAGGAAGGTTTGCGGTCAAGTGAGAGCTCAGACATGACTCGTTAAGCTTGTTCCTCATTGCAAGCTCTAAGAAAAACCTGCCAAAAATCACATTAGTGAGTCACGGGGACCTCCAAACTGCTGTAAGTGGAGGAACCAGTGAAGCTGCACGAGTAACATTCGGGCTGAAATCGCCGCGTCGTGATGCCGCTCCAGACATGCGTTTGCTTTGAACTTGCTTCTAAAGTGAATCCAGGCCTAAGCGTCAGAAGGGAAAGTGTGGATTGAACACCAAAAGAGCACTTTCAATGGGCACCTTTTTCTGTGAGGAATTAAAATGCAGAGGTGATCGGGGGCTGATGGCACTAGCTCCATTGTGTGCCCCAGGCATGTCAAACTCGTGACCTGCGCGGGCCACATGTCTCATTGGTTTGGCCAGTGTTAGCTTTTGAGTTTGACATGCTTGGTGCACACACACCTTCACAAGGACCTGGGCTCTCTGCATGCCCGTGGCCAATCCAGGTTGCTATTACAGTGCCTTTCAAGGGAGCACCCCCTGCCCAGTACCACTTGGCAAAAAAAAACACACAATTGTTATACTTGGTTCCTAAACCAAGTCACTAAGAAAGCTGCGCCGGGAAACCCCACCACAACAGACGGCTGCTGGCTGGCCATGGTCTGGCTGCCGAAGCTCCTTCAGTGAGAACAAACCCTCTTGAAGGTGCTCCTGTCTGCCTGCCCCACTTGAGCTGTGACTGCCGGGGCCAGCATCCCTGGGAAATGGCCCTGTAAAATGAGCAGCTCTTTTTCAGCAGCAGAGTCCCAGCTGCTCCCCACCTCCGAGGCTGCTGTTGGGCATGACAGAGTGGCCAGCTGGGCCTGGCTCGCCTCTCTCCCTGCTGAAGGCCTATTAGGCGTCTGAGCTGAGAAGCAATGTGGCAGCCCGAGGTGGCACACGTGCCCTCCTGCCTGCCTGGGCTTCCTCCAGCTTTGGGTCGAGGGGCTGAGTGAGTTGAGGGTTGGGTGTCCTCTGCAAGCAGATCGGTCTCCCCTCCTCTTCCTGGGCAGCATCCTGCACCTTCACCCCCCTTAACGCCCTGCCTGGAGACACAACGCTGAGGCCAGCCCTTCCCCTAGGAGCCAGAAGGGCCCTGTCTGGCCCCGAGCCAGGCTCCGAAGAATCAGCACAGGGCAGAGAGAGGTGGTGGGTGGGGCAGGGAGCCTGGTGTTACACATCCAAGGCCTAATTTCAGGTCAGAGTCATACGGGTAGCCAAGCCTGAAAGATCACCGAGGCCCCCAGATGAACCCACAGCTCTGAGGCGGGGCCTGGGCGAGTCCTCCTCTCTCTTGCCCACATGCTGCTCTCCGTGGGGGAGGTTATGTTAGGCTTGTTTGGATTTTCACTGGTATTTTTTTTCTTTTTAAAGCCACATCAGTTGGCCTTTTGCCTCCTGCTAGCTGGGGGACAGCACACGTTTCCTACCCCGATCTCTCTGTTCGTGTTCACAAACTGCCCTAAGCTGAGACGCCAACCGGAAGCCTGGGTTCCTCGTGCTGCTACCTACCCATGTCAGGCCTGGGACTGCCGTCCTGCTTGAGGTGGCCCCAGCAGAGCCAGCAGCCAGCAGGGCCAGGGCAGCTGCAGGTGGCAGCTTCCTGTTAACAATAAAAGCGACTCTCTCGGATAGGGGAAGAGCGAGGAGAGCAGGCAGGCACTGGCCTCCTCCGGGAGCCACAAGAGAGAAGGGCTGCTCCCTTTCCTTCCAAGGGTGTGGGCAATTCCTTCGGAGAATCTGCTGCTGCCAAGAGCCGGCTGTTGCCTCCCTGGAACTCGGGGGTATCAGGAAGCTTGTTTGCAGAGCTGGCCAGCCAGCAGCCAGAGCAGCTGGTTATAATTATGCGTTGCAGCTTCAGAGGAAGTTGCTGGCTGCGGAGCGTGTGCTGGGCCTGGCTGCAGGCTGGCTGCCGGGCTTAAGGGAACAATGGAGACAGAAACCAGTGGCAGAGCCGAAGGGGAGGAGCAGGACGAGGGCGAAGACAGGCAGAGAGAAAGGGCGCGCGCTGCTGCTCCCGGTGGCGCTGGAGAAACCCGCCGAGGATCCCTGTTCTTGTTCCCAGGCGGAGAAACAGAGTCTGGGGCCCCCTCGGAGCAGCCTCCCCGACTTCGTTTCCAACGCGGTACCTGCTGAACGCCGCGTTTAGAGAAGTGTGCCTGGCTGACAGGCTGAATAGCACTCCTCAGCCTGTTTAATCTAAATTGATGCCTCGCTGCAGCAGCTGGCTACGGGGGAAAAACAAAAGAAGTGGTGATGAAAAGGCAAATCGCTCCTGCCTGGAGAGCACTGCTCCCGGCTGGGGCTGCAGCTCAGCATGTCAGGGCCCTGCTGAACGCCGGGTACAGAGGGGGTGCACCGGGAGGGAGAGACAGACAGCTCTGCAGAAGCAAAATGTGGGTAAACTCACGTCATGTTTTTTTAAATTTTTTCCTGGATGGAGAAAAACTTACTAGTATCTGGTTCTTTATACTCTCCTAGATGTCTTCGGTGTTTCCTAATTTGAACACAGCAGGAAAATGCACGCAGGAGGGGTGGGATATGGGGCAGGGACCGCCTTCCCAGCTGCGCTATTTGGGACCCCAGCACCGGTACCGTCCGGAGGATCTTCTCTTCAGCTGTAGGGGTGGTCCCAGCCATGCTGTCCCTCCGCCAGCGGGTCACCTGCAGTTATCTACAAGGCTTGGCGTCCCCCGCGAAGTATTCAGAGGTTTTAACACGGTTTTCTCAGCTCAGGGAACAATGTCAAGGCCCCCCAATCAGACAAGTGGACGGGCCTGAGATTCCCGTGGCCTCTCCGCGACCTCTCTCCACGTGTACAACTCCTGATTTATGTTGCTTCCACAGGGGGAGGGGGGGGCGGCCTACCTGGTCCTGGGCGCCCCTGATGTAGAAAACTGACAGCCACGGGCGGTGACACGTGATTGGCTTGGCTGGTAAATGAGGAGGCAATTTCATTACCTTTCCCCCCTGTCCGCTGCCTCGCACAAGATGTCTCGAAATGCTATCCATCAGTAGGCGTGAACGCAGAGAAGTGCCAGCCTGTACGTGGGCATGGCAGACTCGTTCCCTAATGATTAATGAAAATAAATGATGACACTATTCTCTCTGGGAACGGGTGGCTAGACTCTCCTTATTACCTGGGTGCAGGGATTATGGCGACAGGCTGAAAGGATTTTTCCAGAAGGGTCCAAGTAGGCAATATTTTTTTTCTTTGTTGTTGTTCTTTTTCCTCCACATGAGGTCTTACGGTTTTCTAAATACTGAACACACACACACACGCACACACGCACACACACACACACACACACACTTCTGATAGCTCTGCTGTTCAACACAGTAGTCACTTAAGTCAATTTAAATGCATTAAAATAGATATTTCGGTACTTCAGTCCTTCTAGGTCCGTATCACCTACTCAGCGGCCCTGTGTGGCTCTGTTGGCCGGCACCGCATCACAGAAAGTTTCTGTCGTTGCAGAAAGTGCTGCCGCGTAGCCTGTCCCAGAGCCTCTGTCTGCTCTTGTAGCTCAGCACTCCCGCTCCTTTCAGAGGGCATCCTCTACCAGTAATTCTGAGGAGAAAGGTGAAACCTTTTTTTCTGGCCTACAACTTAGAACTGAAGAGCTTCCTCAAGTGTCTGTGCAGGCAGGCCCTTTTGAGTAACCAGGATGTAGCATCGTAGCGCTGAAAGGACTCAGAGGCGGCAGGAGTCGCTCAGGCAGTCTGACCCCCACCTATTCCTTCCGGTCCCTCTCCTGGACAGTTCTGATCGCTGCTGTGGAACTACAAGGTGCACCGCTCCGCTCTAGGAGTTTCTGCCACCAGGCTTGGAAGGTGGGTGGAGATGCACCCAGCAAGGAGGCCTGATGCAGCTGGCGGACCTTCAAAGCATCCACGGGGAGAGATCATGCCAACTCCCTGTACCCAATCGCTCAGGTCCTTTGTGTGTGTCTTGGTGGGGACAGGGATCGGGCCACACAAAACTCACACAAATACACCAAGAGCTACCCTGGAAGCACTGGGTCCGTACTGACTGCAACGAGAGGAATCAAAAGATAGGATATTTAACACTTTTACTAGAAAAAGCATTTGCACCTGAACGTTTACTGACTTTTTATTTTTCTAGTTTAAAATACAACCTTGTTGGCATACGGTATATATTTTGAGTATTTTAAAAACGGTCATTTCAAGCTCCTTTTGGCAAAATTTCCAAGTGGGCTTTCTTCTCATCTCTCAGAGGAATGATAAACTATAAAGTTTATTAGCACGTTGGACAACCTGAATGCAAACTGTATCCTGAGCCTCCCACACTTTAATTTAAGATGAAAGTGTCCACCGTGCAGGCCCCGTGACCTCGGCATGATCCACAAACTCTCATGGTTTTGTATGCGGCTCCATTGTGGTGAGGGTATTGGTGCTAACAGCGCATTCCTGGAAGCAGATAAACAGGATATTACCCAAGTCGCTTTCTTCGTCCAAGCTACTTCATCACAAAGCAGCCGTTGTGTGTTACAGCCACCAACCTGAGCTATTGACTGGCCTGATTTTCCCTTTTTCTTTTTTTTCAAGGAATAAATGTGGGCCTGGCCTTGTTTGAAAGTGAAAGCTGAAACAGGGAGGGAGAGAAGGAAAGGGACGGGGCTCATCAAGTCCATCTCAGATTTCAAGGGTAAGAGTTAGAAACCTTCTAGAATAAGGGACCCAGCCCTCTTCTCTCTGACCCCTGTGGGGCGTGTGGGGTGGGATGGGGCTTGGGGGTTGGAGGGTTGATGAATGAATGTTCTCTGGGGAGCATTTCAGAAAATTAAGTGGGACTGCTCTCCTCATCAGTGAGGTGGGAAGGCAGTCTGACACAGCACAAAGCAGCCAAACAAGATCCAATAAAACCTGGTCCCTTTCCAACCTCTCTCCCCATGCCTAGGGCTGCAGACCCTGCCTTCCAGGGCAGCTGCTCCAGCCCAAGCAGCACCTCCCATAGGAGGGTTTGGCCCAGTTCAGAGTCACTACGCCTCCTGCGGCAGCTGAAGGCCACAGGTCCTCCGGCAACAGCGATCAATTAGCTTCTTGAACTAGGGGTGTCCTCATGTAAGCAGGATATAGGGCAAGTGGGGAGCAGGGATGCAAGGGGTGTCATTCAGCCCACGCCTGGCTGAGGCAGGCTGGCTGTTTCACCCAGCTCCAGAGAGGCCACATGGTACCCTGATCCCTGGTGAACAAACCCTCTGAAAACGAAGCTCCTTCCTAACGAAGCTGGCTGTTTGCTTTTCCTTTAAGTCGTCATAAATCATAGGCAGCAACGTTGGCATGAGTCATATGGCTCGTCAGCAAAGCTCCCGCTAAGCCACACAGCTGCACGGGACAAAAATACCTCCGTGAATAGAGCATGTTTGTCCTGCAAGGTTTATGGTATAAATAAGAAATCAGCAGAAACGTAGGGGTTCCCCAGCCTCTTGTTCTGAGTCTCATAACCCCTTAGCTGCCTCCTCTATCCCTTCAGCTGCCCTGTGACCACCCGCCTCCCTGCGTCCTTGTCTTTGTCAGGAAAGAAAAGGACCTGATCAAGGTTGTTTTCATGTCCTGATTGTCCGATTCATCGCCGAGTGACCATCTAAGCGGTAATCTGCGTGGAACCTCAGCCAGGTATAGACATTAGGTCCTCCTATTCCCCCGGAACAATGACGGGCACTCCTTGGTGAAAGGACTTGCATATGAATGGGGTGATATGGAGCCCAATGAACCATGTCCATGCGGCCTAACAGTGAACTTGCCCTTGGTGGGTCTGGGGGTGTTTGGGGACTCAGAAGTGCTCTCTCTCCTCTCTGGATAGTCTGTGTCCTTACAGAGACGTATCTGGGCCAGGCTCAGCCCCAGCTCCTCAAGGCTTGTTCTGGAGCTGTTGGGGGCACTGAATCAGGTGAAGTCCATTCTGCTCCAGGCTAGGCTACCTCAGGCTTCTCCTCAAACTTTCCCCCTCTTCTCGGGGAATCACAAATCAGCTCAGAGAGCCCCATTCCCCGTTAATTCCCCCCTCTATCAGAACTTCCAGAATCTTGCTTTTTGTTGTTGTTGTTGGCCTAGTTTTATTATTTTGGTTAATATTTAATAATTTCACAAGGTACCCACTTCTCTGTCTTTGGCACATGGGTTCATATGATTTGTTATTGCTTCATCAGCTAATGAAGTTTCTGACACTGACGTGTGCTATTGGAATGCATTTGCCTCACTAATGGAGGCGCCGCTGTCTATGTGGGTCACTTAATATCCGTTAGGTGGCATATCTCATTTACCTTCAGATTAGGGTAGCATTTAATATGTATTTAGGGCTTTTGGTTTTAAGAGATGTATTTTTTTAATTAAATACATATTTTGAGTGCTGGCATGTGACATGTTTTGCTTATATATAAAGTGTTTGTATAATTTGCCTATCTAAGTTCAGTGAAGTATAAAATACACTAATGAATGACAGTAAATCACTCTGTACATATAAACCTCTATTGATTTGTGGCTGGACTAGAAACAGCTTAAGAGTTTTCTAACATTCCAAGTCCTGTTGCTTTTGGATTTACTTCTCCTAGTACACCGGAGAAACCTCTGCCTGCACTGATGCTTTAGAACAGGATTCCAGCCACATTTCTGCTTTGAGGCATGGAAAAACAAGGAGAAAATCAGGGGATGAGACATTTTCGGTGATCATCTTTTCTCTTTGAACTTTCCATTGACTTCCTTAGGGAAGTCCTCACCTGATGATAAGAATGAACTTCAGTGTCAAAGGGAAGTAGATTCGAATGTGTGAGCTTGTGACCTTGAACAGTTGCTCAACCTTTCTAAGCCTCACTCGTCTCATCTTTAAAAAGTGGATGCTGATAGTTATTTCTTGAGTTGGTTGTAAAACCAAAAGTACTCAGCCTGGTCTCTACCTGTAACATTATTCAATAAATGCCAGTTCTCTTCCTCTCCCTATAGTAACGTGGGTATCCGTATCAGATAAAACCATATTTAGAAGATAATATGAGGAAGTATGTTTATCTCACCCCCCATCATCGTTTAAGGTAATTAAGTAAATTGTCTACTAGAATGTGCACCTAGAAAGTTACCTTGGTCTCACATTGTGGATGTCAAAGCATCAAGCCACTACTCCAAGGTTCGTGTGCGCTCATCAACACAGTGTTACGTGGAATTAGTCCTGTGGGGCAGTGAGCAATAAGAATCCCAGCCAAGCTGAAACCGGTTTGGCTCAATGGATAGAGCGTCGGCCTGTGGACTCAAGGGTCCCGGGTTCGATTCCGGTCAAGGGCATACACCTTGGTTTTGGGCACATCCCCAGTGGGGGGTGTGCAGGAGGCAGCTGATCGATGTTCCTCTCTCATCGATGTTTCTAACTTTCTATACCTCTCCCTTCCTCTCTGTAAAAAATCAATAAAACATTAAAAAAAAGAAAGAATCCAAGCCAGGGTCCAGGCTGGAGGAGACCCCTGTGAGGCTCATATATACCTGCCACCATCAGCTCCTCTCTGGAGGATGTTTTGAAGGCCATGGAGTGTCTAACCTGCCCACACAGTCACCAAATTTCTGTTAAAGTACCCCTGTTGAAGTTTCGTTGCTTTTGTTTCAAAGTTTACCAGTGACACACAATTTAAATTAACTTTTTTAAAGGAGTGGAAATATATGGGCTTATATAATTTGGAAGTTTAAGAAGGTGACACTGATTTCAAGTACACCTGGAGCACATGTCCAACCACTAAACCAATCACTCTCGCTGGGACATGCAAAAATGTCATTGGTTAGACTTGGGTGACCAGCCTACTCTCAGAGCAAGGGGTAGAGATACTTCTACCTGAACTACACGGACAAAGAGTGAGTTTGGCGGACTTGCAAAATGAAGAGATTGGTTTCTTGGCAGACAAATGCAATAGATGTCTACAGTAAGCTACTGTAGCATAGCACATATTGTGGGAGTGTTAACATGTGAACCCAGGTTGTCACCTGGCATATCAGTCAGGGTCTAGTCAGGAGATAGAAGCCATCCCAGTTATTTTAACAGAGATAAGTTAAAATAAAGAATTTATGACAACTATAAAGTTGTTAGCTAGGTAAATAAAAGTATAAAAAGAGGATATTAAAATGATTCCAGGGCTGAGGAGAGAAGGGAAGAGGGTGGAATTATCAAAATCTAGAATCTTGGAGAAAATGTCATATGGAGCTAAAACTCAGACCACTCACTACTGTGGGAAAGAACCGCTTCTGCCGAGTACTCTCAGCGATGGCCAACAGACCCCACACCAGTAGAAGCCAACAGAAAGGAGTTAGTCCCTTTTTCTCCTCTAGACTTGCAGGCTCCCTTCAGCCCACTAATTTCAGAACCTAACCCGGGGCTTCTGGCAACGGAGGAACTTGGTTTGCAGAGTGGCAGCTCCAGCATCATAAAGCCAGGGGTGGGTGTGGAGCTGAGAGACAATAACTTCATGACAAGGAGGTCATCACACTCTAGCATGCATTGATTGCTCCCTCAAAGACTGGCAGAAAGAAAATAAGTGTACTAGAGACTTGGAAGTTTGGATGGCATTGAATAATGCATGGACGTCTGATCATGAGTCTTTCCTACCTTCAAAGTTTCATATTCCTGGGGCAGAGCAGACCTGCTATCAAAGGGACTCTACCAGGTGTGACCATAAAATAAAGGGATGGCATCCCAGGAAAGCACTTTGTTCCTTTGCGTTACTCTTTCAGGCATCCATGCTGCAAGCAGTCAGACTTTCCCTTTGCTAGCCAAGCTGCTGGTAGTCAATGGCTCGGTCATTATGGAGCCCTGTTGATCAAAGTTCAGCTGAAACTTTCCCAATGACTAAGCATAAACAACCTTGCCAGAGGAAGGAGCCAGTGTGTTTACACAGAATGTTTGACCTTTTCCTAAGGAAAGGTTCTTCTCTTGGTCAAAATTTCTCAATAACTCTGTCACTTAAGATTAGCTCTTGAAGTCCTGAAGTTTTAGACAAATTAAATTTCTCTGGTTATTCTAACCATAGTAGTATGAACCCTTTGATCAAAGCAGGTTTTGTGTGTGTGTGTGTGTGTACATGTTTTATGAAGCCAGGTGGAAAATACATATTCTATGTAAGCAATAAATGTCAGAACATCAAGTACAATTTGATGAACTTTAGTAGAACAGCTATTAAGCAATACAGTCCTTCCTTTTGCCGCAGCAAATTGTGAAGGCTCAACTTTCCAAAGGAGAAAATCTGAACGTGAAAAGCACTACTGAATCATGAATCCAGTTTTGTTTTATTGTTAGCAAAAGGCTGTCACCTAAAGTAATTTTATTTCTATTAATAAATGAGTAATAAATAGCAATTGTTCCAAATAAGAATAAACTTTCCAGGAAAAAAATTATAGATATTCAAATCTGTCATCAGAATTGACTTTGAGCATGATAAAAACTATGAAAACACTCCATTTTGTTTTAACTAAGTGCATTATAGTTTTCAAATCTGTCTTCCCATTCAGGCCTTTCAAGACCTGTTTGAGATAGGTGAGATTTATCATTCAACTTTATAAATTCAAAAAACAAAACAGCTGAAGCTCAGAGAGGTTTAAGCAGTCTGTGGAAGTTGTAGATGGTAGAACAGAAACCAGGTTTTCTGAATCCTACATGGATCCTCATTGCATTGCTGCTGCTTTAACGCTATAGTCAAGTCTCAAAAAAAATGACAAAAGTAAAGGATCATAGCCTGCTGTTGCCTGCATATATAGAGTGGTAAGATCTTTCCTTTTATCTGGTGCATCTAAAATGTAACTTATAAGTGGGAAGCTAGATTTGAGAATAATAATAATAATAATAATAATAGCTAATGTTTATTGATTGTTACTACTACTCTCTTCCTTAGTCAGCCCTAAAACTACTCATGGGGTATATATTTCCTGTAGTCTCATTTTCCAGATAAATAAACAGAGGCTCAGGGAACTTTCCAAAGTCTCGTAACCAGTAAGTTGTAGTAGAGGAAGGATCAAGTGGATGTTTGTCTAATTCAAACCCCACACTCCTCCCTGCTCCTCTGTGCAGCCTCGGCCCTGGCTGGACTGCTTGTTATAAGTGCTGATTCATCCCACTCTCCCAGACCTGCCTGAACGCAGAGGATCTAAATAAAGACGATGCAGCCACAGCCCAGCACACTGCAAATATATCCTCACCTGGGAAAGACGTAAACTTCAGCGTTTACTTGCCACGCAATCGTGGTTAAGACCCTCCTTTCACATTCTTCCTCAGTGGCCAGGGAGTGACAATATCAGGGTCATCTTAATGGTCACTGACCTCTCACCTCCATTGGAGCTTGCCCCCAAAAGGATGAGCCATTGTCCCAAAATGCGGGCCTTTCCCCCTTTAATACCTTAGAATGAGATGTCAGGTAAAATCCAGTCATTACCTAATTAACTGGAGTGGATAATATTCTCAAACTGTAGGCCTAAAGGCAGGAACCAAACTCCAACGCTGGCATAAGTGGTTTAAAAAAAAAAAATCCATGCACTCCCCCACCCATTTCTTACTAGCTTTGTGTCATCTTCAAAACATCCCAGTGGCATTAATCCATATTATGGACTCGAAACTTTCTTTTTTTTCTGCTTAAAGTCTAATTTATTTTCAAATTATAAAACTCAAAAGTGCCTGAAACCACAAAACTTTTTTCTTTTCTTTTTGGCACTCATAGCTGAAAAAGGTCTGAAGTTTCCCCCAAGATTTTTTTTTATAAGGAATTTGCTCTTAGGCCGATGCTTGTTAACTCAAGTTCTTTTTTCTGACCAACTTTTAATTTCCTGAAAAGTGGGGATTATGACATGGAGAAGGCACTAACAAATCCTAATCTGGGCTAATGAGCTGCATAGGTAAGCGACTGCCCGGCCACTACCAGAAGATAATAGTGCCCGAGGATTTTCTTTCCCTCCCAATTAAGCATCGATGTGATTATCTGCATGTACAGCAGTATTGCTGTAGTCACTGTGCTAGACTAACGGTCTGAATTTATTTTCTGTAATATTCTTTTTAATAACAATGTCAATTAAAGACATCTGTTGAAAGTCTGTAATGCTTATTTTGTGAATAGACAGCATAAGAGTGTGCTTTAAGAATTCTGTTTTTAGTTTAATGTTATGGGCTGTTAAGGAGAAGGTTTATGGGTGTAACATTATTAGCTGGAATTTGACTCAAATTGAAGTCAGGCCTAAGAATTTACTTATCCATAATATTATGAAGGGCTTTTTGAAAACATTAAAAAGTTTAACTAAACAAGAATATTAGTGGAGTTTAATGTTTTACCTGCAGTTCTCAAGGCCACTCAAAACACTTTGTAATCACCAGATTTCAAATTCATATGTGAGCCCGCCTCTTATACTACAGGACTTTATGAAAGTCAGAGATTTATTACATCAGGTCAACATTTTAATTCTGAGAGAAAAAGAGAGAGAGATTTGCTGAATTATTTGACTAGAGTTGTGGGGGGGGATCCCATATGTCACGTACCCTTTGTTAGGATGTGAGGTGCCAGCGGAGCCATGGGGATGGTGGCGGAACAGCAAGGCTCAAGGTCCCCAGCCCAGGCTCGGCCTGGACAGAAGCCACCACACTGACACCATTGCCAAGCAGAAATGAATCACCCTAGCCATTGGCTGGGCTTAGCATCCCTGTAATTTCATTTGAAAACCTCAATGATCAAGATGAGAAGAAAGCAATGAAACATACCAAATTTTCCCTCGTGCAGTTTGAAGTGCCCCTCATTCTCCATGTCTGTGGCCTTGACACTTCTTTTGGCATATTGCTATGGGTAACATGAGGGGTAATTCACCACTGTCAGGGAATTTGGCTGTTTCATCACCTACATAAGAGACCTGCATAACTCCATGGTGATTGCCGTCTGGATGAATTATGTGGCTCCTTCACACATTTTCTTGATTGAACAGTGATAACTCAGATAATGCATTATCCGGGGCCCCTCTCTGAGAGGAATCTGCTACTGTTTCTCGCAGAGCAGTGAAAGAAAGACCTCATGGAGACATTTAAAGTCACATCACCATGCCAATCCCAACTATTACAATAGGTAAGAAGCAATTGCTAGACCAGATGTATTGGCGCCCCTGTGTTCATTGCAGCATTATTTATTGTGGCCAAGACATGGAGACAACAAAAGTGTCCTTTGATAGAGGATTGGATGAAGAAGATATGGTACATATACACAATGGAACATACTCAGCCCTAAGAAATGATGTTTGCCATAAGTACTGCCATTTGCAACAACATGGATGGACCTTGAACATATTATGCTAAATGAAATAAAGTCAGTCAGAAAAATCTAAGAACCATATGATTTCACTCAGATGTGGGGTATTACACTAAAACTCGTGGACACAAACAGCCGTGTGATGGTTCCCAGAGGGGAGGGAGGGAAGGAGGCCTACTAGATGGTGACAGAAGATGATCTGACCTTGGGTGGTGGGCACACAGTATAATATACAGATCTTGAGTCAAAGAAATGTACACTTGAAACCTATTTGGTCCCATTAACCAATGTCACCCCAATAAATTTAATAAAATAAATAAATGCAACAAAGCTAAATCTTACTGACAATTCTTTCAGCTGCTTAGAGCTGGTGCTAATTGGTCATCAAGCTCTTAGAAAAGAGCAGATGAAGCCATGCCCAAAATGTGGCATTCATACCTGGCAGAGGGGATTCCCTGGCTTTGCCATCCATCACCCCTCCAGCCAGCCAGCCAACATATCATTGCGTGCCCACTCGACGTCTGGGCTAAGCACTAGCGATTCAGCAGGAAGCCACACAGATGTAGTGTTGCTTTCCTAGGGTTTCTCATCTGTTGGGAAGGCAGAAATGAAGGTCTTACAAGTGTGATGAATATTAAGAAGGAGACAAGCAGGGTACTCTGGAAGGTTGTCACAGGAGAACCTAATCTAGTCAGAGGAGTCCAAAGATTTCCCAAAAGAAATAATGCTTCAACTGAGACCTAAAGGAGGAGGCTGGGGAGGGAGTGCCTTCCAGTGTGCAAAGTCCCTTTTTTTAGGGCAGGCAGGAAATGCAGGGCTGCCAAGAGAAACGGAGAAATCTGTATTGGTGAAAGGCAGACAGGGAGGGGAAAACAGGTTCAAACTGAGTCAGGAACAATAAACCAAGAGGGGGGAAAAAGTTATATCAATAAGATTTTATTATGATTCTGGAAGCATGGGGAATTTTTTAAAATTTTTATGAACTATATCATATATATTGAGTATATACTGTGTGTGTGTGTGTGTGTGTGTGTGTGTGTGTATGTGTGTGTATATGTATAAATATATATATAACACAATGTATATTAGCACCAGCTCTAAGCAGCTGAAAGAATTGTCAGTGAGATTTAGCTTTGTTGCATTTATTTATTTTATTAAATTGATTGGGGTGACATAGGTTAATGGGATCATATAGGTTTCAATATATATACTGTATATATACATACACATACATACTGTATATATATATATATATATATATATATATATAGCATGTCTATATATAGGTACTAATATATAGTTTAAGTAACTATATTCTTATTAAACTATTGTTATTTAAACTATAGTTTAAGTGAAAATAATAAAATGATCATACTTGTACCAACCACCCAGCTTAAGAAATATATTTTTGTGACTTTTAAGACATTTTAATATTCTCCCCAACATATTTTCTCTCCTCTTTTTTATTTATAATTTTACCACACATGTGCATATCACTAAGCAATTCATTGGCTGTATGTGTCTCCTTGAAATTTATATAAATGAGTTTATATTCTATGTATTTTGAGACCTTTTGAAGGAATTATGCTGTGATTCATCCATGTTGATGTAGTAGGATAGGACTTCAATCTAGAGCTAAACTTTAATTCACAGTGAGACAGGCAAAACAGGTCAAATTTGGAAAATCTGTAAGCAATTCTCCTATTTCTTTTCATTCCTTAGTATCTCTGTCCTTCACCCGTCTTTGCAGTAAGTAACAATTGAGCTGATAATGAACATTAAATTTACCAGGTAAAACCTGATATTTTCCAAAGGTTTTGTACTTTGTCATACAAGCATACCATTGCATTTTATGCCCCATATTTCCAATTGACAAATGAGGGGCTGGAGGTCTAGAGAGATTACAAAACTTTGCAAGGAGTCCCTTTATTTGGCAGAGAGGTAAAAAATCCAGTTTTGTTCACCCCACATCCCCACGTGTTAGACAATGGGAAGTGAGAATAAGGAGGGACTGAAGACCTGAGTGATTTGAAAACTCGGTAAACAGTTTTTTCCTGATATTTCATCATCTCCTTCTAAGCTCTGGGTGTGAGTACAAAGACAAACACATTCTGATTTAATCCCCACATCTTCCATTCACCCTCGCTTCTGGCCTTCCAAGATTTATGAGAAAAGCAACGTCATGAACTGCCGTGTTGGCTGGCGGAAAGCTATGGTCAGGACTTATTTCTGTGACTTTGCTTCGCGTTGGAATGTTGAGTGGTGAGTTGAATTTGCCACAAATAAAGTTTCCAAAGTACTTTCACACTATTTTATGTCTCAGACTCCAGCAGCCTTCACAGGTAGTGTTGACACCAGGGTGAACCTTGGCAAGGATTACACGACGGCTCAGGGAGGCCAGGTTGTCAGTGTCCAAATCATTCTCCGAACAAAGATCTTCTTAGTCTGGCTCCTGATCCAGACTTCTCCAAAACAGCATGCTCAGCCTACACCCGGGATCATTTTTAGTTACGTCACTGCCTGAGATTATGCTCCGATTATCTCAGAAGACCCGGATCTAAGGGGACCATGGAATTTGTCCTGGGGCACAAAGGATTTGCATCGGGATCCTCGGTGCAGAAGGCAAATTTCCCAGGCTGGCCCTGCAGTCCCGGGGCTGAGTCATAACTGGATGAGCTTTAGGGGCCTTGGAGAGGACATCAATGAGTCATATCCAACTTGTCCCCAACCTCTAAATTTGTATCTGTATAAATACATTGTCACCACCCTTTACTCCATTAATTGTTTTTGAAATATTTCTACCTACAAAACAAACCATTTGCAAAACTTACTGGCATATGGTCTTGTCTTACATAAACAAGGGCCCTAGCTCATGGACCTCCATAATATCTTCCAAGACTGTTACATGTGTATAGCACAGGCCTGAGAGCCACAGCGGTCCCCTGGCATTTGAAGAGTTTGGATTCACTGCTTGAATTACTCCAGAGAGACCCCAGGGGCCCCCTGACCTATGTGATTTATAGTTTAGCTAAGACAAATGTGACCAAAGTGAGCTGCAAGGTTGGAGACACCACATTCTCTACCTACCTTACCGAATGGAACCTAGTCATCTGCTTCTGATCCGGGTCTTGGAGCACTTGAGCTGTTCTCTCTTCTTTCTCAATCAAAAATAGCAAGAGAAAGTGGTGTTTGCCTATTTGGGCACTTACAAAGGTCTTAGGAAACCTTTCTCAAAGGCCAGGAGTCTCCTTTATCATCCACGACGTTATTTGAGAGAAAAATAAAACAAGATACAACGCAGGATACAATCTATGTATACATATATGTAAAACATGAAAAAGATGCAAATATGAGAGAAATTATATTTACTCGGTAAGATTAGAACTGTGTTAGTCAACTAGAGTTGTCTTCTTATTCCCATGGCAGTCATTCTGATGCAATGGGAACTGTAGTTTTTGGCTGTCTGGCTGCATCTCTGCCCTGAGGGGAGTGTGAATTTGACTGGTCAGCTAGCTATCTGTGCCACAGGGGGGCCTGATCCTCATGTAAAAGCCATCTCCGTCTTGCTTGCCTTGTCTCATGATTGAGCATTCCCTTATGCGGTAGTGCCTCCCCATCCCAGCCCTCACCGACACTCACTGCTCTCTCATTGGCCTGGGGGTTGTGAGAACGACCTGCGTGCCCACCCGAGTGTGTATGAGGTCAGTCCTTCTCTAACTACAAAGGAGGAGGGGTCATGAGCTATGCTTTGTCCACACAGGTCCGTTCCTATTGAGCCTTCTTTATTTCATCGGAATGATGCTTAACAAATTAAGTACGAAGGAATATAACAGATTCCATCCTCTGATGTATATAGTGTCCCAAGGAGCCTTCAGTGGGGGGAAAAAACCAGCATTGGACCCCTCCCAGGGCTGAAAAACCTTTCTGTCTGGCAGGTTGGGCCAGGCCACATGAAGTGGTAGCACTGCTTGTGGGTCCCCAAAGGCGGCTGCTTCACCTGCTGTGCACCGTCTCCTGCCCCTGAGAGGCTCCTGCCAGCTCCTGTTTGGGGTAGAATCTCTGGTTTCTGTCCTTTGTGCTGGCCCGACCACTGGAGGAGAATAGGGTTTAGCCATTTCTGAAGTCCCCTCTCATTCCTTAATGCCCTCTCATCACAGCCCCTCTGTGTTGCATGAACTTGATCAGGTGGCTGTTGGCTGCTCTGTGTTCTATTACCTCCAGAGTATATTGTGTATATCCAACTCCCACTAATGTAAGCAAAAAGACGAAATTTGTGGGAAGGATGCTGTGGACCCTCTTGATAGGCAGGGGAGAGCACACATCTGCAGCGCTTCCCTGTCTCCCCTCTGGTTCTCTTGGCATAAATGTGGCATTTCCCCTGCTGCTCACTGGCTCCTTGCTTTTTCTGCATCTATTGGGATGTTTATTTGGTTTTCCTGTCCTTTTTTTCCTGTCAATATGGTGGATTACATTGATTTTTTTTTTTTTTTGTATTTTAAAGCAGCATTGCATTTCTAGGTTAAACTCCACTTGATCATGATGTAGCATCCTTTCTGTGCAATTATTGGATTCAGTTTGCTAAAATTTTATTAAGGATTTTTGTCTATTTTCATGAGGGATATTACTCTAGTTTTCCTTTCTTTTTTTAAAAAATATATTTTATTGATTTTTTTTTTACAGAGGAAGGGAGAAGGAGGGAGAGTCAGAAACATCAATGAGAGAGAAACATCAATCAGCTGCCTCCTGCATACCCCCTATTGGGGATGTGCCCACAACCAAGGTACATGCCCTTGACCAGAATCAAACCTGGCACTTTTCAGTCTGCAGGCCGAAGCTCTATCCACTGAGCCAAACCAGTTAGGGCTAGTTTTCCTTTCTTGCAATGTATTTGTCTGGCTTTGATATCACGGTAATACTGGAGTCATAAAATGAGTTGAGAACTCTTCCATTTCCCGAAGAAAAAAAGCAACAACAAGAAATCACAAAGTTTAGTGCTGGTGTATTAATTCTATTTTAAATTTTTGGTAGATTCACCAGTGAGCTACCTGGGATTGGAGTTTTCTAGGTGAGAAGGCTTTCGACTCAATTCAGCTTCTTTGGGGTTAATTTGGCCCCACTATTGAAGCAATACCCTCTGAGTGTTCTGCCAGATGCCATGCACTACAAGGTTTTCCCACTCCAGCTGGAGAAAACACAAGCTGATCCCAGCTCTGTGTGATCTCCACTAATTGTTACCTCTGCTCTGGGAGGCTCCTGACCTCGTCTCAGGTCATTTTCTCCTACAGTGTGCCAATCAGTACTTACCCGATGACTCAGGGGGTACACTCTGCTGAGCTCTGTGATTCTCCGTGCCTCTCTCCCCCCTCTGATGCACTTCCCAATGAACTTGAGCTACAATGACTTCCTCGAACTCCGAACTTCATCCCCTCTACTTAGGGAGATTGCCAGGCCCCACCTGGATTGACCCATCCGGTTCTGTGGCCTAAAACTTTATCCAGGAAGTATACTGGGCAGTCATTAACATAATTTGCTTCCCTCTCTAAGTGATCACTTTCCCATGCTGCTGGTTGTCCAATGTCTCAAAAGCATGACTTCACACTTTTAATCCAGAGTTTGTAATTATTTAAGTGGAAAAGAAAATCTGGTTCTTACTCATTCATCTTGGCCAGAAACAGAAATTCCTTGTATACATATTCCTGTTTGTGTAGAGTAAGTTGCTTTGATCCTTTTAAAAAGTCAACTTTACAAAGTTTTCAGTCTATCACAGCTAAGGATTTTTATATTTTATAGTCAAATTCTTGCAAATAAGGTCTCCCTGATTTTGTACTTCTGTGATTAATTGGGCAACTTAAAAGTCAGCTCTCATATTTATTCTGTTAATTTTCTTCATGTTAGTTTGGTTCTTAGGTATTTTGAATTTTGTTTCCGACACCCATTCTACTATCTCATTTATTAAATGAATACTTATCCATGCCAATCACAGGCCTGGCATTGTTTGTAGATGACACAGGGCATATAAACACCGTTCTTGTTCTCATGCAGCTAACAATTTGGGAGTGGGAGGAATACACAACAAACAGACAAAAAGAGATACACCAATGAATTATTTCAAATAGTGCCAAATGCTCTGAAGAAAACAAAACTGAATACTGTGACAAAGAAAAACCAAGGCAAGGGAGTGGCTACTTTAGCTTAGATTTCCAGGGAAGTTCTTTGCATGGGTTCTTGGTTGCAAACAAAAGAAAACAACTCACTTAATCAGAAAAGACATGTTGGGAAGAGTTTCAGGTATCAAATAGCCTGGATACATAAGCTACAGAAGCTAGCTTCCTTAGGACCCCAGGGAGGCAAAGCACCGCCAAGATGAACTCACACCGTAGTTCTCACACTTCCTCCACACCAACCAGCCACTGCGAGCAACACCACCACTGGGCCACCATCCCCACTATGAGCTCCTCCACCCTCAGATGCTGCTGATGTTCTGTGGGCTCTCCGTGGCACCAGAGCTGCCAGGAAAACTGCCCTGCCCCTGCCCCCAGGCATCACTGTCTTCAGATGTGATTCAGGGTTAGGAATTGATTCAAGTCATACGCACATGACTAAGTTTCCATAGGTGGGGAAAGAGACCACCTGGATACCTGGCCCTCAAAAGTCCCACTAGTGGGAGCCAGAGATGTTTGGTTGTTGGGGAGTAACAGACAATATCTCCTACAGCCTCTCTAAAAAGGTGACATTTGAAATGCTATCTATATCATGAGAAAAGCCAGCCACATGACGATCTGAAGGAAACACATGTTAGCGCAAGGGAGCAGCAGCAGGGGGAATTGGCTTGCCGTTTTCATGGGACATGAAGTCCTAGGGGGCTGGAGCATAGTGGACAAGGAACAGACGATGAACCCAAGAGGTGGCAGAGGCCCGGCGTATGCAACCTTGAAGACCGTGATGGGGGTTTGCATGGTATTTTTATTGCACAAAGGAACCATTAGGCTATAGAAGGGGGGACGATATGACTCCTTTTGGTGGGGCTCACTTAAAATTAGAAGCAATTTTTCTTCTTTACACTAAATTGTAAAAATGTTATAGATGTTTAAACATTAAAGAATTAAAAATAATTTAAATATCATTCTATCAATATTTTCTTTATAAAAACAAACATTTTAAAAATATATTTTATTGATTTTTTTAGAGAGGAAGAGAGAGGGATAGATAGTTAGAAACATCGATGAGAGAGAATCATCAATGAGAGAGAATCATCGCATCTCTGGGGATATGCCTGCAACCAAGGTACATGCCCCTGACCGGAATCGAACCCGGGACCTTTCAGTCCGCAGGCCAACGCTCTGTCCACTGAGCCAAACCAGTTCGGTAAAACAAACATTTTTTTTTAAATCATCAGTCAAAGGTATGTTTATTGATTTAACGAGAGGGAGAGACAGAAACATTGATGTGAGAGAGAAACATTGATCGGTTGCTTCTCATACAGGCCCCGACCAGGAACCAAACCCACAGCCTTTTTGGTGTAGAGGACTCAACTCCAACCAACCGAGCCACCCAGTGGGCATGTCATCAATATGTTCACTTCTGCCCGTTCTCCTCACACCTTGCTATATGCATACCTATTTTTACGTATCTGCCCACTGAACATCTACTTTTATATTTTATTCTTTTTACTGAATAGTATATATTATACATGTACAACACCAGGGATAATGCTGTCATGCAAATTTGTTTTATACATACTGTCTTTTGGATGAGCATTTAGGAATGGCAGGAGTGGGTCACAAGATACAAAGTTTTTTTTTTTTTTAAATGTAATGCCTATTTCCACGAAGCTTTCTGAAAGAATCACATTGATTTATAAGGTTACCAAAGGTCATGAGTGTATTAGTTTCATCAGTTATATAACTGCTGGTTTTGCAGAGGGAATGTGATCCTGGGTGTTCTCGCTTTCCTTTCTTTGATGACTACTGCCGCCCTTGCCCATTGAAGCCACACAGAAGCAGTGGTGGGGCTCCAGGAGGAAGTGAGAGGGGAGGAGAAATGGTGCCTTCTCCCTTAAGAACACACAAATGGAAGAACTTTTAGGACAATTAACAAAGGCATTTTAATGGGATACACTGGTTCCAAGAGCAGAGTAAAACTTGCTGAAAGCTATTGCCATACTTATAAAAGACTGTGTCGACTTTAAAAGGGGGTATGTTAGCCCTGGCCAGTTTTTCTGTGATTAGAGCATGGACCATGGACCAAAGGGTCATGGTTTTGATTCCTAATGAGTTATTGTTTCTTTTCATCATGTCTTTTCTTATTCGTCCGAATCCAGGGTGTGTTTCTGTGTGAGCATATTATAGATATTCTTCTGTCATATTTGATGTGAAACTTTTCCACAATCTATTTTTTTTTCCTTTTAAGGTGAGTGATGTGATTTTGCATTGTTATGGGTATTTTAAAAGTCTGCTTACTCAAACCTGTCATTTGTCAGTCTTTTCTTTTTAGATTACCTGTTTCTTTATATCTGAGAACATTGTCATTCCTCCACAGATGTACATTTAAAAAAATCTTTATTGTTGAAAGCATTACAGATGTTCCCTTCCCATTGACCCCTTCTAGCCTGCTCCTGCCCCCCACCCCCACCCCAGGCCTCACCACCCTATTGTCTGTGTCCATAGGTTATGCATACATACATACATACAAGTTCTTTGGTTGATCACTTCCCACCCACCCACCCCCACCATGTCTCTAAGATTCAACAATTTGTTCCATGCACACAGATATTATTCTATTTTCTACCATACTTTCATATAATTTTGAATTATTTAGTACTTTGAATCTATTTGAGACTAGTTTTTCTGGTTCTTTAATATGTAAGCATAAATTAACCCCCTCCCCCAATATTATAAAAACTTCTATATTTTCACCCAATTTACTGATAAAACTTTGGGAAAGTCCAAACCAATATAAGCTTCTTTTGGATTTACACTCATCCATTTATCAATATTTGGTAGTTTCCCTATCAATCAATTATTCAGGGATCACCTATACATCCCAATCACTTCACAGAGTACCTTATATGTGTTCTAACCAAGATGTGTTCTAACCAAGATGTTTATTTGGCACTATTAACATTCATTTAATGAATAAATAAAAAGAAAGAAGGAATTAATTAGCTGAGAACCTATCCCACTATTATAAATATTCACCTTCCTATAAGTCCACAAGGGAAAAGTGAAGGACTTATAGGAGGCCTTCTGATGCCACCTGACTTATATTATTTCCTTGATCCACTAGTCTGGTAATCTTAATATATAAAAATCCTGGGTCCATCACATCCACAGTGACAGGAGGTTTGATCAACCAAAAGTCAGTTCTATAGTCAGTGCTGGGTTGCTGTGGTAACCCAGCTCTGACTGCTGCAGGGGCTGCAAATCAGGCCCGAAGAGAGGCCTGAAGAGAAGCAGGGTCTGATCTGTGGCCTCTGTGGAAGCTGTTGATCAGCACTTGCCTCTCTCTGGGCCTGGACAGCAGCAGCGCCTCCATTTCTCTCCAGGCCTCCACCCAGGCTGCTGATCAGCCCCACCCTTTTGATAAGGCCCTGTTGATAGGCCCAGAGACGCTGACTGGCATAGAAACCAACCAATCAGAACCAATTCTGGGTGAGGTATGAGAAGCCAATGGCTGCCTAGGAGGCGGAGCTTTTGACGCTGACTGGCATAGCAACTGACCAATCAGAACCAAATTCGCCAGCAGAGGAGGGCAGTTTGGGGCAAGATCAGGCTGGCAGGGGAGGGTAGTTAGGGGTGATCAGGCAGGCAGAGGCAGTTAGGGGCAATCAGGCCTGCAGGGAAGGGCAGTTGGGAGCAAGATCAGGCCAGCAGGGGAGGGAAGTTGGGGGCCATCAGGCTGGCAGGGAAGAGCAGTTGGGGGCAAGATTAGGCCAGCAGGTGAGGGCAATTGGGAGTGAGATCAGACCAGCAATGTTAATCAGGTTAGCAGGGGAGTAGTTAGGGGGGCAATCAGGCTGGCAGGCAGAAGCAGTTAGGGGCAATCAGGCAGGCAAGCGGTTAGGAGCCAGCAGTTCCAGATTGTGAGAGGGATGCCTGACTGCTAGTTTAGGCCAGATCCCTGTGGGACATACCCCGAGGGGTCCCATATTGGAGAGGGTGTATGCTGGGCTGAGGGACATCTCCCCCCATGCAAAAATGTCATGCACCAGGCCTCTAGTGTTATCAAAAGAGAAAATGATGTTAGGCTTACTGCATCCCTGCTGGATGCACACGGACTCCCAGTAATAACCACCTCCTTCTTGTTTTAAGTGTCCACAAAATGTCTTCTTCATAATCTTTTTTAGGACCTCAACTGAAATCATCATTAAACTTCTTGATTTCCAGAATCCATTCCCATCTTTCCCTCTCTTCTTTTTGAAAATGAGGAATAGGGACCATGTCTTACTTGGTTTTGGTCTCCTTTTTGCTGTTATTGTTCTGGAAAATAAAAAGTAGTTGTTTAATAAATGTTGAATGAATGAATGAATGAATGAATAATAACTTACCCTTATCCAACAAAATCTTCTAGACAGCTTAAGTGAAATTATCAAAATAAACATGTAACATTGGGTAATGCATGCCAGCAAATCGGCTCTGTCCTGTGGTCCTTTGGGTCATGATGTAGAAAGTGCTCACTGCATGATAGGGATTCACAGAGAGGCAGAAACATGAGCGAGTCCTCACATCAGGAAAATGCTCTGCCTGGCCAATGTGACAATCCCCAAGTTTTTAGGTCCTTTGAGTAAGACTCGACCCAGGCTGGGAGATATTTGCAGAGACGTGACTTTATTGTTTGAAAGGCCTTTTATTGTATTTCCTTGCTGCTAAAACAAGAAGGAAAGAAAGCTTTGTGTGTGTCACAACTTCTTCCCAGGTCTGACCACCTATGAAAGGGTCCAAGTTGAATCACTAGTCTTCGAGTGTGCAGGAAGAGTATTTAACATGAAAACAAAGTGCATTAGAAAATCACCTGCCTTTGAATATTCAACTCAATTCTTTAAAGTTATTACACATGGATGGTGTTTACTTGTCATAAAGCAGAATCAAGTTAATCTTACTGAAGGTCAGGCTGAAGGTCCCCCAGTTTAATGAAGCAGCAATATTAAATTGGAATTAGTAAATTTGTATTGGAGAATCTGATAAGCAATGCCCAATCTAAGATGAGTAATGAATGCAAGGTTAACTAAGGCTACATTCTGTAATGATGCGTTTTAACCAGGATGATTTGTTGACCTGGAGAAATCTTGGTCCATATAAGAAAAAAAATGTGTACTCAAAATAAGCCTCTCACCTGTCAGGTGACCAACAGTAGGGGGTCAAGCGAGAGTCCCACTTGCTCTCTTTCTGGATTCCACACCTCTCTGTAAGACTGTTTCAAAATCAGGGGGGTCCCTGGTCTGTAGGTTGCTGGCACCAGCCCTATATTGTCAACTTCTTCCAATAGTCTTTTTGAATGTTTTCTGGCTGATACCTGGCTCCCCCATAGACACATTTTCTCTAGTCCTCTCAGATGGTCTGATAGTTACTTAGTCTTTGTACTATGGAGTCAGAGGTGGGATAGTTGCTCTTCACATCCCACATTGCTGCTCTGTAACTGTGCTCCTCTTCTTCCAAAACACTCAGCTTGGAATCTTACTCATCCGATGGTACTACCCCCTAGTTTCTGCTATCTCCTGATCCCAAGGCCACTACCCCTTGCTCCTTGTCTTCAAAATCAATCCAATTATTATTCATGTGATTTCAATAACCAGATCTTCTTTGCAATACCCTGGCCTTTCAGTTCCTTAATTTCTTTTCTCCAATAGCTTCAATCTCTGCTACATTCTTCTACGGTCATACCTTTAACCTTTTCATTATTAATAATTTCAACACTGCAAAAATTTTAATTTTAGACATCCTTATTCTTTTACCACCTCTGTTATCTTTAGAGCTGGTTCACTCTGATAGCCCCAAACAAACAATTCTTCTCTACCACTAGGACTTTAATCCAACATTCCTATCACCCCCCTCTCACTGTTCCATCCCCATGACACCTTCTATTCCTTCCCCACCCAGTTTAAATTTCATAGTTGATCTTCATAACCATCCCCTTACATACAGAATTGACTCCTTGTCCCTCTCTCCCTTGTACTGGCTTGACTTAACCAAAGTCTCAGTTACATTTCAACTCTACCTATTAGGTACTGATAGCCTAACAGCATGACCAGACAAACACCCAAACCTGGCCAGAAAAAAACAGCCAAATATGCTGACTGATTTCACATAAAGTTCATGGCCACTAGCCTCAAGTGGTCCTTGATACTGCCTGGAACTCCTCCTAATTCCATGCCTTTGTCATGTTCCCTGGTGGCCAGTTCCATCTTAGTCTTCTCTCTCTTCAAACCTCCAACACTTCCTCCCCCATCTGTGCTCAGAAGTCTCCTGACACCACATCCAGCCACCTGTGCCCAAATATTCCTACCTTTGGGTCCCATTCCCTCTGACTACTCAAGGACATTGCCCCAACAGTTGTCCCCTTTTTTTCCTCCAGTATCGTCAATTGTTCCCTCTCTACTGGATAGTTCTCATTACTGTACAACATATTGTCATTTTCCAATTTGAAAATCCCCCTTGACTCTACTGCCCCCCCATTTGTTTCTTCCCCTGTACAGCAAAACTTGAGAAAACAACTATCTATTCCCACCATTTTCACTTTCTCTTCTCCCATCCTCCCTTAAGCTCACTCCACTCCAGCCGTCCCTACCACCACTCCACCCCAAGCTGCTCTCATCCAGTCACCAGTGACATCACAGTCATAGGCTGCAATGGCAGTGCATGGTCCTCACCTATTGATCGATTAGCACCTGTTCTGTGTTTGCCTGGAGAGTCCACAGTATACCATGCTTCTGAGAATGGAATGGGTGCCTGGTTTTTTTAAATTAAATTTGTGGGCTAGGAACAAACCCATCTATAGAAATATGTCTAATCGCTATTCACCCATCTGCCTTCTCTGAGTTAACAATGATTTATGACAGAGCAGTAGTAAGAACTGTTAATTGGCTTCATTTTAGTACACTCAGATTTCTTGCCAGGAACTGGATTGATGGGGGAAATTTTTAAGGAAAATGGAAGTTTTTGTTTTCCAACTGAAAAAGCCCTTCCACTCATCTATTTATCAATATTTAGAATCACAGAGTAGTGCTAGACTTAGACTATATCTTACAGAACAATTAGCCAAACCTAGAGAATGCCCAGAAAGGCTAAATGACCTTCCCAAATTCTCACAATTAATTAGCGACCAATTTTAAATAGGACCTGAGCTTCTCACATTTGTTCTTCTCTCACACTTGCTATTGATTCGCATCCTTACAGGTCTCTCAATGTCCACATTCTCTAGTGATACTTTTACTCCACGATTCAAGGAATCCTTTTATTCTCCTTGACTGTGCAGAGTCTCGAAGTCCAATGTCCTTTCCAGCACCTTGGTGCTGATAGCTTTTCTAACAGGTCTTTCAACATGTACATTCTGTACTAATCCATTTCACTCACCCCTGGGTAGTTGGGGATCTTTGGTTCCATCAAGGAATGTACTCCAGGCATTAGGGCTCAATCTGACAGTGACATTGATTTGTTGCTTTGCCCCCAAGTTGTATGAGAGACATGTTGGACAGAATCCCAAAGTATATTCCAGGCCCAAATACTTAAAGATATTCTCACGTGGGCAACATTTGAAAATGTAGTCCCAACGTAAAATTCTCGACTGGCTGCTTGTTTAGCCATTGGTCACATGCATTTGTAGTGTTCCTACTTGGGACTTCAGAGACTCTGAGCCGTGCCCGAGTTGTTTTTTAGCTGAGTAGTTATTGCATTTATATCTATAATCAGGAAAATGGGAGGAGAAATGAGGCCTTCCCCTTCTCAGCACACAAATGAAAGACACTTAAATGGGATACACTGGTACCAAGAACAAAATAAAACTTGCTGGAAACTATTGCCATACCTTAAAAAGACTGTGTTGACTTAAAAAAAAAAAAGGTTCTTCAGCCCTGGCCAGTTTTTCTCAGTGGGTAGAGCATCAGTCCATGGACTGAAGGGTTGTAGTTTAATTCCTGGTCAAGGGCACATAGTTGGGTTGCAGGTTCATTCCCCTGCTTTAGTAGGGGCATGTGTGGGAGGCAACTGACTGATTTGTCTCTCTCTCACACCTCTCTCTCTCTCTCTCTCTTTCTCTCTCTCTTCCCAATCCTTCCTCCCTTCCACTTTCAAAAAATTAGTAGAAAAAGTATCCTCAGGTGAAGATTAACAAAACAAAACAGAAAAAGAGGTTCTTCATAGCATCTAGAATGTGTCAAGTACTGTGAACTCATGTGTCACATTGTGTATATTACATTGTATACTCACAACTATACAGAATAGGTACTATTTTTTAGAATTTTTTAAAAATACATTTATTTTGATTTTTATAGAGGAATGGAAAGGGAGAGATAGAAACATCAACTGATTGGCTGCCTTATGCATGCTCCCTACTAAGGATTGAGCCCTGACTGGGAATTGAACTGACAACCTCTTGGTGCAAGGGTTGATGTTCAACTACTGGGCAACACCAGCTGGATTAAAATAGGTACTATTAAGGATGAGAAAGCTGAGGCACAGAGAGACTAAATAGCTACCAAGGTCACATAGCTAATACAGTGGTGGGACAAGATTTGAACCAGGAGTATCCTGATTCTGGAGTCTTCACTCTTAACTATTGAATACCCTGACTTTGTGGAAGCTACAAGTTAAAGCGCTGGCGTCCACCCTTGGCAGAGCCAGATGGAGACCTGGGGACAAACTGTTTCCTTCTAAAGAACCCTACAAGCAAAGTCATCCCTTCAGTGGAGCGAAGCTCCTTGAGCTATCTCTATTAAGGAGCGATTCTTAATAACATCCATTTTTCTGAATCTCCTCTTATAAATCCACTTTAAGATCTAATTTGGTCTCTTGTGGAGCACAGCCTACAAAGGGAGAATGCAGATCAATATGTGGGCCTTCTAGTGTTTTGCCCAGACTCTGTGGGTTTTGGTTAACATGAGTCTGGGTGCTCCTCTGAGTTCATTCTCTAGATGCTGACAGATCAGATGCAGAGCTAAGAGCCAAAGGCCCATCGTAGTGAGTACCACCCTGGGGAGATCCAGGTGCTGATTGCTCCCTGAAACTGCAGACATCTTGGCATCGCAAACCTTTTCCTTTGAAGTTTCAGCTGTCCTATCTCCCTTATTAGGTTGTGGCCTCTCAGTGGGAGCTACCAGTGGCTGAGATGTCTTGGTGTTCCCTACAGTGTCTGCCATTGCCCTGCCCACATCCCTAGGAAGTTTCTGTGTTCTTCAGCTGACTTCCAGCTGCCAGAATTGCACCTCTGCGCTTAGGACTTCCCCCCAGAACTGCAGGAGGCATACTGCAGGCTGGCATCGCCTGACAATGAAGCTGCCCCCCTCCCAGTAGTCTTCAGCCGATGAGTCTTGGGAACAGGTGTCTGTAGACCTCAGCACTCAGGTGGGATGATTCCAGGCCCTGTGTTGCACTGTTTCCCGAGGGGATTAGGCTCCAGCCACCCACACTGGTCTAGCTTCATATCATGTCCTTTCAGACTGTTCCCCAATCCCCATGTCCACTTCTCCGCTGCAGCATCCCTGCCCAGGAATCCCTGACTTAGGGCCGACTGTGGCGGGAACACAAAAGAAGACAAAGTGAGGAAGGCAAGTGATGGTTACAGACTGTCCCTCGTGCCCAGCATCGCGCTAGGATTGTTATGGGTGTGACTGATGTGATCCTGTCGCAGGACAGGGAGCTTCTTGAGGGGCAGTCTGAAGCACAGAAGGATGTACACCTTGCTCCTGGGCATGTAGCTGCTCAACCATCTCTGTTGAGGGTTGGACTTGGACCACTCGCTGTTCTCCTGGGCCTGATGGCCGTCCTGCTTCCATCCTACCCTGCAGACCTGGCCAGGGCCCCGCATTCCAGAATAAAGACTCCAAAGTGTATGGAATCAACTTGTTGATGTTTCTAGAACAACCTCTGATGATTTGTTACTTATTCTGTGGATAGATCAAAACATGTACCGACATAAGGAAGTGTTTGCAAAACACCTTTTTCCTCCTGTGTTCTGTCTCTCTTCCTGGGGAGTGAGACTGTGCCCACGTTAAGGCAGGGAGTGGGCATGACTCATTTGCAGCCTGTTGAGCAGGCTGGTCCATAAACCTCTCCGCATACCAACTGATGACACAGACCCAGAGACACAGAGGCGAGGGGAGAAAGCCGGCTGCGGTGTGAGGACGGCGCCCCACACCTGTGTGCCCAGCTGCACTCCTGCAAATGTTCAGAGCCGGTGTGTGGGCAGAGGCTCAACAACTCCACCGAGAAAGGCAGCTCGGCGAGGCTTTGCTGTCCTCTCATATTTGACAAACAAGTGACCAGATTTTTCCTTTTCTTGGCCTCGCAGGAAATCTATGGTTTGTTGTTGTTGTTTTTGAAGATCTTTCTAGGGTCACACATGGAATATAAACGTAGCAACATGTTTTTGTCCTAAAAAAAAAAAAACATTGGGGTCCAACAGCAGAATTTACCAACCTGATCCTTCAATTGAATGAAAAGTCTTCATTCAATTGAAGGCTCCATTGCCTCACCGGGACCTCAGAGCTACTAGTAAGTGCAACTCCCCTGGCCACCCAAGGACCGAACACGGTAGGTTCTGCCATTTTCGCGGTGAGAATTCAGTCAGGGTCTAGCTTCCAGAGGGGCCTCAACTCCAAGAGTCAGATCAGTGGCGTTGAGGAGGGGTCTCCAGACAGATCCCCTAGGAAGGTCCTTCCTCTTGCTACAACCAGCTCGGTTTTTGTGAAGGAGTAATTGTCCCAGAGCCCCTATTGATTTAACGCTGAGAAACGTGCTTAGGTGGCATTTGCTGTTCGCCAACTAGTGATGGCTCCGTATCTTCTTATAACTTCTTTTCCAGCCGGGTTTTTTTTTTGTGGTTTAGTATTGAATTAGATGCTTCCTAATTGGATAGATCCCTGTAGGGAGGATAAACCTGCGAACTTCTCTGGTGTTTTCATATTAGATATCTCTCCCCAGATCAGCTCTGTCCTCTCCAGCTTTCCTAAAGCATAACTCACTGAATAGCTCCTTAAGCAGGCAACAGCCACATAACTAGTAATTAGTGTCTTGTCAGCTGATATCGGCAGCATTAGTTTTCCGCTGCTGACATCAGCAAGTCCATCATATACTTAAAGCTATAGCTCCTCATAATTGTGATGAATATATCTGAACTATCTAATTCACAAGGAAATCTTTTTGGAAGAAAAAAAAAACATAAAGCAAACCATGTTTACCCGTGTTTCCCCGAAAATAAGACATCCTCCGAAAATAAGACCTACTTCATGGAAACATAATACATCCCCTGAAAATAAGACCTAGCGCGTCTTTGGGTGCAAAAATTAATATAAGACACCCTCTTGTTTTCAGGGGAACAGGGTAGGTGAAAGTATATAAAACAAATTAAAATAGGAAGTACAAGCCAGATTTCAGCACAAAAAAATGAATCTGTAACAGCCCACAGCCCTGGACAGTCTTGCCAGCTGTGGCACAGACATCTATCATAAACCCACCAACAAGTCTGCTCCTTTCTGATTAGGGGATGGCGCTGTTTGGTCAAGGTCATAGAGAACATCTGCTGTAATGACAGAAGTCAGAGGAAGAGCAGCCCTTTCAGCCTCCCCATTTTTTATTCACTGATTGCTCATGAAAGAGCTGGCGATCCCCCCGCAAAATATGCTCTGACGAAAAATAAAGCAAAATAAATACGTGACTCTTATTCTGAAAGAAAAAAATTACCGTGTCAAGCTGATGTTTATTTAAAAATTCAAATATTGAAATTTTAGGACAATTCAAAAATGGAAATCTCTGAATAGTAGCTGTATCGCTTCTCAAAGGAGTTGCACAGGAATGTGACCAAAGTGCAGAACAGGACAGATAGCATGATTTTAAAGAAATTAAATGTGAAGAAAAAAATAGCTATTTTGCTGATAAAACTATTTCATCCTTAGGAAATAATAAGAGAAATCATATTTTTCTTTGAGAAATGTACTTCGTTGGTTATTTAACTTCTTCTATCCCCCCAAAGTACTGTCGAAGTGACACCTATTTTTAGTCTTTGTGCTGAGGTTTTGCACCAAATTGATGATTACTACACCTGCAAAGCCTTACCTATCAAACTGAGTTAGCCTGAACCAGACCGCAATTGCACTAAACTTATCAACCTCCAGGAAACTCAGCCTGCCGCCACCAAAATACAAGAGCTGAGATTTAATAAAGGCATCCTAAACCGGTAACATTTTTCTTTCTCCACCATTTGAGACAGTGTTTGTTCATCATATAGAAATGGTAAATATGCATGTTAGAAACCCAGGAAACAAATATGTCAGCAAGCATTTTCTGCATCATTAAAAATTATATTTAAACAGTTCCCCAACTGTAAATTAAAGAAAGAAATTATGTGCCTAAGCTTTCATAAATGTCACAGACCCAATTCATAGAAATTAATAAACACAAATCAAGTACAATTTATCTTTTTTTTCATTAAATAAAACAGTAATTCACCAAGTCCAAATTAGACTACAGACACTAACACGTTATTAAAGGGCACAGTGATACTGTATTATCAGAAATGTTAGTAACACATTAGATATGTTGCCTCAAGTGAACAGGAATAAATTAGAAATAGCGTCTGTATTTTATGACATATTGAGAGTTTCTCTTCCTTGTTTAACCCACCCCTCTTTTTTCAGAGTTTAACCCTTCCCCTAGGGCAACAAATGTTATCAGTTCATGTCACAGTCTCCTTCAGGATGATGCAATGGCTATACTTGAAGTGATGGAATATTTATATATTTAGGCAAAATTGGGGAATAAAATGCTGATCCTTCACTAGCTTTTCTTTGTTTGTTGACCTGCACAGTCATTTCAGATACCTGTTTACATCTTTTAAAAGGCCCTGGACAAGGAGGCAGCTTATAGTGATGTAATTACCTAGATCTCTGTGCTTCCATCTAGTGCCAACTGGACTGGAGGGGAATGAGGTGCTGAGATGAGACAGGGCAAAGATGAAGGTTCTTTTTTTCAAAAAAATTTTTTACATTTTTCATTTTACTTTTTATAGGTTTATTTTTTAGAGACAGGAAAGGAGAGAGAAATGAGAGAGAGAGAGAGAGAGAGAGAGAGAGAGAGAGAGAGAGAGAGACATCAACTGGCGATTGGCTGCCTCCTGCACAAGCCCTGAGTGGACCAGGGAGGGAACTCAACCTGGGAATGTGCTCCAACCAGGAAGCGAACCTGCCATCCCTTGTTATACAGGACGACGCTCCAACCAGCTGAACTACACCAGCCAGGGTGAGATGAAAGCTCTTTAGTAAAAAGTTGCCTTTTCAGATAATAGAATTTATGTTTGTTGCACAACTTGGAAAATACAGAAATAGATTCAAAAGTAAAAATCACTAATCATTTAAGCTCTCAGAGGTAATCACTGTTAAATTTTGATATGTTTCTTCTGGCCTTTTAAAACACAGATATATATATATATATATATATATATATATATATATATATATATATAAATGTTGTCATATATATATATATATATATATATATATGACAACATTTGAAGTGTATCTTATACCTTACTTTTATTTGTGGGCATGTTTCACCCTGTAAGTTATTCTTCAAACACACGCTACATAGTATTGTATTGTACCTGCTGTCGTCCACGGAGCCATCCCTGGGATGTAGCATGGCCATGAACAAGGGGGCTTTCTTCAGTGAAGGCTGAAGAGCCCATCCACTGCTGGCTGTCCACTGGGACTAGCAGGTGAGGTAATGAGACTCTGGGAAGGGGATCTGGCTGAGCAGCGCTGCCCATGTGAAGACCTGGAAGGAAGGCAGTCTCTGAAGGAAATGCCTGAGAGAGGTGTGAGCCTAGTCTGTCCAGGAAGCAGATGGAGAGCAACATAACTAGAGGAGTGGGAAATGAGTCAGTGAGGTAGCATTGCCAGGCCGCATAGGTGACTGCAAGTAGTTTGGAATTTACTCTGAATACTAATAGAAGACTTTGGAGTGGGGGGTGGGGGTTGTCTTAAAAAAGGGACATGATTGGGATTGAATTAGTTTTAAGAAGTTCTCTCTGCCTGCTGTTGGCAGAATTGACTATAGGTGAGCAAGAGTAGATGCTGCAAGACCAGTGGGAAGCCATTGCAGTCAGTTGCATAGGAGTCTGTGCTGGCTTGGGCTGTGCTGGGAGCTGTGAGGGCAGTAAAAACTGGTTGGATTATTGGTATATCTGGAGATTTTTTGGGATCTAAAGAACAATATAAATGAACAAATAAGACAGACTCACAGGCACAGAGAACAGACGGATACCAGTTGCCAGAGGGGGAAGGAGGTTAGTGGATGGGTGAAAAAGGTGAAGGGATTAAGAAGTACAGATTGGTGGTTACGAAATAGTTATAAGGTGGTTAAAGTACAGAGCAGGGAATCTAATCTGTAAATTTGCAATAACTACGTAAGGTACCAGGTGGGTACTGGAAATATCGGGTAGGTGGGGACACTTTGTAAAGTATGTGATTGTCTATGTAGCCACTATGCTGTGCACCTAAAACTAATACAGAATATTGAATGTAAGCTGCAGTTGAAAAAAAATTTAAAGAAAGAAAAAGATAAAAACCAACAACATTGAATGGTGAATTGGATGCAGGGTTGAAGGAAAGAGCAGCCGGCCCTACAACTCTTACCTAAGCAGCTGGTGACTGGAGAGGTCTTTACAGAGCCAGGAAGGCCCTGAGGAGGAAAAGGTAGTGTGTTGCCAAGGGTTCTGCATTGGACAAGTTAGTTTCAAGGTACTCATTTTATCTCCAGTGAAGATGTCAGCTAGGAGGATGGAGCTGGATATGCCTCGGGAGGGCATCCGTGTGCAAGTGATATGTATCATCCCAGGAGAGAGTGAGAGCATCAGGCTGGCCAGCAACAATGAGGAGAGGAACTAGAGAGGGTGCAGGGCTGAACTCCAAGGAACTGTAACACTTACGTATCAGAAAAATATGAAATAAGAATAAGAATGGGTGACCATGGACCTAGGAGGAAAAACTAGGGGAAGTATAGAGTCATAGTAGCCAAAAGAAGAAAGTGTTGCAAGAAGGAGAGAGAGAGATCCTCCATGTCAAAAGCTGCCAAGAGACTAAAATGATAATTTCCCATTCAATTTGGCAATAGAATGGTGAAGATGATAGCCTAATGTCACTGGTTTAGAGGAAAATATTAAGTGATGGAGTGGAAACAGTAAGTCTAGAAATAAGATTAAGAGAGTTCCCTTCTATTTGTAATGCACTGTTTCTTTAATCTTAAATATTTAAGCCTATTCCAACATAATTTTTGTTATCTGTTGAGAATGATTTTTGTCTTTTTTTCTGACAATGCTGATTACATTAATATATCTTATGATGAAATATATTTACTTGATGGGAAAACTCCACTTTATTATGATGTCTCCTTTATATAGATTGATGCATAGGTGTATGTTGAATTTGGTTTGTTCTTATTTTAGTTGGGATTTTTTTGTCTGTGATCATAAATGAGATACAATTACTCTGTGATTATCTTTTCTTATGCTATCCCTTTCTAGTTTTAATTTCAAAGTTACACTATCTACATAAAATAAATTAGGAACTTTTCTTCTTTTCAGTTATCTAAAATAATTTATATAAAACTAGAATCATCTGTTTAATTCCTATAAATCTGTCTGGGTCCAGGGTCTTTGGAGATGAGGAGGTTAAGGAAGAGACAGAGAATATATATATATATATTTTTACTCATCTTTTTTATTGTTTGAAGCATTACAAATAGTAGTACATATGTTTCCTTTTTCCCCCCCTTGACTTCCCCCAGCTTCCCCTACTCTCCCCCCTCACCTCCGCATATGCCTTCACCACCACCACCCCCCACCCCCCACCCTCCCACCCCCCCGCGCATACAAGTCCTTTGGTTGATCTCTTACAGCCCTCCCCCCATCCCTTGCCTTCCCGCTAGAGTTTGACAGTCTGTTCAATGCTGCAGGTTGCCCAGGACCAAACCAGAGAGGGTCGGACCTGCATTGCCACCATCTGTCCATCATCCAGATATCGTCGCTGACATGTACACATAAGGAAATATTTGACATTGAAACTGGGTCTCAGAACTGTTGGACATTGAAATTGGGACTCAAACATTTTTTTTGTTATTATATGTTTATTTCTAGCCTGCAGTTGCAAGATTTTTCAAAGAAAAGAAACGGAGACAGAGAATATTTTACTTGTAGATTCTATTGCTGTACTTGTTACAGGTTTATTGTTGTTAGGCGTTTCCCCCGCCCCCCTTCTTCTTGAGTCAGTTTTAACAATGTTATTTCTTTCCTATCTGTTCTCAGATGATTTCTCCACCTTCCTACAGCATACTACATTTCTGAGAGTCCCTATCCAATTGGCAAGCTTTGGGTAATGGTAAGCACCAGCAGAAGACTAGTGGGTAGGAGGAAGGGCGATGCTAGCCATGTCTCCTGTCCCCCCTCTGCCTCCAGCAGTGGCTGTCTCTTCCAAAGTTCCACCTCCAACAAAACAGGGTCCAGGTCCCTCTCAGCCCTTGCCACGAATCCAGCTCCTACCGGTGACCTTGGTTCTTACACTCCATTAATGCCAACTCCCCAGTGGTCCCTCAGGCCCCAGAGGTGGTAATAGCTTCCTGATGGTATTAATCCCAGGGTTGCCTCACACCTGCTCTTTCACTTTGAAGTTCTCCTTTGTAGTGAATCTCCTGTATTAAATTCCTTTTATTGGACTACCTGGTGAGCTCTGTTGCTCTATGTTCATGACTGGGCCATGACTGATGCAGGTAGTTTATATTCTTCTGAAAATCATCTACTTCATTTGCATTTTCTAGTAGTTTATTGGCATACATATAAAAATTATTGATACCATATTTAATTAGGATGTTTAGAGTTTTTACCATATTATAGTTATGTCCTCTTTTTCATTCCCAATATTATTTATATCTTCTCCCCCCCCTTTCTCTCTTCCTCCCTCTTCAACCTTTTTGAAGATTTGAAAAATATATCCAGTTTACCATTTGAGCTAAAAAAAATGGAGCTGGAGACACTATACAATGTATACTGGCTTAATGGACAAAAATGATCACTAGAAGGATGAGAAAGACTACAATGTTGGTTGTCTGTGGAAGAGAAATTGGATGGCCAGGCACAAGAAATGGAAAGAAATGTTTTAGTTACGTACCAGTGCATACATTTTGAATTTTGGACCATTAAATGATTCACCGATTCAAAGGATAAGATTTAAAATAGTGTGCAAGTTAGATTTTAGATTTACCTTCCTTTCTCTTATATATTTCTTTTAAATTTGATTAACTTCTGCTTTTAAATTATTATTACTTCTCAGTTTTCACTCTCTCTGGGTTTGTTCTGTTCTTCTACTTCACTTATTTTCAGTTTCTCTTTTTAATAAATGAATGGAAGACTATGACTTATCTTTAAATACCATTTATCTTTCTCATTTTTTATAGATGGTAATTTCATGGTGTCTATTTCTAAATGTTTTATTTGTATCTCCAACATATTTTTTTCTTAATCATTGGATTATTTAAGTGTATCTTTAGTATTTCAAACAGAGATGCTTTTAAACTTTCTTTTTATTGTTGATTTCTAATGTAAATGTACCATGACAAGCGATTGTGGTCAAAGCTTTACTTTGAAATTTTTAGCCTTATTTGAATGGTCCATTTTATACAGGTTCCACTAATGCTTAAAATCAAAGTGTATTTCCTATTAGTTGGATGTGTGATGTGTGTTGAGTGTGTGTGTGTGTGTGATGTGTGTTGAGTGTGTGTGTGTGTGTGTCCACACACATTAATTCAAACACCATAACTTTGCAAAATTTTATTTTCTTGTAATTTTTATAATTGATCAATTAATTTTTAATATATGTATTCAACTATCCCACCATATTTTGCAAAATTGTCTTTATAATTGTCAGATTTTGCTTTACTAATATCAAGAACATGTTGTTAGTTGCACAGAAGTCTATGATTGTATTCTTAGAGGATTGATACTTATATTATATAGTGTCCTGCTTTTATTTTTATTAATACATATATTATATGTTTTCTGATATTAACAAGTCTCCACCACCTGTTGTGTGTTGTGTATTAACCTGTTATGTCTTGTTCTATTCTTTGTTTTCAAATTTTTAGAATCTTTTTAGGTTATGTATCTTGAAAGAAGTATAGAACTTAACTTTTTAAAAATATACTATAATGAATGAAATAAAGGAAACCATTTCTATTTTCAAGTAACATGATTTATGTCTAGAAAATATGAAAAATTCTAACAAAAAAAGCCTCTTTGAACTCGTGAGTTCAGCAAGGTGGCAGGACATGAGATCAACATGTCCAAATAAGTTGCATTTCTGAATACTAGTAGCAACAATTAGTAAAGCAAAAGCTGACAATTATAAAGACAATTTTGCAGTAGTACCATTTATGATTTTCCCAAAGAATATTAAATATTCTCTAACAATGTATAGAATCTGTATGATGAAAATTACAATATGCTGATGAAAGAAATAAATGATGATATGACTAAATAAAGAGACATACTGTGTTTATGGATTGGAAGACTCAACATAATAAAGATGTCAATTTTCCCAAATTTATATACAAGTTTAATATGATTCCTATGAAAAGACTAGCAAGGTTTTTTGTAGACGTAGTTAAAAATTATCAAATTTATATGAAATATCTAAGAAATTAAAATAGCTAAAACAATTTTTAAAAAGAAGAATAAAATGCCCAGCAGGAGTGACTCAGTAATTGAGCATAGACCTATGAACTTGGAAGTCACAGTTCAATTTCTGGTCAGAGCACATGCCCTGGCTGTGGGCTCAATCCCCTTGGGGGATGTGCAGGAGGCAGCTGATCAATAATTCTGTCTTATCATTGATGTTTCTCTCTCTCTCTCCTTGTCCCTCCCTCTCTCTGAGATAAATAAAAACATATTTTAAAAAAATAAGGTAGGAAGAATCAGTCTACCTGATTTCTTACATAGCTACAGTCATCAAGACTGCGCAGTGTTGGTGGGGGAATAGACCCAGAGATCAATGGAGCAGAATAGAGAACCCAGACAGAAACCCACACGAATGTGCTCAACTTACTTTTGACGAAGGTGCAAAGGCCATTCAGTGAAGGGAGGATAGCCTTTCCAACAAATGGGCTGAACCAATTGGACATCCAGTAAAAAAAAAAATACCTGAACCTCATACAAAAGTTAACTAAATTAGTTTAAAATAAATCACAGACTTAAGTGTAAAGTGTAAGACTAGATAAGTTTAGAAAAAACTCACTAAAGAAAATCGTGGGGACCTAGAGCTAGGCAGAGTTCTTAAGCTTGATACCAAAAGCACAAATCCATAAAAGGAAAAACTAATAATTTGGGCTTCATCAAAATTTAAAATGTGTGCTCACAGGAAGACTCTCTTAAGGATGAAAAGACAAATTACAACTTGGGAGAAAATATTTGCAAAACATATATCTGACAAATGACTTTTACCTAGAGAGTATAACGAATTCTAAAAGCACAGTAGTAAATAAACAATCAAATCAGAAAATGGGCTAAAGGCATGAACAAACTCTTTACCAAAGAGAACATACACATGGCAAATAAGCCCATAAAATAATGTTCAACTTCCTTAGCCCTTAAGGAAATGTAACTTAAAATGAGATATCACTACATACCTTTCAGAATGGCTAAAATTAAAAACAATGACGACACCAGATGCTGCCAAGAATCAGAGAAACTGGATCACTCACACATTGCTAGTAGGATATTCAATGGAAAGTAGTTTGGCAGTTTCTTTTAAAAATTAAACATGTACTTATATGATTCAGCAACTGGGAATTTACTACAGAGAAACTAAAATTTATGTTCATGCAGAAACTTGTACAGGATTGTTCATAACAGCTTTATTCATAATAACCCCAAACTGGAAACTACCTAGTTATTCTTCAGTGGGTGAATTGATCAACCCATTGTGATCTGTCCATGCCAAGGAAGAGTACTCAGCAATAAAATGAACAAAATATTGATAAATGCAACAACCTGGGTGAAATTCAAGGGAATAATGATGGATTTTTTAAAAAGGTTACAGACTGAATGATTTCATTTATATAACTCTCTTGGAATAACAAAATTAGAGAGATAGAGAAAAGATTCATGGTTGCCAGGGACTGAGGATGGATGATTGTGGTGGTAGTGACAGGAAACTCTTCATGTGCAAGCAATTTGTTCAGGAATCTTCTACACTTTGCAATTAAAAAGAGCAAGCTAAGGACAACCTGAAAACTATTTTAGAATGTTGTTACAACTGAAAAATACACTTTTCATGGAAAATGCAGAAATTTGTGTTCTTGGAATTGAGCATGACATGGAAATATATTATTGATCAGTATATGGACAATGTAAAGTAATCCTTCAGGTTCAGTATGTTAAATACTGGATGACAGCTGCATCAATACACTAAAAAAATCAACTCTGAAGTATATAGACATTTGACTGTTCATCAACTAGATTTTTTATAATGTTGGTGAGAAAATCATTCTGAAAAAGCAATCCATCTAAAATTTTAAAAGACAATTTTTTTAGATTGCTAAATATTTTCCTTTTGACATACTTGAGAGTACAATTCAGAACAAGCTCTATTCTAAAATAATGGTTCGGAAGGAGATGGAAAAGACTTCTCACTTCAAGTACTTTTCTGAAATACCAGTTTTCATAAACATCCATCTGTTTGGGTTTTCATTTCCCTTATCATCAAGGTTATGCAAACACAAGTCTCAATTTTTAAATACAAGTTTTTAAATCATAAATGCAAGATTACATCTCTTGAATGTTCTTAATGTATCTTTGATTAAAATAATACTAGTCTGTAAGAGGCAGATATAAAATGTGGATAAATAAAAATTTGGGGTTAATTTTTTAAAATTACAATAGATTAGTAAGTTCTTTTAATAAGTAAATTTTATTTCACAATTATTTATTGTGATTAGAGATAATATTTGAATGTCTTTAATATTGTCTTTATTTTGTTTTCTTTTTATAATTTTCCTTTTCATGTTCTCTGCTGAATTCATAAGTGTCTTTATTCCATTTTAAATTTCTCCAGATGATTTTGACATGATAACATATATTTCTCTTGAACATGCTGAGGGTCTTTCCATGATTTAGCCACTTAATAAACATCTGATATCATTATTATTATTGTTATTAGTATATAGAGTTTTAGCTTTTCCTCTTTTTTAACCCAAAAAAGTTAATTATTTCAGTCAGTGGTTAAGTAAAATATATTCACTTATTTTGTCAGCTTCTTTGCTTGTTATTATTTCTTTCATCCAATATATTCCCATTCTGCCTAGTTCAAATCCTAATTCTTACTAGCTATGAGATTTTAATCTTTCTGTACCTCAGTTTCCTCTCTGAAAAATGAGGCTAAAAATGGATCTGCCTCATACATTGTGAGGATTAAAAGTAGTTGATACATGTAAACTGTTAACTATTGTTATAATGATTATCAGGCTTTTAAATAAATTATAATCAAGCTAATTTTTAATAGGCCTGGGAGGGGGTAAACCTTCCATGGGTAAAATGTCTTTATTTTGTCACTATTTGCAATGATAGTTTAGTCTCAGTACAAGCATCCAGCTAGATCAAAACTTATTTTCCTTTGCCTGTGTAAATAGTTATTTCATCTACCCATGCTGATGAAAAGACTGCTGCTAGCCCAGTGCCATTCTTTTATAGGCAACTTGCCTTTTAGAATTGTTCTATTTGCCCTTGATGTTTTAGTTTCCCTACAATGTGTGTGAATTTTTTTTTCTTCATGTTGCTTGAAATTTACTGTGAACTTTTAGTTTGAGGATATGTCTTCCATTCTGGAAATTTCTCAGCCACATCAAATGTTGTTCTGTCATTCTCCTTCCTCTGGTTTTCCCTGGACCCCCTATAGATTTTATTGGAGCCCCTCCATCTATTATTCTCGACTCTTAACTTCTCTTTCATAGTTTTCCTTTCTTTGTGCCGAGTTCTGTGAGTTGTTTCAGCACTACTTCCAATTCTCTCTTCGGTTGATTTCTGTCTAGACTTTATCCCATCCATTGAGATTTTTAATGTCAAAGGATGCATGTTTCCAAATGTTCTAACCAGTTCTTTTTTCATATCTACTTGTTCTGGAGGATGTTGAGTTTTAGTTGGTTCCTATAAATAATTACTCAGTCTTGTAAATATCCACAGTCGTGCACTGAGGTAAGGCAGATTCAGGACTCTGACCTGCTAAATTCTCAGGAGGTTAAATGCTTTAACTCTATTCTTATTTAGTTCTAATTTTTGTAAACCAAATCTATTTTATGTAAAAAAAAAATCTCTGATACAGTGACAAGGATTTTCAATATGCCTTATCTTTTGTTAGCTCCTGTTTTCATCAAGTTCAGGGGACCAGCTGTGTATCCAGCATTCTCACACTGCACACAGATTCCCAGGAAAATCATACTGAAAGGAAAATGCAATCACTTCTTTTACTTACCTCTTAATGCTCCTCAGGCAGTGCAGTAGACGCAGGTTAATTTGCAGTAATTAGCAGCTCTGTGGATTCAGAATAGTAGGGGCTGAGACAGGATTCTGACAACCTGTCTCCAACCTCCCTTCAGAAAGCACCTCAGACTCATTCTTGTAGGGGCCTTAGAGTCAGAAGGAATGTGAAGAAACATTTCCCCCACCAACTGAATGTTAGCACCAGAGCATTTACTCAATGGCCCCTTTCAGTCTGCAAAATATAGCCAGCTCTCCTGCCTCGGGTCTTTGTTTCCCAGGGGTAAATGGTTTTAAGCTAAGACATTTTATTACTTCTGTTTCATTAGGAGCTCAGACTGAATGTGTCCCTTTTATCTCAAAGGATCCCAAAGTCCTCAACAAGAAATGTGCTGGATGACAACCCCTCATTTGAAGACCAGCCCCTTCTGAAGTGCTGGACTGAGCTAAATGTTAAATCTACTGTTGACTAACTAAACCTGCCGTGGGGTTGGTTAGAGTCATGAAATAGGCAAGGGGGCCACAGTTTTAAACGTTTTATACATGGCATTATTATATATATATTGGCACTGGCATTTTCAATAGATTTTAATGCCAGGTATTATTCAAAAGATTTCCAAGAAAATGAATATATATATATATATATATATATATATATATATACACACACACACACACACACACACACACATGTACATATAGCTAATGTATATATATATATATATATGTGATGACAGTAATAAGGTTAAAGTATAATATATATATGTACATTTATGATGTACTTATGTTATACTTTAACCTTATTACTATCATCTTGTATGGAGCTGTAACACAGTGTGTGCAACTTGAAATGGGAGTGCCCTCTATGCATCCGTTTCTATTAGGTTCCTGTATCCTCCCATTCAGTCCTGCGTACCAAGTGGGTAGGTTTCTCCCTGACTAGATTTATTTATGGGCAACTGAAGAATTTTAGAGTTGGGAGATGATATGGACATTAACCTTTTGATATAGATAGATAAGCACCAAATCACCAGTAAAGATCAAACATGGAATTATTGATTATCAAGCCTGGGATTATGGTTTGTAACCTCTGGTCTAATGTCCATGATGACAGAAGGGCCTATAAATAAATATGAACATTTGGTCCATTCAGATACCATCTGAGGTAGTCTTTATATTTTATAAAATCTATGAGTAGGATAAAAATGGTTACTTCTGACATGTTACAAACTAAATCAACAATCTCATTAATCCATTATGAGATACTTAAGAACTCTGTTTTGAAGGCTTTGAAAGACAAAGGAAGATGGCCTAACGAGCAATCTGGAAATGGGCAGCTTTTCCAGAGAGCCCCGGAAGGAAAGATGAATGAACGAGTTTATGAATCAGGTTTCTTTGAACAGTTCTAGCATGGTGTGTATTTGTGGGTGTAAGGCCCTTTGAGTTCATTGCAAAGCTTAGCACTGTAAATGATCGTAAACTTGCACTCTTTCCAGATACTAAACCCAAGCAAGCTCTTGTCACTGAAAGGAAGAGAAATCTACCAAACCATATTCAAAATCACACAGCTTGTACAGCCCACCCTGTCCATCACAGGTAGCATGTTTCAGAAAGCTTAGTGTGTATCAGGCAACTTCATTTAATTGCCCTAATAAACCATTGCGGTTGATCTTATAATCGATACTGCCTCCATTGGATAAACAAAGAAACTGAGATTTAGATGAGTTATGTAACTTGCCCCAGTTCATGTAGCCAGTAACAGCAGGGCTGGGATTTGTACCCAGGTTGTTTGACGCAGAGTCTAGCTCCAACTCTCTCCGTTCTGTTAGAGAGAGAGATGAGAGTTCATGAAAGACAATATTTCTATACCCCACCCCCCAGTGCCTGGAACTGTGCCTGACACCAAATGGTAATTAGTAAATATTTGTTGGGTACACAAATGAGTAAATTAACAAGAGTTAATTGCGCTCCTACCACATTTATAAGGCATGCATGGCCCGAGAAAGCTCTTCAAACAAGTCTTTGTTGTTATCTTAGTACCCACCAAATTGCTTCCAAGGTGTCCATAATATGAACTTCATAGGAGCCCCCTGAGTAAATTGTTAGCCCTTTGCTTTTCTGTTTAGTTACATACTGGTGGAGCTACTACGTAGTGGGAATTATTTGTATCCCTGGAAAATAACTTATGGAATAAATAATTTTCAATCCTTGCTGTTCTTCAGTGCCTCTTAGTGAATTTACAAGAAGTACACTCTGGATGGGAGAACTGGTGGTTAAGCCTAGTGTCTGGAGTCAGCCTCGTCAGCTGTGGGACATTATTATAGTGATCTCTGCCTCAGTTTCCTCATTCAGAAAATGCTGTGCGTCCCTTAGGGTTGTTGTAAAAGGCGTGATCAGTAAATGGTAACTAGTATTACATCAAAAAATATCTTAATTCCATCCTCAGCAAACAGGTATCAGGGCACCCTGGTGCCAGCCTCTGCTGCTTGTGCAGGGGATAGACAAACAAGGTTTTCATGGCCTCACATTCTAGAAGGAGACTTGAGAGATAAATAAAATAAGATGCACTATATGCTTGATGGTGAAAATGTGACTCCAAGACGGGTAGGAGGGCCGAGACCGGTTTGGCTCAGTGGTAGAGCGTCGGTCTGCGGACTGAAAGGTCCCAGGTTCGATTCCGGTCAAGGGCATGTACACTGGTTGTGGGCACATCCCCAGTTGGGGTGTGCAGGAGGCGGCTGGTCGATGTTTCTCTCTCATCGACGTTTCTAGCTCTCTATTTCTCTCTCTTCCTCTCTGTAAAATATCAATAAAAATATATTTAAAAAAATAAAAATAAATAAAAAAAGAAGGGTAGGAGGATGTAGAACTCGGTGGGGGAGAAGTATTCATACAGTTTGGCGGGAAGATCTGTGAGGGACCCACCTGAGAGGAAGTAGGCTGGTCCCTGAAGACACTGGGAATAGAACACTCCAAGAGAGGGAATTCCTGGCCTATTAAAAAAAATAAAAAAATTAAAAAAAAGAGGCAAGGCTGCCAGGAAGCAGGTGAATTGAATGAGGAGTGGTAGGAGATGGAGGCAGTGAGGCGGAGGAGAGCCAGGTCCTACAGGGACTGCTAGCCATGGATGGACTTGGGTTTTGCCCTGAATAGATGGGAACTGTTGGTAACCTGTGGGCAGGGGATGGACACGGCCTGAAGTGTTTGCTCCTGTGGGCATAGCCGACTGTAAAGGGGCAGCGGTGGAAGCAGGGAGACCAGTTAGAACACTAGTGCACTGGTCCAGCTGAGGGATGATGGAGGTTTATGCCATGATGGAAGCAGGAGGCAAGGTAAGTGATGGTCAGATTCTGGATATATTTTAAAGGTAGAGCTGACATGATTTGCTTTGGGTTGAATTTTAAGTATGAGAGTAAGAGGAGAGTCAAGGACCACCTGAAGGTTTTTATACCAAGGCATTGGTAGACTCCTTTTGCCATTTTTTAATGTTATGGGGGCACTGGAAAGAAAGATTTTAGTCAGGGTTCTCCAAAGAAACAGAACCAACAAAATGTGGAGAGAGAGAGAGAGAGAGAGAGAGAGAGAGAGAGAGAGAGAGAGAGAGAGATTGAGAGAGAAATGGCTGACGTGATTATGGAGGCTGGTAAGTCCCAAGACCTGCAGGATGAGTTGGCAAGCTGCAGACCAGGGGCAATAATGGTGTAGTTTCAGTCCCCAGGCTGCAGACTCAAGGCCCAGGAAGAACCAATGTGTTTAAGTCTGAGGGTAAAGGCAGGAAAACTCTGGTGTCCTAGTCTGAAGGCAGCCAGACAGGAGGAATCCTCTCTCACTTGCAGGAAGGTCAGCCATCTTATTCTATTCAGGCCTTCAGTTGATTAGATGAGGCCCACCCACGTTTGGGAGGACAGTCTGCTTTACTGTCTATTGATTTAAATGTTAATCTCATCCAAAAACACCTTCAGAAAAACACCAGAAGAATGTTTCACCAACTCTCTGAGCACCCCATGGCCCAATCAAGTTAACACATAAAATTAGCCACCACAGAGGCGGAGCAGATTTGGAGAGGAAATCAAGAGTTTTGCTTCAGACATATTCGGTTGAAGATATTTACTAAAACTCAATGGAGAGATGTGATTAAGGCATGGGGTAGAGCAGTGTCCGTGAGATATCTTTCCCTTGTACATGCTATATGCAGTTCTGATATGAAATTCCTTGTGTTGACATTCACTTTATTGACTCGGGCCTAATTATTAAGATTAAGTTGCTAATTTACTGACTTATTTAACTTTATCAGAAAATTTATTCCTAAGACATCATGGTTTCTCATCTTTCTGAGCCTTCTCCCTTCTGCTTCATTTTTCAGGATGCCCTCTCCTCATCTGTCCACCCAGAAAATACATTTTAAAGATTCATGAGATGGTATCACCTCCTCATTGAATCTTTCCCCAAATCATTTAACAATTTCCAGACTATGGGTACTCCTACTCTTCCTTCTATTCAGATTCTCCCTCATTTCCTTTCTTTTTTCTCTTTTTCTAGAAAATAGAAAGTTTTAAATTTATTTCTCTTTGTTATATATACATCTATTTTGTTATATATACAATTAAAGCAATATGAAAAAGAATACATGTTGGCAAAAAGCACCTAAAATTACCTACAATAATGATATTTAACTAGCTTTCTAGAGTTTTCTAGATTTACATTCACAAAATCACATGATTTTATGAGTGTTTTGAAAATGCTTATTTAGTCTGATTTTAAATATCAACAATAGCCCAACTGGCATGGCTCAGTGCTTGAGCATCTACCTATGAATCAGGAGGCTACTGGTTTGATTCCCTGTTGTAGGATTGATCCCCGGAGGGGGTTATGCAGGAGGCAGCTGATCAATGATTCTCACTCATCATTGATGTTTCTATCTCTCCTTCTCCCTTCCTCTCTGAAATCAATTAAAAATATTTTAAAAACAATAAAGAATAAAAATAAATAAAAATCAACAATATGTCATAAAGCTCTTCTAATGTCAATCAACATAGCCAACTATGACTCGTTTTAACAGTAGCTCTTTTGGGTATATGGGTATAATGTCTTTTCTCTTCTTTAAAATATATTTTTATTGATTTTTTTACAGAGATGAAGGGAAAGGAATAGAGAGTTAGAAACATCAATGAGAGAAATACACCAATCAGCTGTCTCTTGCACACCTCCTACTGGGGATGTGCCCACTATCAAGGTATGTGCCTTTGACTAGAATCGAACCTGGGACTCTTCAGTCCACAGGCCGACACTCTATCCACTGAGCCAAACCGGTTTCAGCGTAACGTCCTTTATTTATCCCATCTCCCAATAGTGGTTTCCTGGCTTTGGGCCCAATTGGGTCCAGGACAGAAATGGTGTCACAAGACTCGCCATTTCACAGCTCTATGTTTCTCTGGATTGGCTTTATTATCAAACAGACTTTGTCCATGTTATATCAAAGCTGACCCCAGGCAGCTGCAAACTTATAGTCCTTAACATCATGATGTCTGGGTGAGAGTATGTTTCTTGTATGGTAGTACCAACAAAATTTCCAGAGAGAACTTTAATTGGGCCTACCCAAGTCACATACCCATCTTTCAGCCAATCACTGTGGTCAAGTGGAATGTGATCTGGGTGACCAACGTGCCCCTGGAGCCAGGTGAGGCTCAGCCTCCTCTCCCCTCGGCAAACCATCGGCTGAGAACGTTTTGCCTGGAGGATTTTGAAAAGACATAATGATATTCTGTGACCAGGAGACATGGGTGTGGTAATTGAAATGCCAAAAACAATAATACTTAAGGGAGATTAACATAGTTTTTTTTTAAACTAACAAACACTAGTGCTTTTGTATTTGAACTCATTTTAACCAACAGATGCTCTGTTTCTACTTCAGGGATGGCCTACTCCTGTCCTTTGCCAATCAGCTTTGTCTTTTTGTCCTCTTTGCAACATCTGTCAGTTACTCATCCACGGACTGAGATGAATTGGATCCATGAACTTCCACTGTCCTGGGCAGCCATTACCAGCCACTACTTCTTCCCTGCGCCAGGTCTGGTTCTTATGGAAGCTGAGGTATCACAGACTGTTTGTTTCTCCCATGCTGAAAATGTCCTTTAACAAAGAATTGGCAGGAGGGGATGCAGAAGAAAGTAGGAGCATGGCAGCCAAAGTCGAGACCTTTGGAGTCTCCTGGGCACTAATACACTGTTCCTAAAATTGTTGCATTTCAAATTAGATTGTTTTCTGGCCTCACCAAAAGCCTAGGTACAACCAGAGGCATGACTGGACCAAGGCATGTGGATGACCTGGCTAGGTTCACATTTGGTGGCCCTTGAAGTCACTTTGCTTGGCATTTACTCAGAGGAGAAACCGAGGGCAGTGGAAGAGCTGAGGTCACTCTTAGCTGTCTCCCCTCTGCAGTCGCACACTTTCCTACCCCACTCAGTAAGACAAAATCCTTGTGATATCAGGAGGGCACTCTTCTTAGTGGGAAGATTGTCAACCATGGGCCTCTGCATGACTCCATGTTCTCATAACCACCCGCCCCCCAACCTCCGCATGGGCAGACAATCCTAGGGTCCCTCCTGAAAGGCATAACACTCCACCGGGGTTCAAAAAAAAATACAGTGTTCTCCATCTCATCACACACTTGGCTGGACCATCCTTAACCTGCCCAACACAGAGGAATGAAGAAAAATTTGAGGAAGCTGACATTAAGCAAGTGGGTCATTAATCTTTGGAACCAGAGCTAACCATTTCAGAGCCACTGTGAGCCAGGGTTTGGTGCCGCCAAGAAGAGAATGAAAGGATAATACGTGTGTGATGCAGGGTGGCAAATCGGTAGAGGAGGGAGAGTTTGGCCAAAAAACCAAGGTGAAACGTAGAACTATTTTCAAACTCTTTTTAGCTGTGGAACCCTTTATTCAAAGGAAATCGCACTCCACATTCAAAGAGAAGGTGGATGGGTTGAAGAGGGGCTAATACCCAACTCATTCCCCTCCCCTCCTACAATAGCCCCTGAGGCCCCTCCGAGGGAATTCTTAGGGCTCAATGTGGCTTAAAAACTGCTGACCTAGGCTGTCTACTAGAATAACAGTGAAGAATGCAGTTTGCTCGGAGACAAAGTGGTGTTGCCTAGGCTTGGTTCCAATGTTAAAAAGGCAGCATGCAGCTGAGGAACAGACAATATCAAAGCATTAAACAGGTGCCTTTGGGTGAATTTTCATCAGACAATGAAATATGATGCTTTGTGTTCTTAAACCATTGTATCTTATTATCTTTTAACTTTTCAATGACATGTATAGGATGGTAAACCTTTCTTTAACATTGGTGTATAATTCTAACCAAGTTTAGGTTATTTTTTCCAGTCCCCTTCTTACAAGTCTTGTTTTAATTATTAATGCACCTTTTCCTATCCCTCCCTCAAACTCTGGTCAATCAAGAGCTGACTATACTTCTCTTATTTAGCCCGCTGTAATGCCTACATTTCCTTCTTCCCACTGGATGGTTAAGCTCTTTGGGGGAGGAAAAGGTTTCTGACACAGCCCTCAACAAATATGTGCTGAATTAATGGCAATAGTGAAAGAATGGCTACAAGACCCCTACAATAGTGACAAAACAACCCAAAAGGGAATCCAGACAGGGGCATAAGATGGAGGCTTTGGAGCTGAACTTAAGTGGGTATGCAAATTATATAAAATCTTTACTCCTTCATTCTCTCGTCTATAAAATGGGAGCCATGATTTGGTGGCATTACATCTTCCTCAGGCATGTTGTTATAATAACCTTAAAACCCTTACACCATCCATGAAGTAAACACACAGTATTTGGTACATTCCTCTATTCACTCTCAGAAGCTCCAATATGGATCTTCCAAGCCAGAGGAACAGATGAGGTAAATGCAAGAGCATATAGGTGAATTCACCTTAAAGGCACATTGGGGCCAACTCTGGTTTCGGTTGGGTTATTGGGGTAAACATGTGGAAGAGCTGTGCCTAATATCTGTCACATGGCCATGGGGGCATTGCAATTGTGAGCGCTTCCCGCTGCTGACAGACAGCAATGAGGCTGGCCTGACCACCTGCCTCCCCTCCCCTCCACACATCTCCAAGACAATTTACAGACTACCTCAAGCACCGGAGAAACAGCATTTTGCACTAAAACACATCTTACTATACTTTTCTTCCACTGCCTTCAAATGGTTTCCGCAGAATGGCCCCACAGCATTCCTCTCCGCTGGGACCACTGTCCAGGGCTGGTCACAGATCCCTTTCCAACTTTGCTACTGTGATAAATTGTGAACCGGTCACTCATTCATTTCACTCATTCCCCAAACACAGTTACAGAGCTCTGTCTTGCCAGGACCCCGTGCTAGGTCCACACACCGGTAAACCGTAAGTGAGAGACAGATGAGTGAGTAGACAGTTACCACACAAAGAGATAATGCAAGTGCCACGGCGGAGAAATGCTCCCGGTTCTCAGAGCCCCGGAAAGGAGGGCTGAGGGAGGCATGTTCAAGGAGAGCTTCCTGGAAGGATTGGGCCTGAGCTGAATCCCTTCTCAACGCTGCAGCCACAGGCTTCTGTTAAGGCAAGATCTGGCTAAAATATAGTCATTTCAGTTTCATAGAGATGTAGAATCTTAAAATGAATAGGAACCTTAGGGGCCTACTTCCAGGTCATGTTCCTTCAATGGTGTGCTCTCTGGGGTCAGACCTTCTGGCTTCAAATTTGGACTCTGCCACTTTCAACCTGTGCTTTGGGCAAAGTTCCTTCTGCTTCTTTACCTGTGAAGTGGGGCTAATAATTGAGCCTGGGAAAGAGCACGTTTTCAGTGAATGTTGGCCATTAAAATGATATCCGCTGTTATTAATGATCAACGGGTAATGTTTATAAGAAAGAGATACAACTCAGTTCTTTGACTATTTGTTAGATAATTGTTTCTAAAGTTAACAGTTTGTCTGCTGATATGCATCCAGTAAATAAAAGATTTCATTAATGTTTTCCCCAAATTTCAAAAGTCTTCAACATCTTAACTTGGAAGCCAGACCTTATTATATCAAGTGATTTAGAACTGTAGAGGTATATGTAAAACACAATGAAAGGATTTAAAAATATCTGCTGTGGACTTTAGATAACCTTTCTCCTAATAATCATCACACACACACACACACACACACACACACACACACACACACACACACACATATATATGAATAAGAACATAAACCCCATTAATTCATATTTTTCTCAAATTTTATGACATGGTCTAGAGCTTAGTAAACCTCTTCTTAATAAAGAGTGAAAAGTAATAATGAAATAGGGTCTTGCAAGAAATATTGAAAATACCTAAGGAAACAAACTTTTGAAACACTCCTAGTCCATGGGGGATGTCACCTACATACAGTTGGTTTACTAGGTGGAACGAGCTCATTAAACTAGCTCCAAGAGGCCAGTAACAGTTAGACTAGACAGAGTACGTGCTTTAAAAGTAATGAAACTCTATATCCTTAAATATATTCCATAATTAAGATTTCCAGTTAAATAAATCTGACCTTTCCCCCAATAAAGAGGTTTTACTGTACAGAGACAGATATTAATACATCATACTCAGAGTACTGATGCTGAAAAGACTGCTCAAATTCAGCCTTCTGGGACTTTTGCCTTTGCTTTGCTCCTTACCCACCTCTTAAAGGTCACAATTCAACACACCCAATTAAAGTTAGGGAAGGGCCTTGAGCCCCAAGTGCTCGTGATTCTGGTCAGAGGACTGCTTCTTTGTCACAAACTACCTGACAGGCAACTGTTGTGAACTTAAGTGAGTTTACAACTGTCTTGGAATCTTGCTCTCCTACCCCGAGCTCTCTACAGTGTTTCATTCTGTGGGACGCAACAGGATTTGGGCAATGCCAGGTTCAACAAAGTTAAGCCCGCTTTGCTGCAAGACCTCATGTGGCCTTCAGTGTGGTAATGAATCTTTGAGAAAGAGGTGGTACGGATCATCTCCTCAACTTCCTCGGCTCAGAAGCCTTTCTGGTGAAACAATTTATAGGACCAGGTTCTTCAGAAGGCACGCTAGCAAACACCAGGATAATACGTCCACTGCATGGGCAAAGTACGACATGCCAATCAGCCTGAATCCTCTCAATGGCAGCATGGTCCCAAAGAGCTAGTGGAAATTTCTCGGGACCTTACAATCCAGCTCCTGCTTATCGCCCAGCCCCGACCTCATTTATCTTCATACTCTGTCCACTCACACTCCTGTGAGAGGACTCTGGTGGTGGATATGCTGAAACCACAGGCCCCAGGGCCTCGCCTTGGCTATTTCCCAGCTCTCACTGTGTACCTGCCAACAACCTTTGCTTGCCTTGCTTCTACTCAGTTTTCAGAGTGAGCTCTTCCTAGACCTCCAAGCATGCGCCCCGAAGCCTCTTTTATGTGTTCCTATACCCACTTTATCTCGGTCCCATCACTGCATCTCCTGCTCTGAGTCTGGTTGGCCATCTTTGAGGTTGAGACTATGTTCTATATACCCTGTTATGCTGTATTCCCAGTGCCTACCACGGGTGCCTGCTACACAGAAGGCCATAATTTTATTTGTGGAATTATTGAAGTGACAGCTCTTGCTAGACAGTTGAGGGCACACCCTCTGCTGCTAGTAATTCAGGTCTGCCTGGGCCCACTCTGTGGGCCTTTATTAATGTTTGCTTACTCACAGTGGGTATCAGAGGGTTCCTACTCTACCTTCATCACCAAGTAGGTTCTTAAGGTATAATTATGAAGCCAGTTCTATTGATCCACCGTAATAGGGAAGTTAGAAGTGGCACCTACACTGAAGTTTCTACACAAAAAACCTTCTTCTTATCACTAGGACACTGGGTCCTGTCAGATGGACATGGGAGGATGACGCAGAGTTGGCCTAAAGCAAAGGGAATCTAGTTCAACTCCTTAGAACTGTCAACTTTGGCTCAGAGCCAGGGCCTCGGGACAGCCTCGTACAGGTACTTATTCATCAAGCCCTTCTTCTCTTTGGCATCCAGAGAGATATCATCAGAGTCTGGGGATGTAGCCATGTAATTGCTTTCGCATCACTGCTACAGCGCCTCAGATTCCTTCGCCATTCTAGAGCGCCGGCACTGATGGTGTGTCCGTAGCTCTGAGATGGAAGTGCTGCTCCATAGCAGGCTCTCCCAAAAGATAGAGATGGTCATGCTGTCAGCGTACTTGGTATGGGGAAGAGACTAAAATTGCTTCCCCTGAATTTGGACTTCCTTTGACTTCCAAGGAGTTCTATGTTTGGTGGCCAACAAAACCGGCATCTACTCACAGGGATATATCATGAGAGTCTAGAAAGTAGCCAGCATAAAGGCCTCTGATTCTTCTAAGGTGACTGGAGTAGATTAACATCTTAAATTCAGGGTGACTTGCCTACGTTACTCAAGACTCGTCTTGTTCACTTCCTGCTTCTTTCTTCTCATTGTCCTGCACAATTAGGATGGTGTTTCTGATCTTAAGAATGTCACAGTAGAGTACTACACAAATCAGCACCTTCCTCCCCAGGGCCCCCATTGGCCACCACTCAGTTTTATAGCCCTTTCTCTCTCCCCCGCCCCCCTCCCAACCCCTCCCTACACATTTTGGTTTTGGAGCTTGTGGCTGCTATTCCTACACTCTTGATGAGATAAAAGATAGATGCCTGTGTGTGTGTGTGTGTGTGTGTGTGTGTGTGTGTACATATACACCCATGAGCAGTCAACCTTTCTTTTTTATAGAATCCACTCATGCATTAAAATTGGGCAGCAAACTATAGTGTGGCTGTGCAAGAAGAATGGCTCCATTTGTCATTGGGTATTTCTGAGGTAAAGAAATGCCCAATGACAAATGGAGCCATTCTTGCACAACCACAGTACTAGTCTAGTTTGAGGACCAAATGTAGTCCCCCACCTGCTGGTCCCCCAAAGGGAAGGATGCAAATTTTTGTGTATTTTTGCTTTCCCTTCACGATAGGAGAGGCAAACAGGTTGATGGGAATGCATGTTGCTGCTAATGTTGTAGTATTTTTTTTTCAGAATAATGAACTCTCAATGAAATATTAAATTTGGAGTCACGGGAAAAAGCTGGAATTAGAACCCAAGCCTTAAAACGGAATGAAGACCCTCATACTTGTTGCCTTTGTAATTCAAATTGTAGTCGCATGTGGTTGTAGGCATATGGAGTAGGAGGAGGGGTAAGAACTAAACTACCCTGGGAAGAGATGAGAATGAATGCAGAGTCATGGCTTCCTCTGTACAGTGAAGCCGGGTGCTTCCTGAATTAATAAGATATATTATTTACTGAATGTGTGAAAAAGGAAAAAGGCCACTTTGTGAAGTCTTTTTCTTGCAACTTTTTAATAATTTTCTCTATGTTTTAATGATCCGATTCCTTGCTATAGCACTAATTCAATGTAATTTTCTTTTAAAAAAAATATATTTCATTGACTTTTTACAGAGAGGAAGGGAGAGGGATAGAGAGCTAGAAATGTCAATGAGAGAGAAACATCGACCAGCTGCCTCCTGCACACCCCTCACTGGGGATGTGCCTGCAACCAATGTACATGCCCTTGACTGGAATCGAACCTGGGACCCTTCAGTCCACAAACCAATGCTCTATCCATTGAGCCAAACCGGTTTCAGCTCAATGTAATTTTCTAACATACTTGGAGGGGCAGTTATGATACAGCATGCTCAGTAACTAGCCCTCTGAAAAAAATATGGCAACTTCCATTGATACACTCCCTCCTTGGTTTCACTGGTAGGAAGTAACTTCACACCGAGTTAATCAATATTTTGCTGGATTACCATATAATCCAGTGATGTTCAAGATATAGTTCACCATATAAACCTGATTAATTGAAGAAAAATATAGCTTCTTATTGCTGATTTTATGAGGTTAGAAATAGCACCCAATGCTAATCTGCAATGCCAAGAAATGAAGATGGCTTAAATCATATCTCATGACTAATGCATGAGACCCAAAGTTCTCTTATTCCTGGCTATATTATGAAAACTGGGGTATATTTTTTTACCCTAAAAACAAAATCTGTAAGATTTATTGAGATAATGCAAAATGCCTTCTTATTGATAGCATACAATCAAGATTTTATTCTGATGATAACAGAAAAGTTGTTTCTCTATTTTAATGTTTTGAAAATTATGAAATGGGTTAAGCCCAGAATCAAGAATATCATATTTGATCCTTAATTGTTTTTGTTTTAAATAGTCAATATCTGGAAATATGATGGAAAGTTTAGATTGCTTTCTGTAGTCACTATTTCATTTTAATTGTGCTTGTGAGTTCATTTAAACAGAAAGAAATATATCTACTAATAAAGTAATCCTGTTATTTTTGCTTGTTTTTGTTTTGGTTATGACAAACTGTGAAATGCTGTGTTTTTCCTAGAGTTCTAGTACATGAAATCTGCAATCTTTCCACTTGATTTACGAAGGGCCCTTAATTACTGCTGTCATTAGCACCTAGTGTTCAAAACAGTCTGTTAAAATGTACTGTTAAGTCTCACCTTCAAGTCCCTGCTTCTTTAATTTCTTTTCCAAGGGTAAGTAAAACAATCATTGCCTTAATTAACAACAACCATGTACAGCAAATTAAATAATATTCCAAGTTTTTTTTTTTGGTGCCTATTTCTTTTTGTTCAGCATTCAGCATGCGTGTGTTAGGACTGGCCTAACATGTGAACAAGTGTCCATAACGAGGGTTTTGTTACTAGGGGGAGACTTATTACCTGGGTTTTAAAAATCAGTCACTCCTCTGCCTTTCTCTTTCCACTTGGAAAGGGCTGATCGACAACCGCTGTGAACCTTCAATGTTTCTGCCTGGTCATGCACAGTTCTGCCACATAATGCATACATGTATAACAGCAACTTGGGCTAGCTCGATGATACCTCTCTTGGAATAAGGAAATCCAGCCAGGCGTGTCCATGTGACCCGCCCCCGCCCCTCCTCCCTCCCCTCCACGCTTGTGTGTGTACACACACACACACACACACACACACACACACACACACACACACAGGTTTAAAGTTAATTCATTCCCAAGATGCCCCAGAATCTTTCTTTTTCTCTTTCCTGGCAGCTCTGGTTCCTAACCTGGGTCGTAGTGAGCTTGGGGCGTGGGAGGGGCGGGAAGCGGGAGGCCTGGGAGGCGGGAGGGCGGGAGGAGCCGGGAGCCAGGCGCCCGGCGCGGGTGTGTGTGTGAGTGTGTCGCGCCCGCTCCTGCCGGGTGAAAGTCCGGGCCGGGTTTTGCGCCGTGCCCCCGGGCTTGTCTCACGGCCTCCAGCCGCCGCCGCTGCCGTGTTTACTGAGCTCGCGCGTCCTGATATCACTCCGCTGGCATGGAGGAGGAGGAGGAGGTGGAGGAGCGAGAGGAGGAGGAGGCGGCGGCGGCGGCGGCGGCGGCGAGCAGTTGATCATTGTGATGGTGGCAGGAGCGGCGGCGGCAGCGGCAGCCCGGCCGAGCGTTAGGGGCTGCTCTCCGCGCGGCGTTTCGCCAAGGACCTCACCGATCTACTTTTGCAGTCGCCTCGGACTGTCCATGTGTTTACTTCCCCCAGCCCGAGGATTCGCTCTCTAGGATCCCGTGAAATGCAACTGAGCAGCCAAAGTACTTTGAGAACACGGGGCGGCATAAACACCAAAACTTTTTCTGTGGAAGGAAAATGCAATAAGCGAGCTTGCCGTTTTTCCGATGCGGCGTGGAGTGAGTGTGGGTCGCGCGTGTGTGTCCGCACTGGAGGCATAGGCTTGTGTGTGTGTGTGTGTACATGGGGTGTGTGTTTTCGGTACGTGGGGAGAAAACGCTTGCCAGCCACCGGAAATCTCCTGGAATTTATTAGAAAATAATGGATTATGAAAAGAAGGCAGGAGAGGAGCGGATCGCCCCTGGAGTTGCAACCCGATTTGCTGCTGGCTCAGTTTTGTTGTGATTCTTTTTTTGTTGATAGGTGTCTGATGGCATTCTGATCCCCCCTTCTTTTTTTTCCTTCTCCTGGAGTTTTACAGTTTTTACAAAAAAGGGAAACAAAAAACCACCCCCCCCAAATCTGTCCCCCCCCCCTTTTTTTTTTTGCCCCGTCGGGATTGCTGTTTCCATCCATGTGCTCGCGTCTCCCCCGCGTTCCACTTAAACTATTTTAATCCTTGGACCCAAGGAGGAGGCTGATAGGGGGGGGGCGGATAAAAAAAGTTCTTCCAAAATAGTGTGCCCGGGGAGCAGGATGGGGGATTTCGCAGCCCCCGCTGCTGCCGCGAATGGCAGTAGTATTTGCATCAACAGTAGCCTGAACAGCGGCAGCCTGGCCGGGGCCGGGATCGGTGTGAATAATACTCCCAATAGTACTCCAGCTGCTCCGAGTAGCAATCACCCCGCGGCGGCCGGCTGTGGCGGCGGCGGCGGCGGCTCCGGGGGCCACGGCGGCGGCGGCGGCGGCTCGGCGGCCGTTCCCAAGCACAGCACCGTGGTGGAGCGGCTCCGCCAGCGCATCGAAGGCTGCCGGAGGCACCACGTCAACTGCGAGAACAGGTACCAGCAGGCTCAGGTGGAGCAGCTGGAGCTGGAGCGCCGGGACACGGTGAGCCTCTACCAGCGCACTCTGGAGCAGAGGGCCAAGAAATCGGGCGCCGGCAAGCAGCAGCAGCAGCAGCAGCAGCAGCAGCAGCACCAGAGCAAACCCCAGCAAGATGCGGAGGCTGCCTCGGCCGAGCAGAGGAATCACACGCTGATCATGGTGAGGGCGCGCGGGCAAGTGGGCGCGGGGCGCGCGCGCGCGCCTGGGGGTGGTGGTGCCGGTGGTGGTGGTGGTGCCGGTGCCGGAGCGGCTTGCATGGGGGGACGGGGGTCCGATTTTGCCCGGCGGGCGACGTGGGGCCGAAGGGTTAACGGGCAACTTTTCGGAGAGGGGGGAAAAGCTGCGGTCGCCGCTACCTGTTCATCCGTCAGGGTTGTCAGATTTGGGGGAGAGGGGGCGAGAGGGGAGAAGCCAGTCACGACGGCGAGGGGCGGAGGGAGCCCGGAGGAGCAGCGGAGGGAGGCGCTGGAAAAGTTTTTTTTTTTTTTTTTTCCCCTCTCTCCTCTCCTTTTCTTAGATACGGATTTGAAAGAGTGTGAACCGAGAGTTTGAAACCTCGCTCCTCCTCTTCGTCGCTCCCACCCCACCCCACCTCTCCCCTCCCCTCGTCTCCCCAGACCCGTCCCCCTTCGCCCACCCCTCTCCGCACATCCGCCGGGGTCGGGGAGAGAAATTGATGCTGTCGCAGATTCTGGGCGGGCACCAGGCCCTCAATCCCTGGGGGTGGGGAGGGGGTGGAGCGGTGGGGGGAAGCGAGAGGTTCTCGCCTTTTCTCCCCCCAGCTCACCCCCTTCGGGCTGGGAAAGTCGGAGAGTTTTGTGAATGAACTTTGAAGTGGGTGAGCGGCGAGCGAGGACGGCTGCGGCGCGCCCCCGCGGGAGCGCGCGCGGGTGCGGGGCGCGGGTGCGCTCCGCGGCGGCCGGGGACCGGGGTCCGGCCCGGCAGGTGGAGCTGCGGGTTGGGTCGAGCGGAGGGAGAGCGGCCCGGCCGGGGGGGGGGCGGGAGGGGAGGACGGAGTCTTCCGAACCAGGAGTCCCCGCCACGCAACTTCCCTGGGGCTTGTGCCCCCTCCTCCTCTCCAACTCGCGCGCACTCAGCCTCTCCTCGGCGACCCCCGCCAACTTCCCGGGCCGGCGGCCTGGGAGCCCCGAGGAGTGGATGGGAGCCGGGAGGTGAAAGAGGCTTAAATGGCTGGGTGGGTGGGTTCGAGGCAGGCTGAGCAGCCAATGGCTTAACTTCTCCGGGAGGAAGGGGCCGTCCCCACTCCCTAATCCAGAGGGTAGAATCCTTTCTCTTATCTCCTCTCTCAGGTTCTTTGGCTTTCCTTTCGGGGTGGGTGGGGGGAAGGGGGGCGAGGCCGGAAGCTCGGGAAGGTGTCTGCAGCCCCTCCCCCCGCCGCGCCGCCGCCCGGGTTGGGGGGGCGCGGGGGGGCGCCGCGCGCGGGCCGGGCGGTGGGAACCTGAGAGCGCGGGGCGCCTTTGCCCGCGCCCCCGGCACCCCGCACCTCGACCGGCGGCCCTCGCCGTCTGCGGGGGGACACATCGCACACACGTCCTGGGTGCTGGGGGGTCCTCGGCGCCGGGGGCGGTGCGGTGCCGCCCGCCGCAGGCTAGCGCCGGGCGCCCGGTGACAAAGAGCCGGCTTGGGGGAGGGGAAGAGGCTCGGCGGCCTCGCTCGCTCGCTCCCCACCCTCTCCCCACCTCCCCCGCCCCGCACGTGAAGAGGAACAATTTGTTTATCTTGGCCTTCAAGAATCCTGCCCTCCTCCCCGTTCGCCGAGGCCGCCCAGCCCCTCCTCCCTCCTCCTCCCTCCCTCTCCCCCTCCCTCCCTCCCAGTCGCGATCCTGCCCAGTCCCGCCGGCAGCACCTTCCTCCTCCCCTTCCTCCTCTCCCAGCTCGTCCTCCCGCAGCCCGCTCCCCCCACCCTTCGGGGACGCGGCCGTGGGGGAGGGAGGGAGGGAGGGAGCGAGCGGCGCTTTGTCCGCCCGGCGGCCCGGCTCCGTCCCGGAGGCCGCGGGCTGGGAGGGGCGCGGCGCCCGGCGCCCTGCCCCCGCCCTGCCCCCGCCCCGGCGCCCTGCCCCCGCCCCGCGGCCGCTCCCGCCCCCGCCCCCGCCCTCCTCCCCCAGCCCCGGAGCCGGCCCCGCGCGCGAAGAAGAGGCGGACTTGAGGTTGGGGAAGAGCGAGTGTCAGAGAGTCCGGGAGGGCGGTTCTCGCCTTACAAACAGGAAGCCTAAAACCGCTGGCACACTGTGGCTTGTCTGATTGTACCCGGAGGCGGGGCAGGCCCTGCCTCTGGCCCGGCTCTCCCGCGCCCTCGGCGGCGCACCTCTGTCCCCCGGTCCGCCTGGCTGGCTTTTCTTCCCGCCGCACCCCCAGCGCCCATCCGCAGACCTGGAGACCCACTTGGCGAACCTAAGGATTTGCCAGGCTCTAAGGGTATATCCTCCTTGCCCACTCCACGCCCCCTGTTCTGTGTTTGCTCCCGCGGATGGCGCAGCAATGGGCTGTGTTCGCCGAGCCCTCAAATCTCGGCCCCACGGAATCTGCCCCCCCCCCCCAGACCTTTGGGGGTGGAGAACTGCCGAGGATCTGACCTCGTCTGCTGGGCACCGCTGGAACAAAAGCCAGCGTCTTCCCCTGTGCTCGGTCGCTTTTCCTCGCGGAGCGACCGCAGTCGAGTTGGCGGCCGGAAAGTTTTTGTGTTCGGGTGGTGTTCTCTGGAGGGTGCCACAGGGGCCCCTCGGAGGGGCCAAGGGGAGGTCTCGGGGTGCGCGCGCCTGTGTTCACGTTCGCCCGCAGGTGGAAGCAAGCCCAGGATGCTGGCTTCACCTGGAAGGAGGAGGGGGCAAGCCCCAGCCAGGGCTTACTTTTGAAAATGGGAGGATGCTGCTTACTTGAATGGACGGTGTGCAGAACAGGAGTATGTTCTAGCTGTATTTCACATATGCGTCTCTCGCTGATACCAGTAGCCAGTATGTGTGCTGAGTGTGATGAGAATAAACAGCCTCAAACCTTAAGCAAAGGATTGCGTGTAAATTGCATGGACCACAAAACGGGAACAACAACAACAAAAATCAACACCATCTTCTACAATTTACTTTCCTTTAAAAGTAATTAGGAATTCACATTGGCCCCTGAAATGAAAGGGTATTTTAACTTTAACTTAGTCTCTGTGTATGAGATAAACTCTGGAAAAAGGGGTTGCACAGAAAAATTGATCTTGTTTTTCTTGAATCGGCTGCTGGCTTATAGTTGTGCTCAGGTAGGGCGCAGAGCAATTACATTTAGTGCGCACACTGGGCCCTTTATTTGGAAAGCCCTGAAGAAAAGCGGCAGTCAGTCAGAGCCAAATAATAATAATAATGGCGATGATATAAAGAAAGATGAGTGGGATTCTTTTCTGTTTTATTGCTATTGTTTACCTTCATAGAGCCAATATGTCCAAAGCACTAAATATCGATCAGTCTCTTTCTGCCTGGCTTGGGTTAAGAAGGCTGTGGAATCAGGCCTTTACCTCGTGGTTTGTTTTCTTTATCTTATCCATTTACACGCATATGCATGAAAAACAAACAAGCAAACAAAAAGCCTGGTGAACGAGGTGAAACCAAATCCCTCCTTGGCTCCAGACTGCTGGGAGGGGCCTGGGTTTTGCTGGGTCTCTAACAGCCTGGTTAGGAAGCCTGGTGCACGGGCCTGAGTGGGAAGGGGCGTTACTTGGACATGTGGTCGGATGCTTTTCCCCTGACACTCACTTTATTTACACAGAAGTGTTCCCCTCCAAGATGTATTGGTGAGGCCTATTGATTTCACTTATTAGAGCGTCTCAGTTGAAAATGTGCCTTTTCCTAAAATAGTTTTAATTATTTGTGGTACTAGAAGGAGACATTGTTCACTCTCTGTCCTTGGAACTGCACTCCTGCTTAAGATATCAAGGTATATTCCAACCGGCAAATTCATTTTCTAGCCAGAGATCCATGGACTTGACAAAGGTGTAATCACTCAGGCACACCAAAAAGCATGGCAATGCAGTCTTCAGAATTGCAAGATGGTGGTAGTGGGCCTTGCCCTGGCTACATTCCCCAGTTTTCACGACGTTTCCCCTACATTAGCACCATCCTAATTTTCAGAGCATGCTTCATTTATACCCAGCTTACAGACGGCAGGGATCTAGGCGATTCCTGCTCTGAAGTGTTTATCCCATAAAATTCATTTGGTAATAAACATATTAATTATTGAATGTCAGAGGACACTGCAGCCTATCCAGAATGTTCTCATCCATTCCTGGAAGAGATCCAGGAAATGCCATCCTATCAGTCCATCGCTAAAGCTCCTTAGAAATGGATCTGGTTTCCTGTTTCTTATCCTGTTGAAGGTAAATCACTGGCTCTCTATCCAGTTGTTTTTGCAAGCTTGTAATAAACCATTTGTAAAGCTTTCCTCTGAACCTCTCATTGGCTTCTCCTCTTCTGCTGGCCTGGGTTATAAGATTGACAAGCGTCTCTTCCATAGCCCAAGAGCCCACATAGGTGTACCTTACCTTTGTGAAAAACTTTTTTGAAATTTTCATTTCTCTGTGCTCTGTAAGTGCTCATCTTTTCTTTTAAATCTCAAGAATCACCCCCCCCCCCAAAAAAGCTCTAGTGCATATTAATTGTTATTTATGTCTTTTGATATGGTGCATTTTATTTAGTGCTGGGCAGCCAGTGATTGGGAAAGTAGAAGCAGAGTTAGTTAATCATTAATCATAATCTATAAAACGCTCTCAGACAGAGTTGGTTCCCAGGGAAAGCTGAGTTTTCAGGCAGGTAATATATGTGACACTTTCCATCCCGTCTCATTAGGATTATAAGCAAGCTTTAGAACCTCACTAGGAAAAGAAATAGTCCAGGTACATGGTTTACTGATATTTCTGTAAGAAGAAGGATGAGGATTTTACCCCTTAAAATAATTAGGTTATTTTCTTAAATACTTCTCTGAGACCAAGAGCCAACTGTTGTTAAGGAGGTTTCCTGACAGGTTCTTCCATTTGGTTTAGATAATAATGGGAGACATCTCTCTAACTCCTCCCACCCCTCCCGCCCTCCCTTCCTCCCCTCTTCTCCTCTCTCCTCCTCCTCTCCCCTTAGTGTGCTACCTACTGGAAGGAAGAGTCTAGTATAAGAAACCATGTTGCACATTACATAGTAATTGTTGGATACATTAGAAGTACTTACATTTCATTTAATGTCATTGATGGAATATTATTTGTGAGGAGTGCTCTATGTTTGTTATTTAACAGTCCTGCATTCTTGAACTTAGGATGGCCAAATTCTGTCATCTTTTCCACGTTACCCATCACAGAGAACTGTGAAATCAATCCATCAGACACCAAAATCTTATAATGAGAGACATATTTAAAACCTGAGACTTCATAATATACGCCTTTTAACTTTACCAACTAGCTTTGCATTTTTTGAAACTCTGTTATTCGGAGCTGGTTTTCAGTTTTCAGATCCTGTGGATGCTTGCTTTGTTTTTCCTTCCCCCGCCTACTACCAGCCTTTTGGTCTCCTCTCTGATCTTCATCACCTTTACCAAAGAGTGGGAAGAAGCACTAAGAAGATAAATTTAATTTTGGTGCCTCCTACTCTCATAATAAAATCATTGAGTGAGATTCCAATTATTTTAGATCAATCATGGGTTTGGTTCTGTATACCATGTACTCTTCATTAGCACAAAAATAGAGAACAGACTGAATTTTACAATTTCATCCATCCCTTCAACAACATTGGTAACATAATCCCTAATGCTTCGTATAAGTTAAAGTACTAAATCACATTCTTGCATCCAAGACTTTTACAATGTTTATTCTTTGATCATTTTCAGTGTTATTCTAGCTAAGGGCAAGGGGATAACAGGTTTTTATGTTGGTTTGTTTTTCCATCAGCATTAGGCTTGATGCCAGTGACTTCTCAACAACCTCAGGCCGAGTTATATCCCCTCCTCATGACATTTTAAGTAAAGGACTATGCTTCACTTCCCCGTTCTTTCAAACTAATTTGTCATTGGTTTCTAGCCCCCCAAAACACTGATTTACAGGTGACTGTTCCACAGTTATAGGACACCCCAAATTATATTTCCATTAAAAAAAAATACAGCATGCTTTTCAGGCCGATGCCTTCCAAAAATTCATTATTCATGTTTGTTACTTGGAAATGCAGCTTCTGCGAATCAGCCATCGCCAAGAACTGATTAATTATCCTTCACTTAAAATTGTTGTGTGTGTTCAAATCCAAGGAAGTTTAAAGAGCTAAAGAAACAAGAGCTAAAGGAATACTGAGGAGATGGAGTTAAGAGGCTGCGGTATGATAAATGCATCAAGACCCAGGACTCCATTCAGAGAAGGAGCACACTTTTTTTTTTTTTTTTTTTAAGTCTACCTGGCTGTTGCATCTGTGAAACAGTTTGCGATGTGGGTAAGCAGATGCATTTAGGAAAGAAGCACAGCATTCCCTGAGGGCCAAATACACACAGGCATGGAAAAAATAAATGACTGCCAGTGGCTTGGTTTTTTTTTTTTTTTTTTTTTTTTTTTTTTTTTTAAGGCAAGCTATGCATACTATCCTTGGGGGATTTAATAAAAATCTCAAAAGACTTCGAGGTATTTCCTCTGACATAAGGAAAGTGATTCCCAGAGAATCATTTAGACACTTCTTTTTAATTAGATCGGACCTCCCATTGGTTGGAATGACCTTTATGCTGAAGTAGAATCTTTGAAAATATGAATAACTCACAGGCATCCTCCTTAGCAATGGCTTAACAGCTGTAGAAAGCTTAAGTGAAATGTTTAATTTTTAACTATCCACCTCCAGCATTTCCTTTCCGACTCCTTCACTCTCCATCCTGATGGGGAGAATCTGGTATGTCATGCTTCCTGGGGTGAACTCTCTCCGGCGTTGACTTGCACGCCCGAAGAGTAGCTTGGGACACGTTCTGTATCTCCCCTCCATCTCAGGATATCTTAGGATATCTTTCTCCGCCTCCAGAAAACTCGTGTCTGGGCAGGCACTTCTCTCTCTGCGAAGGAGAAGGTGGGAGAGCCCTGAGCCGATTTGTGCAGCTTCGCCCCAATCCTAAGGCTGGCAGGGCTCCGAAAGACAGGCCCCGTGGTGCCCTCGATCCCCACAGTGCTTGGTTATTGCTTTCTCTGGTTGTTTGGTAGACGTTGAAAGTAATCAGTGACGGACGGTGAAATCTGAAGGGACGGTACCCACCGATGGGCTTTAAGGAAGCTCATCAGGGAGGAGAGGCCAGAGGGGTTGAGGGTTTCGCATCACCTGGAATGGATGGCCAGGGAGAGACACATGAGAGAGGTGCTGGGTTTTGCTGGTTTGTGGTAAATGGACTGTACCTGGTGACTGGGGAGTTTGCAGAGGTAAAGCGTGCTTTTTTCCCCAATCTGTCCTGAGCCTGCAGACCCCACTGAAATGCAAATATGTATTTTCCAGAGCTAATGGCAATATAGTTTGTAAATGGAAAGAAATCCATTTCCTAAAACATTCCAGTGCTCTCTTAAACTATCACTGTTGCCATTTGAATGGATTCTCTGTGGTTTCCTTTAAATCAGTGATTTTCATTCCATGGGGAGTATGCCCTCCCACCCCCAACACTTGGCAACATTGGGAGACATTGGGGCTGTCACAGCTGGAGGGATGCTACACTGTGGCGGGAGAAGCCAGGGACGCTGCTAGACATCCTACCGTGCACGGCCACAAAGCATTCCCGGGTCCACATACCAGGATTGCTGCTGTTGAGAAACCCTGCTTTAAACCAGGGGCTCCCCTCGTTGCCAACACACAGTGCCGATGTACTCACAACTTTCCTGACGCTCCCCTTGCTCACCGGGTGGAGCGAGGAGGAGCGGCCACGCGGTAGTGAGTGGCTGGGAAGAAGCACAAGGACTGCCGCCTTGGATTTCGGCCCCGGCCATGTGACCGGCCGGCTTTTCGTTTCCCGTCTGCCTCTGTCTCCTTGCCTGTCAGGAAGGTGAACAGTACTCACTCTTTTTACCTTACAGTGTGGTCGTTTGGCTCAAATGCATTGAGGTATACAAACGCTAGGCCTATTTTTATGAATCACATTCAATTTGCTTCCTTGTTTGCCTCCTGCCCACGTGCAGACGTAAAGCTGAGTGATTTGAGGCCTGTTTCCCTCACGCACAGGCCGAGGTCTAACGAGGAGGCATTGGGCAACGGCTTCCTATTGGACAGCATCCCCAGGCCCTGGAATACAGAGGCATCCTTGCTCTCTGTCAGCTCACACAGCAGGGTACCGTTTCATGTTTCAGATGAGGTGTATGAAACCGTCTTTGTGGTTTTAGGAGAATGTGCTAATGGAGGTCATTAATAAACTAACATTTAGGAAAATCCTAAGGGTGCTAAACGCTTTGTATCTTCTTACAGCCTTTCTATAGCTGGAGCTTTCTTGCATTGTTTTCTATAACAGCATTTCTCTCTCTCTCTCTCTCTCTCTCTCTCTCTCTCTCAAATAAAATCACTTTGTCGATGGAGAGGATTAGCTGGCATGACAGAGATTAGGGTGAAAGTATGGTTGTTAAAAATGAGGTAGATGATCGTCTTTGCTTCCCTTGTTCTGACCAGGCGACTTGTAAGTACCACGACTTGACATCAAGATTGTAGAGGAAATTAGACAAGGAGTAGAGCATTTAGAAGAAGCAAGCTGTGCAAGGTAGTGCAAGACTTGCAGCCATGCCACAAGAAGGACAGGTGGAAGACCTGGATGTGTTTAGTCTGACTTAGGAGAGGATATGGTTGCCTAACATATTTGAAGGGCTGTCATGTAAGAAGGGACTAGATGGTCTCTTTGTGGCCTCAAGGGGATAGGTTAGGATCATGGTTGGCAGTTATTAGGAGCCAGGTTTGTTTTAATATATATATATATATAATCTCACATAATTGCATGAAAATTAAAGCTGTTCAAAGATGCAATAGGCTGTCTTGATGAGCGAAAATGTTCCAACGAAAAGTTGTTCAATTGGCTGCAATGTTGCAGAAGGGATTTCAACATGTTCTTTTTAAAATTGTAACACTTTAAAACGACATGGAAATAAAACAGCAGTTAGATGAGGACAAGGACTTTGTCTCTCCATCTTTCTGTCCTCAGGACTAGAAAATGACCTACCTGTCCATGGGAGGAACACTAACTATGTGTGGAATAAATTAATTGTAAGTAAGTAGATTAAGAAGTGACTTAATTCCCCTCTCTCAATGTTACCCCCTTCTTAGAAGTTATCATGGTTTAGAATCTCTCTCTCCAGGCCTTCTTCTGTTTGCTTACGTGTATACTAAATGTTGTATGTCATTGCATGTTAGTTTGTTTGTTTTTTCTACATTAATGAAATTATATTACACATAAGGTTTTGAGATCCACTTTTTCTACATACTGTATTTTGGAGATCTATCCAAGTCAATACATGTAGGTTAAATCCTCAATTCATTCTTTTTAACTCTTAGATAGTATTTCATAATGTGAATGATCCATAGTTCTCCTATTATAAGACACATTGGTAGTTTCTCTCTCTCTCCCCCCCTCCATTGCCAAATTAATATCACTACAATGAACATCCTTATCCATATTTCCCCTGTACATATGTGAACATTTCTGTAGCACAGATTAGGATTTCTTTCTGTGTAAACAGAAAAAAAAATGGCCAAAAAAAGTGTTTTGATCTAATTCTCCTATAGAATATAGAGGTAACATGCAAATGGTCATTAACGTCGTGATGTGTAAGGACCAGGGAAGAGCTACAGGAGGGCGAGGCAGCGAGCTACTCCTGCAGGCATTTGTGTGCAGGGCTACTAGTAGAATATAATATAGCACCTGAATTATATTACTGCCCACTTTAGGACAAATGATAATTGTGTCTCCTTTAAAACATGGCTTTAAAAAGTATCCACTCTGGTAACTGGTGTTGGTCTTTGCTGTCTGGGGAAACATGATTAGTCTTCTAAGTTGGTACATCTGGCAACACATCTTACAGGAATGACGTTCCTTCTTTTCCTCCGGCCTAAAGAAGAAGCTAGGGGGATGCTGCTTACCCTCCCTCCTGCTCAGGCCCTGAGAGTGGGAAGCTCACTTCCTCAAACAAGTCTGTAGCTCCTGCCCCTTCCCCTGGCTTTGCGCTTCACAGGCCCGTGTGGCTGTGTTTCTAAAACGTGGCTCGGTTGGTGACTCAGTGCCTGGGGCGGCCGTGGGTGCGGGCTTGCCTGGTCATACAAATCTCAGGTCTGTGAGTTGCCACCTCCTACGGGTTAAATTGCCCTGACTAATCCAGTCGTCTGCGTAACGTGGTAATAACAACCTGCTGCCCTGGCCAACTGTGGGAAACGCATCAAAATGGACTCACCTTGACAGCCACCGGCAGCATCTGTGTAGACGGTGAGGGGTCCCCTCAGTTTTCATTATCTGATCCGCGTGCTGCAGGGGTCTGAAGGCTGCCCTTCACCGGAGCCCTTGGGCATCCTGGTTACTCTGGTTGGGCATCCTGGTTACCTCTGGCTGGGCATCCTGGCTACCTCTGGCATAGCAGCTTCCCTCTCCTGAGTCTCTATTTTCACGGAGCCTGAGCACTTTGGCTCCAGAATCCATGCTCTTGGCTGCAGCATTCTTCCGCCTCCACCTGGCGGAGGTGTTCCTTCCGGAAAAGGCCGTGTGAGCACCGTGCTCTCCCCAGGAGGAGTCTCCACCTTCCTGACGTGCCTTCAGGTTTTTTTTTTTTTATTAAATATATTTTATTGATATTTTACAGAGAGGAAGGGAGAGAGATAGAGAGCTAGAAATGTCGATGAGAGAGAAACATCGACCAGCTGCCTCCTGCACACCCCCTACTGGGGATGTGCCCACAACCAATGTACATGCCCTTGACTGGAATTGAACCCGGGACCTTTCAGTCCGCAGACCGATGCTCTACCACTGAGCCAAACCGGTTTCAGCATGCCTTCAGGTTTTAAGATCAGTTTGAACAAGAGCCCAGAGGAAGACGTGCAGTAGTGCTGGGCCTTGCCCATTCCATCGCGAGGGGCCTCCCTCTGTCATCTCCTGGCCTCACCCCCTCCTGGCCTGTGTTCCCCTCTTTCCCTGTCCTGTACCGCTGCCTCATTTCACCATGGCCGCAGTGCCGGGGCAGCTGCAGAGCTGTACCAGATGTAGGCAGCAGTTATTTGAGCCGCAGGAATAAGCCGAGGATGGGATGGAAGTGCTCGGCGGCCTCCACTTGACGGCTGTTCTCTAAGTGATTCCAGCGAACGAAGTCACTGTCCTGCATGGAAGTTCCCTGCTGACTGTTTGGTCAGGGCACTGACTTCTTTTCCCTCAGATCGTCAACAACAAAAATGAGCCCTGCCCATGTGGCTCCGTGTTTGAGCGTTGACCTATGAACCAGGAGGTTATGGTTCGATTCCTGGTCAGGGCAGGTGCCTGGGTTGTGGGCTCAATCCCCGGTGAGGGGTGTATAGGAGGCTGCTTGTCAGCGATTCTCATCATTGATGTTCCTTCCTCTCCCTTCCTCTGTCTTCCTCCCTGAAATCAAGAACAATATATTAAAAAAATTTAAAAATGACAACAGCCAACAAACACAATATCTGTTCAGTGTGAGTGAATTAAATTACACTTATTTCCACTGTGGAATCCAGTCCTTTCTCCTGTCCCGGTGAGCGGAGTGTGCGGCCAGCGCGCGGGCGGCCTTTTCGCGGTGTGCAGGTGCTGTTTATCCTTAACCACCCCAGGTATTTTCTCACAGGGCTGTGTCCGGATCCACACCTCAGGATGGTAACGTCCTGTGACTGTTCACATCCTGCCCTCGCCCCTGACCAGGTGTTTGGTAAACAGAGGTGGCCTGTGTCAAGGAGCGACTTTTTCTCAGTGTAGAAGTTGGTGTGGCCCAATGGTGGGAAACGTGTTCTGCAGTTTAACTGGACATTCCTAAACGCTTTGCCGCCGCTGCCACGGGGTTTTTAGAAAACATTTTCTTCAATGACTTTAGATTTGGATTTCACGTTGCTTCACTCCCAGAGCCTGTCGAAGGGATACGTGAAAAAAGTTGTTTGTCACCACAGTAAATAACCACATGCAGAGGCTACTCTGGGCAGGTTGTACTTGTTAGAGTGGAACAGTGTGGAGGCCACAGCCAACAGGAACACACAGCGGTCCCGGAGGGTGACCAAGTACAACCAACTGGGAGTTGGAAGATCAAGGCTATCTGGCAGCGGGCTATTGAAATTCAAATGGGCTATTGCTTTTTTTTTTTCTTTCAGTGTTTGATCCTTTTCTTAGATCGAAAGGGCTGATATGAATTGTTCAGGGCCTTTTATTACCTTTGAGTCTGTGGTCCAAGCTTGGAATGAGAACACTGAGAAATAGGTAACAACGGCAAGGGAACTTAATGGCAGCGGGAGCTTGTGGGAGTCATCCTCTGTCCCCTGGCCCGGCACAGGAGGTCTGTGTTACTGGTTTGGTAGGCTCGGTGTTTATCTGTGGTCTGGAATGTTGAAGGATTGCAAACCTAAGACATTGGCTTCCGTCTTTACCTTGAAGTGTGGTGTAGTCATTTCTGATACTGGCTCGTGGGGGTAGGGACAACTCTATATGGAAGGGGGTGGGAGGGTTGGGGGGGGCTGGCTTTGGTGTTCTCATTCACTCGTTCGAATGCCATTCTCACTACTCTATTAACAGAGAGTGGATACTTTAGATAATTATTTATGCCTGTCGTTTCCTTCACAGTATAATGCACACTTCACTTGTTTTCTTCAACTTTTCATAATATATGTGTTTATGATACACTGAAGAGCAATAAATTTGTGAAGGGAGATAATTAGCGTTGACAGACTTACAGAAAATGAGCCTCTACGAGGAAGAAGGAAGAGCGTTGCTTCAGAAAAGGATTCCATTTACCGGGTTTGAGGGAAATTATCCAGATAAGGAGTTCTGCAGTGTTTTAAAATTCACAATCCTGTGGGTGGCACAGGTTATAGGAAGAAGTGGATCATTCTGTGATTTAAAAAAACAAAACAAAACTTCAATATTTTTCACAGTTAAAAAAAAAATCTCCACTTTCAATTCTCAAAATAGAATTTTCAAGTGGAGAAATTGAAGATGCCGAGCATTACGATGGGAGGCAGGAAGGGGAAGCCAGCCTCTGGCGCTTCGAATTCCTCCTGTTGTCCGAGGCCTGCTCTCACTGTCACCTGTCCGGGCACGAGTGCGCATCGCCTTGAGGAACTGCTGGTTAACAGCTAGCTATCTCACCTTAAAGGATCCTTTTCCTTCCCCTTTGGCGGCTCGTGCCCTTAGGGGCCTGGAGAAACGGGCTGGCTCAGCATTAAGTGACTCAGTGGTCCACCCCGCCCCACCCACGGGGGCCCTTCTCCAGGGGGACAATGAAAGCGTCTCCGTTTCTGTAGAGAAAGATGAGCCATGGGTTGGGTTGTTAGTCTTACTATTTTTTAAAAATATATATGTTTATTGATTTTTTACAGATAGGAAGAAAGAGGGATAGAGAGTTGGAAACATCGATGAGAGAGAATCATCCATCAGCTGCCTCTTGCACCTCCCCCCCCAATGGGGATGTGCCCGCAACCAAGGTACATGCCCTTGACCCGAATCGAACCTGGGACCCTTCAGTCCGCAGGCTGACACTCTATCCACTGAACCAAACCGGTTTCAGCTAGTCTTACCATTATTGTATGTTATTTCCTACTTTCCGGGTTGAAAGAAAACTTGTGGGACAGAGTGTGAGTGATTATGGCAGAGAAGGTTGGGGGGTGGGGGTGGGGCCAAAATGCACATCCTCTGAGGTAAGCAAGGCTCCAGCATTGCTGTCATTTCTATGGGGCATCCTGCCTGGGCCCGATCATGCCTCGTCCACAGCGGAGGCCCTGATGATACAGGGGGATAGAACATTCTTAGATATATAGTGGCTTGGTGCTCATCGGAGAAAAGAAGAGGCATTCTGGGGGAATTCCACCCAGAAAGAGAGAGAAACCGCCCGGGAGGCGGTTCACAGTCCAGTCCAGGGCGAGTTACATTGGGTTCCCGCTGGCTCTCAGGGCCTCTAAGCGTCCACTAGACTCTGAGGAGCTGCCTTTCCCCGCAAACTGAGCCCAGTGTCACTGGAGATCAGAGCGCGGGGCTCCTCGACAATGTCCGGCTTCTCCTTCCCCCACTCCCAGGAGCCGCCTCTGCCCCCGCCCATCCCCGTGTCTTTTGTTCCATGAATAAATATTATGTGGTTTGGTGCTCATTACTCTTTGATATGAGAAGAAAAAAAAAGGCAATTCATTAGGTTGGAGGAGGAGAGGGAGGGAGACACCATTTTTCACCCCGTGCACCAAGCACGGCTACACTGATTTGAATTCCCAGAAAAGTAATAAAACGGGGGAAATAATGACCACGCAGCTCCCGGGCTGACAGCTGCGCGGCACGCGGGAGCGCGGGGCCGGGCCGCGGGACAAGATTGCGGAGCATATGGGGCCCTCGTGGGCCAGTTGTTGAGCTCGGCGGGCGGCCGGCTTTTGTCTGGGGGGCCCTCCCGGCTTCGGGGGGGCCGGGGGCAGCTCTTCAGAAACTTCCAGCCCCGCTGGCAGGCGGGCCCTTGGCACCGGGCCAGGCTGGCCGTTCCCGGGCTGACTCAGGCCACGCGGAAAACGGCTCCTGCTTGGAGAGCATTCACACCTCCTCACTCTGGTCACGAATCAAATCATCGGTTCAGGGGCTGAACACCGGGGCCCTTTTCCCCAGCAGCTCAGTGGCCCCGGTGCAAAAGGGAGATGCTCTGCGGGAATGCCAGCGGGATGGCCGCTCCTCCAGCGCTCACCTGTCCTGAGCGAGAACGCTGCTCTGGGTCAGCGCTTTCCAGAAGCGCTTGGCACGTTACCTCCTCTTCGTGCGTCAGGCTCCACTAACCAAAGCCAGCAGGACTGACCCGGCCAGTGCTGCTAGAAAGGAGAGAGAGGACCCTTCTATCCATTTTTCGTAAGACAGTGGTCAAAAATCGGCCCTCTGCTTTGCTTGGGCCTGTGTTTTCAATGTGTGAAGCTGCCGTGTGTGTGTGTGTGTGTGTGTGTGTGTGTGTGTGTGTGTGTGTATGTGTGTATGTGTGTGTGTGTGTGTGTGTGTGTGTGCATAAAATGACTGATTAGCTCCACTCCCCTCTGGAGGGGTCTCCCAGGCTGGCCCTGCGGACATGCGCACATCGGCCAGCGTGGGTGGCACCGTTATCCCAAAGGTCTCTATGGCACGGCCACCCATTCTGCTTCCTCTGCTCTTGGCTCTGGACACACAGAAGGGCCTCGGGCCCTGGGAGAGCCAGCCGTTCCCGCAGGCCCAGCAGAGTCACACTCCCGAGGAAGGGCGGCGGTAGCTGGACCTGCCGGGCTCGTGCTGGAGGACCGGTTTATTCCAGGAGCCAAGAGAAAGCCGGCAGGGTTGATATTCTGATCGAAAAGCACCAGGTGTTGCCACTTCACTGGTCTCCGCGGGGACCGGCTCTTGCAGAACAACAGCCTTCCGGGTTGTGTTCTGGTGTTGGGATGAGTGGATTCCTCTTTCTCGTGAACAAAGGTCATTGCAAGGCCAAATCCACCGGGAAGAACATACATATGCATGCATATGTATATTCATTTATGTCTGTGATGTTCTGCTAATCACTAATCAGAGATTATATTTTAACATAAACGGGGACGCTGCTGGGGGAACTGATTTTTTTTCTTTCCTGGCCTTAGTTTTACATTGTTGATCATGGCCTTGCAGACCAGCGTGCTTAAAGGAGGAAAGGAGAGCTTGCAGACCTGCTGTACGTGGACAGGGATGTGTGGGGAGCTCATGTCAGGGCCCTGGATGGGGGCAGAGCTTCGGGAGGGAGGATGAGGCCTTGTTTTCTGTTTACCCTCGAGGCTGGCCGCCACGGCAGCTCCCCACCCTGGTGTGAGCGTCCTTCCGGCTTTTCCTGGACAGTGTGTTTCCACCACGCGTCAGAATCAGGGGAGGATATCTCTGATTTTACTTTCCTGAGTTGCCTGAGTTAGAGGCGCAATCGTTGCCTCCTCTCCCTTTCGGAAACGCAAGCAGGAAGATAATGACTGGAAAAGACTTACAGTGGACGCTGCCTTATCCTTGCCCCAGGCACTGCGGAGCAACCACAGCCATTCCTGGAGGTTTTAGTTCCAGGATCACAACCTCCCCTGAGGGAGAGCGGGTGGAGGAGGCGGGCTGAAGGACGGGGAGTAAGAACGAGCCGGGAGGGAAAGCTGAGGAAGGGGGGAAAGGCGAGGGTAGGAAATGAGGAGACATTTCTGGGTGTTAAGAATAGGTGAGAACTGCGGTAGATGAAGTATCCCCGCTTTCGTTACAGTAAGTCTGTGAAAGTCTATGGAGCCATTTTATGTTTGCAGAGTCATAGCAGGCCTTCTCGCGGTGCAGCACATTGTATGTGGAGCTCAGGGAGACTCCGCTCCCTCACTAGCTCACCCGGCGAGTAGCTGACGGAGCCAGAGGGCAGACGGTGGGATGGCCTCCGTTTGGTACGGCTCTCCCAGGCGGGTGAAGAGCTATGAATCCAGCCCTGGATGGCCGGTGTGACTCCGCTGGCTGGGCGTCATCCTGTGCACCAAAAGGCTGCAGGTCAGCTCCAGGTCAGGGCATGTGCTGGGGCTTGCCGGCTTCATCCCTGGCAGGGAGTGTGCAGAAGGCAGCTGATCAATGTGTCACTCTTACATCAATGCTTCTCTCTCTTCCTCTCCTTTTCTCTCTCTTTATAAATTAATAAAAAAAAATTAAAAGGAATATAAATCTGATCATCCAGCAAGGTTGTTTTTATCTATTTATTTATTTATTTATTTATTACAAACTATTAGGAAATAGAATTTTCAGGGGTTATGGGGACAGTTCAATTAAAAAAAAAAATGAAACTCGCCCAGTGCGATTTTTATAATAATTATTTAATACCTAAAGGACTCGTATAATTGAATTTTAGGGTGCTTCATTTATACTCCAGCTGGCGAGATTTGGAAATACTATCACTTTGTGGTCCTCTAATCGCTGTCCCAAACATTCACAAAATGCCCTGTGATGCAATTATAAGTATCTTCTGGGGACCTTGTAATTACGTACTATCTAGTTATCATTATAAAGCACCAGGGGGCCGTGAGCCAATCAGGTGGCATTCGTGGCTGGTTGGCCATAACCCTGTAATTGATAGCACAAAGTGCTTTGAGTAATACTACATATTTTATAAAGGGGGGAAGGAGGGAGACAGTCTGGATTTAGGGACAGGAAAGGGTTATATACTAATGTCTAAGTTACACAAACAGGACTTTTGTAGTCAGTGCTTATTGATAGACAATTAACTGACACGTTTGTTTAGAATAAATGAAAGATGGAGTGTAAAGATGTAGCCCAGAAACCCTGTAGCTTACGATGAAAGAAAGGGGGGAGGTACTGTTGGGGATGTAAAGCTGTGTCTTTGTAAAACTGAAATTAAACAAAGAACAGTAAGAAAACATATGCCATGTGTAGGAAATAATTACTTGATAGGGACGCATAGTAATCCTTGAATGAAAAAGCAGAGAGTGCATGCTTTCAAAGATGCTTGTGCGAAATCAGAAGTCTTTAGCCTTCTCCGCCCGGGGCCCCTCGGAGGCCTTGGCGCGCAGACCTTGCCTCCTTCCAGAGCTCTTCAAAGTGGCCGCCGCCTCTCAACGGCAATTGCTTCTGAGCGGTTCTCAGACAACCCCGACATGGTCCCTCGGTGTGTCATTACCTAGTCTCATGTTTAACCTTTTTCTAATAGCCTCCCCAAAGTCCAGAGCTTTCTGTTAGTGCCGGGGGAAGCTATAAAAGGTGTCTCCCCCTCTCTGGACTGCACAGCTGTGAGAAGCAGAGTTATGTGGAAGTCGTCTCTGTTTTTCCTTTTTGTCCTCTCACCAGGTGGACATGAAAGTGACTTACTGTGGAGATGGGCCCAGCTCTGTGGCCAGTGTCCATGCATTAATAGCTTCTCTTTTGGCAGTTTTTACGGAGCCTTTTGCTTGCTGAGCTCTGTTAGTCAAGGAGCGAAGGGCAAGGGAGTAAGTATACACATTCAGAGTATACGCATGTTCCTTTACTCCTCTTTCCTAAACTTATGAGTGACGCCCACAGCCAGGGAGAGGTCAGACGCAAGCGGCAGAGTAGCACACAGGCCTGAGAATACAGCAGCGATGCTTGTTCGGTGTAGCCCTCCCCCCTCCCGACACCTCCTTACAGTCAACAAACCCTACTTGTCCAATTGTGGCACAACCTCAGAACCCTTGTGCCTTTAGGGAGGTTATGTTCTTATTACGAGAAGCATATGGACATGATGACTTCTCAAATGCCTTTACATAGACATCGGAGAGAGCACTCCCGAGTCCCGGAGGGCGTGGAACATCCAGAAGATCTCGGGTAAGAGGTGGAGAAACCTTCGCCTTCACTCTTCACAGCGTCTGGCCTGGTGCTGGGGACGGCAGACTGCCTGCGGATGCTCAGGCCCCACTGTCATCACCATGGAGAGGAGGTGGAATCAGGCAGGGCAAGGGCTGCCAGGAGATGTCCAGATGTGGACTTAGTTAATTTTATAGCTCAGCATGGTTGTCCCTTAGTACCAGGTTTCTACTCTAAGTTCCATCCTTCCCTCCCCAGCTTTCCCTTTTAATAAACCAACAGAGTTATCTTGTCTGTGGATTTATCTAAATCCTTCGTGAGCCTATGGAGAGCTTTTGCTTCTGTAGCTGCTGAAGTGATGGGTTTACTGTTTTCATAGAAGAGATCCCAAGCTCTCGTATGTGTTCTGAAGCACCCTTCACAGTCAAAGGCAGGGGGTGGTGGTGGAGGGAGAGGGGCCTTCGGAGGAAAATGGACACATGAGGGGGCAAAAGAGAGTCAGGGCACAGGAGAAGGGGCCTCACCGGGTGAAGAGGAGCGTCTGTCGTATCACTTCGGTCTTGCTGCGCAGGGGATGCTGTCTGCGAGGCCCTGCATGCAGGCAGTGCTGCTGTAATTCAGTGAAGTGACTTTATTGGGTGGGAGCGGTGGTTCAAAGGTTTAAGGACAATAGATTATTTTGGTCTTCCATTTATAGTTGGTTCTTAACACCCACATACAATTTTTGGAACGAAGTAATAAGATAGGAAGGAGACTTGGCTTGTATTCTGGCAGATAGGTTCCTTAATATTAAATCTCCGTGCCTTTTGTAAAGTTACTTAATAAGTAGGCCTCAGTTTCCCCACCTGTAAAGCAAGGGTGACAGTAGTTCTGTCCTCACGGTGCTGATATGAGAACTGAGAGATAGAATTCATGTTGAATTTTCAGTCAAGTTCTGGGTACATAATAAGCATTCTATAAATATCAGCTGTTATTATTAGCACATCACCCAGATGCCTACTGTTGTGCCTCGTGATGGCAGGCTCAGTGGGTAGCCAACATGTTTTCTCCACACACACAAAAATTGAGCGTGACTCTATGTGGTGGGTGTTATAGGGGAGAGTTGAGCTCCCTTATCCTTCAGGTGTAGAAAGTAGTTAGCCTGTGTAGACTCCATTGCAGTGACTTTCAACATGGGTCCAAATTTCTTCAGCACCGTTGTTACTCATTTCGAACTTGATATGCATATGCTGCCTTCCATTATTTATCCTTGACCCATTCACATGACACCTCTAATGAGCAAGAAGCTGAGCAAAGCACTGACAGAACAACCACAACTGGGCTACCCTCCTGCCCTGGAGGAGCTAGAAGAGGATTTGGGCGGAGGAAGGATGGAAGTGTGAACCATGGGGCATGAGCAGGAAATCACAAGTAGTTTGGTGTTTTGAAACAGAGGTTCAGTGATAGGAGAAGAGGCTGGTAAGATAGGAAGGTTTTAGGATTCAAAGGGCCTTATAAGTCATGCTCAACAGCTTAGACCCTATGATATATGTGAGGAGAAACCATCAAAGGGAGTGACATGGTCAGTAGACTTTAAATAAAATATTTGGTCAACCATATGAAGGATGGGTTTGAGATAAGGACTAAGTCAGGGAGGTTACTTAGGAGATTGTTGAATACTCCAGGAAGAGATGGCAAAGAGCTTGAAATAGATGAGTGGCAGGTAGAGATGGAGATGTGAGACCATTTTCAAAAACAGGAAGTAATTATTGAGTAGATAAAGATGATTGGAAGGGATTGGCAATGACTTCAGGATTTCTGGCTTGGGTGATGTCATCATTATCCACTACAGGAAATGCCTTGGGTTTGGGAGGGAAGATGGTCAAGTTCATCTGTGGATATGCAAAGTTTAATGAGCTTATCCCTGAGGGATATCTAGTAGCCGTTTGAATGTGCAGGCCTAGAATATAGCCCAGAGATCTGAGTTGCAGGTGTAGACATTGAAGATGGCTAAAACTTCAGAGAGGGTGGAATTGGCAGAGGTGTGCAGTATGCAAAGAGAAGAACCAGGCGGGAACCTTGGAAAACACCTGCGGTAGGGATTTTTTTGAAGGAGATCCTCAGAAGGAGATGAAGAAGGAATAGTCCCAGCCATCGATGAGAGGAACCAGGAGGACATGGGTAGAGTGAAAACTAAGGAGAGGTTGCCAGGAGTCCACAGGCAGCAAGACAAGGACCAAACGGTGCCCTGGCATTTGGCACCTGGAAATCCTGGTGCTCTGTCAGGGTCGTGGCAGTGGGATGGTGTGCACAGAGGGAGTGGATGATAAGTGTGGAAGCAGGGAAGCTGGTTTGGAAGGAAAATACTGCATGCCTAAGAGATAGGGACAGGACTAGGAGGAGATCTCACATTCAAGAGAGGGGACCCCTTTCCAGTGGTCAGTGAGCCTTTTTTGGGGATAGGGATATCTTGACTATTTGTGGTTTTGGTAGTAGTTGTTGTTCCTACAATGCCCATTACAGCCTATTCTTATTATTTTAAAAGAGAGCCCATTAAGTTGAATTATGGTTTTGCCTCTTTCAAACATGTACATTCTCTACTAGATAGGAGTGAGCTGGTCAGTTGACTTGCCTGTGCATGAGTAAGCACATGTGTGTAATATAATTTGGGTTCCTGCAAAGGACAAGTAACAATGCCATGTGATTACCAATAAATTTTTTCATGGTGAGTACTTTATTGTTTCTAAATATACACAGTTTAATAGCTTTTATTTTGTAAAAAGAAACAAATTCATGCTTTATATTGAGTATTTATTAGCTTATATATTGATATTAATTTCTGTTCTGATGTGAGTTGGAGTATCTTTTAATAGAATCTATACGAATTGAATGTCAAAACTTCAGGATATTGAAAAATAAGCTAAAGTTGGGCTTAATTAAAAAACCAAAGTCATTGCCCAGTTTCTTTAATTAAAGAACATTAGAAAACAATTAATTTCTATGAATCATTTCTTTTGGAAGAATTCGCCTCCATGCGTTGTAGAATCTGGGTAGGAGCGGACTGGATGGGATATAGGGCGTTTGTAGAGTGGGTGTCAACCTGATGGGACTTGCTTTCGTGGTCGTCTCTGATGCGGACAAGTCACTCTGTTCATGATCCTAATCATGGAGTGTAGGCTTCCCCAGTCTCTGCTGCCTGTACTACAGACTTCCTGTATTTTAGGACAAGGAAGAATCCATTATTTCTAGGAGTTCACTGGCTCAACAGCTGTGGTGAAGGGTCAACTCAAGACTAATGAGAGTTGGAAACAGGCCTGATAGCCTTGAAAATCCACATACTAAGCCCACCTTCCCTGGTGGTTCTGCTTTTCAAAGCAGTGCCCGGGCTTCTATGCTGTGATGGCTTTTGGCTTCTGTTCTTTCATCCAGACTTTATTGTGCTTCTCAGGGATGAGTGTGCAGTGTCCCCAAGCTCTTGCGTGAGCATGTGCTAGTGGTCATTATTTCTTTCCAAATTAAGAGAGTCTTGAAAATGTCCGAGTGTTTTTCCCTCCTGGACACTTTCCCACCAGACCTAGTCGGTGCACTTTAAGGAAGTTGCATCATTGGATTAGGATCACAGAGCACTGCACTAGGCACTTGCTAGGAGCTGCACAAACAAGTCAAGGCAAGTTCGGTCTGGGATGCATTTAGGGACAAATCAAGAAGGTAGTACCTTGGGCATCATTTCAGAGTAGCCATCATTTTTTAGCTCCCCATGCCCAGGGATACTGACATGTATGTGGCAGGTCACACAGTGCTACGGTGGGTGAAAACTGGATGTATAGGACGTCACAAGGAAACTCTGGAGAGAAAAGGCAGGATAGATGACTGTTAAAATCCTCAGAGACAAGGGAAAAGCTAGACCTGTTGGAAGGAAAAGCATTCTGACTGCTCAAGTTGAAAGTTTGAGAAGAGAGGAAAGTAGGAAGTGGTTTTGGTAAATATTTGGAAATTTTGGAGGGAAATCTGACTGGGTTATGCCTAAAAACTGGTGTAAAACTTGGGGATTTATATTTCAAACCCCTTTAATTTTGGGGTTTGTAGCGAAAAATGACACAAAAAGAGTCTCACATGCCTTGAGGGTGAATAAAAACGACCTTCCCTTGCTCTACCCCAGGAATCTTACAAATATTTCTTTTTATGAGTGACTTCTCTCTCACCTTCTCCTCTTCATTACTCAGAGGGTCTACACAGTGTTTGACCGCATGCAAAGAAATCAACCATCTTTTAAAGATGCTGCCCCATAAAATTAAATTTAAAAAATATTTCCTCTTTAAATGCATCATCTCATTAGAGTCAAAATAGTAAGAAGTAATAATGGACTTCAAACATGGTTCTTCTGGTGGGTAGACTGTGCTGTACTTTCTTGTGGGGTTGAGAAGGGGATTTATCTGAACCCATCAGATTTAGGATCCAAAAAACAGAAAGACACATTTGAGAATTCGAGAAAGAGAGGTAGAGATAGAGGTAGAGGTAGAGGTAGAGGTAGAGGTAGAGGTACAGGTAGAGGTACAGGTAGAGAGAGAAGAAAATGAGCATGTGTCAATTTCTCATTTACTTAAAAAAAGTCTTTGTAAAAAAAATTACTCATAACTCCACTCTTCATAGGTGTCATGCAGTAAAATTAGGGAATAGTGTTTCAGACTTTTAAAAAATTATGTGCATGTAGACATATATGTATTTTTCCCCCAAATTGTTAATCCCTTATAATAAATATTATAGTTTATTTTCTTGTATTTTTGTAAGCCACCTTAAACCTTTTCTGGAACAATATGGGGCTAAATAAATTTGGAGTCACAGTGTCATTTAAAAGTGAATGTGATCCATATTGGGCCAGCTCTTTCTTGATTGTAGCTATCTCTTTACGAAGCTATAGAGCTTTACCTGCAAGAAGTTTGAGGTGCTCAGAATATCTGTTTTGTCTTATTTATAACTAGAGGCCTGGTGCACAAAATTCATGCACTGAGGGATGGAGGGTCCCCTCAGCCCAGCCTGTGCCCTCTCACAGTTGGGGAGCCCTTGGAGGATGTCTAACTGTGGTGGAGGCAGGAGAGGCTCCTGCCACCACTGCTGTGCGTGCCAGCTGTGAGCCTGGCTTCTGTGGGAGCACACTGACCACCAGGGGGAGCACACTGATCACCAGGGGGCAGCTCTTGCATTGAGCATCTTCCCCCTAGTGTTCAGTGTGCATCATAGTGACCGGTCATTCTGCCATTTGGTTGATTTGCATATTAGACTTTTATTATATAGGATATCATAAACATATTGGTGTAGTAGAGAATTAAGGAGATTGAAGGATAAAACAGTAAAAGTATTTCAAGAAAGCTCAAATCTTGTCTGTAGGATCAAAAGTACTTACAGATATTTACTTAAAATATAAATATTGGTATGCTTTATTTTAAAAAATGATGATACATTCAGATTTACAATATGGATTCACTGTTTATGATCATGCCTGTTATCAAAGTATTTATCTTTAGATAAATAGTTTATCTCACTAACCTTGAAGTACACATACTTGGAGTATCTTTTCCAAATTTTGTTTTGCTTCTAAAACTAGACCTACATGTTACTTTGAGGGAACAAAGTCAATTAAATAAAGTCTATCTGTAAACTTTTTTTTTTTTTTTTTTTTGCTTTGCTGTATTGAATCTCTAGTAATTCAGTGGCTAACATATGAAAATAGAGGCCTTTCCCTCAGCCCTGGAGTCTACATAGCCTGACAACTTCTTCTTTTGTTCCTGTTCAGGTGATGTAGGTATGACTGCCAGCCAAAGAAGATTTCTGAGTGCTTTTAGAAGAACATTGGGACTTATTTACTATTAGAATCCAGGGAAGGGTTGTAAAGAGGCTAAGCTGATTTTCTAAGGCCATAAAGATGACATTTTATGTGAAAATTAGGTGCCTTGGACATTTAAAATTTTACCTGGACCATGGTCAATCCCAATGAAACATTATTTGAATCCATTTGCCACAGCTAGAGACAGACAGATCTCTTTGCTTCAGAGACTACCATGTAAAAAGAAAATAAAAGCTCCAAGCAGCCAAGAAATTGAGTCTAAGTTCATCATAGTTTATGTGCCCAAATGAAAATGACTGCCCTGGCCAGGTTGCTCAGTGGGTTGGAATGTTGTCCCCAATATGCCGAGGTTGAGGTTCAGTCTCCAATCAGGGCATGTACAAGAAGTTAACCAACGAATGCATGGATAAATGGAACAATGATTGTTCCCCTTCCTCTCTCTCTCAAACCAACCAATAAATTAAAATAAAAAAAATAATTCTACCTTTTGATGTTTGTTTCTGCAGCATATCTGGTGGCAGAAATTTCAGCAAAATAGCTCTGCTATAAACTTAGAAAAATGCAGACTGTATTAAAAACTTAATGAGACGTCTGTCCCTCGGTCTAGTTTTTAGCCCAAAACATTTGCTCTGACACTAGAAGTACATTAAAAACACTGTTTTTTTGTTTTGTTTTATTTTTAAAATAGTAGTTAATGATCACGTCGAGGTAACCCATCCTTTAGGATGCAGTTGAGTTAAAAACTGAATGTGATGCTTTAGCTCTCAGAAGTGCCGAAGGACACCTTTTCCCTGTTGGTAATTTCAAAATGAAAACCGAGAGGAAAAGAATAGTTAATAACATAATCCACATGTTTCTCCATGAGGAAAAAAAAAAAGATAAAGTAGAAACTATTAGATCTTAGCCATGACCAGTCTTTATATGGGAAAAGGGGAATTCTAATGGACTGTATTCAAAATTAGAACTTTTGAATAATTCTGTGGGAAAGAATTATATGCAACAAAATGCTAGAGATTAATGTGGAAGCATGATGCCTAAGAATTGGACACCCTTAAGATGTTAATCTCTGTCAGGCACATTTGCACATTTCCATGCTATCAATAAGGAATTAGAGAAACAAGGATGATATCAGTTTAACCAAAGGTTTCATTAATTTGGCTTTGGTTAATAACTACTTTTCTAAGACACCATCTAGCTTAGATGCACAGCTTTTTGTATAAGGTATCGGTTGTAACCTGTAATTTAATACTGCTTGTTACTCATTAGGAGAGGCACTTAGATTCACAGGGTAGGTGTCACACTTTGGTTAGCTTTTAACCTCCGGAGACAAACGTGATTGTGATTGGAAGTCTCTTTTCAAGCCCACAGTAATTATTAATTTGCTTCTTTGGAATAGCTAATAGCAGTTGATAAAGTGGAGAGATTTAGAGATGTTTGGCCGCAGAGGAGTGCCTGTCTTCAAATGCATCAATAGCGTGTATCCCAGTGTGTCTCCTTAGAGGTTCTACTGAAGAAATCTGCAATGACTGCATTTAGGGGAACTAAATGCACCACCCACCAGTTCATATCCATATATGGATTATGAGGTGTGTGTGTGGGGGGGGGGGAGTAAAAAAAAAAAAGGAATCCAGGCAGGTATCAAATTATTTGAATTAAATTGATTCCTATCTAATATAAGACTCTATTGGCTAAATCTAGCTTCCTTTCAGGTCACCTGAAATGAGTAGACAATGGTTACAATTTCATCTCAAACATATCTATTAAAAGTTATTGAGTGCAATAACATCCTTTAAAATGGTCTCTAGAAAGCGTTATGTAATGGAAAACTGAATAGGTTTTTCTATTAGGCGAGGTTGGCACTGAGGACAAGATCTTGAGGTTGGCTTCATCATGACTTTTGCCTTGAATTCTGTGGAAATGCTGTCATAGACATTGACTTTTAGAATATGTGTTGAAGTTTTGTTTAACTGAAGTTGCTGTTCACACTACCATTCCTCTAGCTAAGAAGTCTACATTAGCTTACAAATCCCTTGTCAAAAAATAACTTGGTTGATATGGATGGCTACAGTTAGAGTATAGGGCCCCATGTCCTTCCTCTGTGTGCCATCAGAGGCCTTGGAGGGAGGGACAGAATCTAATCCACTTGGATCTCTTGATCTTGTAGATGTTACTTTTGCATTTGGAAAACGTGATGCCTTCTCCTCCAGCTATAGCTCATTCAGTTCCAGTGGGCTGTAATATAAACACTGACCAGAGGAATGAATTAGGGCTGTCTAAAATATTTTCAATGATACATACTTATGTCTTATTAGGAACTCATTTTTTTCCCCACATTAGAATATAGATGCCCCACAAAGATAGTCTAGGTCATGATTCTACTACCAGATCCTCATCTATAATATGTATTTTTTTCTTCTTTTGCTTGTTCTCATTCTCCTTCTTTTCCTTGTTCCTTCTCCTCCTTATTTCTTCTTCCTCCTCCTCTTCTATCTCCTCCTTCTTATTAGCTAATATTTATGTGGTGCTCACTATGCCAGACACTGTGCTCAGCCTCTTACTCTCTCTTTTTTTTTTTTTAAACAGAGAGGAAGAGAGAGGGACAGAAAGTTAGAAACATCGATGAGAGAGAAACATTGACCAGCTGCCTCCTGCACACACACACACACACACACACACCCACCCCCCCACTGGGGATGTGCCTGCAACCAAGGTACATGCCTTTGACCTGAATTGAACCCGGGACCCTTCAGTTCCCAGGCCGATGCTCTATCCACTGAGCCAAACTGGTTTTGGTTAGCCTCTTACTCTTACTAACTTATTTAATCTCCAAAGCAGACAATGATAGGAGTATTTGCAGACGAAGAAACAGAGGCACAGAGAGGCTAAGCGTCCTGACCCAGGTCATACAACTAGTCAGGGGTAGAGCTGTGGTTTAAACTTAGGCGGTCTAGTTCCAGCGTCTGTGCTCACGACTATTATTTTTTAGGAGACTGAACTCTGTGTTTAATTTTCTCCACAGGGAAATCCTGTAAATATTTTGACTTGTGGCTGATATCAGAGAGAAAGTCTTTGTGTAGCTGTAGATGCTGAAGAAATGCCTGTGTGGCCATCATGATTCTCATTCTAGAACATTTAAAAAAATGCTTGATTTCTTTTATATGTTTGCATATGTGACTGGGTATGGTTATCTGTGAGCAGCCCTAAAAATATGTGCACAGAAACTGAGAATAACTACTTAAAATTATTAATCTGAATTACTGGCCTCTGAGATTGACTGAGAACTTGTTGGGCTCCTTGATAATCTCAGGCTTTTGTAACTTAATTTTAAGGCTAATATCTGTAATTTAGAAACTTTAAAATTTGTATTTTCATGAAACCCAATGCCAAGGTGGCACTGGTTTAACACCAGTTTCTATGTTGTCTACTAATGATTTGGTGTGTTTAGTGAATTAAAAACAAAACAAAACACTTACAATGTACAAAGAATTTCTGATTTAGAATACTTGGCTTTGTCACTGTTGGATCATTTAAATACTTTCTTAAGGAAATAAATATTCTGGAAACCATATTTTTAAAGTTTTGTATTTGGAATATGCTTAAAAATAAAACATTGCATTCAAATTTAACTTTATTGTTGGAGACTAGATTTTTATGTGGTCCAAAGTCTTACCTGAGAGAGAACAAAAAGTCTTTAAGAAAACATAAAGGACATATTTGCATCAATATAATTAGGAACCCCAAATATGTCTTTGTGGATTACAGTACCTAAGATATATGATAATGTCCTTCCCTATAATTAGTATTTTACTTGCATTAAGGCCCAAAAAATCACCGCAGATCACAGTAAGCATAAAAGAAGTAACAAAGAAACCTATATTTTGAGAACAAACACCAGAACTTTTAGGAAAAAAATATCTATTTTTCTATTACAGTTGACATTTTATATTGTTTTACATTAGTTGCATGTGTATGCATAGTGGTTAGACAATTAAGTAATTTACAAAGTGACCCCCACTCCCCATGAGTCTAGAACCCACCTGGCATCATACACAGTAAAAGCAGAACTTTTTTATTCCACTGAGGAAGAGGAAAGACAGTCCGAGCCTGGAACTAGGCGTGCTCTAGAGATTCTAACGGGAGTTGAGCTGTGTTTATTAGCGAGAGTGCGCCGAGAGCTCACACTAAAGAAGACGACCCACGGAGCTGTACAGTGTGCGTGGGTAACATGCCATATGCTTTTTATAAGTCTCACCTGGGAGGGGAGATGTCCGTTCATAGCAATCCCATGACACTTCTTTACAAGGCAAGTGTTACTGATCCAGTTTGGTTGGCTGTGCTTAGCTTCCTTAGACCTGCACAGTTTCAGTTGAGTAAAGCATGACTCACGCCCTGCCCTGTGGGGTATAAACCAGCTCCAGTGGTTTGGTCTGGAAGTGGCCCTAGCCACGATGGGTGGACGGCAGTGGGGTTGGCACCCGGGGTTAGAGTGACAGTTTCTACGTGACTTTCAGAAGGAACTGAATCTTCCTAGGCATCCAAAAGTCACTTGGTTACATTGACTCGTGTTGTAGTTTGCGTTTTTGGGCTCACTGTCCTTGTACTGAAGTAAAATAGACATCCTCTTGATTTCTGAGAATGGCAGTGGTCCTGACCATGAAGGACAGAGTTCTGTATGTAGGTATCTTTCCCAGGAGACCACGTGGCAACCCTTGAGGGCTGATTATGAGTTAGGGCTTCCTGGGTCTTCAAGTACTGAAGGGCCGGTTGTCTGGGGCTCTGGGTAAAGGATGGAGCTGTTTGGAACATACGAGAAACAGTAAAGAGTCAGAATGTAGGGATGCAACGTGATTTGCTTCATTTGAACCCAGATGTTCAGAACTTGTGGTCATTGTAATACAGCTTTTTTTTTTTTATCTTACATCTACAAATGCCAGCAGACAAATTAATGGGGTAAATAAGACAGGAGTAAGGGAAGATGTTTAACCCATTAAATAAACTAAACCGCTTTTATTTAGAATCATCTATTTTTAAACAATAAAACAACTGCACATAAAATCACCAAAATGAGGATCTTAAGGGACATGTATTTAGCAAATATTTATAGTCTGTACAGTTATACCCATTTTAAAGTAATTCCTACTTAAAAAAAATATTTTATTGATATTTTACAGAGAGGAAGGGTGAGAGATAGAGAGCTAGAAACGTCAATGAGACAGAAACATCGACCAGCTGCCTCTTGCACATCCCCTACTGGGGATGTGCCAGCAACCAATGTACATGCCCTTGACCGGAATCGAACCGGGACCTTTCAGTCCGCAGACCGACGCTCTACTGCTGAGCCAAACCAGTTTTGGCTATTCCTACTTTTTATTAGTCTATGTCACTTACCCTCAATTAGTATGAATTCGTAAATATTTTCTCTCTTTTAATTGATATCTGCATTTCCAGTGATTTTGTGTATTTGGAGTAACCTATATAAAAACTTACTGAGATTTTTAAAAAATTCTCAATAATGATTTTATTATTATTATTAATTCGAGAGAGAGAGGGAGAAAGAGAAAAACATTGATTAAGAGAGAAACATTGACCCTGGAATGAACCTGCAACCTGGGAATGTGCCCTGACCGGGAATCAAACCCACAACCTTTTGGTGTACAGGAGGATGCTCCAACCAGGGCTTAAAAGGGCGATTTTTTTCATTTTAGGAAAGAATCTTATGTTAATATTTCTTTAATAGCGAGATTTCCCCGTATAAATGTTTGGTTATTTGTACTCAGTTTTTCAGAAGCATTTCAGTTGCATAAATTGAGTACACTTCGTGTTCTTTATGCATCCATTCCCAGTTCCAAGTCAGGGATTACATAGTGTGTGTCCAAGGTCATCAAGAAATGAATTCATGCAACTGCTCTTCAATCTTTTAAACCTGCTTCTGAATAGCTCTGTGGTCCTGGAGTCTGTCTGCCTGAAGAGACTGATTACTTTCTAGATTTATCCTGGCGTTGGTCTTTTTGCACTCCGTGATTTGTATTAGTGTGGATGTAAACGTTTATGTATTAATGTGCATGCCCAAGTAAAAATTATATGGAGAGCTTTGCATACCATGCTTGTTTATGAATTGTTCCTTTTTTCCCCCCTTAGCCATAGTTTTATTTTAAAAGTGAAAATTTAAAGTGAAAGTGTTTGTGTTAATGAGGAGAGAGCACTTGGGTTTCAGAAAGAGAAAAAGCTGATACTTTAAGACTTAAAATAAAACGTATTGTTATGGGTGGGCTATGAATAACTGGGAAGTAGTGCTAACTCATGTGGAAATCTTGGTTGAATGGAATTCTTGGGCAGAAAGGCAATGAACTGAAAACAAATTATTTTACACATCCATATAGGGCAAATGTTTAACAAAATTTCAGTAGCATAATTAGTACATTGCAATGAAAGGAGACTTCATGAGTCTCATCCTGTGAAATGTTATGGCGCTAAAGGAGACAAGTTGGGGCTTTTTATTTCAATAAGACAATTTGTTTGCATTATATGAAGTGATAGTATATTTTCACTGTTAAAAATCTATTTTAAAAATTTGAGACAATTGGGAATTTTAACACTACTGAATGTTTGATATTAAGGGATTATTAGTAAATACTTTTCAGACATGATAATGGCATTATAGGTATACTAAAGGCCCGGTGCACGAAATTTGTGCACATGGAGTATGTGTGTCCCTCAGCCCAGCCTGCACCCTCTCCAATCTGGGACCCCTCAAGGGTTGTCCGACTGCTCATTTAGGCCCGATGGTAGGATTGGGCCTAAACGGGCAGTTGGACATTCCTCTCATAATCCAGGACTGCTGGTTCCCAACTGCTCGCCTGCCTGCCTTCCTTCCTGATTACACCTAACTGCTTCCATCTGCCAGCCTGATCACCCCCTAACCACTTCCCTGCCAGCATAATTGATGTATAACTGTTCCCTTGCCAGCCCGATTGCCCCTAACTGCCATCCCCTACAGGCCTGGTCCTCCTCCCACCCCAAATGCTCTCCCCTGCAGGCCTGGGTTCCCCACAACTGCCCTTCCCGTCGCCCCCAGCATTCCTCCTCTGCCAGCTTGGTCACCCCTAACTGCCCTCCCTTGCAGGCCTGGTCCCTCCCAACTTCCTTCCCCTGCTGGTCATCTTGTGGCAGCCATCTTGTGTCCACAATAGGGGTAGCCATCTTTGACCACATGGAGGCAGCCATATTGTGTGTTGGAGTGATGATCAATTTGCATATCACCCTTTTATTAGATAGAATAGAGGCCTGCTTTGCCCTGAAGGGTGTCTTGTATCAGGGTGAGAGTTCCCTTGGGGTGTGGGGCAGCCTGGGTGAGGGGTCTGTGGTAGTTTGCAGGCCAGCCAGGCCCCCTGGTGATCCAAGGGGAGGCCCTGGTATCTGTGATTTATTTATCTTCTATAACTGAAATTTTGTAGCCTTGAGTGGAGGCCAGGGCCAACCATCGCAGATGGGAACTTGGCTTCCTCCATCGCTGGGGGCAACCCAAGCCTCTTGCTTGCTTCAGCTCTGTGGCCGCAGCCATATTTGTTGGGTTAATGTGCATACTTGCCCCTGATTGGCTGATGGGTGTGGCTTGTGGGTGTAGTAGAGGTACAGTCAATTTGCATATTTCTCTTTTATTAGATAGGATTTTTTGAAAAAGGGAATAACATTTAAAGTTACATTCTGAAATTTTTACAGTGATGCTACGGTGACTAGAATTTCCTGTAAGGTAATATAGAAAGGGGACCTGAGTGTCCTACTCGGTTTGGGCTGTTGTAACAAATGACTATAGGCTGGGTGGCTAGTGAGAGAAATGTACTGCTTATGGCTCTAGAGCCCGTAAGTCCAAGGTCAGGTTGCTAGTATGGTCAGGTGAGGGCCCTCTTCCTCCTTGCAGACTTGTCCCCTCACATGGCAGGTAAGGCTGTGCATACCTCTGGAGCCTCTTTGATATAAGGGCACCAATCCCACTCATGAGGGTTCTTCCCACATGCCTGAAGCATCTCCCAAAGGCCCACCGTCTCATACTACCACCCTTGGGGTTAGGATTTCAACGTATGAATTGGGAGGGAGACACAAATGTTCAATCCATAGAATTGGGGTTGAGGTGTAGATGAAACCCATGGGTTGAAGCTGAATAATTTAAGTTTATATGATTGACCTTTTCAAAAATAAAAGGTTTGAAAAAGGGAAAAGGCACACATACACACAAAACTTTTACAGTGAAAATACATCAGTATTTTGTTAAAGATAGTTACGGAGGGTTTCAAGGCAAGGAGATGCCTAAAAATATCAGTGGTTTGATTGCATTGCAATTACATATAGCTATATCCAGCTACATGATTTTAAAACCCAGTAATATTACAGTTTCATTTTAATTGAGATAAGCCTGTACTTGAGTGAAAGAAAAAAAGAACACTAGCAGTTTTGGCAACAGCCTTTAATTCAGCAAACATTTTTTTTTTAAAGCCCCTCTGTGTCAGGTACTGTAGAGATTGTTGTAAATTCAAAGAACACAGATACAGGCCTCTTGCTAAGGTAGCTGGTGAGACTTTTATACGCTGTTTCCAGGATCATGTGATAAAGGCTCTAGTAGAGTCACACAAGAACATGGAGATTGGAATGATTTACAGGAACATGGAGGTTGGAATGATTTGATTCTACTTTTGGGGCGGGAGAGGGGAGCCGTAGAGAGCATGTTAGAGAAGACTGTGCAGGGGGCTGGTGTCTGATGTGGCTCTCAAGGGACAAGTAGGGTTTTTCTAGGCTGAGGAGGTGGGAAAGCCATTGCAGACACCGGAAGCAGCGGGGTCAATAGCACGAAGGTGTGAAAATGCGTTCAGCCAATGGCGATAGTTTCAGGGAGTGTGGAGTGCCAGGTGCAGTGGGGGGTGGAGGATGAGGCCAGTAAAAGAACCTGAAAGTAAATCCAAAATGTGCATTCTGCTCCCGGCGTGGAGAGCAGCATCACAGAGACCTGTTAGCCTGGATCTCCAGGTCCAGCGTCAGGCTGCACCTGTGACTTTGGGTAGGATTTGTCACCTCATTTGATCTGTGGGGCTCCAGGTAGCCTAGCTGCAATGGCCCTTCACTTGGGTAGACAGGTTGGCATTTGTGTACTGATAAGGTTTGCTAACAGCGAGTGAGCACTTCCACTTCTCTGCCAAACAGGTTGCTCCCTTGCTTTGTGGGAGTTCTGATTGCCTTCCTCCTTTATTGAATGATATTGATGCAGTTGGAAGCCCATCTAATTGTACTGTTTCCCGGAGTGGAAGTGGAAGGCTCTGACCCTCTCCGGCCAGTGGAGGGCCGTGTGACTGGCCTCACTGAAGAATTACCTTCCTACCGCTGGACCTCAGGGCCACAGCAAGAAGCTGGCACTGCCTCTGAGCAGAGGTGGACTTGTACCAGGGAGTAAATGAAATCTGAATTTCAGGTCCTCTCCCCTTTACAGCTACTTACAAAGTTCTGGGAGGGGCCCTGGACATTTTCAGATAGTCACACTTTATTTTCTAGTCATTTCATTCTTTACAGCTTAAATAGTCTGGGCTTCTTAATAGCCCATGCTTCTGAGCATCTTCTAGAAGGGTCTCTGCTTAATTTCTTTTCTTCTTGAAAAGAACATACTATCGTCCTCACAGATCAGGCACAGATTACTAAGCAGTTGCATGTTAAGCAGAAGCTATTTCCTGAGCAAATGAAATGTGATAAACAATTTGGTAGCGACACAGGAGGGCAAGGAATCCACACCTCCTCCTTGTAGGTTCCCTGGGTAGATTTTACTGGTCCTGCTGAGAATCTCTGCTACGCTTGGCCCAAGGCTGACTGGCTGGCATGCTGTCCTTTGTGTCCTCCATCCTGCACTCTCTCTTTGGAACTCTGATCTCTGTTCTTACTTTTCTCCTCTCTGATCTGATGCCGCCTTCTGGCTTTCATAGGCCAGCTGTGGGTGGCCAGATGCAAAGCCAGTTCCAATGTCACTGGGAGGGAGCACATTAATTGGGTGCATGCGTTTCTTGGTTACTTTCTCCAGATGGCCAGTGATGTTTCCATTCTGTATTGAACAGACAGACACCTAGTTTTACATTGTTCCCTTTAATGTATTTGCATCATAGTCCTGGAAACATCAGATCAACATATTACATTAAAAACATGGAGTATGAGTTGGGGAAAAGGTTACACGCCAGGGCCGGTGTAGGAAAAGTATAACATGGGCCCAGAACATCTTATTGAGCCAGAAAGTAAGGGGAATGGTCAAAGAATTAAAAGGACTGCAGAGCCTGCTTGATGGGCTCCCACTGGCTAAATTGGGAAGCTTTGGATATCAAAATGAATATAGTAATGTATTATAATCAATTTAGTAAAATCAGAATTCGTAAGTCCATATGAATATAATAATTAAATAAATAAGTAAGTGGGATGAGCAGAAGCTCATATTTAGAAGGGCAACTAATGAATGTATGCTAAGACTGATAGGGAAAAATTTGTTGAAGAACAGATTTACATAATTTCAAAGTAACTCCCCACTTTGGCGATATTGTTGAAATATTCTGGTCATGGGTTGGCCATTTTGACTGGAGATTATTCAGCATCCATGTTTTTGCCAGCATCTATGTCCTGGGAAAAACGACACAAACTATAAATTAGAAAAGCAATCATAGTACATTTATAGTAGAGAAATCGGGGATATATCGCTTTAACCAAATGATCCAAGTTAATATTGCCAGTACACAGACAAACCAACATCACATGCCTTAAGGTGCACTGAAAATACAAAATGATCTCTGTGTTCTAAAAAAAAGAATTACCAAATCTAAAAATAAAAATGGAGGGCTATTCTATAAAAGAATTGGCTATAATCTTCAAAACTGTCAAGATTAAGACAACAACTGCCGAGGAAGGCCAGGTGAGGCCTGGGTCTATAGGAATGGACAAGTTGGAAGGTTGTGAGAACTTCTGGCTTCCTCCAGAAGTTTCCAAATCAGTTTTCTGAGTTTGCTTTTCAAATGAAGTGGTGTCGTAGAGAAGATCCTTTTAATTGATATTACAGAGAAACTGTTACAAGTTGGATCTCTTTCCATAGTATGTGTGTGTACAGGGAATAGAAGATAGGAAATTCCTTTGTGAATGGTAGACTGAATTTTCTAGCTCTATTCTATCAAGTCCCGTATTTCTTGAGCCCTTAGTATCTAAATCGTTTTTCAAATCCCACCATAATGGAGAGGGGACAAAGCTAGGGTGACTAAGATCCACAAATGATGATATGGAAACAGTTCATCCAAGTGTTACAAGTTGTCAGAATTGGTTGGAATGTTCTGGTCATGGGTTGCCATTTTGACTGGAGATTACTCAACATCCATCGGTTTGCCAGCATCTATAGAAAATTATGCAAGTTCTTGAATTTTTCCATTAGGAGGCTCAGCCTCCATTTCATCTCATACCATCTTTTGCTGACCTCCTCTGAGGGCTGCTGATGAACAGGGATGGTCAGGAGAAAGGTAAAAAGGTCTGTCCAGCAACCCCCAAGCAAAGTGTCTATGTCACAGAGGGAGGCCTTTGACAAATCAGGCTTTCCATATTTGTTGCACAATATATAGAGTGCCATGTTGAATACACAGTGTAGGTAATGTTAGTGCACTGTTATAATGTTTTGACAGCTGGTTAAAAGGTTTATGGCTGTGGTTTTTAGGATTTAACCTAAATAAAACATTTCGGGCTCATTCTGACAAATGTACAAATACTAGTCTAAGAATTTCTTTATACTTAGAATTGGATTGCTTTTGTACCTTTGTGGATTCCTGTAGATTTGATCATATAGAATTGCTTTATTTCTCTTAATAGGAGTATTTTATGGTAATCACAAACTAGGAACCACTTCATCTGACTTTTTTGGTAGTGACTGCATAGATGATGGGTATGACTTTATTTCTGCAAAAATGACTGAAGTTAAAGAAGGGTGTGGTGGTCTTACCAAGAGTCAAGCCACCTGACCCTGAAGGATTATCTTTCTGTGCCCTCTTGTCCATTTTTTTTGCTCTTTGTAGTTTGCTTTTCAAGTTCCCATGGCTTTTGACTTTGCCTTTACATTTAATTCCTCTTCCCTGTAAGTACCTGTCTCCACAAGGTTTTTCCATAAAAGTGTTTGCTGGTCAAAGTTCACTTTTTAACACTGTATGAACGAGACGTTTCTAAGACCGTGTTGTACCCACCACTAAGAATAGGTGAGGTACCGAATCCAAATATCAGTCAGTTGCTCTTTTTTATTATTGAGTGTGGAGGAGAGGGATTGCAGAGTACTGGGGGAAAATGGCTGGAGAAGTGTCCATATTGTAGACCTCTGCTTACTCACCCTTGTGAGCTGTCGTATGTTCAGGGTCGCTGGGACTGCCAAGGTGCTGTGTGGAAGGGGGATTGTGATACTTGCGCAAAGCTTGCGATGGTAATCACGAAATGCTTTTAGAATAGGCAGAAATAGGGGGAAATTTTCTTACTCAAATTTAACAAAACCTTAAGATGGTAATCGGTGAACTGAAGGTGTCTGTGTCTTTCTTGTTGGCTAGTTCATTCTTTGGCTGCAAAGGGACAGTTCACACGCAGGCAGCTACATAACCGGCCACAGCCTCTTCTTTCTCCCACCCGCCCCCCTTCCCACTTAAGGTTTCTTTTAGTTTTTGCAAAGCAGCCATGTGAGAGGAATAAAATAATTTTGAAGAGCATTATATGGTGGGAATTTTGACAATGAGTGGAAGATGGTAATTACTCTCTTCCATTAGACTCGGTGGCTTTGGACAGATAAGCTGTATTGAAACGTGTGACCAGGGCATGGGATCATGGATTGTCTTTCACTGTTGTCATGGCGACAGTGATGCAGGTGGCCTATAACTGCCGGGCTGTCAGATCTTATACATCAAACTGGTGCTAAGTGAAAATATGTTAGAGGCATTGAGGAAGAAATTGCCAGCAGTGTTTATAGGATCAGCTGGAGAAAAGCTAGCCTCGTTGAAGAAAAGATTTCCGTTAAAAGCGCAGGGTGATTCTGCAGAAGCCGGAGTTTTAACTTTTTATTAATAAGATGAAAGTGGATTATTAAAAAGAAAACATGCTTTCTGGATGTTGCACTGCCGTCTGCACACAGATAATTAACACGAGGCCTTTCTGCTTCCCCCTTGAGCTAATGTGATAATGTAGTGGCTTCAGAAGAGGCAAGAAGAGGCTGCGTTGCTTGGGGGCGAGGGAAACAGTTCTGCAGGAGGTCTGAGTCCTTTTCCAAGAGAGCCTCACTGAATTTTAGTCAGAAGTGCTGAGAAATCATCGGAGAAATCCAGGACACTGCTTTAAGTAGTACATGGAGTACAGAGTCAGACTCTGTTATGCAGATTGGGCTAAATCTACTGAAATGGAGGAGAATGCATTCAAATCTGGAGAGGCTCCTCTCTGTCAAGCAGAGTTTCCACACCTTTCCTTTTTTTCCCTCCCCTCTTTTCCTGGTGTCTTCTGTCTCTCCTTAAAAGTGTGTAAATGCTTTGAACTGAAACCCTTAAATGCTAAGCAGCAATGGGTATAACCTGCGTGTGCATGCATGCATATATGTACACGTGTGTGTGTGTGTGTGTGTGTGTGTGTGTGTGTGTGTGTTGGATTAGGTTAGGGTTAGTTGAGAGGTAGGAGAAGAAAAGGGTATATAAAGTGTTTCTCCAGAATTATCATAGCATAGACCAGAATAGCTTTTGCACTATATGTGATTTGGGGTTCAAAGATAAGATAGTGGCTGTTGCCTTTTAAATCCTTACAAGCTAGAGATCATTGACTTGCAATGGTAGTTCCCACTAGATTTTGTTTTGTTTAATTTCTATTTTTCTCTGAGACTGCTCTGTTTTCAGAATAGTTTTTTGTTCACCCTGCCATTTTTTTTCCTTTTATCATTCTGGTTGAAGGCTTTCTTCTTTACCTATAGAAGCATTTTTCAATCCATAGTCTGAGACTCTAAATAAAAGGAGTTATTAGGCAGAACAGGTAAAGAGTCTGGTCACTTACCAGTCCCAGAAAAAATAATTTAAACGATTAAGATGAGGAAGATTTATACATTCAAAGGAGTCAAAGGTGATGATTCTTCAGTGTTAAGCCAGGTTGCCGATTGAAAACTAGACTCAGCTTTAGTCTCCATGTTAACTGCTGACCAATATATCTTCTTCATTTAGTATATATGCTGAATGGAGATTTTCTTTTTATTAAATATATTTTTATTGATTTTTTTACAGAGGGAAAGGGAGAGGGATAGAGAGTTAGAAACGTTGATGAGAGAGAAACATCAATTAGCTGCCTCCTGCACACTTCCCACTGGGGATGTGCCCGCAACCAAGGTACATGCCCTTGAATGGAATAAAACCTGGGACCCTTCGGTCCACAGGCCAATGCTCTATCCACTGAGCCAAACTGGTTAGGGCCTGAATGGAGATTTTAGTCCTCCATTCAAAAATGTTCATAAATGCTCCACTTTTTTTGTTTTTATAAAGACACCACCTCTTTTAAGCCTAACTTCTTGATGAATAGATTTCACTCTAGAAATCATTCTCAGGATTTATCTAAGCCTTGTCTGCTTTAGGTCCCAAAAGAAAAATAATGGATTGTTTTTAAGCTGTGATTGCTGATCAATAAATTTTAAATGGGCCCAGTGATTACAGTACCGATGATTAGGAAAAGGGTGAACATCGAGATGAAATGTTAGTGTGCCTCAGTCTCCATGTCCCATTAAACTAGTTTGTTAACGTAAGATTTCAAATCCTGGTACTCTGGAGCTGTTTGGAAGTACCAATTCTTTGTGTTGTTCTGTTTTGGACAAAGAAACCAGAGTCTAAGCTCCTAGTTGCATAAAGAAGATTCTTCTCCAATCATGGCTCACTCGTCTGTGGATGTGTCCATGCACACAGGAATGTAGACTTCTGTTGGGCTGTTCGTCTAAGACTAGTGCATATAGCATTTACTGCATGTATTAGGTAAGGAAATTTACTCTGGAGAGTCATAAGTGCATTGACCAGAACTAGGAACGACTTATGACAGTCAGGAGACTGTTGGAAGGAAAAGAATATACCAGGACTATCCAGGCCTGAATAGAATTAGCCAACCTACCTTTGCTTCTAAGCAGGAAATGTCTAATCAAGAGAATGATTTTTAGAAACATCAGGAAATGGAAAATTAATTTTAGCTTCCTCTCCCCCAATTTTCTACATGTCTCAGGAGGGTTTCTTTTTAAGAAAAATCAGTTTTTACAAAGAAATACTCTGAAAGAAAGATGACGAGTGATTCACTCGTTTTAGGATAATTGTCCCTAGTGGTACGGCATAATGCAGAGTAATGGGATTATTAGGAAGGAGTCCTAAACGTGGGATTAGGAGCACTGGTGTGGAATAAACATGCTAGCTCATTTAAAACCTTTTTTGCATTTGTAAAACTATAGCCACCTCATATTCAGTTATACTTTTTTTCAAGGACAGAAATGTCTTCCTAATTTTTTCATTGGGTGTTTGCCCATCAGGATGGCAGGATTTCAGCATCAGTAGGACATCATGCCTGTCACTTTGAGGTGTCATGGATGTGTTGACCAGACTGTGGGACAGGGTGTCATCCCCCCCTCCATATTCCCCATAAGCAACTTCTTAGAGTTATATGCTCACTTATTAATCTGTCCATTACGCTATTTAGGTAGGCAGCTGTTTGTTGCACTTTATCAATACTGGGCTTTGTAAACAAGAAAAATGGATGAGATCTAACTTGAAAATGCCCTGAAGAGAATAGCCCTGTGTTCTCAGACAGAGGGACTAACCTGTTCAGCCTTTTCATGGTTAGTTCCTATCATTCATCTCACAAGGTACTGAGAGGTTCAGTAGGGACCCTTGACACCTGCCTGCACTCAGCTTAGCTCTGAAAAAGCAGAGCAGGTGACGTGCACTGGAAGAGAATTTGAAATGGAGTGTCAGGCTTAGACCATGATCATGTAATGTCACTTGTTAAATCTAGTATCATGATTATTTTGATCACTATTTCAAATGGCTTTTCCTCAAGTTAAAAATAAAGTGCCTTATCCAAAAATGTGAATTAGCAGAAAAGGATTTTATTTCATGCAGCATGTCTTTCACGATAGGATGCAAATAAGGCCTCGATGAGGAAGTTGTTTGCTGGGGGTGGTGGCTTGGAAGGGCCCTCAGGATGAGGACCCTGCAATCCATCCCTCTGAGCAGGGAAATCCAGTGGAAATGCCAGGGCTATCTCTTATTCTCATATACGCACTCTGCATCCTCTGCACCCACTCAGAAAGTTTGGAGAGGAAAGGTGAAAAGCCTTTAAATTAATATCCCAGATGAAACCATCATCAAAACAACAAGAAAGCATGGCAGAACATATTTGCCAATATTACTTTCGGTAAGGGTGTAATCTCCAAAGTTTATAGGGAATTCATACATCTTAACAAAAGGGAGATAAACAATCCAATCAAAAAATGGGCAAAGGACTTAAATAGACACTTTTTGAAAGTGGAGATTACAGAAGGCCAAGAGACACATGAAAACTAAAGTCACTAATCATTCGAGATATGCAAATCAAAAGGACAATGATATACCATCTCACATTTGTCAGAATAGTTATCATCAACAAATAAAGGACAAGTGCTGGGAGGATGCAGAGAAAAAGGAACCCTCGTGCACTGCTGGTGGGAATGCAGACTGGTGCAACCACTGTGGAGAATGGTATGGAATTTCCCCCCCCAAAATTAAAAATGGAACTCCCATTTGACCCAGTAATTCCACTTCTAGGAATATATACCAAGAAATAAAAAACATCAACCAGAAAAGATATATGCACCCCTATGTTCATGGTAGCACAATTCACCATAGCTAAGATTTGGAAACAGCCTAAGTGCCCATTTGCAAATGAGTGGACTAAAAAACAATGGTATATCTACACAATGGAATACTATGCTGCAGTAAAAACGAAGGAATTCTTACCATCTGCATCAACATGGATGGACACGGAGAGCATTATGCTAAGTGAAATAAGCCAGTCAGAAAAAGATACATATCATATGATCTCATTTATGGAATATAATGAACAACATAAACTGATGAACATAAATAGACCCAGAGTCAGAGAAGCATGGAACAGATGGTCAAACTTGAGAGGGAAGGCAGAGGTGGGGAGTCAGAGATCAATCAAAGGACTTGTATGCATGCATATAAACATAACCAATGGACACAGACACTAGGGGGGTGTGGGTATGTGGATGGGGGGGGAGGGGAGGTGTGGCCAGGGAGAAGTCAGTGGGGGGAAAAGGAAACATGTAATACTATATACAATACTTTAAACAATAAAGGTTTTTTAAAAATCCCAGATGAAGGACAGTGACACTAAGGGACTATTAAAATATAGGGTGCCCCAAAAATGTATATACGCACTTTGAATAATTATAAAGACAGTGCTTATTAAAATAGATTTCACTTTCAAAATTGAGTTATCAGCTGTTAAAGTGTGCATACATTTTTGCGATCACCCTGTATGTATGTTAAAATATATGTGCAATTTTAAATTCTTTTAATTGGTAAAAAAAGGTTTTACACTGTTGCCTTAATTCTCTTACTGAAGGGACTGTGTTACTGGTTTTTAGTATTCATGAGCATTTCTCTTTGAGAACAGAGGTTACTAATATCTGTACAGCAGTGTATACTGTATCTTTACTGGGAGAAAAAGAGTGGAGGCTGGTTTGTTGAGTCATTGTTTGAGTCATTTCCTGGCCGATAGGATGGGCTGGCTGGTAAACAGAAGCTGGGTCTGTGCTGTGGGGAGGCTGAGCCTGCCTTCCTGATGTTCATGTGGTCGTAGCCAACACGCTGAAGATGCAGCAGAAGGAGCTGTGCCCAGGGTCAGCTTGGAAAGCCTGAAAGTTCTGCAAAGCCCAGGAGAGCCATGTTCTGAGGAGAACACAGATTTCATCTCGTTCTGCTGTGTCTCGGATTTGTTGTGGCACGATTCACATAGGAAAACCATTTTCATATACTTTTACAATAATACTTCAGCCTGTTTTAAAGCTTTCGATAAAATTGCATCTCTAATATGCTGGTTTAATCTCATATGAAACTGGAATTTTGGTTGCACAGAAGAAGCTCGGCTCTCCCTCAGAATCAAAACAAACACAGACACCAACAGCAATAAAAGAGTTCCAATTAATATTTTCAGAACATAAATAGCCATTTACATGAGCCTATCAATTCTCTGCTGGTGGTCACTTTAAATTATTATTCTTTGTATTTTAAAAAAAATATTTTTCTTAATTTCAGAGAGGAAGGAAGAGGGAGGGAGGGAGGGAGGGAGGGAGGGAGGGAGGAAGGGAAGGAGGGGGAAAGGGAGAGAGAGAGAGAAACATCAATGATGAGAGAGAATCATTGATTGGCTGCCTCCTGCACGGCCCCCACTGGGGATTGAGCCTGAAACCCAGGTATGGGCCCTTGACCCGAATAGAACCTGGGACCTTACAGTCGGCAGGCCAAGGCTCTATCCACCAAGCCAAACCGGCTGGGGCTATTGTTCTTTTTAAAAGAAAAATCCAGTATAGTTGAAGGCTGTGCCTTATAAACATGCGGTGCTTCCTTGCATTACCTGAGATAAAGGGGGGGAAAAAGCATGTTTTGCATTTTTGGATTAAACAGGTTTTAGCTAATAAAAACAAATCTTTACCAATTGCATTTATGAGCTATATAGCACTGCGAGAGGATCTTTGAAAATTTTGGGTGGATTATAAGAATTTGATGAGAATGTAAGTTGTATATTATCTTGTAGTTTTGCAAACACCATGTCATTGGGTTGTGCCCTGCCCATGGCTTCTGGTAGGGGAGCAAGCACTGGTCCCCAAGGCCTTCCTGACCAGTTGAGAAGCTGGGGACTTTCCTGCAGCTACAACAGAGAGCCGGCCTCGTGAGGGCGGGGAGAGGACCCCCGGCCAGAGAAGGATAGGTTTGGTTGTGAGCTAATTTCCTGTTTTGCTAAAGGTCCATTTTTCTGGATTGAACACTTGTCTTCCTGCGTTTCAGCTTCTTCTTTCTCCTTTCTATCCCTTCTCTGGCCTGCATCCCCTGTACTTTGTGTAATGGGTAGTATCACAAGGCCATCGTCTGTGGACACAGAATGAGGGGGTGGTGGGACTGTGACGCACCAGGACAACAGTGGGTCATAAGAAGCGGCAGGAGCTGAGAATGCACACCCCAGCTCCACCACTGACTTAGCTTTGTGATCTCGGAAGTTGTTACTGACTTACCAGTGCACCCCCCCCCAACCCAACCCCCACGCCCAATTCATAGTTTAAAACTCTAACCTATATTTGGAGATTGTGCCTTTATGGAGACAATGAAAGTTAAATGAGGTCAAAGGGTGGAGCCCTAATCCAGTATGACTGGTGTCATAACAAGAGGAAGAGACACCAGGAGTGCCTGCCTGTGCAGAGACAAGGCCATGTGAGGACACAGAGAGGACATGTCCTCAGTGAGCCAAGGAGGAAAGTCTCTGGAGAAACCACACCTGCTAGCACCTTGAACTTGGATTTCCAGCCTCCAGAACTGGGAGAAATAAATTTCTGCTGTTAAGCCACTCAGTCTGTGCTATTTTGTTATGGCAGCAACAGTGAACTAATACAGGACAACTACAAAAGATCTATGAGGAACTCAAGTGCCTCATCTATATTTAAGATGGAGTCAGAAATCTGTCCTGTGTTTTAGGGTTGTAGTGTGAGAAATGCTGTGATGCCGTCAGCATAGTGCCTCAGTGCATGCCATTGCGTATATGAAGGGATTCATGACCACAAGAACAAGCTAGTTCATTTTCTATTAGCCCAGGCCTTTGCCGAGTACTTAGCATTGTAACAAAACAGCACAAATCATTATGCATATATAGGGTGGGGCAAAAGTAGGTTTGCAGTTGTTCCTATGGAAAATAACGCAATAATTAAAATAACGCAAGAACAAACTGTTTCACGTATTCATAGCTGTAAACCTTCGTTTACCTCACCCTTGATGTTTTGAGCATCCTAACACATTTTGCCTTGCTGATGTTTTGTAGAAGACCCAGACTTAACATAGGATTCTTCCCCTACTTCCAACACAGGTTATATTTCCTTCAAAAGTTCATTGAGCACTCCACACATTTTTGTGTTATTTTATTTGCAGCTGCTGGGCAATGGAATAAGAGATCTGGTACATTCCAAACAAATGCTCAGCTGACCTAGCACATGGATTTGCATCTTCTAATTCAGGCTCTATTATATACTAGAATCACATGTATCTGCAAAATAACGTGGAAACTTGAGTTTACCATTCATCACTTGGCCAAGGAACTGAAGATACTTCCAATCTGTAACCTCTATGTCTACTGGTCTCAGGTATCAGATATGCTTCTCCCCATCCGATAGCTAGGCAAGCGGAAGCACAAAGATTTCTTCCTCGCATGCCTGGAGGTGTGGGTGGGAAAAGACTGGCCTGGAGAGTTTCCTGGCTTCCTGTTCAGTGTTCCAGTGGGTTGCTCCCAGTGTTATCTATTCAGTACATCTGTCCAAATATTAGTAACGAGTCTGTCTTTTCCCTTCTCAAAGAACAGAGCTTAGGGTTCTCTACCTCCAGGTTGTGTAACGCAATGCTCTTTATTAAGCTGGCAGTCAGTAAGTCAAATACTCTAACAAATAGTATTTAACGCTTGCTGTGTTCAGCACATCCTGTGGGATAAAGCTATAGTAAGATGTGGGGCCCTCGGGTTGCGGATTGCCTAGTTGAGGAAAGGAGAGATGGGCAGCTGAGGTTGTAACACGCATGTGTATGTCTAATGCACATTTCTTTAAGGCAAGTTTAGTTTCCACCAACTGTTCTATCTACTGACAAGTAAGATAAGTATTCCCTTTGGAGGAAAGGTATTCTATAAGGTCAGCTAGGAAGCTGAGTCAAAAGTGATTAAGAAGGTGTTCCAGTTACCATAGCAAACCACATTAAGACTTGCTGGCTGCCAAAACCGGTTTGGCTCAGTGGTAGAGCGTCGGTCTGCGGACTGAAAGGCCCCGGGTTCGATTCCGGTCAAGGGCATGTACATTGGTTGCGGGCACATCCCCAGTAGGGGGTGTGCAAGAGGCGGCTGGTCGATGTTTCTCTCTCATCGATGTTTCTAGCTCTCTATCTCTCTCCCTTCCTCTCTGTGAAATATCAATAAAATATATATTAAAAAAAAAAGACTTGCTGGCTGACCAGCCAGTGTGGCTCAGTGGTTGAGCCAGGAGATCATGGTTTGATTCCCAATCAGGGCAGATAGCCAGGGTTGTGGGCTCAATCCCCAGTGTGGGGGTAGCTAATCAATGATTCTCTCTCATCATTGATGTTTCTATCTCTCCCTCCCTTTCTCTTCCTCTCTGAAATCATTAAAAATATATTAAAACAGAAAGACTTGGTGGCTTACACCAACCACCGTTCAGTTATATATGCGATTTTATTGATCATGAGTGTGAACAGGGCTCAGCTAGGTGATTCTTCTAGTTCATGCAGCATTGGCTCTGGTCATACAGTGGTATTCAGCCAATGGATGGTCTGGTCTGGCTTCACTCACCTGGCTGGTATCTTGGCAAGGATGCCTGGGAGGCTGATCTCCCTTGGCTCTGCCCCTTCGTGTAGACTGAGGGCTCTCCCTGAGATTTCTCTAATAGGGTAACCAGATTTCTCACAGAGAGGCTTAGGGTTCCAAGAGAGCAGGGCCAAAGCCAGGCTTGGAAATGGCATGTTACACTATTGGTCATAAATGGCTACAGGCCGCTCATGTTCAAGGGGAAGGAAATAGGTCCACCTGTCAATGGAAGAAGAACCAAAGAATTTGTGGCCATTTCTAATCTGCCACAGATGGCATCTACCTCTGTGTTTTGCTGGAGTTTTTAATATGTATTTCTAATATACCCAAGATTTAATTTCCAGTATGTGTGTGTCTGTGTGTGTGTGTGTATATATATATATATATATATATATATATATATATATATATATATATTACAGAATTTGAAGCACTATGGGAATGTCTTGCCCCATTTTTACCTTTTTGTTCTACCTTCTTCATGTAAGGAATGATAAAATGTGGGAGAAAAAAATGAATGCAATTTGGTCTCTGTCATGGAGGAACTCACAATTCAGTGGATGTGGACAACTGTGGCGCACAAAGCTTAAGTAAAAAGAAATTGAGGAAGGTACCACTAAAGGGTGAGTGCAGCTCTGAGTCAGCCAGGGAAATCATGGAGGGTTCCAAGTGGAAGTGACTTTGAGCTGAGGCTGGAGGAGGACGGTGGGCTCTACAGAGGGGAGGGGTGGAGCGGGGATGGCGCCCAGGAGGAGGGGCAGGGGGAGTCAAGGGACAGAGCAGATGGCGTGCTCCGCAGACAATGGCTGGGAGCCTGGAATGTGGGGGCTGCGGTCATCCAGGGGGCAGGGGTGTGGTGCTCATGGGAGGCGCGGCTGAGCAGATGGGTTGGGGGCAAGTGGACTTGATTCTGAATGCAGATTTGTTCTGAACCTAATCGCCACAGGAGGATTTGTGGCAGGGGAGTGCCGGGATCCAATTTCTGACTCTGAAGGCTGTTTCTAATAGCAGGTTTGAGATGGAACGGAGGGATGGCAGACAAGAGCCGAGAAACCAGTTAGAGTCCAGGAGAGCAGTTGCTGGGAAATGGAATGGGAGAGAACGGTTTTGAGTGTGATGTGTTGGGAGAGGAGGCGGAGGGACAGCTTTTTTTGAATGCCTAACCGATGTCCGAACACTCTGCTTATGTCCTTTACCTAACTTATTTCTCTCAAAAATCCATTTTCAGATGAGGTCACTGAGGCTTGGGGACATTTAAGAGGCTATAGACCAGGGGTGGGCAAACTTTTTGACTCGAGGGCCACAATGGGTTCTTAAACTGGACCAGAGGGCCAGAACAAAAGCATGGATGGAGTGTTTATGTGAACTAATATAAATTCAAAGTAAACATCATTATATAAAAGGGCATAGCCCCGCTCTTTTGGCTCCGCGGGCCGGATAGAACAGCCTAATGGGCCGGATCCGGCCCGTGGGCTGCAGTTTGCCCACCCCTGCTCTAGACATTGGATAGCTAGAAGTGAGCAGTCTGGAGATTCAAAGCCAAGCGTGTTTGGCTACAAAGCACCTTTGACTTTCCAGAAAACTTCGTCTCCCCAGCTAAAAATACCTGAGAATCTCTTACTTCTGAGACCAGGTGGATGGTGAAGCCAACAACAAAAATAGAAAATACAGAACTTCGCTTAAGGCTTTTAAAAATGCCCCTGAGTTGTGTCGTGTGTGTGTGTGTGTGTGTGTGTGTGTGTGTGTGTGTGTATCAATTACATACTTCCAATTTGAATACAGTTTTAAAATACTAACTTTTTAGCTAGTTTCTTTAATTGGCCAATTCTATATAGACTCGTTAGAGATAAGAAAGTAGAATACACAATTCATGTTAGTTTGCCTGATACTGTGTCTTTCTTGTGCATAAATTATTCCTGGCCTAAAAACCGGTTTTATTGCACATTAGAATCCTGTAAACAAAGGGCCTGTTGTGCCACGTGGAGCACACCGAGACACCCGGGAGGTCTGGGAAGGAAAAGAGAAAACGAGACAGAGAGAGAAACAGGGTCGCTGTTTCATTTGGGAGCTTCCTCTGGATAATGCCTCCCTCCCTCCCTTATTAAGTCACCTTTCTCATTTTAAGAGCAGAAAGGTAAGAGGGACGATGATCTGTGTTTCTTAAATTTTACTTCTGCCTAAGCGCCGAAGGCCAAGGTGTGGGTGCTCCCTCTGCCACTGGTTCCCGGTGCCCAGCCTAATGCAAACCAGGAGCCACGGGACCTCTGTGGCCGGGGGCACGGGACTCATGGCCGCAGGTCTCACCTGAGGTGCAATTCTTTTTTTTTTTTTAATATATTTTTATTGATATTTTACAGAGAGGAAGGGAAAGAGATAGAAAGCTAGAAACGTCAATGAGAGAGAAACATCGACCAGCTGCCTCCTGTACACCCCCCACAGGGGATGTGCCCGCAACCAATGTACATGCCCTTGACCGGAATCGAACCTGGGACCCTTCAGTCTGCAGACTGACGCTCTATCCACTGAGCCAAACCGGTTTCGGCTGAGGTGCAATTCTTGATGCAGGTCACAGTGGGTTTTGGAGGCAGTGGCGTTTAAGGGATTGGTACCAGATCCACTGTTTCATTTCCACATGTTTCCAGAGCCGTCGAGAAGCCCTGGTGATGGGTGGTGCGGAGAAGATGGATTTCACTTCTCTTTTCTGTTGCTCAGGCTCCATGGCTAGAACAGAGCTTGCATATGGCGGATGCGCGCTGTTTGCTGAATGAATGATTGCTTACAGGCCACAGGCCAGGTTCTCCTCAGTGCTTGACATCTGATGTCTCAATCCTCTCATATCAGTGAAACTAGCCCTCCGCTAATCAGATGCAGAAACCAGTTGCTGGGGAAGCTAAGTAACGTGGCCTGTGCAGCTGGAATTCAAACCTGGACTGGCGTAGCTCTGAAACCCCTACCCTTGTGAGTGTCCTGCACTATTACATTCTGGACCAGAATGTTGTTTGGGTGTAAATCAACACCCTTCACACATGCAAAAGAGAATTTGCTTGAATTTGAGCATGTGGGAACTCTTATAAAAACCCTGGACCGAGCATGTATTGGTGCTCAATAAATGTTTAATCAATAAATGACTAGTGCTTATTTTTCTCAAGTCTGCTATTTTGCTGTTAACGATCATGGGGAAAAAATATATGGGTGACTTGAAGGTTTTTAGCTTTTAAAATGTTATTTTCAAGACAAGCTTCTTAATAGAGGGGTATTGACAAAAATGCTACACCAAGAGGTGATAGCTGGTTAATGCTCCCTATCCTACGCCAGTTTGGAAACGTTTGGTAGAAACACAATAATGGGAATATTGTAGTAATCTCTCTCATATTGCTAACAGCGCTCACTCCCCACCTGTCACCAGGAAGGGAAGCAATGGTGAGCTAGGAGGTGCAGTGGTGAAATTTCTGGTTTTTCAGGAATGGTCAGATAAGTGGCCAAACTTTAGCCTCTTCCCTATCATCCTCTTTATTTAACTCTTTTGTATTATTCCTAAGATTAACCAATTTTTTTCCTGCCCTCTTTCTACCCTAGCTTTCCCTTCTGTGCATTCCTTCTTGCAATATTCTGTTTCTAAGCGAATTCCTGCTTTACTACTTTCTAATCTAACAGCCTTTTCTCTTAATCCCACTTCAAACTCCTATCTTTTGTGAAAAATAACCAGGTCATCTCTCAGCCTCCCCTTCTTTGGATTTCCCTGGGTTCTACCTGCTGAACCACTACGGAAATGATGAGACCACATGACTGGCATGAAGTAAACAAAATCTCGCCTTTTCCCTCATCTAAGCTGCTCCCGTACATTTGAAGGTCTGAGACAAGGGGAGAGAGAGGGAAAGAGAGAAAGACAGTGGGAGAGAGGGAAAGAGAGACAGGGGAGGGAGCGTCATCAAGACCAAAAGAAGTTGTTTTGGAAGTAGAACCTGCCTTGAAATAGATTCATCTGTTGTGCTCTTGACCTGAATTTACATCTTAGCCCATCAGTGTTTTGCAGGGATGGTGAGGTGCGGGACATGCTATATTTGGTAGTTTTTTTTGGCAGATAGGGTTTCCTGTTTCACTGTGTTTTAAAATAAAGCTGCCTCTACAGATGAATTATCTAGAGCGTTGAGTTCTTGTAGGTCGGACGCTCTTGGTGGGCAAGGCCTGTGACGTGGTTCCATGTTGGTGGAAGTCAGGCAATGACTCATTTATCAGGTATCTATCTGGGCAGTAAAATTTCCAGATAAACACAATCTACCCCAGGAAGAGCTAAAACTTAAAAAAACAAAACATGTTGATAGAAATTCTTAGAATGTTTTACATTTCCTTTTCAAGCAGAGAATTTGGGGGCGGACTTTGGCCCTCTCTCTCACCTCCGTCATCACTGTGGACAAATATCGCCCCTCTATTGTGAGGTGGTGTCATTAGGTTCTGGTAATGGGTTTGGGCTCATTATCCATGATGAGCTGTCCCCAGGCTGCTGTGTACCTTGTGTGCTTTTCACGTTTGTCTCCTCTCCTGCTTGCCGCCACTGTGCCGGTCCTAGGGTCCTCTCTCCACCTCACCTCGCCTCCTCTTCTACAGCTAACTGCTGTGGCCGGGGAATTGCACAAAAAAAGCAAAAACAAATGGGCTCTGGAGGCAGAGCAGATGACCCCTAACAAGTTCTCTTTCAGCTCTGGCGCACGCACTTGCTGATGCTTTGGCTGTTCGGAAGTGTGTTTGATTGGGGTTCCAGGCTGGCTGTGCTCTGGTTTGTGAAGATTTCAAGACAAGTGAGCTGTCATTTTGTGACTCATCATGTACTGTTTTAAGCAACTACACAGCCTCAGAATAAAGGATGGATAATCATCTTCAGTTTCCTGTCATGATTCACATCATTGCCATCCTCCTCCTCCTTGGCTCCCATCACATTATTAGGTACCCAGAGAACAAAATAGGGTACGTAGATAGGATCCTTGGTATCTGGGGACCTATCTTGTTTAAACAAGTAACACGGATATGGATCTAATTCAGACTAATAGATGGCATCAGCCACGAACTCAACGTGCAGATGCAGGATGCCAATTGCTGAGAGCTTACCAGCTGCCGAGACTACAGGCAAATATCACACAGTCCCCCTGAGCTGACCTTAAGGAAATGGATGCAATGATAGAAATATGCGTCGGCATACGGGGCCCAGAGGAGTGGCAGACAGCTTAGTCTGCATGGGGAGGAGCAAGGAAGGATGCTGCCTGGGCACAGTCACAGGTATTCGCGAGGTGAAGGGATGGGAGTGTCATTTCTGTGGGGAGGGCAGAGCCTGCGCACAAGCAGGAGGCAGGGAGCATCTTGGTGGGGCAGGTGCTCACTGCAGGCCCATGCTGCTGCGAGTGACTGTGGGGGGGAACACAGGTTCCCAAATGTCATGCTGATGGGCTAGATCCCCACCGCCCAGTCTTACGTCCCTACAGTAGACCCAGTGCCTTCCAGAGGATGTCGGGGGCAGGGCAGAGGGACACTGGGTGGTGGAGTTAGATTTATGGAAAGGTCCCTTCTGGCTAGGGATTAATGAGGAAGATGACTGGGGGCTTAAACTAAGGTCACGGCCTTCTCTCTGGATTCTGGGACATGAGTTTGAGAAATGCGTGTGAAGTAAAGTTCAGAAACCGTAGGGGATGAGGACAGGAAGCAAAAATGTCTGACCCCCAGCCCGCCCCAAGGGCAGGTGGTGTCACAGATGGAAGGGTCACCTGGAAGAAGAAGATAATAGACGCAGCTTTGGACACGCAGGGTTGACCCATCGATGGAGATGTCCGGGGAAGCGCGGGGGGTCCAGGCTGACCTGTCAGTGCGGCGGTCTTGGAGCATCTGGAGTTAGAGGTGCGACTGATGCGCGCTGTGAACACTGGGGAGACCCACTGAGGTTGCTGGAATAGCAAAGGTCCTTCCCATTCAGTTACCAGTCTGACCGAAGAGATAGAAGAAAGGCACGTTGTCCCCCCCACTGCAGGGGACTGTGACATTGTTGGAGACAGGTGGGGCTCCTGTCTGAGGCCACCGGGCAGCTCTGGGGTCACTGGTGGCAGCAGCGCAGGCTGTGGGAGGCAGCTTCTCTGTGGATGTGGGCTCGGATCGCCTCTGTTGATTGGCCTGGATTTTCTGTTCTTGGCTATGGGTGGCGGCTTTCCAAACTTCCATGGGGCTGCCACTCACCGGGAAGGCCTAAGAATAGGAACCTTTTCTGCATACAGTAACTTTTGCCTTTGAGACAAAAGGAAAAGAGCCATTTATTGCACACTTCAGGATCCAGACTAATCAGCTGAGAAACAGAGAGAGGGAGAGAGGGTGGGCAAGATATTCAAATAGTTCCTTCAGCTTGAAACAGTATTTTTTAAAAAAAAACACACACAAAGAGCCGAAAGGAATAGAAAGTTACTTTTGTGTGGGCCCTTAATTAGGAAGTTCACCCTCTGGCCGCCAGCTATCTTAGCAGCAACTCTCCATCTTTTGAAGTGCTCTCTCTTCTTGGGAGCTAGGTCAGGGCGATGACTGAAGGGAGCAAGAAAGGAGCAAATTGGTTCCAAGTTTAAGGTTTTCTTAATTAGAAGGCCGGAGAGAAGATGCGTGCAGGGCCTGCGTGTCTCCTGGCCCGTGGCTGCTCAGTGCTGGGTGGCCCCTGGTGAGCTTTATTTGACTTACGATTTTTAAAAAAAATTTTTTATTTTTTTGTATGCACTGAACAGATTTCCTTCTCTAGTATTCGGTGGGGAGCATGTAGCCCGAGGATGGCAATTAGCTATAGCTTGGCCAGCTCTCCTTTGCGCATGAGACGCACAGTGAGTCCAACATGAGACGCACGACGACGTTGGAACCTCACCAGAGGTACCACAGCCCTCTCCGCGCACAATGGGAGGACAGGCCCATCCTCAGGGAGCCCCTCGCTCCTTCCTCCCCCCCCCCCACCCAATGCCTTCTTACCTGGATGAAATCCTGGGGAACAGGGGCCTTGCCTACAAATGGAACTGACAGCATGTTACATCATCAGGCCTGCGAAGTTCATTGGCACAGAAGTTGAGTCTTATTTTAGACCCATTCACTGGGCTGTGGGGATCCAGCCAGAACAGGTCTCTTCCGGTGCCGCCCCAGCTGCCCACCTCCCCCTGCAGTTGCTGGGGCTTCCGAGGATGGGATGTCGGAGGGAGCTTGCTGCTAACTGCAGGGCGGGCAGGCTGACCTCACTGCTGCTGAGCTGAGGAAACGAAGATGCTGACCACCACCCAGCTAGCTGACATTCTGCCCTCCGCGTTGGCTCCCACTGCCCCTCCCAGTTGCTATGGATTTCAGTTCGTCAGGCGGGAGCTCGGCTATTGAAGACCCTGGCTGTTCCTCAACCTCTCATCCTCTCCCTTTTCTTCCTGTGGTCAGGGTTTAAACCTAGCCAGGAGCTATATCCCTCAAGTGGACCCAGTGTTTTCCAGAGGGTGTCTCGGGCCAGGTTCATACATATTTCCTTCTTTTACCTTTTGAGAGAGAAGCTCAATGCAGAGAGCAGCGGGTAGGTTGGGTCCAGGAAGGCAGAGGAAACAAAACGTTTGGAAAGGCAAGCCCTTGCTTCTGTGGTTAGGACCCTCTGAGCCATCCGAAAGGGGAGCGTTTCAGAAATTAAAAATCTGGATTCATGATCTGGCAAAGCATTTTCTTTTTTTTCTGATTTAATTGCAAAAATTCACATCTGGTTAGGTCTTTAAGGAGTCTTTTCTAAAAAGTAAAATTTTGTGACTAAGTGCAAATTTAGCACAAACCTATAATTTGACAATAGGCTACAAATAGAATTTTTAGATATTTCAACCCAAGAATTGCCTAAGAAAATTCAGATGGTCCCTACACCGCAGGGCCACGTGACCCATGGATAAACCCCTGCTTGGGAGTCTGAGGACAGAAAAGAGCGGTGAGCACTGAACCAGGTCTAGCTGTCTTCACATCGGGCGGCTGCGCCTGCCCAGGTTTCAGGAGAATGTGCTGCGCTCGCTGTCCCCTGCTAGTCTCTTGCCTGCTGTCACACTCAGCTGCAGAAATTTCCATTGCTTGAGGGTCACCATCCTCATTATTGACTTGGGGCTTTTAACAGTCAGATATTCCTGTGTTCAGTTGCCGCTGCCTCAGTGTAGACTCGGGTTCGGAACAAAACCAAGAGTGTGGTCGGAGCCTCCTCCCGTTCCTTCCGAGCCAAATTGCAAGGTTCCAGATAGAACCCTGCACAGCACCGGGTGGGCTCGGGCAGCCCTGGAAGCCAGGTTCCTGCGCCTGCATTTCCTGTTCCGCCCTCCTCTGGGCTGGGCCCCGACAGCACACATTGAAACGCCAATGACAGCAGTAATTGGCTGAGAGATAAACCCCAATGAGTGAGTGAGCAGTGCTGCCGGGAGTTAAGTGGCTAAGTGACAATTACGGCTCTGCAGCCTCCGGGATCAGGAGCAGCCCCGGCCGTTTGTTCTCAGTTTTAAAGGAGCAATAACACATTAATTGGAGGAGAGCTTCTCCGTGAACACAGCCTCTCCAGTTTCTTGTCTGTTTCTGCTTTGAGGAGCAGGAGCGTGTTCCAACTCACCCTCAGGTGGGAACATATGCACAGGTGACTGGGGTCCCTCAGCCAGAGAACTGGACTTATACGGGTTTGCCCACAGTACTTAATTAAAATTTGACCGAGCATAAACTAAACACAGAGACAAACATTTAAGATGCACGAATCCCACGGTTTATTTACCAGAGTCCTGGCGGTTTCCAGAAGCCTAGGCAGGTCACCTGGAGATCCGCGCCGACAGACACACACACTGGACAGGAATCCACCGTGGCAGTGTTTCGGTCATGACCCCGTCACCTTCGGCTCACGGGCAGAGTAACAGCGTACTTGGGCAGAGCTTCACACAGTATCTTGAAGGGACATGGAGGCACATGGAGAGCGTGGCAGGTGGAAGAGCCTTTCGTGGTCTCTAATCTGGTGCCTCCATGTCCCTTCTTTTATGGCCATTTCCTGCTGAGTCATGATGAGTCTTCAGTGTGTCTAATCGGGGGTCTCCAGGTACTTTTTGCCTCGCTTTTGGTATACAATTTCAAATTGAATTTAGGAGGGAAAAGATGTTTACAACTTTCCAGATAAACACATGTTTAGGGCGTTCACATAGTCAGGGCTCCAAGTCACTTTTAAAACTTCAGTTTCACAAAATGGATTCAAGTCACACAAAATGAAGTTACTTATACTAAGTCTCAAACAGACTTTAAATAATTTCTTTCACTCAAAATGAAATCAGAATAAAAATAAGAAATACAATCCACACTTTAAATAGGAATCACTCATAAAAATAAATGCTTTCACTCATATTTTAAATCACACAAATAATTATTCTCACACTGTTTTACATCCTTAAAATGTAAATCAAACATCACACTAATATAACAATAACAGAGTGGGTGGAGGTCTGGAGGAGAGTTTTGTTGACTGCCGTCCGCCACTCCCCCGACCCTCTCCCCCACTCCAGTTGGATTTAAATTTTGGAAATGGTATGTCCTTGAGTTTGCTAAACTGACAGTTGACTTAGTTGGAAGATCTTGTAAGAGCAATCTTGCAAGGAGGAGGCCCTGGTAACTCTCAGTCACGGGATTCTGGTGTCCGCATCAGGGAAGAGCAGGGTCTTAAACTCTCCGTTGTTGCTATCTTTCCCTCCATGGTGTCCATTTACCCCTGACTTAAAAAAGTTGTATTCCAAAAATGATCTATTAGCCCGACACAACAGTGAAAAGCAGACATGATCCCTGTCCTTTTCGGAGCTTACAGTCGGCTTGAAGAGACAGACAGGAAGTAAATAAACTATGGCCAGCTGTTTTACCTGTTCGGCGTGGAGAGCCTTTAATAAAAGGAAACTTGGTGTCCTGAGGAAGGTGGGGCCTGGGGAAGGGGAAATTGCAATCTAGGATGGATTAGGCCGGCCCTGCTTTCTTTGAGCCCTGTGCTGGTCACAGACAGCCATGAAGAGGACTAGCTTGGGCTTGAGATGAGAAGACTAAACAAACCCAGGAACTAGTTGAGAGCTCCTTCTCTGGGTAGAGTGGGCCTTCCTCGGACATTCATACAGTCCTCAGGGTCTGAATACCTTCCGAGCATTGTCCAATGGGCTCCTTGTTTTGGGTTCGTTTCTTTCAGCCCAGGCAGCCTGGTCACTTTTTACTAATCATCCCTTGTGGGTGGGAGGGGTCTGATGGCTTCCTTTGCCTAGTGTAGAGAATTGGTTATTTTAGGAACAGGCATTTGTCTCCTGTGGGATATGTTTCTACCCAGAGGCCCAAACATACATAAAGTAGCAAAATGATGAAAGGAAAAGGTAACCCCTTATGGTAGCAGGTAGAGAAGTTCAGCCCTCTCTTGATTAGTCTTGGGAGGACTTAGGCAAAGCTTGCTGCTCAGCTAAGGCCAGCTTTGCAAAGCTGTGAAGGTGCAGCCGTACTTGACTGTGAAAAGCCATCTATGTCCGCCTTTCTGCTCGGCACACTTCATGAAATGACCAGGCAGAGGTGCAAGGAAGCCCACTACTATGGAAACACATAGCAGGAGCTGTAGACTCTCCAAGAGGATGAGTAAATTGTTCTTTTAAATAAAGCTTTTGTATTCAGTATCTTAGACATGTGGTTAGACTGTCTAGGTTTGAATTCTGACTCTGCCACCAAAGCCATTTGACCTTGAGCAGTTGTTTATCCAGTTTCTCCACTGTCAAATGTGAATGATGATAGAACCCATTTCATAATTGTCCTGAGAACCAAGAGTTACTGTAGCACAGCACTTAAAACAGTGCCTGGAACATAGTAATTACACGTCAGCTGTTTTGGGCACCTCATATCTTTAGTATGAATCACAAGAGTAAAACAACATTTGGACATTCCATGAACACCATGCAGTGCCTGGGCAGCCCAAGAATCATTCCCACCTGGGTTCATTTTACTTTTTCATTGTTCGGTGGTAGCACACTGGAAAATGAGGTACACAGGAAGGATTCTGTGGAATGTCTGTCTGAAGATTAAAAACAACAATAAGACCACAAAAACAAGCAGCAAATTATTTGGATATCAACTTGGTTCATCTGTCATGGAACAAAATGGTGGTCTTTGGGGAAAACTGTTCAGCTATTATGTCGTCAAAAATTACTTTGGCTTTGGAGAAATATATTTTTTAACCTTTAAATCATTTAATTTACATGCAGCAAAATTCACCCTTTTTGGTGTACTGTTCTGTGAATTTTGGCAAATATACAGAGTTGTATAACCACCAACACAACCCAGACAGAACAATTCCATTACTCCTGCTTCAAAGCAGACTTCCTCCTGTAGCTCCTTTGTAGTCAGACCTCCCTCCACCTTTAATCCTTAGCAACCACAAATCCACTCTCCATCCCTGTAGTTTTGCCTTTTCCAGAAAGTCATGTGAATGTAATCAATGAATGTGTAGTCTTCTGAGTCTGACTTCTTCACTTAGCATCATGCATTCACAATTCATTCATGCTGTGGCTGTGTATCAGCAAAAAGCTTAATCTTATCTCATAAATCATGGAATTCTAGTGCTTGATGGAATCTTACAGATCATTTCCCAGGTGAAAAACAGACCTCTAGGGTAAAGTGACTTGCCTAAGGTCATGAAGCTTATCAAAGAAAGAGCATGAGCTTGGAATTCTACTGTTAGTCCGGACAGCATCTATTAAGTCATACTGGGATTAAGAAGAATGTGTTGCTGATTATCAAAAGGAAGTTCCATTTTTCTTATTTTTGGTCAAAATCTGACCAAGCAAATTCGAGCCTATGATAATAACTTTGGAAGGAGTAGATATCTGGAAGGTGCAATTTCTTGAGAAAATATATAGATAAATCTCTTGGTAGCATGTTTCTTCTGTGGCCCATCTTTCTTTTGCTGTCATCAACCATAGATATGATTTGATTTGATTTGATTTGATAATAGAGCTTAACCTGATGTCCTATTATTTATTTTATGTTCATAATAAGTTTTTGATGTCTAATTTATGGTAATACTACGAATAGTACTATCTTCCTGTTAGTTAACTATTTTATTTATTTAAATTTATTTATTTTTAATCCTCACCCAAGTATAGGTTTTTTGGCTTTAGAGAGGGAGAGAGGGAGGGAGGAAGGGACTAGGGGGAGGAAGGGAAAGAGAGAGAAAGAGAAACATTAATGTGAGAGAGAAACATTGATTGGTTGCCTCCTGTACACGCCCCCTCCATGGATCAGACCTGCAACCTGGGGATGTGCCCAGTCTGGGAATCAAAGTCACAAGCTTTTTGATGCATGGGCCGATGCTCCTTTCAACTGGGCTGCCCGGCCAGGCTTAGCTGCCATTTTAGATACTGCCGTGTTTCTAGGTGCTTTATTCTAGAGCACATCACAAGTGGATCCAGAGTGGAATTCAGAGCTAGTGACTCCGTAGTCATTTGTTAAATAATTATTTGTGGGGATTTTACCATGTGGAGAGCCCTAAACGATGGAAGATATAGCTAAGGCACTGCTTTTTGAGAAGGTTACATTTGAATAGGTACTATGAAGAAGGTACACAAAACATCCTAATTCAAATTAGTTGTTTCGAGTACAGTTAGAATCTTGGGAAGCACTGTGAAGATACACAGGTGACAATGCCAACTCCGTCTCCTCAAGAAGCTTATAAATACCAAAGAGAGGTACAAACATATGCTACTGGAAATGTGGCTTCTTGGTTGGGAACCAGCTGGGGATATGGTTTAGCGGTGCATAAAGCCTTCTGGGATTCCGTGCATGGGAGGGACAGGTCAGATCTGTGCTACAGGAAGACTACCTGGTAGCACCATGTAGGACAGGAGGAGGGACAAAGACCGGAAGCTGGGAAATGCATTAGTCTGGGCAGCAGTGAGGAAACCCCAAACCATGGGAAGGGAGAAGGTGTTTTGGAGGTAGGAATAACTGAGTGAAAGGAGGAGCATTCAAAGAAGATGATAAGGTGGGGCCCGGATGCCTGAGTGGGCAGTCCCACCATGATGAGGGGATCAGGTTTGTCTGGTTGGAAAGTGGACAGCGGAGAATGAAAGGAAGAGAGAAAGGGTTTTCTTCCTTTCACCAGGTACATTTTGTGTGAACACGTTTGCATGTGTGTAGTGGTTAATAAGTATTGATGATTGATTATGACTCATTTCCAGAAGTCTAAATAGTTCCAATTTTCCTTGAGAGGAAGCATAGCTGGTTGTGATTAAACAATTATTTTTTTTTTTTACCTCTTCTCCCAGCTGGCATGATTCATTGCTTAAAAACAGGCAGAGTGAGTAGTGAAGGAGACAGACAGTTTACACAGGATGGAATACAGACCATAAATTACCACTTTGAAAAGTATACACCCTAGTTAGGAGTTAAAGGAACATATATTAAGACAACTTTAAGGTAGAGTTGTGTGCTTAGAAGACTAGAAACCGTCGATTGAAGTTTTAAACCCAGTATTGATCCAAATGTGGGGGAAAAGCTTCACTTACACTTTCCTGATGTTTCTGTAAATGGGGCTGATGTATCCAGAGAAGAATCTTGCAACCATTTTAAAAAGCTAAAACTTTACTTTTCACAGCCTTAAAACCATAGAAAACCCCAAATAATGATAAAGAACGAAGTGTCCTGTGGAAGCATTATTTACAGTGCTAAAAAACTAAAAGCAGGACAAATCCTAAAAGAACAGAACGTCAAGGTAAATATTGCTGGATAGGAGATTTTATTAGACTTAGAATGAGCTGCTATGATGGGTGAATATCTGGAGTAATATTCAGAGGCAAGAAAGCATGGGCCCTCTCTTGACAACTAGAGGAGATGATTTGCTAAGAGAACTGGAGTCACACACAAATGGGAGTTTATAATGCAGGGAAGGGATTGGTAGAAGAGTCTGTTCTGTGTTTTCATTCTTTTTCCTGAGTCACACGGAGACATATTCAGAAACAACATTTCTAGTGAAGTAGTTTACTGTCCATTGGCTCCCCACCCACCTCCCTTCTCTCTCTCTGACTTCCTTGTCCTCTTCAAGTGATTCAGGTTCCACTTATATGTCCGATATGGTCACGAGACAGAGACATGTGATAAATTAACGTTATCTGTGAGAGTCTGAAAGCTGGTTCTTTAGTTCTGAATCCTTCATTCCTGTGAGATCTGGAGTCAGTCACATAATTTTTGGTATTTAAAATAGACTGGTCTTCCTTGTTCAATGAGAAGATCATTGAAATAAAACACGTAAAGGCACTTGAAGCATTTTGACCACAGGATAGTATATTGCTTAACTCAATTGTGAGACAAAAGAAATGGATACCAGGGCTGTACTGGTGAGAGTTTATCAAAGTGGAATTAAAGAGAGAAGAGTTGTGTGAATCCCGAGGGGGACAGGGTCTCAGGGCCACACTTGTGTCAGAGACCCCCATGAGGAGCAGCTGTTCCCGGCTTAGAGTGACTTTGGGTGTCACTGAAGCTTTGAATGTTATACGTATGTGCAGGGCGGTGCTCTAGTCTCAGAAAGCAAACATGCAGGGAGGGCCTTTACGAGCTGTTACTTAGGTTCAGAAAAGACCTGTGCTGCCTCTGAGAAGAGAAAGCATCTCGGTGAAGCGGAAAGTGCACGTGAGTTAGGTCAGCACTGGAATTCCCTTTAGTAAAGTAAACTTAGGCCGCTAGTAGTTAATGCAGAACACATACCTTCTGACTGGCAAAAATGTTAGAGGCCCAAGGTACAACCTGGAGGACAAATGGCCACAGATATAAAATGCTGTTGACCCTGCACAACATGGGTTTGAGATGTGTGGGTTCACTTAGTTGCAGTTTTGATTTTTCAAAAATCTACATATACATGGATCCATGCCATTCAAACCCCACGTGGATGGAAGGTCACCTGCAATGACAAGTGATGGGTTTTCAGTGCATCTGGAGCTCCAGTCTCTGGAAAAGGTGCCTCCACGAAGACGGCAGCTTTGTCTACCCAATAGGCAAGCTTTCGGGTGTTTCTACACAGCACGGGTGACTCATTCTTTATTTTGAAACTGAATTATACATTAAATTTCAAGGTACCTGTGGGAGTGGGGGGGCATGCTCTTATGTGAGACAAGAAACTAGAAGTCTTTTCAGAGTTCTTGGTTTTATGCATGTGCCTTCCGGTGCTGGCCAAGCAGCTCCCGGAACATGACTTCAGCTGTGACAGAGGAGGACTGGCTGGTGTGCGTGCCCAGGGGGCTCAGGGAGCCAGGGGCAGGGAGCGAAGTCATTGCCTCCTGAGCGTCACAAGGGCGCCTTCAGGCCCGGACTCTGTCCCTGTGACTCGGATCCAGACGAGGGCTGTCCTTTGAAGTTTCCGGCTGCCCCACCTGGACCAGCCCTGCGACTGCAAAGCCGGATGAGTAACTGGTCCCAAATGTTTGACTACCCACTCCCTGTGCGTCGAGAGCTTGGGAAGAAATAAGCAAAGAAAACACAAAAACAGGTCAGACAACAGGTAGTTAGGCCTTTTGGTGTCCCCCTGCCGGGCTGGTATGTAAACAAGTCCTGGGTTTTGTGGACTGTTCCCAGCCTGCTGACACCTGCATTGTGGTCCGGGGAGCAGACGCTGAGAGGCAGGAAGCCTTAGAGGGGACACCGACAGGGGAGCATTTTCCAAACTGTCACCCGGCAACTGCAGCCACGGTAACGGGAATCATCACCTGACACCAAACGGTATGCACTGTTCTTTTTTTTAAAAAAAGATTCTAAGGTTACTATTGGCCTGGATGATTAACTGTAGGGAACAAAAATGTAGCATTTAAAAAATATTAGCCCTTTGTGTATTTCCCATCTCGTGATAAAACCTCGCGCAGAATGTGTCTAAGCCATCTCTTAGTCCTCAAAGTAGGCGAAAGGGCCCTCCTCCTCTGGAAGAATAAGCCTTGTTTGTGGGCCCCAAAAATAGTTGCTAAAACTTCCTCCTTCTTATTTTTTTTTTTGAGTCTTTTTTTATTTTGGAGGTCAGGAAATAAATGCCGGCGTAAGGTCATGCTCCATAGTAACTTGAGATGAAAAGTGGGATGTTAGGACTAACGTGATGGGAGTGGAGGTGATGCGGGCAATCTGACACATCCATACTCAGATACAGGAAGCTGAATTTGGGAAGAAATAAACTTACATGGCTGACCTATTAGTAAAAACGTACAATGAAACAACCTTGCCGTTGCCTTTGAAGAGTCTGATCTTTGGAATTCCATACTTTCGTTACCTGTGTGCACATGCACACTACATTTCTCATAGGGCAGCAGATGGTAGCAACTAGTTGAGAACCATTTTGTAAACAAGCGAAAAACTGAAGTGACTGTGACAAGACACCGTGGGCTTGGAAGGTTTAGATGCCGTGAAAGGGTAAATCTTCGAGCAATCGTGGAGCCTTTGCCTGTCCAGTAATTTCTATTTTCAGGGAGAGCTTGGTTAAGGGTCCTGTCAAGTGCACATTATAGGATAATAGTAGTCATTGGGTACTTACAGAGTGCTGGTGATGGTGACACAGGAGCAGAGTTGGGGAGGTGACTCTGACAGTCCCGGCCGGCAGCAAACCGTGAGCTGCACCTGGTACTCCTGGAGCTGAGTTCCACTCTCAGCATGCTGGTTATTTTATTTTTCTAAAACGAGGGTGTTTCTTTTGCCACTGGGCTTCTTTGAAGCCCGCAGGAGTCAGTGTGTGGGGGAGAGCTCAGGCCCGGGGCGGGGGGGGGGGGGGGAGTGGGCCAAATGCCCAGGAACAGCCTGGAGAGGCAGGAACCCGCAAGTGGATTTTAAAACAAAACCCCCAAACCCTGCCGCTGACAAAACATCATTTGGCCTCGGTAAAACCGGGAAGAGTTCAAGGAACCTTCAGGTGAAGCAGAGCAAGGAAAGACGAAGGAATAACTGGGGTGTCCAGAGAGGGGGTGGGAGTCCGGTGGTTTCACTTTGACAGACAGACCTGCGTGTTAGGAGAAGCAAACGGTTCAGGAGAGTCTCCTGTGTCAGGTCGCAGAGCCCAAATGACATTTATGTGCAAACGGGGAACTTGCCCATCTGTAGGCTTTGCTGGTTTTCTGGCTACTTGAGAGTCTATATTAGACACAGGTAACCCCCTAAATCTGGCCCCGGGCAAGAAGGGGTGCAGGTATTTTGAAACGGCCTGTGGTGGGAGTGTCCATCCATCCAGCCGCCACTTGCTGAGCCTCAGTTAGAGGCATGAAAGTGATGGCTGTTTTCTTCCCCCACCCAAGAAGAAGGGGCCATGGGGGAACTAGAATGCTTTCCTGCTCTGAAAAAAGCCAAGTCTGCCTTCCAAGGATGAATGTAGCCCCGTGGCCGGCAAACTCATCAGTCAACAGAGCCAAATATCAACAGTACAACGATTGAAATTTCTTTTGAGAGCCAAATTTTTAAATCTTAAACTTCTTCTAACGACACTTCTTCAAAATAGACTCACCCAGGCTGTGGTATTTTGTGGAAGAGCCACACTCAAGGAGCCAAAGAGCCGCATGTGGCTCGCCAGCCGCAGTTTGCCGACCACAGATGTAGTGGAAAGAGATGAGACTGGAATTTTATTTTCCACTCTCTGCTCATTTGCCGAAAATCACTTAGCAAATCTGAGCTAAGTTCCCTCTTTCGAAAAACGAGAATAGTAATTTCTGCCCTTCTCCCCCCCGCCTGCATTCGCGGGGAATACTAAATGAAGTTGTCCATAGAAAGAAAGCAGAGGAAACTGTTCAACATTGCGTAGAGGGTGGGGCAAAAGTATGTTTTCAGTTGCTCCTATGAAAAGTAGCACAGTCATTCATAAACTGTTTCACATACAAATGTAAAGCTACTTTTGGCCCACCCTGTATACCTATAAGATGATTGCTATTTAAAAATAGTAATAGCAGCCAAAACCGGTTTGGCTCAGTGGATAGAGCGTCAGTCTGCGGACTGAAAGGTCCCAAGTTCGATTCCAGTCAGGGGCATGTACATTGGTTGCGGGCACATCCCCAGTGGGGGGTGTGCAGGAGGCAGCTGGTCGATGTTTCTCTCTCATCGACGTTTCTAGCTCTCTATCCTTCTCCCTTCCTCTCTGTGGAAAATCAATAAAATATATTTAAAAAAACAATAATAATAGCATACCGGTGTGGACTCGTGTTGATGGCTGATTTTCCCCGTGTTCCTAGAGTGCCTGCTAGGAGGAAGGAGCCTAGGGTGTATAGTTGACTTATAAGCGGAACTTTTTCTGGTTCCCTTTAGTTTTAGGGCGACTGCCATGAGCTCAGCCTCATGGGGACCCAGCAGCCTCACTCTGATCTCCACTTGTAGCAGTTTTGACAAGTCCCAATTCAGCTTCTTAAAAAAAAAAAAAAAAAGTCCCCGGGGAAAGCCTGGCGGGTGCTTCTGTGACTGCCTCATCGGAGCCCTCGCCTCCTGACTTGGTTGAGACGAACTTGGCCCGTGAGGTTGGTGCCGGCTCGTGGCCTTGGCAGTGGCCCCAGCGGAGGGCAGAGCCCCGAGGAGGCCTCAGAGGCTGCGGACAGGGGGAAGGACACTGGGAGGCAATGGAAATAAACCCTCCCTCAGGCTCTGCTGAGGCGGTTCCCGTCCTGCTGGCCCAAGCCTTCTCTTTCGGAAGGAGGGTGCTGCTTCGCACGTAAATATTCTGTGTCTCTGGGTGTCTTGCTTTCAATGAGACCAGGCCTGAAAAAACGCAAGGGAAGAATTTCCCTTTGGGAACATATGGAGATGAGCAAACTCACCCCACTGGGGCCCCAGGCAGCATCAACTTGCCCCGCTGGCCGTGAACAGCCCTGTGTGATAAAACATTCTTCCCTGGAACCCTTTTGACTGGGACGGAGGCACAAGGGGAGGACACAGCAGGGACTCTTTCTTTTCAGCTGCTGCGTCCTCTTGCTTACATTCACTCCACAGATCTCATTGGGCTGCTACTGTGTGTGAGAGAGAAAGAGACGGGTCCTGTGCTTTATGGAGGAGACTGATTAGCTCGGCCCCTATTTTTGTTGTCCTCAGCGGTGCAATGGATCCTATTTTATGTTTACTGCCCCTTGACATTTCTTAAAAGGAGTCTTCAAAGCAGAAAGCCCTCTTCTGAAGACAGGTTTCTGGGCAGTAAAGTTGACAGGGTTTAACATCGGGAAAGTAAACCTAATAGAAAAAGAAAGGAGGATAAACAACTCCGGCTCCATTCCCAAAGGCCCTCGGTGGGAAAAGGCCCCGTTTATGGAGACCGAGGGGCAGGCCCCACTGTTCACATCCTCCCGGGGCTTTGAGCATGAGGCCTCTCTCACCTCCCACCACATGCCCCGGCTTTGGTAGCCACAGCTAGATATTAAAGCATTAGATAAAGTCATGCCAGTGCCGACACCAGTTTGGCTCAGTGGATAGGGCGTCGGTCTGAGGACTGAACGGTCCTAGGTTTGATTCCAGCAAAGGGCATGTACCTTGGTTGCGGGCACATCCCCAGTGGGGAGTGTGCAGGAGGCGGCTGGTCGATGTATCTCTCTCATCGATGTTTCTAGCTCTCTATCCCTCTCCCTTCCTCTCTGTGAAAAATCAATAAAATATATTTTAAAAATAAAATAATAAAAAAATAAAGTCATGCCAGTAAGACTTAAGTGTTTACTGCCAGGATTTCTCAAATCAAGTCACTGCTGACCTGTTTTCACTGCCCCATCTTTTTCTCCCTCTATTCACCTGGGATCCTTCCGCCTCCCTTCTTTAGCCAACCCAGGCCTGCGGATTTAGTGAAATTTGCATTTACATATTGAACTTGAAACCAACTAGCTTACCATAGATGAGGCAGTCGTGAAAAAGTCCTATTTCCGTGAACACGGAGTCTTGGTAAATAATGAGACTGCTAGCTCATGGTTCAGGGCACCATTTTTCTACTCAGGGAGCAGACTTGAGTCAGTGAGGACTTGGCTGGTGGATCTTCAGGAGTGGGTTATAAATAGTGTGCTTATGTTTGTGGTCATGTCCACATGTGTATGTATATTTTGATTTTCTTGATGTGTTCAGTGTATGACAAAAACATTTGTTATATCTACACCTCTTCCTAAACAGAATTCCAGCAGTGAAAAAAAATCTAGGCAGAGTATATGAGGAGAGAAACCAAGATGGCGGCATAGGGTAAACACCTGAATACAGCCTACCACAACAATTTTGAATTTAGAGCTGGAAAACAGGGGAAACATTGCCTTGAAGTGCCGGATGGCTGGCTGAGAGGAGGCTCTACCATCCAGTAAGGAGAGCGAAGGCATGCTCAACCTTGAGAACTGTAAAGGTGCGGAGATCTGTGTACGAGAAAGGGCAGCCGACGGAGTTCTCTGCTGGCTTACTTGGGGCATGGAGAGGGTGGGCTGAGTTCGCGGCCGGCTTACACCAGGCATGCAGAGAGGGCGGACAGCTAATACGTGGCTGGCTTTCTTGTTCTGGAGGAAAACAGAACCACCCTATTGCTCTGATAAACGGCCCCAGTCAGGGAGAGGCCAGACTGTCAGGCAGCAGGCAGAGATCTCTCAGAGGTATGTGAAGCCAGCGGCCATTACTGTGGGACTCAGGGAAGGGCCTACAAGAAACCAAAGTTTGTTGGCACCATCCCGAGATGCCACCCCATTCAAGCGGAGCACGGAAGCCCTCCCTGAGGCTGGCTTTCTCGTTTGCTGCAAATTGGACTTTCCCTAGGAGGGACGAATCCAAAGTTTGTCTGCGCCTATACCAAAGAGGTGCATGTGCCTACAACCAATCTTGCGGGACTCACCAAAGATTGTCTGTGCCACCCTGAGACTCCACCCCTCCCAAGCAGAGTACAGAAGCCCTCCTAGCTGAGACACTGCTGATCCTCACAGCCAACTGGCTTGGAGATCAACGCTTCCCTGTGATGCCAACAACTAGGAAGGCTTAACAACAAGACTGCACACACAGCCCACAAAAGGCTACACCAAGACTGTCCACCTCAGGAAACTGGGAAGGCTGTGCTACTGGGCTCTACCAGAACACCTAGCACACAGAACTATTCCATCAAATCAGGGAAGAAGCTAAAATGCAGAGAGAGGCAGGACACAAAGGAAGGAGATGGAGGAAAAGAAAAAAATGGACATTGAGTTCAAAACTACGCTTATAAGGTTTTTCAAGAATTTCCTAGAAAAGGCCGATAAAATGAACGAGACCTATGAGGATATGAAAAGGGACCAACTAGAAATAATAAGGGACCAACTATAAATAAAAAGGGATCAACTAGAAATAAAGAATACATTGTCTGAAATAAAAAATATCATACAGAGTCCTAAAAACAGATTGGAAGATCACAAGAATCAAGCCAAAGATTTGGAACATAAAGAGCCAGAGGACACTCCTCTGCAGAAGCAAGAAGACAAGAGAATCCAAAAAGTTGAAGATAATGTAAGAAACCTCTGGGACAACTTCAGGTGAACCAACAGCAGAATTATGGGGGTCCCAGAAGAAGAGAGAGAGCAAGATACTGAAAGCATATTTGAAGAAATAGTGACAGAAAACTTCCCCCACATGGTGAATGAAATAGACTTACAAGTCCAGGAAGCACACAAAACCCCAAACAAAAGGAATCCAAAGAGGACCACACCAAGACACATCATAATTAATATTCCAAGAGCAAAAGGCAAAGAGAGAATATTAAAAGCAGCAAGAGAAAGGCGGATAGTTACCTATAAAGGAGCACCCATACGATTGTCAGCTGATTTCTCAACAGAAACCATGCAGGCCAGACGGGAATGGCAAGAAATATTCAAGGTGATGAATAGCAAGAACCTACAGCCAAAAATACTCTACCCAGCAAAGCTATCACTCAGAATCGAAGGCCAGATAAAGAGCTTCACAAATAAAAAATAAAAAGCTAAAAGAGTTCATCACTGCAAAACCAGAATTATATGAATTGCTGAAGGGGGTTATTTAGGAAGAGGAAGAAGATAAATATAAAAATTATGAATAACAAATACGTAACTATCAACAAGTGAAACTAAAATCCAAGGGAATTAAAAAATCTGATGAACAATATTAACTGGTGAATATAATAGAATCAGAAGTATGGAAGGGGAGTGGACTGATGATTCTCAGGGAAAAGGGGAGAGGGGGGTGCAGAAAGAGACTGAATAAAAACTGTGCACCTATGGATGAGGACCATGGGAGGTGGGGAAAGAGCAGAGGGTGGGGTGGGAACCTGGTGGAGGGGTGCAATTGAGGGGGGGGGAAGAGGAACATTTGTAATAATCTGAACAATAAAGATTTATTATAAAAAAATCTAGGCAGAGGGAGCCTAAATATTATTAGGATATAAAAATGATATTGCTATAATCACAGATCATAAAAGAAAGAGAAAGAAGATCTACATAGAGACATTGTACACATTCCTTTTATAGTAAGGCATGAGGGAGAAAAGAACCCGCCTAGCATTTCATATATTTTGTGCTTAATGGTATATAAATATTTGAGCTAAATAATTTAAACTATGAATTTCTTTTGTCTCCATTGATGACTTTTCTATTCAGAATTATTTTTTAAATACAAACAGACAAAAATATTATCTGAGTTTGGCCTGGGGTGGACTAGACCACCAGTTGAAAGCCAGGTGTTGGTGCATTTAGAAAATACAGTAAAGATGAATTAATGGTGACCTGCTTGGATGTTCCTTCAATTACATATTAAGGTTCCTAACTACTGCGTTCTGAGAGCTGTGCATCTCCTGAGGGGGTGGAAAGTTATCTGTTTGGGGCTGAGGCTGGGTTTAGTGTATGACATTTGTCCATACTTGGAGTTACACTGTCCTCCTCCAGCATATTCTGTGATGCCCAGGACCAGAGCATCTGTCTGTGATGGTTAAAGGAGGAAAAGCGCTGAAAAATAGATATTTCAGCTGTTTGTCATTTCTGCAAGCTTTTCTATGCTAGCTCCTTCATCAGTCTTTGCCTTCCATTTTTTTATATTATGTACCTGTGGGTTAATTACACATCTTAACTTCCTGTTTCCTGCAAATTAACCTTCACTTAAAAAATGTAAGTGATTACATGTGCTTCTTTTTCACAAAATTAACTACCAAGCACTCTGGTATTCTTTGTTCAAAGGAGTAGTGTTTGTTGGTTTTTTTTTTTTTCTTAAATACATTTGAAGTAAATCCAAACAAACACCTGCCTTGCATTTTGTAAACATATGTTTTGGAATGAATTACACCTTCCCTAATTCCACAGGTATTACAGGTCAGTCTGAGACATTTACATAACAATTAAGAAAATGAATATTCTGCTAACTTTCTATCTTGGACTTTGAGTGCCTCTATGAGGGCAGGAAGTAAGAAGATTTGGGTATTAGTAATACAGAATTCACTCTTCCTCTCCAGTCACCTGGGGAATGTCAACAACTTTCTCATATATGGCTAAACATTGACTAACCATATTTTTTAGGATTCAGAGAAGCTTTGTTTTGGAATTGGGGCTGTTTACTATTTAATTTCCCAACGAAAGGAGTAAAAATAAAAGTATATAGAACTACCATTTGCTTCTTACATTTCCCACATTCATTCATGAATTTAACACCCTTAATCCCTTCCTTTTTTAAAGACAGCTGATGATCTGCTGACGAGCTTGTCTTCCTTTTTTGGAGAGAGAGGCAGAGCTGTCCTTGCCAATGGTGAACCCCTGAGAAGACAGGAGCTCCTGATCCCGGTTTTGCCTGGTTTTCTTAGTGACCCTAGGATGGGATTTGGAAGACAGAGTTCCCATCTGGGTGAACAGAGCCCTTGGGATGTTCATTGGCCATTGTGGACATAGTTTAGTCCCTTAGCACCCACCCAGAGCTTTCTCTCTCTCTCTCTCTCTCTCTCTCTCTCTCTCTCTCTCTCTCTCTCTCTCTCTCCTGCTGCTTTCCGCCTGTGACCGTGGTTGCTAGGACCTACGGGCAGAAATCCCCCTCTGGCTCCTTTCCTTTGCAGTCCTCGAGGTGGGCCAGGTGAACTTGTACTGAGTTGGGAGCTTCTGTCCCCAGAAGGAGTTCGTCATCCTGGCAGTGGATGCTAGAGACAACGCTTAATTTATTTGACTCCATACCTCTCTTTTAATTTTTATGCCTATCTTGTCTGTTCATTCTCAACTTCCTCCTTTCCTTGAATGTTGTTTTTCACCTTTTACATTGTCTTCTATGGACATAAATTACTCATCAAGTCCAGGCAGGCTTCAGGACTCTTGTTTGGGGGTCTTCTAAAAGCAGAGTTCAGAGTGGCCACCCCTAATCACCAGGACATAGCTGGTGTCACATTAATAGCCTTGAGCTCTTCTCTCGTAGCTTCCCACAAAGCACTGCGTGGGAGGCACAAAAGTGTAATAGAAATGGTAATGATGAAAAGAATCCTATTTTTCTTGAGAGTTCTTCTGCTATTTCTGAACTAAAGTGTAGGGGTCATAAGGCTCCTGCTTAGCAGGTTGATAAAGTTGGAAATGGATGTTGTGGGAGTGGATGACATTTTTTTATAAAGCCAAAGCATCTGATTTCTGTCCTTGATGCCTCCTTGTCCTTCGCCTGCACTCTTCCCCCTGTTGTTTCTGTCCTCATGGAAAGAGAGAGAGAGAGAGAACAGACTTAAGTTCTAGGAAAGGCTGTTGGTTGCAACTGATTCATTTCCAGAAGTGTTTGAGGACAGAAGGGCTTGATTTCATTTTTAACTCTGCTTTGCTGAGAAGGGGACAGTGGCCTCTTGATAAATAATACAGTCCTCTCTACAAAGATATGGTTGTTATACATTATCCCTAGCAAATACCAAAGCAGCTGTTACCATCCAAACAAGGGTTCAGAGTGGCTTACCGACCTGTCCAATGTCACAGAACTTTGTGAGAGGTTGGAATTGGAATTCATCTCTGTTGACCCCAGAACCTAGTGTATTGAGAAGAGGCAATATGACTGATGAAAGCCTTGGCATCCCTGCTGGAGTGACGCTGCAGGGCTGACGTGGGGCCTCCAGCTTTTGTTGGGAGTGGAGGGGACAGCCCTCTAATTCCTTTCGTGGCGATGCGGACCGGGCAGGACTGTATGAATTAGCAACATTGGTATAATAAATAACATCGATAAGATTCCTGCTGTAGACCTAGAGAGATGAAGAGAAGCTTCTTCGAGGTGTTTCAAATGAAAAGAACTTGCAGACATGATTGAGGATAAGCAGTGGATGGTTAGAAGGAACAAAACAGATGCAAACAGGTTTCAGGGGAAGATCATGCCCACGCAGAAGCCAAATGCTTGCTCAGAGTAAATAGCAAAGAAAACGGACTTTTGAGAGGGGTAGAGACAACCTCACCAAGGCTGCATGAACCGAAGGGCACCAAGAGAAGCAGGGCATAGTGAAGGCCGGGCTTCCAGGGCCCCGGAGCCCGAGACCTTGAAGAGACAGACAGAGAGGAAGACTGCAAAGCCAGTGTAAAATGACCGGAGGTTTCTCAGTCCCCGCACAGAAACCTTACTTGTCTCATTTTATATGCACACCTTGTCCTCAGAGCTCCCTCCGTCAAGAAGAGTTGGTCTAACTTTATTGTTTGTTTTACAAAAGCAATAGGCGTAGACTTTCATTTTGAAGATATAAAAAGTAAATGTTAAATATCTTTTCTTTTTTTTTTTAGATTGCACAAAATATCTAAAGCAGAATCTGCAGCCACCATAATATCTCATTTGATATTCACAGACCTTGGGATGGGGACTAGAGAGGGAATATTCATAGAAAGAATAAATAATAAATAACTTTTATATTGTGTTTTAAAATATGTAAAGTGCATATACATAAATCATATGTTCTTCATTACACCTGGGAGGGAAGTTGTTTGGTGAACTTTTTGTTGTTGTTGTAGTTAATCCTCACCGAGGATATTTCTCCATTGATTTTTAGAGAGAGTGGAAGGGAGGGGGAGAGACAGAAATATTGATGTGAGAGAGATACATTGATTGGTTGCCTCTTGCACGTGCCCTGGCCAGGACCAGGGATCGAGTCTGCAACTGAGGTACGCCGTGCCCTTGACCGGAATCAAACCTGGGACCCTTTGGTATGCAGGCGGACACGCTATCCACTGAGCCAGATGGGCGAGGGCAGTGGGCGAACTTGCTTGACAAACATCTAGGTGTTTATGTTATAAGCACAAGACACTTGAATTTGTTAACTTGTGTTTTTTTTTCTATGAATTCATACTTGGCTTTTAAAATTTTTTGTTCGTTCAGTTTATTTTGGAAAATCCCAACCAAATTGTGGCCAGAATATAGAAAGGACTCCTTGTGGTGAAGTGGTTAAGAACCCTGACCCAGGAAAGGGGCATACCTGGATCTGGCTTCTGCCTCTGCCTCTTGCCAGCCCTGTGGCCTCGGGCAGGTAGTACAACCTCTCCACGCCTCGGTGTCCCATCTGTATCTTGGGAATAATACCTGCCTCAGAGAGACGTGATGAGCATCAGAGGAAGTGGTAGGGCTAAGGCACTGAACATGCTGTCCCACCGACAGTGAGTCCTCCCTATAGGAAGCCATTATCACTCTTGCCAGTGTCTTTAGTTTTCTGCCCCTTTGAGGTCAGGTTGGTGACAGCTGAGGATTCTGCCCGAGGTGTTTTCTAAGCGCAGGCAGAGCGGGCAGATGGAAGGAAAACATACATGCTGGGGACCCGCTGGAGAGAGAGTGGTGACCCTCTCCTTCACAGTATGTGTCCTTCTTTTTCTGATTTCTTTGTTCCCTGCTTGGCACCCGGCCCTCTGGTTGACTGTGGTGACCCTGATTCCTACATAATCATTAAGGTTTCTCACTGATCTCCTCTTCAGCACGCTCCAATCAAAGTACTACAGTGAGCTGTTGGCAAAAAGGCAACATATGGGTTATGTAGAAGATCATTTCCTCCAGTTTCAGGGGCCGAATGTTGATTGGTGTTTACACATACACACCCTCCCCAAAACTGGCAGCCCCAGGACCCCACATCTGGGTCTCCTGTTTTGCTGCAGGTTCCTGCAATAGCACCTCCCTGCAGGGTCAGAGGAGGAGCCAAAGGAGCTCATCTGTACGTCCCTGGTGATGTGTGGTAATGCTGATCCCAGACTGATGTAGAAGAAGGAGGGTTAAACTGGTGCAGAAACCAGACTTTTGCAGACCGTTGATTTCTGGTCCTCCCATCAGGTTTGCTGGGGCTTGTCACCCCCCTGCCCTCCCCGCTTACCATCCAAACACAGCGTTCTGTTCTACAGGCGGAGCGTGGCAAATTTAGAGACATTTTACCCTGGAAACACTGTGATATCGAGGTGAACACATCAGAACCCCTGTTTCTCATTACGACTTCTGTATGAGCTCAGAATAGGTGCCAAAGGTGTCCATTTTAGCTGCCTATCCTCTTCCGTATGCCTCTGTATTTCTCTGTTTGTGGGATATTTACTGGAGAGGCGGGGTTGTTGGCAGCTGCCGTGACCTCCACATGGTTTTCTTCATACGGATACTGTTGTGAGAACAGAAAGAAGGGAAGCCAGGAGTGTCTGGGTGACAAGCCAGTGTGGAGGTATCGGTGGCTGCTGTGTGGATCACAGCAGGCTGTCTGTTCTTTCCTTCCCCACCTCTACCGCGTGGCCTCGTAGCTCAGACATGCACACATCCTCCAAATAGTGCATTCTAGGACATTCTTGCACCCCACACCAGCCTGCCCAGGGGACATGCGGATAATGAATGAGAGCTTTCTTAACTAACGATACTCTCACCATCTGGCCAGCCGGTCATTGAGAGCATAAGGCAGATGCTCTTTTAAATTTTTTTTTTTACCCTGGTCCTTGGTAAAACGATCCACGTAAAGATTTTCTGTGTTACCGAATCTGAAAGAGGATGCCTGTCGATATGTTTTCAGTGTGTGTGTGTGTGTGTGTGTGTGTGTGTGTGTGTGTGTGTGTGTGTAAGTATGATTGCTGTGAGGTGGTGAGCCGGAGACACGAAGTGATTTTTTTTTAAAGTCCTGGGCTGGTGTGTATGTGTTTATATTTATTCTTGGCCCCTTCGGATTTCTCAGTGTTAACAAAGTAGGCGTCTTCACTGCTCTGTTTTTAACATTTGAAGCTAAGCAGGGCGATGGGAATCTACATGGGGCAGGAGGGGGGTCTCACCTCCGTGTAAAATTCCTAAAATAGAAAGCTGGGCCAGCCTGTGCCTCCGCACGGTTTCACCGAGCTGCAGGAATGCGTCTCGGGGACAGGCGGACAGAGTCAGCTGGATGGAACAAGTTTAGGGCAGCCGTGGGGCTCCGAGGATGGTGCTGCTGAAGGGGAGGAGTGCGTGTGTGTAGCTGCCCAAGTCCACGTGCACGCATGTGCTCTGGGGCCGCACTTGCAGACAGCTGCTGAGAACCCTCTGAGCAATGACAAGGCACGCTGCCCATCCCCAGGCACTGAGGGACCAAGGGGGCCACCTAAGATGGAACAGGCACGGGGTCCTGGAAGCTGGAGTTTGGGGCAGAAAGAGGCCACACTCCTACTTACCTGGAACGTGGTACCTGTGGTGGGAAGCTGGCTGGCAGGTCTCGGCCAGGAGGTGAGGGGTGGTGGTGTGCGTTGCTACCCCCACCGGCATGAAGGATGAAAAGCACCGCACAGGGAATAAACAATAATAGTCTAATAATTATGTATGGTGTCAGATGGATATGAGATTTATCAGGATGATCACTTCGTAAGTGATAGGACGCCTAATCGCTGGGGTGTACACCCGAAGCTAATGTAATATTGTATGTCAAGTGTAATTGAAAAATAAAAGTGATTTTAAAAAAAAGAAGAAGAAGAAAGAAATGCAGTAGTGAGCAGACAGACATTGTCACTATCCTCACAGCACTTAGAGTCTGGCTCATTTTTAGTTTAGTATTTATAAAAAGCCAGCAACTCCAGGGAGTCTTTTCTCTGTGGTGCGATTTGACTAGAAGCTGCTCTGCAGGCTGCTAACGCCACCCTGCTCCTTCCACCGCATCGCGCCCCGAGACACAGCCCATGAGTTTTGTTTCTTGCCATGATTTCCTCTATGGGTGAAAAAGGCAGCCACTCTGTAGTAGAACCTTGTGGAAAGAAAAGGCCCCACATTTTGCCTATAGAGCAGTTACATTTCGAAGTTGCGGTAATCAGGTGAAAATGGTTTTATGTCAAACCGAAGCTAATAAATATCATGTATTGATTATGTGACTATTCAAACAACTTACAAAGCCTGATTTTTCTTAAAATGTACAGAAGGAGGATAAGAAGTTCTGAAAGTCTTATCTGTCAGACTGTGAAATTTGTCAGCAGCCCCTTCAATGTTTGGTTATAGTAGGAAGGTAGATGGGACACAATGAGGCTTACTAAGTAATATTTTTAATCATTGGTCACTTTTATGGAGTGCTTATCCTGGACTATGGGATGGTCTGAGAATTGTACAGTGTTAATAATGATACAAGAACAACATTACTGATTAAGTGCCAGCTATATATCTGCCCCTTTATTAGCCTTTTCTAGCTGTTTATATTTAATCCTCAAGACAACAATATGAGATAGGTGGCATTGTGTGTTATTGTTTTTAAAATGAGAGCACAGATTTTGGAGGGGGTGAAATAATGTGTTTTAAGGTCCAACTTGTAAATAATGGGGTCATGATTCAATTCTACATTTTTTTTTCCACTCAAAAACTGATATAATGAGCTCTTGGTAGATTTCTCTTTACTCAACAGTGCTTGTTTTCCTTCTCTTTCAAACTTAAGAACTGGCCCAATTAGTGTGAAAAGTGCCTAGGCAGAGAGGCTTGTTTAAGCACTTATATATTTTTAAACATTCCTTTGTGAGTCAACTTCAAGTTAGTGGCCATGCCATACCTCCCCTCTGAGAAAAGTATTCCAGCTATGCCTTCCAAACAGTAATTGAACACCCACTATGCACCAAGCCAGTGTGCTCAGGGTTATGGGCACACAATGAACTATCTGCAAGGAATTATAGATAATGCAAAGATTGAGAAAAACCACTGTGACAGCTGTAAAACATGGTACCAAAACTTTTCCCATTGAGAGGTGAGGTCTATATCCTCTTATATCTTGTGACTACCTGGACCAATAGAACACCTGGAAGTGATCATTCCAGGGTTCCCAAGGCTAAGTCAGAAAAGGCCACAGTCATTGTCCTTAGTCTTTCTGGGACCCTGGACCTGGGAGAGGCCAGCTGTAGTGTAAGAAGTACCCTGAGACGCTCTGCAGGTGTGCCTCTGCTTGACACTTGCAGGAGACTACCCAGCCAACAGCTACTGTCAGCTGCTGCCTTGGGGATGAACCCAGTGGGCAGTCATCCCAGTGTGGCTTCAAATGATCCAGAGCCGACAGACCTGTGACTGTAGCTGTGAGAAAACCCAAGTGAGCCCTTCCCAAATTCCTGGCTCACTACAACAAAATGGTTGTTCCAAGCCACTGAGTTATAGGCATGGCTGTGCTAACTTCAGTAGTCAAATTCGCACATAAAATGTCTAAATCGTCAAGCTTTGAAACCAAGTATTGTGTAGTTTAAGGTTTGTTTGTTTTTTAAAAAACTAATTTTTTTCTGAAAGAATCAGAGCTTACAATCTGAATATATTGGATTGTGAACAGTGGTCACTTAATTTAAGATAACAAATTCTAAATAACACTTTCCATGTAGATGATTTCTGTATTCATTTAAAAATTACCAGTATGCACTATGATGATTGTATGATCTTTATCCTTCAATTTATCCTTCCTTTTTGGTCCATCAAAAGCATATGAAATAGGTTAAGATGGACATTTATGCATTACCTGCAGAGTAAATTTTAAATGTTTGAAAACTAAATGCAGGGAGGAGGTGGGGGACTCAGTCTTATGTTGTCACAAATAGAATTAGCTACCTAATCTTGGCAGATGAGTAAAGACAAACAGAAAACTCTGCTGTTTCAGAAATTTAATCCTATCCCCTCCCCCCAACTCCAATTACTTTTATATTCTGGGACATTATAATTTAATAGCGTATTGAAATTGTAGCAATTTTTATTGTAAATACCATTTAGACTGCTTCCTTCAACTGGCTTTGTAGCTGTCCCCAGCACTTCTCAGAGAACCGTGTGACCGATTTGCAAACTTTTGACCATTTTAATAACTGGGTTCAGAGTCATGTCTCTGAGTAGGTAGAGGAAATCCAGCTCTTTCTAAGAGCCTTAGATCTCATTTTCACTGTTCCCCACCCTCCCTCTCTCATAACTCCCTACAAAATGTTATCCTGAGTGAGCCACTGGGGTTATGATATTTAGCGATTCCCTTGATTACTATCCTGAGTCCCTCTTTCCGCTTCCAAACGAGGGAAAATATTCTAATAAATGTTGATATTGGAGGAAAAGCACGCCAGAATGCATCATTCAGGAATTCATATGGAACATTATTGTTGCCGTTGCTCCTATAAGCGATGCTGAGCCTAACCCATTTGCATAAAAGTTCGGAAGTCTTTGAGATAAAAAATTGCCTGTGTGGTAAAAAAAAATCTCCTTCATTTGATGTTCGAACAATTGGCACAAAACGATTTGCAGTTCATCTCTCAACACTGATCTGAAGATATTAGGCTCAAAGTGATCCTAATCAAGACTTAAATTGGATGGGCTCTCCTGGAAAGGAAGCGGCCACTGGTGGAATGGAAGACCCGGGGACAGTCAGGCTGGACCTTCCTGCAGCCGTGCCTACAGGCCTCCCGAGTTACATATGCGTCCTGCTTCTGGTGATCTTAGTGAAAATGGAGCTGGCATTCCCTTAATACCATTTCTTTTGTAATTATTCAGTCCCCAAAGTTCACATTGGTTATCTTCAGTAACAGGATTCTCCCCTCCTCCCTCCTTATTTTATGAGTACACTTGTTTTCTTAACTAAGGTGGACTCTTAGATTAATTCCCAGTACACACCTGTCCACATTCATGTCAAATTGGGCAAACCACTGACGTGTGTGGCCTGAGAGGTCTTTATGTGAGAGGGAATTGTGTTGAAGGGTCAGAAAGGTACTTCCGAAAACCTCTCTTATGGAGAGCCAGCGAGCGGAGAGATGCAGACATTGTCCGGAGAGTCGGCACAGAGGAGGAAGCTGACCTCTGGTGCATGTCTCTATGCCATAAAGGCACCCTGTCCGCTACTGAGTAGATTGCTTAGTCCTCGCTGCAAGCACAAAGGCATTATTCCCACTGCTGCTGTTGGAAAATTAAGGCTCGGAGTAGTTGCTGGCCCTGCCCAGTAGCCACGTTGTGATTCTGACTCAGAGCTGTCTGCTGCTCAAGCCTGTTTCATACACCGGATTGACTTATTCTCACCCGCCCTTTCCCGCCTGCCTAGTGCAGGAGACACATGGAGGTGTCCCTGAGAACTGCGTGTAAATCAATCATTGCTAACAGTGGGCACTAAGAGGCCTGGCTATTTAAGCTCTTACAAACAGGGAAGACCTTGAGTAAATCCTTTTGTAAAGTGAGGATGCCATCCATCAATTGAGCAGAAACTTCCCGAGCAGCTTCTTTATGCCAGGAGCTGAATTTTGCTGGTGGAGCCTGCTGTCCGATGGAGGGGCCAGGACTGGGTGGCTAGGGGACTGGGTAGAGCAAAGCCCTTGGAATGATTAGAATAATCGCACGCCAGTTCACCTGATCTCTAGTTTTTACACGTTAGCTCAGTTTTTAAACAGGGAGTAAAACTTAAAACTCCTGTGTAGGCTAGAAGGGAGTTTTAATGCAGGGCTCTGCCAAAGGTTTCAAAACCTTAATATGGATGAGTCAGGGCCCAGATCCTCACGGCAGACAGTTAGCTTTGCAAGGTCGATGATTTGTGAAGGCCGGCGGAGACTGTCTGGACTGAGTTTAATCCAGAAGGTCTTGAAGACGCTAAAGCCAAGAGACATGGATTTTGAGAAGTTACAGCTCTGGGGGCGAAAAGCCGCTCCTGGTTTCTAAAGGCAGACGGAATCGGCTGCATTTTATACGAGAAACAGCACCATCAGTAGAGCCAGCAATTTGGGCAATAATTATATTTCTTTTCCTTCTGCTTCAGTAACTGCTGGCAGTGTGTATCAGGGGAAAACTACGAAGAGAGATGGGATTCTACAAAGGAAGTAAAAGCAGACCCTAATTCCAAGCATAACTAAGTGTTTAATGTCAACTTCATTCACACTTCCATTTCTATAGGTGTAACCTCCACAGAGTGGCTTTTGGAGTTTGCTGGTGACCCCTTCATAGCCAAGCAGGTCTCTACTTCTGCTTCCCTAAGAGGTCTTGGTCTGTATTGGAGGGAGTACCTCCATGGCTAGAAGGTCTACCCTAGAAGGACCTTCACATGTCAATGAAAGCTGAAGACAACCTCGGTCCAGACAGACATGGTGGTTGGGAGCATGTGATCTCTGTCTGTGATTTAAACATCGGGTGATTTTGGCGAGCGAATTTCCAGTTCCAGGAGATGGGCAGTTTGAAGTCTTTGGAATCTTCCAGCAATTTGACAAGAGGCTTGAGAAAACCTTCTGGTAATGAGAAGAGAGCTTTTAAGAAATAAAACCTTAAAAGACCCACTTTAATTTTAGGGCAGGCTGTTGTGTTGTTTTGGGTAAGATAAGATGAAGGTCAAAAGAGAGAGGAAGGGAGGGGCAGTCTGCACCGGTTCGTACACAGCGCTGTGAAATACTGTTTCCAAAGAGGACCAGGCACGGAGAGTGAGAAGGGCTCAAGCTTCTCTTCTTATCTGTCTGCCAGGAGCCAGGGCTACCTTCTGCCTCTTCCCGAGGCACCAGCCAGACAAGCTGGTGCTTGACGTGTGGAAGGGCAAAAGCCACCTCCAGCCCAACTATATAAACAACAGGGCCATTTAGAGTTCCGTAAAAGCCCAGGATAAAGCACTTTATATGCCAGAACTTGGTAAACTGTGGATAAGACTGTGTTCCACCTACATTTCGTCTTACATAGTGTCTTCCTCATCCGCACAAAGGCTGATAACGTGCCGCTCACATTTCCCCTGGCATGAGTGTTATATCAGAATGCTAAGACAGCTCACTTATGAAACAGCCTTTCCTTCTGAGTTCAGTCATTCCTGTAGGTGGTTGCTTTAGAAGATGGATTTTTCCCCCCCACACTAAATTACCTCTCCAAAGATCAGATTCTTCAAAGACTCAACTCAAAGGGGATTGTTTGAAATTTAGAAAGCAGAAACCCACTTATGTGATCAAATATGGATTATAATCAAGTTGTGAAATACAAAGTTTGCTTTTGATTTTTCTCCGTAAGAAATGGAGTCTTTCCAGAATCTCTAAGGAGGGAGGAGAGGGGAGCACGAGGTCGCCTCAATACTTCCTGACACACACTCTTAAGTGATCCCTTTTTAGCATGCCTAATGTGTCTCTTTGCACCAGGATTCACCCAAGGCATCTGTATATTAACATTTTAGAGAACATCAAACATCATGTCACGGTGCTATTGAAAACTATGTAGTGCTACTTAGGCTAAAAAAAAAAAAAAAAAAAAAAAGACAACTTGAAACCTCTTTCCTTGTACTATTTTTGTTTTAAAGCAACCAAGCCAACAAACAAACTCAGAAGTAAAGAAAACATTGCAATTTATAGTGTTCTGGAAGGTCAGTGGCTGTCAGTTACAGTATCCCAGCCGTGTGCTAGAAGATTCTGACCTCATGAGGTTTACCAATATAAAGATCCGGTGTGCTTTAAACAAGCTTAACTAATAGCTGTAAGGACCCCAAATAGAGCATAAAAGGGAAATGGACCCCTGTGGGAAATAGATTAGAAAATCCTTTATGGCTATCCAGAGTGTGGATCGGCTTCAGGCAGGGAGCAGAGAAAGTGCTGACGGCACCCCACGGGGAGTACATGGGAGGAACTGGGGGGTCTGTCCTGCCATGAACACCGGCAGGCGTTGACTTTCCAGATAGGATGGCATGACGAGCCATTTGTCTTCCTTGGCTCCTTTCTAGGAAGGCTACATTGAATGCCTTCTTTTGAATATTGACCATTTATTACAGTCCTGTGCCACTCTCAAGATTCATCCTATCTCTACCTCTCTCTTCTACCAGTAAGCTTTCAGTTCATACTGGCTACCTCTTTACTAATGAGCCTAATGCTATTAAAGAAAAAGAAAGAAAAAAAAGGAAGGAAAAGGAAGGCTAACCTGAGTAGTGCCAGCCTGCTTCCTGATAGCTCTGTGATCTTAGGAAAGTTCCCCAGTCACTCTGTGCCTCGTTTCCTTAACTAGGATGGAGCTAAATCTGCCTCAAGGTGTGAGGATCTGATTTAAACAACGTATACAGAATGCTTAGCACAATGTCTGTCACATAGCAAACGCTGAGTGAATAGTAGTTATTATACTTGTAGTTTTGTTTTAAAAAGTCAGGTGAATGTTTCATTGACGCACTTGTAAACCACAGAAAGATTTCATCTACTGGCACTTGGTTATTCAGCAACCTCTGCTACTGATCATGAATGAAAACAAGTAAATAGTGTACAACTAAAAAAGTAAGCAGAAAGGCATATATATATATATATATATATATATATATATATCCTTAGAACTATGCACTTTCCTCATGGTTTTCCCAGTTCTCATTGAGTTCTTGACTCCTTTGATCTTACGTATTTGTATTTTACACAGGATGTTCAACAACTGTGATAACTGACTTCTAAGCCTGTAGCAGACTAGATGCAGCAGATTAGAAGGGAGAAGGACCCATAGAGGCAGCTACACAATGGGCAGAAATAAGTAATAACTCAATAGCAAGCAGAAGGAAAATATTGAAAAGGGATGGAAAAGTCTATAAGAGCACAGGAATTCAGAACCATTTAGTGGGTAACACTGGTTTTTAAACCTTAGCTTGTGTCAAACCTGGAGGCCTTAAAAACAATCGCTTGACCTCACCCCAAGAGCGTCTGAGCCCACAGGTCTAGGAGGATTCTGAGTGCATGCTGTTCAAATTCTCAGGTGGCGCTGCCGCCCTGGTCCTGGGCCCACACCTGTGTAGTCAGTACCCCGTCAAATAGTATGATGCCGAATTTTCATGATCCAGAGATCAAGAAGAATGCTTCATTTTGTATACTGTTCTCTGTTTAAGGAGGCAAGAGGGCTTGTGATCCCTTTTAGAAAGCTATATTCAAAATAACTAATAGAAAAAGACCACTCTTTAGGCGTACGAAGAGGGAACTTTCAGCTATCAGAAGAGAGAGCTGTCCACAGTGATGTATTGCCCGAGACGCCTGGGCAGCCAAATCTGCTGGGTGCTATCGTAATGGGGATGGGACGTATCTTTTCCCACCTGATGATGCTATTTGATTTTTTTTTTTGAGGTATTTGTGTTTGTGTGATGACTTTGCTGCCTCCTCCTTTTTTTTTAGTGACTTTCTAGACAAAGAGACTTCACACACGTGCTTCTTCGGCCATACAAACTGTTGGATTAAACTTAGCTCTCGCATAAATAGTTGAGCTTGTTTCAGTAACAATGTCAAAACACTAGGCTCTGTGGCCGTTGCAGATAGAGCCACTATATTGTCACTCTCTTCTCAGCTCCTTTTGCCAGTTGGTGGTAATTTCTGCCAACACCAAAAATTGCCTAAGGAGCAAGTCATGGACTAAGGCGACTGCCTCGCCCGTGAAGACCTTTTTGCCTTTCTGAACATCAGATTTAAAAAAAATTTGTTAGGTAGGAAGAAGCTGGGTTTAGATTGGCACACGTTAATACTGGCCAAGGTTGTATTTTAATAACTGGGTATGAACTTGGTTTTCTTCCTTGACTGGAATTGACACATTGAAACTCTTGCATCATGGGGAACGCGGGTCATTGTTTCGGTTGCAGAAGTTCTTCAGAATTCTCTCCTCCCAGGCCTTCTAAGAACAGCATTTTGTTTCTTGCTAATCGTGGAGCGCTGGCTTCCTCCTCTACCAGCAGCAGCAGTATGTTTTCTAACCGGAGAGAGAATGCAGCCTTCCCTATCATAGTTAGGGGATTATTTTCATTAGGCAGATCCTGGGCTATGATAAATCTCCGCGGTGCACTGAGCCGCTTCACTTGCTCAGGGACAGTGTTTTCTTTTGAGGCTAATTCTAGTACAAAGTGATGACTGTTCCCAGGGTGTTCAGTGGAAAATGAAATATGGCTCCAGGGTCTGGTGGCTGAGGAAGTAGGGGGAAAAGGGGAAGTCTCTGCATGTGGGTGCCACGTAGACATCCACAGCAGATGTGTGTGCCTCATGGTCACTGCTGCCCACCGGAAGTCTGAGCCATCGCATCCTCTCTGATAGCTTGGAATACAAGCAGCGGTTCCTGGGACCTCGCTGCTTCTTCTTCCTGCCCGTGTAGCCGAGCGGGTTATTCTCTTGCTGATGTCATGGCACCGTAGCAAGAACCAGGATTCTCTGGCTGAAATCCAGGGGCATGTGTAGCTGGATTTCTGTTTACATGGGATCACGCTGATCTCTGCATTAATACTGTAATTAGGAATAGGTCAAACCTTTTACTCCGACATGACCATGTAAAGTACTAAGGGCCAGTATTTAAATAGAATATGCAGGAACACCAAAATATTCTAACAGCGATGCTTTAGGTAGGCAGTGGCTGAATTTCAAATGCTGTTTTACAACATTAATGTAGGATCTGATGCTCTAAGAGAAGTCCATAGATTAAGCAAGACGTGAATTTTCCTTTTCATGCCGTGCTTGACTTGGAAATGCTTTGCTGTGAACAGCCATGTCAGCACCGATCTAACCCCGTTCAGAGGAATCTCTATGATGTTGTCTAGGGTATCGGGCCGGGGCACTCGGGTTAAATGAAGGGAAGTTAGGCCTTCACAGTCCCTGTTTTCACTTGGATTTCAAGCTTGTGCTAACGCTGTCTGTGGTTTCTTGATGTCTTTACTACCCCTTTCCTTTTTTGCCCTTGCAAATCCCAGGAGACTCTTCCAGGCCATTATTAGCATAAATAAAAATTGATATTGCTTCTAAGATCACATTATATATGAAAGTTTCAGGATCTTTTGCGTTCTCAATGTCCTAACTGTTTTTGCTGGGGAGAAAAAATCTTGGCCCATGTTTTAAATGCCTCTCACATTCCTATGAGAAAAAGATGCATATTTGATTTTGCCACTGTAGTGTCATAGAAACCCTGACCATTTCTGCCAAATGAACCAACCCTTTTATTTTTTCCTATTTCCTAGCCTGGTCTTTAACTCTGATAAACACACTTAATATCACCAAAGCCAGCTTTCACCTCCTCCCTCTTGGTAAGGGCTGGCTCCCTTCCGTGAGGAATATCCTAATACAAATGTTTAAAATTTGACCTATATCTGACGATCTTCTGGTTCAGACATGTTGCTATCATATTGAACATTTATAAATTTCTTTATGCATTCATTTTATCCTCTTAAAAATAATAAGTATTTCTTTTATTTCCTTTTCTATTTCTTTTATATCCTCTTAAAAATAATAAGTATTTCTTTTATTTCCTTAACTATCAGATGATGAGAATGTCTGAGCATTTTTTTCTACCTTTGGCCTAACTCCCCAGTCAGCAAATGTTCCTAAGCACATTCTTTAGGAGCTATGTGGTATCCGATTTTTGAAAACTTTCCCACCCATAAATATGCTGTAAGTAGGGGACAGCTATTTCCTTAAGGGAAAGAAACACCCTTCTGCCACTGGTCATTTCTTCAGGAGTGTTTCCCGAAAGCCTCCTTTATTCCTGTGACTGTGTTTATTGAGTACCTACTATGTTCCAGGTCTGTGTTGGGGATATTACAGTGAATAAGGGAGATGCTTTCCTTTCCTTGATCAAGCTTAAAGTCACCCCAAAGTTCTCAATACCATAATGACATTATATTTCTTTGCGGAAAATAATGGGAGTTGTTCTGGAAAGCACTGAACTCTGACTCTGCTCGACAGTTGGAATTTCTAGGCAGTAGTGAAATCACAATGAAAAACAATCTCACCTGCACCGTGGCGTTGTTCCGCTCGTGCAGACGCACAGACATGACGAGTGTTTTACACGCAGGAGGCAGCTTCTCTGGGCAAACACAGCCCCACGCTCTGTGTTAATTTCTCTCATACCTATTCTCTTTTTCTTTTTCTGCCACTTTTCCCCCCTCTCTAACTGTGCTTGTATTTTTTTTTTAAGGGGTCAGTAATGTGAAGATCCATGTTTAAACCCAAAGACTAATTGAGAAGAACAAGTTGTTTATATGAAAACATTCATTGTGCCGAAACCGGTTTGGCTCAGTGGTAGAGCGTCGGTCTGCGGACTGAAAGGTCCCAGGTTCAATTCCGGTCAAGGGCATGTACATTGGTTGTGGGCACATCCCCGGTAGGGGATGTGCAAGAGGCAGCTGGTCGATGTTTCTCTCTCATCGACGTTTCTAGCTCTCTATCTCTCTCCCTTCCTCTCTGTAAAATTATCAATAAAATATATTTTTTTAAAGAAAACATTCATTGTATTGCCTTTTAAAGCAGCAAAAAGACATTTTTAAACAAAAAAAATGCTCAGTATAAGGGAATAGTGAAATGAAAATAATAGGAATACTGGAAAGTAAAATGTGCTGGTGAGCATTATGCTCACATGCGGGAACACGAAGTAACATAACTGAGGCAAGTTACTTAACCTCCGTAGTCCTCAGTTTCTATCTCTAAAATATGGGCCCTACGTAGAAGGACTGTTGGAATTTAAAGTGCTTAGTTTAGTGCCCACACACAGTAAATACTCAATAATTACCGGCTGTTATTATTACCCACTGATTTGTGTGTGTGTTTTTTTTTTATGGCCAGGAGACCTAGAACACGATGGAATCTTTTCTTAATGATTCCAGGAGAATATGAAAAGAAAACTGATATTAGCTGAAGGCGTTCTGGGAGCCAGGCCTCAAAGTAGGCGCTTTTTTGAATTTATGTCATGGCACTCTTAGAAAGCACTTGGGAAGCTGAGATTACTCCTGATTATGAACACCAGTTAATTTGCTAAGTGAAGGTGCTGGGTGGCAGGGACTGTGTGGCATGGGGCTGTATACACACATGTAGTAGGTGGCCAGTGCTTTCCAGAGGGCTCAGTGCTAGCCGCCAGGCAGCATCCTGGCCACCCTTCCTTCCCTATCAGCGCCCACCGCTCCTGCTCTTACTCCTGAGGCCGCATGCCCCTGTTGCCTAGCTGATTGATTCTTACTATCTTTTTCTTCCTTCTCTTCCCTCCATGCACTTCCCTCTTTTGTGTGTTGCTGTTTGTTTGTTTTCTGTCGCCACCTCTTCATTTCTAGGCCTTTGAATAAAAAGGTTGCTCTTTTAAAGAAACTGAAAACTAATCAATGTATTTATTTCCTTTACTTTCTCTTCTCTTGTCTTCTCTTGTCTTCTCTTGTCTTCTCTTGTCTTCTCTTCTCTTCTCTTCTCTTCTCTTCTCTTCTCTTCTCTTCTCTTCTCTTCTCTTCTCTTCTCTTCTCTTCTTTTCTTAACAACAAACTGAACCTTCATTGGGCGACAGGTGTTAAGTTCTAGACTGTGGGAATTCCCCGGTGCTTGGCCCCGGTGGGCAGTCAGAGGGACTTGATGACAGAACTTACGACTTGTACTTTTGGACCTTTGACTTTTCAAGGTCGTGTTTACATGTGGCTGAGTTGTCAGGGTGATGTTTTTACCTCCGTGGAGGCAGTGGAATAGGTGTTTCTAAGCACCTTTTGAGCATGGATTGCCCCCAGAATTCTAAAGGTCTAGAGAGCTACATTCAGGATAAGCAATATGTAAGCACAGTTGTGAGTTATTTACATCTTGTCGTTCAGACAGCTGGTTAACCCAACGACTTCTTAAAAAAGATTTAAAAACAAACAAACAAACAAACAAAACACACGCAAAAAAGCCATGAGAAAACTGTCCCCAGGGACAAAAAATTCTCTCTGCTCTGGGATCTTCTTTTCAGATTGGTATTGGTGGTTTATCAAATATATTAAGTCTGCTTAAACGAATTCATTCCATCATAATGCATCCATAGAACTGCAGCAAACAGGAAACAAGTAGAGTTTTTGACGATCTGAGTTGTGAACGTGCCACCCCTGTTACTTTGAACCACTTCATTTTAACAAACAAATGAGATATTTGGGGAGGGGAATCGTGTTGGTAAGAATAACACATTCTTGAGTGAGAAGGGCCTTTAGAGGCGTGTGTTCTGACCTAAGTAATCCAGGAATTCCTTCCACAGAATCCCTGACAGATGGTCATACACTTGTGTTTTGAATACTTTGTAGTGTCAGGAAATATGTTATTTCAAGAGGCAGTGTATTTCATTGTTGGACAGCTCAAGAGTTAAAAAAGTTACATTTTTATACATTCAGACAAAATTTCAATTCTTATAACTTCCACCCACTGATCCTAGAATATTTATTAAATATACTATACAGTTGGGTTTAGCACAGGGTGACTAAAAAGCTGTCAAATGTTCGTTGAACCTAAGGCTGTCTTGCTGTTTAGGGCTGTGGAGGACACTTGAGGTTCTGAGCGGGTCCCTGCCTGTGGGGAGCTCAGAGGTGATTGAGGCGACAAGGTAAACACATTCTAAATGAACTGACAAGGGGTGACCAGAGAACTGAAGATTGCCCCATAGGATCAGGGGTACGGAAGTCTCAAGGGAAGAAGGTGGGGAGAGGGAATGAGCCTTGAAACATGAGTATGGTTTTGCCAGGTGTGAAAACAGCAGTGGGCATAGGGTTTTAAGCAAGTAATAAAGAGACACTATCTTAATAGATTATAGTAATGGGACTTTAAGTTCATCAAGAAGGATATGGAGGAACTTGAAAACTCTGAAAGTCTTTAAACTAATTAATCAAGTCCTCCATTACTATTTTCAAGTAATAAAAGTAATGCATGCCTATAATAAAGATGCAAACAATACAGGAATGTGGTTGTTAAAAATTGAAAAAAAAAATTCCTTTGGCTCCCCTCCCCATTCCCTAGACCTAACCACAGTTTTAACCACTGATGTATATTCTACGCATGCCCAAACTATGGCCCGTGAGCCAAAATGGGCCCACTATCTGTTTTTGGATGGCCCATGGGCGAAGAATAATTTTTACATATTTAAATGGTTGAAAAGAAATAAAAAGAATAAGATTTCACTAGATATAAAATTCAAATTTTGGTGTCCATAAATAAAATTTTGAATCTTGTCAATAAAAATTTTATAGAATTTCATTTTCTCTCTTGTTACATAAATATCTATTGAGGTATATTAGAACCTCAATTTTGCCTTTTGTCTGCCCCCCTTCCCTCCCCAAAGCCTACAATATTTATTAAGTGGCCCTTTAGAAAAGAGATTCACTGGCCTTTGGTGTATTTGTTTAAAAAAATGTTGTATAGATATACACAAACATGCATCTTTATGTTGTGGGTTTTGTTGTTTGCTGTTGTGTTTTGTTTATAAAAAGAGGGATTGTCTGAACAATGTTATGGCAAAGTGCTTTAGCTCTGAAACCATTGACTAAGAGCCACCATTGGTTGTGAGGGTAAGCTGTGTGTTGAAGTCAGACAGCCCAGAGTGGACAACCAAGGATCTGGAAATGTGGCCCCTATAACCGCCCAGGGGTAAAGCCCTGTGCTCCCAGCCTGGGTTACCTGAATGCGGATGGGAGTGGGAGCGGGTGTGAGACTTAGCAAAGAAACAATCCAGGGGCCTGGTGAGTCACTGAAGGAGATGAGGCGGGAGCACAGGGGCCCCATTTCCAGGTCGATGCTGGAAGACATGATGGATATTGGAAGGGACTGTTTGGAAAGGCGAGTGCGGGCCTTGCTGAATTTGGAGGCTCCGTCCAGCTCCAGAGAGGAGCACCAGTCAATGCTGATAGTTCCTATTTGTCTGAGAAGACTGTGTAACCCCTCACCGTGCACTCGCATCTTGTGTGGTTGATTTAATAATATCCAACTTTTCACCTTTTGAGTGAGGGAAGTTCTATGTGCCTCTTTTCCATTATGTACAACTCCTAGTGACATCTGCCCATACGGTGACTGCTGGATGTTAGGGCTTCGTGGTAACACAGTATCTGGGAAAGAGATGAATCACCGGGACAGATTTATCATTTACCTTCCTTATTTCGGGAAAGGGTAGATTTAAGAACGTTTGGAGGGAAGGAGCCTCTCACCATCTAGAACCTGTGGGGTTTCTGACGGACACTTGAGGCTGCCATTTCCGCCCGTGGAACAGATGTCTGCACCCGGGCCTCTGGGATCATGGCACCCGCACAGTGCTTTTCTTTGCACGCACAACACGAGTTTGTGTCCTCTTGAGTCCTGCTGGCGTGCACATCTGTGAGAAGGAAGCAACGTTTCCATGTTCTGCTGTTCATTAGGCCACATGGCTGGCTACCTCATTGCAGCTCCACCTTGTGGACCGTGTCTTTGGTGGTGAGCCCGGGCGGCTCCTTTTCTGAGCATCCTCTCCGCGCTCACTTCAGTGTTAACATGGAAGGGAGTTAGGGGGCCGCAGGTGGGGAACTTTAGCCTGTCATGTGACTTACGTTTGAACCCTGTCTTGGTGTTTCATAGGTTTCGCTCAAGTCTTCTACATACTAATTTTTTTCTTTGACCCCTGTTGTGAAAGCAGCAGGTAAACGAGATCACAAAATTAGGAACGTTAAGGGGAAATGTAACTAGAGTACCACCACAGCCCTGAGACACAGCACAGATGAACACCCAGGCATGCTGGATCCCTGCGAGGTAGAGGCCACGGTGATTCAGGGGTGGCCTGGTACCAGTGAGCCGGAGGCCACGCCAGGGGCCTGAAATCAGGAAACCTGGTTCTTACGTCAGCCTATGTCCTGGCTTGCTCTGGGATGTTGCAAGCTGCAAAACTCCTCTGTCTTCCAGTGAGGAAACGAGAATCATCACAGCTTAGCATCCAACTATTCCAAGTGGGATGCTTGGGAAGAAAAATATTTGCAAAGCACTTCGAGCATTCTCAGCGAAGAGTGACATTTGCATTTTCAGTTCTGCTCAATGTGTACCTATCCCGGTGAAGACTCACTAGATAGTCTTTGCCAAAACAAATCAAGCTGTACCTCCCGACCCATTGCTTTTATAATCCATCCAGACTTCCTTCTCCTGGAACCTTCACTATGGTTTTAAATACGGTGCCTATTTTGGGGGGCAAAGAGAGGGAACATCATGGATTCTGTTAGTGACATTGTTTCTCATTTTGAATAGAGAAAAGAGATTTATTGATATTTTTCATCCTTAATATGTAGGCATGTTTCTATGTTTTCAGAAAAGTAGAACCTGGACCTTCATAATTAAATGGGGGTTTTCTTCCTCAGTGGGAGGGGATTTCTGGGATCGGGATAAACACCAAGAGTAAAACAGATATGGATTCATGAACACGCTGTTACCAAAGCGGAGCAGTTCCTAAACACCTGTACTGTACGAGTGCTTCACTGTCCCGTTTTTGTCTCGAGAGGAAAAATTGAGGAGCTATTGGACAGAGTTTTATTTTCCCCCAGGGTAATTTAATCAGCTACCAAAGAGAATTGTTAAGAAAGCGATTTCACCTCAGGAGTGATTCTAAAGGAGCTGTGGGCTCCTATCAGACTGTGTTTTCCCACCCCGGTGACTTGTGTATAATCCCTGTCAGAGCAAGCCTCTGTGGAGGGCTGAAGACCGCTGACCTCTTCGGAGGTCCGAGGGGCAGGTTCTGAGGCCCGCCGGGCAGGGAGGGGCTGACCGCTTCCTCACTCAGGTGTGAGCCCACAGCAGGGAGGACTGTGTTCAGTGGAGCCTACGCCAGTGGAACAAATGGCTCCTTCAGTAGGTGATCCCAGGTTGTACAGCCCTGCCCCGAGCAGTAGGTGTCACTGTAGTCAGTAGCTTTTCCTGCTCAGAGCCTAAGGGGTTAACTGGGTCTGGTGCAGCGGGGCTGATGGAGGCCCAGCTGTGCCCCCCCAGGGTGTTGTCTCGGTCTCTAGGGCCCCAGTTGATCCTAGGAATGTCCCCACTCCACACTGAAAAGGCCCGTTTTTCTGTAGGAAGGGAAGGAGGATAGGTTCCCATCTATATTTTAGAGTTTAAGGCGAGGCTGTCTGATGGGGTGGGTTGAGTTGGGGTGGATCAATAGGTCAGATGACCCTTGTAAAATTTGGTGGGGGGCCTAGGACCGAAGCCCTGTTATATACAGGCTAGCTAAGAGCTTTCAGAACGTCCGTCTGCATCCTTCTCAGAAATTTCCCTTTCCCACAAAGGAGTCAAAGAAAAAAGCATCTCTTTGCAGCAGAGATGTACTTTTGCCACTCTCTACTCCAGAGAAGCTAAAATGGAATTTAGAATTTAGAAATAACTACTGCATTGACTAATTAAAGAAACAACGCACCAACAACCTGTGGTTACTAGCTTTTTCAAGTACACCCGATTTTACTCCTCCTCGTCTAGTAGCACCCTGAGGTGAAAACAAAATAAAATCTAGGAAACTCACTGAGGAGTTTTAGATTCATCTTCTCTTCCTTTCTGCCTAGCTAACCCCTCTCTCTCCCCTCCCACCACCCAGTGTGGTTTCTGCATAAAAAAAAATATACACGAAGGAAGTATATGTGATATGCCTAGGTACTCATTAAAAATACCTCCTGTCTGGTCTCTGCACCACCCTCTCTCCCACTCCCCGCCATAGCCTGCCTGTTGGCTGTGGCTAACGCCCTGCTCTTTCTGGTAGATAGGTTAAGCTCAGACTGCTCTTTCTCTCTCTCTCTCTCTCTCTCTCCCTCCCCTTCTGTCTCCCTGACTGAGTGGCTCCCTTTTAAACCCTCCGCACACTCGCTGAGCCAGGTGGCGTTGCTTCCTGTCTCTCCAGCTCACTGTTGCTAAGTGAGAGGCACCATATCACACATAAAGCTGAACCAATAGCATCCTGACCCCCATAGGCTGGTAAAAGCTGAAGAAAGAGACTCCCACAGTGTTGTCTGTGGGCTGACGGGTCCTCCCCCCTCCCTCTCCCCTCCCACCTTTTTCTTTTCCAACAGGAAGGGGAGGTGGTGAGGGAGGTGGTGGGAGGAAGAGAGAAGAAAGAGAATGGGGGAGGTGAATCCTAATATGCCTTGCTGTACTTGAGATAAATGCCATTTTTCCTTTGTGAAGAAAAGGAATGGTCACTTCTCTTGAGCAGTCAGGGACCAGAGGTGCACTTCTCTCTGCCCCCGAGCTGCCTGTGTTGTCACAGCTCAAACTCTGAATAAGACGTTTGCTACCTGCATCAGCTTTCTTTCTCCCCCTCTCTCTTTCTCTCTCTCTCTTCATCCCTCCCTCCCTCCTTCGCTTCATCCCTCCCTCCCTCCCTCTCTCCCTCCATAGCTATGAATCTTTTCATTTTTTTAAATCTCCACGTTTTGCAGATCTTGGCACCCCTGCTCTTTCTTCCTCTCACCTCTCCTCTCTCCCATCTCGCAGTGTTCTCCCATTCCAGAATGCGTGTTCTTACATGTAAGAATTAGCCAAGGGTATTTTATCTGTGGTCCTGTGGAGGTCGTCATCAGAGCATCCTAGGGAATGGGACAAGACAGGAGGAATATTTATAAAGGCCATTAAAAAAAGATCACCTGTTCAGAATGTCACCATCTTTGGCAAGGTCTGTGCAAGCACAGAGTGCAATGAAGGGCTGTTCTTAACTGGAAAACTGCCAGTGTGGACGCCCGTGGTACAGTGGAGATTATACAGAGGAAGTGACATTTCTCCTGTAATTACCTGGATATTTTGGGCAACATCAGACCCACGTTACCTAGGTAATTATGGCTTTGTAGATCTGACCTTCGAACAAAACAGATCCCAGGGAAGTTTTCCGTGGAGAATGTTTGCTCTCTTTGGTGATGAAAGTAGGGAAGGCATCCACCGTTTCTGCGACCACATGAAGTCCAGTTACAAGCAGGCTTTTCTTCCGTCTGATGCCCTGTTAGGTTCCCAATAAATTTCTCCTAACCTTTTGGGGATGGCTTTATTATTTGATTGCTCATGTGCCATTTGAAAAAAATAACCTGTGTTTATGTCTCAGTTGAGGGGATTGTGATTCTCTGTTAACCCATTCCTAGGTTTCTTGTGTTTTGGTGGGCTATCCCTAGTGAAGCTGCCCATCCCCCTCAAGAAATGTTCCTTTCACACTTGAATTACTAGCCTACTACTGGACCCGAAATCCAGTCCACTTACTCAGTGCCACACAGAGAAGTGACCATTTTTCTCCCATGCCGCCTCCTTTTTGCAGCCTTTACAGTAATCTTGATCTTATGTTTTTTTTCTTTCTTTGAACCAAAACTAAAATGTTTTCATGAAGTTAAGCCTGCGGTATCAGGTTAACCAAAAGGGAATTACCGGTGAGAAAAAAAAACTTACCCACTGCTGAGTAGCTGCAGTGTTTTCTGTTTGTTTTAAGAGCCCATCTTTTTCTTATTATCAGGAAGCAAACAAAGACAGTCAGCGCACCCGTCCTCCTAGGCTCGATGTTAAAGCTGAACTTTGAGATCTCACGTCACTTTCAGTCCATCCAGGTTAACCCAGAGCTGTTTGCAGGCAGCCACATGCTCGGAGCTGAGTGATACCTTATCTCCCACTGTCTCCCCACCCCCTCTCCCTGTTGGTGGGAAGTGTTAATGATAAACTAAGGCTCCAAAAGTAGACAGGGATGTTATTAAAAAAAAAAAAATACTGACTGGCTGTACCTCCCATAAAACTGACTTGCCCCTGGACTGGTCCGTGGGTGGGTGTTATCAGCTGCTCCTCGCTCACTGCGTATCTGTTTTACGTTCAGTGCGGTGCTGAGAGTTTTGAGCTGTTGCATCCTGCATGGTGCTTCCATCTCTGGATTGCAGTTCTCTCCGTTTCCCAAGCTCGTTATTCCGATACATGCCCTGTGCTTTGGCCACGTAAACCTGCCCCGACCAGCTCTTCCTGCTTCCCTCCTTCTAGTTGGTAATTCTCTTCCTTCAAATCCCTGTTGCACACCCACCTCGGCTGCCCTGAATGTCCTGCCCCAGCCAGCCAAGCACAAACCCCTGTGAGTCCCTCGGCACTTTCCCCAAATGCACACTTGTCTGGCTTTCTTTCTAGACATCAGTTCTGACTTCTCTGACCCAGATACCTGACACGTCCTGTGTTCTCCCCACTCTGCCCTTGCTGAAGCTGGGGGGTCTCTCCCAGGCTGCTGCTCTCTGCCAAGCTCTCCCTGCGGACACCTGGGCCCCAAAGTCCCTCTCAGGATCCGTAGTGAAACTTGGCTGTCAGCCTTGCCCACGCAGACTGCATCTTCCAGTCCTAGGAAGTACCAGGGCCTTTCTCCCCGCCTTTTTGTTAGAAACTCCCCATGATCTCGGTTGTACTTGCTGTATTCTTGGTCGTTATACTTGGTTGTGCCAATAGATCGGAGGAGGCCAGTCACCACTCCCCATGCCCCACCAGCCTCCCTGCCACGTCAAGTAAATATATGATTCCATACAGACGGCATTTGCCCTGCAAACCTAGAGTCAAGACAGTCCCCCATGTGCCCCTTGCGTCAATGGCTAACCCTAAGCTCCTTTATAGAAATTCTGAAGCTGTATCCTCCCCACTTTATTTTAAGCTCCCCATGTCTTCCCATCCTCCTGTTTCCCCACGCACCCAGCGTCAGTGCCTGGTACCCAACAGGCACTGAAAAATGCCTAACTAATTGCCTCATCACGGAGCTCAGGAAACCTTAAAGATTACGTCTGCCACTCTCCAGGTCTTCAAATATGTGCACAAAAGAATGGACTTTCATGTGACTATTTTAAGTCAGATCACAACATCGCAGAGTTTAGCTAAATATCATTGTTTATCCATCAAGAGAGAGGTGGTGACCCCCACATCTTACTGGTGTAAAATAGCAAATATGTAAGTCTTCCTCACGTGCATTGCAGGTTGATGGAGAGAGGAGGGACTCTGCTTATCCCTGTCTCTCAGGGACTCGTTGTGACCAGGCTGGCCACTATGTCACACTAGTGGCTGTGCCGAAGGAAAGAGCGGTCTGGAGGGTCTGGCATCGGCAATTTATTGTTCCAGCCCAGAACTCTGATCACAATTTATTCACCAGAACTGGCCACAGGACCCCACCTCATCACACAAGGGCCAGGAAGTGCACTTGTGCGTGTGCCTGCAACATAGAGGCCTGGAAATATTTGGAGGATAGCACGAAATAAGTCCCACATTTTTATTCCTCACGCAAAGGTTTTTGGAGGAAGTTTCAACTTAATACCAAGGGTGGAAGTGCAGAGAATACTCACGTAATTCCTCTCCCTTTGCATCAGTATTCTTTCCTTCACCAACCAAGACAGATTGCTGTGCTCAATCCAGGAGACTTGGCCACAGCAATTGAGGGATAAACGGTTCTGTTGTCTCTTAAGTATAAAACCGAGGACTTGCCCATTGTTTACACCTCTTCAGCTGCTCTCACCAAATACTTCAGAGGCTCTTCTGAGGGCAAATTATGCCCAAGGCACCTACCCAAGGACTGCCCCCAAATTCACCTGGAGTGTTGCCACTGTTATGGTCATAGAAAATCAGTACAAGGCTTTATGGACTTAGCCTAAGAAATTAGCCAGAGTGCATACAAATATTACATCACACCTGCATTATTTTTCATGGTAAAACATTGGAAACAGCCAAAATGCCCAACAACGGGGGATTAGCTATGCTAGGTATGATATGTAGAAAATGGAGTATGCCATTCAAATGATGTTTCTGAAGAATATTTAACGAGATTGAAAAAAAAAAGTGTTCGCCACATATTGATTGCTACGTTTTTAAAAAGCCGGCACTCGAACAGAATAAATAGCAGATTTCTGTTTTTTTAAAAATGGCTTATAACTGAAAAGAAAAAAACACTAACATAAAATATTAAAGATACTAATGGGAACAGGGCTTGTCTCTCTGTGGTAATATTATGAGTGGTTCTTGTACTTGTTCCTTGCATTATTTTTTCCAAGAAAGCAGGAGTGACTTGTTGCCCATAAGAAGATAATGTGAATACCTCTGGCCTTAGGCATATGGATTTCAGGAAACAGGTGTGGCCTTAGTGCTGTTGGGGGAGTAGTTGGAATCAGAGGCACCTCGATGACTCTCTATATGGTGGACTGAGCCTGGTGCCAAGACAGAAGCTCAGAAACAGACTTCCTGTGGCTCAGGAGAGGGGGAAAAATACGTGACATCGTCTCCCACTTGTCCAGCCATCGGCATTTGACCATTCCTTCTGCCGAGGCGCTGTCTAGATCCTTCTTGGCATTTGGGTTGCCATTTCACAGCTGCTGCCAATCCACTAAGCAGGCACAGGACACTGGCACTTGGAGGCCACTGGTAACACTTGGGTTTGTAAAGAGATGCTACATTTGCTGATGGGGGGAAAAAAACCCACCAAAAACCTGGCACGTATTTATTTGGGGCTGATACAAACCCTTGTGAAATAAGGGCCCATTCTGGAAGAACTTGTAACACTCATTCATCTTGTGTTGTGCACCGAGCTATAATGCCATAGCTGTCATCCGCTTTCAATGAACAATTGTCATGTTGTCAATCCCCAGTAATACGGAACAATTTTCATTCCCCGTGTTGAAGTATCGCCATTGTAATATAATTCAGTTCATATTAACAGTGCTTTGATGGCAATTCTTTCCCACTCCACCCTTCAGCCCTCCCTCTCTCCCTTTCTGAACCAGAGGGAAATGTATTTTGACAATATCTCCGGTGTTAACGGTTCTCTGCTTTTAAAACAGTGGGGCCTGTAGCCCTCGTTGAATCTGCCGAGCACACACCAATCTATTTTCTTTTTTCTTTTTATAGAACCATCCTGGGATTTGGTAGTGCCTTCCCCCAGAAGAATGAAAAGTATTTTTACCCATTTGACTTAGTATTAAGACACCCCCATGGACAATGAACATGCATCATTATTATTATTCCCTCTTTTTTAAGGATCATAATTAGAACTCAACTCTTTTCACTTTAGGGCTTACAAGTCTGTTCATTAGAAAAGGCTGCTTATGTTTTGAGTATTAATGGTGATGGCAGGAGCTGTTTACATGGAGGAATTAACTACCCTAATGAATTTATATTCACTGATTTTCCCTAGAGGGGAAGTTGCTTCTATGTCTGAGTGAGTCTTCACCAGTTTTCAAGGTACTTTCCTGTCACAATAGGCTATTTTGAGCTGATTGAGAGTGTTATCTTCGTTGGAATTTTCCCAAGAGCTAAATCTAGGGAGGCACACTTGATTTGATTAAAATACACTGTGCATAGGTGCATGAGCTCTTCCGGGGACAGCGCTGTAGCTTTAAAAACCAAATAAAAGGTATTGTCTGTTGGACGCATTCACTTTTCTCAGTTTTTTAATTCTTTGCCGGCCCCAATACTTGCCCCAAAATACGTTGCAGAATGTGGGGAGTTGGTGAGAGTTCGGGGGAGGGAGGAAGTTAGATGTCAAAAACCACCAGAAAGTTTTGTAAGGTCACGGATCCCCGGCAGCCGCTTGGAAAAATGTTAAGGTCTCTTCCTCGGCATTCCTGTAAACGAAAAATCAGGGCTTCTGAAGCAGTGCGTTTCTCAACTATAGGGAAACAAAACTGAAACTAGGCAAGGAAAAGAATTCTGTCTGGAATCTGAGCATTGAGCAGAGCCTTGGGTAAATGAGGATAGATTTAACAGACAGACATGTCTGCATCCATCAGTGAAGACTGGAGAAAGAGAGAGAGAAGAGGGGTGAGAAGCAGAGGAGAGGGGGGAAAAATACGTGCATAAAATATGCATTTCATATTTAAATTGTCATATGCCTGGTGCAGTCGTGCATGTTAGGACACTTGGAGTAGTTGGTCTCTTTGTCCCCAGAGGTGGCCCTGCTTTTTTCCGACGTGGGTCCCTCCCTGCTTCTGAGCTTCTTGGGGCATGATGCCACCCAAGGGTAGGAACCTCAGGCCGTGAAGTACAAGACTGTTACTCAACAGCTTGGAACAGGAAGCGGAGACCCTGCCACTAACTGAAACTTCAAAGTTCATGTGAAGTGTGTGCCCACTTGGGATGCTGCCAGAGCCCAGGCCCCATCTCTCTCCTCCAACAGGAAGCACCGGGGCCCACAGGAAGCCCCGCAGCCGCTGCTCCCGGGCCCCACTGCCTCTGTGCACAGACCCCGTGTGCCTGGGTCACACAACTGAGACCTCAGCCTTAGTTTTGACTTTAGCCCTTTAAATGGAAGACTAGATCAGGGGAGGGGGAACGGGGATGGATGTGTGTGAGGCATGTTTTGTGGACCCATAGTTGTCATAAGGCAGTTCTTTGTGGCATGGACCAGCTCTGCCAGCAGCCTTTAAAACCAGTGAGCTTAACTTTTTTCTCATTCATTCTTCATTCATTCCCTCCCTAATGAAATGGGGGTGTCTTAATAAAAAGTCAAATGGGTAAAAATACTTTCAGTTCTTCTGGGTAAGGCACTACCTAATCCAAGGAACTGCAATAAGAAAAGCATAATATGCTAATCAGACCAGATGTCCTTCCAGAAGACCTTCTAGACCAGCCGTGGGCAAACTACGGCCCGCAGGCCGGATCTGGCCCCTTCAGCTGTTCTATCTGGCCCGCGGAGCCGAAAGAGAAAGAGCAGAGGGTTCTCTTGCTCTCCCCTCCGCTCCTTCACCAGCAGCCCAAGATGAGAGTGCCAGCATGGTCAGGTTGCTTTTGTTCCAGCCCTCCGGTCCAGTTTAAGAACCCATTGTGGCCCCCGAGTCAAAAAGTTTGCCCACCCCTGTGCTAGACAAAGCCAGGCTGTGAGGGAAGCCTGGGTCCTGGGTGCCGGAGGGAAACCTGGATCCAATTTCGTGCACTGGGTCTCTAGTAGTTCTAAAAAATGAAAAGAAGAAAAAAAATTGGAGGGCTATGGGCCTACTGTTTTAAAAGCAGAAAACCATTAACACTGAAGATATTGTCAGAATATATTTCCCTCCGGAATCAAAGAGCTGGGTTTGAAGCCCAGCTCTGCCACTTCCTGGCAGCGTGATTTGGGCACACCACTTACCTCTTATTAGTAAAATGTGGATAATAATAATAATTGCCACTTCCCAGGAGCTTTGTGAGGATTAAGTGAGTTAATGTGTACTTCCAAACAGCACTCCACACCTAGCAAGACCTTAGTAAAGGTTAGCTCTGCTATGCATTGATCTCATGAACAAGAGACAGCTACCCATAGAGTCTCCCTCAGATCTCCTCTAGTTAAAGGCCCCCCGTGAAATACCAAGCTCTCCAGAGGATGGAATTGCCACATTCCCTTTAAATCTGGGAGGTATGGTTTCTCTTTTTATTTACCATCGTATAAATTATGTTTTAAAGAAAATAAATATTCTCATCTTAAATAGTGCTAGAGGTGAGATCACCCCTCTGACTGTTTGAGGGAGCGGGGTGGGTTGCCTTCCAGTCCCTCCACTGGGAGTAGCTGCCCCTCCTGCCTTTCCCTGCCTCCCTTTCTCTCCTCTTCCTTCTTGGGTCACTGTGGTCGTCCTACCTCCGCCCTACTCCACAGAGCCCCTGTTAGCAAAGGTGTCCACGCTCCTCAAGACTCGCTCCCCAAACTAGTGTCGTTTGCCTCTCTCAAATCGGGATGCCTCAGTATGCATCTGCATAGAAACGTGTTCATATTACTGGACATTAAATAACTTCTTGCCTGAAGAAATGCTGTCTTGCTTTAAATGTCAGGCATAGGAAAGTTTAAAAAGTCCTCACACTGCATCATTCCACACAGTGATTCCATGGCGTCGTCCATGAAAGTTTCATAGAACGCATTTCAGAGACAAGCAGAATGGATCAAACACTCACTAAATAGTAATTGAAGTTCTGTTCTTTCAGGGACTTGAGTGGAATTAAATGTATTCCCTTAGATTGTCATAACGTCTCCAGAATAGGAGGAAGGTAATATTTTATGTTTATATAATAGTGGAAGAAGACTATTATTATGCATAAAATATATATTGGAATGCTATTTAAATCAGTGGAGGGCTCATTTCTGACACTGATTCCCATATTCTGGCAGGATAAGGTCACAGTGAAAGACATAAATATAGCAATTGTTCTCTGTGCAAATTAACATTTTCATTTTTCACAAAATGATGATGTGCTTTTGTTAAGCACTTTGCCCTGCATATTGTTGATTTTTGGAGGGGGTGTGCTTTGCCATTTCTAGTTTCTGTTGAACATAATATTATATATTTTAACATTAGGGACAGAGGATGGAGGGATGGACAGATTGATGGGCATCAACCATATAAACCTCGTATGGGAGAGAGAGGGTATTAAGGTGGGAAGAACTCTCAATCCTCCGCCTAGATGTGAGTTTTACTTATAAATTCTTTATAGAGGCTGCAAACCACACAGAGAGTCTGGCTCAGAAATTATATCTCTAAATCAGGGGTGGGCAAACTTTTTGACTTGAGGGCCACAATGGGTTCTTAAACTGGACCGGAGGGTCGGAACAAAAGCAACCTGACCATGCTGGCACTCTCATCTTGGGCTGCTGGTGAAGGAGCGGAGGGGAGAGCAAGAGAACCCTCCGCTCTTTCGGCTCCACGGGCCGAATAGAACAGCCGAACGGGCCAAATCTGGCCCGTGGGCCGTAGTTTGCCCATGGCTGCTCTAAATATACACAGCACTTTCCCAAGGTACCCTATACAGTCACTGTGCTAGGCCCTAGGAAATCAGGGAAGTAAAACACAAGCTCTCTGCCCCCAGTAGGAACAAAGGGCATGTGACAGTATCAGGGTTTCTCTATATTGATGTTTGTTGTCAACAGCCCTAAATGTGTTTTTTTGTTGTTGTTTGTTTAGAGAAATGAGAGCTCCCCTTGCCAGCACTGTGTGACCTTGGACAAGTCATTTTGTTCCCTTATCAAGGACATGAGGGAGCTGGAGCAAATGATCCTTGAGGTCCCTTCCTACCCTGAGGCTGTCTGCCTCTGTGTTTCTGCATCAGGCACTTGCAGCACTGAGAACACGTAGCACTTCTGAGTGCCTTTCTCTCTGAGCCTCTTCCTCACCCATGTGGGATTCCCACAGCCTCCTGTGAGCTTTATTAATCACACAGAGACTGTCATCTTCTCAGGCTCGGGTGGAATGGCTAAGGTGCCCTCTGCAGAAGATATCGTGGCTAATGTTCTCATTACTGACTAATTGGCTAAAGAGACTTCTCTCACATTGCATTTAGCCTGATTGATAGTTTTGTATCACCTGATGGGTGGAATGGACAGCCAAACCAATTACCACCACCGAGAGCACCCCGCACAGCAGAGCAGTGCCGCCCGGGACAAAAGGCCCTTATAGATCACGTCTAGGCAGGGTGCCTGCTGAGAGTTTGTTAAACGAAGTGATTTTCTGAAAAGTACAGTTCGCCGAGCCTTGGAACCCATGTACCTCAGGTCACCCCTGAGCTCACTGGGTCTTGTCTTATTGAAGGAGGGTGTGTTTCCGGTTATGTGTGAAGCATGGGTAGCCTGGGGAACTAGTTAGCTGTGTAACTAGCACAAGTCAGCTTGTGCTGCGTGAAACTGCACATTTGTTGGCCCAGCACTCACGCTGCAGGCCTCCCAGGGGTCACGTCCCACCTAGCCCTGCCTCCCTCAGTAGCCCTCAGTAGACATAGGGCATTGCTCGGGTCCTTACCTTACTTATGTTGCGTAGGCTGTTGAGAGGAAATGCCATTCAGGGCACTTGCTTCGTCATTTAAATTGAGGCCATCTCTTTGTCGTGAATGCATTACACTGTTGAAATCTCTGTCTAAAGTGCAAACCTCGTTTTCAGGGAGGGAAAGAGAATAATGCGTTAAGGATTCACCTTAAAGTCCAAGTCCAGGAACTTCTCCATCTCTTCTTGGTCCTTTTTCTAAAGCAGAGGGTCTGAAGTCCTTCATCGCACTTTGCTGTAAATAAGCCTTGATTTCTGAGATTTCCTGGGAAAGATAAGTGAGTTCTGAGCGCCTTTCCCAGCAATCTATCGAAATGACTAAGAGCTGCCAGTGAACCAATGTGGTGCACTCCACCTCTGTCCCCTAGAGCAGGGCCACCGTGGTCTCAGCATAGGCGTGGGATTCTTGTGAATAATGAGGCGCTGACGAGAGGCTTGTGGCACTTTCGGTTTGATACGAATTCTCATGGTTGAAGCACGTTTCAGTCCAGGTTGGAAAGTGGAATTGAGGAGCCCAGGGGAATGGCGGTAATCACAGCAGCTGCCACGCTGTGCTCCGGAGCGTTGTCCTCTTCAGGTGTTTTCTTTGCTAAAAACAAAACAAAACAAAACAAAACAACAACAACAACAAAAAACACACCACACTTTCTGGAGGTCTGACTGACATACTGGAAGCTGTATGTATTTAATGTATGCAACTTGCTAAGTTTGGAGATAAGAATATACCTGCAACACGATCACCACAATCGAGCCCATAAACGTATCCATCACCTCCAAAGTTTCCTTTCTTTCCTCCCCCCACCCCCACACCATTTATTTTATTTTTAAAAAGATTTCAAAAATATCTTTTCCGCTGAAACCAGTTTGGCTCAGTGGATAGAGCGTTGGTCTGCGGACTGAAAGGTCCCAGGTTCGATTCCGGTCAAGGGCATGTACCTTGGTTGTGGGCACATCCCAGGTAGGGGGTGTGCAGGAGGCAGCTGATCAATGTTTCTCTCACATTGATGTTTCTAACTCTCTATCCTTCTCCCTTCTTCTCTGTAAAAAATCAATAAAATATATATTTTTTAAAAATACATGTGTTCCTGCATGTTGGGTGCCCAAGGTCTGTCTCTGTCTTCCTCTCCCCTACTGCTGCATCCACCTGCCGTAAAGGAATCCAGGAAAGCCACCGAGCATGCTGTGACATGGGCAATGGGTGGATTATTCCCTGGCCTCATAGTAGCACAAGCGGTGTCAGAATGGGCCTCCAATGCATTAGAAAAACACACACACTTCTTATTTAATGAAAATTTTGACTGGCAGGGTATATAAGCTCAGTTCACAGCAGAAATACTGTTGACAGAATAAGGCTGTAGTACAGTGACAAGCCATTTAGAAGAGGAATATGTCCTGATCCTTACTTTCCTATAAAATCCTTTTGCCTTTGGTAGATTTGCTCTGTTTCTGCTTTGAGTTCATCCCAGTCCATTATCAGTTAAACTGTTTGTTCTTCTAGAAGCTCCCCAATGAGAAATACAGCAGGACAAAACTGTAAAGGACAGGAACCAGCATGTTCTCGAAGGAATTAAACTATAGCTTTACCCCTCAGCCTGAGATGGAGCCATTTAGAGTGAAACTTCATTGCTTTATTACCATGTTCATGGCAAGACTTTCATATATTTCCTAGAGAGAAAGACATGGTTTGTCTCTTAAAAGCCCTGTTTTTTTAAGCGATGATTTCAGTAATAGCACTATTGTATTAAACAGGGAGGAAAGTCTGAGTCCTGTGTTCAGATCGGAAAAGGATCGCGTTGATTTCACTAATCTGGGACATGGACGTGGACCGTCTTTGAGAGTTTAACCTTAGAACTTCCTTGACTCATAGTGTTGGACAACTAATCGGGTATTTCATCTGTGTCTGGTAATTATTTTCCAGTGGGTTTGTGAACATTATTCTGCCAACCTCTACCCAGATATAACCCCACCAATGCATTATTTGATTTGGTTACATATCGTTAACTGGAATTAGTATACTGGAATCAGACAAACAGGGAGCCAAAATACAATCAAATATTGGTAATGCCCTCTTTATTACACCCTCCACATCAGGGTTGCTCTTGTTTCAAATTCTCTAAATGCAAAGCAAAACAAAAATGTGCTCAGTTACTGAATAGTTGAATTTGTAAATATAGGAACATTGGACAACAAAACTTCAACCAACTATTAAGGGTTTGAAATTTTTGGTAACCTGCTCCATTTCTGTCCAAGCCAAATCAAAATCAAATTATGGCCCATCAGTTGGTCCAGTTCTGCATGATCTTCTCCCTTTTCTATTCTCCTACATTTTGTGTTTGGGGATGAATGACTGCCTTTCATTCATGGTCATTTTTTCAAGGGCTGTACCATTGCTGTATGGCATAGAGAGGAAGACAGTTCTCTTGAGGTTTGTTTCTATATATCTCTCGGTGCTGTGCTGCTCCCAGGGTGTGTTCAATAGGTGTTTTTAGGGTTATTGATGATGTGAAACCCATATGAGAAGAGGAGGTTCAGCTGGATCCTTCTTTACACACCAACCGGTGCCTTGAACACCTGTTGGCAAACTGATGGCCTTTTCTAGGAAACACACTTTCCTCTCTTCTGTAACTTTTTAACCAGAAAAAAAAAATCAACCAGAGCATGAGAGCAGAAACGGACCTTGGAGGGTAAGCAGCCAGTTCCATTTTCTCATTCTTTATAAACACTGAGCGGTTTTTACCGCGGCAGAAAGGACATACATTCATTGGAAGAAAATTTGGAATTTATCCAAAGTGCAAAGAAGGAAGAACAAAAATTGATCCTTTCCCTAGATCTCTAGTAAGATTTCCTTAGAATACATTTTTACAAGTGACATTGACAAGTTGAAGAGGTTTCACATGTTCAAAATCTTTTATATCATACTGCTAAATGCCTTTCAGTAAGGTTGTACCAGTTTATCCACTTGTGCCAGCGGTGTGGGTGTGAATCTAGTACTCTTATTTTTATGTAATGTGCAATAAAAAAATTTTTTCAGGTCACTAAGAAGTTTTATAGTCAAAGGATTTCAAGCCTCTTTAGGCTTGGTGAGGAACTGCATGGAAAAGTGAGATGACTTTAAATACATGGTTTAATTATAACTAATGAACAATCTCTCGGTCTCCTTGAAAAGAAGATAATTCTAAGTCTGAAATCTTCATTCAGATGAAAACCACTCTGCATTCAGTGTTAGAGTTTCAACAGATCCCAAGACCGGGTCATCGGCTGCAAGAAAATAGGACAGGGCAGCCGCTTTCCCTTTTGCCTGATTTTTATCACCAACTCTGATAAAAGAACACTTAACCTTTGAGCTTTGCCTTGTCTTTTATAATGAGCGGGTTGAAGTAAGTTACATCGAGAACTGTGTTCCATTCTGTGGTTCTAGGACTGCCCGTCTCAGTCGATAAGACTACAACTGGAGTGCTGGGGGCACTGTCTGGTGGGTGGGGACACCTGCGTGGCGAAGGAGGGCGTAAGACCCACATTTCCACCTTTTCCGTGGGCACTTTTATTTGTGTAATCCTTGCTATGGCAGGCACACGGCCGGTCAGCCAAGACGGGATCTGCAAAAATGAGTTCCTTTCAGGAAAGTTTGATGTGAGGGACAGAGCCAGGATGGAGATGAAACCCCAGGAGAATCTGACAGCGTGCACAGGGTGGGGAGAGCAGGAAAATCCTGGTGAAGGCAGAAATTTCTCACGTGCACCTTGGCAAGTCAAGATGGTAGCGGGAAGTTTCTGACTAAACAAATCTTGTCATTTTCAAAACACAGTGACTAACCCTATGAAACTTTCAAATGTATGAGTAGAAGTTTCCAAGCCATTACGACAGCCTTATTATACAATTTAAGTTAAATTCCATTTCAACAGATGTCACTCATTTGAAGATCTTTGCATAACCAATATTGCGAAGCCTTTGCCGATGGATTACTTATCTGAGTCAAAATGTAATATAAGGAAGTTTCAGTGAAAGAACCGCGGCAGGCTCAGGGGTTTGTTGTCTCTCCCCTAATAACCTCGCAGTCCCCTCGCAGAGTGTCACAGACTTCCTTAGAGGTGGAAGCGGTGGGGAACTCTGTTCTCTGAGGTCGTGTACAAGAAAAATAATTACATAGTTCATTTTAAAATATTTATTCTTTCTGTAATAATAATATATACACAGAATCTCAGCTCTGACCTTCGCAGGAGACCTGAAGGTCCAGTGTTCTGATTGTTTCTTAGGGACACACTCTGGCTGTATTTGAGGAATAAATATTTAAATCATGGGATGGGAAAGCATTGGGCGGATACCGGAAAAGTTTTCTTCATGGGCAACCTATTTATGCTCCGGTTTGTCTTAAATGCCCCCATTTGAACATTTTCAAACATCACAGACGGGGGAGAGTGGTCCTGGCTGGTGGCCCCAGGGAAGGGAAGGAGAGGGACAGTCACTCTGGATTCTGCAGTTGTCTTCTGGTAGATTTGAATCTCCGCCGTCGCTGCCCATCGCGATAACCGGAGCTAGGGTTTGTCAGCTGGTATTACAGGCTGAGGCCCTCACCAACAGACGTCGTTTCTGAGTTTCTCATGATTAAACGCAGGAGCCTCAATCTCTGCTTGACACTGCCGTGCCTAGAGGTGATAATGATGACGGTCTTCATCCCTGGGGTTGACCCTGTCTCCTGGGTTATGAGGCTTGCCCAGTGGCGGGCGTGGGGTGTGGCCCCAGGACTCCCTCCTCCCTGGGCACTTGGAGGGCCTGGTTGGAAGCACACGTTTGTACCTCAGCGGCTGGGAGACTGGACTGGGAAGCCCAAAGGGGCAGGAAGTGGGGGAGAATGCCTAAGACTTGAAGGGAAGGAAGCCAAGGTGAGGTGAAGGAACCTGTGGTTTTTAGGAGATACTGAAGAAGAACAATAGGAGGGAAGGGGACAATCATGAGGAGGAGAAGAAAAGGTAGAAGGAGGTGGATAGGGCGAGGGTGATATGCCTTGGAATAAGCTGCTCCCAGCCAGGCCCTGCTTTCGGCCAACTCAGTGGTTGGCAAACTCATTAGTCAACAGAGCGGCCGACTGCTGGGATACCCAGTCAGGAAAAGCTGACCTTGTCTTCCTGCGGCCTTGTCTTCCCCACAGAGACAGGCTTTCCCCTGGGATGAGCTTGGACAGTGTAGGGGAGGCCCCTGGCCAAAGCTGGTGCCCATTGTCCGGTGCCTCTGTGTGGTGGTTTATCAATAAATGGTCATAATTTTAAAATAATTTAATCCTCTGTTTCCCACAGAGTCACTGATGTGTGGCTGGTGTGGCCTTGCAAGATGACAAATACAATTACCCCCCAAATGGGAGGGGAGAGGTGAGATGAATCGTGGACAGGATCAGTGCCAGACTGAAGGAGAAGAAACAAATTTTGTGGGAAATAAGTCAGGGGCCACGTGGATGCAGACACTGGGATGGGCAGAGAGAAAGGTGTGGTGATGGGATATATAAAACTTCAGTTATATATCCTCCTGTACAACCCCCTGTTGGGGATGGAGCCTGCAACCCGGGAATGTACCCTGACTAGGGATCAGATTGGCGCATAGAATGATGCTTCATCAACTGAGCCACACCGGCCATGGCTATACTTTATTTTAATCATTTTTTCCCACTCACAGAAATGCTATATACACTCCTGAATGAAAAAAAAAAGTATGAATAGGTGAGTAGCTGTCACTCAGATAGAGGAGGAAATATATCCTCCCTATTTTGTTCCCATCGTCTTATTTGTCACACCCAGCTAAGAATCCTCTTTAAACTATCCACAATAACTTTAATTAAAAATACAGGTTTGGGATAAAAAAAAATTTAGATTGATTTCTTTGGGATGAATTTTAAAGAACATAATAAGTCGACACCTTCACTTATTTCAGTGAAAAGAAAGAAAAACGCACACATTTGCTAGGCGGATGTAAAAATGGCATCCATGCAATAATTACGGGTGTCTTATTTCAGTCTTGTAAAAAGAAGCATATAATTGAAGTGATAGATGAAATATTTGCGAACATTACAAACTTGCTAATATAGTAATATGCCCTCTTCTCTTTAATTTTTGACTTCTCCTTTATTAAACTCTTTAGAGAAAAATCTTTTCCTTAAAAACTTTCTGTTTCATAAAATGCATTTCTGTACTACCATACAGAGTGAAAACTAGTTGGTAATTAATCTAGCCCAATAATTAACTGTCACAAATTTAGATACCATACAAACAAGAAAGGAATAAAAACAGAAAGAGTGCTTATATCTAAATCCAAATGTAAGTATGGATATTACCCCCCAAAAAAGAAAAATAAGTTAACATTTCTCTTGGTTTGTGGTCTTTGAGGCATCATTGATAAATAAGAGAGAATTAATTGTCCTAATTGCCATGCCAGTACTGAGGGGGAGAACCATTGCTGGAAATGGCCAAGGGTGCTATTTTGAGGTGGGAAAATCACAGCAGGGAACAGCTCCTTATCCCCAGTGGAAGCAGCCTCCGCGCTGTACTGTGCTGAGCAGGGTTTGGTTTTATCGAGAAGATGACATCTGTCCCATGGGGACAGGAGCAGGTGTACCTGGGCGGCCCCGGGCCGTTGGCTGGGTACTGGGGACCTACAACACTTCTCAGCCTGCAAAACTGGGGCAGCCGCTTCACTCAGGGTCAGTGGCTTCACTACGAAGACCAGACATCATTGGAAAAGCCAGAAGCAATATGCAAGTGATGATGGCAATGTAGAACACACACACACACACACACGCACACGCACACGCACACGCACACGCACACGCACGCACACATGAGAAACCTGAGAGTAAATGGAATCTGTCTGTAGAACTCTCACAAGAGAACATGAATCACCAGAGAGGTTCCAGAGTTACAACCAAGAAGTATTTATGGCGATCGGTGGTGCAAAGGCTAATAATACAAACATAATAAAGAAGAGAAAGGAAGGCATACCAGAGATAAAGGAGGCCTCACATTAAATGAATAGGGAGATAAGCTTAATGTTTATGCTCAAATGACTGAGCTATTGATGGCAAAGTGGCTGAGCTTCTGAACGGCTTTTTAAAACTGGCCTTTAAGAAGACAAATAAGGATAATTAAACAGTAATGAAGACCTGTTTCATTAAAAAAAAAGAAGGAGAAAACAAATAAATAGGCAAGATCTTGGATGATGTGTTAACCAGTGTTAGTGGAAGTAGTAATGAATTCCTCATTTTATGGAAGTTCTTTGGAAATCATGAAGAATAATCAGATAGTCAGACAGAGAGACGCTGGAGTAAAGGATGAATATCCAGTTGTAAATTGTCCTGAGCGTTGTTGGCAGAGATGTCACAGATAATCCAAACACAGATTCATTCTGATGTCTTATTTTAGCCACCTTTTTAGAATCCTTACCCCAGGAAACGTTATCATAGTTCCCACGAAGAACTTAACTTTCTCTCTTCTTTCTGCCCCATCTGTGACCAATTGTTGCCGATGTATAATGAAAATTAACAGTTTGAGAGCAGAATTCATTTTAAACCCGTTCCAAACACAGTACCTGCCCATAGTAAGCATTCATAGACTTTTGTTGAATAAATAAGGAATCAGGGAAACCACACTGCTAACCAATGGGATATGTGAGAGGTTAAATACATGAGCATCTAGGAGATGTGAGAGCCATACGCCTCAACAGCATGGATTTATAACATTATTTATGCTAGACCAACGGAATTGATGCTTTTGGAAATCTGAAAACAGGTGGACAAAAATAATGCACTAGATGTATTATTATTATTTCTAAACACACCCAGAAGTTAATGGAACAATTGATACCAGGTCTCATGAAACCTAGTTCAGACAAAGAATTCAGATTGACTTGAATGTGTCAGATTGATTGAAAATTGCCTGAAGGACTGCGTGTGCAATGATAAGAGGTAACGGATGGAATCTAGAGGAGGGTGGGAATCTATGTGCAGTGCGATTTTATTTAACGTTTTTATTAATTATCTGGGAGAGAATGCGGACAGTACATTCATTAAACTTGTACAGGAAGCTTAATAGAGGAGTATTTTCAAGCAGTGGGTGGGGCGAAGGATAACACAAAGGGGACCTCCTTGCTCCAGAGTACAATGGAACAATGTGACTAAATCAGCTAGTGCCCTGGCAGTGTTTACTGCCTGCAGAGCACAGTCCCAGGCACTCTATGGGTTAAAGGATGAGTTGAAAACTTAGCAGCAGCCTCATCAGTGTGGCTCAGTGGTTGAGCATTGACCTATGAACCAGGAGGTCATAGTTCAATTTCCTGTCAGGGCACCTGCCTGGGTTGTGGGCTCTTTCCTCAGAGTGGAGCGTGCAGCAGCCTGCCGGTCAAGGATTCTCTCTAATCATTGATGTTTCTGTTGCTCTCTCTCTCTCTCCCTTCCTCTCTGAAATCAATAAAAATATATTCCAAAACAACAACAACAAAACCCTCAGCAGCAGAGGATAAGATTTCCTTCCTTTTTTACCACCTAGTAGTATTCCATTTTGCAAATGTGCCACAACTGTTTTATCCAGTCATCTACAATGGGCACTCACTCGTTGCCACAGCGTGAATGGATGTGGAGAGCATTATGCTGAGTGAAATAAGCCAGTCAGAGAAAAGCAAGTATCACATCATCTCACTCATATGTGGAATCTAATGAACACAATGAACTAACAAACAAAATAGACACAGGTTCATAGATTGTGATCAAGCTGACAGTTGCTGTTCAGTCGGGAGTGCGATGTTGGGTGAGATGAGGTAGTGGGATAGAGAAAAGAGAAAAATCTCATGAATGGACCACAGTATGCTGATTATTGGGGATGGGGAGAAGGGGAAGGGAGGGTATAGAGGAGATTGACTCGGGGCTGTGAACACACAATACAGTACAGGAGATGCATTGTAGAATTGTGCATCAGAAACCAGGATAATTTTGTTAACCAGTGTCACCCCAATAAGTCAATTTTTTAAAAAAGCCCTGTGCTCTTTTCCTTAAACCTTGCACTCAGTGGTGTGCTCTGCATATTGGCCCAGGCTTAGGAAGAAGGAGAACAAGGCTGCATTAAAAATTCTGCAGTCCTAGCCAGTTGGTTCAGAGCGTCGGCCTGCAAACTGAAGGGTCCCAGGTTCAATTCTGGTTAAGGACACATGCTGGGTTGCAGGCTCAGTCCCAGTAGAGGGCATGCAGGAGGCAGCCTGTCAATGATTCTCTCTCATTGATATTTCTATGTTTCTATCTCTCTCTCCTTTTCCCTTCGTCTCTGAAATCAATTTTTAAAAATCCAGCAATAGATATGCCATAACTACCTTGCAAGGGGAAGGGAGGGAGTGCTGCCTTAGAAGTACAAGCTGTGGGAGCAAAGAGGAGTGCAGGTTCACTTGCTACATTGTAAGATCAGCAACTAGAGCGAGAAACAAGGAAATGACTTGCAGTTAGATCAAGGCAAACACCAAGTGCAGCCAGGAAGCAGCAAGCCAGGCCGCCATTTCTTCCTGCACACAGTCTCAGCCAGATTGTGGAGTCAGGACATTGGGCTCCCTTAGTGCAAACTCACCTCTCACTGTACCCTTGCCAGGTTACTCATTTCTCTCGTGTGGTAAGGTGCATGACTAAAACAATAAAATAAGGGGCCATTCTTATTTTAGTTTTTTTTAGTATGCTCTGAGGAGAAATCCTGTGGAAACACACAGCCCATCTAATAAAAGAGTAATATGCAAATTGACTGTACCTGTGCTACACCCACAAGCCACACCCACCAACAAATGAGGAGCAAGTATGCAAATTGACCCAACCAAGATGGCTGCAGCCACAGAGCAAGCAGGAGGCTTGGCTCAGCTTAAGGCTACAAAGTTTCAATTATAGAAGATAAATAAATCCCAGATACCAGGGCCTCCACTTGGGTTGCTGGGGGGGCATGGCCAGCCTGCAAACCACCACAGGCCCCTCACCCAAGCCACCCCACACCCCAAGGGAACTCCCACCCTGATCCAGGACACCCTTCAGGGCAAACCAGCCGGCCCCCACCCATGCAACAGGCCTCTATCTTATCTAATACTATCTAATAAAAGAATAATATGCAAATTGACTGTCACTCAAACAGACAAGATGGCTGCCCCCATGTGTTCAATTATGGCTGTGCCCATGTGGACACAAGATGGCAAGCAGAGGAGAGCAGTTGGGAGGGACCAGGCCTGCAAGGGAGGGAAGTTGGGGGCGATCAAGCCTGTAGGGGAGGGCAGTGAGGGGTAGGATTGGGTCTAAACAGGCATTCGGACATCCTTAAGGGGTCCCAGATTAGAAAGGGTGCAGGCTGGGCTGAGGGACACACACCCCATGCACAAATTTCATGCACTGGGCCTAAGAAAATATTGTATATAAAGATGTTCATTAGAGTGTTATTCCTAATATTAAACCAGCGGCGATGTCCTGGTTGGTGTCCAGTAGTTGGGGAAAATTCAAGTAAAATTTGATATCCCTTCTTGATGGGATATTCTCCATCCATAAAGGGTGTTTGTGAAGAATTAAAACAGGAAAGCATTGATATTTCAATATGAGAAAACTAAATGGAAAACTTACCAGAAAACATGATTAAAAGCAAGAACTAGTGTATTTTTAGAAATACACTTTGGGTTGAAGGAGAAGAGAATGCTAGAAGATGTAGTATTTGTTTACTCCTGACCAGTTAATTTGTTCAGGGTTTATTCCTGTCTCTAAAGATTTCTATTTGCCTTTTCATGTTTTGATGAGCCTCAAGTAAAGATACTTAGGGAAAGTATTATGATTTACTATGTGGTCATTTTCTTTGAAAAAAAAACAAACCCCTTCATTTCCTGATTATTGAGGAATATGAGCTGTTCTGAAGATGGATGTATATTAAGCAGACGTAAAATGCCAAATAGAAGTTTAGCTCTTGGTCTCTTATAATCAAGGTATAACCCAAAAAGACACACACACACACACACACACACACACACACACACACACACTACTTCCCAGTTAAACCCATTCCTCCTAGAGACTGAGAGCCAATCGGTGAGTGAAGCTAGAATAGATGCCGAGCGCAGAGGTGAACAGAGGTACCGGGCTCATTCTGTTTCATTTTCCCAGCCGTGGCTGAGAGCGCCGGCTGAGAAGTGCACTTCTAAAGGAGGTTGAAGCGCACACAGCAGAACTAGAGCTGGCAGCTCGTCCTCTAAAACCTGCCTGAGACGATGCTGGCACCGTCCCTGGGGTTCTTTCTTCCCTCCTCTCTGTTCCACAGTCACCCGGTGCTCTTCGCTTTCATCTCACTTCCTTTTCCCGGCCCCAGTGTCAGGAGAACTGAACCATATACCTGGGTGTGTATTTGGCCATTTCTAGACCCTTATTTTTCAAAGAACTTATCATATGTCTCTTTTCATTAGGCTAGAAAAATTCCTCCATATTCCTTATCAACAGGCTTTATCCTGATTGTCAAACAGAAGCAGCGAGAACAGGCCCCTCATATATCATCCCTCAGATTCAACAATTTTCATACTTTCTTCATCAAGACCCTCTTGGTGTCATCATTATTATTTTGTCAAAGTAAAAATCTCAGACTTCATGCCATTTCGCCCTTATTTACTTCAGGAAACATCTCTAAAAATTGTGAAAATAGCTTATATAATCACAATGCTATTATCAGACCCAGCTAAGTTAACAATAACTCCTTGGGAGCATCCAGTACCCAGTGCATAATGAAATGTCCTTGACAACTCAGAAAAGCCTTTTCCAAGTCAGTTTGTGTCAATCAGGATAGAGACAGTCCTATGTTATATTGGTTGCTACATCCGATGAGTCTTCTTAGTCTCAGTTTCTGCCATACTCCATTAGCATGTTGAAAAACATTCTCCCCCCCCCCCGTCCTTTTGATTGAATTTGTTAAGAAGAAATGGTTAACAAAATAATACAAATTTCAGGTGCTCAATTCCACAATGCATCACCTGTCCACTGTACTGTGTGTTCACCTCCCCTAGTCAAGTCTCCTTCTGTCACCGTCACCATTTATTACCCCTCCTTTACCCTCTCCCTCTTCTCTACCCCCTCCCCCAGCAATCATCACACTGTTGTGTGTCCATGAGTTTTCTCTCTCTCTTTTTTCCCCCCTCAATCCCTCCACCACCATTTCCACAGCCTCCCAACCCCCCTGACAGCTGTCAGCCTGTTCTCTATCTATGAATCTGTCTCTATTCTGCTTGTTAGTTAATTTTGAAGAACATTTTTTTAATGACTTAGAAAAATAGTCGTGGCGTGCTCCCAGAAAGGAAGTGAAGTAGCTAGGTTGAAGTCAGTTAACGTAGCCCATTTTAATTTCCCTGGGAACTTTCCCAGAGTGTTTCAAATTGAGCATTTGGGGAGGAGCTTTCACAGCCTCCTTCGATACAGGGAGCAGACAGAATGTGTCTCGTTGCATTTAACCTATATCCTCGTGATAAGTCAGACCTTTCCCCTTGTTCTGGGGAAAGTAAAACCAAGAGGTTAGAGATCTCCTTTTCTTTAACATCATGGAGTTCACGTAACTTCATATTATGTCCTTCGATTGGTATATTTTTATGCCTCTGGTTCCATTGTTTTCCAAATCTAAGTGAGAGGTAGCGTAGCATACATTTAGGAACAGAAACTGCTGAATTTGGGTCTCAGCTCTGCCACTTACGAGTGGTGTGTAACCTTGGCAAGTCACTGATCCTCTCTGTACCTCAGTTGTCTACATCTGCAAAATGGGGTAGTAATAGCACCAACCTCATAGGGTTATTATCAAGATTAATGCACATACATGCATCGCTTAGAGTCCAGTGTTTCCCAAACTTTTGACAGTACCCCTTCTATAATTTTTGTAACGCTGACCCATCGTCAAAAAAATGGGTGTATTTTAATAAGAATCAAAATACTTTTAGTTTTTTGGTACATACACAAAATAATAATAAACAAAAATAAAATTATTCATAATAAAATATAAATAAAAGTTATATTATAAATAACATTTATTTGCATACTGGACCATCTCACGCCTCACAAGACTGTCTTGACTTGATTCATGAGAATGTAGAATTAGGTGCAGCTAAGCACGGTGCAGTGCATATCCCCACCAAACTCCGGTGCAACGTGTACCCCCACCAAACTCTTCCCATAGCCCTGGGGGTACGCGTACCATACTTTGGGAAACACTGGCTTAGAATGTCTGTCACATTTTAAGCACTTTCATAAGTAGTTATTGCTGGCATATCATTGCTCTGTCCTTGCTATAAAAACAAGAAAGTATAAACCCCAATCTAAATATAGAGTTATAGTACCCTTAGTTTTCTCTAGACTGTTTTAAGGGAGGAAAACCATGTAAGTAAAAGGTGAATAATTTTGTGAATCTGTATAACAGCCATAGTTTCAATATTAGGAACAGTCCTCTGGATGGTGATCATTTCCCCCCCAAAAGTGGAAATATCAGGATTAACAGCATTTCAACAGAAATCAGCTGAGTTCGCAGCCTCAGAATGTAGGCCTAAAGAATCAGTTGTAAGAGTTTGCTTCATTTCTCTGTTTTGGGTGAATAATGTTTATTAAACTTGCATATTTAAATGAAAAGAGCACAAGAAACTATTTTAAAAGCCACGTCTGAATGCCAGCAAATGTTTCAAAGAACAAATGTAAGCTTGTTTTAACAATTCCCTGCAAATTCCCTCCTTCTGCTTATCCCCCCCTAAACAGTCTTTGCAATATTAGGGCTCAGCCTGGGCATAAAGGACCTAATGTGAAGGGTGTAAAAGAGTCCATTGTCTAGGCGGCTCCTGGGTGGTGGGAGGTGCCCGGAGGTGTGGGCTCCGCAGGGGAGAGCTCGCTGGTCCGGAGCGCCTGCACGGAGTGCCTGCCCGGCTTCCATGCTGTGGACCATGGCCACTCAAGTAGACGAGTTGAAGACACTCTTGGAACTATGTGGCTGGACAGAGCCTGTAGCCATCACATGGCCCTGCTCCCTCAGGAAACGGAGGTCCAGGAAAAATTCAGTGACTTACGTCACACGGGAAGAAAGATGGCAACTCTGCTCTCCTGCTGGCTGCGAGCTCTTGCCTTCGTGGTGCCCAAAAATGTTAATAGGGAAAAGTTAAAAGGATTATATGGCTGAAAGGTTTGGGAAGCACTGGGTCACATACGTTATGCAGGTGTCTTTCCTAAAAGACTTCTCAGAGCCTTCAGTGCCTTCCAAGGGGGATCATCATGCAGCATGTCTCAGATTTATTGGACCATGGAACCCCTTTTTCCTTTGAATATGCTTTGGGTCAAAGCTGCCTTGTGCCGTCCTTTACTTAAATAGAGCAGAGGAGACAAGAATTAAGGGAGAAAGTAATGGCATCAGCTCGTGATATTTATTAGAGCCATCTTGACCTGTATTTGAACTAGGGTTATACATTCTTCTATTGAGTTAGTAGTGGCAGATGCAGACAGGGAGGGAAAGGTAAAAATTGATTAAACTGCTTATTTAGTGGGCAGAGCCAAAAAGAAATGGGCATATTTTATTGTCTATTCTCAGTTCCTTGAATTGTATAAAGAAGAGATGCATTTCTCTGACCCCATGGCTTTCCTTCTCTGGCCTACACAAATTTTTGCTATTTCTAGAGCCAAGTTAATTCATTGTTCTTTGCTAGGCATCTTATTGATCTTCTATGTTATTAATATTCACTTTTGGCTGCCAGATTGGCTCTAATGAGCCATTTATGTTTATTTTTAGCACTCTTGGAAAGTTGGGAGGTATTATCCAGACTGCATTCTGCTGTGCAGGAGTTGTATCCACAAGGGGATGTGAAGTCTCCTTTCCCCTTTGTGCTGTGTTCCCCACTTTAACATTACCCTGACGGAAGTAAAGGTAGAACCCCAACTTATGAACAGGCTGGCTGTTATGATAGTTTTTTGGGGAACTCAGAAGTTATGTTCCTATAAAAACAATGTTCCTAGACTAGCCCACTAAGAAAAATATATACTGAATGCATTGTGATTTGAAATGCTCATGAACAATAAAAAGAAGCCACTTTATTCCCAGCACCATAAAATATATCTACTGGCTTTTTAAACAGGTACCCTCTCCTTGCTGGGACCTGTTTGCTGGAATCAGGAACTCATGTTGGGTTCCTCGGGGATATGGAGACCATACAGTGTAGGGTTAGACCGAGAACTCTGGCACCAGACTACCACATTCCCTGTGCGCCTGACAGGCTATTTCACATTTCCATGACCAGTTTTCGCATCTCTAAAATGGGGTAATAGTGGCACACATTTCATAAGGTACCCAGCACATAGAAAGTGTTTGCCATCATCATGATGATGGTGCTGATGAGGGAGGTGAATCTGATAGAAGCTGTGGGTGGGGGACAGGGCTCAGGCCAAACCAAATTAGGTGGAAATATTGGCCTCAGTGACACTAGGAAGTAGGTGTGTGCAGAGGGAGGGATTTTAGATCACTACCTCCTCCTCACAGTATAGTTGTGACCTGGACTAGCACTAGGGAAAGAGGAATCAGAGAGGGAAGGAAAATTATTGGGTTATTTTTATTTTTAATGAGAAAAAACATGAGGTAAGGAATATAAGTGGAATACTTTGCCATTCTTGTTTTCTTTTCTTTTTTTTCAGTTTTGAGACGAAGTCTAATTGCTTAGCTACTTTGAACCTCAGTTTTCTCATCTTACAAACTTGGAATAATAGCATGAACCTTGCAGGATGGTACGAAGAATAGAATATTGTATCTGAGATGCCTGGTATACGGGATGCTCGGGAAATGGTGGCAATTTTTATTAAAGCTTATGCTGCTAAAGTACTTCCAGCAGATCACTCTCTTTTCCCCACCCCCTGCTAATCTCTTTTGCCTAAGTAATCCATGCTCACTTTTGAATAGTAGATAATTAAAGAGTCGAGTAATTCATCCAAGATCACGCAGCTACAAGATGGTTACATTTGTAATCCCAGTGGCCGCAGTGTAGTTCTGTGTCTTAAGGCCGTGCTGACAGAGAAGCAGCAGCTGCTGTTCTCCGCACGCCCCGTGCTCTCATCTCTGCGGAACGGTACTTTTAAAATGAGACGCCGGCCCACACCTTTGCTCTCGGTGCTTCAGATCTTATCAGGAGGCAGGGCTTTAGCCGACCTGGGTCTCACTGGCACTTCCCTGGAGCTATTTGCGGATAGGATTTTGCCTTGTCACCTGACCCAAGCTTAAACTCAGGTACATTTATGACAGTGAGCCAGTGTCCACAGAAAAGCTGACCTGAGTGAACGATTTCTTTTCCTCCGAGTCAATTATTTTTTTTTATTTGATGTCTTCGGCAAGGGGTTTGGCCCTCCTCTTTGCAAGTTTTGCAGTTTCCCTGTCCAGCAAGCAATTCCAGACGAGCATTTAAATAAAACCCTCCACCCTCCTTTGTGCTCAAGTAAATGCTGCCTGCTGCCTTCCATCCCTCAGAAGCAGGCTCCCGCCCCCTCTGACATTGCTGCCCCATGCAAAGAAACTAAACACGCTAACCCCGAACAGAGAGAGTTCACTGCCACGGCTTATTTCGTTTCCCTTTAGTCTGTGAAATATTTATACCCCGTTTACTCAATGCCAACCTGTTTGAGGCCCTTCTAAACAAAGCTGAAATGTGTGCTCTATATGAAGCCCTCGTGTAGCAAGCAACTGGCAGAACGCTCAGGCAAAATCAGCCGTGAGCGAGATCTCACAGTGCAACTAATTCAGGTGTCCGTGAAAACGATGTTTCCACGTAGCTCCTGGTTTCTTCTCTCCTTTCGGTCGTCTCCAAGACTCCTCCCCACTCCCACCTGGAAAAAGACCAGGCTCCTGTTTGCACTCAGCATTGACATGGGCAGGTTCCTCCCGGAGAATTGTGAGATAGCCCAGGCCTCGTTAATACTTAACGCTGAGTACACAGGGCAGGTAGTGCCCGTGGCTCAGACTGCCCAGTGCCGTACAGCAGCACAGTTGACAGAGGTCAGGAGGGACAAAATAGTGCTGCTGTTTGCAGGGGGGAGGACCTTCTGAAATGAGACAGGAGGAGACAAGGACAGGCATACATCCTGTGTCTGTCTCAAGGCCGTTGCCCCCCCCCCCCTCCCGGGGTGGGGGGTAGGGTGGGAGAACCGCCCAGCTCTCTCAGAACAGGTGTTTAAAGTTTAAAGTACTGAGACAGATGGAAAGTTAGTGATGGACCTCAGTACCAGGAAGTCCTCACTGGACAGTCCCCAGGCCTTTAAGAATTCTCCAGGAACATGAAGCAGTCAGATTGACCTACCTGAGTCTTCTATCATTGGTAGCCTTTGGAGCCCTCTTCACTCGGAGCACCTAGCTGCCTGTTGCACACTGAAGCCGCAGCACCTTGCGGGAAAGGACTTGGCACTTACTTCCAAGAGCCGCTCACAGGGGACACCTGCTGGAGTAGGTGTGGTTCAGGAAAGGAGCTCACGTGTCTTGATCGGGCAGCCGTAGGAAGATGAGGCTCCGAGACAGAGTGGGGGCATCTCCAGTGAGCTGCCTGGTGCTGCCATACTGTGTTCCGTGGCCCCCATATTATGTTGCCTTCCCACCAGCAATGTACGAATGACCCAGTTTCCCCATATCTTGCAGTGTTCTGTAAATTCTTTATATATTCTGGATATAAGTCTTTAGTCAGGACTTATATCCAAAGGTGGTTTGCCAATATTTTCTCCTAATCTGCAATTTATCTTTTCATCCTCTTAAGAAAGGCTTTCAAAGGACAAAATATTTTAGTTTGGATGAAGTCAAATGTATCCGTTTTTCCTTTACTCAAAGTGCTTTAGGTATAAACTTTAAGAACTCTTTGCCTAGCTCTAGATCCTAAAGATTTTCTTCTATTTTTTTCCTAAGATTTTATATATATATATATGTATATATATATATATATATGTATATATATATATATATATATATATATATATATAATCACATTTTACAGTTCATTCAGACCATTTTGAATTAAGTTTTGTATATGGTGTGAGGTAAGGTCAAGGTTCTTTTATAAATGGTTATGCTTCCGTCCTTTTGTTGAAAAAGTTATTTTTCCTCCACACAATTGCTTTTGCACCTTTGTAAAAAAAAATCATTTGAGTATATTATGTTGTGTGGATCTATTTCTCAGTCCTATATTCTGTTCCAATGGGCTAATGTCTATCTTGTTACTAGTACTACAGTCTTGATCACTTAGCTATATAATAACTAAGTCAGGTAGACTGATCCCTTCCATTCTGTTTTTTTTCCAAAGTTGTTTCAGTTATTCTAGTTTCTTTGCATTCTCATTTAATTGTAGAATATTCTTGTCTTTATATAAAAAAAAACATTTTGCTTAGATTTTTATAGTAATTGCATTAAACTTATATATCAATTTGAGGAACTTGATATATTTGCTTTGTTGATTGTTTTCATCCATGAATTCAGTATGCCTGTCCATTTAATACCGCATTGATTTCATTCGTTGTGGTTTTCAATTTTCAACAATAAGTGTTATATTTTTGTTAGATTTACACCTATTTTATTTTCTTACTGATTACAAATGGAATTATATTTTAAATTTTGGTGCCCACATTTATTGCTCATATATAGAAATATAATTCTATTTTTGTACGTTAATCTTGTGTCTTACTACCTTGATGGGATTCACTTACTAGTTCTAGGAGGATTTTGCTGTTGTTGTAGATTTCTTGGGATATTCCACATAGATAATCATGTTATCTGCAAAAGGATTAGATCCATTCTCATCTTTAATTTCTTTTTCCAGCTGCTTTACTGCCCTGACTAGTACTTCTAATACTTTGTGGGATAATATTGATGAGGGCAGACATCCTTGCCTTATTCACAATTTTAGGGGGGAAGCATTTAGTCTCTTAACATTAAATATATAGGGTTGTTTGGGTTTTTTTGTTTGGTTTTTTTTTTTAATGCTCTTTATCAACTTAAGAAGTTTTTCTCTATTCCTAAGAATTACGAATCTGAAAGAGTAAATAGGTTTGAATATTATGAATCTTACTGATTATTTTTGTTTAGCTTAAGAAATTATTATAGAACTTATCTCCTTGTGAGTTAAATATATCTTCAAGACTTATGCAAAACAAGGCAATACAGAATGGTAGATGTCCTTTTTATTGCCATTTCATAAGAGATTTTAAATTTCATTTATTCTTGCTTTTTGTGGTTGACTTTGATTCATTTATTTTTCTGTTTTGTTTTAAATTCATCAATGGACAATAACCGTGCATCATAATTGCTCAATGGAAGTCTTTGAATTCCTATTTTAAAATAATATGTTTATAATGAATATCTAAAAATATTTCAAAAAGCTGTCTGAAAATTAGTTTTATTTAGAATTCCAAATCCATCTTCATTTGCTTTGTACATGCTTACTTTTTCCTTACAATTTTATTTTAGAATGTGCAGCTTTACTTTCTTCTATAAAATTAAATATGCCAGAATTACTTACTAATATGTGTATTTCTTCAGGGCAGGCTATGAATGTAGAATAAATACATCTTCAAGTTATTTTAAAAACAGCAGCAATAAAAAGTTGATTCATACACATTGTACCCTGTTGTAACCCACCGTGCCACTCAACAATACAGAATTTCTTATCATTACATATTCTTCTATATCAGGGGTGGGGAATGTCCAGCCTATGGGCCATGACATCAATTGGTCTGGCCCTGCTAAGGCACAGGGGTGAGTTATTTAAATGTTTGACCAAATATCGCAGGCTAATTTTTAAGGTGATCATTTTATATAAATATCCAAATGGCCCTTGGGAGCAAAAAGGTTCCCCATCCCTGTCTATTCTCTAAGCACACTGAGGGCAGGTATCATTTCTTAATCTGCTTAATAAAAATAAGGCACTCAGTAAATATTTATTGAATGACTGAATAATTTCTGATGGCTGTGCAGTGTTTCACTGTTCGTAGACATCGTCATTTACTTGAGCAGTTCCTTCTTGTTGGGTATTTAAGTTGTTCTTAGTTTTTGTAATGATAGACAGGTAGCAAAGTCTTTGTATTCCCCTCCTGCTTTGATGAGTCATCTCATTTCAAATTATGTCTGCATTAGACTTTTGAACATGCATATATTTTAATCCTTTATAGGGCCTTGTCATTTCAATTACTCCGGTCTTTGGTTGTTTGGTTGGATATGTACGTCAAGCTGCTTGACAAATGAGCATATGGCATTACTTTACTGTTCTGCCGTATTGGGAAGCTGGAACAGCGTTTGATGGCAAGCCCTCTAGGAGAATTGAGAAAGAGGTTGACCAGGAAATATTTAAAAGCTATAACTAAAATTTATAACACTGATTTAGCAGAAGATCATGGGAAGGTGGTTCCAAATTGTGTGGTTTCTCCAGTGCTGCTCCCGCAGGGATCGGCCTTGCCCATACAAATGAAGGAGAGGCCGCATCACACCCTGAAGCGGTTATAGAACTGTGGAAGGTGTAGTGGGATCTGTACGACAGTCCTGTCAGAGGAGACAAGAGGCCCAGCATCATTGTTAACATACATTTACTGTGATGGTGACGGAGGAGAGAGGCACCGAGGTACCACAAATGTTCTGCTTGCCCTCAAATGACTTGACCCGGAGGTGGGGAGGAAGGACTGAAGCCCTGTGACACTGTGGGCAGAGCTCAGGCTCGGGAATTAGGTACATCTGGGTTTAAATCATGCTCTTCCTAGATGTATGGCTGTGAGCAAGTTATCTGATTTCAATAAACCTGAGGTTATTCATCTGTAAAATGGAAATGAAGATAATATCTGAGGTTATTTTGAAAAATAAGTGGAAAATGCATATGAGGCTCTAAGAACAGAGCTTGGCATGAGATAGGTGTACATTTTTTTTCAGAAAGAAAGAAAAATGGCACAAAAGATGGCAAGGCATTGTGTCAGAGATAATACCGGATTTCAGAGGACAGAGAGATTACTTATCACTAGTGAAGATTAAGGAAGATGTCACAGGGAAGAAGAAAAAAAGTAGTCTTATAGGACAGCTGGAACTGTGGGTGGCTGAGAAAAAAAGTAAGGAAGGTATTCCAGAGGAAGGAATGATATGCGCAAGGAAGAGATATGTTCTTGGGGCTGTAGGTAGACCAGTGGGGCAAGGGTGAAGATGGATTGAAATACGTGGGTGCCCCTGGCAAACTAAGCATTTGGCTCTTTGAATATTTGTTGCACATTTCTAGTGAGAGAGTAAGGGAAGAATGATTGTCTATTAGTACAATCAGCATACCTTCATGTTTCTCTATGTTCAAAATAAGATGCCCATTGCATGTGTTGAATGTAACGTGACATCTTAGCACATTTATCCTTGTCTTTCATTTTATTTATTTCTTATTTATTTTTTATTGTTGAGAGTATTACAGATATCTCCCATTTCCCCCGTTTGCTCCCCTCCACCTGGCTCCCACAGCATCCCACGCCTTCACCTCTTCATCTATTGTATGTGTCCATGGGCTGTGTATACATGCATATGAATTCTTTGGTTAATCGCACATAATTGGATCCAGTTAGTCATACTCACCATGGATAGAGGAAATTTACATGGGTGCAGTCACATGGTCTGTGCCCAGGGCATTGATGGGAGGGGGTCTGGCTTACATTTCACTAGTGAGTGAGGAGTCTGAGGGTGGAAACCTGAGTTAACTGGCACTGTGTTTCTCATTTGTTAGTGGTGTTTCAGTGCCCCCTGTGGGATGGTGCCAGGGCAGCTGTTTCATTGGGTGTCTGTATAACTGGACATGAGGATGGAGTGGAGTAGAACATAGAGCTCAAAAGGCAGGTTAGAGCCAGATCCAGGAGAACTTGACTCACTGGTGAAAAAGGTATGGATTTTATTTGTTAGGCAAAGAGTTCTCTTGGAAAACCGTCAAACAAGTGCCAAGATGGAATTTAGAATATTTATTTGGTGCCGAAGTGCATGAGAAAACAAAGGCAGGGAGCTCCGTTGGTGGTAACTTTGGAAATACAGGTGTGAGGTTGTAAGTTCTGGCTTTGGATGTGAGTGAAGCAGGTGGAAGGAAACGGAGCTGCAGGCAACATGAAGAAAACACTGGTTGACTAGGTGGCTGGATATATATATAAAATCAGGGAGTGAGTCAAGACAACCAAGCTATTAAGTCACATTGACCTTCTAGGTATGTTTGTCACCATAGTCTATAACAGTCACAATTTATGTTTTCTTACAAATACAATATAATAGATTATCATATATCATGGGAATTAAAGCTTAGATTCCAGATACAAAACTTGTTTTTTAAACTAAACCACACTCATTCTTTTATCTCCTTTTCCTCATTGAATTAGCTTCAAAGTAAAAATTTTAGGTTGCCAAACTTACAAGAATTTCTTGTCTTCCCTTTTTTTAAATTCATCTTTATTGCTGAAAGTATTATAGATCCGCTTTGGTTTTTTCCCATTGATCCCCTCCAAGAATTCCCTGTTTTTCAAAACTTTCTGGTTTAAGGCCCTTTCCTTTCAAGAAAATGTTTGATTGAAGATGTATTAAGTGATAGGTAAGTGCTTAAAACGTCTGTAGGCTTTTTAAAAAGATTTATATTACTTCCCTAATATATGTGAAAATTAATTTAGACATACTAATTCAGGACTTTTGATAATTTAGGCAGGGACAAATTTCCATTATAATTCTCCATGAAAAATGATTTTTCTCCCTTTTCCCTTTTATTCCCCCAGAAGTGGAATGTTTAAGGTGGGATTGAATGAGAAAATAAATGGGTTATAGCACTTTGGAAAGTGATTAATATACTAATTAAAACATATTCTCCACATCACAGAAACTTGCCAGTCTACAAACAGACAGAGGTTAAATTTATATACCAAACCAAAAAACAAACAGCCTACTTGGAATAAAACTAATGAATACCCTTTCTCTATTTTGTAAACAAATTAAAGAGCTTAGGGCTATGTTTCTTATCTATTGTTTAACATGATATTTATTTCAAATTAGAAAGAGCTTCATATTTTATCAAGTGCACCCCTCTTTCAAAATATTTTGACAATTTTCTTTCAACTGAATCTAAAGAATTTTTTCTTATATGAACAGATCTTATGAAGCTGTTGTAGTTATGTGAATATATCCACTTAAACGCATTCAAGTAGATATCTTAAAGGCTTATGCTTGGCAACACATATTTTATTGACTTAGTTCTAGTTAGTGATGTGCTGGAAAACACCATTTATTTAAATAAAAATTCTTAATTCTAATCTATAATAATAAAAGCATAATATGCTAATTAGACGGGATGTTCTTCCGGAGGACCCTACAAGGGAAGCCCAGGTCCCGGGTGCCTGCCTGTGGCCGGAGGGAAGCCGGTGCCGGCAGCCCGGGGAAGGAAGGCCTATTCTTGTATGAATTTCATGCATCGGGTTTCTAGTTTTTAAATAGTTCAGAATGATCTTCCTCCTATTTAAAGAGATTGAATTAAAGAGAAAATATGGCCGAAACCGGTTTGGCTCAGTGGATGGAGCATCGGCCTGCAGACTGAAGGGTCCCAGGTTCGATTCCAGTCAAGGGCATGTACCTTGGTTGTGGGCACATCCCCAGTGACGGGTGTGCAGGAGGCAGCTGATCGATGATTCTCTCTCTCATCAATGTTTCTGGTTCTCTGTTCCTCTCTCTTCCTCTCTGTAAAAAAAATCAATAAAATATATTTTTTAAAAGAGAAAATATGACTATATTAGCTATATATTTACATGTTCACTTTGACTGAATGCTAACACTGAAAAAACATTTCTACTGTACAGTGCACCTCTGTGTGCACGCAGGCTCACACAACACACACATACACACATTGGGGGCACAAATGCGTAAATCATCCCAAACACATCTGATTTAAATTTCTTCCTTCTGCTGACAGCCAGATGTACCATGTAGAATCAAGTGAAATGGGCCTCTTTTAGAAAGGTCTAGAACCAATATCTAAACAGGGACTTCATATTTGTAGCTAGCATTAATGATCTTTTAAAAGTGGAGCATGGTGGAGAATAAAGAACGGAGTTTCTCCCTTTGCTCCTTCATCTCATTTAGTATCTACTGTGCCATTTTCATACACGAGAGGGTCAGGTTACCTTTTGCACTGGGAAACAAAGTTTTTAGAATATGGAAGAACCTTTAAATAAAGCATTGCCTGTTTCTCCACCATCTTAGTTGAAAACAGTTTCTCTGGATAAGCAAGTGTTCATTAATTTTCTATACCATTCAGCCATTTACTCAACAGATGCTAAGCCCAGCCTTGGAATGTATAAATTACGGTGGTATGCTAAGAGACATTCTATTCAAATGAGTTTAGGCTAAGCTGATAAAATTCCTGTGATTCAAGCAAACCTCCCTGGGTACTTAATACATATTTGTTGAATGAAATAAATTACTATCTTTTGTGTATAAATTATGGAGAATGATTTCTTTGACTCCACAAAGGAGAACTTCTTAATGAGATGAGGTTTAAAATCTATCATTATTATTATTACTATTATTATTACATGTTGCACTTGAGTAAGATAATTGTCTAATGTAAAGATCCTTAAACATTATTTACCTTGGTTAATTGAAGACAAAAACATTTTATAGGAAAAGATCTCTTGCTCACCGGAATTAAGAGACTAGGAAAAGGCTGGGAGAACTCATTCTACACTGAACTGGGGCACACTGTAGGGAGGTGGGTTAAGATGGGGGACACTGGTGATGGGAGTGCTGAGGGGAGGGTTGTTCTAAGAAAAAGGTAAGACACCTCATGAGGCCTGTGGGAGCCTGGCTGGGGTTGGTTTCTGGTTTGGACCCCTCTGTGTGTCTTCCTGGCAATTCCCAGTTAGTGACCCCCAAATTTGAGGAACCAAAATGCATATTGCACACTAACAACAGACAGAGTGATGTTTTGTCTCCACATCAGCTGTGTCAGACTTGAGCATAGATGCCTATGTGTGGACAGGGGTGTCAGTACATGCTACATAGGATGGGGCAAAAGGAGGTCTGCAGTTGTGAGTATGTGAAACACAGTGCACTCTTGTATTACTATTTATTAATTATTGCGTTATTTTCTATACAAACAACTGTAAACCTTCTCTTGCCCCACCCTGTCAGCCTTTGGGGTACCTGTCATGGGATTATAGTAAGAACTCAAACTCACAAGAATAACTGTCCCATCCAGTCCTAGTTTGAAAGGTATTAGCATTTTTAAAAAAAGATGACCCTTTTTAGTATTCAAAGAACTCCAAGTCATGCCAAAAATGCAAATTATAATTTATGAACAATTTCACCATCTCTTTCCTATCAGGTCAATTGGTAAGCATGTCTGCCATGGTGAAAAAATGTGCAGGTGGGTTTATATCCCTGTGAAGGCTGACAGATGAGGAGGCCAACGGAATACCTGTTCTACTGCAATTAATTATCAAGTGTGTGTGTGTGTGTGTGTGTGTGTGTGTGTGTGTGTGTGTGAAGGTTGTTAACAGATATTCGTCTCTTTTTCCCATTCTCATAAATTTTATTTGTTTATTAGAGTAAGACACTTTGAGATTATCTGGCAGATGAACTATGTATATTCAGTATCTGAAAATCAATATGAAGGCCGGCTTTTCACTTGTGAGGAAGAAAACAAATTAGACTTGTCATCTGCCTTTTCATCTCTTATCTGCCCACACTGTCTCTCCACGGTTCCTTCACCGACCAGTGTCATGAGGGAATGATCAGCAGCCAACTGTATTCCTAATAAATCTGTTTCGGGAAAAAAAATTGTTTGGTCAGAAAATGTTTGGTGCTTACCATGTGACGGGATTCTAAAAGGTCAGCCACCCGTAAACACCATGGGGAAACATTTGAAAACTCCTCTAACTCTGGGACCAGCCTAGGTAAATATTACAAATATTAATCCCAGGCATCGGGAATCTCCTTTCTCGGCAGCGCAGACTCACTTAACACCCAGCAGTGCCGTTTCTTGATGATAAAAAAAAAAATTCTCTTGGACAGAGGGGCCCAGTAAGTGACTGAGCTGGGGGAGTTGATGCTGCCTATAGGGCCATGTCCCCCCCAGGGCATGGCGCAGAGGCTGCGTCAAAGAGCAGGAAGCAGGTGTGGTGGGGAAGCCCGGCTTCTGCAGGAAGGCTGGAAAGGCACCGGGTTGAGAACTGGAGGCTGGAGAGACTCAGACTTTCCCGACGTGCTCAGTCAGCACTGATGGAAGTGTCCTGGGCCCGTGGCCACGGAGCCTACCTTGATTCTCCTTCTGTTCCAAACAGTGGACTCGAAATGGCTGAGAAGGCGGAGGTGGCAGACACAGTAACTCCTTTTCAATTGTGATTTCCCCCTCCTTTTTCCTAGCTCTCTGAGGCTTTTCCCACCCTGCCCCCAAATGTAATGAAACACAGAAACATTTTCTGCCCGCCCCCCTTTGCCCCGTGTTCCACGTCCTTGTTATTATTTTAGCTCCTAGGAAATGGCATTAAGAAGAATCCCGGGAAGTAAAAGCTGTGATGATTATGTTTTCTAAGAAGGACCAGCCTCTTCCAAGTTTCTTTAGAATGTTTTGCTCTTTTAATGAGTGTAGACAGTTTCCCTAGAGTTGATGATAGATTTTTAGCTACTATCAGGTCATGTCATCATTTATATACCCTTTCCCCCCTAAAATCTTTTAAACCTTACTTTTTTCTCCATAGAGATTAATAATCTCTTTGGTGACAGTTTATAAACAAAGCTATTTAAACAAAATGCAGGTAAGATCCTTATGTTTTCTTCATATACCATTTGCCCCAGCAACGTGCAGGGACACATCCCAGGATGTGTATGCTTCAGAGATTCCTTTTCAAAATTATTACCCACCTCTGTCCCATTTTACCACCAACATTATGAAGCTTTTTTTTCCCCTTGGGTCTAACAAAGTGTATATGCACTTAGGTATAATAGCACTAACTTTAAAGGGTTTGGGTTAGGATTAAGTGAATTCATATATGCAAAGCATGGACAGTAGCGCCTGGCACAGGGTCAGCTCTGTGTGAGTTTTGCTGCTATTATTGCTACTTGTTTTATTGTGTTAATTTGATAGAAGAATATACAGGGTGTCCCAAAAATATATATACCGTACACACATTTAACAGCAGACAGCTCAATTTTGAAAATGAAATGTATTTTCATAAACACTGCCTTTGTCATTATTCAAAATGTATGTCTACATTTTGGGGAGACATCCTATAGAATGTCCATTTCAATTCACCCCCAGCAACGGTAGGGTGCAAAGTTGGCCCTGAAATTGTTCGCCCTTAGAGCTTAACGGAACTACTTCAGTTGGATGAGAAGACAGGCCAGCCACGTGTTTCTCCCTTTTGCTCCGGGGTCTTGAAATATCCCCTACTTTACTTCTTATCCACTGTAATGCCAACCAGGCGGGGTGAGGGCTATGGGTCCCTCCTCCTTCTGCTCACCTCCTCCATCTAGTCCCCTTAGAATTAGGGAAGAGACAGAAGAGTATTATTATTATTTTTTTGTCACTTCATTCATTCTGATGAGAGTCAACTTGTTCTGGGAAGTCCACTGAAATTTGAAAAGCATCGCATAGCACATGATCGTAAATGACAGGCTGTACGCAAATGACCACTGAAATTCAAGGCCAAGAGACTGCATAATGAGTGTTTACCCACCGGTCGCTCTAACATTGACCTGTGTGTCCCACACGATGTCTCGAGGTTGAATTATGGCACAGCATAATCGCCTTGAACACTGCTGTGGGAGATGGTTTGAGAGAGAGGTTTCCTCAGGTGAGTGACAAGACTTGCATTCCCCTTGCAGTGTACTAAACATTAAACATTGAATGCGTTTTACTGCAGAATTCCACTCACGGGTTCACATGAAAATCTTTTTTTGTCAGTGACCTTTGAAATCGTGGCGAATCTCCCCTGGATGTGATGGTGCTCATTTCCAAAATTCATCTCCAGGACATATGTTTTTCTGTTCTCTTTCTAATCTTTTGGGAGTGTGTGTGTGTGGGGGGGGGGGGGGGCAGGGGGAGGGGAAGAGAGCAGGAGGAAATCCATTTCCCCAGCTAGGTTTGTATGTTTTCAGTTAGAAATGATGCTTCACTTGCTGTCCGATGGTATTGAGACATTCTTCCCAGTCTGTCCTTATTGAAAAGAGCAAACCCTGCCCCTGCCACCACCTGGGACCCGGGCCTTATGAAGTAAGTGCTCTGTCTGTACACAGACAGCGGTTCCGAGACACGTGGTCTGGTGGTGATCACGTCTCCAGCGTCCTGGGGGCCCTGCTTGTTTGTCCTTCTCCATGTTTCCGTTTTCGGTCTCTGTGCTGAGTTCATCTTTCCCCCCAATGTTCTCTAGGACAGGAAAGATTTTGCACATTACTTGTGAAATCCTAATCTTTTTCTGTCAGGGATGACTGGGAGACACGTGTGAATTAACCCGTGCTTGGTCTTTTGGGGGCCAGTGGGGAGGTGAAATGTTAAAAATCCCACCACAAGCTAATTACCATCAGGTTTAAAAGTCCCTGTCTCCCAACCCCACGTCGTTTCCTCCCCAATTTGAGCTACTTAGCCGAGCTTCCTTTTTTTCTCCTCTTATTTGATTTGATTTCACAAGACATTCTAAACTCTTACAGAAGAATCCAAACATCATGGTCTGTTCTGTTGATCGTTTAAAAATACAGCTGTGCCTGGGGAAGGTGGCAGTGGAGAGGTGTTCTTCCTTATCTTTAAAAACAAACCTAATTAAGACAGTATAAATCCTTTTAGCCAGGAAATGAGGGCCCCTCCTCAGCGGCAGCTGCTGGGAGCCACTGGCCAGCTGGGGAGACTTGTGAGCGGTTGGGGGAGGGAGAGGGAGCACCGGGGCTCCCGCTGCTGCGTCCTCAGCGCCTGCATTGTCTCCCGCCACTGGTGCTCTTTGTCTGCGGTGGGTGGGTGGCTCCTGCCACAGGCTCGGAGTCATCTCACTCAGCCTCATTCCCTCTTCTTTCTTTCTTTCTCTCCCCGCTCTGCCCTCCGCCCCGAGGTCTGTTCCCCTCTCCTCGGTTTTATGAGTGGAGTGATCATGGAGAGCAGTTTGGTAAAGTAAACGCTCAAAGGGCACGGTTTCTAATGAGCTCAGAGGGAATGAGATGGGATGCCTCCAGCGCAGACAGCGTGCCCGCCTGAGTGCATTTGGGAGGTCGGTGTTCGGGATGTGACAGTTTCCCCTAAAAAAAAACAAAAAAACGCGGGGGGTGGGGAGGAGACCTGGGTGGGGAGGTGGTGCGAGCCCTTAGGGGGCCTGTGTAGCCCCCCCCCCCCGCACTGCCCCCCACCCAGTATTTGGAGAGAACTGTCAATGCTTGGGTGCCATTGTTAATATGAAAGGAAACGCGACAACAGATGCCTTGTGAATTTCGGGACCAGGTCGGACGTTCTGAAGGCCTCCTGAAATAACCACGCCCGTCCGCATTCCGTCCTGCGTGGGGAGCATTAATGGCCCGGCGGGGCTTTGCTCTCCTCCGGAGCCCGTTTGCCGCCTGGCCCGCCCCCTCTGCCCGCATCACCTGTGGCTCGCAGTGCATTTTAAGCGAGTACTCTGGCCCTCGCAGACCAGGAGAGCAGCTGGGGGAGAAAGGCTGGGTTAACAAGCCTCTCAAAGCCATTTGTAATTTAGACAAAAAACTTTCCTTGAGGAGATTGACTGTACAGCACTTCGCACCCGGAAATCTTTTGGCTGGGACGGACGTAATCCTAGGAGCCGAGCCCTTGATGTGGACATGGAAACCGGGCTGGGACTTGTGAGAGGTGCTTCCAGGTGTTTCCAAGGACACAGAGCTGGTGTGTGGCCACTCTGGAACTTGGATCGGATGGTCTTTCAAGAATCCTTCAGGGACACACATTAGGAGCTTGTGCCCTTTGACACGTGTCACTGGCAAAATGTTGTTATCTCCACTTTAAAATGAGGAGTGTCAGAGAAAAAACAATGTCCACAAAGCTAGTGGCATAGGCCGTCTTCCTATTGGATAGGAATCCCGTTGGCCTTACAGGCATCAGTCCCACATCCCTGCCATTCCAGAGTTGTTTCTGCTTCTCTTTCCTGCACTGCCCCCAGCTTACCACCTCTCCCTCCCACCCCATGTAGCATTTTTTTTCTCCTGATACCCAAGGTATGTCCTATATTTCTCTTTCACTGGGTACTTCTCTCCCATCATATCTGGGAATGTGTCTGGAAACCCCTTCTGGAATTGCCCCCTAGGTGACTCAGACCTAACCCGTATTCCCCAAGAAGCAATGTAGTGATGCGGGGAGTTTTGCAGAACAAGGGTGCTCTGCCCACAGGTTTCTTTTCTGCCAGTTGGCTTGGATATATGTAACAAACAAATCAAGGGATACGTGCAGCTGTGTTCACGTGGGTATTTTGGATTTCTGTGTTGTGACTTCTGACTCCACGTCAGAGCCTAAGGGCCTTCAGGGAGGCAGTGTTAGGCAGTGGGTTGCTGCTTAATGAGTAACCAGCGATAATGACGCCAAATCCCAGGCCTTCTGATTTTAGGTCTAGTATTTAGAACCTGTTGTCCAGTGGAATTTGAAGGCATTATTGTCCTCCGAGGGGTCACGAATGTACCACGAAAATGTGACAGGAAGTTGACTGGATTACTCCTTCCCATGGTGACTTATTAAAAGTCATGATTTGTGCTTTCTGCTTTCAGTTTTTCCACTTCAGGCCTCAATTGGAATAATTTTAAACCTATTCCAAATGTGTGTCATTGACCCTTGAACAACGTCAGGGTTAGGGGTACCAAGACCCCTCACCCTCACCCCTTTACAGTTGAAAATCTGCATATAACTTTTTACTTTGCAAATTGTTTACTACTGATAGCCTATTGTTCATGCGAAGACTTACCAATAGCATAAATAGTTAACACATATTTTGTATGTTACATGTATTATATACTGTATTCTTACAGTGAAGTAAGTTAGAGAAGATAAAATGTAATTAGGAAAATCACAAGGAAGAGAAAATACATTTACAATACTGTTCATATTTATTGGGAACATCTGTGTATATGTGGAACCATGCAGAAGTGGGGTTCAAGCCCATGTTGTTGAAGGATTAACTATATAAGTTAAACAGAAGAGATTTCAGGTAGAGAAAAAAACCAAGTGTTCACACGAATGATTCTTATCTTTCCATGTTGCTGTGAAAAGGTATGGTAGTCCAGGTATGAATTTGATGGTGGTGTTTTTTTCCCTAAAGGTTCTCTACATAGATTGACAGTATGTTAGACCAAGGATATGATTAAATGCCATTTAACTTTTGTGAAGCAAATATAAAGTTCATATTCCAAATAAGTACATGAGGAAAAACTTAGTGTGGTTTTCATAGAATCATTTGAATTAATTGGGAAGCAATGTTGGGTTAGTTAACATAAAACCTTTGATGTATCAAGGTGTGCCTGTATACAGATGCATAGACAACTGCCATTACAGTTGGAGTAGTAGTTTGTATATTTAACATACATCTATTCCATTCTTGGCTGAAACAGCAGATCAATCTGTGTTTTGTTAGTTTATTTGAGATATGGTTTTGTGACCATGCATGGGTTGCATTTGAGGGAAAAGAAGGCCAAATCTTTTCTTAATTTTTTGTTCCTTTTCAGTTGAGGGCACTATTAACAAAGCTGGATCATTGAACCAATCCCTGCCCTCCTCCACACCATTCTTCTTTTTTAGAAAGAAAACTCTGGAGCAGAAGTAGAACTGGAATAAAGGTTTGGGTAACTGGCCCTATAGTTTGGTTTTTATGTAAATAGAGGGAGACTGGGATATGGTGATTACAGACATGCATTCTGCTCTACTTTTCTGTTTTTTTGTTTTTGTTTTTGTTTTTTACCCATTTGTTATATGATCCCAGGTAGATATGTTTATGCTCCTTTAAGCGGTTGGCCATGATTTTTAACTTGACCAGCTGTGGTGAGTTTTAGTTGATGTTGGCATAGCTCTTTTCATTACTGGTTGAATCATGCCACTGGAAGTGCTGTGTTGTTGTTTTATTCAGAGAGCGGGGAATAGATTTCCTACTGCTTTGCTTGCTCTTTTTATCTCATAATTTCAGACATATAGAAATAAAGAGCCATTGAAAGTAATGAACAGTCTTTATTGAGGTAAGTGAAGATGACCATGACAGTTTTAATATATTAATCAAATGGTATTGCTGTTTAACATTAACAACATCTCAATCAGATGCTTGCTTGAGATTAAACTGGAAAACCCACTGTGACTGCCAAGAGGAAAATCATGCCAGAAAGTAAAACGTAGCTATAATTGGATATGTTTAGAGGATATGTATTTTTTTAAATGATTCTTAATTGTATCCTTCATATGGCAATTGGTATAGATACTTGGTGAAATGTAATGGGCAGAAATATCATAAAAATTGGGGGAAATAAACACATTTCTCCTCAAAACTTATGTGGTAATCTACATCTACAAATTAAGGGTCATCTATTAAGTTTCTGCTGTATATTCAGAACTGATATGGTAGGTTTCAGTTTTTAGTTTATCAATTGTAGTTTTATTCCACAGTTTCTAGTTGGGCTACATTCACTTGAAAAGATGAACTTTTTATCAGACCTACAAAGATCTATATAACATCCTATCTAATAAAAGGGTAATATGCAAATTAACTATCACTCTGTCACAAAGATGGTGGCGCCCATAGCCATAAGATGGCGGTGCCCAGTCCTCTCAACCCCGCAGGAGTCTCCCAGTCCTGGGGAGGGGGAAAAAGGGCTGGCCACTGAGACTGGGCAGAGTAAGTGGCCTGGCAGAATGCTTGCTTCATCACTGCGGTCTGTGCCTGTCCACAGATGGGCCTCTGGGCAGCAGGAGCGGAGTGGCCAGGCCCTGCAAAAAACTACTGGCACATGGATTTGTGCGCTGGGCTACTAGTGACACTATAAAACCCTATTGGAGCCCAACCGATGTGGCTTAGTGGTTGAGCGTTGATCTGTGAACTAGGAGATCACAGTCTGATTCCTGGCCAGGGCATATGCCCGGATTGTGGGCTTGATCCCCAGTGTGAGGCATATAGGAGGCAGCTAATCAGTGATTCTTTCTCATCATTGATGTTTCTATCTCTCTCTTTCCTCGCTCTCTCTCTCCCCTCTCCCTTCCTCTCTGAAATAAATTTTAAAAATAATTTTTAAAACTCTATTGGATAGAATATAAACAATCCGGAGTGCCAAGTTTCTATGTAGTATCAACAGCATTTAAAAATAAATCCCGGAGCAGGAGTTCTGTCTATGGTCAACTAAGGAGGTCAACAAATCCTCTCTTTAAAAAGGCAAACATAAACCTAGACAAAATGAAAGTGGACATAATAATCTTAGTAGCAGGATTTTGGAGTGGGATGTTGGTTATGTTATATCCTCAGGTTGCAGGCATGGTTAGGTAACCATATTGCTAGATAAGGCTGCACACATATGCAGGAAAGCAGAGAGCCCAAGCTGTCCACACACTCTTGGTGAGTCCTGGGCTGAGCACATTCATAGGCAAGATGTGAAAGAGCCCAGTGGAGAGCAGAAGCTGAGACTCACGTGAACATGGCTTGAACTTTGCGTGTACTCCTCTGCCCAAAAACAAATTCATGGGCAGAGAATGAAAGTTGTACTGGCTTGAGGTGTTTGATCTTGATCACAGTCTCTGTCAAGTCATTGGCCAACCATTAAGCTATGCACACACAAGGGTGACAACTAGGAAGCCAAGATTAAAAATAAGGACAAGAAATGTTTTAAAATCAGAGAGGAGGCATCATAAAAGCAGTGTGATCCCAACTGGTGTCGCTCAGTGGTTGAGCATTGACCTATGAACCAAAAGGCCCCAGTTTGATTCCTAGTTGGGGCACCTGCCTGGTTGTGGGCTCAATTCCCAGTGTGGGGTGTGCAGGAGGCAGCCAATCAATGATTCCCTCTCATCATTGATGTTTCTATCTCTCTCTCCCTCTCCCTTTCTCTCTGACATCAATAAAAATATTTTTTTAAAAAGCGGCATGAGACATCCCTCACACTGTGGTAGCGTCAGATTTTAGAGAATTCATTCAGGCAAATCATTAAGCAGTGATGAAGAGACAAACAGAAACAACAACAACCTTCAGGGGAAAGTATAAGAATCCAGAATTGTTACAATAGGTCCTTCTTTAACATTCATTTTCAACAAAACGTTATGGGATATTAAAAAGAAAGAGGAACGTGATCCATACTCAGGAATAAAAGCAGTCAATTTAAACAGTTTCCCCAAATATTGGATTTGCAGGCAAATACTTCAAAACAGCTATTATAAACATGTTAAGTGTTATGTATTAAACAAATGTAAAAAGAGTATAGGGAGGTCAACATGCATCCCGATGGAGAATCAAACCTGAAACTTAGGTCTGGGCCCTGATCAGGAATTAAACCGGCAACTTTTTGGTCCAATCAATTGAGCCACACAGGCAAGGGCAAGATAGAAATGTCTTTTAAAACCAGTCAATAGTGTGATGAAGACCTGGGGTGGGGGTCCGGGGTGGGCTCAAATGGGGTCAATGAGGGGAGAGGGGGACATATATAATGCTTTAAACAATAAATAATTTTTTAAAAAGAAAATTTAATAGAATAAATATATATAGAGAACTAAACCAAAATAAATAGAACTAAACAAGAATTTTGGAGTTGGAAAGTACAATAATTGAAATACAGATTCACTTGAGGGCTCCAATACTAGATTCAAGATGTTAAAAGAATGAATCAGTGAACTTGATAAATCAATAGACATTACACAATTTGAATAACAAAACAAAAAAAAAAAGGTGGAAGAAAAATGAACCAATCCTCAGAGATCTGTGGTGCAATATCAAGCATCCCAACATTCATACAATGAAAATCCCAGAGTAAGAGGAGAGAAAGAGGCAGGAAAATATTTGAAGAAAAAAATAGACAAACACTTCCCAAATTTGATAAAAAGCCTTAATATATACATATAAGAAACACAACTAACCCCAAGTAGAATAAATATCTAGACACATGATAGTCAGATTGTTGAAAGGCAAAGACAAAAAGAAAACAATGAAAGCACATATGGGGAGCATTAGCATGATGAACGGCTGATTTCTCATTTGGAAAAAAAAATAATGGGAGCAAGAAAGCAGTGGAATGACATAGTCAAGTTGCTAAAAGAAAAAGAAAAGGATGTCAGCTAAGAGTTAAGCAGCCCATAAAATTATCCTCCCAAAAAATGAAGGAAAAATGAAGACATCACTAATTTTCAAAAAGAAATTGAGAAAATCTTTTACTAGCATACCTTCCTTACAGGAAATACGTCAAATGAAAAGAATATGACTTCAGTCCTGGCCAGGTACCTCCATTGGTTAGAGCATCATTACAATACACCAAGGTTGCAGGTTTGATTGCTGGTCAGAGTACATACAAGAATCAACTAATGAATGGAATGCATAAATAAGTGGAATAACAGATTAATGTTTTTCCCTCTCCTTCCCCCTCTCTCTAAAATCAAAAAATAATGTTAAAGAAAGATGACTTCAGATAGCTCAAATCTACAAAAAGAAATGAAGAACAAAGAAAATGGTGAATGTGTGGGTTAATATAAATTACTCCATAAGTATGTTTTTCTTATTTTATAGCATCTTTAAGGGATGTAAAATTGTATAAAGCATTAATTATAACACTATACTATTGAGATTTTTGAGCACATGCAAAACGTGTAACATATGACAATTAGAGTACAACGGAGGTGAAAGGGAATAGACCTGTATTGGAGCAGTTTATATATTTGACTGGAATTAAGTTAGTATTCATCTATAATAGATTGTAGTAAGTGAAGGTGATATGCAATTGTGGGCCAGCCCACTATTTCATGAAGACTGGCACTGAACAGGCAACAGAAGAGGGGACCCAAAATGAGGTTTGGAAAAGACCCCACACACTTACAACTCCACGTTTCTTCTGAGGACCCTCACATTGTAAAAGAAGGTGACCTTGAAGGAGAAAAAACAAGCCAAACCTAAGAAGGAATGGAAGTGGCTTCTATTTTGACAAGCTACCAACACAGAGAACCTGCTTTCTATCTCAGCTGCTCATGACGCCATAAAGCACAGGAATTCTAGACAGGGGCATTCTGGACACATGATGATGTGTGGCCGGAATGCCCACCACACAACTAAAAGGTGGGAGTGATGTGGCATCGGTGGAACACAGTGGTGACTGGCAATATTCAGAAGCAATAGGCTGGCTGGTTTTTTGCCTTTACCGCGGCGGCTTCTGTTTGCTTCCATGAAACTGCTGACCAGGATACCTCAAATGATGCCAAAATATTTATAAACAGTCATCCCTTTGTGGGGTGGGGGGAGTGAGGGGAGATTGTGGCTTACTTAAAAATATACAAACCTTAATGTAGGGCAGGCGAGTGGCTGATTTAACCATCTATCTTTTTAACTCAAAGGGAGAAAGCCTTCTTCAGATCTAAAGGTTTCACAATGCCTGCCTCCCATATCACTTCTCACACAGCCTTAAGCCTTTCAGACTGGCAGGTTGGCAGCCCCCGGGTTGAGAGTGCAGGAGTGCTAAGTGTGTTTGATTGGTATCATTACTGGTCCCTGGTAATAGATTACTGTCCATGGTGAAATATTCGGGGCAAGCGCACGGCCAATAGCAATCACTTAATCCATCATGGCTGTTTGTTCCTCATCTCCCGAGACCTATCAGCCACATGCTATCCGACCCACCAGGCAAATTGCTGATGGCTGCTTTGTGTGTACAATTGACTGCGTATTTACTGCATTTCCTGTGTTAACCAAAACCACTAGCTTTAGTGAACAGGGAAACACAGGGGAGGTTCTTGCATTGCAATGTCAAGTTCACTCTCTGGTTAACCTCTTTGGCCTCTTTTTCATGGCGATTTGTGATGCATCAGCATTGAGTTTTGTTGCTTTAAAACACACACACACACACACACACACACAAAGTCGAATGGCATGGTGGTTGTATTAGGAATATTAATTGTGAGACTTGAGGTAGGTTGATTGGAATAAGATCCTGGAGGGTTGTTTGTAATGCAGATTTTTTAGAGACAAGACGTGGGAGAATAATGAATAACAACCAGAACTAATCAGTTTTGTGCATGTATGCGTGTGTGTGTGTTTAATCCAGTGATAATGACTAAAAGTAGTTATAAAAAGAAGTAGAAATTCAGTGGCTACACTGCTTTCCTGGCTTCCTTCCAAGATGTTTGTTCCGTGGATCTTGGCAAATAAGCCTGTCCCTGATGTACACTGACGAACTTTGATACTCAACGGGAGGAAATGCAGTCGAAAGAGGAGGAGGAGAAGGTCAGCTGGGAGGAGAATAAACAAATGACTGTTACATGTGATAGCACTCTGATGACAAGTGGTAATACTGACTGTGACCAAAATCTGAAAAAGCACAGCTTGAGCTCAGCAGTCCATGAGGGAAGAAAAAAAGAAAGAAAGAAAAATGGAGAGCCACGAATGGTGGCAAGCACATGCTGGTCGCCCCTCTGCTCCTACGGATGCTGCACTTGCTAGAGCTGGAAGAAGCAACTTGCTAGGTGCGGTGTTAGGTCCACTCCGAAACTCAGGAAGCCAGCAGGAAGGAAACTGAGAAGACCATGAGGACGCATGTCACCTTGTGGACAGCAAAGAGATCTTGTCCAGGTCTATAGCCACTCTCGAAGAGCTTGTAATCTGAACTTTGTAGAAAATGATTGTTGTAAGAGAAGATCTTTGTTGCCTCTGTTGGTGTTTTTTGAACACTCCTTAGTATCTGTAGCACACATGGAAGTCTAGCTGATTCCACACAAGCCAGGTCCAATAGGGGCATGCGTGCCCTGCCCCTGGATGAGGCTTTCGGTGAGTGTCTTATCTACCTTACACATGGCGGTTTCTGGAAAAACAAAATCTTAGTCCTCGTACTTATGCATTCCTCACTGGAGCCTGTTAGCTAAATAACATGGACAGATGCTTTCAGTGATTCCCAAGTTAGTTGAGCATGTTTCACTGTTGACCACAGTCCATTGTAGGTCAAATACGTAGATTAAGAACACTAAAAGCACTCGCCTTTTAGGGTACACTGTGAGACTTCAATTATTGCAAAGCATTGGCTCATCCTTCCATCTTCTATCTAACATGTGAGGTACTTTATGACTTGAGGAACTTGAGGATTTGGTATTTCCTTTACCAGAGCTCTGTTCCCTTCTCTGGAGTCTGGTGTTATGGTCACCCTTTCACTTTCCGTCACTCACATTGAGAACTAAAAGAGCAGTCACTAACTTATCTAGCCATATTGCTGGAAACTTCTAGACCTAGACTGTGCTATATTAAATACTGACACTTTTCTGTATTTGTTGACCACTCAGCAACATTGAACCCTATTGATCATTACCTCTTTATAAAGACAGTGGAGGCCCAGTGCACAAAATTCATGCACAAGGAGGTGGGAGTGTCCTGTGTCCTCTCGCAACTAGGACCCTTTGGGTAAGGGTCCCTAGGCCTGGCCAATGATCAAGGTCTAACAGAGTTTCCTTTCCTCCTGCAGCCGGCAGCTGGCCCTGCCTCCGCTGCTACCACTGCTTGCCATCTGTGTGGCGCTGCCCTCCTCTCCTCTGCCACCGATCACCTCCCTCTGTGGGCAACAGGCATGGGGTGCTATCACTTGGCTGGCCTGGGCCTCCCTCTGCAGGGTGATCATGGCCCGATGGCGGGGCTCCCCCCAGACCAATTCTATCGCACCCACCTTGGCTGTCCTGGCACCAGTGCGTGTCATAGTGTGGTTATCTGGAAGGTCATCGGGACAGTTGTTCTGCTGGTGGGTCGTTCGGTTGATTTGCATATTACCCTTTTATTATTATTGATTGGTGTTCAAGCTGGTCTGAAAAGGCTACATCCTATTTTGATGACATTCTGTAAAAAAGAAAAACTAGAGAGACAGTAAACAGAACAGTAAGGAGAAGGGAAGAGAGGATTAAATGGGGGATTTTTTTCAGGGTAGTGAAACTCTTCTATATGATACTGTACTGATGCATACATGACACTGCGTTTGTCAAAACCTACTGAGCTTTACAGTACAGAGTGAGCTTTAATGCATGCAAATTTAAAAATCTGTCTTTAGGAAGTCAGAGGATCCCAGGATAGAATGCAGATTGTGACAAAAGAATACAACTACTACAATTATATGAAACGAGGGGCCCAGTGCACAAATTCATGTGCCTTGAAAAGAACTGTGGGCCGCAAGGTTGTGGTGGGCACAGGGGTGGGTCTCAGCCCATCCTCCACGCCCCACCTGGTCCCTCCTACCACAGCTTACGGTCCCCTGTCTGCTGGCAGCCCCGCTTCTGGCTCCACAGCTCCCATGAGCTGATGGTGCAGAGCAGTTGGGGCCAGCACCAGGAGCAGATGCGAGCAGGGCCGGTGCTGGCAGTGGGTGCGAGCAGGGCTGGCGCTGGCATCAGGTGCAAGTGCCGGGCAGGACCATAGCATGTGGGAACAAAGAATTTGTCAGGAACCTCCAGACGTTTGCCCCCAGTGTCTGGCACCCAGCCTTGGTCTGGTGCCCCACTCACCTGCTCCACCATCCCGCCACGGCCAATGCCCATCATATTTCGCACTCTGTGGCCTGCTGCGGACTCTCACCATGTTCCACGTGCACCCCCTGGTGGTCAGTGCACATCATAGCTACCAGTTGTTCAGTTGTTTGGTTCTTCCTCCGCTCGGTTTATTTGCATATGAGGGTTTTATATAGATAGATAACTTTACTGAAGGGAGTGAGGGATAAAGGTGCTGACCTTACATAACCTTAGAAATGAATGGAGGTTGCAAAACTCCAGTAAACAGAGCTATACATTAGCACTACACCCTAATTGGTATGTTGTTTTCATAGGAAGGTACCTATTAACAGATGAACATGTCTGAAACAACTACAATGTACATTGGAATTGAACAATTAAGTAAATGCATGGTGGATTGTGGGAGGGAGGCTTCTCACTGTTAGAATGGGGGTGGTTACAGTGATGTGAGAAGGAAAGAATGATCCATGCAGAAACAGATTAGAGTTGGAGACATCAACATGAAGTTGTATTTAGCACGTATAGATACATTTGGATGCAAATAGAAATATTTACAGATGTGTGTGCCTAGAAACACAGATCTATATACATAAGTTGTTTGGCTCTGCCAGTTGAGAGGACCTAGAAATGACGCCTCAGCAACACTGAACACCCCTAGTGCCCAGATCTGGTTTCTATACCTGTTTTCAGTGAAAGGAGCTGGGGCTTTTTGAAGAAATAAATAACTATTGCATTTGTAACAGTCAGTTTGCAACTAGTACTGTAGGCCTAGTGCAAGAAATACAAAAGATGAGCCTGGAGACGCTTAATGCTAAGAAGTCAAGAAGTGTTGAAATAAAACCCACAATAACGGGGGATGTCAAATGGAGACAGGATCCCCCCTGAAAGAACTCTCACTGGAACAATCGGAGCAACACCATAAGGACAATTAGCATTGGGTTATAACCCAAAGTATAAAAGAAATATCCACGAGCCCATGTTGATATAAATAAATGACTGGATAAATGGGCTGAAAGGCAAATCTCCCACACAGAAGAATTCCAAATAATTGATGGAGATACTCCGCCAGCAAAAGGTGGAGCATAATTTCCCACTCCTTAAATGTGGTCACTTAGCCACAGAGTATAGAAAAGTGGGGGAAAGAGGGACATGACAGTGAGGGTGCCTGGCAAACACCACCTGCGCCGGATGCTGGAGGTGCCCCCCAGCAGTGGTCCCTCATGTTGGTGAGGTGCTCCCTTGATTGGAGGTGCTGAGAATGGCACTGGTGGCTCTCCTCCCCAAATCCCTTGACAACGATATAGCCATGAGGAAAGCACCAGACAAATCCCGATCAAGAGACACTCAAAAGCTGGCCAGGCCTCCCCAAAGAGCTGACTAGTTTTCTTCAAGCTGCTTATCAAAACAAGGAAAGTCAGAAGCAGCCAAGCCTAAGGAGACATGATGATGAAATGTGATGTGGTAGCCTGGGTGGGATTCTGGAACAGAAGAATGGACAAAGCTAAGGAAATCGGAATATTGTTAGATAAGGATAATGTGTCCGTACCGGGTCATTCGTGACAAATGTACCATGGGAGCTCTATAGTCTCTTGGCAACTTTTCTGTAATTTAAAATTCTGGGCCAAATGCTATTGTCCCTCCCTCCCAATCTCTAATTAATGTGTTTTTTGTTGGTTTTTTTTTTGCAGTCCCAATCCCTGGTACCTCAGAATAGAACCATTATTTGAAGATAAGGTCATTAAAGGAGTGATTAAGTTAAAATGAGGCCATTAGGATGGGGCCCTAATTCAAAAGGAGGCACCCTCAGGGATACCTGAGCACAAAGGGGACACATGGTCATGTGACAAGACAGCAAGAGAGAGAGTGGCCGTCTTTAAGTCAAGGAGAGAGGCCTCAGGAGGGCCCAGCCCTGCCCCCTGCACCTTGCTCTTGGACATGTAGCCTCCAAAACTAAGACAATAAATGTCTGTTGTGTAAGCCCCCCAGTCTGTAGCATTTTGTTACAGCAGCCCTAGTAAACTAGTATACTGTTCAAAGAATAAGAGGTTGTTTAAGAGCAACACTGGCATTCTTCCTATTCCCAATACAGGACCTTAGCCTATATTTCTTCTTGTCATTCAGATCTCAGCTCAAGGTCACTGGCAGAAGAGTCTTTTCTGACCACACCATTCTCTCTTTATCGCACCACCCTATTTTACTTCCCTACGTGGGGCTTACCACTAACGGTTATTCTGCTCATCTGTTTACGCACATACGCCCGTCTTCCTGCAGTAGAATGCGAGTTCCTTGAGCAGAAGAAGCGCGGCTGTCTTGTTCACTGCTGGATCCCCATCACCAAGTACCAGGCCCAGTGCTGGCTACGTGGAGACACTCAGTCAATATCTACTGAGTGGATAATGACCCCCCAGGAGTCCGGGGACTCTAGATTCGGACTATGCACTCACTTCTATTATTAGACTACAAACACCACTCCAAGTCTTCCTGAATTCCTGGGATCTAGAGGATGGGAAGACTCTAAAGCCTGTGGCCTAAGGCATTTGATTTTTCGTGTTCTCCCATCTAAGAAGAATGAGTCTAAGCCAGGAATGAGAGAGGGAATGTTCACGTGGCCAGAGGCCTCCAACAAACCTCAGAGCCTGGGACAAAATCATGTTGAAATAAGGCTGTGGTTACAGCCAGAAGAGGTGTGTATGTTGGTAGGAGAGAGGGAGTCAGTATGGAGGGAGGCAGGACGGAGTGTGGCACCTGATTCCAAAGGTAGATACAGCCTCTGTTATCTCTGAGGTTGGAGATTGGAAAGTGAAAGAGGCCCTTCATGATGAAGTAAGGGTCTCTCCATCCCCTATAAAGAGACTGATAGGGACTAGAGCATCTAAACAGCTAGCTGGGGTTTAGGGATGGGCTCACACACTACAGGAAAATGAATGGGTGGGGAGCAATATGCCAGAAGCTCTGTGGCAGGCTAGCCAGGCAGGTAGTAGGATAGTCCAGGGTTATCCTACTCATGCTCAGTCAGGCTCTGAGCTGCCATACCCACCTGGGCCCTGTGTGGGACAGTGGGATAGTGCCAGACCCCACTTACTAATGGTGGTAGCTTCAGGAAACCACTAATCCAGCTGTTAGTGGCTGGGTCTGGCTACAGCTAAGGGAACAGGTGGACAACACAGTGTGGGCAGTGTGGAAGGGACTCGGCAGACAGGGAGGTGGAGGCAGTGATCTCCTCGGATTGGTGAGCGCTGCCTCAAGGCACCGATTGTGAGAAGGCATGTCTAAGTCAACCCGATGAAGGAGATTTGAGGATGGTCTGAGTCAGGCTAGTCTAGACTCATTTAATCAGTGTGAAGAAAAAGACAGCTTGGATTAAGATGTTTTAAAATTTTATTTCCCGGGTTGGTGGTCTCTAATCATTCTAATCCTTAGCTCGTTTACCTTTAAAATGAAAGCAAGAATACCTACCTTCTGGAATTGTTGAAAGGTTATGTAGGAATAACGCTTGACCCAGGGCCAGACATGTCCACGGTGCTTAATAAACAGCGGCTGGTATTAGGATCTATTCATACCACACAGGAAGGTTTGTGGCCTTCGTTCTGGTTGGTTTTTTCTAAATATGACAACTCATAAAGCCCTTTGAAAGTGAAAGGGGAATGTGTACTTGTTTCAGTGCCATCTGGAAATGGAGAAGTGACAGATCTGCTTCCTGCTCCACCGCCGCTTCTGCGGGGACAGGCCAGGTGGTGGCAGCTGGACAGGGTTTGCTGACCCACATGGTCCCTGGGAGGAATGCTGTCCGTGGGAGGGCCAACAGAGCCACGCAGAGCAGATCAGGCATGCAGAGCCGGAAAGTGACCCCAGGCTCTGTGACAAGCCACCAGGACCTAGATTGGAGACGGGGAAGAGATGTGGCAAATGCCCAGTGTATCATGGGTTCTCTTCTTTTATGTGATGTAGTCGGTGCTGGGAAGCATCTGGAGGTTGTGGTGATGGTGCAACAGCCCCTTGTCCAGCAGGAGAAGGAGCAGGGAGGCCATCCCTTGCCACTCATTTTTAAAGCATCTCTAGATCTTCTTTTTTTGGCAGGATTTTCCCTTCAGGGAGAAATGGCACTTGAGATGCACCTGCCACCTGTTTAGGCTGTTCCCTGCTCACTTGAAGAGAACCCCTTGCCTGGGGGAGTGGCTTAGTTGGTTGCACGTCGACCTATGAACCAAAAGGTCATCGGTTGGATTCCTGGTCAGAGCACATGCCCAGGTTTCGGGCTTGATCCCTGGTAGAAGGGGTGTGCAAGAGGCAGCCGATCCATGTTTCTCTCTCATGGATGTTTCTGTCTAAATTTACATCTCCCTTCTTCTCTCTTGAATCAGTAAGACTTTTTTTTTCTTTTAAAAAGAGGACCCCTTTAGAGGTTTGGCTCATGCTAGCTGGGCCTCAGCGAGCTCTGCAGCCAGAGTTGGAGCTGAATCCTCCTCTCTGCTTGAGGCTCCCCACCACAAAGCACAGAGAGCCTGCTAGCTGTGCGTCTCCTTCTTGGCTCATTCCCTCTGGAGGAAGTCCAGAGGTGGGCTTTGGCCCAAGGACTTCTTTGTGACCTCCTTGGCTCCAGTGTCCACGTCTGAATCAAGTAGCAGGAGCTTGATTCAGGGATGAGACAAGTTCTAGTCCCAGCCGTAGAAAGAACCAGCTGTGAGCCCAAAAGCAAGTCCTGGGACCCCATTCCGCATCCCTCCTGCTCCCGACCCCCACCGGTAAGATGAGAGGATGAGTCTTGATCACCTCCCCAATCAGATAGTCCGTCCCTGATGTTGTGAGTGTGAATTTTCTTAAATTTCTGTGCAGGAACAGAGGAGAGCACATAAACCATCCTTTGAATGCCTATCTGGAGATTTAATCTAAATGTTCCTAATTAGCATGACCGATAGGGGCAGAATGTTCCAAAGCAGGGTCAGATTGCTTTTTGAAACAATGCAAGTTGCAGGCTTTGTCTTTCTACTCCTTAGTCTTATGTGAAGGACACACTTAAGACTAGAAAGGTCCTTCCTTTATCATAATTTGGTGATCTCTATCAGAGATGATTTAGGGCAGGGTTTCTCGCCTAAGAACTATTGACACTTTGGATCAGCGAATTCTTTGTAGTTTTTAGTGACATCCCTGGATTCTATCTACTAGATGTGAGTAACGCCCCATCCCCCATAGTTGTGACAACTAAGATGCCTTTAGACCAGGGGTGGGCAAACTTTTTGACTCGAGAGCCTCATAGGTTCTTAAACTGAACTGGAGGGCCGGAACAAAAGCAACTTGACCATGCTGGCACTCTCATCTTGGGTTGCTGGTGAAGGAGCGGAGGGGAGAGCAAGAGAACCCTCTGCTCTTTCGGCTCCGTGGGCCAGATAGAACAGCAGAACGGGCTGGATCCGGCCCGCGGGCCGTAGTTTGCCCACGGCTGCTCTAGACATTGCCAAATGTGCTCTGGGGCGCAGGATCACCCCCCAGTTGAAAACCACAGATGTAGGATATGTATTTAAAAGGCAGAAAAATAAATATAGAAACAAACTTAATTATATAAGTGCCCCTGGGGGAGGAAAGTACTGAATTTCTAAAGAGGTAACAGTAAAATTTGAGCAAGCAGAAGTGTAGAATTCTTTAAAGCTCATTCCCTACATCCATACCCTCTTCACTGCATTGTGATATCTTTAAATAGTCAGGAAAGACGATTTCCACCGTTTCTTCTGCTGAAGACATCACATAGGATTCCAACTAAGATCGAATGGCTGAATGTTAATGCTTTAATAATGTCTTAAGAAACGTGTGAGTAAGATCCTAGGCTCACACGCATGTAGTATTTTCTTGCTGTGACTCCTGCCAAGTCTTAACATCTGCATAGACTGGCAGAGACTGCGTCACAAACACTCTCTCTCTCTTCCCATTTCCAATATGTTTAATTACACCGAGGCTGACATTAGGAAGAGTCATTGTCTTTTACACTGATGACTGTTTCGGAGGAGGAGGGAACATAATGGGGAGAAGGAGAAATTCTGACAACCCGGAGAACGGGATCTGCCTTTCCCCGTATTCCGTTTCGTGTTCCCAGAGCCGAGGGAGAACACATTGTGAAATGGGGGAGGTTTTGCCTGGCCATTCCGGCTGCGCTTGCCTTAAAAGGAAGACCAGGCTGTGCGCTCTCCACTTCCTTCTTTTTTAGTTTCCTTTCAGCCCTTCTCAGAAATGTAAGCGGGAAGAAAATTGCAGTCCTGTTTGGAAAAAAACTGGAGTTAAATCAGACTGATGCTTGTTTACAAAACTATCCATTGTTTTCTTTTCGGCACATCTCCAGTTCCTCCTTGCCCCTGAACATCCTCCCTTCCGTCCTCGCCTGGATGGTGAAGCGTGCACAGCCCCTTTGGGTTGTTGCTTGTAACAGCCAGCCCTTTGTCTCTTGCTTAGTTCAGGCGTTCACAGCCTCACTTCACTGTCACAACCTGTAGGGGTTCCTCTTTGCAAGTCAACTGCTGGGTTCATTGACTTTACACCTTCTATTCACGCATTCATTCACCCGGGCCCAGCATGAGGCCAGACATTGTTCTAGTGTAGGCTCTGGAAATACAGCAAGGAATAAAGAAGACTAAATCCCTGCCCTCCTGAAGTTTATATTCCCATCCGTGAAGCCAGGTGGGGTCGCAGATGGGGACACAGATGGGGACACACATTTTACAAAATAAATAGATGATACAGTCTGGGAGAATGTGGTAGATGCTATGGAAAGAATAAAGTGGGAAAGGCATGGGAAAGGTGAGAGAGGGGAGAGGGGCAGGGGAGAAGGAGGAGTTGGTGAGTGTTTGGGAAGAATGCGCTGCCATTGCACAGGGGGTGGTAGGGAAGGCTTCACTGGGAAAGTGACTTTCAAGCAAATGCCTGAAGGGGTACGAAAAAGCATGCGTGAAAGTTGGAAGTGTGTCAGGTGTTTGGGGAGAGGTCTGAGGAGACTGGTGTGGGAGAGAAGGTGAGAGAGTTAGCGGGGTTGGGGAGGAGCAACCTTTATCTGAGAGATGGAAGGCTGCCTGCCGGATGGTTCTGGAACAGGGAGATCTGACTTCCAGGTTAAGAGGATCATGTTATCAAGTCACCTGTCCCCCGACTCTGACCCTCCCCTTAACCGCAATGTCTCCTGCTCGCTGCCCCTACTAAAGAATTTTCCACTCTGCACTCAGTAAAGGATGACCCCACGCCTTCCAATCCTACCCATCCTTCAAGTGTAAGCTGCAGTTTCTGCTTTTCCAGAAAAACGCTTTTTTTGCCAACCCCAAATCGATCCCTCTCTGCTCTGACCACGCACTGAATTGATGATTTACTAGTATGTATAGTGTACACTTGGACTTGATCGTATGCTGTCTTGCACTGTCTTCTAAGCAGGTCTCTTGGAGATTGTACGAAAAGGTCTATAGAATTTGAGGCCTGAAAGGGCCTCGGGAATTATCTCTATCAACTCCTTCATCTTATAAATGAGGAAACGGATGCCCAGCAAAGTTTAAGTTAGTGTTCAAGTTCACTCAGCTAGTTGCTTAATGTGTAAATAGCCTTTTGTAATAACATTATAAGCCCATTAAGTGATGGTACCATGCTTTATGCTAATATATCCAAAGTTCCCGACAATAGTGGTTCACATAGTACTTATGCAAAAGATGCTTATTAAGTTCAGTTAAATGTAAAAGTAAATTGACTTTGGGGTTGATTTATTTGTTTTTAAAGGGCCATTATAGGACCTTAATTCATCAACCGCATCTTGAATTCACAGATGTCCTAGGTGCAGAGAGCCATGTGAAACAGTTGTATTTGATTTTAGCTTTAGATTTTAGGGATTTGCTTGTGAATGTGGTTAGATGGGGAATGAAAAATGTTGCCTTTCTAGTAGGTGTTTGTCCTGATGAAGTGTTAAGAGATAATTCTGTCATCTCTACATGATACAGATTTATCAAATCAATTTGGATTAGAAACAGAATGGTTATTTTTCCAATCTTTGTCTAAAAAGGAACGACTCGTGGCCAACTCCATCCTCTGAGCTGTTTCTTTGGAGAATTATTGGTTTTGATCACAGATGTGAACGTCCCAAGTTCGCAGACATTGAGTGCCTATCGGGACTATTGCAGGAGACCCACCTCCATCTTTGACCCAGAGATGTCCTTGTAAAGCACAGAGTTTACTGGGAAACATAGCTCCATGTGGGGATAATGCTGAGTTCCTCGTCCCAGTGATAAGTGCACAATGAAGGGAAGTGGTTTCTAAGAGTCTGGGGTCCAGAACACAAACTTGTTACACTTAACCTTTAAAATGTGGACCCACACCAAAAACCCAATAATGGTTTTCCAGTGCTCTAATCTTTGTCACTAAATGGAGCTCTGACTTTGGCATCTGTCTGACCACAACCTCAGACTGCATATGGAAAGTGAATTCAGTCTGCCATTGGTATCCATGCCCAATAGCCAGAACAAGGCACCCCAAGGTCTGAGTAACTTAGGGAAAATCCTGCTGGCTTTGGAGATCCCTTTTAACATCTTATATTGGTGACCCATGTCTGATTCTATTACTAGAATCAGTTAATTCAGCTGACCATAGCATGATTACAGTACTAAGAAGAAAGATGACATACCTGAATGAGCCAAGGAGCTTGATTTATACACACCTAACACATTTTTTTACTACTGCTTTTATTTGGTGGAAACTGTTTTAGTAAATTTGACTTTTGTAGGAATTGAAAAATATTAAAAGTTAAGTTCGTTGGCTAAGGTGATTGGTGATCCCATATAGTGATATGACCTTGAGTCAAAAAATAAGAGTGACCATGTAATTAATCATGGCAGCTGTTTTCTGATGAGGCTATAAACTAATTCTGACAGCCATTTCAAAGTTGAGCACCCAAAATATTTTGAGCAAAAGGTTGGATGTATTTTTGTAATAAACCCCTAGTATTGTCTCCCAGTGTGGCTACTACTATGAAGGACAGCATATGTGTGTGTTTTTAATACACCCCTGGTATTTTCAGATTTAACATTTTGTGTATTTAAAAGAACCCCAAAGATCTGAGATAGGAGGAAATTGTAGTTTTGCCAAGGCATAATTACAAATGATTCTATAAGCCGGATGGTTACAACAAGAGGAAGTGGGTTCACTGGTGGGTGAGCTGAGCCCACTGCAAATTATTCTAGTTGCAAAAGACCATTATAAAGGTCTCTTTCAAGCCTGAATGAGGCCATTTTCATAGAGTGATAGAAGCATGGTGTCTCCCTGAGAAATGGATCCCCATAGAAAGTTAAGTACTAGTATTGGGGATGGAAGTAAAGAAAATGAAGAACATTGCTTTTCTGTACTAGAAAAATAGAATTATTGAGCAGATTAAAGGGAAGTTAGGTCTTGGCCATACACGAGTTTACTATATGGAAATAAAATTTTAAAAATAGGTTCAGAGAATAGCCCAGCTAATGCAAAAGTAACTTCTTAAGCGGGAAATACGTTGAAGAGACCCCTTACATCAGTCATAATTTATATTACTATGAAGCACAAAGCAAGTTACAGGTATTGTATTTCTGAATTTGGGAATTCATGAATGTTGAGGGTTTATTATGTAAGTTCTGTTGTGTTAGTTTTGATGCCAACATCCTATATGCAAATTGTTCCCTCCAGAGTTTGACCAACTGGGAGTTCGACCGCTTGCTATGATGTGTGCTGACCACTAGAGGGTGGCATGGAATGAAGGAAAGCCCTGGCTGGTGGCCAGCAGCTGGGGAAGAAAGGCCCAAATCAACCCTGATTTCTGGCTAGGCCTAGGGACCCTACCTGTGCACAAATTTCATGCTCCAAACCTCTAGTCATTAAATATAGTTGTACCCAGTGTGTCCAAGAATTTGGGGAAAGTTGACATTTGAAATGGAATCTGTTGAACTAGAGATGGATAAAGGCCTTTCAATACTTTCAGTAGTTTAATTTATGGTCACCAGAATGGTAGTTGATTGAGAGAGGCTGGTGGTGAGTCATATTGCAGTACCATTTAGACAGCTCAGAGTACACAATGGGAAGTGTAACTAGAGGAGATCATCAGAGCATGTAGGGGCTGGTGGCTGTCCGTTCTAAAAAATAGGAAAACTGGGATATGAAGAGATAGCAAAACTAACCATAAGGTTCTTAAGACATAGTTAGATATTCTAAGGCTTTCTTAGCACTAGTATGGCTGCTTCTAGTTAACAGTACAAATCTGGAATGTAGATTTTTGCTTTCTCACTCATGATTATGAAAAAGCCCATGTTCTTATCTGACAATAATAGAGTAGAATAATTCAGATATTTGATGGCCTGGTATGCGTAGGAACCCTTCTAGGTCTCTAGAAATATAATGAAATACATAGCCCTTACTCCTAAGGCACTACCAATAGTGAGAAGACAGACATGAACATGAGTCATGAGACTTCCATGGAAGTTGCTATCATGAAGATAAGTGTCAGGCACCGTTAGAACCCAGCACCTGCGTCAGCCTCAAGATGCTTGGGCTCATCCACTCTAAAATTGACCTTGTTATTTGGAGAAAAGAAAATTATGCTGAGGTCCTGAGAAATTAAATCACTTTTTTCTTCATCTGCCATCTAAACAACTTGGGCATTGTCCTAACCTCCCTTCTCTTGATTCTCTGGTCTGTTCTAAAACCTATTGCTCCGTTTCCCTGTTAAAACCCTGCATGGACCTTTGTTGCCTGCACAGTAAGTCCAGGGTCCCTACTGTGGTTTTCAGGGCCACTGTCTACTCTCCTCCCACCACCTTCCCTACAGATGTGCCTCCGGGGGCCCACCTCCTCTCTGCCTGTGCATGCTGCCCTCAGTTCCTGCTCCCAGCTTTGGCTCATGCTCTTTGTTGCTCAACTTCTTCTCCACCTCTCAGAACCCAAATAATTCATACAAAGCCCAGCTCAACTGCTACCTCACCCGTGAAGCCTGCCATGATTCTCCCGGTTTTATTTAATTATTGATTCTTTGCATTTCCACAACACCCATTTGCAGATACTTCCATTCTACTTGGGATATGGTTTGTGTTTATAGTTTGGCTCTTTCACTGAAATTTAAGCCCCTGGAAGGCAGGGGCTATGTTCCTTATAGCCCATTAACCTCATAGTTAATAAGTAAACCCCCATCCAATGCTGCTGAATATTGCCCAAAAGCAGGTGTTAGTGGCAGATCCAAGTCTAAAAACCTGCTTCTTCTTACCCACCTCAAGATTTTAGAAACTCTAAGATGTAACCTGCCTATAGCCACTCCATCCTGTTGCCTCATCTTGCAGAGAGTTCTTTGTGAGGCTGTGGTGTGAAATTGCCAGTGTTGTCATGGCTCCCAGCATTTATGGTGGCAGGAGGGTGAAGAGGTAGTCAGGATGGATGTGTTTATGTCAAGCGTGATTTCCCGACCTGCAGTGGGCCCTATGAATATTTGAAGCAGAGTCTGGAAGCTGTTTCCTATGAGGGGAGTTAAGTTGAAATGCAAGAAGTAAAGATTAAGGAATATTAACATAAAATCTCTATTGCGAATTCTTTCACATAAATATGTTACCATTGGAGGGAGAAGTGGTATCAGGGAGCTTTTCAAATGTCTACATTTTAATACCCAAATGAAAAGTTTGTTGTAAATTATGAAATATGGTGATTCTTCATGCCTGCAAGGGTCCTTGACAGAAGAATATGCTAAGGGAGATTGTGTGTGTGTGTGTGTGTGTGTGTGTGTGTGTGTGTGTGTGTTCATTTTTCCAAGTGTCATTTTCTGATATAAAAATGTGAAGAGGCAGAAGAAAGTAGGAGTGGAGTAAAGAGTGACTGGCTCAGTCTTAGGTATTTTAAACCAATCTCTCTCTGATCTGTCTGTCTGTCTGTCTGTCTACCCTGTATTGGGGGGAGTGTATACAGCTTCTGCTCAACCCAGTGTTATCTGGTATTCAGTATGGGGACTGAAAATGGGGTGGGAAGATTGCAGGTCCTCCCTCCCTTACACTCCACAAGCCCCTTTCTGTGCAGGTTCAGGCCGACCGTTATCATGGTCCCTGCTTCCAGCTCACAGAGCATCACCAGTGGTCTCCTATTTACCGGCTGGCTGACCTCGCTCCTTCCACCTCCCACCTCACCTTGGCTGGGCCACCCTGCACCCTTTCCATATTTCTCTGACTGTGTTTGCTGTCTGGTCCAATTTACAGTCACTTGTCTGAACGCCTCCAGACAGGTTTGGGGCTGAGTGCTGGCTGGCTGGCTGGTGTCCCTGGAACAGGAAAATGCTGGTGGGATGAAAGAACAGCCTCCCCTGCTCTCCACTCTTCAACAGGGCGGATTTGCTTCCTGAAATCCCACAGCCACTAAAGTGCTTGCAAATAAAGACATCTAAGCAGTCATCTTCGCTTGAAGGAGTTCCTTCTGAGAGATGGTGGTTAAAGCCAGACTCTGCACTGCTGTGGGGTTTCAGACCCTTCCCCTCTCAAGGTGGCAGGCACTTGACCTCTATGGGCTTTAGTGCCCTTCTCTGTGAAATGGGGGTAATAAACCCACTTCATCAGGAATTTGTGAGGATGAAGTAAATTAACACAGATACAGCACTTAGAAGAGTTATCTGGCTCACAAGCATTATATAAATACTCAAGCTGTCATTACTATATTCTTACACTCTTGGTTTTGTCTGCTGCTCAGAAGCTCAGTTTATGATACCGGAAATGAACTTGTCAAGAGGGATTAGTAGTCTTCTGACCAGAAGAGAAACTGAGGCACGAGCTAAAGCAGCCAGCTAATGGAAGTCCGATGGAGCCCACAGAGTTGCAAATAAACCACATGGGTCTACATATTCTTCAGGAAGCACAGGCAGCTGAACGTGACTCTAAATCAGATGGAGCCTGGGCTGTGTGTCTGTTTGACTGTCTGATGGGAAAGAGAGATTAATGTAGAAGAAAGTACATGAAGAAAATGATAATAAGTGAGATCTGAATGCAGTGCAGGGCTGGCCAAGAGGCTGGGAGGCTGCTCTCTCCTCAGCCCAGGTGTTTGGGAAAAACCATTTCCCAACCTGTGCCAACCAGAATCAGTCCTGCAGACGCTGTGATTTTGCAGTTTGCTTGCATCTGTGTTTTGCTAAAAGCTTTCAATTTTAGGTGCCCTCAAGAACTCTTCAGACCTTGGAGGGAGGGGTTGTCTCTCGTTGCCTTCTGCAGGCAGTCCCAGACAGTGGATTTCATTTGGAAAACGGCCTGGGATGAAGAACAGATGTGTGTGGGGGTGCTAGGTGTGTGCATGTGTGTGTGTGTGTGTCCCTTATAGAGAAAACTTGATATTTTTTTCACACTGTTTTTAAAGAGGAATGTACTTTAGGTGGCATGGGAATAGAGTAAGATTCCGTTTAAATGCCAGCTTGCCTCTCGGTCCTTTTCCTTCTTGTGTTTCCCAAATGCTACCAATAGGAAGGACAAAAATGAAGAGACAGAAAGGTGACCTCAGGGAAAGAACTGTACATTTTGTGGGGGCAGCTGCTTTCTCGGAACACCTATAAATATCTCCCCTTTCCATCACCTTCCTCCCTTTGCCTCTACTCAGCAGTGAGGAATTCCCAAATACCTGTGAGATTCCCAAGAGAGCCCCTTTTCCATCGCTGCTGTGTGTGTGTGTGTGTGTGTGTGTGTGTGTGTGTGTAATTGTATGTACTATGTTTTCCGATAGAGAATGTAGGGATTTTTTGTTTTGCTCTTACTTTAAATATAATTGAATTTATTTCTAATCGTTAACAATGACATGAATACTCATTTGTTTACCAGAATATATGCATGTCTGCATCTTCTGTGTCCATACATGTTCATGTCTATCTTTATATCTATGTATCAAACACAACTTCCTTCTGCACGCCTCTTTTTAAATGTCTTCATGTAACAGGGCTAGTGCACTTGATTCTTGGGGAGTCAAGGCATCCGTCACACTCATTCAGGAAGGGAGGAGGTATTGTAAATACTTTTTCTTCATGTGAGTGTTTTTGTCACTGTGAAAGCCTGTTAGCTGGTCTTCTGGTTATTGTAAAAAATCTTCTCTTAAAAACAAAACCAACAAACAAAACCAACCTGGGTCCTGGCAGGTAGTTCAGTTGGTTAGAGCATCCTTCAGATAGGCCAAGGTTGTGGGTTCGATCACCGGTCAGGGCACATACAAGAAGCAACCAATGAATAAATAAATAAGTGGAACAACACATTGACATTTCTCTCTTTTTCTCTTTCTCTTTTTCCCTTTCTCTCTCTCTCTCTAAAAATAAGCTGGACCCCAATTTAGTGACATTAATGCTAGCTACCAGTCTGACGTTGCTAGTAACTGATCACCAGCCGGAGTCTCCGGTTAATGTGACGACGAGCTGGCAGTCAGCAGGACCTGGTAAGAAACAACCAGGATAGTAAAAGGCTTTCCTGTGGCTAACACATGCATCCACAGGAATAGTGAGCCCAGCCCATTAATAATCCTGTCAAACTGGAGATGAACCTCGTGAATTTAAATGCATCTGGAGAAAGGCAAGCGCAGGGACAAAGTCTGCCTGTTTTACCTTTGATGAGCTGACTGCCACCATTTTTCTAACATGAAAAATCCTTGCATGCTTCTGGTTGCTAACATCTGGTGAATGGTAGGGGGTATGTGCTGGGCCGTGTTCTGCATGTGTTATAACCTAATGCCTTCATCACAAATGGGATGCTTGGTGAAAAAAGAATTCTAAGAGTTAAAAAATAGCAAGACTTGAAAACATATATATTTGAAGCATGCATAGGTGCACACAGCACACAATTCAGAAGATATGAAGGTGAGCACGATGGGGAAAAGCAGGGACACTTGATCTGAAGCAGTATTTTTCGCCTGGTTTGTTTCAAACTGAATTTGTTCATGTCCACTCCTCTGCCAAAATTGTTTGTGTTTGAGTGGTGGGCGGAATGGTGATGGCTTTTTGTTTGCCTGGTTTTGGCTTTCGCTGGCGGAAAAAGACATGAGTGTAGTCATGATGCAAATGTTTTTCTTCAAGTTAATTGCATTACTTGGCCAGGCATTTTTCACCCATGTTTTCCCTACCCCCATCCTGTGAGCGTTTGCATTCTTAATAAGAACCTCACTGGCAGTAAGCAGGTGGGTAAAAGTATGAAGGACACACTTAAATAAAGAAAGATTTAAAGCAAATAGAAGGAATGCGATGTTAGAAAGAGTTGTGTTTGTGAAATAATGCAAAAACAAACAACAAAAAACACAACATACCTATGTTAGAACCTTTGTGTTAAAAATGCAATTTTCTCATCCTAGTGTCCTTTTTGGTATAAAATGGTGCTGTTGTTTTTAATTTGAAGCAAGTCATTTTAGATATGGGAGAGGAAGTGAAGATATTAGGTTGCCATCACTCTCTGACTCAGTCGTAGGAAACAATAAAACCGTGGTGGGCTGGGCCTTTCTGCGGATGCGCAGGCCACGGAGGCGGACAGCTGGGCCTGCTAGCCCGTGGATGGAAGAGGTTGGAATGAGCCCAAGGAAAGACAGGGGAGTTCAGCTCTCAGGGTCCTATGAAGCACTTCTGACCATTATGTTTGTGTCATTAAAGTCCTTGGGGCTGCCCAGCCGACCTGCCTCAATTCCTGGTCAGGGCACAGGCTCTGGTTGTGGGCTCCATCCCCAGTAGGGGGCTTGCAGGAGGCAGCTGATCAATTATTCTCTTCTTCTTCTTCTTCTTCTTCTTCTTCTTCTTCTTCTTCTTCTCTCTCTCTCTCTCTCTCTCTCTCTCTCTCTCTCTCTCTCTCCCTTTCCTTTCCTCTCTGAAATCAATAAAAAGTATATATATATTTTTTAAATCCAAATGGCTTACTTTATAAGATTTTGTGAAACCTACCAGGGAATTATTTTTGGTGTACATAGACTCATAGGCTTATAGACTTAGTCTCTTCAGTAACAAAGTAAAAACATTTTAAGAAATGAGCTCTCTTGGAATACCACCTCTAGATTATTTGAATTTAATTATGAGAACAATAGGGTTTTACATCTTTGGGGTCACTTGTTATTGTGTACCAGAGCCAACTTGTACAGCTTTGTGGTCATGCACATTTCTCCCTATTCTTTGTTCAGTAAAATCAGATTGATACTTGACATTGGCCATAGTGGGAGTATTTACACTATAAAAATTGGCAAAAGCTACATACTAAGGCTTCCTCCCCTTCCCTGGAGAACTGGTTATTAAATATTTACCAGCACACCATTGCATATAAAACCCAAGTTGCATTAATGAAGATATGGTAGAAATTCAAAGTAAGTAAGAGAATTATTGTGTTCAAATAAAGTATTAAGGGAAGAGGGGAACTAGTGGAGAACTAGAAATGTGGCATTTATGGCAGTTATCACAATACTTCTCATGAGTTATAAGAATTATGTTTTTAATTATTCACAGTAGCTGATGGCCTGGTCCCATCATTTTGGATGGAGTAAAATGGATCGTATCTTTGTTAGGTGGATGTCAGCCCTAGGGCAGGATGACCTTCCATCTTACAACCGTCCCCCTGTGGACCGTAGCTAAGATCCATCTCTTAAAAGGGGGAGATTCTAACAGTTGCATGACATTTTTTCCTTAACCACAACCTTATTACTAGTTCTAATAGCTAATATTTTACAGATATAAAATGTGAGATATGAGAAGACATATAAACAAATATCAGATTACCACTTCCCACCCCTTCCCCATCATGGCTGGGCACGTGAACAAGAGTGAAGAGTTACTTCTTAGGATTCTCTAAACTAATGGGCAATCTGACCATTTAAAACACCAAAATATTTTAAAATTTTGAAACAAGGAATTATTGGCCAAGGAAAATAGAAAATGTATGTCAGTTTTGTTGACAACTGCTTCATTCAGATAGATTGTCAACCAGGTAGACAAGAGGACCTGCACAGTTCAAACCCCTGTTGATCCAGGTTCAACTCTATTTGTTTCTAAAGCTGGCTTTTACCTATAAGCTGCTAAAATCAAACTCACACATTAAACAGCATTTCTCTTTCACATTCCTCTTCTTCCTTCTTTTCTTGCTTTTTAAAAATTATTAATATTTTTTAAATTTTAGAGCAATTCAAGGTTTACAGAAAAGGTGTGGAGACAGCACAGAGGGTTTCCATAGACCTCAAGCCCATCCTTCTTAGTTTCTGACCAGAGTTGTATTTCCCCTTTTACTAGATTGGCAGCATTTCCTGGCTAAGGAAGCAGAGTTACAGCACCTAACACAAATAGTATTTGATTAAGGCTAATTACAGTGCTGTCACATAAAAGGGGAGAAAAGAAAGCTGGCTTTTTCAACCAGCAATGAAATAACCTGCTGTCTGTCTACTGACTTAATAGCTTTAATTGCCAGAACATAATCAAGATCTGGTGACTTTGTTTGAACATATCAGCAGGCACCAAATATTTCAATGAGATCAAGTTGTAGAAATAGTTATTCTCTAACTCGAGCTGAAATTGCTCTGACAAAATGAGTTTTGCAGCCCACAAGACAACACCTGTTGGGAGAGGCCCACTGATAGAAGGCTTTCATTTATGGACACTTCGTGGACTAGGAAAGTTACCGGTTTAACATGACCGTCTTAGGTGAGTGGTTTGACTCTGTGTCTGACTTCTGAGGTTGCATGATGAATCAGGTCACGGATATATACTTTGTACCTTTCAAACCATAAGTCAGAATCACACATGAAGCCAACCATTCTTCCACATTTTATTGTCTCTGACTCTTAGGACTGTAGCATCAGAAATTAAAGGACATATAAGACTCCCCCTCCAGGAAGCCAGAGCAGGAAGTGAATCTGACCAACAGATTATTTTGAAAAAAGGGGCCCCAGAAGGGACCTTGCAAGGACAATGGAGTATGACTGATTCCTCCCTCCTTTAGATACTCAGTACCTGCTTCAGGATATTCTAATGGAGGGTTGTCTATTGGTAGTTTTTATATATATATATATATATATATATATATATATTACACATACACACACACACACACACACACACACACACACACACCCTTGAGCTTTCTGGAAACAGATGCGCAAGTGAAAAGAACCCTTTTTGTGGAATCGAAAGAATAATCCCTTCTCTATTTAGTAATCATTGAATTCCTCGGAGGAATCCATACTCTTTACAAACACAGCACCCCATCCAAACAGTCTCTAAAGAAGGTAAATGTAGATGGCATGCTCTCAACTTTCAGAAACAGGAAGGTGAAATATCAGAGGCAAGAAGTAAGCAGAGCTTACTGGCCTCCACTCACTCCCCCGGAGACCACCACTTAGGGAGTGTAGTCACTGCTAGCTGTCGGGAATCATCAGGAGGTGACAGATAGTTTGTCTGTCATCCTACATCCACACCTGTTGCTGGGCTGGACGTAGTGACATGCACGCTGAGAAGGCTCCTTGCGTCCCACAGAACGCCAGCCTGTGTCACTCCCGGGGAACACAGTGAGGATGAGCAGTGAGGACCCGAGTAAAAGGATTTGGGCTGGGGCGGAGTCTCCCCCTTTTCTTTCCCTTGCCTTTTTTCCCAGCCAGCTTCATTCCAAACTCTTGGCCCCCAGATTATCCTCACAGGTCCTGACAGGCTGCGGCTCCTGTGAAGCTGTCGAGGGGCTAAGGAAGCTCTTTGCTGCTGATTTTCAGATGTGCACAAAAGCTTAGTATGTCAGAAGGACCATAGGAAGCGACAGAAGGCTGGGGATTTTGCTTTGCCAGTTCCTACTGTTAATTTTTTTTTTTTCATTTTCACTGCCTCATCTACTAACTCTTTGAGGCTTAAGAGACCCAAAGTCAAGTTTGTCCTAATTTTAAACTTGCCTCTGTGCCTGCCCTGTAATTTTCATTCCATAGCTTAAATTGGGACGTGTCTCTGTAGGTTGGGCTCAGAACATCTTTCTGTGAAGCTTTACCAAACTACATTTAGTAGAGCAGTGGCACTTCAGCACAAAAATCCAGGATTCGGCTTTTGTCGGACCACCATGGGAAGATTTTTGTTCAATTTAAATTACTGATTGGCTGATTGACTTTAGAGAGAGAGAAAAACATCTATTTGTTGTTCCATTTATTCATGCATTCACTGGTTGGTTCTTATATGTGCCCTGACTGGGGAATCAAACCTGCAACCTAGGCATATTGGGATGATACCCTAACCAACTGAGCTATCTGTCTAAGGCAAAGCTTTGTCCAATTTTATTTTTTTATTATTTTTTTTATTTTTAAAATATATTTTATTGATATTTTACAGAGAGAAAGGGAGAGAGATAGAGAGATAGAAACGTCGCATCGACCAGCTGCCTCTTGCACACCCCCTACCGGGGATGTGCCCGCAACCAATGTACATGCCCTTGACCGGAATCAAACCCGGGACCTTTTAGTCTGCAGACCGACACTCTACCACTGAGCCAAACCGGTTTCGGCGCTTTGTCCAATTTTAGAAGGTAGTGAGGGAGGAGGGGCAAATACAGCTAATCATATCTAACAAAGGATGCATTTTAGTACTAGTAGATGCACACAAGACAAGCATAATTATATCCCCTCTTTGACATGATAAAAATTTGAGAAATTTTTATTGAGTTTGTATCATTCAGATTCTTTTTCTCTGTATGTGTACTTCCAAGAGTCAAGCTGTGTCTTTCATCATGAGAGCCATGTAGTTCCCTCCTTGTCTGTAGGCCCCAATTCTTATCTTCCTTCCCCAATGTAGGGCTCCTGAAATGACCTAGGACCACCCTGATGTTTCTCTTTCTCTGAGGGTCTAGCACAGGGATAGACAAACTTTTTTACTCGAGGGCCACAATGGGTTCTTAAACTGGACCGGAGGGCCGGAACAAAAGCACCCTGACCATGCTGGCACTCTCATCTTGGGCTGCTGGTGAAGGAGCGGAGGGGAGAGCAAGAGAACCCTCCGCTCTTTCGGCTCCGCAGACCAGATAGAACAGCCTAATGGGCTGGATCTGGCCCGCAGGGCCGTAGTTTGCGCACGGCTGGTCTAGCACAAGGATGCACTTGGATCTCTGTGGTTCTCTCTAACTGAATAATACTCTTTGCTTTTCATTTTGGTCGTATCCGCTACAGGATGGGGTAGGATGTACAACATGATCTTAATGAATGGTTTTTCAATTAATTATTACCCATTATAATGCTCCATGACTCAAAAATTTTCTCACCATGTTAATCATGGCTATTAGCGGCCTTTAAAAGTTCTACTTCCGATAGAAAAATGGAATATTTATACTTGCTCTGTATAAACGTGCCCCACAAATACAGATTTATATTGAGCTAGGTGCATGGGAGAAATCAGCAGTCATAATCCTACATAGTTCTTTCTTCAATAACTATCAATTTTTCCCCCAGATTAGTCCATTCTGGGTAACTTGTTCATTTCCTCCAGGACCTAGAGGCCTAAGAAGCTGCAATGCCTGCCAGTAGCTGAGGCTGAAAAGGCTCACCTGCTCATGAAAACCACTGCAGGCCTCTTAGTTTTTAATCCCATGATCGCAGCCTTCCTTCCTGCCATAGAGCAGTGGCCCATATGGAGATGGCTTACATCCTGTCCAAAGCATTCAGGGACTCCTGGGCTGTGGAGTCCCTGAGAATGATTTCAACCTGAAAGCAGCCCCAAAGCCTGAGTCCCCATGGATGTGGTCTCGAGACAGCTAGGAAAGGTGCATGCTCTGCACCTTCCTGTTCTTGCTGAACACACCCATCTGTGTGTGGTTTGTACAGGTGGATGTCAAGAGCTGTGGCGGCTGAGATTTTATCCTACTTACAAGCTATCCAGCTGTAAGACAGCTGCCTTTTTATTAAAATGCTTTAGCTCTTCTGCTGGAAACACATACCAGTGAAACTCGTGTGGTTGGAGAGGGGAGGTGGTCACAGCGTGGGGCCCCAAAGACTAAGCTCCTTAGTTTAGTCCCCACATGGACTTGTCAGCTCCACTAGGAAAAAAAAAAGGTCTAAAAGCCGCGAATTCCAGCCCTTGTCCAGGATGGCCATCTTACAGAAGTGTGCCACCGGTCCCCGGAGAAATCAACAGGACAGTGGATGTGCTGGCAGGAAGCCAACCACTGCAAGGGAAACAATGCAGGCACAGCTCTGCAGATAATTAGTATCATTGGCATTTATGTGAAGGACAATGGAGCATTATTATCTTTGTGGTCCTGATACTAGTAGTTTTCCAGACCCCCAAAGGGGTAGGTACTTTAGATATACTGGGGGGAAAATGGAGGAGGAGCTCTGTTGGGTACGGAAGTTAACACAATTCAAGACTTGAGTGTGAAGTTAGACATTGATTTGGCTCTGGATTTTCCATGAGGTGACTCTGTTGACATGCCCCCAGCATCGCCAGGCCTGGTTTCTTCCGCTCCTCCTCTCGGTCCTGCTTAAATGCCGCCTCTCCCATGAGCACTCCCAGTCTTCTCGCTGACAGATGACGTCTTGTCTTCCCCTGAGTAGGGTTGGCCCTCTTTGGCAGTGTAATTTTCTACCTTACATTATGTATACACTTTATGTCTCATCTTTCCTGCTAGACTAGGAAGTCCTAGAGAGTAGAAACTCCGCATATTCATTTATGTATTCTCCACGTTGCCTTTGGTACATAGATCACACCCAATACATATGCATTGGGAGAATCAGTGAGTGAACAGTGACAGAATACAGACATGGGCACAGCCACTCTAGGCTGACAGTGGAAGTGCCATAGCTCGGCTTTCTCACCAGAAAAGGGTCCACACACACACACACCAGGCTCCCACACACAACAGGTGGTGTGGCCAGAAATACAAAAACAGGAAACGAGGACACTGATCGATGAAGATAACATCATTTGACTCCTTCCACTGTGTCCGGTTCTGCTCATAGAATACTCTCTCTCTCTCTCTCTCTCTCTCTCTCTCTCTCTCTCTCTCTCTCTCTCTCTCTCTTTTGTATCAGGGATGGTATTGTTTGTGGAATTCACTCAGGAAAACTTAGTAATTTTCCAACATAGTTAATATTCAGATATGAAAAATCTCTTACAGTTTAAATGGAGAATAGATGCTAATTTATACATATATACTTATGCTCAGAATGCCTAATTAATGATCTTCTGTGTCAGTCACGGGCATGTTAATGAGCTGCTTTTGCTCCTGTGTCATAATTGCCTTGCGCCTCTCTAGCTTAAGGTGGGGAGGACGTCTTAGCTGTGGGTTAGCAAATGATGAAAAATAACAATAACAAAACAACTAACAATTATTCAGTGATTCATGAGTGGAAGTACATGATCATAACAATTTAGATGTAAAGACAGAGGGGGAAAAAGGCAGGTGGCTACTTTCATAGTAACTCTCCATTTGCTGAGTTTTTGCTTTTTATTTGTTTGCTCGTTTTTTAAGTTAAGGTTTGAGTTATATGCATGACTATCTTTCTTTGGTCCAAACACTGGATTCACTATTTTTTTTTACTCTGAGGACAAAAAGGCTCTGTGATAAAGAGAACTCTATCAATAGGTGTTATCCTATTAGTATATCTAAATATGTTATATTTCTCAGCACCCAGAAATGTCCCCCTCTACCTTCCATAGTCTGTATTTCCATTACCTTTTTAATGTATCGGGGTTTCTTCCCCCAAAGTCTTGCATATTTTTTCAGCTATAAACCTTCCCACTTTAATCTGGCAGAGTCAGGTTGGATTTGATTCCTAACTTGCCACTTTGGGGCTGTGTGATTTGGGGCAAGTTTCTTGACTTCTCTGAGCGTCTCTTGCTTCAGCTATAATAAGGTAAGAATAGCCATAAGGCATACGTTAATGTGTCTGAAGGCATGTGGCCGGCAACAAGATCCCCCCCAAACCCCCACTTTCTTTCCCTTTTTCTAGTCTGTTCGCATCAATGCAGTGGTTAAGACCACGGCATCTGGAGCTGGACTGTCTGGGTTTTTGCTCCTGGTTCTGCCATATTCCATTTATGTGACCTCAGGCAAGTTCCTCAGCCGCGGATCCTGAAATGTCAGTGCTTGGTATTTACCGAGTGCTCCCAAAAAGTCAGCCGTTGTTATGTGACAGCCCAGGCAGCTGGCTGAAATGGCCCTCTGCACATCCGTCTGTGGGTCAGTGTCATCTGCTCGCGGGGTCAGTCGGCCCTTCTCCTGGGTGAGACGCAGGGTGCCTCAGCCGTCTGCCTGGGACAGAAAGGGGCCGCAGCCTCCTGTCCTGCTTGCAGATCTTGTCTGTGTGGAGGCCATCTCTTCCGGCTCTCCTTTCCTCTGTGGAGAAATCTGTCTTCTCTGAGAGGAAGGCAAGGATCGATTTGTGCTGCCCTCTTGAATGTGCGGTGCTCGCTCTCTTGTTCTCCGTGCGGGTGGATGCTGGAATGCCCCATCTCTCTGTCCCTCCCGTGCTCTCTCTCCCTCTGCCCCTCCAACAGCTGTGGGAAGACTGAGGGCTTTGGGCCAAGCCTTTCTTTGGGAGCCTCTATTTTTCCTTTCTTTTTATGCCAGAGGCAAATAGTTGCTTTTGCTTGCTGGAAGTGAGGCTTCTGAAGCCATTCGGCTAGCCCTGACACTTTTAAGATAAATTATTCTGCAAGCAGCATCAGAATTTGACTTCTTCTGATCCTGGTCTATCACTGGAATGTATTGCTTGGCTTTTTAAGCATGATAAAGCAATGAATTCTAAGAACCGACCCCAAATAAGCTGTCAAGTTTAGCCCCTAGACTCTCTGACATATCCACAGCAGCGGTGCTGGGACTTCACGGCCAGGTCTGTGATTTACAGATTCCAAAACACTCTCAGGAAGATGCACCAGGTCCTCACAGACCCCCAAATGGTAGACTTGCCTGATGATATGATTCCCATTTTATAGTTAAAAACAAACAGAAGCCTACGAAGCTGAGGTTATGTCTCCTAGTTATACAGGCCTGACGTCCAATGTCCCTGATGGAAATAGAGATTTGGAACCAGTTGCTTTGATTAATCAGATAATGAAATACTATAGGGGGAGAAGGAGTAGGTGGAGGTGGAAGAGTGTATAGGGGGGATAAATGGTGATGGATAAAAACATCAACCCTGGCTGGGTTTCTCAGTGGTTCGAGCATTGGACTACAGACTGAAGGGTCACAGTTCAATTCCCATCGAGGGCATGTCCTGTGATTGCAGGCTCAGTCCCTTGCCTGGTCAGGGCATATGTGGGAGGCAGCCAATCAATGTTTCTCTCACATCAGTGTTTCTCTCTGTGTGTCTCTCCTCCTCCCTTCCACTCTCTCTCTGAAAATGAGTGGAAACAATAATATCCTTGGGTGAGGATTAACAAGATAAAATAAAAACATATAAAAATAATTTTAAAAAAATAATAAACAAAAGGCAGTATTATGCTGTAGTAACAAACTGCACCCCACTCCCAACCCCACCCTCTGTTTCACTGGTTGAACACAACAAATGTTGTTCCTGCTACATTTCCAACTGGAGTCAGAGGAGAAAGATCAGGAGGCTCTGCTCCACCCAGTCACTCGGGGACCCAGGCTGACAGGCTCTCTCATTTAATGACATTGCCGTCTCCACCTGGGACCTCCAGGTTCACTGCAGCAGCAGGAGGGTATGTGGGGAGTGCACACCTGCTCTTTCTCTGCTCGAAGCCACTGGCCAGACTAGTTGCTGGGCCCCAGACTAACCACGTGGGAGCCTGGAAGGTCTTCCCGTGCCCTCGGAGAGAAAGCGAACCAGCTCTGATGAGACCCAAAGTCTCTCTTGCAGGCTTTGGGGTGGTCCACTGAAAGCACTGTGCTGGACATAGGACCCTTTTGGAATTAAGCACACCTTGTAGTAAATATTATTTCATTGGTTTGAAGAGAGAGAAAACAAGTTTAACTTGTTAACCTGATGTGTGCAGTAGTTGCCAAAAAGAAAAAGAAACACCTTGTCATCACAATAGGTCATGATGACCTTTCCCTATTTGCTTTAGTTCAGCTTCATTGGGGTATAATTAGCCAAGAAAGTAAAAGGTATTAATAAACTGCACATTATGATGATTCTATATGCAAATACAGTGGTAAAGGATTCCTCCCATCTAGCTATTAATCTATATATATATATATATATATATATATATATATATATATATATATATATAAAAGCCTAAGCACCGAACAACTGGAATGACTGGTTGCTACAATGAGCACTGACCACCAGGGGGCAGATGTTCAACTCTGGAGCTGCCGCCTGGTGGTCAGTGTGCTGCCCCAGTGGGAGCACCGCTCAGCTAAGACCCATCCAGCCCTGTAGCAGCCACTCCCTCCCTCAGTAGTCCTGCAGGTCCAATCTCTGGAGCATGGGCCAAGCACTGAAGGACCAGTGCTGCTGGCACAATCCTGACAGCGCTGCCCACCTCCTGGCAGTTGGCCTCAGACACTGTGGCCACTTCCCTTCCCTAGTTGCTATACAAGGAAGAAAGGATATAAAAGTGGCTGCCAGGTGGCTCCTGACAACCAGCACGGACATCAGCAGGATGGATCCAGATACTGGGCCAGCAAGGGCGTCCCACCACCCACCCGTTGTGGGTGGTGTCCCAGCCCCACCTCACCCCACTTGGGACCCCACCTGTGCACGAATTCATGCACTGGGCCTCTAGTACATAAATAAATGACTTCACATATTTAATTTTTTTATTGGACCAGAACTTTTAAAAATTAGAATTTTCTCTGAAAAATAAACAGAAAACTTATGATTTACATTTACTGTTCCTCTCCCTCATCTCCCCAATCTGCTTTACAGGAAAACTTTTATATTAAAAAAAAAAATCTTCTAATTATTCCTTAGAAAAATATCAAGGTTAATTCCTAAGTTATTTTAGAAAACTCCCCAAGTCATTCTAAACAAGTTTTATTTTATTTTTTTAAAATATATTTTATTGATTTTTTACAGAGAGGAAGAGAGAGGGGTAGAGAATTAGAAACATTGATGAGAGAGAATCATAAATCAGCTGCCTCTTGCACACCCCCTACTGGGGATGTGCCCGCAACCAAGGTACATGCCCCTTACCGGAATCGAACCCAGGACCTTTCAGTCCAAAGGCTGACGCTCTACCCACTGAGCCAAACCGGTTTCGGCATTCTAAACAAGTTTTATTAACCATTCAGGTTACTTCCCAGGAAATAAGCATCTACATAGTTTACTCTCTGAGTTTGGATAATTGATGTAGAGAAAAATTGCAATCAGGGACATGAGCTGGTTTGACTCTTGAGTTACCTAGACTGCTTAGGTGTGGATGGCCTGCAGTGCAAAAGATTTGAGGACATCTGGAGATAAGGATGGGACCTGTGAGCTGAACATAAATGGTCCAGAGCCAGCTCAGCTGCTACAGACACTGCTCAAGCAAAGTGAATCTCACATGCTCCCAGTTCCATGGAATAACGTGCCACAGAACCAATTACTGTTTGGATATCCTTGTGTTTCAGCTGCCCTCTCTTCTGGCCATGGAACTCACCTGCAGAGATACCCTGTGTCTCCTGCTAGGCCCGTGCATTCTGGAAGCAGCCGTACTTGTCACAGGTGGAAGATCAGACTATTGTGAACTCTCTGCTAAACACATGGCGACATAGCAGACATGCTTACAAGGCTTTCCATGGAAACACATGTTTTCCAACCCCTGTCTCTTAAAATTCAGTATTTTTTATGAAGTGAATTATAAAACATAAAATAGCAACCCCAAACATATGTGCTAACATTAAAGATCATCATAATTGGCATTTGTATACTATGATGTCATTTTGTAAGGAGTTCAGCCATGTTCACAGGCATCCTCTTAGTCGTAGCAGTATTTTGAGTTCCAGAGTTCAGATATGTCATTACCTGTATTCTAGGCGGCAGGTAGGACATGTGGGCTGATGAGAACAGGGTTTCCCAGGTATTCCTGGGTGGGCATAAGTCAACTGACACTTGCTAACAAGATGGTTTTCTAGACTTCCCCTAGGAATTACGGGATCAAAATCTTCAGGAAAGAGGCCCAGGAATCCTTCTTTTTCCAAGCACTGTGAGGGACTTGCCATGCCCACATTTAGGAATAACTCAATCCAGCAGCAGGAACAACGCCTCTCAGATTTCAGCCTCCTGTCACCACTGGGAGGGAAGGAACGTCTCTAAGAGGGTGAGAAAGTTAACCCCAGGAATTCAGATGCTCTGTGGGAATAGCAGCTACTTCTCCCCATCCCTGGAGTTTTCAGGCAAAGTACAGTTTTATGTATTTTTAAATGTCAACACCTTGTACATTGGTTTTCAAAGAAGGCCCTGGGGACTAATCGTAGTGTCTGTAAGCATTCTCCAGGTGGTCCGAGAGCTGGATTCTTTCAGAATTTGTGTTTTTTTTAAATATAACTTTTGACTGGGTAAAAAATGCACCAAGTATAAAATGTAAAAGGTTAAACACAGTATATGCTGAAAGAGAAATCTCTTTTCCATCCCTCTCTCCTGTTTCCAAAGGCAACCACTGTCACCATTTTCTTATATTTCTGTGACATCCCAAGCTCTATAAGCGTGTATATGGGCACATTCTTTAAAAAAAATGTCACCCATTCCATGTTTGCCATCTCTACCATGGTCACCATCCATGTCATGGTATCTAATTAACTTGATACGTTTCCTCTGACATCACTTACTGATTTTGTGCCGTTAAAATACCTTTTGTGATACTGAAACTCTGAAGTCCCCAATGGCTTACCAATGTAAGTTTATTTCCCTGGTGCAACAGTCCAGTGTGGGCATTGGACAAGCAAGCAGCTCCTTCCATCCTGAAGTTCCTCCCTGGATAAAACCAGCTGGCAGATGGAAAAGAGAGAGCCTGGGGGATCATGGGAAATCTCGCTGGGGGATTTTATGGGTTAGCCTGGAAATGGCACGCATCATGTCTGCCCACATTCTTTTGTCAGGAACTAAGTCATCTATCCCCATCTATATGCAAGAAGGGCTGGGAAATGGTGTTCTTGACTGGACAACTACTTACCAATATCAAATCCACATAACTCAAAGGGTCCACGCATCCATGGTGGAGAGCTAGCCACTCAGCTGTAGTTTTCATCCCCAAATGCACCTGGATCTTCTTTTATGACAGTAAATGGGATCTTCCCCCCCCCCCCCCCCTTGGCACATGGAACTACAGTAGGGGATTTGGTAGGAGTTTTTAATGCCACAGAGGAGGCCTGGGAGGGTTGGAGAACCACTACTTTATAGAAGAGCCCACAGATTTATTTATTTATTTTGTGTGTTTGTTTGTTTATTGCCTCTTCTAGTATCTGAGCCCAGGTTCCAAAACTGCAAGTGTCTGTGGACAGAGAGACCCACTGCCTACCTGATCACTTCACTTATTTGACCTCCTCCAACTAAATGCCTTCCCTATTATCTAACCCATGTAGAGCCCGTCATAGAAGCATTTCAGAATCCCCAATTCCCAGTCTGCCTAATAAAACATTATAGAGATTTTATAATAGCCCTTTCCAAGTTTGAATTCCTCTCTCTCTCTCTCTCTCTCTCTCTCTCTCTCTCTCTCTCTCTCTCTCTCTCTCTCTCGTCTCTGTCTGTCTTTCTCAGTTAGACTCAGACTTACTAACCAGCAATTTTCTGGTATCCTTTTACTTTACAAAACTTTTCCTTTGTAGCTGGAGGGGAAAAAATGAATACAAATAAATCAACAATATAAAGGTCTTGTAAGTTAACTGTTGGAGAGGGAGAAGTACGTAAAACTGCCCGAAAGTGCTAGTAGAGGCCTGACCTGCCTCCCTCCCCATGACCAGCAGCAGCAGCAGCAGGGAGGGAGCCTCGCATTGTAGGGAGACTGGCTCCCTCCTCCAGGCTCTGCATGCGTCAGCCCCCAAAATAGAAACACTGGGAGGCAGCCGGGGTGGCAGGAAAGAGCAGAAGGAGGTGAGCTGCTGCCATTCCCCGCCATCTGGGCCTCTGTGAGCCATCCCGAGGCCTCACGGGTGGACCTCGGGGAAGCCGGGAGGAGAGAAGCCTCGTGTTGCCCTGACATTTCTGCGTCTGTTTTCTCTTCCTCGCTGGTTTGCATAGACTCTGTGGTCACTGTTCTCCATGTCAGCACATTCAAAATTGCTGACTGTAAACAGTGAAGGCGGCATGCCTGCTACTGAAGAAGCCGCAAGGAAAACAGCTTTGGGCCACGGTGGATTTTCTCAGTTGACACAGTCCTGGCTCCCAGCACAGGCTCCTTACAAAATACAGGGCTTGGCGGTTTGGGTGGGATGGAGAAAGAGAAAGGAGGAGGGGAGGAAAGGAGGAGGCTCGGCTTTTTGAGATCCTTTCTTAAGGAAACAAATATTGGTTTTCTACTGGGCCCTGTCTTCGGGAGCTGGGCTAGAAAAGGAATTCCAACTGCTGAACAGAGAGAGGATTGCCTGCAAATGAAATGAGGTTCTAACAACCAGCCCCACGTGCAGGTGGCAGTTGGGAGCATTAGGACTGAGGTGGTTGTCCGAGATGGTGGGAGGAAGTGGTCGCCGCAGCGCCGCTGTAAACTAAATTGCCTCTCCCGGCCCCTCAGGCTGGCCCCGAGCATGGAAAGCCGCAGTGGCGGGCTGGCTGGACCTTGTGCTGGGCAACAGCAAGTCTCTGGGGCCCGTCGGGGACTTCCACAGGCCAGCGTGTGTGTCTCCGAAGCCTGTCAAACCACAACCATTCACAGAGGACATGTGGCTTTGAGTCTGTGCCATCGAACCAGGAAGAGTGCGTTACCCATTTTCAGAAAGTCCACTAGGGCCCTATGTACATAAAGTAGCCAGCTTCATCTTTCCTTACAAGAACTACAATGAGCCCTGGCCATTGACGGATTCAACTCCCTGTCAGGGCACAGACCCAGGTTGCTGGTTTCATCCCCAGTCAGGGCATGTATGGGAGGCAACCGATTTCTCTCTGTGTGTCTCTCTCTCCCTCTTCCTCTCTCTCTATCAATCAATAAAAACATATTCTTGGGTAGTGATTTTTAAAAAAAGAACAAAAATCAGAATGGGGACTTGACCTAGTAACCATTCATGACTGTTTACTAAGAGTCTCTTGTGTGAAAGACAGTAGAGGTAAGATTCTGGGGTGTATTAGTTCTCCAAAGAAAAAAAAAACAATAAGGGATATGTATGTGCGCGTTATATATACCAATGGTGTGTATGTGTGAGTATGTGACTGTATGTGGTATATATGCCAGTAGGATAGACACTGAGTGGCCAGATTATTATGATCTCTGAACACATAATAATCTGGCCACTCAGTGTATAACCTATATAATAAAAGGCTAATATGCAAATTGTCTCCTTGACTGAGAGTTCAACCAGCAGGCAGGCCGAGCAAGCACCCATGTCCCTTCCCCCTGGTCAGGCTGGCCAGGCCCCACCCATGCACAAATTCATGCACCAGGCCATATATATATATATATATATATATATATATATATATATGTAAATACACACACACTCACACACACACACACACACACACACACACACACACACACGCACTGACTGGGTGGCCAGATTATTATGCGTTCAGAAATCATAATAATCTGTCTAATCTGTCCACTCACTGTAATATATATATATATATATATATATATATATATATATATATATATAGTGTGTGTGTGTGTGTGTGTGTGTATGGACAAAGAGAGAGAGTGTGTGTGTGTTTAAGGAATTGGCTCACATGATTGTGAGCCTGGCAAGTCCAGAATCTGTAGAGCAGGCCAGCAGCTGGAAATTCAGTCAGTGTTGCTGTCTTGAGTCCAAAATCTAACAGCTGGTCACTCAGACAGGGTTTCTATGTCAAAGCCTTAAGACAAAATTACCTCTTTAGGAAACCTCAGTCTTTGCTCTTAAGGCCTTCAAGTGATTGGTTGAGGCTCAGCATGTTAAGAAGGGTAATCTGCTTTACTCAAAGTTGCTGATGTAAATATTAAGCACATCTAAAAAAAGTCCCCTTCATAGCAACATCTAGACTAGTTTTTGTCCAAGGCACTGTGCACCACAGCCTGGCCAAGTTGACATGTATCAAACCCCAGTTCTGACACCACCGGCACGTGGTTTAACCTACCTGTGCCTCAGAGTCCTCACTCCTACAATGGGAATGACAGGAATCATTTGACCTCATAGGGCTCTTGTGAGGATTAAGTGTATTAACCTATGTGTCTGTACATAGTACCATATAAATGGTGGTCTAAAATGATTACTTCCTGGGAATATGATGAGATAAAGTGCGAGTAGAGGGTTGAGATGGTTGGAAAAAAGTTTTTAGACATAGCTTACACATTAAAACTTTGAAATAATTACCGTATTTGCCGACATATAAGACGATGTTTTGGCCCTGAAAAATACCGTATTTGCCGGCGTATAAGAGGACTGGGTATAAGACGACCCCCTAACATTTCCACTCAAAATACAGAGTTTGTTATATACTCGCTGTATAAGACTACCCCCCACTTGGAGGCATATTTTTCAGGGCCAAAAAATCGTCTTATACGCCGGCAAATATGGTAAGTCCCCTTTGAGACCTCATTAGAGTGTTGTCCTTTAAGGCAGTGGTCCTTTTGGACTTCAAGTTGGCACCTTTTGGACTTCAAGCACACCCGTGGTCCGAGGACCACCGGTTGGTGACCTATGCTTTAGGGATTTCCGTTTCCAATCCTCTCAGATGAATTGAAACCAAGACAGAGCCTCCTCCCTGAATTAAACTTCCTTCCGTACTGTCATTAGCCGTGTTGTGGGGAACTTCCAGGGTATGAATAATGGCTAATACACCTATGAATGTTAAATGTCTTGGAAGCAGTTTCCTGATGAGCAAAAGGCAGATGTGGCAATGGCCAGGGTCTAATTACCCGAGAGGCAGTTAAATATAGTTTTTAGTCCTTTGCTAAGCAGTTATTTGAAAGCTGAAGTATTTTCTCTAAATGCCCATCAGTTGTTCTGAACAGCCAGATGAAGTGTAGGGGTAGGGAGAGCGGAAGGCGTGTTTGGAGTGTGTCTGCTCCCTGCACATCTAATTTATTGTGTTCAGTTGTTAGTGTCTTTTATGTAGGTTTTGGTTTTTGTATATGTCCATGCCTTTTTGTGTAGAGAGATGCCTTCTTTTGCCCTGAAAATCCTGATGAAAAATAACGCTGTGATCTTCTATGTGTCATGCACCCTATTAAATGTGTTCCATGTATGATCACGTGTGCCATGACTATCCCAATTTCCCAGTTTCTTGAAGAAACTGAGGCTTAGAGAGGCCAGCTTGTTCCAAGTTCGTGTTAGATAGCTGGACTCAAGGTAGCAGGGGAACAAAAACTCTAATATCTCACTGCTACCCCTTCATATTCTTGAAGTCCCACAAATTAAAATCAGCCCTACCTCCTGCTAGTGCTGGGAGGTGTTTTGCAAGATGTGGGTTGAGCTGCTCTTGGGTCTATAATTATTTTATTAACTAGTACTGAGTCCAATCTGGCGTGATGGGAAATTGTCATTTTCATGCCAGGGTTGTTAGTGTTTCACTGAGTAGGAATTTCCCGAGTTCCTGACAGCCAACCCATGTGTGGGTTCCTGTCATGGGTATGTTTCTTCTCTGTAGGCGATCTGGGACAGCCCTATAGGATGCCGAGACCCAGGAATTGGATAGCTCTCCATGTCCATTTGGCCAACGTCACTTCCCTGCCTGGAGAGCAAGAAGGAAATGCCATGTAAATAGCAGGTTGGAGCTAGAGGCAGGACAAGGCAGGGGTAAGATTTACCAGAGATGTTAAGAAAGTCTCTACTCCCAGCAACAAATTAAAGCAGGACCATTTTCAAACCTGCTGTGTATTTATTTTCAGAAAGGGTGGTTCTTTTATGCAGAGAAGACACTGCCGTTTCAATGACTAAAGTGAAAAATCAATCAGAGAGGTTGTACAGTGTGGAGAGTCTTCCTCTATATTTAGAATCAAACTTTGTGTTTTTACCACAAGGATGTGAGCTTAATTATAGCGTGTTGCAAACGTTGCTTTTGTAAAGGGTGTGTGTGTGTGTGTGTGTGTGTGTGTGTGTGTGTGTGTGGCTTACTTTGCCTGGAGAAGTTCAGGTGCTGTTTTTTTCTTTGGGAAGCATCAGGAGGAGCTGATGTAAGGCACTTTGAGAAGTACAGTATTTCTTGACCCTCAGTGAACGATGTCAGGAAGCGTGCTTTATTCCTCTGTGTCAGCTCTCACCATGCTACTTAGTGATATTTATTGAATAAAACCAGGGATGTCAACTGGGCTATTTAGAAGGCTTTGATTTTTTTAATTTTTACTTAAATAATGCACTAATTCTACTAGAAACATATTTTTATCCCACTGGAAATAAATGTTTTCTGACACGGAAACTTATACTTTAAAAATTCTGTAATTTTTCATTCTGTTATCCTCAGAATTAGCAGTTATGTGTTTGGTATGGTTGTTTCTTCACTATTCAGGGATTATCTTTGTGTGTGTGTGTGTGTGTGTGTGTGTGTGTGTGTGTGTACATATCGTGTGTTTAGCACCGAAAAAATTATTGTATTGAGATTATTCACATTGTCAGGCTCATTACACAGACTGAAAGCACTTGATTCAAGCCTTAAGTCCTTCATATCAACCATGAAAATTGGCTCAATCCCACGTTGCCTGAGTCTGAAAGAATCCGCCTGGATGATTTGTCTAGAAATTAATAAACCCCTTAAAAAAACCTTTTAATACGAATCTGATGCATATATTCTTATTTTTGGCTTCCAAATATACGATTTTATCACACCTTTCATGGGAAGTTTACCATATTATGGATATTGAATGATCAATTCAGAAGAAATAAAGGTGAAACGATTTCCTAAGAGAGATGAAAACATTTACAAGCTCACATTTTTTTGGGGGTAGGGGGGTATTGTTCACTTGATTTCCTTGGTATTTTCCATCCTGATTCCACCATCATACCATTCGGGGTAACTTCACATTTTCTCATTAGAAGATGTCTGGTGCTCAAATAGATGTAGTTAATCAGGGCTGAGGAGATGTGCGGCGCATACACTTATTAGGGAACAAACCACTGGCTCCTTATCACCGCTATTAATTCCCAGGCAACACCCCCACGTTTTGTTTGTCTGTGTCATGCAGCATCTTACTGAAAACCACTGCCTGAGCAGATGCCTTGGTATGATGTACATGGATGGGTAGGTGGAACTGCACTGGAAAAGTCATGATCTGGAAGAATTCGTATGTTTCCAAAATTTAAATAAAATTTAGATTTAGTCTTATTAACTGTGGGGGGAAATATGTCCGGACATTTATTAAATCGTCTAGTATCAGGCTGTCTAAATTCAGTGTAACCATTTGTGAAGGTAGTTGGAAGTTAACATGATGACCTGTTAATATCTCATTATCTTCATGCAATTAAAACTTTGACTTTTAAATGATATCTGAAAGACTACATGGGGTGTTGTAAAAGATGGGGGTGGACAAAAGTAGGTTTACAGGTCTACTACAAACAAGTAATAGAAGAATTCATAATAATATAAGAATAAACTGTGTTTTGCATACTCACAACGGTAGACCTACTTTTTCCCAACCCTGCAAGCTGACTTGTCTGTGCTTGGTTTTTGGTAATAAAGATGAATGTGTGGCTGTTCAAAAAAGAGGAATTGGCATCCAGCAGTCATCAATCCATAAACCAAGTATGAAACTTCATGCTTAAGGATAAATCTTTTTAAAAGTGTGCCTTAAAGTTTTAGACCAAGTCACATCCATGTATGGCTGGAAGTCATTTAAACTTCTGAATTCATCAGAAGCAAGAGAAATGATAATTCAAATAATCTGCAGGAATACAAAAGGTTATTTGCTTTGGGATAATTCAGTCTTTGTAAAAAAAAAAATGAAAATTTAAAAGCAGAGAAGCTTATCTCTCCGTAATAGCCATGTAGCCGCCAGAGCAGACCTGGATCAGAACTCCGTGAGTGCCTCTACCGCGCCCAGGGGCTGAGGGAGGGACCCTCCTTTTTACAAGTTTGTCTCTGGGCCTGCAACCTAACCATCTAAGTATCATGTTGTATTTGAGACTTTTTATAGTAGATGATCAACAGATTGTGGCTGTTATACATATGAGATCTGCTACTGCAAGAAGATCTCCTCTGGACATAGTCTAAACAAGTAAATCACACACAGTCAGTGCGGACATTGATTCCAGTCTATATACATCTACTCCTGGTCCTAGTTCTTTCTAGTTGGGTTTTAGACCAAATGATCTCTGCTTAATCACTTGGATCTAGAGTTGGGCTTTCCTTAGAATTCCAAGAATACCACAATTAGGCTCATCTCCTTCAGCCCCAAACCATCCTCCTAGCCCATCTCCCATAGCCAACCTCCCACCCCAAGATTTATATTACCTTGGCTTCCTATTCTGTCCCTGATACTCAGTTCGTTCCTTCTCTTCTTATTATTTTCTGTATTTTCAAAGCATGGTCATTTTACTTTTCTAGTCCCTGGCCATGTGTGACCTCTCTAGAGCAGACCTCCAGGAGCCATCAATTGTGGGTCCTCTTTGTTCTCTTCCTCCATCCCCCCTGCTTCTCTAATCTCTTCTTTTACCTCCATGGGCTGTAATGACTATAAGCCTTTTTTTCCCTCTCTCTCTCTCTCTCTCTCTATCAGAAGAATCTTTCTACCCTTTACTGTTAAGTGATTGGAGCGGCAAGGTCTTATTCCAAAACAACCCTTTATTATAAGTTTATTTTTATTTTGGAAATATCTTTTTATTTAAGTAAAACATCCTTTTTTATTTTTGTCAGCACCTCATTTCACCTTATAAATAAATTTTTATTTTTATATTTTGGTTTAAAAAGTATATGTGTTTCTTTGGAGAAAGAGATCAAAATGCAAATGCATTTACATAAACATTTTACCTTGGCAAAATTTAATATCAGTGATTTTGAGGTATGATGGCTGTTCTTGTAATACAGCAGAGCAGAAAATGTTGCCCAAATTAACCTGTCAAATGGAAAATATTTTGTCTCTCTGTGACTTCACAGATATCTGCTTTATTTAGCTTCAAGGAATAAAATAACCAAATCATGATTCAGTTTTCTAAAGAAACTGTGCCAACGTGTGTTTCTACGTTGTTTATACATAAAATCTGTACCTTCTCTACATGGGAAAACTATAAACTTGCGTTGTTTGTAATTAATATTAGGAATCTATACAACAGGGGCATACCCTGGTGAGAAACAAAACAAAACAATGAAAATGTATTTTCTTGAAATGAAATTTAAGTCACCTTTCTGATTAGTGATTTAAGTAAGATAGACTCTATGACGAAGAGGGTCCAGTGACCTCACACCATAGTCAGAGGGTGGCTCTCAGAGGAGATGTCCACTCTGGGTCTTCTGGACAGTGTCATGTCACAGGGAACTTCAGTAATCACGAGTGCTCCAGGGGCACAGTGTGTTTGCAGCAAGGACAGGATGGGAAATAGGAAGGGTGAATGGCATGGACTCCAGAAACCCAGCGTGGCTGTTCAAGGATGGGATGAAAGCCCTTGGGGGGTGCTCTCCTGGGTCTTATGCCACTTTGCTTTGGGGCTTAAGGTTTCTAATGCGAAGTAAGAGAGGGTTGTGTAGTTCATCCCATTGTGTGAAAGGATGGGGCATATTAGACAAAATGTCCCAGAGCTTGACCATTACTCTCTGTCTTGCCCCTAGTAAGGTTTAGCATATAGCAACCCTCTACACACACACACACACACACACACACACACACACATGTACACAACACATGCTTACTCTTATACCCGACATATGCACACACTAGTGCACAGGCCTTAGTTGACAGTTGGTCATTAGTATTATTCTTTCTGCCCAAGAATCTTCCCCTAACCACACACACAAAAAAAGATTCCAATACCACCACCGCCTCCAACATCAACAATACAAGTTATGATTACCTTTATTTTGTGCATCAGAATTAGGCTACAGCATGACACTTGGGGAGAAAACTTCTTAACAAACATAATGCTAGTACTGTTGAAAATTTTGTAACTAATTCATCGACCTACCTCTGCATGTTGATAGTTTCAGAAACTTAAAATGATACATTCTCAAGAATCCTCAGGCTATTTTACAGGATCTACATAATGCTGTAGGAAGACCAAAGGTTAAATACAAATAGTAACTTAAGCTAGAAAACTACACCCTGAAAAGGATTTTCAAAGATAGCATAAATATAATATATTACCAAATTCTGTAATGCTGGCAGCATATGTTGCCAATAATATACCGCTAAATCTAGAAATAGAAAACAAAATAAAAAAGCCAGCATGTCTTCATGGAAACTAAGGGTATTATGTCATCATAATGAAATCCTAGACCAAATCTACAAAGTAGGGGTGGAGAATGTTTAAATTTATGATGGTAATTGAACTAACACAAACGTGACATCCAACCCATTCATCAGCATCACTCATGATCTATATTTAACATCGATTACAGGACAATATCATTAATAACAAAGTCTGGGAATTGAGCTACCTCCCAAGTTATACAAGTAAGTCGCAATGAACAGCAGTTCTCTCGTATTACATCTGTGTGTGCTGGGATCTAGCAGAAATGGAGAGTGAGCTGCACTGTACTGTACTCATACAGGGAAAGGTGACATGCCAGGCATTGCATCGTGTGTCATGGGATGAGGGTTTAGTCATGCCACCCATGTGCAGGAACCCAAAAAGCCAGTGAGCTGGGGAGAAGCCAAGCAAATCCCCTAGGAGGGAGCCAGGTTTCGGAGATGAGTATAGGAGCCCATTCACGAGGCAGCTAACACTGATTTAGGGAAACAATTTGCTTCATGTCTCAGCCGACTTTCTTTGGCCTGGTCTAAATCACACTGTGGACCATTTATTGAGTGCGCCCTCTACTCCAGGTGATTTACCCATGTTACTGCCCAGTTATTCTCACGGAATTGAGGGGTTATTATCCCTTGGTGCAAGTGAGGAGGCTCAAGTGAAGCACCTTGCTCAAAGTCACACAGCCCCGGGAGTAAGGGTGTGCATAGTCCAGTGATTCTCTCCTCTCGATGCCCTGGGGAAATCTTCAGACATTGCTACAGACTGAATGTTGTGCCCCCACAAAATTCATGTTGAAACTAAACTTCCAAGGCAATGGTATCAGAAGGTGGGGCCTTTTGGGAATGATTAGGGGATTAGTGCCCTTATGAAATCAGTTAAGAAAGCTCCCTGGCCCTTCCCAGCATGAGAAGATAGTCTTAGAATTCTGCAACCTAGAAGAGGACCCTCACTGACCATGCTGGCATTGTGATCTCGGACTTGCTGCCTCCAGACCTGTGACAGGCTTGTTATTTATCAGCCACTTGGTGCTTGGTATTTTGTTATAGCAGCCTGAATGCACTGAGACACGTACTGTGCAGGTGGGACACAGACTGAGGCGGATGGATATGGAGAAAACAGACTCACCAAATACAAGTGAAGGCAGTTCCTAGCAAGTTAAATGAAGCAACCACAAAAGCAGTGTTAGCAGTCGGGCAGAGGAAAGGTAGGGAGGGGAAGATGGAAGGATGCACCTAAAAAAACAATGCAAAAGAGCTACGGCAGGTTGGGAAAACAGAGCACAAACAAATGGTATGGCAGATAGAAGTACATTCCATGGTGACAAATAGTTACGAGAGCCTACTATGCAGAAGGATTTCTGCTAGGGCCTGTTTCATGTATTAAGAGCTGTCATTCATGAGATGTGAACAGAATATCACTTGAAGACTAGAGAGAGCGTGGCCAGTAGTGAGGGAGGCTGGGATGGGGGTTAGAATGAAAAGGACATTCTGCACACCGAGGTCAGTAGGCAGAAAGGTGCATGATGGGAATACCAGGGGTGCCTAGAGGACTGGGCCAATGGTTGGAAGCCAGGCTGAGCCAGCTCTTGGAGAACAAAACACCATGCCTAGAAGTTTGGACTTGGCTCAGCCATGGGGAACCAGGGGAGGGTCTCAGCAACTTGGTATCTGGACTTGTGCGTTAGAACGATAACTCTGATGCCTCTGTCAGGAATGAAGAGAAATATTTACAAAGCCTTTGCAATAATAGTCTATATAGGAGGTAAGGGGACCTCAAGCAAGTCTGTGGCAGCAAAGCAAGAAGACACACATACAAGACACAGTCACTGAGTAGGCAGCATCAGCCGAGAGGTGGAGAGTGAAGACTGGCAAGGAATGAGTGAGGCGGCTCTGAGCCTTCTTGAGTTAAGGTGCCATGTGTTCCAGGAGGCTTCATGGAATACAGACCTGAGTTAGAGGCCAGTCGTTACAGTGTGCAGTGTGAGGGAGCATTATTGGTGATGGACCCTTCTTTAGTCCCATATACATCAAGGCCATAAAAGATTATTAGTGGAACCGTGACAGGGCAAGATAATGGATATAACATGCTGTATGCGCCGGGTTTGTGTATGTCCAAAGGTGCTTGTGTTCTGGGTAGGCGTTATGACTACTATTGGCCATAGAGTAAAATTAGTCTCATTATTTTAATTAGAATACATATAACTTTCACATACAAATAAATTAACATATTAGTTACTATAAGTATATATTAAGTACAGCTTTGAAGTATATGAAATACCTCCTATATTTCAAGTCATGGAGGCCACCAAGAAAAGATGGCCTTCGTAACTTGAATTATTCAGCTTTTTTTTAATGTAGAATTTTATTTTGATTTCTTGTGTAACCCTTGAGGCAAAATGATACTGTGCCAATAATTCAGAATGCAGCAGGCTATTAATATATTTTATCCCCTTTCATAACCATCACCACCCCATTCCCACAACCATATCATGGCTCGTCCCCTAAGTACTGTCATGCTAATGTCATATGGGTGGATGTATTGAACACTGTTATGCTTTCCGAATTTCCAATCTAGAGCTGGCTTGAGTGGTATAAGAAGCCTTACTAGCTGATAAGGTTCTGGCTTTTGTTTGACTCCAACTGGCTTTGTGACCCTAAGCAAAACACTTTATGATTCTGGAGGTGAGTGTTCTTTTCTGTGAATGGATGGAGTTTGACTAGGTGGTCACCAGAGTCTCCCCCACCTGTAAGACACTCTTCTTAGTTGTAAGATACTCCTCCTGGAATACTTAGCTCTCCTATGCCCTTCTCTCTCAATCTCTAGCATCGAGCACTTACCCAAAGACTAAGGGCAGTCCAAAATGTTTGCTATTATACTTTCAGAATATGTCATTGCCTATACTGTAACATTTCTTAGCCTTGGGGGCCACACATAGCTCTTGATGACCATATTCTGTAGGGATCCAAGAGTGCACACACTGGCACGGAAGGCAGGTGAGAGTGGGGAAGAGCACCGTGTGTGTGTGTGTGTGTGTGTGTGTGTGTGTGTGTGTGTGTGGTATCAGACCGAGCAGAGAACCACTAAAATCAGTGTTTGTCTCCCTAACCTAAGAATCCAGCAGGGGCATCACAGTGGAGTCTGTACATCTTGATCCTTCTGCGTTGTGAAATGTTGAAGTCTGGGGAAATTGCATGAAGGCAGGAGAGCTGTGATGTAATTTATGGAGGCTGCTCTCCTAAATGCATAAGCAGGAAGCACGTCCGTGTGCAGAGAAGCCTAGGGGGGGAAAAGAGACATGTTAGAAAAAGACCAAGATGGAGAAAAGAAAAGAAAATTGACCAAGAAGCTAGAGGAGTGGCTGGAAAATAGTTGAGTTCTGCTGGGGTTGCCTTTGAGGTTAAGTAATAAAAATGTCCCTTGATGTAGCATTGTCTGGACCAGATTTTTGTCATTAACCCATAATTCACTTTAAATGGCCACCGACATGAATCCTGTGCTGTTGTGTTGCTGCAGGTTACATCTATGAATGAGGTTAAGCATAAAATATTTAGTTCTAGGAAACACGAGTGCAATAATTACATTCCACAGGGGACAAAATCTGATGAAATTAGGTGGATTTAATTCAGTGCTGAAAAGTATCTCCACAAAGCTTTTATATTGTATCTTTTACAAAATACAGCTAGTTAGAAATACTTGCTGGCAAATAGCACAACAGCCTCTCTCCTCTTGTTCTCTTTGTTTAAAAACAAAAATTAAAACAAGTGTTTGCTAACTCGTTGTTGGATAAGAATGTGATTCAGTTGTTTGACACTTGTTGGAAACTTGATAACCCCTTCATTCATAAAACAATAGAGGAGACTGCCCCCTCGTGGTCAGTGTGAACCATAGCAACTGGTCAAGTGGTCGTTCTGGTCATTCCACCATTTGGTTGCTGGACTTTTATTATATAGGATATGACTACTAGAGGTCTGATGCACAAAATTCATGCAAGAATATGCCTTCTTTCCCCTGGCTGCTGGCACCAGCCTCCCTCTGGCACCCGTGACCTGGGCTTCCCTCGCATCCCTGGCTATGTCCAGAAGGTCATCCCAAAGGACGTCCGGTCTAATTACCATATTACACTTTTATTATTATAGTTTTATTGATTTCAGAAGGGAAGGGAGAGGAAGAGAGAGATAGAAGCATTGATGATGAGAGAGAATCAACGGGCTGCCTCCTGCACACCCCTACTGGGTTTCAAGCCCTCAACTTGGGCATGTGCCCTGACCAGGAATTGCACTGTGACCTCCTGGTTCATATGTTGATGCTCAACCACTGAACCACACCAGTCGGACCAGGGGTCACTTTTTAAAACTGCCCAAGTGGCATTGTTGGTGGTGGGAGGACAAGTAAAGAGAAGGCGATAGGAGTGAACAAAGATATCTTTAAATTTTTTCATTTTTCTTTTAAAACAATAAACAAAAAAAAAACCACCAAATAGAGAACGAACCTAGAAGAGCTGAAGCATTGAGAATGAATGTTAGATTAAGGAAGCGCCTGTTTCCTTGTGAAGAAACAACCCCAGTATTGGATGTGATAGATTTATGATTTTACCAGCACAGAGCAGGACAGGGAATGAGGGCCTATTAGCAAGATATTGCTGAAATCACTTTTGCTTGCAGAATAGGAAGCTTCCTGAGTATTGTTTGTTGAATATATGTTTATTGCTTAAATCCATTCCACGTATGTTATTTATTTATAACTTTAAAGATAATTTGATATGCAAAAGCTCCTCTGCTGAAATGTGGGTATTAATTTCCAAGCATCATTTACTGTACTTATGGCTGATGTATTGTTATGAGTCAGAACTAATAAACTTGTAAGGATTAATAGAATATTGGTCTGCAAAAAAGAAAGGTTCTTTCTGGTTGCCATGTAACTGCATCTGCCGGGAAGGCTGGATCACATGAGAAGGCTGCTGAGTCTGTGTGCTGCTCAGGGGCAGCGGGGGGAAAACAGGAAAGTGGATGATTAATACCCTCTAATTGAGTGGATATTGGCAGTGGTACGTTGCCCAGGACATTAAGTGGCTGGCAAAGCAGAGATCTGCTAATCGTGGTTATCGTCGCATGGAAGGCCTGTTCTGTAGACTGGGTCAGGTGATGCTAAGGAAACCTGGCTTTGTTGAAACAAACTGGGCACGAGATTCAACAAGCAGAAAATTGCTCTGTGCCTTCCGGTTTATTTTCTCTCTGCGGATCAAGAATCCTTGCACTCCACGTTTGTTACCACGGTGGTTAGGGCAAAGAGATTTAGAAAAAACAACAGTCACAGCCCCCCAGATTTCCTTGACATTTAAGGAAGAAAGCCTGGAGTGGAGTTTGTTTTTTTCCCCTACCCCCTGTGGATACCTCTTTGGAAGCTGACCTCCCTTAGCTACATCCAGGCTTCTAAGTTAGGGGTGGAGAGAGCCACACGGTTCATATTTATCCTTTGATGGGAATAGAAACCTGAGTGGAAGAGCCCCCTGTCGACTTGCTCTCGCTGGTTCTGAGAGCGTGATAGGCATCTGCCTTCTGGAGAATGACATCACAGCTGAGAACTCGGTTCATGGGTTTTTTACATGTTCATCTGTATTTCCAGATGAGATGAGAGAATCTCCATACGTTTTCACCCACCCTTCTCATTTTCCAATTTGTCTTGCTCCATTTCCATCCCCATTGCCCCCAACATGCACTCTTTCACACACACTCGCAGTCACACACCCTCACAAGCATATTCCCACTCTTCCTCACACCTCTGGGTGCCCCCTCCCGGCTGTGCGAACACTTGTTTTCAAACAGAGCGCCAGGCTGACCTCGGGAAGCAAAGACTACGCCGGGTTAAGAGCTGCCTGTTACTGTAATGGTGTATTAGACCTGAAGTTTGATTGGCCAAATTGGACTAAGTAGATAGTTAGCAGGCAGAAGCTGTCCTGACTGCGAACGTCAGAGGATGACAGACTCCACCACCCGCCGCTGGCATGGGCCCAACGATGCCGCGGCCGCCCTGGGATCTCACGAGCGGCACCTCCGCCCTGAGGACCCAGAAAAAGACCCCTGTGTGGTTCATTTATACGATGGAAGGCCTGTCAGTGTAAACCGTATTATGTGTTGGATGTCTCCCCATCTCGCCCCCTGCTACAAATGTACACCCCAGAGGCTCCTCCCCGCCCCGCCCCCCTTCCTTAGCTCCTATTTTAGGAAAATGTTGGGGTGTTTTGGTTCATCTCCAGCAGCAAGCTCCAGAGTAAGGAACAGAGACCTACTCGCTTTACTGCAAAAGCAAAGGATGCCCGTGGGCTGGGCCTGAGTGGGAAAAAGCCAACAAGGACATCTCTAGGAGCAAGCCACGCCTTCTCAAGGGTCACACAGCTCATCCACTATCTGTCCTGTGTGTGTCTGTGTCTGTATCTCGGTGTTATTTCTTCCTCCCTAGCTTCCATCCTTTCTTTCTTTCTCTTTCAACACACCTGTTTCCTGGTAGTAATTTCTTTGTAACTCAGCGCCCACCCCCTGGTTTCTCCGAGTCCCTGTCCTTCCAGTCCTGCTGCCATTGAGAACTGCACATGTCTCTCTCTGTTCCCGGTGCATTTCCCAGGGTCAGACGCGATGGAACAAGCTCATCTCTCAAGTGGCCTCTCACACAAAGACCACAGGCTTCCCCTGGACCAGGTGTTCATCCGTGGTTCAATCAGCTACAACCAAAGGGAGATGGTCTCACGGACAAAACCTGGGGAATTGGCTCATTTCCCTTAAAATGGACATTTGGGAGATCCACGCTGCTGCTGATAGTTTGAAACTAGATTAGTTCTCTGAGTTTCATGTTACCTTTTCGATTGTCAGGCATGCAAACCTACTTTTAAAGGGACTTTTGGTAGCATTTTTCTGGGAGTAAAGATTAATAGTTGACTACACTTATTCGAAATTTATAATGATTTAACTTTCCTTGGCCTACCAAAGATTTGGTTCTAAATTAGTGTCTATTAATCTTGAAATAAATGATTTGGGAGGCATATTTAAAACTCTCAACAAGCTACTTTTCAGCTCCCCTCAAGCACTCCAGAAGCTTGCATTTATAGGTAAACAATCAATATGCTAATTACAAATGTCTTATCTGTTTATTTCAGCATTTAACTAACTCCAAGTTTTTGTTAACTGAGCATCATTTTATTAGCCTTCACTTAAAGTATTGTGCAATCCTGAGAACAATGACTTTTTAAAAGTATTTTATAAATTATTCTTCCCACATGATGGAAATTTTCCATTTCCAGTCAGTATGAATTGGTGGGAAAGATCAAAAGATTCCAAGATATATTAAAAAATAAAAATAAAAAAATAAAAAAATTCTAAACCAGTAAGGAACTAATATAGGGTACATTAATCAATGAAAATCTGAGCACTGGTGCAGGGGGTATATGGGAAATCTCTGCATCTTTGCTGTAAACCTAAACTGCTTTGAAGTAATAAAGTTTTAATATTTTTTTAAAAAAAATTTAATCTGAGCATAAGAGACAGTGCCCTGATGAGAAAGTAAGAACTGAGTACATTTTACTGACATGATACTTTTCTTACATAAATTTGATCAAAGATGGGTTTTTAAAAACACTATTCAAAGTTTTATACAGGAAATCACTTCTAAATCAGAAAATTACTTCTAAAATACTTTCTTCAAATTATTTTCATATGCCTGTTGACCACCTAAATGTGTTCTTTGAAGAAATGTCTTTTCATGCCCTCTGCCCTTTTTTTTCTATATATATTTTTATTGATTTTTCACAGAGAGGAAGAGAGAGATAGAGAGCTAGAAACATTGATGAGAAAGATACATCGACCAGCTGCCTCCTGCACACCCCCACCGGGGATGTGCCTGCACCCAATGTACATGCCCTTGACTGGAATCGAACCTGGGACCTTTCGGTCCGCAGGCTGACGCTCTATCCACTGAGCCAAACTGGTTTCGGCCCTCTACCCATTTTTTTTTTATCAAATTGTTTATTTTCTGTTACTGAGTTGCATTAATTTCTTATATATTTTAGATGTGATTCATGAATATATTCTCCCATTCAGCAACATGTTGAAAAGTAAACCTGTTGAATCACAATATTGTACACTGAAACTGATATAACTAATATAATATTATATACCAAATTTAAATTTAAAAAATTCACGAAATCAGTTGGTAAAATGTAAACCTAAGTGACCAACATAACTAATGTAGTATAAATAAACTAGAGGCCTGGTGCATGAAATTCATGCACTCAGGGGTGGGGGGGTGATCCCTCATCCCAGCCTGTGCCCTCTTACAGTCTGGGAGCCCCATGATCGATCACCCCAAAGAGGTAGGCCCCGCCTACCCAGCCAGGGCTCCTCAATGGATTGCCCCAAAGAGATAGGCCCTGCCCACCCAGCCAGGGCTCTGCGATGTGTCACCACCCCACCCCTCACCCACCCACCACCCACCCCCCTGCAGAGGGAGGTCCCACCCACCTGCCACAGTCCACCAATTGGTGGCCTGGGCCTCCCTCTTTGGAGTGATTATGGAGCCCCCTGATTGATCAATCACCCCACTGGCTGGTGGCCTGGGCTTCCCCGTACAGGGCAATCATATGATTGAAATGCCCTGCCCACCCGCTGTAGGTCAGTGGTCAGTGGCCTGAGCCTCCCTCTTTGGGGCTTGTGGAGCCCCCAATTGATCTCCTTGCCAACCACTGGCCTGGGCCTCTCTCTGCAGGGCGATCATGAAGCAATGCCTGGGCCCTTACCAATCGCATCACACCCACTTTGGCTGGCCTGGTGCCAGCTGGTATCATAGTGTGGTCATCCAGAAGGTCATCCAGATGGCCATTCTACTGTTCGGTCATTCCGTCGATTCGCACATTACACTTTTGTTATTATAGATCATATAAATAAATAAATAGTATAAAACTCTAGTGTCAGATTACTCTTCATTAAAACATAAGAAAAAGGGACTTAGAAGAAAAGACAGAGAAGAGGGACAGTGGCCACAAAGGAACGAGTATGTAGTGGGGGAGGGGCGGTCTTTTCTGCTTCAAAGCTTTTGCCTTTACCTCTTCCTTACTACTGTGTTTGAGTGCTCATAATTGACCCTGCAATCCTGCCATTGCTTGCCTTAGTTGATAGAGGTATTTATTAATACAACAACTTTGCAATGAGGGAGCTTGATTCCTATGGCTATGGCTGTTCAATAGCTTTAAAGATGCTGAGTCCCTTACCGGTGGGTACTGTCCTCTATATCTTTCCACCCTCCACCCACCTTTGTACTAATGTAGGTCAGGCGCATGGTCTTTCTTAACACCTTTGGGAACTCAGTGAATGAAGTCATGTCTACAAACTCTACCAGGAAACGTGTAGTGGTGGTGGGAAGCTCTTATGGTCACAGAACTTTCCCAGGTAAATAATATGGACCCCTCCTTCAATGTGACTCTTTTGAACCCTTTGAAGAAGAAAAATAACCTCTGTCTTTCACTAGATTATCTATATTTCTATAGGGAAAAAATGTCTGTTTTAGGAATCATTTTAGAAGCTTTATTCTGTGAGGGTAGGAAGGATACTTTATCTAAGACAAGGTTGGAAGTCCATTCACCTCTACAGCCAGGGAGAAGGATAGTAGTTGCTGACCTATCTCCACGTGATCACCTGGCTGGGGCAAGGCTGGACCTCCAGGCAAGACTTCCTTAGAGCCAATGGGTCTGCAATTCCAAACTTCTTCACAACCTAATTAATAGAAGAAAATTTGTTGCTCTCTTTTCCTTCACTTCTGTCCTTCCTGTTACCTTTTGGCATTGTTAAGTTGTCTGGTGTCTTACAAAATAAATGAATAAATTTAGCTCCTTCCTTTCTTCTTCCAAAGAACATAATAAACAGAGCCTGTGGCATACCAACAGTTGGCTTTTAGTTGCTTCTCAAACATGAAAGCCAAATATTCTCCAGCACGTACAGGCCATGCCTGTGCATTATGTTCTAACTAATAAATGCTGTCACGATTGCATAGATGTGAGTATATTTGAGTTTAAGCTGTTCCCTGCAATAAACTATCGCATCTGAAGAGTGATACAACATTAATAAAGTAGCTGTGATGTTTTCATTATAACTTCAGTGTTCTAAAACTCCCTGGTGACTGAAGTTGTTATGTGGCTCTGTTTTAATGGCCTTATAATCATAACGGATAAAATGTAGACAGTTTGTAGTTCGGGGGGGTGCTAACTGTTGAACTGATGAACCCCTTTAGCTTTTCCTTACGTGGAAAGTTTTTTATATGTCCTTTGATTCTAAATGATAGCTTTGCCAGGTAGAGTAATCTCAGTTGTAGGTCCTTGCTTTCATCACTCTGAATATTTCATGTCACTCTTCTCTGGCTTGAAAATTTTCTGTTGAGAAATTAGCTGATAATCTTATGGGAGCTCCCTTGTAGGAGCTTTTCTCTTGGTGTTTCAAAGACTCTCTCTTTGTCTTTAACCTTCGATGTTTTAATTATGATGTGTCTGGGTATGGACCTCTTAGAGTTCATCTTGTTTGGGATTCTGTGCACTCTAGACTTGTATGTCTATTTCCTTCACCATGTTAGGGAAGTTTTTTGTCATTTTTTCACATAGGTTTTTCTTCTTCTCCTCCTCCTCCTCCTCCTCCTCCTCCTCCTCCTTCTGTTATTGTTGACAGTATTACAGATGTCTCCCATTTTCTTCTCCATTTACTCTCTCCACCCAGCCCTCCCCCAGATCGTATAGGTTTTCAGTTCTTTGTTCTTTCTCTTCTCCTTCCAGTGCCTCCATGAAGAATGTTGGTATGCTTGAAGTTGTCCCAGTGGTTCCCTGGCCTATACTATCCTCATTTTCTTTGGGATTCTTTTTTTCATTTTGCTATTCTGATTGGGTGTTTTATGCTTTTGCTTCCTTATCTTCCAAAAACCTATCATGATCTTCTTCTTCACTGTTGATTTCCTTTAATGTATTCATTTCATTTAATGCAGTCTTCATTTCTGGCTGTTTGGTTTTTTAATGTTGTCTAGATCCATTTTTATGTCTCCTATCTCTTTGTTGGAGTTCTCCCTAGGTCCGTCTAAACACCTTATAACCAGTGTTTTGAACTCTATATCTAGTAGATTCCTCTCTTTATTTTGTTTAGTTCTTTTTCTGGAGTTTTGTTCTGTTCTTTCATTTGAAACATGTTCCTTTGTCTCCTCATTTTGGCAGACTCCTGTGTTTGTTTCTATATATTAGGAAGAGCTGCTGTGTTTCCTGGGTTTGGTAGAACGGCCTTATGTAATAGATGTTCTGTAGAATCAAGTGGCACAGACTTCCTGATCACATAGGCTGGGCACTCCAGGTGTGTCTCTCCCCTTCTCCCCTCCAATGTGGACTATGTACATCCTCCTATTGTAGTTGAGCTGTCATTGCTGTTGGCACTCCAGGCTGATGGGTTGTGAGGAGTGGCTATGACCACAGAAGTGGCTCTGTTGTGCAGGGGCCCACCCCATGAAGCAGGACAGATTTCAGCATGGTAAATGGGTTTCTGTATATAAATATTACCTGGTTTATGTCTGCTAAGAAAGCCTAGGAACAATAAATTCACTTAGCACTCATACCTTATTTTTAAATGTCATCTTATATAATAAAAGCCCAGTGACTGAACTGCAGAACAACCAGAACAACAGGTTGACCAATTGCTATGACATGCACTGACCACCAGGGGGCAGGTGCTTAATGCAAGAGCTGCCCCCTTGTGGTAGTGTGCTCCCACAGTGGGAGCACTGCGTGGCTGACAAGATGAGTGGTGCTCCCACAGCAGGCTGATCCCCGCAGGCCATACCCCCCCACCAGTGCATGAATCTGTGCATGGGGCCTCTAATTCCCCAATGAAAGAAACCAAGCCTCCTTGAAGAAGCAGTTGATTCCAGGGCTCAGGCAGGGAAAACATATAATGAGTCTAGAACACATAATAGTGCCAAAAAGTAAGGAAATGCTTTAAAAAAGAAAGAGAAAAAAATAGATACGTGCTTTTTTTTTTCTTTTAAATTATTTCAGCCAATGTAGTCAAGGGGGTGGGGGTGGTCTTAGGCATATTACCCCACTAGTGCTGACCAGGAAATTCCAGATTGATTGGTTTAAAATTCCACTCTGGAAAAGAGTCTGAAACTCCACTTAGGCTAGGTATTGTTTGTTTGGTTTTTTTTTTCTTTTTCTCTACCTGAGGACATGCTTAGAGAGAGGAAGGGACGGGGGAGAGAAATAAATTTATATGAGAGGTGGCCTTCTGTACACACCCCAACTGGTGATGGAATCTGCAACCTGGGCATGCGCCCTGACCAGGAATCAAATCAGCAACCTTTCAGTGCAAAGGACACCGCGTCACTCTACTGGGTGACAAGAGTTTCTTGGGGGGGGGGGGGGGGAAACGTGGCCAAAGCTGGGACAGTTGAGGCAGCAAAATAAAGAATGATAGTATTGAATTGCAACCCATAAATTAACCTAATATCCAGGAGTCCAAACTGATTAAAAAACAAATAAATAAGGGAGAAGGAACAGCTCTTCCTTAAGTAAAATCCAGATGATAAATGTGAAAAGAAAGTGGGAAGCAGAATCACCATTAGGCAAACTCCACAGTAATAATTGTTTCAGACAAGGTCACCAGATGGATGCTAACATTAGTGGCAGCATTTGAGGAGAAGCAGGATTTGCCTCGTCTCCGTACTACTTACTACAAAGGTAAAGACAGTGACTGCCGTGGAGAGACCAGCAGACACCAGCTTACCCGAGTGATCAAGGGAGACATCACTATAACAGACACGCCGACACCAGGAGCCCCTCCGTGGGATGCCCTGAGAAGACCACTTGGGTAGTACTCTCGCTAAAAATCCCTGACTTCATTCCAGTCATGAGAAAACATTAGACAAACCCAAACTGAGGGACGTTGTGCAAAATAACTGTCCAGTTCTCTGCACAAGTGTCAATGCCAAGAAAGTCAAGGAAAGACTAAGGAGAAGTAACCGAATGCACTAAGAGGTCATCTTGGATAGGATCCTCAGAAGAAAAGGGACATTAGTGGAGAAAGTGGTGACATTCAAGTAAGGCCTATAGTTTAATTCCTAATATTGTATGAATGTCAGTTCCCTGTTCGTGAGAAGTATACTATGCTTATGTAAGCTATTAACATTAAGGAAAGTGGCATAAAGGATTGGAAGGGCTTTGTACTGTTTTTGTATCTTTTCTGTAGGTAAAAAAAATAGTTCAAAATTTTTACAAAGTGAAAGGGAGGCTTTTATTAATTAATATTGCAACCATCTCTTGAACCAAAGAGGATCCAAATTAGCTTTAAAGAAGTCCAGGCAGCCAAAACTGGCTTGGCTCAGTGGATGGAGTGTTGGCCTGTGGACTGAAGGGTCCCAGGTTCGATTCCGGTCGGGTGCATGTACCTTGGTTGCGGGCACATCCCCGGTGGGGGGTGTGCAGGAGGCAGCTGATCGATGATTCTCTCTCATTGATGTTTCTAGCTCTCTAACCCTCTCTCTTCCTCTCTGTAAAAAAATCAATGAAATATATTTTTTTTAAAAGAAGGAGAAGGTCAGGCAGCCAAATAACCCTTGTATTCTTGCTACTCACCATTCCTTTCCATGCTTTACAGCTCTCACTTCCACCTGTTTCTAGGTGTATGGGTCGAACTAACATCCTGGGTGAAAAGCTCTTTCCTTTTGGTCAGAAAATACATAGCATGTGCCTTCTCTGTGTTGGATAATTTCATTTTCAAGCGGACCAGAGCTTGATCTGGAATCTCTTCTGAGAAGATGATGCAGGCAGCAGCGTTTTTTTCCTTTTCTGGGACCTCCCTGTTGCCCTGGGGACCGGAGGCAGCCTCTTGGCACTAACATTTTATTTTTGAAATGTTCAAGCATACAGGAAAATAGAGAGAATATGATAAATGTCCTGTCAATGTGTTCTTACCTAGACATGTACCCCTTCCCAGGGCCATCCGTGGCCCTGTTCTGCATGGTGAGCGTGAAGGTGGCAGTGCCCATGCTTCCTTCATACTCATTTTTATACTCTTTGTTTGGGGTCGGTGCCTTGTTTCTTAGCCACTTCATTGTAGGAGCAACCGCTCTATTGCAGAGACATTTTTTAAAAATCCATCCTCTCTCCCACCCCTTCACACAGTGCAGATTGAGGTCATTTCTGGGATGCCGAGTGAAAGAGGGACCTCTTTAAATTTTTGCGTTAAGCGCCCAAATTCAATTCATGCTTCTACTCTAATCTCAGAATCGCTTTTTGCTGTAACAGACGCTGAAATCATGTTTCACAGATTCAGCCTCTGCTTTGCTGGACACCGAAAGGCCCCGGAGCCAGAGCTTTTCTGGTTGTTCATCTGAGTTTTTCCATCAGTAACTCAAGTGGAGGAAGCTCAGGTTTTACCCCCAATAAAGGATTTCAGAAATTTTGGGTCATCAGAAAGTATTGCTCTAAATGGGTACTGCAATGAAATGAATTAGATGATGGTTTCCCGAGGGGAAGAAAGGTTTTTACATCCGCATCCATGGAGGTTACAGAGTGTGAAGCCACACCCCTTCGAGAGGACGCTGGGAGTGAGGCCCGCCAGCTGAGGGACATACACGTCAGGATGCCCGACTTCCATGAGGTTAGCCATCACCTGGATATGACTTTTATTTCATGGTGGTGAGAAGGAATACACTTCTTGGTTCTTGTATTCTACAAAATGTAAGGTGTCTACATGGAGAGAAGATGTCTTGTGTTACAAATTGAAACAAAAAGAGACAATATTTTTATGTAAATAGAATGAAAGGTAAAGATTTCCAAGATGGTTCTTCATCAGCAGGATGGGGCAAAAGTAGGTTTACAGTTTTTCGTATGGAAAGTAACACACTAATGGAGAAATAGTAACATAAGTCTAAACGCTATTTATTTTCACGTGCTCTCAACCATAAACTTGCTTTTGCCCCGCCCGGCATCCTGAGTTAAAACAGCCTCTTGGTGCAATCAGGAGAAGAGGAATACCCGCCTATGTCCACCTGGGACCGACTCTACTGCCATCGTCTGGGAATGGCTATTAGAAAATATTTCACCACATGGCTCCATCTTTGGAGTAGAATTTATTTTCCGTAATTTTTTTTCTTCAGTTCAGCTGCCATTTCTGGGTGAGAATGACATTATGGGTTCACGGGGATTTTGTGAGTTTCTGTATCTCTGGGAGAGAAAAGAGAATAGGTTGGAGAAGTTTGGGGTCAGTATTCCTTTTTTTAGTTCATGGTGATATTTCAAACACTAAGAAAAAAAATTAAAATGTGCTGAGTGGAGAAGGGAGTCCTCACGGAGGAACAGATATGGCACTCCTCCGCTGTTAGACCCTGGGCATCAGCACGGCACTGTCTCAAAACGGGGTCACGGATGGCTCTCAAAAATGCATTGGTCTGTCACCTTTTGCAAGGTTCTCTTCTTTCCTTATAACGGTAGGTGATAATCACATAACTAGCCTTTCTTTTCTAGACAAAGAAGCTGGATAGTATAGACTGATAGCCAGTAACAGGTAGCTTATAACTCCATGAGGTATTTAAAAATGTTAGCTACCCACTAGTAAACTAGGAAAGCATCCAAATATTTTAGGAAAGTTTTTCATCACAAAGGTTTTAAATCTTTAAAAATTGTTTGGGAATGTAAAAGATTATTCATGTACACACACACATACATGTGACATGTATATGTAGACAAAACTTAAATGGAACACTTCATTCCCCCAAGTGCAGGACAGCAACACACTGATTATACTTTTCGGAAGAGCTTTACCATACTGCTCCCACCCACATTTCCAGGCCTGAGATAATGAGGCCATCCCATGAATGTTACATGAGAAAGCCAAGGTGAACACAGGAACCAAGTATACTATTCGTGGCTTATGTGAAAATCAGTGGTATTTTATCTGGCATCAACAGACACAGGCATCGAAATTGCTGCCCTCTCAGTCGCCACAGCTTTCCCCGGTTAGCGACAAAGTGCGGTGCCGGAGCGCGGGCTCCCCATGGGACAGGGCCCTGCAGCCAAGCGGCTGGCCTGGTGCCCCACCCCCTGGAGCATGGGACAGTGGGAGCTGGATTTTTCTAAGACAGGTGCAATGGGTGACAAAAAGGCAAGTGTAGGCTACCAGGCCATGTCCTCTGTTGTGCCCGGGACTCAGTGTGTGCTGGACTAGAGGCCCCACAAACATGCCATAGATTGAGTACTCCTCAGGCTGCTCATGATCCGAAGCCCTGTGGTGGACAGAGCTCACTCCATCTCTCCGCCGTGAGGTGCAGAGGATCACATGAGGCTCACCCCCCTGAGCACGCTGGCCACACGGCCTTGGAAGGGATAGCTTTACCTGACACCCAGGAGATGGGGGCTGCTGCCTCATCTGCCAGCAGGTCTCGGGCTCCGCCCCTGCTGGATGCCCGCTGCCAGAAACCCCGGGGAATTCCTGACGGTGGATGGTGCCCAGTGGGCACTGGGTGCAGCATTTCTCAGAGCTGCCAGACACATGCATCATGTTCTCACTCTTCCTCTGGAAAGAAGGGCCACTGTGGGGCGGATTTCTAAATGAAAACCAGAGGAAAGTAACAGAATCCGAAGCCCCGCGCCTCTTCATGTCCAGAACTTAAAAGAGAGAGAGGAAAGGATTTGCTTTTCCAAAACGTTTGCTTCTTGGCTAAGGAATAAATTTAATCTTGCGTCTTATTCCTCTGATTTCCCAGCCTCCGCTAAGGCAGAAAAGCCCCCCCTTGCATATTGACCCATCCCCTGGGCCTGTGGTGAGAGGCGTTCTCTCTGTAGGAAGCAGGCAGTGCCTCCTTCTCTCTGCCAGGTTGTGATCCTCTATCATTTTGCTCTCTTTCTGTCACCTTTGATATGGTAATGATTTTTCACAAGAAAAGCCTTTCTTTTTTTTTTCTTTTTTGAGTGCTTAAGGAATTAAAGGTGAGGGAGAGGTGGAAGGTGTTAATAAGGATGGCAGTTTGTCATAAAAAAATAAATAAGTACACCCCTCGGAGTGGAAAAAGAAAAGACAGAAAGGAAAGGGAGGCGAGTGGGAGGACAGCAGCTCCTCCGGGCAGAGGTGGGAGCGCGCTCCTGACAGGCTGGCTCTCGGCCCTCTTCAGGACGTGCAGTGGCTCTCCCCGCCGGCATTGATTTCCCTCTGCCCTCCGCAGACCCAGCTGCAGTTAAGCCTTGTGTCTTCCACGTGACGCCGAGCCGAATCAGATTTTCCTTTTAGTTGTTCGATCAAATTTCCCTTCCTAGAGCTTAGAAGGCACACTGGGGACCACATAGTAATTGCCTCCCCACACTGAACTGCTGATACCTTTATTGGATTGGCATAGGGTTTCAGAGGACTGTGTTTAACATGCAGTGAGCCGCAGCAATGCAAACAGCTCCAGTGTTTAAACAAGCATCCATTAGGCCCGGAAGCAAGGCGGTGCCAGCCCGTTGGGCGCTCTGGCCTGCTGGCAGCTGGAGGTGAGCAGGGCAGAGCTGGGCGCTGGAGTGGAGAGGGCAGGCGAGGAGGAGCCGGGCGGGCGTCCGCTGAGGAGCAGCTTCTCCTCGGGCTTGCGGAAGAGGGAGTGCAGCGGGGAGGGAGGGGAGATGTTGTGGCTGGGGACATGTGCAAAGCTCATTAATATCTCATTATGTTAGAATTGCAATCTCCCCGCAGATCGGCGATAACATGTGCCATGCCAGAGGAAGGGCTCTGGGAAAGCAGCACCACACACACACACACACACACACACACACACACACACTTTTTTGCAAGCCCCAGCAAGCTGCAGATGGCTGTTTTGCACTGGGCGAGTGGCGGTGTGGAATCTGCGAGGGGAGGCAGCGAGAAAGCCCCAGAGGAGCCATAGCGAGCAGCATTGTAGAGTGAAGTGAGACTGAAAACTAGTTTGTAAATAACAAAGTGCCCAGCCTTCCGGCATGCCAGCAAGCCACCGAGAGGGTGGAGAGTAGGCTGGCGGCCAGGAAAGGGAAATTGCGGGTGCTCGGTCTGAGCCCTCCCGGAGCCGGGCTGTGAGGGGCAGTGTGAGGGGTGGCAGAGGGGTGAGCTCCAGCTTCAGAGCCAGGCCGCCCAGAGAATGTGTCCCTTGCCCGCTGAGCTTGCCCCCGGCCGGGTTCCTGGGGGGGTCCCTGGGATCAACTGGGGTGACACGAGGTGGAGAGAAGGGAGGGCGCACATGAGGAGCAAAGAGAAAGAAGGCAGCCAGTGGGGTTTGGAAAGACCGCATCCTTGGCAGTTCCCACCGGGCCCGTCTGTGTGAGTGGAGCAAAAGGAAGGCGATACCAGTAAAGCTGATGGAAAGAAGGTGGCGTGCAGGGGCCTATATCTGATCGGGGTGAGCCCAGACCAGTCCAGGCTTTGCCGGCAGGGTTGAATCCTCCCCCTGTAGCTCTGGCCCAAGTCTGAGCCCTGACCTCACTCACCCAGGCAGTCACCCACCACGGGGACCGCAGCACTGACATGGCCTCCCGGGAGGGAGAGTTGGAGCCCTGTTCTGTAGCAGTTACGCCTTCCCCGCCCTCCCGGGCCCTGCTGGGCTGGGGGGTCAGATGTTTCTCTCTCCCTGGACAGGCACGGGTCCTCCTCCATCAGGGGAAGGCGGGCGGTGGCTGCTGTAGCAAATAGTGACATAACAGGAGGTACCAGACACAGCAGTGTGGGCTGGGTCATTTGAAGGCCCCTAGAAGAAACTCATGTTCAAGTTCTTTAAGAATATCCCATTTCTGCTGTTTTGTTTTTGGGGAGTTCTTATTTCTTCCTTGGCATTTTCTTTCTGTGAAGGGCTGGCATTCAAGTTCTGATTCTGGCATCGGTGGACACACACACACACACACACACACACACGCACCCACACACATCCACAAAGATGTCACCCTCTGGACGCTCAGCATCCTGGAAGCAGTGAGCAGTGAAGGGGCAGGTGTATTTGATGAATGTCATCTGAAGTGACAAGGCCAGGTTTCAAGTATGGTTTGCGAAGACCTTTGCGGTCACACTTTGTTCTGAAACACCATATTCCACAAAAACATGGATTACCCATTAACTTACAGAAAGGCGAAAAAGTTAGTGTCGTCATTGGAAGCTGCTTGTGTTCGTTCCTTCAGAATAAAAAATAAATGAGGGTCATCGCAGCCATTAGCTTGTTATGTACAGCAGTGCCTGTAATGAACACTCACAAATAAACGTATCTGATAATCACAACCAAGCTTATTTAGGTTAGAAAAACAGTCATGGCACACCAATCCTGCTGAGAAGCACATTTCACACGGCTTCTGACAGTGTGGCCTCTATGGTAAAAATAGCACACTCCGAGCCTCCGTGTATTAAAGTCTATTATTCTTTTGACTGTGCAGCTTTGACAAATCAAGCAAGAGTCGTAAGACCAAAGCTAGGAAAGACTTTAATTGCTATAATTTCATAACCAATATAAGAAAACTATGCCTCTATGGGTTACATGTTGACTTTCTCAAGCTTGATCCCATTAAGAAACAAAACAACAGCCGAAACCGGTTTGGCTCAGTGGTAGAGTGTCGGCCTGCGGACTGAAAGGTCCCGGGTTCGATTCCGGTCAAGGGCATGTACATTGGTTGCGGGCACATCCCTGGAAGTGGGTGTGCAAGAGGCAGCTGGTCGATGTTTCTCTCTCATCGACGTTTCTAGCTCTCTATCTCTCTCCCTTCCTCTGTAAAATAACAATAAAATATATATTTTTTTAAAAAAAGAAAAAGAAACAAAACAACAAAAGAATGAAGTATTATTAGTCAGCAGCAGACTGGACTTCTAGGGCCTACCTTCTGCATTGAACCACAGCCGCCCCCGGGGTGGGATGTGCCGTACTCACTCCACCCTGGCCCTCCTTCCTTCCTGGTGGCATGAGTAGGACCCTCACAGATGTGTGCTCCTCAGGCATCCAATGACATTTCTCAACACCTCAACTCCTCCAGCTTCTTTCTAGAAAAAGAGAGAATGGAAGTGAAATTTGGTCTGAACTTTCTGCATAACAAAAAAAAAAAAAAGTAATGGCCTCCAAATGGCCTGCTTGAGGAGAGACGCGGAGAATGAACGATCCATCAGGATTTCAGCTGGAACTCAAATGGGATTCCGCTTTCAGTTACAAAGAAAAAGTGAATTCCTTGCTCCTTTCGGGCTTTTGCTGTGAATAAAACTTTAAAGAGAAATATCAGAAAGTCAAGGCTGAGATGGGACTTAGAGAGATCTTTCATTCCCTGTCCCACCCCCGTCTTCAGTGAGGACCATATCTAAATCATCCCAGATGGCTGTTCTATTTTTAAAGCTCTCCAGAAAAGGAGTTTCTGCCACCTCCTCAGTAACCCATTCCAGCATCTCCTGTTCCTCATTGCCAGAATATTGTGTTTTTCTGAGAGCCCTCAGAGGCAAAAAAAAAAAAAAAAGACACACTTCCTAGATGTAGGGACCTGCTCTTCTTCCTCTCTAGGATCTTACCCCACCGTGCACATAAGGACACCGGGGGGTATCAGTAATGTCTTTCTCTCTTTCAGGAAAAAGATTATTTTCTCTAATCTTTACCCTTAAATTACATTAGTGGGCTTCATGGGGTTCAATCCAAAATTCTCTTGAGGACCTACTATGTGCACAGCCCTGTCCTGGAAGAGGATGAGGCATCAAGCAAGCCTATTCATGCTCACAGTCTAAGAGAATAAGGCCACCCACGACCCCAAGCTGACCATCTGTCCTGGAGAGAGGTGTTCTTAGGATCCCTCGTTCATTCATTCTTTCATTCCAGAAATACTTTCAGATCACCAACCATGTGCCACACACTGGATGGAGACACATTACTGAACCATACAGACCAAGTCCTTATTGTCAAGGAGCTTACACTTGAATGGGAGAAGAATCCAATTCCAACCCCAAAATAAGAAGCACGATGAGATATGTCATGATAAATGGAAAAAAATAATAAAAAATAAAACAGTTATGTGGTAGGGTGTGGGGGGGCGGGGGGGGGGGGGAGACAGTGGCTACCTGAGTGAGACAGGGCAGCCAGGGACAGACTTACTGAGTTAATACTTGAGCTGAAGCTTGGAGGGAGAGGGGGAGCTGGAGAAGCAGGTTGCGCAGAGGACAGAGGTGCAGGTGCAGAGGAGGAAGAGAGCAGGAGAGGCCAGCGTGGAGAGGGGCGGAGGGCAGGAAATGAGCACAAAGACACCAGATCACCCCACACCTTATAGGCCAGGGTTACGAGTTTGACTTCAAGAGAAATAGGAATTCATAGAAGGATTTTAGGTCAAAAGATATGCCCTGGCTCATGGTTTTAAACTCTTCCTCTGGATGTTGGTGGAGAATAGATTGGAGGAGAGCACAAACGTCTAGGGGAGAGAGGAGGGTGAATGAACCTTGGTGGGAACAGTGGAGACTCAGAAAAGGAGGTCATGGGAAGAGCATGTCCTGAAAGCACAGACACAGCATTGCAGGCAGAGGTGTGCCCCATTTTAAGAAAACAAAATACATAAAAGTAAAATGTTAAATAATATCATCATTCCCTTTATAAAGTTATTTGCCACAAGTGGTTATATGAGGTAAGGGTCTTTGGCTATAAATTTTAATAAGACCTATAAAAGCTTAATTAGACAGACCATGGGATTGGAAGGAATTGTAGAGGTCATTTTCTCTACTTTCCACCCAGTAAAGAATCCCCTTTACATTTTCCTGAATGTGCAGCCTTGGCATGAAAACTCAAGGGACAGGAAGCTCATTAGCCTCACCAGGCAGCCCTTTCTATTTTGAATCTCTCTAATGGTTTTTATTTTTTTTATTAAAAATTTTAATGTTGACGTTATTGCACGTTCCTACCACTCCCCTATTGCCCACCTCCACCCCTGCCTCCCCTTCCCTTGGCCTTCACCAAACTGTCATCCGTGTCCATAGCCTATGCATATTCTAGAGGTCCTATGCACGAAATTTGTGCAAGGAGCTCAGCCTTCATAGTCCCAGTTTCGTCTGGAAGATTGGCTGGATGGTTTTTCCACTGTTAGGCCATCTAGTCTAATTAGAATATTATGCTTTTATTATTATAGATGTTCCTTAACTGATCCCTTCACTTTTTTTATCCAGTTAACCCCCACCCACCTCCTCTAGGGCACTGGCCAATCTATTCCATGTATCCATGCTTCTGGTTCCATTTTGTTCATTAGTTGATTTTGTTCATTAGATTCCACATATTAGTGAGGTCACATGGTATTTGTCCTTCTCTGACTGGCTTATTTCACTTAGCATAATACTCTTCAGGTCCATTCATGCTGTTGCAAAGAGTAAGAGTTCCTTCTTTTTTACGGCTGCACAGTATTTCATTGTGTAAATGTACCACAGCTTTTTTATCCACTCATCTATTGATTGGCACTTGGACTGTTTCCAGGTCTTAGCTATTATAAATAACACTACTATGAACATAGGGACACATATATTCTTTCTGATTGGTGTTTCTGGATTCTTTAGATATTCCCAGAAGTGGGATTTGCTGGGTCAAAAAGCAGTTCCGTTTTTAATTTTTTGAGGAAACTCCATACTGTTTTCCACAGTGGCTGCACCAGTCTGCATTCCCACCAGCAGTTTATGAGGGTTCCCTTTTCTCCACATTTTTGTCAGCAATTGTTTGTTGATTTGTTGATGGTAGCCATTCTGACAGGTGTGAGGTGATTCCTCATTGTCGTTTTGATTTGCATCTCTTGGATGATTGCGTAGAGGACATGATCTTGAGCATTTTTTTCATATGTCTATTGCCCATCCGTATGTCCTCTTTGAAGAAGTGTCTATTCAGGTCCTCTGCCCATTTTTAATTGGATTGCTTGTCTTCCTTTTGTCAAGTTGTATATGTTCTTTATATATTTTGGAAATTAAGAATCTCTCTAATCATTTTTAGAAGTCCCTCCTTAGATAGTTCTTTCCATAATTTCCAACCATTGATCTTAGGCCCATATTCTGGAACTGTATAGATTAACTCTTTTCCTATATCAGGAACCACCAACCATTTAAAGAGGAGTTGTGGCATTCCTACTCCTCAGATCTTCTCTTTCTTCAGCAAAATGGCCTCAGCGCCTTCACCTGACTCTCACATGATATGGTTATAGGGCCTCCTCTGCCCCATGGCCATGCCCTCTGCCTCGCTGCTGCCTGATGAGGATGATGACTCCAAAGTCAAGCCCAGCCTTCCAGGTGACACCAGTATAGAACATGCATATGTCTTCCTGGATCTAAAGAACATACGTTCATCAATGCAACCTAGAACTGCAAGAGCAGGTGGCTTTGAACTTCAGTGACATCAAAGCTGCTTATAAGACAGATTCCACACAATCATTTGTTACTGGCAAGCTGAAAGAGAGTGGTTCTTGAATTTTTGAAGGATCATGAACCACACTGAAAATCAAATAAAAGCATTAAACCCTCTTTCCTGAAAAAGAGAGAGACATCTACCCACAAAAGTCTACATCCAATATTTTGTAGGGTTCTCAGAGACCTAAAAATTCATTTTTAATGTAAACCTCCAGTTTAAAAAGTCAGCAGTATCCAAATCATGAAACCATGGTTCTGTCATTTAAAACTACGTATTGGCATTATCTCTATAACAATATTGTACAGGTGGGTGAAATACACCCACTTGAAAATTCCTATAGATTACTATGGAATTACTAAAGGGAGAGGGCAGTTACAAACGTCTTCAAATGGCATTATTATTGGATGAATTGTTGATGTTAACTCATTTAGTCCTTAACATTATCTTCTGAACTAAGCAATCTTAGCCCTATCTTACAAGGAAAGTGAAACTTAGATACTAGTAAAGAAATAGAAAGACCTGGGTGAAGGCCATGAGGGCACAGAGTGTGCACCGCTCCATCAGTGATCCACGGTTGGTGGCCCTCTGTACTTTTAAGAGCTGAGATGTGTTCACCTGGAGCCCAGCATTGCAGATGCTTGTGAGCAGGTTCTGTTTCCTGCAAGATGTGAGCTTCTGTGTGTCCCTTTGTAGTGATGTCCCTAGAAAGTGGTCATCATTATGAGTAGTCATGACCGGGGCTCACGTGGGCAGCATGCCATCGCCTCCACCATCCTCAGTAGGATCTGACTGGGGCTGGGTTAGTGGCTGATACATATTTGTACCTGAGCAGCTGAGACAGCTGCATAACTGCAGTGTGAGCATCTGAGAGCGCTGCAGCCGTTCTAGGAAACCCACTTTCAGATAGTACTTTCTTCTATGCCACAAACCGCTGTGGGGAGGGAGCAGTGCTGAGGCTTTCTTCCCTCTTTTTTTGTCTCCTTTCAGAGCCATGCTCACTTCTGAATAGTTGGGAAATGAGGAACACATTCCAAGCACAGGTGGAAAGGCATGTAACAGAAAAGCATAGGCTTGGAATTCAAATCTCAACTCCCTCATCCTAGCTGTGTGACCTTGGGCAATTTATTTAATCTCCCCAAATCCCCAGTTCCTCATTTGTGTAAGTGATATTTATTACCTTGCAGGGTTGATTTGGGAATTAAAAGATGGTGGATTTGCCTGGCATGTGCTGGGCATACAACGAAAATTGCTTTTTGCTGATAACTTTGAGGAGAGACTAAATTGTTGGGGCCAGTCTGGGTAATAGTAGATTTGTCAGCCTGACCCTGGTTTGGATCTGGATCCCTGAGGGACTCCATAGGAATTTCTGCCCTCATCCCCACCCCTTACCACCACCACCATTTTGCTTCAGATAAAGAAGTCAGAGCATGTCCACCTTGGGTCGACCCCATCCTCCATGTGAGGTATCATGTCACAGGGATCTTAAGAGTCCCCAGCTTCAGATAGTAGGTTTCCTTGGATTCACACACACACACACACACACACACACACACACACACACACACCATTCTGCAGTGAAGCAATGTGGGGATTCAGCAGGTAGCAGACCTTGATGGTACTTCATAGAGACAGTTCTAAAAGAATCTTTGGTCCAACAACACTGAAAGCAGAACTTTTACTAGGGAGGGCTAATAATGCTCATACAGATTCAACAAGACACTGTTTGAAGGTTAAAGTTTAAAAACTGAAATGGGGCCAGCTAACTTCCTCATTCTGAGTCATCAAATGTAGGCTAGACTTGGTCATCCCCCCTTTGCTAGTAAGGAAGCTGGTTTAATTAACCGAAGGAAATTAACTCTGATGGTTTTGCAACATGAGCCTGTTTCCAAAGAGGGGCTGGATTTTCCCTTCCTGTGAGCTGATGATCATCCAGCAGTTAATTCCGAGGCTGTGCTGGCACATTAGCCGCTGATGCCAACTGACAAATGTAGTATTTTCCTGATCGAACTCGAAAGCCTTTCTCCTTGTTCCTGGAACAACTGAGAACAGAGTAATAAACTATCCGGAATGATTTTGCAACATGGGAGTCGTTTGCATGTCTCTGTAATATGGAAGTCAAATGCCTATTCTCGGTAAATATAAACCTCCCCATTGACTTAAGGTAATTGAATGATTTTAGATTTATTGCGTATCTACTTTTTTCCTCAGCCACTGATTCTAAGCGGACATAAAATCACATCAGAAAACCTGAGTTTTGATATTCGATTCGAGTTGGCTCATCTGAGTTCAAGCCAAACTGTGTAGAAATTGGGTTATCAATTCCAGACCCGGGTCTCTTTGTCTGGGAAACCTCACAGTCTCCAGTGAGCTGCAGGTAATGTCTTTCTTCAGGTGACAATCTGGGGCAATTCTGAAAAGGACATGGAGAGAAGAATGCTTTTGACTCTGTTCCAGTTTGTTCCATTTCTCTTTTTAACTGATTTGTATACTAGATATAATTTTCCTTTCCCCATTAGTTTTGCATTTAGTTCCAGCTGTTTGTTGTGCTTCGGCATGGTGCTGTTTGCTTAGGCATTTTGCTGTGTCCTTTTCTTCCCCTGCCCTTAGTTTAAAGGAGGTCTAAGCTCACGGTGTAGCTATATATCTGGAGAGACCTGCCACCTTTACAGGATTTACAGTGGTCATTTTCTTTCTTTCTTTTTTTTCTTCCCACAATATGGTTCTTTGTGCATTAAAATCAAGGTTCCTAGGGCTGGAGGTAGGAGCAGGGCATGGAAGCCTGGCCACATTATAATGAATAATAATCATAACTGTTGTGAGCTCTTCCAGGCAGCCTGTGTCTTATTCATCTCTGTGTCCCCAGCTTCTCACATGGGGCCTGGTGCACAAATGATGCTCAGTGAGTGTGTGTTGAATGAATGAACTGATTTTTGCAAATCCCTTTACAATTTATAAAGATATTCCACATAGCAACGTGGGGTGACTGTTTTTGAGACCTCAACAAAACCATTTCCTCCCTCATTTCATTATGATTGTGAAATTGCCTTGGAATTTTTGGAACAGGGATACTTTTACTGTATGCCTTTCATGAAAAGCCAAAATCTAAATGCCTTTTTCTTTTTCCTTTCTTCCTTTCTTTCTTTCTTTCTTTCTTTCTTTCTTTCTTTCTTTCTTTCTTCCCTTCTTCCTTCCTTCCTTCCTTCCTTCCTTTCTTCCTTCCTTCCTTCCTTCCTTCCTTTCTTTCTTTCTTTCATTTAATGTGAGGGAAGAGGAGGGAAGAGTTTGTTAATTGGATACGTTTTTTGTAAAGAAATTTAAAATTTTCATTACCTCTGGATTTTTTTTCTTTACAACTGCAGCTCAGAGCTCTTTTCCTCCTCTTTTAGTAGGATGTAGGTAAATTTTAACCAACTCAAGAGGTATGTTTTAAAGGGAGAAGATCTTCGGCAGCAAAGGACAGTCTTTGTGTTTGTTGTTATCACTTATATTGTGACTTGGCAGATGCTCAAGGTTGTCCTGCTTAACCAAATAATCCACATGGCTTCCATGTCAGCCATAGCTGAGCTCCCCTTCCAGGGTATACCAGCTAGCCCTTCCTGTTGAGATGGGCTGAAGACGGCGGCAGCTGGATGGTTTTGCCCAACTGTAGGCTAATGTAAGTGCTCTGAGCACATTAAGGAAGGCCAGGCTAAGCTATGATGTTCATTCAATAGGTCAGGTGTATTAACTGCATTTTTGACTTCTAATACATTCAACTTACAATGGGTTAATGGGGACATAACCCTATCTGTATTATCTCAGTTTGTCAGAAAGCATATTGCTCATAGATGGGATGCACCTTAATTCAGAAATACTCATTTTGGCCTTGGTGTGGAATGACCTTGGGTTGTTGCAGATTTATGCTCTGCAGGTGTATTCGTTCCTAAGGCTTCCATAACAAAGCACCACAGACTGGGTGGCTTAAAACACCAGAAATTGATTGTCTCACAGCCCTGGAGGCTAGAAGTCCAAAATCAAGGTGACACCAAGGCCATGCTCCTCAGACTCTGCATGGAATCCTTCCTCACCTCTTCCTAAGGTTCACTGGGGTTCTTTGGCATCCTGGGCTTGCACCTGCATGACTCCACTTTCTGCCTCTGTCACACCATCTTCCTCTGTGTCTCCATGTCTTTATGTGGCCGTCTTCTAAGAATGATGTCACTCATGTTGCTTTAGGAGCCCACTCTACTGCTGTATGGTCTCATCTAATTACATCTGCAGTGACTCTACTTCCACATAAAGTCACATTCTGAGGTCCTGGGGGTAAGACTTCAACATATCTTTTTTTGTAGGAATGCAGTTCAGTCCTATGACAGTAGCTACACCTTTGTTTCTGAGCCCTAATAAGTGCCCCTATCCCTCTTTTATAATGGACCAACTCTACAGAACCTTCTTTCATTTTTCTCCTCAACCCTTGGCAGTATGTTTTTCTTGGAAGTGAGGTCCGTGACATCAGTGAGAAAATGGAAATTATTGGAACCAAACCGCCTTGTTACACACACACACACACACACACACACACACACACACACACACAAAAGCCTAGGTGGTCCTTGCGCCCTCACGTGATGCCCTCATGTCATCACAAGATGGCCACCACAAGATGACCTGCAGGGGAAAACAGTTGGGGGCAAACAGGCTAGCAGAGAGGGCAGTTAGAGGCCAGCAGGCCAGCAGAGGACAGTTGGAGGCCAGCAGGCTAGCTGGGGAGAGCAGCTGGGGTGATCAGGCCGGCAGGGGAGCAGTTAGGTGTCAATCAGGCCAGCAGGAGAGTGGTTAGGGGGTGACCAAGCTGGCAGGCAGAAGTGGTTAGGGGCAGTCAGGCAGGCAGGCAGGTGAGTGGTTAGGAGCTAGCAGTCCTGGATTGAGAGAGGGATCTTAGATTGGAGAGGGTGTAGGCTGGGCTGAGGACATACACCCCCCCATGCACAAATTTCTTGCATCAGGGCTCTAGTGTGTGTGTGTGTGTGTGTGTGTGTGTGTGTGTGTGTGTATAACAGAATATTATTCAGCCTTAAAAATGGAGGAGATTCTGACACATGCTATACCATGGATAACCTTGGGGGGATTTTGCTAAATGAAATAGTTTAGTAATAAAAAGGCAAATACTGTATGATTCCACTTATATGACATACCTGTATTAGTTAAATTCATAGAGACAGAAAGTCGAATGCTGGTTGCCACAGCCTGAGGAGAGGGAGAATAGGAGCTATTTAATGAGTATAGAGTTTCAGTTTTGCAAGATGAAGAGATTCTGGAATGGATGGTGTGAATGTGATTGTACTTAATACCCTTGAACTGTACACTAAAAATAGTAAAGATGGTTAATTTTATCTTATGGGTCTTTTACCACAATTAGACATTTCCAATTAGACATTTTTCTTCTTCCTTCCTCCCTCCCTCCCTCTCTCCCTTCTTCTTTCCCTCCCTCTCTTTCTTTCTTCCTTTCTTCTCTAGAGAAACCTTTATTTCATCTCCTGACATTCAAGCTGTGATGCCTTTTTTCCCTCTTGCTTATCCAAATAAAATTTCCTATACAGAAGAGCCACACCTAGTATCTCCACTATTCTTCACTATTTGCTTCTGTTACTGACCCAAAACCTGGCATTCATTTGCAGCACAGTTCTAGAGCTCGCTATCCAACAAAGTGGCCCCTAGTGACATGTAGCTGTTTTAAATTTAATTAAAATTAATAAAATTTAAACTTCCATTCCTTGGGAGCAGTAGCCACATTTCCAGCACTCAGTAGCCACATGCGGTCAGAGGCACAGGTATTGGACAGTGTAGACACAGAATACTTTCCATCATGAGTCCTGTTGGACACACAGCATTGTCCTTGAACAAGGATTCTCAAAGTCATGAGCATCACCTTGGAGGCTTGTTAAAACACGGACTCTGGGCCCCATCCTCAGAGTTCAGGAAGTCTGGTGACTGGCTAGAGAGTGTGCATTTCTAACAAGTTCCAGGTGGTGCTGATGCTGCCGCGTGTCCTAGAGGACCCCCTGGCCACATCCCCAGTGAATTGCTCTGATCCTAACCTAATGGTATCAGTTCTCATTTCAAAGCTACAACTGGCACTGGGAATTTGACCACAAATGATTCTTTATTTTGTCCTGCTTTCTTGAAAGTGCTTTATTTTGATCTCTCGCTGATACTATTTCTTTGTCTCTTTGCTGACTTCTCTCATCTAATTAACAGGACCCATCTCTAACTGCATGTTCACTTTCTCAGTGAATTGTTGCGCTTCCATTGTTTGGGATGCCTCATATGTACATACAGAAGACCCTCGAATAAACATTTCCTTATTTCTAAAGTCCTGTCTTCAGGTTGGTGGGATATGCCACTGCTCTTGGACACTATGATGTTTTCAAAACTGAGTTGCTGAGTCTCATCCTCTCTGGGCAATGAGCTGATGCTTCCCAGATCTCTGATAATTGTTGTCATGAATTTCTTTAAATCACAGTGAGATGCTTGCATGAAAAGCTCCATAGAAATGACAAGTGTTGTGTGTACCTGTTCATTAGCTATTCATGCAGTTAGAGAAGTCACCACTGCAGTAGGCTGAGTGATTTCCTTAATGCCTTTCCTCCTGGTAACCAGCTGTTTTATAGACTTAATCTGCTTAATCCTGCCCATAAGGTATCGGGGGGGGGGGGGGGGGAGGGGAGGTTACACATGAATATGCCCATTTTCAAAGTAAGAATTGAGGTACAGAAAAGTTTAAAAGAGTGACCAGTCACAAAACTGGCTATATTTCTTTCGGGAAACCCCAGCTTAGTCCAGTGCATGACTGTCATGCTGAGCCCCCAACTCCCATGCAAAGCCCCACTGTTAGAGAACACTCAGCTTCTGGGTTTCAAACATAAAAAGAAATTGCTAAATGTGATTCAACTTGTACTCTGCATAATGTGTTTCTGTGACACTTCATAGTAATGAGATAATTACCATGGGTACAGTATTAGCGTATACATATTCTGATAAGTTGCAGCTGTAAGAAATCAGTAATGGACATTAATCATTCCATTTCATTCCTTACGAATCTCAGAGTAGAAGTTTAAGCTGCAGAGTTCCAACAAACCTAAAGGCGAATTTTATAGTCATCATTTCTGCCATTTAGATGAAGAGTTTATGAATACAATAGACTCTCCCTAATTTAAACTAATGTGAGCAAACAGCTGCCTGAATTGAGAAAAATCTGAATTCAAGTCTAGTAGTAAATGTATACTACATGCAATATATTTAAAAGTAACAACTGCAATTCAAAGTAGGCTATCAAACTGTTAGTAAATAAACATCCTGGGGGAACCACTTTAATTAATATATGAGAAGGATTCATAATACTTGTACCAATTGTTTATTTAAATTTGAGTCTCTTGAGTCCTTGAGTTCTTGAGATCTATTTCTGTCTTAAGTAGGTTGAGCATTCTCCTTATCTTCTTTATTATACCTATTCTTTCACATGCTAAGCTCCTTTTTTTGTACATAAGGATAAATATCAGGTTGGCCCTTAGCCAAGTTACAGCTAAAGGCAAAATTAGCAGGAATTGAATTAACCGGGTCTTATGACATAATACATATAAACAACTATAGATAAAAACCTTTTTCATTCTTTCAAATTTAGAAATTAGTTACATATTTTTGAAAGGTAAGAGAAAACCTAAAATGCCAGCTGGTTTATCTCCCAACTATATCTACATGCACCTGGAGAGATCACACAACTCTAGGCTGTTAGCTTTATAAGGGAGTTTAGAAATTATTTTGTCCAGGTAAAAATAGAGGTAGAGAATAGTTGACTAACTTTCATGGTAGGCAAATTTTGGTCAGGAAAGAAGTCATTCCAGGACCCAGAGCTCCTGACTCTGAGCCTAGGATTAGGCCCACAACCAACGGCCTCTTCTAAGTCAAACATGCAGTAATGAATGCCCAGTAAAGGTGGATGGCTCCTACTTGTAACCTGGTCCAGCACCTAATACACAAGCTAGCACATTCAGGCTCTTCATGTACTTCAAGGCCATTTAATCAAAACCATTCATGGTGGCGATGGAGAAGAGCCATGCACCGTTCTATAAGTTCATCAACTTAGCCAAATTGTAGTCACTGTTGAAATGGAAGCATCACTGTGGTCAATGGCCGACAAGTGTTATTTTCCCATAGACACTTAACAAAATGAAAACGTGGAACAAGCCTTGAATTTCTTTGAGAAAAGGGGTCCTGTGCATATTTCACACCCTCTGCACCCTGCTTGGCACCTGACACCATGTAGGCAGCTGTAAAGTAAAAAATTCTCTTAAACAAACCATGTAGTTTGCACAGTTGGGTTTCTGAGTTCTTTAAGATTCTTGTGATTAGGATTTAGGTATAATTTTTCTTCCAAACTCACTAGAATCAAGAAACCTTTGCAGAAGACGGTAGTGAACTCTTGCTCTCTGGCTTCAAATGAGGATCTTAGTTACTCAGGAACGACCTGCCAAGTTCAGCTGTCCATCGAGTTAATAGTGCCTTCCAGGGTGGTTTTGAAAGTGAGTCATTGATTTGAATCCAGAGTCCAAATACTCTGTTTGAGCTAGAACAAGCCTGGAGGTCGGGTAGCTCGGCCCCCTCATTTTGTAATTGAGGAAACGGGGTCCAAAGAGGTTAAGTAACTGCTACCCAATCACATCATTAAGTTTGTTTAGTTGCTGTGCTTTAGTGAGATGTGGACAACACCACATGCATATTTTTGCTTTTCAAGTGCCTGACATTTTCTGTTCTGTACACTCAGGGTATTTTTAAATACTGATAAGCATGTGAATGCAAACCTTATTTAGTCAAATCTGGCAGGACGGGTCGTGCTCAGTGAAATCTATTACATTGCCTAGCTTGATGCATTTATGTGCAGCTCTCTTTTTGATTTACGGTGTTTGATTGAACGGAGGGTAACAACATATTTATTGCAGTAAAAATTATCTCTTCTTTTACGTAAGTCAAAAAGATCCCTAAAGTCATTTGCCTTCACAAATACACACACACACACAAAGTTTTTTTTGAAACTGAGACCAAGGTGAAAAAAATTCTGTCCCAGGAGAGTTTTTAGAGAGCCACAACCATGCAAAAATAGGCAGTTACAGAAAATACTATGCAAACTTAACTATAGCATTATAATGGAAACTGCATAAATAATATCTGGATGGCTAGGTAAGGAAGATAAAACCACCGAAATACATACTTCTGGCTCTCCATTGTTACAGTACATTTACAGTGCACCACAATTTGAACAGAACATTGACAAACTCTGAACCTGTTCCTGGCAAAGTGATTTATTGCGTGGGGAAGAGGCCATGGGGCCTGAGCAGGAAATCCTGACCATCACATTCCTTGTGCTTCCTCTGAATCGTGTTGCTGCCCTAGACTCTCTGCGTGTCTCTGAGGTCAGGTGGATTATCCATGTAAAGTAACATATACTAAGCCTCAGGGAACACATAGTCATTATTCAGAGCCTCCTACATCATGACAGGCTCCTTCTGCCAACTCGAAGTTTTGTTTAGAGTCATCTCCAACTAGACATCTTTGCTGATAGTTAAGGAGTGAGTGTGAAGTGTATTTTGAATTTGGGATTAAAACTGGGAACCTTTTTTAATCCCAAATATTGCCCTGGCTAGTGTGGGTCAATAGGTTAGAGCCTCATCCCTAGCACCGAAGGGTCACTGGTTTGATTCCCAGTCAGGGCACATACCCAGGTTGCAGGGTGAGTACAGAAGGCAACCAATTGATGTTTCTCTCTCACATCGATGTTTTTTTCTCTCCTCTCTCTCCCCCACCCTCTCCCTCCTTCTTTAAAAGAAATGAAAAACATATCCTCAGGTGAGGATTAACAACAAATAAAAAATTACATGTAGTTAAGCTCTGGACCAAGTAGCAACTGTTGAGCTAACTTGCCTCAAGACCAAGTCTGTGTCGTATTGATTTATAAGTCAAGGATAGCTTTAGCCATTTGCTTAGTCAGCCACGTAGGAATGATAGTAGATCATGTTATGGGCTGAATTGTGTCCTCCCCCAAAATGCCTGTGTTGAAGCCCTAACCCTCAGTACCTCAGACCATGACTATATTTGGAGGTAGGCCTTTTAAGAGGTGGTTAAGTTCAAGTGAGGACACTAAGGTGGCCTTTATCGGATCTGACTGGTGTCCTTATGAGAAGAGAAAGTGTGGACACACATGAAGATACCAGGGATGCGCCCACAAGAGGAAAAGCCATGGGAGGGCACACCTCCAAGCCAAGGAGAGAAGCCTCAGGAGAAACCAGACATACAAACACTTCCAGCCTCCGGAACTGTGAGAAAATAAATGTCCGTTGTTTCAGCCACCCAGACTGCGGTGTTTTGTTATGGCAGCCAACGCTGGCTAATACAGATTACCTCAAATATTTTACCTTTGGCAACCAATTTCTGTCATTATCAAATCAGCAGTTAGCATCACAAGTGACCATTATTCCTGCCGCGCCCCCCCAGAGCCTCTGGATTTTCCAAACTTCTTCCCAAGGCAGACAAGCCCTTCAGGACCTATATAGCTCTCACTTCTCCAGCCTCGTTTCTTAGCGCTTTCCCCTTGCACTCTGGCTCGACCCAGGGGCATTCACTTAAAAGCCACACTTTCTTCCTCCTCTGGTGTCTTCACCTCAAGGTAATTCTGCAAACCCCAGCTTACATAGACTCCCTGCAGGAGGCCTTACCTCATCTGCACTGTGGCATCCCTCTCCTTCGTGCTCCCACAGCACAGGCACCCTCGTCAGAGCTCACCTGCTGCTTCCCCTCAGCTCCAAAGGCTCTTGAGGTCAGAGACTGAATCTGATTCACTGGTGCGTCCTTAGTGCCTGGTATAGAACCCAGTGCACAGTTGATGTTCTGTCGGTTGAATCAAAGCATGAACACATTTGTGCAACATGGTCCTTCAAAAGAGTTATTGAGTGCCTCATCTGTGTAAGACACTGAGGGAGGACAGGGATACATTTTAACCAGATTAGTAGTTGTGTCAGTCTTCTCGGGCTGCCATGACAAGGTCATACACAGGGGAGTATGGTGGGGGGAGGCTTATACAACAGAAGTGTGTCTCCTCACAGTTCTGGAGACTAGAAGGCCACAATCAAGGTATCAGCAAGGTTGGTTTCTTCTGAGACCGTTGTCCTTGGCTTGCAGATGGCTGTCTTATCCCTCTGTCCTCACATAGTCTTCCCTCTGTGTGCCTGTGTCCCAATCTCTTCTTCTTCTAAGGACACTAGTCAGATTATATTAGGGCCCAACCCCTAATGACCTCATTTTATTTTAATAACTTCTTTGAAGACCCTCTCTCCAAATAAAGGCACAAATAAAGTTACGGGGGTTGGAGCTTCAACATACGAGTTTGGAGAGGACACCATTAAGCTCACAACGTTAGTCATGAGCACTGGCTTCATTTTTAGCACCTTGACATACCCCTGGGGGGACTGTAGACGACTACATTGCTGACTCCTTTGGAAAGCTATTTGCCATAAAGGTTTGGTGGTAAGCATACATCATTAAGAAAGGGACATTTTGGAGTTGATTGTTGTTTTCAGGGGTCGGGGTGCGCTATTTTATTAGGAATGCCACACCACTGAAAATGAAGTCCTAGAAGGCTACAATACTGGAAACGTTTCAGAATATATGGTGATTGCCAACACTAACATCCTCACTGGAAATTCCCATTCTGAAATGGTCAGTATTTGGTTAACCTTAAGAAATTCAGGGTCACGTGTCCAGCTCCCACCCAGGATGAAAACATCATCACTGCTCCTGGACTGGCCAGACGGGAGAGCTCTGTGGGACACGGTCAAGTCCTGTCTTCTCAGTCCCAGTTGGACAGAGAGGATTTAGCCGTCCTCTCCATAAAAGGCTGGAAAAGGGTCCACCCAGGCTCAGCCTTGGTCACTCCCTGTGCATAATTGAAATCGCTGCCCACAGAATTCAGGGTGAGGTTGTAGGGAAGTGGCTGTGTAAGTGACTCTGACTGTTGCTATAACAACAGTACCTTGGTCTAATTTCTTCTGAAAAATGAATTTCAGCTGGTAGGATGGAGCTGAGCAGCTTCTCCCCACAGATTAAAAGCTCTGTGACAGCCTCCCTAGCTCTGCTGCGCGTGGACTGAGTGCGTGGAGCCGGTTCAATCACACCCACGTTCGCCTGATTGTGAGAACGTGCCTGTCTGTGGGTGGTCATCTTTGCCCACCAGTGATTCATCCTGGAGAGGAAAATCCTCTAGCTCTGCCTTTCCCCTGTGTGTGAACAAAGTTGCTGAAGACGTGTGTCAATATGGCAGTCCCCTTGCTGGTACAAGTCCCTTCCCTTCTAGCTTTGAGGTAAAAACATGCTACTGTGGATTGGAGGTCTGGGAATTGGCTGCCTTCTAGAGAGATGCTATTTTATATCCTTATCCTATTTGCTCACTCACTAAGATGGTGTGTGTGTGTGTGTGTGTGTGTGAGAGAGAGAGAGAGAGAGAGAGAGAGAGAGAGAGAGAGAGAGGACTTCTTTTCCAGCAGGCAGCTCTTAGCTTTGCTTTATGCAAACTGCAACTCACAAGGAAGAGCAATGTCTGACCTCTTTGAGGGAAACAGGAGGCTTTTTATAGACTAGGCCATCTTATTTCAATACTTGTTGTTTGCCAAGGGGAGTTAAACACGTGCTGGGATTTTATGCAAAAGCAGTGTCGGGTCTGGGCACTGGGCGCTCTGCCTCCCTGTGCGGGTACAGGGCTTCCGGGCCGTGGAGGCGCTCCTGGAAGGGGCTGCCAACAGAAAGGAGAATTTCTCGTTGAAAATCAGGGACGTTTTGAGTAAACAGTGAAATTAAAATATTCTTGATTCCTACCCAAGGGAGAGAAAAGTACTCAGCCTTCCCTGAAGTGTCTCTCCCTCCCGCCTCCCTCCTCCCAGAAAATAAACAAATCGAAATCTGGAGCTTAGTTCCAACATGCCTGTTCTTTGGTGTGTGCGGCTGGTGCAAGTCTCCAGCTGTGAACGATGCAGATGAGATGTGATCTTCTCATTTGCCCTCTTCCTCCCTCCGGTTTTTCCCCTCTTTCCTCACCCACCCCCTTCGCCGTCATTTCTTTACAGCTCTAAATAAAATCCCATTAGGAATCTCGGGTTGTAATACAAGGTCACGCTACAGGCGTGTTTGAATGGATAATGTATGCATGACTTTTAGCAAACGATATCAGGAGATATTCCTGAGGAAATTGTTTCTTGTTCTTAGAAACAAATGGGATGGAATATGTGTGCGTGTGCTTATGGAGATGAAAAGGCAGAGCTGCTCAGGGTTCAGATGTTGGCAACCGCAGAGCTCAGTGGAGCTTTTCCCATGGAGAGCTACCTGGCGCAGGGGCTGCCGCCGGGGTGCACGCGGCTGCCGCCCCCTAACGCGTTCAGGGCTGCGGCTCTCATCACGCCTCCAACGCATGCTGAATCTGCACAGTGACATCCTCCCTCGTAGAGGAGCACGCTTTTCCGTGAATCAGGCAGATCTGACTCAAAGACATGAACACATCCTCCCAGACTGTCACGACGCAGGCGTGGAAAATACTTTTGCAGAATTTCTAAGCAAGGCTCGCTCACGTTTGATCGGGACAGGCGTCGGCCGGCGCAGAACAGCAGAGTGGGTGGGAGCATGGAGCGGAGGAGCAAAGGGACTGGGGAGAGCTCTGCTCTGGGCCCTGGGACACACGCCTGTCCTCTCCGGGTTATTGGGAGAATTAATCAAGGTAATGCATGTAAAGCACTTAGCTTGACGCCTGGTACAGGGTAAGTCCTCAGCCAATTAGAATCCTAAGTGACATGAACGTCCTGAAATATTTAGTAAGCAGTGAATCAGATCCTCTGATAAAAGCTTAGAAGTGTAGCGCTTTCTACTAAAAATATTATGAGATCTGAAAATCATGTATCCCTGGCATTTGCAGAAATAGCAGTCTCAGTTTTAATGAGTTCATAATTTTGTTCAAACACTGATTTAAACGACGTGTACAGAGCTCATGAAAAACTTTACAACTTGAGATATGAAGAGTCCACAGGATTCACATGACTGATGGTGAAAATACAACTTACTCGTTCAGTTCAGAGAAAGCCACACACGCCTGTGCGAACATTTGTGTATTTGGAAATATGGAGATTAAAGAGACCTTGGAACCCGCCAGTTGTAAATGTCAGCAGCTCAAATGCCTCTGCTGATGTTTTAGGATCCATTCTCAATAGTTATTGTGCATTTAACTGGTGCTGATGACACGTTTAAAAGTAACTAAAGGAACCGGTTTGGCTCAGTAGATAGAGCATCGGCCTGCGGAATGAAAGGTCCCAGGTTCGATTCCGGTCAAGGGCACGTACCTTGGTTGTGGGCACATCCCCAGTAGGGGGTGTGCAGGAAGCAGCTGGTTATGTTTCTAACTCTCTATCCCTCTCCCTTCTTCTCTGTAAAAAAATCAACAAAATATATTTTAAAAATAAAATAAAAGTAACTAAAGGATCAAAGCATACCTGAGGTTTCAGCCACACCCAAAAAGATTTAAAATGCTTTTAAAGGGGACCTTACTCACAGCTGGAGTTGGGTGAGCATCCATACTCCCAACACTGAAGAGAGTGACAACGCTCTTGTATATTCCTGAGACTACTTGGGACTAGAGCTTTAAATCTGACTCTTAGCTGAAAGGAAAAGGATCATAGTCATTTCTAAGAATAACCCCATAGTCCCCCTTAGGTTGGGGGCTCAGCTGTGGCCCTGCATTTCCTTGGGCCTACGTAGCTGAGATTTCAGACGCCCATGAGGAAGTGAGGCCCTTGTTCAGATGGTCCTTTTCTCCCTGGAGCATTACAGGGTGGAGATTTCTAACTGCTCGAGGCTGACAGACATCACCTCCAGCGACCCAGCATTGCCCGCTGACCAGGTGTGGAGAATCTGTGTTCTGGGATAATCAAAATTAGAGGTTTTAAACTCTTGGCTCTCAGGAAACTAGTGTGTGTGTGTGTGTGTGTGTGTGTGTGTGTGTGTGTGTGTGTGTAGCCACATGAATTTTATTGTGTAGTGAAGTTCCTTCCTCTCTGACATGATGTTAGCAATGTATAAGGCTGACAAGAGAGACCTCAGGAGCTGATAGGTTCCTACATTTTTTGTGTGCCACTCTATCCTTCACATAGATCTCCTTAAGACAAACTTATTCAACTTTTGTTGGTACTTGTCTGGCACAGATTCACTTTCTGGTGTGGTCTTTGTTCTTGGAAATGAGTCCACCCCTCAGCACCTAGCACACAGGAACATGGCACGCCCTCAGTTCATTGCATGAAAATGAAGGCAAGTATATAACGTGGAAATGGAAATGTCTAGGATATCCCCTGTCCAGAAAAACCTAAAATACAAAGAAAAATGTATGAAAGGTGTTGTAGAAATCCAGTAAGCTTCTGCAGAATTCCAGGTCCTCTGGGGTTGGAAGCATCTCACCCCAAGTGTTGTTCCCTAGTCCTATCTATGAGCTTTCCCAGAATGTCACTGTGGAACATTTTATATTGACATCAGGTTTGTGTGTGTACGTGTGTGTGTTTTTTAATCAAACCAATAACTTGAGAATGTCATAACTTGAACAGAATTATTAATGTAGTTCAGAATTTCTAAAAACAGGATCCTGGACCAAATCTGGTGTCTTTAGATACCTGTACATTTCACCTGTGTCCCAATCTGGGCCCCACCTTGGGCTCCTGAATCAGAAACTGTGGAAGTGAGATCAAGAAATCTGCATTTCTCATAGTATCCCAGGTCACTAAAGTTGGATAATCAGTGGTCCAGGAAATTGGACCACTTAATAACCCTCAAGAAATCCTTTCTAAGGGCTCTGAAATCCAGGAGACAACTCTGAAAATGTTCTGCACACTATTCATATTCTACTAATACTCTAATACATGAGTATTCCAGGTCATTCATCAAATACCTTAACTAAGCAAGTTGAATTTGTCTATGTGTTCCTGTGCTAGATATCTGCTGGCAGAGTGAGGTGAGAATAACCATATGAAAATCAATTCAGCCGAGACGGTTTGGCTCAGTGGTAGAGCGTCAGTATTCGGACTGAAAGGTCCCAGGTTCGATTCCAGTCAAGGGCATGTACATTGGTTGTGGGCACATCCCCAGTAGGGGGTGTGCAAGAGGCAGCTAGTCGATGTTTCTCTCTCATTGACGTTTCTAACTCTCTATCTCTCTCCCTTCCTCTCTGTAAAATATCAATAAAACATTTTTTAAAAAGAAAAGAAAAAAGAAAATCAATTCAGTGAGTCATCTTCTGGTTTGACCAGAGCTGATCAAAATGACAAAAATGATGAGTGTGTTTTTGAGCCTCCAAATTAGCTATAGCATCTGCAAACTGCAATTCCAATTCAACTTTAAATATTAGGAAATAGCTGTGTCTCTAATAGTTGGTGAAGGGAGCTCACTCACATTTTTGTTGGGGTTGGGTGCTTTGGTGGATGAAAACTTGAAGTCTTTGTATGGAAGTTTAACATTCAGTTATGAAAATAGCCAGCATTTTGAGTTCATGTAAGTGTCAAAATGTGTGACCTTAGCAATGTCACGTCAGGTCTCTGGGTTTCAGTCTCAGCTTCCCCCCCCCCCCCCACGATTCTCTTCATATGCTCTCTAGTTGTTCTCATCATAGTTTCCCTGAATCCTTACCATTCCCAAAAAATATTAAGGAGGGGACAGTCCACAAGCCTTTTCCAGCATAATTTTACGTTTGCTCAGTTGCCACTAATATACTATACAGGCCAACATTTTCAAGTGCCTGCTTTGAGGATCAATTACTTAAGCCCAGTGTGGTCACTTTAGAGATCTTTTTAGGGTTCCTCCATTCCTACCATCCCTTTAAGGAGAAGGAAAGCAGCTATAGGACACTGTGTATTAAGAAGACTTGGGAACACATGGAGGGTTCCCAAGATTATTAGGAGTTGTGGGGAGGGACTATCATGAGAGACTACACTGAAGGTAATATCTAAGCTGACTCATGGAAGACAAGGGAAGTTAGTCAGATGAAGAAGTTGCATATGCAAAGGCTCAGGAAAGAGAAAGAATAGACACTGTATGTGCTGAGAGCTGCAGATAATTAAGTATAATGAAGGTTTAGAGTGGACTGGTGTTGGAGAGCCTGTTGGGGAAAGAAGGTCAGAGGTGATCGCTACGACGGGAAAGATAAGTGGGTCAAGTTGTGGAGGGCTTGTGCGCCAGACGTAGATGATGCTGAAGACATTGGACAGCTCCAAAGACCTGCAGATGAGCAATGGGCACATCTATCCAGAAAGGCATAGCCACGGTGTGAGAATGGGTTGGAGGGCAGGCAGGCCTGGCACTGGGAGGACTACTCAGGAACTGCTGCAGAAATCAAGAGAGAAGTGGTGATCTGAACTAAAATAGTGTCATTGGGGGGTGGAAGATGGGAATTTGAAATTTATTAATAATAAAAAACAGACAGTTCTTGAGGTTTAATTGAATGTGGGTGGTAGGGAGAGGGTGGAATCAAGGGTGGTGCCTAAAAACAGTCTGAGGGAGCATCAGACTGTTCGCATTGGAGTCAAGTGCTGCAGAAGAAGGCATGGCTGTGTTTCATGGTCCTGGATATGGGTATAGTGTGGGCTGTGGACTTAGACCAGGATTACAAGTTAACACCTGTTTTAGAATCATCAGGAGTAGAAGACAAGGAATCTGATGGTTTACCCCCATATCTTCTATCCTAAAGTTGTCATTGATAGCAGTATCATCTTTATTCCCAAGCTCCGTGATCATGCCCAATTTCATGCAAAATCAAGGACAAGGTAATAGGTGTAGGCTTTGGGAAGGGAAGGAAATTATTGCTTTTGTTTTTTGGGGTGTGTGTGTGTGTGTGTGTGTGTGTGTGTGTGTGTGTTTAACTTACTAGCACTGCTAAAAGTCTAAAGAAAGAAAAAATATCTTTTTTGTGGACATACTGACCCAAAAGAACCTGAGAATCTCAGGGAATGAGGTCCCTCTATGTCAGCAGGGTTTGTAATCTTAGCCCTGTTCCTCCTTGTTATGGGTGTCATCCACCCTCCCCATTCCACCTCCTCCAAAGCTCTGCCCCTTTCCCCATAGAGCCAGAAGGACCCGCACATGACCAACCCCAAAATCTTGCTGTGAAAACTAAATATGGTCCTTTGTGAAAGGGCTGTATAACCCCAAAGGCACAGCTATTCACGTTACTACTGGTCTGGGAATCATGTCACCCTCCCAAACCATTCTGGCCCCCTCAACCTCTCAGTTTCTCTTCTCTCTCTATCTCTATCTCTCTCGTCTCCTACATACACACACCCCACAGTTTCACAGAAACACACACCACTGAGCTACATCGAGTAGACCAGGGACTGGGGCTGGAGCCAGGGTGAAGCAGGAGTTGTTTCCTTCAGAGTCACTGACAGGTGATGTGGCCCATAGTGTCACTGGCACAGGTGAACAGTGTGCTTCAGCTCCTGGCACCATAACATCCCTTACTGGGAAAAAACGCTTATAATAATAGTAACAGAGGAGCATAGAAGCTGATGCTCAATAGAAAGCTCCTGTGATTTTGTTCCACGGGGGCACAAATCATAGCGTTGGAAGGCAGAAGAGCCAGGGACTCTCTAAGACAAGGCTATTTGGGATGAGACTGAGACCTGAGTCCTGGAAAGGTAGGGTAGTCACAAGGGCATTTCCTCATGTAGACAGCCTCTCTCTCTCTCTCTCTCTCTCTCTCTCTCTCTCTCTCTCTCTCTCTCTCTCTCATTGATTTCAGAATGGAAGGGAGAGGGAGAGCGAGAGATAGAAACATCAATGATGAGAGAGAATCATTGATCTGTTGCTTCCTGAATGCCCCCTACTGGGATCAAGCCCACACCCCTAGGCACATGCCCTTGACCAGAATCAAACCCAGGACCCTGCAAACCTAGGTCTGCAGGCTGGTGCTCTATCCACTGAGCCCAACCAGCTAGGGCTAGTCAGCCATTCTCATGCTCACTGAGCAAAGTGCTTTGAGTTAGTCAGCCTTTCCAAGCACAGGTTTGATCCCTACCTACCCACTCTCCTTCTCCCTCCCTGGAGGCATGAGAAGAGAATCAGACTCTCAGGCCACCTTTCCATATAGCAGCAGGTGCTGAGACAGTGGGGATGTTATTTGGGACACAACTAAACAAAATATAAAAACCATAACGTAGCTTCAATGTCTTCCGTGGTGTCTTTTTTTTATTTTTATTCCTAAACACTAACACATGAAATATATGTCAAGATTTGTGTTAAAGGGGCCAGCAGGAGAGAACTTGAGGCCCTCGAGGACAAAGAAATTCTTAGCATCCACTCAGGTCGAATGCTGGAAATCTATTTGATTTGAACCTCAACAACCTGGAGCTGTTTTACAATCTAGGGCACGAATGCATTAGCACTTGGACGTGGGCTTGAATTGCAAATTTGATTTTTGTTGTTCACATTTTAAAAGGTTCACCAGATGCTTGGAAAACATTAGGGTTTTGCAGGCTAGTGAACAGAAATACTGTCATTCTACCTCTCTGTGTCTTAGAGATCCGGAAAATAATCTCTCCTAGTTGTAGTTGTGGCTATTAGTATCACTGAATTTTAAAAATAATGATAGCTAAGTTTTAATGGGTGCTTACTGGATTCCAGGCATGAAGCTAAGTGCTTTCCATGTTATTTCATTTAAGTTCAGCCTCAGGGTAACTGTATGAGCTACATATTACTCATCCATTTTGCAGATAAGGAAACCAAGGCTCAGGAGAGATTCCATGTTGCCCAGGATTCATTCATTCAACCTGTGTTTATCAAGTGTCTACTGTGAGCTGCTGAGAACTCAGTAGTGAACAAAACAGAGAGGTCCCTACCCTCATATAACTCAGTATCTAATGGTGGGTATCACAGCTAACAGCTATTAAGTGCCAGGACACAATTATATGTTTTATCTCTTAAGTGAGGACCTTGGGTTTGAACCCACGCATTCTGACTGCAGGGCCAGTGCTCCTGTGTCTATGTTACTGCCCTCTACGGCCTCACCCAGGTAGGCCTGCTCTGCTGGTAAGAGGTGAAACTTGTGATTCCCAACCAGACCTGCCCTTGTCCATGGTCTTGGCCGCCACTGTTCTACTGAGGAACAAACAGAGTGTTTTTCTTTATTTTCTCCATCCTGCCCCGTCCACTTCATGGCCCTACAACAGAATGGCAGGCCCAGACTTTCTAAAGTCAGGTTCGTCTTTAAGACAAGAGCTTATTTGTTTCAAGGCGAACATCCCTTCAGGAGGTGCCCAGGGCCCCGCCTTGTTTCCTTCGGGCCCTGAGGCTATGATATTTGAACTTGCTGTTCTGAGTTGAAGCTACATTCAAGTACCTGCCATACCTGTGATCAGAACCACAGTCCTCTGGTTTGTTCAATAAAGCACTGTAATTTTATAACAGTGTCTACCTAATATAAAAGATTGAAGCAGTATCTTCTTTGAAGTTAAATTCCAGTACATCCCCCATTTGGGCTTTGTTTTTAGCAATTCAGGGGCTTTTACTAAGTGAGCGCAGACAGTGTTTGGTGTTGTGATTAAAAATATAAGATTTAGGAACAAGGGCTAGACTGGATTTTCACCCAGTGACCTTTTCTGTTTACTTTTAACATGGATTTCTCTACTTAAGATAGAATAGCAATAAAGTGGCACTTCTTAGAATTCCTACATCATCTCTGGATGGGTTTTATTTTACTCGGGGCTTCTCTAGAGCCTGGTCAGATTCACGTGTGAGTGCCTAGTTCAGGGTCCGAGGGAATCCTGCTCCTCTCTTCCCTGGAGGACTGCTCGGTCTGTCTTCCCCATGCATTCTGCCTTCTACCCTCAACTCTGTGAAGTTACGAAAACCCCGGCTAACCCTATCTAGTCTTCCTTTTGTCACCCACTGAGCATTTCTCCAGTACTTACTTTCTGCCGAATGCTTTTACCAGAAGTCCCACAGACTTACCTTTTCTGGCAAAAAAGGAAGGGGGCAGATAGATGAATTGGGTTCATGGTGTATAAATTCATAGAGTTAGCAAGACCTTTCTTAACTTGACTTAAATGAGTCCATTTAAGTAGGCACAACACACTCCAAAGTATGAGATCCCATTCTTGGGGATGCAGAATCTCAAAGTCAGGCATTCCATATGGTCGATGGAACAACCTTCCTGCTCTGATTTAAGCTCGCCTCTTTTAGCCTCTATGAATGGCACAACAGAATCATTCACTCAGTTTGCCATTATTTATTAACCACTGCACTGAACTTGAGCACAAGGGGCAGCCCCACCAGACACAGTGATTCAGTCAGCTATCGTCCCTCCTTCCTGGAGCTCACTAAACAGACACTTACACAGTTGCCCCAAAATATGGTAGGAACTATTATAGGGAAGTAGTAGAAAGACTTACCTCCAGCATATCTAACCTAGTATAGGTGAGTCAAAGAACACCATGGGGAATGGATATGAGAAGATTTCTTAGAGTAAGTGAAGTCTAAAATACAATCAGAAAGATGAGCAGCTGTTAACCTGGGGAAGGGGGGATGGAGGGTAAGCAGTATATTCCAAGAAAAAAAAAATGTCCAAAGTTTTGGAAGCAGAACAAAGCTTGGCACACTTAAGAAACTGAAGTGTCAGGAGAATTTATAGAAAAAGTCCAGCAGGGGATGGAGAGGTTATGCTAAGCTGAGAAGGAAGAAATGAGCCTGAAATGATGACCAAAAGAGCCAGGTGAAGTAGGCTCATTTGAGTTTTAATCTAAAGGCAAGGGAAATCACTACAGAGTTATAAGCAGGAAGGGTGATATGTTTTGTTTGTTTTGAAAGATGTGGCAGTGCAGTGAATAAATTGATAGAAAGCAAAGAAATGCATCAAAGAATAGATGAAAGAGTAAATGGATGAATGAATGAAGCCAAGACACGCAGATCAGTTAGGAGACTGTTGCAACAGTCTAGCAAGAGATAATGGTATCCTGGCCAAAGATAGTAGTAGTGAGATTGGAGGTGAGTCGGTATATTAGAGTGATAGTTTGGATGCAGAATCCATAGGACTTGGTGATTGGTGATATGAGGTGTTTCAAGAAGAATGCTCAAGTTTCTGATTTGGGTAACTGAGATAGGAACATGGGTGAGGACCAGGTTTGAGTAGTCAGAGATAATCAGCTCAGTGTTGAGTTTTAGATGCCCAAGAAACATCTAGTAAGAAAGCATTGGAATTAGTGGATCTCAGCAGAGAAGGAAAGGCTGAAATATGTTGTTACTAGAGGGGGGTTGTCCCTCAGCCCAGACTGTGCCCTCTCCAATCTTGGATTACTCATTGGGTCTAAACGGGCAGGTGGACATCCCTCTTACAATCCAGGACTGCTGGCTCCCAACTGCTTGCCTGCCTGCCTTCCTGATTACCTCTAACTGCTTCTGCCTGCCAGCCTGATCACCCCCTAACCACTCCTCTGCTAGCCTGATTGATGTCTAACTTCTCCCCTGCCAGCCTATTTACCCTCAACTTCCCTCCTCTGCTGGCCTGGTCACCCTAACTGCCTTCCCCTGCAGGCTTGATTGCCCCCAAATGCCCTCCCTTGCAGGCCTGGTCCCTCCCAGCGACCCTCCCCTGCTGGCCTGATCACCCACAACTGCCCTCCCTTGCAGGCCTGGTCCCTTACAACTGCCCTTCCCTGCTGGCCATCTTGTGGTGGTCATCTTGTGTCCACATGGGAACAGGATCTTTGACCACATGGGGGCAGCCATCTTGAGTGTTGGAGTGATAGTCAATCTGCATATTACTCTTTTATTAGAGAGGATGAGGTCACCAGCCTAGAGAAGTTAGTGGACGCTGTTGTGATGTGTAAAATCATGTAGGCAAGATGTAGAATGAGTAGGGGGGAAAGGCTTAAGATCAAACAATGAAGAATTCCGTAATTTAAGGGAAAGAAACAAAAATACGTAGGAAGCTGAAGAGGAGCAGGTGGTGAGACAGGAAGAAATCCAAGAAAGCATGAGAGCTTGGAAACCAGCGGAGGCATGCCCTTAGGCAGAGTGGGCTACTGTATCATAAGGTGCTGGGAGGTCTTGTAGAGTAAGAACTCAAAGGAAGTTCGGGGTTTTGTTAACCGTTCATTGTCATGTCTACACTCTTTAGTAAATGTGTTAAATTTTCTATTCTTAGAGGATTTTTATTGCTCTTTAAAAATATTATTGATTTAATTCCTTAATGTTCTCAATGGAGAGGTGACACAAATTTAAGTAAGCGTTAACAATCTTCCTCAAGTATAGTACATTTTGGTCCAAATCTCATGTTTAGCATTCAGTTGAAAATAGTAATAGATGATTCTCACTCTCTAGTCTTTAGTTTGCTTTCTGACTCCTTGGCTTTGTGGGCTCTGCTTCTTAGAAGTTAGTGGACAGCAATACATTTCACCATGCGGAAAGAGTAAACTATGAGCTGGAGATTTAGTCATTCTCTTCCCTATTTCTTTTCCAGCTCCAAGAGACTGTGAAAAGGAAGTTGGAAGGAGCCCGATCACCACTTAATGGAGACCAGCAGAATGGAGCTTGCGATGGGAGTTTTTCTCCAACCACCAAGAGAATACGAAAGGACATTCCCACAGGGATGGAAGCCATCAACAGTTTGCCCAACAACATGCCACTGCCTTCAGCTTCTCCTCTGCACCAACTTGACCTGAAGCCTTCTTTGCCCTTGCAAAATAGCGGGACTCACACTCCTGGACTCCTAGAAGACCTAAGTAAGAATGGTAGACTCCCAGAGATTAAACTTCAGCCTGTTAATGGTTGCAGTGACCTGGAAGATAGCTTCACCATCTTGCAGAACAAGGACCTCAAACAAGAACCTCTAGACGACCCTACTTGCATAGACACATCAGAAACATCTCTTTCAAATCAGAACAAGCTGTTCTCCGATATTAACCTGAATGACCAGGAGTGGCAAGAATTAATCGATGAGCTGGCCAACACGGTTCCTGAAGATGACATACAGGACCTGTTCAATGAAGACTTTGAAGAGAAGAAGGAGCCAGAATTCTCGCAGCCAGCGACGGAGACCCCTCTCTCCCAGGAGAGTGTGAGTGTGAAGAGCGACCCCTCTCACTCTCCTTTTACACATATCTCCATGGGATCTCCCCAGACAAGGCCTTCTTCTTCTGGTCCTCCCTTTTCCAACGTCTCCACAGCCACCAGTTTACCTTCTGTGGCCAACACTCCTGCGGCTCCGAACCCCGCCAGCTCTCCAGCAAACTGTGCGGTCCAGTCCCCGCCAACTCCAAACCCAGCCCACACCCCGGGCCAAGCTCCACCTCGGCCTGGCAATGGTTATCTCCTCAATCCGGCAGCAGTGTCGGTAACGGGCGCGGGGTCAGGCCCAGGGGCGGTGCCCAGCTCCGACATGTCTCCAGCGGAGCAGCTCAAACAGATGGCGGCGCAGCAGCAGCAGAGGGCCAAGCTCATGCAGCAGCAGCAGCAGCAGCAGCAGCAGCACCCAAACCAGACTTCCAGCTGGTCCCCACTGGGGCCTCCATCCAGTCCCTATGGCGCAGCTTTCACTGCAGAAAAACCAAATAGCCCCATGATGTACCCCCAAGCCTTTAACAACCAAAACCCCATAGTGCCTCCGATGGCAAACAACCTGCAGAAGACGACAATGAATAACTACCTCCCGCAGAATCACATGAACATGATCAATCAGCAGCCAAATAACTTGGGTACAAACTCCTTAAACAAGCAGCACAACATTCTCTCTTATGGCAACACTAAGCCTCTGACCCATTTCAACGCGGACTTGAGTCAGAGAATGACGCCGCCCATGGCCAATCCCAACAAAAGCCCCCTGATGCCCTACATCCAGCAGCAGCCGCCGCAGCCACAGCAACAGCAGCAGCAGCAGCAGCAGCAGCAGCCACAGCAGCTTCAGGCTCCCCGGGGGCACCTGAGTGAGGACCAGAAACGCATGCTTCTCATGAAGCAGAAAGGAGTGATGAACCAGCCGCTGGCGTACGCTGCACTGCCACCCCACGGTCAGGTAGGTGTGAAAGCGATGCCCATTTTGCGCCGTGTCGGTGGGTGGTGCATTTCAGACTGTCCACGTGTGATGCTTTGGCACCAGCAGGGTTTAATTGCTCGCGGAAATGCTTCCTACACATCCTCATGGGGTTTTCAGATTTGGGTTTGGGGTTTTTTTCTTTCCTTTTGTCTAAGAGATGGAAAAGGTTAGCCCGCTTAACTTGCCTGTATTTGAACGCAAGTTAAATAAGTTTGATTCCCAGCAGCAGATAAGAGATGAAAAATTACATAAGTCCTCATTCTGAGGGAGGCAGTGCTGTCGCGGTCCCAGGGCCAGAGCCGGTCTCCTTGCCTCCCGGGTCGTTCAGTCCTACCCGCAGCCAGGTGAGAGGGCCAGAGCCTTTGGGGATCGCTACAACAGTTTGATGAGGCCCTCAACAGCCTTTGCCTAGCTTTCGTAGTTATGAATCCTGGACGTTTGGGTTCTTGATGTTCAAATCTGGAAGAGTTTTCTGTATTTTCAGAGTGAACTGCAGGATAGATTTTTGTAGGATTTGTCGCTGAACGAAGGCAATTAGAAGCTGCTTCAAGCTCGTGATGTGGGAGTGCAGTCAAACCTCTCCAGTGTATTCAGCTCTGATTCAGGGAAATTTGATGGTTACTGTTCCTTAGTATCCAAATAAACTCCTCTCTCCCTCTTCCTGGCTTCCTGGTTTGGACAGCAGGGAATAGATCCTTGGAAAAAACGAGTGTCAGCCAATGGGGTGTGAATGCTCATTGATAAGCATTCATCTCCTCATCCTGACCACTGTGGCAACAGGCAAAGCTCCTTCAATGTATCCCTTCCTCTGCCTAGCAGGAAAGGAGAGTGGGGAAGTGAATTGTTCTACTGTGCTTCTAATACACGGGTGAATTTATGAGCCGCCACTGTCCTGCCTACTGCTGTTTTGTGCCCTAGTCCTCGCGGGATGCCGACATTTGCATTGCAGTTGGAGGTTTTGCGGAAGAGTCTTTGCTTTAAGGGCCCTCGTGTGCATACAAGTCCTAACTAGTGCTCGGATGTGTAGCCACAGTTGGATGCATCAGAAGTAATGCAGGCAGATCTTGCTTCACTAGGCAACTGTTTGCATCTTCTATCTCCTGGTGTGACCCCCCTCCCGCCTCATATCCACCCAACCCCCCTGAGCTTGTCAGAGGCCACAGAGCTGGCAGTGGTGCTGGCCTGCAGAGACAGGCCTGAGCTCTGTGGCTTGGTTCCTGTCCTTCACAGCCTTCCAATCCCAGAACTTCACAGTGGTTTCTTGTCGGCACATGCCAGCCGGCTCTAAAGAAATTCTGTCTGGAGAAATAAAAATGTAGCTTGGTTTACATCAACTGCAATCAGTCGCAGGTAGGAAAACATCATTGATATGTGAACTTTTATGTATTATTTTGGTTTTATTAATATATACACATATATATATAGACATACACACGCACGCGCGCGCGCACACACACACACACACACACACCATTGGAAAGGTGTAACATTTTATACACTTCAGTATTAAGTTCTGAGGCAGGCAAAAAATATAGGCAGTGCACAGGGATGTTTGTTGAAGCCTGGGTGCATCTGAGGTTTATGAGATCTCAAGCTGTCAGAATGGTCTCGTCTTCATCTTAATGCAAATTGCGCTTCTACCTCTGCCAGCTACAGTAAAATATCTCCTCCAAGCCAGACCAAAGATGATTAATTCTAATTCCCAAGCTCTGCAGACAGGTGGGTGCAGTGTGAGCCCATCCTCACCGCCCCTCTCCTCCCCCCGACTGAGTGTCTTTTGAAATTTGTTAACTTGGGATGAAGTTCTTTTCTCTGCTGGGACATGAATTTTAAAGGTGCTTATTTCAGGTCCTTACACTTGCCTCTATGAGTAACTGAGGCCTTCAGCAGCAGAGCTCATGTTTGGAAAGAGCTCAGTCAGGCAAAGAGATGGAGGTGGTGGTTTCCTGGACTAAATCTATGGGCTTGTCCTCTGGGCCTTCCATCTCACGAGGTACTCTCAGGGTGGACAGAATCTGCGTTCTCGAGGCCTCGTTAGAGTAATCACTTCTTAACCTCATACAGAGCCATCAAGCAAAAGCATGCTTTTTAATGAAATATTAACTCACCACTGTTTGAAACAAGCTTCAAAATACACATATAAACATGTGAATATCCTTCTGCAAACATACCAGTTATTTCATGCTTTTATCTGATTGTGGAGCAGTATTTACATAGCTCTCAGAATCATTCATTTGCACTCTATGCGAGTACATGGCACAAAGACATGCACGAATTACAAGCAAGACATAAAATGTAATTATACGTAGGTGTAGTTCAAATTTGTTTTCTGCTGTTGCTAGTGAAAATTCACTTTATTCTTTGTTGGCCACAAGGACCATGAGCAACACTTAGATTTAATGAATGACTTGAGCACCAAAGCCAGTACTGCTAGAACATTGATTTCAACATAATTACCTTATATAGATGTTTACTTATTTGAGACAATTGCAGAAAATGCAGTTCCTCTCAGAAATGAACAGAAATTCATGCAGTGTCTAGATATTTCAAAAAAGAGAGGACCAAACCTAGAAAGCATCCAAGAAGAACTTTTTTTTCAAAATTTTGAGTATGTTTTATCAAGAAATTTCACTTCTCAGAATTCATCTTGTATTCCTTATAATTAGAGAATTGAGCAAAGATTTATGTACAAAGATTATGTGCAGGGTGTTAATTACAATAGTGGAAAATTGTGACCAAAATAAGAATTTTGGAAAAATAATGGACATGAAAACCATGTTATTGAGTGATTATCATGTGGAAAAGCTCATAGGAAGAATGAAGTAAGTAGATCGATCATACACCAGCTTGTATATTACAATCCAGATTGTGTTTTTAATACATATAGAAAATATAGAATAACTAAGATATTAAGAATGCTATATTTGGTTGAAACAATTATGAGTGATTACTGGTTTCCCTCCATAATTTACCAAGTTTTCTGTCATACCTGTCTGTTAATTCTACCATCAGGAAAGATAGTTTTTAAGGAAGGGAAATCTCCTATTTTAAAAAAAGTTTATGCTAATTATTTTTTTTAAAAAAAATTCTTATTTTTTTCAATTTGCCAGTTGGAGTGAGATGGGGCCATTATTTTTGACTCATTTACATATAGTATTAGTTATGGACCCCTGCTTTAGCAGATAGATAGTTTCAAAACCCTTCTCCTCACACTCTCCTCTTCTTTTCTCTCTCCACCTTCTCTTCTCACTCCTGCCATCTGCTCTGAATTCTTATAAAATCTCAGCTAAGATAACGACAATGAAAGTATCAGTGAAACTGCCACCATTATGAACTTTCAAGTCTTCTCTGGATTATGTTCTCATATTAATTTTTGATCATTTTTCTTTTCCTTTTTCTTGTATTGTACTTTCTGGGCTACTCTCTAATTTTTTAAATATGTGATTCTGTGATGAAATAACCAGAACTTACTTTGGCCAAGTCTATTTGTTATTTTTTTCCTAATATTTTTGTTTCTTGAGAACAGTCTCTCTCTGTATCATTTAAGGTCTCTATTTCTGTGTTCTTTCTCTCTCTCTCTCTCTCTCTCTCTCTCTCTCTCTCTCTCTCTCTCTCTCTCTCTCTCTCTCTCTCTCATAGTACCTGAAACTGCATCTTAAACATTAGGATGTTTAATAAATCATTAAACATGGTCATTATCAGTGTTCGAAACAAAAGTATGTTTGCAGTGGAGTCTCAGCTCCAGTGGAGAGAGCATTAGCACAAATAACACAGAGCTGCTTTTGAGATCAAACAGAAGAACTGGAAAGGCCAGTCTGAAAGGGATCCTTTGATAGCAGGTGGTTATCTTGAACCAGTGGAACAACAGTGAGATTGCGGGGAAAGGCAAACTCGCTCTCTGTGTCTGACAAACAGAAACAGTGGAGCAACTCTGAAAGGGGGGGAGGGGGTCAGGCAAGTTACAAGCACCCTGGCCCAGGGATACCTTTTACACGGAACAGTGGAAAGTGAATCATTTCCAAGGTGTGATGTTCATTTTTAGTAGTTGCGATCATAGGACTATAAAATGGGATGACTACGCTACTTTATTAATACTTTGCATGCTGTTTGTGGTATATGGCTGTGTGTATCAGAATGAGTACATGTGTTTTCATGTTTTATAGAATGTTTTTACTTTTCCATTTTATTTTACCAAAATTTGTTGGGCACTATGTGTGAGGTGTCTCATTGTAAAATTTTTGACCATGAAATCTCAAAAACAGAACAGAGCTCCAATTTTAACAGCCATCATAGGAATCCCTTTGAAGATATATTTTCCTTAACTTTAACATCTTGGAGTCCTTTTTTTTCGTTTAGCGGACATGTGTGTGTGTGTGTGTGTGTGTGTGTGTGTGTGTGTGTGTGTGATTATTTTATCCAAATAATATATGACATAACTCAGAAAGTCAAATAGGGCCAGAGGGCTTATAATGAGGAGGAGGAGCTTCATCCTCTTAATTCTTTATTTCTGCTTCCCAAGGTGAAAATGAGAGTCGTTTTCTCTCATTTACTCCATAGACTGCTGTTTCTCAATATGTCAGTTATTTGATTCTATAAAAGATGAGCTTCAGTTCACTTACACTACCTCCTCACAAACACAACCCCTTCCGCACACTGAATCTCTTTTTTTCTTTGCCCCATACTCTCAGTATAACTAGATATATTACAAATTGTGATTTTTAAAGTATCCCATATCTACATGACTGATTTTTGCATAGTGCCTCACAGCTTAGCTGTGTAACATATTATTATTGTATTTACTTTCTTATAAGGCATTTTGTTATTCCTGGAATTAACAACTGCCTCTTTTTTTTTTTTAATTGGTATTGTTTCTGCACTTACCCTCAATCTATCCTAAATTTTTTCTGACTCTTTAAACTTTAATGGGATTCAATACATCAGATCATCTTTTTCTTGCATTTTCTTTATTTCTTTCTCTCCTTCCCTCTCCCCCGCCAGCTTTCTCTCTCTTTCTCAATCTCTCACCCTTCTCTTTCTCTTCCCCACCTCAATCTCTTTCTCCCTCCCTCTCCCTTTCTCTCTTCTCCCTCAATCTCTTTCTCCCTCTTGCTCCACTCTTCTCTCCGTAGTGCTCTTGCTCTGCTGCTTAAATGCCTTTCTTCATAGTCCTGTGGCCTTCATAAAACCCAGTGACATTCGGATTCCCCCACTCTATAGGTGTGACCTGTGTTTTCACTCTGGGAGCTTTTTAGATCTTCTCTCCATCCCTGAAATTCATGATGATCTATTTCTTCACTCACTCCGTCTGGCTCTATGAATTTTTACCCAAAAACTTGGAAACGTGTATCCTTAAGATTTGGGATATATTCTCTCATTTTAATCATTTCTTCTTTTTCCTTTCTCTTTATTAACTTTCTGGAACTTTTATTTACCATGCATTGGACCTCCCGATTATTCTCTAATTTTCATATATTTTCAACATGCTATATTTTTATCCTTCCTTTCTCCATCTCTAAAACTAAACATTTCCTTTTATGTATCGCACTTAAAATTTCCATAGCCTCTTTCTTATTCTCTGACGTAGCCTTTTTGATCTAAGGATAGTAATTATCATTTTTAGATTAAGTTTTCCTGTGTCCCCCCATTACCTGTTTCCCCCCAAGCACCTTTTTCATATGCTCATTTTATTTTATTTTTTCTTTCATGTCAAAAACTTTTCTCAAATGTCTGTTTATTTTATTTTTAAACATTTTTTGTTTATTTTTAGAGAGAGAGGAGGAGGGGAGAAGGAGAAGGAGATAGAAACATGGTTGAGAAACATCAATAAGCTGCCTCCTACACTCCCCCTACTGGGGATCAAGCCCACATCCCAGGCATGTGCTGTGACTGGGAATCTGACCAGTGAACTCTTGATGCATGGATTGATGCTCAACCACTGGGCCATACCAGCTGGACTGTTTTGTTTATTTTAAGAGGGAGGCAAAATAAAGCTAAGTAATTGCTCTCTGTCCTTCCACTAAGCTTGTCAACTGTTGGCTTTGCTCTAGGGGGGTTGAGCTAGAACCCAGCCATCTCCTGGGTCACTGTCTATAGACTCCCCCCCCCCCCAAAAAAAAAAAAAAACAGAAAAGACTCCATCCATCTCATTACTGAGAGATATAAATCTGCAGGCTGGCTTTCTGGAGCTTAGCAGAGGAATGGAGTTAGTAGGTGATGGTGTAAGTGAAGGATGTCTCACCAAATAAAGGCAATGTAGACTTTCACTTAATCCCCTGTGTTTGCATGGCTCCTTGCCCACCTCAGCTAGGGCTGGGACACAGGATTCCAGAGCTTTGGGGCTTAGTCTCTCCAGAGAGGCATACACCTTCCCTCTTCCAGTCTGGGAGGATGTCTGATCCACCTCTTATTTAAGAGGACTTTAGCCAGCCCTCCCTTAGTGTGCAGCCCACCCCCACCTGGTCTCCGGAGGTGCTTCTGGGTCTTGAGATGTTAGAGCGTTCTTCAGCTTGAGCCACCTTGCTTTATTTGGGGCTTCCCCTACCACAGGGTCAGATTCAGCTTTCTCTGAGCCTCCTACCATTTGCCACTCAGCCACCTGATTTCCATCTTCCAAAATTTGGTTAACGTCCCTCAATTACTATTTCTATCTTCCATCCTCTTTGTTCTTGAATATTTGTACTGTTTGTATTCCTTTGTTGTCATTGTACCAGGGCATTGTAGAAAGCTAAGGTGAAGGCGGGTGTTCAATTCACTAGAGGCTCCTTTGGTGGCTTTCAGCATCTATCTGAATATCAAATAGTATCCAATAATGAAATTTATGTTTTACAATAAATTTCACACTATTGCTTCTAACCTGTTGGCCTGTGTTAGAGCTGGCTTCATAAAACCTAAAGTGCTGTCTTAACATAAAATTTACATGTGCCAAACATGTGCTCTAAAGGACAGCAGTGTCAACATGATCAGCATACCGTGTCAGAATAAGGTCTTGTAGCTATAACCACTGAGTAGTTTTTAGAATCTTGAAAATATTGACTTACTTCAAGGACTATAAAAACAATTTAGGTTCCCTGACCCTGACTAAGCCAATAGTATCTGGCAACTCAGATGCAAAGTAAAATATTGACAGAACACTCATCACGGCCTGAACCCAGGGCCACCCAGCTGAGGGGAGAGCAGTGGGCAGAACCGCTACAAAAATGCAGATAGCAAGTGAAATGTTCTATTGGTCAGTATAACGGTCATTTCCATACACATCCTGGCGTATTTTGAAAATCCTGTCAGAGTCATAGAATTATGAGGCTAAGTGTAAACAGTGAAAAAGGAAACGTTCTGGGAAAGGAATTCATTTTATAACAGCATTGGGGAAGAAAGAGGTTTTAATTAGCCCCCTATGAGAATACTCTTTAAAGGTTTTGGGCACCAAGAGAGAGCTTACACCCCATCAAACAGTGTTTCTGAAACTTGCGGGCCTAGAATCACCTGGGGAAATTGTTTAAGATGCAGATAATCAGATTCTATTGCTGAAGGTTCAGAATTAGCAGGTCTGGAGCGGGGCCTGGGAATATGCATTTTAACAATCAGTTCACCACCACTGTAACTGACATTGAATTAAAGCAGTCTGTATTTATTTCAATACTCAATATTTACAGCTGCTTAAATATGGCAGTTGGCCGAAACCGGTTTGGCTCGGTGGATAGAGCGTCAGTCTGTGGACTGAAGGGTCCCAGGTTCGATTCCGGTCAAGGGCATATACCTTGATTGTGGGCACATCCCCAGTAGGGGGTGTGCAGGAGGCAGCTGGTCGATGTTTCTCTCTCATCGATGTTTCTAACTATCTCTCTCTTCCTCTCTGTAAAAAAAAATCAATAAAAAAATATTTTTTAATAAAAAAAATATGGCAGTTGTTGTGTGTGGAACTATAAATTCTGTGAGGTCTAAGACTTGAATTATTTCAAGTAAGATGGGAAATTGTGGTTACTTTGTTTAATGGATTTCTCTTTTTATTAGGTTAGAGTAAACTTTTTAAATTTATTTATTTTATATTTTGATTACAGTTGACATTCACTATTATTCTGTTTTAGTTTCAGATGTTACAGCAAAGTGGTTAGAAAATCATGTATTTTAGCATGTGGTCCCCCCATTGCTTCAAGTACCCACCTGGCCCCACACGATATTGTTGACTGTATTCCCTGTGCTGTAATCTCCATCTCTGTGGCTATTCCGGTAACTACCATTTACACTACTTAATTCCTTCACCTTTTCCACCCAGCCCCCCAACCCTCCTCCCCTCTGTCACTGACAGTCTGTTCTCTGTATCTATGAATCTGTATTTATTTGTTTGTTTTGTTCATTAGATTCCACATATAAGTGAATCATACGGTATTTGTTTTTCTCTGTCTGATTTATTTCACTTAACATGATAATCTCTAGCTTCACCCAGACTGATGCAAAAGATAATATTTTATTCTTTTTTACAGCTGAGTAGTATTCCATGGTGTAGATGTACCACATGTTTTAATCCAGTCATATAATGATGGGTATTTGTGTTCCTTTTTTATCTTGGCTATTGTAAATAACACTGCAATGAACATAGGGGTGAGGATCCTAGCAATGTTTTGTGGACCATAGAATCACTCCCGTTGATTTTCTCAATAGCACAAAGCAGTGCATCCTCTCCTACCACAGTGAAGGGGGAATTTGCCTTTGTCTCCCAAAGAGGATTGGTTATTCATTGTTCTGTATCAGGACCTACAGCCTTGTAGGTCGAGCTTCTCCCCTCAAATCTATAGGAAGAGATATTGCCCTGGAATAGAAAGTGCACATTAAAGAAAGCACAAGGCTTCCGTAGGGCATCTTTGGGACAGCCTCCTCAGGGCAAGACTGCTAACAGGCACATCAGTAGGGCCAGAGCTTGGTGTTCTGTGTTCTGACACTGTTCCATCAAGGATGGCATCCAGGCACCTTTCCCAGATGCCTCTGGGCGTTGAGGAGGTGTTGTCTCGCCCAAATTCCTGATTTCATTTTACTTCTTGAGTCATAGATTCCCTTGCATCCAATGCCATCCCTGCACCCTAGACCGTTGCCCAATACCCCCAATGGATTTCCAGTGCATTCACATGTAAGAGGGTGGCCTGGCCCTATTTTTCTTGACAGGAGCCTACTAGACTGTCACAAGTGCAGCGAATTGTGAAACTTGACCAAGCATGTCCTCCCCATGTATATTAAATCCCAAACTCTAAATATTATGGACTAAGAGTGGGTATCATAATAATACTTTCTACAGGGGCTAGCAATGTGCAGCCTAATCGGGGTAATGTAGAGGCCTGCACTTGAAGTCCATGCAAAGCAGCAAATGGTTATGTTTGTGCTAAGGACCATGAGCAGAGAGAAGGCAAGGTCAGTAGAGCCTGGAATGGACAAGAGCAGCCTTGCAGGGGAAGATGAGCTTTGAGGTAGACCAAGCACAAGGGCAGGTTAGATGGGTGGAGGTGGGTGGAAAGGCGTTCTCGTGCAGGCAAAGGGTTGTTCCTAAAGTGGACCATGCAGAGGATAGCCAGGCTGCAGGGAAGGATTCGGAGTGAGGTGAAATTTGATGGAACAGTTAGGGGGCGTTCTACTATTTGAAGTGTGAGATAGTAAGGGTCTATCTGGAAGGGACATTTAAATTTAAGAGGGAATGGGTACAGTGGCATTTAGAGGAAAGAAATAACAGAACTTGATGACTGACTATATGACTGATAGGATGAAAGGGAAAGGAATCAAATGTTTATGATCATGCTGGCTGGCGTGGCTCAGAGGTTGAGTGAACCAGGAGGTCACGGTTCAGTTCCTGGGCAGGTCACATGCCCAGGTCTCGGGCTCGATCCCCAGTGTGGAGTGTGCAGGAGGCAGCTGATTAATGATTATCTCTCATCATTGATGCTTCTAGTTCTCTCTCCCTCTCCCTTCCTCTCTGAAATCAATAAAAATATATCTTTTTAATTAAATAAATTTTCAATGCAAAAATGTTTATGATTATAAGGTGAAATATTACGGTGTTATAATAGCTTTTGAAAGATGATGGTCATGTCATACAGAAATCTAAATCTCAATTCTTATCTGTGTTTAAAAGAAATTCAAACACATATTATTATTTATCTGATTCTTCTGATTCATATTTCCCATTCGTTGAGATACTTCTTCCACACTCCTCAAGACGTGTGAAGCAAGCTCATAGGGATTTTTTAAAGTTTGCATTAAATAAAGCCACAATAGCTACTCCTGTGTTTCATAGTTGGGCTTTTTGTTTTTACAAGTATTTATTTTTTAATAAAGTCATATTATTATAAACATGGTTGTTTTCGTTAGAGTAGTAACAGGGTGTTTCTTTGCTTTCTATTTCAATCATAAGGATCGACTTGGTCACATCTTATCTGTAACTTGAAGAGAGCACTCTCTAAAGATGGTCCTTGTGCAAGTGCACGAGAGAAGCACGGTGACAAGTGCTAAAGCATCCTATGTCATCATTCTTTAACTATTCATAGCAATTCTGGGGTTTTCTACGGGTTGCAGAGCTTTTGGGGGTGAGGGAGAGCTCTTTTATTTTTGCAAAGATAGTCTATTATATCTTGGCTCCTGAGCAACTTTCTGAGGAATTAACCTTCTTTATGACACCAAATGGTTTGCATCGGACCCGGTACATAAAGAATCAAAATATCGCCATAGCCTGTGTGGTTCAGTTGGTTGGGCATTATCCTGTACCTGGAAAGGTTGCCAGTTCAATTCTTGGTCAGGGCCCATGCCTGGGCTGCAGCTCTATCCATGGTGAGGGGCGTGCAGGAGGCAGCAGATCAATGTTCTGCTCTCACATCAATGTTTCTCTTTCTCCCTCTACCTTTCTCTCTCTCTCTTTCTCTCTCTCTCTCTCTCTCTCTCTCTCTCTCTCTCTCAAAATCAGTGCAAGTATTTTTTTTAAAGACTCAAAATACTGTTCACGTTACAGTTCCAACATATCATTGAGTTAATATGATACATGAAATCATGCAGGTTATCTATACATTTTTATTTCCTAAGAAGTAAATATTGACCCAAATAGTATATAGACTGGTAATCCCCATTTAGTAATACTGTGATTTCCGAGAAGAGGTTTTATAAGCATAGCTGCATTCTCTCATTCCTTTTGCATCTGAGATGTTTGGAAGCCTGTGTGGGCTTTTTCTCCTGCATTGGGCTCCAGCCATTTCATGCAAAGGACCTTCTAATCGGCTTGCTAGACCAGGAGCACTTATAGCGCTAAGCGGAAGTTCGTCAGGGATGCAAAGAGAAAGGTCATTTCTGGGTGTAGAGACTTGTCCATCTCAGGACACCACTAGGCTTTTTGGTGCCTTGGTGAGGATTATAGGAAAGACATTTCCTCTGAGCAGATGAATGGGTGTGGCTGCCCCACGGGCACTCCAGGTGGGCCAGCAACCCCCCTTGCACCCTCTGCTGGACACTGTGGTGCTAGCCACAAACTGCACCGCCATAGGTGAGGTGCACCTGCCTAAACAGCCACTGAACACAGAGCAGAGCATCAGCTTCTCGGGTCAGTGTAAGACCCCGAGTTACATGGGCCTCTCAGTGCTGTGGCCAGGCAGACGCTGCGGTGTGAACCTGGCCAGCGGAAGGGTGACTGCAGGCCCTGAGGTGTGAGGTGCTCACGCCTGCCTGGCGAACAGCCTTCGTGGTGAATACTGCTCGCCCCATATCATCCCTCAGTAGGACTTTCATTCACATGGCAGAACAGCCCAGAGAAAAGACCTGGGAAATTGCAGGGCCTTTGGGTCCCCCTCAGAGCCCGGACAGGTGTAGCAGCACCGTCCGGTAGAAATATCAAGCAGACCGTGGAATGTTTTAAATTTCCGCTGGACACATAACCAAGGGCAAAAAAGAAACAGGTGGAATCAGTTTTAATATATTTTGTACCTAGCCCAATATATTAAAATGCTATTGTTGTCCGCGTAGAATCAATATAAAAAAAATGTTTAACGAGATATTCTTACCTTCTTTCTTCACACCAAGTCTTGTGAAATCTGGCGGGTCTGTTACACTGACAGCACATGATTAATCAGACCAGTCACGTTTCAAGGGCTCCGTCGTCATGGGGCAGGTCCACAGCAACAAAAATAATCTGCTCTGTGATCAGAGAGGCAACAGGCAGGACCAGAGGCTGTTCCAGAGCAGCTGGCTCTCTGCGTCGCCGTTCAAAAGCTAGATGACCCGAAACCGCGCAGAATAGATTAGTGCTTCCCGTGGCCCTGCGCCCAGCCAGGGGCCCTCTTCAGAGTGGCCCCGAGCCCTGCCCTCCGCGCGACCACACACGGCAGGCTTGTGCCCTGCCCGGTAGAATCCACCTGCTCCGGGGGGCCCGCTGCCATTTGTGTGTCAAGGCGGCTGTTTCTCAGGAGGAGGATGTGGCCCTTAGTCATGCATGTCCTGCCGGGATGTACAGCATATGTGAGCAGCCGTGGGGACATACACTCATCCTGTGGCAGGTCGGGAGCCCCTGACCCCCCTATTAGCATGTCAGGGAGGGCGGCTGGTGCTCAGGGCTTGTTTTCTGGGGTTTTGATGAGCTTCGTTAATTATGTTGGGGAAAAGTGTGCAGCTAGAGAAGAGCCCACTTAGCTCCATGTGATTACTAATAATTGGGCAGTTGGCAGTGTGTTAAGCCGGTGGCCCTAGTGAGGGAAACACGTGAATAAACACGATGCCCCCAAAACACTGGCGGGCACGGCGCTCGCGGCTTTAAGAGGATCACTCTCTGGGAACCTGGGGACCCACCCTGGTGGGAGGTGGCAGAGTGCAGGGGTCAGCAGCTGACTCTGAAGCGAGGACAGGCATTCAGATCCTGCTTCTCTGCTTTGTTACCTGCAGGACCTCGGGCAGCTTACACAGCCTGTCAACACTTCAGGTTTTTCACCTAGAAAATGGAGATGGTAATAACAGGTTAATTACGACAACTGTGTCCTAATTTATGTATAGTGGTTAGCATATCAGGCCCACAGTATGTACTATATATTTTTTTAATTTAAAATATTAATCATATCAAATACTATTCACACCTTTTTAATCCTTTAGGTGAGTATAACTATGTTTCAGTTTTCCTCTGAAGCCAACTGTATTCATTCATTCATTCATTCATTCAACAGACATTTTTCATGTACCTGAAATATCTAGATCTTGGACATACAAAGATGCAGAGATTCTGAAAGAAATATATTATCATATACATGTGATATTACATGGTCAGGGACCACAATCAAAATGATCTTATCTAATAAAAGAGAAACATGCAAATTGACTATACCTCCACTACGCCCACAAGCCACGTCCACCAGACAATCCGAAGCAAGTAATCAAATTAACCCAACCAAGGTGAAAGCAGGCAGGAGAGCAGTTAAGAGCCAGCAGTCCTGGATTATGAGAAGGATGTTTGAATGCTCATTTAGGCCTGATCCCAGGATCGGGCCTAAGTGCACATTTGGACATCCCTCAAGGGGTCCCAGATTGGAGAGGGTGCAGGCTGGGCTGAGGAACACACACACCCCTATGCACGAATTTCATGCACCAGGTCTCTAGTAAAAGTATATTAATGTTGAAATGATGATAGAGTTTTCTCTCACCTGAGCTATCACCAGATTGTTCCTCTTACATTTACCCCTATTTAAAGTAAAAATCACTCATTTGTCATGTTTTAATATAAAATATAAAAATTCCACATTTTTTATTCACTTACATTAAATGATCTTAAATGAAGCAAACATCTCCAGGAAAAATCTTTCCATGTCCCCACGTTTTATTTCAGAGGTTTCTAAGAGGCCTTTTTTATTGTGAGGAAAATATTTGTCTTCGTTGATCAGAAGCTAAAAATGAAGGTGGGATTTAACATCTACCTTTTTTCTATATTAGAAACAGGTAAACACATATTCACCAAAGAATGAAAACTATTACTACTTCTAAATAGATTAAAACAGACATTTTAGTCAGACTTTAACACTTAACTCCAAAATAAATAAGAGTTCCTTTGGAAAATGTATTGTATGCATTGTCTATTGCTAGGCAGCAAATCACTCCCCAAACGTATCAATAAAACAAGCCTTTATTGCCCCACGTGGTTGTGAGCAGTTCCGGAGCAGCCTGCTGGGTGCTGTGGCTCAGGGTCTCCCATGTGGTTATGGTCAGGTTGCCAGCGGGGCAGTCAGGTTGCATCATCTGAAGGCCAGACTGGGGCCAGAGACTGCATTCCAGGGGCTCCCAGCATGGCTGCTGACTGGAGGCCCCTGTTCCTTGCCACGTGGATCTCTCCAGGGGGCTGCTTGAGTGTCCTCATAACGTGGCAGCTGGCTTCCCCAGACCGAATGAGTCAAGAGAGAACGAGGAGGAAACTACCGTGTCCTTTTGGACATGGTATTGAAGTCACACATCTTTGCTTTTTCATTATTTTATTCATTCGAAGCAAAACATTCAGTCCAGTCGCGCTCTAGGGGAAGAGGAGCAGGTCTACTCTCCGAAGGGAGGGTCGAGAATTTGTGGACCTATTTGTGGACACCATAATTACCATGAAAGGCTATTGACATTTCCTAAAGTGCTCGAGTGGCACTGGCACAGAGGAGCTTAGCAGGGCAAGGCCTGAGCTGGCAAAGACGAGCCACCCCATCTGGGGGACGTGTGCATGGGGAGGTGTGCCCCCCGGGGGTGGTCGAGGGGCAGGGAGGAGGACATAACACTCCAAATGCACCAGAAATGTCTTTTCTTTTATTCTGCAGCCCCAGCGTGATATCAAAGCTATGCCTTCTGGCAGAGAATTAATGTAGAATTCCATGGTCAAATGTGAAGAAGCCTTGGCTTTCATTCGAAATAGAAAGTAAATTTTAGGGGACCGAGCATCTGAGCTATTGTCTTGTTTACACTAAACCCAGCCTTTTTAGTTACACGATTATCCTCTTCTGCTTTAAGAATCCCTTCCCGCCCTTTGCACGTTATGGCATTTCCTGTCCTTCCCCTCGTCCCCTGTGCTGTCTTTCCTACGGACGTATTTCCCCCAGCAGGACTGCTTGCTTGAGGCTGCCATGCACTCAGCAACACCTGGGTTCTCTCCCTCCACTCCCCCATCTTCCAGTTCTTTCGTTTTCCGTCTCACAGCCTGGTCGCTGCCGTCAGCCACATTATGACTTCCTATTATTGAATATTTCAGAGGCCAGAGCCCTCTGTGCCCCATGCTGTCCACTTAGTCATCTCTCTCCACATTGGTATTATTCACAGCAAGATGCGTGCACGCAAATCCTTTAAGTCCTCCGGGCCTTTCTTTCCATTTCCTCTTCAAATATGAATCACCTAGCAACATTTACTGAGGACCAAGTGCACAGGAAGCTGTGTTCCTGTTACTGTGAGCATCACAAAGACGTAAAAGGCATGGTCCCTGCCCTTGTGAAGTTTATCCTCTGGTAAAAGCTAAATTTAAAAAGAAATTTTTAAAATAATAACAGCACATTGATTCCTACTTATATTCAATAGCATAACAGGTTGTCCAAGTTCATTTAATGAAAATCATTTCTTGATGTTGACTTCCTAGTATTATAAACATGTTTCACCAATCTAGTGAAGACTCAAATGTGCTTGGAATCAAAATAAAGGAAGCATTTATTAATCTAAAAAAAACAAAAAAACACACACACACAAACATCCTATTAATATAAGTAATTAGCTACATCTGGTCACTGGAGTATAAACAGAAGGGTAACTTGGTGTTTTCTTTTTTCTCAAAAGACATCAGCTCTATGCTTTGGTTTGCTTTACTTTTAATGGTCTATGGTTCAGAAAGGGCAGGGGGACTGTGGGGCTGTGAGGAGTTGATAAGGAATAAGAAGTGCAAGCTGCCGAAACCAGTTTGGTTCAGTGGATAGAGCATCGGCCTGCGGACTAAAAGGTCCCAAGTTCGTTTCCGGTCAAGGGCATGTACCTTGGTTATGGGCACATCCCAGTAGGGGGTGTACAAGAGGCAGCTGATGGATGATTCTCTCTTATCGATGTTTCTAACTCTCTATCCCTCTCTCTTCTTCTCTGTAAAAAATCAATAAAATATATATATATTTTTTTAAAGAAAAAAAAGAAGAAGTGCAAGCTGAGGAGGAGCGCAAGATGAGGCCTTGGGAGGAGTCTGAAGGCTGCCAGGAGCCTGTTATTAAGATCTAACCTTGCTATAAGAAGCGGTGGGTAGTCATTGCAGGCTTCTGAAAAGAGGAGCGTACTATCTGATCACAGTGATGGGCCCCAGAGCTGCTAGGACACAGCACACCTGGAACAAGGTACTTAGGGCCTGACTGATGTGACCCTGGAAATAGATCCACAGAAAGAGGAAGTGGCCACAGGCCATGTAAGGAAAAGAGTCAAATGTGATTCCCAAGCCTCTCACTTGAAAAAACAGGATAGCCACCAGTTCTTGGTAAAGGGAGAGTGGACCAAAAGGAATGGTTTAAACACTATTTGCCTTAATTGTCAGTTGGACATTCAATGAAAGATGTCTTCCATTGAAAAACGAAGGACTAAAGCTATGGGTTTCCACTTCATCCATGTCCATTAAAAAACATGAGTGGATGAACCACTTTTCCAGGGAAGTTGTACCTGAGGAAAATAACTAGCATCTAGCACAAAGTCACGTGATCGCTAGAATTAATGGCTGGGGAAATGACAGATATACATGAAATACTTGCACATATGAGTGTATATGTACATGTGTATTTGTGAATATACACTCATGTATGTATCCAAAAATATCTGAAAACCCATTCATCATCATGTTAAGCCCAGTTAGTTTTAACTGCTGGGATTAAATATAATTCTTTCCTCTGTCCTTTCTTTTTTGCTTCTCTATATTTCCTAATTTTTCCAGTTGAGCATGTATCATAGGGAGTGATACATGTTTCTTCATAGGGAGAAATCATTTTTAAACCCATTGTACAATGAAAGAGGGATAGAATTTTCAGGGTCAGAATAAGAAGGGACCTTGAAATAATGATCTCACGGTGAGGAAATAGCCTGATATGACTTATTACTAGGCTCTTTAAATAAGACTTTGAATTTTCCAAAGCTGGAGCTTAAAAATACTGTGTATGTCAAGGCGGAGAATGGAGTTCCCTTCATCTTCTAGAACTTGGATTCTTCCAAAACAGTGGTTCTCAACTATGGGTGATTCACATTTGGCAACATCTGGAAACATTTTTGATTGTCACAATGGGGGTGAAGGGGACTGGGGGCAGGAAGAGCCGCTGCTGGCATCCAGTGAGTCGAGGCCAGAGATGCTGGTGAACATTCTGCAATGCACAGGACAGCCCCCACATCAAAGAATTACCCAGGTCACAATGTCACTTAGTGCCCAGGTTAAGAAACCGATTCAAAGAAAGGTGCATGTGGTGGCGACCACCCCTGGATTGCTTTGTGCGCCAAACACCTGCATGAATCACTTCATCTTGTCTTCAAATGGTCTTGAAACTCAGGCATATAAAGTTAAGTAGCCTATTCGGGTCACACAGTGAAGTCTGTTTGCATCCAAACCTGGACTCTTAAACACCATGCAATGCTGCCTCCATGTTGACAGAGTGAGATGGGAACAAGAAAGCCACTTTGGTCTCATTGTTTCTCCCCTGGCCATGTCACTGGCTCCAGACCACCTTTGTTCTCCTAGATTGTACTAACTGGTAAAATAAGTCTTAACACTTTTCTATGTCTCTCCCCCGCACCTCCCTCCCCTCCATCTTCCAGATAGACGTGTATTTTTTTTAATGAATATTATGTGCTTCTTCTTAAAGTTGGGGGTATGACATGGTGTTTGGTTGGGTAGGCAAATGGGAGCTGTTGCATGTGAGAAGCGATCTGAAAATGTCTGAGAATTTGTACTTTGGGGCATCGTTTCAGCACAGTGGCAAGAAGGCAGGGGAACATCTTTACGTTGTTCTTACCCAGCTTCCTGGTTCCCCTCGTCTTTATCTCTGGATAAGGAATTATTGTCTCCAGCATTCTAAGGTTGCCTCGGCCTCCTTGTCATTTTCACCGAAGGACACTGCATATTAAAAACAAAAACTTTATTGCTTTTAGAAAGCTGACTTCCTTGGGACCTTGAAAATATAGATCAACAACTTGGCTGATCTGAAAGGGCTGTACACTCGTACATCTCTGCTCTGATTGATTGAAAATTGGGATTTTATAAACAAGCAAAACTGAAACAGACTCCTAGAGAGAGAACCAGGGATTCCTAGAGGGAGGCGGGTTGGGGAACTGGGTGAAAGAGATGGAGGGATTGAGAGGTAGAGATTGGAAGTTATAAAATAGTCATAGCAATGTAAAGCCCAAGGTAGGAAATATAGTTAATAATATTGCAATAACTATGTATGGTGCCAGATGGGTACTAGAAATATTAGGGGGCTCACTCTGTAAAGTTTCTGGTTGTCTAACCACTGTTTTGTACACTTGAAACTAAAACAAAATAATAATGTAAACTGTAATTGAAATTATGTTTAATTTAAGAAAATTGGGATTTTAAAAGAAGTTTGTCTTACACGCACAGAGGAGGAGAATTGATTCATAACCTTTATCCTGTTTTGATTTTTAGAAATTTTACAAAGTCTCTACTACTCACATCCTATTTCTTGAGACATGAAGTTATAAAAACGAAACGCTATCATTTTTTTTGAGGGAATACAATGTTTCAAGCATTGTTCTGCACACCCTACCTGCATGTCCTCATTTAATCTTCACAAAGCCTGTCATCAAGGTCCTGTTATCTCCACTCATATGTGAGAAAACGGAGACTTAGGAAGGTCAAGTGATTTTTTTTTTCTCCCCCTCAGGATGCATAGCTAATAAATAGGAGAGCAGAGATTTGGACTCAGAGCTCTTTGAATTCAGGGCCCAAGCTTTGCTTAATATCTGTGCAAAGAACTTCCTTCCAGGTTATATATCAAACCTGAATTTCAATACTATCTTCTTTCAAAGAGTTAATAGCACTTTCACATACTAATTTACTCTCATAGCATCAAGCTGAGTAGCTAAGTGGAAAGAATTCAGAATATCAAATGAATCCTGAATGATTCTGTGGCCGGCCTTCCATACATATCCAATATGGAGAGTACTATCTCCAAGTTCCTGCTAAATCTGTGGGGAGCGCTCCTTGAGCATCCAAGAGGGAGTATTACTGCTGCCCCACCGAGTGCAGTCACCGGCTTCCCAAATAGCCCCAAATGCAGTCATGATCAGAAACAGTCTCCAGAATTCTGGTTAAAAAGTATGGTTGTTTTACACACATTTTCCTCTTTCCCATAGTACCGAACACAGCCCTAGGTACAAAAGGAATGTTTTATACATGCTTCAAGGATTGGGTTCACCTCTAGGAAATATAAAGGAAAAGAATTGAATACCAGAGGGATAATTATGGTGTACTGAAGCCAGGAACCAGTCCACTGACTTGTGTATAAGGCTCATGCATGGGGAAGCCAGGCCATCGCCTCAGGAGCTGTGAAGGGCAATCAGGGTGGTGAGCTCAGGCAGTGGGTACTGGACCAGCGGTGGGGCCTTCTGCACGTTGCCGTCTATCCTTGAACTTCACATACCAGTATTTTTCTTAACTTCAGTTTCCCACCTGTGAAATGGGGATAATAATATACCCAAAGTTAATTCATTTATCTTTTATTACCAGCGTTGATCGTTTAGGTAGGAAATCAGAGAGGCACAAACCGTTTTCACAAGCGCTTCCTCATTTGGAATTAAGCAGACCCAGGTTCAAACCTCACGTTTGATGTTTAATAAAGTTGTGTGCCCATGGCAAGTCTCTTCCATGTGTTCACCTCCAAAATGGGATGGCACCGCCTGCTCTGCAGGGAAGAATGTCACGTGTGTGGTATGTAGCAGGTGCTCAACAACTGTGAGCTCTGTTTATTCTCTTCCTCTTACCAAAGCTGGTGGGCTATTTTCCTAGGAACTTAGACTGACTTCCTGAAGACCCTCTTGGCCTATGAGGCGTTGTTTGTTTGTTTGCTTTGCTTTCTTATGTAGCACATCCCTTTGAAAAGACAACGAGCCGAAACTGGTTTGGCTCAGTGGATAGAGCATCAGCCTGCGGACTGGAAGGTCCCAGGTTCAATTCCGGTCAAGAGCATGTATCTTTGTTGTAGGCACATCCCTGGTAAGGGGTATGCAGGAGGCAGCTGGTCGATGTTTCTCTCTCCTCGACGTTTCTAGCTCTCTATCCCTTTCCCTTTCTCTCTGTAAAAAAATCAATAAAATATATATATATTTTAAAAAGAAAGAAAGAAAAGAAAAGACAATGAAAGCGACAGCCATAGCAACATTCCCCAAACAAATTCAGATACAGTGCACGGGATTCGTAGGCACCCTCTCTAAGATAAGATAAGGCCCAAGAGGGTAAAAAAAAAAAATATGGCAATCCAAAAGGAATGATTATTTGCTTTGTAAAGGGAATTATAGCATTCCCATTGCGAGGTTTCCAGTCTCGTTAAAATAGAATTCCATTTACAAAACAAAAAACAAAAAAAACAAAAAACACTGACTTTATTGGGAACATTTTAAGAACACATTTATTTCATTAACAGAGGCAAGCCTCTTCTCACAAAGCATATTTATCAAATGCCTATCATGTGCCTAATAAGGTGGTGGGTGTTATGAGGAACAAAAGAAGCTTAACATGTGGTCCCTGCCCTCAGCCTTTCCTTCCTAATTGGAGAGGCAAGTGAACAAGGCAGCATTAGATGTATTAGTGCTATATGCTGATATAATCAAGTACTAAATTGTGTGTGCTTGTGTGGGTGGGCGCACAAGCCTCACATATCATTCCCTGACCTTGAATTGTACACAAATCATTAGCGTCAAACTGGAATTGCCGACTGCTCCCCCACCCTCGTCTTTGCTTGGCCGGCTTCCATCACAGCCTCTCTCTCTCTCTCTGTGTCTCTCTCTCTGTGTTTGGAACACTTTAGAAAAGAGGGGGGTGAAACAACACAGTGAGGAAGAGAGGAAAATCGGGAAGGAGAGAAGCGGTTACTGTCCGTCTGTGGTGACTACTGCCGACAGATTCCACATTGAACATACAGCGTCTGACGCAGGAACAACCCGGGTTTCGAGGAAACCTCCCTGTGGGGACACAGAGAGCTTCCCTTCCCTGTTTACAAATTAGCCTTCCATCCGCGATGGATCTGGAGGGAGAGGAATGGTGAGAAGAAGGCGGCCTGACTAAAGGGGAAGGGGAAGCACAGCCACGTAGAAGGTCCATACTGCTCACCAAAATAGCGTGGGAACTGAGCGCAGGAGGAGATGGACAGGAAAAACACTGGGGGGGAGGGGGGACAGGCCTGCCCCTCACATTCATGCGCTCAAGGCAGGAGTACAAAGGCAGGCCTACATGCCATGTATTTGTTATATATCTAGCTAACTCTTCAGTGAGATACGTTCTATTTTCTGACCTTGACAAGTTTAACTTCTTAGCAACTGGGAAAGCCGGGTGGGGGCCCAGCAGCGTGGGTTCCTGGACACCCACCTCTCTCTCCACTCCTGACGGTGCTTTTCCACAGAGGCTCCCGTGCATGTGGGGCACTGCAGCCCACACCGCAATGTCCATGTGCACCCCTCCCTGGCCGCTCTGGGCCTGCAAGGGCACAAACTAGGCGTCCACCTTCTAAAGGAAAGACCTCGGGGAGCAGACATGAGGCCCTCAGGACGGGGGATTTGGGGTTCCAGGTATCCAGAACACAGTCTCCCCTTGGCCCTGCAGACTACTTGGCCCTGGTAGGGAGGGTTGTGACCGGAGAAAGATCCAGTCAGACCTGAAGCTGGGGTCCAGGGCCGGGGAACCCTCAATGCCTGTGTCTGTGGGCATAACTGAAGAGGAGAAGAGAGACTGAGGAAGGGGGACTAAAGCAAAACCATTCAGTGCGCTCAGTTCATTGGAGGGGAAGGGGCGCGGACTGGGAGTGTAAGCTGGGAGGAACTGAACAGGATGGAGGAGAGGCTGATCCCTAGCAGGGAGGAGGCCAGCCCCGGTCCACCTCCACAAAGACAGGGGACTCTTCACTTACAATTGTGTTTAGTAATAAAGTGAAAGAAAAAAATACTGCTTTTATAGAAGCCAAAGGGCTTTATAATTCAGCGACAAGAGATATGCCAGGCAAAAGAAGGATGGTCTGGGAGCCAAAAGCAGGAACTGGGAGTGATCTCTCCCTAAGGTCACCTGGCTCCCTCTTGCTTCTGCAGCTTGTCCTGCGGGCCCCGGAGAACCCATTCAGGTGGAGGCTCCCGCCTACTGCACCCCCCCCCCCAGGAGAGTGCAGGACTGAATGAAGGGTTAACTTTAATTCTCCCGCGAGAAAAACACTATTTTTATGAAATAACGTCTATAGTATATTGAGTATAAATATTGAATATTTAGCTAGACAAAGAGAGGAGAGTTGCTGAATTTGAAATTGCACTATTTGCAGAAATAAAGAGGAAAAGCTATCTAAAACTGCACAAACAATACATTATAGAATTGAAGAAAATTCTGATGATATTTCAACATTTTAATGTATCTCCAATCCACAAATTTTTGTTTTGTGGATAAAATATGTGAGTGATTTAGGAGGGAAGAAAATGAATTAAGCTTTATCGGGGGGAGAAGGGGAATGAAGATACAACTTTGTGTTACTGTTGTCCCAAAAGTATTTTGATCCACACTTAGCTTCATTTCTGTCAGGTTAGTAGGCCGAGAATTTGAGATTCCTTTGACCCCACTCAATGTTGACCCTTTGCTGCCCAACACATTGATGGTAGTTGTTGGACCAGACTAACAAAACATTGTTGACTCTGGTGTTCAGGAATTCATCATTCAAGAATTTTCTTCATCCCCAGGAAAGCCAAAGATTTGTGGTCTGAGTAACTAATGGAGTACGATCTTGAGGCCAGAACAAGGAACGAGTGGATCAGAGGGTTTGTGAAGGAGCCACAGAGCGGCGGGAGGCCAGGTCCTCTTCCGACCTTTGTTCCCTGCCTGCCATCTGCCTGGAAATTAGCGCTCATGAAATGGGAGTTTGTCACTATTCATCACTGCTGTTACCAGCAGTGTTAGATGTTACCAGCTTTGTGACGTTCCCGTCTGACATTACTACAACAGTGATATCACGAACCCCTACAGCGGGAAATCATTTCTGAGAGCTGGTGTCGTAATCATCCATCCTCGGAGGTGGGTGGTTGCACTTCATACTGCCTTTGACTTTACTCTACCTTCTAGACTCCAATCTTGTCCCGATGGACAGATACCTGTCATCCTGACTCCATCACAGGTGGCCTGACTCCTGAGGCAGTGATGATAAAGTCAATCCTAAATGGGCTCGTTTTCTAAAAACGGGATAGTCAGGAGTGCAGACACTGTTTACCGTTTGCTTATTTCCCTAAAACTGCAGGCGGCAACTGTGCCTCCCGCCCCTTACGTTCCCTGGGGCTTTGTAACCCAGAACACAGCACCTCTTTCAGCGATTTTTATTGAGTATTAACTGGCTGGCTGCGTGGGATGCAAAGAAATGGGACAAGCATTCAGTGAACTTACAATGAATTCATTTTTTAAATAAAGTCTCATAATTTGACCAAATGGAATAATTTTCACTGGCATTGGGGGGAGGAGGGAGAATAAGGGGGAGCCAAGAGTCATTAGTTGTGTCCTACCATAGTTCTGTGCTGGTCGAAATCTTTATGAATGACTTAGAAACATTATAAAGGGCATATTTATCAAGTTGGATATGACCTGGGAACCGGAAGGAATAATGGATGCAACACATGGAAGGAAGGAATGCAGATCACAAAAAGATCTTCACAATGTGGGATACTGGGCAGAATCTATCCAAATCGAGGATGTCAGGAATCAAGGTAAGACTTGCCGGTTACTGTGTGACTTTAGACAAGTTCCTTAACCTCTCTGTGCTTTCAGGCCCTTAGGTGTAAATTAGGCATGAAGGCAGCCCCTACACACAGGCGTAATCCGAGTATTAAACTCAGTGCATGTAAGGTGCTTCCCTGCCTGTCACATCCCAGTAAGTGTAGCGGGTACTCCTCTCAGCATGCAGGTGCCTATGTGGCCACCCAAAGAGGGTGGAGGTGGTCCCCAGTGACTGGTTCCTGATGGGCCACATTATGCGGCACGTGTCCAGTGAATGCCACACTTTACAATCGAGAGAGACAACCTGGATTGAGTTCCGAGGACCGCAGGTGGTGAGAAAGCTTAAAATCATATGAGGGAAAGTCAAAAAAGAACCGAGTGTGTTTAGCCTGAAGTGGAGAAGACTCCGGTCATACATAACAGCATTCTCTAACACTGGAACAGTTCTCACATTGCAGATGCTTTGGATTTATTCTCTACCCAGGGGCCAAAGGTGAATATTTTAGAAAGACAAATTTCGGCTGAGTCTGAGGAAGAATTCACTAATATTCAGAGCCGCTCGGGGATGGTAACAAATGCTTCATGAGGAAATGAGGTCCTTGTCGCTAGAGGTGATCACATAGGCCAAAGGGCTACCTGATGAATTAGTGGGTGGACGCGGTAATCTTTAATGTCCAATCTCCGAAATTCTGTGGTTCTGAGAATAAATAGGGCTGTTTCAATCAAGGCAATAGGCAGGAAGATTTATGATCAATATCTTGATTTCTTATACACCAACGAGAAGACCCACGGCTGGCAGATCCGAATTTGGTGATGGTCATTTTTCCTTTCAGCTTCGCAGAGGGTGGGGTGGGAGAAATGGGGTGGGGGCACCTCCATCCTGTTCTGGGGTGACCAACCCCTCCCTACCAGTCCCCCTGGCTTGGCTGGGTATATGTGAACCCACTAGTTCAAAAACAGACCTTCTGTTGGGCTGGATACACTCAGCCAAATAGAGCGTGGCTCAGCAGACTGCTTATTGTGTATCTTTCTTCATCTCCTTTAAAGCTCTTCCTCTTAGCGAGCAGTAAACCTGCTGCAGAGGTTAAGCCGACTCCCACTCCTCTTTCTCTTTGGTGTTTAATGTCACCGACATTTGTGTTTCCTGTTTGCCTTGGGTTGTATTTGTTGTTTAAAATGACAAAACTTCATTATGCCTGTGCAAATTATCTTCTTCTATGTGTTTTTGTGACTTTTGTATATTTGAATTTTCCTTCCTTTTTTTTTCTTACCACCAGAATTTAAAATTTGGAACCACATATATAAGTATACAGTTTTGCCTTCCCTTTGTGTATTTATATTTATTGTTGCCTTAAGCATCTGTTGATATTACAGAATAGCATCTAAATATGGTTTATTAGTTGCAGGATCCTGAGAGTTATAAATCATGTTCTTCAACAAAAGCAAAGATTATCACTGTAGATGTACTTGCATGTAGTGGGAGGGATGGGAGCAGAACTCCCCAGTGCTCTTCACAGAATCACACAGTGCAGAGGTGAACCGTGGCTGCCTTTCTTAAAGGGTCCACCTTTTCCCAGCTTCGGCTCCAGCTCAGCACTTCATAGCTTCCCGACCTTGGACAAGGGGCTTGTCTCCAACCACTAATGCATCAGAACAGAGCCGATCGTTTGCTTTCTGATCACTGGTATGTGATCCTCTGAGCACTACCTGCTCATTCTGCCGCCTCACATCTTTCTATCCAGGAAGGTACTGTCGTGGGAAGAGACTTAAAGATCAGTCACTGCTTCTGTCCATGTTGCATTTCTAGTCCTTGTAATTGTCCGTTTTCCAACCACGGATCGTTCTCTTGACTCCTCTTCTCTGCCCCATTTCAATATGACTTCCTCGGTGATAAAAACTGCTTAATTACTTAATTTCTTACCAGTATTCTCTGACTACATTCAAAGGCCCCCAGTTCACACTGCACACTTTCTGTATGGTACCTATTTCCTATAGGGGTTTTTTCTCTGCATTTTGCATGTATGGACTACCTCCCTAGCACCTCGCCGTGTGCTGGGTAAGAACAGGGGAGATAAAACAAGACATTGGCAATGCCCTCACATTGTTTGTAGTCCCCGGGGGAGATTGACAGTTGCAGCAGGAGCTGGGAGGCTGATAAACACAGGTGCATCTGGAGTCCTGAGGAAGGACTTGGGGTCCAGACAATGAGGAAGGGTCACCGGGAGGGGATGCCCTGGAAGAAATGAGACCTAAACAGTCTGAAAGGGTGAGTGAGAGTTTTCCAGAGCCAATATTTGGAACAGATCATTTTTACAAAGGATTGCGTTAGGAAGCACGTGGAACCCTTATAGTTAGTTTATTTTGTTTTCCTGTAGACTCATGAAATGTGGGGTGCTATATGGAAATTAAAACTTAGAGAGAAAGGATGTTTGCAATACAATGTCCGTGGACCTGAACTAGTCTCATGCTCTCCAAACTGCATCAAACCTTTGATGGCCGTCACCAAAGTGAGAGGATGCATACAGATGCACTTCGTGAAGTACAGGGAGCCATCCACTTGTACTTTTAGGTTTAGGACTATCAGACAACCTTTATGGTGTATTATCACTCCTTATAAATTCTCTGGTGACTTTTACCCTGAAGAACTGAAACCTTTGGAAATATGAAGCAAATAACACTATGCAATGCATGTGGCTGTGCCACCAAGATGCTAAAAAAATTGTACCTGTGTTGGAAAACACGGGGGCAGGGGGAGGGGGCACATAACAAATTGCTTTAACTGTAACACATCCCTGAAGCCATTTTATTTGGGCAAAATTGTTTTCTCTAATAGATATACATTGATAAACATTTTACTCTGATGTCAGTTCATCTCTTTGCATGAAACGCTTTCTGTCTTGCAGCAGCTGCATTCCCTCAGCCCTCCAAAAGCGTCAGACCCTGAGAATTGTTTTTCGCCAGCATGTAGTTCAGGTTCAAATAGGGTGAGGACAGGACTGGTTACCATATGACACCTGCCCAGCTACCCCGTTTCATCCTCTGGTTGAGTTGTCTAGAAACCTCAGACGTCTCACCACATCCAAGTCCCGTAGTAAGAGACAAAGCCCCTGACACAGAGCCACCCCAGGGCCAAGTCCATGGCTTCAGACTTGAAAGCAGACAGATTCCACAAGATTGATTCTCCTTTCTGCTGGGTGACAGCACATAGATGGCTTAGGGAATAGAGGGAGCTCCGAGGGGGCGTTGAGAGCGATCCCGAGTCGTAAGAGTTTGAAGGCTCAGTTCCACAACCAGTCTGGGGCCTTGGGCTGAGTTTTCTGACAGCTGCCAGCTGCTACACAGAGCCCTCGACGATCAGAGTTCCCACCACCAGGTTCTGCAGCAAAGCAAAGGCCTCTCGCCCTCAACAGGAGTCAGCTCTGGTAAGGGACCTTAAGCATGGAGCAACAGCCATCCCCTGGGCCTGAGACCAGGGTTTTGCTCGCTGCTCTTGCCACCAGCCCGGACCAGCATTGAGTGGATCCTCTGCAGCTTGGCGTGATCCGTGAAACTGTTCCTCACCATTAGCAAAGAACATTGAGAAATGGCTTTATGTATCACACTGCCACTTAACGTCATTGATTCTGTAGATCTAGAGGGGCCCTCAGAGCTCATCCAGCCCATCCACCAGATGACCGTCCATGAGGCATATTGCGCATCAGAATTAGCATACAGGTAGAGGAAAATGGATGGTCATAGTGGCAATAATATCCGTGTGTCCTCCACATTTTGCCATCAATCTGAGCCTGCGGATTTGAATAAGGCACTGTATCTCTCTGGTCCTCAGTGTTCTCATTAGGAAGCTGAATTAAGTAGCAAAAACAACAGACATTTCTTGATCATTCACTGTGTGCCAGGTGCTGAGAATAGGGTGAAGCTTTAAGTATATTAGAAAGCTTTGTGGGCTTCAGACCCAATTCTCAAACCACCTGTGAGGCTTTCCATTTTCGGGTGATGAAACTGAGACATGGAAAAGATAAGGAAAGTTCTCAAGGTGTCACAACTGGTAGCAGGCAGACCTCGTATTTGAAGCCCATCTGCCTCCCTTAACCTTGAGGGGTTCCTAAAACTTCTTCCTTGACGTCCTCTGACTTTCTGACTGGGTGCAAGGGGAGACCTGAGCACAGAGGTGATCCGACATCACCTGCCTCCTCTTGTGTGTTATGGCCCCGCCTCTAACACCCTGTCTCTAGGAACCTCCAGGCGATGCCTTAACCCTCCAAGCTTCCTTCCAGCTGTGTTTCCCTCACCACCCTCAGCAAATACACCTGCAGGCCCTGCCTGGTCCCCTTCCACTTGGTCGAAATACAGAAGGACTTTGTATTTCGGAATATGCCAGCATCCTCATGAGGTTAGCTTAATTTTAACCATTTTCCAAGTGGGCATGCTGCTGTTTTAAAGAAAGAAACAACTGGTTTTGATGGTAGCATTTAAAATGGATGAACTTTTAAGTCTACTAGAAGCCTGTCCTTTGTGTGTACAAGTGGAAGCACAATTGGGAAGGCATGTGGTTCCCTGGGATGTGCAGGCTCCCGGTTTGATGGAATCACTCCATGATGTTGGTGGCTCAGTTTTGTCAGTTTTCCTGTGTGGCCAGGGCTTCATCTGTAACACAGACGACAGTGATAACTGTATCTGTGCATTCCCGTTTACGGGTCATTTTCCCATGCGTTGCTTCTTTTAATCCTCACCGAGAAGACAAGTATTTTATAAATAAGGAAACTGATGCCCACAGAGGGTACAAGACTCGGCCAAGATCACCCAACTAAAGGGAGGGTCAAGCCAGGAGACAAACCTAATGTGACAAACCTCATTTCCCAATACCTGGGTCTCTGAGGATGCCAGAGAGCATTAACTAGATGCTTCTCTTATGCACGTGGACACATGTGGGTCTCTTAGAATAGATCATCACAGTCTGGAAATAGGAGCTGTACCATACAGCTAAACCTGCACAGTCCTCTGAGTCCTCCTGAACGTGGGGATTAAGATTTAAGCTATCTATGATAGGTTCCACACATCTCTAGACCCGGTGGTGATTTCTGTATCTTCATATTTTTTACCCTGTGATAAGGACGTGGGATAAATTGGTGCACAGATTGTAAAAAGCTATGAACCCTACCTGTAAAATTGTTAAATGTGTCTTTACACAGTTTTCTCTTTTTAATATATTTTATTGATTTTTTCAGAGAGGAAGAGAGAGGGATAGAGTTAGAAACATCGATGAGAGAGAATCACTGATCAGCTACCTCTTGCACACCCCCTACTAGGGATGTGCCCGCAACCAACGTATGTGCCCCTGACCGGAATCGAACCCGGGACCTTTCAGTCCACAGGCTGACGCTCTATCCACTGAGCCAAACCGGTTTCGGCTCTTGACACAGTTTTCATCATGCTCTGTTCAATAATGTGGTGAAGGCGTAGTGATGAAATGATTTTCAGCAAAATAGAACAAGTATTCTGAAACATTTTCCTTAGTCTCAAAATGTGTACTTCCTTCGAGCCTGATTCCCAGGTATAGAACCCGGACTCTGTAGTATTCTGTATGGCTAGTATGTATAGCCTGGGACCACTGGCAAAATCAGGGTGAAGATTGCTGTGTTGCCAGTCGAACTCAGAGTGCAGTCATCAGCCAGCCTCAAGGTCATCAGGGTCTTAGAACCTCTTCTTTGTTTGAGAGAGGACAGCTTTCCCCCCCTCTATTTTCTGTCGGTGACTCCTCAGCTATTCATTCAAGAAGTCCCTACAGTCAGTTTCATGCAGGAACAGCCCCTTCACCCTCCTTGAATGATCTGCTCTTCTCAAGTGGCTATTGTTTTAATGTGAGACTATCTATATCAAAGCCAGAATGATCACAGTCTGCAAATCTAAACCATGTTTTCCCATTTCCCTTGCAATCTCAAGAGGAGTCTTGAAGCCCGTACACAATATCCACTTTCTGCAGAAGGGCTTGAGCCGATGTGCCCACCCAGCCTACTTCGCTCATTCTCTATCTGAGCCTCATCTTGCCAAATATGGCATGGACCCGCTGTTTGGAAAATGGAAATAATGAACTACTTACATGCTGGTTGTCAGTGTTTGAGAAGAGAAAGTTCTAAAGACATTCTGTATTCTAAAACTATTTGGCTGATCTTTCTTGCTCCTTTTCTTTCTTTTCTCCTATATTTCCCTTCAAGCCTCGGTGTTTACAGCCTTGGGCATTGGCAACATAAAAATGGATTTTTTTTTCAGAGTGAAAGGAAGCTGGCCTTCCTTGGAGAAGTCTCAAAAAGCCCTGAAGAAGAAAAAAAATAGTCTGGGTGGCATTTGAAGTCTGTAATGCCAAACAGATGAGCCAGTGGCAGAGCTGGGCCATAGATAAATGGCACCCAAAGAACTTTGATTGTCGTGACTGTGGTGTGATGCTCTGTGTCTGAGAAGAGGTCCTTCAGTTCTAGGAGCCCTAGTGGGGCATCTCCAAGATTATGGAGCCATTGGTACATTCAGAAGGCACTTGCAGGGACGATATTTGAAAGGAGAACATAACTAGAGAAAGTTCTGGAACCCAAGTTGCCTAAAGAGGAATGTTAAAAATCCAAAGAAAATCCATCTAGCCCTGGCCAGTGTGGCTCCGTTGGTTCGAGCATTGTCCCATACACCGAAAGGTGGTAGGTTCAATTCCCGGTCTATTGGTTCATTGGTTATTGGTTCATTCCCTGGTTTGGGTGCATACGAAAAGCAGCCAATCTCTCTCTCTCTCTCTCTCTCTCTCTCTCTCTCTCTCTCTCTCTCTCTCTCTCTCTCTCTTTCTCTCCCTCTCCCTCTCCCCCTCACCCCCGCCCGTTCTGCTCTCAAAAAAAATTTAGTAAAAAACATATCAGATTTAAAAAAGAAGAAGAAAACACTTCTAAAATTACCATAATTTCTTACTTTTCTAGGAAAGAGCCCTTAAAATACAGGTAATCTAGTGTCAACCATAGTCAAAATTTTGGTACAGTTTCTCTCTCTTTTCTTTCTTTCATCTTGCAAATAGACCTATCTTCACATGGGAATATTTGTTCATCTTTTTAGTCTCAGTAATCCTTTTAGAAGCAAAGAAAATGGAGGTTTCCGCCAGGGCTAGGTGTTGACAACCTCACCTCCTTTATCTTGTGGGCTCATAGGAAACTTCAGACAATTCCATCTAATGCATCATCCAAACCAGGTCACTTTGAGGGTAAAAGACACAAACCAAACAGGTCACCAGGATAGGCATTTTAAGCTAGCAAGGTCCTGAGCAAGTCAGGAGGAGTGATCACCTCCTTATGCACAGTGAGATTCACAGGATGCCCAGAGAGTGAGCACTAAGGAGGCATAACGACCTGAAACTGTGTTTGAAGATTTTGTTTTGCCATTGTTTACATGTTTACTTCTCTTTGACACAGAATCACCTCAACTTAGGTTTCACAATATACCCCTGCTCTTTTTCGTGTTCTACTACAACCTACATGGTTACTAGCTACAAATACAAAGGCTCTAGAAGGAAAACACAAACCACTGGATATAAATAAAATTGGCTTTTAGACAAGTGAGGATTTTAACAAACTGAAAGGATGGTCTCAATGCCCGTGGTTCTGTTTGTCTGTAAAGCTCACATAAGTCAGAAAACACACAGTATTTTGTAGCGTGTAAATAGCCAGATGTAGTTTTGTTTCTAGTAAGGTGTGGAGCCATACTTATAAGATAGTTTCCTCTGTAACCTTTCTACATACCAAACACTATTTAAAATGTTAACAATTATGCAAAATTTCAAGGAAATGGACTGAACCAGAAATGAACTGTAAAGAGATATTTGGACGGGAGGCAGCAAACAGGACATGTCCACATTCACCAGGGTGGTTAAGCTACGTGGATCTCATTTGGGTTAACGAGTCTGTGCTTGAGGGTTTTATGGCCACCGGGCCCAGTATTGTTAGAATGAAAATGATTTTCAGACTCAAAAGTTAAAACAGGTCTTTCCATTGAGGCCCCATTGCCCATCGCTGCTGTTTCGCCTTCTTCTGCACATACTTCACGCTCTAACCGCTTAACTGGGGAGAGCCAAACCCTGATGTACACTTGAACCCTTTTATCAGCCATGGGATCAGACCTCGTCTTATTTTCTCCCCTGAGTCTCTTATAGAGGCAGAGCCCGGGCCCTCCTCTCAATGTATTTGCTCTAATCCTCTTCACAGGAAGTTTCTAGGGACCAATCAGAGCCATGTAGTTAATACAGTTTTCCTTTTAACCTCTTAGTCGCTGGACTGGAGAACGAATAGAAGCCTCTTCCGGAATGACAATCCTGTGTTTGTTCCCGGAGCAGGTCAAGGATAGCTTGTGCTGCTCACTGAGACACCTGTGTTTGTGCATTTTGGGGTGGTCATAAATACTCGTATGTGTGCATCCAACTTGAAAAGAAGACAGTGTGCACATACAGTGTTAAGAAACAGTGAGATGTAATTGTGTTTAAATATGTGAGTTGGGAAGACCATTTCCAGAAAAGAACAGTAAAAAGCGAATATTGATATCCCTGAGCAGGAAGGACGAGAGAAAAACAAGAAGGAAGCAGGGCTCATCCAGGCAGATTGAAGCCAGGGGCGATTTTCAGTTCAGCTCATTTTTCTCTGTTGTTTATATCCTGAGCCCCAAATAGTGGCCCAAGAATACATCTGGTGTAATTTCATCGCATAAAGCACGTCCCTTTTCTGATTACAATATCTTGTCTATTGAATTTCCTCCATAAATTGATTTGCCTTTTCTCTAGCCTGAAAGGGAAAAAATAGGTCTTGTTTCCCACTTATTTCATAGCAAAAACTTGGACAAAACTTACTCTTTTCTTCGTTTATGTTTATTTTTAGAAGGTCTAAGTGCATATTTCTCAATGAAGAATTTTTTTTAGCTGGTGAGAATTTTCTTATGGTATTGTTACTTTGCTTAGTGTAGGGTTTTTTAATTTTTCTCTTACTCTGAAAATAATATGTGTTTATTGTAGAAAATGTTTTGGTTTTTTTTTAAAAAATTCAGACAAGCGACACCAAGACAATTAAAAATCATAAAATCACAATGCCCCCTAGTAACTGCTTTCAAAATTGCCGGTGTGTTCATTGTTTTATGCTTTTGTGTGGTTGTTGTGTTTTTTGTTTTGTTTTTTGTTTTTTCATTATTAAAGGGCTTTTTTTAGAGGGAAGGATTCTGCCCATTTCGACACGGTATATTTGTAGATGCATGTATCTCACGCCTTAATGCTGCCGGATCTATATGATAGAATAATTTTTTTTAATGACTGGAATATTTAACCAGAAAATATCTGACATGTGCAGCTTCTGTGCAGCTTTAACGGTGCCCTGGTGAGAAGCAGCCGTCGACGCTGTCATTTCCGTGCGCGCACACACAGACATCCATCCATCATGAATATTTAAAATTCAATCATTAGGTGCAGCGGCGGCTGCCGCAGCATATTTGTTGCAACTGATCAGCCACTAATGGTTTAAAAACTTGGAAATTGGGGGCTGCCTTTGTCAATTCCAGAGGATTATTCCAAGCCACTGAAGCTCCTTGTCAGAATGGAAAAGTGTATTAAAAGGGATGGGAGTGCAGCCCCGGGGTTGTTATCACAATATATAATTTACTAAGCACACATGCTTGAGAGAAAAAATGGATCAGACGGGAGAGACTGGAGATCCCGAAAATAGTCTCCTGCCCAGATCAAAGGTACCCCCCGGTAAGCAAACAAACAAAACATTCCAGATCCTGTTTCTTCCTGTGACGAGGCCCATGCTTTGTGAGGCGGGCTGGGCTCTGGGGCGTTCGTTCTTCCAGATGAACTTCCTTCCCGCGCGAGCCTCTCACAGGAGCAGCAGCAGCCGTGCGTCCTCCCCAGTCACCAGGTGAAGTCTGCTTCCTCTCCTTCCCTGGCGTTGGGTGGCCAGCAAGGAGGCATGGTCGGAAAGCATTTTTAAAGATTCTGTTTTCTGAGCCTAATTTGCACAGTTCACTGGCACCGTCAGCTTCCTGGGGCTGGCCACACACTTGGTCTCTGGGCAGAGACAGACTTGATCAGACCCAGAAGGCACTGTACGGAGGCCCCGAGAAGGCCTCCAGCTGCCCTAGCACCCCCGCATAACCTGAGCTGTCAGAGTCCACGAGAGAACATGACAGTACCAGGGCGGTGTGCTCGGAAACACATTTTAAACAAGCGCTCCAGACTCCCTCGGACCCTGGCAGGAGCTGTGCAGAAAGTGGTTGACGATTTGCTCAGCAGACGGACGCAGTGAGTGATCTTGTTCTTCCGCTCTGCCCTAGGCGCCCAGCTGTCCATCCTGACCTGGGCAGACAGGGATCTCCACTAACCCAGGAGAATAGGTTGTATAAGATGAGAACGTTAAGTTAAGTTCTCATCTTATACAACCTCTCATGGAGGAAAGAGAGAAGGCTGAGAAAGGAAAGAGAGGGACGGAAGGAGGGAGGAAGATGTGTGAAGTAGTGAAATTTGTACCCATTTGCTAGTCAGCTGGAGCTCGGTTCCATTACCCCATCTCTGGCTGCCTGGCTTCAGAAAATCCCAAGTGTGAACTGTGAAAATCTAATTGAATGATGTGAGGAGAAGCAGAGCCATCCAGTCTCATTATGCTGCTTTGGGTCCATCGCCCTCCCCTCTCCTCCCCCCCACCAGCCACGCCCATTGCCAGTCTGAGATCAAAGAGCTATGACATGCATCAGCAGCTTCACAGGGAAAACCACACCGTTTTCCTCCAAAATATCAAACTGTATCCCCCTCTATTTCCTAAATTACAGGATTTCCTGATAAAGCCACCCGATAGGTATTTCTAAGTACTGCAAAGAAGCAAAGGCATTTAAAGGGACTATAGTTTAAGGGCCGTAACTGTGTAGAAAAAACTCTATCTTGCCACCAAAAGTCATAACCGAATGACTATTTTTAAATGCATCTTCAAATGTAAAGTAATATTTAAACTATTATTAATAGACCATTTATTTCTTAAATGCTTCCTCTTATAGACAAAAATGCTTAGTTGGGTGAGAGAATCTGGCTAGTAAATTAAAATAAGGTGCCGTGCTCGCTTATTATAATCCAGAGCTTAGTCGACAGGGTTCCCGGCAGCCTGCAGGAAGGGAAATTAAGGCACAAGGTGACCCACGGAGGTTTGCATGAAAAGGCAGCCACACGGTTGTGGAGAGCATTCAGCTCCTGACGTTTTTGTGTCTGTCAAGCTGTCACAAATACCCGTGAGAAAGTCTGCTTGGGGCATTTCAGGCTCGGAATTCTCTGTTTATGTGGATGCTGAGATTTCCTTCTGCTCTGGTGGAGGGGACGCTGATAGGAGGGACATCTGTAATACTCTCAATAATAAAGATAAATTAAAATAAAATAAAATTATATTCTAGACTAAAGGGTTAAAGATTAACATTTTCCTGATCCACCTTACTCAAGATTTACTTAGCTGACTGTCCTTTTACTACTGTACAGATTCAATCTGTTGGGCAAATAAAAATCATTCTGAAAATGACCTACCTATGTATTTATTCTGTTTTTTTACTTCAGAATTATCATCACATCAGGCATAAGAGGAGGTGTGCCAATGAAACTATTCTGTACCACTTGCCATAGATTTATAAATGGGCCCTAAAAGAGAAATAAGAAATCACATCTTATGTGAAAAAAAAAGAAATTCCGCCATAAATGCTTCATTCACATAAGCATCATCTGTTTCAAATCAGAAAACATCAAGATGGGTAAAACTGTGTTCCGCGTAGCTTCCTGCTTTGTCTTGGTCTTAAGCCCATCGCACTCCGGATGGCGCTCGCTGTGGGGACCTTGGTGCAGTCAGGAAAAGGACGTGGGCATTCACGGACACTTTCTGACATGTCTTGTGCAGAAAGGAACTTGTCATACCACAAAGTATGATTTCCTTGTACTTAGTTAATTTTTCTCGTTTCACTTCCTACCTGGCCCTCTCTGCCAGCTTGGCCTCCTTCAGACACCCTGATCTTGGGTAAAGACACTCTTTTCTGTTTTCATTCTTCATTTGCGAGTCCGTCCCCATTTCTGCGTGGGTGGGCCCTCCAGTACTCTGCCCAGCACCACCATGTGTCTGAGTCCTTCCTTCCCTCTGCCACCCCGCCGGTCCCGCTCCATCTTCCTGCTTCTTTGTTGGGTGCCCTCTGTTGGACGAGGTGCCGTTCCTGATCTCTGCACACATACTCTCCTGGATTCTGCCCCCGGGATTAGATTCTGAGGGCCATTAGGCCTGAGGGACTTATTTGCCTAAAAGTCAACATACATTGTCTCTTATTTAAAAAAAAAAAAAATCCCCTTGGGAGGCTGGGGGAACAGGAGAAAAGCCATGTTGACAATATAAAGAAGGGAAAGAGCATAAATAGTGTGGACCGGAATCGGGCAGCGACAGGCTTTGCCCAGCCCTTTGGCCCCTGAGCAGTGGCTCTCTGCTCCCTGCTCACCACTCCCCCAATCTCTCTGCCGTCTAGCCTTCTATCCTCGTCCACCTTTCTGCCATCCCACTATTGATGGCTCGTGCACTTGGGTTGTTTTTCCATAGTTCCTCCATCTCACCCTCACGGTCAATGCCAGCCCCTCCACAGCACGGGAAGAAGAGCACTCAGCTGCGATGATGGCGGGGGAGGGGTGCCATCTAGGAGGGAGAAATGGAAATTTGACAAGGCACTAAGCAGACGGTTAAGGGCCACACACCCACAGCTCTGACAACCTGATTGTCATGATTGATTTCAAACGTGTTGGTAGTGATTCTCATCGAGCCCGCCCAGCTTAGTATTGTTACCAACCACCTCCCCCCTCCCTTCCCCCCACATACGCACACATCATATCTGGGCCTAATGAACAAGATAAAGACACCAGAACACCACCAACATCGAAGCGGTGGCATCTAATTGATTTTCATCTTAGTTCAACAGTGTGACCAGAGGGATGTTTCAATTACGACCACCATATGGGGCAGCGAGTGCCTGGTGAGCGGGGACGCGCCTGCTCTGCATTCTTTCAGGCAACTCCTCGTTACTCCTCGGGTTGTTGCCTCGTTGGTGAAGTCACACCCCTGTGGACTCAGTCCGCACAGGTGTTTGCAGGCTCCGAACCTACAGCCAGAGCTGCTGGAGGTTCCGGAACAAGCTGGGTTCCCCGCACGCGGCTCCTACGGGGGTAGGTGGTGCGGCTGCCGCAGACTCCCCCCCACCCCCAGCCTCACCCCGACTATCTGCTGTGAATCTGATAAATGCCATCCTGAAGAGCAATTGATTTATTAATTAGCTGATTCAGGATGTTCTTAGGACTCATTTGGGAAACGGAGTCGTTATAATTTAAAAATGTCAGTGCGTGCGATGGAAGCCGAAATGGCACCTCCCAGGGGCCCTGTGGGCAGAGCCTGCTCCTTGGCTGGGTGGGGTTTTCTCCACGGCCTGAGTGCCACCCACTGGAAGCCGCCTCCTTGGACCCGGGGAGAGGGCGGGGGGGGGGGGCAGAAAAGGAGGGGAAATTCCCACCAAGAAACTGCTGGGATCCAGACCGGACCTGATCAAGAGGAGAGTTTAGGTCTTAAACTCAGGCTTGTCGCTGGTTCATCAGAGGACAACTTAAGGATCTTTAGTTTAGGAGTGACTACTAGAGAATCCCCGACGACATATAATTACCTGTGTGTATAAGTAGGTGGTCCCTAGGTTTCTTTCCAACAAAAGAGATGATGAGCTAAGCATTGGAAAATAGAGGCTGGATACTGTTATCGTGAATGTTACCTTAGCAGGCTTTTTGTTTTCATGTTTGCGTTCTCTTTAAACATGGGTAACTGAGACCTGACGGTAAGCTGGCATTTTTTGTCGGTAGTTTTTGAATCACTCGACTTCCCTGTCCTGAATAATAAACCCAACATTGTTTTGTGTCAGCTTACTGTCTGCTGTGCTTTCCAACGCCAGCACATGTACCCAGAAAGATGGCGGTCTTGGGAGCAGACTCACCTCTGGGCCAAAGAGCGGCCTGTCTGTTCCACTGGCTGCTGAGCGCTAAAGAAACTGAGGAGCGGGGACGGGGGAATAGGGCGACTGCCAGAGCCGGCCTGTCACTGCAAACACACCGAGCTTTGGGGAGGAGCCGGTGCCACCAGCTACGGCTTTAGGCCTGCCTTTGCCTTAGAGCCGTGGTCGGCAAACTGCGGCTCTAGAGCCACATGCAGCTCTTTGGCCCCTTGAGTGTGGCTCTTCCACGAAATACCACATTGCAGGTGTACACATTGCAGTGCGATAGAAACTTCGTGGCCCGTGTGCAGAAGTCGGTTTTCGGCTCTCAAAAGGAATTTCAATCGTTGTACTGTTGCTATTTGGCTCTGTTGACTAATGAGTTTGCCGACCACTGCCCTAGAGGGAGAAGGAGTAGAAGAAGGCCTCCTCCGCTCCCAAGAGGAGGCTCACTCTTCACCTTTGGGAGCTCCACTGCGGAGCAGGTCAGACAGCCGGAAAGCCTCCTACAGGCCCCTCCGCTGTGGAGAGCAATGCAGGGTCCCCCTGCATGGGCTCCGTGCTCACAGAGGCGCGTGCACGCACACGCGTATATGTGCGTGTGCGTGTGCTTGTGTGTGTGTGTGTGTGTGTGTGTGTGTGTGTGTGTGTGTGTCTCTGTGTGCATCTAGAAACCCTACCTCCTAAGGTCCTGGAAATGATGAAACTCGATAACGTATATGAAAATGACACACAGTAGGTGCTCAGAAAACACCCATTCTCCTTTCTTCCAGATGTGTGCCACAGTCACCTCTTCTGTACCTCAGTTTCCTTTTATATAAAATGGGGGATAATGATGTCAACAACTACTTCCCTGCTCTAATCTTAAGCAAGTTCTTTGCCGCCGTAGACCCACCCTCTCTCCTTTTCGACTCCCCGTCCTTGTTTGAATCTCTCAATCCTCTCCGCTCCCTGCGGCCCCGGGTCTGGTCGCGGCGCACGCACAGGGCCGTCCTGTGTGCGGGCCGGGAGCGCCACGCCCTCCCGGGGGACGCCTGGTTGGCAGGTACTGCCCCGGCCTGCAGTGAACCGGGGACCTTTTATTGATTTCTTGTGCATCTGGCTCTGCCGTGATACCAGGAAGAATGGAGGTGGCTGGCCCTGGACTCGGTCCTGGACAAATAAATGTGTTTGTCAGAGCCCTTTCCTGACATTGGTTGTCTCAGGCCCAGGTGGCCCTGTGGAGGGTAATTAGTTCCCTTTATTGGAGGGAGCCTCAGGAAGCTCCGGACGGCTTGCCAGGGGACACGGGCAGAAAGGTTTTGTTGAGGCAGCTGTGCCTGGCCTTTTCATTGTGCTAATGGGCAGCCCCGTAAGAAGTTTGACTTCCTGTCACTGGCGCCACGCAGCACCCATCAAACAAAGCATTGTTTCCCCGCGCTGTTGATATGTGACTGGTGGAGGCCCGCGATAGGATGCTCGTTTTTTATCTGCTACATGCACAGCGCTTGTAAAAAACCAGCGGTGGCCTTGTTACCACTTGACACGACACCGGGTTTAGCCGTCTGCACTGCCACGCGGCTGCGCCCTCTTAGAGCTGCGGCCGGGGGCCAGGTCCGTTAGAGAGCGCAGGGGCGCCCAGAGGGAGGCGGCATCGGGTGAGGTTCTCCCTGCTCCCCGCCTGCGGGAAGCAGCCGGGCAAGGAGCTTGCATCTTGGAATGGGTGGCTTTTCATTCTTTCCTTTGTGACGACGAGTCAAGAATCCCTGCTTATTCTCTGACCATACATGGAGACGAGGGGGGGGGGGGGAATAAAGGTCTGGCAGTAACGTTCACACACACACACACACACACACACACACAGTGAAGAAGAAAAGTCTTTTCTTCTGTCTTTTGCCTGCCTCTGTGTGTTGCTTTTCTCTGCTAACGTGGGCTCTTTGTTGCCCGGCAAAACGCACGTGTCTTTCTTGCCACAGCAAAGGCAGCTGGGAGGCGGGAGTCAATGGAGTGGAACCTGACCCTTGGAGGTTTGTTTCTTCCTCTTGCCTCCCCGAGCTGTGAGGATGGCCTTAGAGCCACCCACAGTCTTTTGTGCAGGAGTCACCATCCTTTCGGACGTTTCAGAAGCAGAGGGCGCTCTTCCAGAATTCCGGCTTCCCTGTGCCATCGGTGCATCAGACCGGTTGCTGCCGATCACCTCGAACCGAGAGGGTTCTCGCGGCCCTGAGAGGGGGAGCCCGGGGGCTTCCTCCTGCAGCACCCGCATGTCCATCCGCCTGCCCGTGAGTCGGCATGCAGAGGAGCACATGTGGCAGAGAGTGCACGTGGCAGGGGCTGAGCGGCCTGGGCGGCCCCGTAAGGACTGTGCGTGGCCGCCGGCCGCCCAGGCGGGCAGAGCAGCCTTCTCCGCATACAGGGAGCCTCGGGCCCCGCCACCCATCGCTCACGCATCTCATGCCCTGTTGCAGCCTCTCTGACGGGCTGCAGAAGCTCCGTCCCACCGCCGGCTTTCCATGAGGGTGTAAGGATCCTCCGTGCCTTTCCTCGGATTAAACAACGTGCCCATTTAAAAAGCAGCTCCCACTTCGCTCTGCCCTTGCCGGCGGAGACCGGATCACTTCCTTTGTCAGGAATACCTTTTGTCAGGCCCTTTCTTCCAGCTGCTGCCGCTGACATGGTGCAGGGGGTGCTTCTGTCTGAATGCTTCTTCCTGGGTCGCGCCTGAAGCACACCAGGTGACAGAATAGTGCCGCTGGCTCTCAGAGCTCCGAGGAGTTTTATCGGGATCAGCAAGGCTCTTCCTGCCCAAGCATTTAGGCTACCCAGTTTGCAAGGCTGACCTGGGATTTACCAGCTGCTCTGGAGAGAGATCCCCCCCCCTCCCCCATGAACTGTGTTTGCCTGTGCGCCCAGCACACGGTCACCAAGACAGGTCCCAGGGGCAAGGGGCAGGGCACCAATCAGCAGCTCCATGTCACGTCCTGTCGTTGCCATCTCCGTCCAGGTCTGCTCCAGGGCCCAGCCAGGGTGCTGCCAAGCGCTTCCAGGCACAGGAGCAGCGAAATGATCGTGGTTGGCGAAGGGCTTGTGCACAAGATGCTTTTCTGTCTTTTGGCGGACAGGGGTGGGGGGTGGGGACGACTTACAGCATGTTCCCATTCACCTGAATTTACGCAGAAGAAGCCACATACTCTTCCTGGGGTTTAGGTCACAAAAGCGGGGGGCATTGATTCTGGGCCCTCCTCGCCACTGCCCGCCGCCAGCATCGGCAGCCCCCCACCCTCGGGCACTTCCCCCCAGGCTCCCCGACACGGCCGCCATCGCCTCGCCTCTTTGCGGGTCATTTATAATCAGTCGTCATGGCGTACAGGCCTCATTAGTGATATAGTCATTCCTTCAGTGCTTCAGAAATAATCATTTAGAAAAAAAAACGCACCGTTTCCTTCCCTTGAGAGCCCATGAGTGATGAATTTATTTCAGTTTGGCTGGCTTGGCTGTCTTGCTCAGCCTTATTTCCATATTTATTTCAACAAACAATGTAGGGTGGGACGGGAAAACACACGCTGGGTGCACACACAGGCGCTGTGGATCTGCTGCCAACGCGGGTCCCTGTGGTGGGGGAGGGGGGGTCCCGAGAAACGCTGGCGACAGTGACCTCCATTTTAGAAAAGAATACAGCTGCTGGATTAGCACGGGGCGCTGTGTGCAGAAGACGGGCTAGTTGGCGATTGCTTGTGTTCGGAAAAGTGTGGGCCACGGGCCAAAAGCAATTGATTTTTTTTGCCGCCATCCTGGTAAGGAAAGTGTCCTCCCGGGGTGTGTTAGCCCTTGACCCCCCGCGCGTGTAGGATCTGATGTGCGTGACGGTAGACGGCAATGAAGCTTCTGTGCCAACTGAGGACCCCAGGCAGGCCTCATCCCGGTGAGGTTGGGAGGGGCGAGTGTGGGGCGCAGACTGCTGTGACGAGGGACCGTGCCAGCAGGTCCTTGATGGCAGGAGTGTCCTCCAGCCAGACTTGCAGATGTGCAAGCCACCTGGCATGCGGATCTCTGCTGTCCTGAAAGACTTGTTGGGTTTTACCGAGAATGTGGCTATGGCTTGGCATTTACCCTGCCTGCATTTTTTAGGGTGAATGTTTCTGAGTGACTTCGGCACCAGGTCGGAAGAGGAGACCTCGGAAGTCTGAGCCACGTCACTGTTACAGGCCAGGAAGACAGGTGCCTACCACATCTTGAATCTCTGGGGATGCTTTGAAAGTGGAAATTAGTGTTTAATAATAATAATAGTAGTAGTAGTTTTTCTGTTTGTTGTGAAAGGAACTAGAACAGGGTGGGCAAACTTTTTGACTCGAGGGCCACAATGGGTTCTTAAACTGGACCGGAGAGCCAGAACAAAAGCAGCCTGACCATGCTGGCACTCTCACCTTGGGCTGCTGGTGAAGGAGCAGAGGGGAGAGCAGGAGAACCCTCCGCTCTTTCAGCTCCGCGGGCCGGATAGAACAGCCAAACGGGCCGTAGTTTGCCCACAGCTGAACTTGAATGTGCAAAACAGTATATTGTCCTAAGCATAACAGAACATCGTTTTTTCCTGCAGGAAATTTACACAATGCACCCATTTCACAAGAGAATGAATGGAAAAGGCAAATGAATGGAAGAACCCAGAATAAAAATGTTTGATTCGGGGATCCGAACAGCAACACTTGCAGAATTTCTTTTTCTCAGAAATGCATTTTTCAGAGCTGAAGATTCTTTTTTTCTAAGAAAGATGTCTTGCTTTTCCCGAACTAGTTCAATGGACAGAGCAGAGGTGTAAAAGGATTGAGCAACATCTAATGGTTACTAGCCAACCCCAAATTAGCCTCAAAATGGCACTAGACAGGAGTGGCTGTCTACAGGGGAGGTGAGGAAATACTCCTGAAATGCAGTGTTTTCTCAGAAATAACACAAAAAAGAAAGTTCAAAATCTAGTGCTTGGTTGAAAAATGAAGAGTATATTCACGTACATGCTAATATCAGTATTAGGAGGAGCTTCGAACCCAACAGGGAGGCTTGTTATAGAGACATGCACAGGGCAGCCAGCCTCCCACAGTGAAGACCTAGAAAAAGGTATTCCTACCCCCGTCTGTGCCAGTCCTGACTGTGCCCTTATGGGAGTGTAATCTAATAGGGACAGGTCTCTCTGTCAGCTTATCCTCTGTCCTTTACATCTAATACAGGCAAACACTGTGGTTTTTATTCAGCCAGCGTGGTGTTTATTATCTTTACAATTAGTAACATTATAAAATAACTAGAGGCCCAATGCATGAAATCCATGCAAGGGATTTGGCCCCTGTAGCCCCGGCTTCGTCCGGAAGTTCGTCCAGACGGTCATTCTGCTGTTCAGTCTAATTAGCATATTAGCTCTTTATTATATAGGATTGTAAGCGCGATGGAGGAGAAAGTGCCCCCTCTTACCATGGAGAGCAGAACTGTGGGCTTGTGGGAAAAGAGATTACTTTAGGGGTAGTGTTGGGGCTAATAACTCTTTAGCAAATGAAAGGTCTGTAAGCTCGTCCTGCCTTCTTGGAGAAAGAGTGGAATCACAAAAAGAACAGCATTGTTTTGTAAGTGGGAGCAATGATGAATTCCACCAAGAATAAAGATAGTCCCTGCTCTCCCACATTCCTCGGCCTTTGGAGATGTGCACGGGTGCCAGGAAGCTGAGAAAGGCCCCTCATCACGCCACCAGAGGAGGGCTCCAGCGCTCCTGGGGTGTGCTTGCTGGAGCTGTGCTATTCCGTTTTTAATTGGTAATCTGACCACCCTTGAACATGGCATTAAGACAGCAGAAATCGGTAATTGAATGAGGTTGAGCATCATTGTTGCTTTGAGTTGGAAATAGTTCTCATAACAACCCTCTGAGGATATATATTTCCATTATCAACCTAACTCCTTCGCATGTAACCATAGACCGTGTAGGTCTGTGATTTCATTGTAGTCAAGCATTTCCCCCAACTGTCCTTGCTGGATTTCTTTCCTGTTACTGACGGGCTGGCAGACAGTTGGAGTGTAAAGCAGACAAATTGATTGAGTGGCTGAAATGTAGATGTCTGGTCTCTATAACACCTTTTTTTCTCCTATATGTATTGACCTGACCTGCTTTTTTACTTTGGTGCGTTTTCTAATGTGGTTTATCTCTAGAAACTACTGTGGAGGAAGGAGACGGAACAATGAGTCTTGTCTTCTCACTGGCACGTCAGCCGTAGAGAGCCAGGGCCACGGTGGTGCACCACGTTCACTGGCTTCCCTGATGCAGTTCCCCGGGGTCTGCTGTCTTGCAGAACCCTAATAGCACCCTCTGGCACAGCCCCCTCCCCCCAGGTCCCTTCACCCAGAGCTCCTTTCCAACTTCCGGGGGGAAGCATGAAAACGTGTTCCTGCATGTCAGCTCCCTGTATGACAAGGTTATTCCCTTTTTCCATTACATAGGTGGAATGCTTTCTTATAATCTTTGCATTTGGATTTGCTTCTTTGAACCACAAGAAATTCCTTCTTTGTGAAATAACATTTGATTCTTTTGTTATTGTACGAGAGGACAGAAGGGCCTCTTTGGAAAAGTTATATTAGACTTTGGGTGAGAGAGAGCAGGATGGGAAAGAAAGAAACTCACAGATGGGAGTTAAGAAAATTGGGTTCAACTCAAGGAGCCAATACTCCCAAGTTACTCATTTTGCCTCAGTGACTGAAGGTCATTGAGGGAAATGGGGACAGTCCCCACTGGTAAAGTGGGAGGTCAAATTAGATAATTTCTAGGCTCCTTTCAGCCTTAAAACTATTACCCAGTCTGTGGATGTGGAATATTACCTTGGGTGTTCATATGTTACTGCCCACTGCTGGGATAGCTCGATAATCATAATTTGCTTTGAAAGCCCATAGATTCAGGGTCTGTAAAGAATACGGCAAAAACCAAAATAACATCAGTCCTAGGACCCCTCAAATGATACATGAAAGCTGACCTCACTCGTGTTTCATCAGTCAGCAGCATTCATTGAACACGTAGTATTTGTGGCATAATAGCAGGTACCCTGAGGCATGAGCTAAAGCTCGCTCATGCCCACCACAGAACAGAAACATACCACACAGGCCACCCAGGGTGCTGTGCACACTGCTGACATGGGGCCGTCTCTGAGCTGGGTAAAGGGGTCCCCTCTCTCCCTTAGCCTCTGCTCTGAGTGAAAACGTACTTTAGTTAATTCCACATTACTCTTCAAGAGCACTCATCGGAAGAGGGGAGACTCCCTGGTCTTATTCCCTTGTCCCTATAACTGGGACTTGGGCCGGAGCGTCCTCACCCAACCAGAAAGCCAATTTTCCTTCCCCTTGTGACCTGAACAGAATTAACTTCTCAGAGTAAACATAAAATCAGCTCCTTTCATGTCTCTCCCCCTCTCTCTAACCATGCTGACCGCTCCTCCCAGCTCTCCCAGAGAGGGGTGGTCACCCTATCTCCATGGCCAAAAGGAGGTGTTAAAATTACTTGGACTCAAACAAATTCCCGGAGTGATTGTAGGCAGTACCCCATGTTCAGTGAACCCTGCTTTCTTCCACCCTCTCCCAACCCCCGCACTAACCCAGCTGGTATTGGGCAGAATATTCAGAGCTTTGCTGCTGTCCCGATACCTTTCCTTTGGAACTTGTTAGAAATGAGAAGTTCAGGCCCCTCCCAGGACCGACCGACGCAGAGTCTGTGTTTGACGCTGGCCCCACTGTGCTATGCTGCTCAAAAAGCGCCGCCCAACAGACGCCACTGGCTAGTCACTGGACCCCCAGGCCTCACGGTGGGGTGGCCAGTTGGGTGTCCAAGAGCAGGAACAGGCTGTGTGCAGAGCTAGCGGACGCTGCGGGGTGGCCCTCCCCTCCTGAGAGCCGCCTGGTCTTTCAAGCCAGCAATTGTGATCCACGGAAGATAGTATTGTTCCAAGGGGAAGAAAGATCGATGGTTAACCACACTCAGAACCCATAATATCATCAGTTGTTTAATACAGACTCCAATGGAAGTGTGAGTCCTTTGGCAAAAAGCTTTTGTGCCGGAATGAAGATAAGTTTCCCGTTGAAACCCACAGTGGGTGGGAGTCTCATTTCAAACCGGCAGTGTGCGGCACTTTCCATTTCTGTTTTCCTTGTACCTGTCACCAGGTTACATTAGTGATTGGGGACTTCCGTTAGAGGTTTGAATGTGAACTTAGAGCAGGGGAGCATCTTCTTCCCCCTCCCACCCCTCCTGCCCAGCTTCTTTCACTGACTCTTCTTAAAAATCCTGGTGGACCGAAACCAGTTTGGCTCAGTGGATAGAACGTCAGTCTACGGACTGAAAGGTCCTGGGTTTGATTCCCGTCAAGGGCATGTACCTTGGTTGCGGGCACATCCTTGGTAGGGGGTGTGCAAGAGGCAGCTGGTCGATGTTTCTCTCTCATCAACATTTCTAGCTCTCTATCTCTCTCCTTTCCTCTCTGTAAAATATCAATAAAAATATATTTTTTTTAAATCCTTGGTGGTGGTTTCTTTCCATTCTGGAAGAACTACCCCACCCCGCCAGGGCTCCCTATATGAGTGTGGATAGGATACAGCCATCCGCTTCTCTGAAGAGCCTGTGGGAGAACCCCTCCCCCACCCCATCTAGCCTCACCCTGGGTCCCTCCAACCAGCTGCCTCTGCTTACAAGCCCCTGGAGACACAGCAGCAAATGGGCAGGCAGGCAGGTCGGTTTGTCCCTGAGCCACAGCCCCGGGCAGTGGTGATGGAGAACTCTAAGTGACCAACCCTGGGCACTCCCGTCTTTGAATAGCAAGGAAAAGCAACAGCTGCGGGAACCTGTTCTTTCATCTCAAACTTGGGGCCTCTGAACTCGGAGTAGAAACACTATTTCTCATCCTACTCCTCCCACTAGGACCCTGATGTCTCAGCCAAAAGCGTTATTTCTTGGGTTGTCCCCTGTCTCTTCTCTTCCCCCCCTGGCTGTTCCCCTTTCCTCCCAGCCCGCCCTCCACATCCCCCTGCTCGCCCACTCCCCAAATCGAACATGTACAGATTTTACGGTTCACTGGAGAATAAGTGGCTGTCATTTCACAGACGGGCCAGGATGTAATTAGCCACAATGCATCGGAGTAATGGAACAGATGTCTCTTTGTAAACTGAGTTTGCTGCCGGGCACCGCGTGTGTGTGACCTACTGCCTGCTCCAGGCGACTCCACACTGCTCTCCCCGCCACCCTTTTCTTCCTCCATCGTCCTCTGGCCCTGCTCCGGGTTCCTGAGCCCAGACAAGACACTGAGTGTTTGTGTCTTGACTGTTTTTGTTTTCCCCTGTGCCGCACTGGCTCGTTGCTGCTGCTGCTGCTGCTGCTGAAAAACTGCTGGCAACGTGACGAAAAGTGGGTGAGCCGAACCTACACTTACTGATGTAGTCATTCACAGCAAAAGAAAAAAAAAGAGAAAAAAGGTGGTACCCCTCTTATGAGATAATTGGCAGTTTCAGGTTGCACTTATTACTGGATGATAACACACCAGGCAAATCATATAAATTACTGTTATGCTCTCTGGCCTGTTGTTGTTTTCCTTAGCTGGAAATAAAGGAGACGTGTCTCCCTTCTTCCAAGGTTATTATTTAACATTTAAGAGGAAGGGCCCGTGCTGGTCACAGAGGGATGATGGGCACAAATATCAGATACTTAAACTCATTGCCAAGCAAGCTTTACCATCATTTGTGTGCACAGGCTATGCGATCACGTGGGCCTCTGCTTTTCTACGTGTTTTTGCTTTACTATGAAGGTCTTCCCTGTATATATATATATATATATATATATATATATATATATATATATACTATTTTACACCCTTACATTTGAGGCTGAAGGTTCAGTAAGACAACAGGCAGAGCTCCTGCTTACTAACTGTTTCTCCTCTCACCAGGGAGACGAGAGGTACAGACAGTAATTACATCCAACTCCTCCCTCACATTTGAAGAAAAACAATCCTTATTAAACTATATAGGATCAGCTCCAGGGGGGAGGGTGCTGGCCTTTGTTCCTCAGGCTCTCATGTTTGGTCTGATTGATTTTTTTCTCCTGGCCACATGCTCAGAATCTGGCTTCGGCCACACACAGAAGGGGATCCACGCTCAGGTCTAAGATTACGCTCTGTGGTGTCCATAATATTTGGTACCTTTGCCAGGTGAGAAGCCCTCTCCTGGTTCTCACTAGTCACTGGCATCAGCAAGATCCCGTGCTCTTGGTCAGTGATAGCAGATGTTGCTACGTAACATGCCTTTATCCACAAGCAGGGGGCAGTGTGCGTATCACCCGGGAAAACTTTACTGGTGCGCAGGAGCGTCTTGTCTCGTTATGAAGGTTGTCATCGGGGTTTGGGTTTGGATTTGGGACTTGGTGTCAGTGAATCTTAGAATATTGGGTTAATTCAGATTTTTCCATTTTAAGTGTTGATTACTTTTCCAAAAACAGAACTCAAGACCTTTCTTAAAGCTTTCAAAAATGATTGAAACAGCAGTCTAAAGTTAATTTTCACCCTGAGGGTTTTATAATAAGTGATGGGTGGAACTGGATCTCTGGTTCGTGAATCTGATACTTCTAACTGCCTTAGTAATGAGTAACTGGACACCTCCTCACCATGACCTCATTGATTGTTCCTTGCTGATGAAAGTTGAAACTTCCCCATTCTCTGAAGGGTTTTGGTGATCAAGAGAGTGCCATTGGTACAAATTTGGAAAAGAAAATTTCTCAGTGGTTAGCTAATCTCACAGTCCAGGAGCCAGAATGTGGAGGTATCTGACATGCACGTAGCTCTTTTTTCAGTATCGCTCTTACTGCTTAGGTTTCACAACTCAAAGGAATCCTTTGTATCCTCAGTGTGCATTCCAAGTTTCATTATTTCTGAATGATTTTGGCTTCCTAATTAATGCCAAATTGGGATCAATCCCCAATTTCATAAGAAGTCTGTGATTGCCCATGGGATTAATTGTGTTGCATGCCTCCTTGAGGGAAGGAGAGACCAGAGGATCTTGTTGGGTTTTTTTACCCTCCTCAAAAACCAGCACAAGGGGCAGAAATAGTTGGTGATTATTTTAACATAAACTAGATTTCCAAAGGTGTTTATTACACGGGATCATTGGTTGTTTTGAAATTATTATAGATAACTGATATAGCCAGGATGTGTTGGCATTTTATATAGAATCTGTGGGTAGAAAGGATTGTCAAGGTACAACCTCTCGCCCAAAGCAGGAATCTCCTCCAGAACTCTGTCAGAATGGCTGTCAGTTCCCTGCTTGTCATTCATGCTCACTGTCTGGATAGGGAATGATTGGAAAGTCCTTCCTTGCAATCAGCTGAAATGGCTCTCCATATAACCTCCACCTGGTTCTTCTCCTGTGACACCAGGTAAGCCTACCCCATTCATAGCCGTTAGAGAGCTAACAAAAGTTTTCCTATTTCTCTTCCTCTCTTTCCCATCTTAGACATTCCCGTTCCTTCTGCTATTCCTTATATTAGCGTGATTATCTGGCCCTTTGTCACAAAGCTTGTCCTCTTCCCGACATGCTCATAATAGCTGGTATCTTTTTTGAAATGAGATTCTCAGATCTATATGTAAAATCCCAGATGTCATTTGACCAACGCAGAGTTCAATAAAAATTATCACACCTTGCCTGCAGCCCAAAGGTGATCGCATCAATTAAAAACCTCAAATCTTTTCGTATAGACCACATTTAGGCAACGTTTTCCTAGCATGGTACAAGAGCAGTTAGTGTTCATGAATCTGTGTATTTTTTTTTTCTGGTAAGATTTTTTTTCTCCTTATAATTGCCATTCTTCCTGCCTACCAGTATACAAATCGCTAATACAAACAGAGCGCAGAAATTCCTCCAGGATTCACAGCAAGGAGGACCCAGACCCCTCGCTGTGCCATCCAGCTTCATCCTCTGCCCCCTGTCGACCTTCACAGCCTCATCACTTTCCCTCCCTCCCGCATCCTCTGGAACCTGCCACAGCAGTTCCTCAAACAACATGCTCTTCATGTCTTTACAGGCTATTCCTCTGCCTCAAAGGCTTCGGCCATTTTTTATCTGACTCAGAAACTTCTACTGGTCCTTTAAGACTTAAAGCAAGAATTACGTCTTAGGTCAGACTTTCGTCTTGAGTGGGTGGGGGATTGGATGAAGATGGTCAAAAGGTACGACTTCCAGTTATCAGATCAATAACTACTAGGGGCGGGATATACAACGTGGTGACTATAGTTAACCCTGCTCTCTGGTGCATGCGAAAGTTGGTGAGAGAGTAGAGTTCTCATCACAAGGAGAAAACATCTATTTCTTTTTCTTTTTGCATATATAGGAGGGGATGGATGTTAACTAAGCTTATTGGGATAATCATTTCACAATACAAGTCGGATCATTACCCTGTGTACCTTAATCTTATATAGTACTGTAAGTCAGTTATATTCCAATAAGACGGAGGGGGGAGAGAAAAGAAAAATGCATGCACAAATGGACAGGGTTCAGAAGGGTAAAAACAAAATTAAAAGTATGTCTGATGCGGAATAAAAAAAGATTCAGCTGTTGAAGCTCTTTCAGGATCCTGAAGGAGGGGCACATTGGGGGGAGGGGGGTTCCACCCATAACCAACCCTGGAAGCAAACATTCCAAGTTTATTTGGGGGATGTTTTTATTTATTTATTATAAAGACCATAACTTACCAGCAATTAAAATATACTTGGGAGTGGGGGGAGGAATTGCCTCTTCTGCAAAGCCTTCTCTGGCCCACTGTTGACCTTGATCACCTAGTGACACCAGGTAAGCGTTTAACTAGGGTTCATTTGTTTGGCCTCGCTAGACTTCCAGCTTCTTGATGGTCAGGGTTTGGTTTTTCTCTGTGGCACTGCCTGTTTTTCCAGTTTCTTGATGGTCAGAGTTTGGTGTTTCTCTGTGGCACTTACTCAATAGCAGGGTAGTGCCTGCTATTGAGTAAGATTATATGTGTATTTGATAGTTCTTCAGGTCTGGTAGTCCACCTAAAACTCGCTAGAGAAAGAAATGATGCCAAATGCTTTACTGTTAATGAAGTGGTGCCACTAAGAGCAGCAGTGAGCTTCAGTGGTTTGCTTGGTGTATGTATCCCCCCTTCACAAAGCTCAGGCTAGATCCTGGTGTCCTAGTGCCAAGGCTTTCTGACCAAGCAGAACATCCGCCTAACTAACTGTTACAACTACCATGATGGCTCCATCCTAAGCCATATTACAGTTGTTTTTCTCTAAATGTTAATGGGTTTATGATGAACTATAATTGCATATAGGAATGCACAGTGAGGAATTATTACACGTGCTTAATCACACCTTTTAAATCCCTACTGTGTGCAGGCATGGCAAACAAATAGCATCCTGACAGCGCCATAATGACGAAGTATAATCAGCAGACAAGGCCATGCTGGATTCTGCAATTACATGCCCACTTTTTCAAGAGTTGACACACCACTACTGTATTTACCATCAATTAAATCCCCCTATATTAGTTACTTGCAGTAATTTTTTTAGGCAATCACCTCAGCTCAAATTGCCAGAGCAAACCACATAATCTCACCAAATAGACTTATTATCAGCAGTCATCATCCTCATCAATTCTTTATTAAAGACTCATTTCTCAAACCATTTTAAATTGTGACTTAGAGTAAGTCATTTATAACCACATTTTGGAAATGGGCACATTATATTTCCATTTCATAAATATGCTTTATTAGCAATGAGTAGGGTAGTATTAGATTACTGTTCATATTCTCAGCATAGGTTGGGAAATGCTTAATTAACAATGATATTGGATTGGAGAAAAAAATGACTCTGGGCATATTTAGTCTTGACCAAATTATTGTCTATTTTTTTCCCCTCTAGTCCCTGCTAATTTTTCACTGCACATACCTATCCCAGAGAGTGTATTTCTAAGGCTCTGCATAGGGAAGCTGAAACTCAGTAGAAGAAGCAAAATTTCTGGAAAGACTTTCCTGTCCACGGCAGGACCTCCAGGACCTGTACCTGAGCCCAACCCTCAGGGCCTTTTAAGAAGCCAGCCGATACCGGTTTGGCTCAGTGGTAGAGCATCGGTCTGCGGACTGAAAGGTCCCAGGTTTGATTCCAGTCAAGGGCATGTACATTGGTTGTGGGCACATCCCCAGTAGGGGGTGTGCAAGAGGCAGCTGGTCGATGTTTCTCTCTCATCGACGTTTCTAGCTCTCTATCTCTCTCCCTTCCTCTCTGTAAAATATCAATTTAAAAAAAAATTTTTTTTTAAAAAGAAGCCAGTGAAGGGCCATGGTCAGCAAACATGTGGCACTTTGGCCCTTTGAGTTTTTAGCAAAGGCCAGCTTAGGAGTACCCTAATTAAGTTAATAACAGTGTACCTACCTATATAGTTTAAGTTGAAAAAATCTAGCTCTCAAAAGAAATGTCAGTCGTCGTACTGTTGATATTTGGCTCTGTTGACTAATGAGTTTGCCGACCACCGGTGAAGGGCATGGCTGGGGTTCTCTTACACATCACAGCGCGACCAGATTCTGGCTCTGGTTATGATAACCTAAAACTGGCACTTGAAATCCAGAGGCATTTCCTTCGGGGGTCTTTAATTCTGAGAGCACGCAGCTCCCTGTTTCCGCCCTCACTTTTTAGGAGAGCTGTGAGCTCCGGGGGAGCCGTGGAGACGACATGCTCAGAGACAGTACTAACCTCGGGCACACACAGGTCTGCGCTGGCCCTTCTCTCCGTGGCTTTGTCTTTAAGTGGAGCTTCTGGCTTGCTTCCTTTTTGTTCTCGGCTCTTGTAGGGCTCTTCCCTGGCTTTTATTTGATTTCCTTGTCAGTGGTGCCTTGAGCTTCCTTATATCCTCTTGTATGAGATGGGTTCTTTCTGTTAGTTTCTGCTGTTATTTTCCCAAGGGCCAGGGCTCTTTGTGTGATGTGTGGTGTGTTCCTGCGAGGACATGCAGCTTGCTGTGAAACAAGCTGACGGCTGCACGTGTGGACGCTTTGCCAACACGGAAGAGGCCGGAGTGTGTGTTTCAGCCTGAATGCGGGCCTTTTGGACAGCATAAGCCTGAAACGCTGGCTGGTTCCCTAACAGCGGGCCATTATGGTAACTCGGGGAGTCTCCACACAGGCTGTTCTTATGCAGATAGTTGTCTGAGGAAACGGGAGGAGCAGTGGAAGCATGTGGGAGGCATGTGACTTCTCCTCCTCAATTGATTGCCCACAGTTGTGTCCTAAAGGCTGAGGACACGTTCCATCCGTACTTAATGTTTGGTTCCGAGATCTTTCCCAGGGCCCCAGGTTATGGGATTTGTGTTCGTAAGAGCTTCTAATATGGCCTTTCTGTTCAGCCAGCAGGAGAGTAATCCCTGAGTTAATAAAAGGGTAAGCACTCTTCTTGAGGCAGGAGGGAAAGATGGGCCTGCCTCTTGTTCTGTAACCAGGGAAAAAAACTCCCTTTCCTTCTCACCCAAACTCTCTCTTTCCTGAGGGAGTCAAGAACCTGGAGGTCCCCGCCTGTGCTGGGCAACTGTGGCCAGGCAGGGCTAGCCCCTGGCATGGAACCGGTCTGGTCCGGTCTGGTGACATTCTGAGCACAGCATTAAAAGGCTCGTTCACAGCATTAAAAGGCAAGTTCACACTGTGAGAGCTTATACTTTCCTGATGCCCCTCGTGGCTGAACCAGTGAGCTAGCCCACACCACCTTGCCATCGTTTTAGGAAGGTTTTGCCTGGAATGATGGGGACCAGGGCATTGACCTGGGATGCCAGAGTGCAGGGCTGGGGTTTGGGGGGGAGGGTGGCTAAACGTGGCCGCTGGGGAAGCCTGCTCCCGAGCCACAAAGAAACAGACAGCAGGCAGCAGGCTCTTCTCAGATGGGAAGGAATGGCTTCTCCTCAGGAGGCCCCTTTCTCTCTGCATCAGAGACCTGCCTTGCCAGGTGAAGAAGCGCCAGCTTAGCCAGGAGACCTAGGGCGCGTGCCCCTGCCTCCCCCCCTCCGCTGGGCCCCCCAGTGGAAAAGCGGGGGGGGGGGGGGGGGACCCAACCCCATGTGCAAAGCGACACCCGGCCCCGGTTGGTTACAAATGAGGATTGATGTGCCGCCGAGGACCTGGCCCTCATGCTAGAACCCGCTTCTGTATCTCTCTCTGGGCTGGCTTCCCATCGGACTGGGTAGCTATTGTTCCTCCCTGCTGCCTGCCGCCGGGGCTTGCTTGAAGCGCTCCGCGGCATTTGCGGGTCTGGGAGGATGTGCAACTTTTCCCCTCCTTGCAGTCATTGTCTATATTTAGGTCAGTGACGTGGGGAGAGATGCGTTTGGTACCTCGCGCTGAGATGGTCTCTCTGCAGGGGGTGGGGGGGGGGCCCTGGTGCACCACCGCGCCCGGCAGCCCAGCGGAGGGGGGGGATCTGCCCCACTCAGCACGGGGTCCCGAACCCCCCCTCCCCCCGCCCCGGCCTCCCGGACACTCTGGTCCAAAGAGGGGCTGTCGCCTGCAAAGATGAGGGGGAGGGCGGGCTGGACGCTGCTTTCTGCTTTCCGGAGAGCCCTGGCCCGCCCGCCCGCCCGGCACTCTGCTCTGTCAAGTAGAAAATGCAGCCCAGATAAATCCTGCCCACAAAGGCACTGCAGCTTTTTAACATGCAAATGTGCAGGCGGGAGAGTAAATAGACTCTCCGGCTTCGGGGGAACCGGAGGTGAAGCCCCCCACCCCCACCACGGGCTCCCTTTCCTCCCCGGTCGCTAAGAGAAAAATATTCCATCCCCCCCCCATTATTTTTACTAAATTTTTTAAGGGAGGGAGGGGCTAGCATCGAATTGCTCCTAAGCCACAGTCTTCTGCTCCAACTTCCTCCCGTCTAGATGGGCTCCATTAATTTGATCGGCCCCCACCCACCAAAGGGAGGGTGGTGGAGGGAGGAGGGGCATTGCCAGAGCGGCTGCCTAGGGGCTGCCCCGAGGTTTCAGAAGATGAACTGCTAATGATGTTGAAGACGTACCTTTTCAGACTGCCTGGTCCCTCCGGAAAATCAGGGTCCTCTTACACTTATTCTGATTGTACCACAAGAACAGGGAAAACAGGGGGGGGGGGGGGGGCCGGCTGGCAGGGAGGAGGGGGCTGCAGGCTGGGGGTGGCGGTGAGGAGACAGATGCCTCTCTCCAAGGAGGAATCAGAACACGTCAGCGACACAGCCTGACCCTCCCTTTGCTTTTAACAGGGTGTCTCTGATATTGTCATGAGGAGGGTGCTAGATTAATTTGCCAGGTCATTTATTGAACAGACTTGCCTGATACTTGCAAACTGGCGAAATTCGTGTAAATTGGCAGTACGAGTATTTGTGTCAACATCTGTGACCCTTGAATTCAGACGGAACCGGATGGGCACCACAGAGCTTTTGACATTCCAGATGCCCTAACTGATCTCTCTGCCGGTTCCTTCCCATCTCCTAACACGACAGACGCTGGTTCTACCTAAGAAAATCACGTGTAGCATCTGCCCAAGACGTCTCAGTTTATGCCACTGGTCCTGCTTTTGGGGGGCGGGGAGGGGGAATGATATATTTACCCTCTTCATCCCTCTGAGCACCTGGGAGCAGCTGAAAGGTGCCCAGCGTCGGTGTGGTTTTATGTTTATTCTCTGTTCTCCTGCACACTTTCGAGACCATTCGCAAACATTTACGGAAAGCAAACGTGGGAGGCGTTCTGAGGAGGGGAGGATCTTTCCTCATTTCAGTTGGTGGCAATACTACCCAAGCAATTTGCAGATTTATCAGAAATCGTGAATATTCTTGAATCACGAATCACATCAGACACTGGCTTGTTTTGCCTCTGAAATGAATGAGGCGGTGGGGGGTGGGATGTCAGTGGGCACCATTAGTTACCTGGAAACAGCCCAGGCTGCCGTCCCCTCCCCTCCCCCCACCCCGAGTTTCTGCTTCAGTAAATATTTTACTTCCTCCTCAATTTTACCAAGTGACAGTGATCATTTGGCGGTGTCGGGACTAACCGCTTTGTGGACGCAGGAGCAGCTTTGAGCCTGAGGTGTGGATGGTGGGAGTCAATATTTCCAACAGATGAACAGGTCTTGGCCTGTGGACTTACCATTTGCTTAACTAGAAGCTAAATTAGAATGGCTAATAAACATGCATTCATTAAACAAATATTTATTGAGTACCTGTTGTGTGCCAGCCATTCTTCTGAGTGCTTAAAGTATATTTGTGTACAAAAAAAAAAAAATAGATAAAGATTCCTGGCCTTGTGCTGCTTACATTCTAGCAGACATTAAACATAGTAAGTAAATGTCAATTATATAGTAGGTCAGACAGATGTGGGTACAGTGGAGGAAAAAGTAGAGCAAGGTGAAGGATGTTTTAAAAAGTATTAAAACTGAGGCATATTAAAATTAAGAGTTATCTGAGCAAATATTGGTTCACACCAGGAAGCACCAGACTGGAAGTGGTTGGGAACACTCACTCCATGGACAAGAGCTAAGACTCTTATAGAGAAAAGATGGAAGCCAAGCAAGGAAATTATTTGATTGGCTGCAGCTTACTCTTTGACCTTATTTGGAAAAGCAGAGGTGGCTGTGATTGGTTGTGCTTCGGTTTGCCAACCACTGTGGCTCATGAGCTACGGTTTGCCAACCACTGACCTAGTCTGATGGCCTCCTTGGTTAATTTAACAGAGGAATGAGTGAAGGTCCTTGCTAGGCAATGGGTTTATGAGCTGGTGGTGCCTTAGATCCAGCCCCAGTAGGACTACCTCCCACAGAGCCCACACATAGACACCAAGGCTGGCAAAGGCCAGAACTCACCCGCAGACACATAAAGCCACAGTCCCATGAAAGGTATGATGTAGGCAGCAGCAGCAGCAGCAGCAGCAGCAGCCATGGTTTATTTCTTTGTTGCACCTGTCCTGGCTGTCACAGCCAGTGATAGTGTGTGTGTGTGTGTGTGTGTGTGTGTGTGTGTGTGTGTGTGAATGAGAGAGTGTGTGTGTGTGTGTGTGTGTGTGTGTTCAGTTCAGGATTCCCAGCCAGAGACTGGGTTCCTTTTCTGCTTTCCCCAGTGGTTTCTCATGTCGTCTTCCTGGCAGTGGTCAGAGTCATGGAATCACAAGGTACAGGCAGGAGCATCTGGCTGACCTGAATGCTGCAGAATTGCTCATTGATGTTCTAAAACGTAAGCCAGTGTTATGAGTTCCTTCACACCCAGTGACATCCCAAAGACAAAGCTACAACATTTTTAAGCTTCCCCTCGGCGGGATGTACTCATTCATGTAAGAACCATGCTTTTGCCTCCCTGCATGTGCTCTACACCCGCCTGGCTTTGGAGCCAGAGCTTCTGGAGAAACACTAGACAACCTTCTTCTGCTCTTTGGTCAAGGTGGTCCTTCCTATGTTGCCGTAAAGATGGTGCCTTCACCTGGGTTGAAAGCAAAGCAGACAGAGCTCTGGTTGTTACTTCCCGTTCCTAACTGGGACTGAAGTTAGGGCGGTTAGCTTCCTGCCTGATGAGGGTGTGAGGGATGGAGCAGATCACTGGAGTGGGCAGCAGCCGTGCCCAAGTCCTAATGTCTCCATGTGCTTTTGCAGCTGCTTCATGTGTGGTCAGTGGAAGGGAGGAATGGACTCAAAGGAACCCCTATTCCTGATGGGGCAGATGTTGTGCTTAAGTGTAGAGAACAGTCCCCCTGGCAGAAATGCCTTGCCCGTATGTCTAGGGCCAGTGAGGGGACTCCTGAGACTCAAAGGCACGAAGCCAATTCTTCCTCCAGCAAAGTTGTTGCTCGGAGAGTCCTGGTGGGGCTATGAGAGGAACAAAGGCCCAGAATTCACACCAGAAAGTCAGCACTCAGCACAGAGTGGGTGGCACAGCCAGCAGCAGCCCTTGTGGTCACCGAGCCATTGTCTCTAGGGCCCCTACTCCTGTTTGCCATCATGATGATGATGATGGTGGTGGTGGTGGTGGTGGTGGTGGTGGTGAGGTCCACATCCTGACTTCAATTGCCTTACCCAAAAAAGGGCTAAAAAAAAGTCTATGAACTTCAGAAACTTCTGGTCCCAAATAGATGGTTTATTTATGATTTCATTTACTCTCCATATATCAAAGTTTCATATACAGTTGTGACTAATTTTCAAAACTAAGTTACTTCCTGGATGTTTACACTTCACCTGGTACAGTGATAAGTAATTTATCCCATTCAATCCATACAGATCCTTTGGATTTAGACACTGTTATCCACCTATATTACATAGATGAGGACAATGAACGTGGCTCACGGTTATCCAGCCCCCAAGGTCCGGGGCCAGGCTTTGCACGCAGCAGCGTCAGGCCCAGTGCCTTGACTCCTCTGCTCTCAGCTTCTTCTGTTCTCCTGCGGGGAGGAGAGGAGAGTGTGAGTAGGGGATAGGGAGAAATAGAAAGACATGCCTTTCAGCAGGGCCTTGCTTGTTGGCACATGCTGAGCATGACATCATCAGTCAAATGAGAAATCCCAAGTCATCTAAATGCTATCTTACCAGAAGCATCAGAGCAGTGAGCAGGTTCTTCCACATGTGGGAAAACAGCTACAGACAGAGAAGGTCCAGCTATGCACCCTAAGAATTTTTTTAAAGATATGTTTTTATTGATTTCATAGAGATGAAGGGAGAGGGAGAGATAGAAACGTCAATGATGAGAGAGAATTATTGATTAGCTACCTCCTCCTACTGGGGATTGAGCCTGCAACCTGGGCATGTGCCCTGAGTTGAAATAGAATCATGACCTCCTGGTTCATAGGTCAGTGCTCAACTACGGAGACACACCAGCAAGCCCCTAAAAACTTTTGACATAAACTGTAATACTTAGAATTCATTGAAAAGGGTCTTCAAACCTTGGTAGGATTAGATTGGAGAGAAACCTGAGTCAAGAATTTGAAAGAAAGTTATCTAATTATATTTAGATATATGTGCTAATCTTGTTCCTTATAATTAATCATATCTCTGAGAACATTTGAATGTTTTGAAAGTAAAGTCATAATTACCTGTGACCACTTACTTGGTGGCAACATAGCCCAATTGGAAGAAAATACCCTAAAAGAAGTAAAAAGCAAATGGAGGGCTGGTCTTGCAAATATAGCCAATCAAATGATTGCAGACCTCATATCTGTCTTCCCAAGCCGAATCTGCAAAAAGAGACGATACTGAGCAGGTGCAGATAGAGGATAAAGTTGGAACCATGTTACCTATGGAACAAAATACTAAATTCTTAACATTACATTCAAGATGACATATAATCTGACCCTAAATCTCTTCCCAGCTTCCTCTCCTTTTCACTACACCTCTCATCTCTGCAGGCACACTGTTCTTTCCTATTTCCTCCAGGATGAGCTGCACACTTCAGGGAGCTAGCGCCCCAGCCCATTATGTTCCCTCGGCCTGGAACGGCCTGAAATGCTCTTCTTTGCTCATCAAGATCACTCTCTACTTTCCAGGTCCAATCATACACCACTTCAGTCAGAAACAATCTGACCTTCCTTTTCATATCTGGAGCTTTTTACAGGTGCCTTCCCTTAATGTTTATTTCATTCTACCTTACATTTTAGCTGGTTGTATATGCTCTCTCCCCCATTGGATTCATCGAGAAAGGCTTCTGATGTCAGTCCAAATGTTGTCATGCTGTAGCTTAGTGCATGTTTGCTGAATTTGGTCAAATACTAGAAAGTATATGAATATTAAGATGTTTGACACAGACCATATGTGTAACTGTTTTCCCAGATGAAATATGTCTAGAAATGTGACTTTGGGACACTCTATCTAAAATTAGATTGGTCATAAAAAAAAACACCCAGATTGTGAAGGCTATTATAATGCCAACCCATAATAATAGCTAACATTTTTGAGTGTTTGTTACATTCTAGGCACTACAAGTTCTTTGCATAGAATATCCCATTTGATTATTCCAACAACATTATGAGGTTGAAATACTATTATCCCCATTTTACAGCTAAGAAACCAAAACTTCTTAGGGTATCCTCTTACCCAGGAAACCAAAACGATAGCTACTTGGCTCACATCTTTCTCTTCTGGGTCTCTTTCTCTCTCACTCTCTTACCATCACTTGCACATTTGTACAGTATGCTGGTATTTGCTTTATTCAGTCACAAGAAGAGATCCTCACAACAGGTGCTAGTATCTTTTGTAAACATCTTTCTGATTCTGTGGGGTTTTCTTCAGTTGTCATTGGCATTCAATAGTATTTGATAATTTTTCTCTTCTAGAGAAGCTCTGGAATATATCCACTCTAAAGTGGGAGGCTTCTTGTAAGTTAAATAGTCATGCATAGGAGGTATATTAGTTGGGGTTCTCCAGAGAAGAGAACTAATAGGATGCATGCATTAGATATCTGAGGAGATTTATTATAACTCTGCCCACTGGAAAAAACCACCAAAGAGTTTTAAGCAGGAGTATGATATGATCACACTTTGAAAACATCCGTCTGTCACAGTGTAGAGAACTAATAGAGTGAGGAGACTTCAGTCCTCTGATTTGAAAACTGACAAAATGGAAAGAGGATATTGAGACAATGGGTAGTGAATGGAGTGGAGATATATTGAAGAGATGACAGAGCTTTGCAATATTTTGAAATGGGGATTGAGGGAGGGAGATGTGTCAGGATGGAGCCTAGGTTTCTGGCCTGTAAAACTAGATTGAGGGTGGTGGTTCCAGTCATTTAGATAGAGAGGGTGGAGATCATGGGTTTCATTTGGGTCATATTGAGTTGGAGAAACCTTTGAGCTATTCACTATATTCACTTTCCCCCAGGGATGAAAACTAGGGGGAAAGAATTCTTGAGGGGGAGCCAAAGGATGGAGGTGGATGTGATTTTCTTTAGGTTTGTTTGCCTATATGATTATTTATTCATTCATTCTTTATTTATGAATTCATTTGACCTATTATGCACTGCTAAGAACATGGAAACATTTGAAGGATGTGAGAGAGAAAGATTAGTTGGTGATGTAAGAACCAGCTATGGCAGATCTTGAATTCCAAGCTAGGAATTTTGGATCACCATTGAAGGTAGACAGGGTAACATCATGGCAGAGGTTATGTTTTGGGAAGAATAACCTGGCAGTGTTAATAGGCAGGCAAAAAACTAGAGGGAGGAAGACCATAGCAGGAACTCTAAGGATGCTAATGAACTACTACTTCATTCTTTCTAATTGTGGTATAAAGTTATCATTTGGGTATGGCTAATCCATATACACTCATTCATTAGATATCATACATTTGGCTATGTATCTTTAACCTATCTCTCCATTATAGGTTTGGGAATAGGAAAAGATAAACTCTGAGAATGTGGAAACTAGGTCTTTTTCCTTTTCAGTTTTAAAAAACCCAGCAGAGAGAGGATATTTTAATGGAAGCTAGTGTTAATTAGAAATGAAAGACCTACACATAGTAGGCACTTCAAAGTATCTATTAGACTGAATTGGATTGATGTCAGGGGAGTAGTGAGAAGACACAGCTCAACACTGGACTGCTCAAGGGGAAGGGGAGAGCTTGGGAGCCCTTGCATAAGAATCAGGACCTGGTGACCCCCATCTGTTCTTCCCTTCCCCCTTCCTCCCCCACCGCTGCCATGGCGACATGTCTGGAATCACAGTAAGCCTTATACCCCAGGGAAAACAATACTCTGTTTGAACAGTGTACGTTGGCCTCTAAGACTCAGGGTCTGCGAGTCCCATCCCCCACAATCAGCTTTTCACCAGAGGGTCAGCCCTAAACTCCTGCTCATTGATTTGGGCGCTTTTTATCCCTCAGCACATTCCACTTGTTTGTTTTTGAACTCACACCACAGCCTCAATGCTGTTGGTCTGGTTTTTTTGGCATGCAGTTACTGTTGTGGCCATCTGCATCCCCTCTGCCCAGCCCCACAGAGCATCCTGCTTTCTTTCTTTCTTGTATCTTCTTGTCGCTGCTGTTGACTCACCAGGCTGGGGCTGATTGAGCTCAACTGGATTACTAACAATGCAATCAACATCTCTATTTTTATCTTTGCTCTTCCCACCCTTTATCCCCTCCTGACTAACTCACCATTTCTAAGCCTCAGAGCTTGGCATTCTTCCGAGAATTATATCGGGGCTGAGGGGAGATATATACACACATGTGGTATTTCTACCACTTGATATGAGTGTTTTCTTTTTTTTTTTTCTAGTGGCACAGAGTTCAAACATTGTAAGTATTATTTATGATGCTCATCGTCATCCTTATAGTTACTGTGTTACTGCTCCAGCTGCTGTTCGTCTCCTGAGGTTTAAGATGGATTGTAGGCGAGGGACAGGGCCCTGATCTGATTTCTGAAACTCATCTTCCGAGAAAACTTCAGTTTTTCACTGAACTTTTCACTTCATCCCCATTGAATTCCGGAAGCCTGAACTGGAATCCATATAAAACATAGATGAAACAGGATATTACCTGTAAAAACTATTACCTGTAAAACATGTACCATTAATGCAAAATATCTTTTCCTACCTAGGCCTCAGCATGCTGATAATTATAGTAATTTTATAATTTACAGAAATAGATATTAAGAACCTGGGATTTTGGAAGCTAGATTTGAAGCCCACTTTGCCATCTATAACCTTGGGTTAATTACCTATTTTCTTCATGTCTTAATGTTTCCTTCTATCAAATGGAGGCTTTTACCTCTCATACATACATTATAAGACATAGCTCATAGAATTGTTTGGGGGGGGGTAAATAAGTTAATACTTATAAAGTACTTAAAAACAGTGTCTAGCCCTAGCTGGTTTGGCTCAGTGGATAGAGCATCACCCTGCAGTCTGAAGGGTCCTAGGTTTGATTCTTGTCAATTGCACGTGCCCAGGTGGTGGGCTTGATCCCCAGTAGAGGGCGTGCAGGAGACAGCTAATCAATGATTCTCTCTCATCATTGAAGTTTCTATCTCTCTGTTCCTCTCACTTCCTCTCTGAAATAAAAAAAGTATATATATTAAAAAATAGTTTCTAGCACAAAAAAGTTCTCAATAAGCATTGGCTATTATTGTTCAATAGGCCTTATTTACCTGTTCTGAAATAAATGATTCAGACCTCAAAAGAGTTGTTGTTTTTTAACAAGCACAGCACACCTCAGGATTTCACCTTCCCTAATTTCTGGATCTATAAGCCACATATTTTATAGACACCTAGGTGGACCCTAAGTTACAAAACAGACCTCTTTGTCTGTCATTCAGAAGTAGAACTTTCTAGCTTTCCAATCTGCCTTTCACACAGCCAAAATGTTAGTCTAATTTCATCAAAATTAGGTTTGGGCTGTCACGTGGTCTAAATCCGAGTGCATTTACTTCTTCTTCTCCAAGTAGTTGTATTTCACATACAGTGACTTTTCCCTGGCTTATCTAATGCTGCCTCGTAGACTCAACCCTATGATGCTCTTTCATCTCTGTAATCCAGGCATAGAAATCGCATATAAAACTCTCAGTAGAGCCAAAACCGGTTTGGCTCAGTGGATAGAGCATCGGTCTGCAGACTGAAAAGTCCCAGGTTCAATTCCGGTCAAGGGCATATACATTGGTTGCAGGCACATCCCCAGTAGGGGGTGTACAAGAGGCGGCTGGTCGATGTTTCTCTCTTATCGATGTTTCTAACTCTCTGTCCCTCTACCTTCCTCTCTGTGAAAAATCAATAAAATATATTTTTTTAAAAATAAATAAATAAAACTCTCAGTAGAAGTTTTCCCTTTGTCCTCCAGCACCTAGGTCCCACCCTCACCTCCAGCCCTACCCCTTTACTGGATGTGGGAAGGAAGGCCATTTGCTTCCTTCCAATAGTTGGCACTCCTGAGCTTTGGAGTCACGTCCCTCCTGGGTTGGGTCCCTTGTTCATGGATCCCAAGTCTCTCTCACTGAGGTTAGGCCTCATTGTAGTGGAATGTATCCTCTAGTAACTGCCTGAGAACTCATGAATTTTCATGAAAGGTACGTTTTTGAGGTCTTGCTTGTATGAAAATAGCTTTATTCTTCTCTCATGTGACTGGATATAGGCTTCTAGGCTATAAATAACTCTGAGAAGGAATTTTGAAGCACTTACTGCATGTTCTTCTGGCTTCCAGAGTCGCTGTTACAACGTCCATTGCCATTCTCATTCCACCCTTTGGAAAAATCTTCAGACCTTTTTTAAAATTCTTGGCTTTCTGAAGTTTTACAGTGATGTACCCTAATGTGGCCTTTTTTGTATTCGTTATCCATGGATTTTATAGGCTCTTTCTGTGTGGGAGTTCATGTACTTCAGTTCTGAGTAATGTTCTTATATGATCCCTTGATAATCCCTTCTGTTTTATCTTTTCTCTTTCTGGAACTCCTAATATTCATATGTTGTACTTTCAGGATTAGTCCCCTATTTTCTTAATTTTTCTCTTCTATTTTTCATCTCTTTTACTTATGTTGTACATTTCCAAAGATTTCTTACTGTTACCTTCCCTCCCTTTAGTTTGATATTATGTCTATCATATTTTTAATTTATAAATGTTTGTTTTCATTTTCTAAATGTTTATACCATCATGTTTTAATTCATAGATTTAAGAAATTTGTTCTGAGAATATATTAATGGCATTTAAAGTGTTATTCTGTTGCCTTTATCCTCTCTGTTTTTCTTTTCCATTTGCTGATTTGGACTCTGCATTTTGTGTTAGATAGAGGCTTTTCTGATACTTGCCTGTATATTTATTGGTGAGAGGAAGGTATAAACTTATAACTGGGAGCCTCGTGTTTATATGTGAGGACTTTCAAGAGGAGGTGATTGGCCTGGAACCCAGCCACAGGACAACCAAGATCTAGCAGTCATTTCTCACAGGCTGATTAGTTCCCTAGAAAGGAGTTCTATATAGACACATCTTTTATCTAGAGCAACCGTGGGCAAACTTCGGCCCGCGGGTTGGATCTGGCCCATTCTGCTGTTCTATCCGGCCCACGGAGCCGAAAGAGCGGAGGGTTCTCTTGCTCTCCCCTCCACTCCTTCACCAGCAGCCCAAGATGAGAGTGCCAGCATGGTCAGGTTGCTTTTGTTCTGGCCCTCCGGTCCAGTTTAAGAACCCATTGTGGCCCTCAAGTCAAAAAGTTTGCCCACCCCTGGTCTAGAGGTATAAGACTGGCTGCCAGTGTTCTTGAAGTCAAGTAGAGGAAGATTGGGAGATGGGTAAGATTATCTTATCAGTGACTTGCAGATTTTCACTTAGTTCCCCTGTTTTCAGCATAGTACTCCACCTTCCACTATGCTCTGTGACCAGGTTCCAGATTCCTTTGCTTCCACTTTTTCAAAGAGGAAGCCACAAACCCTTTCAGGGTGAAAGATGAATAGCTGCAGGGCCATGAACAGAAAGAGAAGGGTCTTAGAATCTAACGCTGTTTATACAGACTTTCTACCAACCCTCCTGTTATTTAGCCCCATCTATACCCCATCATCAGAGGTACCTGGTGCCTCACATTCCTGAGTTTTGTAAGGTTCTTAACATACATTGGCTTCCTTCTCCTTGGCTTTTCCCCATTGAAAGTTTAGATTTCAGCTTTTCCTGCTCTGCTAAATTAGTGCCGCTCATTCATCTGCTTTCCAGTTTACAAAATTATGTTGTCATCGCATGTCTGCTTTTGGCTCCTTTCCTATCCTTTCTATGAAGAATTTTGCTTTGCAAAAAGAAAAACATAATCTCTTTTTTGTGTCATTTTGTGGAGGGTAAGGAGCTAAGGAGCTGAGATAAACATGTATCCAATCTGCTATGCTTAACTGCAATTTGTGAGCTGACCCTTTGTTTCTAAGGTATGCACTGTCCCTATAGGCATCAAAATAAAACTATCTGGGTTACTTGGCAAATTCTTTATCCTGGAATATTTCCACTTGGGGATGCTATAATGATATGAGTCTGCATCAGAATACTGTTAAAAAATGCAGTGTAATCTAAAGCTATCCCAGGTAGCATACATCAGATTTCTCTGGCAAATAGTGTTAATTCACAGATCAGAGCCAGCCAATTCTCTGATTCTGGAATGAAAGCCAGGCCCACACTCAACAGCCTAAGGAAATAGAACTACCTAAGCCATGAACCTCAGTACGAGCTGGAAAAAAAAAGTCACACCATACCCTTCTTCAAGGTTTTTCTAGAGTTGTTGGCACTCTGTAAATAGTCTATCATAGTATGGCAGTATGTCATTGTATCGTATTACAACCAAGGTCCTTTGATAGATTTGATTTAGGCTGCAATTACAGCTCTGCCCCTTTGTAGGGTGTCAGTTTGGATCACATTTTTCTGTATGCAAGAAGTACAGGTTAATTCTTTAAAAAGGGGAAAGGGACGTTTCATTTTCCTTCCACAATAAGAAGCCAGAGATAACAGATGAAAGGAAATGTAACTGATCCATGACGTCAGATATTTCCCACCTCCTTCTCTCTTTTTACCCAGTCTGTAGCATTTATACTCACATTTGTTATCTGGGGTCACAAGATGATGCCTCTACCACCAGCATTACATCTGTACTCCAGGCCCAAGGGAAAAGAAGAAAGGGATGAGGAGAAGGGCTGGGGCCAATCACATATCCCCAGCATATTTTACATGCATCTCATTGGCTAGAATTGTGTTACGTGACCACACCTAGCTGCAAGAGAGGCTGGAAAATCCTGCCTCACATACAATTGAGATTCTAATAAAGAAAGGAAATTAGCTTGGCAGCTAATAGTGACTGCCACGCTAAGTCTTGAGCATGTTATCCAATCTCAGTTGGCATTTATACCCTTTCTATAAAGTGCCTACCTCATAGAGTTGTAATGAGAAATATAGTAGAAAATATTTATAAGACACATAGCACCATACCAGACACATGATATGCCTTCCTTAAATGTTCATTTCCTTCTCTGTGATCCCTAATATTGGACTGATTTCTGGACAACCACACTGTCAGCATATACTGTGAAGACTATACAGATGTATGTTATCTTATAAAAATTAAGTTTATTTTGAGCATTCGTAACACCATTGGCAGAACATTAGTGAAAATGAGATTTGGGAATCACAAGTCAAAAACTAGCATAGAATGTTTGAATATAAGACACAGAGAATATAAGACTATAAAGATGATTTTACAGTCCGTTTCTTTTACTGTAATCCTTAATCTTCCTTTATATCCCTTCCCTTCAAAGCTATTCCACCCATCAACCTCTTTTTAGCATATTCTTCCCTTGATCTCTTGAGAGATTCCTTAATTTGTATTTACCATTGATTATCTACAAAGCTTTATTATGCAGCCATTGGGCCATCAGAGTATTTGTGTGCACACGTGTGTTCCTTCTATTGGTCTCAGTAGCTGACTGCCCCTTTGCCAAGCTGTGTGAAGACCTTGTAAACCAGGATGGGTCGAGGAGGTGGGGAAGGAAGCTAACTCGAGGGGAAGGTTGTGGCCAGCCAAACCACATCTGAGGATTGATGAAAACTACAACAGCCTATTAGAGTTTGAGTGTCAGAGGTTGAGAACACATATGGTGTCTGTGTCTTTATGTCCATAGCATTTCCCTGCCTGTGCAGACAACAGAGTGATTTGCGTCCCGCCTTGCTTCCCACCCCATGCCCTGCGACCTAACATGTGCCAGCGCACACAGTCTCACAGAGGGCAGGGACCAGGGCCACCTTTCAAAATCCACATTAGAAGGGACCTTTGTTTTCCTCTCACTGGCTGCATGAGCACTGGTCACAGAGGGCAGAGGTTGGGTGCTGCGTTTCCATACAGTGAAAAGAAAAGAAAACACTATTCCAAGCCTGCCTGAGCCAGGCTGCCTCCTAAAGCCAGCAGCTCCAAACACATCATCTCAAGATAAATACAGAAGCGAAGAAAGAAACCGCTTCCATTGAACAGTGTTCCCTGTGGCCCTCTCCTGGCTGGTCCTTGCCGACGCTGTGTTCTGGCTTGCCCGTGTAGAAACCAACTGCCACCGTCTGAAGGAGAAGCTCTTTCACGGGGAAAACAAAAGGCAGCTGTCAGTTTAATCCCAAGCTCCCTGATAACATTCCAGCAGAGTTCCTTTTTCTGGAGATGAAATAAGAACCCTGGCAGGCCCTCTTGACTGGCCACATAAATCATTTGTAGTAATTGCTCTGAGAGAGGAGTGCTTCTCAGACTCCAGTTAGGGAGGGGGGTGGGGGAATCACCCGCCAACATTCTCATTCTCTCTCTCTCTCTCTCTCTCTCTCACACACACACACACACACACACACACACACACACTCACACCCTGTGCCATTGCCTCTAGTTCGTCCCCTGCAGGTGCACAGGCACCCACATGCATGCCCCTTCTTCCCAGGAGTTGCTCACACCGGGGTGGGCTCAGCCAGCCATATTAAAAACAAAACGAGCATGGCACAGCATCTAATGAACAGTCAGTTTTATGTTTCCTCCTCTTTGAGCTTGAGCCAATTTAAATTCTTCTGGAGTAGAGCTTGGGAGGGGATGTTGGGCGGGTTGACAGGAAAAGTGGGAGGGAGGGAGCACAGAGGTAAGAGGGGGATGGTTGGGCCTTGGCTTTGTTAGGCTGAGCCATCGCTCGGTCGTCCATGCTGTGTCACCTGCTTCCTCCTTTTCGCCTTTTCTGGTGAGAACTGAGATGTGGTCATAAAATCCCCCCCCCCCCATGCTGTGATCTGGGAGCTGCTGCTGAGGCTTGGCAGTTCACTAAGGACCGAACTCTCAGAAGCCACAAAGCTGTAATATCCCTTCCCCTCTGTGGCCAATAAAGATGGTGATAATCAAATAACAGGGCTCAGAAGTGGTGTGGTGCCTGCAGCGGTTGGCCACAGGCCGGTGATATACACCCTTCACTTGTACACTGATGTATGTTCATTGAAAATATTGAGGCCACCAGAGCTGGCGGGGGCAGGGGGAACTCCTCCGGGCACACACACAGCTGTTCGAAGAATGAATGGATGGATGAATGAATACGTGAACGGATAGATGGATGGATGAATGATAGGTGAGTAGAGTTCAGCCTTGTGTTGTGCACACAGCTCAGAAAGCCAGGAAAATTGCCCGCAAGTCCTGTGACAGATGACTGCCGTGTCCCTCGGCACACACTGTAAGTTATAACCACCCTCAGCGTCGTGCCCATGGATAGAAAAGAGGCAGTGTGGGAAGGAAGATCTAGGCATGAGTGGAGAAGCATACTTGTCTCCCGCCTCCCTTCAGTCCTATCTGCCCTTGTCGTGAACATGGGACCTGCTAAGATCAAAATCATGGTTGTTTGTTTTTTTTGACGAGAAAAAACATCAAATTTAAAACACATCATTGATGCACTATATAGCCTTCTGCCCAGAGCCCATTTCACCTTTGCCAAGCCAATCACAAAATCAACCTTCTTTATTGACTTCCCAGTTTATTTAGCTTCAGAAGGAGAGTGAAGTGTTGGCAAAGAACGGTGTCCCACCTGGTGTGCCCAGGCATAAAACTAGGTGTGTTCCACCCCAGTGCCTTCTGCCATGAAGGGGTGGGGTGTTTAGGGCCCACGTATGCTCAGTGGAGGTAGCCTGTGGTCCAAGCTCAGCCCATCCTGGTTGGGTCTTTCTTTTATCTACGCCACCTATAACCCTAGAAGTCGTCCATCGTTCCTCTCTTGGCTACTAAGCCAGTTGTTACCTGTCAGCAGGTGTGTGTACACTAGACCAAAGATGGCTCCGGTGCCTGATGAAACAAGGACAGATATACTTTAAGATTTTCATGCCCTGGCTGGGTTCCTCAGTTGGTTGAAATGTTGTCCTGTACACCAAAAATCTGCAAGTTCAATTCCCAGTCAGGGCACATACCTAGGTTTCAGGTTCAATCCCTAGTCAAAGGTAGTATGGAAAGCAAGTGATAGATGTTTCTCTTCTCTCTCTCTCTCTCTCTCTCTCTCTCTGCCTCCCTCCCTCCCTCCCTCCCTTCCTCTTTCCCTTCCACTTTCTTATATATAGCCTTGGGTAAGGATTTTTTTTTAAGATTTTTAGGATCAAAGCTTCTCAGATATAGGTTAGTAAATTTTTCCTTTAATCTGCAAGGTTGGTTTAGTTTGGAATTTTAAATTCAGTCACACACACACACACACACACACACACACACACACACACAAAATAATAATAATAATAATAATAATAATAATAATAATATCTTAGATGTATGATAGTTTCCAGTTTGCAAAGCAGCTTTCCATATGGCAGGTCTTGTCAGTTGCTATTTTTAAGCTAAGAAACGAAAGTTCAGAGGGAGATACCTGACTTGTTTAGGGTCGTAGAGCAACTAAGCAGCAGAAACAGGTATGGAAGCCAGGTGATGAGGCATCTAGTCTCATTCGTCATTGAGCTTATATTGTCTCTCTAAAGTATTATGGCAAACTTGAGCAGATTGTGTTGTGCATTATATATTTTAATGCTAAAATGTGTACTTTAGAGATTTTTCACAATATACATATGTTTTTTCAAATCATGAATAACTGTACCATTCAAGATGAGCTTTCCAATATTATTTGAAGTGATTCATTCTAGTCATTTCTATGCATGCTAAAACTAATATAAGGTTTTGATATATATATATAGCATTAAATCTTGAAGCATTTGTTTTTGTATCTTTTTTCAATCCTTACTTTATTGAGAATTTGTTCTTTGTCATTAAACATTACAAAACATGATTTTTAATGCCTGCATAATTTCCCCTGTTCTAACTATCCCATAAATTATTTAAAATTTAATCTGTACTCAATTATTGAACATTTTGGTTATTTACCTTTTTTGTTTACAAACATCCTTGCAAACACATCTTCAGTGGAATTTCTAATGATTTTTATAGTACAGATTCCTACAAGAGGAATTGCTGCATTGGAAATTGTTACAATAATAACTGTTTAGAACCTTGACATGTGCTATATGATTGGTTTTCAGAGTGATTTTTATCCATTTCCACCAGCCATCTGAATAAGCTCTCTCCACACCCTTTCCAGAATTAAGAATCATGAGCTTAAAAAATTATTTTGCAATATAATAATAATAATAAATATATTTTGATATTTTAATTTGCATTTCTATGATCATTAGTGAGATTAAACATCTTTGTTATGGATTATTGGCTAAACTATATTTTTCATTCATAAACTGTCTTCTATACATGCCTGTTCCCATTTTTAGGGAAATTTATTCTTTTTAAAAATTCACTTATTACATTATTTGCAAATATTTTATCCCATTTAAAGCTGCCTCTTAATTTTTACAGTTTCTAAAGTGCAGTCTTAAATTTTGTATGTAATGAAAACTGTTAGCTTCTTCTTATGTAACTTCTGGTTATTTTATACTTAGAAAAATGTTACACCAAAATCATTACATATTGACTTTTTAAACATTTAGGGGAGTTCATTTTTTTACAGCTAATTATGTGCTTCTCCAAAAATGTATTTTGGTGTAATGGTGAGGTGCAGCTCAACCTTCAAATTTTTCTCCCAACTCTTATCTGTTTAATAATCCTTTCTTTCCCCATATACTTAACATGTAGCAAATTTTTAAGATCTCCTTTTGGACTATCATTCCTCATTCATTGACCCATCAATTGTTTCACCAATAGCACAATTTTCAATTATTCTGGCATTATTGTAGGTTTTAATGTCTCATATTGCTCATCTTTAGCTCCTCTTCCCAGGTTATTTTTTTCAGAATAACTATAAAAACATTTCATTAAATCTATAAATTAATCTCTCTGGAATGTTCGTTCGAATTACATTAAATCTGCAGAATAATTTGGGGAGAATTGTCTTCTTCACAAACATACAGTCTTTCCATTGAGGAATATGAACTTTACCTCCATTCAAGTCTTCTTTTATAAGTCTATAATTTTCTTCATATAGTTCCTATTTATTTCTTATTAAGGTTATTCCTGGGCAATTCAAGTGTTTAATTATTTCTGTTCCTGAAAGCGTTACAAAGTGGCATTTTTTTAAAGGAGGGTCCTGGTTAGCTAAATTGGGGTTAGGCTATGAGAAACCCCAACAGAACCTGACAAGCTAGAAGTCATTTGTAATTAAATAATTTCCAAAGGAAAATTAATTGGATTAAATTAGCCTATTTTGAGGTGTTATTTCTGGCACAAGTGTCCAGTTGCTATTCTTATATTACCATCATGGCTAGCCCTAATAATATACCCCTCTTGTCAATGAGTAAGCAAGAGAGAAATGAAATAATGAATTCATTTTTAAACACATTGCTCTGTATCATTATTACATGGCAATGTTCCAGACGCTATATTCCCTACTTCTAAAGTCATATTTCTCTCCTAAGTCAAGTCTCGGGCCCTGCCTCAGTAGAACTTTCTTTTGATTCCCAAAAACATAGATATTTCCAATACATAAACATAGTCAAGACTGCATGCATATATAAATTAACATGTTTCGGGGGGGGGGGGATGCATTACAGAATTTTAGAGCACAGATTGACCTTGGAAATCAGCCAGACAAAGCCTCTAGTCTTATTGGGACCCATGAATGCCCTGAAAGTGTTAGTGAGATTGTGTTTGTGTGTGTATCTTCAAGTGGGCCTCTTCTGAGAGTCTGTAGCTGCATTTCATATGCTTGCCCACTGTCTAAGACCTTCAAATCAGGTGAGAATGGTTGGGCTACGGTAAGCCTGTCATTCATCAGATGAGAAAGCAAAGGCCCGAGTTGTTAAGGAGACAAACATTGGGTACACAGCTCTTCAGGGGCACAGCCAAGGCAGGAAGTTGGGTCTCCTGATGCCTTTTCTGCAGCACCTTCCTGCACACCACCTGTGAAATCTCCCACGTCCCTGCACACCCAGTGTGCCTGCATCATGGGAGCTGGGGGGAGAGGGTGGAACTGGTGTGGAATTTGGAGCCAAGTCCCAAACTGAGATTTGGCTTCAGACTCCTTGGTTGTGTGACCGCTCAGGGTAAGGTATTCAACTCTGGCCTGTTTCTTCTTCTGTGACATTGAGTTGCAGAAATAAAACCTATCTCACAGAGTTTTAAAGAAGATGCAGTGAGATGATGTATGTACATACATACATTATCCCCGCTTACCTGCAGACCATAATAATACCAAACACTATTATGTACTGTTTTCTCCTACCCATACATACCTATGATAAAGTTTATAAATTGGTCGATTTCATAGGTAGAAGTCTTGTTCTTACCATAGATCATAGCATGCTTTTCTTCTTCTTCTTCTTCCTTTATTAAGACAACGGCTTTCACTTTTTCACTTAAAGGAAGCACTTGACAGCTTCACTTTGGAATATCAAAATTGTCAGCATCACTACTCTTGCATCTTGGGGCCACCATTAAGTAACATAGGGGTTGTTTAAACACAAGCACTGTGATACCATGACAGTCCATCTGATTACCGAGAGGGCAACCAAATGACTAATGGGCAGGTAGCGGATACTGCATGGATAGGAGGGACAAAAGGATGATACGGGCAGGACACAGGGGGACAGCCCCCGATTTCATCATGCTGCTCAGAATGGTGCTCAGATGGAATCTTAGGTGTTGTTTCTTCCTGAAATTTTTCATTTACTATTTTCGAACCACAGTTGACCTCAGGTAACTGAAACCATGGAAAGCTAGACCGCAGATTGGGGGCCCACTGCTGTACATACCGAGGTGCTTTATAAGCTGTAAAGTGCGGGGGAGAGTTAGTATGCTCATCACGGCGCTGGGGGAGCTGCAGTGAGGGGAGCACTGTGCGGTACTGGCAGCCACTTGTGTACTGGGGCACCATCCCTTTTGTCCCCCCAGAGCCTCCTCCGCTGTGGTAGCAAACATGGCAGCAACGCACACATCTCCCAAACACCTGTGGACAGGAGTCCTACATTCCCAAGAAAAAGAACATAGAACTCCTAGAACTTCATGACAGGGGTTCTGTTTTTGTTTTATTTTGCTTTATAAAAATATTTTCTTTTTCCCTCCAGAATGGTTAAGCTGTAACCGTTGACGGATTATGGGAATCTATGGTTTAAGAAAAAGTTTTTAAAAACTCTTCTCTGGCAGCACTGCATTTTAGACTGGGATATTATTAAGCATGTTGGAAGAACCAGAGGTCTGAGTTTTTAGAGGGGTGCACTTATGAAGAGGAGTTGTATAATTTCTAAGTACTGTACTACGTGTGTACTTAAGAGTGGGCATGACACATTTTTGTCATTTAGATAATAATGCCTTACATTCTAAAACTGCTATCCACTTTCCAAAGCACTTGTGCGTTATATTTAATTATAAATACACATCTTATTTCATCCTCTCCGTGGCCCTGTTAAGAAGGAATGATTATACTCATTTTTTAAACGAAGGAAATGAGGTTGACCGGCGGGAGGCCCACACCTCATCATCAGCACAGCCGGACTCGGCCCGGCACCTCCCACGACCAGCCATCTCCCAGAGGCTGGACTCTGGTCCCGGAACAAACAGTGGCACTCCATTTAACGTTCTAAAAGAATATGATCATTGTTCTTTTCTCTTGCAATTTGTATTCCAGTATACTGAGTAGCAGGAAACATAGAGAAGTATTCAGAGAATGAATGAACGAAAGGAATACAGTAAGCCAAAGCTAAAGCACTGAGAGAAAGACAGGCACAGCAGAGTGCAAAGAAGTGAGCTGTTCCTGGGAAAACCGTGAACAAGCTCAGCAGCAGCGTCTTGGTGGGAGGGAAGGAACCGAGGAGAGAGAGAAGCCCGTGTACCCAGACAGACACGTGTACCCAGCTGTGGCCAGACACCCTGGGGAATGCACAAGATTTATGTTGCCTTCCAGTAGGAGGTTCCAGGCAGCTGATTCCACGTATCCCCAGTCATAGGGCATCTTCAGGCTACCCGTCCTGGGCTCCACCTACCCTGTCCTGGCCCCCCGGATCCCGCAGGGCTGGCGAGCTGGAGCTCACCTCTCACGAGGAACTGGAATTTGGAGGTAGTCTAAGGCTGATCTGAGCTCTAGGATCGAAACTCGACAACAAGGAGAACCTTGGTGTTTGGAAATAACCAGATCACAAAAGCCCTCAACCACATACCAAGCCTCGTCATGAAAGGGGCAGTCTGTCTGTCCGTCTTCCCCCTTCCACCCGGGTCACTTGGGTATCTGGGGATCCTAGACCCGCGGCCACCTGCCCTGTACTTGGGAGCTCACTCTCTACAGGACGGTACTGCTACTTCACCTCTTCTCATCGAACAACTTTCCCATTTTAGTGATCCGCTCTGGTCCTGGTACTCAGCACCGTTGCTGCCTGGGCTTCCCACAGAGGCAGGCGTGAGCAGCCCCGTGTGCCACGGGAAACACCCTCTTCCTGCTCCCTCAGATGCCAACCCAAGCCTGGAACCCAGCTTCAGCTTTGCCACCTTCACTAGGTCACATCTGTTAGGGCCTCGTTTTGGGTGGGGGAAAGTCCGCTCCTGAGCCTGAGGTACCCTCCACCCCCTCCCCTCCCCACCCCGCTCCCGCCCAGGCTTCCTCACTCTGAGCAGCGCAGGGGAACCTGCCCCTGTAAGTCACCTTATCTTGGGGCAGGGTGCCGGATTTAGAACACAAGCAAACAAACAAAAACAGGAAGCCCAGTGAAATTTCAATTTCAGATCAGTAACAAAAACCTTTGTTTAGTACGTGTATTAGTGTAAGTTGTTTGTCTGAAATTCAGATCCAATGGGATCTGAATCTCTCCCCAGCAGAGATGCCAGATAGCACAGTCTCTGTGATATCTGGCATCTCTGCTGGGGAGCCCTGCCTGGCTTGGGGGCGTGCTCAATGCCCTTTCAGGCAGAGACACCTGGCGATGGCCACGGCGCGGCGCTGAAGGAGGTCATGGCCACTGAAGCTGGCCTGGGCCCCAGTGGGCTCCTTGGGAAGCCTGGTTACTTCTGAGAACCAAGCACAGTCCAGCGGGATCCGTTGGTCAAGCCCAGGCCCCTCCAGGCCCGCCTGGTGAGCACCAGGCCAGGTCCCTAAAGACCTCCCTCCGTGGGTGCAGCTCTTTACCAGCATCAAAATGTCATTTGATTTTTCTCTCTGCCAAGATTTCCTCCAATTTTTTTCAAATCAGGGCCAGAAATATTGCAGATAGCGCAAACAATTTGCCCGTCCTGTCTCTCCTCAGCAGGATTACTGGTTGCAGAATAAATGAAATCAGCGTTGTTTACAACTCATCATCCAAAATTATTATTCATTTCGGGCAAATGGCTGTTTGTAAAACTAGTCGGCCATATTTTGGGTCCTTATCTCCCATTTCTTTCAGAAATTAAAGCTGCCTTTGCGTTTTCTCGCGGAAACAAACCAGAGGGCTCTCTGGCTCACCCCGTTTTCTCCTCTGTGTGCAGTGGGCAAAGGAGGGGGCCTTCATCCTTGCTAAGGCTGCCATGCTCTTTTCTTCTCTCCCCTATCTACAAGTTCTCTCTGACCCACCAGACTTCTACAACTGGAACGTTATCCTTGTCAGTGAATTGTGTGCTTTGTCCTCCTTTTCCTCTTATTCTCAACATCGAATGAAAGACTAAACACACAGATACTTGTGACGGCCCCATACACAGGCGCGTATACCTTGGAAAGGCGACATCTTTAGAACTGCGCCTTTGCAGAGACCACACACGTCGGCTTCTGTGCGTGTGTCTCTCGCTGCCTCTCGCTGCCTTCTCCAGGAAGATGGCAGGGAACCATGAAGCAGATCTGGACACAGAAGCAGCCCTCTTCCAGTTCTGACAACTTCTAAGTCATGCATGCATTCATCAACCCTCACCGGGAAACATTGAAGGATATTTACTTTGGGTGGTACATGAAGCGCGTGATTTTTTAAGTGTGAACTGTTAAAGTCTGGGAAAAAAAAAGCATAGCCTGGTTCCTCTTTTCTCAATGAAAATAGTGTTTGTCATGGGTTTTATGCTATAATAATATACCTAGCTGTGCTTTAGTATGATTGAAAAAATAAATACAGTCTTTTACAGGGCAGTTGTTTTATACAAAGATTTATATTATTTCCCTGATACTATAAATATTTGGTCTCATATTCCCTTTTTTCTCCTATTTCCTGTACTTTCCCCAAGCCGAGAGGGTAAATATTAAAGTCCATTTGCTCCTGTTTAAATAGGAGCCACGGGGCTCACCGGGAGCCCTCTCCCCTGGAAAATATCCCCGATGTCCCACAATGGACATTATTTGTAGTTTTGTGCTTTGTCCTCGAGTGGTAGAGCAGGAACTGCTTGGTTCAGAGTCCAGTCTTTACTTCCTGCAGGACAAAAGACATGATCCCTTCCACCTGGAGGAAAAGCTGAGGGGGCTCCTTTCCGTCTTCCTTCCCTGCCCAGCCCCTGGCTCATCTTGCTTCTAGTTCATGGTTCCTTTCTCATTTCCTCATATGAATTTGAGCATGACTATCTTATGAGAATAGAAGAGTTCATTTAAGTGCCTTCTTTGGGTTTTTTACCTCCCTTCCCACTGTCCAAGGCTTCAACTGAACTTCTGTTTTTCCTTACACACACACACACACACACACACACACACACACACACACAGTTCATCTGTGACTATTTGTCTAGTTATTTTCTGAGCTTGGTTGCTTCAACCTTGAAAGTAGAATAGCTGCCTTTATTATTAGACCATTTGTAGTGTGAGGGTGATGGATGGTGTCAAGATGTTTTTTCTTGCCAGAATCACTTGAAGAACTGTTGATCCCAAACAAATATTGGAAATGGTCATACCTCCTAGAGGTGATTTGCTTTAGAAGTTGGTCAACTAATTATGTGTAGTACTTCACGCACAAAAATGGCCTCCCTCACCTACAAACAATAAAGATCATGCTTTTGAATGTTCTCACCCAATCTTTAAGCCTAAGGGAGTACGGGTTACCGTGAGGCTGGCTGGGGTTGGAATACCTGTATTAACCATGGGCCAGAAAAGAAAGCTTAAGAAAGAAACTCAACCACCCTGCCCTAAGTTTAGGCCTCTTTAACTGCCTAAACTAATTCCTGATAGACCATGATATTGAGCTGCTGGTAATCTGCCCAGCTCAGATAAAGGGATAAACTTATTAGATATTTAAAATTACAAAACTTAGAGGGCAAAGGTCACAAATGAGCCAGGTAGAGGATCAGGATTTAAAAGGAAATGCTCATACATCCTTGTTAAATGGGATAGCATTCCCTATTTAAAGGTAGAATACCAGTCATCTTGTTATTTTCTTTAATTTTGGAGGTGAGGCCTGGACTAATTTTAGAAATTGGAAGAATGCCAGTCTCCAAGGGCCTGTACTTCCTACACTTGGAGGAAGCAATATTTTTGTGCAATTGGCCCCGATCTGTCTTACCTGATAGTCTCTGACCCATGTGATACTTGCACAAAGGAGATTCTGGGGGTAATCGCATCAGGAAAGCACATCATGACCAGCAACTGGTGGGCTTGACCATTAGAAGCCCAGGCAGGTGACAGCTGTGGCCTGTGTGTTGACTTTATCTTTCCATTGCGCTTTGTAATAAGAAAGGTCAGGGCTACGGGAGGCAAGGAAATGTTAGGTTTTCACATCCTGTACTTAGCATTTCAGAGAGGTTCAAAAGAAAATTTTAGAATTGGTCCCTTTTAAAAATTCACTAGAGCTTGAACTAATTTGTGAGAAAAGTAGCATAGTTATCCCCATTTTAAAGATGTGTGCGGAGGCTTTGGAGATGGGTAAGTACTCTCCCCGTGGCAGAACTGAGGAAAAGCTTTGTCCCATGTCTAGTTGGGCCCATTGCCATTCAGTGCTAACAACTGCCATGCAGGTGTAATAGAAGCAGTTCCTGAGGGTGGCTAGCCAACAGTCTTTTTGTGTCCATCCCTTTTCACCTTTGTATAGTAAGCCTGAGCTGTGTGTAGAATTTAGCTCTGTCTAGGATAATGGGTAGAATGTCAGAGATTAGAGACACTTTGAGGGTATCGGGATTGGGCTGAGCCAAATAAAATTACTGACATTCAGCTGTTTTTGACCTACAAAAATGGCCATTTCATGTGTCTCAACCTAATGCATGCCACCCATTTTACAGATTTGGCACCTAGTCTCAGAAAGAGTAAATGACTTTTTTATTATTTTAGTATCAAAAGTTTAAAACAGAACAATTGTTAAATTACTGCTACAATTATATATATATATTTGTGTGTGTGTGTGTGTATCCCAAATTTAATTATTAAAATAGTTCCACACTTCCTTGATCAATCCCTCCTCGTTTTATTTTATTTTATTTTTTTTGCTGAAGTATTTTCAAGTAAGTTTCTAGACCTCAGGTTATTTTCTTTAATTTCACCCATACTTTGTGTTCAGTTCTAAATTATAGATTTTTTAAAAATAACCACAATGTTATTATCACTCAAAATTACTAGTAATTGCTTAGTCTATACTAACATGGTCTCAAAAGTGTCTTTTATTGTTGATTTTACAGTAGGTAACTATACAAACAAATCCTATTTATATTGCATGTGGGTTTTACATCTTCAAGTCTCTCTTTTTAGAGGGGGTAGCACATTTATTTTATTTATTTCTTTTTTCCCCCCTCTTGCTGTAATATTTTCAAAGCAAATTCCCACTACACCTGCATTTGATCTCTGCCTCTCTCTGTGGTCACTGGCCAGCCAGGAGTGCCCTCCTGCTGAGAATGGGAGAATGCCCCTTTCCACCAAGGATGTGGTGTTTCAATGAAGTTTCTTTTAATCTGGAGCAGTACATCTCTCAACTCCTTTTTATTATGTGCCCTTCATTTGTTGAAGAAACTGGGTCAGTTGTCCAGGGTCACATTCTGGATTTACCTTTTCAGTGCCAGATGATTTTGTTAACTTATAAGTGATCCTAACCATGGCCTCTTGCTTACTCTCCTGACCACAAGGCAGATGTCCCACACCCTGAACCTATATACATGCTCATCACTCAGATGGCGTGGACCACCCCTTAACTGGACTCTACTTAGTTAAATATCAGCATGTGTATGTATATATCTCCATTGTGCCTTTCTATTACTTGACTTGAAGTAAACTATAAAACTGTGTGACATTTCACATGACATTGATGTTATTTTCTTCAATTATAAGAACAAATTGAAAATTCTAGTGTCGCCGAAACCGGTTTGGCTCAGTGGTAGAGCGTCAGTCTGAGGACTGAAAGGTCCCGGGTTCGATTCCGGTCAAGGGCATGTACATTGGTTGCGGGCACATCCCCGGTGGGGGGTGTGCAGGAGGCAGCTGGTCGATGTTTCTCTCTCATCGATGTTTCTGGCTCTCTATCTCTCTCCCTTCTTCTCTGAAAAATATCAATAAAATATTTTTTTTAAAGAAAGAAAGAAAAAAAAGAAAGTTCTAGTGTCAACAAGCAGTGTCTCATGGAGCACCTGTCCTGGGCCAGGCACCTTAAGGTTATCACTTTCAGGCACTGCCACAATCCTGCGAATTATCAGCCCATTTTACAGATGAGGAAATTCTTTAAGGGAACTTCAATAATCTACTAAGACCCTCTAGATCCAAGTCCGGTGCTCTGGTATAAAATAAGGCCTGGAAATCCTAGCTACTGAGTCTTTGTACTAATCATTATTCATTCATTCATTCATTCTTGCTCCGTCGCAGCCAATATACCTGGCTTTAGTGAATATTCATTCTCTTTTGATTTATGATCACTTTAAAGCATATATTACTGTAACCTTTTTTACAATTGCTAGTAGTAAGGATGGAATTGGCCTCACCCTTATGGCTCGGGACCTACCATTAGGTGTTTGCTGTTGTTTCTGAAAGGTTGAGCTATACCATGGCCTGTCCAAAAATCTAAGCTGCTTGGCTTGTTTTTTAACACGTCTAACCAAATGTTCTATTGTAACGGACCAGTTCCTTTGGAAGTAGGAGCCCTAGAGTTCAACCCCCATAGGAAACTGATAGGGTATTCAGCCTAAAGGACTCTCACTGCAGATGAAAAGCCTGCGGAGAGGGTAGCATCTCTGAAAATCCACGTAGGGTCTTTGTACCAGCTGGGCTTCATTTCAGAATCTACTGCTGTCATTACAAAATAGCTGTTTTCTCTTTAATCTGTGTGCCACATTGCAGCAATTTTCATCAAAAATATATTAAGCCCCTGCTGTAAATTGGCCCCACAGACCCTTGTCAGACACGTGAAGCGTAAAATATCTTCTTATTTCAAAGTTTTCTCTCTCTCTAAAGCCCTAGCAGATATCAGCAGCTCCTACAGCCTCATAATAGTCCATCATGTCTGTAAGCCAAGGATTATAATGCGTAACGAATCTAGTTCAATGTCAGAGACAGATCTGAGCCTTTGTTTCTAAAAAGTGACAGAAAAATCACCCAAGAATAAAAATGAAAGCCCCCACATTTCGCTGTCTGATGAAATCTCACCGCAAATTGCCCGCCGAGGAGAAATGAATTTTCTAACCTCAGAAAAGAGGTTTTCGTGTGCTACCTAAAACTTGCCTACCTCAATGCCAGGTTGGGCTGCAGCTGTGCCTCAGAGGGTACGTTGTGCTAGGATGGGGTGGGGGCTGGAGATGTGAAGTGTGAGTGTCCACCTTCAAGAGACAGAAAGGGTAGTATTTGCCGGTGCATCTCTATTCTAGTCTACATGCGTGATGCCTTCTCCTAGGGGACATTGGGATCGTCCAGAGGTCTTTTATGTCCCTACAGCAGCACTACAGTGTGTTGTAAGTGGTGACAGCTTGAAACCTCATTCAAGAGGGTCGCTAAAAACCAAAACCAGAAGCTCATTTCTGGCTTGCAGCTTTCCAGACACTGCAGCTCTGTGGTAGGGAGGTCTGGTCAACCTGATGCTGAGACCACATGCCTGGGTTACGGAGGGAAAAAATGGAGCTCACTCCTGACTGGGAAATGTGACTTGAAATATTTCTTCCACTTTTTCAGTTTCTTGTACAAGAGAACACAAGAACTGTGGTGCCTTAAACATCCCCCCACCTCCACACAAGAAGCTCCCATAACAGAACAGCTTTGACAATTGAACAGGAAATTGCCTCTGATTCTTAAACCATTCTAATTTTACCCTTAACACTCACTAAAATGCATTCAGAAACATTTCATGTAGTGTATGCGCAATACATAAAGCATGACCCATTCAACTGAAGTCTAATTTTGTTGACATCCTTACACTTCTGTTTTTAAAAAAACAACAGCCAGAAGTCTACATGTTAAGGGGCTTCCGAATTGACTTGCTTGTTTTTCTCTACAATAAAATGTCTGTGAAATTCAACACTATGTTAGGGTTGTTGTTGGGTCTAGTTTTTTTTTATGACTGCTATTAATGAGATTTCAAGTTAGACAGTTTTTCTGGCTTCCCTGAATTTTAGGATGGATTATTGACATATCTGACAGGTATGATGCAAATCTTGCATTGCTTCAACTCTGCCTGCCCCCCTAGCTCTGTGTGGCTGCCCTTCTGAGCCCTGGGGGAGAAGCTATATAACGCTACTCTCAGTCACTTTCTAAGAGAGATAACTATATTGGTGAGGCAGAATTATTTTTTTTCCTGGATACCTTCAGCTATTTGGGAGTTTCTAGGTTTCATTGCCACCAATTCTTACCTTCTTTCAGAAAAGAAGCCTTCAGGGCAGGCAATCTCCTGACTCCTGACCCCAGTCTATTAAGCAGCGTGAAGACAGGAATAATCTTAGCCAGCTCCACAGAGGAGCAGAGACTGTTGGCAATGCCAGTCACCAGAATTGAATGCAGATATGCTCATTCCTCCAGCATGGGATACAGAGGTGCCCCTCAAGCTACATGTTAGCCCCAAATCTGGGAGCACACAGGCTATCATTTTTCCAATAGGAAGTCATTTTTTAAAACTGCAAAATAATTTTTCAGACCAAATGGAAGCCCAGATTTGGGGGCCAGCTCAGTAGTCATAGGGGTTCATAGGAACTGTTAGCATGGAGATGGAGGGGGTGAGAAATAAGCATGACCTTGTTCAACTGAATTTCAACTTAATTGACATCCTTACTGGAAAAATGTGACTTGTGAATAGACATATAGGCAGGGCCCAGAGCAGAGGGAGGTGAGTAAGACACACAGGCCTCACACAGTGTGAGGACACCGGCCACCCCACAGCTGCCTGGGTTTATTTTGCTGATTCGACCCACCACCTTGGTGACTGGCCTCTCTCCTCACCATTCTATACATGTCCCTCCCAGTGCTGCACTCCTGGTGCGAGAGGAGCCTTCCCAGCTAGAGCATCATTCTTTGGCCAAAGGTGTATAACTACTTTCTCTGTTACTGGCATTCTAAAGAAATATGAATGTGTTCTGGTTACTCTTACTGGAGTAAATAAAATCCTAAAAGTGAATGTTACCAATCCCCACCCCCACCCCCAAAAAAAGCATTACATTAAAATGTAGTAAGTATGGCATAATCTTTCTTTGATATGTGATCATAACAGTGCTCAGGGGTTCATAGGCACCAACACCAGTTACTCATGCAGGACTGTCTCTTGGATACATGAGTACTTCCTGACAAGGAGTTCTAGCTAATGTGAAAAGGTGAGGGGCCAACATATGTAGTGCTATTTTTTTAATCTTTTTCCTTCTAATTAGGAAAGAAATGCATTCTTAGTGCACAGCTATAGTAATATTCTTCTAGACTGGTGAGTAGATACTAGAGGTGGGATATTCACACATCCACCTGTAATGCTGGCTAATAACATATGAACAATTGATGGAAGAATGTGTAGAATACCCTTTGGAACTGAAGATCTGCATTTTGGGACTTGGGTTGTTTGGTAGGAAGCAATAAAAATCAGCTCAAGTAAACCTAAGCAAAAATGTGTACTAGTATGTGTATACACACACACACACTGGCACTGAATACATTGCCTAAGTCTTATTGCTATTGCTATCTGGGTAGTCTATAAGAAGTGCATGACATTTTTAATGCTATGCATCTGAAAATACAGACCTGAATAGAAAAGCTAGTGATCTTGGTTCATTCACTTAATTAACTCTGTGTAGTTGTGAGATAATGTTACTGTAGAATATTTATAATCCAGAGCCCATTAATTTGTAAGGAACATAAATAAATCAATATCAAACAAAATTTATTTCTTAAACGTTTTAAACCTGAATTGGTATTAAAACATCATCTTAATTCTCTATTCCAAAATATCTCCATTGTTTTAAATAAGCTCTTTGTTCAGGATATTGTTTGCTTATTGTTATGGGCAGAATTAGAGTTGGTGACCCCTCAGGTCTCATTTAGCTTTAATATACCATGAATTTAAGTCTCGTCCCTTTGTATGTACAGTGACTGTGTTTTTATTCTCTCTGTATGTCCATGCGCAGAACTGCATGCTTGACCCTGGGCAGTGCCTGAGACTTAGCAATTGCTCAATAAATGACTGGATTGAATTGATTTGCTCAAAATAGCTAAAACGTAGGTAGCACTGTCTTTATTCATGCTTCTCTAGCCTATGACATACATTGGCCCAAATACAGGAAAGCTCTGAGTTCAGAGATTCTAGCATGTCCAAACTCCCCAGCAGACAGAGCCTCCATTACTGATGTGTCCATCTGTCTGCAGCGCTGCTGCATGAAGGAATGCCTTCTCCTATAACAATGCTGGGAGCTGGTTAGCAATACCTTATGTCCTTGAGGAAGCGATACAGAACACATGGCTGGAACACAGTGGACTAGAAACACTCTAAGATATGCTGCTTTAGGTTCTGGAATAACGTTAGTTTTGGAATAATGTGACTTGTGGACAAACAATTCAATGGTTAACTTGTCGGAAGGGAATTTCCCTGTGTTATAAATTAATCTGCTTTCACTCTCATCTTGAAATTAAGACTGTTAAGAGATAAATAAATGCACTGAAGAGTATACTTTTGTATATTATGAACGTTTTATACTTCAAAGGAAATCTACTTATAACTTTATGTCAATGATAATCTGAATCAAGGGTACCTTCTTTTCTTCAAGGTTAATGGATAAAAACATATACTTTAAAAATGTATATAAGGATAAGGTTCTAGTATCATAAAACTTTTGAAATTCAGTACCTATTATTACAAGTTCAAAAGATACTTAAAATTTCTCTCTAAATTTTCTGTAAGTTTGATTTAATATCATAGCATCAGCTTAGCTTTCTATTCAAAATTCTGTTTAATTTTATTTTAAAAGTCTTTTTAAATTATATAACCTCCTCTGCAAAACTGCCAGAATGAAAAAGAGAGGACACTCTTTTTATAAAAATTTTCACATTTCTCCATGTTGCTGTGGAAACTTAGTCAAAAGCTGGCTGGTTAAGGAGATTCTAAATGTATGATTACTCAGGTACAACATAATTCACAATAACCAAAAGATGTAACAGCCCAAATGTCCATCTGCAGATGAACAGATAATCCACATGTAGTATATTCCATACAATGGGATATTATTCATTCAGCCTTTAAAAAGAATGAAATTCTTATACATGCTGTAACATAATAAACCTTAAAAACATTATGCTACATGACCTAAGTCAGACACAAAAGCACAAATATTGCATAATTCCACTTGTAAGAGACCCAGACCAGGAAGATTCATAAGACAGAAAGTGGAATAATGGTTACCAGGATCTAGGACAGTGGTTACCAGTGTGGGGCACTTGCCCTACAAGGGGGCATTTTGATTTATAAGGAGGGCAATTCGAGAATGAGTTATTAGCAGTAAATTTTTTGCATTCCTTATGGTTCCAGTATATACTAGGTGTACCAGTTAATAATAGTGGATTTTGTAACCAAAGAAAACACGATTAATTTCAAGAGAAACATCAAAAGTGCTTTAATCAAAGTAATGTCCATCGCTAGCTACACATTCCCCCCATCTTTCAGGTAATTTGTGAATACCATCCCAATAGAACTTTTCCTGCTTTGAGGCAAACCATTCAGAGACCCAATCTTCCACTTCTCCATATGTTTTGAAAGTGCTGCTCAGAAAGTACGTGTGCCATCAACAGGAACAAGTAATCTGAAGGAGCAAGGTCTGGTGAATACGGTGGGAGGGTTAATAGTTCCCAGGCAAGGTCTTTTAATGTGTCTTTAACTGGTTTTGAAGTGTGTGATGGTGCTTCATCATGAAGCAAAATTACTTTGCCGTGTCTTCTGGCACTGTCTGGTTGTTTTATGATCAAAGCGTAGTTCAAATTGATTATTTGTTGTCGGTATCGATCAGTATTAATGGTTTCACCTGATTTTAGAAGCTCATAATACACCACACCTTCCTGATCCCACCAAACGCAGAGCATTGTCTTTTTTCTGAAGCTATTTGGCCTTGCAGTCGATGTTGATGGTTGACCTGGATCAACCCATGATTTTGTGCATTTGGGATTCTCAAAATAAATCCACTTTTCATTGCCAGTCACAATTTGATGCAAAAAAAAAAAACTTTCTTTTGTGCCATTGAAGCAACATTTTACTGATGACTTTTCAGTTTTCCATTTGTCTTTTGTTCAGTTGATTTGGCACCCATTTTCCTTCCTATAAAATCTTTCCCATTGTTTGTAAACGATAGGAAATTGTTTGCTGAGCAAGGTTTAATCTTTCTGCAAGTTGTTTTTGAGTTTGGCATGAATCTTTATCCAATAATGCTTGTAATTGTTGGTCTTCAAACTTTTTTGGTTGACCTAGACGTTCTTTGTCTTTCATATTGAAATCACTTTAAAGTGTTTAAACGAGCATTCACAAGTACCTTGAGATGGGATACATGTTCGTCATAAGCTTCCCAAAGTATGCAATAACTTTTTCTTGAAAATAAAGTAATTAATTAAAACTTCCCACAAATACTCATTTTTTGGCATGAAATTCGACATTTTTAAGCATAAAAATATTTATGATGTTAATACCTTTAGCAAATTTGACATGAAGTTTTGAATCTTGCTATTAATACAACAAAATAACATACATATCAAATCATGTATATATATGAACATATGTGTAACTCCATCTATTGAAAAAAGTCCACATTATTAACTGGTATACCTAGTAAATACATATTGTGACATATTTATGCATTTCAGTTCTCTATTATATATTTTGAAGCTTTGTTTGCTATTTTTCCATATCACTTCATATTATTATTATTATTATTATAACAATCTCCTAGTGATTTCTTCCTTAATCCTTCAACTGTCCTTTCATCTTTTTATTTTTCTCTTTCATGGATGCCATGTTCTTTGGAAGCTTGTTTAGACCAAGTTAATGGCCTTTTAGGCTTCCTCCACATGAGTAGGAGTTCTTTTTGAATAGTAAGAAGTATATGTCATGGGGGGGCATCAGGATTTTAGAGATGCTTAGGTGGGGTCTGGCCAAAAAAAAGGTTGGGAACCACTGTTCTAGGGGAAGTTATGATTTAATGCGCACAGAGTTTCTGTTTGGGATGATGAAAATATTCCAAAAGGGGGTAGTGGGGATGATTGCATAACATTGTGAATATACTAATGCCACTGAATCGTACACTTAATAGCAGTTAAAATGATACATTTTGTTATGTATATTTTACAGAATTTAAAAAAGTGGTTCGTTCTACACATCAAGGGGGAAAAAAGATTACTCAGGTCATTTTAAAAAGGGGGTGGAGATCATATATTGTTGGCATTTTCATTTGACTTGTAGGTCTCCTACTAAGCTTTTTGTAATTCTCATCCCACCTCTCAAGGAGCTGGTATTTTTAGTGCCTTGATTTCATACACGATAAAACTGAGATTTACAGAGTCCGCCTAACTCTCCTGAGGTCATGCCATGCTCCTCTGAATCCATGGCCCAGACCCTCTCTGACATCTCACGCTGTTTCCATGGGAATGCCATTTTCCTTCTTAAAACTCCCTATTTTCTAGCATCCATGGCATTCCTCCTCCTCTCCCTGCCACTCCCAGCACTTGCTCTGGGTCTTCATCATTGGCCTCTCTTCCCCACTCTACCACTTTCATAAACCTTAAACAAAATGGTGAGTTCACCAGAGGTCGACCCGCAGTTTCCTTTTCTTCCCAGGCCTCACTTTCTCCCTCAGCTGATGTGTATTCAGTCTTCACCTGGGGACCAAGCCCTCCGGGTTTATTTGTGGGCCCTGCCCCCTCCACGTCATTCGGGTGTGGACATTATCTCTCTCCCCCTCTCTTGATCACAAAGGTGGAGTTGACTAATGGCCCAGGCCAGGTGAGTGGCCCCTTCATGCCTTGCTGCTCCCTGCCTGTTCCCAGCATCCTCAGGGAGATTTGTTTGACCAGCATCCTCAGGGAGTTGTTAGTTGAGAGACTCTGAATAATTATAGTTTTCCACTCGTGCTTCCAAACAAGGTCTGAAAGTCCCATGCGCCAAACCTACGTTCCCACAGTCGGCTAAACTCCTGAGAATATCACTCCAGCGCCTCGAGCTCGGCAGAGTCAAAATCTAGTTAGTAGCTTCACAAGCTTCTCAGTCACCCTCCTTCCGTGGGCTTCAATCCCATGTCCAGATCCTTCCATGCCTTTAGTTTCACCCCCTCCTTTCTGAACTCACCAGCATTGCCCTCGTTGAGGCTGTAATAAACCTCTGTAATAACCTCCTTGTTGTTCTTTCTGATCTCCAATATTGTCTGTATTCCAAGACCCCCTAAAAAACATGATTATATATCACTCCCTTGGACAGAAATTTCGATGGTTCCCCAATACTTATAGACTAAAAAAAAAATCTTACATGACATTCAATACCCTACAAACACAGATTTCAAGCCCTCGTCCATCCAATCTTCACCTCTGCATATGGTCTCCGTGGACAGCCCACGTCCCCACTCACAGACTGGGTTTGCCTGCTCTTCACCTCTCCCAGCTCCCTGGGCTCCCTCTGTCTAGACCAGTGGTCAGCAAACTCATTAGCCAACAGAGCGGCAAACTTGTTCACTAACAGCTTCTAGAAATCCAACCATCAAAGTCCTGGCAGGAGTTCATTTCCAGGAACATGAGAAGAAGGCATGCCCTCTTTGTAGGAAATTTCCAAGAAGACCTGTCCACACTTTTATTTCTATCTCATAGGCCAAACACTTTGTTTCTTGTCCATGCTGTCTGCAAGAGAAGTTGGGGATTATAGCCTTTGAACTGGTTAGTAATGGGCCCTCTTAAAAATGGGGAAAGTAATACTTCCTAGGCAATTAGTAGTCTCAGCCACATTCTTAACGGTAACTTTAACAGTGAGAGGACATCATTCTGCCAGGTCCAACACCCTCTTCTGGCCGCGTGGGGGAGAGGATTGGAGACAGTTAAGAGCAAAGAACTCTGGACAAGGTGCAACATACTCATCTTTCTTTTGGAATCTGAAAAAGAGAAACCAGAAAATAGCCATGGAAAAGCCTCTGATAAACTCACTGGTCTAGTTTCTATTAACAACAACAACAACAAAACAAAAAACCACCCTGAAGAAGAGGGAGGGAGGGAGGGAGGGATGAAAGGAGGGACGAGAGGGCGGGGAGTGCAGGCTTGAGGCAGGCCACCTGCAGCCACCAGAGGTCACAAAGGAAGCCTGAGGAGAGGGCAGCTCGGCAGGAAATTAGCAATCTGCTAGGAATCCTGTCTGAGTTTTAAATGTAATGCCCAAATGAAAAGGGAAACGTTTTGGGATCATTTATTCTCTGAACAGGAAGGGAGGTGATCCTTGAAGCTGAATCTGACCCTGGTGTGGCACCTTCAGGAGTGTTAACTTCTCAGAATATTTTACATATCACTTAGCATAGCATGGTCCCTAATGGTGCTTCCTTCCACACCTTCTCAAACCCGCTGACTTTCAAGAGCATGAAGAGAGTCGAGGGCAAAAGCGCTAAAGCAGAGAGTTAAGTAGGAAGCGCTGCGTTGGCACGGTTAATAAAAAATTAAGGATTGCTGCGAGACACTTCAGGCAATGCTTAAACAAACCAGGGGATTGGGTAGTGTGAAAGCAGATGAAATTTAATTTGTTTAAGTGTAAAATAATGCACTCTGGGAAAAATAATCTAAACTTCTCATAATCTCTGATAGGCTCTGAACTCATAGGAACATAATTTAAGAGTCATGGCTGATAACTTGGGGAAAATATCTGTCTGGTAGACAGCAGCAATTTCAAAAGCCAATAGGATGCTTGGGGGGGGGGAGGGTAAAAGAAAAATAATATAGAAAATTTAAGATAACATATAAAACATTAGTGCTATTCTGTGTCCAGTTTTGGTTGTCGTAGGAGATATTAAATCCCAGAAAAGGGACTTGAAAATAGTTTAGAAAAGTAGTGTGACTTGGGATTTATATAAGCTTACTGATTTGGAAAATGGCATTTTGGAAGAAAAAAAGAGGTATAATACAGAGAACAAGAATAACAATTGAGAAAGGGACACTTCCTCTTTGGTTCCAGTGTTCTGTTATAAGAAAAGGCAGCACTCAGAGAATTTACATACCACAGCCCTGGCTGATGTGGCTCAGACAGTAGAAGTGTCGTCCAATGCACCGAAAGGTCTCAGATTTGATTCCTGGTCAGGGCGCATGTGGGAGTCAACTGATGGATATTTCTTTCTCACTCCTGTGCTTCTCTCTCCCTTTCTAATCTCTAAAAAACAATGCAAATGTAAATGTCCTTGGGTGAAAACTTAAAGAAATATATATATCCTTATGTAGACTTTAAATCATTCCTAGATTACTTATAATACCTAATACAACACAAATGCTATGTAAATAACTGTTACACTGTATTGTTCAGGGAATAATGACAAGGAAAAAATGTCTATGCTTGTTTACTATGGAGTCAACCTTTGTAGACCTAACTACAGTAGTACATGTCAGTAATAGCATAACTGTTTTCCGAATATTTTTGCTCTGTGGTTGGTTGAATCCGGGGACGTGGAACCCGTAGATATGGAACCCGTGCATACAGAGGTCTGACTGTATAAAACGATCTCTAACCACTGTTCCTCCAAGTTGTAGATTTCCCTTTTGCAAGAGGGGACTTGTATTACATTAAGGGACACGGAATTCCATTAACATTTGTGTCTGTTCAGCTGAGAATGAGGCAATGTAAGGGGATTCCCTGTGGGCCACCAGACCAAATGGGGTACAAGATGGGGAAGGTCAGCTGAGTGCTGCTCACAGCTGGTAAGAGCAAACTGAACCAGAAGGCTCCGCGGCCAAACCCAATTGAGTCATGTGTGTGTTTCTGCTACGTATGGAATATTTATTTTCCTCCAGTTATGCCTCATGATTCAGCGTTTCCAACAGCAGCAATTGGCAGGGGTGCCTCTGGAAGGCAGAGGGTGTGTAGACGCTGCCAAAGGCCGTCGCTGGACAGATGAGAAGCGGGGCTGGGAAGCAAGGCGAGAAACACATATCATTTCCCTGAAATCAATACATCGTGCTCTCCTTCTCCCGTGGACACTGTACCAGCATTAACCTGGCCCTTGACCCCACTTTAACCTCACCTCCTGAAACACATAATCCCGGGTCATTCATTTTTCAAATATAAGTAACTGCCGCGCTGTGCTTCCCGCTGTGAACACAACCTGCCCCGTGAAGGCAGCGCTGTTGTATTGACAGAGATGTCTGTTACCACTGACACCTTGGAGAACCGATTGATTGGCTCAAACAAAAATACAGAGATTTGTTCGAGGGGCCAAATAGGTCCTTCACAGCATTTCCGTGGTTCAAGATGTCAGTTCTGCCTTAAAAACAGGAAGCTACGAGCAACTGTACTTGTACAGGTACTTTGCCAAGAGATAACAACCTGCTTTCCACCTAGCCTAGCATCTGAGCTGGGATTTACGGAATCCACCCTTCTTAAGATGCATCAGCTAAAATGATGCCTGAAATCCCCTAAATACTGTGAAACTTTCTCCCCTTCTCCCCACCCCCCATTGTCTCTCACATCCTCGGAGCACGTTAGGACTCAGCGCCCTGTACCGGTTTGCTGGGGCTGCCATGACAGTGGACCACAGGTTGGGTGGCTCAAACAGCAGGGATCTGTTCCCTTGTGATTCTGGAGGCTGGACGTCCAAGATCAAGGTGTTGGCAGGGTTAGTTTCTCCTGAGAGCCTCTCTCCTTGGCTTGTAGATGCCCATCTTCTTTCAATGTCTTCATATGATCTTCCCTCTGTGGGTGTGTGTCTTGTCCTCTTCTCCTCTCCTTATAAAGACACCAGTCAGACTGGATTTAGGCCCGCTTAATGATTTCATTTAACCCTAGTTACCTCTAAAAGACCCTATTACCAAATATAGTCACTTCAGCATATGTTAGGACTTCAGCATATGAGTTGGTGGGGGACACAGCACAGCCCATTTTACCACCATGATCTTAAAACTCAAAATTTACTCACTTTCCCTGGTCCAGGTGGTAACGACTAGAATTGGAATTATGTCCTTTTTCTTATGTATGAGAAGCATGCAAACCACAGGTTGTCCCCTGCTCACCTGTCAGTCTTAAGGACCTTGTTTAAAACACAGAGCAGTTCTAGGACCAAAACCTCTTGGTAGCATTTTTTTTTAAAACATATTTTGTTGATTTTTTTACAGAGAGGAAGGGAGAGAGATTGAGAGCTAGAAACATCCATCAGCTGCCTCCTGCATAACCCCCGCTGAGGATGTGCCCGAAACCAAGGTACATGCCCTTGACCGGAATCGAACCCGGGACCCTTCAGTCCACAGGCCGACGCTTATCCACTGAGCCAAACCGGTTTTGGCCCTCGGTCACATTTTAAATTCAGAAAGTCTATTTGTTTTGTCACAGGGAAGAAAAAACAAACGTACGGAGCTATGTGAACGAGGGGACAGTCTTGCCATGCATCGCCTGGGGCGCTGGCGGCCATACTGTTCTTGCTGGGTGACATCCTTCCCAACCACGCTCCACAGCACGGCACCAGCGAGCCGGCCCAGCGGCCACACGCATCCTGCTCTTGTCAGCGGGGATCACCATATTCCAAACAAAGATAAAACGCTGCATTTACTGCCCAATTCACTCAACAGGAACGCTCTGATCCCACGGCAAGCATTGCTTACCGTTTTATTCCTCCTCACGGCTTTGCCAGGGGAATCAGGAATACAGCTCTGCTATCACTTTTATTTTCTGCCCAGAGCCCTCCTAAAATGAGCTCTTTGCTATTTACATGTTAATATTTTCAACATGTAAATAGCAAAAACTCCATCCATGCCCTGGATGTCCAGATCCCGCAGTGCCTGGGAGGGCCCGGGGCTGAGGGCCACGCTGCCTCAGACCTTGGATACCAGGGAGCACATGGCAGGGTGGCTGTCAGTCAGGAAGTCAGGTGCCGATCTGGCCTCCTCAGCTCTTTGTCCGCGCCAGCCTTCTCAGCCTGTCTGGACCTTTCTCTGGTGGCCGCAGAGAAACGAAACAGGAGAGCCCTCCCCGTCCCCACATTGAGAAGCTCCCAATGACCATGAAACCAAACAATGAACAGGGCCCGGCTGCCTGTCACTGCTTGAGCCAGTGGAGCAGAGGCAGGGCTGAATCATGTATGAGTGTTCATTCCAATACTGCCGGCAGTAGGAGAGAGCAGCAGGTCATCCAAGAAAATGTTCTCTGCACCCGCTGCCTCCCCCAGAAGCCAGCTGCTTACATTGGGTCGAAGGACAAAGATGACCTGGGAAAGTAGGAATTGCAGGCACAGGGAGGCAGGCAAGGTGTAGTGGCTACACGTTACAGGCAATGCGGGCTCGGGGAGGTCACAAAGGGGGGACACCTCCGGGACTCTTTTAGTCTTTCCATGACGGTAGGCAGTTCTTGGAAAAGGAGAATGGACCCCATTCCGAGGTTAACTCCCACGTGCCAGGGCGCACGACGCTCAGCCGGACCAGAATGTGCTTTCTGTAGTCAGAGCGGAGCAATCACAGCTAACAGAGCATGGTTAACATTTCTTATAACTATAGCTAGCCCCCACCCTTCCATCGCTCCCTCCCACCCCGAACAACCAGAGGCAGTAGAAGGGGCCGCTGCCTTGGCCGAGTCATGGCCCAAGGAAGGTCCAGGAACTGGGTGCCCTTGTTTGTTGGTCTTCCAGAAGAATAGAGAAAAATACCACATCTAGGGACCAAACGGGAGATGTGGGAATGTTATTTTTATTATTCTTTTAAATCCTCACCTAAGGCTATGTTTTTATCAATTTTTTTGAGTGGGGGAGGGGGGAGGGAGAGAAACACAGATGTATGAAAAAAACATTGATTGGTTGCCTCCCATTTGTGCCCTGACCAGGGATGGAACCAGCAACCTTTCGGTGTGTGGGATGATGCTCCAACCAACTGAGCCACCTAGCCAGAGCAAGAGGTGGGAATTTTAAAGAGCAGTGCAAATGTAGTTCCTTTTAAGGAAGGGAAAGAGACCCTTGGGACAGGTGATACACACACACACACACACACACACGCTCACACACAGGAAGATACCCGTGTTCATGCCATCGTCACCCCAGGCCACAGAGAAATGCCCCTCGCAAGGAGAAGTCAGTTGCACTAGGAAGAGAAGAGGGAAGGGGTGGCAAAGGGGCCCAGAGCCCCCTGGGGAACCCCCAAGCCACCTCACCCTACTGCGCTCGCTCGCGCAGAGTAGGCTTGTCCTGTCTCTGGCCAGGATTGCTTGGAATGCCGCTGGAGATGCAAGACAGTTTTAGAAACAGGAAATTGGAAATGTTCTGCTTAAAATACCTCGGGCAGTGTGTGAGAGAGAAAGAGGGAGTCTGTGTGCCGATAAGAGCAGCGCTTGTGTGGACGCACCCAGGCAGGCTCAGGACAGCCGGCCGGGCATCAGGCCGGCCTGGCCCAGTCGACTCCTTCTCTGCAACAAAGGCTGCCTTGTTTGCGTAGCCATTTTCCTTGAATCTCAGAACCAAAGGTCTTTTCTTCTCCTTCTCCTCTTGCCTCGGAGAAAGCTGCCACGTGCGGATGCTCGGGAAAGCAAGCATATGCATTTGAATACGTGTGGCTCCCCCACAGTCTGGAGCTGTTTGCTCCACGCAGGTGGAGGGAGCAGAGCGGGCCTCCCTGACATGCCGGTTAGTCTGAAAACAGGCCGCTAAACGCATAATGAAGAGCCTCGGAGGAGTCAATCTGCATGTTAAAACGGTGTTCAGCAGCCCAGGCTGTCACACAACATAATTTGAAGATGAATGTGCATCCAGTCGGACGGCCAGGGGCTGATGGGCAGGGTCCTGGCTGCTAGGATTCCCTGCCTGCTCTGTGGCAGCAGGGCTTTGGCTTTTGAGGGGGGCCTCCCATGAACTGGCCCCCACCCCCAAATCTGTGACACGGGGTACGTGGGCCCTCTCTTGGTCCCGCCCAGGTTTGCATGTCAGACCGATGCCAAGAGACAGTCTGAACTCGAGCGGCGCGGTTATTGATCCCAGCGGAAGGGTACGAGGCTCCCAGCACGTTGGGGTGCGGGGCTGCGAGCAGCAACAAAGAGGAGTGTTCGGGTTGACACTCAGAAGCAGAAAAGCCAGTTCTGAGCAGCCGGGTGCTGCCAGGTACCGCCCGCCGCGCAGCCTGTGTTGCGGCCGCTGCTGCTGTCGCCCCCGCCGCCACCACCACAATTCACAGCCAGGAACAGCCTTGGCATGAATGATGTGGAGACGCCACTTTTATCTCTGAACATTTGACAGCAATTAGGACCTGACTCCGGGGGCAGGACATCACAGGCACACAGGAGCACCGGAGAAATGAGGTTAGAGCGGAGAAATGAGCCATCTGCCTCGTGAGGACTGTATCCTCCAGTGACATTTCCATAGGAATGACAGGCAACACGTATCCGTGTCTGTCGTCCGGTGCTACAGCCAGCCAGAGCACAAAACCGGCTTAAAAGGACCGCGTTTTCTTTAAGGCCCCTCTACTTAGAGAGGCTGCATGTGTCTTTTTTTTTTTTTCCATTCGAAATGCCTGATGGAGCTGCAGCTAAATGCCAAGCCCTGGGGAAGGATTCGAATTAGCTGGAGGTTTTATGCATTACTCCCTTCTCGAGGTTCCCAGACACTGAAAATAGGCAGCCTACAGCCAAATTTGGAGCCTAGGAAAGAGCAGCAGATAAAACTGTGAAGGCCCTTCTTTGGATGTTGCAAATCCCCATTTGAAAGGCGAAGGAGAAAACGCTTTTTTAAGTGAGGATTCCCAAATTGAGCCCCAAACATGTTTCCGCAGCCCAGAGCTGCAGGGCTGACAGCAGAGCCCCCCCCCCCATTGGGAGGGAAGCCTCACCCGCTGATGCACGTTCCAGGCACACGCACCCCTGGGCCCCAGCCACCGCCTCCACAGTGGAGAGCGCAGCCTGCAGGTGCTCCCGGCCAGGGCTCTGCCGTTCATTACAGGCGATCGAGAAAGGTACAAGGCGCGCTTAGTGTGTGCACCCCCCTTCCTGAGAGCCCTGTGGACCTGGGAGAGCCACCCAAGGCATGTAATTAGACGCTTCGGTCTCTGTGCCCACGTGAACTGTGAGTTTCACTATGCCAAGTTGGCCAAAAAGCCAGCTATATTGTTCAAAAAAATTTGGGGTGCCCTAGCCAGTTTGGCTCAGTGGATAGAGCATCAGCCTGGGGACTGAAGGGTCCCAGCTTCATTTCCAGCCAAGGGCATATGCCCAGGCTGTGGGCTCGATCCCCAGAGTGGGGCGTGCAGGAGGCAGCCAATCAGTGATTCTCTCTCATCATTGATGTTTCTACCTCTCTCTCCCTCTCCCTTCCTCTCTGAAATCAATAAAGATATATATTTAAAAAGTGGGGGATGATATTTTAAAACGGATTTGACTGATCCTGATTTGTGGGTTTGGCTTCTAGTTCTAGCCTTCATTCTCAAGTCTCTTCTTTCCCTTTCCCTTCCACTTGGCAACACCTCAGTGTTCATGGTCCATGGTCCAATTCTCACCGGCTCCCAACAGCCCCTTCTATTCAGGCAGATTCAGCTTCCGTTGGACCCAGTGGATAATCATGTATATTATCTACTCAAATGGCACAAATAGGGTGCTTGCACTTGGGGGAAATGTTCCAAATAGATTTCATCATTCTTAACATTTTATGCTGTTCATTTTGATCTTTGATCAGTTGTCTTGACCTTAGGGTGACAGATCCCTTCTCAAATTTTCAAGAAGAGGCAGGGTCACTGTGAACGGAATAGCTGGCGTTAAAACCAGTGCTCTCGAGCTCCAGCTGTGACATAAACTTGGTCTGCACGCAGTGTCGGAAATAAAACCACACTTCTCTGCCCTGTGGGAGGCTTCACCCCTTTCTCCCTCCATTTGCCCACCTATGGAAGTAGAATAATAAATGGCTAATCCTGATTGCCTAAAGCTAGTGCAGGGAAAAGAGCCATATACGTGTGCAGTGCAGCTCATGTGTATGAATATGCTTGAAGGAAAAAGCTCTTAATAAATTCAATCTAGCAGTAGAATTGGGGTTTGAGGGTTTACCAAACTCAGAAGCCACAAAGTTTACCACATGTTAACACCTCAACCTTTCAAATATAGAACTCCCCAATTTTATGTCAATTTCTAGGTAAAAGGGCTTTCTATTTCATTAGCCACACCCCCAATGTTCAGCAATGGAGTTGTGCAGCATAAATTCTGATCCAAGTCAGAAAGCGGGGGGTTATATTTCTCCATGTTCTAGAGTGCTTCTGGGTTTTCTTCTGCAACTTTATTATTTGAAGATGATGTACAGCATCTTTGCATTTTTTGAAGATGATGTACAACATCTTTCTTACTATCTGTGAAGGTAGTAAGTAAATTAGGGATTTAACAACGCAAGCAGGGTGCAATGACTAATGCATTTGGGGTAAGAAGCTAGTGGAACCAATCTTAGTGGCTGGGCTTGAGAACAGCGGGTGTCAGAGTTGTGATTTCAATGACTGTTCTATCAGCAAAGGTGAATTATCAGATTTTTGTAAATCTTTGCCATCTCAGAGATGGGAGATGCTTGCATAGCCACACAGAAGGTAAAAGGCAGTTTTGTCAAGGATCATTCATGAGTAACAATGAAAAAGGTGGCAGATACAGGGTCAGGATTTCCACGTGCCTTTTGCACTTCCGTAGAACTAACACACACACAGTTTATGCTCCTACTGAAAATCAGGAAGTTAGTTCAGAGTCTGTCCTTGGTGTGAGGTCCCTTGCGCTGTGACCTGAGTCGCAGATTCGTGGCACCTGCTTTCCAGGTGGATGCACAGCACCCAGAGAACTCCCCAATTCTAACAGACCCCTTCTCCCCTGCACCACAAAGGCAGCCATGGTCTCAGAGTCTGTGAACAAAGAAGCAAGGGCCCTTGGCACCAAATGAGTCTTCTGGATCAGAGCTGCCTGACAGAACTTTCTGGAATGTGACCGACGTTCTCTATCTACAGTCCAATGTAATAACCACAAGCCACATGGGGCTCTGGGCACTTGAAAAGTGCTAGTACAACTGAAGGGATAAATATTTTTTTTTACTTTATTTTATGTAAATGTAAATAGTGACGCTGTGTTGGACAGCCTCTCAACGTTCATGGCCTTGGAAGTCAGACGCGGTAGCACCTCAGCTGGCCGGAAGGCACGAGAACAACAGAGTCCTCAGGTTGACAGAGAGCAGCACTTAGCACGCATGACATATGGCGTGTGCCCTACAGAATAAACTAAGACTGATCGGTGACAGAGGGGAAAAGTCTTTCCCTGTTGGCCTCCCCTCCCCCACTCATTCTAATTGCAGAGAATAGAGAAGGGACCTATAGAGTCAGGCCTGGTTATTGTCAAGCTCAATTTGCTATGACTTTTATTTCCCAATAAGCAATCTGGCCAGCTGTGGCTGAAAATGAAATCACCAAAGCGGACAGTCCCTCACCCCTCCTCCAATTATTGATTTATACAGAATCCCTCCATGTTTCCGTCTGTCATCAAATCCTATGCTCATATGAGTCACTAGCAAATCCCAGAATACAGATAGAGCCCAAGAATTACTTCTTGAAATGGACAGCAAATATTACCTTGTATTTCTAAATTTGAGGAGTCTTAGCTGGCTTTTTCTCAAACATTTTAGAAACAATTCTGAGTGTAAAAAATCAAGGCTACTAGCCTGTGTGTCCCGGTTGGTTGAGTGTAGTCCCATGCACCAAAAGGCCGCAGGTTTGATTCCCGGTTAGGGAACATGCCTGGGTTGTGGGCTTGATCTCCAGTAGGCATCTGATCAATGTTTTACTCTCCCTTTGATGTTCCTTTCTCTCCCTTTCCCTTCCTCTCTCTAAAAATCAATTTTAAATCTTTTTTTTAAAAATCAGGGCTATTAGCCTTACAGAACACATTTTAAATTGTGAACACTTGGAGGTTTGGGGAGATAGTGGAGGTCATAGTTATTTTTACAGCTAAGTTTCTAATTTTATATCAATTATTTTTAATTTCTCTCAACCACCTGATGAGAACTCTTCGGGATTTTGAAATGAAGAACAACAAGGCCTACTAAAACACAGGCTAAAGTGAAGTCTATGGGTCAGTCCATCGTGAACATTTGTAGAATGATTGCCCTCAGCACTTTGGGGAAGTCAAGGGCAAAAATAAAATAAAAGCCATTGACCTTGCTTTTAAGGCCTTGGCTGACTGGCTGAGGTGATGGTTGGCTATTGCATGCAAGGCCTATAGAAATCTTAGGATTGCCAAGACCGGTTTGGCTCAGTGGATAGAGCATCGGCCTGCAGACCGAAAGGTCCCAGGTTCGATTCCGGTCAAGGGCATGTACATTGGTTGCGGGCACATCCCCAGTGGGGGGTGTGCAGGAGGCAGCTGGTCGATGTGTCTCTCTCATCTATGTTTCTAGCTCTCTATCTCTCTCCCTTCCTATCTGTGAAAAATCAATAAAAATATATTTTTTAAAAAAAGAAATCTTAGGATCATGTCCTCCAGTGGTCCTTCCCATCCCTCCTTAGTCCAATTCTGAATCAACGTAGGTCATCTGAAGGTAGATTTAGGGTGGCCCACCGCATTTGCTATTAGAACGTAAAACCACGAGGGCCTTATAAATGTTATGGAGGTAGAACTAGGGAATAGCTTTCAGGAAGATGCAGAAAGCAGCTCTGCCTCTCATGACTCTGAAGAAGGAACAAAATAGAAACCTCAGCCGAAACCGGTTTGGCTCAGTGGCAGAGCGTCGGTCTGCAGACTGAAAGGTCCCGGGTTCGATTCCAGTCAAGGGCATGTACATTGGTTGCGGGCACATCCCCGATGGAAGGTGTGCAAGAGGCAGCTGGTCGATGTTTCTCTCTCATCGATGTTTCTAGCTCTATATCTCTCTCCCTTCCTCTCTGTAAAATATCAATAAAATATATTTTTTTAAAAAATAATAATAGAAACCTCAGTTGATCCTAGCAGTTGATCCAACTCAATGGTTTTTGAGTGGGGTAGTGGGTTTTACATTTCCATCCTTTTTCTTCCACTGTGGCTGCCTTCAGAGACTCACAGTCAGCCCTGTGCTTTTTCTCTTGCTCAGAGAAACCGCCCTAATCCCCGGCCCTAGTAAAGATGAGGCCCCACCAGGTTTAACTCTTCTCTGGAACCTCAGTGTAGGAGGCAAGGCCCCCACTACCAAGGTACACACACACACACACACACACACACACACACACACACACACACATGAGTCTCTGACCAAAACATCTAGTCTCTTGGAATAGCAATAAACAACCTGCTTTTATAGTCATCCTGTTCTTTATTCAATATTTACTGCATTACCCCAATATTTACTGCATTACCCCCAATGTGTCAGGGACCTATTTGAGGCTGGAGGACACCATCATGAACAAAACACAGTTCCCATCCTCAGAGTGTACATTTCTGACTGGAGAAGGCCTGGAGAAGTGACACTTGAACTGCGACCAAGAATGACAAAAAGGAGACAGCCACGTGAATTGCTAGGGCAAGAGCATTCCAGGATAAAGGAGCAGTTGGTGCAAAGACGAACAAAGCTGGCTTGTTCCGAAACAGCAGAGAAAGTCCATGTGGCTAAAGTGAGCAGCGTGGGGAGAGGGGTGGGTGAGATGAGGACTCAGCAGTGGGCAGGAGCCTGATGATACAAGGCCTTAATGGCCATTATAAAGAGTATGAGCCTTATTTTAAGCACGATGGGAAGCTTTTGGATAGTGCTGAAAGAGGAGTAAGATGGTCTGATATACGCTCTAAAGCAGCTATACCAGTATTATGAAGAATGGATTGAAGGGATAATACAAGGATCCTGCTGGCTTGGGTCCAAGCAGGTGATGCTGGCTTGGGCTAGGAAATGGTAGTGGAGGTTGAAAAGTGACCAAATTCAGACTTTCGGAGGTAGAGCTGACAAGGTGTGCTGAAGGATAGTGTCTGGGGTGGGTAAGGAAAGGAAGGAATGTGAATGAATGGCTCCTAGGACTTTTTACTTGGCCAACAGGACAGGTGTTGGTATTGTTGACTGAAATAGGAAAGATTTCAGGCATGTCAGGAGTTGGGGGGGAAAGAACCAGAAATTCTGGACATGTAATGACCAAGATCCATATTAGCCTGCCTACCATTTTTATTATCCTGTCTTTTCCCAAGTTCTTCCTTCTAGCCCACTGACTATTCCCCTGCCTTTTACTGAAGCTGCTACTTCTCATCCGTCTCCCTTGCGCGTGGACAAGAGTTGACCAGTGGCCCTCCAAAACCTTGTCTGTATTGAAAACACAGTCACCCTCTAACCTGTTTTTCTTTCAAGATAAACAACCCAATCCCTTTCATCTCATTTCGGATGAGCTTTTCTCCTACCCCTTTAGTCATGCCTGTTGCTGACCTGTGGGTCCTCGCCGGTTCACTACATGTCATTTTGTAAATACCAGGACCAAGGGGGGACACAGAAGTCTGCTAAAGGAAAGAGGGGTTCTCTCCTGCCCTTCATATATCACTGACTTGCCTTCCCCGGACAGTCCTTTACTGCATGAATGCCTAGCTGATCCTTGGTGCACCTGTGATCTCTACCCCTTTGCTTCTATCTGTGCCCGTGCCTTCCCACCCAACGTGTGTGTGTGTGTGTGTGTGCCTTTTGCTTTGGGCATATTTCCATCCTGTTTTTGTAGGACTCCTCCAAAGACAGTTGAAGGCAAGGTTTGTTCTACTGGAGAGCCTCTGTCAAAATGGCACCACTGCAGGCCTGCACTCTGCCCGTGGCGGCCAGCAGCTTTGTTATTTCTCACCTACCTATCAGTGTACATCTTCAGAGCACTTCCTAATTGGTTATCATCTAAACTGCAGAGTCACTTCCTCACCCCCACACTCCCTGCAAAAAAAGGTTCGAAAGAAAAACAAAAGCAGAACGGGGGGGGGGGGGTATATGGGCTTTCTAGGGCCCCATATCAGCACAGTGGTCACTTTAGATATGATCAGGTATCAAATATATCTCTTTGGCCGAAACCGGTTTGGCTCAGTGGATAGAGCTGCGGACTGAAAGGTCCCAGGTTCAATTCCGGTCAAGGGCATGTACCTTGGTTGCAGGCACATCCCCAGTAGGGGGTGTGCAAGAGGCAGCTGATCGATGATTCTCTCTCATCGATGTTTCTAACTCTCTATCCCTCTCCCCTCCTCTCTGTAAAAAATCAATAAAACATTTATATATATATATATATATATATATATATATATATATATATATATATATATATTTGCACACATCAGCATGTTATAGGCCTGGCTAGACAATGGAATCCCTTCTGCAATAAAATACAGCAAAAAAAATTAATATTCCAAAATAGCTCTAGAGCAAAATACCATAAATTAACTGCAATTGATACCGAAGAACTGTTGATTTACAAAATAATCATTTTTTTTCAACCTATGTGAATTGGAAAATTGTTTATGCAGATGCAGTTATCATTTGCCTTGAGTTAATGCATTCGGATTTGGCATGCTATTGGGTGGAAAATATTTATGTAAGATTTTTATTGACCGTAATAAGTTAAATGGCAGAGGTAGAGCAGAGCTTATTGTATTATACGTGGCTCCTCCCCCCTTTCCTGGAGGTGGGGGAAGGTGCAGAGTCTCCTATCAATTGTGAGAAGTGCCTTCGGTGGGAAAGAAAACTGAAATGTTTTCTAAATGTTTTCTAAGCAGTTGGAACCGTAAAATTCTTTAACCTAAGCTGAAGATAGCAGGCTTTTGAGGGAAGCCTGCACACAGTGGAAAAAATAGGATGTCAAAGGGTGTCCACCGTGCCTCTCACATAGTCAGTAGATGATAACAGCTCATTGACTTGGTAACAACTAAGGTCCGGGGAAGATATACACAATAGCAATTAAGCCAGGATGTGTTGAAAAGTCAAATGCAAACCTGGAATCAAACAGAAATCAAACTGAGTGATTCTCTCCCCGGAACCTAACTTCCCTTTCTTTGCTTTGCAGGCTCCCAGCCCGAGGTGTAAGCTGGGAGATTGTAAACTCCAGTTTCATTCCTCATCCTTAATTTAGCTAGACAGAGCTTTGAAATGGCCACTAAATTACCTCTCGGTGAAATCAGATCTTCCCTTCCAGCCTCAAAGCAGAGGAGCCTAGACCACATGGCTGGCTAATGCGCCCAGCAGCTGCTCGGCACTCACCCGGAGCCCAGAGAGGGTGCCGGCCAGGAAGGGGTTACTCATGTCCTTTGTCCCCTGCAGTTTCTCCTTTGGGGGGGGGGGGGGTACTCCACATACAGTCTTTTCTCTTTGGATTGCCTGCCTGGCAGGAGGTTGCTTAGGGCAGTAAAATGTTTATTACCTGTTTATTGTGTGAGTAACTGCGGTATGGAGGAGAAAATATTTCCCAGTTTACCTTGGGCAATGAAAATAGGATTAAGAGTTCTGAGGGCTGAGGAAGGAGCAGTATAAAACCCAGAGAATCACAGACCATGCAGTCCTGAGAAGCCCAGGTTCCCCTGCTTTATCCTTTTATTCTAGTCATGGCGACTTTTCCTCTCAGGCTCAGACCCGTGTAATTCACCGTGATGGCCTGGCTGGTATTTTAAAAGTTGAAGTCATCCCCAAAAGAGAGTTTGGCTCTCATCCCAGGTGGAGCTGTCCAATGGGACCCCGAGACCGGTCACCAACCTGATTAACGTTTACACACCCGTTTATTTCTCTTCCCTCCAGAGGAAGTTGCAAACAGCTTAATTTCCACCAATTTTGCAGTGTGAGGATTCAATAAAATACCACTTAATAGTTCAGGCCATCCTACAACTGCCATTTGCATTGAATTCAGTTATCATGGTTTAGATCATTTATGTCTAAGATTTAAAAAGTTACTACCATAAATCTTCAATTAGTCCTTAAACATGAATTCTTCCTGCTGTCCTCCCCTCCATTTTTTTTTTCTTTCTTAGAGATCTTCCCATCTCGATTATTAATGGGGCAACACAGAATTTTAAATTCTGTTCATCCCTCACAAAAGTATACTTAGCCATCTCTGAATCAAAAATCTGGGTCCCCTTAAATGTTGCCAACTCTTAGGGCTGAAGGATTGAGCCCTAATTACTTTTGGTGTTTTCTGGTATCTCTCTCTCTCTCTCTCTCTCTCTCTCTCTCTCTCTCTCTCTCTCTCCCTCTCCCTCTCTCCCTCTCTCCCTCCCTCCCTCTCCTTTCTTCATCCTTTTGACAACTATGGATGTTATGACAAACATCTGTTTGAACTCCTACTATGTACCAACCACAGCGGTAGGATGGCCAGGTATGGCTTGCTTCCCACCCTAACCCTTTGTTGTAGATTACAGAACTTGAAAACTGTTTCAGAGTGAAGTGCACGGTAAGAAACAATCCATAAATGTGACTTCACAGTGGTCCTGTTGTTTGTAATTTTGCATCAAATGGACCATCTTTGCAGGGGCATCTTCTCAAAGTACCTGCTTCAGGTCTGAGGTTCAGAGCCGTCCAGATGCTTGTACACAGTCCACTCCCCTCGGACTGAAGCAAACGGATCAGTAGTCGCTTTATCATGTGACCCATGTGAACGGTCTTAGCAGGTACTCCAGGCGCCACACACTCACTCCCCACTGTATCTGGAGTGTTGGAGTGAGTAGCTGGGGGGAAATTTCAGGATCTGCTTTTTCTTTTGTTTTGCACGGGCCCATCTTCTGTTCCTATGATTGCTGAGCCTGTGGTGATATGCTAACGCCTGCCCCACCCGCTCCACTGTTGATCTTGGCATTATATTTTGTAGCAGCAACGATCCATACACACAGACCTCTTAGCCAGTGAGGAGTGGACTCAGGGGTTGTGGAGAACAGCTGAGCCAGCCCGCACAGTCAGGTGTCGACCCTCTTGAGAACTGTGATCCCCACCCCCGGTCATCGGTCATCGAGGGCGGTCCTTCTTTGCAGTGGAAGAATCTGAAGCCTTGGGAGGAATTAAAGTGCTGTGTCTGATGAGCGCTAACCCGATGGGTGAGAAGTCTCAACAGTCATTTCAGTGCCATCAGATGTCACAATGCTGGGATGGGGAGACCACTGTGAAGATGGCAGACCCTTTTGCCTCTTACCAGTTTGTCCTCATGAGCACAGCGTTGGCCAGTAAGTTTCAGAGCTGGGATTAAAGCCAGAACCCCGAAGGATGCTGTTGGCTTCTGAATTTCAGGTGTATGGACTGGTTTTCTTGTTTCTTTTACAAACTACCAATAAGACGGCCAGTGTAGATCTCCCTCGAACGGGGAAAAAAAGGCCTTCGCTATCTGACCTTTTATTTTTACTGTTAGTCTCAAAGTGGCTGCACAGCGGGACCATGAGGAAGGACACTGAACAAAGGGTCCCCTTGTGCTGTGAAAGCTCTGTCTACCCAGGGCCATCAGCCCACAAGATGAGGTCAATCTAAGAAGTGCTCTGAGAAATGGCTTCGTAGACCCAACACAGCACGCAGTGGGTCTGCACAATGGCCGCCCGAAACCTACCCCCACATGGAGCCCCCGCTAGGCTGCCGAATCCATCACCAGCATTTTATAACCGAAGCTATAACTTGGGGTGAAGACTGCGTGAATTGAGAACTCTCTAGAAAGAAGGTGTGATGTGGGTCCTTCATGGGGGTCTTTGCATGAGGTGTTCTTGCCATCAGATCCCCTGCAGAACGTTCTGAAACATACTGCCCCCTGCACACACTAGCCCAAGGGTGGGCAAACTTTTTCACTCGAGGGCCACCATGGGTTCTTAAACTGGACCGGAGGGCCAGAACAAAAGCAACCTGACCATGCCGGCACTCTCATCTTGGGCTGCTGGTGAAGGAGCGGAGGGGAGAGCAGGAGAACCCTCTGCTCTTTCGGCTCCGCAGGCCGGATAGAACAGCCAAACGGGCCAGATCCGGCCCACGGGCCGTAGTTTGCCCACAGCTGCACTAGCCCCTTCATAACCTCTGCGCCGCTTTTCCAACCAGCTTTCCCTCCCTCGTCCTGTCCACTCGCCTTTCGGACGGGGCCAGTTCTGACTTACAAATAGACACCACAGCCATATCCTTCAAGAGAAACTTTCTCTTATGCCCCTTGCTTTATCCTGTGACAGTTTATCATGGGCAGGAGAGGATGAGGGTCTTTGGAGTTCACCTCTGAGTTGAGGCTGTCAAGCTAATTCGAAAAAGAGGCCTGCAGTTGGCTGTTTCATTCTAAGGAAGAATCCAGGAAAGGAGGGCTGGATGTTTTATTTTTAGGAACAAAGAGCAACTTTTTCAACTGAGTGCCTGCCTGGGCCTCTGACATCGGGATCCTGTTCTATTTTGCTTCAACCACACCATCTCTGAGCTCTGGCCCTTCCCTGATTCCACTCCCTGAGGAGCCAGGGGGAGCTGTTAGCAAGGACATAAACAGAATAGTCCTTTGGAAAGAAAACGTTTGCCGAAACCGGTTTGGCTCAGTGGATAGAGTGTCGGCCTGTGGACTGAAAGGGTCCCAGGTTCGATTCCGGTCAAGGGCATGTACCCTGGTTGCGGGCACATCCCCAGTAGGAGGTGTGCAAGAGGCAGCTGGTCGATGTTTCTAACTCTCTATCCCTCTCTCCTTCTCTCTATAAAAAAAAAATCAATTAAAAAAAGAAAGAAAGAAAAAGTTTCAGTATTAAAGTGGGATATCTCTTCCTTCCCCACTCTTTTCCTGTCCATGGGAATGACTGTTGGGCTTCCACACTAAGACCTTTAAGCCAGAAGTGTTTGTGTGGGGTTTTTTTGTTTTTGTTTTTGTTTGTTTTGTTTTGTTGTTGTTTTTGTTTTTTGTGGTGTGTGTGTGTGTGTGTGTGTGTGTGTGTGTGTGTGTGTGTATGTGTGTGTGTTTTATGAGGGGGGAGGGGGAGAACAAGAGCACCTGAGCATTTACGCGTCCTGTGGCTGTGCCCTGAAGAAACAGCTGGGTGTAGCCGGCTACCCGAGGTGCCAAACCTTACTCTTCAGTGGCTTATGGTTGTTTATTTAAGGAACCACGCGTTTTTTAAGACGTTCACCTCGCTGCCACTATCTTGGCACCTACTGCTTAAAAAAAAAAAAATCATGCATGAAGCAAGCTGACTGCCGTGTGCCTCACAAAACAACCCGTGACGATCATTTTATGGGGTAATAGGAAACATGATGGGCCAGGGGGAAATACACAAGACCTTGCCCTTGTCCAGCACATAATAAGTGCTCAATGAAATGTAATTCTTTGTTGGTTGAAAAGATTATAGACTTCTAACTAAGGGTTTTCCAAATAATTTTTTGTAAAGGGAGGATAGGATTTTCAATTTTTAAACATCCCCCTCCCTTTGCCACTTACAGTATACTCCAAAAAATACCTAGATGTGAACGAGGCCACCTTTAAAGGACTTTAGAGGCTGAAACTATAATTATTACATAGACACACTTTAAGCCTTTGTGGCATTTCTTTAACTTTGCACTTTGCAGCCCAGGAAGGCCAGAGCCAGGGTAACTGGATGCCATTTTACAAAATGTTAAAACTCCAATTACACTTCCTTTCCTTTTTTGTTTTAAAGACTATTTAGCAGCACAATAGACAGTGTGGGAGAGGCGAGGGAAGCATTCACAATCCCACATCCTAACAACACAAGTGATTTCACTTTTTAATATTCCCTTCCAGATTTCGACAATATGCTTGCATATTTTTATGGGCATCACAGTTCCCACCATGGTGAACATATAACATCTTATCAGATTTAGATGTAATATGTAAGACGGAGGAGAGGGAGAAGAAAACCAAAGGAAATAACTAAGAACCACCTCAATTAAGTGACAGCCAAACGGCAGCTCTCGGTGGAGCTGCTTGGGAGGGGAGGGTGTCTCGTGTTCTCCCAACCAGCACTGACCGGCCTTTGACCCCACTCACGGCAGGCACTGTGATGACCCAACAACCGTTCATATCAAAGCTGGGTCCGCATCTGCCTGGGTCCCTGCTTCCTGATAATCCCGGGCCCAACTCTGCGTGGTGAGCTGCCCAGAGGAGGAGCCGCTGGAGAGGAGTCTAGCCAGGGATGACGGCGATGCGCCAACTTGAGACTGAAAGCAAGCGGCTTTCTATAGCCCCCGCTGCTCTGCACTGGGGTGTGAGCACTGCTCCTACCTGCTGGAGGTGACGCCATCCCATCAAAGAGGACCCAGGCCAGCAGTCTGCGTGCACGGCCCTGTCTGGTTAGACAGGAGAGGTGGCTGTCCTTCCCCGGCCTCCAGCACAATGCCCAGTAACAAGAGCAAGGGCTTCGTCCGGCTTGTGGCTTTACAGATTCACAGGCTGCTTCTGCGTGTATTACTAGCTCCTTCTGTCTCCACGACAACCTTAGGAGGTCCTCGGGGCCGTGTTCATTGGCTTCACATTACCCGACAGGGAAACTGAGGCTTGGAGAGCCGGGGCAGTGTCCTAGGTCGCAGAATGCAGGTGACCTTGTTCTTGGATCCCCGAGCCATTCTAGAAAGGATGCACTATCCGGTGGCACGCGATCGCACACACTGGCCCTTGTCCGTGCTCAGGCGAGCAGCTTTGCCAGGCCTGTGCCACTCGGATGCGGGGATGTTTCCCGCCAGGCATTAGTGAGCAGGGCGTGGGGTGGCTGATAAGGGAGTCCAGCAAAACGATGTTTAAAAATAAATGGCTCCTGGCCACGTGGGAAAGGTTTGCTTGTCAGCAGGGTGGCTCTTTGAGACCACACATCTAGGTATGCACCGTCTTTTTTGATGCTACCATTTCTGGCTCGTGTTATTAAAAAAAATAATGCATTGATGACCGCTACTTTGGTGGACTCTGCAGAGGGAAGCTATTTATGTTTGGAAAGTGGCAAAGGCAGGAAATTACTTCCTTCACTTTGGCATGGTCTCTGACACACATCGGGAATCTCTCCCTCCCCCTCTGTCCGTTTCTTTGTAGGTTTAGAGGAGGAGTCTACCAGTTCAGTGTTATTTTAGCATCGGCAACGCTTCCACTTGGGCTATTTTTAGCGTGTCAGGTGCACGCTGCCTGCCATGAACTTGGTGTACGCAAGTGTTTCATTCAGCAGCCTCTCTCGTCTGAAGGGGAGCCTGTTCCCGCCTCTGACCACCACAGCTCTGCTTTTGCAGCTGCTTGTAAATTTCTGAACCTGCAGAGATATCTTTAGCTGTGACTTGAGAAATTTCCTGTGGAGCGCCAAGAGGCGGGCTGCAAGCGCACTGAGGCTAAATATACATCCTCGGCCCAGGCCACACAAGCGGGCAGCAGCAGGGGGATGTTTTAAATCCAGTGCTGAATGGCCTTTCTCCGATTAATTAGGCAATATTATTTATTTTGGCAATTGAAGTCAGATTTCACCTGCCCCTGAGTTCTTCACACCGAAGCTTCCCTTCCTCTTCCAGTTCAAGATCCAACCAGACGCCCAAGGACAGGGACCTGTATGGGGCATGTTTTAATCCCAGGCGCCCATTAACGTCACACTTCTACTGGGTTAACCAGACGGCCCACCACAGCCCACGCAGGCCAGAGCCTTAGCCCTCCTCTCTGAACCCAGACTCCTCCTCAGCCTTACCTGGGGTCTTAGGCATTTGCAGGGAGTGGGAGAGAGGTCAGGATTTTCTTTAGGGAATGTGTCCTTTGGGGACTTGACAAAGGAAAAGAAAGTTGAATGCTTTCCAGGCCTGGAAGGAGGGCTGTGGCAGGAGAAACTTCTCGAGTTAAATACCTGTCTATGGGATGCATTAACCTTGTTATCAGACCCTAAATGGTTAAATTGTTGCTCCTGGATAAGTCCTTGGGTTCTCAGAGGAAGTTCTGTTCCCCCTGAATTTTCAGAACCAGTAGTGTATATCCACACCGAAGGCCGCTGGTCAGTTTCCCTGTAACCAAGATCAGCCAATACCAGGCCATGCACGGGTCAGGAGGACACCACGCAGAGAGAAGTCCGAGAAAGTGATGTGAGGAAGCCTGACGTTTGCCCTTATAACACCAAATATGCATGTGCGTGCACACACACACACACACACACACACGCGTCCTCCTGAGGGATGCTGTGGAATTGCATCTGGCCTACCCCCGTGACTAAACTCCCCCTGGAAGGTTGTTAGGGTAAGACCTACAGATGGTTTTTATTCCCTCCAGTTTTCCACTCACCTCTTCTCCAAGGTTCCCTTTGGGAGCACAAATTTCTGCCCTCGGTCCAGCAGCAGAGCCTTATCTGACGCGTGCACACTCCTGCCAGGAGGCCGGTAAAGAGGAGCCTAAGAGCCCCCTTCGAGGCACGCAGTCTCGACTCTCTCCTTCGCATGTCGTTTTGTGGTTTCTGATCCTGAGTATTTCTGTAATGCTGTGTATACCTTGAGGATTTCTTTTGGGTGCTGTTATTGTTTGCCAAGCACCATTACTCATCAAAATTTATTTAGCAGGGGCAGCCACACAGGCAAAGGTGTAAGCCGTGGGCTTACAAAGCCTACAAGACAGGAGAACAAGAAACACAAATGAATAATAATAGCAATAGCTCTCCCTTATTAGTGCTTACGAGGGCCGGGTGCTGCTCTGAGCAAGATAGATACAGCAACTCAGAGAGATCCCCCAACAATCCTATGAGGTCGCATCCTTCCTGTTCGCAATCTTTCTTCTAATGGAAACATACAATATGTATTGAGCACCTCCTATGTTCCAGGCACTAGGCAGTAGGGATGTAGCCATGAATGAGACAGACAAGGTGTCTACCCTTTTGGAGCAGACATATGGTAATGAAGAAAATATATGGTAATGAAGAAAACAATTCCTAGAGGCAGGGACCAGCTGGGATTCTGCAGCTTGAGCAAGAGTCATAGTGTGAGTCAGTGCATGTGGCGTGCAGACCCTTGGGAACAAGCCCACGTGGGGCTCTCTGGGCCCACACCCCTTCCAGTTTCTGCAGCCCCATTTCCTCCTGGCACATGCTCCACACTTCACAGTCCAGCAGCACTCGAGATGTCCGCAGGGCTGTTTCTTACCCTTGTACCTTTGTTCACATTGGAATTGCCCCTGTGCCTCTGATACTATCCTTAACCAATCCCCATGCAGCTTCCAGAATCCACTTCTCCAGAAAACCCTCTCCGGGGCCTCCTCTCCCCAGCCAGGCAGGGTTACTTGAACTTTCTCCATGCCTCCAGTCCCCGCATGCCAATCTCCATCACTGCTCTTGCACAGGCATCTGTTTAGGGGTCTGTTCTCACTGGCCTGCGTGCTCCAGGGCTCACACTGAGTCCATCTTTGTTGCCCCTGTCAAGTAGTAACCCAGATCCTGACCCACAGATGCTACCAGTGAATGCTTGTTAGATGACTGGACATCTCTGCATGAAGATGTGCCTTCTCCTGCCCTAGTGGAAAAAGTCAGAGATCGAGACTCTCCATTTGACCTAATAGTAGTGAATGGGACCCAAGGAGCCTGATGGATGGAGCAGTAGAGGCTGCTGCTGCTGAAATATGAAGGGAAGAGGACAGGGCAGTTGTGGTGCAGACCTCTCTAGCTCCCCAAGGGACACCCACCCAGACTTTCTGAACAGTTGCAATGACCGAGAACTTGAGACTTCATCAAGCAATCTGTTCCTCTGTCATGTCTACTGAGAAATCTCCCTTTTGTTAAGCAAACTCTGCTGAAGATTGTTAGATCTCCGACCTTTAGAACAACAGAATAATGTGGTTCCTCTCTGGCTTAACCCTTCTGGTACCCAAAAATCGTTACCCTGACCCATGTTGGGTTCACTTTTTCTTACCAAATAATTCCGGTTCCTTCCGCTATTTCTCACTATTGTGCCACACACCTGGACCCCCCTCCAGCTCTTGATGTCTCTTTTAAAACATGGCATCCAGAGTTGGACAGTATGCCAGATGACTTCTGATCAGGGTGGACTATAACAGTGCAATTTCTTTCCTGAACCTACAGCTTACATTGGATTTCACTTGTTTTATGGCCTCGTCACTTTGTCCGTTCTTGCTGTACGTGTAGGCAATGAAGCTCCTTGGTGTTCTGCCTACAATGAATTCTTGTCAGCCGCATGTAATAATTATAATAATAGCAGATACTAGTTATTGAGCATGCCTGTGCCCGTGAGCCAAGCTGTACCATCAGTATCTTAAATTCTCCCATCTACACTGAGGCCAAGTGAGGTTGACTAAGTTGCCCAAAGTGCTGGGATTTGAACTCACTGTAAGCCCATACCCTCTTTATCCCACTGCCCTCCTTCCCAACTTGAATTTGTGCAGCTTATTTTTTCCACCTAAATTCTAGACTTATCTCTATAAAGTTTGATCTATGTTTTTACTGAACTCCCCAGCATCTCAGCGATGCCATAGCAGAGCTTTTAGCTCATCTTTTCAGGTTTCTAGCATCACATCTGCTGCCTTCATCAAGGAAAGTGCCTTCTAGCTCCCCAACCAAAGAATGCTCTCCAGGTTGACACCCGCTGAGCACCATTAGGCCCAGACTGTCCTTCAGCTTCTTACCTAGCAATTTGCCTTTGAATTCTTGCAGCTTTTTTCCACTTTATCCAAAGTTATCATGAGATAGTTTGTGAGATGTCATATTGTTTTGAAAGATGTCATTTACGTAGCATTCCTCCACTCTAGCAGATTAACAGCATTAAGGAATGATGCAAAAAGTAGCCTCATTATTTTACATATTTTCATAAATTCTGTGGTTAATCTTTTGTCCTAAAACTGTCAGAAATCAATATCATGTCCACCATTACCCTCTGTGTGAAAGTGAGCTATTGTCCTGGCTCTAGGCCTCATTATTTATTCTAGTCTCCTGTTAATCTTTCATCCATTCTCAACATCAACAATGTGCCCATAACCACCGATACAAAAGGGTATGTGTGTTTTTTTAATCTTAAATCATTCTCCTTTTCTCCCAACATTAAAATAATGCATACTTCTTATGAAAATATGGGAAGTACAAGTACAGGTAGAGAAAGCACAGAACACCAGTGTCTAGTAATCTTCAAGATCACCTCTGACATCTACTAACTCTTTGTATAATCTAGAAGGCCCAGGTGCTAAAGTAATTTATGACCAAGACCAAGGGTCTATTTCCCACACTTACAGCAAAAGCTACAATCTAATATCAGCTAGAGAATTAGTGAGAGAAACACTGGATCCGGAGCGGACTGGAAGGCTGGGTCCCTGGGCAAAAGCGGGATGGATTGTGGAGGAGAGGGTGATGAGGTCCCCGGCTCTGCGTGAACCCCCAGGACAGCCAGGTCTGCTTTGTTTAGTCCTTTTGTTGTTGCTGTTGTTCATGTAGAATTTTGCAGATAATTTATTTAAAGAATGTTCAGCCTAAACCGGTTTGGCTCAATGGATAGAGCATCAGCCTGTGGACTGAAAGGTCCCAGGTTCGATCCTGGTCAAAGGCATGTACCTTGGTTGCGGGCAAATCCCCAGGAGGGGGTGTGAAAGAGGCAGCTGATTGATGATTCTCTCTCATCAATGTTTCTGACTCTCTATCCCTCTCTCTTCCTCTCTGTAAAAAAAAAAAATCAATAAAATATATTTAAAAAAAAAAAAAAGAATGTTCCGTTTACACGGGCGTGTTTTGTCATTGGAAGGTATTGTGGAATTGGAGGTGCCATGTTCTGTTTCGTCCTGTAGTGTGTTTACATTCAAGGCAGCACATGGTGTTTCCCCAACCCTCTTGGTGTTGTTTTCCCTGAGGAATTACTGCTCTGCTCTCTGCTGTGGTTTTTCTCTTTCTGTCATAAACGTTGTGCCCCATGCTATCCAGCTTGAGAGTTTTATCTGGACACATTTCTCTTTTCCCCTCAAATGTCAGTTTGAACATCAGGGATTAGGAGACGAGTCATCTGGGCAGAAAGATTCCCTCTGGGTGACTGTGATACGTTGGACATCTGTCTCCAGACACATTATGTTCATTTTGGAACCAATCTCTCAATCAATCAGTGTGATTTTTCACAGCTGGATGGATGGACAAACATCTAACGAAACGTCTTGTAAATTTTCATCAAGAAGTTCAGGTACGGTGCTGCCCAGAGGTCCCTTCCAGCTCAGTGATTCTTTGAATGTATGATTGATATTTTGAAACGGGGATATATCACTTGGTATTATTTGTGATATATCAGTGGCTGGTGATCTTCCTGAAATTTCAGTGTGGTCCAGTGACATGAGGAAGAAATGACTTGTCTAGAGGAATTTGGGGAAGAGACAAGCTAGTCACCAGATGGCATAGGCAAGAATGTGGAAAAGCCTATTCTGCCGAAAGTTGTTGATGGAAAACAAAAGAGGCAATTAAGAGAGGGCTAGAAGAAGTGTTGATAACATACAGAGCATTATCCTACAGTTGAACCTGGCAGAGAAGGACAAAGGAAAATGACAGTAACCACTATGTCAAGAACTTGACCCCAAAAGGCAACAGAAGGTCATAACCACCAACAGAGGGGTAGAGGTTTCAGACACAGATCAAATGGATGTGCCTGGTATCAAGTGAACAGCTGGTCATTCATCAGTCTCAGTGTCCACCTCTGCAAACAAAGATAGATATCAGCTATAGTAGCCACATCATAAAATATTATTAAGAAAAAATTAAAGATATATTTAGGTTCTGCAGTGACTCCTCAATTCCTTTCTGTAGCCATGTGAACATGGGTCACACCTGCCAGGGGGGACGGCACACCTTCTCTCTCCTCTTCTGTGGCAGCTGGGAACTATAACTTGGACAGGAGCCTCAAGAAAAGCAGATGGCTCTCCCCAAAGCAAACAAACAAAACATCACCTTGTGGAGAGGTCAGGTGGGAAGTTAGGAAGGTTAAATGAAGCAACCAGTCACAGACCTGTTTTCTGTCTCTCATTCACTCACTCACTCATTCCTTGAGTCCAACTGTGTGACAAGCACTGCAAGAGGAAAGTGAGTCACAAAAATGAAGGCTGGCAAGAGTCTTACAATCTTACAGGGGAGACGGACTGGTTAGTACCCAATTGTAATGCAGGCGATCAGAAGGCCAAGGGAGGAAAAGCAGAGGGTGGTTTGGGGTTTGGATGCTCTGCGAGAAGGCAAACAGCCAAGTTGATGACAGGGAGCACTTCCTGGGTATGACATTAGAGTTCAGTGTTAAAGGGTGAGTAGAATGAGTTAGCCAGGTGAAGAATGAAGGAGGGGGTAGGGTTGGAGATAGAGGAAATGGGGGACAGCAAGACACATTCCACCAAATAAAAGTAATTTGGTAGAGCCAGGGTGAGCCTAGGGGCTAGGGTGAAGGCAGTCAACCAACAGGACTGTAGAGGAAGGTCATGAACTATGCTCTGCTAAGGAATATGGTTTCCACCCTGCATATAGTTGAGAGGGGTGAAGGGTTAAAGAGTATAAGCATCATCAGTCTTACGACTGGTGGCTGGAGGGTGTACTGGAGGGCAACAAGAGAGAAAAATGGAAACCCTGTGCGGAGACTCATCATCCAAGGGAAGTGTTGATGATTTAGACCAATGCAAGACCAGGTGGGGTGGTATTAAGGAGGTCACGGTGACCAGGTTATCTACTGGATTAGATCTAAAGAATGAAAGGGGGAAGGAAGAGTCTCAAATGACCCCCCTGGTTCAGACATCGAGCTAGCAAGACGGCAGCACCACTTTCAGGGGCATACGATTGAGCTGGAGTGAAGTGGTAAGGCCCCATAAGGTAGCTGATTTCATTCTGGTTGCACTGAGGTCTGTTAGCTATGAGAATTTGCTTCCAAGCTGCTGTTGATGGGGACTGTGCAGCTGAGACTCCGTCATGCATTCATGTCAGGTCCTGCACCTAGAGAGCCAGATACTGAGACAAACCTAGGGGAAAGGGCAGGGAATTTTGCCTTTGCAAAACCTGGACGTTTCCTTGGGGAATTATTCTTACGTTGGTTCTCAAGAATATTGTGTGCTAGTGTTCATAGTAACACCTGTGTTACCGGTGCCAAGCTCTCAGACACTGACCTACTCTGGAGCAAAACGTTGCAGGGTGGCAGGGGGGAGGGAGAAGTGTGCAAAGAGCGAAGAGCTGTTCATGCTGGTAGGAGCCTAAACAGCTTAGCACAGCCTAAGTGCCAAAACACATCCAACTCATTTCCAAAAATATTTTATCGCCGACTTCTCCAAGGCGGCTTCCCTCTGAGGACAAAGTTAGCTGGTGTACCAGGGTTTATTTAAGACGTAGGCTTTGAGCACTTTACTCCTAGGTATAGTTCTTGGGAAGTGCCATGAGAATGCTGAAAGACAATATTTTAAGGCCATCTCTCTCTCTCTTCAGCCACATGTGATTCTGTTACATAACTGAGGGCTTTTGTTTGTATGTCTTGAGAGGCATAATAAAAATCTCTTCCACATTAGAGGTCCAGGGGGCATCCTGTTTTCACAAAGCTGTAGTAATTAAAACAGTATGGCTTTGGCATAGACACGGACACACAGGCCAATGGAACAGAATGGACAGCCTAGAAATAAACCCGCATATACATGGTCAATCAATGTATGACAGAGGAGCCAAGAATATACAATGGGGAAAGTGCAGTCCCTTTCATAAATGGTGTTGGGAAAACTAAAAACATTCTCATGCAAAAGAACGAAGCTGACCACTATTGTACACCACACACAGAAATTAACTTGAATGGATTTAAGGCTTGAACATAAGTCCCGAAGCCATGTAACTTCTAGAGGTATTATTCAACCATAAAAAAGAGTGAAAGCTTGCTATTGACGACAACATGGGACCTCGAGGACATTATGCTAAGTGTGGATGAACTGTTTGTTTGTTTGTTTAGTTCAAATAAATTAAGTAAAAATTACTTTGTTAATTAGAGATCCATTTCGTTCAACACCGTGATGCACTTTAAAGTGACTAACCGTTATCAATGCACATCATATTTTTCAGACCCCTCAACTTTCTTCATGAGGGGGGGTGTTATTTTTAAAACATACTAAACAGCTAATAAATTGGGATTAGAAGATTCAAAGTAGCATTTTTCTACAGACAACCTACATGCTTCAATTGTCTGCACAACGTTTTTTTTATCATCTATTACTTACGGCTTTTCTAAGTAATTGTGTAGATGAACAAATAACTTCAGCTTAACTTTCCACTTCCCATTCTCACACTTAGATCTCTTCTCCTCAGGCCACTGGGGAACTCCTAACATAAGGTCTTCAGAGCTAGAAATTTAATTTCAAACTTGCAAAAACTGTTCTCAAGCTTTGGACCCCACAGTGTCGATTACATACGTGGAATTAGAAATTACAGAATTAGAGTTTTGGGGGGTTTTTTTTCTTCTGTTTTAACTGTTGCCATATTCCAAAGCACTGCATAAAATTCAGACAACCAGGAATTTTTGTAGGCCATCCCAGCCTCCCGTAGATTAATCAGCAGAGCTACTCAGTGTCTCTTTGTCATGTGCGTCAATCTTCAGGGGAAGATTGCAACGCTTGCTTTCTTCTTTTGCTGTTGTCGTAAACCATGTATGCAACCAAAAAAAAAAAGTAATTTGAAACCCTGAATCAGGTCAATTGTGATTGGAACAGAGGGCAGTGGATCCTAACTTGCTGGCAGTTATCTTTGATCCAAGATGCTAAGGTTAGTGTGAGGGCCAAGCCAAATAACAAAAGCAGGCTTTCCCCGGTGTTATTCCAGGCGCTTTTCATTCCCAGAGCCTACAGGTGTTCTCCTGGTGTAAGGCTGTTGAAATATGGAACAGCAAACCAGCTGCCATTCATAAGAACTGGTGCTGGCCAGCTGGCCAAGCCAACTACAGGACTGAGAACGTGCCCTTTCACTGTGGGACACGGGGCCTTGCCTCTGCGGAGACAGCTGCTGGAGAATCTCAGGTGACAGCCCTTGGGAACAGTGTTTGGGGCATTCAGGCATCCACCGCCCTGAAGAGGTAGGGCAGGAGACATCTGCTGCCAGCATGCCATTCAGGAAAGCAAAGACTGGCCATAGCTTTGGGTAGAGGACGAGAAACAGAAAAGCTTTGATGAGTGCATGCTGTAAGTTAATCTTATTTGCAGCCTCTTCCATTGTATTCACTAGAAAGGAAACATGGAGAATCATAATTGCACAGGGCCAGTGGTCATTTTTAAAAATTAAATCTAAAGTGGAGGGCGGAGACCCTAGTGTATTCCTGATGGGAGTGTAAATATAGGTCAAATCTTTCCAGAAGGCAATTTGGAAATATGTTCCAAAACAGAAGCCTTAAAAATATTCATGGTCTTTGACACAGAACTTCTACTTGTAGGAAGTTATCCCAAGGAAGTAATCAGAGGTAGGCACAAAGGTCTATGTACCAGGGTACTCACTTCAGCATGAATTAAAGCAGTGAAAAATTGAAAAGGATTTAAATGCCCCACAATAGACAGCTAGTTAAATAAATGAAAACACAGCAATACAATGGAATAAGGTTGTCCTTATTTTATTTGACTGAATACTTTGGAAAGAATTTTACCAAATGATTCCCATTTTGTCGTCATGAGTATCAGTGACGTTGCTTTTTGGTTTTACATTTTTCTGTGTGCTCCAAATTTTCTAGAGGGGATACACTTATAGTTGAGAAGAAAAAAATTATAAGGAGCTGAAAGAGCATGTTTACATCTCTAAATTTTAAAAACAACCCATAGCCCTGGCCAGTGTGGCTCAATGATAGAGCCTGAAAGGTCTCAGGTTTGATTCCTGATCAAGGGCACATACGTGAGTTACAGGTCGAGCCAAGGCCCCTGTGGAATGTATGTGGGAGGCAACCAATTGATATGTCTCTCTCACGTAGGTGTCTCTCTCTCTCTCTCTCTCTCTCTCTCTCTCACTCCGTCCCTCCATCCCTTCCTCTCTCCTTTCTTTTCTCCCTCCCACTATCTCTAAAACTCTACAGAAAAAAATACCCACAGGCAAGGATTAACAAAAAAATAATAAAGATACAATAAAACATCCACAATCTAAAACAACTTTGTTTTGCATGTTTATATTTTTCACATTCTACACTTGTTAAGTTTTAACACAGTTGCAGTCATAGGGCGTGTGACATTTAATATTCTGCTTTTCAGCTAACATTATAGTTCTATAACATACAGTATATAATTTTTATTCATATCTTTATAACACCACAAACACATGAATGTATAATCACACACTGGGTGCTATTAAGTCTGCCTTGGGTGAGGAAGGGTTTTCCTTAGCTCGCACCCCACACCCCCTGCCCCCATCCACACCCAGGATAGACTTAATCCTTCCCTCAGCTACATTTTACTCCTTACATAATTCATCTCTCTCCTCAGGTAGGAGTTAGTTAGCAGTGGGCTGACCAACACTGTGTATCATTGTAGCTCAGTGGCCAGCACGCACCAGGCACATATATAACACTTGCTCATAAAAGTGGACATCTGAGAGGGAAAGGGACCAATGGACAGACAGAAAAGGGGAACAGGTCGGATGTGAGGATTTAAGCATAGCCTTTCAAACTTACTCATTCTGACCTCAGCCTCAAGGAAGCACAAAGGTAAGGAGCACAAAAGGTCTCCAGTTGTCCTGATAGCAATGTCCCCCCTGTAGTCATTTTGTAAAATCATAGTTTATTTTCACAGTAAGTTTTAGACCCTGGGTTATAAAGGCCTGTTTATAGAAGTTCTCATCCCAGCTTCTAAAACTCGCCTATAACTTTTTGGTGAGGACTTTTCTCACTCAGCATTTGACACATTCCTTTCCAAATCTGTACCAATACCCATAATGGCAGTTAAAATGCTCTCAGCAAAATAAAGGAAGGAAAGAACAAAGGAAGGTGGGCTACTTTGTGGGTACAGGCTTTCTATTTGGAATAGATGGGAAAGTTCTAGAAGTGACTAATGGTTGCACAACTGTGTGAATGTACTTACAGCCCCGAATTATACATTTTTAAATAATTAAGATAATAAATTGTGTACTTTTATTAGAAGGAAGGAAGGAAGGAAGGAAAGAAAAAAGGAAAAGGGAAATTGAGTCAGGTGCTCATTCTTTCTATAATTCTGTTTTTTATTAGTTGAACCCTTTTCCTGCACGAGATTTAAGACTGCTATAAGTCTATTCAAAGACAGGGAGAATAAATCCCTCCGTTCTGTAGTGTATCCTATTATCTTGACCTAGCAGATAAGTCCAAAAAAATCACCCAGCCTGCAAACACTTTGCCACCCCATTTTCTCTGTTCCTTGAAGATCTCTCTGGTGTCCCCACCAGGAAGTGGATGGCCACGGCGTTAGCAGCCTGGAGAGCGATGGCTAGAAATGCTGAGGCTCATTTTTTTTCCCCTTAAAATTATTGCCTGGCCCCAGCTTTTTTTCTTCTGGAGTCGCACTAAAATCACTTCGGCGCCACTCCTGTGTTTACTCCTGTGGCCATGTTACTTCTCGTCTGTACACGTGCTCTCATTGGGAGAACGTGTGCCGTGCTGTATGGTGAAGATTTTTCTGAGCTATCGTTTCAAAAAATACAGAAGGCGTCTGTGCCAAGTCTGGCTCTGAATGAGGCCATGAGAGGGAAGCCCTGGCTTCCCGGGTTTCCCATGACCCCCCGCCACTGTCCCCAGCCGTCCTCACCTGGTTCCAGAGAAGAGTGGCCGCGGTCCCTCGCCCCTTTTCAGGGTGGGCCGTGGGCACAGGGAGGGCGTGGCTAGGTCCAGGGTGGATGCCACCCACGGGCAGAGGCGTGACCACCACGCTGGTCCTACTGCTTATACGGGAGCCTAAATACCGTGTTTCCTTGAGCCCGAGATGCACATCTTGAGATCTCTAAAACCAAAAATCATGCACACTTCTTAGAGTTGATGACAGACAATCTATTAGGGAGAACCTAAAGATAGCAGTCTGTACCATTTTGTTGAAATCCCCGCCTGCAAGGAACATTGGAATTGGGGCGTCCCTGAGGCACAGGCCGGCGGGAGAAGATGAGTCTATTTCAGCGTCAGACGGGGCCCCGCCCACAGCGGGCAGGAGTGCAGGCCAGGCCTTCTTCTCCCCGGGCTCCTGGAGGTCTCTGCTTGAATATGAGCCTTTCTTTATCAGAAGGGCTCGGATCTGAACCTGCCAGGCAGGCACTGCAAGAGGTAAGAATGGATCCTTTGTGGAGTAGAGATCAGAGATGTCACTGGGACTCTGTGACTTGCTGCAGGCCAAACTGTGACCCTGGCTGGTATTGGGTGGTTTTATGTGTGTGTGTTTTTTTTCCAGTGTCTCCTCCCTCCCTCCCTCCCTCCCTCTCTCTCTCCTTCCCTCCAGACACAAAGTCCTGTCCCCTGGCTCCCTGGGGTCCCCCAAATGTGCCCATCCTGTGTACCTCCCCTAAGAACCTAAGGACTCTCTAAGGTGAGGGGTTGTGTGGGTTAGGACCACGCTAAGTAATATGTTAAGTATGATAGCCATCTCCTAGAAAACGAAAATTGAGACAGCGGGAGAGAGACTTTTAAGAGGTACGACGTTATCTGGCAAACCATACCTGCGGGTAACTACCCACCCACCTGCACTAAAGACCCACCCTTTGCCTACTCCTCGCGCCAGGCCCAGAGCTGGAGCTGAGGACGCAGGGCTGACTTGCAGATCTGAACATGTTTAGCATGGGGAGCGAAATGATTTGATCCCGGGAGACATCTTGCCAGCTGTCTGTCCCAAAGGGCAGGGACATTTCTGCTCCGACTGCCTATAAAAGGTGATCATTTTCAACTGAGGCCAAAACCAGGATTGTGGAAGCAAAGCAAATAGCCTTCTGCTCAAACTTCCTCCCACCTCGCTTTAAAAATGGGGGCAGGGAGAGGGGATAAGTAGTGATGAGACCTGAGGATGGGGAATACTCCGATGAAAATGCTGGCTTTGGAAATTTACAATACAGTGGTCTTAGACCATTTTTAGGTAAAACCTAGTAATAAGTTATCTGAGCCTACAGAGAGCCCATAGCTCTGTGACTATAGCCCCCCGCCCCCCACCCCCACCTGCCCCCGCCGGGCTGCACCGGGAAGACCGGGCATTAAGGTCAGGCAGAGCGAACAATGGCGAGTGAATTCCAGCGGGTCAGGTTTCGTCATGGGATGAGATATGGTTTAGATACAGCTCCATCTGTAACTCAGATTCAAAGAGGATTTAAGGCTTAATATCTCCAAGGAACAAAGGGGGAGAAAACACGAAACCGCAGCAAAGGCCATGCCGTGAGATGTGCATTTAACGCGGAGGCGGAGGGTCTGCAGGAGCACAGTGCCCGCCGCCTGCAGGCCCCGCTGTCTGTCCCTCGGAATCAGATGATTTCATTGGGCGTGGAGCGTGGCCCTCCCCAGCGCCTGTGTCAACCCGCCCAGCACGCCCGGGTTAAGTTTCTGGAGATTCTGATGCCACCTAGGGAATCGGCACCCTCCTTCTGTAACTGTGGAGGCCCCCAGGGCATCTTAACCCTCCCTTCCCCTTCACTTGGCATTGAAATGTCAGGTGGGCAATGTGCTGCCTTCACCTTGAAGCGGGGGGCGGGGGGGCGGGGGGGGCGTGGGTGTGCAGGACTCTTGCAAATGAACCCCAAAGCATGCTGCCATTCAGATCCTTGTGTTTTTCAAGCTGTGTCTGGCATCCTATCGGCATTTCGGGTTACAATCAAAGTCATTATCACTCTAGTGACCTAAATAATCTATCCATGTCAATGGAACGACAGCGGGTCCTTGACAACTCTTTCCCTATTCTTCACCCGGTTTCCAATAGCATGAATCCCACCTTATCTCGGGGAGGGCACTTTTTTTTATTCATGCCCACTATGGGGGAGAGGGGCAGAGATCACGGAAAGGCGCTGATGGAAAGTCACTGTAAAATCATGACTGCGTTGCTCAGAACTCTGTATTATTCATCCGTATAGCGAGAGCTCCAGCCGGTACCGCACGTGAGTGGCAGCCTCCCCCGTTAGCATGGCCGCTGTGGGTCTGTGAATTGCACGTGAAAGCAGAATTTGGGTAGAAGTGCTCATGCAAATTGGGCGACACGAACGTGGCCTCCGTGTCAAGTCCTTTCCGGTGTCCTGACAGGCTCGTGTCTTTGCAGGTTTCTCTGATCGGTGGCCCCCTTGACAGTTCCCAGAGCTCATAAGCCAAAGGAAACAGCTCCTGTTGCCATGAGCACTGTGTCTGCAGAGAGGTTTATGAGCTGTTCCTGCCGCTGCGTTTTGCCTAAAAAAGAGGGGGGGAGAAATCAGATTTTCACTTGGATCTTGCAAGAACACAGATTAAGAAGGGAATGTATGCAAATATCTATGCTAATGCCACCAAACCTATAACTTGCCTGTGTTACCATTTTTCTTAGTGAAAACTTTTCTCCCGTGTTAGCATTAATGTATGTCTCGTGTTTTAAAAATGGGTAATAACGCAAACAAACAAAAAAAAACCTTGAAAGCAAACGTGTTAGGACAAATATGAACTGTGCCCTTTTTTTATGTCATCAGGATCTATAGTATCTTTGTACATATAGTAAGGAAACATTTATAAACCATTCGTTGTTCTTCCCCAATTTTCAGAAATTCCTGATCTTTTTTTAAGGAAGAAAATATTTGTTCCCTTGGAGCTCTGTTTAGAGCTGTTGTTGATGGGTTGTTTGGGGGTTTTTTTGTTGGCAGTTTGGGGGGCCCAGCTGGGAAGGAGAAGGTGCCCTCTGGCATTGCACGGGCTCAAGCAGCCACAGATCATGCCCACACTCTGCCGGCCAGTGATGCACCATCAGAGGTGGCCCGCATGCAAAGGGGGCCCCAAGACAGGCTGATCCGAAGGCCAACAAAGCAAAGCCGGTGAGTCTGCAGGCCTTGGGAACGGCTGCCGAGCGCATATCCGGTCAGGTTGAGACCCTCGTTCTCCTTCACCCGCCCTTCCGCTGTCCAAACCTGGGAAGCCGTCACTTGAAATTGCTGAACTTTCCAAAGCTGGTTGCATTCGGGCTAAAAGAGACATGGGAAATTTCACCTTGTATAACGCTGTCTAATCCCTGTGTTGTCTACCTGAAACTAATACATTAATATATGTTAACTTTACTTGGAAAATAAATTTAAAAGGAAATTTCACCCCAATAGCATTTTTGTACTTTACCCTCCCCCCCCAAAAAAAAATGTATAGACAACATGTCTGGCCAGCATGGCTCAGTGGTTGAGCATCAACCTATGAACCAGGAGGTCACGTTTCAATTCTCAGTCAAGGCACGTACCAGGGTTGTGGGCTCGATCCCCAGTGGGGGTGTGCAGGAGGCAGCCGATCAATGATTTTTATGGCATCATTGATGTTTCTATCTCCCTCTCCCTCTCCTCTCTGAAATCAATAAAAATGTATAGGCAATAGAAAAAAACACTTAGACTAGGAATGTCTCCATGCCAGGCCTCCCCATGCTTTGGGGGATGGGAATGGAGGTGTCTGCCCACCGGGGTCTGTTCTGGCACTTACCCATCCTGATTCTTCTCCAGCTGCATCGTTCCCCCAAGTTTCAGTCATTCCCATGTGTCCTGTGTCCCCTCCTCTCCCATTGTGGACTGTGTTTGCTGTTCAGTCCCAGACATTCTTAATCCATTGGGCTCCTGACCTGACTTCCACTCCTCTCAGCTTCCAGCCCTTCCTCCTGGCACTCAAGTCCCGAGTGCCTCTGTTTTGAGGGGTGGGACTACTTCTCTGAAGCCCCTAAAGGGAGAGTGATAGGCAGTGCAATGTATGTAACCAGCACTGGAAACCCCAACTAGAAAGTGTCTCCTCTTTTAAAAAAAAAATACATTTTATTGATTTTTTCTACAGAGAGGAAGAGAGAGGGATAGAGAGTTAGAAACATTGATGAGATAGAATCATTGACCAGCTGCCTCCTGCACACCCCCCACTGGGGATGTGCCCGCAACCAATGTACATGCCCTTGACCTGAATCGAACCTGGGACCCTTCAGTCTGCAGGCCGACACTCTATCCACTGAGCCAAACCGGTTTTGGCAAGTGTCTCCTCTTAATGGCCGGAGGGCCCTAGCCCTCAACTCCCAAGGACTCTTCTCCGTGAGTGCCCCAACAATGTAAAGGGATAGCGGTGCTGTGGTGGAGAGCAGGTGAACCAAGGGAAGCTCATGTCCCCAAGTATCACTGAGCTTCCTTTTCCAAGCCCCCCTTCAGAACCCACCTCCTCTGCCTGTGCCTTCCTGCTGCTCCTAATGAGTTCCAATGATACAATCACATGTGCAAGGAACAGAGTTCCTACAGGACACACACACACACACACACACACACACACACACACACACACACCAGCACCCCCAAACTCATTCTCTAACTACAGGGACACAGATGCTTGAAGAAGACTCCTGGTCCCCTCCTCTCTCTACCACCCAAACTCCCAAATCACATTTCCTTTCTCGGGGTGCAGAGAGCGTGGGTTAAGTTTTAAAGGTTTAAATGGATTTTTTTTTCCCTGAACCTACTAACCTCTTTCAGATTATCAGGAATTTAGAAAATATGATACTTAAGAACTGAGCTCCCTGCACATTTTGAGGGCAGGGTCTCCCTGTGTACTCACCCCCTCTGCATCTCCCCAGACCCGGGCTCACCCAGCTGAGTGCTGCACAGACTCCGGTGGCCTGGAATACAGGCCCCCTAAGGACTTGCTGGCCTCCGGCCACTGAGTCCCATTGGAACGGGCGGCCCAGATTCCCTCAGATGACCGCCGACAAGAGCTGGCTTTGCCTAGGACAGCGACCACCGCCACCCCCACCCCTGTGTTCCCTGGGCTTTTTATTGCCTTTACTCGGTCAAGGGAAGGAGAGCAGTCTGTCTCTTCTACTTGTTTAATAAAAGAAAACATAATCATAGTTTGACACATTACTCTTGGTGGATGCACAGGAAAAATAACCTATATATCAGAGAAGGAGAGAGGAGCGGAGGGGGGAGGCAGAAGAAAAACGCATTGGCTGCCTGCAGAGTCCAGTATCAGACGTCAGAGAAAAACCCATAGCAACAGGGCTCGGAGACAGATGGGGCGTCGGCAGCCCTCCCTCGGGTGCGAAGACAGAACCAATAGGGGAAGCCATCCATTTCCCAGGGCCGCGGAAATGGCAGAGTGAGGTGGACTGAGTGTCCGCTCCTTCTTCACATTGTCTCACTGAAGGGTAAGAAAGGGTTTCAAATAGGAGATTTTCCATTTGTTTAGGGAAACATGCATGTTTTTCCCCATGGACCCACCACCCTATTTTTTCACCCTGACTGTCCAGTGGCCTGGATGTGGTAATGAACTCTTTAGTTAGAAATTCGTTGTATTACCATCTCTGGTTTACATTTAAAAGATGGTGGGATAAATGCAACATGAACTGTCCCGCCACTTCTGATGCAAATAAGATTTTCCATGAAGCCCAAGAGTGATTTTTCTGACTTTAAAAAATCCAAAATAGAGCAATAACCACACCTGGGAAATACTTAGCTGTGACTTTGTTGTGAAGGCGACTTGTCCTTAAAACCCTTTCATTGGGCCACCACCCGACTTTCCTTAGTCTTTGTCAGGTCCTCTTGAAGTAAGTTCAGTGAAACATGGAGCAGGAAATAGAAAGTGGGGGGGGGGGGTGTTAGAAGCACACACACACAAAAAAATGACAAGGTTTCCTCTCAAAGCAGTTTAGTCATATTTCCTGTTATTGTTTGGCATCTTCTCTTCATCCCCAGGCTATATTGTTAGGGCTCTAAAAATAGTCAACGTATACCCCTACTGTACCACTCCCAATCAGAAGTCTGGTGTAGGTTTCAAATGCTACTGTATATTAAATTTACATGTAAATAAACTCGGTGTGTCTTAAAGCAGGAAAGACAAGGGAAACTATTGATACTGATTTTTGAGCAGGGGTCACCGTCCCTGCCAGATGTCTGGTAGCCCTGTGAGGGCAACATGAGAATCACAGAGACTACAAGGAAACGAGAAATGGGGACCGCTGGTCCAGCGCGTGGCCCCAGACATATGTTGCATACGAAATAAAGACGTGTGAAGACTTATTCTTGCCAAAATATATCTTGCAGTTAAATTTGACTCTTGACTCTTAAATTCCTACCGTCAGGATCCTAGTCTCTCTCGGCCAGCTTCCCTTCACCTCCTGGCTGGATTACCCCAATCCTGCCTCATTCTACAGACACCAGTGGAATCTCATGAAAAGGAATGCTTTCATCCTTTCATTTCCTGTAAGAGTCTTTACTGTGGCTCCCTGCCGGTTGGTTAGGTCAGATGTCTGAGCCTGCATGCAGACCTGTCCGTGGTCAGGCCCGCCCTGTGACGCTTGTCTCCTACCCACCTCAGCATCCTCCTCCTCCGCACAGGCCCGGGAGTGACACCGCCTCCCTCCTTGGGCCTTCCTGCTCCTGCCTCCTCCTTTCATTCAAATCCAAATCTCACTTCCATGCAGGCTCCCCCTCTTCCATGAAGCTCTTCCCAGACAGAATTAGAGAATGCCAGGGCTTGGTAGGACTTAGAGAGCTCCTGGGCAGGTGTCCTCACTTTATGAAGTCAGAAGTGTTCAGTGAACCGCCCCAAGTCACAGGATCCCTAGAATCCATCTGTTCCACATCCCCCTTTCTCCTGCGGAGTCCTGAACCATCCCAGCTCTGATCAGGCTGGCTTCATGGAAATCCTGTGGCACTAGCCAGAGAGCGTGCCAGCGCCACTCTTGATGGGCTGGGATCATCCTCCACTTTTCAATGAGGGGAAACCTTGTCTCTCCATGTTTTGTTTTTGTTTTGTTTGTTTTTTAATCCTCACCTGAGGGTATGACTTTATTGATTTGAGAGAGAAACATCGATCAGTATGCCAGGGATCAAACCCACAATCTAGTTAAGGGCCCTGGCCAGGAATTGAACCTGTTGACCTCTCAGTGTATAGTATATGATTCAACCAACTGAGCCACACCAGCCAGGGTCCACTGGGTTTTTAATATCCATCCAAGACTAAGTCCTTGGCTGCCCTCCTCCAAGACCTTAGCCTAAGGTGGCCATCCATCCTGCTTTTGGCGGGTCATTCCCGATTTTTAATAATTTATGGACGCGGGACAAATTGTTAAAAATCGGGACATCTGGTCACCTTACCTTACCCACAACACCTGCCAGTGCTCTGGGGTGCTGGAGAGACTCCCTGAGTGATCGAAGCATTTTTAAAAGGGAATGTGTATCCAAATTGAAAGAAAGCTTTCATGGCAAAATATATATTCTGTACCCTGGCTGATGTGGCTCAGTCGAAGTGGTAGATTTGGTTCTTGGTCAGGGCTCATGCCCAGGTTGCAGGCTCGATCCCTGGTCAGGGTGCAGGTATAAGACAGCCAATCAATGTTTCTCTCTTTCTCTCTCTTCCTCTCTCTAAAATAAATTTAATTTTTTTTTAATTACCCATTCTGCATATAAGGTTCTAATGCTCAATTTCAGGTAGAGGGTTGTGTGTATGCTTTTCTGGTGACCGTTGCATTTTTGGCCATGGAGTAATAGTATCTTACTCTGCACATTAAATCAAAGCAAAGTTGTAAACACAGCCCATATGCACGGATTTTTGTATTCTATTAAGCAAGCCAGGTGTTTGCTTGTTTGGTTGGTTGGTTGGTTGGTTTCTTTATCTTATCTCTGGCTGAGTATTTTCTAAGAAAACTCAACTCTAAGACCTGGAGACTGAAACCGAAAATGCCAGTAAGGGCTGTGCGGTACTGTAAGGTTCAAGTGACAGGCATGAGGCTCCATGTTCTCAAACCCATTCCCTGCGCTTCTATTGAGTTAGGGGCCTTGCCAATATATTGTACTGACCTAGGCACCCTTCCTTAACTGGGTCCCTTAGCAGAATGTGAGTCCTTATGCAAGATGTGCGTACCTCAGGGCAGGATACATTGAGGGTCTGCCCCCAAGAAGCCTGTGGGAGGTGCTGAGAGTGGCCGAGGCCCCGATGCAGCTCCAGATACCTCCATGGGGATGGTATCAAGGCTCTGTGCTGTGGGGGCGGCCCTTATGCATCATGAGACGTCTCTCAGCAACCAGTACATGGATGTCCACTTCCCGGGGGCTGACACTGGCTGACTGAGGGGCACCCAGTGACTTCTCTCCTTGGGAATTCCCTATGACTACATCAAAAAAAGAATGAAAGAAGGGCCTGGTCAGCCTCTTTAACGTGCTTCTAGCCATGAATCAAGAGGTGGCGTTCCCTGGGTCTTGTACTGAACCTTCAGCAAAAACTACACCTGAGAACCCAAGGCAAATACAGAAGGGAGTCTCCCTCTCCCAGGCTTTCCCTAGTCACATAATGGGGACCTGAGACAGACTTCAAGTTCCATTTACAGGTTCCTGTCCCCGCTCTCCCTCCTCAGCAGATTCCAGCCTTTCCTACTTAATGTCAGCTTTCAGAACAGGTTTGGTTGCCTTGGGGAGGATTCCACCCGTGGGATTGAGAAACTGTCTATTCTTAAGGCAAGGGAGGCTGAAGAGGGGAAGGAACACAGGGCCAAAAGCAGAGTTAGTTAGTGGGACCCAGGTAAAGGAGACTGCATATTAGAGGAGCGGGGAAAGGTGAGGGAGACAGGCTCTGATCCTCAGGGCGGTGGGCGGACGCTTTCTCGGGTTTATAAATACCCTGAGCAGCAGGTGAGTGCTCCCTGTCTTGCTCCAGCATCAGCCCGATCTCCTGCTTGGATTATAACCTTCTAGGAGCACCCAAGGCTGAGAGAAGTAGTCGTTGGACGTGCTTTGAAAGGAGGCTTATGGTCTGAGGTGCAGAGTGTGTCGGAGTCACATTGGACATTGTGAGGGCGCTCACCCAGATCCAGGAAGCATAAGAAGGGGGGTGTTAAGTCGGCTAGCTAGGGGGAAAATGAGCACAAGAAGCTTTGGGAGAAAGTGGGGAAGGGTGGGCATTGGAGGTGCTATCATGGTAAGGAGGTCAGACTTGGTTTTAGCTTCTGGTAGAAAGTAGTAGGAAATTGGTGGTACATTTAAGCAAAAATATTTATGCTTTTAGAGGGGTGTTTGGCATGTCACCCCCACCTTAGAGGGCCCATATCCTGTTGTCAACAAGAAGTGGAGTTAGTCCTCACTGAAATGAAAGCTTCCCCTCAATTTCACCTTCGTCCTAGGGCCTGGTTCCATATGCGGCTATCCCCCTAAGGTTTGTCCTCAGCAAAAGCCTTGTCAACAGTATTTTCCTTCTTCAGGCTGAGGAACTGATCTGACCATTTAAAAAGAACAAAATATGAACTGAAGACATAGGCCCCACAAAAGGTTTCTAGTTTCCTCGTATTTATTGACATTGGCGATAACGAGGACCAGCATCTCGGAGCGCTTGCTGTGTGCCGAGCACTGGGGAAGCGTTCTACCTGACAGAAGGGCTGGTAAAAGGGGCGAAGAACACGAGACTGGAGAGGATGACATCTGGTTGCTACCTGATTCCTTTACCAGGTCGCTGTGTGTGAGTGTGTGAGTGTGTATGAGTGTGTGTATGTCTGTGTGTGTGTGAATGAGTGTGAGTGTGTGAGTGTGTGTATGAGTGTATGTGTGTGAGAGTGTGTGTGTGTATGAGTGTGAGTGTGTGAGTGAATGAGTGTATGTGTGTTTGTGTATGTGAGTGTAAGAATGTGTGTGTGAGTTTGCGTATGTGTGAGAGAGTGTGTGTGTATGAGTGAATGAGTATGTATATGTGTGTGAGTGTGTGTTTATGTATGTGAGTGTGAGAATGTGTGTGTGAGTGTGTGTATGTGTAAGAGTGTGAGTGAATGAGTGTATGAGTGTGTGTGTGTGTGAATGTGTGTATGAGTATGTGTGTAAGAGAGAGTGTGTGAGTATATGAGTGAGTGTGTGTATGAGTGTAAAACAGAGAGAGTATGTGTGTGTGTGTGAATGAGTGTGAGAGAGAGAGAGAGAGAGAGAGAGAGAGAGAGAGAGAGAGAGAGAGTGTGTGTGTTGTCAGGTACTATGTTCACCGTAGCGCTAGTGCAGCCCAGGGACCTCTCTGAAGTCCATGGTTCTTTTAGGACCATTTTTATCCCAGTTTGTCCCCAACTCTTCTCAAGGGTAGCAGAGGACCTGGGCCACTTCTCCTTTTTGGAGTTACCAGGCAGATTTAGAAAATGAACAGATGCCAATAAAAAAGAGAGAGAGAGTAATGTTTCAGTACAGTGTCATTGTACCCTTTGCAAGATAAACACGGGACTTGGAAAGACTATTAACCATAGTGGACTTGGTCTGGTCTTGTAACAGGGCACAACCTAAAGCTATAGATTAGAAGGTATCTTTCAATCCTATCAGCGTTTCTCCACGTCTCTATGTAAAACCTTGTTTGAAGAACATTTAAACTCAAGGATGTTTCTGGATGTGGCCCAGGGTCTGATGGACCCCCATTCTCACCCACCCTGACCCTCAGTGAGCCCCTCTCCTAGAATCTGGGTTCTCAGACAAAATCTGGGTTCTCAGACAAACATCTCTAAATATGTCAAGTTCCAATCCAGATTTCTCGATGTTACTCCTTTTTCTCCTGCTTTCTTATGCCCTCCCCCGAGTCCTGGTCCCCTCAAACCCCACCACTGCTGCCTGGTCTGCTCTCAGGAATGTGGGGGGCCCAGCTCTCCTCTCTGAGCCTTGGTGGGATCACACCTGGGTGGCCCACAGACAGGTAGATTCAGCAGTCAGAAACGAGGTCGGAAAGCCAGCAGAGCAGGCTGACACGGACCCCACCCACTCCCACCCCCTCTGGAAGCATCATCTGCTGGGAGGGGAGAGCAGGGGGCTGAGAGTAAGCCGCTCCTGCCCAGGCTGTGGAAAGGGAGAGGGTGGAGAGGATGGCGATGATGAGGAAATGCCCTTGGGCTGCGACTTTCCTTCCTTTCGTCCTGCCTTGTAAGTGGTTGCAACAGAGAGCTCCACTTGGCAGTGTGGTGGGCTCTTGTCTATAAATGGAAACATTGGCCTGGCTCCCAGTATAACACAAGATAGGCCTCTGCATCCGTTATGTAATCTTTGCTGTGATGACTTCATCACCGGAGGGGGGGGGGGGACGGGAGGGAAGAGGCGATAAAAGAGAAGGCACGATTTTGGGGGAACAGTAGCTCAGGAAAAACTCTTCCCAGCAGCTGGGCTGAAGACAGCTGAGACGCCTCCTGGTTTTTAAATCCAGGAAAGAAAGGCAGCAAGCAGATGGGTGAAAACCCAATTCCTGCAGCTGCTGGCAAACCACTTGCAGTCCATGTGTCCTGACAGTGGCTACTGGCATGTGGGCAGATGCCGCCCCACCCCTGGGGGGGCAGGTCTCACAGCCCCTGGGGCGGGGTTTGCCTACACCCCCTCGGGGAAGGCAGCCTGTGCAGATGAGTGATGGTTTTCAGTTTCCCGAGTTCCTCCACGCTAAGGCTTGGGCTGGTTCCGGCCACGCTGTGGTTGCAAGCGTAGACTTGGAGAAAAAACACAGGAGGCAGGGTGGCGGGGCAAAAGGCAGCTTGCCTGGGCGGACCAGGGAATTCTTGGAGGATGGTTAGTGCCCTTCAGGGCCGCCCTTGGGACCTGGGAGCCATTGGGTGAAGCAGTGAAAAGGTGGCCTCGTTTCTGAACCTGTAGCCAAACCCAGTTGGTTGGTTCAAGTCCCCAGAGAACTGCATGTGAGGATGTCTGTTGCACATTCCAGAGCCTAGATAGGCTCAGGTGGAAACAGCCCCATCCCGGACACAACCAGGGCCCCTTTGGAACCCAGTGGGCTCCATTCTGTAACCGTTTAGACTAAGTGCTCTTAATGAGGTTTGGGTTTTTGTTGGGTTTATTTGATGGGAAGGTAAGTTATTGTTTGATGAATCCTGTAAATGTTGGCCATTGAAGTTGTTTTTAATTTTTTGCTACTGTAAGTCATTCAAGCTAGTCAAGATATATCTTTGCACAAAGCTCTGAATATTTCCATGAGATGAGTCCTTAGAAATGGAATTTCAGGGTGTGATGTATTCAAGTCTTTGATCACTCTGTCCCTCCGCTCTAGAAGACAGTCCCCTCTGGCCCTCTGAGCCATTCTGAAGCATCCCTTCCTCTGAGAAGCCTTCAGTCCCTCCCCAGCACACAAGTGCCTCTACCACCCGGTCCCGATGAGGTCCCGATGCTCTGCTGTCTCCTCAGCCCAAGGTGTGGCTGGTGCCATCTCCTCTGCAAAGTAGCCACTGGCTGCTCAGGAACTAGGGGATCCTCACCCCTCATCAGAATTTTGGGGTCCTCAAAAACAAGCAAATAAGCAAATAGGCCCTTTATCTTTTCTTCCTTCCTTCCTTCCTTCCTTCCTTCCTTCCTTCTTTCCTTCCTTCCTTTTGGCAATTTAAAGCCTTTATTTTTGTTAGATCACACATTTTTAAGTAATTATTTAAACTAATATGTTCATAATAGAAAAACTGGAAGAAGATAAAAATCACTTATTATTTTTGCCTATCTTGATTATTCTGTGATAACTGATTTAGAAACTGCCCTTTTTCTCTCCTCTTGACTATATGTTGTAAGCTGTTTTCCCTACGTGATCAGATAGAAAAAGCATGATTTTTATTGGCTGCCTAGGACTCATGGTATGGGTGTACCATCATTTATTTAATCGGGCTCCTGTTTGTTGCACACTATTGAGCTTTTAACCGATTTAGAGTTGCTTTGGTGGTGGAATTAACCACAGCAAAGGAATCCAAAGGGCTCTATAACTTACGCCAAAGGCAGAGGAGAAGCATAACTCTCCAAGTTGTTTTGCCACTGGAGGGACCAACAGCAACTTGGTTCAAAGCACTGTTACGGACAAAGGGTATTTTTGTTGTTTTTACCCCCAAGAAAGTCCTTGAAAGCCTGACCTTCTGTGGCTGATGGCTCTCTGGCATCTTGCACTGGCCTGCCAGCTTTAACCCTTTCTTCTTCAGCGGGGGCTACATTCGGCCGCTCAGAGAAGCAGTCCATTGTAAGGCCATCTTTTTTCTCCTCCCCAGTCATCCATGATGCTGGGATAGGCTAGAATTCATCATAGCCAATTTGTCAGCTCCATTCGGCAGAGGTCTGTTCTGTTGCAACTATGCTGAATATTAGAAAACATTAAACAAGACCAAAAACAAAAAATCTACAGACCTTGCATGAATTATCCTACCAGAAAACTATAACTTGTAAGCATTTGGAAAGCTGGAACTTTCTTACCTTATTTTGTAAGAAGCAATCATGTATCTACCATGATCATGACCATGGAAAGTATATTAATGCATGGGGCTAGGGGAGGCTGGGGGTAAATACAAAAACATCAAAATATTAACATGGCTGCCTTTGAGCGTTAAAAATGAATATTGCCTTTTCTGTCTTTATACTTTTTATGCAGATTTTTTTAGATTTTTCCACTGATCAGGGGGGAAATCAGCAAAACGTGTACCTTTTAAACAATCCGATGTCTAGATAGAACTCCATTGTGCTCATGGAAGCCTAGAAAGAAAAGCAAGTTTCAGGTCTTAGTCCTGACTGTCTTAGGAGCTCCGCTCGAACCAGCAACATAACACTTCCCTCACCCTGACTTCCCAGAGCTGCATGTTGTTCAAGAGGCCGTCGAAACAACAGTAATAACAACAAGCAATCTGTTATGGTCAGGGTGGGCCAGTCGCTTGATGGGGCTGAGTATTTACCCAGGCCTGTTGGGTCCCCAAGTGTAAGTGGCTCCTTCTTCTGAGGATAAACACGGAGCTACGAAACCCGTGTAGCAGGCTCGGCACTGGACCCCAAGACAATGCCATTTCAGTGATAAGCTTCCTAAACTGCTAAAACTGTCTCAAAATTCAGTCGTCTTCGGGACACAACCATAAATCAAACCTTTTATCCGACCTTCTTCAATAATCTGCTGACACAGAGGGGTTTCTACGGGGCAGTTCCTGTTGGGGCTCTGCTATGAATTTATGGTAAGCAGCTCTCCATAACCCACAGTGAGAAATTGGCCCGGTCAAAGCCATTCTGTAGAAGAAGCCACCATCCTGAAACCAAGTGTCTGCCCTGACAATTGATCAACTTCAAAGGGAATTCTGAGGTTTTATTTTATTTTCTCCCTTCCTTCCCTTTATGGCTGAATGGGCTATCTTGTGCCCTTTTCTTTAAATGTCAAAGTTCAGAGCACAGAGGCATCCTAATTTGGGGTACCAGGCAGCATATAAAAATGACATATTTTGGTGCTCTTTCAGTTTCACCCTTTGATCCCCATGGAGTTTCTACCTTTTAATTCTAAACCCATTCCTCTCCCTCACCTCCCCCCCCCCAACCCCCTTCCCATTTCTTTTTACTCCGGAGTCCTCTTGGGTGGTCTGCTCAATTTAGACCAGATGCATGTCATGGTCAGTGAAAAGGTCCGAATCCCAAAGTCACCACCACCAGCTGTGGGACAGCAGACAAGTTTCTTAACCTCTCAGAGGCTTGAGGGGCTTTTTGGTCAGTAAATGAGTTTCATTATGGAGGCAAACGCACCTCGCAGAGTACTTTGCCTATGGTAGGTGCCCCTGTAAGCGTTCAGTTGTTTTCTTCTGTTGTTGCCTCTGTGTTCTCCGTGTCTGAAGACCCTTTTTCAACCCGAGGGACTTTCCTCCAATCATAGCTTTCCATGGTTCTACCTTACATCCGACCCTGGGACAGGAAGTCCACTGAGGTTGATGCTTCCTCACTGAGTGTACTGGCCTCACCCTCCCTCCCTCCGGCTGCTGCTCCGCAGCCTCAATAACAGGTCTGCAGGGAGCCTGGCCTTCCTGGAAGACTCGTGTGCCTTGGGTCCTTTCAGAATTCTTGGGTTTGCATTGCCTGAGCAGCCCCTCTGGAAATTTGAGGATTTTGTTCCAAACGCAGAAGAACCCGCAATCGAAATCTAAGCAACTCCGCACCCTGACTTGCTTTGGGAAAATGAAGGATTTGCTATCTCATCAGGGCACACAGAGCTGGGAAGCTCCATGCTGCCGTCAGTCTCTATAAACCAGGATTATTTGCCCAAGTGACTCTCAAACCGCGGGTCATGGTAATTAATTACCTGGAGGGGCTGTTAAAGCAGCTCCAGGAGTTGTGGTTCTGTAGGCCTAGGCAGGAGCCAGAGGGTTTGAATTTGTCTCCCAGGTGATGCTAATGCTGGAGATCCTGGAACCCCTGGTGTAGCCCACTATTGCTCCCATTATTGTTCTCTCCCTCCTTAGCCAGTAACTTTCCCTGGGGCTTCATTAACGCTTTCATCCCCAAAGCTGCCTCTGCCAAGGAGAAGTCATATGGACTGAGACCCAAAGGCCGGGTGCCATCCCCAGCCGCAGCCTGCCAGCTCACCGCCTTGGGCCCTGGGCGTCACAGCCAGGTGCCTGCGGGCGGTGCAGCCGCGGTGGATTCCTCCTGAGCCGCTCCCAGACGTGAAACTGCTGAACTCTCCCGGCGTGTGTGTGTGTGTGTGTGTGTGTGTGTGTGTGTGTGTGTGTAGGCGGTGGGGGCGAACATTAGCTTCTGCCAAACTTAAAACCTGAATAATGCCTTTGCAGGGGACACTGGTGAGAGGCCGGACATAGGATTCTTTTGCTGAATAGACTCCGGGCGAAATTCCGTTTGGAATTGATTTATTTTTTATTTAATTACTTGATCCAGTTCAGTGTGTGTGTATGTGTGTGAGAGAAGCACGGGTTGTTTTTTTTTTTTTTCCCTGAGACATCCTTTTTGTTCTGTAGTGACCTGTTATTACTTTTTCCTACAGGAATAACGCTCTGCCACCCCCTCCCCAACCCCGAGCCCTGCACTCCCATGGCCTTCCCAGCCCCCGGCGCGCGCGGTGCAGCGGAAGCTGGGGCGTGCGCCCCGAGGGCCCGCGGCCGGGGACCTGGCGTCCCCCCCGACACCCCACCCCGCCCCGCCCCACTCCACCCCACCCCGCCCCGGCCCCGGGCAGCTCGCCCGCCCCCGGCCGCCCGGCCCGCCCGCCGCCTCCGCGGCTCCTTTGTTCGGGGCGCGGCGCCGGGCGGCGTTCCCCGGCCTCCGGGGAGCGCGGGCCCCTCCGGACGCCTCCTTAGAGCCCCCGGGGGACTTGTAAGCGGAGAGGCTCCAGCCGGGAGGCTAAATGACGCCCCAGGGGGCTTTTTAAGGAAAACCCTAAATTTCCTTTAGGCTGTTCGCGGGCCACGCGATGGCAAAAGCCCGCGGAGGCGCGCCCCTCCGCGCCCGCGGCTTTGTGCGCCCCCGGCTGCGGGCACCCCGTCCCTCTCGGACGGTCCCCCCGGGGCCTGGGGGACGCCGCTCGCTCCCTCCCTCTCGGGTCCCCGCCGCCCCGCACCGGCCCCTCCCGCTCCCAGCCCTTCCGTTTCCTTCTTCCACGGCCTTCCCACCCCACCCCGCCCGCCGCAATCCCCTCCCCTCGGGCTGGAAGAGAAGTCGGTAATAAGAAACCCGTTCGGTGTCCGTGGGAGAGGAGGAGGGGTGGTGGGAAGGGGGGAGGGAGGCGATCGCCCCAGAGATGCGCGGCCGTGGAGAGGGAACTCATTTTGTGTAAAGAGGGCCTCGAGCCGCCAGGGGATTCCTGGATTGTCTCAGGCTGTCGTGTGTGATGTCCATCACGCCGTGCGAACACCATCTGCTCGGTATTATGCTCGCAGTTGCCAGGCTACCTGCGGTACGCGGCGGCAACACTTGACTGCCCGGCTCCCCGCGCGCGCCGCCCGCCCGCCCAGCCCGGGGGGCGGGGGCCGGGGCCGGGGGAGGGGGACCGGCCCTGATTAAGCCATCTGCGGGCGGGGGCGGGGGCCGGGCCGAGCGAGCACCGGGCCGACAGCACCATCTGCTGGGCCAGCGGAAGAACAGCAGCTGCTCCTGGCGTGGCGTTCCCTCCCTCCCCCCCCCACCCCGCTCCCTTTTCCTCCCCGCCCACCCGGCCGCCTGGAAAAGGCTGAAGCCCTGGGCATCCACCCTGCAGCCGGTTCGCCTCCGAGTCCCGTCACCCCCGTCTCATCAGCCCTTTGTGGTCCCCACCCCGGCGGAGAAGGAGCCAGCCGCCCTGGGCTCCCCGCCAGCGGCCCTGGCCCCTCTCACCCAAACACGAGGCGTGTTCCTGAAAACACTTCACAGGGAAGAACGCTTCCCTGCGCACAGATTTATAAATAAACAGCTGGCTGCTCTTGGGAGATATTTTTACCGCAGCTGTTTTTTGAAGTAGAAAACTGCCTCTTCGGGAGAGGTGGGGTGGTGTTTTGGGGTTGTTGTTTTTTACACCTCCTTACCTCTCCCAGCCCTTACAAAAAAATGGCTAAGATCTTTTCTCTGCGGGAGAAAAAGATGTGGAAAATAGCTTCACTGGGTTTTATTGTGCCCCCACCCCACCCCCCTTTATTTTACGGAAGAGGGAAAGGTTTGGGGAGTAATGAAGATCAATAGAACCATTTGGATTGCTGACAGGGAGAGGCTGAATGAGGAGATGTGGTAGAGCGCAAGGGAGGTCGTTGTGTTTTTTGTTTGTTTGTTTCGTTGTGTTTTGTCTCTTTTTTTGGGGGGGGGGATGGAGTGGAGAACAAGCCCCATAATTAAAACTAAAAATACTTTGGCATCACTGGCATTCCAGTCCTGGTGAGGAAAGCACAGCTTGGTTTTCTCTAACTGCGCGCGCACACACTGCGTGTCCACCGTAGAGACAAGAGCGGTGGCATGAAGTCCTGAAATCTGACAGGGGATGGCTCGCCAAGCCCTCTTAGCCTGGAGGTTGAAAGCCACCATGTAATATGAAACGGTTAATGGCCTCAGCCAGCTCAGTGTGTGAGGTGAGTCACTTGGCGAGGCTTCCCACTCGGCAGTACACTGGCCAGCCACTGAATGCAGCAGAGCTGGTTGGGAGAGTCCTGACGGTGTAATTACCCAGACCCACAACGTTTCGTTGGGAGGGCAACCCTTTAGAAATGCAGAGAGCACTCCTGCCTCTAGGTCTTCAGGCCTTGGGTGAGAAACCTGAAGACAAAATTTAGGGGAGGGAATCATTTAGGGAAATACATAATCCTGGCAAGTAATAACCTAACTATTCTTTAGGAAAGGGTTTTTTTCTTTTCCCCACTATGCTTTTTAAAAACAACTTTTTTTTATTGATTTAGTGAGAGAGAGAAACATCAGTTTGTTGTTCCACTTACTTAAGCATTCATTGGTTGCTTCCTGTAAGTGCCCTGACCTGGGGATCAAACCCACAACCTGGGCATATCCAGAGGATGCTCTCTAACCAACTGGGACCAGGGCCACCCCACCGTACTTCCACAGTATTTATTTGGGGCACAGGAAGACGGGGGCCAAAAGTAGTTGGATGTATGGATCAGCATCCCCACCTCACCGTGGCTAGGTTGAGAAAGCAACAAGTCACTCCTGACCACTTCTGAGCATGCGCCCCAGCTTCCCAGGTCTCAGGACGAGAATATCTCACCGTGCGCAAAAATAAACAGGGCCTGCCCAGACCCGCCCTCTCGTAAAACCCAGCTGAAGAAAACTTTATCTTCCCTTGGGCCTCATTTTCTGGCCAACGCTCTCCTCTCTATCAAAACTGGGAAATAAATACAGTGAAATGCACAGGAGGGGGAAAGCCCCATATATCTGATTGGTTAACTCTCCTTCGGGGTGAATTTGTTTAAGTGTTCAGTCATTTGGCCCTTTGTTTCTAAGGGTGGGAAGAAACAGCTTTAGCTACTGGAAGGGCTTGGGAAACAGGTAGTAAATATTGGGAGCAAGGGAATGACAAATACCGTGGTCCTTCAGGAGTCAAGCGGACCCGTAGCATGAAGGTTCCTGGCATTTGTTAGCAGTTCTTATTAACAGAAAATCGCTTCGTCCTCTACCTAATGATTGCCCATGTGCAGACAAAATACAGAAAGACAAGTTTTATTAACTTCAGCCACGGACACTTGCATTCAAAAAACAGAACACAGGAACACTTACGGGAGACCTCCGACCTATTTTGTCCGCAGGCAGTTCCCAAGTGCATGCGTGGCAGCTTGGGCCTGCGGCCTGGGGAAGGCCTGTGCTCCTGGAAACAATGGGAACTTGGACTCCAGAGCGGTGTTCTGGTTCTGCTAGTTCTGGTTCTTCCATTGATTAACTGTGTGGCCTGGGCTACTGCACTAGCTAATCAGAGCTTTTGGGTTCTTATTTCCCAGGTGAGAGGAGTACCGGTGTTTTGTTTTGTTTTGTTTTGGTTGTTTGGCCGGGTTTGTTTGGGTGGTAGAGTGGGGATTAATTACTTGAAACTTGAATGAACTGAAAGGAACACTTCTGCCGCACGCTCAGACAACACTTGCCACTGCCAGGTGTGCCTGAGCAGGAACGGCAGTGTCTGCAGACTGAATGCTGTGGTCACACGCAGACGCTTCCAGTGAGCTCTTTTCCCCACTCGTCTGCACTGCCAGCTGTACAGACGTCCCCACTCAGCACTATCTCAAGTAGTAGCTTGCGCTGTGTGTAAATCGGTCTCTGCCACTTTACTTCCTATCCCTTAAGGACCAATCCTTAAAAGCTGCCATCATTTGAATGACCAACACATAATTAATTATGGAGACCCAATTCAACCCCATCTCTAAATTATCCCAGACATGCAAGACTCAATTCTCTTTTTGAAGATGTTGGGAGATTATGTATCTTTGGGCAGTGTGACAGGTTTCTGCTTCGCACCATCAACAACTCTTGCAGGATTTTTTTTTTTTTTACATTTATCAAAGCTTTCAGATGTCACAATTATAGTTGACCCTTGAAGCAACACAGATTTGAACTGCAATGGTCCACTTATACACAGTTTCTTTTTTCTTCTTTATTGATTAATGTATTACATATGTGTCCTTATCCCCCTATGGCCCCCCAACCCCCCTGCTCATGCCCTTATCTTCCCCTCCCCCCCCCCCAGTGTCTGTGTCCATTGGTTATGCTTATAGGCATGCATACAGGTCCTTTGGTTGATCTCTCCCCTTTTCCCCCTCCCTCCCCTGCCTTCCCTCTGATGTTTGAAGGTCTGATAGATGCTTCCCTGTCTCTGGATCTGTTTTTGTTCATCAGTTTATGGTATTCATTATATTCCACACATGAGTGAGATCATGTGATATTTATCTTTCTCCAACTGACTTATTTCACTTAGCATAATGCTCTCTGGTTCCATCCATGCTGTTGCAAATGGTAGGAGTTCCTTTTTGCAGCAGCATAGTATTCCATTGTGTAGATGTATCACAGTTTTTTAATCCAGTCGTCTGCTGGTGGGCACTTAGGCTGTTTCCAAATCTTAGCTGTTGTAAATTGTGCTGCTATGAACATAGGGGTGCATGTATTCTTTCTGATTGGTGTTTCTAGTTTCTTGAGATATATTCCTAGATGTGGGGTCACTAGGTCAAATGGGAGTTCCATTTTTAGTTTTCTGAGGAAACTCCATACTGTCTTCCACAGTGGCTGTACCAATCTGCATTCCCACCAACAGTGCATGAGGGTTCCTTTTTCTCCACATCCTCACCAGCACTTGTTGTTTGTTGATTTGTTAATGATAGCCATCCTGACATGTGTGAGGTGGTACCGCATCGTTGTTTTGATTTGCATCTCTCAGATGATTAGTGACTTTGAGCAGGTTTTCATATGTCCCTTGGCCTTCTGTATGTCCTCTTTTAAAAAGTATCTATTTAGGTCCGTTGCCCATTTTTTGCTTGGGTTGTTTATCTTCCTTTTGTTAAGTTATACACAAGTTATTTTCTTTTCTTAAAAAAAATATATATTTTATTGATATTTTACAGAGAGGAAGGGAGAGAGATAGAGAGCTAGAAATGTCGATGAGAGAGAAACACTGACCAGCTGCCTCTTGCACACCCCCTACCAGGGATGTGCCCACAACCAATGTACATGCCCTTGACCAGAATCGAACCTGGGACCTTTCAGTCTGCAGACCGACGCTCTACCACTGAGCCAAACCGGTTTCGGCCACAAGTTATTTTCAATAAATATACAGTTGGCCTTTTGTATCCCAGATTTCGCATCTGCCAATTCAACCAACTGTGGGTCGAAACCAGCATTTTCAGTCCACAGTTGGGAATTCATGGATGTGGAGGGCCAACAATATGCACTGATCTACGCCATTTCAGATAAGGGACTTGAGCAGCCACGGATTCAGTATCCACGAGAGGGCCTGGAACCATTTCCCCGTGCCTTCTGAGGGAGGACCGTAAAGTTTTAGGGGAGTCAGTAATTATCCATGGATTTTCAAATGCACGGGGATCAGCATCCCAAACCCCACGTTGTTCAGGGGTCATCTGTGATTAGAATTCCATCAAACAGCAGCTCTGTCAGTCAGTACTTTGCAGTACACTTCTGTGAGTGTCTTTCATACTACCTGAGAAGTTCATTTTGGCCAGGTAGGCAGCGAGGAGTAAGAGGTAAACTCAGGCTGTCTCCTTCAAGACTTAAGGCAGGCCCCACCTAAGGGTCTGCTTCCTTTCCTTTGGAGAAACAGAATGTTAGCGGGAAACCCAGTCCTTGTCCCTTCGTCAGTCCGATCCAAATCAGAGGGGACTTGGTCTCAGATCCCCCAGAGCCATGCGCTGTGACTGTCCCCCTGGGGCCTCTCCAGTTCCACAGTGACAAGGCCACCTCTGCGGTCCACTACATTGTATAAAAACATAATATGGGCCACTCGAGACCCTCCTTCCCTCCCCCCCCCATGCTTCCCTTCAAATGTGCAATCACTGAATCGGCCTCTCTCTCCTCCTAGGAGCAGCACCCCGTTGGGCTTCCCCGGACCACGGGCCCCATGCAGTCCTCCGTGCCCCCGGGCTCAGGTGGCATGGTCTCCAGCACCAGCCCCTCGGGCCCAGGCTTCCTGGGCAGCCAGCCCCAGGCGGCCATCATGAAGCAGATGCTCATGGACCAGCGGGCCCAGCTGATGGAGCAGCAGAAGCAACAGTTCCTGCGGGAGCAAAGGCAGCAGCAGCAGCAGCAGCAGCAGCAGCAGCAGATTCTTGCCGAGCAGGTGAGGTGCCCGTGGTGTCCCAGCGGGCGTTTGTTCAGCTCCCGGTGTCCGGGAGGGAGGTTCGGGACAGGTCCTCCTTCCAGATGTTCACCTTCTCCCGGGTTCACAGGAGAGCCCGCAGGATTTAGACCTTTCCGTTAGCTAGACCTTTCCTTAGAGGGAATTGGTTTGTTCTGAAAGGAGAGGCTGCAGCTGTCCATCTGAAAGCCCATTTGCCGGAGACGTGTCCCCCACTGGAGCCCAGCTCCTTTTCTTTGGGGTTTCTGGGTACAGGGGCTGGTGCAGTGGGAGGGCTGGCTCACATTCCTCATAAGCGCTAATATTTCTAGCAACAGGAAAAAGAAAGAGGATTCAGAGAACTTTGTGTCTTAGAAGAAAGTGTTGGGAGGAGGGGTTGAGTCGCTGGCGAACAATGGGACAGGAACAAGAGCAGCATGAAAGGGCCCCGAGAACCACCACCTGGAGGCCTGAACTTGAGGTCACAGAAAGGGGCACATTTAAGAACATTCCCAGCAGCTTTGAAAACAGCTCCGGGAAATCTTTAAGTTAAAGGCAGGCCTAACACAAAGCTTTCCCCGCGGCATCTTCGCCCACCTTCCCGTGTGACTCCTCCAGCTCTGAAGGTGAGCCCTCCCTGTGGGCTGCTCCCTTCGGCTTCAGTGTGGTTCTTTGGGGGAGAGGAAGGGAGTGTTTTGTTTGTTTTGTTTTGGGAAATGCTCGCGCCTGATTTAGTATTATCCCAGGAAAGGCCTCCCACCAGAGATCCTTAGATGGCTCCTATGGGGTCTATACAGGGCATCCCACTATTTTTTTTTTTAATCCTCACAAAAGGACACATTTTCCATTGAGTTTTAGAGAGAGTGGAAGAGAGGGAGGTGAGGGGGAGAGAGAAACATCGATGTGAAAGAGATACATCAATTGGTTGCCTCCCGCATGCGCCTATACTGGGGCTTGGGAACCTACAACCAAGGTATGTGCCCTGTGCCCTTGACTGGGAATCAAACCCCTGACCCCAACGCTCACGACTCTAACCACTGAGAAAACCAGCCAGGGCAGGGCATCTCACTTTAATTACAGGAGAGGTGAGGCTGTCATCTAAGGCTCAAGGCCCAACAGAGCTCTGCCTCACAATGACCCTTCTGGAATGTTCCTAATAGGATAGGAATTGTGGGAATTTATCCAGCATCCTCCACCACCTACTGTGCAGGACACAGACCTGTTAAGATCTCTACTATCCAAGAGCAGCAGTTCAAAGAAATACCAGTCATCCCCCAAATAGAAAAATTGTGCTGTCGAGCACAGTTCACCTAGGTTCCTTTTTTTTTTTTCTTTTGTTCCTGAACAGCTGGTAATTATCTCCCTTTTCAGCAAGGTCAGTCAGCCGCCTGGCAGCTCTTGTGCAAACAAACCTCTGTCCCTCTGGCCCTGCAGAAGGTGTGTGACGAGGAACGTGCGAGTGTCTCTCAGGCAGTGATAAACGGAGCTGCCCAGGGGAAGCTGGGCTTTGTAAGTCCTCTGCCCAGCCAATGCCAGGAAGTCTCAGGTGTGCCTGATCCTCTGAGTGACGGCTTTCAGTATGTGTGCCGTGACCAGGCAGAGCTCGGCTGGGCCAACCCGGGGGTGTGCCCACCTGGAGAGGTCAGCCAACCCTGGGAATGGGGAGGAGGCGGAGGAATGGGAGAGCAGATGCCACAGGGTGACACCCACAGACTAGGAGGTGAGTGTGGGGGATCCCTCCCCCAGGACATAGAGCAACACAAGGCTCCTTGGAAAAGACAAGGAACTTAGAATTTCAAAAACGAGGATAATTCCTTGGTGACTGTGTGGACCAAGGGATGATGAGGGACGAAGGGAAGAACAGCTCACTCAAGGTCAGAAAGTGCCTGGTCTTTGGCCTGTGGCACGGTTTCACCTGCCAAGATAGATTTCAATAAAGCCCCCAGCCCTCCTCCTATCGCTCTTTTAAGGACTGCATGGGGTAATGTGTGTAAAAGTCTTTGGAAACTGCACAAATGTATATGGGGACCTGTCACATGACCCTGATGTCACAGAAGAGCCACGCGTGCCAGCATCCTGTGGGACTAGCCCAGAAATGAAACTGAGAAAAGACTCAGGGCCCCGTGGCACCTTCCCTGCACCTGCAGGTGTGCTTCTCCACGCAGGCCGCCTCGGGGTCTGCACGGTGGGCTGTCAGCTTTGTTTTTGAAAATGAATGTCGCCAAGATGTTTTTCTTGGTCTTTGCTGCAGCCGAGTATCCCTAACACTCTCCATTTTGTAAGCATTGGGGACACCTGGCTTTCCTGTGAGTACAGGGGATGGAAAACAGAAGGACTTGCAGCCTTGCTTATCGTGGGGAACTTTAGAATCATTCTCAGAGGCCCCAGCCCAGCCGTGGGCAAACTACGGCCTGCGGCCGGATCCGGCCCGTTTGGCTGTTCCATCCGACCCGCGGAGCCGAAAGAGCGGAGGGTTCTCTTGCTCTCCCTTCCGCTCCTTCACCAGCAGCCCAAGATGAGAGGGCCAGCATGGTCAGGTTGCTTTTGTTCCGGCCCTCTGGTCCAGTTTAAGAACCCATGGTGGCCCTCGAGTCAAAAAGTTTGCCCACCCCTAGCCTGTTTTGCTCAGTGGATAGAGCGTTGTCCTATGGACTGAAAGATCCCAGGTTCAATTCTTGTCAAGGGCATGTACCCGGTTGTGGGCTTGATCCCCAGTGGGGGGCGTGCAGGAGGCAACCAATCAATGATTCTCTCTCATCATTGATGTTTCTATCTCTCTCTCTCTCTCCCTCTCCCTTCCTTTCTGAAATCAATAAAAATATTTTTTTTAAATCATTCTCAGTAGACTTAGAAATCAGAACAGAGCAGATGGAGAGCAGAGGTGGAGTGACATTTAATGCCCTCCTCTCAGTGCGTGCAGGGCGTGTTGCCATGTCTGCATTCCCAAACGTTCCACAGAACCTAGAATTTTCTATCTGAAAGAAACATTAGAGATCGTCGAGTCCCTTCATTTTACAGATAAGGAAACAGAGGCCGAGGAGCTGAGGCGACTCATGGGAGATCACAGGGTTAGAGAGAGGCGGGGCCGAGACCGGAGCCCCGCCCCGTCCCACCACAGGCCGCCCCACTGTGTACGGGGCTGTAAGCAGGACAGTAAGTGGGAAACTTGGCTGAGGAGAAGCTTTTATGAGTTGAGCTCACTTTCAAGAATGCCCTTATCTTGCTGCCTAAAAGATTAACACGGTTGCTTGTCTGCACAGTTCATAAATTTTAACAGTTTGTGCAAAACACCAAGGTAGGCACCACAGGACGGGGCACACAGGGCAGAGGCTGCTCTCTCCTTTGGTTGCCAGGATGCTGTCTGGCCTTGTCAGGAAAGGAGAAAAAGGAAATGATAGAGCTGCCCAAAAAGAAAAACAGGAGAAAAAATAGAAATAAGCACACGTGTGAAGGCGTAGTCAATGTATGTTGTTTTTATAATGAGCACGCTGCAGAGCAGGGCCCTCGTTGTACGTGCTTTGTAGCCCTTCAGATGAAAGGTGCCAGGTGAATATTGGCTGCAGAAGGAGGTTCAATGACAGGTCACGCAGCTACTTGATGGCAGACTGAGAACTAAGACCTCTCTCTCTCTGCTCTCTCCACCTCTTATTTTCTCTCCCTTCTCACATACAAGCATGGTAAGGATCATAGTGGCCTTGGATAGGATTACCCAGAATATGGGTCATAGCGCAGGCAAAGCAGGTTCCTGTGAGTGGAAGAAGACAGACCAGCACTAGCACGCAAGCCTCCTGGCTCTGGGTCCATGTGGAGCCCCACGTGGTTTCCTCTAGGCAGTGAATGCTGGGTAGTTTGCTTGTGGGGATGGATTTTATAAGCAGGGTGGCCTCCTGGGAGTAAGACTGGCCTTTTTCACAGCCCCTGAGAATCCCATCTTCCAATACCCAAAGCATCTCTGTAGGTCATTACAGTGAGTCGCCTGTCCCTCTGAGCTCGGTCCCAACACAGTTAAGGAAAACCCGCAGGCTGATGATGGAAAGGCAAAGCCGCTTGGCGGGCAGGCCTCATGAGCCAGCACGTCCGCACAAAAGGCATGGACAAGGGTGTCCACAGCTGTAGTATCTGGAACTGCCCCAAACTGGACCTGCCCTAAATGACCATTGGTGGTAGAACAGGTAAATTAATTATCATATTAATAGGATAGACTACTTCTCAAGGGTGAGAATGAATAGACCACAGCTACATGCATCCCACGGCTGAATCTCCCAAACGTAATGACCACAAGAAACCAGACACCAAAGCCAGACACAAATACATTGTATAAGTAAATCCATAAAACCAAGTACGAAAGCAGACATAACTGATGGGAGTTGTCAGGTTCGTGATGGGGTTCTCCGGGGTCAGATGAAGGGTAATGACCAGCAAGCCCCATAACCTGGCAGTGTTGTGTGTCTTGATCTAGGTACTGGTTGCCAGGAGTGGGGTCATTTGTGAAAATTCATCAAACTGTACACATCTGCTTTCTGCACGTGCCTGTACGCATGTTACTCCTAACGACCTGCTCTGTCCCCACCTCACCTCCACCCTTCTTGTCCTGTGTTCCAGCAGCTGCAGCAGTCACATGTACCCCGGCAGCACCTCCAGCCCCAGCGGAATCCATACCCCGTGCAGCAGGTCAATCAGTTTCAAGGTGAGGCCCGCGTAGCCAGTAGCATTGCCTTGTGGGATACATTTGTGTCGGGTAATATTACAAACTAGAGGCCCGGTGCACGGATTCATGCACACTGAAAGGAAATTAATTAGAAGAAATATTTTAGAAGTCGGGGAGGGACCATGGGAGGTTGGCTCCAGAGCGTGTCTGGCCCAGCTCACCCAGTCCCGATCAGCCAACCCCAATAGCAAGCTAACCTACTGGTCGTAGCGTCTGCCCCCTGCTGGTCAGTACACATCATAGCGACTGGTTGAAACGTTGAACGGACTGCTAGACACTTAGCATATTAGGCTTTTATTATATAGGATATTTAAGAATGGAGAATACCAACCAATCAAAAGCATTCTGGAGACCTCTTGCAGTTCCAGGCAACCTTTTGGCCACTGGGCTCCGAAGAGATCCTGGTGGGCTCAGGGAGGGGTCAGGGGGCTGTGGGGGGCTGAAGCAGCTGTTCTTTGCCAAAGGTACAAGAAGTATTTCAATAATTCAACAACCAATAAGAACATACCGGTGGCTGTTGGCCCAATATCGGCTTTGTTAATGTCCAGGTCATCATCTCAGTGACCACAGCGGGGGAAATCTGGTACCACATTTTTCTTTGCTAATCCCAGTAGGTCAGCTGGCCAAAGCCCTCACCTCCAGCAGCCGAAGTAGAAAGATTCTGGCTTGCAGCAACCACTAATCTCCACTGTACATAGAAATAAATAATTCCTTGAGGATGGTTGGACCATCTTGATTCTGCTGCCCTTTGCAGAAATCCCAAATCTTGGCCCCCTTAGCAATGGACGTACCATATGCCATTGTTTCATAAAGTAGAAGGTTCACTCAAGTTTCATCCTTTTCATGTCCATTAAAGAGAGCCCCTGAGGTTCGCATGTGGGATGGAGGATGAGCCTGAGGACTCTTCGCATTCTAACCACAAGGTTTTCAGGGGGTTCCAGGAGCCCCCTATCAGTAGAAACCCTAATCACCATCCTCTTCCCTTTCCATAGGACATAGATCAGTGATCGGCAAACTCATTAGTCAACAGAGCCAAATATCAACAGTACAATGATTGAAATTTCTTTTGAGAGCCAAATTTTTTAAAAACTTCTTCTAACACCACTTCTTCAAAATAGACTCGCCCAGGCCATGGTATTTTGTGGAAGAACCACACTCAAGGTTTTGTGGAAGAACCACATTCAAGGGGCCAAATAATCGCATGTGGCTCAAGAGCCATAGTTTGCCAACCACTGACCTAGGCTAACATTTTTCAGTCTTTGGATTACAACACACAAACAGGTTGTGAAGACAATTATACGAGCCACAGCCAGCATTTTTTTCAATGCAGTATAATAGAGAAGAAACTGTTCCTGTTATAATAAGACCACCTGTGTATGTTCTAGGTCATGCACTGTGAGGTGCAGGTTAGAGAAAAGCCTCCGACACTCACAGCCAGAGCCCAGGAAGCGGGCCTGTGAGCACAATGACCGGAGTAGCTACCGTTCCCTCCTCTGGACACAGGGAAGGACAAGAGGGACTGGGCTATCCACAGGTGGTCTAGCCCCTAAATTAGTGCCAGAATTCTTTGAAGAATTGTTTCTCACTCGGTCCTGGGTGGGAAGGAGCGGAAAATAGTCATTGATATACATGGGTCGTCTTTGGTGCAGACACGAGCCTCCTCTATCCCTGTAGTTCTCACAGTTCCCCTGCATCAGAATTCCCAACAGAGCTTGTTAAAACACAGACACGCAGCCCTCCCACCCCCTACACCCCCACTCAGAGTTCCTCACTCGGGAGGCCTGCAGCGGGACCTGAGAATTTACATTTTCACAAGTTCCCAGGAGTTGCTGCTGCCGGCCGGAGGACCACACTTTGAGAACTGGAGCTTTATGTTATGAACTTATTGAAAACATTAAATCACATAAACCTGGCATCATGTCCATTGGGTTTTCTAGGTTCATAAGTCATTTATTATTTTTTGGAATAAAGTGACCCACCCAAAGTTAACCTATGATGAATTATTCTGAATGCTTTGGTTTCAATTTAAAAGTTCTACTTCTTGAATTTTTTCTAAAATCTCAAAGCACAGGCAATCATCCTAAAAATTCAGCTATACTTTAAACAATTCAGTGGGTTCCTGAGCCTATATATTTATATATATAGGCTCAGGAACCCACTGGGGGGAAAAGATATATATATCTTCAGTATTCTCATGTATTTACTCACACCCTAGATATCATAATGTTATATATCTTGGAAAATAGCAAATTGGTAGATAAGAAATATTGTCCTTGGAGAGAAGTTTTGAGTGAGAACCTATACATCTCAAAGGTTTTAATGACTCTCTTTCTCTTATTGAGTTCTGTGTCTCTGGGCAATGTTACATGCTATGAAGAAATGTTTATTTTTCACAAATACAGGCATCTTGTGAGGGAAAATAAAAGATAGATCTTTTAGGGGAAACAATGTCATATTATCCTTTCTATTAGAATATGGAAGATTATCTAGGACATTGTGATATTAACTGCAAGGCAAGAAAATTAATCTGATTACAGTGTCTCACAGTATAATCTGTTTTAAACAAAAACCAATAAAAGAAGAAAAAGTAGTCTGTTGTTTAGCATGTGTAGTAATCAGATAAAGGCAAGTTAATTCTTTGGATGCACCTGAATATATATATATATATATATATATATATATATATATATATAGTTAAAATTAATGAAGGCATAAAACTAGATTAATAAAAAAATTTTGTTTTCTTGAAAATACGGTGCTGATTGCTGATTTTCAAATGCCCTATTTTTCTATAAGAATTACACTTCGATAGGATAGCCAGTTACACTAAGTAAAAATAAAGGCTGGCGTGGGTTAATCTTTTAATTCCTCTTAAAAAGCACTGCAGCACTTCTGCCCACTTAATAAAGGAACCTAATTCAAAAACAGTCCACACAATATCCAGTCCCTCCACATGTCCATTATAAACATACGACAAAAAATTCCAAAATATTAAAGTCTTGTTATCTATTTCCAGCAGCCTGTGGGTGCAATTTGGGCCTATCCGATCAATCTCTGAGTCAGCAATATTTTTCCTTTAAATTTTTAAATAAGCAACTCAATAATCCATTCCACCACAGCTGATCAGACTGGCCGCGAAGTCGATACAAATTTAGTCGTTAAGGTCGCAAAACTTCATAACAAGATTACAAGTTGCACTGTATACCAGCATCCAGTATTTAATCAGGAACTTTTGATTTTTTTAAAAAAAAAATCACTTAGATATAATTAAGCTTAAAACAAACACATGGAAACATCTCTAAGGGTCGCCCCCAGATCTTTCGGGTTTCCCCCGAAGTAACCTTCATTTTTCAACGCAGAATGGTATTGATCTCGAGCCTCAAAGACGTAAGTCATACTCAGAATTCCCGTAATTTTCTTTCTTAAAGAGAGAAATAATATATGGAGACGTATTTGCTGCCCAGAAATCAATACCCCCATCAGGAAGACAAAAACACACTTCAGTTATCTGCCAGGGTGCCAGGCCTAACAAGGTTACACTATTCTCATCTGGTTCCTCAGCTCAGTTCCAGGGAGGATCAAATTTGCTTATCATATCAATTGGCTCCCATGCTGCATCTTTTTTAAACGTCCAGGGAGAAGAAAAAACTATTTTTCTTTGTCTCTTAGACTTAATCATTAGCCGGGGACAGAGAAACAATCCATTGTGTGCTCCTCCTAGTCCTTTACAGCCTGGCCTGGGCGCAGGGGGTGACATTTCTATGCTCCTGACTGGTTTGACGCCCCCCGGGGAGAAGGTGAGGAAGTCCTCATGCACATTCCCGATTAGAGGGACGAGACTTGGAGGGTATTCGTACCCTGGCCACCTTGCAAACAGCCTCGTTAAACCGCTGTCCGCAATCAGCGCTGAGAGCCACGGTCACTGCCGATTTCGAGGAGTGGACTCCGCTGGAAAGAGCCGTAAAGTTCATTGCCATGTAGCCAGTAGCAGGATGATTTTTTTTTTTCCTAGCTCAGGAAGCTGGCCAGTTTGCACGGACGTGTTTTGACTCAGAATCTGGAGCACCTGGAAGTCTGCAGAGCGGGTCCAAAACAACATCCAGTCTGTCGCCGCGGCTTCTGAGCAGAAGCGGCGGCCTTTAACCTCTCACGCCCTGCTCGTGTCTTCGGGGAAATTAGCCTAATGGTCTTTACTGACAGTGTTCTCGACTGAGCCACGTTCCACTTCGCAGGCAGAATACACACAGCCATTGCCACTTCTTGGGTTAGCCTGGGAGGCCGATTCCCTCTCACCCCCGGGAAAAAAATCACATCGGTTGAGGATGGCATCCTATCAAGAAGCGTAACCAATAAATTTGCTTCTGAAATGTGAACAAAAAAAATCAGGGTAATCAAGTGAAAAAGTCAACTCCAGAGGCGTGTGTTAAGGGGGATGGATCCCAGTCTGCGCGTGCGCGTCTGCTTTTATGTAAGGAGTAGTGAGCAGTGGGAACGTGGGCGACTTTAATTCTCATCGTTGTGCTTTTCAGCACTTTCCAAATCTTCCACCATCAGCATGTGCTCTAAGCAGACAAACAATAATTGTTTCTATGAGGGGTGAATTATCAGAGTAGCCCCCTTCATACGGAGGCATCCTGTGTGTCTGTCGTTCGGAGAAAACCCCAGCACCTGGCACAGGGCACGGGCTTGCCAAGAAGAGTGAGTGGTGTGTGTCCTTTCTCCCTGCAGGCTCTCCGCAGGACATGGCGGCCGCGAGAAGCCAAGCAGCCCTCCAGAGCATGCGGACGTCGAGGCTGATGGCGCAGAACGCAGGCATGATGGGCCTGGGGCCCTCCCAGAACCCGGGGACGATGGCCACGGCCGCTGCCCAGTCTGAGATGGGACTGTCCCCTTACAGCGCCACGCCGACCAGCCAGCCGGGAATGTACAGCATGAGCCCGGGCATGACCCAGATGTTGCAGCACCCGAACCAAAGCGGCCTGAGCATGGCCCACAGCCAGGCCCCGGGGCCGCCGCCGAGGCAGCCCGCCTCCGGGCAAGGGGTGGGGATGGTGAGCGGGTTTGGTCAGAGCATGCTGGTGAACTCCGCCATGAGCCAGCAGCACCAGCAGATGAAAGGGCCGGTGGGCCAGACCCTGCCCAGGCCCCAGGGCCCGCCGAGGCTGCAGAGCATTATGGGAACGGTCCAGCAGGGAGCCCAGGGCTGGCAGCAGAGGAGCCTGCAGGCGATGCCCGGGAGGACTAGTGGAGAACTCGGGTCCTTCAGCAACGGGGCCGGCTACTCGCTTCCAGCCGGCCAGCCGAGGCTGACCAAGCAACACTTCCCGCAGGGGCTGAGCCAGGTCGTGGACGCGAACACGGGCGCCATGAGGACCCTCAACCCGGCCGCCATGGGCCGGCAGATGATGCCGCCGCTCCCGGGGCAGCAAGGGGCCAGCCAGGCCAGGCCGATGGTCATGTCCGGCCTGAGCCAGGGCGTCCCCGGCATGCCCGTGTTCAGCCAGGCCGCAGCCCAGCAGATGCCCGGGGGCGGCTTTGCTCCCGGCGGCCAGAGCCAAGCCTACGAGCGGACGGCCCCCCAGGACCTGTCCTACAGCTACAGCGGGGAGGCGGCCGCGGCCTCCTTCGCCGGCCTCTCGGACAGCGCCGACCTCGTGGACTCCATCATCAAAGGCGGGCCGGGGGACGAGTGGATGCAGGAGCTCGATGAGTTGTTTGGAAACCCTTAGTCGGGAGGGGGCCCGGCGGGCAAGAGAAGCAGGATGCGGGCCCATCCTTGGTTTTTTTGTTGTTGCGTTGACCCACGTAAACTGAGCGAAACTGCGGGCCAGCTGAGCACGGGAGATCGGGGTGCCAGTTCACCCCATGGGGCCTCCTTTCACCCGGTTTCCACACGGCAGGCACCAGGCAGAGCCCGGCTGCCAGAGAGGGGGCCGCACCAGAGGCAAGTGGGGAAGGGGAAGGCGACCCCGAGCCCCACGCCGCACACCCTGCTCCGGCCTGGCATCCGCCAGCCCCTCCTGGCCCAGGAGCGGAGCCCGCAGCGTTGGAAACACCGGAGACAGAGCCTCGGGCAGGAGGAGCCCCAGAGAGGCTGCTGGGTTGGTTGCACAGGCCGAGGTTGCACAGGCCGAGGTTGCACAGGTCACTCACGTGCTGAGCTCTGGCGGGAAAGAGACCTCAGACTTCAGGACCTGCATCTGGATGTGGAGAACAGACACGCAGCCGTGGGCTGGGCCGGGAGAGCGCAGAGGCTCCTGCAGGCCTGTCTCCTGCCCGCGGTGACCCTCAGGACGGCCGGCGAGCTGGGAGGAGGGCCGGGCCCGTGCTTCTGGGGGCAGGCAGCCCACCGCCGCTGGTGACCAGGTGGCCAGCACTCCCGGGAGTTGGGCTGGAGCCTCCTGGAAGCCCAGAACGACAGTGAACACGTCCACGCAGTTCCCATCTGTTACCGTCGCTGCAGGGCGGGGACCCCTGAGGACGCTGTGTCCTGCCCCGTGACCGCCTCCCTCCCTCCCGCGTCCACCCCAGCGTCCTTCCAAGAAGTAATGATGTTTTTTTGTCTCTGGGGAGGTTGGGCAGAGTCCAAATAAATGCGAGAACTTAGGCGATGTCTGAATCGCCAAGGCGACCCTGGAGTGTTCTTTCTCTAGCGCGTGTGGAGCTGAGGGAACAGTCTGCCCGGGACTGAGCAGGCTCCGGGGGGGCTCACACCCTCCGCACCTGACCCCTCTGGTGCACCCAGGGAGGACCGGCCTGGGGGGCTCCCCTGCTGGGAAACCCGGGGGTGATGGGCTACAATCAGCCTTGCCCGCAATCCCTGCTCAGCAGAAAGACAAACCTAAACCCCTGAGAGAGGAGGCGCTAGAAAACCAGTTACTCCGCCTTACGTGATTTGGTGACGTAAACGAGAAAGATACGGTTCCTTCCATCGGGGGGCGGTCGCCCACTTCAGGCGTCCTGTACAGTGTTCTCCATGCAATTCACTCAAAGCTGCCCTACCGGGAGGCTGTCAGAAGGGATCAGCTAGCTAGCTCCTCCAGCGTCAGGCTTATCTCTCAATTGCACGGGCTTGTGCGTAAGCCCTTGCCCCCTGCCACCGTCCCACTGTGGAGGCCATGTGGCGTAACTGGTGTCCTGAGTGAGTGAGAGTAGCACGTGCTTTTCTCCTCCTACCACTTCCCTCCGTGTCCGGGAGGCTGGCTCCCTTTAGAGCAACTCGCCCTCCCTGAGCCCCAGCTGGGGCCCTGGGAACTGGACTGGCAGCCCCCCCACCCCGGGGGAAGGTCCTGAGAAGGGAGTTGGGATGGGAAGGGGGCGGTAGAGGATGTAGAGGCGGCCTTGACTTGCTCTCCGGGGCCTGGGGTTACAGGTGCATTCAGCCAGGGCCAGATGGAGCCGGAGGCAGCCAGGTGGGCGGGAGCCCAGGCTGGGGCTGTGCTCTTTGGGAGGAGGGGTTAGACCGTGAGCACCTGCGGGGGGACAGACAACGCCAGCGAGACTCCTGAGTGGAAACAGACGAAAACCAAAAAAAAAAAGAGAGTAAGCGAGCAAGAAGACAGAATATCTAATTGCCTTTTTCTGAAAGGTACAGGAAGTAAATATATAAGCAACGATGGGAAGTGGAAGGTGGCTGATGGAGGAGCGGCTCTATTTCCCTTTTCAGAGCTTCCTCCAAACGCTCAGTCCTGGGACCAACTAACTAGAGAGGTAGATTTTAATAACGTCGTTCTGTCTTTGTTTTTACTACGGTGCTGATGTACATGTAATGTCTAAAGAAGTTATCTGTAAATAAGTTTTTACAATACTGCAGATATCACTGGGTCTACTATCTGTAAAAAAATATATATATATACATATAAATATATATATATACTGTTTGTTTAAAATAGAGTATTTTTATTTCATCCCTTAACTCATCATCACAGCAGTGGTATTGCACTTCAGATGACATCTAATGACTAATTTGTACTGTATGACCTATGGCAACTTGCTCCATTTTATTCAGATTTTTCTAGTTTTTCTCTTTTTACTTTGTACGTTGAGCATTGCTTACTTCCTCTTAAGAAATGTACAGAACTCTGAAATGTAGAAATGAAGTGATGTTGACATACCACTTTTAAAGAGAAAAAAAAAAAACAAATAAAAGATTATCTGAATCAACCCCAAAGTATAGTCTATTTTTGGATTGTCACTGAATCCCCAACCTTAATTAAGCTGATATATTATGCCTGGGTTATAATTGATTAACTGCAGTTCTTGCCTCAAAATTTTGATATCATTATTTAAACATTTATGTAATAGTACAGCGCAATCAGTCACTCGCAGCCTTTTTAATTCAGCCACACAACTAAAGCTTTCTAAATTTGTCCTCCGGGGGAGGTGGCAGAGGAAGCAGAGGAACGTCACCTTTGAAAGGAACCAGCCGAAGTCGGTTTGTGGACTCAGCACCGTAATAGTTCACATCCACCTGGTCCATTCAGACTTGGAGAAAATGATAGTAAAAGTTATATATTTTTTTAAAGTAAGAAAACTCAAGGAATATATTGGAGGGAATGTCAGAAAGGGATTTTAAGCCCCATTAGAGTGGCCGAGTATGCACACACGCACACGCACACGCACATGCACACGCAGTTTGCCTTACATTAGTGGTCGGCAAACTCATTAGTCAGCAGAGCCAAATATCAACAGTACAATTGAAATTTCTTTTGAGAGCCAAATGTTTTAAACTTCTCCTAACACCACTTCTTCAAAATAGACTCGCCCAGGTCGTGGTATTTTGTGGAAGAGCCACACTCAAGGGGCCAAAGAGCCGCATGTGGCTCGAGAGCCGCAGTTTGCCGACCACTAACATCTACTGCCCAGCTGTACCTCTTGGAGGACTCCCTGAGCCAGGGCCTGGCCTAGCCTGCACCCACCTGCAGAGAGAACCTGCTTAAGCTGCTTCCCGGACCAACCCAGAAATACTAGGATGTATGCTCCAGAGCTCCCCCTGCAGGATCAAGCAGAGCCTCGGACTTTGCCTAAAGTTGCCTCCTTGTGGGGCTTCTTGCCGGTCTCTGTCGTTTCCCCAATTCCCGCTCTGTTCCCTGATCCCTGGAGCCCTCTGTTCACAGTTCACACGCGTGTGACTCCACCCCTTCCATTCTAGAAGACCTGGCCTAAAACCACTTGGGGAGAGTCAAAAATAGATCAGAAATAAGGGTGCACTGTAATGTACGGAAGCATGGAGACCGCGGAAGAGGAGGCCAGACCCACCCACAGTGGGCTATGGTTCCAGACTGGCTGGCAAGTTACACCATGTGACAGACACCAGGTAACATGGAAGCTAAAAATGAACAGGATGGGGAGAGGGGCTGACAGGGAGCTCTGAGAAGGGTTGAGTACTCCTAGTCCGGATTAGAACCACACCTTTGGGCCCAGCCGGTGTGGCTCGGTGGTTGGGCACTGACCCGTGAACCAGGAGATTCACTGTTCGATTCCTGGTCAGGGCACATGCCCAGGTTGCAGGCTCAATCCCCAGTAGAGGGCATGCAGGAGGCAGCTAACCAATGATTTTTCTCTCATCATTGATGTTTCTCTCTCCCCCTCTCCCTTTCTCTTTGAAATCAATAAAAATATTTTTTAAACCACACCTTTGTATTTAAGTGAAAATGTGTTCTGCACTGGATGAGTGAAATAGGTCTCTCCTTTGAAACGAGTTTTTATATGCAATCCTATTGGCCTTTCTAAAATTCCAGTTCAGTGAGTGGGTGGGTGGAGAGGGAAGAAGGCAGGAGAGTGTGGGGAAGCGTGAGACTTGGTTGGAAAGTTGGTAAGGGGGACATTCTGATAAAAGGGGAGTGTGTGGCAGGCCACCCGCCCTGTTTATCGGAATTCTGACTTAGGGGAGACTTAGGGGAGTGTTGAAGGTGGCACCCCCAATTATGCCTTAACCTTTCCAAATAAGTCTGTGCACGTGCAGACCCCCATGTGTTTACTGGAATCCTTATGCTTAATCCCTGGATGCCCTTTCTTAGAGGACAATATAAACACATGTGTCCTCCCAAGATTACTCATCCTACTGATTGTATCTAAAGATAAAAATTCCAGCCAAAACCGGTTTGGCTCAGTGGATAGAGCGTCGGTCTGCGGACTAAGTGATGCCGGGTTCGATTCTGGTCAAGGGCATGTACATTGGTTGCGGGCACATCCCCGGTGGGGGGTGTGCAGGAGGCAGCTGGTCGATTTTTCTCTCTCATCAATGTTTCTGGCTCTCTATCCCTTTCCCTTCCTCTCTGTAAAAAATCAATAAAATATATTTTTTTTAAAGATAAAAATTCCAATAAAAGGCTAAAGAGGCAGGCAATCAAGGCTGCCTGGGCTCTTGAGCCGGGAGCCCCTTAGCCCTCTTTTTCTCAGTGTAACTGTGTCTGAGTAATCTGTTCATCCACTGTTCAGGGGCTGCCGGTCAGCCCCACGGGAGAGCGTAGCATCTACCGCTGCAGAGACGTCTACCCGGGGAGAGGAGTCAATAGGCATCCACCCCGTGAGAAAGATGCAGTTTGCTGCTGAAAAATTAAGGAACATCCAGAAGCACTAGATGAGCCATTTCTGCCTCTGGCCCTTTTTTCCATGGAAGAATAGAGAAAAAGAGGTGAAAAACAAATAATCTGATACTTTTCCTTATGCATGCCTTTGTTGGTTACACCCCACCCTCCTCCAACTCTGCAAAGCGAGGAGGGAAAGCACCTGGTTATATTACCAGACCTTTCAGAGGAAAAAGGGAGAGGGAGAGAGAGAAACATCAATGATGAGAGAGAATCATTGGTCAGTTGCCTCCCGCACACCCCCTACTGGGGATCCAACTGTCAACCTGGGCATGTGCCCTGACCAGGATTCAAACCGTGACCTCCTGGTTCATAGGTTGATGCTCAACCACTGAGCCATGCCAGCGGGCCAGACCTTTATCTCCCCCGCCCCCTTTCTTTTCCCTTTGGTTTTCTCCTCTAATCTCTTTTCATTTTGGTTTCCAGTTCTATGGACATTAGCTTTCCATTCTGGTGTCTTCTGGATGAGCTACCACAGACAACTGTCGTTTTCATGCAACAGGTGGAGGTAATCACTGCAGCGTTCACACACGTGGGGCTCACGTGTCTCTGCCTCAGCCAGGACAGCTGGCTCTATGGATGCTGCAGATTCCAAATCAAGCATACAGCTGCTTGAAGGATTTGATTTTGCTTAGAATTTTAAACTTTTTTTTATGAACACTTTCCAAAAAATCAGGGGGGAAAAAATAAAACAATGAATAACTATATACACCTACCAACTCGATTCAATAATTGTTAACACCAATTTGTCAACCAAATCACATAATTACCGGAATTTTGTAGAACCATTTCAAAGTAAGTTATACACACTCCAGCCAGTTCACCCAGCCTCCCCTCAGCTTGCAGCACCAAAAAATCAGGTGTTCTCTCCCCTAGCTATGCTATCAGTATCACACCTCACTCAATTAACATCCATTCCCTAATAGCATCTCATTCTCACTCCATATTCAAACGGGCCCAATTGGCTCACCGATGTCTTCCATCCTGTTTTATTCTAACCAGAATTTTTGTTGTTGCTAATCCTCATCCGATGATATTTTTTCCATTGATTTTTTAGAGAGAATGCAAGGGAGGGGAGAATGAAAGAGACAAATCGAATGGTTGCCTTCTGCATGTGCATCCCGGGGGGGGGGGGGGTCGAACCAGCAACCCAGGTACATGCGCTTGACCAGGAATCGATCCTAAAACCCTCCAGTGTGCAGGCTGGTGCTCTAACCATCAAGCACACCAGCCAGGGCCTGAGGACTTGATCGAGGATCCTACATTGCTATTTGATTTTTATTCTTCTTAAGAATCTTTTGAGGCAGGAAGGTTTTTCTCCATTCCTTTTTTTCATAACATTGACTTCTTGAGACAATAAAACTGATTTGTAAACATAAAATCAATTTAACTAATATGCAAAAAAATATATATGTAACTGTCAGAGAGATGGGAAATTCACATCTCTCCAGCCAGTGAATTTGCTCCCTGTTGCCCAATTTGTAGGAATTAAAATGATCAAGAGGTTGCCTTGGTGACAACAGAATTAGAACAAAGGAAATAAATTCTGTCGTTCAGATGTTTAAAGATGCAAAACTCCGATATCGTGGTACAACCATCTTCTTTTTCCACATGCTGTTTAACCAAACTCTGTGTGTGCTTATAATTTAAATAGTTTCAATTTAGACGCAAAATAGACGTTGTTTAAAAATCTTCAAATGCAAGATTTGAAGAATTGTATTTTCGCCACTTCCAAAGGAGTGATTGTGCTTTAGGGTCAAATATTTGCATTCTCTTCCTTGTCTTCAGTGTATAAGACAATTAAAATGTCACAATACAAGTCACCATAACTGATGGGAACAGTAAAGACTGAAAGGCTCCAGGATTATAGCATTTGAGAGCATTCGCCCATTTTACCTGTGAGAACCCCGAGCAGAGAGCCAGGAAGCCAGCAGGCTGCAGAGCAGGATCGGCTTGCCTCCCTCTGAGCCCTCCCGGCCTTGCTGCTCGGCCTCCGCTGAGGTGCGGGGAGTCTGACAGCGAATGGGGGGGAGGGGGGGTGAAGAGGGGACCAGGCTTGGAGCCAGATATCTCTAGTCTCAGACCAAAATGTTCTTGGGACTTTGGGTAGTTAGTACTTGTGTTTGGGGTGCAAGAAGTTGTTTTCTCCCCTCCTATTCTAGAAACCTGGTGTTTAAATAAACCTTTATCTCCTTTTCTGTTATCCATAACCTTTGTAACTTCCTTTGGGCACACAAAAGAGAGACGTCCCTATAAGCAGCTCCTTGAATATCCACACCAGATTCAAGGCGTCCAACTTTCTCCGGAAAGCTTGACAAGAGAGCTTTTTCCCTGATGATATGTTACATGCTCATAATTCCATTTTCCTAAGGTCCACGGCGAGGTGGACTCACTCCCGTCTCACAGATGAAGAGCGTGAGGAGAGGCCGTGTTAACGGTGCCAGGCAGTGGCTGCACACAGGGCCACAGCAGCCCGGGCCCCAGTCCCCCCCCCCCCCCCACACACACACACACCCGGGGACAGGGAAGCATCAGAACCCAGCCGGCCCCAACCGCCCAAGGCCCTCCCCGTCCCTGCTAGGGGCAAAACACCCACTGAGTGCTCCGGATGGTGCCTAGAGAATAATTTGCCTTCCCTTTTCTTTATAAAGTCCGTTTTCACAGCCAGGCTTACTTTGTGCTCTTGCTCCGGCTGCTCTGCGCCTTTGCCTGATTTCCCCCACGTGCAGCCACCTGGGTTGCTTTCCGGCCGCCAGTGAAGTGAGCTCGGCTGTCTGATCGGCGTCCTTCTGGAACTTTCAGTGCAGGGATAAGCAGTCTCAGAGGCAGGTGCAGGCCTCAGTCCACAGGAGGCCTCCCGGGGTCCAGCGGCATGCTCCCCGCGCCCCACGTGGGCGGGCGGGACCTCCGCCTGCAGGTCTCTAACCAGGCCCAGCGCACTCCCGCTGATGACCCAACATACCCCCTCTGAGCAAACTTCCGTTCTGAAAGACACAGGGAACCAAGTCTCCAAAGGGTGTGTTCCTACAAAGCCACTTCAAGAAAAACAGAACCAAGACTTTTATTTTTGTTTTAATGGAACAAGTTGATCCCTTCAGAGGAGAAATACCTTCTGCAACCGTTTGAGCAAAGGCGGGGGAAGGGTTAGAAGTGCCTCAGTTTCTTGGCAATATCAATGTCCAGGTATTCATCCAGAAAGCTGTTTGCAATCCCGAGAACTGCTAGGACGGCCAACAAGGCCAACGTCCCCAGACTCAACTGGAAACCAAGAATCCTGCAGGGCAGAGATGAGGGAGGGAGGGAGGGAGGGAGGGAAGTGTTAAAGGGCGATAACAGTGAAGCCGGGCATCTTGGGGTCGGCTGCTCACTGTGGATACTGCCTAGAACTTCCATGTTTTGGCCACTTGGAAATTGGCCTTCATCATGCAAATTAAAGGGGATGCCTAACCGCACAGGTTAGTTGGCTCCTTTGAACAGGCAAAGGATTGTCAAGGCGAGGTAGGATTATTTCCTTGGTAACTTTTTGAAGATAACAACATTTTTGTAAGGATTGAAAGTGTGATGGCCAGCCCTAGCCGACTGGCTCGGTGGATAGAGCTTAGGCCTGCAAACTAAAGGGTTCCAGGTTTGATTCCTGTCAAGAGCACATGGCCTGGGTTTCGGCTCAATTCCCAGTAGGGGGCATGCAGGTGGCAGCCAATCCATGATTCTCTCTCATCATTGATGTTTCTCTCTCTCTCCCTCTCCCTTCCTCTCTGAAATCAATATTAAAATAAAAGTGTGACGATCCAAAGGGCACACTCAGTACACACTTTTACACTTGAACTTTCCCGTCCGGTGCCCAATTGTGCATGAACTTGGGGAGATGGGGCCTCAGGCAATCACAGCCATCGGTGCTGTGAATACTCTCAGGAACAGCACACACTACTTCAGACTCTGCCCACTACGTTTTGCCCAAACATTAACTCTTGCGTTCTCCTTACCTTTTTTTAGCAGCTTCCGAATATCCCCAGAAATACTGGTGACGGGCGTACATGTACACCAGACCCAGACAAGTAGCGGAAACTATAGAGGAAAAAACAAAGAAGATACCGAGTCGGAGGGCAGTCTCTCAGAGTGTGAAGGCTGAGAAAATGGTCACAAAATGACCAAAGACGTGTGTCCAAGATACATAGAGAATTCTGACGACAGTTCAGCGGTTGAAAGAAAAACAACCTGATTTTTAGCAATGGGCAAAACATTTGAATAAGGAATTCGCAGAGAAAGATAAACAAGTGTCCCAATAAGCACATGAAAATTTTTCCCACATTATTCATCATCATTCAGTATCAGCAAACTGTGATTTAAAACCACAAGATGACACCACCGCACACCCACGAGAATGGCTCAGACACTAAACGACAGACAATTACAAATGTTGGTGATGTTGGAATCATCATACGTGGGAAAACAAAATAATACAGCCACTTGGGGGAAAGGTCTGGTAATTTCTTATAAAACGACACATACTTTTGACCCAGCAATTCCATTCCTATGTATTTATCCAAGAGGGATGGAAGCACATGCCCATAAAAAGACCTGTACAGAATGTTCACCGCAGCTTTATTCGCAATAGCAAAAACCTGGAAGCAGCCCAGCAGTCAACAAACAGGAGAACAGATAACCAAACTGTGAGACTCATGCAATGGGATATCACTTAGCTGTGAAAAGAAACATGGTGAGCCAAACCCGGTTTAGCTCAGTGGATAGAGCGTCGGCCTGCAGACTGAAAGGTCCCAGGATCAATTCCGGTCAAGGGCATGTACCTTGGTTGTGGGCACATCCCCAGTAGGGGGTGTGCAAGAGGCAACTGATGGATGATTCTCTCTCACCAATGTTTCTAATTCTCTATCCCTCTCTCTTCCTCTCTGTAAAAAGTCAATAAAATATATTTTTTTTAAAAAGAAAAAGAAACATGGTGAATCTCAAAAACATTTTGTGGAGTGAATGAGGCCACAGTGTGTGCTTCCAATTGCGGAAAGTTCCGGAACAGGCAGAACTACACCAGGAAGAAAACCACCGGAACAGTGTTTGCCTCTGAAAGGGGTTGACTGGGAAGGGCATGGGGCAGCGACTGGGTGGCCATGATGTACTCTGTCTTGCTAGGGAGTTGGGTCACACAGGGGTACACACTTGTCAAAACTCATTGAATGGTGCACTTATGATGTTTTATTTCTTTAAAAGCTATATTTACCAAAAAGAAATATAAAGCATGGCATGACGTCCTGCCGTCCTGTCCGATATAAAACATCAACTCCTTCCCTACATGAGAGCTCTCTCTTTCCTCAGCCCCGCACGGGTGGGAATTGCCAGAGCCCTCTTAGGAGCACACAGAGCTTATCTGTGCTATTCTGATATGCTGGATAGCATTAAAGTCAGATGTTATTGGGTCACAAACATTTTCTTTTTGTTGCTGTTGATTTTAAAGAGGAGGGAGAGAGAGGGAGAGAGAGAGAAACATCAATGTGAGAAATACCAATCGGTTGCCTCCCTGATGGGTGGCGGGAGAGGGAGAAGCAGGGATCAAACCACAATCTGGGCATGTGCCCTGACCCAGAAGTGACCTTCCAGGGCATGGGACAATGCTCAGCCAACGGAGCCACACCAGCCAGGCTTAGTTGCTTCTACATACCAGGCATTAGTCTAAGAATTGGGGTTAACAGTGAGATGGATACAAGCTCCCTGCCTATAAGGAGTTTATCAGCAAAGACTGATAATACATAGAATAATGAAAAGAAAATTAGACCCGAAGGTGCGGGGGCAGACACGAGGGATGGGACAGCGGGAATTGGAGGCGGTGCCTTTGATTTTCCATTCTGATGGGGTGGCGTTTGCGTTGGGGCTTGATGGACGCCTAAGCAAGGTGCCGGAGGAAGTGGGGAGACTCTGAGCAGGCTTCCGTTTGACACTCCCCATCTAATGAGTGACTCCCAAAGAGCCAGTGAGAACTGTTCAGTTAACAGGCAACTTACTGGTACTTTGGATGAGAAAGCACCAAGAGAACATTACAAGAAGAAGAAGACACCTGAGAAACCCCTTCCTGACAGTCAGCGGGCCCATCACAGGGAAACCCAAAGGCTCCGATGGCAGAGGCTGAGGCCGTTACCAAAGGCACTTTTCTCATTAGTTGCTCATGTGGTCTCACCTGACAAGGAACCAGGCCTTCATTCGTGCCCTCCAGGGACAGCAGCGTGAGTGAGAATAAAGTTAAGAAGTCTTTCTCCAAAGGACATGTTATCTGAAATTCCTCAGTCGACAGTAAAAATTACAAGAAGAAGGTGATAGGACTGTGTTTGAAAGCAGCGGGATTTGGGCTTATTTAAGTCTTAGCAACCACGGGTCAAACTCGAATGAGGCCATCAGAGTTATCAGAAAGCAAAGAGGATTGCCCTGGCCGGGTCAGCTGTTTGGTGCGTCCTGACCATGCACGGGAAGGTTGCTGGTTTGATTCCCAGTCAGGGCACATACATGCCAGGGCTGTGGGCTAGATTCCTAGTAGGGGGTGAGCAGGAAGCGGCTCTCCATGGATGTTTCTCTTTCTCTCCCTTCCTCTCTCTCTAAAAATCAATAAAAAAATATTTTTAATATATTTCTTTATTGATTTCATAGAGGAAGGGAGAAGGAGAGAGAGATAGACACATCAATGATGAGAGAGAATCCTTGATCGGCTGCCTCCTGCACGCCCCCCACTGGGGATCAAGCCCACAACCCAGGCATGTGCCCTTGGCCGGAATCGAACCTGGGACCCTTCAGTCCACAGGCTGACGCTCTATGCACTGAGTCATGCCGGCGAGGGCATCAGTAAAAATATTTTTTAAAAGAAAGCAAAATGGATTGAATTTCTCCAGCTAAGGCAGCTGGTGCTGATCTAAACCTCCTGTGTGGATAGTTTGAGGAAAACCCTCGGCTCGCCAAGGATACCCCAGTCTAATAGAAAGTATGTAATTGTAGAGTTGTTACATACAAATAATAGCACTACATCCTTAGGAACTCTCAAGAAAAGGGACATGGGTTGTTGGGTCAAATTCCATAGACCCTACTCTGTACTTGAAAGCTAATTTTCTCCTACGTTGGTAAATGTTAAGTTGGACAAATTACTTAACCTCTATGTACTTCAGTTTCTTTGTATGGGAAGCAGGAATGAATTACAGAACCCAGGGCTGGGGTTCGAAACTCTGTCCATACCTTAGAATCACCTGAGAGGTTTCAAACACTCGGTTGCCTGGGCAACCCCCAGATGTGGGTGGGACCGGGCAGCAGTATTCTCCAAGTGCTTCTGACCACTGTGCTAAGCCCAGCAGTCCAGGTCGGCCACCACCGTGGCTATACCAGCTCTCATCACTGCCGCTCGGGGAAGGGTGCCCACAGCAGGGGCCTGAGATGACACATGAATAAACAGCAGCTCAGGTCTGCTTCAACTGGGTCCTTCCATTGCTTGGGATTTCAGAAATCAGCCTTGATTATGGCTGCTAGTCATTCATGCAAGAATCCCCCAACCCCCTTCGGTGGGCCCCGGGGATACAGCAGCAAATGGGGCAACTTCCTGACCTCAGGGAGTTGACATTCTGCCAGGAAACCACAGTGAGGGACTGTGGCATGGAGCTAAGATGAGGCAAGCCATCCGCCTCCCCCACTATCAACTGCTCGTCAGGACGCACGCCTGCAGGGGGTCTGGGACATGGTCCAAGGGAGGCCAAGAAACTAAAGCAAGATCTGGAAGTCAAGACAAATGTTGTGACATTTTTATTCTGAAGTGCCCAACATATCGTTTGTTTCAACTTTTTTTTTTTTAAGTATTGAATTAAATTGGAATAGAGCAAAGTTAAACTATCTGCAGCGCAGTGCCCTTTGATGAATGAGACGCTCATTTTGTTTGAAACAATCTCCGGGATTCGTGGATGCGTGGTTGCATGTCTGCCCCCTCAACAGTTCCAAGAACCATAGTCCTCATTGGAACAGAGCGGAATGTGTTTTTGCAGTTACCTTGGTTGAAATACCATCCAGCCATCCACAGTACAATCATGAATATGGGGTAAAACTCCACGCCATTTTGTCTGCAGGAAAAAAAAGTAAAGACATGAGTCATTTTATGAGACAACTCTACTCCAAAACTTTGAGTTTCAATCTAGAGGTAAACTGTTCACTCTCTTTTCACAAAAATAATGTAGGAATTTACATAAAGAGCTTAAATGACCCTTCCATGTAAGATGACTCTTTTTTAAAAAAATATGTGTTTATTGATTTTTAAAGAGCAAGGAAGGGAAAGGGCGAGAGAAGCATCCATGTAAGAGAGAGACATTGATTGGTTGGTTGCCTCCTATACACACCGAGACTTTGGGGACCGGACCCACAACCTGGGCATGTGCCCTGACTGGGAATGGAACCAGAGTGACACTTCGGTGCGCTGGGCGCTTATTGTGTTTAAAACAACCTCCAGGATTCGTGAATGTGTGGTTGCCTGTCTGCCCCTCAATAGTTCAACCACCCGAGCCTCACGCCAGGGCTGCCGGGAGTCTTTTGAGGTGAGACTAAAACATTGTTTAAACCTCAGAGCAGGGCCAGGAATCACTCTCCTACTTACAAGTTGCCAGAAATAGAAATGAATCATGCTCTTTTCCATAAGAAAGGCCTTGAGACTGTCATAATTCTGAGCCTATAAAGTATTCTCTATCTTACCTAAAGAACCCAGAAAAATAACTCAATTCATATTAAAGAGATTTCTTCCCCCAAATTCCCTCATATCCATTGCTTCCACTTAAGTGACTCGGCACATTTTTTAAAATGGTCTTTAAATAATTTCCCTAAAAGCTCCTGAAGTACATGAATGAGCATAGTTCATTCCCATTGTACAGAGGACAGACGGAGTTCACTGAGCCCTATTTGACGGGGCCTCCCAGAGAATCGAAGGGAGACTGTGTCACCTCCAGATTCCAACTCTGTCTTCATGTCAACTCAAATTGCCTCTCTTCATAGAAGATTTGAATGGAAAAGTTGATTCTATTTTAAGCAAAAGGGAATAGTTCTCTGGGAACTATAGTTAATGCATCTGCACCTAGCAAAGGGAAAATGATGAATTATATCCCTCCGCCTTCCAGTGATGTTGGCGAGGTTGGCTGCGTTCTCTGCTGACAATATCACAACCAGGAAGAACTTTAATGCAGTTTGTGATAAGGCCTTGAGTGGATCTTGGTGGAAGAGTCATGTACAGGATTATCAATGATCCCACATGCTTTGTTTCTTTTTAATTTAATTTTATTTTTTTCCATCACCATTTATCCCCTCTATGCCCTCTCCACCTCCACTCCTCCTCCCCCTGCCATCACCACCGTGTTGTCCACATGTTTTCTTGAAGAAACCTTGAAAGCTTGAGCACTTAAATTGAGGTGAAGGGCAATTGACCCAGAATAGTTGATAGTGGCTATTGAAGCTCATAAGTGATATTTTTAATTCAGGGGGGTCAGGGCGAGGAAGGTGTTTGGTTTGGCTTGGTTTGGTTTTTGCAACCCACATGGCGACATCAGAAGCCCCTGAACGCCTCTCCTCTCGTGGTAGGTACCACTGCACACAGAGCAACTCCCTCTAAAAAGTCCAGACACCAGAGTTACACCTCAGCCAAATGAGGAAGTGCCCACTCTGTATTATTTTTATAAGAAAAGGCCCAGACACACTCTCACCATAAATGCCACACCCAGCACAGCGCCCTATAACCAGGAGGGAACCCTCAACTCCCAGCTTCTTTCTGAGGCCTGCACACCCAATACCACAACCTGAGGGCCGGGCACCCCCCCCCCTCCCAAACACTGAGCTCTGAAAGCCAATGGGCTCTCATCCACACAACCCACAAGGCTTTGGGGAGGACTCCAGCTTGGAGGCGCACGGCCATGCCTTTTTTTTTTAATTCTTTTTTTTTTAATATATTTTTTATTGATATTTTACAGTGAGGAAGGGAGAGAGATAGAGAGCTAGAAACGAGGATGAGAGAGAAACATCAACCGGCTGCCTCTTGCACACCCCCCACCGGGGATGTGCCCGCAACCAAGGTACATGCCCTTGACCGGAATCGAACCCCGGACCTTTCAGTCCGCAGACCGACGCTCTACCACTGAGCCAAACCGGTTTCGGCACGGCCATGCCTTACACTGCTGGCCAGGAGGGGCTGTGCCCCTGTACACGCCTCCTGGGCTCCGGGAAGTAACTGAGAAGATAGGGGAAGGGGGGCTGAGGTCCTAGAGAGCAGAGCTTGTTCGCAGCTATTGAGATTCAGGTCAGAATGGGAAGGTAACAGGCATTGGTGATCCTGGAGGCCAAAGCGTGGAGCATCAGGCCGTTTAGCACCATATCTCTGCACCCTCCTGCCCCAGGAAATGAGCCCCTCGCCCCTGTGAGCTGTCACTGCCGTCTCCCTCTGACCCCCTGCCCCAGTGACGGTACCTTTCCCCTGGCCTCTCTTTTGCTGACCTTCCTTAAGCCAGTCCTGGGGCTCTGCTATTTGCTGATAGTCCTCTCTGCTGCTGCCTGCCGACACCACCGGGGTATTGCTTGGACTTAAGATACCTGGAATCCCATCCTTCCTGCTCATTATGACCTCCAGCACGTGCCCACCACGGGGAAGTGTCCTATGCGTGGGTGTGCCCCAGGACACCTCACTCACGGTAAGCTGTCAACAGACTTTGTTTACCTCAAAGGGACCAAACTCAAAATTTTTTTTTCTTAACAATCCTTTCAATAACGAATCACAATTGCCAACATGAGAATAATTATTGGTCTCTTGTGGGCATAAAGGCAGATCTATTCTGCCATCTTCGTATAGGAGGTCCTCAGGAAAAATCTCCAGATGGGACAGAAAACAGCTGGCAGCAGCTGTGTCAACGTCCCTCCCTGTGGGAACAGAGGGCACCACTGAGGGCCCACCAGTGATGCCTACCCTCTTCCCTTCCCCAGTGAGGGACGCTGAGCCTGTGCCCCCATTGGGTGGTTAGAGCCTTCTTTGCACCATGACCCTGTGCCCCTCTGAGATTTAAGCTTCTCGTGAAAAGAGTAGGGGAGCTTCTCCTTTGAGGTCACCCTGGACCTCGCCTGCCACACCGGGCTGAGAACAAAGGGTCTTTGCAGAAAGGACAGTCGGTGGACAACTGTCCTGCTCTGCCCTGGACGGGGAAGGCTTTCAGAACGTGGGACGTTCAGCTTTAAAACCGGACCCCTCGGTAAGTTGTCCCAGTTGGCCTGGAGCTAAGGGGTTTCCTGGGACACAGCACGTTGAGTGCCCACACCGAGACAGTGCCAGGCGCGTTGGGTGGTCATCCTAATGGCCGGCCTGATGGAGCCTGTTGGGACTGAGTCGTTATGGCTGCTAAGACCTCCTGGTCCCCCAAGTCCAAGGGAGTCTGGGCCGCCAGGCTTAGGACATGTGGTCTCTGCCATTCCGCCTGGGCCCGAGGGCTGGGAGCAGCGAGGGCAGTCCCGAACTGCATACTGCCGGGACCCTGCCTCAGTCATTAAGGGTCCTGCAAAGTTCACCTCATTTGGGGAAAGAAAAAAGAAAGAATCAATTTATGGCAAGGCAACCCAAACTCTGACAGTTCCTAAAACATTAGTCTCCAAATCGTTTTAATCACATAGCCCTAATAGCTCCACAACCCTCCTAAAAACATACACACGCCCTCCTGTAGCAAAGGTGCTAGCTGACAGCCGGGACCACACCCCCAACCTGCTTGCATTCGGGCAGCGCCCCTTCTTGCCAACGGAAAGCGCATGAGAGCGAAATATGTCACTTCTGAGCCAAATGGTTAAGTCGAGGGTGTGCCAAGCTCCTTCCCACACTCGCTGGTTGAATGGGGAGGACTCTGAGGACCTGGATGGGGAAAGACCCCTTGGACAGAAGGAGCTGAGGCCTCTCAATGACCACATGGAAGGCCACCCAGCAGCTACACCCATGCAGGACTTGACATGAGCGAGCAGGAAACTTTCACTGTATCCAACCATTGGGGAATGCGGGGTTGATCCATCAGCACGGCTTGGGAAGAATTGACTTGGAAAGAGTGCCGTATGTATTATAAAACACACACAAAATAGAAATGAAAGGATGACATTTTAAGTATAAATAGAAGTTCAAATATCCCCCCTCCCCAGGAGGGGACTTAGTGCACCCTCTCAGGGTGCACATCACTTCTGAGTATCTTTGTGATTTGACAAAGAGATTTCTAACAAACAGATAACTTTGCTTATAACAGTCTTGCTCATAGAAAACCTGAACCGTTCGCCAAAGGAGAAAACCTGATCAGACGTAGACCATTTCTAGTGCCGTGCTCATAGTGTGATACGTTATTTAAAAAAATAATAAATAAATAAGTAAAACCTTAAAGAAGCTTTTGTAGGTTTTCCTCTTTTGAGCTTCTGTTTGCTGCTTTTCCTTCCTCCTTTTGCCTCGTAACTGTCTTCCCAAGCAGTGGGCTGCTTGCACTGTTAGCAGAGGCCCCGGGCCCCCTGGCTTTCGACCCTGGGACGTCTTTTGGATCATTGCTCTGACTGGGGCTCGGAGCACCAGGTTAACACACTCAGAAAAGTCTTGGGGATGAGAGGTTGCTGGAGCTAATCTTTTACAGACGCGTAACTACCTAAATTGCTCCTTGTCAAGTAACCCTTGTGTGGGGACGGAGGGAGGTTGCGTGGGTGGCAGGAGAACAGGCCTCTAACTAGCACTTGTCAGCGATGTGGCCTGACAAGGACCAGGGTGAGCGGGGAGGGAAGGAGGCTGGCAGCTCATCCAAATGCCAGCCGTCCCCTGACTCCCTGAAGTCACCCGCTGTGGGCAGAAGCGTTGGGTGGCGGCACTGACTGAATGCTGTGCCCTCCCCAGAATGCGTACGTGGAAGCCCTGACACCCATACGTTGGCGGAAGGACGTATTCAGGATGGATGCACAAGGGCAGAAGGGCCCTGATGCCGTAGGATGGGTGTCCCGCGAGAAGAAACAGCCAGGGGCGCTCTGACACCCACCAGCCTCATTCCCCCAGCACCAGGCACACGGGCGCAGAGGAAAGGCCACGGGAGGACACGGCGAGCCACGAGAGGAGAACTCTCACCAGAAAACTGAATCAGCCAGAACCTTGGTCTTAGCCATGCAGCCTCCAGAACTGGGAGAAAACAAACGTCTGTTATTCAAGCCTCGCGGTCCGCGGTCTTTTGTTACAGCGGCCCACACTGACCAAGGCCGGTCGGTGGCTTGTGGAGCAGGATGCTGGGGTTCACACAACTCACCATTTAGAGTCATTTTTTTTTTCATCTTGGAGAGATCTCAAGCCCTCATTCAGTGGATAAGTGCATTCTGTGCCCTCAGCGAGTGCCCAAGGTGTAAGGAAAATGGAGACGTGCTTCCTGTCTCTTTTAACGAACTTGTACTTACTACAGAATTAGGTGACCCACATTTCTCTCATCCTTAGTAGGGCACAATATTTGAAAAAGTACTCTCTTTGTAAATTTTTCTTTTCTCCGTAGTTTTTACATATGAATTAAGGTCACTTGTTTTAATTTCTAAATTTCAGAGTTAGAATTCAAAATGACTACCAAAAAAAAAAAACAAAACAGTGAAATGACAGCACTGCACTAGACCAAGAAGAGGGTAATATTATGAAGAGCACTCAGATTCGTGACGATTGGGTTGACCTGGGCCTTGTGGGCAGGTTAGTTCTGGACCAGGAACTGAATAATTTAGCATTACGCAAACGAGGGTACTTTAACAAAATCTAAGGAAGAAGCAATTCCTCTGTCTTACCCAGAAACGTGAAAACCTTGTTGGAGAATACTACGTATACTTCCAGACTCCAGGCTTAGAGGTAATATGAAACATTTTAGTCTAAAAGTAACAGCCTAATTCTTGCCATGATTGGAGCAAAACAGCTAAAGAATTAGTGATCCTAGCCTCAAAACACAGGAGATGAAAGACACTCAGCAAGTGATCCTCCAGCGTATGAGGAAGAGTGAGGTGATCAGCTACTTCCTTCCAGTGAAGCTAGAACCAGGGGAAATGCATTTAATTTCGGCGAGATCCATTGAAAACTTGGATCTACTTTTCAGATTTAGTAAAGCCTTTAATCTAAAGGAACCAAGGTGTTCGAATTAGGCTGCATAGACATTTCTAAGCTGAGCAAATTACATGAAGGAATGGCCCTTGGTGAAGTTGTAACTGCTGTTTTCACAATTGAAAAAAAATATATAGGTTCTGCTAAAAGGCTGCAAACTCTAGAGACAGTCACCTCAATCCGCGTAGCAAAGGGAGGGGAACTACATGGGGGCTTTGGAGAGGGGCCCAGGCAGGTACCTGGGTATGTGAGGCTTCATAGTAAGCACCTTCGCTTGGCAAACGAATATGGATTGCTCTGAGATGTCAAGTTCCACCTGGAGATGGAAGTCGCCGGATCGCCAGGCTTTCCGACGATGCTGAGAGCAACGCAGCAGGAGGAGGAGGTAGGGAAAAGGCAGCATTTCCATTACAGCTAAGGCCCTGAGGCCTCTAACGGAGGCGGAAGGGCTCCGTGCGTGGTCCGGGAGAGCCAGAGAAGAAATGCGTCCCCTCTCGGGAACCGGCAGAGCTCAGGGGGGCCTGCCCTTCGCGCCAGAGCGGGTGGCCACGCAGGCTTTGGGATGAAGTGGTTGTCCCCGGGAATCCTGCCTCAGGTAAAGCTGAAATGGCTTTACGAGTCATCTGACTAGGACAGGTTATCCTACACCTCACACTCTAAGGCAAGCACTGGGCTGGATCTGAGGACCGTCTCAGAAGAAACTCAGGGAGTGGGTAGAGCCATCAGAGCCCAGCCTTTTTGTAAAGGCCCCTCCGCGCCTGTTATAAAGGTGGGTAGAGACTCCACGCACGGGCTACCTCCAGCTTCAAAGATCACGAGAAGGGTGTTGGCCGGGAAGAGTGGTTCTCTCTTCTCTGCACATCTTTCCCCCATCAGGAGTGTGTGTGTGTGTGTGTGGCCAGCCCAGATCCCTGAATGGTGGGAGAAGCATGACTTACTGTGCACGAAATATTCTCTCAAAATCAGGTGACCCAGAGACTGCCGGAGGCATAACTTTGTATTTTAATCTTGCCTTTGCTACATGCAAAGCAAAATAACCTGCAAGTAAAGGGGAATCGATGTTAAAAAAAAAAAAATCTGGCACATTATTATTCATTAATAAAATGCTTATTTAAACCACAATTAGATACCACTGCATACCTATTAAAATGTGTAAAATTTGCCCTAGCTCGTTTGTCTCAGTGGAAAGAGCGTCAGCCCGCAGACTGAAAGGTCCCAGGTTCAATTCTGGCCAAGGGCATGGACCCGGGTTGCAGGCTCGATCTCCAGGTGGGGGCATGCAGGAGGCAGCTGATCAATAATTCTCTCATCATTGATGTTTCTAACTCTCTCTCCCTCTCCCCTCCTCTCTGAAACCAATAAAACTATGTTTTTTAACATGTGAAATTTGAAAGACAGGTCACACTAATTTACAAAGACAGACAAGTGAGGACACAAGAGTAACTGGAACTCTTCCCACGGCTGGTGGGAAAGTAAAATGGTACGACCATTAAAACACCATCCGGCCGGGTTTGTTAGTTGGGCACAGCTGGGCCATATGATTCAGCCTTTCCACCCCTGGGTGGGTATGCCCTACCCGGTGTCCTGCTTCGCCCGCTGATGAGGACACCGAAGGACACGACATCCTGGCCAAGGCCACCCACCTGAGAAGTGGCTGGACCGGACAGATTCAAGACCTCAAAACCTGCCGAAACCGGTTTGGCTCAGTGGATAGAGCGTCGGTCTGCGGACTGAAAGGTCCCAGGTTCGATTCCGGGCAAGGGCATGTGCATTGGTTGCGGGCACATCTCCGGTAGGGGGTGTGCAGGAGGCAGCTGGTCGATGATTCTCTCTCATCGATGTTTCTAGCTCTCTATCTCTCTCTCTTCCTCTCTGTGAAAAACCAATAAAATATATTTTAAAAAAAAAAAAGACTTCAAAACCTGAGCTGCTTCTGCCCTGACACAGGGGCTCCTGACTCCACAACCGCAGACTCTTGTAGGAGCTACAAATTCTGGTTCTTATGCCAACTAAACAGCTCACTCGCTTCCTCCCTCCTTTCCTCCCTCCCTCCCCTCATCCAACATTCCCTGTCCACCCCCACTCACCACTGGCCAGTCTCCTCTCCTCTCTTCCCACTCCCACCTGTGGCACCCAGCCGCCAGACCTTCTGGCCCAGTTCACAGTGGCCCCGCACCCACCAGCCCCAGAAGCCTCCTGTGAGGATGGCCCAGGCTCTGTCAGCTGGGGTGCCCTCAGCCCCGCTCCTGCGCTCTCTACAGTGTGGGGGTGAGGGTCACACGGCAGGTAGTGGCTCCATGCGGGCCTATGCGACCCAGGGGGCCAGCACGGGGCACTTCAGACCGAAGTGCTTCTTAAATGGGTCACAAACATCCTGCTCTCCTCCACGGAAGGCTGTGACTCAAACCACAAAACGGTGTCAGATTTCCATAAATCCACAGAGCAAACTGGCCAGGCAAGGCACGGAGGGTGTGTGCAAGCTGGGCTGTGTGCTCCACTGCGGTGCCCGCGTGCACACAGCCCCGCCGGTTTGCGGTACAAACAGCCGTGGCGGGACAAAGAAACGTGTACGTGGTTGGAAGCCTTGCCCAGCAGTGCTCAGACCCTCTTCCCCACGTAGGAGGTAAGAGGCCAGCAACTGAGCTCCTGGGGCCCCGTGGAGCAAAGCCCTCTGGCTGACCAGGCGACTGGCACATTGAATGATCCTAGTGGGGAGGTGCTTTAGCATTTAGAATTCAGTCCTGCATCGGAGGCCCGTATCTCTGCAGGAGACTCCTTTTGACCTGGTACTCAGACCTGCCATAAGCAGTTTATTTCTGAAAACACATTAATTAAGAGATCCAAGTTTAAGAAACCACAGCCAGAGTTCACTGGCAGGTACCACGCTGCCGTTGGAACACTCGTAATTAATGTTTATAGGCCGCTTGCCCCGCTCCTGGTTAGCACACTTGGAATGCTGGCTTGAACTGGGCTGTGGGTTGTCACCACAGATGAGAACTATTCCCTGTCTGAATCTCCACCTGTCCCCGGGGAAGGAGGCGCGGGGCAGAGCTCACAGGGCCACCAGCAAGTATGCAACCCAGAAACCAACCTCCCTCAACCACACACACACACACACACACACACACACACACACACTCACACACATACACACACTCACACTCTCTCACACACACACACACTCACACACACATACTCACACACACTCACACATTCTCACACACACACACACTTTCTCACACATTCTCTCTCACACACACTCTCACACACACATACATACACGTACATGCTGCTGGACTCTTACTTTGCTGACAGGCAGAGAGTACTGAGACAGCAGCCAGCAAAACTGAGTTTCCAGCCATCTTTCACCAGGAGGGTTCTGCTTCTGGGAACTGTTTGTAGAAATGAGGGGCAGAGAACTGGGCCGTTGGTGACCTTCCTTATAAGGTAAACAAGCCGGGAGAGAAAAAGATGATTGCAGGGCGGAGTAACCTTTGCTCTGGGACAGGAACAGGAACAGGAACAGGAGTGGGGAAAGAGGCAGGTCTGGCTGCCAGGCGCGGTCTCAGTCTGCCCGGCTGCCTCCTGAACCTGATTCACTGGCTCGCGCGCCAGCCAGCGGCTGCAGGATCCCCCGAGGCAGCAGCACCTGCAGCGAAACCTCTTCTCAGCCAATTCCAAAGCAGTTTCTCTCCCCTGCTCCCAACACCCGGGCCCCTTTGGTCCACTCCCCAGCTCCACAGGCTGCCGAGACCTTTCTCGTCTCCTGTGGAAAAAGTGAAAGGAAGCATTTATTTAACCCCATTGAGCATTAAGTGCTAATCTAATTGAAACAGGCTCTAACTTTATTCCCAGTAAATGACAGACCCAGAATTGGAACCCAAACCCAGCTTATCCCACCTGGGCCCTGTCCCCTGTCCCGGACAGCCTCCCACGGCCATTCTGACACCCCCACAGTCCTGGTGACAATGTGGGGTTCTATGGGGTTTTTTAGATGTAATTGACATATAACATTGTATTTATTTCAGATGTACAATATAATGATTTGATATTTGTATATGTCATGATCACTCCCATAAATGTAGTTAATATTCATTGCCTCACATAGTTATAAATTTTTTCTTGTGATTTAACTTTAGTCACCTTGCTGTATATTACATCCCCATTATTTTATTTTTTTATAACTGGAAGTTTGTTTCACAAATTAAAAAACAGACAAGCTAGGATATATGTTCTGTGAAGAAAGAGGGCCCGAGAGGAAAGAAGTGGAGCGAGACTGCAGACTGCTAAATATAAGGTACAGTGAAAACCAAGATGGCGGCACAGGTAAACACCTGAACTTACTGCCTCGCACAACCACTTCAAAACTACAACTAAAAGACAAAATGGGCATCACCCAGAACAACAGGAAGACTGGCTGAGTGGAAATTCTGCAACTAAAAGGAAAGAAAAAAACACACAAATTCCACAACTAGAAGGAAAGAGAAAGACTCAGAAGAGATGTGGAAGTAAAGTAAAGTAAAGTAAGGTATGGGTGCATGCGCAGAAAGGGCTGACAACTGAGTATGCTGTTGTCTTTTTCAATCGGGAGGGAGACACAAGCTCCCGACTGCTCTGAACTCCAGTTCCAGGCAAGAATCTGGGGATCCATACTTATACAGGGAGAAACTGGACTGTCTGGCTTTGGGCAGAACTCAAGAGCAGCTTTCTCTCAGAGATGCTTGCAGCAATTACCCGAGGGACACTGAGACCCAGAGGCCTCTTAGGGAAGGGCTGACTGTCAGCCATAGCTGTTTGCTCTGCCCTGAGACCCCGCCCCACTCAAGCTGTGCGCAGAGGTTTTTGCTTATGAATGGCCTGGCCCTTTGCAACCTAAAATTACCTAACAAACTGCAGCTGGGTCAGAGAGCCCCAGCACAGCCAAGAGAAGGCCCAAGACCCCACAGCAATTTGCATTGCTTCACAGCTGGGCCTCATCTGGGCACCTCCAAACCCCAAACAAAGAAGAGGAATCTGCAGATCTCTCCAAAGCTCCTGCTGGGTGGCAGAGACTAAATTTGCACCTCCTTGGATCTCCCAGTGGTAAGAGTGGGACCATCCAGATTATAACTCCTCAGACCCATAAGGGATACATATCTATCAACAAGTGAATCTAACAGTCAAGTGAATAAAAACATCTGATGAACAGAATGAAATGGTGAATATAATAGAATCAGGGGCATAGAAAGGGAGTGTACTGACAACTCTCAGGGTGGGGGAAGGGGTGTGGGGGTGTGGGAAGAGACTGGACAAAAATCATACACCTATGGATGAGGACTGGGGGGGTAGGGGGAGAAGCTTGGGGTGGGAACCAGGTGGAGAGGAGCTATGGGCGGGCGGGGGGGGGGGGTTGGAAAGAGGAACAATTGTAATAATCTGAACAATAAAGATTTATTTTTTAAAAAAACACACACAAAATAAATATAAGGTAAATGGAAAAAAAAGGAATTGGAGCAATATTTTTTAATTGATTTTTTACAGAGAGGAAGAGAGAAGGACAGAGAGTTAGAAACATCAATGAGAGAGAAACCTCGATCAGCTGCCTCCTGCACACCCCCCACTGGGGACGTGCCCACAACCAAGGTACATGCACTTGACCGAAGTCGAACCTGGGACCTTTCAGTCCACAGGCCAACGCTCTATCCACTGAGCCAAACCGGTTTCGGCGTGGAGTGATATTTTAATCAGAAGTAGAAAACACAGTGACTCGCTGGCCAAGGGCCTCTGCACAGAGCCACACCCACAGCACCCGCGTAGGTGTGGCACCAGCGGAGTCCATTCATCATAGCCCCACCTCTGTCCATGCAGTCTTTGCTCTGTGAAGATGCAGCTGACCTCAGAATAAAGTTGGGGGCCCTTCTTTGTCTCAGATCACTTAGACTCGAGGGATCTCCAGTGCCCAGTTCCAGTTACAGGAGGGCTAACCCGCCTCAGCCTCACACAGGTCTGCCCCCGAGCCCCCAGCCCAGACAGTAAGGTAACACCACCGTGGACAGGATTTATGGCCTCCGTTTGTGAAGAGGGGCTAATTCGGGCGGAAGGGAAGGTCAAATGAAATAGGGCTGTTAGGAGGGTTGAATTAATTAACATTTATAAAGCACTTGAAATAGCACATGGCAACTAAAGGTGTGTGCTGTGTGTTTGTTAAATAAGCACATAAAATGCCTAGAAAAGTATTGAGCATGTTGGGTACATAATGTTAAAAGGTAAATAAATAAATAAATAAATAAATAAATAAATGCCCCTCAGACAAATACAAAATGAAAACACATCAGAGAGTTCATTGAATTCGTTCTTGAGGGAAACAGTATGCCATTTTAACCAGTTCAAAGGAGAATTCAAAGAAACACACGTATGTCGTGTTAAAAAATGATACTCAACTGGATAACTCTTAAAGATCTTATTGGCTTTTTACCCAGTGATACCTGACCCGGGCAGCACCTCATCTACCAGATAGGAAGGAGCTCCAAGGAGCTGTACCAAATGAGAGACTTCGTGCAGAAGGGGGTGGGAACAAGGAAGTTATACTTGGCAGAAGCGACTAGTTATTGCAAAGTCACTTCCTTTAGGGGATGGCAGGGGTTCAACAAGCCAGTTATCTAACCAGCGCTGATCAGGCGATTCCTGATTGGCTGGTGTAGGATTCCACTTCTGGGTGAGCGGAAGCTGTGATAAAGTCCGGTTTGGTGACGCAGTGCTTAGAATAAGTGCCCCCACTTGGTGCCTTTTGTCTTGTTTTCAGCACTAAGGAATAAGCGATGCCAAAATTAATTTACAAATACTTGCAAACCAGTTCTTCTCACAGTGCCCTGCAGATTCACCCTGGTCTTACTTGCTTTTGAAGCCGAAGAAGACGAAGACGACACAAGAAGATGAATCCTATTAGTCCAGGACACTATCGAAACTTCCCTGTGAGTTTGATTGAATAGTTTGGCCTTCAGAGACCCTCAACTGCACCCCCGTTGCCCTGCACCCACATCCCCATCTTCTAAAATAACTTCCCAAAGGACAGGCCCTGGAGGGGGAGAGGAAGGGGCCTGGGCTGGGCCTGAGGGCAGGCAGAGGCTCTGAGAACACGAAATGGCAGAGCAAAGAGGTGAGTTGGGAAACGGGACCCCTGTCTGATGGCTGAAATCTTTGGAGGTTTATAACTCCTGTTTCGAGAAACTTGGGCACATCCATACTAGAGAACTAGCTTTAAAACAAAAAACAACCAAAAAAAAAAAAAAAAAAAACAGACAGCCAAACCGGTTTGGCTCAGCGGTAGAGCGTCGGTCTGCGGACTGAAAGGTCCCGGGTTCGATTCCGGTCAAAGGCATGTACTTTGGTTGCAGGCACATCCCCGGTGGGGGGTGTGCAAGAGGCAGCTGGTCGATGTTTCTCTCTCATCGACGTTTCTAGCTCTCTATCTCTCTCCCTTCCTCTCTGTAAAATATCAATAAAATATATTAAAAAAAAACAAAAAACAAAACACAGACAACTCCGGAGTGACCTTCTTTGTCTCCCCAGTGAATGGCCTTCTTTCCACTTTCAGGCACATCCTGAGATTCCCCACTGAGTTCTCCCCACCGATGCCAGTCAGTCTGCAAACCAGGGTCCTCAGAGACGGCCGGCACAATGGGAGAAAGTGCCTCAAGTGCTTGGAAGCTCTAATAGAGCTGGAGAGTGCAGCTGGTTTCTGCCGCTAGGAAGGTGTTCAACAATGGAGCAATACTAAACCCCAAACAACAGTCATTGCGACACGGCACACAGCCTGTTGTAACAGTGACTCATGAGAACCCCGAATGGATAGGCCATAGGCCAGTCAGGTCCTGCAGAAAAAGAAACATAGCAAGACACCAGGAAAACCCCCGCCAGCCCCGAACGGGAAAAACCAGGTATAACAACATCAGGAGGCAGGAAGGCCTAGGGCTGTTCTGCTACCCTGGCAACAGGAAAAGGCATTTCAAATACTGTCCTGGCTAGCGTGGCTCAGTGGTTGAGCATTGACCCATGAGCCAGGAGGGTCACAGTTCAATTCCTGGCCAGGGCACATGCCCAGGTTGTGGGCTTGATCACCAGTATGGGGCGTGCAGAAGGCAGTCGATGGAAGATTCTCTCATTATTGATGTTGCTATCTCTCTTTCCCTCTCTTTTCCTCTCTCTGAAATCAATAAAAACATATTTTTTAAATGATTTTAAATATTGGATATGTGCTTTGCTCTTCTTTTCCTTTCTTTGTCCTTTTCTCTTTTCAATCAATCTTTTTTTGTTTGTTTTTATAAAGTCTTTACTTTCTTGAGTCTTTACATTTTTTTAAATCGCAGATTACATTCAATATTATTTTGTGTTTGTTTCATCCTTCTTCATTTTTGCTTGTCCTTCCTGCTTTCTTCTGAGTGTGTTCTGTTCTCGCCTTTGTTTCTGGGACTTTGTCTGCAGAGCATCCTCTGAATCCCTGTCTCTGGCAGGCCCACCCATCCCGGAGGGAATTCCAGACAACACAGCTTCCAGCAACCTCTGAACCCACTTCCCAATCACTTTCAGAGGGCCCACCAGCTCACCTCATTCCAGCGCTGCTTTGCACTTGGGAGGTTCTGGACAGCCACACAATTCAGAGCAGAGAGCCTTGGCTTAACTTGGTCCTTTCTGTCGAGGGAAGTTCTATCTTGTCACACCACTAGGGGGTGTAACTCGGGATTCCACAGGTCGGGAGGCAGCCGGAGCATCAGGGCCAGCAGGCAGTGCCTCCCGGTCTCAGCTTCCTCCTCCAGCTCTCCAGGGGCCCCTGAGATCAGAACTGGGACAAGGCAGTTCACAAAAGCTGTCTGACAAAATCATTCCTCCTGGGTGCCCTGAAACACGTCAGGTTTTCAGAAGTCCCACACAATGACCCCTTCCGGCAAGGGCCCTGCGAGTGCTGGGGCTTCAAGCCTTGGGTGCTTAAATGTAGAAATCCCAGGGCTTACTCCTTGGTCCTGTCTCACTCAAAACTACGCACTAGCCAAACACAGACCCTGCCCAGAGAGGGTCGTGGGCAGCTGAGCCCAGCTGTGCAATATTGATAAAGCAGTTCTTTGAAGAATGAAATAAAAAAAGAAAAGAAAAGAAAGGGTCCAAACCGGGACACTTCAGAGGAGGCATTCCCGTTGGAGACCACAGGAGGCAGTCCGTCAGGGGTGAGAGGTGAGGCCAGCCAAAGGAAGTCCCGCCGAGTGGACGCAGCAGCCAAAGGGTGAATTCCGTTTTTCGATTAATATTTTGAAGGATCAAAAGTCCTATCTCAGACTTTGGTTTGATCTTCCAATGCATCGCTGGCTTCTGGAGCGGTGTGGTAAAATCAAGGTGCGGTCTGCAGATGACTTCGCCTCAATTCCTTGCAGAGGAGCAGGTCGCAGAGCTGGGCCGCGTCTGCAGTGGCGCCTGGGGGAGGCAGGCTGTGTGGTTGGGAGAATATCAGGAAAGCGGCTGGCTCCGCAGGGGCAGAGAAAGACCTAAAACATGCAGAGGCAGGCATCCGGAGATGGCCTCAGACATATGCAAAAGTAGTATTCGCCCACTGGTTCCTTCATTCACTATCCGGTGCACGGAGAATGTGCCACAGGCCCAGGCTGTGCCCGGCCCTGGGGCTCAGGGCTGAGCAAGACAGACAGCGGCAGCCCTGATCTGGCGGCGTGGTCAGCGTGCGAGCACAGCATGAGCGAGGCTGCGCCAAGCAGGCCAATTCAGCAGCACCGCGCTGAGCGCTGGAAGTGCAAGTCCGGTGCCACCGGAGCGTGCACCAGGGCACCAGCCTGGTCTGGAGGCCATGGAAGCCGCCAAGAAGTGCTGTCTCAGCTGAGGACTAGTAATACAGTGACAACCAGGTGAACGGCTGAGGACTAGTAATACAGTGACAGCCAGGTGCACGGCTGAGGACTAGTAATACAGTGACAACCAGGTGAAAGCTGAGGACTAGTAATACAGTGACAGCCAGGTGAACAGCTGAGGACTAGTAATACAGTGACAACCAGGTGAACGGCTGAGGACTAGTAATACAGTGACAGCCAGGTGCACGGCTGAGGACTAGTAATACAGTGACAACCAGGTGAAAGCTGAGGACTAGTAATACAGTGACAGCCAGGTGAACAGCTGAGGACTAGTAATACAGTGACAACCAGGTGAAAAGCTGAGGACTAGTAATACAGTGACAGCCAGGTGAACGGCTGAGGACTAGTAATACAGTGACAGCGAGGTGAACGGCTGAGGACTAGTAATACAGTGACAGTGAGGTGCACGGCTGAGGACTAGTAATACAGTGACAGCCAGGTGAACGGCTGAGGACTAGTAATACAGTGACAACCAGGTGAACGGCTGAGGACTAGTAATACAGTGACAGCCAGGTGAACGGCTGAGGACTAGTAATACAGTGACAGCGAGGTGAACGGCTGGGGACTAGTAATACAGTGACAGCCAGGTGAATGGCTGAGGACTAGTAATACAGTGACAGCCAGGTGACCGGCTGAGGACTAGTAATACAGTGACAGCGAGGTGAACGGCTGAGGACTAGTAATACAGTGACAGCGAGGTGAACGGCTGAGGACTAGTAATACAGTGACAGCGAGGTGAACGGCTGAGGACTAGTAATACAGTGACAGCCAGGTGACCGGCTGAGGACTAGTAGTACAGTGACAGCCAGGTGAATGGCTGAGGACTAGTAATACAGTGACAGCCAGGTGAACGGCTGAGGACTAGTAATACAGTGACAGCCAGGTGAACGGCTGAGGACTAGTAATACAGTGACAGCCAGGTGAACGGCTGAGGACTAGTAATACAGTGACAGCCAGGTGAACGGCTGAGGACTAGTAATACAGTGACAGCCAGGTGAACGGCTGAGGACTAGTAATACAGTGACAGCCAGGTGAACGGCTGAGGACTAGTAATACAGTGACAGCGAGGTGAACGGCTGAGGACTAGTAATACAGTGACAGCGAGGTGAACGGCTGAGGACTAGTAATACAGTGACAGCCAGGTGAACGGCTGAGGACTAGTAATACAGTGACAGCCAGGTGACCGGCTGAGGACTAGTAATACAGTGACAGCCAGGTGGACGGCTGAGGACTAGTAATACAGTGACAGCCAGGTGAACGGCTGAGGACTAGTAATACAGTGACAGCCAGGTGAACGGCTGAGGACTAGTAATACAGTGACAGCGAGGTGAACGGCTGAGGACTAGTAATACAGTGACAGCCAGGTGAACGGCTGAGGACTAGTAATACAGTGACAGCCAGGTGAACAGCTGAGGACTAGTAATGCAGTGACAGCCAGGTGAACGGCTGAGGACTAGTAATACAGTGACAGCGAGGTGAACAGCTGAGGACTAGTAATACAGTGACAGCCAGGTGAACGGCTGAGGACTAGTAATACAGTGACAGCCAGGTGAACGGCTGAGGACTAGTAATGCAGTGACAACCAGGTGAAAGCTGAGGACTAGTAATACAGTGACAGCTAGGTGAACGGCTGAGGACTAGTAATACAGTGACAGCCAGGTGAACGGCTGAGGACTAGTAATACAGTGACAGCCAGGTGACCGGCTGAGGACTAGTAATACAGTGACAGCGAGGTGAACGGCTGAGGACTAGTAATACAGTGACAGCGAGGTGAACGGCTGAGGACTAGTAATGCAGTGACAACCAGGTGAAAGCTGAGGACTAGTAATACAGTGACAGCTAGGTGAATGGCTGAGGACTAGTAATACAGTGACAGCCAGGTGACCGGCTGAGGACTAGTAATACAGTGACAGCCAGGTGACCGGCTGAGGACTAGTAATACAGTGACAGCCAGGTGACCGGCTGAGGACTAGTAATACAGTGACTGCCAGGTGAATGGCTGAGGACTAGTAATACAGTGACAGCGAGGTGACCGGCTGAGGACTAGTAATACAGTGACAGCGAGGTGAACAGCTGAGGACTAGTAATACAGTGACAGCCAGGTGCACGGCTGAGGACTAGTAATACAGTGACAGCGAGGTGAACAGCTGAGGACTAGTAATACAGTGACAGCCAGGTGAATGGCTGAGGACTAGTAATACAGTGACAGCCAGGTGAACGGCTGAGGACTAGTAATACAGTGACAGCCAGGTGAACGGCTGAGGACTAGTAATGCAGTGACAACCAGGTGAAAGCTGAGGACTAGTAATACAGTGACAGCTAGGTGAATGGCTGAGGACTAGTAATACAGTGACAGCCAGGTGACCGGCTGAGGACTAGTAATACAGTGACAGCCAGGTGACCGGCTGAGGACTAGTAATACAGTGACAGCCAGGTGACCGGCTGAGGACTAGTAATACAGTGACAGCCAGGTGAATGGCTGAGGACTAGTAATACAGTGACAGCGAGGTGACCGGCTGAGGACTAGTAATACAGTGACAGCGAGGTGAACAGCTGAGGACTAGTAATACAGTGACAGCCAGGTGCACGGCTGAGGACTAGTAATACAGTGACAGCGAGGTGAACAGCTGAGGACTAGTAATACAGTGACAGCCAGGTGAATGGCTGAGGACTAGTAATACAGTGACAGCCAGGTGAACGGCTGAGGACTAGTAATACAGTGACAGCCAGGTGACTGGCTGAAGACTAGTAATACAGTGACAGCCAGGTGAACGGCTGAGGACTAGTAGTACAGTGACAGATGAATGGCTGAGGACTAGTAACACAGTGACAGCCAGGTGAACGGCTGAGGACTAGTAATACAGTGACAGCCAGGTGAACGGCTGAGGACTAGTAATACAGTGACAGCCAGGTGAACGGCTGAGGACTAGTAATACAGTGACAGCCAGGTGAACCGCTGAGGACTAGTAATACAGTGACAGCGAGGTGAACGGCTGAGGACTAGTAATACAGTGACAGCCAGGTGAGCGGCTGCAGGTGTGTGCGATGGGCGGGACAAGTGGGCGCAGAGGGGGTGTTCCCGGCTGAGGAGCAGCAGTGAAAACACCGGAAAAGGGCCCGGCCACGGCACGGTCACAGCACTCTGCTGAGCCGGGGCCTGTCCTCACAGGGCCTGGGAAGGGTGCTCCCGTTAGTCCGGAGGTGCTCGCCCAAGATGGTTTGTTCCCTCCTTCATCCCAGCTCCCCAGCCCCGGGGACGCTGGGCAATGTCTGGGGACACTTTTCCATGTGCGATCGGGGAATGGAGAGTTACGGGTGGCCAGGGCAGGATGTTGCTAGTCGCCTGCCCTGCACGGAGGGCCCCACATCAAAGAACCATCCCACGCAAAGGCGCTGAGGGCCAGAGCCCTGCTTGTAAAGAGGATGAGGAGCCACCGCAGGGCTTTAAGCGGAGAGATGTCATGAGACTTGGGGTGTCAGTGGGTGGAGAGGAGTGAATGGACAGGAGCGACATCTGAAAGAACAAACCCGTCGGATGCGGTGGCAGACCGGTTGTGGAGGTAGCTCAGCCCACGCCGTCTGAAGCAGCAGAGCCCGTGGCAAGGGAGGCCTAAACCGGATGCTTTATTTGGACGGTGTGATACCCCGGCAGCAAGAGAGGGGGCGCTTCTGCCCGCAGCAGCCCTTCAGGTGGCACACAGCTGCCGCTCAGGGTGGGCAGCTGGAGAAGGTGCCCCTCAGGCCGGTCCTCGAGGGAGGGAAGGAGAACTTACCTTTTGTCGCCCATCTCTCAGGAATCGGTTTCCCCACAGGACAGTTTTCCAGCATATTGGCAAATTAGTCGACATTCCTCCCATCACGAGCTGGGACCACATCCTCTCCTGAGCCTCTGGACCGTTCATGCCTCCCTCGTCGCCAGGAGAACTCAGTAGGGGTGGTGCTGCGTGACCTCCGAGGGTCGGCCATTAAAGGCCCAGCAGCCGCTGCCGCGTCGCTCACGGGAGCACTGCGCTTGGAGCCCTGGGGGGCCGTGCAAGAGGCCCCCTGCCCTGAGGCCGCCGTGCTGGGCTGGTCCGCGCCCACGGCCAGCAGGAACCGCTGCACCTGCCGGCGAAGGTCCGTTCGGATGAGCCTATGGCAGAGTCACTTCCTGCCTCTGAGTCTCCCAGCTTTGGCCTCGGACACAAGCCAGTCCTACTGTGCCCTTCTGACCCACAGAGTCGGTGAGCCTGATTCAATGGTTGCTCTGCGCCCCCATTTGGGGTAATTTGTCACACCTGAGTAGTTACTGGAATGACCTTACAAGTTACCAGCTCAGTCATCAAGTTACAAGTTAACAGCCCAGTCATCCGGGTTGCATCCCTGGCCCCTCTGGCGTCACTCCCCGTGCCCTGCAGTGTGGCGCCTCAGACAGGAGCGGGAACACAGGATGGCCGGCAGGCCTCACGTGGCAGATGAGAGACCCCACAGGGCGTCAGCCGGCCACAGTGGGGTCGATGTGGAGCATGCGGGTGGAGATGGATTCAGCAGAGAGCTGAGGTCAAAGAGAGTTGGGCATGGTGCATCGGAGGTGTCTGCTGGATGGAAAGGAAGCAGGAGCTAAGGGCCCCGTATTTCTGGTTTCTGGTTTAAAGTAACCAGGTAGGTTAATGATGGTGTCATTTACTGGGACAGGAATGAGATCGAAGGAGGGGTTCAGTTTGAAATGCCCATGAGACCATTGGGCATGGTAAGAAGTGGGAGCCAGGTCACCAAAGATGGTCAAGGTCATTGATGTTAGGACTGCAGGGCCCCAAGAGGGCTTAGGGCCCACCCCTGGTCCTTCTTCCCTGTGTGATGAATATTGTCTAGTTCTTAGGTTGGGACCCTTGCCCCACCGAATAATGTACTTCAAGATTAGTGTGAGAGTTTAAACCAGTTTGGCTCAGTGGATAGAGCGTCGGCCTGCGGACTGAAAGGTCCCAGGTTCGATTCCGGTCAAGGGCATGCACCTTGGTTGCGGGCACGCCCCCAGTAGGGGGTGTGCAGGAGGCAGCTGATCGACGTTTCTAACTCTCTATCCCTCTCCCTTTCTCTCTGTAAAAAATCAATTAATAATATTTTTTTAAAAAAAAAGATTAGTGTTAGAGAATACACAGGTAACCCCCAGGAAAGTGCGCAGCATCTGCAAGAGCTGCCATATTCAGGCACATGCCCTAAACCCCAGATTTTTTTTAATGTGAGGGGAAGATATTTCTGTTACTTTCAAATACGTTGGACTCCTTGCTCCGCAGGCAACTCTCCTCTCTCCTCCCTCTCACCTTTAAAGCAAATTGCAAATGTCCTCCGTGTGCATAATGGAAGTCTGTTCTTGCATCATTTAGACAATGGGTGTCTTTGACTCATGTTCTTGTCAGTGTTGCTGTAGTCCATGGACTCAATCCTCACAGGCGAGGAGGAGATCTCAAAAGGTGAGCACACCACCTCCTGGCCCTCATCGTAGGTGGGCAGGGACCGCTTCCGAAACAAGTCAAGGTCAGACCTGGGGACCCTGGCGTTGATTCCTGTGAGGGCAGGGCCTGCGGGTCTCACTCCCTCCTGTTCTCAGTTCTTCCAGATGCTTCTCCCCTGACCTCACCACAAATAAAGTAAATTTAAAAGACCACACAGGCTTTTAATTATTAACAAAATCATATAATAAGAGGAGGGGAAAGATACTAGGAAAAATGAAGAAAGGAGAAAGGAATGACGTGTTTACTGAAGTACAACATTCCAAGAATTGTGATGTTCTGGGGTTTTATCTCAGTGACTCCTCACAAAATCCTGTTGGTATCAGGGACCCTTATATTTTGCCTGAGGAAGCTGAGGCGCAGAGAGAAGGGCTTGCTCAGGATTATACAGCTAATGAGATGCAGAGCCGGAGTCCACGTCTGGCTCCAGGTCCGCGCTCTTTGCACTCTCGCTTTCTTCCCAAGAGCCTTTGTGTCCACGGCTCCTTCCGGAACCAAAGGCGGCTGTCTCTCCCTAGGTTTGCAGGACGCCAGGCTGTATGCGCTGAACCGCTGCATCTCTCCGTGCGCGCCACCAGGTGGCGCAGTGAGAAGCTAAAATCCTGCTGCTTTTTCCGGGCGCACTTGGCGAGACAGACAAGCGTGGGTAAAACAGCTGCACGGAGAATGTCAAAACAGAGTTCTATTTCGGAAAGTGAAGCCTTCTGCCTGGCCCCGTCTCCCGCCGCGACGCTGGGTTGGCTCTCCGCAGACTATAAATGAATGTGCTTCTTGCTTCTCTCCCCACCCGACTGCTAACCCACATCTCTGCTTCTATTTTCTCTCCATCCCTGACACTGGTCCCGCCCACATCAGGGAAGCGTCTGTTCTAAAGAGAGAGGGCAGCAGCCAAGCTGGGTGGTGGAGAGAATCCTTCCCCCTAGCAACTGGTGGGCTGCACCCCAAGCAGATCCCTTCCCATCGCTTACCAACATGCACACACATCACAGCATACGCACAGCAGCACGTGCTGGTCTGAGCACATGCCTGTCTGAGTCAGCTGCCATAACCAAGTCCCACACGCAAGAAGGCTGAAGCAGCAGAGATTTCTGTTCTCACGGTTCTAGAGACTGGAAGGCCAAGCTCCCGTCAGCAGGTTTGTTTTCCTCTGAGGCCTCTCTGCTGGCCGGCAGAGGGCTGTCTTCTGACTGTGTCCTCACACCGTCCTTTCTCCACGTGTGCATCCCTGGAGCTGCTCTGTGTGTCCCCATCTCCTCTTCTTAACAGGAGACAACAGGCAGATTGGATCAGGGCCCACACTAATAGCCATATTTAATGTATTTAATATATTTTATTGATTTTTTTAGAGAGAGAGGAGGGGGAGAGAGGGGAGGGAGGGAAAGAGGGAGAGATCAGTTGGTTGACTCCCATACTCACCCCAACTGAAGCCTGGGTATGTGCCCTGACCAGGAATCGAACCCAAGACCTTTTGGAGTCTGGGTGGATGCTCAACCAACTGAGCTACGCCCGCCATGGCCGCAGGTGCCCCTCCATTCCCTAAGCTCCAGGAGCACAAAATTATTTTTTTAATATATTTTATTGATATTTTACAGAGAGGAAGGGAGAGAGATAGAGAGCTAGAAACGTCGATGAGAGAGAAACGTCGACCAGCCCCCTCCTGCACACCCCCCCACCGGGGATGTGCCCGCAACCAAGGTACATGCCTTTGACCGGAATCGAACCCGGGACCCTTCAGTCCGCAGACCGACGCTCTACCACTGAGCCAAACCGGCTTCGGTGTGGAGCACAAAATTATTATGTGTACTAGACCCGTGGACGGCAAACTCCAGCTCTCGAGCCACATGCGGCTCTTTGGCCCCTTGAGTGCGGCTCTTCCACAAAATACCACGGCCTGGGTGAGTCTACTTTGAAGAAGTGGCATTAGAAGAAGTTTAAGTTTAAAAATTTTGGCTCTCAAAAGAAATTTCAATCGTTGTACTGTTGATATTTGGCTCTGTTGACTAATGAGTTTGCCGACCACTGTACTAGACCTTTGCCAAATATTTGCAGGTAAAAGGGGAGACCACAGAAGAGCATACGGCTAGAAATAACTTAAAGCTGAACGTTACACACAATATCCTAGAGTCATTAACGGGAATTTATCAAGGACCTTTTTCTAAAGTATATTTTTATTGATTTCAGAGAGGAAGGGGGAGGGAGAGAGATATAAAAAGCATCAATGATGAGAGAGAAGCATTAATTAGATGCCTTGTGCACACCCCACCCTGGGGATTGAGCCCACAACCTGGACATGTGCCCTGACTGGGAATTGAACCGTGACCTCCTGGTTCATAGGTTGATGCTCAACCACTGAGCTATGCCAGCCTGGCAGGAACCATCTTCCCCCTTAGGTTCCAGTTCTGCCAGTTTTGTTCAGGTGGCCTCTCTCCAGAGAGACGCTTTGCCGCCTTTCCCCCTCCCCAGGTCACCTGGTTCCCCCATTCCCCTTCTATGCAAGCCTCCAGGGTCGTGCTCTTAAGTGCACGTGCCAGTGGGTATTCCCACAGGCAGCAGCTGTCCTTCCTCACCTCTTGATACCAGGGGGCCCACCTTTCAGGCATGCTCCTAAAGAAGAGAGCCATCACTCTCCAAGAGGAATTCTGATCCTCCCCCAAAAGGCTGTTCTGATAAAACAGCTTTATCGAGTTCCTACTACCCAAGATAAAATGGCATCATGTAGCTGATAGGGTTAAAATCTGAAAAGCATTTTTCTGGTTCAAATATGATGAGAGAGATTTTATGTACAACCTCACAACCCTGTCTAACAACCAGATGATCCATGAACCAAAGATACATTTGTGGGGCAAGGCCCAAGGTATGCAAATCAGGGGAAGCTGGGTTGTGGGTAAATGCGATGCTCAGTGGAAGAAATGAATGAAGTATGTGAATATGATGCTGTGTTTTATAGCATCATCTTTGTCCTGGTTTCTGGCACAGAGCTCCTAAATTTTTTTTTTAATAGTTACAGAGCTATAAAAGTGGAAAAGGGTGTCTTATCATAACAAACCCATTTGAACAGATGTACTACCGCGTTTCCCTGAAAATAAGACATCCTCCGAAAATAAGACCTACTTACAGGTTTCCTTCTGAGTGAAATATAAGGCATCTCCCCGAAAATAAGGCCCCCAGGCTCTCTCAGAACGGAAATTAATTTACCGTAAACTGGTCGCTAAGGCTGCCCTGACTAGCAATCAGTGACGTTACGCAGAGTCCTGACCTCACTGCTGTGTGAATGAAGAGAAATCAGCATGGAAACTTTGTGAAACCTAAACTGCAAGAAGTTGTGACTTGGGTGAAGAATTCATGGGAGAAAATCACTGACAGTTGCATTGCAAATGCACTGCAAGCAGGCTACCTTGACAAGAAGTACTCATTTAAAGACAGTGCTATTGCTAAACATGAGAGATTTGGTCCACTGATTCTGAAAGAAATGGAGTCACAAGAAATTCCCCAGGAAATTCAGGAATTAGATTGTTATGATGATGTTCCAGAAGATGATGACATGATTGTCATTGAGTAAATGAGTAAATTCTTGATATTGTAGGATTCACAGTTTGTCTGGTTTGTGTTGACAACTACCGTACTACCGTACCATACCATATACAGGTAATAAATTTCCTTTATTTTCATTTCACAATAAATGTGTACTGTATTCTTCTTCATGGAAAAATAAGACATCCCCTGAAAATAAGACCTAGCACATCTTTGGGAGCAAAAATTAATATAAGACACTGTCTTATTTTCGGGAAAACAGGGGAGGGAGGGGAAAGGGCCTGGAGGTTGAATCAATCATCAATGGCCAGAGATTTAATTGGTCATGCCTATGCAGTAAAGCCTCCACAGAAACCCAACAGGATGGAGTTCGGAGAGCCGCTAGGTCGGTGCACACGCAGAGGTGCTGGGAGTGTGGCCCAGTGGGCATGCAGGCTCCTGCCCCTTCCCGCGTGCCTATGTGTCTCTTCTATCCAGCTGCTCCTAAGTAGCCTCCTTTTATAACAAACCATTAAGCTAATAAATAGTTTTCCTGAGTTCTGTGAGCTGCTCTAGCAACGTAATAAAACAGAAGGAGGGGGCTTGTTGGAAGCTTCCATTATAGCCCATAGGTCAGAAGCATAGGTGACAACCTGGACTTTGACTGGCATCTGAAGTGGGGGGCAGTGTCCCAGGACTGAGCCTTTGCCTGTGGGGCTGGTACCAGCGCCAGGTAGTGTCGGACCTGAATTGAATTATGGGGCGCCCAGCGGGTCTTGTAGACTTGATCCCTGTGGGAATGAACCCGCGGGTCCGGGTCAGTGGTGGTGTGAGTGGTGTGGGGTGAGAGTAGAGGAGGAGCAGAGGACACCAGGCAGTTTCCAGCCATTTCAGCAGAAGCCCGGCGAGGGTGGAGGGTGCCTGGGAATGAGCAGATGGTGAGAGGACGGTGCCTTTCCTGTCCCAGGAGCTGAATGTGAAAGGGCGGACCGTGGAGCAGCCACTTGGGTGCAGCATCCATGACACCATCCGGCCTTGGTTCTTCATGCCGTCCGGCCCTTTTACACTCACCACGTCTCCAGGAGTCGCTGACAAAGGGCACCCCCAGAGCACCCGGCTCTCCACTGCCACATGCCTCGGGCAGTGCCAGCAATGCCCTTTCCTGAGGGAATGTTTTGATAGAGATTTGGGGGAAAGAAGTAGAAAGATCCCCAACCCTGGAACGAAGAGAGAGGCGATATGCCGTGACTGAACTGTGCCCTCTGCAAACGCCGTACGTGGAAGCCCTCACCCGCAGCGTGATTGGATTTGGAGACAGGAACTTTAGGGAGGTGATTAGGTCAAATCAGGTCATAAAGGTGGAGCCCTAACCCCATAGGACTGGAAGCTTTATTAGAAGAGGAAGAGACACCAGGAGGGCACACACACACACACACACACACACACACACACATACACACACACACACACACACACACACACACACAGGAAAGAAAGGCCAGGTGAGGAGGACACAGTGGGAAGGTGGCCATCTGCAAGAAAGAGAGTCCTCATCAGAAACCTGATAGATCCTCCCTTCCTTCAACTGATGGACAGATGCAAACCCCACCTGCGGCCAGACATACCTGAGCACTGCCAAATGCCAATCAGCACCTGCCAAATACCCTACGCCCCCATTCCTAAGTCCCTAGGTCCCTAGCCACCAATCAGTGTGCGCTGAGTACCCTAAGCCCCGTCCCCTATCCTCCCCTTAAAAGCAGACCCCCACCCCCACCCCACCCCGGTGTCTTCCGGCCTCTTTCTCTCCGGAAGCAGCCGGCGGAGGTACCCTCTCTCCAATAAAGGCCTGTCTCCTGGCATCCCAGTCTCAGCTACCTTCTTTAATTAATCTATCAAAACCAGCCCCACCAGGAGATTGATCTTGGCTTTCCTGCCTCCAGAACTGTGATAACATTAGCAGACCAACGCAGGAAAATAATTTATAAGCAAATAAATAAATAAATCGGGGTCTGTCTAGAATGCTGAACCTAGATTTTGCTTCACAGTTCGTGTAGGTCTGGCACTAGGGTGACAACTGGAGAGGGAAGGGAAGCTGGGGAGGGATGCGAGATATTCGGATTTGTCACACAACCAGGACCCTGGCCCCCATCTCTCTCTCTCTCTCTCTCTCTCTCTCTCTCTCTCTCTCTCTTACACACACACACACACACACACACACACATGCACACACACGCACACACACGCACCATTTGCTGTCCCCCAGCCCCTGGATTTCTGAGGCTGGCTGTGGGAACGAGGCAAACGCGTGGCCTCAAACAAAGGCAGCTGCTTGAGCTGGGAGCTCTCCGCCTTAATCTCCAGTCCCTGCATTGTCCTCCCAAAGGTTCGCTTGGTTCTTCAGCGTCGCAGTTTAAATGACTAAAGTTCCGTGGAGAGAGTCACGGAGGCTTTTTCCTCCTGATTGATGCCGGGATCAAAAGGAGCTTTGGAGTCTTTCCTGTTGTTATGGACCCGCCGAGAGGCGCCGGGGTCCTGGGCGGGCGGCGGGGATCGGGGCGGGTTGGGGAGGCTGGCAGAGCGCCCTCAGCGAGGGTACCTGGCGCCCCTTGAGGAGCAGATAACGGACCCGGAGCGGGTACGGCTCACGGATTCGTCGCCGCTCCCTTCATTTCTAACCTCGCGGGGCGGGGGGCCGTATCCATCACTTACACAGCCGGGCAGCCCGGAGCCCCGGTCAGCGGCACCGCCCCGTGGCTGCCTCTGTCCCCGTGGCTGCCCAGGGTGGGCCTGGGAGGGCGGCCTCGCGCGCGGGGCGTCTGTGTAAACGAGGCCAATTTCCAGCTGCTTTGCAATGCAAATGCCAACAAGCGCTTCCCTGTTGCTCCTTAGAATTCGGACTGAGGAGGGATTCAGTATCTGTTCCAGCCCTCCCTCTTCAGGCTGAAAGCCGGGGTCTCGCGCTCATCCTTTGGTGTGGCTGCTTTCAGAGTTTACATCGTAAGAAAAAGTACCTCGTTCTACAGGAGGAGCGGTTTGAAGTGGGACCCTCCCCCCCCTTAAAGGCTGTTGCTTTAAATGCATTTAAAATCGTGCCTTTTAAATGGGCCTCTTAATATAATTTATTGATTTTTTACAGAGAGGAAGGGATAGGGATAGAGAGCTAGAAACATCGATGAGAGAGGAACATCGACCAGCTGCCTCCTGCACACACCCCCACTGGGGATGTGCCCGCAATCAATGTACATGCCCTTAACCGGGATCGAACCCAGGACCTCTCAGTCCGCAGGCCGATGCTCTATCCACTGAGCCAAACCGGTTTCGGCCGGAAGGGTTCTCTTTATGTGCCCAACCCCAGGCCCCGGGGCGGGGCACTGCGAGGGCATCGGGGCCTTGGCACTTTCTGTGCCTGGCCAGGTACCTGCTAAGCACACACCCTCGGCACCCACTAAATACTCTCCGTGGTGAATTATTGATGGTGCAGACGCATCCATCTTTTATCTTAGGCTCTAACACGTGGGTTTGGCCGTCCTGTACATCTTTCCCACAAACGGGTGTTTTCCCTGTAATCGTCGCATTGTTAGCAGCTCAGCAACAACCAACAACAGCAACAACGTTATCGTGTGCTGGATGCTGTTTGTCTCTGGTCGGTGTAGTTCTTTAAATTAAATCAATACCCATAAATACCGCCAAGACTGGCCATCCTCTGATCGTCCTTCTGGCAGACGTCCCCTGCCTCCTCCCATGGTGAGGGAGGCCCGGCTCTGTTGTCTCCGGGGCTCGGACACATCGTCAAGACGGAATGAAAGGAGGGAAGAGGCCGAAACTAGTTTGGCTCAGTGGATAGAGTGTCGGCCTGCGGACTGAAAGGTCCCAGGTTCGATTCCCGTCAAGGGCATGTACCTTGGTTGCGGGCACATCCCCAGTGGGGGATGTGCAGGAGGCAGCTGGTTGATGTGTCTCTCTCATCAATGTTTCTAACTCTCTCATCGATGTTTCTAACTCTCTCTCATCGAACTTTCTAACTCTCTCTATCTCTCTCCCTTCCTCTCTGTGAAAAATCAATAAAATATTTTTTTAAAAAAAAAGGAGGGAAGAGGCCACAGCCAAGTGTCATCCATTGACACAGGCATCTCCTGGGCTGGGCCCTGCCTTGAGAAGCCCACAGTCCAGGAAACACGTAAGCAAGCAGCAGTGGGCATTGTCCCAGTGTTGGTTATTTATTGCACGTCGGGTTTGGTTGGCCCAGGAGCACCTTCCATACGGGATGGGCTGAGGCAGACACTCGGGTGCAGGTGAGCCCCCCGCAGCCTCCCCGCTGTGCCGACAGGGGGCAGGGCAGCTGAGCGGAGGTGCTGCGGGGTGTGTGGGGACCAGGGCCGCGCAGACGGGAGCAGCACGGCTTCCCACAGCACCTTCCTCAGGGCCCCACACCAGGCCTCTTGGCTGGGTTTCCAGAACAGCGGCCTCCAGGAAAAAGCATTTAAAAAAAGCCGGTTATCTGAAAGGTCACTAGCAAAAGCCGGTTTGTCCTTGGGAATAGTCCAGCCCTCGTCAGGGCTGCGTGCTCAGTCACCAGCTCTGCGGATGAGGAAGAGCCGGGGCGGACAATGGGGCAGGAAGAGAGCCAGCCCTTCTGGCAGGGCTTCTAAAGATCAAACGCCTGGGCGGCCGCCCCCACCAGGAGCCCCACGGCGAGAGGCACGAAGCCTTGCAGTAAATCTGTCTTGGAAGGCGATCCATCTCGGCCCAGTCCCTCCGAGGTCGGGCGACGGGCAGCCGCCGGTGTTGATGCCGCAGAAAGGGCCCGGCCGAGGCTGGCTTGTCATCGTCACCGCAGCCACTTTGTTCCCAGCAAATGTTATCAGAGAGTCAAGCAAACCCAGCCCACACTGCCCTCCCTGTCTGTGTGTCCTGGTCTGTTTTCCCATGAAGACAATGAAACCAGCACAGCTGGGTCGTGTGGGGGCGGGGGTGGGGGGGGATGGAGGGGAGGGGTCTGCACAAGCTGGTGTTCTTCCCCCCACACACACACCACCTTCTGTCCATCACCCTGAGGAAGCCACCTCCTGGGATTCGCTGCTTCATCCCTGTCCCCTCCACTGTGGTTCTGGATGAAGATTACAGAGAGAAAAGAGGAGTCAGAGAGAGAATTCCGTTCACAGAGGGGACAGCACTGCGGTGGCTGTGCCAAGAGTGTCCCTTGCCCCCTGACCAGCACAGCCCTGCCGTTCCCTCCTCTCAGCTTGGCGAAACAGAGCATTCCCATCAGAAAGCTTGTCGTTGCACATGCTTCCTCTCCCCCTTGAAGAGGTATGTAAATCTTTTCTGTACAAGCTTCTGGGGGGGTTTACAACCAAGGAATGTCTTTCAGTGGGAGCTGGAAGCCATCCCTTTGAAACCATCAAGGAGACGGCTCTTCTACCTCCCCATCCCTGTGGGGGAGCGGGGGGGGGGGGGGGCGGGGGGGTAGGAGCCTCACTTCAGAGGAACATCTTGCTCCGAACTGTAAAACCAGCTCCTGTCATAAAAGTAGAGATTGGTTAGTAAACACTAATGGCCTATGACCACCCCCAAAGTCCTCCGGGGCTTTTCATCAGCTCGCTCCCCCCTTTCAGCCACCACCTACCTCTGTGCTGCAGGAAAGTTGAGTCCAGACTGAGGTCTGCCCTCTGTCCCTCATTGCAATGGCCTTGATTAAGCTCGCCTTGCCTACTGAACTTGGTCCCTTGCAATCTGTGCTTTGACACCCACTCCTCGCCCTCCAGTAGCCATCTTATTCCTGGCCTGGCCGGTGTTTCTCAGTGGTTAGAGTGTCACCCCGTGCACCAAAGGGTCACAGGTTTGATTTCCGGTCCAGGGCACGTACCTGAGTTGCAGGTTCAATTCTCCCCCGTCAAGGTGTGTGGGGGAGGCAACTAATCAATGTGTCTGTCTCTCTCTCATCGATGTTTCTCTCTCTCTCCCTCCCTCCCTCCTTCCCACTTTCTCTAAAAATCAGTGGAAAATATGTCCTCGGGTGAGGGTCAATGTGTGGCCGTGGCCCTCAAACTGCGGTGTGTTTCTGAATCACCTGAGGGCTTGTTGGAACAGGTTCTGAAGCAGTAGGCCTTCTGGTGGGGCTCAATGCATTTCCAACAAGTTTCCAGATAAGACATACACGGCTGCTTTGGAGACCAGATGTCAGGCTATTTTTTTGTTTGTTTCTTTGTTTGTTTGTTTGTTTTTAAATATATTTTATTGGTTTTTTACAGAGAGGAAGACAGAGGGATAGAGAGTTAGAATCATCGATGAGAGAGAAACATCGATCAGCTGCCTCTTGCACACCCCCTACTGGGGATGTGCCCGCAACCAAGGTACATGCCCTTGACCAGAATCGAACCTGGGACCCTTGAGTCTGCAAGCCAACGCTCTATCCACTGAGCCAAACCGGTTTCGGCTCAGCCTGTTTTTACCTGGACGGTTTTAGTCCTCTGAGGCCCTGTGTACCATCCTGTAGCCCACTACACATTTCCAGGTGCTTCCTTTCCCCCTGTCTTCTCCCTCTCTCTCTTTTTAACACCAGCTCCTCCTTTCCTCACTGGCCCTATTCCTTCCAGCCCTTTCTTCTCCTTCTGCTCCTAGGTCACAGCCCTTCTCTTTCCACTCAGCCTTCTCCTTCCAAAAACAAACAAAAAGCAGCAGCCTGCTACTCCTTCGGTAGTACTTGCTCTTTCCATCTTAGACGCCGTAGTTGTTTTGTTTTCTAACCGCCAAATCCTTCCTGGGGTCCCTTTGGCGCTCAGCTTCACTGGGGTTGGGGGCGGGGGCTCCCCTCATAGTTCCTGGTTACCTAGCAACTTGTGTCCTTGCTGACAAGTCCCGCCCCTGCAGAGATGCCAGTTGATGTGCACACAACAAAGGGAAAGTGACACCATGCCTCCAGCCCCCTCTTAGAAGGCCTCCCTGTTCATTAGCGATGTGATCAGTGGCTCGCTCTGGGCAGGTCCCCCGGTGCCCCTCCCCGATTAGGCCAGACACAGCCCTGCTTCTCCCAGGGACCTCGGAGCGATGACAGCTTGTCAAGTTCCCCAGACGCTGGGTCTGTACTGGGAATTTCAGATTTAATCCCTAATTATATCCAGCCCATCACCTTTGTAACAGGAGCTATAATAGTTTTTTCATTGTTGCCTCCCAGTCATTGGGGCTGTGTGAGGAGCTACATCCATATTCATGCACGTGTTTTCTAACGTGTTGCTACATCCTCGTTAGACTTCAAAATGAAGGGGCCCTTTCTTTTCTCCTGCAAAAGCCTTTATGCAAGAAGCTGTTTGCTTAACATCTCCCGCCACCATCCTTTGTTCCTTTTCCACACCGTGGAAAGAGAATTAACTGCTTAGGCCCAGGCGCGGTAACTGGTGTTAACTATCACAGAAGACGTAATGCCCTCAGGAAGCGCAGGCGAAGTGGAGAGTTGGTTGATCCTGGACCAACCAGGGAAGGAAGGTTTCTAACCACTTTCTGTAATCCGGGAAGAGATAGCTGACTAAGGAAGGAGGAGGGGAGAGAGAGAGAAAGAAAGAAAGGAAGAAAGGAAGGAAGGAAGGAAGGAAGGAAGGAAGGAAGGAAGGAAGGAAGGAAGAAAGAAAGAAAGAAAGAAAGAAAGAAAGAAAGAAAGAAAGAAAGAAAGAAAGAAAGAAAGAAAGGAAGGAGAAAGGGAGGGAGGGAGGGAGGGAGGAAGGAAGAAAAGAATTCCACCCCCTTTTTTTAAAAAAGCATTTGTAGCAGGAATACTTATAAGAGAGAACAATGGTAAATTACCCAAATGCTCAAAAGGAGAATGTCAAAACTATCAGTATAATAACACAACAGATCATTAGATCAATTTTACAAATGGTAGGCCATGTATATGGGCCATACCAATCATAGAGATATATGTATATTTAAATAGACATAATGCATGCAACACATAAATATTTGTGACATATATTCAGTCTGTGTCTACACTATGTGACATATATACATGCATACAGTAATTCAGAGGGAAGAATCCAAGCAAGCTTGAACACGTGTTAGATACATGCCAAAAAAACAAAAAAGGTAACTATTTAGAAAAATTAGAGTGTGTAAAAGACTTGAAGAGTTTAGAGCTGCAGTCTGCAGTGTGGTAGTCACTAACCACAGGGAGCCACTGAATCCCAACTATGTGGTGAGCTGATGTGTGTCATAAGTGCGAAACTGGACTTCCAAGTTTAGTATGAAAAAAAATACATAAACTATCTCATTAATAACTTCATGTTGATTACATGTTGAAATTATTCTATTTTTAATACATTGGGTTCAATAAAACATATCACTAGAAGTTATCCCACTTGGATTTTTTTTTTTTTTTTACTTTTCTAATGTGATTAGCTCACATTGGTGACTTACATTATATTTCTACTGGGCAGTGCTGGTTTAGAGTTTAATGTTTATTAGGTCCTCTTTTCTGTAAGATTGTTAAATGTGTTCTGTTGATGTTTATAGGATGTATGAGTTCTGGAATATACTAGTAGAGTGATCTGAATGCAACATTTCCACACAGACCAGTTCTAAGGCTAGCTTTCTGCATCCCATAAGAGACTCTAGACAAATCATGGAAATTGTGGCTTTGCTGGGAAGATAGAAGAGACGGTATGGAGAAGGAAGGAAGAAGGCAACATACTGCAGAGGTGATAGGATCATTGAGACGATTAAATGTATGGTCTGGCAAGAAGGCTAAATGGCTCCTTCTAAGATGTTACTCCTCCTTCCCAAACTAACTCTTTTCTGCTGGCCTGTCAGCTATACCTCTTGGAATTGAAAAATGTCCTTCTATTAATGTCCTCAGGAGAAGTGCCAGGGTTCTTGTCCCAGCATTAAGAAGGGTTCAGCAATCTCGAGAAAGGCTGTGCATAGATTAAGAGTCCAGAGATGAAAGATAATTTTGAAAAGCATTGGGGGTCAGAGGAGCTTCAGCTAAAGGAGCTAAAGGTACTCCTTGACTCACGACTCTTGCTTTTTATTAACACAATTTGTCCTAAGTTAAGGTGTAGATAATACACTTCAAAGGGTACAGAAGCATTGTCAGATTGGGGAATAGCCTACAGCTGTTCAGGTGTTTGGCCAACAGGAGGCAATTACATGTATATTAAGATGCCCTGAGCTATCTGGCAGCAAACAATCATCCTATTCAGGTTTGGGGGAAGTGCCTTCCAGCCATTCTAACAGGTGATTACTTATGTGACTCAGCCCCTTATTGAGCCCCCAAGTTTCATCAACCTTTTGATAAAACTTATAATTATGACATGCTGGAATTGGCTTCTGGCAAAGAAAAACAAACACATTTATATATCTTAGTGTGAAATTTATTACATATTTGTCATTTATGTGTTTGATTGCAAGTCTTATTAGATCAGAAACCCAGCCTTAAACCAATCACTGGCCAGAAAAATAGCACTACTGCAATTGGCCCAGCACAATCGTGATTTCCCTCTGAATGAGAAATAGGATTGCCTTCATCTGAAGGAGGGGGACATGGCCACAAAATCAGAGCTCCTGCTGTTGGTTGCCTAGGCAGCCAACAGTGTCTGCTATCCATGGCATCAAGTAGCTTTTATCAAGTATCATTACATTAACAGCTAACAGGTCCTCATCTCATTTTAGAAGGAAAATCCAAAATGAAAGCAGACTACAGACAAGTCTGCCACACTGTAGTGATAAGATTTCTACAATTTTTCTCAAACCCTTTTTGTTTTGAGAGTTTGGTTGGTATCATCAAAACATCCAAATTGGCTCACCCAGTGTGGCTCAGTGGCTGAGCATTGACCTGTGAATCAGGAGGTCACAGTTCAAGTCCAGGTCACGGCACATGCCCGGGGTTGTAGACTCATTCACTAGTGGGAGGTGTGCAGGAGGCAGCTGGTTAACGATTCTCTCTCATTCTTGATATTTCTATCTTTCTCTCCTTTCCTCTCTGAAATCAATAAAGATATATTTTTTTAAAAGTATCCAAGTTGTCCCAACCAGTTCAAATCTTTAAAAACATTATCTGTGACTGTTTCTCTTCGGGTAGTACTTTTTTTTTTTTTTTAAGACAAAAAACGTGGGTAGAAGATAGTAAAATATGCAAAGGGATGTGTAGCAACCAAACAAAAATGTTATCCTTCCTAAGAGACAGGATTTTATGGGATTCCTGGATTTTTTTTATTTTTGATTTTTTTGTATCTGATTGCTGAGATCTTGACAGCTTTTCAATTGAGGAAGATGGTCATGTCTGTTAAACTAATTATAGCTGTTCTCTCCACTATATAATTTTTACAACATTTCAGCTTCAAATAGAATGGCTCCAAAAAAACATAAAGCTGACTGACACATCCCAGATTTCTGCAGTTTATTTTACACCAAGAAATTACATTTAGAGATTTCCAGACACATGCTATAAATGAAATTTCAACAGGAAGTTTTTTTCACTTCCTCTAGATCTGGCCTACATTTCAAAAATGTATGAGTGGGATAGAACCAGGAACTTCTCTTGCTGCTGTTGTTCATGCTTTGTTTAAGTTGATTTTTTGTTGTTGTTTTTATCTCCTAAGTGACTCTATTGGCCATTGAGGGAACCATAGACATTGGGAGTTTCTACAGCCCTAAGTGAAATGAAAAGTTGCTTGCCAGAGCTCTGGGCTACCTATATCCATCAGAGTAACCTGAAAAGTTAGACATCTATGCTTCTATCATGAAATAGATGAAACCTATGGCTTTTCCATCTATACCACCATAGATATTTTTAGGTTGAGCAGCCATGGAGTGGCTATATCTTCCCCAGATTGTATGCCACCCACCTCTCTACTCTAAAGAAATGAGGTGGTGCCAAAACCGGTTTGGATCAGTAGTAGAGCGTTGGTCTGCGGACTGAAAGGTCCTGGGTTCGATTCCAGTCAAGGGCATGTACATTGGTTGCGGGCACATCCCCGGTAGGGGGTGTGCAAGAGGCAGCTGGTTGATGTTTCTCTCTCATCGACATTTCTAGCTCTCTATCTCTCTCCCTTCCTCTCTGTAAAATATCAATAAAATATTTTTTTTAAAGAAAGAAATGAGGTGGTAATGAATTAGATCCAATATGGGTAATACTGTTAGCTACCTAGAGAATGGTGCCGTATAAATTTAAGAACTTGTTTAAAATGAGCTAAGGCCCACAATATACCAGCTCACATATGTTTTATTGTAATATAGGCTGCAACATAAGCACAGAACGTTCTCATACCTCCCTACCTGCCATCTGAAGAGTTCTGGAACTCAGAACACCGTTCTGGTGTGGTATTTAATTCTGACATTCTTTCATGGTAAAAACACTCAACAAACTAGAAATAGAAGGGAACTCAACATAATAAAAGACATCTATGAAAAGCCCACAGCCCACACCATACATAGTATTGAAAAGCTATGTATGGACGCAGAATAACCAAAGGAATCTTGAAAAATAAGAACAAAGCTGGAAGACTCATGCTTCTCCATTTAAAAACATGTTACAGAAAAATAATCACCAAGATTGATTCTGGCATGTGGAAAGCCATACAGATCAATGAAATAGAACAGAGTCCGGATTTAAATTCAAAGGCTAATAGTAACCCCATGGCAGGAGGATTCTGACGAGGACCTGTCTCTAGGATGCGATGGCTCACCTAAGAGTCAAATTCCAAAGTGAGGCGAACACCTGACTTGTTAGTGAGGTTCACTTGTCTGCTCCCTCCCAAGAAGTGATGCTTACAAATAAGATCAGAATGCTGTTAAGAAGTTCTCAAAGGGACAATGGTTCCCCACACCTCATTTTGTAGTTTGGTCATTAAATAGATATCTGTGCTTCTTTACTTTTTTCTTAGTTCTGATGCTTCTTTGCTTTACTCATTCCCAAACCTTTCGCCATACTCTCTATTCTCTCTATATATGCCTGTCCCTGCCCCTGCCAACATCTTCACCTCTCTCTCTCTCTCTCTCTCTCTCTCTCTCTCTCTCTCTCTCTCTATCTCTTTCTCTCTCTCTCTTTCTCTCTCTCTCTCTTTCTCTCTCTCTCCCCCAATCTATCTTTCTCTCTCTCTCCTCTCTCTCTCTCTCTCTCCTCCCTTCTCTATCCCTCCCCAATCTATCTTTCTCTGACACACACACACACACACACACACACACACACACACACACACACCACATACACAACGGCCCTCCATTCTTATCATAGCAGTAAGTAGTTCATTAACAGCATGGATTTGGGATTTAGACTGGTCTAACTTTGAATTCATCAGGCATGTACCTAACTTCTGAGCTCATTTCCTTGTCCACAAACAGAAAAAAATAAAAATATCTCCCTCGCGGCAGGTTTGTGATGTTTAAATGAGGTGTACAGGAGACAGCCCAGAGCCTAGCACATCATAGCTTCTCCCTTAATGGCATATCGTAGTTGTGAGTGCCGCCACTTGCTACCCAGTAGAGACGTTTGCCATAAGAAACAGATCCTGACTGTTTTGTTCAGCTGGAGGTCAGAGAAAGAGAAACCCTGGCTTCCTCAACAGACGGCAAACCTTCTATCTGCAAAATAAATTCCTCGTTTATGGTAGAAATCTCCCATGTTCCAGAACTGACCTGTCTTCAGATGCTGGTAATAAACACATGGTTCTGTCAAATCTGTTGCTTTTTAAGACAGGGATTTAGGGGCTTACAAATACAATTATTAAGGGATAGAGAAATATGCACTGTGAGAAAGATAACAGGAGCAGGCTTTGCTGGGGTGGGGAGGGGGAGGAGAAGAAGGCAGAGTGTGTGAAACGAATATTCCATAAGGATATTAAAAGCTATTATGATTACTACAGTGGTCAGCTCTGTCCCATTTCCACTAAGACAGAAATGAATTTTGAGGCTTAACTGTGGCATTTGACGTAGAGATTTAGCCAACTCTGGATTGAACCCACCTAGAAAAAGGAATCAAAGAAAGGATCGTGCAAACCAGCTTATAATGTAAAACTGTTTGGCTTTGAAGTGAAGTCATTGGCACTTACTTAGGGAACGTCATTATGAAAACAACCATTGACTGTGCAGATTTTTCTCCTGTTGCATTCATTCATTGTGCAATTGACTGGACACAATGGTAGGTCACTTTGGGTAATTTTTTATGCTAAGGCAAGTTAATTAGCTTTTATCACAGTTTAAAAGAAAAAAGAAAAAAAGCCAGGCCATTCTTAGACTGATTTGTAGATCTTTGTGAGCCACAGATGCAGTATTTCCACAGTGAGTCCAGCCTCCTGCCCCTAGAACTCTTCCACTCTCCTCAAAACCCTACTCCATGCAGGCCCCTGTCTTCCTGTGAGGATAGATTAGAACTCCTGCCACTAAAAGATTTGTTAGCACCTTGGGTGACTTCGAGATCCACCATGATGACCAGAGCGCCTCACTGCGTGGGCACACCCGTGGCCTTGTCATACCAGCTTCTCTCTTTCTAGGAAACCCTACAGAACAAAGTAATTTCTTACCCTTCCAACCAGCTTACTCCTTCTCCCCAGATAACACCTCTGACCTCTGCAGCCCCACCTAGATTCTCGGGTCAACTCCCCTCTGGTCTCCTGGTGGCTGCGTCGAGCCTCTGCCTGCAGACCTAGCTCCCCGCCTGCGCCTTCAGCAGGTCACCCCACCCTGCTTCATCCAGAGGAAAACAGAGGCTGCCGGAAAAGAACACCCACAGCATTTGCCACCGTCTTCTCCCCTGTCCTCCAGCCGCGATGGACAGTCACCTCCTCTGCCCCGTCCTCCTGACCCGGCCCTTCCTTAGCTCCTCTTTCGTCCTCAGGCCCTGCCTTTCTGTGGACAGTTTCCATCAGGATTTGACATGCTCATTTTTTTTCTCTCATTTTAAAAAATGAAATCAAAACTCTCCCTCGATCCCCACTACTAGCCTGTCTCCTTCCTTACCTTCAAACTTGTCTATTTTCTCCCTCACACTCCTCCCTCACCCCTCTCCACTGGCCTTGCTCCCACAGCACCAGGTGCCTCTCAGCAGAGCCTCCCGCTGACCCTCAGGAAGCTTCTGTGTGAGCTCCCTTTGGCTCCCACGGTTTGCCCCTGCAGACTACGCTCTGCTCGGCACTTCCCGTGACACCAGCGTCCCCTGGTCTCACATAGTCTCTCTCTCCCCTCCTGTCCAGCCTCCTTTCTAGACCCCTGACCTCCCCTCTAAAGGATGTGTTTTGTTCTGCATTTTCTCATAGGACTCTGTCCGAGGCTCTTTGCACTCTTTTTTTTAAAAATATATTTTATTGATTTTTTTACAGAGAGGAAGAGAGAGGGATAGAGAGTTAGAAACATCAATGAGAGAGAATCATCGATCAGCTGCATCTTGCACACCCCTTACTTGGGATGTGCCTGCAACCAAGGTACATGCCCTTGACCGGAATCGAACCTGGGACCTTCCAGTCTTCAGGCCAACGCTCTATCCACTGAGCCAAACCAGTTTCAGCTCTTTTCACTCTTCAAGCTCTCCCTGGGTGAGCTTACTTACTCTCAAGATGTCGTTTGCTGTGTAAAGTGGGCCAATGCCCAGGCCTTTTCCTCTAGTCTAGATCTTTCTACTGAGCTCCACACAGCCAGCTGACCACTGGCCGCCTCCCCTTGGAGCTTTCTCCTACAAACCCAGCCTGAGCTCCTCCTTAGCCCTTCCTTCCTCCCAACACACTCCTCTTGCAGGCCCCCTTGTCATGATAACAACCCACTGATTAGCTCCGTGCTCCAGCCAGGAACTCGGGAGGAGTTATTCTCCTCTCCTCACCTCCAGGCACTAGTCAAGTCCTCCAATTTGCTTTTCTTTTCTTTTTTCTTTTTTTTCTTTTTTTTAAAATATATTTTATTGATATTTTACAGAGAGGAAGGGAGAGAGATAGAGAGCTAGAAACGTTGATGGGAGAGAAACATCGACCAGCCGCCTCCTGCACACCCCCCACCGGGGATGTGCCCGCAACCAATGTACATGCCCTTGACCGGAATCGAACCTGGGACCCTTCAGTCCGCAGACCGACGCTCTACCACTGAGCCAAACCGGTTTTGGCCTCCAATTCGCTTTTCTAAATGCCTCTTCATCCAGCTCCACGCGCTGGTCTGGGCCACCAGCCCGGCTTAGGGTGTGCGGCAAAGCCCTCCCGGCTGGTCCCCCTGGTTTCTGCCTGGCTCTCGCAAACACTTGGATCGAAAGTGTTCATCAGATTGTCCTGCACCCACTTCCCCTCCTCTGAAATCCTCTAAGACTCCCAGGGCCCCAAAGACAAAATGCAGACTCCCAGTCAGGGCTCCCAGAGTCCTCTCTGCCTCCCCCCTTGGCTCTGCACACCTCACAGCACCCCTTCCTCCCCGACCCCACCCCCACCCCTGCGCTCCTCCCTCCCTGAGACAGTCTTCCTTCAGGCCTCTCCTTCCCTCACCGCCAGCCCTCACTTAGGCTTTGGTCTCTGCTTAAATGTCACTTCCTTGGGAGGCCTTCCAGAGAGGTTTGAATGGTGCCTCCCTCCTCCACCGTCCCCCTAAAAAAGCTATTCTATGTCCTCATTCCTGGAAGCTGTGACTATTGCCTTTAGGGTAAAAAGATGCGATGAAGCTAAAAATCTCGAGAGATTGTCCTGATGGTCCAGGGTGGGCCTTGTTATCAGTCAGCTGGGGCTGCTACCACCAAGTTTCACAGGCTGGGTGGCTTAAATCATTTTCTCATCAATTCCAGAGGCTGAACGTCCAGGATCAGGGTACTGGCAGGGCTGCTTTCTGGTGCGACCTCTCTTTCTGGCTGCTGACACCTCTGCCTCTTCTTTTCAGGCCACCAGTCCTGTGGACCTCGTTTCATCTTAATTACCTGTAAGGCCATAGCTCCACATACAGTCACATCGGGGGTTATGGCTTCAACATATGGGTTTAGGACAGCCGTGGGCAAACTACGGCCCTCGGGCCAAATCCGGCCCGTTCGGCTGTTCTATCTGGCCTGCGGAGCCAAAAGAGCGGAGGGTTCTCTTGCTCTCCCCTCCGCTCCTTCACCAGCAGCCCAAGATGAGAGTGCCAGCATGGTCAGGTTGCTTTTGTTCCGGCCCTCCGATCCAGTTTAAGAACCCATTGTGGCCCTCGAGTCTCAAAAAGCTTGCCCACCCCTGGTTTAGGAGGACACAATTCAGCCTATCACAAGCCCTAAAAGCAATAACATGTATCCTTAGCATGCAGGCCCCCCAAGAAGAGGAGGAAATGTGGCCATAGAGGCAGAAACAGGAGTGATGCAGCCACACACCAAGGAATGCGGAGCCACCAGATGAGGGAGGGACAAGGGATGGGTCCTCACCTAGAGGGAGTACAGCCCACAAGGGTATGTGCCCACAAGCAAGGTGCATGCCCTTGACCGGAATTGAACCTGGGACCCTTGAGTCCCCAGGCCGACCCTCTATCCACTGAGCCAAACCAGTCAGGGCATGAGCGTTTGTTTAATGCCCATCTACTTTCCTGGATTGCAAGTGTGAGAGGGCAGAGGCATTGCTTTGCTTGTCCACCACTGCTATTCTGGGGCTGGTGAGTGCTCAATAAATACATTTAGGAGCTGGTACTGAGAATTTCTTGGCTGGGAAAGTTGTTAAATAATAAACTGGGCCAAAAAATAAATAAATAAACTGGGCCATGAAAACAAGCTAAAGGAATTACCCCTTAGAAGAGTCCTCTGAAATAACTGGGTAGGAGCTTGTCTGACGGGAAGAAAGAGCAGTCACAGGTTTTAGTCCCTGAGCTGTGACCCTGTGGTTTGCCGTTCTCCTGGCAACTTGAGCTTTGGTGCCCTCTGGTGACAGAAATGATCATCTCTCGTCCCAAGTCTGTCAAGATGGACACCGATCTAGTTGGCTGCTGCTTGCTGTGTGAGATCTCTCCTTATGGAGAAATTGAATTTTGTCCTTACAGTTAAAGGAAATCGATTGGAATTGTGTATTTAACCAAGAAGTCGATAAAAGTTGCATAAAGCAACTTCGAAGGCTTTGCGGACGTCCTTTTGACTATTTTATTTTGAATACTAACACTCTCTTGTCAAGTACAAAACTTCAGATTATGTTTATTACAACACTTTCTTCTCAAATAGCCAAGGTGGTATGGTCCATTTAATTGTCATTTGGAAAACGAATGCTGTATGGTAAATAGCTGCTTACAATTTATAAGACTTACAGTGCTTTCCAAAGCCCTTAAACCTTTTTTTAAAAAAAATATATTTTATTGATATTTTACAGAGAGGAAGAGAGAAAGATAGAGAGCTAGAAACGTCGATGAGAGAGAAACATCGACCAGCTGCCTCTTGCACACCCCCTACTGGGGATGTGCCCGAAACCAATGTACATGCCCCTGACCAGAATTGAACCCGGGACCTTTCAGTCCGCAGACCGACGCTCTACCACTGAGCCAAACCGGTTTCGGCCCTTAAACCTTGATTGTGATTGAAAAGCAAGTTGTTGTTTTGTGTGTGTGTTTTCTTAACAAACCATATGCATAAAAAGATTGCGTGTGCACTGCTTGTAAATGAGAAGTTATGGGTCAGGCTTTGTCTGCCTGTCTGTAAACAGACTTATTTCATCTCCTGAGCTTGTGAGAATGCTGACAGCTACAGTCTTTGGATGGTGATTCTGGGTGAGCTGCAACACCAGACTGTTCCACGTGCCAGCTGCAGGTATGAGTATGCTCAGCTTCATGTCAAAAATGTGTTTTTCAAAGTGTCATTATAAGATCATTTGAGAGGAGGGAGTATATAATTTTTTTCCTCAGTGATTGCGTAACCATTTTAGCAATAATTTGCCATCATTTGTGACTGATCATCAAAGGATCGCTTTGACCTGCTAACATTTTAGTTATAGGTTTTTCTGACTCCCATCCATTTAGTCAAATAGACAAGCATTCATTTGCACCAGGAAGCTTCTCTGTGTCGGCACTCAACACTGGCTTCTTTTCTAAATTAAAAAATCCTTTTATAATGTACACAGTCACCTTCGGATTTGGTTCATTTTGCATGTTCAGAGTTTCACTCTCCTATTTGCACAAAGCACCTTAGTCTGTGTAGGACCATGGGACAGTGAGCCCAGCTGAGCTGGTGGACAGCATGGGAGACAGAGCTTTCTGGAAACCCTGTGAGAGACGGTTTTCGACCTCATGGTTTCACCCTGGAGTCAAGTTTGGTTTCTTGCTCTAAGCTGCACAGGCAATGAATGTGGTGAGGGGACTGGCTCCCTCGGAGGGAACTGGAGGGGAATAGCAGGTGCTACTGGATAACACAACTTTTCAACTGCCCTGGCCCGTGCTACCAGGTGGATGAACCTTGAGGACATCATGCTAAGTGAAATAGACCAGTCATAGGAGGACAAATACTGTGTGGTTCCACTTACCTGAGGTGGCTAGAAGAGTCAAAATCATAAAGAAAGCAGATGGTGGTGGCAAGGGGCTGGGCATGGGAAGGGAAGGGGAGTCATTATTTAATGGATACAGAGCTTCAGTTTTGTGAGATGACCAGAGTTCCAGATATGGACGGTGCACAGTGTGAATGTCCTTCATACCACTGAACTCTATTCTTGGTTTCCAGAAACCAAGAGGGAACATAGGACAGCAAGGATGGGCCCTCTTGTTGCATTTACTCCTGATTTTCAGTTGTTCATTAAGCAATTATTTATTGAGCACTTACTATTTACTAGTCCTTGTTCTAGAGGCTGGAGTTACACCAGTAAACAAAAAGATCCCCCAGCCCTGGCCAGTGTGGCTCAGTTGGTGGAAGCATCAGCCCATACACCCAAAGGTTACAGGTTCAATGCCTGGTCAGGGCACATACGTAGGCTGCAATCCAATCCCTTGTCAGGGTGCATATGAGAGGCAACCAATTGTGTTTCTCTCTCACACCAATGTTTCTCTCTCTCTCTCCCTCTTCCCCTCTCTCTAAAATCAATAAAAACATATATTCAGGTGAGGCTTTTTTAGTGAATGACAATAAATGGTTAGATTCGAGAACTGACACCAAATCCTGAAGAATGCTTCTTGTGGAAACTGTTTCTGTGTTTCTGTAGCCAAAACATCTCAGGCTTCTCGGGTCTGTGACCACAACAAGATTTCATCAAGATTAATACCCAGCTCTCCATGACTCACAGCCTCCACCAGCTGGATGGCAAAGTCCCCTCCCTTGAGCGTCATTGGGAATTCCCAGGCGTGTATTTCAAGTTGCCAGCTTGGCTGAGAGGGGACCTCAGCCCAACCCCTCCAAGCCGGTGGCTGCTCCCGCAGGGTGTCCATGTGCTGGCACTCCTTCGAACCCCGTGCTGGAGACAAGCTTCCTCTCTCTCTGGCTAAGTTGGAGCATTCTCTGGTTACACTCAGGGGTGGCTAGCACAAGGGTTCTCGAGCCCCAGAATGCCACAGGCCTTAGTCACCAAATAGGCCTTCCCATTCGGGCACAGAGCGTTTTCTCCCTGGTGGAAAGCAGATCCGGAAAGCCACTCTCGTAGCCTTGGGGGTGAGTCGGCTTGGCCGTCAGCAGGTTCCTGTGTTCCAGGCAGACTCCTCTCCCGCTCCCAGGTCAACAGTTGTGAATAGGTTGATGAGAGAAGCTATTGCCTAACTTTTATTTACCAGAACCATCTGAGTTTCCACTGTCTGCAGCTGAAACACTTCTGTAGGGGGAAAAAATTTTTTTTAAGGATTGGAGATGTTCTGTCCTCTAAAATGATAGCCCGGTAGACTCTCTCCAATCCCAGCAAATGACAGACACCACAGGGGTGACAGGGGCAGTGGGCTCTCTGCAGGCTCCAGTCCCTGAACCTGGCAGCCCCCGGGATTGCTCCTGGTGGGGCTGGGGACCCCAGGGAATTATGCCAGCCTTGACCTCGCCCCTAAGAACCCAGCAGAGGGACCCCAGCTCTCCCAGATATACACACTGAAGGGTTATTCTGCAGAGAGAGGGGGATTAAGCAATTTAGAGCCTTTCAACAATATGTGAGATTCACAATAGTAGTGTCCGAAGAAAAAGAAATTTAAGCACTGTGCCAAGCATGTTATATATAATCATTTAATCCATACACCAGGCTTTTGATATGGATTTAATATCCCAGTTTTACCAACCAAAAAAAGTAAACTGAGGCTCGGCAAACTTTCACTGACAAGGCCACCCAGCTGGTAAGTGTTAAATCCAGAAGCCCAGCCCACTCTAACTCGATAGCCTGAGCTTTGAACCACAAAACCATATGGGCTCTTACCATTCCGGTGTAAAAATATCACCCCTCAACGCTCTCTGAAAACAGTGAGGCTCCTCACAAAACACAGTTTTATGGAAGGATGCCCTTGGACGCCCGTTGAAGGCCAGGAAGACTGATGTGAGTGACAGACAAAACACACACGCTGGGCCAGATCTCCCTGATCTCTGCGGCTGCAGGAGGTCTGCCTGCCCTGCGGCCTCCCTGTCTCAGAGGACTGGCTGCAGGGGGTGACTCCTGGGAGAGCCTTATACAGACAGGGCTCTTCCCATGAGTTCCCAGCTCTGGGCTTCCCTTGATTTGAGGGCTGTGTGTCCTCAGAAAAGCCATGGCACCCCCAGGGCTCCCTCCCTCACCCCCCGAGAAAGGTAGCAGGGGTGATCAGGCTCTCCACCTCCAGCCCCACCAGCCCCACCGGACCTGGGGGAATGTGCCGGGGTCAGACAAGACCACTCAGAGGAGCCCTGAGCTCCTGAGAAGGACGAAGCCCCAGCGTGAAGCCCCAGCGCGCACCCCTTCTCATTATTTCCGAAACCAAGGAACTTTGTCTCCCAGGCCATCCGTCGCCCTGGTTCTATTCACCAAGTCATTTCACTAGAGATGAGCTCAGAAATGAGAAATAAAAAAGCCATTACAACTTTTATTATGGTACATGCCCAGTGATTATTTTTAAATGGAATCCCTTTGAAATTCCATTCTTTACTCTCTTTTTTTCTCATCAAATGATCAGGGCTGTTTGATGAATTATGTTGATTTTTTTTAACTGCCACATAAATGAAATATTCATTTTCATTCTTCTTCTCATCCAAAAGGAATATCACATTAAAGAAAAGAAATTGTGACCATTTCCTCCTTTCTTCAACCCCACTGTATAAGACCTTTTAAAAAAAAAAATCACTTCAGTCATTAACCTTCAAGAAATGAGACAGGTAATGAAAACCAAGAAGACCCCTGGAACGCACAAGCTCTGGAGCAGCATCCTTGCAGGCACTGCGAAGCGAAGCTTTGTGACAAAACGCACCAACAGAACCAGTTCATTTGCATCCCATCTTAGAGGACTCTTAACGGGAAGAGCCCGTGTCACAATTTCATTACCCCTGTCCCTCATGCATATTGCATTATGAATTAATGTTGTGCTGCAAAACCGAAAGCAAACGCAAGGCTCCGAGCAGCTTGCTTAACACGAGGTGCACCGCTCTGCCAACTTACACGTCCCATCCTTGTGTTGCCTCACTCTCTCGCCCTGACCTAGGGACATCGGAGGCATTGGACCCGGAAACTGAAGTGACGGGACAGTTCTCTAATGCTGCATCTACACAATCCTCAGAAGATCTAAGCAGCTGGAAAGAGACCCTCCCCTTGGGGAATGGGCAGCCAATGAGGGATTGCCTGGATGATGTAATGCCTTTTCTCCCAGGCCAGTCCTTGGTGAAATAGAAACAAAGATAACAATAATGTGCTCCAGGAATTGGTGCATTCCTTCTGCCCGAACAACCCTTGGCATTTTGCAGACACCTCCTTGATCTCAGGAGGGGGTGCAGGGGCTCATAATGAGCCACCCCTAGAAGTGCCTCTGGTATGCAGATTAGTCTGAGCTAAAAGCGACCAAGATCTTGCAGGTTCAAGAGACACTTCTGCCTCCATCCAGGCTCTTTGGATTAGAGGCCTTGTCCATTGAAAGAGACGGTCAGAGGTAACTTCTTTTGACCTTTCTGTAAGGCGGGGGAAACTACTACAATTACGGAACATATGCTTTTCTTATCCTCCTTCAACGACCCTCTGAAACTCCAAGGCGCCTTACCTGATCCCAAGCTCAGGAAGTCCCCTTCCGTCCCTGAACCTCTCAGGGGTATGCACGGGGTCTCTGACTCTCTCCTGGATAGGCAGTTCCCGTGTGCACAAAGTTAAATTTTATTGTCTCTTGTCTATCTCTCATGTTGATTTGATTATTTCACCCTCCGAAAGAACCAGAGCAGGGAAGGGAGAATTTTTCCCTTTCCCAACATGGACATGGTCTCTACATGGGGAACGGCAAAGATTTCAGTCATGGCATCAGGCTAGAGCCCAAAGCAACCGATGGGCCATAGCTGCCTCAGAGCAACAACAAGACTCGCTCAGTCCCCGGGGTTTGCCTGTCTCCCTGGGTTAGGTCGTCAGGTGTGTTTTCCAACGCTGCCAAGCAATTCTCTAATTCTCTGCAGACACCGCTTGGATGTTCTACAAATTTAACCCAACTCTGACACTACCTGGAGACAGCCTCGGGTACCACAGGTTAGAGTCCCCTACAGTCCCCATTTCAGACACCAATCACAAGTCCAGGTTGTCACCTGTCCTTCTGACCGACTGTCTATAAATAGGAGGTGTCCACAACACCCCCCCCCCAATCCCCAGGATGGATTAATTTGCTAGACTGGATCACAGAGCTCAGAGAAACATTCGTAAGTGAATTAAAGGACTAAGGGATACGGATGAAGAGGTACATGGGGTGAGGTACAAAACACGTGGATGCTTTCACCAACCCAGAAGCTCACTGAATCTTGCTCAAGAGGTTGTGTAGAGCTATGGCAGCCTCACCCCCTCACCCTGCCCCCACTTCCTCCTTCCCAGAAGTCAGCTTGTGGGGCTGAAAGTTCCAACCTTCGAATGACTTGGTCTTTCTGGTGGCCAGCCCCTTCCCTGGGCACTGCTGTCCTAGTGTTTTATAAATACTGACATTTTTAAGTAAAATCATCAAGTCATTCTTTTAAATGCATCTAATGGAATGAAATCCCAACAATTTGAAAACCACAATATCTATTTTTTAAAAACACAAGTGTGGCCGAAACCGGTTTGGCTCAGTGGTAGAGCATCGCCCTGCGGACTGAAAGGTCCCGGGTTCGATTCCAGTCAAGGGCATGTACCTTGGTTGCGGGCACATCCCCGGTGGGGGGTGTGCAAGAGGCAGCTGGTTGAAGTTTCTCTCTCATCGACGTTTCTGGCTCTCTATCTCTCTCCCTTCCTCTCTGTAAAAAATCAATAAAATATATTTTTTTAAAAAAAACAAAAAAAAACCCCACAAGTGTGACTCAGTGGTTGAGCTTCGACCTATGAACCAGGAGGTCATGGTTTAATTCCAGGTCAGGGCACATGCCTGGGTTTTCTGCACAATCCCCAGTGTGGGGCATGCAAGATACAGCCAATCAATGATTCTCTGTCATCATTAATGTTTCTATCTTTCTCTCCCCCTTCCTTCCTCTCTGAAATAACAAATTAAAACACACACACACACACACACACACACACACAACCCACAAAAATAAATGCTTCTTGACAATTGGAAATTTTGTGCTGTACCTTTTTCTCCTATAGCTTTCACTTCCATTTTATTTCCTCATTTGAATAGTGTGCTAATGTCATATATTTTATTCTTACAAGTATTTTATTGATCACTCTTTCATGTATCTCTGCCATAAATATATGTATAGAATTTGAAATACAATTTTTTAAAATTTCCTATAACAATTAGGATTGGAGTGTACAAAAATTTTATTTCAGATTGTTATTAATAAAATTATTAGTAACATACAATTTAACAAAACAAAAACCTATTTATTAAATGTGAAAAGTAAAATTTTGTTGAAAAGATATCTCTTAATGAGATTGTGTGTGTTTTTCAATTAGTTCTAGTTTTTTTAATTTTTTTATTAAATTATTATCTGTGTACATATATTACCATTGCCCCCCCAGTTCTAGTTTTTTAATTAATGTTAATTATGACTAAATGACACTAAATGAGACTTCTTTATGAATTCTTTTTAAAATTATCTTATATAGACACAACCACCAAAGAATACTGTTGACATGAATAAGTGGGTAAAACTGGATTGTATTTTGTGCAATTTTACTTAATTCTATCAATACCTTCCAAGTTTCAGGCCAATAATCACAGTGTTCTAATATCTAACATTATTTTTTATGGTCTACCAGCTAAAAATATGATTTGGTTCTTCTTCAATAAAATTTAAAGCAAATAATTAGAAACTATGTGGCTTGCAAAAGGATTTGTATTGGAGTCATTCTCTTTTTCCATGTTGACTCCATTATTTTAGATTGTCCCTTTCTCTGCTGCACTGGTGGTTTGGTTTTTGTTTGCTGTCTTTTTTCTTTTTTACTTATGGGGGTTAGCCTGAATTCCCTGAGGGAGCTCTGTTTTGGCTGACGTTAAAGATAAGAAACTCAGTTTTCTTAGCTCAAATTCTACTGAATGAATTTATAATAACCAAACTCTCAGGAGACTAATTTATACACCACCAGGATACATTTATTATTTTTCAGTGGGAGATATGCCTGATTTAATATTTCTCTAGGAAGCACACACAAAAATCAACAGGAACTGTCTTTGGTATTACTAAGTTTCTGTTTAGTTGAGCAGTAATTAGAGACCTCCCAGAGTACCAGATTAATTATCAGAAGGCTAATATGGAAGAACTTAGAATCAGTAAAACGGTAAATACGTAGATTTAAAGGACATTAATTCAAGATGTAACTTGAATTAAATTCATACAACTTGCATAAAACCACAAGGGACATTTCTGTGCAGATCAGAGTTCTTTTTGTTAGTAGTGCTGAAGAATCATAGCAAATCAGATTGTTGGAATTATTTCGGTTTCCAGATTCCAATCCAGGAATGATACTTACATGAAATTCCAGGACCCTATTCTTTTGCCTTTGACTGTGAACCGATCTTCTAAGCCAGCTATCTTCTTGAGCTGGTGCCACTTTTACCTTCCTCCCAGTTCCTGGCATCCTTTTAACTCATGGGTCTAGGAAGGCTCTTATATGCTTCTTTTTTAAAAAAATATATTTTATTGATATTTTACAGAGAGGAAGGGAGAGAGAGAGAGAGAGCCAGAAACGTCGATGAGAGAGAAACATCGACCAGCTGCCTCCCGAACACCCCCCACCGGGGATGTGCCCGCAACCAATGTACATGCCCTTGGCCGGAATCAAACTCGGGGCCTTTCAGTCCGCAGACCGATGCTCTACCACTGAGCCAAACCGACCTCGGCATCTTGTATGCTTCTTACAGGAAGGCCTCCGTGCATCCATCAGCTCCCTCTGAGTCATGTATCTATTTCTGTGAGGCTATGTACCTGTGTTTCTCTGTGGCTCTCCATGCAGCTGCGTTTAGGTGTGTGCATTTGTAGTGTGACAGACAGCAAAGCCTCGTGTTTTACTTCACAAGCCCACTGTGAACACTCACCTCACTGTTTAGACACATTACCCAGCCGTGGACACATGCATGTGCATACCGGGGTCTAGAAAGTGTTTCTACACATTGGCTACTGCAAATCTTCTGGGGACCCTTTGAGGACTGCTGGCTGCCCTGAAGTGATAATCTGTTTAAACCGGATGCAAGATGAGTCGAGGAAGAATCTAGAAGGCTGGGCCCTACTTGGACCCCAGAGAATGTCATGCGGAGCCATGGAGAAAAGAAGGGAATGAGTTCATATGAGTGCTGGCAGATCTCAAAAAGAGTATTTTACTCGCGAAAACTGAAAATAGCATGTGGAAGTAGGACATTTGAGCTTTATGGAAAATAATTAAAGGATATTTTGTAACAAAATGCTGGTAGGCAGGTAAGGGATCTCTACCCACTCCCCACATGGGAGTCTGAAGAACTATGAATCCTGAATCCGATGGGTCATTTTTAGCTCATGGAACATAAAGTTAATTTCTCTTTTTTTTAAAGCATATTTTTATTGATTTCAGAGAAGAAGGGGGAGGGGGAGAGAGAGATAGAAACGTCAATGATGAGAGAGAAAACCAAGATGGTGGCATAGGTAGACTCCCTCTGCAGGGCAACCGGCAGGGCAATAGGGGAAGAGGGCCCCACTGGCCCCTGCCTTGGCTGGCCTGCAGGCTGGGGGCAGCTCCTGCATTAAGCGTCTGCCCCCTGGTGGTCAGTGTGCATTATAGCAATCGGTCCTTTCACTGGTAGTTCCACCATTTGGTAGATTTGCATATTAGGCTTTTCTTATATGGGATGTTACTAGTCACAGACTCCCATATCAACAACAGGACAAAAAATCATTTTCTTCCAGCAGCAATGCTATGGAACACCCATGGCACACAGGTTCCCATAACACCTGGGAGGTAGAGTCAACAGAGCAGTGAGGAAGGAGTGAGAAGCTGAGCAAATCATGAATGCTCCAGCCTCTGGAGTCAACGTATTGGGCTCTCTGAAGCTCCACCTCTGGCCCTGCCTCTCCTTCCTTCCCTCTGAGCCCTGCTTTGCTTTCTCATGAGTGTTAAATGTGTCTAGAATGAAACCTTTAAAACATACACATTTTTTTAAAAATATATTTTATTGATATTTTACAGAGAGGAAGGGAGAGAGATAGAGAGCTAGAAACGTCAATGAGAGAGAAACATCGACCAGCTGCCTCCTGCACACCACCATGTGCCCACAACCAAGGTACATGCCCTTCACCAGAATCGAACCCGGGACCCTTCAGTTCCCAGACCGATGCTCTACCACTGAGCCAAACTGGTTTTGGCAACATACACATTTTTTATCGCCAGGTATTAATTGCCTCCTAGGAGATGGTCATATGACATCAGGACTGCTGCTAGTCTGTATTGTGCTTCTGGACAAATTAGAGAAGGTCTCCCTTACATTTTACCTTCCTCCATTAAAACATTTGTCATAGTGTATTGATTTTGTCTGAATAAGACCCTTGAGTGCCATTTTTAGGAAAATTATCTATAACATCCAAATGACTTGAAATAAAACTCTAGTTCTGCCTCCTGGACAAATTGTTTAACTTTTCTGAGCACTAGACTTGTCCCATCTGTAGAATGGGGATAATATACCTAACTACCAAGCTTGTTATGGGGACTAAATGAGATGAATTACGTAAAGCACTTAGTATTATGCTCATTAAATAATATGGATTGTGGGTCAGTTGGTGTAGCGTTATCCTGTACACCAGGGTTCAATTCCTCATCAGGGCACATACCTAGGTTGCAGGTTCAATTCCTGGTCAGGGCTCGTAGAGGAGGCAACCAATCTCTCTCTCTCTCTCTCTCTCTCTCTCTCTCTCTCTCTCTCTCTCCCTCTCTCCCTCTCTCTCTCTCTCTCTCTGCCTCTTTTTATTGATATGTAAAAATCAATGAAAACAGCCCAGTTGGTGTTGCTCAGTTGTTGAGCAAATGACCCATACTCTAAGAAGTCATCTATTCCATTCCCAGACAGGGCCCATGCCTAGGTTGTGGGCTTTATCCCCAGCTGGGAGAAGGGGGTGCACATATAGGGGGTGCATACAGCTGATCGATGTTTATGTTTCACTGTCATCAATGTTTCTAATTCTCTGTCCCTCTCCCTCCACTCTCTCTAAAATCAATTAAAAGTATATATTTTTAAAAATCAATAAAAACAAATGCTCAGGTGAGGAACCCATAAAAAATAGTATGGGTTGTGCAGAAAGAATAGGAGCACACATGTTACCAGTGTACATGGTGTAAACTTAAACATAGGATTCAATGGGGAAAAACAAGCCTAGAAGTAGGGAGTGCTGAGTCAGCACAAGAGGATGGCCACACCATGGAGAGATCGGTGCTCTGCACGCGTTGGAGAAAGAAGCGTGGCCTCGTCTAGATGACGCTGTAGTTGAGGGAGCTTCCTGAGCCTCGAAACAGCCTTGTGAGAAAGCAGAGGCTCCTGGCCAGCATAAGCTGCTTCTCCCATCAGCCAACGCTGACCAACTGAGCTGGCTTCTTGCTACAACAGAGGACATGGGCCCCCAAGGCCATGAGATTTTCTCTCTGCTGTGTTACACAAGAGAACCTGTGAGCAGGCTGAGGCATTTGCTTGCCCGTAGCAAGGGCTGAACTCAGCTCTTCCAGTTCCTAAGACTGGGGATCTTTTCTATTGGGCCGTGCTGCCTCAAAAGCAAGTCAGCCTAGAAACTATGGGACCAGTTTGACTTAAACTACTTCCAAAGCTCTTGGAGCCATAAATTGAAAAGGACATTAGAGATAATGCCATTCAATCCTACATCTGTGGGCAAAAGTGGAACTTGTAGGTAGTTCATTTGATTACCAGCAGGCAGTAGCCAAGTCGGAACTTGAACCTTTATCTTCCAAATTCTATTTCCTCTTAAATGGCCAGGAAGTACACTATGTAACCTTGTTTAGCACACAAGTCGCATAGATCCTGTTCAAAAGAGCTTCATGGCTTCAATCCACAAGTAGCGTCCAGAGTAAACCAAGAGAGCAAGGAGACCCAAAAATGATTAATGGATTTTGTTCAAAACCTCTAATTTCTGTAAATAGAAAAGGAAAGCTAGATAATTTAGCAAATAATGGTTGGGTAAACACCATCAATTAAAACCTATGAAATGTAATCAGCGGTTTGCTCTCTCAGGCCTGGGAGGTGCCTGTGTTCCCAGGTTCGATTCCGGTCGAGGGCATGTACCTTGGCTGCGGGCACATCCCCAGTGGGGAATGTGCAGGAAGCAGCTGATCGATGTTTCTCTCTCATCGATGTTTCTGCTCTCTATCTCTCTCCCTTCCTCTCTGTAAAAAATCAATAAAATAGCCGAAACCGGTTTGGCTCAGTGGATAGAGTGACAGCCTGCAGACTGAAAGGTCCCGGGTTCGATTCTGGTCAAGGGCATGTACCTTGGTTGCGGGCACATCCCCCGTAGGAGGTGTGCAGGAGGAAGCTGGTCGATGTTTCTCTCTCATCAACGTTTCTAGCTCTCTACTCCTCTCCCTTTCTCTCTGTGGAAAATCAATAAAATATATTTTTTCAAAAATAATAAAATATATATTTTTTTTAAAAGAGTTTTAAAAAAAGAGGGAAAACAGTTAGAAATTACAAAATGGATTAGCACACCTATAGGAAACTACAATCTCTTTTTTAAACTTTTGTTTATTTATTTGAAATATAATTGACATATAACACTATAATATTTTCAAGTGTATAACATGTATAACATTAGTTTCAGGTGTGTAACATACTATTTGTATATAGAAAACTATAATTCTAGCCAGAACCGGTTTGGCTCAGTGGGTAGAGCGTCGGACTGCGGACTGAAAGGTCCCAGGTTCGATTCTGGTCAAGGGCATGTACATTGGTTGCGGGCACATCCCCAGTGGGGGGGGTGCAGGAGGCAGCTGGTCGATGATTCTCTCTCATCAATGTTTCTAACTCCCTATCCCTCACTCTATCTTTCTGTAAAAAAGCAATAAAATATATATTTAAAAAAAAAGAAAACTATAATTCTTATAAAATAATCATTGGTACAACTATGCACAATATTTTGAAAATTAAGTGCAATAAATAATTATTGAAGAAAATGTAAAATATCCAAAATTCACTCAAAAAGAAGCAGAAAACCCAAACAGGGCAATCTCATGGAAGAAACTGAGAGGCCACGCCTGGGTCATGGTCAGTTACATTCTTCCAGTGCCTCCCTCCGGCCTTTCCCTGGCCCAGGATCAAAGACGGATGACCTCAGGGCCCATGTCTGGTTCTGTATGAAGTTGAAAGTGTTAGTCAAATCTGCTGACCTTGACCCCAACATTATGATGTGATAAAATGACCAAATTAATTGCATTTTTTCACTGGAGGAAGAAGAGAGAAAAAAAAATAATGTATACTAAACAGTACACATACATACTTCTTATGATCCCTAGCCTTGAAATATTATGCTGTTTTCTGTATTTATAAAATAACACCTTCCCCCTGGAAATGCTGGCTCGGGAGTGGCAGATTGAGATTTGACGAGGACAGTGGGGTCACCAGAAAGACTGTTTGGTGCACATTCAGTGCATCCCTTTGGCTCAGTCTGCTGCCACATGCGACGGCCTTTCTCTGTAGGCTCACCCATTCTAGAGCAGCACCAGCATTAACCCAGAACCTGTGAGAAATGCACGTTCTCGGGCCCCACCCGCCCAACCCTCTGGGGGTGGGGCCCCGCAGTCCGCCTGTGACGTGCTGCTGCAGGTGATTCCATTCCCATGCGCATTCCGGTTTGGAGTTAGCAGATCCCACTTCCTGTTGGTCGCATCAAAACTACTCAGAAGGGGAAAATTCCATTCCTTTGCACCCTCTCGGGCTATAAATAGTGAGCACTGGCTCACCCGCAGCTGGAGTTCCGGCCCACCCCGGCGGGAGCTCCGGGCTCGGCCACACCTGCTGCAGAATACCAGCAGCGGGGAGACCGGGCATTCACTTGGCAAAGGGAAAATTCCACCCTCTTTCAGGCCTTGCTCAATAAACTCAGAGAGGTTTTACAGTAGAAGGTGAGGAAAGCAATGGTTGCCCCACCCCCCGCCTTTTTTTTTAATGAGGAAAATTAAGTTGGAACTAATACACAGTTTATAGCCTCTAATCCTAACTAAGTGTGGGATTTAAAGAATTAAGGCATCAAAACTGGATGGGCTAGAAACCCACATCCTTTCCCTGTCTCTGTTATTTATTCACCAGGGGCCTCAGGAACATTAGTTCAGCTTTTAATTCTTTAATAGTCTGTGAAATATGAGAGATCATAACTGCCCCTTCCTTCAATCAGGTAGCAGACACTCCAGATCTCACCACCACCCCTCCGAGGTGTGACTACCCGTATTACAGGTCAGAAGACTGGGGCTCAGAGACATTAGTAACTGGCTCACTGGTGACAGAGCTTGAATCTGAACCCAGGCCTACTTGACTTCAACAGCCATGTTCCTAACTGCTACATTCTGCCATGTCCAGCCTCGCTGTGGGACGGTGGCCTCACTCCACGCGGCACTGGGTGAGGACAGCGTCTTCCCGCAGGGCGGGGATGATGCTCCAAGGGTGGCCTCTTCCTCCTCTTCTACATCCCAAACTCTTGCCTCCATGGGAAGCTGATTTCCTGCAACTTTTCTCTCTGGCCTGACCCCACTCCCTCTGATCGCTCGCTCTCCTTTCGGTGGGTAGTTTCTGATGGAAAAGTATAAATAGTTACTTGTAACCATCCTTTTAGTTTTCCACTTTTAAATTAAAAAAGAAGAAAAGAATATTTTTTTAAAGTGGAACTATAATTCAGTGAAGTAAAAAATTATGTCAAAACAAAAAAACATAAAAGACACAGTCCTTAAAAGGACACGTACCAAACCCGGAGCAGCCAGTGCTGCCAAGCTATTGCACACGTTGGGAACATCACAGACACACACCCCCTGCTGTGCCCTGGAAAGGCTCTCTGGAACCATCCCAGGCGGTGAGAGTCTCTGTGCTCCCCGTGCAAACATCACCAGCATGAAAGCCCTGGCACCATGGGAGAAGAACGTTGGAGGAGGGAAACGAGCCCTTAGCTAGAGGTTAGTCAACTCCTTCCCTGCTGACCAACCTCAGACCGGCTGTCCGGGCCTCAGCTCCCCACCTGCCAGCGACTTCCAAATGCTGGTGCCAGAGAGACTGTACCCACATCACCTGGACAGCTTCTCAGAAGTCTGGCTCCACCCAGCAGCTTGGATGGAGTATCTTTCAGATGAAGCCTAGGAAGCAAAATGTTTTCAAAGTTCCCTGGGTGGTCCCTACCCCCAGACAGGTTTGGGAACCACTGAACGTCTGGTAGATGATATCGAAAACACCTTCCAACTCCATGAACCTATGAAATTTCCCTTAGTCCACTCAGGCCAGCCTGATAGCAACCCCCCACGTTCCTGGTATTGCCGAGTGCATCCCAAATGCTGGAGAAAACAGGGACATCGGTCTTTATTACAAATCAGAGGTCACAAGGATGGATTTTTGATGACCATTTAAAATGGAGACCTACTGAGGGGGTGTGGCTGCCACCCAAGAGAGAAAGGGGTTTGGTTCTTGCCTGTCTGATGGAAAGCAGTGAATACTGCCCTGGAAACAGACACTTTCTAGCACATTCTTGACAGGGTCCTGCTGCAAAGAATCTCTCCTTTAAACAAAGCAAGTTTATTGACAAGCAGACCAAGTTAAGAGTTTGATGTTTTTATACCTAAACATACGTGCAGAGCAAAATCTCTCTAATGCTGAAACCGGTTTGGCTCAGTGGTAGAGCGTCTGTCTGAGGACTGAAGGGTCCCGGGTTAGATTCCAGTCAAGGGCATGTACCTTGGTTGCGGGCACATCCCCAGTGGGGGTGTGCAAGAGGCAGCTGGTCGATGTTTCTCTCTCATCGACGTTTCTAGCTCTCTATCTCTCTCCCTTCCTCTCTGTAAAATATCAATAAAATATATTTTTTTTAAAGATCTCTCTAATGATAACATCTTTCTGGGAAGAGAGTTTAGACAGCAAAATGTAAGACACTAGTTCTTACTTTGGAGAATTTTTGAAAGAAAGAACTTGCTACTGTTATGAACTGAATTGTAGCTTTCCTTCACTAACCACCACCCCCTTCCCGCCCCCCCCCCCCCCGCAAAAAAAGAAGATATGTTGAAATCTGAACCCCAGTACCTCAGAATGTGACCTCATTTGGAAACAGGATCTGTGCAGAGGTGATCAAGTTAAAATGAGGCCATTTGTGTGGGCCCTAATCCAATGTGACTGGGTCCTTATGGGAAGGGGAACTTTAGACAGAGACAGACACGCATGGAGAAGATGCCATGCGACTGGAGTGAGGCATCTGTAAGCCAAGGAGTGCCAAAGACTGATGGCAAACACCAGAGCTAGGAATGGACCAAGAAGGATTCCCCTGGATGTTTCAAGGGGAGCATGGGCCCTGCTGACACCCTGATTTAGGATTCGGCCCCCAGAACTGTGAGATAATACATTTCTGTGGTTTCAGCTCACTCTGTTTGTGGTGCTTTGTTAGGGCAGCCGTAGGATTTTATAAACACGTTCTCATTTAACCCTCTCAAGAACCCAGTGAAGTAGAGTTATCATTCCCACTTTTATTGTATTATCCTCCCCCATTTTAGGAAAACAGGCATGGCTAAGTAAGATTATGAAATGTGCTGAAGATCATGCCCAGTCAGTGTGGCTCTGTGGTTGAGCTGTCAACCTATGAATCAGGAGGTCATGGTTCGATTCCCAGTCAGGGCACATGCCCAGGTTGTGGGCTCAATCCCCAGTGTGTGTGTGTGTGGGGGGGGGGGGGGGGGGAATGCAGATGGCAGCCAATCAATGATTCTCTCATCATTGGTGTTTCTATCTTTCTCTCCCTCTCCCTTCCTCTCTGAAATCAATATATATATATATATATATATATATATATATATATATTTTTTTTTTTTTTTTTTTTAATAACTCTGTTGAAGATCAGACAGCTAGCAAGGGATGGGTCATGGATGTGATCTCGGGCTATCTGACCCCCAGGCCTTCCTCCCACATAACGCAGCTGCTGACACTCTAGAGTAGGCTCCATGGAAGAACTTGCCCTAGGCGCATCCTCAAGGCCAATGTTTATGGCCTAGTGTCGTTATTCTGTTTAACGTGAAATTGCAGATCGGATCTAATGGGTACATACCAAGCTACATTAAATGTAAAATGGTTTCAAAATAAGTCATCTCAGGTGATTTAGACCCTGCTTCTTTTAGTATAAAGCAATTGATAGTTGGGTCTACATATTTATAATAAAGACAATTTTTTAAAAAAAACCGCCAATAAGGAGACCCCTCTGGGTTTTGTGAGGCCTAACTTTCACACCGTAAAAGCTTTGGCCTCGAGGCAGCAGCACAAAGATCAGATACGGGAAGGAAAATGACTAGAGGTAATTTCAATGATGAAATGATGGGTTTCATTGATGAAAACAAAACTGAACCTTTTATTACTTTTTTTTAAAAGTTGTATTATCCTGCTTATACTTACAGAACTCACGCGGAAGTTCCCTGGGAACGCTCATGAACTATCCGTTCGAACTTGGCTGTGTGGAAGAGCTCTCCCCCGGTTCTAACCTCTAGAATTCAATAAGTGGAACAGTCGCCAGCCCCCCTCGCCTCAGCCAAAGGTAGATCTGCAGGAATGTTCCCTCAGGCAGGCTCTGACAGCCCAGGTGTCCGGAGGAGGCGTGGCTTTTGTCTGTAGCCTCAGCCAATCAGACGCGGAGTTGAGGTGGCTTTACCAACTGGGTTTCCCCCACCACCACCACCACCCCTTCTCAAATCTTTCAGACCCTAAGCCCTACCCCTGGCCCTATGCCTCATGATCTTGTTGTGAGCTGCTTCTTCAAACATTTGTTTTCAAGATACACTTTGAAATTGCATTTCTTACTCACTCTCCCTATTTTGTTTTTTGGAATTTCAACTTTTTTCTCCTACTGAGCATGGTGGGTTAAATAGGCTTTTGTGGACTGGACGTGGCTTGCAGTGAAAAACACATTCTGTGCTGGAAACAAACACCATACACAAAGAAACCTTGGGAACACGACCTCTTTGTAGAGCGGGGACTGCCTGTCCAGCCTCGTGTCCGAGAGTCAAAGCCTGCAAGCACTCTCTTTTCAAATCTGGGCAGCCCTTTTTCTTTTTTCTTTTTTAGGTCTCAGTCTGGGATGCAAAGCTATGAATCTGGCCTCATGTGGAGGATCCTGAAAAGCAGATCATTCTGATATTTTTCAAATCATCCTCTTTCTAACTGGGAGGGGTAGGTGTAGAAATAGTTACTTGATTGCCTTCTTCCTCTTCAGGGAAGCATTAGTCCGGAGAAGAGAGGTGGTAGGAGGTGATTAAACTGTTCCTTCTCTTGACAAGGATAATCTACTTGGTTAATTAAATTGTCCAACAACGATATATTAAGCGCCTATGATGCTGGACACTAATCTAGGTGTTCCAGCGAAAACTCTGACAATAAACAAGGACTATGGGCAGACTGACACTAGGTAACAGAATTAAACAAATAACAAGAATGTGTCGCCGAAACTGGTTTGGCTCAGTGGTAGAGTGTTGGTCTGTGGACCGCAAGGTCCCGGGTTTGATTCCGGTCAAGGGCATGTACATTGGTTGCGGGCACATCCCCAGTAGGGGGTGTGCAAGAGGCGGCTGGTTGATGTTTCTCTCTCATCGACATTTCTAGCTCTCTATCCCTCTCCCTTCCTCTCTGTGAAATATCAATAAAATATATTAAAAAAAAAAAAAAAGAACGTGTCCAGGAGCGATGGAGGACAGAGGCTGTGATGAAAACAAACCAGGAGTTTTTACACAGAAGTGCGCCTGGGCAGGGACTTTTGGCTGAATGGCCAGAGAAGTCCCTAAGGAGAGACTCCTACACTAAGACCAAAACCCAGTTATGAGACCACATAGGGAAGAGGATTCGAGGCCAAAGAGAAAGTGAGTGCAAAGGGCCTGAGGTAGAATAGAACTTGATTTTATTCTAGGGACAAAAGGGGTCAGAGTAGCTGGAGGGTAGCAACTGGGAAGAAGGGAGGGGAGGTTAGAGTTGCTTACAGAGGCGAGGAGGGACCAGATACTGCAGGGTCCTCCCTCCTGGGTAAGCCGTTTAGTTGTAATCCTAAATGCAAGGGCAACATTGGAAGGCTTTAAGCAAGGTAATGGCTTATGGGATCTGACTTGAAAAGCCATCTCCTACTCCAGAGAAGGCAAGAGTGGAAGCAGAAGCATTAATTAATACGATGATGCGTGAAATTATACAGTTTGGTGGTGGCCATAGGGTCTGTGCACTTACCCTGTGCCTGGAAATCTTGGAAGTGCTTCACCTGCATTATGTTGATCAACCACTCTATGGAGTGGATTATTAGAATTTCCATATTACCATAAAAATAAATAAAGCCTGGGAAGTAAAGAAACTTGCCTTCAGCTGGTAGGGGTTTGTTTGTTGTTATTTTCAATCCTCACCCGAGGACATGCTGAGAGAGAGAAAGGGAGAGAGAGAGAGAGAGAAATACCAATCGGATGCTTTTTACCCCAACTGGAGATCAAACCCTCAGAAAATTAGACTAGCAAAATGGATCTGACTAGAATTCAGTGACAGTAAGCCAAGACAGTGACTGGATTTGTGACTGAAGAATGTGGAGCTACCCCAAACTCTCATCAAAGTGACTTGACTGTCACAGCAGGAAGGTAGAAACAGGATGTGATTGTGACTTTAAAAGTGTCAATCTGCCTGGTTGGCTATATAGGATGCCACGTGGATAAACCAGTTTGAAGAAACTAGAACATGTGTAAAAGAAAGAAGCCCGAAGTCTCAGAAGCAGACTGGGCCATCTAAGCAGGGATGAGTGGGGTGGGTGGACAGCCTTCTTCTTTTAGGATGTTGTACCAGGAGTATTTATTTCTCTTGCGGCCCACACAACTAGTTCATTCATTCTAACTCCAGGTTAGCTAAGAAAACATCTGGATGGAATCTGTCTTCTTGAGTACATTTACCTACAAAGAGAGACTTCGCTTGCCATGACAACATGTATGCTTGTCGTAATCCTGGGATGTTCACCAGCCTCTGGGATCTGGTTACACTTGAGTACACTTGAAGAAGGTCAAGATCTAGACCTTGATGAATGTGGTGACATTTGTAGCAAGTCAGCTGGAAATCACTTTCTGTATAGAGAAGTAACAAAAGAACACACAGCGTACCCACCCTCTGCAACATTGGCATTTGCATCTGACCAATCGCAGTAATCTTATAGCCCAGTGAAATATTTTTTTTAAAACAAAATTTTTTTTAAAAAAAAAGAATACTTAAAAAAACACACATTTAATTTTGATGGTCATTTATTTTTCAAATATCTGCATCTTATTGGTTTTTCTGCAGTAATTTCTAAAGCAGTTGCCTCTTTAAAAATCATTTCCAATTGTTCTTTATTTTTTTCAAATTACATCTCCCAGCAGTTTCATCAGACCCCAGCCTAGCGAAGGTTTTTATGTCTCATAATGCCAAGACCAAAGAACCAGACACACTTCAGAGGAAGAACAAGTGCCCACGTGGACCCAGCCAGGGAGATCTGCGTCTTCCTTCCCTCCATGCCCCCAAAGGATCTAAATTTAGTTTACTGGGTAGACTGCAATGACATTAACATGTTGCAAGAACAAGAATGGAGAGAAAAAGAAGCTCGATGTGGCACGAGGTGTTTTAATGCCATGGTAACTATGATGTCTTCTCTATTATTTCACTCACTTCCCCAGGTCTGGCTAGTCTTCCCTTCCTCTCCTGCACTTTCTGTTGTTGTAATCAAATCAGGTCACCCTGAATTCCTGAGTCCTCGTCACCGCTGCAGGCATGTCTATTTCCAGCAGAATGCATTTTCTCCATCTCTCCCTTTGCTCTCAGACCTTTATTCCGTGCCCTTGATGTCCCAGGTTGCTCTTCACTGGGCTCGGTACGCTATAAAGGCTTTCCTTGCATCCCACCCTCCCTCCCAGCTGCCGGCTCCTCACTGCTCCTCTCCGCCCCTCCCTCCAGCTTCTGCAGTTGTCACCAACACACTTAGCCGCTTGATTTGTGACTCAGTGCTTCAGAATCCAAGGACCTCTGTTCTTCTGAAGGGCCCAGGCCTCTACGTAAGAGACAGGTCCCTCCCTCGCACCCAGATCTCAGTGCCATTAAGTTGGGGTGACTCTGGGAGGAGTTGACCCTGGGGTTCTCCATGCTCCATTTGGCCTTTCCCCCGGAATGGCAGGCAGAGGAGGTTTGCACTTAGAATGTTTGTCACTTCCAGATGGGAAAACTAAGGTCCAGAGAGCTTCATTGACCAGTTGTTTGGCTCATTCTCGGAGGAACCAACACAAAGAGTATGTAAACACAATCAAATTGGTGAATTTGGTGGGGGGGGGGGGGGAATAATCTTGTTATGAGCAGTGCCAAAATGAGTTTTGCCGAAACCAGTTTGGTTCAGTGGTAGAGCATCGGTCTGCGGACTGAGGGGTCCCGGGTTCGATTCCGGTCAAGGGCATGTACATTGGTTGCAGGCACATCCACGGTAGAGAGTGTGCAGGAGGCAGCTGGTCGATGTTTCTCTCTCATTGACGTTTCTGGCTCTCTGTCTCTCTCCTTTCCTCTCTGTAAAATATCAATAAAATATATTTTTTTAAAATGAGTTTTGCTGGTTATTTAAGAGTTTCTTCATTCTGTCCTTGTCTTCTGCCATCATTATAAACAAACAAAGCAGACCAGAGGCATCAGCCATAGACCTATGGGTCACCTTCCAGGGGCCTGGAGACTGAGAAGACCACCTGGCCCCTCCGGCCCCTATCAGCTGGGTGGCACCAGGGGTCTGAAGTCAACAGCACTAGTGAATTCCACACAAGTTCCACCCTCACGCAGTTTCCCCCAATTTGCCGGTACACACAGCAGTGAATCGCCAATTGTTTCCCCTAAATGCAGGAAGGTGTATAAAATCCAAGATGCCTATAAAATATTTATTGCCCACACATTATGTCAGTCTTATAAAAGTAAGCCCCCAGCCTCCTCTGGGGAATGACATGGGTGGTAAAAAAATGAAGGAAAGCACTCAGTATTTTGACTGCTTGCTGCAGTGGGAGAGGGACTTCCGCTTCTATATGCCCCTGAAGAGAGGAGTGCATCCTGGGATGCAGAGGAGGCAAAGCACAGCAGCTCAGTTGGAGGGGGAACAAGTCCCACCGGGGCCTGGCAGAGCAGCGGGTCCTCCCAGGGAGGCTGGCTCAGCACATTGACCTGCGGAGTGCGGAGCTCGCCTGCAGCCACCCCCTGTGATTAAGAGCTTTATTGATTTCTCTAGCCCGTGGCCACATTGGTGGGGACAGAGTAGGCAGAGGAGAATGGCGGGAAGCCAAGGGGGGAGAGGGTTTATAAAATGAACTCTCAATGAAGAAAACCATGGGAAAGAATGCGATGGAAGCAGCGTGGGGGCCAGTAGATGTGGGAAAGTGGAACAGCTCAAAAAAAAAGCCACGCTCTTCCGACTTGAGCTAAAAACAAAGCCTGTCTGTGAGCAGGACCCGGCGCTGTGTATAGGAAGCGATATTCCTCTCGGCCACGTCACCGCTGACAGCGCTTCACTTTCATTCTGCACCAGGCACTGGGCTGGGCGCTGGGGCTTTAACTAAGAATCAGCCCATCTAGGGAAAGGCGATGAAAACATACCCAGAATGATCTGCAAAAATGCAAATGTATCTTAAGGGAGTCCTAAAAACGTTTTACCTTCAGTTGGGGCCCAGTCAGCCGGATGAATGGTGGCTGGCGGCAGGCAGGCCTGCATCCTGGCCGCTGCCGGTCTCGTGGGCATAACCTGGCGAAGGTTCTCAGGGAGCGTTCAGGCCCCTCACTGCCCGACCTGGCAAGAATCCCCACCCCCGACAGGCCCGGAGGAGGCCTGCTTCAGTCTGGCTGTGCAGTGCAGGCTGGGAATCCTCTGTGCCTCACCTGTGTGTTTTGCAGGGAGATTTCTTCCAACCTACATTGCCCCTGCCTCAGCCCCCTGTTAGTAAAGGAATGCATTATTTTTGCTTCCTTTAGCTTTCAAATAACTTCTTCCCCCCCCCCACCCCAAAAATAAACTGGAAACAGGGAAAGAAGATGCATATCTGGTGTGTGTTTGTATAATCAGTGTCATATATAACGTAGGAGATGGTGTGTTTAAAAGGGAAAGTAAGAAAAAAATAAAACTCAAAACCAGTGAGTAACCAAGCTCAATGCATGGTGCTCCTTTTAAAAAAAAAAAAAGTCTGAACTAAACCCTCTCTCTGCGGTTCCTATTTGAAAACGATGGACTTTAAGAAGGTGCGACCTACGCCAGGAGATTTCAGAGAGGTAGAGACTAAGTTAGAGGGGAGGCTGGGGAAGGGAGTCTAGTCTAAGCTTGGGGACCTCCTCTAGCTCAAGCCCAGGACCTCTGAGTGGGCTAGGCTAAGCCAGAGGGGGAGGACATCTGAGTGCGCTAGGCTAAGCCAGAGGGGACCTTATCCCAGTACTGTAGCCCAAGCCTCTTTTCCTGGGGAGGAGTTCCGGCTGGCACCAAGAACCCGTCTCCTGACTCCCTGTCTTTCTTAAAAAAACGGCCAGAAGGGATTGGAATTCCTGGCCGTATATACGGAACAAACGTCCCTAACATTGTTCTCTTTTTTCCACGGAGGAAAGCTGCATTTAAGGAGAAGCTCACAGTCCTCGATAAAAATACCCGGCCTTTCAGCACAGAGCCCACAGGCCGGGCGCGGCCCCCCGTGTGCTGGAAGGACTTCGAAGTCTCCCGCTCAGAAAACAAAATGGCACAACTTTCCCTGCGCTCGCCCGCCCCACCCCTCCGCGGGGCAGTGGCTGTTCTTGGCAGGTGCCCAGAGCAGCGCCGGGCAACTCCGCGGCGGACGGCACACTGTGTGCATTTGCATCTGCCGGAGCAGCTATGGGCGGTCGCCCCTCGGGCCACCTGTAAGAGACCACGACGCCACAGTGAAGGTCCGGGCCGGGACCCGGGCGCCCCGTGACTTTCCCCCCAGGACGAGCCCGAGCCTGCGGAATGGTTGCCACCTGGGGGACAGGGTGGCAGCTGGAGACGTCTCCCATCCGGGGCGGGGGGCGCGAGGAGGAGGCGCGCCGGCCGGGGGTCCTTCCTCGCCGGGTCCGTTTCCGAGGACCGCGCCGCGGGGAGGAAGCGGCGGGCCTCCCGCGCGGCCGGCTTCCTGCCTGACACGGAGCCACCGGCCGCTCGCACGCGCCGCGCCGGCTTTCCGAGCCGCCGAGACGCCCTGCGCCCCCCCCCCCCCAGGGAGGGTGGGGACGGGGCGCGCCGGGGTGGGCGCCGCGGTCCGGGGGAGGAAGGCGGCATCGCGCGGCCGGCCGCCGCCCCCTGGACCCGGGAAGGGAGCCCGCGCGCCGGAGCGATGCGGCGGCGCCGGGGCACCTGCGCTCCCGGGCGTGCTGCACCCGCGCGGCTCCCTCCGGGTGGCACACGGGGTGAAGCGGGGACGTGGGCGGGAGGAAGTCGAGGCGCCGGAGCGTCGGAGACGCCGCCGGAGCGTCCCTCGCTCTCGGGAAGTCTGTCGCGGGTGGGGGCCGGCGGCAGGCGCAGCAGCGCGGCGAACTTCCGAGGGTCCCCGCGCAGCTGGAGGTGGCGCGTGCGGAGCCGGGGAGGGAGACCCCCCCCCATCCCCCCTGGACGCCCGGGACCGCGCGGCGCGCCCGGGGCGCACGGAGCCGCCGAGGAGAAACAGCTAACGGGCCGGGGGGCTGCGCGGCGGGGGCGCGGGGACCACGCGGACCCGGGGCGCCCTCCGTTCCGTTCCGAGGAGCCTTACTTCTGGGAAGGGACAGGGAACTGTCAATCAGCGAGGGAGGGAGCGCCCCGGCGCCGGGTGATGTCAGCGGATCAGCTGCTCGCTAACAAAGAGGGGTTATTGCCGGAGAAAGTTGCGGCGGCGGCGGCGGAGGCCGCGGCGGCACCCCGGAGCCTCGGAGGCGAGGGGCCAGCGGGCGAAGGGAGGAGGGACGGCGGCTGCGGCAAGCGGCCGCTGAAGGCCAAGGAACCGAAAGGGCTGTAGGGGGAGGCAGTGCGAGCCAGCCCGGACTGCTCCTCCTCTTCCTCCTCCTCCTCCTCCTCCTCCTCCTCCTCCTCCTCCTCCTCCAAACTCGCAGGGCTCAGCCCCGGCGCTCGCCCAGCCGCCCGAGCACCCAGAGGGACGGGAGGCAGCCGCGCGGCCCCGAGCTGGGCAGAGTCCCCAGCCGCCATGGATAGCGACGACGAGATGGTGGAGGAGGCGGTGGAAGGTACGGGCATCTCTCCGGGGGTCGGGGGAGCGGGGCGCCGAGGGCTCGGGACGCGGAAGGAGTGGCGGGGGACCCGCGTGACCGCCACTGTCCCCTCTACGCGGGCGGGCGGGCGGGCGGCCGCACGGCTCGGGCAGGGCAGGGCGGACAGCCGCCGCCGGGAGCGCGCCCTGCGCGGCGGGGCGCAGGCCGGGAGCCCGCGCGGCCGGGCCGGGCTCCGGGGAGAGCGCGGCCGCCCCAGCCCGCAGCCCGCAGCCCGCAGCCCATCCTCGGAGTTGCGAGCTGAGCCCCACACTCCGGCCTGTAGCCCTTTCAGGGATGGAAGGTGGGGGTGCGCGTGGCGACGGCCCCCTGAGACCCGCGGTCTCCGCAGAGCAACCCCGAGCCTCACGCGAGCCGCCGGCAGCAGCCTTCCCTGCCTCTCGCCGCGGCGACCGCGACCGCGACCGCGTCCGCGTCCGGGTGGGTCGGCGGCGGCGCAGCGCGCGGGACCGGGCACGTGGCAGCCGCGGCCCGGGCGGCTGTTCCCCCGGAAAAGATGGAATCAGCGCCCGCCGGGGGACGACGCTCCCGACCCGGGGCTGGAGCGCGCGCCGGCCCGGAGGCGGCGGCCCTCCCCTCGCTGTCCCCGCGCGAACCCGGCCGCACCGCCGCCTCCCCCTTCCCGCCTCCGATCGGCGGTGCGCGGTGCGCGGTGCGCGCCCGGACCCGGATCGCCGGGTGACACGGAACTTTCTGAGCCCGTGCGGCGGCTGCGGGTGATATCACCGCCCGGGTGTCGGGTTTCTCCGCCCCTTCTCCGCGGGCCCCGCCCCGACTCTTCTCGCCACTTTGTTTTGCCGAGTTTCTCCACCTCTTTTTTTTTTTTTTTTTTTTTTTTTGGCTAGGTCTAAAAAGCGAGGTGGGGATGTTATACAATCTCGTTGTTTGTATCTTGAGATGTTAGGGTTCTGTAACGGTGAATACTAGGAGATACTCTTCGGCGCGTTTGTTTGTTTGCTTCTACCCAGCCAGTGCGTTGTGATGTGCGGTAATGCTGTGTGGTATAGTTCCAGGATACGTTTTTTCTTTTTTATTTTAAAAATGTGTTTTGTTTTCATTCATACATAAGCAGTAGACGTATTTGTAAAACTTTAGAACCCAGAATACTTTTAAAGTAAGCTTCTAAGTACATAATTTTTAGTTTTTGGTTGGATCGGGTTTCTGTCTCATTTGTTTAAACAAACTCTCACGAATGGAAAAGAAAAACAAAGTGGCAATACCGTGCATGCATAAAGATACATAGTGATTGCTGCACTGGAGGGCCGATGGGCAAAATCGTGCAAGGGGTTCGGCCCTGGCAGCTCCAGCGACATCTGGAAGGAACCCCGGGAAGGATGTCAGGAAGGTCCTTTGCTGTCTGGTTAATTAGCATATGATGCTTTTATTATTATAGATTGGGAGGACTCCATTTTTTTGTGTTTTGTTTTCATAAGACACGATTGACTCCTTTTGCAGTGCTCCAGAGGTCTTGGGGGATGAGATCTGAATAATATTTCTGAAATTTCTAAAAGGTATCCATTATAATGTAACTATTAGGACATATTTCTTTTTTTTTAAAAAAAGACATATTTCTTTACCAGCTTCAAAGGGTGCTTATTGTTTTAATTTCACAATATTGTGAACTTTATCTCTTTATCTCTCTGATAAGCAAAGTCTGTGTTGGGCCTCAATGGGGCCCAAAGACATTGAGTCCATCCATTGGAAGCCTTCTTACAACTTAAGTTATTGATTTCTTGTGCCTTCCTGTTATGAAAGATAAACGGGGGCAGTGGGGGGGGGGATGCTCTTCTCTTACTATCAGGGCTTACTCTCATTCTTTAAAGTTTACTTTTACTTGTGCTTGTGAAGTTTTCATGCAAACCCTTGATCATGGGCTGCGCTCCTCAGGTTAAACAACTTTCTCCTTTGAAGCTGTCCAGAAATCTAAGTCCGTGGTCCCCAGGCTCCTTGGGAACAGGCAACTTTAGAAATACAGCAGTGTTGTTTTTGAGCTTGTGCAGTTCATAGGAACAGAGAATGCTCTTTATCTAGACGAGGAAGGTTCTGTTTAATAGGGTGACCAGACACATTATTCTCCAAAATCCGGAAATGCTCAAGAGGGGTTTAATACGTATGCTGGTAAAACAAAACAAAACTCACAGCTGCAGAGAACAGATCGGTGGTTACGGGAGGGTGAGGAGGTGGGGGCTGGGGAAGGAATGGAGCGGGTCACTCGTATGGTGACCGGCAGTAATGAGGTTCAGGGCTGGTCACTCTGTAGTGAATACAGATGAGTGATGATGTTGATCCCTGAAACCTTTGCATGTATATACTTAGGCTGGGATGGCGTGAACATCTGGGGCAGTCCTGAAGAGTTACCACTGACAAAGAGTGAAACTGACATAATATTTAACTGTTGCTTCCAGGCCCGGCTCCCAAGTATTTCATACTGTTTGATGAGTCATCAAAAGCAAAAAAAATACAACAAATGTAGCAAGATAGTCAGGTACAGTGATCAGGGACACATGATCACTCAGTTGCGCCTAATGCTAAACAGAGTAACACAGAATCTTTAAAAGCCCTTAGAGGTATCTAAGGCCCAAACTCCCACAGCGTCCAGAGTGTACAGGTACACACACAGGACATCGCACCAGCGGGCTTTTCTCCAGCCATGCTTGGCCTTTTTAGCGGCATCTGTGATAGTCTTTACTTCACATCTAGCACATGCAGCGGGGACTGGCAGAAAGCTAGTCTGAATATCTTGGTATTCAAGTACCAGCTAACCTACCCCTCCATCAGCAAAGCCTCTGTTCTCAGTAGTTTCATTGTCTTAGCTACCATCATTATTATAATTATCATTATCATTATTATTGCTTTAATTGTTTAGTTCTTACTCTGTGCAGGTTCTGTGCGGAATGTTTCACACACACACACACACACATACACACATACACACACACACACACACACACACACACACATTCAGTCTTACAAGGAGGTTACTAATATTATCTGAATTTTTACAGAGGAGGAAACTGAGGCATAGAGAAGTTAAGAATTCATCCAAGGCCATCCAGGAGAGTGCAAGAGAGGCTTGGACCTCCAGAACCCCTGATCACTGTACCTGATTATCTTGCTACATTTGTCGTATTTTTTGCTTTTGATGACTCATCAAATGTATGAAATACTTGGGAACCGGGCCTGAAAGCAACAGTTAAATATTATGTCAGTCTCACTCTTTGTCAGTAGTAACTCTTCAGGCTGCTTCTGATGGGGTTTAGTGACATTCAGGGGGGAAATGTATTCAGGGAAGGAAAAATTTAACCTAACTCTGCACCAGACATCCTTTTTCTTCCCTCTGAAGAAATTTCTTCTGGGGAACAAATTGGTCTGTTCAGGACTTGAAATGTCTCTTGTCACATCGTATACATTTTGGTTCTCTGTCACAGCAGAGCCGTAGCTCTGAAGTGCTGAGCTCCCAGGGGGTGAATTCCCCAGGGGACCCGGGTGGCGGAGGATCTCTGTGGGTCTGTGTACCAGCCCTGCTGTCTTCTCTGGGAAGGCAGCTGGCCCTGGGCCCCGGAGGCCAGACCTCCCCCGAGCTCCTGCTGTGCATTTGTAAAATGTCGTTGAGACTCCCTGGTTCAGTGGGAAGTGATGGTATCTCAAATAAATACATCTAAACAGATGAATGATGGTGGTTGAGAGGAAGTAATCTCCAGGGAGGAGACGGAGGGGAAAGAGCCCCCAGAGAGGTGGTTGTGTGGTTGAGACCGTTGAGCAGGGACTTCGTGAGTGAAGACGTAGAGGGGTGGGAGTATGCAGGCACCTCCAGAGACAAACCAGTTGGTTCTGCTGTAACAGAGGGCCCAGGACAAAAGCAGAGGGTAAGACAGGAAAGGCGGCTGTGGCACGGGCCCCGGGCGTGGACTGAGCTGGAAGCCATGGGAAGCCGTGGGAAGCACCTACAGGGCTCTTTGCAATAGTCCCAGCGTGCACTTCTGAGGGCAGGGAAGAATGGAAAGGCCTGGGAACATACAGGAGACAAAAAAGGGGAAAAACAGAATCCCCAGAACTAAGGAGCCAGAAGGAAAACAAGCATCTCAGGGTTGCATTGCCTTATGCCCCTCAAAACATCAAGAATATTTTGACTGTCCCCCTAACATCTCCTGCCTGTCTCTCATGCTCATGCTCTAGGCTTAGGAAAAATGTGCGGTCCATGTACCAGCCCTCTCCCTGTGGCTGTGCTTTAATGTTATGACCCTCATGACTAACAGTTGAGCTCTGGTAAAGAATTACTCTCAAAAATCAAATTATGTTCCAACAGCCAGGGTAAATGCATCATCATGAGGGCATGTTCTTTGCACTGACTAGAATAAGCTTGCCTTTTATTATTATTTTTTTGTGTGTGTGTCAGCAGTCCTAGTCTACAAAACCAACAATGCATGAAAGAGTCTCTTGTTCTTATACACACACACACACCCCACTCTCAGATCTGTGAGTGAGCCTGAGGCGGAAGCAGCCCGGTGTCTGATGCCGAGGGAGTCTGCCTTGCCCAGATGATGTACCATCATGGTGCACAGCACAGAACACAGACAGGCCTGGCTCTCGTCAGGATAAGGAGAAAGCTCAGAGGTAACTCACAGAGGGGGAAAAAATCTCACTTTCTATCCACTCAGTAGAGAGTGATCACTAGAACAAAGTAGAAACGTAGACGTGAGACTTAGCATTTCCCCCCCTTTCTCTCACTTCTATAAATAGTTTAGGTCGCGCTGCAGACAGGAGCTGGGACAGCACTATCAGCTCGAAGCAGTCATCCCAGGGACGCTCCCTTGTTGTCTGGCCTGCTGTTCAGCCTTCGTTTAGTGGGCACCGGCCTGGAAGGCTGTTGGTTGGCTTGGCGCGTGTCAGAAATCGGCCTGGCTCAGGGCAAGGAGGACTGGCGTTTCTCTTTGAGTGAGGGAACCCTTGGAAGGGACAGGAATGCTGTTGCAAGTCCTGGTGGTCCTACAAGGACTATCTTCACGACAAATGCCCTTGTCCTGCTGGACCTGGGACCTGGGACCTGGGCATAACTACCTGTGTAGAGGTGCCTGCTTCCACCATCAGCAGGGAAGCAGGGCAGTAGGGAGGGAGGGTTCTGATAGTTTCCCTTATCCAGAGAGAAAGGGAATGGAGAGACTTGGGGAAGGGGCATTCAGAGCCATTCATGTGCTTCCTGGGCAAGCCACATGGCATTGGCTTTCTCGTCTACATGATGGGCACTTGGGAAATTGTCATGGGGTTCATTTCAGGTAACAGAAAAGCATATAACCCAATGCCAAATGCAGAGCGAGGAACACAGACTTTTTCCTTCTTTGGGTATCGGTTTCCTCTCCATTACATTGATTATTACCATCAAGACAACTATGACCTGCTCTATTGTCCAGATGGCATCCAAACAAGACTCTTTCCAGAGCCTACTCTAGCATTGACGTGGAAAGGAGAGGTGAGGCACAGCAGCCCAGTCCCTTCCTTTCTTTGGAAAGTCCCTTTGCTGCTCTTGGTGTTTTAGAGATTAAGGTCTACGGCGAGGATAACAGTTTCCAGCTATTAAACATCCACGGTGGAAGTCTTAAATGTTGACAACCCTTAATATCTAGCTCCTGTTCATTGATCCTGATCATTGATTGCATCTCCTCCTTCCGGGAGAAACCCCAGGCCAAGCAGGGGTCCTGCAATGGACTGACAGGGAGTTTCAGGGCTTGATCACAACAAGCAACCTAAACCTTTAGAAGGGAAGTGTCAGGTGTCCAAGCACCTCCTTCTGATGCCACGGGAGGAACGACCATCATTCAGCAGCTCCTCTCTCCCTAGCAAGGTGCCTGGACCCCTCTTCACTGACCTGTCGAAAGAGGCATTGAAACAAGTAGCCCTCCTGGAGCGAGGCTGATCCTTTTGCTTCCATCCCCATTGGGATCAGTACTGACCCTCAAGTGCTTTTAGTGTGTTACATGACACTTTCCATCTTCTCTGCTATCTAAATTCCACTGCTGACAGTGCATCTGCAGTGTTTTATTTAGAAACTAAAGGCTTGGTGCATGAAATTTGTGCATAGGGGGGTCCCTCAGCCCAGCCTGCACCCTCTTCAATCCAGGACCCCCTCAGGGGATGTCCAACCCAATCCCCAGGGCCTAAACTGGCAGTCGGACATCCCTCTCACAATCCAGGACCACTAGCTCCTAACTGCTTACCTGCCTGCCTGTCTGATCGCCCCTAACTGCCCCCACTGCTCACCTGGTCATCCTCAACTGCCCCCCCCATTGGCCTGGTTGCCCCCAACTTCCCCCCACTGCCAACTTGGTCACCCCACGAGGCCTGCTTGTTCAGTTGTTTGGTCCCTCACTAATCCCCCTGCCAGCCTGGTCACCCCATGTAGCCTGTTCTGTCGTCTGTTCAGTTGTTTTGGTTTCAACTGTCACTTAGGCTTTTATATAGATAGATAGATAGATAGATAGATAGATAGGACAAGACTAGAGTGACTGAGCGAAGGTGGAAATGAATTTACACTGGGAGTTTTGTTCCCTTCAGTATTCATGGTTATCATAATATTTCTCTTGATCTAAAGTAGAATAACAAAAATTAACTTTTAAAAGTCTGAAATATGTGAACTGTTTCTTTGGAGAAAGTATTCCAAAAAAAATTAGTAAATAGCAGAAACTGGTTTGGCTCAGTGGATAGAGCATCGGTCTGCGGACTGAAAGGTCCAGGGTTCGATTCCAGTCAAGGGCATGTACATTGGCTGTGGGCACATCCCCGGTAGGGGGTGTGCAAGAGGCAGCTGGTCGATGTTTCTCTCTCATCGATGTTTCTAGCTCTCTATCTCTCTCCCTTCCTCTCTGTAAAATAGCAATAAAATATATATTTTTTAAATTAGTAAATACTTCAATAAAAGACTAAAATGAGTGTTCATACCTACATAAAAAATAAACTGTTGGATTCATAGGAATGTGAGTAGCTAAATTGAATTTGATCCCAACATTATTTCAGAAAAGAAAGTGTTTAGCTGTACCTATTTTTCAATGAACATTTTAAAAGTAGATTTCATTTATATTGATGAGAGAAATGTCATCAGTAGATATTTAGAAGATAATTTTCCAAATTGTTTCACATGGCCCAGGTGTCATTGAATTATGTCACATACAGTTAGTTGGGTTTTGAACAAGAAGAAAGCGATTATGGCTTATTTCCCTCCTGACCACTAATTTCCTGGCCCTGGGTAGGAAGAACAGCAAACTTGTATGAGTGGAAAGGAACTACATAACTGTGATTTACTTAAGTAGCCACATTTTATCCCAATGTATATTCAGTAACATTCTATGCAGAGTCAGATATAGACGTAAAATAGTATATTTGTCCATTGTTACTTTATGCTTACATAAGAATACAATAAAAATAAAGAGCTTTTTGCTTTTTTATAAGAGTGTTTACTTACTATCTCTTCCAAGCTATGATGTTCTTTTATCGCTTTAGAAGAAATCATTTTAGGAGACTAAAGTGTTCCTTGTGGTGATATGGTCTGTGCTTTCTTTTATGCCTGTGAGCCATCTGGAAGCCACAGTTGAGTGTTTAATGCCCATGCACTGCCCACGGTTTTGAATGCTTTTGTATCTCTTCATCCATAACCCGGGTCATTGACTCACAAAAAAAGCCACTAGGTTAACTGCTGCCTTCGTTTGCACCCACCTCTGCAAAACCAGCTCACCAGAACGACTGGGGAGACACCAGAGAGGGGACTCCCGGATCCTGTAAAATATGTAGATAATCATAAAATCCTAAACATCGACTACAAACATAAATGTTAGACTATACCAGTCTGTGACCCACGCAGGACCAGCATTTTAGAGATCACAGTATCGGAACTGCTGGGGATGTTCAAAATCACTGCTTACATGGCCACGTGGCTGCTTCTAGCTGCATTTAAACATAAGCCCTCTGGACACAGTTCTAGAGGAAATATGGCAAGGTCATTACTGAACATTCAAGGCTGGAAGATTTTTGTAAAATGAAGCCTTAAATTCAAGGTTAAGCTTAAGTTCAAGCTTAGAAGGGCTCCGTCCCCGTGTTAGCACAGTGAGGTATACAAATACCCGGGCAGTTTCAGAGGCTTAGCCACGTCCCTTGTTTGAATGTAATGAGCCACAGGGGGGGTTTTCCCACGTCCCTTCGGCTAGCAGCCCTCCACTTCATACTATATTACATGTAAAACCGTATTGAGTACTAGTTCTAGCATTCGAAGACTCGTTGCAGGGACAGGGTCTCTGGCAATAGACTATAAAATGGTGTCATCTCAGCTACATGTTGGCTAAGCATCAGTTTGGGGGCCTTGATTCCTAATTTGAGAAGTACCAGGTGGGGAGGCACTTGGTGAACGGAACAGGCACTGCGGACGCTGTGCCTGGTGAGAACGCCCAGTTCCCGCGAAAAGACAAGCTTATTTTTGGTTCACATCCGAACGTGTCCAAGTCCCTCCATCGCAGACCCGCCGTTCATAAAGGGCACGGAGCAGTCAGGTCGATACGGCGGATGCGGGCGAGGGGAGCAGCCTTTGCCCTCTCCCCTGGGGCAGGGAAGGGACCCTTCGGCTGCTCGGGGGACTTGCTGGCCGCGTACGTGCTCCGATGCGTGCTCGCCAGATGGCTCACCTGCAGATGGTAAGGTTGGCCTTTGATTCCCTTCCTCCAGGGCACCTGGACGACGACGGATTGCCGCACGGGTTCTGCACGGTCACCTACTCCTCCACCGACAGATTTGAGGGGAACTTCGTCCACGGAGAAAAGAACGGACGCGGGAAATTCTTCTTCTTTGACGGCAGGTAGCGCTCAAGGTTTTGTTTCATTTCGTTTGGGGGGGGGGGGGGACACCAAATCACTTTCTTTGAAAGGGTGATTCACATGAAAGAACTTACGTAAGTGGATGTTTGGGTAACAGCTTAGAGACAAGGTAATAGGGAGCCCAACATACATGCATGCATGCTTTGGGGACCAGGGAAGTCACCCGAGGTTATGGAGAAGCCAGCGTAAGGCTCAGCTGTCATCACGGCCTCCTAGGGTGTGCGTGTCCCAGGCATGCTCTGCAGTGCCGGTTCGAGGGCCCCCATCTTGCACCAGTTGGTTAGGTGGTCACCCATTTCTTCGATAGATTTCACCTGCTCGTTCAGGTAATGAGCCTCAAGGACGTGACACCGTGGGCTCATTTGTGTCCGGGGCCCGTTGGTGCAGTTCCAGCAGTGACTGACACACTTTTCCCCAAGTGTTCCGCATACTCCATGCCTTGGCCGGCTCCCCCAGACCTCGGGGACCAGTTTCTTGCTTTCCTGAGCCACCTCGTTGGTTCTGCAGCTTCCCCCGTTTCTCAGCCTGCTCCTTCCCCTCCTGGGGTCGCTCAGGGAAATGGAGAGATAGACATAGGAGGTGTACAGCTCTGAATAGCTGGTCTTCATGTGAGGTGCCTGGATGCTGACGTCAGCACCACGTTTTCTGTGTTCTGCCTCTAGTGAAAGCACTTTCACAGCAGCCATCTGTTCACCGCGCTCTCCCCTCCGGCGTGAGGGCGCTGTGGGGCAGGAGCGGCTCACCCCCTGGCGAGGGCCGCAATGGCTGTAGGCCTTTGCTCTTTCAAGAGGAGGTGGAGTTGCCGGGGCTCGGCTTCCCAGCGGTGACTTTTCAGCCGTGTCAGCTTAGAAACAAAGAGTGGCCACGTGGCTTTGCCAAGCATTCAGAGGAACCAGAGGCACAAAAGGGTTGGGTACTGCAGAAATGGGTTTAGCTGACACCGTCATGGGGTTCCACAGGACGTGGCCCCACTCCCTCATGTCCTGGCGCTGGTGACAACCTGACGCTCCTCACCCTGGGAGTTCCTCTGGGAAGGGAAAGGCCCTCGCTGACCATTGAAGGGTGAGCACCGGGACTGGCTTGTGACCCAGAATCCCTTTTCCTGAGATGGAGTAGGTGGCTTTTGGAGATATTAACAGTTCCTCGGGCTGTCAATTATCTGAATTAAGAAGGGGTGAGAAATGCAATAAAAACCCTTCTTAGAGCTCTTGTGACATGTTATTTTAATTACTCATTCCAACCTTCTCTTTCCCATTACCCCAGACCCCACCCCATCTTTATATATTTATTTGTTTGTTTGTTTGTTTGTTTGTTTTAGCAGAGCTTTGCTAACAGACTACCATGTTGAATGGGTGGAGAGTTTGCTTGCTTGCTTTTCCTCTGCTTTGAGTCCCTGCTTTGGCTACCTGAGCCCGTGGAGGACTCTTTTAAGATTTGGTAACAGCCAAAGCCAGTTTGGCTTGTGGATAGAGTGTCGGTCTGCAGACTGGGGGGTCCCGGGTTCAATTTCGGTCAAGAGCATGTACATTAGTTGCAGGCACATCCCCAGTAGGGGGTGTGCAGGAGGTAGCTGGTCAATGTTTCTCTCTCATCAACGTTTCTAGCTCTCTATCTCTCTCCCTTTCTCTCTGTGGAAAATCAATAAAGAAAAAAGAAAGGAAGAAAAAAGATTTGGTATCAGTGCTTTCTTCTCCCAGGACCCCTTCCCCTGCCAGAGGGACAGGTTTCCTATTTTTGCGGCAGTGCACTCACTGCTGTCCTCTGGAAAGTGCCTCTCTACCTCCTGCTGCAATTATTGTTTGATCCATTCCGCAAACGTAAGTTATAGCACCGTCTTGCTTCCCCCACAGGACAGCAGTTTCCTTAAGGGCAGAATCTTGTCTGTTTCCTCTTCTGGGCTTCAAAGCACTTCCCCTTAATTTAATACTTTAAAAAATGCTTGCCGAATGAGCGTGGGAGCTGAATGAAAGTAGAAGTTACCCAAAGCACACACACACACTCACATACTCACTCATGCTTTAAACCTGGCAGTTAGATAAGCAGAGCTGATTGGCTCCAGGAAAACAGTCCAGCAGGTTTGGTTGGTTGTTCTTGTTGGCTTGGTTGGGTTTATGGTTGGTTACCGGGTTGTTTCGCCGACCTGACGCACAGAATATTGACGGACTAGAGTGAGCTTCCGAGCCAGTGTGCCCACATGAGCTGCATGTTAGTTAGTTCCAAAGTACTAGTCCCTCCACCTCGGGGCCCTGAGGGGGGCCCGAGACTCCCCGAGCACCTCCCTTCCTCTGTCAAGCTAGTCACTTCCAACTCCAAGCAGCTTCACCCAGTCACCCCCGTGTGTCACACAAATGTAGTAATTGACTTGTATGTTTTGACACGACAGAGCTGAAGCACCAGGCCAATAACTATGGGTGGGACAGCAATAAATTCATTGACTTTTTTTTTTTTCTCTTGAGGCACCAACTCACTAGTTTTCTGAGTCCGGTGCCAACCCTAGTAGATACTTCGCTCAGACGGTAGACTCAAGGAATGATGGTGTTTGTGAGGACCTTGAGAGCATATGTTTGTTAGCTTTCCTCGGGCAGATGGGGACTGATGCCTTGAGGGAGGAGGTCGGTATCACTGCTTGTGTGACATGTGATGAAACGGTGTGGTGACAGGTTCTCGTTGCCTTCTTTCTTAAACCCAGTGCTGATCCTGCTGTGAGACACCTGCTACAGGGATTCGCTGTAAAAGGTGGTGAGGGCCCGATGTCTGGGTCTTTCTAAGCAGAGCACAGGGTTGGATCATGGAGAAGTCGGTTGTTTCTGTATGAAGCAGCACCTTACTTTACATTGGGACCCTATACCTTACCTGCCAGTCAGGAGGCTGTGGCTGGGGAAATTCCCTCACAAAGGATGAAATCAAAGTTTTGAAATAATAGGTGAGGAAACAAATTAGAGTTTTTAAAAGTTTTTCTAACCTGTAGAGCTGGCTAATATTCCCGTCAAAGGTTTTTTAGTTGTTGTTTTGTGTTGTTGTTTTTTTATCACAAAGTGTAGACACAGATTTAGATGGATACCTTCTAATGTTATATAAAACCTGAACTCAAGTGTGTGATTAAAAAACAACTTATTGAGGTATGATTCACATGCAGAAAACTGTATGTATTTAATGTCTTATAACTTGGTGAGTTTGGAGTTAAACATATGTCCATGTTTAACTCCAAATCACCATAATCTGTGCCATTAGCTGGATGTGGCTCTGGCTTGTGCAATATTAGGGAATCGTGTGTTGTTTTTAGCCTGATTGGGAGGCAGAGATGAGTTAATTCATTCCATCTTATTATTGTTATGTTATTGTTGCTTCTCCTTCCCTGCCGATTAGATTTCCAAGTATTATTTCCTGTTCCTGACGTCACTGTCCTGTGCCCATCCTGTTCTAAAGTTGATTTGCTGCATTCATGTGTCCGGCCACGAGGGCTCCTTGTAGTTTATCATTGGCCAGGTTACCCGAGCGAGCCACTGGGCCACCGAGAAAGGCTGGCGGGTTCCAGGGGGCAGATCCATGCAGGATTTCTCGTGCTGGCTTTTGAGAAAGTGCTGGGTCACATTGCAGAGAAACTGGAGTGGGAACGGACTGCTGGAGTCATGTCCTCCAGCCTCCCACACAAGGAAGAACAAGTCCTTCTCCGTGCCTGACAGGCATCCAGCTTTTGTTGGCAACAAACTCGACAAATACATTCATCTGTGTCCTAATAAACAGTCTGATGAAGGCAAACATTTTTGTGACACAGGAGGAGAAAGGGGGTGGAAAGGATGGATAACTTTGAATACCTATCACTCACTTGCCTTCCTAACAACCTGTGCAATCGGATTTATAACCCGATTTCACATATGGAGAACCCAAGGCATGTAGTGGTTAGCTAACTTGCCCAAGGTCCCCGTTAGGAAGGGTTGGAGGTGCGAGTCGATCCAAGGTGAGCTCTGGTGCAGAGCCACCCCCTTCTCCTTACCTCAGCACCCTCCTCTCACCAGAGCAAGGACATCCCTCTGATCCTGACGACCTCTGTTCCACGCTTCAACTTTACTGGAGGTCGCTCATCAGCTATAACTTTTCGAAGGATCCTGGGGTGAAGTCAGTGACACTCCTGCAGGTCGGAGCCTGGCAGTTGGATGGGAGGTTACTCTGAGGAGAGCTCAGAGGAGCCCTGTTCTAGCGAGCTGGCCTCTTCCTCGTTGACAAAATGGGGATAGTGACACCTACTGCTCAGAGCTGTTGTGAAGACTGGAGAGAAAACCTGTCAGGACCTTGTAGATGGGGGGGTGGGGAGACACGCCTGGTAGGCACTCGCCGGAAAGCATGGGTTTCTTGCTTCTGTTGCTGTGTATCTGCATGTCCCCAGCTTTGTGGAGATACAATGGACATAACACGTGTAAGTTTAAGGTGTACAGTGTAAAGATTTGATACACCCATACATTGAGAAACTAGAGGCACGATGCACAAAATTCAGGTGGGGGGGTGGTCCCTCAGCCCAGCCTATGCCCTCTCGCAATCCAGGACCCCTCAGGGGATTTCTGACGGCTGGTTTACAGGCCTAAACCGGGTGTTGAACATCCCTCTTGCAGTCCGGAATGCTGCATGCACCAGTGACCATACTTTTTATACAGGTGAGAGGCATCTTGCTGTTGTATGGGCAGCTACATTTTTTTTGCCCTGATTATAAAAAGTAGTATGTAACATGATCCTTCTGAGGCAGTAGTACCATTTTCCTCATCTTATGGGTGGAAAAACCAAAGCAGAAAGAAGTTAATTGGCTTTGTCACACAGTTATAAGTGTCAGAATCAGGGTTGACCACAAAATGCGCAAGCCAGAGTCCATGCATGTCATCACTGTATCATCCTGATTTTTCAGTGTGAGAGTAGCCTTGCCAGGTTTTAATGTTTAAACCTAAGAGACTGTTCCCAATATATAGGATAGGGTCCCTAGTCCTGGCCGGTGATCAGGACCGGTCTGTGGGGTGACTGATGGGACAGTCCCCCAGCTGGTGCCCACCTCGGCTGGCAGCCTGGCAGCGCCCCTCACCGGCCCCAGCCCCAGCTGACCAGTCGTTCTACAGGTAATGTTTGTTTGATTTGCATATTGGGGTTTTATGTAGCTAGATGATTACAAGAACGTTAGTTTGCACCTCCATCCCTTCACATAGTTACCATTTTTATGTGTGTGGTGATAACATTTTAAGACCTACTCCCTTAACAAGTTTCAAGTATTTGACACAGGATTGTGATTTGTCATCACCATGCTGTACATTAGAACTCACTCATCTTTTGTACCCCTTACCAGCAGCTCCCCGATTCCCCCACCCCCCAGCCCCAGGCAACCACCATTCCATTCTCTGTTTCTATGAGTGGGCCTTTTTTAGGTTCCACATGTGAGGACATACAGTGCTTGTCTTTCTTGGTCCGACTTGTCTCACTTAGCATAATGCCCTCAAGGCATTCTTATCTCTTATCATTATTGTTGTTACTATTATCATTAGTCGGTAGCAATGACTAGCAGAGTTTTCTTATGATTTATTTTTCGAGAGCAAAACCGAATCATCTCTCGAATATTTCACTGTCACCGTGAGCCTTTTTAAGAATCAGATCCTATAGACTCATAGATCTTCCTTTGAAGGCCACCAGCACAGTACACGACGGGAGCGTGGTGGTGCTCCATCCGGCTGCTGCTCACACCCTGGAGGAGGCTGGGGCTTCTGGTCTAAGGGGTCCCGGCAGATGGTTAGGGTTTGTGGGTTTGTTGTTGACCTTCTTCTTACTCACTTAGTTTTAAATATTTTAAGAGGTCATATATACTGGGATATAAAACAATTCCTAAGACAATGTTTTTAAGGAGAATCACAGTTTAATTTGGTTATAGCTGGGAATTTAAAATGGAATTATGATTCAATTTAAATTTTCCTCTTGCTTCTCATATGGCTATACTGCCTGGGAAAGGAAGGGAGGGAGCTCATTGGGGGAACAGAGCAGAGGTAATGTCTCATGTGGTAGAAAAACCATTTAGACCACAAAACCATAAAGGAAAGGCCAACGCCGTTAAGTGTCTACAACCACGTTTGTGTATTCAGATATTAAAGAGGATTTTAAAATGAATGCAAGTAATATTTGACTGGAATGCCAATGTGTCTGTCTACCGTAGGTAAAAGGGAATGTGACCACACTTTTCTTTTTTCTGACTGTGTCCTCCGGGATTTTAAAAGTTTGGTGACATAGGTTTTACAGGAAGGAGCTAGGAAAACACGGTTTGGAAGCTAAGATGCATAGACGTGCACGGGAGCCAGTACACAGACTAGAGTGAGCAAGGGTTCGAGAGCAGGCGTCAGCACACTTTTCCTGTACAGAGCGAGACCGTCAATATCTTAGGCTCCTCGGGCCACCAACAGTCTCTGTTGCAACTCTTGGGCTCTGCTGTTGCAACACGAAAGCAGCCGCAGAGGACCCGGGAAGGAATGTGCATGGCTGTGCTCCAGGAGAACTGTATTTACAAAAACAGGCAGCCGCCGTGGCTTGCCAATCTCCTCTGGAGGAGGAAAGAAAGTTTAGCGCCTTCAGCACCCGGCTGAGAGGCTTTTCTTTTTATTTCCTGCGTGAGGGAGGGTTTCAAAGCCGCGTCGTTTTTTTATTGCTCCGGTGTGGCAACGTGCCCCTTTTGTCTTCAGATGCCATCCGAGCCGCCATAAGTATTTGCCAAGGAAGCGAGGCTGTTTCCTCCGGCAGGTGCTGAAAGTCGTGCAGTTTGGTGCTGCTCTCCAAGGCCTCGAGAATTTGCCTGCGGGCATCTTATGTCAGTTGGGCTGGGAGGAAATAGCAGAACATTGTTAAGAATCCCGGTCAATCTGGTTGCCAGGTTTAGCCATAAAAATCCAGGGTAGCCAAAGCCGGTTTGGCTCAGTGGTAGAGCGTCGGTCTGTGGACTGAAAGGTCCCGGGTTCGATTCCGGTCAAGGGCATGTACATTGGTTGTGGGCACATCCCCAGTAGGGGGTGTGAAAGAGGCAGCTGGTCGATGTTTCTCTCTCATCGACGTTTCTAGCTCTCTATCTCTCTCCCTTCCTCTCTGTAAAATATCAATAAAATATATATTTTAAAAAAAAAATCCAGGGTAGCCAGTGAAAGTGGCATTTCAGATAGACAACATATTGGAGTCTATCCATGTCTATCCATGTCCTATTCAATATTTGGGGCACATGTTTACTAAAAATGTATTTGTTGTTTACCTAAAATTCAAACGTAACTGAGCATTCTATAATTTACTCTGGCAAGTCTAAAGATGAAGATCAAGGATGAGAGAGTTTTCTGCAATATTTATGGCATCATTATGTCAGTTGATTAGTTATCCTTCACCAGGGTTGTGTGGGTTTTTTAAAATTGTGGGGAGTCTAATTCAAATCTCATTAATTCCAACTTTGCTGATTTAGAATTTTTGAGGGCTTATCCAAGGGTTCTGCTAAAGTGCACCCATTTGTCATTCATAGTACAAACAAACCCGAGAGAGAACTCTTAATCTCCTTGGGAAACTACAGGTAGTATGATTGCAGTGTAATCAGAGGCTATTGTTATTTGGACTGTACTTTTCATTTAATAATTACAGATCACTCTGTCATCTATTAAAGCCAGGCAGGACTTTACCAGGCACGTCAGGTGCAGCTGCCTCAGTCCCCACGGCCCCTTTGCATCCCACCTATCCTGGTGCACAGTCCGTTGGGCTTTCTCGATTCTATAGTCTAGAACAGCCGTGGGCAAACTACGGCCCACGGGCCATATCCGGCCCGTTCGGCTGTTCTATCTGGCCCACGCGGAGCCAAAAGAGCGGGCCGTACCCTTTTATGTAATGATGTTTACTTTGAATTTATATTAATTCACACAAACACTCCATCCATACTTTTGTTCCAGCCCTCCGGTCCAGTTTAAGAACCCATTGTGGCCCTCGAGTCAAAAAGTTTGCCCACCCCTGGTCTAGAACCTCACACAACGCTCGCTACTTAGAAAGCACCCTATAAATGGTTGTTAGCTGCATTCATGAGTGAATGCTAATGACACATCTTAACAATAATCAAACTGTCTTTGTTGCTAAATATCTTACAATTTAAATTCAAAAAATGATTTGAGTTGGTCTCCCCCCTTATTCCAAAGTTCAGTTCATAAAGGGATTCGTGGTATAGTTAGTTTCCTTGCACACTGGCCTGTGAGAGGCTAGCACTGAGAACATACCATTGAAATTCTGAACGTGTTTTATGAGGGGTGGGGGACACTTGCAAAGCCATCCTGAGCACCCTTCTGAGCATTCTTCTAGTCTAGGACTATGGGTCTCAAACATGACCGGGCTGCTAATGATGTTGGCAAGCTTAGCCTGCCGTTTTCCTTACTTGCCCCCATTTTCCATGATCATGAACACACACACACACACACACACACACACGCGTGCATGCACACACAAATACATTTCAGTATATCTTCCAAAGAGATGGAAGGGAAATGCAACTTCTGAGAGAGAGAGAGAGAGAGAGAGAGAGATTCTTTGAATTGAATACCAATAATGGAGTCGCTGACAAATAATACATTAATAATTTAAAACAAACATGTAGACATTAACACATTCTAAACCACATCTGTAATATTAGAGACCACTATATACAAGCCAACTGCAAGACCCTTGAGTCTACCACTCTTGAGGGAAGTGAGGCCTGAGCGGCTTACACGTGGGGGCCAGAATGTCTATGGCCAGGCAACGGTCGGCATCCGGTCTTGGGGACATTCTCAGAGGAGGCCTGTTCTCAGTCTCCACCTGTGGCTTCTTTCTTGTCCATCTCCTCCTGCAGAGAAAAGGGAGTGATAGGAATCAGGAGAAGACCGCCAACACAGTCTCCCTCTCTGTTGCTAATCTTTCGCAGTATTTTTCCTAGCAGTCCAGCAGACTTGCGGAGGTTGTGCCGAGTACAGGACCCCTTACCCACCAGCGATGTGGCTGTCCAAGGATGTACAGGTCCGAGTACAGAAATGATCCTTTCTTTTTGTCCTGAGCAGACACAGAGCGTGATCCTTTCTTTTTGCAGAGTTGAGTCATGGCCTCATGATCCCTTTTGTTCTCCTTCTCTCACAGCACCCTGGAGGGCTATTACGTGGACGACGCCCTGCAGGGCCAGGGAGTTTACACCTATGAGGACGGGGGAGTTCTCCAGGGCACCTATGTGGACGGAGAGCTCAATGGCCTGGCCCAGGAGTACGACACGGACGGGAGACTGATCTTCAAGGGACAGTATAAGGATAACATTCGGCATGGAGTGTGCTGGATATATTACCCAGTAAGCCTTGTGACTGCTCATTTTGCTGGAAAGTAGCTTGCTTTAAGACAAAGCTTTGTCTCTTCACAATAAAGAGTCAAATGTATTCTCTTCGTCAGAAAACGTGAAGCTATGAAGCTTGAGAGCAAAGCCAGGAGGGTGGGAGCTACGTCCTCTCACTGTTACTCCCGCTGACGGAGGTTGTTGGCCCTTCTGTCTCCTAGGAATTCCTTTGCAGCGTTGTTTTTGGAAAAGAGTGATTAATCATGATTAAAGCAAGTTGAGACAAAGTGGTTGCATTATGTCATGAATAAAGATGAAAATTATTATTTCTTAAAATATTTCTTTGATACAGTATAGGAAGAGACGGTGGAATATTTCGCTGTTGCATTTAATTTTATCCCATTGCTCAGATGTCAGAACTAATCCAGCAATTCCTCATCTTTTTGGAGTTTATACTAAAGCAAAAAGATGTGGCAGAAATGTCTGATTAGGAATGAATGCTCTTACCTGTTGTTTGCATTTCAAATATCCCATCTGTTGTTGTTGAATTTCCAGAAAACTGTTCAGAAAACAGACCTTAGAAAACATTTTATCTAATGTTTTATTTTGTCCAGAGCTTCGTCAAAATACATTTTTTTCCTTACTCTGAACTCGATCTTCTTACGATTAAAAAGTATTCATACAAGTTGTCTGTTACATGTGTAAGAAGAAAAGTAGTGCCAGGTAAATCTACTTACAGATTTTTGTTCTTAAAATAGAAGTTATGTTCTAGAAACGGGGCATAAGGATAGAACATGTAAAAAAAAAAATTTATAATTACTGAAGCCTTTACACACGCTCTTGGTGGCACCTGCACCAGATCAGAAGTCCTTTAGCTCCTGCCTGGAAGCGGCAGGAAGAGGGACGTGGTAGAGAGACACCCTGTCCCGCTTCAGGAGTAGGTAGAGTGAGTATCTTGCTGCCGATGTGACAAGGATTTTTTTTTTAAGATTTTTTTTTTTTTAGTACAAGATACTTTATTATTATTTTTTTAAATATATTTTATTGATTTTTTACAGACAGGAAGAGAGAGGGATAGAGAGTTAGAAACAACGATGAGAGAGAATCATCGATCAGCTGCCTCTTGCACACACCCCCACTGGGGATGTGCCCGCAACCCAGGTACATGCCCTTGACCGGAATCGAACCTGGGACCTTTCAGTCTGCAGGCCGACGCTCTATCCACTGAGCCAAACCGGTTTTGGCGTGACAAGGATTTTTGAAGCCGGGAAAGTGGGCCGCCCTTCCCTGCGTGTGGATGGATACCGGGAAGACGCAAACTATGGGTTAGCAGGCTCTCCTGCTTCCTGTCGTTTTACTTGTGACTGATCAGTTAAGTCCTTCGGGGACATCCAAGTTGCACTAAGTGGATAGACCTACCTTACTACATGCAGTTGCATTTTGAAACCTAAATGTGCAGCTACGTTTTAGCCTTAGCCTCTTGTTAAATGCCAAGAGAAGACTCCGCCTTTGCAAGGAAGCCCTGGAGAGTGACAAGCTTGCAAACAAACTTGGTTGACAACACTTGCTCTCTCTCTCTCTGGTGTCGGTTGGCAGTGGAGGGTGCTAATCCCACCCCTGGGCTCTAAGAAATAGGCATAAGTGGCAGGGATGTGGGCTTTGTTCTGGCAGCCCGGATTGGCGGATTGGCGAGGAGGTGTGGGCTTCTGCCTTCCCCTCTGGGCAGTGGATCAGCCGCAGACAGAGCCTCTAGGAAGCTGTAGGCTTCCCTGGGGAATCGGGGTGCTTCGCCCAGGGGGGAGGGCTTGCTGCTGTTAACCCCTTACCCACCAGCGATGTGGCTGTCCAAGGGTGTCAGAGAGGAGGGGTTGAGCAACACTCCCTGCCACAGCAGAGGAGAAAGTTCTGGTGACACAGAGTCCAAGCAGGAGCAAGGGGAGGAAAAAACAATGATTCTCCCTGCAGCATTTATAAGCTCACTCTAAGGACTGCTTCTTTTCTTTAAATATATATTTTATTGATTTTTTACAGAGAGGAAGAGAGAGGGATAGAGAGTTAGAAACATCGATGAGAGAGAAACATCAATCAGCTGCCTCTTGCCCTATTGGGGATGTGCCCGCAACCAAGGTAGATGCCCTTGACCGGAATCAAACCTGGGACCTTTCAGTCTGCAGGCCGACGCTCTATCCACTGAGCCAAACCGGTTTTGGCAGGACTGTTTCTTTCTTTTAAAATTTTACCTTGGAACAGTGATGCAGGGTTTTTAATTAATTATTCATAACCCCTTTAGGAAATAAAAGTCGCTGCTTTATCATTCCGGGGGGGGGGGAATCACTTGACTCCAAAACCAGACGCTTAAAGCATTTAAGAGGGGGGGAAATGGTGAGACCCTCACAAGACAGAATAAATAGCAATGCTGGCTTCTATCCATTTTGGCCTGTTCGAAGCACAAACACCCTAACCCCTGTCAGCTCAGTCATCGCTGAAAGCCTGAAGACAGGTTTTGCCAAAAGTACCATCCTCGTTATGCTGGGTTGTTAAGAAGTGACTAGGGGAGGAGAAAGAGCAATACTATATCCCTGATGCACCTTCTATCCGGGAAAAACGCTTCCAAGTACTATTCTTTGTAGGGAAGTGCTGGGGTTCGTTTTTTTTAATTCATAACCTTTTTTCTCCAAAGAGCAATTAGGCTTCAGGGAACTGTACACCATGTACCCGGCATTACTCCCTCCCTCTGGCTCTTGGGAAGAGCAGCATGGGGGTCACGCAGAAGTCACCCTACATCACTGAGTGTGGGGAGCTGCTCCTAGAACCTCCGAGTTGGGGAATTAACCCATGTCCTGGCATTACTGCTTTATCAAACCCACCAAGGTCTTAGATTTTCAGTGTCACACCATCAGGACCTGGGTGGCACAAAAAAAAAGAAGAAAGAAAGAAAGAAAGAAAGAAAGAAAGAAAGAAAGAAAGAAAGAAAGAAAGAAAGAAAGAAAGAAAAAACAAAGCAAGCCAAAAATCTCTTGCACTTTTAGATAATTTTTTAGATTTGGGGGGCATCCCAGTTCAATTCTAAAAGAATTTATGGATCACCTACTGTGTCCCTGGCACTTATCCAGATGTGGAATCCTGACAGCCTCTGCCCTAAAGCATTTAATGACCCTTAAGAAGGGAGTAAATTGCAGTTAAAGAGGATGCACAGCTGGCTGCTCTCTGAGGAGGAGCCCCCGGGAGCAGTAAATAGAGAAGAATGGGGGAAGGACAGTGATGGGGAAGCAAGTGCAATTCGGCTGATCTTTGTTCACTTCTTCTTCTAACTCCAAAAGTTAGCCAGAAGTCCCTTTACTTGTCTCTTAGAAAATGCAGCCAGCTCTTCACTCAGGCACACGAAATTAATTCTTAAGTACATTTGAACTAAAGATGTTCTTAACTGACCGGGAATCTGAAACTCAACATTTGAGGAGAAGGTACGAATAGTAGGTAAGACTCACCACATCTGATAATGCCCCCAAGTAGCACTGAGTTCTATGTCCTTTCATTGCTTGTAACTAACGTTACAAACAGGACTTCTTTGGTTGTTAGATAACAGACCGAGATGGAGTAATTTGTCCCAGGTCATCAGGCGCCTCAGCCCCTGCCGCTCTGACTCGGAGTTGTTCTCTGGGGCTGGATGAGTTTCTCACTCCCGTGAGGAGCTCTGAGTCCTTAGACTGCTGGGGTCCATGTGCGCGCTATTCACCGCGGGAGTGCCCAAGAGAGATCTCCTGAAACGCGTGTCACCTGGACCAATACTCTATGTAATTTTTCTGGATTTTGGTTTCTCCCGTCAGGACGGAGGCAGCCTGGTAGGGGAGGTAAACGAAGACGGGGAGATGACTGGAGAGAAGATAGCCTATGTGTACCCGGACAAGAGGACCGCGCTGTACGGGAAGTTCGTTGACGGGGAGATGCTGGAAGGAAAGCTAGCTGCCCTGGTGTCTACCGAGGACGGCAGGCCGCACTTTGACCTGATGCCTGGAGGTGAGTGGAATGGGCCCCGGGTGGGCTGCTCCACTGCCACAGCTGGTGGTTGGGGCGGTTCTGAGAGAAGTTTGTTTCTTTGTCTGGTCCACTCGAATGGTGTATTTCCAATCCACCTTAAGTTATAAGAAGAAGAAAAAAAGCAGACAAGATAATACATGTGGGCATGAGTAGGCCTCAGTAATCGTTAGGTATTTATGATCTGAAGAGACTCTCTAAAGGAAGGTTGTCAAACATAGAAATTCTAGCATTTTGCATTGAAGTCCAACTGGGGTTGTCTTAAATGTATCCCTTTTTTAATCTTTGTTTTTATTTTAAGTTAAAAATCAAGGCCATCTGAATGCAATTGGGGTGAGGGGAGTAGTCTGGATTGGATCTTGGTACAGAAAAAGGACATTAGTGGGAAAACTGGAAAAATCTGAATCAAGCCGGGAGTTTAGTTAATAATAATGTAGCTATGTTGGGGTTTTAATGTGGACAAATTTGTACAGGGTAACATTAAAAAAAAAAAAACATTAGGAGAAACAGCGAAGGGCATTGGGAACTCGCTGTGCTATCTCTGCAACTTTTCTGCACATTTAAATCATTCCAAAATCAAAAACGCTTTTAAGTGAGACAGAAGTCTTTGAACTTCAGGTTCTAATATCTGCTCTTCACATATGTTCTGAAAGGAGACGGCATCCTAATGTTTAGAAATGAGGAGACTTGGGCCAGAGGATCCCACCCAATTGGTGATGCGAATTTTAAAACTTCAGAAGTGGCAGCATTTTTAGTGGCAAGATCCTTGAACTTAAGAATCACTTTATTTGCCAAGAGGGTAAAGGGGGTCAAACATATGGTGATGGAAGGAGACTAGACTTTGGTTGATGAGTTGTACACCTGAAACTTACAGAAAGCTATTAACCAATATTATCCCAGTAAATGTAATTTAAAATTTTTATAAAATAATAAATAATGACAATGGGGAAATGTCACCTAATTTGAGTCTTAGCTCCAACATTTACTGAATTATATTCTTGGGGGAGTTATCTTCATTTGTCTTCTCAGAACCTGTTTCTTCATTATAAAATACCGATCTTGGCACCTACTATAACACATCATAATGAAAGGTCTTGTTATTACATTCTTCTTGGTATTAGTAAGAAACAGATTTGGGGAAGCAAGAGTGATCGTCCTCAGGGGAATGATGGTTTTTCTTAGAACTCGTGGTTGCAAGTAACAAACACCCTCTTCAAACTAACCTAAGGCCAAAAAAAGGAGGAGGAGGGGGAGAAGGAAGGAAAGAAGGGGGACGGAAGAGAAGGAGGGGGGGAGGAATAGAAGGAGGAAGGGTAGGGGGAGGAGAGTAGTGTTTGCTGGCAAGGTCTGGCAGGCCTCAGCTCTTCAAAGGACTGTTGAACAGTTTGGGTATCAGGAGGGTCAGGAACCAGAACTGCTTTGCACAGGTCTCTGATGTTAGGTTCTGCCACTGTGTTTCTCCTCACTGCCTCACTCAGCTACCTTTACTGAGCTGCTGACTAACCCATAGATCTTGGATCTTGTCTTATGGGGTCTAGTGGCCACCTGGCCCAGCAGCTGGGGGAGGACGAGTTAAATGGAATGCACATCTCTCACCTGAAATACTTCTGGTCTGCCTCTTCCCCTGACCTCACCACCATACCTTCTCTCGTTAGGCTTCTGTAACCACTGACTGCTTTGGGTCTCCAGTGGGTTCTTGCTGATTTCCTCATTATGCCTCTGGCTGCAACTTCTTCTCTCCGTCTCTTCTCCTCTGCACATAGGAATCCCTGTCCCCGGCCAGTTTCTGTTCCAGCTTTAAGTCTTGGCTCATCTCTTAGAATTATTGTTTGTCAAGTGAATGAATGGCTTAGTCAGAGGTCCTGGTGTGAACTATGGAGGAAAGTAGGAGCAGTAAAGGATGCCTTTGTCCGCCTGGAGCATCAGCCTGCCTAAGGGAGCGGAGGAAAGGATGGCCAGGGTTGGAAAAGGTGGCGTCCACTCCTAGAAGCGGGAAGAGATGTTACTCCTGTCTGTATCGGTGCAGCCCCTAACACAGCGTTTCACATGCGGCTGCACTTGGTCCCTTTGTGATGAAAGTGTTAGTCCGAGGAAAGGAAATGGAACTTCATGAGAGGATATTTGCACATGGAACACCTACGCCACAGAAAAGTGGTTGGGTTTTTTGTTGTTTTTTGAAACGAACTTCCTTTAATGGAGTGTGTGCCTGGTCCATTACCAGCACGCTCACAGATGTGTGCCCTCAGGTATCTGCCTCGGCCTTCCCCTGCCCTGCTTTTCCTGCAGGGGTCTGCCCCTCCCACGCTGCATCTCCCAGGCTCCTGTGCCTCTGGCTTCCGTCTGGGTTTGGCCGCAGAGTCACTGGCGGGGGACACAAGAGGAGGAAGCCCCCTCTCTCCCGCAGCGTCCTGCCTCCTGGTTCCGTCTCTCACCAGGAAGGTCCCCAGGGTTCTAGCTCCCGTTGGTTCCAGCTCCAGGAAGCCCAGCTCTGCGCTCGTTCCTCTGCCTTAGGCTTGTGGCTTCCTGCTCTGGGCAGTTTCTGGGCTCCACACTGCCCTGTCTGGTTTCTCAGCTCCTCCATCCTCTGCGTAACCATTTCCCTGAATTTATCTCTTTCTTCGAAATATGCAAGTGGTCTGCTTCCTGGTTAGACACTGACTGCCTGGATTGTTTTCTAACTTTTAGTTTGAGACATTAATATGGGTCTTGATTGTATTTAAAACACACATGCACGTGCACACACACACACACACACACACACACACAGGACCTGGAGACCACTGGGAACCACTTAAGAACTGTCTAATGGGATTATTTGTGATGCCTTGGTGCCTAACATAATTGACTTAGCAGGAGCTAGGCCTCTCGTTCCAAAACTTGTTTCTTTCCTCATTAGCCTTTGGAGCATCATCTGTCTTCGCTGGGCTCCGGGAGGATCCTCTGAGGCTAATCCTTTGCAGGGAACCAATGTTAGTTCTAGGACGGCTGTCAATTCTAGGGCCATAGTTTTTGGGATAAATTACCAATTGGCTTCTGAACCACTTTAATAGCAATGGGATGACTTTGTAAATGCTTCATCAAAAGCAGTTCTGCTCTTCTTAATTCCGGTGAAGCCAAATGTTTATTTTTAGTGAGGGAGGCAGTTGCCAGGGCTGGGCGGCTGGATTCTACAGTCTGTCTAGCATGAAGAAAACCACAGGAAATTTTTAAAACCATTATCCAATCTGATCTGACCAGAGAGTTCTCAAAATTTCACAACAAAGCATTTTCTTTATTAAAATATTTTCAGTGCACAAGTACTTTTTAAACTATTTTAATAAAGGCATCTCAAAAGAGAAAATAACAGTTAAGAGATAACCTGTGATGGCTGTCTATCCACACCTGAAACTAAAACTTAAGAGCAAATCTAAAAACTGTCCACTTATATTGAAGAATGTCATTCTAGTTGGTATGACTTGAAAAGCATTTTTTTAAAAATATATATTTTATTAATTTTTTACAGAGAGGAAGAGAGAGGGATAGAGAGTTAGAAACATTGATGAGAGAGAATCATCGATCAGCTGCCTCCTGCACACCCCCTACTGGGGATGTGCCTGCAACCAAGGTACATGCCCTGGGACCTTTCTGGCTCTATCCACTGAGCCAAACTGGTTTCAGCACTTGAATAGCATTTCTTTTTTTCTTTTTTTTAATATATATTTTATTGATATTTTACAGAGAGAGAAAGGGAGAGAGTTAGAGAACTAGAAACATCGATGAGGGAGAAACATTGACCAGCTGCCTCCTGCACACCCCCCACCGGGGATGTGCCCGCAACCAATGCACATGCCCTTGACCGGAATGGAACCCGGGACCCTTTAGTCCGCAGACCGACCGACGCTCTACCACTGAACCAAACCGGTTTCGGCGAATAGTATTTCTTGTCATCTAACTCGTTCCGGTCCCGTGGTTAGAGATAAATGTTTTCGATGCTTTCCCCTGACTGTACCTGGCCTGAGATTTTTGTTTTCGTTTCAGGTTCCGTGTACCACTTCGACAAGTCGACTTCATCTTGCATTTCTACTAATCCTCTTCTTCCAGACCCGTACGAATCAGAGAGGTAATCTTCTCCTTGTGATTTTAACGGCCCTGTCTGTGGGAGGTGACATCGCCCTAGCGATGGCAACCCATGCTCCTCTGTGGCTCTCTGCTCAGGCCGAGTTCTTGACCAGGAAAAAAAAAAAAGCTCATATGTTCTGAGGAAGAGTGTTTGTATTCTCCTTTAGAATCTGTCCCTGTGAGAGATGTCTCCGCCCATAAAGCCCAGAACGGCCCATGTGTCTGTCCTGGAATGAAGCCTCTCCAAAGAGAGGCGCTGGGGCCAGGTAGCCAGCCCTGCCCTGCCCACGTGTCCCCTTTCTCCCGGCTCTGGTGTCACAATTTGCGCTGCAGCCGCATGCTGGCCCCTCGGAGAGCGTTTCACACTCTTTAAAGCTTAGCCTGGCCCAGGACCAGATGCCTTCTTTTCTGCCCAGCCCCGCTGAGAGGGTGTGGAACACAACACAATGTATTCACTAAGGGAGGGCAGGAGCGAAACGAAGAAAGTAGAAGAAGCATAAAAGCATTCCGGCCTATAAATTACAGGTGTCCAGTCTCTGAGCTCACTTCGCAGAGTGTGAAGTCCTGCCCCATTTCTGTCCTGTCTAAACCCGGTTTCTAATTCTTGGTATGGCTTCCGGTGCCCCGCTTGGAGTGCGTACTCCCTAGCAACTGGCCAGTGGATGGGTAAGAGCGCCCTCTGCAGGCGGTTCTCTCTTGGCCTCCCTTTTTGTAAATCTGGCTTACAAAGCATGTTTCCGTTCCGTTTATATTCTGTTCCCATCTCTCAGAGATAGGCCTTTTCCCTGGTTTAACTGACAGGGCTGACCCCACAATGCCATAATGAGTGAATGGTCTCTTTCTTGACATGAGGCTCTGGCCCATTTACAAAGGCAAGGGTTTGGTCTCTTGTCAGCTCGGAAATACAACAGTATATTACCGTATGTTTCCGTCTATTGTATCACTGTCCTTGTGACGATGCCGCCTACTGACATCCTCAAAACTATCAATGGTTTATGGATGTAAACCTCCTATTTTGCGCTCGTAGTTCTGTAGATTGGCTGAGGATCAGTCACTCTTGACTGGGTTCAGCTCAGCTCAGACGGACGAGGCTGGTTTCCAGCCGGGCTCGGGTCTGTTTCACGCGACTGCATTCCAAGACTCAGGCTGGAGGAGCAGCAGCCCCCTGGCCATCTTCTTCCCGAGAAGACGGTGGAAACTCCCAAGAGGCTGGCAGGCACTTGCCGTGCCCCCTACCACCTGAGGCCTGGCAGGCAGTCACTCCCGCCCACGTTCCCGCAGAAAGCAGGTCACGGCCGAGCCGTGGGTAGATTTCATTAACTGTTTGTCATGCTTCCGTATAAGACATTCATCCGGGGACTTAATTAAAAGTCTTTCCCTCCTATCTAGCTCTGACAAACTTGGGTATAGCTTTAATTAGCTTCGGAAATTTTTTTTTTTTGGGGGGGGGGTTGTCCAGAAAGAGAGTGAAAATTGACCTTAACTAAAAAATTTTTTTTAATTTTTAAACTTATATCAGGCACTGAGTTGCTTTATGAATATATCACAACAACCCTCTTTTTAGAGAGCAAAGTTTAAGCACCATTCTTTTTTTAAATATATATTTTATTGATATTTTACAGAGAGGAAGGGAGTAGATAGAGAGCTAGAAACGTCGATGAGAGAGAAACATCAACCAGCTGCCTCTTGCACACCCACTACCGGGAATGTGCCCGCAACCAATGTACATGCCCTTGACCGGAATCGAACCCGGGACCTTTCAGTCCGCAAACCGACGCTCTGCCACTGAGCCAAACCGGTTTCGGCTAAGCACCATTCTTAAGAGATGATACATAAGTACCAGTTCTTCAGTTTCCAAAGCCAGAATATTGTGTTTTAACTTTTCCTTTCTTCCTTCCTCATTGGATTATTATGAACTGATGTCTTGGATTCAGTAGCCATATGATATTTTGGTGGCTGATGTAAGGAGTCTATCAAAGATATATCAAACTTAAAGAATCATTATTTGCCTCTTTTTGCTCTTTAGGGTTTATGTTGCCGAATCTCTCATTTCCAGCGCTGGAGAAGGACTGTTTTCAAAGGTCGCAGTGGGATCTCAGACTGTTATGTCTTTTTATAATGGAGTCCGCATTACACACCAGGAGGTGAGTGAGGTACAAGTGCAAAATCAACTTGATTGGATCAGAGGCTCTGTTTCGAACACCGTTAATTTTTTCATTAGTCCCTTTAACAGTAGTATTCACTAGAAATACAAAGGAACAAACAGGTTTTTTTGTAAAAATTGATTGGATATTGTGTTAATAGCAGGCTTTGGACTGCTATAGCAAAAATACAGTAGATTGGGTGGCTTTATCAACAACATACATTTACTTCTCAAGAGTTCTGGAGACTCCAGAGTCCAAGATGAAGGTGTGAGCCCACCCCTGCGGCGAGCCGGCGCGCCCATAGCACGCTCAGCCCCAGGGCACCTCATGCACCTCTCCAGACCAGCTAGGTTCAGTGAGCCCGAGTCCGGGCAGTGAGGGATCGAGAAAAGACAGACAAGAGAATGAAAGCTGGGTTCTCGGTGGGACCCTGTCCTCTCTTACACGAGAGCCTCTCTGCTGGAGAGCTAGCGACAGCCCCACGGACTACCAGCTGTGTCTTTATTTTATAACCAGATTCCACGAGGCAAAAATAAGGGCGTGGCCAAGACGTTTACAGCATTCTCGTGGGTTTCAATCCTGTTCAACTACATACACCTGAACTCTATCAAGCCCACATCACTCAGACACAGGGGGCCAGGTTCAAGCTCACAACGACAGCTGCTGGCTATGATTGTGCTGGGAGGGCTCTGCCCTCCACGCTGGGGCTGGCACGTGGCCACCAGAGGGCTGTGCCCTCTCATCAGTCCGAGGCCTGAACCTGTCCAAACACTGCGGCCGCTCTCCACATAGTTCCTGGTTCCTAGAAGGCCCTCTTTTTTCCTGTCACCTCACACGGCAGGAAGGATGATGAGCTCCGGAAGGCCTTGTATAAGGGCCCAGTGCCATTCGTGAAGGCTCTGTCTGCCCTCATGACATACTTGCTTCCTAATATCGTCACGTTGGGGGTTAGGCGTCAGTGCATTTGGGGAGGATAACACAAACTTTCAGACCCAGCAGATATTTTCTCCCTTATATTGAGCCTTACAGTTATTTTTTTTTTAACTCCACAACTATTTTATAGAAAGCGGAATGCGTCAATAAGATAGCAATTGCTTCCACCTGGACTATACCCAGTGTCTGAAAAATTTCGGTCCCTTGGACTCTGTCAGAATCTAATTTCTGACCTTGGGCGGGGTGCTCTGTAAGAAGACCCTCTACTTCTGTGTGTGCAGAAGCCGTGCAGTCACCTACAGCTAGCCAGGGAGAGTTCTTCTACTGCCCCCTCCCCACCCCCACCCCCGCACCCAAAAAATTTAAAAATAAAAAGTTAGAGTTGAATCACCTCCTTTAAGACACAATCTTTGATATAGTCCCCAGATTTCATGTTGTTTGTTCTTATTTCTTCACTTTACAATGAACTTCCTTAAGTATTTCTTCAATTTACAATGAACTTCCTTAAGAAAGTGTAATAATGCTCTTGGCACAGCCCGTACTCCGCATCTGATTTGGATTAAGCGTATGGGCCTTATGCTCTTCTGGTGGAGAGGTGCCCCCCTTGAAAGAAGGCTTCAAGTGGCTCCAGCTCTGCTTTGTTTGGGCTACTTAAAAAAAAAATACACATTGACACGTAAAAACGTGAGTTTGGTGCTGGTGGGCTTGTTTGGAAAAATAAACAATCTCGGAACATCTGGTCACATGTGTGTGTCTTTGTGAGGGACTCCCCATCCTTCTTTTCACAGAAGGTAAGGAAAAAGCACAAATAGTAAGTTGAGCTCCCGGGTGATGGCCACGTATGCCTTTTGCACCATCAGCAGCAGAGCAATGCCTTAGGCCAGTGGTCGGCAAACCGCGGCTCTGAGCCACACACAGCTCTTTGGCCCTCTGAGTGTTCTAACGCCACTTCTTCAAAATAGACTCGCAGCCGAAACCGGTTTGGCTCAGTGGTAGAGCGTCGGTCTGTGGACTGAAAGGTTCCGGGTTCGATTCCGGAACCTTTGGTTGCGGGCACATCCCCAGTAGGGGGTGTGCAAGAGGCAGCTGGTCGATGTTTCTCTCTCATTGACGTTTCTAGCTCTCTATCTCTCTCCCTTCCTCTCTGTAAAATATCAATGAAATATATATATATTTTTTAAAATAGACTCGCCCAGGCCGAGAACCGACTTCTGCGCATGGGCCACAAAGTTCCCATCGCGCTGTCCGTGCGCGCCCGCACGTGGCATTTTGTGGAAGAGCCACACTCAAGGGGCCAAAGAGCCGCGTGTGGCTCTCGGAGCCTCGGTTTGCCGACCGCTGCCTTAGGCTCTTCTCAGGTTCCTGGCACTCCAACCAGGAAGTTTCAGGGCAAGTGAGTCGCTATCTTTGACCTCCTCTGAGCTTTGGGGAGAAAGGTCCTCTCTCTAAGGCTGGCTTGCGTGGTGTTTGCAGGTGGACAGCAGGGACTGGGCCCTCAATGGGAACACCCTCTCCCTGGATGAAGAGACGGTCATCGACGTGCCTGAGCCCTACAACCACGTGTCCAAGTACTGTGCCTCCTTGGGACACAAGGCAAATCACTCCTTCAGGCCAAACTGCATCTACGACATGTGAGTATGACGCCCGGTTGTTGGCGCCTGCGCCTAGTGCCCTGGGGGGGGACGGGACATGCCAAAGGTGTGCCCAGCCCCAGAGAAGCCTGCTCCCTCAGAATACCCGAGGGTTCCTGCCCAGGGCCTCGTGGTTCTGACTTGAAACTCAGAATCTAGACAACGTCACCCTTTGGCCTGGGCCGGCAAAGAAATGGAAAGTGCTTTGAAGAGGAGGAAGGCTACGGAAATACTGTATTTAGCAGTTGCTGTTTCACGGTAGCTTTGTTGCCCTTCATTGTCTCATTCTGGAAAATTAGGGAGAGTGTTACTTGAAATAATAGTAAAAAAAAAAAAAAATTGAAGTTACTCTGCATAATGGAGAGTAGGGAATGCTTTCATGGTGTGAACGGAAGGAGGAGAGACTCACTCCTAAGCACAGGGCATGCATGAGGTCTAAGTGCTATAGAAGACTTATAAAATCGGAGTCCCTACTATTTGACAATAAAGAGGAACAAAGTATTGGCGAATGCTATGGCATGGACAAGCCTTTGAAACATCATGCCACGGGCAAGAGGTCAGACACGAAAGGCCATTTACAGCCAAATTCCTAGAGACCAGACGCAGATCCGCGGTTGCCCAGAGCTGGGGGCAGTGGGGAGAATTCGGGGGTTGATGCCTACTGAAAATGGGGGAGCTTTTGCCGAAACCGGTTTGGCTCAGTGGTAGAGCGTCGATCTGCGGACTGAAGGGTCCCGGGTTCGATTCTGGTCAAGGGCATGTACATTGGTTGCGGGCACATCCCCAGTGGGGGGTGTGCAAGAGGCAGTTGGTCGATGTTTCTCTCTCTTCGATGTTTCTAGCTCTCTAGCTCTCTCCCTTCCTCTCTGTAAAATATCAATAAAATATATATATTTTTAAATGGGGGAGCTTTTTAAAAAATTGATGGTGGGGATGGGTGCTCCACTAAAAACCACTGCCCTGTCTACTGTACATGGGTGAACTCTATGATATGTGAATAATATCTCAACAAAGCTGTTGTTTTTAAGTCAAATAACCCTACCTTCCCCTTGGGGTTTGACTCTCTTCTTCCAGCGGCTCAGTGAGCCTCTTCCTGGAAACCTCTGTGGGCGGGACCTTGCTGTTCTCCACAGAGGTGGCTGTCCGGACAGACAGATATCCTGAAGTTAGTTTTGGGGCTCTCTGAGTGAATTTCATTTTATTTTATTTTATTTTATTTTATTGTTTTATTTAATTTATTTAATTTATTTTATTTTATTATTTTATTTATTTTATTTTATTTTTTATTTATTTTATTATTTTATTTTTTTTATTTATTTATTTATTTATTTATTTTATTTTTTGAGCCCAAATAGGTCTCCCTGTAACATCCAGCTCTTGGCCCTCCTAACCGGCTCCCTTTCTTTCTGGTGCACCATGCCGATCTCTCCTCCACTTAGTAGCCCCTACAAACACTTGAGTGGTTTCATGTTCCCCCTGAATGTTCTCTTCCCGGAGTCAAGGATCTCAGGCTGTGCCTTAACGGGAACAGTTGGGATCCTCTGTGCCGTCATCCCGGCTGTCCTTGGCTCCGCGAGAGAATGGCAGCTCCTCCCGGGGGCCAGGCCCCTCCTCGCCCCCTTCCCGCCCCCTGCAGCTTGCAGGCAGCCCCTCGGCCCTCCAGCTCGTTCCCATTACTGGGGACCGGGGTCGGGTCAAGTGCGTGTAACCTGCAGGAAAATTGCCAGGACTTGACCTTCCCTCCTTGCATCCCTGAGACGGCTTAAACGTTGTTCTGGCCGGGGCTTGCTTTCCTTGGCAGTCAGCAACAAGCACTGAAGCCACAACCTCCTCTTAAAGGGCAGATGGAAACGGCCATGTGCGTGCCCTGTGAAATGAAACTGACACCCGTGCTAACCACGCCAAGGCTTTCGTGGCCAATGTGGATGAGGCCAAAGCATCGTTCCCAGCTGCACACAGCTTGACAGCAGCCCTTTAAAGCAGTGGTAACAGCAATAATCAATGCTAACTTAGACTGCTCTTTTATTTTATTTTATTTATTTATTTTATTGATATTTTACAGAGAGAAAGGGAGAGAGATAGAGAGCTAGAAACGTCAATGAGAGAGAAACATCGACCAGCTGCCTCTTGCACACCCCCTACTGGGGATGTGCCTGCAACCAATGTACATGCCCTTGACCGGAATCGAACCCGGGACCTTCCAGTTCACAGACCGACGCTCTACCACTGAGCCAAACTGGTTTCGGCGTAGACTGCCCTTTTAAAACAAATCAGTTCTGTGGTTTCACTGCAAAGACCTTTTTTTTTTTTTTTTCACTAAAAAGAAGAGGGAACAGGAGACAGGAGAAGGGACGATTTGTGCAAAAAACAAGTCCCTGCATTCTTCAGGGTTATTTTTTCTTTTTCTTTTTTTTTTAAATATATTTTATTGATTTTTTTTACAGAGAGGAAGGGAGAGAGATAGAGAGTCAGAAACATCAGTGAGAGAGAAACATCGATCAGCTGCCTCCTGCACACCCCTAACTGGGGATGTGCCCGCAACAAAGTTACATGCCCTTGACTGGAATGGAACCTGCAACTCTTCAGTCCGCAGGCTGACGCTCTGTCCACTGAGCCAAACTGGTTTTGGCCTTCAGGGTTATTTTTTCAAGCCCAATGTGACCCATTAGTTATTTGGGGCAATGGGGAGACTCCCTGAGGAACAATCAAATATAAAAGTCCCATACCAATCCATGGCGTTCATTTGTTTCTAAACTCGGTGGCATCGTTATGCACCCTCGACACAAACAAACGATGCCTCTGTGCGCAGTTTTATCCGTCGTCATCCTCTTCGGGTACAGAATGCCCAATGGACAGTCAAGAACTACTTTTCCAGCTGTAAGTACAGGCGACACGTCGAGAAGGCGCCAAGCAGCCTTGTGCAGCTAACGTGCACCGCCGCTTTCTCTAGGCCAGCGGGTCCCCCCAGGAGCTGGGCGGGGCAGCACCGGGCACTGCCCCCGACCCCCGACAGCAGCCGCAGGCCTCTGGGTCAGCGGAGTTGAGAGTTCTTGTCCGTTGTGTTTTAGTGCCGCCCCGAAGAGCCAGCAGCCAAAGCGGAGCTCTCTCTTTTCAGTCTGTCCACGAGCAGGCTCTCCAGGGAGCTGTGGCTCCGGACGGCAGGGAGGCGAGCTTTCCCACTCGGAGAAGCCTTCACCCACACGTTTGCTAGGAAAGAACACGCCCTCTGTCTGTACAGGGTGGAGTACATGGCTTTCCGCTTTGGGACAGCCACAGGGCTCGCTCTTATACCTCCCCGTGCCCTGGTCCAGCCGCCCCTGCCCTCCGCCGGGTACAGCCAGGCGACCAGATGGCACAGGCCAGAGGAGCTGAAATGCGGGCAGGCTGCGCTGGGTTCCACTCCTCACTAAGGACAGGCTTTTGTTGTTGACTGTGATCGCTGGTTGATAAAGTACAGATGCCAAATACGCTCAACAAGGAAGGTAGAGCAGTGCTTCGGAGACGTTCACGTGGCGGGCAATCCGCCTGGAACCTTCTTTGATGCCTCCGTGCATGCCTTTGCTCAAAACGAGACAGTAAATGCACGAGACATCAAACGCAGGTGCCGACCAGCAGGTCTCCATGGGGCTGAGGTTCCCCTGCTAGCACCTCGGGGGGGATCTGGGGACCCCACGTTGAGGGCCTACAGGTGGTGTCCGGGGGGAGGGGGGGGAGCGCGTGGGAGATTCCGCCCCGCCCCCAGCCCTGGCTCCCCGCCTGCCTGGGAGTGACTGTGCTCGTCTTGGCGTCTAGGTTCGTCCACCCCCGCTTCGGGCCCATCAAGTGCATCCGCACGCTCCACGCCGTGGAGGCCGACGAGGAGCTCACGGTGGCCTACGGCTACGACCACAGCCCCCCGGGGAAGAGCGGGCCCGAGGCCCCCGAGTGGTACCAGGTGGAGCTGAAGGCCTTCCAGGCCGCCGGCCAGCAGAAGTGAGGGGCCAGGCCCGGGGCCGGGAACAACGCGGATCTATGCACTCTGCTCATCCGACGACGGGACAACCAGGGACGGCTCGTGCTGTGACATCACACATCCTCTCCCTCCGCGGCTCGCCGCCGCCGCCACCACCACCACCTTCGCGCACACTAACTAGGTTTGACTGTATTACTCACGCCAGATTTAAAATTAGCCAGCCCTGCAGCAGCGCCCCGCCGAGAGGCATTGTGGAGCACTCGACATAGACAGCAGGAGGTTCTTGGGTGGTTCAGGTCTAAATCTGGACCACATTGTGAGATGCCAAATGATTAGACTGAGGATAAAAAGGGAAAGGGGTTTTTTTTGGTGTCCTTCTTAGTCAGTGGTTTTTCCATGATGGTTTTTCCCCCCCCTATGGCCAGTGCAACGTGTGCTGTCCTCACGCCTGCCGACGGGCCATGTGGGGGATAGAGAATGACTACGTTTCCATTCTCTAAATGTAGTATAATTTGCCTTTTAACCTTTGATCTGTATCTTGCAATAGAATGGCTTTGTTTTTTCTCCCCCTAGCCAACAGAAGCCCGCTTTTGGGTCGTTTCACCCCCCCTCTCAGGCCTGTTCCCGTAGATACCTTTCACAGGGGGAAAACTCCCAAGTGGATTTTGTGTCAGTGCCAGTGTGTAGGTCTCTCTGGCTCTTTCTATATCATCGTTTCATGATTATGTCCTACTATTCAAGACCTGGCTCACAGAGCCGGGGTATTATTATAGAATTATTATTCTCGCATGCAAACAAAGATAACCTTTGCATTAAGATGTGAGAAGAAAGAGTTTACTTTTGGTTCGCATTAAGTTATGGAAGAGTTGTAATATATACACACACATATATATTTTTTAAAGAAAGAAGAGAGGGAAATTAGTATTTCTAAGCAGTAACTGTGGCAATTTTGCAATGCCTTCAGTAGCGTTAGTGATTCTTTTCTCTGGGCATACACATTAACTGTACATAACCTAGAGCAGGCTGGCTTGTGGCGCCGTGTGCACTGAATTCAGGAGTCAAAACAGCAGGCTTGAGTTCTAACACAGAATTCACAAGTTGTCCTGGTTTTGTTAGTTGTTGTTTTTTTAATCGCTACTATTAAGAGAGACATACTGATGATCACTAGGTACAAATCAACCCTTAACGCGAAAACTCTTCACCGTTGTAATTTCAATGCACTTAACCCGCTTCAGAGCATTGTGAATTAAGAACAACACCTGTATAGTTTTAAAGCAACAATATCAATAGCATTTCAGCCTTTTTGCAAAGCCATGTGTAATCACGACTGCAGACATAAGGAGAGAAAAACACACGTGTTTTTAGTTTAGCTGATTAGGTGTATAACACAACTGGGATCGCTCTGACTGGATTCGGAGAGATTTGGGGGGTTTGTGTCAGCGAGGTCTCCCCCACCGGGTGGCTGGGAGGTCTGCCGAGCAGCGGCGACTGGACCGGCAGTTGTCACCTGACCGTTTGGGTCCCAAAAGCTGAGAGTAGCCGGCAGTGAGCTCTGGCTGAGGGGAGCGGGTTTGCTAGGAGGAGGACAAGAGCAAAGAAACCCGCAGAAGACAGTCTGATCGTCCTTGTCCGCTACGCACAGCTCTCAGGAAGAATTGCACAGACGTGCACAGGCTCTTACCACCTCCTGTGCAGGCAGGCAGCCCCGGGGCACAGGACTCGGCCCTCCAGCCGGCGGCCAACGCCGCCCTGCCTCTGGTGTGCAAGGCCCGGCTTGCGGGAGCCCCCTCCCCGGCGGGCCGGAGCCGCTGGGCGGCACGGTCTCGGGGAGATGGGCGGATGGTCCACAGGTGAGAGGTCTCAGGGCTGCCAGAAAGACGCCCCCCAGAGGACCGAAGAGAGCTTTGGGATTCAGAGGCGCCGGGATAGGATCGCTCCTATTCTGTAGAAAGAGGCCGCACTGTGAACTGTGACAGACAGGCAGCCTTGGGACTTGTGTTCTGATAGGTGCTTTCCTTCCCAGGGGTCCCCTCCTCTCCCCCCCCCCCCTCCTGCGGGGTCCCCCCGAGAGGGGGTGTCAGCGGGAGAAAGGCGGCTTCCAGGAACCCCAGTGGGTTGTGCAGTGGAGTCAGGAGGGAGGTCAGGGAGAGGATGGTGGGGTCACACCTCCGAGGCAGCCACACTCTGAAGGATTTCATTCCTGAGACTGCACGGGGGTATAATTTCTGTCCTCATGGGCTACTCTGATTACCCCACACAAACAGAATTTTTCTCCTTTTTTTTCTTTTTTTATGATAAAGGGGACTGAAGAGTTGTAAGTAGTGACTACTTAGGTATTGGATGGTGACACTGCATCTAAACCCAGTGGGGCCTCTCTCCATCTCCCCACCCCCCGCCACCCACCCTCTCACCCCCGTGTCTGCTGGCTCTTCTCCTCCTTCCTCTTTCTCCCTCTGTGACCAGGCCTGGGTGCCTGTGAGCCCCTACACCCCCAGCCCACCCCCCACCCCCACCCCCACCCCCGCTCTCTGCCTCCCTCTCCTCTGAGCTCGCAGCTCCTCCCCCGGGTCTCGCTGGCTCTGAGCACCCTCTGTTCCCACCCCTCCAACCCCCTCTGTCTTTCCATCTCTGAAAGCCTTCCAAGTGTGGACCTCTCTTCATGACTCCTTGTCCCCTCTGGCTCTGTCGCTCACCCTGCCCCACGCACACACCACACACCCACCATGCACACACACACACCTCCAGATGTGAGGCTTTGCCACAGGGTAGAGTGGGGGGAGGTTGGGGTTCACTGAGACCTGGAGGTAGGAAAAGAAGTCGAGGGAGCTGTCGGTCCCTAAGGAAGTAACCAGGGGGGTTAGGGGGCATTGTTCCTGGTTGGAGCGGCGTCTGAGGGGAAAGCCTGCCAAGCCCTTACATCCGCTGCGGGAGGAAGTGTGTCAGGGAGCTGGCCGCGTCCTCAGCGTCATGATCTCAGCAGGAATGGGGAAGCGTCCATGTCGAGGGGAATAAAGAAGTCAGTTTTTGCTCACCCCGAACCCGGTGGGAGCCCGTGGCTGTGCGGCCCGCCAGGTCACGAGGGGATTCGCTCAGAGCCTCTCAGTCCAGCCCCCCTGCATGACCAGAACTTTCCTCAGCAGCTCTTCTGGGGTGAAATGTTATCTTGTGTGACTTAGGAATAGGAACTAATCCGTGGGAGCATGTCCCCAAACGGACATTGGGACCGAGCGACAGAAACAACTGTAAGAACTGCGTTTCCGACGCAAAGAAAGGACTACAAGCGGCAGGCCCGGAAGGCTTGCGTTCTGTAGGGCTTGTTCTTAGGTTCACGGCTTCCTCTCGGGTCTGCCTGGCAACTGAGGAGGAATCCCTTACCCAGGGCCTCTGAGAACCTGCCGGGGGCTGCGGCAAAGCTTCTCTGCCCTCGGGAGGTTCTTCGTGCGTGGAAAACACGAGTTCCTTCCCACCACCCATCTGCAAAGGCCCCGGTGGAGGCCAGGGGTAACCTTCCCGAACTAGGACAATGGCAGGAGCTGTGAACAGCGAGCTCCGGGGTTGTCTTCCCACTGAGACAGAGGTGGCACTTTGGCGCCTTCCCTTCAGCGTAGACAAGTTTAAGTCACTCAACTGCAAAGTGCATGCGCGATCTTCCAAGAAGGTAAAGTTTTGTTTTGCTTTGGTTTAAAGCAGTTGCCTCACGTTTCTGTCTTAAGAGCAGTCGGTGATTTAGAATCAGGACATTTTTCCTTTTTAGAAAAACTGAGCAAAACTGACGTTGCACGACCGATGGTTGTGATGTTTCTTTACCACAGATCAAAGGTTCACAAAATACGTTACATCTACGTCTCCTGGTGGAGGCACCTTGGTAGATGGGGGTTTGTTTGTTTGTTTCTTTCTTTGATCTTTCCCTGTAGGGATTGGGGCCTCGGTGTACCCCTTCTTCCGTTTAAAAATTCTCAATTTCAATCGTTTTTGTCTTGGCAAACGTGTGCACGCAGATTCAGAGCAGTGAAGCGATTTCAAGCCATACAACCAACAGGGTGGGAAAACCCTTTTCACAAATTTTAATGTGTTTGTATGTAAATAGACGTTTGTATGAAATATTTTCATGGTAGAATGAATTATATTTAAATGAAGCCGAATCACTCCAGTGCTGTTTAAACAAATTACAAAAAAAAAAAAATTTCTTTTTTTTGGTGAGATTTACCTGAGTCTACTGAGATACAATGCAGATCAATTTTGATTTTTTTTAAAAAAAATCAAAAGCCTACGACTAACTCTGACCCGAGGCAGCTTCCCCGCGTGGTTGCACCTGGCGTGGAGAGAGCCCGTAGGCTTCCCAGTGCCTCCGCCGCTTCCTGGTGGTGTAAGTTAGGTGCTCGTGGAGGTGTGTCCGCCCTTCAGCGACCTCGGCCCCGGCCCCCGGGGGGCCCGCGGGGGAGATCCAGGCATTAGCGACACTGGTGCATTTTATCCAGAGCACAATTTCTTTGCAGGGCAGCAGAATCCGAAGCCAGACGTGGCCGCGTTGCACCCCGGAGCGGGGTTTTCCGGCCGCCATCCACCGCCACCCTTACTGCCTAAGTCACACTCGTCAGGGAGGCTGCCCTCAGTGGAGTTGGGGCTCAGACCCCGGGTGGGACTTCACAGTTTTGCGAGCAGCGCCTGTCCCCCCCCTGGACCTCCACCACCTTGCAGAGAGGAGGGGGGGGTGCAGCTGGCAAGGGGCCCCTTTCTCAGCACAGAACATTTCCTGTCTCAGCTCTGGGCACCCGACTTCCAGCCAGAGAGAGACGGTCCTCCTCGGATAACGCCAACCCTCACTTCCTTTGCCTGTGACTCCGAGACCAAGACCAACCACACCCCTGGGATATACCCCCCTCCCCAGCCCTCCGGGCGCTTATGTCACTAATACACTCCTTTGTAATGATTTGCAACTTGAGTGGGGGTTTTTGTTTCCCCCCCACACCCCATCCCCACCCCCGCTTTGGTCCTGGATATAATGGCATGATCCGTTTTATGGAGAGAAGAGAAAAAAATTGTCACTGTGCATACTAGCAATATGCCCGCACTCGCCACTGCATCTTAGCATTGGCTTGGCTCCATTTGGGTCACTGTAACTCATCTCCATTCGTGGGCCAGGAAACGCAGGGGCTAGAAATGCTAGAAACACAGAAGAAATTGGGTTCGTGGCTCTGCGCTCCCTGCTGCAGACGTTTTTCCCCTCCTGGTTTTTCTACCTTCTCTCTCTTTATTCCGGGATGCGTTTATGAGGTTGTGGGGTACGCGTGCGGACTGGAAGCCGGGGCTACGCTTTCGGGGCTCGCGGCAGCCGAGAGTTAGCCCCACCACAGTCAGTGAGCGTCTCTGACTGGTCTTCGGTGGGATCGGAGCTAAATCTATGAGCCTTATTCAATACCTATAATTCTATGGTTTTTTAAAAATTACGGGGAATTGATGAAAGATGTTTACATGAGTAACGTTTGCCCTTATACCGTGTTATGAATGAGGTTTATTTTTTGTAGTGTGTCTGGGTGCATGTGCAAGAGAGTAGGAAAAATGTTTCTGAAACAAAACTTGACAAAATATTTGTAACGAAGAGTAAATTTAAAGATTGCTATATAATTGCGCTATAGAAACAATGCAAGTATTAAACAAAATATACAATCACTGTCGCTGTCTTCCTTCGGTCGGTCTTCCAGGGCAGAAAAGAAAGAGAGTGACGGGTTTCCTGTCACCCACCCAACTACATGTTTCAGTTACTCAGCACACTTTACATTTTAAGGTGTTTAAAAACAGTATTGGCGCCAAAACCGGTTTGGCTCAGTGGATAGAGCGTGGGCCTGTGGACTGCAGGGTCCCGGGTTCGATTCCTGTCAAGGGCATGTACCTTGGTTGCAGGCGCATCCCCAATGGGAGGTGTGCAGCTGACCGACGATTCTTTCTCATCGATGTTTCTAGCTCTCTATCCCTCTCCCTTCCTCTCTGTAAAAAAAAATCAATAAAAAATATATTTTAAAAAAGAGCTTTTTAAAAAATAAAAATAGTGTTGGCCATTTCCCATTTTCAAAGCATTGTGGCAGGACCTGAGGAGAACGGAAAGATTAGGAGTGTCCGTGGTATGTTTGTCCTGACTCCACGTACACCCATAAATCCAGAAAACTTAGCAAGATCCACCCAAGCATCTCCGGTTGATGATGTAAGGGCTCAGGGTATGGAACATAAATGAGGCGATCAGGGAACCGACCTGGCCGACAGGAATACAAAACAAGCAGGCCTGCCCTCCCTGGTCCCCCTCCTCTGCACCAGGCTGCGTGCCACACACTGTCGGCAGCTCGCTGGGCGAACCCTCTGGGTGGCCTCCCTCAGATGCCCGGCTTGGGGGTTCCTGCAAGTGTATCTTACCGGTGCACACAAAGCACTCTCCAAATAGCTCACGTGAGAAGGACGCTCTTGTGTTGTTGTTTTGTTGTTGTTTTTTAAATATATTTTATTGACTTTTTACAGAGAGGAAGGGAGAGGAATAGTCAGGAATAGATGAGAGAGAAACATCGATCAGCTGCCTCCTGCACAACCCCCACCGGGGATGTGCCCGCAACCAAGGCACATGCCCTTGACTGGAATCGAACCTGGGACCCTTCAGTCCGCAGACCGACGCTCTATCCACTGAGCCAAACCGGTTTCAGCGATGCTCTCGTGTTTTTTAAACCATGTTCTCGGTGTGCTCACTCATTCAAGACACATTTCTCAAGCTTGACCGCCTAGCAGTCCCCGTTCCGGGCCATTAACAAACGAGGGCACAGAAGCAGAGGCCCAGCCAGCCAGGAGGGGACGCGTGCGACAGGGAAGTGTGTGGAACAAGAAGGGGGTGGGTAAGGGGCTGGGAGAGGCTGCAGGGGTGAGGTCGGGAGACCCCGCTGAGAGGGGAGAGCCCAAGCGGGGCTCCGGGGAAAGGTTCTGGGTCCCGGAGGAGCTGCGAGGAGCCGAACCCTGAGCGGGGAGCTGCGTGGAGGGTCCCAAGAACAGGGAGGCCGGGGAGTCAGATTCGTTCTGACCCCCAAAGTCTTTTTAAGGACTTTGTTTTTAACTCAGAGTGTGATGGGGGGTCAACCAATGACGTAAGATACTAAACAGCACAGCTGGCGTGCCTCAGGGGTTGAGCATCAACCTATGAACCAGGAGGCTGTGGTTTGATTCCCCGTGAGGGCACATGCCTGGGTTGCAGGCTCCATCCCCAGAGTAGGGTGTGCAGGAGGCAGCCGATCAATAGTACTCTCTCATCGTTGATGTTTCTCTCTCTCTCCTTCTCCATTCCTCTCTGAAATCAATAATAAAATATGTTTGGAAACATAAAAAAATTGCTAAACAAACCAGCCTTGTTTCACCTAGTCTACTGAAGGTCCCAAACACTCCTTTGCTATTTTCCAGGGGAGCCCTTCCAGTGGAGCGGAAGAGTGGTAAGACCTGCCCCCCCTTGGGTCACAGGGCCACTCTGGGTGTGAACAAGTGAGGGTAGATGGGACCCAGGTAGAAACAGGAAGTGCAGCATGATGGTGGGTGGGATGGATTTTGGATATGGCCTAAAGGCAGAGACAGTGGGATTTGCTGAGAGGTGGGGCTAGCTACGTTAGAGTGTAGGTTTTATTTTCCAGGTGAGGGGTGGCCAACAGATGAGGAGACAAGATAGGAACAGTCCCCAGGAGCAGAGGGCAGTCCAGCAGGGGGCGCCGCCTGAGGGAGCAGCAGGGACAGGCAGGAGGCGGGTGGAGGGGGAAGGGAGGGGGGACAGGGGCCTCTGTTGTGGCTTCTGGGAGAAGGAAGGCCAGGCGGGGCGAGCAGGCTTAGGGGGCTGGTTTGACACTGAGGTGGGCTCCGGGTGCAGCCGCCTCTGGGTGTCTGGAGCCAGCTCTGTGGAGAGTGGGCTGGGTGGAAGAGCCTTTGAAGACGCTGGATGCCCTGAGGGCTCTGGGTTGGTTGTTTTGTGTATGAAAGACACTCTTGGTTTGCTCTCCCTGAAATTGGTAGCCCGGGGCTAGGAGGACCCCAAATAGCAAAGCATCAGGATAAAAAAGACACGGTCCAGAGCAGCCCATTTATTTTTCCGAAGTGCAGCTCCCTCTTGTGGCGGGAATTTATTCTCATGCTGCTTTTGAAATGAAGCCATAAAGCAATTTAATACATCTTAAAATCAAACATGCACTCTGGGCCAGTGTTTATTTTTGTCCCCAGGTTGGACGTGGACGAGCCCAAATGAAGACACCGTTTCCAGCCGAAACCGGTTTGGCTCAATAGTAGAGCATCGGTCTGCAGACTGAAAGGTCCCGGGTTCGATTCTGGTCAAGGGCATGTACATTGGTTGCGGGCACCTCCCCAGTAGGGGGTGTGCAAGAGGCGGCTGGTCGATGTTTCTTTCTCATTGACGTTTCTAGCTCTCTATCTCTCTCCCTTCCTCTCTGTAAAATATCAATAAAATATATATATTTTATAAAAATTTTAAAAAGACACCGTTTCCAGGGCTTTTTTATTTTTTAAATAAGTCACGTTTCAAAAGGGCTAATAGTGCTTTGGGAGCCTGCAACTAACTATGTTGAGCAAAGTTGGTTCATCTTTTAAAACAAACTAAGGCATGTTTGCCCGGCCGACATGGCTCTGGTTGAGCATCGACCTGTGAACCAGGAGGTCACGGTTCGATTCCCGGTCAGGGCACAGGCCTGTATTGTGGGCTCGATCCCCAGTGTGGTGCGCGTAGGAGGCAGCTGATCAATGGTTCTCTCTCATCATTGATGTTTCTCTCTCTTTCCCCCACCCTTTCCCTTCTCTGAAATCAATAAAAAAAATTTTAATAAAGCATTTTTATGTCACAGAGCTCTTGAAAATATACCTGGCTAGAGCACAGTTTTCTGCAAAACATGGATTATGAGTTCATTAACCCTAAATCAATCAAATCTTCTCTGATCTATCATATTTTTTCTAATGAGTCAGCTACGGTGTGGTAAGAATCACAGATCACCAGGGGAAGTGACCTTCCAGTTACCCATGTGCACAAACTGTGCAAAATTACAAGGAAGTGTGTAGATGCACCTTCACCTACAAGCAGCGTCCTCAGTTTCTTCTAAACTCTGGACCAGGGGTGGGCAAACTTTTTGACTCGAGGGCCACAGTGGGTTCTTAAACTGGACCGGAGGGCCGGAACAAAAGCATGGATGGAGTGTTTGTGTGAACTAATATAAATTCAAAGCAAACATCATTACATAAAAGGATACGGTCATTATTATTATTATTTCAATAGTTTAGAACAGCCATCCGGCCCGCAGGCCGTAGTTTGCCCACGCCTGCTCTAGACTCAAGCTCCTAGACAGAGTAGAGTACTATAGTTTCTCCAAAACAAGGAAATCTTAAGTCACTTAAAATAAAAACGGGAGCTATATTCAAGCTTACCATGTGAACGAGATATACACTGAGGGACAGTGTGTCCATCCCACACCTAGAAATTGTCCCCTAAAAGGAAACTAATTTATCCCAATAGGATAGGGATATTAGAGACATTTCTAGAGATTTCCTTACATAGTAGAGCAATTCACAAATAGCATGTGTGTGTGCGTGTGTGCGTGTGTGTACAGGAATACCTCTTATCTACGTAAGACTTGCATCACGTAGGCCACAGCCGAAGACCTGAAGGCAAGTGACATCGAGCAGCCACTAGCCATTCAGAAGTTCGTGCCCTTTCCTCTGTAGAACTGCCCCAACACAGCCACCGGGACGTCAGATTCCATCCTCAGAGCCTCTGCCCCAGCAAGATGTGAGAGCCAGCAAGAGACGAGACAGGGGTGGGAGAAGCATTAGAAAAATGCAGCCAAGCCGACGCTGGTTTGGCTCAGTGGTAGAGCGTCGGTCTGTGGACTGAAAGGTCCCGGGTTTGATTCCGGTCAGGGGCATGTACATTGGTTGCAGGCTCATCCCCAGTAAGGGGTGTGCAAGAGGCAGCTGGTCAATGTTTCTCTCTCATCGATGTTTCTAACTCTCTGTCCCTCTACCTTCCTCTCTGTGAAAAATCAATAAAAAAATATATTTTTAAAAAAAAGAAAAATGCAGCCGAGTTTCTAGAAGTCTCCAGTTTTTAGCACCGTGGCTTGAAACCTGTGACCTGAACACTCTCCGCCCGCGCTCCGCTCCTCGCTTCAGCAGGCAGAATCCCCTGCGAAGGTGCAAGTGTGCGGGTGCCGGGCCCCTCCCAGAGGTCCTGCTCGTGGGCCGCCCCGGCTGCACACAGGGAGCCTGCTGTGTCTGCTCTCCAGTGCAGTGCGGCGGTGCTCAGAAAGAGACTCCTGAGCCATTGAGATCAAAGTAAGTGCTCTGCCTGGTGATAATGCAAACGTTACTCTCTGGGAGCCGTGTTCCGATCAGGGCAGAGATATCTAAAGTCACCAGAAAAAGGGGGGGAAATGGCTCTCAAACCAGCAAAGCTGGATTTGATAAAACATCTTTAAAAGCAATCAGGCTGTTTGCTTTTTTTTTGCTTTTTTTTTTTTTATTGATAGGAAGGGAGAGAGATAGAGAGCTAGAAATGTCGATGAGAGAGAAACATCGACCAGCTGCCTCTTGCACACCCCCTACCGGGGAATGTGCCCGCAACCAAGGTACATGCCCTTGACCGGAATCGAACCCGGGACCTTTCAGTCCGCAGACCGACGCTCTACCACTGAGCCACACCGGTTTCGGCAGGCTGTTTGCTTTTAATGCAAAGTCCAATGCAGGAAGTGGAGAAAGTGGATGGGGACGTAGATAAAACCAGCCTGGCTGTGTGTGGATGATGGTTGAAGCTGGTGATGGGGACAAGGGTTCATTCTTGTATACTGTATATTTTTATGTTTCCAGATCTCCATAATAAAAAGTTGAAGAAAAAAGAGAGCTTTATTAGCTGCTAGAGGCCCGGTGCATGACATTCGTGCTCTGGGGGTGGGGGGGTTAGGGGGGGAGGTGTCCCTCAGCCCAGCCTGCACCCTCTCACCGTCCAGGACCCCTTGGAGGGATATCCACCTGCTGGCTTAGGCCTAACCCCCCAGGAATCGGGCCTAAGCTGGCAGTCAGACATCCCGCTCACAGTCCAGGTCTCTCGCAGCCCAGGACCGCTCGCTCCTTACTGCCTGTCTGCCACGGACAGAGGCAGGAGAGGCTTCTGCCACGGCTGCTGGGCTCGCCAGCTGGGAGCCCGGCTTCTGGCTGAGTGGCGCTCACTTCAGGTGAGTGCCTCTGGTGAGAGGCAGCTGGGAGCACACTGGCCACCAGGGGGCAGCTCCTGCATTGAGCATCTGCCCGCTGGTGATCGGTGTGTGTCATAGTGACTGGTCACTCTGCTGTTTGGCCAGTTTCCACATTAGGGTTTTATTATATAGGATAAACATATTCAAACACCAGTGTCACAGGGGCCCACCTCACCTGTCGTAATCCTGCCCAAGTAATTGCCTCCCTTGAGTTTCCCGGGCTCCTTGGCAAACTGATCGCTACCGTGAGCCAGATCTGTTAGGTACCATGAAGTGTTCCATGTATGTCAGTGAGAGCTCCCTTGTTCTCGTTCCTGGAGAAAACATTCGGATGGTGCTAGCACAGCCCCTCGATCCACAGTCATCGTCTGCATTACCTGTGACCAGACCAGGACTCTGGTTTGTCTTTTTGTTTTTTTGGTTTTTTTAATATATTTTATTGATTTTTTTTTTTTTTTTTTTTTTACAGAGAGGAAGGGAGAGAGATAGAGAGCTAGAAACGTCGATGAGAGAGAAACATCAACCAGCTACCTCCCGCACACCCCCTACTGGGGATGTGCCCGCAACCAAGGTACACACCCTTGACCGGAATCGAACCTGGGACCTTTCAGTCCGCAGATCGACGCTCTACCAATGAGCCAAACCGGTTTCAGCAAGACTGGTTTTGATTCTAGTCATATTACGAAGAATTAGAAAAAGTTGACCGTCTAAGATAATAGTAAACCCACTTTAGCAGGCGCCGGTCAGCTCATCCTGTCACAACCCACTGGGAGTGACTGTGCAGTGCGGGGCTGAGGCTCACCTCCCCGCAGGGCGGACTGCAGGGTCAGGATGCCTGGCTCCACATGTGCAAGGCATGTGTCCGTTTGACAGCCAGTGTCCAGTCAGGTACTAAATATTAGCAACTCTGGGTTTCCTCTGACTATACCTGCCTCACCTGCAAACACAAAACTGCTAATGTCCTTCCCACCTTCCAGAGGATTGCTTCCCACTTCTCCTGGGGTGTGTACTCTTAACATTGTCCTGTTTGATGAAACAATATTTCCTAGTGTAGCAGAAGACACTATTATTTTAATTTTTAAAAAGACTTCTTTGCCGAAACCGGTTTGGTTCAGTAGATAGAGCATCAGCCTGCGGACTGAAGGGTCCCGGGTTCGATTCCGGTCAAGGGCATGCACCTTGGTTGTAGGCACATCTCCAGTAGGAGGTGTGCAGCAGGCAGCTGGTCAGTGTTTCTAACTCTCTATCCCTCTCCCTTTCTCTCTGTAAAAAAAATCAATAAAATATATTTTTTTAAATAAAAAGACTTCTTTCCTTTCTACTGTCTGTCTGATACACTGGCATCACCCTAGTGCCTTCAGCCGTGACGGGGGCTCAGGTGCACTTGACTGTGAATGCAGAGCTGGAGGAAGGCCTCACGACTGGACGCACCAGGACACGTGTGGCTGCGATCAGCCTTTGACGGGGCCCAGGACAATGAAGGGGCATGAGAAGGGCGCCTTCAATTTGCGGTCAAAGATCAGGACTCAGCTGAAACCGGTTTGGCTCAGTGGATAGAGCGTCAGTCTGCGGACTGGAGGGTCCCAGGTTCGATTCCGGTTCCGGTCAAGGGTATGTACATTGGTTGCGGGCTCATCCCCGGTAGGGGGTGCGCAGGAGGCAGCTGGTCGATGTTTCTCTCTCATCAATGTTTCTCTCTCATCGATGTTTCTAGCTCTCTATCACTCTCCCTTCCTCTCTGTGGGAAATCAATAAAATATATATATTTTTAAAAAAGGATCAGGACTCAAGCCCTATGAGCTTTGTGCTCTTTAATGCCGTTTCCCCTTCACATACAAACCCCATAAAAATTGTCCCTTCTGCTGCACAGGCTTGTTTTAAGTATAATGCAGGTGGCTCCCGTGGCCGACACTGGGTTAGCTACCCAAAAGCCATTCATTCACAAGCCATTGTTTGCTTTGCCTTCCTGGGCCTACAGATGCCCAGTCCAAGCTAGCCTGGCCACGGGATGCAGTTCTGGCCCAGGAGATGTCGGGGGCACGGGCAGGCAGTCCCTGAGCGGAGCCCTGGGCTGGCTTGCCCCCTTCATCTCCTACTGGCACTCTCCAGCCCACTTTGCATAAAGCCACCAGGGTGACCTTTTAAAGCGGTAAAGCAGGTCACACCATTCCTCTGCCGAAACCCTCCAACGGCTCTCCCCGTTGCGGTTAGAATAAAGTCCAAGCTCTTGGCCAGGGACTGGCTCCCTCTCCCCTCTGGTGTCATTCACTTATTCTCCCCCACGCACGCTCGCAGGCCCGCCAGACCTCCTGCTCCTCAAACGTGCCAAGCGTGTCCCTGGCTCGGGGCCTTCCCACCTGCTCCTCCCTCCGCCCCGTGCTCTCCTCCAGCTCGCTATGTGATTTGCCCTTTCAGCTGTCAGCGTTTAACTCCTCCGGTCCTTCCCTGCCCACCCTGTCTGAGAAAGGCCCGCGTTCACCCTCCGCCTCGTCCCCCAGTGCGTTTCCTTGTTATCTCTTATCCCAATCCAGCTCCTCTGTGTGTTTGTTTACTTGTTAGCTCTCTCTTGTCACTGGAATAGGAGCATCACTGGACTGCCGCTTCTGTCTACTTTGTGCATGGCTGTATCCTTAGCCCCCTGCACGGAGCCTGAACGATTCGAGACAGCCATTCAGTATCGGCTGGATAAACAAATGGGTCTTCCTTATGCATCTCATCTTTTGTTCATTACTTCTTCAGAGGAAAGGAGAGGCTAAACGGGAGTTCACAGTGGGAATAACAAGTGCTTAGCACAGGGCATGCACTTCCAGGGAGGGGTAATCAGGGAAGCCACATGGTGGAAAAAAGGGGGATGGGGGGAGAAGGGGAAATGATTGTGATTGGCTGAGAGTAGAACGTACTGGAAAATTCTGTCTTCATCATTGCCTAGTAGCTATTTGAATGCCACAGCTGTACACGCCTTAGGAACTCTTGGGAGAAGACATTTGGAAGTGAAGGTGACCTGGCCAGTCCAGATAAAATGCCTGCTTTCTGCAGACTCAGCATCACATGCCAGGGCGAGGGGACTCTTACTCTTCATTTACATTTCTCACCAGCTGGCATAGCTGAGCGGTTGAGGGTCAACCTGTGAACCAGGAGGTCACAGTTGGATTTCTGGTCAGGTCACATGCCCGGGTTGCAGGCTTGATCCCCAGTGCGGGGCATGCAGGAGGCAGCTGGTCAATGATTCTCTCTCACCACTGCTGTTTCTCTCTCTCCCTCTCCCTTCCTCTCTGAAATCAATAAAAAATATTTCTTAAATAAATTAATTAATTCACATTTCTCTTTATTTCCTCTCCTCACAGGCTTCCTCTATTCAAACCAACTGCTTTGATTCACCTCCTGGAGCTCTTCAAAGCACTGATTGACATTTCACATTTAGTCTCTCTCCGCAGATGTGTGTATGCACAGATGCTCCTCTGCCTACCATGGGGTTCCATCTGATAAACTCATCACAAATTGAAAACAGTGTAAGTGGGAAATGCCTTTAATATACCTGACCTACCGAACACCATAGCTTAGCTCAGCCTGCCTTAAACGTGCTCAGAACACTTACATTAGCCCACTGTTTGGTAAAACCATCTAACACAAAGCCTATTTATAATAAAAATTTTTAATATCTCATGCAATTTATTCTGTGGCCGTTATAAAATTTAAAAAATCCTAAATTGAACTCTCATAAGTCGGGACCATCTATGTATATAAACACACACACACACACACACACACACACATATTTGTTATCATTTTGCAGACATTTTTGAAAGCAGGTGTTTGTCATGCTGATTGGTTTACAAATGGAAACACTTAAGGGAAGGGGGTGATTGTGTAGGAAACAAATGGCGTTCAAATAAAGGATACTGACCGCAAAGACGTGCAAACTATTATCCACAATTAAGGCTCCTATGAGCAGAATGAGCCTCCTTTCCACCATATAGTTATTATTTTGCAGACATGAAGACACTTCACCCCTAAATACTTATACAGGTATCTCCTAATTCTCTCCCACTTAATCTTTTTTTTAAATATATTTAATTTATTTTTTACAGAGAGGAAGGGAGAGGGATAGAGAGCTAGAAACATCAATGAGAGAGGATCATCGACCAGCTACCTCTTGCACCCCCCTACTGGGGATGTGCCTGCAACCAAAGTACACGCCCTTGACCGGAATCGAACCTGGGACCTTTCAGTCCGCAGGCCGACGCTCTATCCACTGAGCCAAACCAGTTTCGGCTCTCCCACTTAATCTTAATACTATTATCAAAACTAAGAAAATTAGTAAGCATTCCCTAATACCATCTAGAACACAGGTTATATTCAAATTTCCAATAACTCTTTCTTTTGGAGGTTTTGTTGCACATCATATCAAATATATTAAAATGCATCCCTAGTACTGTTTTTCTGAAAAAATTTTGTAATGATTTAGCTAAAAACAAACCACTAATATTTTGTAATCAGCTAATCTCTCAACAAGCATGGTACGTGGTCCTTTTGAAGGAAAATACTCTAAGCTACTAATTTATTTAAAATATAAACAGCCGAAACGGGTTTGGCTCAGTGGTAGAGCATCGGTCTGCAGACTGAAAGGTCCCGGGTTCGATTCCGGTCAAGGGCATGTACTTTGGTTGCGGGCACATCCCCAGTGGGGGTTGTGCAAGAGGCAGCTGGTCGATGTTTCTCTTATTGACATTTCTAGCTCTCTATCTCTCTCCCTTCCTCTCTAAAATATCAATAAAATATATTTTTAAAAAAGAATTAAAAAAAAAAGAAATTGATGTTTCTCTCTCATATAGATGTTTCTCTCGTGTGCTCTCTTCTTTCCTCTCTAAATTCAATAAAAATGTATTGTTAAATATATATATATGTTTTATGAATATTTATGTTATCAATTAATAATGCCTGCATAATTTTTAGTTTAGAGACATTTAATTAAATGTTTCTTACTTTTTTATATATATATATTTTTGGGGACAATCCTTATTTCTTTTTTTCAGGTCTTCAGAATTTGTCTTGGTCCTCGGCATGGTGCAGAGCTGCCTACCAGAGAGAGAACTCGATTGCGGGGAGCAGGAGATGGGAGAGGATGACTCATCCTGTGGCTCCAAAATAGAAACGGATTTCGAGCCACAAACACCTCTGCCTCCTTGGGGCAGCTGCCACTGCCCAAGTTCCAAACCCTGAGCTGAAGCAAGGAGTCCTGAGGCTCAGGGGGTGGGAAGGGTGAGAGACAAAAGCTGCTTCTCGGAGACAACGGTTTCCTGCCTGCCTGCGGGTGCAGCCCAGCCTCAGCGGGTGCCTCTGAGGGGGCGAGGCTCTAAGACAGGAGTTACAGGATGGAATCCCAGAAGCCGCCCTGGTCAGACTCCAGGCGGGCACCCACAGTTTGGAAGAGTTTGGTAGCTTCTTGTTTTGTTTCTGCTGTGGAAGATATCTGAAATCAAAAGTATCTCATTTAACTTCAATTCATAAAACCTACTCTGGCTGTAGGAAATTTTGGGATGACGGCTCTCCTAAGACAAAAAATGCAAGAGAAAGTGGAGAAGTCTGTATTAGACACTACTTTCTCAGTGGAAGGAGTCCTATTTATGCTTCCAAGGGGATTTCATTAGTATAAGTCAACCTAATAACTGTCTTAAGGCATAAAAAAAAAAAGACAGGTAAAAGACAGGATGAACCTTGCTTGCCATGATGATTCAGGAGAAAAATGAGGATTTTTAAGTATTTTAAGTGTGTGTGTGTTTTTAAATAAAGAATAGTTTGTTTGTTTTTTTAATCTTAGCAAAGGCATTGGAAGCAGAGTGAGTTCATTTTTACTTTCACGTAACAAAACTCCCAGAAGACACGTGTTCTTGGCGAAGTCTGAACGCGGTACTGCTATGGTTCGTGCCGGGCATGAATGGCTCATTTCCACCCCGAGTGACTCAGCCACTGCATCGGAATGTTCTTCCTCTTACAGCCACTTGGAGCCCAATTGTTAAAGAATCAAGAGGAATCACTTAAGGACATGAGTGATCATCAAATGGTGAATACTTTAGGGAAAAGGGTGCTTGTGGAGGAGACAAACGAAATCAGAAGCTAGATGCTGACGGTGAAGACGTAAAAACCCTATTATATGAAATCAAGGCTCCTAGAAGCAGAATTAATGAAAGTGGTTCCCCCTCCTCCCACAGGAGTATTCTAGGGAGAAACGGAATGAAAGTGGAGGAATTAAATAGGCTTCGTTATTTTGAAAGCTTAACACTTCATGATCTATTTCTAAATCCAGTGTATGCTGATACTTGCATTTAATGACTGTTGGGGGGGGGGAGTGTAAGAGAGAGGGGAAGACCTCATAAAGATCCTCAGGTCCAAATAGAAGAACAGTATCAACCGGGCTTATTAAACTTGAAAATGGAGTTTTCAATCCTGCCCACCAACTACACTAAGGTTTTTACTGTAATTCATTTACTAGATCTCCCTGTCCCCTATTCATTCTTAAAAACTAACTGGATGTTGCAATGACATTTTTTAAAATATATTTTTTATTGATTTTAAAGAGGAAGGGGGAGGTAGAAACATCAATGATGAGAGAGAATCATTAATGGGCTGCCTCCTGCACACCCCACACTGGGGATTGGGCCTGCAACCTGGGCATGTGCCCTGACCTGGAATCGAACCATAACCTCTTGGTTCATAGGCCAACATTCAACCATTGAGCCATGCTGGCCGGGCTGCATTATTTTAACAAATAGATCCAAACTCTAGTGTAAGTCTTAGTTTGAAACAGAGCAGAAAATTTAACTTTTATTTTTTTTAAATATTTTTTTATTGATTTTACACAGAGAGGAATTGAGAGAGATAGTTAGAAACGTCGATGAGAGAGAAACATCGACCAGCCGCCTCCTGCGCACCCCACACTGGGGATGTGCCCGCAACCAATGTACATGCCCTTGACCGGAATCGAACCCGGGACCCTTCAGTCCGCAGTCCGACGCTCTATCCACTGAACCAAACCGGTTTTGGCAGAAAATTTAACTTTTAAAATGCTCAGATAGGAGCACATTTACAGGTTACACAGATGTCAGAAACAAAGCCCAGCAGATGGAAATATTTCCAAAGAGACACCAGGAAGGGATAGATTATGATTATGTCCTAGCTGGCTTAGTTCCATTGATAGAGCGTCGGCCTGTGTTTGATTCCAGTAAAGGGCACATGCCCCGATTGTGGGCTCAACTCTCAGTGGAGGGTGTGCAGGAGGAAGCCGATCAGTAATTCTCTCTCATCATTGATGTTTCTGTCTCTATCTCCCTCTTCCTTCCTCTCTGAAATCAATAAAAATATAAAATATATATAAATAAATAAAACTTTCTTAAAGTAGCATAGTCCTTAGTATGAAATACATCCCAGGCACCTGTCGTTACAGAAATGATGAACAATTTGAATGGTGTCATTTTGTGAAAGAAAATGTCTAGCCCATCTTTTAGTTGGATAAGTTTTTCTCTGCCATAAGACACCAGGGAATCATCTAAATGGCACCAAATGAAACAACTTCTTTACAGCAAAGCTGGTTTATTGAACTTCATGAAGGAAATGTTACAGTGACATGATTCCAAACAAAAGTATTGAGTCGAGATTTCATAAGGAAACATAGCAGTACACTGTCAATAAAGCATTGTCATCAATTGAATTCTGGATTAGCTTCCTTTGGTGTTCTAAAATTGGCTTCTCCAACACATATTCGATGTTTTCAATTAAAAGGTCAAAGTCCAAATAAATTCACACAGGAGTTACAAAATGTGATTTGTGCTTTAAAATTAATAGTTGTTTGATAGCCACCATTTTGAAAGTGATTTCTCAATAGTCAATGAACTATTTTATAAACATCTTAGAAAATATCTAAAAGCTTTATCCATTCAATTTAGATGTAAGTTCTTTTAAAAGACAAAACATACATAGAAAAAATTGAAACAATAAATCATTATAAATGAGATACAAATAGCTTTAAATTAATAAATATTAAAGTGAAAAAATAAATCCTTTCACAGAACTATAAAGAATACTTCCTACTAAGTTTTTTAAAAAGAAATAAAGTTAATTTCCTTTTTTAAAAACCATTCATAACATAATGAGAAAACATAAATGTGCTTGGAAAGCCTGTAAACTTTCTTTCCCCACTATAGAAAATGTTTTGAAAAGCAATACACAGATTCCTTTCTTTAAAAAACTATCACACCCATCACAATTCTTACAGTTGTCACTGTTTCACTATAAAAATAGTTACAAACAAACATGAATTTACATAAAGTCAAATCATTTTTAATTTTAACATGAAGAAAAATGCATTAATCTCTCTAAACACAAATAAAGCCAACTTGATTTCCTTAAGCTCTAATATTTAAAACTGAATAATTATTTTCTATAATTATTACTTTTAGTTAGTTCAATTAATATAATTTTTACTTTTATAATTATTCAGTTAGGACCACCATCATGATAAAACAAAAATACAAAACTAGATTAGATATTTAATTGGTTTCCCACATTCTGAATAAAAGTACAATCATCTTTTGGCTTGATTTCTCTAAAATGATCAAGAACAGTAATCTATGAGAATTAGTCAATGTGCACATTTCAATCAAAGCTCATGGCTTACATTCCATTCATGTAAGTTTCATATCCAAGTTTACTATTTTCTATGTGCAAAATCTTAAATTCAAAGCGAAGATAGTTAGGGTAAAAAAAACATTTTGAAATGTTCTTTCCCCCACTGAGGGATAGACAAGATTTTTTTCAACATCTAACTTGATTTTTATACTGAGGAGGAACAACATGTTGTGACCATAAAATTTAAAGATTTAAAAAATGGATGTATTGTAACACAATACTATTACAGGAATATATGTACACTCACAGCAATTAGAGGTGTCTTCTCAGAGCTACAATACAAATGGAAGATGATCTGTTAATTCAGCCTTGAGTCATTAAGTTGTTTGGGGTTGGGGGAGCAGGAGATGCTATGCCAGAGACATATCCTGAAATTACCAAAAGCTAATAACAACTCTCCCGTAATATAGCCAGACCCACATTTACCTATATTCCCCCAAGTTACAACTCCTCGTATGCTTTCGGTTCCTTTTTTTTTTACTGTTTAAAGATTTCATAATAAAATATAAAGCACCTTATGTCACTTCATTTGCACTAGAATTTGACTTGTCTTTGTGTAATTTAATAGAATTATAATACAAAAAGAGAACTCCAGGGAGAGGCAAATACAAGTTTGGATCCTACTAAGAACACTTCTCAAAGGACACACCATGTGTCCTTTTTTTACTCTTTTTTTCAATCTCAGGAACACAGGACTGAACAGTCACCGACTCTGACACTCCATGGTACTCCCACCTGGAGTCTCCTTCACGGGGCTCTAACGGAAAGATGTTCTGACCATCCTACCTTTGCTTCTTCTTCCACCTCACCTGGAAACCAACATCTTTTTTGTGTTGCCAGTGACCATCCTGATTACGTGAAGACCAAAGACAGAAGTGAGCATGACGATGATGACAGTGACGTGCCGGGATGATCCACTGTATCTGAGAGTAAATCTTACCACTATCACTGTTACACTTCGAAAGTGTTTCTTTAGTCAGAATCCAGCAGCATCGCAGAGACTGTCCCTCAGCACCAGCACGGCATCCCACGCTTTGGCTCAGGCTGCAGGGAAACTCTGGTATCAGGGGGCTGACTAAGCATTAATGGTTTGTGGCTCTTCAGCTTATGAGCCAAGGTCATAAATATAGCTTCCACGTGATCATTATCATTGGGGTTTTTAGCAGAGGTTTCAAACAAAGGCATACTGTGTGTGTCAGCAAATTTTTGTGCCAAGTCTGTAGGTACCTGAATGGCACTTCTTAAGTCACATTTATTTCCAACGAGAATCCGTGGTATATCATTGGCTAGCAAATGCTGTTTGCATTCTTCTATCCAAGACGGCAGGCTATGAAAACTAGCCATGTTGGTCATGTCGTACACGAAGACAACAGCGTGCACGTTCCGGTAGTAGTGCTGCACCATGCTCTTCCTGAAGCGCTCCTGTCCCGCTGTGTCCCACAGCTGGATCTGAGTGAAAAAAAAGAGGAAACTGAAATATTAATTTCAAAGAGGAAACTCCATGCCAATGATTCACGCCGAAAACCTGGGTCACTGCATGGTCTTTAGTACTTCTTCACTTATACTACTTAGTTCCCTTCCATAACGCCTTTTCTGTTATTTATGGGATCTAAGCTTCATGATGCTAGTCTACAAACCTCATAATTAGTGCAAGTAACGGAACTAATATTTTTAAAATATTTTATTGATTTTTCAAAGAGAGGAAGGGAAAAGGATAGAGTATCGATGAGAGAGATATATCGACCAACTGCCTCCTGCACACCCCCCACGAGGGATGTGCCTGCAACCAAAGTACATACCCTTGATTGGAATCAAACCTGGGACCCTTGAGTCCGCAGGCCGACGCTCTATCCACTGAGCCAAACCGGTTTCGGCGGAACTAATATTTCAACCGAGCATTTAAATTTCAGTAAATCAGATCTGACTGGATGAAGTTTTGCTCCAAAAAATGAATTTTAAAATATTAAGATAAAACTATACCAGGTTTTAACAAACATAAGTGTCCAATTGCTATAAATTTGGTTACTATATGCCCTTGTCTATCCTTCACAAGGCTAATTTAAAATAGACTTGTCCAGGACTGTGTTTCTCAGAGGTTGGAGCATCAGCCCCCACAAAGGGTCACAGGTTCAATTCCAGGTGAAGGGTATGTATCTGGGTTGTGGCTTTCTCCCCACCCTCAGTTGGTTGGGGCAAGGACAGGAGGCAACCAGTTGATGTATCTCTTTCACATCAATGTTCCTCTCTCTCTCTCTCTCTTTTTCTTCCTTCCCCTTTTCCTGCTCCCTCCCTCCCCGCTTCCACTCTCTGAGAAGCAATGGAGAAAATATGCTCAGATTAGGATTAATTTAAATATATATATATATATATGTATATATATATATATATATATATATATTAGACAACACAGATGTTAAGAGTCATGGGGTCTAACCCCCAAATTAACAAATATATACATTCTATGAAATCCAGGCCCTCTTGAAATTTTTTTAAATCTCTAAGATTACTTACCTATCCCAAACATCTCTACCAACAAAACTATTACACTATCTCCTAGTGGAAATATGGGGTAATTGAGGAAAATTTTTATCTAAAACCAATAAGTCTTGTGTTCTTACCTCAAAACACTGAATTACCCTGCCTTGGTTTATTTCCAAAAAAAAAAAAAAAGAATTACTAGTAAATGAAGGTTTACTGGTCACAGTAGAAAATACTAGAATCCTATTTCCTTAAATAACTTTTAACTGAAAGATGTGTACAATTTATAGATATTCAAAATATGGACTGGAAGCCTAAACTGGTGACTTTTCATAGAGCAACAACCAAGGAGATATTATAAATGGTCCTTAGTAAATGCCACATCAACTTAGTAATTACTTTTATGGCTCTCCAATAAAGTACCAAGTTATTATTTCATACCTCTTGTAATTAGAATGCACAGAGTTTTGAGCAGGATTGGTGGGAAGAGGAGTATGGGTGGGTCAATCCCATCCCAAAATAAAATAGACAAAGGTTGCCTTAGGGATCCACATCCTCCTCCTCATTACTTACATTTATGGAGGAGTTGCACAGTTCTTCGAGGCAGGTCTAAATTCTGAGTAATTTTTTTTTAATGTTTCAAGAATGCAAAAGAGATACATAGAAAACATAGTAAGATAGAAATAAAGAGGGAAATTGCCTTAAAGATAACCATTGTTAATATTTGGGTATATTTCCTTTCGTGGGCTTTTAAAAAGAACTTACAGACTATGCTTCAAACATTACAAATCATTCTTCATTGATGATCTCACTTTTGAATACCTGAGCCACAGAAAATGCTATTAAAAAGAAAAGATCAGCTCCAATTTTTTGGACAGCTTTTCTATGCGTCATCCACATTATTTCCAAAATATCTTTTGAAATGTTAAAGATACAGCTTAAAGTGGGCTTCTTAATAAAATTTTTAAAAAACCCACCTGAGATAGAATTCACATATCTTAAGATTTACCCTTTTATTTTATTTTATTTTTTTGAATTATAACTGTTTTATTTTTTTATTTTTTATTTATTTTTTTAAATTTTATTTTATTAAGGTATTTTCTGTGTACATAGTTTACCATTGCCCCCCCCCCACCTCCCATTTATGCCCTCCCTCCCCAGAGTTCTGTGTTCATTGGTTGTACTTATGTTCATGCATACCAGTTCCTCGGTTGTTCTCCTATCTCCCCCCAGGTCTCCTTCCCCTCCCCGCTGTCATTTGGCAGTCTGCTTGTTTTATGGTGACTATCTCAGGACCATATGAATAGAGTCCGCTCCTCCTCTGGTTTCACTGCCCCTTCCCCTGGGTCCCACTACTTCCCCTGGGACACACGGCTCGCCCGGGGCACACTGCACCCTGGGACACTCGGCTCACCCGGGGCACTCAGCCCCATGGGACTCACGGCTCACCCGGGGCACTCGGCCCCCTGGGACACTCGGCTCACCCAGGGCTCTCGGCCCCCTGGGACACTCGGCTCACCCGGGGCACTCGGCCCCATGGGACTCACGGCTCACCCGGGGCACTCGGCCCCCTGGGACTCACGGCTCACCCGGGGCACTCGGCCCCCTGGGACACTCGGCTCACCCGGGGCACTCGGCCCCCTGGGACACTCGGCTCACCCGGGGCACTCGGCCCAATGGGACACTGGGCTCACCCGGGGCACTCGGCCCCATGGGACATTCGGCTCACCCGGGGCACTCGGACCCGTGGGACACTCAGCTCACCCAGGGCACTCGGCCCCATGGGACACTCGGCTCACCCGGGGCACTTGGCCCACTGGGACACACGGCTCACCCGGGACACCCTTCCCCTTTGGGGGGTACAGCTTACCCGGGGCACATGGCCCCCTGGGACACTCGGCTCACCCGGGGCACTCGGCCCCCTGTTAAGATTTACCCTTTTAAAATATACAGTTCAGCCGAGGTCGGTTTGGCTCAGTGGTAGAGCGTCGGTCTGTGGACTGAAAGGTCCCGGGTTCGATTCCGGCCAAGGCATGTACATTGGTTGCGGGCACATCCCCAGTAGGGGGTGTGCAAGAGGCACCTGGTCGATGTTTCTCTCTCATCGACGTTTCTGGCTCTCTATCTCTCTCCCTTCCTCTCTGTAAAATATCAATAAAATATATTTTAAAAAAATAAATAAATAAAATAAAATATACAGTTCAGTGGTTGTTAGTATATTCCCCAGGCGGTGCCATTATCATCATTATCTAATTCCAGAAAATGTCATCACTCCAAAAAGAAACCCTATGCTGAAACCGGTTTGGCTCAGTGGATAGAGCATCAGCCTGCGGACTGAAAGGTCCCAGGTTCGATTCCAGTCAGGAACATGTGCCTTGGTTTTGGGCATATCCCCAGCAGGGGGAGTGCAAGAGGCAGCTGATCGATGATTCTCATTGATGTTTCTAACTCTCTGTCCCTCTCTCTTCCTCTCTGTAAAAAAAAAAAAATCAATAAAAAAAAAATTTTTTTAAGAAAAAAAAGCCCTATACTCTTTAGCAGTCACCCTCTTTCTTCCTCTGGGTGATATTGAGGATAAACAGGAGAGGCAGATTCGCCAGAAAAGATGGATTCCTTCAGACATTTGAGGCAAAGGAGGGTTACCCAATAGCCAAGTCTAGAACACACAGACATGTGTACAAGACAATAGGAAATGCAGAGTGACAGAGAAGAAGAGAGGTCTGCCCCAATCAAAGATCTGAAGTTATCTTAGTAGAAGTGACAGCTAAAGAGACTACTACTAAAGGAGAGAAGGCAGATAGAAAAGCAAGTAAAGGGACATACTGAGCCTCCCCCTGGATTTCCTCTATCAACCATACACACACAGGTGTCCCCCAAAAAATGTATACACACTTTGAATAATTATAAAGGCAGTGTTTATTAAAATACATTTTCAAAATGTAATAGAAATCAGCTGTTAAAGTGTGTATTCATTTGGGGGGGTACCCTATATATAGTACTTAGGAAAAGATGAACAAATATAGACTTTATGACATTTCCTGAAATGTCACTGCTATAAAGCATGTTCTCTGAAAATTTTCCATTCCATAATTACAATTATTTAACATGCCCGGCTGTGGTGGCTCAGTGGTTGAGCGTCAACATATGAACGAGGAGGTCATGATTCGATTCCCGATCAGGGCACATGCCCAGGTTGAGGGTTTGATCCCTAGTAGGGGGTATGCAGGAGGCAGCCTTCTTCTCTGAGATCAATAAAATATATTCATGCTCCCATATTCATCACCTGGTTTACTTATCACTGCCAGGACTGGTTTACTTATCACTGCCAGGACTGGTTTACTTATCACTGCCAGTGGTCCTGGTTTACTTATCACTGCCTGCAGTCATCCCAGTAAAGTACTCAACTTTATACACTGGACATGTTTTATATTTTTTCTCTTAAATTTATACCTGATTCATCTGTGATCGTACAGTATAAGAGGCAATCCAGAAACAGGTAAAGGGCCATCAAATCTCAACTCCTCCCCTGCCTCCCTTCTCTCTACTTATTTTTTATTATTATTTATGTTGTTGTTGTTCTTCCTCACCCCAGCATATTTTTCCCCTTGATTTCTAAAATATATTTCTGTATTGATTTCAGAGATAAGGGAGAGGGAGAGAAACATCAATGCTGAGAGAGAATCTGATTGGCTGCCTCCTGCACACCCCCCACTGGGGATGGAGCCTGCATCCCAGGCATGTGCCCTGACGGGAATCAAACCATGACCTCCTGGTTGATAGGTCATGGTTAATAGCTCAACTACTGAGCTGTGCTGGCTGGGCTTTCCATTGATGTTTAGAAAGAGTGGAAGGGAGGGGAGAGACAGAGAGAAACATCGATGTGAGAGAGATAAATAGGCTGGATGCCTCCTGCACTCATCCCAACCAGGACTGGGGAATGAGCCTACAACTGAGGCGTGCACTCTTGACTGGAATCGAACCTGGAACCCCTCAGTTGGAGGGCTGATGCTCTAACCACTGAAAAAACTGGCTATGGCCCTGTACTTGTTTTTTAAAAAACATTCTGCTCCCATTTGTGGGGAATTTCTCTCCTCTCCAGCTGTCTGCCTATGACCTGCTTTATCTCTGCTTCACTCTCTAGTTATGCTGCTTCAGAACTGAGAGTGACAGAGAGGAGTAATGATGTGGAGCCACCAGGGAAGATTACCAACTATGGCCCTAGTCAGTGTTGCTCAGTGGCTAGAGCGTCAGTCTGCGAACTGAAGGGTCCCAGGTTTGATTCCAGTCAAGGGCACGTACCTTGGTTGTGGGCACATCCCCAGGAGGCAGCTGACTGATGTCTCTCTCATTGATATTTCTAATTCTCTATCCCTCTTCCTTCCTCTCTGTAAAAAAATCAATAAAATATATATTTTTAAAAAGGCCTGCAGACTGAAAGGTCCCAGTCAAGGGCACTTAGCTCAGTTGCAGGCTCCATCCCTGACCCTATTTGTTGCCCATGCAGGATGTGTCTCACACCTGTTTCTCTCTTTCTCTGTCATTCCCCCTTCTTCTCTCTCTCTCTCTCTCTCTCTCTCTTTCTCTCTCTCTCTCTCTCTCTCTCTCTCTCTCAAAAAAAAAAAAAAATTAAAAAGGGGAAAAATATCCTTGGGTGAGAATTACAACAAAAAAAGATTACCAAGTATAAACTGATGGTTCGTCTAATCCTCACCAGCCTGATACCATATAATTTGCAGAAAAGAAAATAAGATTCTGAAAGATAAGGAACCCGCTTGAGGACTAGAGTAACAAACCATCCCAGTTCGCTGAGACTAAGGGGATTTAAGGCATTTGAGACTTCCAGTTCTAAAACTGCAGTAGTCTCGGGCAAAGCTGTCACCCTGTTAAGAACACAGCTCATTGTGACCCTTTTCCAGGTTCAGATCTGGGCCGGGTCAGCTGGGCTCCAAAGCCCATGCACTTTCTCCCAGAACTCCTGCTTCTTCCAAACTAAACCACCCTCTCAAACCTTGGATGCCCTCGTATTTTCTCACAGGTTCCTGGCCTAACCGAATTCTGATGAAAAATATTCAGCCCCTCCTGATTCTGTATTTTCCTCTGCAATGCATCCAAATCTGTCTTAACTCCCTAATACAGTGCACAGAAAGGACCATCACTGGCAACTTCAATGGGACAATGAAAAATTAAAGTGAAAATGAAACAGCAGTAGAGAAACCAAGATGATGGCATAAACACCTGAACTGCTGCCTCGCACAATTTCAAAACAACAACTAATAGATAAAACAGGCCCTAACCAATTTGGCTCACTGGATAGAACAGGGGTGGGCAAACTTTTTGACTCGAGGGTCGGAACAAAAGCAACCTGATCTTGGGCTGCTGGTGAAGGAGCGGAGGGGAGAGCAAGAGAACCCTCCGCTCTTTCGGCTCCGTGGGCCGGATAGAACAGCCGAACAGGCCGGATCCGGCCCGTGGGCCATAGTTTGCCCACGGCTGGGATAGAGCATCAGCCTGCATACTCAAGGGTCCCAGGTTTGATTCCTGTCAAGGGCATGTACCTTAGCTGCAGGCACATACCCAGTAGGGAGTATGCAAGAGGCAGCTGATCGATGTTTCTTTCTCATTGATGTTTCTAGCTCTCTATCCCTCTCCCTTCCTTCCTATAAAAAAAGTCAATAAAATATATATTTTTTAAAATAAATAAAAGATAAAACGGAAATCATCCAGAACCACAGGAAGGCTGGCTGAGTGAAAATTCTACAACTAGAAGGAAAGAGAAAAGCACACTGAGACTCAGAGGAGCTGGGGAAGGTAGAGGTATGGTGGCACACGCTCCGAGAGGGCTGGCAACTGAGTACACGGCTAGCTTTCGTAATCGAGAGGGAGACAAAAGCTCCCGACTGCGCTGAACTCCAGTTCCGGGGAAGACTCTGGAGACCCAGACTCATACAGGGAAACTGGCCTGTCTGGCAGCTGGCGAAATTCGAGGGTGGCTTTCCCTCAGAGATGCTTGCAGCAATTACCAGGGGACATTGAGACCTGGGGGCCTCTTAGGGCAGGACTGACTGAAAGCCATTGCTGGTTGCTCTGCCCCATCCAAGCTGAGCACAGAGGCTTTTGCATATGAATGGTTTGATCCTTTGAAATCTAAACTTACCTAACAAACTGCAGCTGAGTCAGAGAGACCCAGAAAATCCAAAAGAAGGCCCCACAGCAGCTTGCATTGCTTCACAGCTGAGCCCCATCTGGGCACCGCCAAACCCAAACAAAGAGGAATTTGCAGATCTCTCCGTAGCTCCTGCTGGGGGGCCTCAGGCAGAGGCTAAATTAGCTCCTCCTTGGAGATCCAAGAGCCAGTGTACCCAGGGGTCAGAGTAAGACCATCCAGATTACAGCTCCTCAGATCCATAAGGACACACTCAGGGGGCAGACTTAGTGAGCACCAAAGCCTCACTGAAGCAAGTTTTGTCTTATAAGGGTGTCTCCAGCACAGACTTCCCCCATCGGAGACACAGCTGATCCTCACAGCCAATTGGTATTGAGGTCAATTCCTCCCGGTGATATCAACAACAATCAAGACTTAACTACAACAAGACTGTGCACACAGCCCTCAAAGGGGAGCACCAAGTGTCCACCTCAGGTAACTGGGGAGGCTGAGCCACCAGGCCATATAGGACACCAAACACACAAAGCCACTCTTAACTCAGGAAACAACGAAAATGCAGAGACAAAGAAACAGGTCACAAATGAAAGGAATGGAGAAAAGCAAACGATTGGATAGAGTTCAAAACCAGTTATAAGGTTTTTCAAGAATTTCCTAGAAAAGGCCAATAAATTTAGCGAGACCCTCAAGGATATGTAAAAGGACCAACTAGAAATTAAACATACACTGACTGAAATAAAAAATAATACACAGCGATCCAACTGCAGACTAGAGGATCCCAAGAATCAAGTCAAAGATTTGAAATACAAAAAAACAAAAAACACCCAACCAGAAAAGCAAAAAGAATCCAAAAATATGAAGATAGTGTAAGGAGCCTCTGGGACAACTTCAAGCGTACCAATATCAGAATTATGGGGTGCCAGAAGAAGAAAAAGAACAAAATACTGAAAACCTATTTGAAGAAATAATGACAGAAAACTTCCCCCAGGTGGTGAAATAGACTTACAAGTCCCGGAAGCGCACAGAACCCCAAACAAAAGGAATCCAAAGAGGACCACACCAAGACACATCATAATTAAAATGCCAAGAGCAGGCTGAAACCGGTTTGGCTCAGTGGATGGAGCATCTGCCTGCGGACTGAAGGGTCCCAGTCAGTCCCAGGTTCGATTCCAGTCAAGGCCATGTACCTTGGTTGCAGGCACATCCCCAGTAGGGGGGTGTGCAAGAGGCAGCTGTTCAATGATTCTCATCGATGTTTCTCTCTATCCCTCTCTCTTCCTCTCTGTAAAAAATCAATAAAGTATATTTTAAAAAAATAAAAAATAAAATAAAATAAAATGCCAAGAGCAAAAGACAAAGAGAAAATATTAAAAGCAACAAGAGAAAAACAGTTAGTTACCTACAAGGGAGTATCCATACAACTGTCAGCTGATTTCTCAACAGAAACTATGCAGGCCAGATGGGAGTGGCAAGAAATATTCAAAGTGATTAACTGCAAAAACCTACAACCAAGATTACTCTACCCAGAAAAGCTATCATTCAGAATTGAAGGTCAGATAATAAGCTTCACAGATGATATAAGCTAAAGGCCAAAACCAGTTTAGCTCAGTGGAGAGAGCGTCAGCCTGCGGACTCAAGGGTCCTGGGTTCAATTCCGGTCAAGGTCATGTACCTTGGTTGCAGGCACATTCCCAGTAGGAGGTGTGCAAGAGGCAGCTGATGGATGATTCTCTCTCATCGATGTTTCTAACTCTCTATCCCTCTCCTCTCCTCTCTGTAAAAAATCAATAAAATATATTTTTTTTAAAGAAAAGAAAAATGAAACAGCAAAAGGACCTATAGAAAGCTGATTTGTTTTCACCCCTATTTCTCCTTTACCCTCAATAGCATTTAAACGAACCCTTTGGGGATGAGAGGTACGACAATGGATAGGGAACTAAAAAATAAATTGTTCAGCTTCAAGGATGTGGGATAAGGAATGCAGGACAGAGCCTACTCCCCACCCCCTGCCCCCACGGGGAACTGAGGCAAAGATGAACATTCTAACTTAAAGCAAAAACGTAAAGGTGGTATAAGGAAAGCAGGGCAGTTCCTAGGACCCACATGTTTTGAGGGGAGGTATTCGATGGCTGAGGAGTTGGTGGTGGCTTGCAATGAAGAAGTGTGTGTAAGGTTTAGACCATCAAGAGGCCATGGCCCTGTCACTGATCCTCCTTCTCCAATGCCCTCTTCCAGCTCCTCAGAATCCCAGTCTTGGCCTTGGGCTTTCTGCTTTCTCCAGTGTTTCTGTTTTCCTACTCGCAGGAGCCACCAAAAGGAACTAAAGAAGAATTGGGAGAGGGTGGCACCAAGAATGCGCTTCTGGCACCCAAGCATGAACAATCACGTAAAGAATATTTCTGCAAGGCCAAAACCGGTTTGGCTCAGTGGATAGAGCGTCAGCCTGCGGACTGAAGGGTCCCAGGTTCCATTCCGGTCAAGGGCATGTACCTTGGTTGCGGGCACATCCCCGGTAGGGAGTGTGCAGGAGGCAGCTGGTCGATGATTCTCTCTCATCGATGTTTCTGACTCTCTATCCCTCTCTCTTCCTCTCTGTAAAAAAATCAATAAGATATATATATATATTTTTTTTTTTTTAAAGAATATTTCTGCAAGAAAACAGGTTTTTCCAAATAACTCACGGTTATACCGAAACTATTGTAGCAAAACTGGATGCAAAGTTTTGCTACGAAGGCGACAGGGCTTTACTGCCACAATCTCGGGAAGCGCTCGGATGGCTGTTTCATAAATCGTATTTATTAAATGAATTTCCCACGCTTGAGAAATTCCTTTGGTCTGACTTCACTGGTTCTCGGCCATAAGACAGTGGATGCCCCCTGCACTCTTATTGCTCCAAGTGCGGTCCCCGGGCTGGCTGCATCCGCAGCACCTGGGACCTTAGCAAGCAGAATCCGCCTTTAAACATAAAAATTTAAAAAAATAAAAATCCCTGTGTAATTCGCATGACATTAAAGTCGGAGAAGCACTTGCGCCTTCGTAGTTTGCTACACACAAATCCTTCCAATCCCCAACCCCGGGCTCCACGTCAGCGTGGGAGACAGACGATGGAGCGCGCCCTGCACGGCGCCAGCCTTGGACCCACGCGGGGCGCCCCGGGGGCACCTGTCACCCCGGAGCCCGTCCTCGGAGGCGGCCCTCCGCCCGCCCGCTCACCTTGATGCGCTCCCCGTCGATCTCCACGGCTCGCTCTCGGAAGTCCACGCCGATGGTCGCCTCGGTGCGGTCGGGGAAGCGGCCGGCGCAGAAGCGGTAGGTCAGGCACGTTTTGCCCACGTTGGAGTCGCCGATCACGATGATCTTGAAGATGCGGGAGCGCGCCGGCGGCAGGAACGCCGAGGAGCCGGTCAGGGCGCCGCTGGCCGTGAAGCTTGCCTCCAGCGACGACTCCATCTCCGAAGCCATTCTCCGGACCCGCCCCGAGCGGAGGCGGAGGAAACGCGGGGCAGACCCGCGGGGAAATTACGCCACCGGGAGCGACGGAGCGAGCGGGCCGGCCAGTGCGCTCAGGCCGCCGGCGGCGCAGCGCGACGTCGCCGGAGCCGCCACGCCCCGGGCCGGGCGCGCGCATGCGCACCTCCCGCCCCGCCCCCGCCCCGCCCCCGCCCCCGCCGCGCAGGTGCGGCGCCCACCGCCCCGCCCGCGGCCCCACCCCAGCGACCCCCGGGCCGGCGCCCGTCTCCCTGGGGAGGGGCGGGGGGCTCGGGTCCTGTCGGGGACTTGACCGTGGCGCGCAAGGCCAGCCTGCCGAGGGCCACGCGGGGCGGCCCAGGCCCAGCACACCAGCACCCCGGTTGGCCCGGCCCCGCCACGTCCGAGGCCTCCGCCCTCCGAGGAAGCGGCGCCGTCGGCCTGGGGGCGGGGAGGGAGGCGGCCGAGAGGGAGGAGGCACCGCCCGGCGCTCTCGCGAGAGGGCGGGGGGCCGCATCTGCCGAGGGCGTGCGCCCGGGGCGGGTCTGCGAGGCGGTCGCCCCCTCGGGCTCCCAGAGGGCCGCGGGGGTCGGCGTGCTGCTGGGGTTTCCCGGGGCCGCCTCCTCCTCCCGGCTGTCTCCGGACAGCGACCCGGACTGGAGCGGGTGGGGTTGTCCACTCGACTGGAGACTGAAAGCTCCTTGTTATCCAGCAAATGACGAGTAAATTAAGGGGAGAAACTTCTTCTGAAAGGATTGTCAGTTTGAACCCCTTACCAGTTATCTGTGTGTGGAAACATCACTGTAGACCCTGGTCATGGTTGGTTGCGAGTTGTGTATTTTCAGCTTGCAGTTGGGGAGACTGTCGTGTAACTGCAGTATATGTTACTTTTCTTAACGGAAGAATCCCAGAACCTCCAGATTGAATAGTTGAAGGAGATTCTACTACCGTAGGAAGAGTGGAATCTTTTTTTTTTTTAAGTGGGTAAATTTAAAAGGTGTTCTTGCTCATTTTTAAATTTCACAATGCCAAGTCTGATGAACATTAGGGTTTGTGAGTTTATAATGATTTTTAGGAACGGCACTATTGTCCCTCGTTTTACTCTTTGTCCTGAAGCATATAACCTTGTGGTTGGGGTGAAAGCTAAGTAGAGCTAGACCCTGTTGTCTTGGTTTCTAGTGATGCCCCTTTAGCAAGACGGCCTGGCGATCTCTAAGAATCAGTACAGCTGTCACATACACCTCTCGGCCATTTACAGCTGGCTCTTCTCCATCGCAGTGGTTTATCCTGCAGGGCACTGTCTTTCACTTCAGGGATATGGAGATGGCAGTTTCTAACTCACAGAATCGGTAAATGATCTTAGATTCTTCACTATCCTAAAAACCCACTTCCTCAATGTAAAAGGCAGTCCAAATGCTGGCATTAACATGAGGTCATGGGGAGAAAAAAGATTTGAAAGATAAAGCAGTGTCAGCACGAAGTATGTTGAATAATTAAGAAGGGATAGACAAGTAATGTAAAAACACATACTTTATAAACACATAGTTTAGACTGCTATTTCAACAATTTTTTACTTTTTTTTCAACAATTTTTTTAAAAATATATATTTTATTGATATCTCACAGAGAGGAAGGGAGAGAGATAGAGAGCCAGAAACATCGACCAGCTGCCTCTTGCACACCCCCTACCGGGGATGTGCCTGCAACCAACATACATGCCCTTGACTGGAATCGAACCCGGGACCTTTCAGTCCGCAGACCGACACTCTACCACTGAGCCAAGCCAGTTTCGGCTATTCCAACAATTTTTTCTTCTAAGGAAGTGGTAAATCCACAAGGCATTTAACTTCAGTAACAGCAGAATAACAGGATCCAGGAACAAAGCATTTAGTTTGCCTTGAAACGAAAAATCGGGGTTCAAGTTCCTGCTCTAAAATCCACAGTTGTGTTTGTTTTTTGTTTTTTGTTTTTGATTTATAAAAATATTTTATTGATTTTTTTTTGCAGAGAGGAATTGAGAGGGATAGAAAGTTAGAAAGATCAATGAGAGAAACATCGACCAGCTGCCTCCTACACACCCCCTACTGGGGCTGTGCCCGCAACCAAGGTACATGTTCTTGACCAGAATCGAACCTGGGACCTTTCAGTCCACAGGCTGACACTCTGTCCTCTGAGCCAAACCAGTTTTGGCCATCCACAGTTCTGACCATGAACACCCAGCTGACAATAGGAGAAGCATCACAGGGAAAGTTACATCCTGGTACTTGGGCCTGGCTCTCTACCACTAATTTGATGAAGGGCTTCCTAATTAAAAACCCAATCAACTCTAGCAAGTCATTTAAAACTCCAAGACACATATCTTCATCTGTAAAGAAGAGAAAATATATCTATATATGAGTGCTATGAATTATAAAGGGTAGAGAACGTTTTAGATATTTTTGGAACCTCTTTTCCTCCTGAAAACTGATATTACATCCTGGTACTCTTCCTGGTGCTCTGCATCTTCTCATTCTCCATAAATCAGTAAAAGTGCCTTGACCTTTTGGAAGAGTATAAAAAAAATAAGTAGCTCTTGTTTCAATTGTAGTTTCTGAGTGAATTAGTATTTAGTATTTTTGTCCACCTACTTTTTCAATGGAAGATTAAAAAATTTGTTTTACTTTTTTAAAAGCACCCGATATAGCTGAAACCGGTTTGGCTCAGTGATTAGAGCGTCGGTCTGCAGACTGAAAGGTCCCAGGTTCGATTCCGGTCAAGGGCATGTACATTGGTTGCGGGCACATCCCCAGTAGGGGGTGTGCAGGAGGCAGCTGGTCGATGTTTCTCTCTCATCAACGTTTCTAGCTCTCTATCCCTCTCCCTTCCTCTCTGTGGAAAGTCAATAAAAACATATATTTTTTTAAAAACACAACACCTGATATAAACTCAAAATTAACGAAAACAAAAAAAAAAAATTAACGAAAACACCAAATCTTCTTAATCCTTGCTGCATTTACCTCAACCATGTTTTTTTTTGTTGTTGTTGTTGTTTTAATATTTTATTGATATTTTACAGAGAGGAAGGGAGAGATAGCTAGAAACGTCAATGAGAGAGAAACATCGACCAGCTGCCTCTTGCACATCCCCTACCGGGGATGTGCCCGCAACCAATGTACATTCCCTTGACCGGAATCGAACCTGGGACCTTTCAGTCCGCAGACCTACGCTCTACCACTGAGCCAAACCGGTTTCGGCTCAACCATGTTTTTAAAAAATATATATTTTATTCATTTTTTACAGAGGAAGGGAGAGGGATAGAAAGTCAGAAACATCTATCAGCTGCCTTCTGCACATTCCCCAATGGGGGTGTGCCCGCAACCAAGGTACATGCCCTTGACTGGAATCGAACCTAGGACCCTTCAGTCTGCAGGCTGACACTCTATCCACTGAGCCAAACTGGTTTTTGCTCAAACATGTTTTTTAAGAAATAAAAATTATTGGCCAACTATATGTTTCTCCCTTCTCTAAAGAGAACCACTGCTCTGGATTTTGTTTAAAACTCCCAAGTCTGTTTTTAAACTTCTACTTTACATGAATATATCCATGAACCATACTTAGAATTGTTTTAAATTTTCCAAAAATTTATATACAAGATATACAATTTATATATAAGATATACCTAACAACTTTTTTTGGGGGGGCTCATCACTGTTTTGGAGGGTACGCCTCAATTCACTTGTTGCCAGCTTTAACACTCCATTAAGTGAATATAGCACAATTCATTTTCATTTATCTTTTATTTTCAAATTTCATTATTATAAACAATACTGTGATGGACATTCTGACACATCTCTTTCGGAAATGTGCAGGAATGTTTACAGGATGAAATTGCTGGTTCATAAGATATGCATGTTTAATTTTAGTAAAAGAATATTGCCAAGTAACCTTATAATGATGATCAGTTTTACTCCCAGGGTCTAAAAGTTCCTGTTTTTTTTTGTGTGTTTTTTTAACATCACTACTAATATTTAATATTCAGATTTGTAAAATGTTACCAAATAGGTGGTATCTTGAGTTTGGCCCTAGAGACTCCAATCTTTGAGGAACAGAAGAGATCCCAGAAATTGACCCAAGCCACTATGCTCAATTAATATTTGACAAAGGAGGCAAGAGCATACATACAATGGAGTCAAGACATTCTCTTCAATAAATGGTGTTGGGAAAATTGGACAGATACATACCAAAAAAAAATGAAACTAGACCACCAACTTACACCATACACAAGAATAAACTCAAAATGGCTAAGAGACCTAAAGGAAACTTAAATGTAAGACATGAAACCATAAAAATCCTAGAAGAAACCATAGGCAGCAAAATCTCAGATATCTCTCATAGCAATGTTTACAGATAGATCTCCTAGGGCAGTGTTTCCCAAACATTTGACATATGGGTACCCCTTCTATAATTTTCGTAACGTTGAGTACCCCTCGTCAAAAAAAAGGATGTATTTTAATAACAATCAAAATATGTTTATTGTTTATTTTTTTGGTACATACACAAAATAATAAACGAAAAATAAAATTATTCAATAATAAAATATAAATAAAAGTTGTATTATAAATAACATTTATTTGCACACCGGACCATCTCACGCCTCACAAGACTGTCTTGACTTGATTCATGAGAACGTATAATTAGGCGTAGCTAAGCATGGTGCAGTGCATATCCCCACCAAACTTTCCCGTACCCCTGGGGGTACGCGTACCACACTTTGAGAAACACTGTCCTAGGACAAGGGAAACAAAGAGAAAAAAACAAATGGGTCTACATCAAAACAAAAAGCTGCTGCAAAGCAAAAGAAACCATCAACAAAATGAAAAGGGAGCCCATGGTATGGCAGAACATATTGGCAATAATACATCTGATAAAGGATTAATATCCAAAATATAAAAGGAACTCATAAACTTAACAGACAATCCAATCCAAAAGTGGGCAAAGGACCTAATAGACACTCCTCCAAAGCAGACATACAGATGGCCAAGACACATGAGAATATGCTCAATCACTGATCATCAGAGAGACGCAAATTAAAATGACAATGAGATATCACCTCATACCTTCAGAATGGCTACCTTCAACAAACCAACAAATGACAAGTGCTAGCGAGGATGTAGAGAAAAGGGAACTCCAGTACACTGCTGATCGGGATGCAGACTGATGCAGCCATTATGGAAAACAGTTTGGAGTTTCCATAAAAATTAAATATGGGCCCTAACCGGTTTGGCTCAGTGGATAGAGCGTCGATCTGCAGACTGAAGGGTCCCAGGTTCGATTCCGGTCAAGGGCATGTACTTTGATTACGGGCACATCCCCAGTTAGAGGGTGTGCAGGAGGCACAGCTGATTGATGTTTCTCTCTCATCGATGTTTCTAACTCTCTATCCCTCTCCCTTTCTCTCTATAAAACATCAATAGCCGAAACCAGTTTGGCTCAGTGGTAGAGCGTCGGTCTGCGGACTGAAAGGTCCCAGGTTCGATTCCGGTCAAGGGCATGTACATTGGTTGCGGGCACATCCCCGGTAGGGGGTGTGCAAGAGGCAGCTGGTCAATGTTTCTCTCATTGACATTTCTAGCTCTCTATCTCTCTCCCTTCCTCTCTGTGAAATATCAATAAAATATATTTTTAAAAAAACATCAATAAACTATGTTTAAAAAAATTAAATATGGACATGCCATTGATCCCACTTCTAGGAATATATCCCAAGAAACCCAAAACACTAATCAGAAAGGATGTATGCACTCCTATGTTCATAGAAGCACAATTTACAATAGCTAAGATCTGGAAACAGCCAAGTGCCCATCAGTAGATGAGTAGATAAGAAAGCTGTAGTACATTTACACCATGGAATAGTATGCAGCAGTAAAAAAGTATATCTTACTCTTGGAGATGGCATGGAGGAACCCAGAGAGTATTATGCTAAGTGAAATAAGCCAGTCAGAGAAAAACAAATGTCACATGTTCTTACTCATGTAGAATCTAATGAACAAAATAATCTGTTGAACAAAATAGATCCAGAGACATAGAAGCATGGAACAGACTGTCGAATCTCAGAGGGAAGGCAGAGGTGGGTAGAGATCAACCAAAGAATTTGTATACATATATGGGCACAGAAAATAGGATGATGGAGGCCTGGGGCAGGGATGGGTTATAAGAGGTCAATAGGAGGAAAAAAAGGGAACTATGTAATACTTTGAATAAAAAGATTTTAAAAAAAAAACACTTTGGCCTGGCTGGTGTGGCTTGGTGGTTGAGCATTGACCTATGAACCAGTCAGTCATAGTTAAATTACCAGTCAGGGCACATGCTCAAGTTGTGGGCTCAATCCTTTGTGGGGGGTGCAGGAGGCAACCAATAAGTGATTCTCATCACTGATGTTTCTATTTCTCCTCTTTCCCTTCCTCTCTGAAATCAATAAGATATTACAACAACAGGGTTTTGTCAAAACTCTGGACATCACCAAAACCGGTTTGGCTCAGTGGATAGAGCGTCAGCCTGCGGACTGAAGGGTCCCGGGTTCGATTCCGGTCAAGGGCATGTACCTTCGTTGCGAGCATATCCTCAGTAGGGGGTGTGCAGGAGGCAGCTGGTCGATGTTTCCCTCTCATCGATGTTTCTAGCTCTTTATCCCTCTCCCTTCCTCTCTGTGGAAAATAAAAAAAATATATTAAAAACAAAACAAAAACTCTGGACATCTTTGTTAACTTTTCCTTCTCCATTCACTACCCATTTTCTTCCAACACAGCTGATGTAGGTAACAGCTTCTTAGTATCTCGGGTATACCTTGCTCTCCTCTCCATACTTACTGTTGTCCTTACTACTTCTTGCAGGTTATATTGATCAGAAGCAAGCACCTTGTGGAGTGAGACACATCTGGTTTGAATGCAGATTTTTATCACAAGTTGTATGACCATGGGACAAATTATGATCCTTAAGTGTTCTGTTAAATGGGAGTGGTACTTACCTCACATGGCTTTTTTTTTTTTAAAGGATTAAGTGATGTAACAGATGCAAAATACTATGTTGCTTGGCACATACTGATACCTATTATTCATTAGCTCAACTTGAGTCTCCTAGTCTTGGCACCTCCGATTGTGCTCTGTGTCTCCCCCTTCCCATTAGCTGCACAATTCTCTCAATCATCCTTCCCTAAGTCTTCAATAATTCTCCATTGCTTACACAAAGCCAAAAACAGCCTTTTAGTAAGTAAATCGTCTGAGTCTCTCTTTACTCTGAGCCCCAGCCTCTTTCCCAGATTCTGTTCACACTGCTTCACATAAAATCCCTGAATATACAATCTCATGTCATGCCTGTGCCTTCCGGCACATAAGTATCTGTTGTCTGTCTAGGAAACTCATCTTTATCTTTCCAAAGTTAAGTGAACGTTCTGTTTGTTTCCTAGTACATCCAAACAGAAATGTGTACTGACTACTAGGGAGTTACATATTGCTGTTGTATTCATTTCTTGATTTGTCTGTCTCCTTTGCCAGCCTAGGAAAAACGTGAGAGCAAAGACTGTATGTACTGTATGTCATATATCCCCAATATGAAACATAGTTCTTGGAGGTAGTAAGTATACAGTAACTACTGTGTGGATAAAAGGAGGGACACTGGAATTGGCATTATTTCACATCCTCTCGATAATTTTAAAGAGCAGCAACATATCTGCCAAGTTCACTAACACTAGTAAGTTTCCATGAATGTCAAAATATTGATGAATGGCAGGGTTACAGGTGGTTGGCTTCTTTTTGAAAAGGCAAAATAGTGAACGTACTAGCACATGTTAAGTAAAATACTAGGGAAAAATTCAAATGTTGAGTTGTTGATATGTAGGAAAAGATTATAAACTATACATTTCCTGAATATGTACTCAGTAGGTGAATGTACTGCAGTAGGTGAATAAAAATAATCAACTAGAATATTAACAGAAAAAAAACATCCTTTTGTAGAAATACAATGAGTGCTTACTATTTATAATAATGAATATTTATAGTTAATGCTTGTGGTAATCACTTCATATGCCATGTTAACTTAATCCTCCCAACAACTATATGAACGAGAAATTCTTAGTGTCTTGCCCAAAGAACCTGAGTCAGGACTTAAACCTAGTTCTATTTTGACTTAAAGCTTTCGTTTTTAATTACATCATATTATTGTTGTCCACCAACCCACAGGGTTTATACCAGAAATTTGGCATTTAGTCAGAAGGATGAGAGAAAAGTAACAAAAGCATAAGGCAGATCTTCTATGTGAAGAGACTAAAACCCCAAACCTTCCAATTTGCCAAGGTGAGGGAAAACTATCCGTGTTCTGTCAACGCAAGAATGGTGAACAGTGTCAACACTCCCAGGGTCATTTATCAACTTCTTTAGTCAAGAATAAACTAGAAAGAATCGAGGGGTAGGCTATGAAAAACAATTCTTATTTTTCAAAAGAAAAACACTAGATTGGGGAGATTTGAGACATCTATCCAGAATGCTATTTCAATAGCTCTAACGCAGATTTAGTTTGATATGATTCCATAGCTTGTCAGCCTCCTTTCCAGGTTCTACACCTACAGGCCAACATTGAAATTGTGGGTCTCAGAATCACAGTTCCTTCCACATCTCATTTGTGACAGCAATTCACTTGTCACAAAAATGAAGTCCTTCAGGGAGAAATATCTACCACCACCCTATTTAAAAGCCTGCTAACTGTGCTTTGCTTTGGTACTCATCCACTCAAAAAACTCAAGCATCTACCTATGGCAATTATATTTCAACAGCTGTTTCAGGGGACAAGTTACCATGATATCTAACAGAACCTTGAAGAGGTGATTTAGGTAAGGATAAGCATGGACTTAAAACTAAAAAGCTGCTCTTGACAGAAAATTCAAATACAAGTTCATTTCCTTAATATTAAGTAGGGGAATGTTACTTTTCCCACTTATATAGTTTGCCTTTGTGATCTCTTTGAGGAAAACCCAATACTGTATTAAACTGCTTCTTAAGCAAACATTCTCAACTCTGGATGCACCTTAGAATGACTGTAGTAGTGATTCTAAAGAAAGAAGCACGAATACCCAGGCCTGATTTCAGGTAATTTAAATCAGAATCTTTGTGGATAGACCTGGGCATAGAGGGTTTTAAGAATAGTTCCCCTGGGGTTCTAATACACAACCAAAGTTGTCTGACTTAAGAGGACTCAACTGTCTAACTTAACAATGGTGGAGCAGAGCAACTAGTTATGAACACTGACTGTAGATCATATCTAGAAGTAACCTCTGTACATCCCTACCTAGTGCCTTTCTTGTCATGATTAAAAGTAGCTATTAGACTGTAGAAAACAGAGCCCTCCAAGTCGCTGGTGTGTAATGTTCTCATATTGTTTGAAAGATGAGAAACAAGTATTGGATGACAACCTTTGAAGTAACTTAATCCCACTGAATATGTTATTTGGGTGGTTGGTTGCTAAAGACATGAAGGATGAATAGATTCACTGCCAACTATATGCCACAATCAACAGGCAACTGAGAAAAGTTAGAGGATGGTCTTCCAGTCATCTGCTTCCTACATGGCCATTCATAACCACTCATGATAAACTATAGGAAAAAAAAACCCACAACAATTAGATGTGAGAAATCCATTCCACCTAAATATAATGAACCTTTTATTTTGAAGAAATTCCTAAAGCCCAACAGAGAGGGACAAGGGGAAGATAAATGGGAATACTTCAACACATAAGGGATAAAAAATTTGTGAGCCTTTACAGGTGACCTGAAAGTTAATAGTACTTTATTGCTATTTTCTACAATCTGTAGAGCAATATTAATATTTACAGCAAATTTAACAAGAATTTGAATATCCACTATGTATTTTCCTAGTCACTATACCTTTATTCTAAAATGTACCCAGTGTAAATCCTGAAATTTCCTACATTAGAAATGGATTTACATGAGTCTGAATCAAAGCATTAATCATTTAACTTCATATTATAATTAGACATTAGTCAGAAAAATGCTGTGAAACTGAATGCTTGAAATACCAACTAGACTCTTAAAAGTAAAATTTTTAAGTTATAAAAAAAATACAAGTGAAGCAGTTGGCTTATTTTTCTGTCCTTTTTCAATGAACATCAGAGCAAATAATGTAAACAGTGTAACAATTCTAGCTCAATGTGTTTCTGAATGTTTCTATTATTGTTATTAATGCATAGTAATTTTCGTTTTACTGGTAATAAATGGAAGAATTAGTATTTAGTATTCCACAGTTCAGAACTTAAAGGCTAGGAGACAGATCTGTTATAAATGGCCCCCTTTTCATTTGGAAAGTAATCAACCAGCAATATGACTCCTTGAATGTAAAAAGGTAGTTCACAATATGGGAGATAGTAGCTAATTTAGTTATTCATCATTAATGAAGAAACAACAGAGTTTTGGATAGAAAACCCTATCCTACTTGCAATGAAACATTAAGCACTAGAAAATGGACCCAGTAAACTTACAAAGTAAACTAGTGGCAAGTTTATGAAAACCCAATGTTAGGAAACCATAATTGTTTGTAAAAATAGTCATAGAATGACATGGAGGGGCTTCTTGTTTGTTACACAAAGTACAGGTAATCAGGGAAGTGTAATGATTGACTCAACACAAACCATGGGAACATATTCCAAAAATCTCTTCACTATGTTGTTTCTAAAGGAGACAATAATTTGTATTTATTGAGGCCAAGTTGAAGATTCAGCAACAGCAGAATCGTTGTATAACAGATTTAAAAATTTCCATCATTATTCATCACCATCAATTTTTCAATTAGGAAGTTATACCATTTGTATGAAATAATCGGTCCTTAACGTAGACACAAAGAAAAGGCTGATATAAAAATGTAAGAAGTACACTAGTCTTATTAGAGAGCCAAGTATCAATACTTGATACTTGCAGCCTTGAAACAAAGCCTATATTGTTTTTGGCAAATAGAACTCTATAAAGAGCGCTAAAAATTAAGATGCCAAGCTTGCCTATAATCAACAATTTATTAAAGTTTTCATTTAAATAGTACCAATTTTTTCTATTGCTACAATTCCAAGATAGCATCACTTCAAAGGCAACTGGATAAACTGAGAGGCTGGAAACCTTTAGGTCCTCTTTCCTACAACATACTGCTCCCTTTCCTCTGCCCATTACTGTATCATAAGAGGGGTATGTCCCTCTAAGGAGGTAGCAGTGTTAAGTAGGCTGTATAATTTAGAGCATGTCTAATTTTTGTTTTATCAAAGTAAGAGCATTCTTCTCCTCACAACTTCCTGTATACTACCAATACTTTATTTCAACCTCCATCCTGAAGGTCACATACTGAAAGGTCAAAGTACAATTCAATAAAGGATAACCTTTTCCAAAGTGTTTTATTGCTACAAGTTGTGAGCATTCCAATCATCAAAAACTTGTTTTCAGCTTCTTATGATGCTACACAGCCATTTCCTAGGACTTCGTTTTGGCAGTGGATAAGGTGAAGTTTAGATCTAGAATGTTATCAAGAAACCCTGTCTATAACTTAAAGTGGAACATGAGCCAGAATAAGACTATCTTCCATCTGAAAGATCAGTTTTTCTTGGAATTCTTTTGAGTAATTTCAAAATTTAAGGCTGGTAATTACTAAGACACGTATATATGTATCTTGTAAGAAAATCTAATACTTATTACTTTTTTCTAAACAGATGCTATACATGGTAACTAGAATAGTGTGCAGAAGAGACTTCCCTGAATTTATCACAACCTACCTGAATCTAGACCACACTTCCCTGGTCTCTTCTGATCAACACAGCTTTCATTTCACAGCTCTAACAGCAACACACCATGGAAGACAAACAGCAACACACCGTGAAAAACAAGGAAGGGCCCGTACAACCCTTGGGAAAGCTATTCACTAATGCTGGGTCTACTTTTAGTCATGCTATTAAAGATCAAACTTTATTCTTGTGCATAATAGATACAGAAAAAGTATGATGCAACTACCTAAAGTTGAGGAAACTAACCTATTCAGACTTTTAATTTTTAAATGAGAAATGACAAGAGTAGTAAATATGAAGAAAAACAAAAAGAACTTTACTTTCCTATGTTAATACAGGTCAAGGGACCCTTTCTTCTCAAAAGGGTTGATAACACCAGTTCTTAGCAATAAACATAAGGCACTTGTTTAGATTATAACATCACTGCATTCTCTTTTCCACTTGTTTTTCTAACCATGTTCCCCCCACCCCCACACAGTATTATTTGGAATTAATAGAGTGAGGCAAATGAGATGACCCCATTGATACTACTCAGGGCAAAATAGTACAGTACAATGTTTTAGGGGTGATGTCTGGACATAAAATGGACCCTGTCAAGGTCCTCTAACACCAGACAATGTATCCACTATCAAGTAAACCTGAAAAAAAAAAAATTTATTCAATAGTTCCAGTAAAACTGGGTTGGAATTACAATATATGTATTAGGAATTTAACTCCTCACCGGTGGTATCTGCATGGAGAGTACTTATGAATATTCATTCTAAGACAATCTACATCATTTCAACATTGTCAAAACAAATATAATTCCATTTCAATATACAGTAGAGTTTAAACATAATTCACACATACACTCCCTATCATATGGCTGGTGCCTCCTCCAATCACCTCATTAGTGGCAGAGGTAGCACTAGTGTTCTTTCCCAACAGTAAGAACTTCAGCTGCCACTCACAGTTGAAAAAAATGTTGGCATTTCCTGCCATCTATTAAGATGTTCCTGAGACAGGGCCAGTTAATAAAACATAACAAAGCACTCGAATTCAGTTTGTACTTTTCTTTACATCACTGAATTATTAGATTGGGATGTGGAATGCAGGAATGTACTATGAAAGGTTGAATTTAGCACAACTGTCCCATCAGTGGAAGTATCAGGTCTTCTAAAAATTCCCTTTAGAATATACTTTCCATAACAGTATGGAAAAAAAGACCAATTACACATACAACTGATTCACTTAATCTTATTTGCTCAGATCTTGCAAATACAGTGAGAACCTTGGGTTGGCGGCTGGTTCTCAGTGTATAGATTTAACATATTAAGGCTCATTTCCTTAATCAAAAAACAGTTGTTTTCCTTTCAAATTGTAGTACCTGCGGCCATCCCAGCCCTCAGTGCAATCTGCTGGAGTGGCCCTGCACCTGCACCTGCACTGCGGAACTCCCTGACTCCAGCGCTAGGCCGTTCTGCAGAGCTCCCGTCTGCACTAGCCTTTCAGCATACTACAGCGCCTTTCAGCGCCTCTGCCTTCCAACCTCTGTTTCCACCTGTATATTTTCACAGAAGCCCAACACAGATTAGTTGAAATATTCACACAACTGTTTTTCAAAACAATTTATTGCATCATATTTGGTACCTCATTTTGACAACAAAAAGGAAATTACATCTGTAACTGCAGGAAAAAGAAGCTGGTCTGTTATTGAAAAAAAAAATCTTGGGCCCTTTAAAAATTACAAAGTCTTGGGCTTGCCTGAAACAACTGAGCAAGAAATATATTCTTAGAAATGTAGGGCTTCAAGTATTACAAACCTGTGACACTGTGGAAAAATTCCAGAGGTATCTAAACTGCAGCACTTTTTTTCTGCATATCGTGAACAAGGCCTGCTGAGGTTTTTTAACTATTAGTCTCTTGATCAGTCATAGAATGGTAGTCAGGAGTTCTGCTCTTTAACTTCAAGCCATGGTAGATTTCCTTTTTTCACTCTGGGTGAAAAAATTCATGCTTGCTAATTAGTTGGTGCCATATCACAGTGCATTTGGTTCTTGCATTACAGTTTTAACAAGTTTGGCCAAAACAATGCTGAAAGGTTTGCATTGTTATTTTAGTTCTTCAAGTTTTAGTTAAAATTGATTGTTCCAACTGGTATCTTCAGTTAAAAAAAACTGTGGTACAAGAACGCCAAACTGATCATGTACAGTGAATTTTGGAAACACAAGCGTATTGAACACCCTCTAGGTTTCTTAGAATTCTGCTTGGTATCTATATGTCCCAGCTTCTACAACATCAAGCATCTGTTGTAGGTTTCTCTGTAAATAGTGATTCACATTTGCATACTTCCTATAGCCAGAATCAACCCCATAACAAAACCAGTCAGATGCTAAAGCCCCAACAACTCTTTGTGCTCAGTGAAAGAATCCAGTGCTAAAACAGCATTTATGCTGTCTGAGATATAGTAAAATCTCACAAGACAAATTTAAAGTAATATTTCTGCCACACACCTGCTTTGTTAGCTGTAACAGCCTCCAAATTTTCTATAAATTAGTTTAAAAACATGGGTAGGTAGATAGGAAGAAGATAGTTCTCTTTTTTTTTAACCCCTCAATTTTAGCAGCTTTTAATTTTTTAGGAAACTGAACCTATATCCTGTAATATGTTAGGTATTTTATATATACTTTCTCAGCAGGATAAAAAACTTAAAACACTATTTGAAGGCAAGAACATTTACTCTTCTCATTCTGCTTAAGTCAGAGCAATGCAGCAGGTGCGTGACAAAAATATTATATACTAGATATGGTCCAAAGTCATTCCATTTGCTTGTTTAATGATGTTCAAATTTCATTGGCCAGTTCTTCAGTTTCTGCAGAACTATCTCCATTAACTGTGATCTTCATATCCTCTTCATATCCAGGAGGCATAAAAGCCAAAGCATAAGGGAAAAGCTTATGACAATTTGCTCTATAAACTTCAGCAGCTTCTTTACAGTCTCCTAGGCTACCGTCACACAAGGCTTCTAATACCTCCATACAGGTCTAAAGAAAGAAAAAAGATCATGTTATAACTTTTCCAAAGAAAAGTTTTTACTGTGAATCTGAAATTTTTTTACTAACGGACTCCTAAATAAGAGGCCATATTTAAAATAAATAAGAGCATTTCCTCCCACATACATATTCCATTAGACTTAGATTCTTAAGAATTGCAGGGTTTATATAAAGGATGAATGTCTAAGCTGGGCCAGGACTAAGGTTGGGCAAGCAAGGTGTATAGAGTGCTACATTTAAAGAGACACTCACTCTCAGCAAGTGCTGAATCCTAAGCAACAACCTTGACTCGGCCTAGTTTGGCCCTGTATGTGTCAAAAATTCACTTGCAAAGATCAATTAATGCATTTAAGCCTTTTAATATTTTTGGAGGCTAAGAGGCAGTTGGCAAAATCAAACACTGCCTTTCAACCTTGTATTTAAAAGAACCTTAAGATGTGTCCAATAACTAAGCAGGAAAGAGCATTTCAAACACAAAGGGCATATATGCAAAAACAAAATGTGTTCATGAAAAGTGATAATTCTTCCAACCAAATCCCTAAGTACATCTTCTATTTCTAAATGATATGTGTTGACTTGCAGTTCTCATGTTTTCTTTCACCTTCCCACTTGGAAAACACTATGTAGTTTCCAGATATATAGTATCCTATAAATCTTGCCAGTCTAGAAATGCTCTGATCCAAATGCTGCATTAATTATGCAACCAAGGAGTATAATTTTAATTTTTCCCTTAAAGGAAAATATTTAACTCTTCCAACAAGTGCTTTCTTAAAAATCTGGCTCCTTATTACACTAAGTAGCTGTCCTTTGCTTTTAAACAACGATCTGTATTTTGCAGCATACCCGTATTCTTTCACTCTACTTAATCCCATGTTATATTACAAGCTATAAAATGAGCATATAAATTCAACCCATAGTAAATACATTTTAAACATGTCAGAATCTTCACTGAGACCACTGCTTGCTCAGAAATGTGAGATATGAACTGAAACCCAAAATTAACTGTGAAATGTATATATGATTTTACTAAAACATTTTTCTAAAAAATATTATAACAGATGTGAAACTAGTTATTAAATGACAAGTACTAAACTATGCATGTGTGCACAAACACACAATACTAAAACTTAAGATAAGGTAACTTTCTGACATGGATTCATAATAGTTTCAACGCATAAATAACAAAAGTATTATTTGTGACAACTGTTCTGTTGATGAAAAGAGGAACAAAACGTAGTCAGGTACTCATACAGAGGTCATAAAAAACTCTTTACCTGGAGGTTTCTGTTAGCGAGGGATTCATCAAGTGTTGTTGCCAACTCTATAGCTCGCTTTTGACTAGAAGGATCTAAATAATATACCATTTTGGCAGCTAAATAAGAAGAAGAAAAAAATTTGTTTTATTTCAAAGTAAAACCAGCATCTTATCCTCCATGCATTCAAATATAAAATGCAAGGCATATGTGCACAAAGTGTGGCACTTTCCTAGAAAAATAACAAATAGCCATTTAAAAGTGTCATTTAAAAAAAAAAAAATCTGAGGGTAGACAATAAATAGCCTAACGAGAAGGTAAAGGCCTGGGAAGGGCAGGGGCAAATTGTAGGGAGGCAAAGGGAGAGGGAAATGAGGGACATCTATAATAGTCAAAAATAAAAAATTTAAAAAAAAGAATATTTAAGGTAAGAGAGACTATGAAGAAATGCAAATATTCTAATAATATTTGTCTTTGTGTGGAAAGGCCCTGGATAGTTTTCTTTAAAAAATGAGCATAAGCTGAGACCAGTTTGGCTCAGTGGATATAGCGTCGGCCTGCGGACTGAAAGGTCCCAGGTTCGATTCTGGTCAAGAGCACATACCTTGGTTGCGGGCATATCCCTGGTGGGGAGTGTGCAGGAGGCAGCTGGTCGATGTATCTCTCTCATCGACGTTTCTAACTCTCTATCCCTCTCAATTCATCTCTGTGTAAAATCAATAAAATATGTATTTTAAAAAAAAGAAATAAAAAATGAGCATAATTTGGGGTTTAGGAGAATACCTAATCTTGACGTATGAGCCAAAAATCTGAATTGAGAAGTCCACAAAGACATACAAAGCTGCTGGGTTTCTTAGCCAGATTTTTATTTTTGTTAATACTCACTTGAGAATATTTTTCCATTGATTTTTAGGGAGAGTGGAAGAGGGAAACATCAATGTGAGAGAAACACATCAATTGGAGGCCTCCTACATGAGCCCCGACAAGGGCCTGGGCCGGGGAGGAGCCCGCAACCAAGGAGCCCTTGACTGGAATAGAACCTGGGACCCTTTGGTTCACGGGCCGACGCTCTATCCACTGAGACAAACTGGCTAGGGCTTTAGCCAGGTATTTTTAAAGCACCCTACTAAATCACCAGCCACACGATCCCATCTTGTCCAGAATTTAGCTTGCTAGCACAGATTCTTGTCAGAAGACCCTTGCTTGTGGGATGGTTTCAGGTGTTTAGCACTGTCAAGTTTGCTGTCTTACATACACATGAGAAATGGAGGATGATGGTCACATCCAAATGAATTTTAAGAGTACTATGATGGGAAAAAGGAGTAGAAAGTTTCTCCTCCATTGTATGTAATTTATAGCTAAATTCAATTATATTTGCTTTTCTATAATGCCTATGCTGAGCCAGGAGAAACTACTGACCTTGATTCACAGTCATAATTTTGTCTAGGAAATTTTAAATTATATAGGAAGCATATATAAGTTGCCTGTTTTCATGGATTAAAATGTGACATATACCGTACACATTGCCTCTTCCACGTAAAAAATGTGTAACGTCATTGATCCATTAAAATAAAATATGAAGTTTGTCTTAGGCTGCCATGATAGGGACAAAATAAAGTGATTACCTGATAATCTGTGTGGCAATGAATCAGAATTCCTTTTCAGAAAAGTCTCATTAAAATTCTTTGGATTCGTTGCTCCAAAAAGACGATTCATTTCTTGTTTTAATACTGTTCTAACTGCATCAGGTAAATCTTTACTGTCACACACTGCTGAACAAATTAAAAACAAACTATTAGCAAGTAAAAAGTCTAATAAAGTCTATAGGAGTTAAAAAAAATCTAAAGACAATTCAACATTTAAAGAGCTTACCTATTAAATTTAAAGAATTTCAAATTTATATGTGTCAACACTCAAAGACATTTCATTGACAAATGATTCATTCCCAGAAAAGAACAGAAAGCAAAATAGATGATAAAAGATGTAGTGCCCCGGGTGAGCCGAGTGTCCCAGGGGGCCGAGTGCCCCGGGTGAGCCGAGTGTCCCAGGGGGCCGAGTGCCCCGGGTGAGCCGAGTGTCCCAGGGCGCCATGTGCCCCGGGTAAGCCGTACCCCCCAAAGGGGAAGGGTGTCCCGGGTGAGCCGTGTGTCCCAGGGGGCCAAGTGCCCCGGGTGAGCCGAGTGTCCCAGGGGGCCGAGTGCCCCGGGTGAGCCGAGTATCCCAGGGGGCCGAGTGCCCCGGGTGAGGGGAGTGTCCCAGGGGGCCATGTGCCCCGGGTAAGCCGTACCCCCCCAAAAGGGGAAGGGTGTCCCGGGTGAGCCGTGTGTCCCAGTGGGCCAAGTGCCCTGGGTGAGCCAAGTGTCCCATTGGGCCGAGTGCCCCGGGTGAGCAGAGTGTCCCAGGGGGCCGAGTGCCCCGGGTGAGCAGTGAGTCCCATGGGGCCCAGTGCCCCGGGTGAGCCGAGTGTCCCAGGGTGCAGTGTGCCCCGGGCGAGCCGTGTGTCCCAGGGGAAGCAGTGGGACCCAGGGGAAGGGGCGGTGAAAACCAGAGGAGGCGCGGACTCTATTCATATGGTCCTGAGATAGTCACCATAAAACAAGCAGACTGCCAAATGACAACGGGGAGGGGAAGGAGACCTGGGGGGAGATAGGAGAACAACCGAGGGACTGGTATGCATGAACATAGGTACAACCAATGAACACAGAACTCTGGGGAGGGAGGGCATAAATGGGAGGTCGGGGGGGGGGCCAATGGTAAACTATGTACACAGAAAATACCTTAATAAAATAAAATTTAAAAACAAACAAACAAACAAAAAAAAAAGAATAAAATTCCACCTTTCATTCTCTAAAATTCTGTAGTTTTACTTCTCATTAAAACTAATGTATGGGATCTTATCAAAATATTTGAAAAGTAGGATTGTTTTAAAGTTCTTTTAAACCTATACATATTTAATAACAAAAAATTATATGACTTAACTGTGCTAAAGATAGGTACATAAGAAGATAACCAGTCCATTTCAAAGAGATTCTTAAATTTCACAACAATTTACCAAGAAGCTTAGATAATAACATATGATTCAAAACTTCAATTTACATGTAACCTTTTACAAATAGAAACAAAGGTAATTCATAAATATTTGAACTTAACAATTCTGTCAAAATTAGGTAACATTTTCTTTTTAGAATTAAGAAGAAAAGACCTTTAACACAAAGACAAGGACCTGGCTTTGGCCTCAGCTAATTTAACATGCAACGGTTTTAAAATGATTAAGATGGTAAACTTGTACAGATCATCTACATAGTCACAAATATTTCAGAAATGGAAAACAAAAACATACCAGTATTAAAGAGTCGAATCATACACTCATGAAGCCAGGGATGACTAGAATCAATAGCAAATGCCCTCTTTACTGATTGTAGCATCAAAAGAAACTTTTCTATAAAAAGAAAAAGTGAGATACAGTTTTATCATTTGCTAAAATAAGATGCCTTCTTTTGGAGATATAAGATCTTATAAATAGAAAAACTAATTTTCAGTCAATCACATCTGATCTACTAAACATACAACTGAAACCAATGATTTCCTCAGATTAGCAACATTAGCTACTATTTTCCACACAACATTCTTTAAGAAAAAAAGGTTTTATGGCCGAAACCGGTTTGGCTCAGTAGATAGAGAGTGGGTCTACGGACTGGAAGGTCCCAGGTTCGATTCCAGTCAGGGGCATGTACCTTGGTTGCAGGCACATCCCCAGTAGGGGGTGGGTAGGAGGCAGCTGATCGAGGTTTCTCTCTTCTAACTCTCTATCCCTCTCTCTTCCTCGCTGTAAAAAAAAAAAAAAAAAAAAAAAAAATCAGTAAAATATATTTAAAAAGAAAAAAGAAAGAAAAAAGGTTTTATGAAGTACAAAAATTTTAGATAGCACTCAACAATATTTGAACTTCGGCCATATAAACAAGTCCCATTTCAAAGAGATTCTTCAATTTCAGAACAATTTACTAAGAAGCTTATATAATATGATTGAAAACTTCAACAGAAACAGATCTGAAGCCATTTCATTTCCTAACATCCTTTAATCAAAATAAAGGTATTTTCCTCACTACATAAAAAATATCATTGAGCCTAGCTGGTTTGGCTCAGTGGATAGAATGTCAACCTATAGACTGAAGGGTCCCAAGTTTAATTCCAGTCAAGGGCACATGCCCCGGGTATGGGCTCAATCTCTAGTAGGGGGCGTACAGGAGACAGTCAATTGATAATTCTCTTACATTATTGATGCTTCTATCTCTCTCCTCCCTTCCTCTCTGAAATCAATTAAAAAAAATATATTGTTTATATGCTTAAAACCATTTCCTTTCTTGTTTCCTCACATGTGTAATGGCTTGCTTCCTACCTGACTGTTCTCTCCTGTCAATCCCTGGCTCTTCTTTCCCCTGAATGGTAGTTTTCGGTGATGTTCTAGTCTCTATCTATGCTGTTCCCTACTCATCTCCCACCCCCCTGTTCCCAGGCTTCAGGCAGTGCTTCAACCTGTTGAATGGAAATCCACAGAATACTCACTGCATTTCTATCATCTATGAATACCTCTTTGTTAAGACTTCCCTAATTTGGTACCATTCTCCAAATATCAAATTCAAAACCCCAGGTTTCTCTAGCATTTTCTTTCCCCTTACCCTCAGCACTCAGAAAGCTAAAAGCACTGCCATGCCCTTTGTTACAGGCCATTTCACTCTCCTGCAGCGGACTGTCAATGCTGAGAGTCCTACAGAGGTTAGCAGGGGTGGGCAAACTTTTTGACTCGAGGGCCACAATGGGTTCTTAAACTGGACCAGAGGACCGGAACAAAAGCAACCTGACCATGCTGGCACTCTCATCTGGGCTGCTGGTGAAGGAGTGGGGGGGGAGAGCAAGAGACCCTCCGCTCTTTCGGCTCCGCCGACTGGATAGAAGAGCCGAATGGGCTGGATCTGGCCTGTGGGCCGTAGTTTGCCCATGGCTGGGAGCATAGCCAAGAAGCCAAGTGAATGGAATTTAGATTACCCTTCCCCACTCTAAGGAGAACAACTGTTACATTTTATACTATGGGACTGATTTAAGAGTATTGGTTTAAAGGGAGTATTGGTTTAAAGGGAGTTGCAGTTTAAAATTATTGGACTATTTATTAAACTTAGTTTCCAAATTATAACATAATCATTGTGGAAAATAGAAAATATATTTGAACATACTTTAGTCATTCAAATTCCAACTTAAGATAATCTGTTATCTTTTATCAATTTCTTCTTGGCCACTTTTCTATTGTACATACCTCTGTATCTCCCTATATAATAAAAGCCTAACATGCTAGTGTCCCGTCATCCAGTTGGCCGTTCACCCAATCAAGGCGTAATATGCTAATGATATGCTAAGGCCGCTCAGCAACTTGCTATGGTGTGCACTGATCAGCAGGGGGCAGACACTCCAACCAGTAGGTCAGCTTGCTGCTGGGGTCCATCTGACGGGGATTGAGCAAGATGGGCCGGACACACCATAGGGCCCTCCTGCAGTCCCTTCCCCGGCTGGCCAACCCCCCACATCCCTTCTCAGCCCTAATCATGCACTGGTGGGGTCCCTCGACCTGGCCTGCACCCTCTCACAATCTGGGGCCCCTCAGGGATGTCAGAGAACCTCTTTCAGCCTGATAGCTAACAACCAGTCAATATGACACACACTGACCACCAGGGGGCAGTGGCTCAATGTAGGAGCTGCTCACTGGAGGTCAGTGTACTCCCACTGGGGGAGCGCCACTCAGCCAGAAGCTGGACTCATGGCTGGCGAACGCAGCAGTGGTGGTGGGAGCCTCTCCTGCCTCCGTGGCAGCGCTAATGATGTCCAACTGATGACTCCCAGACTATGAGAGGGCGCAGGCTGGCTGAGGGGACCCACCACCACCACCACCACCACCACTGCACGAATTTCATGCACGGGGCTTCTAGTATTAAAATGAAACTCAAGCTATAGTTAGTTTTGTATCCTATTTTCAAACAATGGTATATGGCAAGCTTTCCCTAACATAAATTACTTTTGGTAAACATAATTTTCAATGGATACTCTATAGAGGTATCATTTTATTCAATCTTGTTTAAAAGGAGTTACACTGTTTGGAAACAACCGTCTATTGGATCTTACTCACCAGTTTCTCTCCCTTCAAAATGCATCACCTTAACACATTAAGCGCCCTGTCAGTCACTGGTGACTGACACTATACTTTCCATCCAGAAGACAAAACAGGCTGGACTTTTAATGTGTTAATGATAAAATTTTCTTTTTCAATAAACCACTGGAATTACACCAATTCAACACCATAAAATCTTCTTAGTATCTAATATCTTCTATATAATAAAAGCCTAAGGGACCATTGTAGTGGAACAACCAGAACGACCAGTCACCATGATGCACACTGACCACCAGGGGGCAGATGATCAACATAGGAGCTGCCCTCCTGGTGGTCACTGTGCTCCCACAGGCTCAAGGCTGGTGAGGGGAGCAACAGTGGCGGGAGCCTCTCCCACCTCCACGGCAATGCTATGGAGCAGCAAGCCAAGTGGTAAGAAGCAGTAAGCAAACAGGCAGTAAGGAGTGAGGAGTCCCAGACTGCAAGAGAGGAATGTCTACCTGCTGGATTAGGCCCCCGCCTTAAATTTCATGCATTGGGCCTCTAGTATATAGTATAAGCATTCTAAACTTGGCAACCAAGACCTCTCATTTATATTGTACCTGGCTCAGGCAATATAGTCAACCTCAACATTACCTTATTTACACACTTGTGTGGTTTTTTTTTAACAAAGCTTCTTCCCTTCTACACATCTTTTCTTTTAGAAATAGGAGCCATTCTTCAAGATAGACCTCAAGCATCACATCTTCCATTTTTAACAATAGCTAACATTTATTAATGCTTACTATGTACCAGATACCATTTTAAGCTCCACATATATTAACTAATTTTTATCCACAGACACACACAGGAGCTACTATATCTGATCCCAATCCTAGTTATGCATGTACATTTATAATTGATTTTAACGTCCCAGAAGAAATAATCATATCCTCGTACCTTCCCACAGCATATTGTGCATAGGAGGCAAGCTGAACTGGCATTTGCCAAACAGTGGTGAGGCTACTGGAGTTCAGAGACTATATCTAAGAAATACAGTGATCAATGTTATCAGGACCACTATATCCTAATTGCCTACCTTTCCTAAAGTAAATCTCAAAGGCAAAAAGATGAGTTTCTATCTTGTTCTTCACCAAGTTCTTCAACGGTGTTAAAAATTTAATAGCTTCTTCCAATGGAGTTTCAACCTAACAAAAATAAAAGAGATTATACAAATGGAAACAGATTTGGTTTTACATGTGGTGGTGGTATGATGTTACTATTAAAAATAAAAAATAGCTCACCCTAACTGGTTTTGCTCAGTGGATAGTGTTGGCCTGCAGACTGAAGGGTCCCAGGTTCAATTCTGGTCAGGGGCATGTACCTTGATTGCGGGCATGTCCCTAGTCGGGGGTGTGCAGGAGGCATCTGATCAATGTTTCTCTCTAATCAATGTTTCTAACTATCTCTCTCCCTTCTTCTTTTTTAAAAAATCAATAAAATATATTTTAAATATATAGCTCACCCAAGAATAACTCATATTAAAATTCCCATAATCTAAAGGGAGACTTTTGAATTCTACAATGAATTTTAACCATAGAGATTATATTACCTCTGGATAGAAACTATCCAGTAAGAAAGGAAGAAAATACAATAGAACCAAGGAAAGTCAGTAAGAGAAACAGAAAAGATAATCATTAAGGAAAAAAAGAAGAGATATATGAGATAGGATAAAGGGATAAGAAAAACACTGTAGAGATCATTACAGAATGAAGTGTTATCTATGGGAGTTGCCTTGTACCAGCATGTAAAACTGTTGGCATTATTCTAAAGGATACATCCTCTAGACCAGAAATCAATACATGGTACTACCACTCTAATAGCTACAGATACTAAGAAATGAAGGAGGAAATAGGGGCTCTCATACATATACCGTATTTGCCGGCATATAAGATGATTTTTTGGCCCTGAAAAATACGTATTTGCCGGCATATAAGAGACTGGGCGTATAAGACGACCCCCTAACATTTCCACTAAAAAATACAGAGTTTGTTATATACTCGCCGTATAAGACTACCCCCCACTTGGAGGCATATTTTTCAGGGCCAAAAAGTCGTCTTATACACCGGCAAATACGGTACCTTTCTCACACATTTGTAAATATTTTATTTCTTATTCCCATGATTCTAAGTTCTATTGAGTTGGAATTTGTGGTCTACAGTGGAGAAACATCTACCAAGGAAAGGAAAAGAACTGGAAATGGAAATTGCCATGGGTCTACATCAAGCTTTTCATGACTCTAAGATCATAAACTGAAATGAGGATCACTTAGACGTGGCTGCTATTGAAACACAGAAACATCCCTGGCCGTTGTGGCTGTTCGCTAAAACATCATCTCATGAGCTGTTCAGGGAACATACCAGGGTACATATGGGAGGCAACTGATTGTTTCTTTCTCACATTTTGTTTCTCTTTTTCTCAATCTCTCTCTGTCTCTCATCAATGAAAAACTTATCCTCAGGTGAGGAGAAAGAAAGAAAAGGAAAGGAGGGGAGTGGAGGGGAGAAGAAAGGAAGGAAGGAAGGAAGGAAGGAAGGAAGGAAGGAAGGAAGGAAGGAAGGAAGGAAGGAAAATAGGGAAGTTGAATAAATACAACTATTATACTAAATGAAATCACCTCAGATTCAATTGGGGCCCCTATGTTTACGGAGTGGAATAATGGCTGGAATGGCCAGCATTATTCATATTCATTTTTGCCGCAAAAAAATTTTACATTCAGTCATGAAGATATGAATTTACTTAAATGTAGAACATAACTGTATTGATGGGCAATGTAAGACATTTATTTGCAAGGAAAGTTTTGATCAAATTAATTTATAAACTAACCTGAAATCTAATCTGTGTTAAGATACTAAGATCTGTTGTGCAGGAGTATATCTCCCTACATTCTCAACAAAACAACAAAAAGTTTAAAAACTATTAAACCCCAAACAGACAGAATACTAAGGACTCATTACCCCTGCCTGATAAGGAATGTGTGTGCGGACACAATAGGAAGAAAAATCCAGCTGAGATGAATCCTGGCTGAAGGCAAGGAGAAACATGAGAGGGGCGGTGCATGAGGGAACTCATAAATACCAACGACTGCTCATGATAGTTTGGAGAAATAAGAAACACAGTGTCCACCAAGACTTTAGATCTTATATGCCACTAACTGAGTATAAAACTCACTAACTAAACCTCTTCCTATTTTCCTTAACAGGAATTACTAATCTAGTAATACTTTTATTTTATATTTATAATTCTCAACTGGAGACACTAAACTTACAATTTATCACAAGTAAGAATCCTGAAATAAAGGATCACAAAAAAAGCAAATATAGGTCATAGGCTTAGATATGCCAGGAGCTTTTAAAGTGGCCTACAATGTCAGCTGTGGGTGTGACAGCTTTATGTAATTTGGTACTGCCACCACATTGAGGATATGGATAAATGTGGTTGGTATTAGATGGGGCATCTTGAAGACAGTTATTATAGGGAGAGTGCTATGTGCCCAACAGGTAAGAATAATATATATTGAAGAACGGTCTATGAAACTGGGTCCATTCCACCAGGCTTCTTCCAAACGAAGCACATTCTGTAGGCATTATTTTGTTCTGAGACTCTACAAGATTAGATTACCACTTGACATCTACTCTAAAACTCGCCATAACAGGCTTGACACAAGGAAAACCCTACAGTCTCTAAGGAGGCCTGGTACAGAATTCTGCTTGGCAGGGGTACTCAATCCAAATAGATCCTCTCCTTTAAAAAAGTCATTAAGGAAAGTCATGGGGTAGAGAGAAAGCAAGTAGAAAGAATAATGGTGGCAGGCAGTCAGTTATGGTAGTAAAGTAGTGGTAATAAAGAAAGCTGAGGATAAAAATGGAAGTTGAATAATTTTGTAGCTCTCCGTGAGGCCTAAAAGGTCAATTTTCTTTCTTTTTTTAAAATCCTCACTGGGAGAGTGAGTAAATAAAGAGTGGAAAGGAGAGGGGGGGGGGGGGGGGGGAGAGGCGGCGGGGGAGGGGAAAGAGAGGGAGAAGGAAAGGGAGAGGGAGTGGGGGGAGAGGGAGAGGGAGAGGGAGAGAGAGAGAAACATTTTTGTGACAGAGATACATCCAATGGTTGGTTGCCTCTCATACACACCCTGAAAGGGGCAGGGATCAGACCTGCAACAGAGGTACAAGCCCTTGACTGGAATCGAACCTAAGACCCTCTGGTGAGCAGGTCAATGCTCTAACCACTGAACAAAGCCGACGAAAGCCTAAAAAGGCCTAACATTTTCTGTGTTTACTTACTTCCCAGTATACCCTTCAAATAAATTCCCCCAAACAATAAAAAAGTAACATCTTTTTTTCCCTAGTATACAATTATTCGTGGAAAGGTGTTAATATATACTTATTAAATCCAATTCTATATAGTACTTAAATAGCAATAATGCTATATTACTGTCCATCTTCTCTGGTATAATTCTACACTATTTTCTAATTCTAATGTTAGGTATTATAATTTTCCTTAGTTTTGAAGCATTCAACAATTTTACTTATTACTAGTAAGGCTAAAATTGAACCCTAGGGCAATGTCCTCATTACTATTGCTTTAATATAAGAAATTATGCAATTATTTTTACATGGAGTAGGAGGATGTCAAGGGCCAGAGAGAAACTGCATAAGTATATTAATCAAAATGGCTCATGTGACAATGAATAGCTTATCTTAGTTTCAGCAAAGATATTAGGTTTAAATAGCAAAGTCCAGCCCTGGCTGATTTGGCTCCATGGATAGAGCGTTGGCCTGTGGACTGAAGGGTTCCAGGTTTGATTCTGGTCAAGGGCATATGCCCAGATTTCAGGCTCAGTCCACAGTAGGGGCATGCAGGAGGCAGCCGATCAATAATTCTCAACATTGATGTTTCTATCTCTCTCTCCCTTTTTCTTCCTCATATTAAAAATCTATAATAATAAGAGTAATATGCTAATTAGACTGGACATCCTACCAGATGACCTTCCGGACGAAGCCGGGGCTGCGAGGGAAGCCCAGGCCCCAAGTGCCAAAGGGAAGCCAGTGCTGGCAGCTGGGGGAAGGCCTACTCTTGCACAAATTTCGTGTATTGGGCCTCTAGTAAATAAATAAATAGCAAAGTCTAATAAAGAAATACTGGAGAACATCCAAGATGGCGGCCTAGGCAGTCTCCTAAGCTGCCGCCTCATCAACAATTTAATTAATAAAACAACTAAAATCAAAAAGGACTTCACCAAAACGTCAGGAAAGCTGGCGGAGTGGAATAGCTACAACTAGAAAGAAAGAGAGAGGCTCACGGATCGGACTGGGAGCCGAAAAGCACTGAGGTAGGGAGACGCTCGCTCACGCGGCCGCCGAATACCTGCCTGGCGGTGGGAGGGGAGGAATCCCCGATTGCACGGAACCCTTTCCGACTGTACTGAACCCCAGCCCCGGCTGAAATTCCGTGGTCCCAGGCTCATACGGGTGGTCTGGACTGTAGAGAAAGGCACCCAGAGACTCAGAGACTCAGAGACTGGGAGACCGGGGACCGGGAGCCACAGTCGCAGTCTGCAGGGTCTACAGACTCGAGCGCGCGAGCAAGTACGCGCTGAGGTCTGACCGTGCCTCTCCCTCTCCGGAGCGGGAGGAGTCAGAAGCTCCAGGTCTGACCACAGAGGCTGTCGCCGCCTCTCTGTACAAGGTGGCGGCCTCTCCGGAGCGGAAGGAGTCAGAAGCTCCAGTCTGACCACGGAGGCTGCCGCTGCCTCTATGTACAAGATGGCGGCCTCTCTGTAGCGGAAGGAGTCAGAAGCTCCAGACTACAGAGACCAGCCCAAGTCCGGGTGAGCCCCTGCGGCACCCACGCTCTTGCTTGGGGAAACTGGGCCGGTCAGGCGGAAACTCAGGCGAGTGCACAAGGGCAGGGCAGAAGCCAAGACTGTCAGTTCAGCCCTGAGACTCCGCCCCATCCAAGCTGAGCAGAGGCTTCTGCAGTTTTTCAAGTCTGATCCTATAAGACTGTCTCTAATACAGAAGTTATCCCAGAGTAGACACAGCTGATACCCACATCCAATTGGCCTGAAGGTCAATTCACAACAATAGAGACTTAGCTACAACAAAGCTGTGCACGCAGTCCACAAAGGGGATCACAAAGAGTGTCTACCTCAGGTAACTGAGGAGGCTGACCCACTGTGCTATATAGGACACCAAACACACAAAGCCATCCTACCAACTCTGAAAAATAGTGATAATGCCGAGACAAGGAAATAGATCTCAAACAAAAGAGATGGAGGATATAGAGTTCAGAACTACGGTTCTAAGGTTATGCAACAATATTCTAGAAAAGCTCGATAAACTTCATGAGACCCAACTAAAAAGTATAGATAAACTGACTAAATTGGAAAATATTATGCAGAGATCCAACAGCAGAATGGAAGAACACAAGAATCAGGTCAAAGAGCCAAAAGACACTCCGCTGGAGAAGGAAGAAGAAAAGAGGATCCAGAAAGTTGAAGATAGTGTAAGGAGCCTCTGGGACAACTGCAAGCGCACCAACATCAGAATTATGGGGGTGCCAGAAGAAGAGGGAGTGCAAAATACTGAAAACATATTTGAAGAAATAATATCAGAAAACTTCCCTCACCTGGTGAAAGAAATAGACTTACAAGTACAGGAAGCCTACAGAACCCCAAACAAGAGGAATCCAAAGAAAAATTCTTCTCGACACATCATCATCAATATGCCAAGGGTAAAAGACAAAAAGAGGATCTTACAAGCAGCAAGAGAAAAGCAGTTGGTTACCTATAAGGGAGCACCCATAAGACTATCAGCTGATTTCTCAACAGAAACCATGCAGGCCAGAAGGGAGTGGCAAGAAATATTCAAAGTGATGAATAGGGAGAACCTACAACCAAGATTACTGTATCCAGCAAAGTTATCATTCAGAATTGAAGGGCAGATAAAGAGCTTCACAGATAAGAAAAAGCTAAAGGAGTTCATCACCACCAAACCAGTATTATATGAAATGCTGAAAGGTATTACTTAAGAAGAGGAAGAAGGTCAAGTGAATTAAAAATCTCAGGAATAGAATAAACTGGTGAATATAATAGAATTAGGGGCAAAGAAAGGGAGTGGATAGATAATTATCAGGGTGAAGGGGTGTGGGGTGCAGAAAGAGACTGGATTAAAATTGTATAACCTATGGATGAGGACAATAGTGGGGGGAGGGGGAAAGGGCAGAGGGTGGGGTGGGAATAAGGTGGAAGGGAGCTATGGGGGAGAAAAAGGAGAAACAATTGTAATAATCTGAGCAATAAAGATTTATTAAAAAAAAACAAAACAAAACAAAACAAAACAAAAAAAAAAAAAGAAATACTGTACACTGACACATGGGTTAAAGATACACATATAAAACTCACTTTTTAACAAGTGATTCCCTAAATAAAGTCTTGCCAGTATGGCTCAGTCATTGAGTGTTGACCCATGAACCAAGAGGTCACCCGTTGGATTCCCAGTCAGGGCACATGACCAGGTTGCAGACTTGTTACCAAGGTAAGGGCATGCAAGAGGCAGCCAATTGATGTTTTTCTCTCATCGATGTTTTTATCTCTCTCCGTCTCCCTTCCTCTCTCTTAAAACAAATCAATAAAAACATAGTTTTAAAAAACTTGCCCAGATATAAAAACATGCATGTTTCCACTTAAAACAGATACTACTTCTTTATATATATATAATTTTGCTAGCCCTAACATCTTTTCCTAGTAGAGAATTTTTCTAATCCCATTTTACAGATGAAAAAAACACATAAAAAGCACACTCACACATTAGAGAGGTTAGACATAGACACACAGTGAAATGTAAGAACTGATATGTGGACCCAGGTCAGAATGACTCAAAGGAAGATGACTAAAGTGAAAAATGATTTTTTTTTTTGCTCTCCAATCTGTAACAAAATGATTAAGATACTTTAAAATGACAATAGTTTGTCATGAAACCATGCAATTGTGTTATAAACACTAGTATCAAATACCTTTGCCAGTTTCTCAGGGATAAGTTCTTCTTTTGGACCTCCAATTTCCTCATCATCATCATCCTTTTTCTTTTTTTGATTTCTCTGCTGCTTTTCTTTTTCTGCATTTTTTTTCTCTTCCTCTAGCTGGGCTTTCTTTTGAGCTCTTCTTTGTTTATTACGTAGTTTCTTTAGTTCTTTATCAGACATGTTTGCTGTAGGCAATAAGTGTTAATTAACAGAATTGTAAGCCTATTAATCAGATTGGGAATGATAATTTCTAAATATTCTCATACAAAGTCCCATAAATATTGCATTATATATGTTCATATACCAATGTATATCTAACCTTTTAATGGCTCCACAATTTGATAGAAAACCCTGTAACAACTTCAAAAATCTTTTGAAAACAAGTGAAGACTTGGTGCTGTAACCACAGCAAAGCATAAAAGTATGAGTTCCTACAGCAATATCAAACTACTTAACAATTCTAGGAATATAACAAATTGTTTCATATCTCTATGGTTTTCTACTATGCTTTCTCCTAGTCATGCCTTCTCTTATCTTGTCAAACTTACTCATTCTCTACTCTGTGCTGCCATTGACAAAGCACTGATGCTTTATTTGATTAATAACAGAATGGGGCAAAAGTAGGTTTACCTTTGTTCGTATGAAAAATAAATTAATAAATAATAATAATACAATAATACAGTTTCAATGTAACTAACACCCGGAAGCAGCAGCCAGAGTGGAGCCGGCAGCAATGAGCAGGGACATGGGGCTGATATCTGCAGCGCCCCACCACGGGGAGATCGAACCGGACAGGGGGTCCACATCGTGGTGGAGTACTGTGAACCCTGCGGCTTTGAGGCGACCTAGCGGGAGCTGGTGAGCGCTGTGAAGGAGCAGTACGCTGGCATCGAGATCGAGTAGTGCCTGGGGGCACAGGGGTCTTTGAGATCCAGATCAATAGACAGCTGGTGTTCTCTAAGCTGGAGAATGGGGGCTTCCCTTACAAGAAAGATCTCACTGAGGCCATCTGAAGGGCCAGAAACGGAGAACCCCTAGAAAACATCACCAACAGCCGTCCTCCCTGTGTCAGCCTGTGACTACAAGGGATTCCAGGTTCCTTTTGTGTTCTCGGATACAAGCCTTGGTTTCCTCTTTGGTCCTGCTGAGGGCTCCCTGCAGCCTCTGTCCCCTCACTTAGCTCCAGGTAGATGAGAGCCTGGTCTCCACTTGGGTACCAGGAGGGAATAGAAACTTCCATTGGTCTGGAGGGTGAGAGGGCCGCTCCACTGATATCACAGCCACCTTGTACCCCTTCCAGGGATCAGTGTCCACAAAAGCTTGTTCCCCGCTCCAGCCTAGCTACATCTGTAAGAGGCCATTGTAGTTCTAATTTATTTTCTACTAGCCCCAGGCATTGTCAGCTATTGGCAATAAACTGGCATTACAAATAAACAAAAAAGTTTCATGTAATCACAACAGTAATCCTACTTTTGCCACACCCTGTATTTTGCTTGTCACAAATATTGGTGTATATATCTGTCTCTGATTTAGATTTTGAGCAACTTGGTGGCAGAGACCGTGTTTTATTTATATTTATAATCTTTGTATTTTCAGGGCCTCACAGCATACCAAAATACACACAAACACACACAAAAAAAACACCATGAAATATTTGCTAATGAATTAATGGTAAATTAAAACAAGGACACTGGGCCTTAGCCTTAGAGGGTCAGACTATGGACTGAAGGGTCCCAGGTTCAATTCCAGTCAAGGGCAAATACAAAGAACCACCCTAAAATGAGTATGTAAAGTATATGTATAGATAAAACTCTGGAAATTACAATTGCGTATAAAGGAAACTTCACCTGTCATAGGGATAACCATTTGAAAGGAGATAACCTTTGGGTAGGAGGAAAGTGAAAGATTTCTCATATTTGTTAAGGATATTTCTGAATTGTTTCAATGTTGTATAGTTAATTGTGTATTATTTGTACAACTTGCAAAAGTAGAAAGCCAGAATGTGTGAACAAAAAGGTAAACAAAAAAGTTAGGGGATCTCAGCTCTCAGCTTCAACTATAAATTGTCCTGTAGAATCTTACTGGTATCTTTTTGAACTTGACAAACAACAGGTAGCAACAGATTTTAGAGAAATCTGTACAATGATTTTAAAGTGTGACCTTAGAAATTTATAAACTCTTCTTGCCTAACAGGAAATAAAATTTAATCATGAATTAATGATGACAAAAATTCCAAAGGTATTTAGCAGGAGGAAGAATATATAACACAACCAACTGTAACATCAGAAGAGAAATAAATTTAGGATTAAAGAAAAAAATCTGGCCCAAACCGGTTTGGCTCAGTGGCTAGAGCGTCGGTCTGTGGACTGAAGGGTCCCGGGTTCGATTCCGGTCAGGGGCATGTACCTTGGTTGTGGGCACATCCCCGGTGGGGGGTGTGTAAGAGGCAGCTGGTCTATGACTTTCTCTCATTGATGTTTCCAACTCTCTATCCCTCTCTCTTCCTCTCTGTAAAAAATCAATAAAATATATTTTATAATAAAAAAAAGAAAAAAATCTGACTGTCTCAACTCCTGTAACATTTTTGTCATTAGTCACAAAATATATGGACATACAATTAATTTATATCCTTCTACATGTATACTAGATCACTTTTATTCTGAGATTATTTTCCAAATAATTATCTAATAAAGATTTCTCCCTACATACACTGACACCCTGCCATGAAAAAAGGCAATATTAAGCCTGGCCGGCATGACTCAGTGGTTGAGTGTCAACCTATAACCAGGAAAATGGCATGGTTTGATTCCTGGTCAGTGCACGTGCCCAGGTTGTGGGTGTGCACGAGGCAGCTGATCAAAGATTCTCTCTCATCATTGATGTTTCTATCTCTCTCTCCTTCTCTCTTCCTCTCTGAAATCAATAAGAATATATATGTATTAAAAAGGGATATTAAGCCGAAACTGGTTTGGCTCAGTGGTAGAGCGTCGGTCTGCGGACTGAAAGGTCCCGGGTTCGATTCCGGCCAAGGGCATGTACGTTGGTTGCGGGCACATCCCCAGTAGGGGGTGTGCAAGAGGTGGCTGGTTGACATTTCTAGCTTTCTACCTCTCTCATCTTCCTCTCTGTAAATAATCAATAAAATATATTTAAAAGGGGGGGGGGCTATTAAAAACTGGTCAAACGATAAGTCAGTAGATAATTTTAATAGCTTAATTCTAAGCTGGCTTTTAATTTTCAAGCAATAATCACCTTTTAGTGGGTTAATTACAAATTATTTTTTTAAAAAGGAACAACTAGACATACTGGCTGTGAACATTAATGCAGAATTTATTATATATATAACATTATTTATATAGTTAGCAAATTATAGTACTGGAGCTAGCAATTTACAATATCGAATAAACCAATTATTAAATGTAAAACTCATGAAAGTCAACTTCTTAAAAGCTAACGATAAGGTACAAATTCTTAATTTTTTGAGAATATAAACAGTACTTTTCTTTTTTTAAAATATATTTTTTATTGATTTTAGAGAGGAAGGAGAGAAACATCAATGATGAGAATCATTGATTGTCTGACTCCTGCATGCCCCCTACTGGGGATTGAGCCCACAACCCCGGCATCTGACCTGAACCAAACCTGGGGCCCTTCAGTCCGCAGGCAGATGCTCTATCCACTAAGCAAAACTGGCTAGGGAAACAGTATTTTTCTTATGTTGCTTAGAGAAATTCACAAAGTGACTGTCATCATTTTCTAAGCTTGTATACCTTCAGTATCCTCTGGATTTCCCCCCAACCCACTAGATACCAAAATCCCTGGATATTGAAGTCCATTATATAATGAATAGTATTTGCATATTGGCTATAACATGGTATGACCAAACACCATTTTGTTTACATGGATTCAGTACAGTGCTTTGGCACTTGATAAATTCAACTTTTACTATTTGAAACTTTCTGGGATCTCCCACTTATTTATTTATTTTAATTCTCACCCACGGCTATGATCCTATTGATTTTTATAAAGATGGGAAGGAGGAGAGAGGAAGAAAGAGAAACACCAATGTGAGAGAGAAACACTGAACGGTTGTCTCTTGTGCACCTGACTAGGGATCGAACCTATACCCCAGGTACGTGCCCTGACCAGGATTCAAATCCATGACCTTTTTTAACACAAAAAGATGCTCTAACCAAATAAGCAACCTGGCCAGGGCCCCCTTCATTATTTTCAACCCATGTTTGGTTGAATCCACAAATGCAAAACCCACAGATATGAAGGGCTGGTTATAGTATCTTCCCAGAGAATGCTTAACAAACTGCTTAGGAAAAATTTATATATTACACAAAAACATAAATACACATACTCATACAATAAGAGTTCTTTGTATATTTTACCATACCTGTATCAGCTTCACGTTCTTTATTCTCATCTGTAAGGGGGTTGTCATGAAGCTTCAAATAGATCTCTATAGCAATTCTTGCTGCCTTGAAGTAAAATGGATGCTGTCGAAGTACATCTTCTAGTTTTAATAAATCCACATATGATCTAAGGGTAATCTTCCTCATACAGTATGTATGAAAGTCAAACTGGTCATCAGTAATTTCTATAAAATGCTAACAAAATTGTCTTTTTTTAATATATTGAAATAGAGCAAAAGCAAAAAAAACCTACAAAACCTTGGAACTAGTGTTGTAAGCATAAAAATATTAGTAAAATAACATAAAAAGTTACAATCATTCAATATACTAAACGCTTTGCAAATAAGCAAATATAGTAATTAATTGACCATCACCAATTAGCAAAATATATACATAGACAAAGCACTGAATTACTTGTTGGATGAAAAGGAAACACATGCTTTAAAACATTTATTTATTATCCTATATAATAAAGAGCTAATATGCTAATTAGACTGAACAGCAGGACGACCTTCTAGACAACCTTCCAGCGACCATCCAGACACCTTCCGAAAACGCCAGGGCTGCGAGAGCCGGCCACGGCTGCAAGGGGCTGAGTCCCTTGCACAAATTTTGTGCATTGGGCTTCTAGTACTTAAATAAAACTATCATGATAAATCAAACAGTATACATAATGATGTAATATAATAAGATTTGCATAAACATTCAGTTTTTACATTTAGAACGATTTGCAAAATATTATAATATTCAGTATTTGGTAACTTTTATAAGGATACAAATCTGAATGCTATGAAATGGTAATGCTGGTATGTAGAAATCAGTTAGCAAGTAAATCAGGCAACCAGAAGCTAACACAATTCAGCTAAGCTCTGGGGTTCTCTACTTAACAAAAGAAGCATGAAATTATATAACCTATTTTTATCTGGGGGAAAAAAACACAAAAAATAATCAAAAGTGAAGAGGACTACGAAAACAATGAATTTATAAAATATGAGGAATTACATAGGCCAGTGGTCAGCAAAATGCGGCTCGCGAGCCACATGCGGCTCTTTGGCCCCTTGAGTGTGGCTCTTCCACAAAAATATCACATGCAGGCATGCATGTACAGTGCGATTGAAACTTTGTGGCCCATGTGCAGAAGTCGGTTTTCAGCCTGGGCAAGTCTATTTTGAAGAAGTGGCATTAGAACACTCAATGGAACCAAAGAGCCACATTGTGGCTTGCGAGCCGCGGTTTGCCAACCACTGACATAGGCTATTCAAATATTGTAAAAAGGCTTAAAAGCTCCCATCTCATAGCAAGGGAATATGGTATCCCTAATCAAATCTACAACAAAACAGGTTTCTAGGATAACTTAATGAACTTTGTATATGTTACTAAAGGAACAGCAGCTATTTCAGAGAAACATTAAAAAAAAATCAATGAAAACATAAGATACAAACTTTCTATAAATATTTTATATGAATTCTTGTAGGAAGAGTAAACAAGAGAAAATGCAGTCTATAATATTTCCATTATAAAAACTGAAAAATGTAAATACTAATATTGAGAAATCAATTACTGTAACTTATCAAGAAAAAAGGTTTAAAAAAATGAGATTTACTCCAAATCTTTAATATTTAAGAAAGTAAAATTAAAAATTTGTATGTTCAGGGTACTTACTCTTTCAATTTCATGACATTTCTTAAGTGCTTCACCAAATTTATTCATTGTCTTATAAGCCTGGGCACATTCTGTCTGGAACCACATGCATTGCATTTCATTCAAATTCTCTACTGCTGATGTTCCTTCCTATGTGAAAATCACACATATTCAAGAACATTTCTTACCAAATACATTACTCTACCACAGGATTTCAGAAAAATTTGGTCAAGTGATCTGAATTATTTCAAAATCATTTTTTTAACTCATTCTTAGATTAAGAGGGAATAGTTAAAATAGGAAAGACTGATATTTTCTTTTTTTTTTTATTGTATTTCTAACCACACAAAAAATATGTACCTTTGTAAATAAATAATCAAAATATCTATATAATTGGGTTTGGAGAGTAACTTAAGAAACAGAACACTAGTCACATAGCAGTTACTCAATTAATATTAATTTCCTTCATCTCTAAAAAAATTAACCTGAACATCCATTAATACAAATCAGAGTTTCAAAACACATTGTACAACCATCTAAAAAGTTAGTAATGTTTTATACTAACATTGATTTTAGTTTTTTGCTAATAATGTGACTTAAAATCCTGACTATTTTGATGTTAAAAACATAAGAAACTGCCCAGCCAGTGTTGCTTGGTGGTTGAGCATTGACCTATGAACCAGAAATTCATGGTTCAATTACAGGTCAGGGCACATGCCTGGGTTGCAGGCTTGATACCCAGTAAGGGGCATGCAGAAGGAGCCAATCAATGGTTTTACCTAATCACTGATGTCTCTTTTCTCCTTGAAATCAATACATATATATTTTTAAATATACTTTGATTTTTTACAGAGAGGAAGAGAGAATAGAGAGTTTGAAACATCAATGAGAGAGAATCATCAATCAGCTGCCTCTTACACCCCCCCATGGGGATGTGCCTGCAACCAAGGTACATGCCCATGATCGGAATAGAATCTGGGACACTTTAGTCCGCAGGCCGAAGCTCTATCCACTGAGCCAAACCTGTTTTGGCTGAAATCAATAAATATATTTAAAAAAAATATACATTAGAACCAAACTTTGACAAAAAGTAAGGTATACAAGTATGAACTGTTTATTCTTAAGACAATTAGCCATACAAACCCTTGTAAACTTTGAGCACATTTCTTCAGCCTCTTTTATAAGATTGGCTTTTAGCATATATTTTGCACACTTGGAGTTGATAAATCTGTCTGCTGTGTCCAAAGCCTGGGCCTCATCCATCCATCTCGCAGCTTCTTTAATATTCCCAGCATGCTTACAAGGTACAAAAACAAAATAAACCAGTCAGTATGCTAATATTCCTATGCAAGTAATTAGTTACCTATTGATAAATGACCAAAACCATAAGTGAAAGGTATTCTTCTGACTAATCAATGCGGATGCATAAATTCTGCTATAAGTTCTGATACTTTCCTGGCCATGTAGAATATAGGCTCTCTAATAGTAAAGACTTATTTTAATATTATTGACAACTGTTATAACCTCATTGCCTACAATAGAGTTAGCACACAGTGAATACTAAAAAATAATGGTTGAATCAAAGAATAAATAATTTAAATCTTTAAGTGAGAACAACATTAAATGTAAAGGTCATAAAAGGCAAAGGATAACCAATTTCTACCCAAAGGAATCATGGAAATATTACTGATTATGACCATTAGTGAATATTCCACAGTGATCCTAACTAGTCCATTTGGCAAAGCCACAAAACTAATGAACATAACCTGGCTTTGAAAAGTGCTTTTAAACATTACTTAATCTCTTTCTTTTTGATAAATTATTGGTTCCCCAGTAAGTTTTATTACTAAATTATATCTGTATTTTAATACAATTTATTTTAAGATGATACTAAAACTTGTATAGAAATTCTCATATAAGACCCAAGAACTGAGGAGGCAAAAGATATAATATGTAAAATTCAGTATAGAATCTTTAGTTTAATTTCATTAACATTACCAGATACTGATATATGATCAAACTCAAATGTTAACAGAAACAAATATTTCACAGCAAACATAATTATTTTTGATTACCTATATTCTTACTACTTAAAACCAAAATAACTAGATACATATGTGTGAAAATGTATGACAATATATAATAACCACATATAAGTAACTATATATTGTCTATATATAATGAGTGACCCAATTAGCATGACCATGACAAGTGTAACAGTAGTCAGACTAAGAATGTACTATACCTGTTACTTCATGTTTTATGAGCTGTCAAATAGTCAGTCATTGTTCTTATAGCATTAAGAATCAATAAAATATAGGAAAAAATTTCTAAGTCTCATTACTCTATAAGAAAAAAAAAAAGGAATAGATTTTTACCTTATAGATTTTAGCTTTCACAAGAAAGAGTTCTATCAATGTAGGTGTACTTTCAATAGCGGTATTTATGTACTCAAGAGCGATAGATGGCTGACCAATTTTGTCATAATGTTGTGCCAAGTAGTACTGAACCCAAAGTAACGTGGTTGGCGGTTCCTCTTTTCCATCATCTTTAAAAAGTAGGGGAGACAGGTAGAAGAGTAAAAAAACCAAGATTAGTCATTATATATATCTATATTAAGAGAATACCCACCTCAAAATGGGCATTTTATCTTTAATAAAGAAAGTAGTTTGGCCGAAACCGGTTTGGCTCAGTGGTAGAGCGTCGGTCTGCGGACTGAAAAGTCCCAAGTTTGATTCCGGTCAAGGGCATGTACATTGGTTGCGGGCACATCCCCAGTAGGGGTTGTGCAAGAGGCAGCTGGTTGATGATTCTCTCTCATCAATATTTCTAGCTCTCTATCTCTCTCTCTTCCTCTCTGTAAAATATCAATAAAATATATTTTTTTTAAAAAGAAAAAAGAAAAGAAAGTAGTTTGAATCATGTCACTTAGGTAGCTAGCTGCAAAATTACCCCTAAATATACTAGTGTAAGATCTTTGGATGGGATCACATTTTCTGTTCTATATCTAGCACCGAGCCCAATGCCTTGCATTTTAGTAAGAACTGAATATGCAACAATTCATTGTTGGGATAGAATGAAAACTATACACAAAAAAGTTATCTTTTAGCAAATAAGTAAAAATATTTATTCTATGTTTTATTTCATAATTTAACTTTTATATATTCATAAGAAAATGTGTAGATTAAATACACAGCCCACACATTAAAGAGTGCTTTTATAACACAAATTTCTAAAATCAGAGAATTGTTCTTTGCTTTTAAAGAAAGCAATAGATTGCATATTTCTTTCCTGATGGCTCAGTGGACAAACAATAGGAGTGGAACTCACCAACTCCCGATCTGATAGATCTGCAACTAAATGCTGCATATTCTTGGGCATGTCATTGAACCTCTTCCACATTTGTAAAATATGTAGGAAAATGCTGATAATCAAAGGAATATTATGATGATTAACCAATGAAACCATGGTAACGCCTTCTAAATAGTATTAGAATTAATCTGAGAACTAGAAATTACGATGAAACCAACAGCAGTGAGCACTCCAGGTCCTATGGGCTTTCCCACTGCAAGAACCAGGCTCCTTGGGGAAAAAACAATTGATTCCAGGTCCATTATGGGCAGTGTATACGATAAACTGGAATAATCAAATTGCAAGGAAGCTATCAACTACTACCATGGTGTAAGGCTAGAACCATTGAAACTGCAATGACTTGTCCTAGCTGATTTGGCTCAGTGGGTAGAGCATCAGCCTGCAAACTGAAGGGTCCTGGGATCAGTTCTGGCCAAGGGCACATGCCCAGGTTTGTGGGCTTGATTCCCAGTAAGGGGCATGTAGGAGGCACATAATCAATGATTCTCTCTCATCATTGATGTTTCTACCTCTCCTTTCCTCTCTGAAATCAATAAAAATATATTTTAAAATTGCAAAGACATAAAACAGCAAATATGTTTAAATCCAAGAATTCATAATACCTTTGAAACATGTACTAGCCATCTTTGAAGGATGATACTAACAAAACCAATTCATTATTTTGAAAACTGGTAAAGAATGGGGAAGAGGAAAAAAAAGGTAGAAGAGGCAGGGAGAAAAAGCAGCATTTATCTTATTTTTCCTATGCATAATGAAATACTGGATAAGCACAAATAGATCGAAAAAAATTTACTTTGATAAGGCAACAAAAAATGAATGCTGGAATATAATCAGTTTATAATTTCTACCAGTTACTAACATGTATAACAAATACTATATCTCTCTTGATGGAAGAACATACTACCACCCATCACATCTTTTAAATCTCATCAAGCCTCTGTCCATTAGAAGTGTCTGTGATGATGGACTTGTCCTGTATCTGCCCTGTCCAATATGGTAGGCAGTCACTTCAGATGGCTATTAAGCAGCATTTAAAATGAGGATATTGCAACTGAGGAACTGAATTTTTAATCTTTTTATAGCCATATGTGGCTAATGGCTACCAATTTAAAACACTTGTACATCCAACTACAATTTATAATAAATTCTGAGCATAGAGGAATAATGTTAAACACCACTATGGGAGTACAGTCAGCAAAATCCAGACTGTAAAAAAACTCAAGATTATCTAATTTCTTTAACCAAAAAGCTGCAGAAGAAGAGAAGATAGGGAAAAAGACTATACATTAAAAGAGTTAAGAGCTGAAACTGGTTTGGCTCAGTGGATAGAGCGTTGGTCTGCAGAATGAAAGGTCCCAGGTTCGATTCCGGTCAAGGACAAATAGATTGGTTGCGGGCACATCCCCTGTAGGGGGTGTGCAGGAGGCAGTTGGTCAATGTTTCTCTCATCAATGTTTTTAGCTCTCTATTCCTCTCCCTTCCTCTCTGTAAAAAAATCAATAAAACATATTTATTTTAAAAATAAATAAAGAGTTAAGAGACTTATCAACCAAATTCACAGTATAGATTTCATTTGCATCTTCATTCAAACTATCTTCAAACAAAAAAAGAAAAAAATGATGTGTCTAAGATAACTGGAAATATAAGCATGGACCTTTTTTCTTTGATATTAAGGAAGTATTAATGTCCAGGTGTTGTGATGATATTATGGCCACCATCTTTAGAATAGTAAAACCTTCATCAATAAAATTATCTGATGTTTGGGAATGCTTCAGAATAACATGGCAGTACAAGAAAATGGAATGGAAAATATAAATGGAAAAAGTTTGGTCAGGCTATAAAAATAACTGGAGCTGGCTAATAGGTAAATGGATAATCATCTATTTTGGAGATGTTTTTATTTATTTTTAATATATTTTATTGATTTTACACAGAGATGAATTGAGAGTGATAGAGAGAAACGTCGATGAGAGATATACATCGACCAGCTGCCTCTTGCACACCCCCCACCAGGGATATGCCAGCAACAAAGGTACGTGCCCTTGACCAGAATCGAACTTGGGACCTTTCAGTCCGTAAACCGACGCTCTATCCACTGAGCCAAACCAGTTTCGGCTGGAGAGGTTTTTAATTTTACATAAAATGTGTTTAAATAAGCTAACGTGATTTTCTTCCTTCCAAAATATTTTTACACAATGTTTAAATGTTTTTCCTGTTTTAATGTATTTTTAAAATATTTTTTAATTAAATTATTATCTGTGTATATTACCATTGTCCCCCCTCCCCAGAGTTTTATGTCCATTGGTTGTACTTATATGCATGTATACAAGTCCTTCGGTTGATCTATCTCCCCCAGATCTCCCTACCCTCCCTGCTGTAATTTAATAGTCTGCTTTACTATCTCTATATCTATCTTTTGTTTCATCAGTTTATAATGTTCTTTATTATCCATAAATGAGTGAGGTCATGTGGTGTTTCTCTTTCATTGACTGGCTTATTTCACTCAGCATGATGTTCTCCAATTCCATCCGGGTTGCTGCAAATGATAAGAATTCCTTCTTTTTTATGGCAGCATAGTATTCCATTATGCAGATGTACCGCGTTTTTAAAAAAATTTATTAAGGTATTATATGTGTACATAGCTTATCATTACCCCCCCACACACCTCCCATACATGCCCTCCCTCCCCAGTTTTGTGTCCACTGGTTGTACTTATATGCATGCATACCAGTCCTTCGTTTGATCTCTTATCTCTCCCAGATCTCCCTACCCTCCCCGCTGTCATTTGCCAGTGTGCTTGTTGCTTTACTGTTACTATATCTATCTTTCTGTTCATTAGTTTATAATGTTCTTTATTATCCATAAATGAGTGATGAGGTCATGTGGTGTTTCTCTTTCATTGACTGGCTTATTTCACTCAGCATGATGTTCTCCAATTCCATCCAGGTTACTGTAAATGATGAGAATTCCTTCCTTCTTATGGCAGCATAGTATTCCATTGTGTAGATGTACCATGGTTTTTTGATCCAATCATCTGCTGAAGGGCACCTAGGCTGTTTCCAAATCTCAGCTATTGTAAATTGTGCTGCTATGAACATAGGGGTGCATATATCCTTTCTGATTGGTATTTCTAGTTTCTTGGCACAATGTTTAAATTAATGCATTTCTAGCATAAAGGGGAAAATCATTTACATTTACTAAACTTATTGCCTAAATAAGGAAAAGTAATGATCTTCTAATTAAGAATTTCACAGTACATTAAGAATTTCAAGGTATTTTTAAAACCAAAACTTGAAAACTTACCATTGGGGTTAAATAACCGGCAGCTTTTTAAAGAGGTTTCATAACCTACTACTAATTCTTCTATGATTGCCACCTAGAGTACAAATACACAAGCACACTTTAGAAAAAATTTATATATTTATATACTTTATATATATATGTCATGTATATATGTCATATATATATTTATGTATGTATGTGCAGAATGTGTCATTTACTTTTAAAGGACTACATAAACATTCACACATACTTTTCTTAATCTATGGATATAAATTTAAAACCAAGTCCTCAGCCAGTGTGGCTCAATTGGTTATCATCCCATGCACCAAGAGGTCACCAGTCTGATCTTTGGTGGGAGGCATGCAGGAAGCAGCCAATCAATGTTTCTATCTCTCTCTCTCCCTCTATCTCTCTCTCTTTAAAATCAATAAAAACATATTTGTTAAAAGCTTAAAAACAAGTAAACCATATGTCTTGTGCATAAGACAAAGCTTTTAAAAAACTTACTGGCAACTCCTTTCCCCGCTAGAAAATAAAGCATCAAATTGAACTAGAAATCAGGAAAAGGTTGGACAAAAAGAAACAATGTTGTGGATGATTTTTATCTCGATCCATATAAATAAAATCCAAATTAGCATTTATTCTTCAGAAATCAAAATTAAATACTATGTGAAACGAACTCTCAATTTCATAATCCGGAGGAAAGCGTTAATAAAAATCAACATGGAACAGTAGATGGGTTTCTGAGGTCCAGGAGAGTGAGTGGATGTCCATGTTCTTCTGGCTTCTCCTGAGTCATGACTATACTACTTGTTCCTATCTTCCTAAGAAAGCTGTGAATACTTTTAGCTTATTAAATGAACTTCTATTACTACAGAAGCTCTCTTTAATGACCTCAACTTAACTGATCCAATAGATTAACACCAGCTCTCTCCATTACCTCAGAAAATTGTGAGGATGAATGGCCACAGCTAGGTTATTCTGGCGCGCCCATATTCTTCTGCTCCCACAAGTTGAGCTACATGCTTACTAAGTTTTGTTTTCCCAAACCTGTTTAAATCAGTTGCATTTATTATAATCATTACAAAATTTAATTCATTATTATGTAAACTTAAGAAATGAGAAAAGAACTGTTTCTATAAGTTGAGTACTGTGGAAAGACTCAAGGATAAATTAGATATTTTTAACCAATTAAGATTTAAATGAGACAACCATATATACCATTAAAATATATAGGAATTCTACAATTAAAACTGCTTTTGCAATCATCAAGTTCTCTAGCCAAACTGGAAATAACAGACCACATTTTATAAATGTGATTTATGCAAGATAAAAAAGCGAAAGTCATCAATAAAGCCCATGCCTTGGGCCTCGCAACAAAAGACTGGCAAATAAGTGTACCTTATGTGCTTTAGGTTAGTGTTTAGCATGTTTAATTTGTCCCATCTTTCTGATTCTTCACTGTAACTGATTTTTTTTAATCCAACCAACATGTCTTGATGTCACTGTACTTGCAAGCAAAATAATCTAAATTAAGATCAAAACATCCTCTTAACAAGCATTTGAATATTGTAATATATAGCTAAAAGAGTAAGTTAGCTTATTGGGACAGCAAATAAACTCTTCTGACAGAACTTTTTATACTAAGTAAAAAGGAGACATATTACTGAGCTAAAGCTTAGTTTAAAAAAAGAAATCACTTCTGAGCTTCACCATGAGCAGGGATTAGAAAAATACTGAAGAAATCACTACCTTACTGACTTTTCATACCTATTCACTAACTTAAAACAAATAAGTACTAAATTATTTAGATAAAGAAAGAAGAGGCACAAGTGCATTTAAACTATGAGCTAGAAAGACTGATACTAGATTCACGAAATGTGTGCTATGTGCACAGATAAGCAAGAATCAATTATTTCAAATACTAAGCAAAGAAATTATAGTTTTTAAAAAAGTATTTTGCTTTACCTTTTCTTTATCTTTGTATAATGACCTCAAAGTATTGAAGACTGGTGGACAACCCTTGCTGAAGTTCATCCTTAAGAACTTATCCAAACATTCCTTAAACTTCTCACCTTGGAAGAAAAAAATCCTGTTGACTTATAATTAGCCAGACAACTCTAACAATGTCTACTAATATGCACCCTTATATGTTTAAAATGAAGGAAAGTGTAAATCATACCATCATTGTCATCCCCTTACAATTATACTCACCACATAAAAAGTTTAATGGCAGTCTTCTTGGCACCAGTCCCCTGGGATATTTAGTCCAGGCCTCCTCATAAATTTTTAGTCGTTCTAACATAGAAACTGCAGACCAAAAAAAATTAGTTTTATATTTAAGTATAACTATTATATTTCTCTAACAAATTTCAAATTTCTCAAGGTATATAAATATATTAAACAAAATTTGCAGATGGGAAGAAAATTATTTATAATCTAACCATTTAAATGTATCAATAATCATTTCAGAATATTTACTTCCTTCTAATATTTTCACATTTTAAATACATATACTCATATAAAATACATAACTTTCTTTATCCTCTTCTATGCAGCCTTTCAAAATCTGAGGACTGCTGTACTGTAGTTCTGAGAATGGCTCAGTTATTATATTTCCATGGATGTCTTCTTCCACTATTCTCTTCAACCTCTCCTTTTCTTTCTTTTGCAACACTGGCTCTCCTTTTCTAACTCCTATCCTCTGATTTACTTTGGAGCTTCTAAATCTGTCTCCTACCTTCCATTTCTCTTTATTTCTTTTGTATTTTCTCTTTTACACTTAGTTGAGAGCTTCCCTCAGTTCTTCAATCTTCTACTTCACTAATTTCCCCTCAGTTGTGGCCTTTTATTCAATCGAAAGTCTTAAGTTGCTAAGTAGGCTTTTCGTTTCCCAGATTCCTAATGATATTTTCTCATCACTATTCATATTTCATGGCTGCCATTCCCTGTCATGATTCCTGTGCTGGTGTTCTAGGATAGTATGCATTGTTACAAAGTTCCTCCTGCGTATCTCATTGTTTCAGAAATGCCTCAATACCAGTCTTGAGAGAAACATAGCTTCAAATCAGATTCTCTTGGCTGAGGAGCAGGCAGGTTTATCCATAGATAACATGTTTCTGGGCCTATCCTCACAAGTGGGTCCTATTCATGGGAGAGGGTGATGGAGGAAATTGGGGAGGAGAGTAGGGAAGTCTCAAAAGCCAAGTTTATTTGAATGATGGAAATTTAGTCCCTCTTCCCACATAGCAGCTATATTCATGTGTCCCGGCAGGCCATTCTGCTGTGGCCACAGGTTACCACAGAAGTTATGTTTGCTTCTTTCATTTATGGAGACATCTCCATTTCTGACTACGGCAATTTCCCCTTCATGCTTTTGATGCTGCTATATGCATTTGTGAATTTTTAAAATTTGATTTTTAAAAAGATTTTAAATTGATTTTTAGGAAGGGAGGGGCGGGGAGAGAGAGCAACATCAATGTGAGAGACACACATAGACCAGCTGCCTCCTGCACACCCACTACCAGGGATCAAACCTGAAACCCAGACATGTGCCCTGACTGGGGAATTGAACCAGCAGCAAGACTGGCCAGGGCACATTTGTGAATTTTTAAAAGTTGTTTCTAAATTTTCCTCTCAACTATTTCTATGAATTTACATAGCAGTTTCAGAAAACGCTGTTTGCCATATTAAATGGAAGTTTACAAATGTACTTTTTGTATTCAGATTCTGAAACAATTCTTAACTACTTATTTTTTCTAGTTATGCTTTTGAATGAGTTAATAAAATGCATGTTAATAACAAAAGAAGTAATTAAAACTTAGAAAGTAAATTTTAAATAATACTACCTGGCTTGAGTGCCTTTTCCAGGCCTTTGTAATAGGCCCAGTTTTCAGGATTTCTCTCCTGTAATCCTCTATATACATCAGCTGCATCTTCCAAGCGACATAACTGCAACAGAAGTTCCCCTGATAAAACACAAATGAAGTTAACTACATATTTTCTGGTTATAACTTTAACTTTTCCTCAAATTTTAAAATCTCTTCAGTGGTTGGAAGTAGATGGATTTGGGATCCTCATGAGTTCCCCAATTTCTTCAACAAGACTATTTACCATGTAATATTATGGTCTCTCCCTTTTTGAAGTTCAAATTTAGAAATGCCATTCTCATCACAACCTAAATTTATTCAGATATTTGTCTAACTCCAAGGTACTTCCCAAATTCTTTGAACACAATCACCAACCCCATCACCTACTACTTAATTATTCCTGACATCATATGGACAATTTAACATCCAAATGAATGACCTAGCCAAATACCCTAAATTTGTCATCTTTTAACTATGAAGCTATTCTGCTGTAGTACCTATATTCATGGTCACATCCAAAACCTGTGTTTTCTAGTGCTTCCAACTACCAAATAGGCATCTTGCTTTAAGCTTAACTTACTTGTCTTCCTCCTTCTAGTCTTACTAATCCTATCCTGCAACCTTACAGAAAAACTACTTACTCCTTTCTTTTCCTTTAGGCCAGCGGTCGCCAATCTTTTGGAACTCACGGACCACCAGTGGTCTGCAGACCACCAGTTGGTGACCGCTGTTGCAAAGGTTTCCTTAAACCAGTGGTTGCCATGGCCCACTAGTGGTCCGTGGGTGATTGCTGCTTTAGGCCTTCTCAGCAACCTGTAGACTCACTGCATGTCTTCTCTGGGCTGCACGACCAATCTCGTCCCTGAATGATTATTAGCAGCCCCAAGTATCAAAATCAGCCTCAAACCTCAGCTCCCTTAGTTAGCAAGTTAAGGCCTGGATCATCCCACATTGTTTGCTCCACACCTTCTCACACACTAAAAAAGCAAAATCATCAGATGAATGGTCTGAGACACTGGTTTCACTACAAATATATGAGCTCCAAACTCAGGTAAGCCTCAAACACTACTCAAAATTCTTATCCTTAACAGAACAGCTCCTACTGACCAAAAGTAGTATTTTCAAACTATAACTTCATCCTTAGACCATTTGCTCTCACCAGGTAATAAAAAATATTTAGTGAGTGCTTACTTTATACTAGTGACTTTGAAATGTTTCACATGCATTAACTAACTCAATTCTCAACTCTATGAGTTAGGTTACCATTAATTTCATAATTTTAAAGCAGAGAGGATTTAATTAAGTATAACTTGCTGAGGGTCATTCAGCTAGTTAATTATTGGAGTCAGGATTTGAACCCACGCAATTTGGCTGAATGAGCGTATATTCTTCATGTCTACACCAGCAGTTCTAACCAGAGTCACTTTTGCCAATCAGGGAACATTTGGCAATATCTGGATAATTTTTAGTTGTCACAGTAAAGGGAGGTGGAGGGGAGGATGCTATGGTATCTGATGAATAGAATTTAGCGATGCTGCTAAACATTCTGCAACATACAGGAAATTTCCACCCCTAATATCTCAGTCCCAAAATCTCAAAAGTGCTGAGATTGACAGCCTGCTTTATATTAACCCAAAGCTTACTTCACTAAGAATATGCAAAATATCCTGCAACTTTTCTCCCCTACTTTTCACCACCCACATTTCCTTCCCTTTATCTTCTCCCACATTTTCTTTGTAAAAGAAACTGATGGAATAAGAATTAATGAAACTGACGAAACCGGTTTGGCTCAGGGGTAGAGCGTCGGTCTGCGGACTAGAAAGTCCCGGGTTCGATTCCGGTCACGGGCATGTACATTGGTTGCGGGCACATCCCCGGTAGGGGGTGTGCAAGAGGCAGCTGGTCGATGTTTCTCATCGACATTTCTAGCTCTCTATCTCTCTCTCTTTCTCTCTGTATCAATAAAATATACTTTAAAAAAAAGAATTAATGAAATTTTCTGCCTATCTATATGCCCACTCTCCTACTCCAAGAAGTTCCCAAATTATCCTGACTCCTACGCCACCATTAACAATGCCTTTATTACTGGAATTCCCAAAGATCAATTATTCTACTCTCAGTTCCTTTCTATTCTCTTTATGTACATTGTCCACAATACCTGACTCACTGCAGGTATTCAACATATTTTATGGAATGAACCAATGGCTCTGTTTCCTCCTTTACTGAAAAAATGAAAGCAATTAGAACTCCCAAATGCCCACTACATCTACACATCCATTTGCCCAAATAATCTATCATCTCTTGTTATGGGGGATGAACTAACCATGTTGTTATCTAAGATTAATCCTTAAACTTATCCACTAGATTACAAACCCTCTACTGTATCAAATATTCTGTGTCTATTGAATCATTCTCAAATAAACATAAGCACATGTTATTTATAAAAATATTTTGTTGATCTTGTAACCCATTTACCCATCGCTGTTTCCTTATAACTAGTAATCAAGTTATCAAGAAAAGCAAATGAAATAATGTATTCAGAGTAATTTGAAAATTGTGTACTTTCATAAAGAACCTGAGGCCCAAGACTTGCCCCTAATTATATAGCTAGTTAGGAGCCAGCCAATCAAGGAATCTGAACTATTTTTTTTTTCAATCTAGTGATATTTTCATTAAGTCATAAATCTCCTCCCTTTATAACTAATAGGCCATTAAGGTTTGACAACTCAAATGAAAGAGAGCTGTTTGGGATTTATAATTCATAACTGAGGTTCAGAAACCTTAAATTTCCATTTTTTCTTGCCAGTAGCAATATCGTCTGCTCAAAGTCCATCTGGCAAACAATGGCTACTTCCAGTTTTATGTAACAGATACCACAGTTTTCTTGTGTTCAACTTCAAGGAAAGCCAATGGAATTTGGAACCAGCAAATTTCAGTTCCCTGGACTAACAAGGGTAAAGCAACATTTTAGATGATAATTCCTAAAAAGTACTTATATTTTTAATTACTTGTCATTCTTTCATTTTCCATTATCACTCACTCAACTCTTAAAACCATAAAACTTCTTTTTTCAGCTCTATAATAAATGGCAGCATTAACGATTTTTATTTAAAAACCTATCCTCCTATTGCAATCCACACATATAAAACCAAATCTCTGATTTCAATTCATGTTCTTTCTATATCCAGATAACTATAAAGAACTTTAGAAATGCCCCATGTACACTTTAGTAAAGATTGATATATCTATATAAGAAATCTGGTATACACATCCTGTTCTGCTAATAAGATGTTTCTAAGAAAATCAATCCTATTCTATATAAAATTAAGCAATTACCTCCTGTGTTGTTTTTTTATCAACCCCTATATTTTAAGATCAAAAATACTTTAAAGAAAAAATATTTTGAGACACTTCATTCAATAATTTTTATAGTTCAACATTTTTTATGTATAATATTCATTGTTTAAATGTAATTTTCCCGGATTAAAAATTATTCGAACAGGTTTTCTATTATCAAAAAGTTGAATTACATGTAATTTCCAATAGCAACTAAATTTGTAGCCTTGCTCTATGTCATAATTAAATGCTAGAATAAATTATATTCTTTAAAAAAAATACCTTTGGTTTCTTCTACAGCAAGTTTATCACAAATCTGCTTTTCATAGGTACAAAGGTGTTCCAGGGCTTCTCTATAGAGACCTGCTTCCCGAAGAACTTGATTTTGATATAAAAGGAGTTCACTATATTCATAATCCACTTTATCAGGGGATGTCTATATATGGATATAAGGAATATTAAGTTAAGAATTTTGTTTTTATATTAGAAAATTATTTATATACTTAAATACATACAAAAAGTCTAAGGATACAATCTGATTGATAAAACTAACTTTTTTTAATTAGTAAGTATCTGTATAGGGAACAATTAAGTAAATAATGACAGTATTAGCTTATAACCCACTGCCTAAGAATCCCTAAGTCCTTACATATAATAAATAAATAGGGGGAAAGAAAAGCTCTTATTTAATAGCATAATGTCAAATAATAAATCTAGAAGGAATAAGAATAATTAACACTTTGTAACTATCACTGAAATAGTTGATTCAAGCAAGAAACATAATCAATAAATGCTAAAACTAGTGATAATATAAACTTTGATGAATAGGCTACCTCATAAAGTCTTGAATTGTGTACTAACACAAAGAAAAAAAAATAACAAAGGAAAAATAAGTTTATAGTGAAGAAACCTAATAGATACTACCTTATCCAAGTGATCAAATAGAACAGACAGATATTTTGTGCCTCTTAATGTGATGAGCTGAGAAGGGCTCAACAACACTCTGTGGTTTCCTGCCAAAAATACATAACTATAACTAATTATGAGGAACCACCAAACAAATTCAAATGGGTGGACATTTTACAAAAAAGCAATGCCCTATATTCTTCAGAAATATCAATGTTATGAAGTACAAAGGAAGTCTTCAAAACTTCCAAAGGTTAAGAGACCAAACAGAAATCATAAGCAAATGTAAAATATGATTCTAAAGTAGATCCTGAAATGGGAAAAGAAAAATCTAGAAAGAATATAAACAATTGATAAATGGGCTAGAGATTAGATAGTTTATCAATGTTAAGTTTCCTAATTTTTAAATATTCTACACAGTACTATCCTATAGAGTTTACAACTATAGAGTTATTCTTAGGAAATACCACATGGAAACATTTAGGAGTCAAAGAGCATTGCGTCTGCAAGTACTCACAAATGTTTAGAAGAAAATGTAAACAGATAAATAGCTATAGAGATTATAAAGTAAATGTGTCAAATATTAAATAAGTAATGTGTGAACTCCTCTAGGAAGTTCTGATTACTATTTATTCTTATACACTTCTTTCTTTTAGCTATATTTACAATCGGGCCTAGTTTACTAGGTCTGGCTTCTGAGTGTTACCTGTTGTGTTTTCCTAAACTCTTCTAAAATCTTTGCTGCCATTTCATAATCTTCTAATAAGTGGTAAGCAATAGCGTAACCAATCCATGATGCTCTCTGGGCAGGTCGAAGCTGAAGTAATTGATATCTTGTTTCCTTCAAGGCAGGGGGGAAAATACTTTTTCTTAGGTTTACAGTAAAGCATATGCTTCTTAAAAAGATCATATTAATTCCCCCACAACATTGAGCACTTTGCAACACAATGCAGAAAACAGTTTCAAATATCCATATTGTATAGCTTTACAGAAGCAAAAAAAATATTTAAGAAGCACAATGAAGCCCTAGCCTATGTAGCTCAAGTTGGTTGAAGCATTGTCCAGTGAACAGAAAGGTCACAGGTTCAATTCCTGGTCAGGGCACATACCCAGGTTGCAGGTTCAATCCCAGATCTAGGTGCATACATACAGGAGGCAACTAATTGATGTTTCTCACTCTCTCTCTCTATCTCTCTCTCTATCTTTCTCTCTGTCCTCCTACCCTTCCTCCCTCTCTTTTCCTTTCTACCTCTAAAGTCAATTTTAAAAAAACAACATATTCTCGGGTAAAGATTTTAAAAAGGGTACAATGAAGCCTCCAAGGTAATCTTGTAATTTTTAAAAAAAGTTATAACTAGGTACTCATCATTATTTCCTGATTTGTTAGCTTTAAGAAAAGACAGGATGGAAAAGATAGTACAAAGGAAAAACATTTTTTTTAAAAATACAATGCACAACTATTGAGTTAAGATCTAGAGAAAACAACTCAGCAGGTACTACTGGGAAAAAAGGAAACAAAATTATCTAATTTAATAGAATGTTTAAGAATTAAAATGTAGCTACAAAGACAGAATATTACCGTATTTGCCGGCGTATAAGACGATTTTTTGGCCCTGAAAAATACGTATTTGCCGGCATATAAGAGACTGGGCGTATAAGACGACCCCCTAACATTTCCACTAAAAAATACAGTTTGTTATATACTCGCCGTATAAGACTACCCCCCACTTGGAGGCATATTTTTCAAGGCCAAAAAGTCGTCTTATACGCCGGCAAATACGGTAGTTTCAATGAGAGTAAAAGTTGGGAAAAAAATTTGCTTCCCAGAAAAATGTAACTGATATTTAAATATTAACAGCAGACAAAGGCATTTCCTATATGAGGAATATTGTTAATTTTTAGTGAATTGATTAACTAAATTCTATAGAGTAATCTTAACTGCCTCATAGTAATATAATTTATTTTAAAAATCTGAATAATCCAGTCATTAATACAATCACTGCTAGGGGAAGGTGTAAGATTTAATTCTTTTTTTAAATGGAAAATTTTGTTATCAGAAAGTACTCAAAAAAGGTTTATATTTTAACAATATTTTCTCCTAGAATAAAATACATTTCCTATTTCACTTACCCTATAACCCTCAAGATCTCGCATTTGAATCTGTAGTAAAGAAAGGTCCCTTAAGATTTGAAGATTGTCTTTATCCCATTTTAGCGCATTTCTGTAACACTTAATGGCTTCATCATATTTCTTGTCTGACCTCTGCAGAAGGCCATAAACATGCCAACCTAAAAGAATTAGTTAAGGATACAACCTAAAGGACTTAGTTAAGTCAAGAAATAGTATTCCAATAATATGTCCCAGGAAACACAGAGAACTATAGCTATTTATAAAACCACAAGCATTAAATAAAAAGGAGATAATATAAAGATAGAATATTCTAATACATTGGAAAAACAGTACAGCTTTTCAAACCAGAGCAAACAGGTCTAGCCTGCCTTGTTAGCTCTATGACCTTTGATAAGTTATTTAATCTGGCCATGTTTCCTCAATTATAAAATGTAAATAAAAAGTCTATAAAGCAAAGCATTAGTTTGGTAACTAATTGGAATAGCATATAAAATGCTCACTGGCTGACATCTAATGCTCAATAAATATTAGCTAATATCTAAAGAAAAAAGAGGAAATGGGTATCCACAACATACATTTTAAATGATGTATATTTCTTTTCTTTAGCTAACAAGGTCCTCAGGAGAAAACTCTTCATGCAGAAGGAAGTTCCTAAAAATTTACCACATATAAAATAAAAATATTCATTCCATATATATTAAAATGTCTTAATAATTAGGGTGGTAGATGGCCCAAATGGGCAGTCTCCTGCATGCAAAGAACTTAAAGAGTCTAATAAGAAACATATATACAAGTGAGCAAAATTACATGTTGTAAGAGCAAAACAAAAAAGATGGAATTAAAGGGGGGAAATATGTACTAATTCAAGTACTTTTCACTTCAGATCTTAATTATTACGACAATCACCCATCTTCCCACCTACAGTTCTGCTTTTATTCTCTCCTGCCAAAGTTACCTTTCTAACACATAAATAATCAAAAGGAAGAAAATCCACTCCCCTTCCTAGAAATTTACAGAAGTTTCTCTTTCAAATCAGGTTGAAAAATTTTAATTTAATAACTTTTATAGCAGGGATTTTCAAGAACAGTAAAATATAGAATATCTAGGGTGGCATGTTTAGCTAAAAATACATATTTAAAATAAAATTTTACTTGAAAAATAATCTTTTCATAATATAAATGACAAAGTAAAGCTTAACAAAATCTTCTGTTGACTGGAACATGGTTCTGAAAAGCCTAAAACACACTACCCTTTATAATCTGCCCCCATTACCTACCTTCCCATTCCTCCCCATTTCAATCACCTCTTGAGCACTGTAACACCTTTTAACTGCCTCTAATCTTTACCTCCTAAATATTTGCTGTCAAGGAGTCTTATGTCCATCAAGAGGAATCCAATTATATAAACCATGGCAAATAATATATAGAACACTATGCAATCATTAAAAATGATAAAAAAAGATATCTACAATAATCTAATATTTACTTACCTCTTTAGTTTCTGGTTATTTTCAACTCACTTTTTTTTTTTTTTACTGGAATAGTGATAATTTTTTAACATGCACTAACATTTCATATAATACTCAGAAATGTTCTGTATATGCTTCTGAATGAATCCCTTTCCCTTTTTAATCTGTACTATGCCAAGGGCCTGCTAAACATTTGAAAATCTGCTAAGTATTTCACCACTTAAAATTGTGTTTGCCCACAAAATAAGGCAAGAAAATATTTGTTTAAAAATGACTTAAAAAATAGCAAGCCACAATCTTTCCCTCTATATTCCCTCAGACATTTGTACTTGCTGCTACCCTCATATTTCCCTTACTAAAATAAAATTTATCTGGCATAGTAATTAGCATTATCAGGGACTTTGCTAAGCATTATTCTATCTTTACAACACCACAGTAGGTGGTTCTGATTACTCTCATTTTACACATAAGGAAACTAAGCCCTAAGATCACAAACAGAAAGAAGGTGAGCTGGGATTCAAACCTAAGTGAAGTATACTCCTAAACCTGTGTTCTTAATCAGTGCATTATATGGCCTCCAATATTCTTTAGTGTACACCCTTCTTTATCATCATGACAAGGTCAGCGGGTGCCTTCTTTTTGAAGCATGGGAAGAGTTTTTCATAGATATTTTAAAAAGGCAAGTCCAGCCAAAACTGGTTTAGCTCAATGGATAGAGCGTCGGCTTGCAGACTGAAGGGTCCCGGGTTCGATTCCGGTCAAGGGCATGTACCATGCTTGCGGGTACATCCCCAGTGGGGAGTGTGCAGCAGGCAGCTGATCGATGATTCTCTCTCATCAGTGTTTCTAGCTCTATATCCCTCTCCCTTCCTCTCTGTAAAAAAAATCAATAAAATATATTATTATTTTTTTAAAAAGGCAAGTCCAGGGAGAGAAACCAAGATGGTGGCATAGGGTAGACACCAGAATGCAGCCTACCACAACAATTTTGAATTTAGACTGGAAAACAGGGGAAACATTGCCTTGAAGCGCTGGACAGCTGACTGAGAGGAGGCTCTACCATCCGGGAAGGAGAGAGAAGGTACTCTGAGCCTCAGAAACTGTGAAGGTGTGGAGAACTGTGCGTGAGAAAAGGCGACCACAGAGTTCGCTGCTGGCTTGCTCACGGAACATGAAGAGGGCAGGCCGAGTTTGCTGCTGGCTTACTCCAGGCGCACAGAGGGCAGACAGCTAACGCATGGCTGACTCTCTTGTTCTGGAGGAAAACAGAATCACCCTATTGCTCTGACAGATGACCCCAGTCAGGGAGAGGCCAGACTGTCAGGCAGCGGGCAGAGATCTCTCGGAGGTGTGTGAAGCCAGTGGCCATTACTATGGGACTCAGGGAAGGGCCGATGAGAAACCAAAGCTTGTTGGCACCATCCTAGCGGAGCACGGAAGCCCTCCCTGAGGCTGGCTTTCTCATTCGCTGCAAATTGGACTCTCCCGAGGAGGGACTAATCCAGAGCTTGACTGCACCTATACCAAAGAGGTGTGCGTGCCTGCAACCAATCTTGCGAGACTCACCAAAGTTTGTCTGCGCCTATACTAAAGATGTGCATAAGCCTGTAACCAATCTTGCAGGACTCACCAAAGCTTGTCTGCGCCACCCTGAGACTCCACCCCACCCAAGCAGAGTACAAGAAGCCCTCCTAGCTGAGACACTGCTGATCCTCGCAGCCAACTGGCTTGGAGATCAACGCTTCCCAGTGATGCCAACAACAAGCAAGGCTTAACAACAAGACTGCACACACAGCCCACAAAGGGCTACGCCAAGACTGTCCACCTCAGGAAACTGGGAAGGCTGTGCTACTGGGCTCTACCAGAACACCTAGCACACAAAACTATTCCATCAAATCAGGGAAGAAGCTAAAATGCGGAGGAGAGGCAGGATACAAAGGAAGGAGATGGAGGCAAAGAAAAGAATGGACACTGAGTTCAAAACTACAGTTATAAGGTTTTTCAAGAATTTCCTAGAAAAGGCTGATAAAATAAATGAGGCCTATGAAGATATGAAAAGGGATCAACTAGAAATAAAAAGGGATCAACTAGAAATACAGAATACATTGTCTGAAATAAAAAATATTATACAGTCCTAAAAACAGAATGGAAGATCACAAGAATCAAGCCAAAGACTTGGACACTACTCACAGAAGCAAGAAGACAAGAGAATCCAGAAAGTTGAAGATAATGTAAGAAACCTCTGGGACAACTTCAAGCGAATCAACATCAGAATTATGAGGGTCCCAGAAGAAGAGAGAAAGCAAGATACCGAAAGCATATTTGCAGAAATAGTGACAGAAAACTTCCCCCACCTGGGGAATGAAATAGAATTACAAGTCCAGGAAGCACACGGAACCCCAAACAAAAGGAAGCCAAAGAGGACCACACCAAGACACATCATAATTAAAATTCCAAGAGCAAAAGACAGAGAATATTAAAAGCAGCAAGTCAGAAGCAGATAGTTTCCTATAAAGGAGCACCCATACGAATGTCACCTGATTTCTCAACATAAAACATGTAGGCCAGATGGGAATGGCAAGAAATATTCAAGGTAATGAATAGCAAGAACCTACAGCCAAAAATACTCTACCCAGCAAAGCTATCACTCGGAATCAACAGCCAGATAAAGAGCTTCACAAATAAAAAAAAAGCTAAAGGAGTTCATCACCACCAAACCAGAATTATATGAATTGCTGAAGGGGGTTATTTAGGAAGAGGAAGAAGATAAAGATAAAAATTAGGAACAACAAATATGTAACTATCAACAAGTGAATCTAAAAACCAAGAGAATTAAAAAATCTGATGAACAATATTAACTGGTGAATATAATAGAATCAGAGGTATGAAAGGGGAGTGGACTGATTATTCTCAGGGAAAAGGGGAGAGGGGATTCGGGAAGAGACTGAATAAAATCTGTGCACCTATGGATGAGGACAATGGGAGGTGGGGAAAGGGCAGAGGGTGGGGTGGGAACCTGGTGGAGGGGTGCAACTGAGGGAGGGGGAAAGAAACGTTTGTAATAATCTGAACAATAAAGGTTTATTTAAAATTAAAAATAAATAATAAATAAATAAAAAGGAAATCCATTAATCTGTAAATAAACACATTAGATTTTAGAACATAGTAGATATGTAAAAGTGTTCACTGAATGAAGGCAGTTGCTACTCCTCTGGAGTTACATGGTAAGAGGAATATAAAACGGCTGATGCCCAAACTACGTATTGCCTTAGCTCAAGAACCCAATCCAACCTTTATATACATCTCAAAAAGGATACACACATGACTCTTCAGGTCATTTCTCAAACCTCTACGAACCAATTCATAAGCTTCTTCCTTTTTACCCAAACAGTTCAATGTTAATCCTTTCATAGCCAGAGTTTCTATTAAAAAATAAAAAAAATAGGAAAAAGAAAGAAATCAAACATTTAAAATAGTTAACAACAAAAAAGATAACCATAATCTCAATGACAAATGTTACTTTACCCTAAGAACTGAAGATTAGGAAATTTTCCAGGTTTGCAAGAATTAAAACATTTTAAAAATCGATAAACCAAAGTTTAACCACATTTTTATAGTCTAAGCCTCCCTAGATATTTTTTTAGATGAAAGGTACAAAATGCATTAATATCTGGAAATTCATATCCTAACAAGATATAACAGCTCTACTACTATTCTTCAAGGAAATTCTATAGAGTAACTTTATATAATTACTCCTTAAACTTTACCACAGAACAGACTTTACTTCTTTAAACCAAAATTGGAGATTAAAATAACTGCTCAATGATTAAAATATACACATTAATTATATATTTACACATTTCTAAGATGTATAAATTTCATTCTTTGACAATGGTTCTTTAGAATATTATTTAATATATAAGTAAAAGAAGATATCAGACTCCTGTCACTTACAATGAACAGATTAAAAGAGAGGTGAGCCCAAGCCGGTTTGGCTCAGTGGATACAGAGTCAGCCTGCGGACTGAAATGTTCCAGGTTCCATCCCTGGCCCTGACCCCAGTAGGAGTGTGTGTGGGAGGCAACCAATCGATATGTATATCTCTCACTCTCTCCCTTCATTCACTCTCTCTAAAAATAAATGGAAAAATATCCTCGGGTGAGGATTAACAAAAAAATAAAAATAAAATGAATACAAGAGGAAGTTGAGAGCAACATGAATATTTTAGAAAAGGCAAAAAAAATTTTAATTTTATATTATATATTTTATGATGTAAAAAAAGAATAAAAATATTCATTATAATGTATTCGTCTAACTTTCAGAACTAAAATTTAGAATTTATAGAAAAATTACGTAGGAATAAAAGATAATATGGTTCAAAAGGAAAAAAAAAAAAATTTATAGGAAAGTACAGATAAAGAAATAAAAGCAAGAAAGAGCCGAAACCGGTTTGGCTCAGTGGTAGAGCATCGGTCTGGGGACTGAAAGGTCCCAGGTTCAATTCTTCAATGGCGTGTACATCAGTTGTGGGCACATCCCGGGTAGGGGGTGTGCAGGAGGCAGCTGGTTGATGTTTCTCTCTCATCGACATTTCTAGCTCTATATATCTCTCCTTTCCTCTCTGTAAAAAAAGCAATAAGATATGTTAATTTAAAAAAAAAAAGCAAGAAAGAGGGGGGAAAAATCATGTACTAAATTGTTATAAATCATCCTATATAACAAAAGGTTAATATGCAAATCAACCAAATGGTGGAATAACCAGTCACTATGACATGCATTGACCACCAGAGGGCTGATGCTCAATGCAGGAGCTGCCCCCTGGTGGTAAGTGTGGTCCCACAGGGGAAGCGCTGCTCAGCCAGAAGCCGGGTTCACAGCTGGCAAGTGCAGTGGTGGTGGCAGGAGTCTCTCCTGCCTCAGTGGCAGCACTAAGGATGTCCGACTGTAGGGGAGTGGACCTAAGCCAGCCGTGGGCAAACTAAGGCCTGCGGGCCGGGCTCCGACCCGTTCAGCTGTTCTATCTGGCCCGCGGGGCTGAAAGAGCAGAGGGTTCTCTTGCTCTCCCCTCTGCTCCTTCACCAGCAGCCCAAGAGAGGAGTGCCAGCATGGTCAGGTTGCTTTTGTTCCAGCCCTCCAGTCCAGTTTAAGAACCCACTGTGGCCCTCGAGTCAAAAAGTTTGCCCACCCCTGGCCTAAGCTGTCAGTTAGACATCCTCTGAGGGTTCCCAGACTGGGAGAGGGTGTAGGCCAGGCTGAGGTACTGAGGTACACCTTCCCCCCTGCCCCAGCTCAATGTACAAATTTCATGCACCAAGCCTCTAGTGCTGTACACTTTTCTAAATGAAAAGAAGCAAACAAATATATGTGGCAAGGTACTATAAAAAGTAACCCTTTGTTATCAAACAAGTAAAATGTATTCTTACAAGTTTTACTAAACATCTTAAAGTTCCTTAATTAATAGAGCCCCACATTGCCATTATATTTACAACAAACCATCATTTTATATACTGTTAAAAAATATTTTCAGGGGGGTGGGAGCATGAGTGGGGAGGGGTGGGGGATGTGAATGGGGGGATTAGGACAAATGTGATACCTTAATCAATAAAGAAATTAAAAATATATTTTTTCAATTAAATGACAACCTTTCATATGCAATCTTATTTCAGGCATGTTAAAATATGAGAAACTGAACTTTAGAACAATGAAATTTGATCTCTGCTATATTGAAATTCTATCATTACATTATTAAAATTTACATGACCGGTATGCATACTTTAGAAAAAAATGTAAACTACCTAATATTCAGCGGGCCAGCAAAAAATATTTTTAACTTTAAAAAAGTTTTAGCCCTAGCCGGTTTGGCTCAGTGAACAAAGAGAGCATCAGCCTGCAGACCCAAGGAACCCCAGGCTTGATTCCAGTCAAGGGCATGTGCCTGGGTTGCAGGCTCCTCCTGGGCCTGGGCACTGGTTAGATCGCTTGCAGGAGGCAAATAATTGATGTGTTTCTCTCACATCAATGTTTCCCTCTCTCTTCCACTCTCTTTAAAATCAATGGAAAAATATTCTCGGATGAGGGTTAAAAAAAAAAAAAAGAGGAAGAAAACAGTGCTCTTATTTTAATAAAAGTAAAGAAAGCTAATAGAAAACTATTACTGTCTCTGTCTCCAATAGTGAGAAAACTATCAAATTAATTACCAAAGTGCCATGTTTCCTAACTATACAACTCTGACCTGTGAAAGCTTATTTTTCCATTGCCTCATCCCGAGTTTAGCTAAACACTCTTCCCTTACTCTACAAAAACTAAAAGGAAAAAAATTTTCAGAACATTACAATATACAAATCATGCATTAAATACGACTGTCTGGAAAAACTAATTAAGATATAATTATTAATATAATAAATAAAAAGATGCTGAGACCAAATGGGCACTTTCTGAATAATAATTATAAGGAATAAAGTTCCCAGCTCAAAATTCTAAAGCAAATTTTTCTTATAACATCTTAAATTAATTTACTGATTCAACTTACCTAAGCATATTTATTCTACTAAATGCTTCTGCCTCCCCTACCATGCTTATTCTCAAAATAGATAAGTCAGAATTCAAGTAAAATGTGTATATCGTTTTCTTGACACTAAATTCAAAAAATAAACATCAAGCATAAGAAAGTCCATTCTCTCTGGAAATTATTTAAGGCATTTGAGAGTGATAGAACCCAAATAAATGAAGCCAGACACGTAAGCAAAGCCTTATCTAGGTATATTAACAAGTAAGCATATGGTATTTACACTTACCTCCATGCTCTGCAAATTTGGGATTAGAGAGGATTTGTTTACAGAATTTCAACCCATTTCTATACTGTTTATGCTCATAACATCTCTGTCAAAGAAAAAAAAATTAAGTTTAGCAAGACATGCAAAAAATTTAAATTCTATATTAAATTTTTTATTCTGTTACACACAATAGAATAACCAAAGATTATTTCTATATTCTCCTATATCCAGTAAAACAAACAAACAAACAAACAAAAAAAACCAGAAAGTTCAAATACAGAAAGTAAAACAACGAGCAGAATTTATTTTTTTAACAAAGAGAAGAATTTAGATTAGAAAAAATAAAACCATTAGCTCAATCCAAAGGTCCAACAATTATTATATAAAGTGAAATCTGAAAAAAAGTAGAAGTGCAGAAATTACATTTCAAAATAAATTTTCTTTTTAACTAAAGGAAAGAAGTCTCTCAAGCTGCAAAGGGACAAACAAGTATGTGCAAAGCAATAAAGAAGAAAAAGGATAAAGACCCACACCATAAAACATCATAATGAAATTTCAAAGCCGAAAAAGAAAAGGTCCTTAAAAACTTCCAGAGAAAGAGAAGGAAAAATAACAAACATAAGAATGATCTGTAATCATAATGGCACCTAACTTTTATTCCACTGTAGTACTGCAATATTGCTGAAAGCCAGAAAACTATACACAGCCTTCAAAATTCAGTGGAAAATAAGTTTCAATCTAGAATTCTATTCCCAGCCAAATTAGCAATCAACTATATGAGTAATGTGGCATTTTAAGACTTCTCAGAAAGTTAAAATTTTATTTCTATGTATTTTCCCTTAAAAAGCTTATTAAAGAGAGTCAAAACAATTTTAACAAGACAAAATGGAAGTTAGTAACTAAGGAATCTAATGCAGAAAAAAGAACTAGAGAACAACCACTCCAAAATGAAACAGGAAGCCAAAGGACACCATGGAATAAGTTTCCAGCAAGGGCAAAATAGAACTAATGTACTTCATAATATGGAAAATATTATTTATAAGTACATACAGAAGTACAGGCACATTTCGGGGAAAAGTAACAGGTCTACAGAAAACCAGACAACTGCCCAGCTGGTGTGACTCAATGGTTGAGCAACCAGGTCATGGTTTGATTCCCCAGTTAGGGAACATGCCCCCTTTACAGGCTTGATCCCCAATGTGGGGCATGCAGGAGGCAGGCAATCAATGATTCTCTCTCATCATTGATGTTTCTCTCTCTGTTTCTCTCTCTTCCTCTCTCCCTCTCCCTCTCCCTCCCTCTCTGAAATCAATTAACAAAAGAAAGAAAATCAGATAACTGCATAAATGAGATAGGTATTAACTCCAGGAGAAAAGCTTATATAAAGAAGTGTGATCTTATTGTAATTACTAGTAGCCCTGCACATGAATCACGCACCAGTAGTTCTCTGCGGGGCCTGGCCACTCCACACCTGCTGCCCAAAGGCTCTCTGTGACCCAGAGGCCCATCAGTGCTCCAGCCTGGCTAGAGGTCCATCTGCAGCCAGGCGAAGAACTCTTGCCTTGTCACTGTGGCAACAAAGCAAGCATTCCACCAGCCACTCACACTGCCTGCTCTCAGCAGCCACCACCCTCTCCCAGTAGGGGGGACTCCGGCGGGGCTGAGAGGACTGGGTACTGCCATCTTGTGGCTAAGGGCATCCCCATATATGAGATGGATTAATGGTTAATTTGTGTATTACCCTTTTATTAAATAGGACTAGAGGCCCGGGGCACAAAATTCATGCATGGGGGTGGTGGGTGTGTCCCTCAGCCCAGCCTGCACCCTCTCCAATTTGAGACCCCTCGAGTGATGTCCGACTGCCCATTTAGGCACGATCCCGGTGGCAGCTGGACATCCCTTTCACAATCCAGGACTGCTGGCTCCCAACAGCTTGCCTGCATGCCTCATTGCCCCTAATTGCTTCTGCCTGCCAGCCGGATCACCCCCTAACCACTCCCCTGCCAGCCTGATCGATGCCTAACTGCTCCCCTGCCGGCCCAGTTGTCCCCAACTGCCCTCCTCTGCTGGCCTGGTCACCCTATTGCCCTTCCTTGCCAGCCTGGTCACTCCTAAATGCTCTCCCCTGCAGGCCTGGTTGCCCCTAACTGCCCTCCCCTGCCAGCCATCTTATGTCCACATGGGGGCAGCCATCTTGTGTGTTGGAGTGGTGCTCAATTTGCATATTACCTCTTTATTATATAGGATTTGGCTTAACAGTGAACAACATATACATGATTATAAAAATGTAAATATTAAGTACTAACTTACTGAAATATTGTGATCTGTGGCAATGAGGAAAAGGAAAGAGGGCAAACATGGTAATGATGTGGTTCTATGTCCTCATTTTCCATAACCAAAAGTCAGCAAATGTCTAAAAGTCATCTATCACCCTGGCTGGTGAGAGTCATTAGTTATAGCATCAAATAGCACCCAGAGGGGTTGGTGATTCTTATCACAATCAAGGGGGTACGTATCTATGTTGTAGGTTCGATCGCCGAACCCTGAGTGTGTGCAGGAGGCAATGATTGATTTATCTCTCTCATATCAATAGCTCTTCCTCTCATTCTTCATCCTTCCCTCCCTCCCTCCTCTGTCTCTAAAAATCAATAGAAAAAAATATCCTAGGCTGAGTCCTCCCTCAGCCGCCGCGCCAAAGCTCCCGCCACTGCTGCCATGTGAACTTTAAAACTACAGTGGAAATTGAACCACAGGAGCGACTGTCGCTTCCGCACCGGCCACCGCCACCCGCCACCGCCGCCGCAAATAAAGGAAATCCACTGAGAACAGAGCCCACTATGCCCTGGGCTCAGAGAGTGGGCAGCCTCAGAACTTAGCCTCCACGTCTGCAGCTGCTCCGCTTCCACACCGAACGAGACACCTTTGAGGGCGGTCTACCCGCCTGCAGCCATCTCAGCCCAACTGCAACCGCCCCAGCCTGCCCACCGTGCTAGCGAGGAGCTAGCGCAGCACCTCCAATTCGAGACCCCAGTGCCCCAGAGGGGCCGTGTGCCCCGGGTGAGCTGTGTGTCCCAGGGGGCCGTGTGCCCCGAGGTGAGCCGTGTGTCCCAGGGGGCCGTGTGCCCCGGGTGAGCTGTGTGTCCCAGGGGGCCCTGAGCCCCAGGTGAGCCGTGTGTCCCAGGGGAAGCAGTGGGACCCAGGGGGAGGGGCAGTGAGAACCAGAGGAAGAGCGGACTCTATTCGTGTGGTCCTGAGATAGCCACCATAAAACAAGCAGACTGCCAAATGAGGAGCGGATTCCATTCATGTGATCCTGAGATAGTCACCATAAAACAAGCAGATTGTCAAATGACAGCAGGGAGGGGAAGGAGACCTGGGGGGAGATAAGAGAACAACCGAAGGACTGGTATGCATGAATACAACCAACGAACACAGAACTCTGGGGAGGGAGGGCATGAATGGGAGGGGGGGGGGGGCAATGGTAAGATATGTACACATAATACCTTAATAAAATAAAATAAATTTTAAAAAAGAAAAAGAAAAGAGAAACATCAACCAGCTGCCTCTTGCACATCCCTCATTGGGGATATGCCCACAACCAATGTACATGCCCTTGACTGGAATCGAACCTGGGACCTTTCAGTCCACAGACCGATGCTCTACCACTGAGCCAAACCGGTTTCGGCCCATTTGGATATTTATAACATAATTCTCAGGCCATACAAAATTAACAACTTGAAAATTAGCCTGCTATATTTAGTCAAATATTTAATTAACTCACCCCTAATTCCTTGGCAGAGCCAGATCAAATGAATCCACAGGCCAGAGGTACCCCACCCCTGATCTAGTAGGTCCATCAGTCCCAGTTTCTCTGCAAATGCCTACTAACTCTTTGCCCCTCCCACAGTCAACAGCACTCAGCAGGCTGAATGACCTGGGGGATAAGAGGAAGAAGAAGGGGAGAACAAAAATTATAACTTGGGAGTTGAAACCAAATGTATGTAACCAAAGAAACACAAGACTAAGCAAGTAAACTAAGTCTTACTTAGCAGAAAGCTTAAAAATAACATTTTTCTTATCTATCTATATATATATAAAAGCCTAAGCAGCCGAATGACAGGTCAACCAGTTGCTATGACACGCACTGACCACCAGAAGGCAGATGCTCAACGCAGGAGCTGCCCCCTGGTGGTCAGTGTACTCCCACAGTGAGAGTGCGCAACTTAGCTAACTAACAGATGTCAGACACAGGGCTCATGGCTGGCGTCACTTCTTCCAATCAGGACTGACTGGGCACAGCCCACTGCAGGTGCAGAGAGGCTGGGATGAGTGAGGGCGGCATGCGGCATTGGACTCCAGATTCTGCTTCATCTCTGTAGGCCACATTGAGGGACCCAACCAGTGCATGAACCCACAAATCAGGTCTCTAATCTACACTAATAAAAGAAAAACATGCAAATTGACCATCCCTCCGCTACGCCCAACATACAATCAGGATCGAGTATACAATTAACCCAACAAAGATGTCAGTTAAATTGCCTATGCAGGCAGGTGTGGATCGAAGACTGAAGACAGTGTAGAAGGAAGCAAAGCGCTGTATAAGGTAGGGAGCAAGGCAGCGGAGATGGGAGTGAGGCAGCGGAAAGGCCACAGGAAGCCCTATTATTTTTTAAAATATATATTTTTTATTTTATTAACATTTTACAGAAAGGGAGAGGGATAGAGATGTTAGAAACATCGACCAGCTGCCTCCTGCATGCCCCCTACTGGGGATGTGCCTGCAATCAAGGTACATGCCCTTGACTGGAATTGAACGCAGGACCCTTCAATTTGCAGGCCGACACTATCCACTGAGCCAAACCAGCTAGGGCGGAAGCCCTATTCTTGCAGGAATTTTCCTGTAATGGGCCTCTAATATATTTATAATAACAACAGTAAAAAACATTAAAGGAAGCTATGATGTAAAGACTAGGCTAGTTAAAAGGGTCACTTAATTTGTCACATTTTCCAGGAAAAACCTACATACAATGAAAGTTTAAATGCACTATTCTTAAAACCCTCGATTAGCTTTCTGAAAACTTATTTCTGTAAAAATGTATTCAAAGAACTACTACTTTTGGCCATGATGGGGTGAGGCTGAACTTGCCCTTCCTTCTCCAACAACAAAATTGAACAGACCTAACTGTTTTGGCTCCATGGATACAGACAGCATCAGCCTCCAGACTGAAGTGTCCCAGGTTCGATTCTGATCAAGGGAATGTACTTTTGGTTGCAGGCACATCCCCAGTAGGGGATATGCAGGAGGCAGCTGATTGGTTTCTAACTCTCTATCCCTCTCCCTTCTTCTCAATAAAAAAAATCAATTAAAAAAAATATTTTTAAATCAATGTTTCTCTTCCTCTAAAATCAATTTAAAAAACAAAACTGGACTATATATATATATATATATATATATATATATATATATATATATAAAAGCCTAAGTGACTGTTCAACTGGTAGCTATGACACAGAGAGTTAGGAAGCCATTCCATTTAAACATTATAACTGACCACTGGGACAGATGCTCAACACACAGACATGGAAACATGGGACAGACTGGTGAATCTCAGAGGGTAGCAGGGAGGGCAGAGGGTGGAAAGAGATTAACCAAAGGTCTTATATGCATACTAGAGGCCTGGTGCACATCCCTCAGCCTGACCTGCAGGGACTGGGCAGAAACCAGCAGTCCAACATCAGGGGCCCTGAGGGGTCCCAGACTGCAAGAGGGCGCAGGCCAGGCCAAGGGACCCCATCAGTGCATGAATTAGTACACCGAGACTCTAGTACAGCCGTGGGCAAACTACAGCCCGCAGGATGGATCCAGCCCATTCGGCTGTTCTATCCGGCCTGCGGAGCCGAAAGAGCAGAGGGTTCTCGCTCCTTCACCAGCAGCCCAAGATGAGAGTGCCAGCATGGTCAGGTTGCTTTTGTTCTGACCCTCCGGTCCAGTTTAAGAACCCATTGTGGCCCTTGAGTCAAAAAGTTTGCCCACCCCTGCTCTAGTATGAAATAACTGTTGTCAGACACTGAACAACAGGCAGGGCTGGATTGTGAACCATTATGGGATGGAGGAATGAACCATGATGAGTTTAGAAATGCCACTGCTTTATAGATCACAGCACAAGAGAATCCCAAGCAGAGCATAATAGTCCACAAAGTTGAAGAGACAAAGACTGAAGTCCAACAACATCTGCAAAAACAATGAAATTATTCAGAGAAAGAAATCCAATGATTTGCAAATTATTGAATAATAAGTCTTGCATATGTAGGGTGAAACTTCATAAAGCCAAACAAAGCAGTAAGTTCAACAATTCTTAGTACCGAGAGTTCCAAGTAGCCAGAATAGAGCTTCAATAAACAGCTAAATTCAGTAAATACCAGTATTGTGGAAAAGTCTACTCAGTAAGAAGACAACACTAACCCTGGAGTAAGTATACTCCAGAGACCCACCCTAACAAAGCCACAGACTAATGTATAAGTACCTTCACTGCCTGCTGTAATAAAGTCTAACACTCTTTAAAGACAGTTAATCCAATAAAAACAATGTAAAATTCATAATGCCCAACACCTAATAAAAAATGAGTAAATTAGCTAAGAAACAGGAAACATGATTCATAACCAGGAGAAATAAAAGAGAGAAATGATGGAGCAATGAGATGAGGATAATAAAACATCTATTATAAATGTGCTCATGGATTAAAAAATATAAACTGTCCTAGATGGTTTGGCTCAGTGGATAGAGCATCAGCCTACAGACTGAAGGATCCAGGGTTCAATTCCAGTCAAGGGCACATGCCCAGGTTGTGGGCTCGATCCCCAATAGGGGCATGCAGGAGGCAGCAGATCAATGATTCTTTCTCGTCATTGATGTTTCTCTCTCTCTCTCTCCCGCTCCTTTCCTCTCTGAAACCAATATATATATAGCCCACCCAGTGTGGCTCACTGGGTGAGTGTCAACCTATGAACCAGGAGGAGGCAGCCAATCAATGATTCTCTCTCATCATTAATGTTGCTATCTCTTCCTCTCCCTTTCTCTCTAAAATGAGTAAAAATATATTGCAAAGAAAGAGTACTTCTACAGATTTAAAAATGTAATTATGTGCATTGAAAACTTCATCAGATAAAATTAAAACAATTATGACATCGAAGAAACAATCAGTAAAACTGAAAACACACAAATAGAAACTAGCCAAATTAAAGAGGAAAAAATAAATAAGCAGAGTCACAATGACTCTACAATAGAAAACTAAATTATAAAGGCATCACAGATCTAAATATGAGAGGTAAACAATAAGGTTTCTAGAAGAAAATATTTTTTAAATATCTTCATTATATTGGGTAGATAGAATGCCTAACATATTCTTATATCCAGTATATAAGTGGTTGAATATTGACTCATGAACCAGGAGGTCATGGTTTATTTCCTGGTTAGGGCACATGCCCAGGTTGTATCATCACTGTGTCCTAATTATATTTAGATGTAATTTTTACATACCAGAAACAAAACTTTAAAGAATTAGTCAAGCCGAAACCGGTTTGGCTCAGTGGTAGAGCGTCGGTCTGCGGACTGAAAGGTCCCAAGTTCGATTCCGGTCAAGGGCATGTACCTTGGCTACGGGCACATCCCCGGTAGGGGGTGTACAAGAGGCAGCTGGTCGATGTTTCTCTCTCATCGACGTTTCTAGCTCTCTATCTCTCCCTTCCTCTCTGTAAAATATCAATAAAAAAATATTAAAAAAAAAAAAAAAGAATTAGTCAAGTTGTGAAAAGAACTGCCTTTGGAATATAAAAAGCCCATGTTTCAAACACTGAAACATTTGTTATCTTAAGTACTTTGCTGATTATCAAGAAGAATCTTTAAATCCTAGATATAAAGCATCAGAAATATATAAAATACTTCCTGTTTACTCTATGACAGGCATCGTGCCAAATGCTTTTTAAGAAAAAATCATTTAAATATATTTTCCCATTAGATATTTCATTACAATAAAAATTTTTGTGATTCTCTCATTTAATCTTAACAATGGAATGAAGCAGATACTCTTTTTTTCCTCATTTTAGATGAAATAACTGAGGTCTAGAGAAATGAGTATATAATTTAGCCAAAGTCACACAGCTACAGAAGTCACAGGAAAAAAAGAGCAATTCCGCTTAACCATTATAACTACCTCTCTACTACAGTCAAGTAGCCTAAAACAGAAAGAAAAAGAAGAGTTTTTCAAAAATAAAACCACTAACACAAATAATATAGTCATTGTAGAAAGAAGAAAGCTAGAGAAAGAAAAAAATAAACTATATTCCCTTTTTAAAAATAAAATTTTAATCCAAAAATTATATAGGAGTTTACTATCCCACAGTATAAAGTGAACCTGTATAAATATAATTCATAACCAGCATATAAAATCATAGACATTGATATTTTTTCTTGGCATGAATAATGTGACTTTTTATTTTGTATAGCTGAATTTAAAATCCTCAGGATTCCAGTTTTTTGTTTTGTTTTTCTTGGTATTACTGGAAATACCTTACATTGTTTACAGCACCACATTTTTTCAAAGAGATTTCACACTAACATCTAATTTAATCTTTAAGATACCTGTAAACTAAGCACAAAAGGTTTAATCCTTATTGTATAGATGAAATTTGGAAAACAAGCAATTTGCCAGAGACTACATACCTACTTACTGGCAAAATTTGGACTAGTGTACACCCTGTAAGTCCCAGCTAAAAGCTCTTTCCACCACATATAGAAATTTTATTAACATAATTATGGGGTTTTTTTTCACAATTGTTATTAAACCCAAGAATTTTAACCTAACAGATCTTCTAATCGACGAAGTTGACTGTTATCTCACCTTTTGTTCTCTTTGGTTATTAAGGCAATAAAAATGCCAAAACAAGGTAAGAAAAATAAATGCATGCACAAAATCAATCAACTGGATAATTCTACCAAATAATTAACAAATTAAAAATCAAATTCCACTTTCTTGGAATGAAATGCTAATCCTATAGCACTTAGCTTTTTATTTTATCACACTTCAGAACAGTAATTAAGCTTCAGTTCCTAATGATTATGTTCCCAATTAATGTAATTTGGCAGTCTTCCATATGGAAATTATACGTGATGCCATTAACCCAATTATCTCCTGTTAATGTGACCTGTGAAAATAATTCAGAATGGCATACCTCTCCAAATAACTGCTAAGAATTCACTCTCCTCATCAAGAATCAGCATGTGTATAAGGAAATAGATGTCAACAGATCAGGTTTTTTTCCCCCCCTAAAAGCACTATTACAACAGGTCACTTATTACAAATGACAATAGTCTTAAGACTTAATGGAACAAGTAACAACAAATATTCAACTTAGTTTACCTCATAAATTTTCCTCAAAATCTCTGCTCTTGTCCAAGGATAAACCCTAGTAGCAAACAGAGTTAACAATAAAAATAGGAAATAGCCCGGCTGGTGTGGCTCAATGGTTGAGCACTGACCTATGCACTAGAAGGTCATGGTTCAATTCCTGGTCAAGGCACATGCCTATGTTTTGGAATCGATCCCCAGCAGGCAACTGAGTAGATGATTCTCTCACATTGATGTTTCTCACTCTCTCTCCCTATCCTTTCCTCTCTGATATAAATTAAAATATATTTTTTTAAAAATATATCACCTGCCGAAACCGGTTTGGCTCAGTGGTAGAGCGTCGATCTGCGGACTGAAAGGTCCCGGGTTCGATTCCGGTCAAGGGCATGTACCTTGGTTGCGGGCACATCCCGGGTAGGGGATGTGCAAGAGGCAGCTGGTCGATGTTTCTCTCTCATCGACATTTCTAGCTCTCTATCTCTCTCCCTTCCTCTCTGTAAAATATCAATAATTTATATATATATATCACCAGCTTCAAAACAAGATTATAGGCAGATGATCTGATACTATATATAAAGAACCATAAAGATTCCACCAAAAGCTACTAGACCTGATAACTGAATTCAATAAGGTAGCAGGATACAAAATAAATATTCAGGAATCAATTGCATTCTTATCTATGTACTAAAGGCCGGGTACACCGGTGAGGTCCCTCGGCCTGGCCTACATCCTCTCACAACTTGGGACCCCCTCGGGGGGTGTCAGCCAGTTTCAGCCTGATCCCCACAGGCCAGATCCAGACAGGAGAGACCCCAATCCTGTGTTGAGCAACTGTCCCCTGATGATCAATATGCGTCATAGCAACTAGTAGACTGGTCATTCAGTCACTTAGGCTTTTATACAGAGATATAAAAGTCTAAGTGATTGACTGTAGATACATCCAACCTTCCAGCAGGTACATTATGACACATACTGGCAATTTAAAAATAAACATTGACTCTCACATGCACGATATATGCAAAGCTCTTGCTGGTGTCAATCATACGTGTGTATTTCTTTTCTTTTTTTTTAAAGGAGGAACTTTTTTTAAATATATATTTATTGATATTTTACAGAGGAAGGGGGAGAGAGAGAGAGAGAGAGAGAGAGAGAGAGAGAGAGAGCCAGAAACGTCGATGAGAGAGAAACATTGACCAGCTGCCTCTTGCACACCCCCTACCGGGGATGTGCCCGCAACCAATGTACATGCCCTTGGCCGGAATCGAACCCAGGACCTTTCAGTCCGCAGACCGACGCTCTACCACTGAGCCAAACCGACCTCGGCAGGAGGAACTTTTTAAAAAATATATTTTTATTAATTTTTTATAGAGAGGAAGGAAGAGAGAGAGTTAGAAACATCGGTGCTGCCTCCTGCACACCCCCTACTGGGGATGTTCCCCAACCAAGGTACATGCCCTTGACCAGAATAGAAGCTGAGACCTTTCTGTCTGCAGGGTGAAGCTCTATCCACTGAGACAAACCGGTTTCAGCCACACATGTGTATTTCAATCTGTTATTGTTGATAGTGAATTTGGTTGTTTTATTGACATTCAATGTAAACAACTTCACGATTTATTCATTGACTGCCTGGCCGACGGACCAGCTGACTGACCGGCTGTTACATATGATAAGCACTGACAATTCTATATAATAAAAAAGTAAGATTCAAATAGAATGAATGACTAAACGACCAGTCACTATAATTTACACTGACCACCAGGGGGAGCGCCATTCAGCCAGAAGCCGGGCTCATGGCTGTTGAGCACAGTGGCAGTGGTGGGAGCCTTTCCCGCCTCTTCAGCAGTGCTAAGGATGTTAGACTAATGACTTAGGCCCACTCCCTCTAGTTACTCATGCATACATGATATATATGAAGCTCTTGCTGGTGCCAATCACACACGTTTTAATTCTATAATACTACTAGGGGCCCAGTGCACAAAATCGTGCAAGGGGAGGTGGTCCTTCAGCTCGGCCTGCACCCTCTCCAACCCTCGGGGGATGTCCAACTGCCTCTTGAAATCTGGGACCAGTGGCTCCTGTTTGCCTGCTTGCCTGCCTAATCAACCCTAGCCACCTCTGTCTGCCTGCCTGATCACCCCTAACTGCTCCCCTGCTGGCCTGATTGCCCCTAACCGCCTATGCTTCGCCCCGTACCTGGGACCCAGGATTCCTTCCTCTGGCAGTCGCAGACACCGGGTCTTGGTCTTCCCTCCCTCTGGCCAACTGCAGGCCCCAAGGACCCAGGCCGGCTTTGCCTGGGCTGGCTGCAGACAGAGGGGACCGTGGGCGGGTGACTTGTCTCTCTCCTAGGCCACAGCCGCAGGTGCAGGCACTTGGGACCACGGGGCAGGTGGCTTTTCCCTCTCCCAGGCCACAGTCCCAGCTGCTGGCTCCCAGAACTGCAGGATGGGTGTCTTGTCCCTCTTCCGAGCCACAGCCGCTGGCACTCAGGACAGCAGGGCAGGCAGCTTGTCCCTCTACCAGGCCCAAGCCCCAGCCGCTGACACCCAGGACGGTGGGGAGGGTGGCTTGTTCCTCTCCCGGGCCGCAGCCTCGCTAGTCACCATTCCTCTCTTGCAAGCTCCTTTGTGCCTGGCTGGTGGCCATTTCTCTCTCCCCAGTGTTGAGTGTCTGAGCCATTATGGTGTGAAGACATGAGGGTGTGATGACCATTTGTCTATTAGCACTTTATTATATAGGTCTAGAAGCCCAGTACACAAAATTAGTGCATGAGGGTGGTGTGGTCCCTCAGCCTGGCTTGCACCCTCAGGGGACGTCTAACTGCTGGGTGACGCCCAATTGGACTGCTCACCTGCCTACCTGCCTGCCTGTCACTAACCACCTCTGCCTGCATGACTGCCTCTAACCACTTGCCTGCCTGCTTGATCACCCCTAACCACTCTGTCTGCCTGCCTACTTGCCCCAACTACCTCTGCCCCACTGTTGCGGCTTTGTTTAAAAGGAGGTTGGGAAGGTCGTTCAGCTGTCAGGTCTAATTAGCATATTATGTTTTTATTATTATAGGTATTATATATACTACTTTGACATGTAATATTTTGCAGTAATGTAATTACCACATAAATCTTTCTTCTAATTAATTCCCTTTCAATGTGCACAAATCCATGCACCAGGTGCTAGTACTCCAATAATAACTATAAGACAGGGAAACTACAATCCCACTTACAACTACATCCAAAAAAAAAAACCAAAACAAAAAACAAAAATCCCTAGGAATAAATTTAAGCAAGGATGTGAAAAACCTATACATAGAATATAATCAGACACTGAAGAAGATGCAAACAAGTGAGAGCATATGCCATGTCCATGAATTGGAATAATTAACATAATTAAAATGTCCACACTACCCAAAGCAATCTTTAGATTTAATACAATTCCTATCAAGATACCAATGGTGTATTTCACAAAACTAGAATATCCCAAAATTTATGGGGAACCAAAAAAAAAATTCAAATAGCCACTGTATGCTTGAAGAAAAAAGAAGAAAAAAAGAAAGAAAAAAAGAGAACAAAGTTAGAGGAATCACACTACCTGATATCAAACTATATAGCAAGGCCATAGTAATTAAAGCACCATGGCACTGCTCTAGGTGGTTTGACTCAGTAGACAGAGCATTGGCTTGCAGTCTGAAGGGTCCTGGGTTCGATTCCAGTCAAAGGCACATACCTGGGTTGTGGGCTCAATCCCCAGTAGGAGACATGCAGGAGGCAGCTGATCAATGATTCTCTCTCATTGTTGATGTTTCTCTCCCTCTTCTTCTCTGAAATCATCAATAAAAATTTTTAAAAAATCATGATACTGGCATAAAAATAGACATAGATCAATGGAACAGAAGAGAAAGACCAGAATAGAATAGGAAGAACAGGATAAACCCTCAACTGTATGGTCAATTAATATTTGACAAAGGAGGCAATAACATACAATGGAATAAAGCCAATCTATTCAGCCCTAGCAGATTTAACTCAGTAGATAGAATGTCTGCCTTTGGACCAAAGGGTCCCAGGTTCGATTCCAGACAAGGCCACATGTCCTGGATGCATACTCAAACCCCAGTGTGGGGCATTGCAGGAGGCACCCAATCAATGATATTTCTTTCATTTATGTTTCTGTCTCTCTCTCCCTTTCCCTCCCTCTCTAAAATCAATAAAAGTAAAAACAAAACGGGGGGGGGGGGGGGGGGAGAGACAGTCTATTCAATAAGCGGTGCTGGGAAAATGAGACAGATACTGGCAAAAAAAAAAAAATGAAAGCTCTGGTCCTGGCCAGTGTGGCTCAGTAAGTAAGAGGGTCAGCATAAGCACTGAAGGGTCATGGGTTCAATTCCCGTCACGGGCCTGTACCTGGACTGGAAGTTCAATCCCTGTTCCCAAAAGGAGCGGGTGCAGGAAGCAACCAATCAATGTGTCTCTCACATCGATGTTTCTCTCTCCCTCTCTCTTTCTTCCTCCCCCATCCTCTCTTCTATGTTCTCTGAAAAATTGATGGGAAAAATATCCTCAGGTAAGGATTAACAAAACAACAAATGAAAGCCCTGGCACCATCCCGCTACCAAGGTTTCAGGTTTGATCTCTGGTTGAGGGGACATTCAAGAAGCAACTAATGGTCCTATCTGGTTTGGCTCTGTAGATAGAGCTTCGGCCTGGGGACTGAAGGGTCCCAGGTTCGATTCCAGTCAAGGGCATGTATCTTGGTTATGGGCACATCCCCAGTAGGGGGCGTGCAGGAGGCAGCTGATCAATGTTTCTCTCTCACTGATGTTTCTCTCTATCCCTCTCCCTTCCTCTCTGTAAAAAGAATCAATAAAATACATATATTTTTTTAAAACAAGCAACCAATGAATACATTAAAAAACGGGACAACAAATCCATCTCTCTTTCTCTCTCTCTCAAAACCATAGTAAATATAATTTTTAAATATATTTTTATTGATTTCAGAGAGGAATGGAGAGGAAGAAAGAGTCAGAAAAATCAATGATGAGTATTGTTGATTGGCTGCTTCCTGCATGTCCCACACTATGATCCTGGGCCTGTGCTCTGACCAGGAATTGAACCGTGACCTCCTGGTTCATAGGTCAATGCTCAACCACTGAGCCGCATCAGTGGGGCTCAGTAAATATACTTTTTAAAAAAATGTTAATGAAGACTTGTACTAGGAAAACTACATGTTGAAAAGAGATAGAGGAAAATATAAACAAGTGGAAGAATATACTGTAGAATTAACATCATTAAAATGTCCATACTACTCAAAGCAATCTATAGGTTCAATACAATCCCTATTAAAATACCAATGGCATTATTTCACAGATCTAGAACAAATACCTACTCCAAAAATTTATATAGAACCATAAGAGATCCCAAATAGCTGCAGCTATCTTGAGAAAGAAGAACTTAGAGGGATCACAATGCCAGATAATAAATTATACTACAAAGCCACTGTAATCAAAACAGCCTGATACCGGTACAACAGGAACATATAGATCAATGGAACACGAGAACCCAGAAATTGACCCAAGCCATTATGCTCAATTAATATTTGACAAAGGAGACAAGAGCATACAATGAAGAAAAGTCTCTTTAATAAATGGCACTGGGGAAATTGGACAAGTACATGCAATAAAATAAAACTAAACCACCAACTTACAACATACACAGGAATAAACTCAAAATGGATGAAAGTCGTAAAACCATAAAAATCCTAGAAAAAACCATAGGCAGCAAAATCGCAGATATTTCTTGTAGCAAATAAACAAACAGAACTAAATAAAAATAAAAAGCTTCTGCATAGCAAAAGAAACCATCAACAAAATGAAAAGGGAGCCCACCTGTATGAGAAAACATATTTGGCAATAATACATGTGATAAAGGGTTAATATCCAAAATATCTAAGGAACTCATACAACTTAACCAAAGGAAGATGAGCAAAGGACCTAAATAGACACTTCTCCAAAGTGGACATACAGATAGCCAAGAGACATATGAAAAATGTCCAGTCACTAATCATCAGACAGATGCAAATTAAAATGACAGTGAGGTATCATTTCATACCTGTCAGAATGTCTACCATCAACAAATCAACAAATGACAAGTGCTGCAAGGATATGGAGAAAAGGGAACCCTAGTACACTGTTAGTGGGGATGTAGACTGATGCAGCCATTATGGGAAACTGTGAAGTTTCCTCAAAAAATTAAATAGGGAACTGCCATTTGACCCAGTGATCCCACTTCTAGGAATACATCCTAAGAAACCAAAATACCAATTAGAAAGAATGTTTGCACCCCTATGTTCATTTCAACGTTATTTACAATAGCCAGGATTTCGAAGCAGCCCAAGTATCCATCACTAGATGAATGAATAAAAAAAAGCAGTGGCTGCCGAAACCGGTTTGGCTCAGTGGATAGAGCATCGGCCCAAGTTCAAGTCCAGTCAAGGGCATGTACCTAGGTTGCGGGCACATCCCCAGTAGGGGGTGTGCAAAAGGCAGCTGATCAATGGTTCTCTCTCATCGATGTTTCTAACTCTCTATCCCTCTCTCTTCCTCTCTGTAAAAAAAAAAATCAATAAAAAAAAATTTTTTTTAAAAAGCAGTGGTACATTTACACCAGGAAGTATTATACATTAGTAAAAAAAGAAGTATCTCTTACCCTTTGAGACAGCATGGAAGGACATAGAGAGTATTATGCTAAGCGAAATAAAACCAGTCAGAGAAAGAGAAGTATCACATGATTTCACTTACTGGTATATGTTGAATCTAATGAACAAAAGAAATGAACAAACAAAATAGAAACATTCATAGATACAGAGAACTGACTGACAGCTGTCTTGAGGTAGAGGGACTGGGGGACTGGGGGGAAAGGTGAAGGGATTAAGGGGGGGGAAACCACACAAACTTCATAAACAACAGTATGGTGATTACTAGAGGGAAAGGGGGATGGGGGAGGGGAGGTAGGAGAGGATAAAGGGAAGATAAATGACTTGGGGTGGTGAACACACAGTACAATATACAGATGATGTATTACAGAATTGTACACCTGAAACCTATATAATTTTAGTAACCAATGCCACCCCAGTAAATTCAATTAAAAAAAAATAAGATTACAATTTCCCTAGTAGGTTTTAGTAGAAATTTCAAATTGTACCAACTGAAAATCTGTTCCTATTTTATTTATTTTTTTTAAATAAAATTTTATTGATTTCAGAGAGGAAGAGAGGGATAGAAACATCAATGATGAGAGAATCACTGATTGGCTGCCTCTTGCACGCCCCCTATTGGGGATCGAGCCCACAAACCAGGCATGTGCCCTTGACAGGAACCAAACCCTGGACCCTTCAGTCTGCAGGCCAACACTCTATCTACCAAGCTGAACCGGCTAGGTTTGTTCCTATTTTATTAACCAAAGAAAATCTCAGTGGAATAGAGCATATGTCAAGAACAAAAACATTAACCTCTCATTCATTTATTTCTATTTTTATTTTACTTTTAAATAGCCAAAAAAAGATTGTTTTTACTAAATGGAAATTCTAAGACATTATTTTAATTACAAATTAAGTAGTGAACAATATAATTATAGCTTATCTAACAGGGAAAATGCATTCGCAACAAGTTAAATTATTTTTTTAAGTTACAACTTAAATACAGCTTTGTACATACAGCATGCATTACAAAACAGTAGATATACCAAGGAAATTCCCAAAAGTCAAGAATACAATCACAGCATAAAATTCCCTCCTCTCCACACCCTAATTTTTATACTAAGAACTACCACTCTTTTAAACCTTTTCACTTGCTCTTCTTGCCATCAGCACTGGCAAATGACATTCTTCTCAAAACAATTTTCACTAAGAAGTTTAAGTTTTTCTTTTTTCAATATGGCTATTGCCTATGAAAAGAGAGCAAAGGTGTTCGTATTTAGAAGGGAACAATGATGGCTGCCTAGGCTCACTGATGGTTAAATGTGTTGCTCTGACACTCCAGCTTCCAGCATACCTTTCCAAATTCCAAGAATTCAACTTGGTTATTTAATTTCCTGAAAATAACTCACAAAGGAACTCTAAACTGAAAAAAAAATTTCCTCTTCTAACATTTTATATTAGTAACAGCATATGCAGATTCTCACCCCTAACTGTGTCAGAATCAATTGTAAAGCTTTATCAGTTGTAAGGCTACTACTTGGTTCAGCAAGCTCCTCACATCATTTAATGGAGATGTTATTTTTCTTCCAATGCTAAAACAAACAAAAAAATCAAATTTTCTCTTATGCTCTTGTGATGGGAGAAAGGCCATGTAAACAAACTAATACTATGATTCATTCATAAATGAAACATCCAAGTTCTTACCAGGTAATACAGGTTCTGCCTGATGTCCTACGATTACCTCATATACTAGTAGTAATGTACTCTACACTCTACAAAGCCAAGGCTCAGTTTAACTACCTTCTACAAAAATCTCTGTGCAAGCACACAATCCAAAGCCCGCTCTTTCTTGCCCTGTAGTCAATAGTTTAACACTCATTTCATGTAACAAATATTTATTAAAAATATATATTGGTACATTATTCTAATGAGTATAGCAATGAACAGAACAAAATATCCTCATAAAAACTACATTTTAATTGTGAAAGACATGTGATAAATAACTTGTCAGATGGTGATAAGTGGTATGGGGGGAAAAAAAGAAAGGAAGAAAAAAAGGTTGATTGAGGAGGATTTCTCCTGGTCAAGGAAGGCCTCTAACATTTAGATGACATCTGAGCAGAATTCTAAAAGAAATAAGAGAAAAAATGAGCCATGCAAATATCTAGGAGAGAAAATTTTGAACAAAGCATGTGATCCCTTATATGACCTAGTCTTTTATATCCAAAAACACTTATGAACAAAGAAGATATATTTAAATCAATGCTCTGAGAGAACTACATTATCAGAAGCACAATGACTAAAAGGACTAAGAATGCAGACTAAGTAAAGAAATCCCTCCAGTTAAGGCCAGTTGGCCAGTAGCTTCCCAGCCAGCAATCGTTCAGGGCACCATGTCTGCTTCTGTGGGCACTGTCTTTTAACTGCCCCAAATGATAACCCTCCACATGTGGCTATTTGAATTTAAATTCATTAAAATTAAAAATTCAGTTCTTCAATCCCATTAGCCATATTTCAAGTATACAACAGCCAAATCTAGCTAATGGCTCTCACATTGGACAGAGCAGACACAGAACATTTCCATCTCCACAGAAAGTTGTATTCTACAGTACAAATTGTAAATTTTCAGTAAATCACAAACATTATCGCCATGCTATGCTAACTTCTCTTACCACTTTTCTAGGAAGGAAAATTCTATTCTTTTAGACTTTTAACTAAAACCCAAAAATAAATTAATAATGTACAATATTTTAAGTACCCCTAAGTTAGGTGATTTTCTTGCAACTGACATTAACACAGAGAGAGAAGAAAGCAGCAACAGTCATCAACCTAGCAACACTTGACTGCAAGGCAAGAGATATGTCCAACTTTTCCAAGTGGGCTAAAATCTACAAAAGTGTGGATTTTGTTCTACCCTGACAACCTTATCTCTCCTACCATTCACCTATATCCTAAGAAAGTGGCTATATCCATTACATCAGGAGCATGCAAAGCCATAATTTTTTTAAAAATATTTTTATTGATATTTTACAGAGAGGAAGGGAGAGAGATAGAGAGCTAGAAACGTCAGTGAGAGAGAAACATTAACCAGCTGCCTCTTGCACACCCCCCACCGGGGATGTGCCCGCAACCAATGTACATGCCCTTGACTGGGGACCTTTCAGTCCACAGACCGACGCTCTACCACTGAGCCGAACCGGTTTTGGCCAAAGCCATCATTTTTAATGACTTAGTTTTTTCATATTGTTACAATAGCGTGTAATTACAACAACAAAAAATGTTTCTGGCAAAAACAAATATCTTTTTTAAAATAAACTCCTGTTTATATAAACTCCTATGTAATATATATCACGTCAAACTCATATTCCCACCCTTTTGTTAAACAAATTATATACAAGACACTTTTTGCAGAAATTCTGACCAATTTATGACAATGTTTTATAGTCAGAAAACAGTAATGGGGGGGGGGGGGGGGAGATGGACCAAATATGCAACAAAATTAAATTTTAGATATCAAGTTGACTAGAACAAGCCAGGCAAATCCACTACAAAAAAACTGAAACTTTTTGTAAACTGATGTATAAACCAGGTTTCCTTTGACAAATTAAGACAAACACATACTTCATTATTTTGAAATTATAAAACACAAATTAATTTCATTTACTATGAATAAATATGGTACAACTAACAAAGTAGTAGCTCAAAAGCTGAATGCCACTGACATGATTTAAGTTACTAACCCAGCACCATTTGATTACAAGGCATTAGAGTATATCCAACTTTTCCTTTATCTTACTTGGAGGAAAAACTTACAGTCAAAAAAGCTAACTACAACACTGAGGAAGCAGAAACAAATTTGAAAAAACAAATACTAATTATACTTTTGGTTAGTATTACTTTCTTCATTCCAACATAAGAGAATAAGGACATTATATCCCCTTTTCTTTCAGTTAGTGATTTTCAATTTTCTTCTACATGTACCTTTCCCAATAAATTCTTTAGTACTTTAACTTTAGCAATGAACTTAAATATTCACTCTATCATCACCACCAAAAAAACTGTTCCTGATGCTTAATCAAAAATTGTTATCCTATGAAATAATTAAACTGTGGTACATCCATATCATGGAATTCTAGTCTGCAATAATAAGGAACAATTATTGATACACCCAACAACTTGGATGAATCTCTTATGTTGCCTAAAAAGGGCCAATCCTAAAAGTTATGTACTTTTTAGTAAACATCCTTGAAATGACAAAACTATAGAAAGAGAACAAATTAGTAGTGGTTGCCAGAGTTTGGGGGGTAGAGAGGATGGGAAGGAAGTGGGTGTGGTTCTAATGGAACTGTTCTGTATATTGACTGTTGTGATAGTTATATAATTTACACGTGATAAGAGTGCACAGAATTAAATACACAAATCAGTACAAGTAAAATAGAAAAATATGAATAGGACTGGTAGATTGTGTCAATGTTATGATACAGAACTACAGTTTTACAAGGCATTAGCATTAAGAAAAGTAGGTAATGGGTACAAGGCATTTCAACGTATTATTTGTTAAAACTGGATGTGACCCTAAAGTTTGATTTTTTTAAAAAAAAAGTGCTACCCTTACCAATTGGGAGAACCCGAATATAAACTTGGTATTAGACAATATTAGGGAATGATTGATAATGGCATTATGGTTTTATAGAACAATGGCCTTATTCTTAGGAGATGCATGCTGAAACATTTAGGGATGAACTATTATGTCTGCAACTTACTTTTAACTCTTTTATAAGTATGGGGAAAGAGAAAGGGCAAATATAGCAAAATATTAAATCTAGGTAAAGGTTTTGTAAATGCTCTTTGTACTCTTAACTTTTCAGCTTGAATTTTCAAAATAAAGAACTGGGGAAGATTAAAGACAAACTGCTCATCTAAAACTATGTTATAGTCAAACCTAAACACCAATTAGTATTTTAAAAAGTTTAAAATAAGTAAATTGTTCTGGCAAACTATACTATAGTCCACTGACACTCCAACTCGTCCTAAAACAAAACAAAAATAGCAATAAGAATGACAAGGAAACTAAGAGTTACATGGTATTGAATGTGACTTTCTGGTGTTTTTCAACATGCATAGACGAAATGTGTATTGCATATGAATATTTTTGCAAAATCAAAGTTATTTCAACATGGATTACTTTCTTATTTCTAAGAAAACTGGATCCCCAGAGTTGTCCTACTTTTCAAACAAGTGAAATAAATTTAAAGCGCAAGAGAGAAAACAAACACTTTCATACAACACCCCCCAAAAAAAAAAAACCACACAACACAACTTTAAAAGTCTTTAGTTTGGCAAATACAGTTAATTCTTTCACAAAGAAATGTTTGCATGAAAGGGGCAACCCACCCATTAAATGCGAAACAAAAAAAAGTGCTATAATGTGTTAATTATAGCGCCAAGGAGACAAAACATATTTTACAAGGTAACCAGTCCCTCCAAACAACATTGCACTTCTGACAATGAGAAAAATAAAATAAAATAAAAGCTAACTGCACACATTCGAAATGTAGAGAATACGTGTGCTTGAGCTAATGTCAAAGGACCCATCTCAAAAGTTCTCATAGTCTCTGTTGCTACATTTTTCCATTGCTGTTAATGCCCTTCCAGCCACCACGAAAATCCTCGTCTACCGAAAGCCCTCAACTTTTCACTTCCGACCGGGGCCACCCCCACGCAAGGCGCCCCACCTCCCCAGGAGGGTGATGGGGTGGGGCTGTTTCCCGCTCAGAAACGAAGAAATACATGTCCCGTCCCCGCTCTAGAAAGAGAGAGGCCAAGATGCTGAAGACTCAACTATGCAACTATAACCAAGAGGAAGTAGTCGTTTTAAAAATTAAAAAAAAAAAGGCTTCCTTTTCTCTTTTAAAACTCCTTCCTCCCTTCCAACCTCGCGGGTCACGAAGCGACTCCGGGGACAGGTGACTCCCCAGAGGAGAGGCAGAGGGAGGGAGGGAGGGACGGCCGCCGGAGGGAGGGAGGGAGGGAGGGCGAGCCGCGCTGCTCGGGCAATGAATGAGCCGGACCGCATCCGTACCACCTGTTCCTTCCCAGGGTACCACCCCGGCCGGCCGGCCGGCAGGGTTCCGGCCCGGCCCAGGCCGCCGCTCCAGCCCCCAGGGCCGGCTCCGCTCCCGGAGGCCCGGCCTCGGCTCCCTTCGCTCGGTGAGGGACATGGGGACCGGCGAGCGAGGAGCTGGGCGGACAGGGCCTAGCCGGGGACCACAGCCTCCCAAGTGAGCAGGGGACGGGAGGAGGGAGCCTCAGACCCCCCCACCCACCCACCCGGCGCACGGACGGGGCCGAAGTGGGACCCGGAGGGAGGGGGGGCGAGAGAGTTCGCTCGGCGAGACGACAAGTACGAAGGCGGGGTCCCGGGCGAGGGCGGCTCGGAGCCCGTCGGGCCGAGGTTACGGGTGACAGGCCCCGGGTGCCGGCGGAAACCTTCCCCCACCGCCTGCCCCGGAGCCTCTCACACTTACCAAGATCCGCTTGAAGAGCGCGTTCTCCTTGGGCGGGAGGCTCACGGCCGGCATCGTTCCGGCTCCTCCCGCTGCTCCCGCCGCCGCCCGGCTCGGTCAGTGTGTTTGTCCGACCGCCGCCGCTCCCTGGCGGCTTCAGCCTTGAATGCCCCGACCCGCACCGCCGCCACCAGGCCTCGGGTGCCACCGGCGCCTCCCAACCGCGACGCCCCTCTCCCCTTCGTGGTCTTTTTTTTTTCCCCCTTTCTCACTTTACACGGCCGCCGCTTCCCCCCCCACCCACCACGGGTCTCCGTCGGCGGTTCACGTGGTAACTGAACGGACCGACAGAGGCAGCCAAAATGGCGGACGCGAAGGGCTTTCCCACCCGGGTCATGCCTCCCAGCACGCAGGCGCGGTGACCTCCTCTCCCCACCTCCCCTGTCGCGGGGCCTGCTGGGAAACTTGGAGGCCGGCCCCGGCGCCGGCGCCGGGGCAGAGAGGGTCGCCGAGGCCCCGCCCACCCTCTCCGCCGCCGGGAATTACCGAGGCGCCGCGGGAGCAGGGGCGGTGGTGCACTCCGGTCCCGACCGCCTCTGCAGTAAAAATAGCCTTTCCTGCCGCTCAGCTGGCCTTTCATTCATTGGACCGACTCTCCCGGACGGAGCACAGCTTGAGCCTGGAGTGCCGACAGGCAGGTGTTCCAGAAGCGCCGGGTTCGATCGTAAAAAGTGCCGAATGGAGTAGCAGAGGCAGAGAGAGAAAGAAGGAAGGCTTCATGCCAGTTGGGGACTTGTAAACAGATGTGGAGGGGAGACGGCTTTGAATGGGGTCTAAAAAGCGTGGAAGAGCCGAAACCGGTTTGGCTCAGTGGTAGAGCGTCGGACTGCGGACTGAAAGGTCCCGGGTTCGATTCCGGTCAAGGGCAAAGAAGTGGACTTGGCTGGGGCATCGGTGACTTAGTTTGTTCCTGTGAAGGGAGTCAGCCAGACCCAAAGTGTCATTTCGCATTGCCGGAGGGAGAAGCAGCTGAAGGTTCAAGTGCGCGTTTTTATTTCATGGTGGAGGCCCTACGATGCAGGGTTGGCGAGTGTCTGAGTCGCCTTGGGTGTGGAATTAGAGAGCCTGACTTCCCTGGAGCTAGCTTCAGACTGGTGCTTTACGTTGTGACTCATTGAATCCTCCATCACCAGAAATCCTCAGATCTTAGAAGCCTAAGATGATCTGGCAAGGATACTAGGAAATTATTGCAGTGGGCAAGGTCTGATTACATACCCCTTAGGGCAGTGGTCGGCAAACTCATTAGTCAACAGAGCCAAATGTCAACAGTACAATGATTGAAATCTTTTGAGAGCCAGATTTTTTGAACTTAAAACTATATAGGTAGGTACATTGTTATTAACTTAATTAGGGTACTCCTAAGCTGGCCTTTGCTAAAAACTCAGGGGCCAAAGAGCCACATGTGTCTCTCGAGCCACAGTTTGCTGACCACTGCCCTAGGGCATCTTCTACATATACTAGTATGTCATTTCATTGACAATCACAGTAAAATTAAGTTTTAAAAGCGGCATTCCATTGATAATCTACAGTTTTTCATATCATATTTTTACCCTTGGTTACTTTTTTTAAATCCTCACCTGAGAATATTTTTTCTATTGCTTTTCAGAGAGAGTGGAAGAGAGGAAGGACAGGAGGGGAAGAGAGAAAGAGAAACATGGATGTGAGAGACACATGGACTGGTTTCCTTCCCCATGATTTGCTCTAACCACTGAAAACACCAGCCAGGGCTCCTTGATTTATGAACTTTCTCCAAATCCTGAATTCAATCATAGCATTTTCTGCATCATGAATCATTATATAATATGTAACATTGCTCTTTTAAATTTATTTACTCTGTCCTAGTGTAAATAAACTGTGTGGCTCAATGGTTGAGCATCCACCCATGAACCAGGAGGTCACGTTTGGATTCCCAGTTAGGGTACCAGCCCAAGTTTCTGGCTCAATCCCCAGTAGGGGGCATGCAAGGCAGTTGATTAATGATTCTCTCATCATTGATATTTCTATTCCTCTTTCTCTCTCTGAAGTCAATTTTTTAAAAAACATTAAATTTATTTACCCAGGTATTTCCCTGATTTCAGCTTCTTCCTCAACTCTCTCTGGAAAGTTTCCCAGAGGAAAAATTTGGGACCAATGCTTGGGCTTTCTGCTATCTCAAATGTCCTCTGCTTTTGCCTAGGTGATAAAGTTTTAGTAGTCAAATCCTGAAATATCCTCAATTTCTGTGATCTCTCTTCAAAAATTCCATTAAGAAAATTTTATTGCCCTAGAAAAAAATTTCTTGGCCCAGTGAGTACAGCGTCAGTCTGAGGACTGAAGGGTCCCGGGCGTGATTCTGGCCAAGAGCACATGCCCAGGTTATGGACTTGATCCCTAGTAGGTGGCCTGCAGGGAGTAGCCAACCAATGATTCTCTCTCATCATTGATGTTTCTATCCTCCCTACCTCTCTGAAATAAAACTATTTTTAAAATAAAATTTTATCTATAGGGTAAACTGTGTTTGAGTTTTAGAATATGGCCAGTGTTTTTATCTTAACTTAAAAAAAAAACACAGAAAAATAAAATTAATTAATTAAAACACACACACACACACACAACAGAACATAGAATTCATAAAAACAGTTGTTAATTTGTGATAACATTTGAACTTCACTGCCCCCTTTTAAAAGATCTTTCTTTTAACTATCTGAACTATAAAAAGATAGAAAAATTGTCTATCTTCAGGTTTAGGGTTTTCTTTTAAGATTAGGTTTAAGGTTAAAGTTAGGGTTAGTGTTGGGGTTAGGATTATATTTAAGGTTAAAGTTAGGGAATGGTTAGTGATAGGGGTTAGGTTTGGGGTTATGGTAGGGTTAGCTTTAAGGTTAGGTTTAGGGTTAGGGTTGGAGTTAATTTTTGGGTTAGGTTTTGATTTAGTTATGTTTAGGTTTTGAGTTAGGATTCAGTTTAGGCTTAGGTTTATGTTTAGGGTTAGGGATGGCTTCATAGCCGAAAGTTCCTATAGCAATATTATTTGCTATGGTTTTCTAAATGTATCCTGCAAATTATGTACTATTTTCCTCTTGGAAGAAGAACATTTCTTGGATTTTGAAACAAGCAGTAGTTTCCAACAGAAGCTAAGCACCTAAATAGATGAGCCAGCAATATACTATGGTAATGTTACATTCTTTTTGGCTGATGGAAAATAAATACCAATTTTTAAGATTCAGTGAATACTAATTAACATTTATCTGAGTCATATCCTCACATTAAAATGGACTTATAAATACAGGTAATAGTTGAACCACATAGAGACTTGATAGCCTGAACTCAACAATGAAATAAGTTCTCTGCTAGATCACCACTTTTTAACAGATTAAGTTCCCATGTATACTGTTAATGACAGCTATCTAGGAAGTTAACATATCCAAGGCTAGTTGGTGACAGTGACAATGATAGCGGTGGTGGGTAGTTCACCTTTCCCCAAATATTTGCATATGACTATTGTAAAAAAGCCTCACCCCTAAAAAACTTAACCAAAAATTCTATATAATTGTTAACGAAAAAAACCATTGAAACCTGTAAAGAATTTTTGTGAGTTTATTTGAGCCAAACTGTCAACAATTGCTGGGAAGCAGAACCTCAAGGGATTGAGATAACACTCCGGAGAATGGCCGGTTACACTTCTGTATTTATACATTGCCATCAAAGGAGGGACATAAGTGGGTTACATGAAATTCATTGGTGATGGAGTAAGGAGGTGGAAGAAAGCCAGCCTGTGGGAAACCCCTGGGATTGGATAAAAAGTAAAATGATGGATGCTTACTTAGGTGAGTGCAGGAACGATTAACATGATAACGAAGGAATCTGAGGCATCTGTCCTGGCGCCCACCTCATTTGGTTGTACCCCAGGGGCTCCAGAAAAAGGGAAGTTACAAGTTGCTCATACATCTCACAGATAGGTTATCTTAGAGGCAGGAAGGCAGATGGGCTCAGGAAAGATCAAAGTTGATCTTTGTCTGGGAAAATATTGGCCTAGAAAATGACTGCCCACTATAACCTGTTGGTAGTAAGATATTTGATTTTTAAACCATCTTTTTGTGGTTACTTAGGGTCTCTGAGTTAGCAAGACTGCCTCACAGGCCTTCCCTGACCTCATCAGGTCAGCATGTGGCTCTTTTCGTTCACATAATGAAAGCCTAATATGGTAATTGGACCGTTAGACCACTCGCTATGACACACACTGACCACCAAGAAGCAGAAGCTCCGACTGGTAGGTTAGCTTGCTGCTGGGTTCCAGACACGCCCTGAGCTCTCCTGCGATCCCTCCCCGGCCCTATTCTGGCACCAATGGGGTCCCTCTGCCTGACCTGCACCCTCTCACAATCCGGGACCCCTCAGGGTATGTCAGACTGTGGTTTCAGCCCAACCCCCCGCAGGCCAGGTCAAGGGACCCCACCATGAATCCAAATACCGGGCCTCCAGTAAATAAATAATTTAGCTTATAAACTTTAATTCTACAAAAAAGATACGTAGAGTTAAATTTATTCCTTTTCACATATGTAAGATGTTCTCTGTTGACACTTTTTAAATATATATATATATTTTATTTTATTTTATTTTATTTTATTTTATTTTTTTTACAGAGAGGAAGGTAGAGGGATAGAGAGTTAGAAACATCGATGATGACAGTCGCAGGGGGCCATGAGGAGAGAACTTGGGGGTCAACAGAGGTGTGGCACAGATCCTCACCACCCCCCAACATTACAGGGGCTTGAACATTCACCCCTTCTGAGGGAGGTCTCCTACCCCACGGCTGCTTCGTGCTTCCCATGCCCAGCTCATATTGGGACCCAGGCAACAAACAGACTTGGCCCAGCTCAGATTGAGACCCCGTTACAAACAAGAGACTTGGCCCAGCTAAGATTGAGACCTAGGCAACAGAGAAGTGGCTGATGGCTACTGCCCTATATCTAAATCTAGCCTAAATCCAGGAGTGCTCAGGACTTTCTCAAGGATACATATAATCCTTTCCATTAATTTTTACAGAGTAAACTAAAATTGATGTTAAAGTATTAAATTTGACAGTAAAATAGTCAAGTTTTCAGATTAATTTAAATTGGCTAAATGAAATAAGTGGATATTCAAGAAAATCTAATTGTACAAAAGGCTGTTCCTAAAGTGTTAACCAAAATTTCTATTGGTACTTCATTTCATGTTAAAATCGCTTAACATGCAATGAACCCTAAAGCAGTCATAATTTTGAGCAAAAAATTTAAAGGATCCCAAGTAAAATTTATAAAAAAGATTTCTTTATTAACCTTTGGACGAGAATATGTTTATATTTCCAAAAACTCCAAGACCATGTGGATTCCTGCAACAGAGAGGAATTAGCAGGAAATGATTCAGCCATGAAGACAAGAGGAGAAACAGTCCAGATATGGAAGATGCTGACGACGCCTTGCCATGCCAGCAGTCAGCAGCTGTCACTGCAGGTTGCCCAGGACCAAACCAGAGGTCAAACCTGCATTGCCATCACTTGTCCACCATCCAGATGTCATTGCTGACATGTACACTTGGAACTTTTGGACATTGAAACTTGGACTCAGAACTGTTGGACATTACAATTTGGACTAGGAATTTTTGAACATTGAAATTGGGACCCAAACATTTTTTTGTTCTTATATGTTTATTTCTGGTCTGCAAATGCAAGATTTCTTTTAAAAAATTAAAATGGGGTAGATGTAGAGAGCCAAAAAAAAAAAAATAGAAACATCGATGAGAGAGAAACATCAACCAGCTGCCTCCTGCACACCCCCTACTGGGGATGTGCCCGCAACCAAGGTGCATGCCCTTGACCGGAATCGAACCCACAACCTTTCAGTCCGCAGGCCGACGCTCTATCTACTGAGCCAAACCGGTCCCGGCTGTTGACACTTTTTAAAAATATATATATTATTGATTTTTTTTTACAGAGAGGAAGGAAAGAAGGATAGACTGCTAGAAACATCGATGAGAAACATCGACCAGCTGCCTCCTGCCTTTCCCCTACCGGGGATGTGCCCGCAACCAATGTATATGCCCTTGACCAGAATCGAACCTGGGATCTTTCAGTCTGCAGACTGACGCTCTATCCACTGAGCCAAACCGGTTTCAGCCTGTTGACACTTTTATGCCTTAATTAGTAAGTACTTAAATTTTATAGAAATACAACAGAAAAGAAATGTGTATTTGCCACCCAGATTTAACAAATGTTAACATTTTATGATTAATTTAGATTTCTAAATAAAAACTTACAGATACATCAGGCATTCCATCTCTCTCCAGATCCTGAATTTGATGTATAGTCTAATTGTGAATCATAAATCAATAAACATATATATAATTTACATTTTATACTGCCTTCAATTCTTACTCTTCATTAACCCTCCTTAGGAGGTATAAATTGAGTAAGAAGTTTCCCAGCAGGAAAATCAAGGACTAAAAAGTCTGGTTTCTTAGCTGCTATTCAAATCTCCTTTTCCTTTGCCTGGGTCATAAATAAAGTTTTAGCATTCAAATTCTGGAAATGCTTAAATGAATGTCACGTAGCAACTTCTACCAAAACATCACAGCTATTAGCTCCTGTCTGGAATCGCTTCACTGAGATTCTTTTTTTTTAAAATATATTTTATTGATTTTTTTTTTTTTTTTTTTTACAGAGAGGAAGGGAGAGGGATAGAAAGTTAGAAACATCGATCAGCTGCCTCCGGCACTCCTCCTACTGGGGATGTGCTCACAACCAAGGTCCATGCCCTTGACCGGAATCGAACCTGGGACCTTTCAGTTCACAGGCCGATGCTCTATCCACCAAGCCAAACCGGCTAGGGTGACCAGGATTCTTTTCAAGATATGGTTTCACCTACAGCTGCCTACTCCGAGTGTAGGGTTCCATCAGCTCTAACACGCTGAGAGAGATGTGCTTATACTTTATCACTCTCTCAAAATATACACCAGTAAAAGGGGCCAAAAGAACAAAACAGCCTTTTCCAGTAGCAGTACTGAAATTGGCAATTTGCTTACTGGCTCTGTGTGCTCTGACTAAACCAGGTTTCTGTTCCAACTTGTTGGATACCAGCAAAAGCTGTGTCAGGACAAGCTTCCAAGGGATGGTGTAGAAAGGATATACAACTGACTGGGTGCTGAGTGGACAAAAAGAGAAGAAGTTGAGAACCAACAACTGAGTCAGCATATTAGTGAGTGATTTACTTACTTGAGCATGAGCCCAGGAGACTCAAACTAGGTTACAAACAATAAAGTGACTCACGTCTTCGCAATCTTTTTAGCCATCCATTACATGTCCTAGTAAAAGTGAACCAGAAAGCATAAACAATTATTTTTTACTCTTTAGTTAATAACTTTTGGTTTAAATTTTTTTTAATAACATAGCTAAAGAAAATATAGAAGGGCCCTGGCTGGTGTAGCTCTGTGGTTATAGTGTTGGCCGGCGCACTGAAGGGTCGGGGGTTCAATTCCAGGTCAAGAGCATGTACCTGGCTTGGAAGTTTGATCCAGGGCCCCAGTGAGGCGCTGCAGGAAGCAACTGATAGATGTATCTCTCTCATATCAATGTTTCTCTCTCTTTCTCTCCCTGCTTCCTTTCCCTAAAAATCAATGGGAAAAAATACCATGCCCTAGCTTGTTTGGCTCAGTGGATAGAGCGCTGGCCTGTGGACTGAAGGGTCCTGGGTTTAATTCAAGCCCAGGGCACATCCCTGGGTTGCAGGCTCAATCCCCAGTAGGGGACGTGCAGGAGAGGCAACTGATTGATGCTTCTCTCTCATCATTGATGTTTCTATCTCTCCCTCTCCCTTCCTCTCTGAAATCAATGGAAATAGGTTTTAAATAAATAAATAAATAAATATACATACATACATACATATATATAGACATATATATCACTGGGTGAGGATTAACAGAAAAAGAATATATAGAAGGAAAAGAGGTTTGCTAACATTTACTTTGCGTTTAAAACGAAACTAAATGGCACAAGATTCAAAGAGTTAAATTATTAAAATGTATTATCTCTTTTACCTATACATATTTTTACAAGGTCTTTACACATCAGGTCAAGTTGAGAACTGAATGTACAAAAATCTGGTTCAACTGTGAAAGACAAAACCTACTGGTCAGTGCCATGTTTTTAACGGGCAAAACCAAGTAGTTTACAAACCAAGCGTCCCAACGACCCTCTACATAGGCTTTATGTTACAGATTTAAAACGGAGGCAGACAGAGGTTAAGCAATCTGCCTAAAATCCATGCAGCTACTACGGTAGTAAAAAGGTGTGAGCAGGAGGAATGGCACCTTGAACCCTGCCCTTCCACTCAGGGCCTCAGGGGGCTGTCTGAGCCTGTCAGGTGGGCTAAGGAGGGTCACTGGGTGGTCACACGGGAGGTTCCCTAACTCGGGGACCAGAAGACCTCCGTCTGCAGCCCGCCTCCCCCCGCTGTGTGATCTTGAGCGGGTCAGGGCATTGACTCTAACGCGCGAAGCTTCTCTCTTCCTCACGGGGTTGCGAGGCTTCTCTGCGGTAGTGCGAGCACGCAGACTTTGGAAACTGTAAGAGGTCCTTCCAAACCTAAGGTATTTTCTCTGCCACCTAGGATGAGTAGCTTGTCTTCTTGGAGCTTCATCTGTGAGTTGAAGATCATAATCACGGCATGCCATGCGGTCTGTCGTGAAGGTGAAATGAGAGGATGCATGTAAACCACATGATGCGTTAATGCACAGTGCCTGGAACGCACAATTTAATCAACACACTAACCATTCAACTATTCAACACCACACTTCCTTTTCAGTTTTCTGGCTCCTGGCGGTAGGTTTTAGTAAACCTAAGGCTAGGTATCCCTGGGGCAGGGGCCTGCAATAAACTCTCAAGAGGACAAGGAAGAGGATAACCCCCCTCCTCCTCTCGTTTCCTCCCTAAAGCGCACGGGCTGCAGACCGAGGCAGGAGGAGGAGGAGGAGGAGGACCAGGCTGTGACTGCCGCTCAGGAGCCGGCGGGGCCCGCCGCCAGGGGGCGCTCCGGGGCCCGGCGCCCACCCGGAGGGCCCGGCTGCGGAGGCGGAGCCCGCTCGGCAAGATGGCGCCGTCCGCGTTGCTGCGGCCCTTGTCCCGGCTGCTGGCCCCGGCCAGGCTCCCGAGCGGCCGTGAGTGTCCCTCCTCGTGCAGGCAGGCCCGGCTCCCCGCCCGCCCTCCCCCAGGGGGAACCCGGCTCGCGGGGGCGGCGGGGGGCGGCGGCCCGGGCCTGGCCCGCTGTGACCTTCGCCGGCCCGAACCCCTGACTCCCGGCGCCCTGTCGCCTCCGCCGGCCTTCCTCCCAGCGCCACCCAACCCCTCTCGGCGCGGACGGAGCTTGGGTTCCTCCTCCTCCCTCCCTGCTCCTTGCCGGAGGAGAGACCTCCCGGGGCCGCTTCCCCTCGCGCCCCAGGCCTCCGTGGCCCGGGGCGAGTCGCTGGCCCTCCCTGGGCCCCGGTCCCCTGGGCTGTCCCCGGAGGGGGCGGCGTGGACGGAGCACTCCATGGGACCGTGCGCGTTGCTTCCCACCCAGAGACCCGTTACTGACTCCCCGTCCGTCCCTTGCAGCGCCCGCGCGGTCCAAGTTCTACGTCCGGGAGCCGCGGCACGCCAAGCCCGACTGGCTGAAGGTGGGGCTGACCTTGGGCACCACCGCGTTCCTGTGGGCCTATGTGAGTCCGGGCCCCTCTGGTCGTGGGGAGGGGTAGGGGGAGGGGGAGCATCAGGGTGAGGCTGCCCGCTGGGAGCCAATCTCCCCGTGCCCGAGGATGGTTCTGTTATCTGCTGATAACATTTGATTGGTCCATGAAGGAAATCCCAAGGATTAAAAGTATTAAGATTTTAGGGGCGTTGAGAAAATAGGAGGAAGCTGAGATTTGTCATTCATTGTCACTGAGGAGGGGTTTGTCATGAGTGGCAGTGGTACTACTTAGTATCCTGTATCTAATTTTATGTATTTATTGATTTCAGAGAAGAAGGGAGAAAAAGAGAGAGAGAAACAGTGATGAGAGAGAATCTTTGATCGACTACCTATTGCACGCCCCAGACTAGGGCTGGAGCCCACAACCCCGGGCGTGTGCCCTGGCCCAGAATGGAACCATGACCTCCTGGTTCCTAGGTCAATGCACAACCACCGAGTCGTCACGGCTGCTGGGCTTTATCTACCAGTATTTTCTTAAGGAGGATGGAGGCTGGTTGGGGTTTTATGAAGGCACGTTTCTCAGGTGTTGTAGAGACAAACCACCAATGAACAGGTATATAAGTTAAATCACATTAGATTTCCAAAATATAAGATTTTTAAAATTTTATTTGGGCGGGAAGGATCGGCAGCGAAAACATCAGTTTATTGTTCTGCTTATTTATGCATTCATTGGCTGCTTCTTGTATGTGCCCTGACCAGAAGCCTTGGTGTATCGGAGGGTGCTCTAACCAAGTGAGCTACCTGGCCAGGGCCAAAATAAAAATTCATTTAGCCCAGGTGGCATGGCTACATGGTTGATCGTCAACCTATGAACCAGGAGGGCACGGTTCAATTTCCAATCACTGCACATGCCCGGGCTGTGGATTCAATTTCAGTGTAGGGCGTGCAGGAGGCTGCCCATCAATGATTCTCTCTCATCATTGATGTTTCTATCTCTCTCTCCCTCTCCCTCAGAGAGGAAGGGAGAGAGATAGAGAGCTAGAAACATCGACCAGTCACCTCTTGCACACCCCCTACTGGTAGGCGGACACTCTACCACTGAGCCAAACCGGTTTCGGCTATTGTTGAATTTTAACAGATGCAGGAAACACTTGGAGAAATTAGTTTGCTGAATCTGCTTCTCCCTAACTTCAGAGGTTGGTACACTATAGATCAGGGGTCTGCAAACTCATCAGTCAACAGAGCCAAATGTCAACAGTACAACGATTGAAATTTCTTTTGAGAGCCAAATTTTTTAAACTTAAAATTCTTCTAGCGCCACTTCTTCAAAATAGACTCGCCCAAGCCATGGTATTTTGTGAAAGAGCTATACTCAAGGGACCAAAGAGCCGCATGTGGCTCGTGAGCCGCAGTTTGCCTACTATGGCTATAGACCATTCTGCCTCTTTAAAAGTTAACTCAAAGTATCTGTGCTACATTAGTATTTAAAATTTTTGTTTTGTACCTAATGGGGTTGGGGCTTCCTCCACTATCCCTAACTCCATCTCTTTAGGTCTCTTATTTTGGATTTTCTCATTAAAGTTATTCAGCTCTTTCAAATTGGAAGGAGTAAGAGGTGTTGAAAGTCACTTATAACCTAACAACAGTAACTGATCCTTTTAAAATAATGTTATAATGAAATTTTATACATTCCTAATTTAAAGTTTTTCTGAAATGGAGCTTTATTGATGCTTAGGGCTCTGGTTGAAGTTAAATCTTTGATTTCATCGAATGTCAACCTATATCAACCATTGTTCCACTTGTATATTTTGTCAGAGAGTGGTTCTAAGAAAGTGGCTGTCCTGGTATCTAATTTATACACATATATTTTGGGGTGGGGTTGTTCATTCACTCACAGTATCAAATTCCTAAAGTTAGAAGTATAATACACCCCTACCAACCAGCCTGGACCCCATTTAATAATTGAACTTTGCTTTGTTGTGTTGTTGAATCCCTCTGTGGTCAGGCATTCCATTAACTGCCCACTGAATGAAGGAATTTATTTGGCAAAAGTTGAATTTTAAAATGAGCACAGCTACGTTGAGTTAACTTTTAAAAATTGTATCTATAAGGAGGCAGTATTTCGGAGTGGGCTATATTCGTTAGTCTCCTGTTTTTTAATTTGCCAGGAAGATTACATTTCTAATTTTAACTGTTACCTCCTTCTAGCTCATCGACCAACATAATGAAGATGTCTTAGAATATAAAAGAAGAAATGGGCTGAAATAAACTTCTTAAATGCTAATAGTGTGAGTATGCAATTTTATAGGATCAATAGATTATGCAAGTTAATTAAACTATTTTTATTGATTGATTTCTAGAGAGAGAGGAAGGATAGAATAGAAACATCAATGAGCCAAAACCGGTTTGGCTCAGTGGATAGAGCGTCGGCCTGTGGACTGAAGGGTCCCGGGTTCGATTCCGGTCAAGGGCATGTACATTAGTTGCGGACACATCCCCAGTCAGGGGGTGTGCAGGAGGCAGCTGGTCGATGTTTCTCTCTCATTGACATTTCTAGCTCTCTATCCCTCTCCCTTCCTCTCTGTGGAAAATAAATAAAATATATATTTAAAAAAAAAAAAAAAGAAACATCAATGAGAGAGAAACATCAACAATCAGCTGCCTCCTGCATGCTACCCTATTGGGGATGGAGCCTGAAAAGTGGGTATGTGCCCTGACTGGAAATCGAACTGGTGACCTCTTGGTTCCTGGGTCCATGCTCAATTGCTGAGCCACACCAGCTGGGCTGAACTCTTTTTATTTTATTTTATTTATTTTTTATTTTTTGAAGGAAGGGAACCTCCTTTATTTTAATTAAATTTATTTTTATTTTTTTTAAATATATTTTATTGATTTTTTTTTACAGAGAGAAACATCGATGAGAGAGAATCATTGATCAGCTGCCTCTTGCACACCCCCTACTTGGGGATATGCCCACAACCAAAGTACATGCCCTTGAACTTTTTTTAAATAATGTATTTTGGTTATGTGTTTTTATATTAGATTTATGCTTTTTAGCACATATATTTCTGTCTGTGACAAATTTATAAATTCTTAGTATCTTGGTCTATCATCACTTAGTGTAATCATTTTTAACCATTATGCTCGGCCTGTGTTCAAAGAATATTAAGAGGGAAACCAAAATCATATTATTTAATTAAATCTAATAGGACTATACACAGTGCCTTCATAGCACATATGATAAGTTGTAATCATTTGTGTATTTGGTTCTTACTATGGACTTGTCATATCCCACACTTAAGTGTAGATTCCATGAGAACAGAAACCTCTCTGTTTTGTTAATCACCATGTAGTCAGCAACTTGCTCAGTGTCTGATCCAATTAGGAGTTTCATACTTGTTGGATAGATGAATGTATAAGGGCAGGCAATAGATGGTTAATTTTTTACTGTGTGACCATTTCAGTATGATTGGTACTACAACTGAACAATTCCTGGTAAAACATAGAGCTGTGAACAAAGTAACATTCTCTGTGTGGTCTGTGATTCTGTGATTTAAAAGATACTGAGTTTATGTATTATATACATACAGATAGATAGATTAGGTTGGTTAAAATAGATCATGTATTTCTGCTGAGTAAAATAGTAATCACCAATGTACACTTTTCCATATTTAACTCTCAGCTCTTTAGAGTTTGATTATTCAAATATTTGTTTTTTTAAAATATTAATATCAACTTTCCCATGGCACTACTTCAGCCAATCAACAGATTAAAAAAATGAAGCAGGTATTTAAGTCAAATTTAGATGCTTTTACTACTCTCTTATAGTTCAATTAAATTATTTTTTCCTAAAACTTAAAATGAGGTCTTGATGCTCTTTGTGGATTTGCTTTCTAGACTTTCTCGGTGCTCAAAGGTTAATAATTCAGAATGGTCTAATTTTAACCTTTCTGTTGGTTAATGCTATAGTTTTAATTTCTTTCCTCTTCTTTATAGGTATGCTCTGTATAGAGTTGAAAGCAGTTCCAATCTGTTGAGTTGTAAGCGAGAGAGAAAAGTTATATGTGAACTTATGTAATCAGCATTTGTGTTTTGCATCATTAAATGAAAAAATAAAAATACATCTGTATTCTTCAGATTGTGTGTATTGTGACAATGTGTAGAAAATGTCAATTCTAAGGTATATTATTAGAAATATTTCACTGTGGAAGGTAACCTTCTGATAACAGCGTCAATAGTAATTAAGGGCCCATTGGTAAGAAAATTTGTTAAGGAGATAGATTTAAAAATCACTGTTGAAGGATTTATTCCTTATATTAACTTTTAATTTCTAGTCAAAGCATTTATTTTTTAGTGTGTCACAGTGATAGAACTACTTTATTACTCAAAATACAAAAGAATCCAAATGCTATTTTCTTCTAGCATAGTCATTTTGGTTAAGTCAGAAAGTAATGTTGAATCTGTTATTAGAGTTTCTTCTCACTCCATTTCTTTGAATTTGATTGATTTTCACTTGGATGACTGGTTATGGTATAATATTGCTTTCATTCAATGATTAGTAAGCTCTTGACTGTTTCAAAAAAGCATGGAGAAGGGAAAGGGTTAGTAGACAATTAAAATACACTTCATTTTGCTCTGGCTGGTGCCTCACTAGTTAGAGCGTTGGCTTGCACACAGAAGGGTCTGGAATTAAATTCCTGGTCAAGGGCACACACTAGGTTGTAGGTTCAATTCTGGGTTGGTCAGGGCACTTGCAGAGGCAACCAATAGATACGACTCTCTTACATCAATGTTTCTCTCTTCTGTCTCTCTGTCCCTCCCTCCTTCCACTCCCTCTAAAAATCAATGGAAAAAATATCCTCAAGTGAGGATTAACAAAAAAATAAAATAAAGTACACTTCATTTATTCCTCATCAAAACCCTTACTTGTAATCAACTAAATTTCGTTAATTTGTAATTTAAACACTTAGTTTACTATACATTTAAAAATTCAAAAAAATAAAAATTCATTGTCTCTCCATTCTGATGGTAAGTGGAAAGTTTATTGCCTTATAATTGGCTTTATATGTGTTTGGGACTCTGGCCAACAATTGTGGGAGATTAATGACAATATCTTGGGAAATCACTTCTGAATATAAGTTCAGAGTTACCTTATTTTGGAATAATTATGTAATCCAAATTCAGTGAAAGACCAGACATAGCAGTAACTATTAACTTGTCAATTTGGAGTCCTAGCTGATAGAGCTGAAAGGACCTTAGAGGTCATGCAGACCAAGTTCATAATTTTATAAATGCAAAAACAGAGGTGAGAGATTTGTCCATCATCACCATGGTAGGTAGAATAATGGACCCCCAAAGACGGTCATGTCCTACTCTCTGGAATCTGTGTCCATGTTATGTTACATGGCAAATGGGAATTAAGGTTGCAAATGGAATTAAATTTACTAATTAGCTGGAATTGATGTAGAGATTATCCTAGATTAGCTGGTTGGGCCCATTGTATCATAGGGTCCTTACAAGTGGGAGAGGGATGCACAAGTGTGTGTGAGTATGAAGCGATCTGAGAAACACTCAACTGGCCATTGCTACCTTTGAAGATGGAACGGGGCCAAGAGCCAAGGATTAGAAAAGTCAAAGTCACACAGCCCTGCTGTCACCTTGATTTTAGCCCACTGAGCCCCGGGTAGGATTTCTCACCTACAGAACCATAAGACAATAAATCCTTTTGTGTTTTAAAGTCTGAGTTTGTTATAGTAGCAGTACACTACTACTATTTTCACATTGCAATAGAGACCAAGAAGTCAGCTATCAATTCCCAATTCAAGGTACTTTCCACTAAAATACTTAAAAGTTCATAGTTCTGAAGGAAAGGGAAAACTAAGACACTTGAAATTCTGGAAACTGAGACTCTCAGTTGGAAATCTATACTAATAAAAGGGTAATATGCTAATTAGATCTGGTCGACTGGACACCTTCCCAGACGTCTGACTTCTGGACAAAGCCGTGGTGGCAGGGGGCCAAAGCAGAGGCAGTTAGGGGCGATCAGACCTGTAGAGGCGGGCAAATTGGGGCAATCAGGACAGCAGGGGAGGGCAGTTGGTGATAAAGGCTGGCAGGGGAAGGCAGTTGGGGGAGATCAGGCTGGCAGGGGAGTGGATAAGGGCGATGGGGCAGGCAGGCAGGTGAGCGGTTAGGAGCTAGCAGTCCCAGATTGTGAGAGGAATGTCCAACTGCCGGTGGGATCGGGCCTAAATCGGCAGTCAGACATCCCCCGAGGGGTCCCAGATTGGAGAGGTGCAGGCTGGGCTGAGGGATACCCTAATGCCCCCATGTACAAATTTCCTGCACTTTTATTCCAGAATCGTTCCTCTAGTAAAATATAACTGCAATAGACACTACTATAGGTCTGGCCTTGAGAAAACTCACCCTGTGTGGACTTTCATCTTGATTGTGCCTGTGTAACTCCAGGGAGAGCTGTTATGAAGACCAGGGCTGTCCAAGAAAACGTTCTGCAGAGATGGAAATGTTCTGTCTGCCATCCAGTACAGCAGCCACTACTCCCATGTGGCGACTGAGCATTTGGAATGTGATTAATGTGACCGAGTTTTTCATATTTAACTTGAGTTAATTTAACTAGCCACAAGGGGCTGGTGGCTGATTAGCACAGATATAGATTATGCTGTGAGTAAACACCTCCCAGAGTTGTGCTACGTAGTGACTCTGGTTAATAAAAAAGAAAGAAAAGCTTTCTAAATTAAATGCTGAAACGGAACTCGGATTACTTTAAACTAGAAAAGGGTTAGGAAGATACAGACTGACTCAGAGACCCCAAGAATAGGAATACACCTGGACTCAGAAATAATTGGAGCCTGGGACTCAAATGTCACTAATACTTTTGCTCTTGGCTCTGCTGTCTGTGTACAGCCTCTGCATGCAGACCTCTTCCCCAATCCACATTATAAAGAGAAAGCCACAATCAATAATTCCTGGGTCTACATTTCAGTTCAAGAGATTAACTGGACTGGAAAAGAATCATTCTGATTCTAAATTCCCAAGAGGAACGGTGGTCAAAATGATCGTTGGTAATAACATGAAAGACTTTCCGTGAAAAAGGGGATGCAGACAAAATGTAGTCATATGTCAAATACAGTCAAGTGTTTTATTAGATCAAAATCAAGTAGACCTTTTTTTTCACATTTAGTGTCTGTGAAGAAGTCACTTAAATTATTTTAAGTTGCCATGGGGGAAAGAAAAAGCTATACAAACTCAATTTCAAGTATAGGAAGTTGTGTACCCCAAAAAGACATATGGAAGCCCTAATCCCCAGCATCTCAGAACTGGGGAAGTGGGGCCAAGGCAGATGGAATTAAGGTGAGTTCATACTGAATCCAAGATGACTGATGTATTTATAAGAAAAGACAGACACATAGGGAGAAGACAATCATGTAATGATGGAAGCAGATATTGAAATGATGCATCTACTATCCAAGGATTACTAGCAAAGAGAAACTAGAAGAGGCAAAGAAGGATTCTCCCATACAGGGTTCAGATGGGGCCTTGAAAACACCTTAATTTCAGACTTCTAGCCTCTAGAATTGTGAGAGAATAATTTTCTATTTTAAGCCACCCAAGCCTGTAGTAATTTGTTATGGTAGCCTTAGGAAAACAATACAGAAGTGTTTGGAATATCATGTTTATTTTGCTACAGAAGAGAAAGTGAGTAGATGGGGAGGGAGGAGAATACTGAGTGACCTCCAAGAATAATTTTAGAATTTACCGTCTTGATTGTGCTTCCCCTTTCATTTTATCTAAATATTTTAGTCCATCAAGAGGGTGTTTATCGGGACTTTCTTGGTTGCTTGCTAATTTGTCTTCCTAGACATGCTTATCAATTGTTTCACTTTAGCCCTGGCTGTGTGGCTCAGTTGGTTGGAGCATCATCCCAGTCTCCAAAAGATTGTGGGTTGGATTCCAGGGCAGGGAACATGGCGTAGGTTGCAGGTTTAATCCCCAGTGAGCATACGGGAGGCAAACGGATCAATGTTCCTTTCTCACATGGATGTTTCTCTTTCCCTTCCTCTCTAAAAACCATTAAAACACATCCTCATGTGAGAATTAAAAAAATAAATTGTTTCACTTCATATCTTTTTAAAAATATATATTTTTATTGATTTCAGAGAGGAATAGGGAGTGACAGAGATACATCAATGATGAGAACGAATCATTAATTGGCTGCCTCCTGGATGCCCTCCCCACCCCCCACCCCCACCTCAGGATCAAGCCAGCAACCTGGGTACATAAACTTGACCTGAATCAAACCCAGGACCTTTCAGTCCGCAGGCACTCTATCCATTAAGCTGCACCGGCTAGGGCTCACTTTATATCTATATTGATATGTTGAAAGTATATGGTCATGGCCAAAGAATTTAGTGCTAAGAAAAAACAAAGCTGTTTCTACCTTTCTGTGGAGATTAGGAAATCACTCAGTCTTTGAGAATTGCTTTTAATTATATAGCACTTAAGCCTTGAATAAGTGTGATTAATATTGCCAGTAAAGGACCTCACATTATGTTTTCAAAATAGTATCTTTGCCGAAACCAGTTTGGCTCAGTAGTAGAGCATTGGTCTGCGGACTGAAAGGTCCCGGGTTCGATTTCGGTCAAGGGCATGTACATTGGTTGCGGGCACATCCCCGGTGGGGGGTGTGCAGGAGGCGACTGGTCGATGTTTCTCTCTCATCGATATTTCTGGCTCTCTGTCTCTCTCCCTTCCTCTCTGTAAAATATCAATAAAAATATATTTTTTAAAAAAACTAGTATCTTTGTCAACAGACACAATAAGGTGGAGGTCATCTTAGATAAGCTAAGTTATCTCTGACCCTAGATTCTTGTTTTTCCAACAAGACCAAGAAAAATGTCAAGGACGTACTCAAGGGCAGCGTCGTAAACAGTGTGCCTAACAGCTGGGCAGCTATTGCCCAAGCCTCACGGAGGCTTCTACAGCAGAGACCTAATGTTCAAATCCTCTAGGGTTTGTGAGAAGCAGCTCGCAGAGTGAATCTGACAACCCACAAGCATGGCCTCTCTTGAGAAATGTTTCAAGATGTGGAAAGCGTGTGCCATCAGACTGCAAAGCCACATACCCTCCAGGAGAATTGGAGTAGGTGGAAAATTCCCTCCCATCAAAGAGGCATGAGCTTTTGACTAAGATGAAAAGGGATGAGGAGACGTGACACTCTTTCTCTTAGTGTTGTCTTTCCCAGCTGGGATGGCCCCGTCAAATCTAGAGGATAGAAGGCCCCCACTGGACTCCACATGTATCGGATGGTGGGGTTCAATGGATCCTGTCACATGTACACGGAAAGGCAGCAGGCCATAGTAAGGGAGCCTTGAATGTTGGCTTAGGCTGGAAGTAGAATCTAGTACCACTTCCTCCAATTAGCTGAGCATGCTTCACACCCAATGTGCTTTACAGCTTACAACAACCCTGTGGGAAAATAAAAGAATTATCTACTTTACCCAGACCAGTAAATCTGACTCCCAAACTCATGCTCTTAACCACACTATTATATTACCTTGATTTTTTTTCAATATGTAGCAGTGATAATCAACACCCCCCTATGTACTCTTTATGGGTATTAAAGATGAACTACAAAAATAGGAGTGACAATACTCTGGGAAAAGTTTTTAAAGTCCTGTATAACGTGTATTATTTTTGCATTTTAAAAACCAGTTTAGTTCTAACCAAAGGCCTTAGATTACATTAATGACTGATATCTGGCCAGAGATTTTTAAAAATATATTTTTATTGATTTCAGAAAGAAAGAGAGAGAGAGATAGAAACATCAATGATAAGAGGGAATCATTGATTGGCTGCCTCCTACATGCCCCACACTGGTGATCAAGCCCGCAACCCAAGCATGTGCAAGGCCGATACTCTCTCTACTGAATCAAACCAGCCAGGGCTGGCCAGAGATTTCTTTGTGATCATTGACCCCATGGATGGTGGGCTTGTTTCACTGTCTCTTTAACCTGATATTTTAACCTCAATGAGTGACAGCAGAAATCATATCTTGCTCATTAAAGAATGCCCTGAAACAGTGCCTAGCACATTATCCTAAAAAAAAAAAAAATGTTTGTGAAATCAATTATAACCAATCCCAGCACTAGCAAGAGCCTAGCATATTATAGGCATTTTGACAGATACTTATAGAAATTGTGATGGAACCTGGGGCTGATCCAGAAGACCCCAGGCTACACCCAGACCCCGAGTCTACCCTGGTTTCTGAAGGGGAGTCTGAAAGGGTCCTGAGAACCATCGTCATTTACAAATGTTCTCTCAGAAAGGACTATTTTTAGAGAAGCTTCCAACACATTCAGTACCTATAATGCACTTGCCACCTTTGACTATTCCTCTCCCTGGCAACCAAATCAAAATTCAGCCCTGAGGAAAGAGTGAGCTGTAGTAGTAGACAGATTTTTTTCTCTTTTCTTTTTAAATTTCAAATAGGGTCATGTCAAACTGGGGTGGTTAAGAGTACTCTGGACAGATTTGGTTGTATCTGTCAATCTGTCCTAGGTGCTAGCAGTCCGTTAAATAACCTACACTACCAGTGAGATAGCTAATCACTCGTTGCAGGAGGATGTGTACCTGATGCTCGTCAAAGTTTACTAATCTTCATTTTGTTACTTTCATGGCTAATTAACCTGTTGGTGGAGGGCCTGGGGTCTCTCCTTCCTTGTGCCGCTTCAGGTCTAAATTTGACCTCTCCTTAACTGCAGATTACCCAATTGCTCTTGTTAAGTGTTTAATCCCTAGGAATAGCTAGCTACTGTATCAAAACAACAACAGCCATTTCTGACCATTGGTTTGTACTCTTAAAATGAGAATATGTTCAATATTATTAGCATTGCATTCAGAACTAGAATCTCCGAAGGATATTTAATCGCCAAGTAGTGGATAAGCAAATATTTTGTAACGTGCCTTAGAGAACTTGGAACTAGAAAAACCTTGTTCATATCCTTAAAAAAAAAAAAAACCCCACACAAGACCATTAGTTCCTATTCAGTCCTCCCCACCACCCTGTCACTTGCTAAAGGGAACAATTGCCACCTCCCTCAGAGGGTTGAAATGAGAATTAAAGGAGATAATACGTGGAAGTGCTTTAGAAACTGTTAAGGGCCACACACATAAGGGATTTTAGTGGGACACGGTCCCTACCAAGGATTAATCATTTAGGAAACGTTACAAACATAAATGATTGGTATTCATATTCAAACCCTGACAAATTGTTGTAGCCACAATGAGGCAAGTGATTGAAATTTGGGGGAAGAAACTAACAATTGAGCATTTTTAGTTGATGTGGAAATGCTAGTCTCGCACCTCAGAGAGGAATGTACAGCATTTAAGGGGTTATGTTTAAAGTCATTGTGTGTGTGTGTTGGCGGGTAGCTCAGTTGGTTAGTGTCCTCCCCATAAGCCGAGGTTGTGGTTCCATCCTGGGCACATACAAGAAGCGAACAACGAATTGTATAAATAAGTGGAACAGCAAGTGTTCTCTCTCTCTCTCTCTCTCTCTCTCTCTCTCTCTCTCTCTCTCTCTCTCTCCCTTCCCCTCTCCTCCTCTCTCCCCCTCAAATCAATAAATTAAAGTAAAGTCACCGTAACAGTGAATTGCTGAGAGCCAGCCATTGCCTGGGGATTTCGCGACTCTGGCATCACCCAGGACACTACAGGGAAGGCTACCCTCCCCCCCCTCCCGCCCCCCTTCCACTCCTGGGAGAGCAAGGGGAGTGAGTGAGACAGGTGGGTTCATATTTCACCCGGCATCATAACCGACGTGTATGTCTTTTATCTTGTTTAGTTTTTATTGATTGATTTCAGAGAGGAAAAAAGAGGGAGAGAGAGATGGAAACATCAGTGAGGAGAGAGAATCACTGACCGGCTGCCTCCTGCACGCTCCCCCCCTCCCCAATTGGGGATCGAGCCCCGCAACCTGGGCATGTGCCCTTGACTAGAATTTGACCTGGGACCCCCCAGTTCGCAGGCTGGTGCTTTACCCACTGAGCCAAACCAGCCAGGGCCGACGTGAGTGTCTGATTCCGGACGCGAACCCTGAAACACCTCCAACCTTCCCCGAGGAGTTCCGTGGGGCACAGCAGTGCCGGCAGGCAGGGGCCGACTTCTCCGTCCCCTGTCCCTCTGAGACGCCTCCATCCGCTTCTTGGAAATCGGGAAGAGCCGCAGAGCCTGCAGACGGGGGCCGAGAGGGGAAGGTGCCAACCACTCACCCCTGCCCACGCCCAGCGGCCGCCCGGGCGGAGCGGGAGCGGGCCGGGGTCGGCGCCCCTCCCCGGGGCGGGGCCGGCCGGAGCTCCCCGCGCCCCGCAGCGCGCGCGGCTCCAGAGGCTGCAGCTCCAGAGGCTGCAGCTCGGCGTGCGGTCGTGCGGTCGTGCGGTCGTGCGGTCGTGCGGTCGTGCGGTCGGGCGCGATGTATCTCCGCAGGGCCGTCTCCAAGACGCTGGCGCTGCCGCGGAGGGCGGCCCCCAGCCCCGCGCCGCCGCGCAAGGACGGTGAGTGCCCGGCGCTGGCCCTGGAGAGCCCCGGGCTCCGAGCGTGGACCTCCGGGCGCCCTCTGCACCTGTCCGCCCGGTGGGCCAGCCCAGCCCAGAGCGCATTAGCCCGAGTTGTGGGTGGGAGGTGGGGACGGGAGGGCGGGGAGGGGGAGGAACGCGGGAGGGTCGCAGGGCTAGATGCTCCGAAGTTCTTGGAGATTTTTGAAAGTAGGGAGCCTTTCCAGCGGGACTTCTGAAACCCGGCTAGACTTTCTGGGTTCAACTCTTGACGTTGGGCAAGTGCTTGACCCTCAGTTTCCTCGTGTGTACATGGGGGCTCTCAGAGCTGAGTTTTAATGGGCTAATGTGCAGAAACGAGCCCGGTTAACCTTGTGGCTTATAGAGACCCATGCGTCCCCCGAGCTCGTGGGGAAGCAGAGGCTCGGGCTGTGGGAAGAGAGGCGCTGACCCGCCAGCCAGGCAGGTGCGGCCCGGCCCGGGGGGAGCCGGTGGAGGCTCCTGAGCAAATAAACTCGGGACTTGGCCTCGATCCCTGAGAGGCAGCCTCGACCCCTGAGCCTGGACCCTGGCACTCCCCACCCCCTCCCGCAAGGATGCGGCCTTCGAAGCAGTTCTCTTGGCGGCTGCCAATAGAGCTGGAGCTGTCCAGCTGTTTGCCTCCATCGTCCTTGTATTTGCCACCTTTGTTTTGTTTGTTTTTTTAAAATAATTTTATTGATTTTTCACAGAGAGGAAGAGAGAGGGATAGAGAGTTAGAAACACCGATGAGAGAGAATCATCGATCAGCTGCCTCTTGCACACCCCTCACCAGGGATGTGCCCGCAACCAAGGTACATGGCCTTGACCGGAATCGAACCTGGGACCTTTCAGTCCGGAAGCTGGTGCTCTATCCACTGAGCCAAACCGGTTTTGGCTATTTGTCACCTTTGGATGTGCGAATTCTTGAGGGGGGGGCAGGGAGCATCTTCAGACATTTCAGTGCCTGGGACATCGTAGATGCTTAAGTGTGAGCATGGGAGTATTGGTCAGGCCTCCAGGTCCGTGCTCCAGCGCGGTCCTGCCCCAGCCAGCTCTTTCTGATTCCTCATCTGTTCTCCCTCCCTTTTCCCCGTCCTGATGGTGTGGAGGTTGGGGGAATGGGGTGGAGTGGGGTAGGGGGGTAGGCTGCTCCTAGACCACTTCGTAGCAAGTTCTCAGCTTGCTCAGTTCTTTCTTCCCGGCGGCGCCTCACTTCCTAAAGCTTTCCAGGTGGCTTCAGCCCAGTTTGTGCGTTTGAAGTGAGATAGAGAAAGACTCGCGAAAATTCCACCGGCCAATATTTTTTTCACTTCGTTTAGGCCTGTGCTGGTGATGATGGGGGTGGGGTGGGGTGGGGTGGGGAGGAAGGTCTGTCCAACTAGCTTTATTTTCCTCTTAAAATGCTGGGGGGAAGACGTTGCCTTACAAGCAACAGAAATAAGGCATCTTCGTTTTTCTTGATCTTTAATACCAAGTGCAATAAAGCAAATATTTTTTTCACTGATGAAGTGGGAGAAGCCATTCATCTTGAACTTCTGAAGTGAAAGGGCAGTTATGATGGGGACAGAGGGAGAAAGATGAGAACGTTGACCTGGCCTTTTGCACTCTGGCTATCTTCTGCATCCCCCATGGTCATTACACATTTTTTTTTTTTTAGCTTCATACAGTTCAAATAATTTTCTCTCCAATTGGGGCGAAAGAAAAGTGGTTTAAAATTTCTAAATAGGTAGTTAGCAATACTGGTTGTAGCACTATTGGTCTTCCTCTAACTTTCACCTAATTACTTTTTTGTAGCACTGATTTTTTTCGATGTTTTGGAAGAACTATTATTGACTGGATATTTGGCTTCAGTCATGGACATCAACTAACCTTTTACTGATTCTTTCTACTTGGACAAAAGAAAAAGTTGTTTCAGTTTTATTGAAGGATGAAATTGTAACTGCCTCCTCAAATTTTGTTCTTTCGTTTTCCTTTTAAAACGTACCTTTTCAATGAATAAATAACTTAGGTTTGTAATATATTATTTAAAAAAACACAGAAAGGCAAAAATAATAGTCACCTGTAATCCTACTATTCAGTGAATACCATTATTTACATTTTAGTATATTTAATCTCCCAGGCCTTTTTTCTCTCATGCATATTTTTCCTTATGCATATTGTTTCCACAAATCTGGGATAGTCCTGTATAACCTTTCACTTAACATATTGTAAATATTTTCTCAAGTAAGTAAATAAGTAAATATTCTTCTGGAAAAGTTCTACTGGCTATTTGTTTCCCATTGTATGAATATGCTAAAAATTTATCCAATTAATCCTTATTGAATATTTATTTCCCACTTCATTGTTCTTTTAAATAACTTTGCCATAATTGTATTTACGTCTTTACCTAAATCTCTTATAATTTTATTTATTTCTTCCTATTTAAAAAACCTTTTTGATAGTTATGTCTGGTTGACGACTATAAAACTGACATATTTCCTCTGGAATTGAAAATGTATTTTTAAACCAACAAAAGCCCTACTACAAGTCAATACCATAACCTCTTATCACAGCCTGTTGGGGCACATTTGTAGGGAAAATATTTTTTTCTAAGAGATGATTATTTATATTCAAATTAAGAACATATATGTGGATTTTTTTTCTAATTTGACTACTACAAAGAACACAGCACTTTCATCATTTCTATTAGTTTGTACAGAATTGTACTTCTATTTCAGATATGATCTTATGGCAACATTTGTCTTAGAAAAGCTTCTCATTGCTCACCTCTAAAGGTTTTATATTAGATGGCCGAGGCCGGTTTGGCTCAGTGGTAGAGCATTGGTCTGGGGACTGAAAGGTCCCAGGTTCGATTCCGGCCAAGGGCATGTACATTGGTTGTGGGCACATCCCCAGTAGGGGGTGTGCAAGAGGCAGCTGGTCGATGTTTCTCTCTCATCGACATTTCTAGCTCTCTATCTCTCTCTCTTCCTCTCTGTAAAATATCAATAAAATATATATAAAAAAATAAAGGTTTTATATTAGAAATATATATACATATATATATATATTGTTTTCTGTTTTTTTAAAATAAATCTTTATTGCTCAGATTATTACAATTGTTTCTCCTTTTTCTCCCCCATAGCTCCCTTCCACCTGATTCCCACCCCACCTTCTGCCCTTACCCCCTCCCCCCACTATTGTCCTCATCCGTAGGTTATACAATTTTAATCCAGTCTCTTGCTGCACCCCACACCCCTTTCACCCTGATAATTATCTATAGAAATATATATATTTATATGGATTTGTGTTACAGATTTATAGAAATGTGTTAGATTTCAACATAAATGCTTTTATTTAACATAAATTTCAGCTATAAATATATTTAATTATTTTTTTGGAAGAATCATCTTTTCTTCTAAAAGATCTAGTACACATAGTAATGGATTTCTTTTGCTTGTATGCATCTTGCTTGACAGTTGAAATTGTTTAGTGCTTTTGTCATTTCTCCTTACCCATGCCTGCACTCCTTCAAGAAAAGCTCGGTGCTTAGCATCAAGATGACAGGTTTCGTGAGTACTTGTCAAATTATATTGGGAAAATGTCAAGTGGAATTATTCCTATGCCATATTCCCTTAAGCTAAAGTCACTTGATGTTAATAGATTCCAGGTTCACTGAGCAGAAATGTTTTTAAAGAAATAATTATTTAAAGTACTTTTGCTTCAGCAGTGGAGCTAACCGTGTTTAAACGTGTTTTCCTAGCACCTGTTCGCTGGATGTCGTCTAACAAGTTCTTTGGGTCATCGGGGTCGAATATGATCTACTATCTGGTTGTAGGTGTCACGGTCAGTGCTGGTGGATACTACGTAAGTGTGCAGGAATTCTCATATTTTACAACCTGTGGTAAAACTCAAAGCAATGTTAAGTCCAGGGCATGAGATTAAATAACAAGATTATGACGATTTTTAAAGTATAAACTCAATATTTCTTTTTTATGTATTTTATTGATTTTTTTACAGAGAGGAAGGAAGAGGGATAAAGAGTTAGAAACTCAATGAGAGAAAATCATCGATCAGCTGTCCCCTGCACACCCCCCACTGGGGATGTGCCCACAACCACTGTACGTGCCCTTGACTGAATCGAACCTGGGGCCTTTCAGTCCACAGACGCTCCATCCATTGAGCCAAACCAGTTTCGGCAATAAAATATATATTTTTTAAATAAAAATAATATGATTTTGGAGCTAAAACAATGGAACATCTGTGAGTCAAATAAGATAAGCCTATTGAATCATTCCCCATTCTGTCATAAACTTTCTAAATTGAAATCTACTCTTCATTGTGAATAAAAGTAGAATAAGTATAAAACCTTTGGAAGCCATAGGAATACACAATCACTGCATTTTGACTTGATACCACAGAAATATGCATAAATGGATTTTTAGTCATAACGAGGAGCAGTTTGTAGAGCTATGTAGAAGGCCAAATCTAAATATTCTAATCTTCAGTATTTTGAGAGCCTCAAGAAGCAAGGAAACTTCAAACATGTCATTTATATTATTGTCCTCTACTAACCTACCAGTTTTCACTCATACCCAGGTTCCTTCACTTCTACTATCATTCTGCTGCTTACTGCTGAATCTACTGCCCAGGGCCACTACAGTTGGATATAAGCCACTGGAAAAATAGATATTGGACTAGTCCATATGATTTCATGGGAAGCCGGAAGACTTAATTTCACCTGGACATCACTATATTCCTAATTAGGTTTACTAGTGCTAGACATGAACCTCTCCTATGTACTAAATCTTTCTTCACAAAAACTATCTTAAACTGGAAGTTATAAACTGATTACTCCTGAGAACCCTTTCTGGCCTTATTGTCTCACAATGGGAATGAAATTGGATAGGTCATGATCTCTAAGTCCCCTTCCACCTCTAAGGTTATATAGTTTTAATCTTAAATCTTGGAAGTGTTAATTCCCAAGAATCTTCGGCTACTTTCAGGAGGAGATATAGAATATGCGGTATTTAAAAACTTGAATTCTGGTCTTCTCCTCCCCTTCCTTTTCCTGTACTGAAATAAGTTCTATATTAGATTTATCTGAATTGAATCCAGGGTAGCCAATAACAGTTTTTCATTTCCAAGTAAAATCTACTATGAGGGCCTCTTAAAATCTGAGAAAGGCCTAGGTCATTTCAATTAGTTGAAGGTCTGGGTATTTTAAAAAGCATAAAGCCATATTGATTTATTGAAGTTGTGGTATATATTTTTAAAAACATTTTTATTGATTTTTAGAGAGAGAGGAAGGGAGAGGAAGGGAGAAACATCAATGATGAGAGAGAATCACTGATTGGGTGCTTCCTGCACACCCCCTACTGGGGATTGAGCTTGCAACCCTGGGCATCTGCCCTTGACCAGAATCAAACCTGGGACCTTTCAGTCTGCAGGCCAACACTCTCTCCACTAAGCCAAACCAGCTAGGGCAAGTTGTGGTATATTTTAAATGCTTATGTTTAATAAATAATATAATTTGTTTAATAAATAATAAATTTGAGGCCCTCTCTTCTAGCAGGCCTTCTATTCTGTGTTTGACTATGTTAATTTTGAAAAAGTGAGGTTCTTTTTCAATTCTGCGTTAAGTAGGTTTTTTTCTTCTTCTTACCTCGTATTCTAGCCTCTTGAACAATATGACTAATGTCCCTTGCGCTGTTGCTGCTGGTCAGTTCAGGGATGTGAACTTCTACACAGGTTCAGTCCACATTGGTGTGCTTAGAACTGAGGGTGCTGACTCGGCATATTGTTCCTAATTTGTCTTTATATTTCTATCTACTGGGCATGTTTTCAGTTATCCTTGACCCCTGTTATAGCATTGTTTCTTTCCTTCTTTCCTACTTAATGACAAAGGTTTTCAAACAGGAAATACAGGAGTAAATGATATGGCTCTGGCCAGTGTAGCTCAGTCTTTCTATCTTTTTCCCTCCCTTCCTCCCACTCTCTCTCTAAAAATCAATACAAAAGATATCCTCCAGTGTGGATTAACAACAACAACAAAAAGAGTAGATGATATACATTGTCGTTTCTTCTTTGAATTTAGCATGATGAATATAAATCATGTTGAAAAAAATGCTTGTGAATAATAAGTACACTTTTGCTTTCAGACTTACAGGACAGTAACATCAAAGCAAGCCAAACACACTGGACATATAAAAAATTTGAAAGAAGAAAGTAAAACAGAGTTACAGCCACTTCAAGGTAAAGTGAATTTATTAGTATTGTTTTCCTTACGGCTCTGGTTTTCATCACCTTAGTCTAGCAATGAACATTATTTTCTTTTGGCTTCTTTACTGACTTAATCCAGAGAATATTGTTATACGTTTTGGATGAGTGCATTTAATAAATGAAAACGTTTTGCATTCATACTGCTGACCAGCAGTTTTGACTTCTTTGTGTGGTAATGTCATTTTTCTCCTACCCAGGCTCCCATTCATGGAGGCATAATTTTAGTATCTGCCTCTCAGCAGCCTGACCTTTCATTTCCCTCATTCTTTCTTTTTTTAATCATAAAACTAATGTTTGTTTCAGTTTTGATTGAGAGCATCCAGTATCTTTGCCCAAAGTACACTTGACATCAGTATAATCAGTCATGTCTGTTGAGTTCCTCAGTTGATCTAATTAATAAAATGGCAACCACAGAACAGAAACTTTACATCTTCACCCAAGTAAATGTTTCTTGCCTTAAACTGCTTGCTTGAACCATACTTTCTTCCATTTCAACTATAATACTATTAATATCAATGACTATGATCTCTATTTGGTGACAGATAATAGCTGCTCATGGACCAGTTTTAACTTTTTAGTCATGACAATAAGAAACAGAATGTATAAGTGAACATTATTTTTAAAAATAAATCTTTATTGTTCAGATTATTACAAATGTGTTCCTCTTCTCCCCCTCAATTGCTCCCCTCCACCAGATTCCCACCCCACCCTCTGCCCTTTCCCCACCCCCCATTGTCCTCATCCATAGATGCACAGTTTATGTTCAGTCTCTTCCCGCACCCTCACTCCCCTTTTCCCTGAGAATAATCAGTCCACTCCCCTTCCATACCTCTGATTCTATTATATTCACCAGTTAATATTGTTCATCAGATTTTGTAATTCCCTTGGTTTTTAGATTCACTTGTTGATAATCACGTATTTGTTGTTCATAATTTTTTATCTTTATTTTCTTCCTCTTCCTAAATAACCCCCTTCAGCAATTCATATAATTCTGGTTTGGCGGTGATGAACTCCTTTAGCTTTTTTTTTATTTGTGAAGCTCTTTATCTGGCCTTCGATTCTGAGTGATAGCTTTGCTGGGTAGAGTATTTTTGGCTGTAAGTTCTTGCTATTCATCACCTTGAATATTTCTTGCCATTCCCGTCTGGCCTACATGGCTTATGTTGAGAAATCAGCTGACAATCGTATGGGTGCTCCTTTATAGGTAACTATCTGCTTTTCTCTTGCTGCTTTTAATATTCTCTCTTTGTTTTTTGCTCTTGGAATTTTAATTATGATGTGTCTTGATGTGGTCCTCTTTGGATTCCTTTTGTTTGGGGTTCTATGTGCTTCCTGGACTTGTAAGTCTATCGCTTTCACCAGATGGTGGAAGTTTTCTGTCACTATTTCTTCAAATATGCTTTTGGTATCTTGCTCTCTCTCTTCTTCTGGGACACCCATAATTCTGATGTTGGTTCGTTTGAAATTGTCCCAGAGGTTTCTTACACTATCTTCAACTTTCTGGATTCTCTTGTCTTCTTGCTTCTGTGTAGGAGTGTCCTCTGGCTCTTTGTGTTCTAGATCTTTTAAAAATATATATATTTTATTGACTTTTTACAGAGAGGATGAGAGAGAAACATTGACCAGCTGCCTCCTGCACACCTCCGACTGGGGATGTGCCCGCAACCAAGGTACATGCCCTTGACCGGAATCGAACCTGGGACCTTTCGGTCTGCAGGCTGACGCTCTGTCCACTGAGCCAAACCAGTTTCGGCCATACTAGTGGTTTTAAACCCCTTTTTATACACAATATTTTAGTCAGTCCTCAAAAAAGTTCTGTGGAGAGATGACATTTTACAGATGACAAAACTGAGGTTGAGAATAAATTAGTGATTCCTCAGAGTCAATGCCTCATAACTTGGCTATATTTCCATCTGCCTCGTGATGCGTGGGCTGTTTACTTTCCTGTTCTTTGTATTTGAATAAGTAATATCTATAAACTATTTTTTTTAAGTTCAACATGTTCAAAGCATTTACAGAAAAGCAGATCCCCCATTTTCCCTTCCAGGGGCAGCCAATAATATAAATTTCTCTGAATCCTGAAGAGAGTCTTTGCAAATATAACTATCTATGCATATAACTTACCCTCTTCCTGTCCTAATACAAACAGTACCAAACTGTGTACATTGCTCTTCTCCCACTTCACAGTCTACGTTGAAGACCATTACATAGAGATGTCTCATGTTTTTAAAGTGACAGCACAGTGTTCTTCTGTCTTCTATGATCTTTCGATTAATACTGTGCTTAACGGGCTAAATCTTACAGGTGAAAAAGAGAACCTGGAGGGAGTGGAGGAAGCAGGTTCAGCAGCCCCTGAAGTGTCTTCGGAGGAAGCAGGTTCAGCAGCCCCTGAAGTGTCTTCGGAGGAAGCAGGTTCAGCAGCCCCTGAAGTGTCTTCGGAGGAAGCAGGTTCAGCAGCCCCTGAAGTGTCTTCGGAGGAAGCAGGTTCAGCAGCCCCTGAAGTGTCTTCGGAGGAAGCAGGTTCAGCAGCCCCTGAGGTATCTTCGGAGGAAGCAGGTTCAGCAGACCCTGAAGTGTCTTCGGAGGAAGCAGGTTCAGCAGCCCCTGAGGTATCTTCAGAGGAAGCAGGTTCAGCAGCCCCTGAAGTGTCTTCGGAGGAAGCAGGTTCAGCAGCCACTGAAGTATCTTTGGAGGAAGCAGGTTCAGCAGCCCCTGAAGTATCTTCGGAGGAAGCAGGTTCAGCAACCCCTGAAGTATCTTCGGAGGAAGCAGGTTCAGCAGCCCCTGAAGTGTCTTCGGAGGAAGCTCAGGTGGTAAATGCTGAAGAAAGCTCTGATGCTGCAGCTGCAGGCAGAGCAGAAGAGGCTTCAGCCTGTCCCGACGCTGCGGAGGCTGCTCAGGTGGAGATCACCGCGGCAGGTGCTGAACCAGGGCCAGAGGTTCCAAATGCCACTGCCTGCGAAAGTACCCAAGTCAGCACTCCGGAGGTCACCGGTGCAGCTCCGGATGAAGCCATTGCCATCAGTAGTGATAAAGGTACCGCCAAGAACGAAAGCTCTGATGAATATGCAGAACTGGAAGAAGAAGATTCTCCAGCTGAGTCAGAACCCTCTGCTAGGGGTCTTTTACAGGAAGAAGCCAGTGTTGATGCTGAGGCCACAACTCAAGGCTAATCTTGCAGATTCACACTCAGCATAAACGCCATAGCAAGCCTGATAGGTGCTTTTGTAGTTTTAGTCATCTTAGTTTTAGTTTTGTGGTGTTTTTTTTAAGGCTCCTTTTCTAGAAAACTCTAATTTGCCTTGAAGGTGTTTGGTGTCTGCTGATAGTTTTCAGGGTTGAGATTACACGTGTCTGAAGTTTCCTAGTCTCTGAGGTCAGAATATGACACTGCAGTAAAGAGCTTCAAGAGTTCCATCTTTGGGTTTAAGTTTTATATCATAGGAATCAAGCTATCTACACAACCTGCATCCACATTACGTTGGCTGTGCCTTTACCTTACTGTAATGGATGTAAATGTAGATTTTTCGAGTTTTGACTTAAACTCATTTAAATAAAATTTAAGAATATTTAGTGCTTCTATTTTTATTCACCAAAATATGTATAAATAATACAGGATATATTAACACACACACACACATAACATCAGATGAACATTGCAATGTTATCCAAGAAATCATGTAGTCTAAGGAGGACTCTGCTTACAGCAACCTGTGGCCTTTCTCCCATCTATGTTACAATGGGGTTGTGCTCATATTTTCCATTTTGATTTAATTCCATTTAATCAATGTATATTAGGGACTTACACCTTATGCCAGGAATCATTCATTCACTGAACAAATATTAACTGACCACCTGCAACCTACCAGTTTTAAGTGGTGAGAATTAAAAAAAAAATATATATATATATATATATATGAAAAGTCCTACCCTTCCCAGTTTATATTCTAGAGTGTGATCAAACAATAAACAAAATAAATAAGAAAACTGCATAATATATTAGATACTGATAAATGTTTAAAAAGAAAAGTAATGCAAGCAAAGGGTGATAAGTGTGTTGGTTAGGGGTGGAAGTTGCCATTTTAGATAGGGCAGCCAGAGACAGCTTTGCTAAGAAGCTGTCTTGTGAGTAAAATCTGAAGTATACATAAGGGACCAATCATGAGGATATGAGTGGGGGGGCAGGGGAGAATCATTCCAGATGAGAAGTGCAAAGGATTCGAAGCAGAGAGAATTGCCGGGTGCCCAGTGTGGCTAATGTGGAGTGAAAGAGAGGGACAATAGTTGGAGATGATTTCAGAGAGAGAGAGACTGGTTCTGCATGGATGGGCTAGATCGCACAGGGTCTGGTAAGATTTGGGCTACCCTTGGAGTGGGTTGGCGAGTTGTGGTGGTTCTGGATGCTCTGCCTAGATCCCCTCACCTGGGCCAGTACATTTACTCTCAGCCGCTGTTGCACACATCTCTCCTCAGAGGCAGCTCATAACAACTAACCGCCATAGTGGTACGTACAATAGGTGAGGCCAACTCATGCTCCAGAGCCCCCCCCCCCCTCCTCCCGGGGGCTGAGGCTAAAGTTGGTTTCCAGCCAACATTAGGTCCTTGCTTAGCTTTTCTCCAGTCCTATCTGATTGTCCTCTTATTCTCCTGAGAGTACCCCTTCAGCAAATCTCTTGCAAATAACAGAAGCCAACTCAAAATGGACCAACGACAGGAGGATAGTTATTACTATGTAACTAGCTATCCAGAGGTCGGAAAGCCCCAGGGTTGGCTTATTCTGTGGCTCACTCTTCAAGAACCAAAGCTGTTTCTATTTTTCTCTTTGGTATCAAGAATGTTTGGTCTCACCGAAACCGGTTTGGCTCAGTGGATAGAGCGTCGGCCTGCGGACTGAAAGGTCCCAGGTTCGATTCTGGTGAAGGGCATGTACTCTGGTTGTGGGCACATCCCCAGTAGGGGGTGTGCAAGAGGCAGCTGATCAATGTTTCTCTCTCATCGATGTTTCTAACTCTCTCTTCCTCTCTGTAAAAAATCAATAAAATATATTTAAAAAGAAAAAAAGAAAGAATGTTTGGTCTTGAGAACCAAGATGGCAGGATAGGTAAACGCCTGTACTTGCCTCCCACAACCACATAAAAATTACAACTAAAATACAGAACTATCATCCAGAACCGCCAGAAAGGTAGCTGAGTGGAAGTACTACAACTAGAGAGGTAAAGAAGAAAGCACATTAAGACTGGTAGGAGGTGTGGAGGCACGGAACGGGCTGGTCTGGCACCTGGGTGTGCGGCTTTAGTAATCCGGAGGGAGATTGCCTCTGCAGAGGCTGCTTGGAGGAGTGAAGGCTCCCTGCCCCACACCACACTCCCAGCCCACGGGTCCCAGAGTTGGGGAAAGAAGACTGTACGTGCTGTAAGAACTACGGAATGTGAAGCTCTTTATCTGACCTTCAATTCTAAATAATAGCTTTGCTGGGTAGAGTAATATTGGTTGTAGCTTCTTGCTATTCATCACTTTAAATATTTCTTGCCATTCTCTTCTGGCCTGCATAATTTCTGTTGAGAAATAGCAATGTATGTAGTACCTGTTTTTGTCAGAGTGTATTGTCAAGCATTTAGATTTTTGCTCATGTGATAGGTGAAAATCTTACTGTAGTTTTAATTTGCATTTCCTTTATTAAGAATGAGGTTGAGCCGAAACCGGTTTGGCTCAGTGGATAGAGCGTCGGTCTGCGGACTGAAGGGTCCCAGGTTCGATTCTGGTCGGGGGCACGTACATTGGTTGCGGGCACATCCCCGGTGGGGAGTGTGCCAGAGGCAGCTGGTCAATGATTCTCTCTCATCGATGTTTCTAACTCTCTATACCTCTCCCTTCCTCTCTGTAAAAAATCAATAAAATATATATTTTTAAAAAGAATGAGGCTGAACATCTTTCCATTTGGTTAAGATGATGTACATTTATATTTTCCTGCAAATTATCTGTTCATATCTCCAGTGAATTTTTTGGTGTTGTCAGTACTTATCTATTTTTTTAGAAACTACTTATGTACTAGAGATGATAAGCTTTTGTCTATGATATCAATTATAAATATTTTTTCCAATTTGTCATTAACCTTCTTAATTATGGTATTAAAATATATTTTTTATTGATTTTTACAGAGAAGAAGAGAGAGGGATAGAGAGTTAGAAATATTGATGAAAGAGAATCATCAATCAGCTGCCTCTTGCACACACCCTACTGGGGATGTGCCCGCAACCAAGGTACATGCCCTTGACCGGAATTGAACCTGGGACCTTTGAGTCCGAAGGCCGATGCTCTATTCATTGAGCCAAACCGGTTTTGGCTATGGTATTTTTTTTAGTACAAGAGATTTTTAAATTCTAGGTAATCAAACTGCTGTGTTGTTTCTGAATTTTGAGCCATTGTTAGTCTAGTGAATTGGGATAAAAAACAACCAGATTCTTCCTCTGTATGCATAATCTTGTGAAGTGTGACTTTATATATCTTCTTATCAAAAGATGCAGACTGGCCCAGCCAGCATGGCTCAGTGGATGAGCGTTGACCTATGAACCAGGAAGTCACAGTTTGATTCTGGGCCAGGGCACATGTTCTGATTGCAGGCTTGATCATCAGGGTAGAGTGTGCAGGAGGTAGTCAATCAGTGATTCTCTCTCATCATCAATGTTTCTATCTCTTCCTCTTTCCATCTGAAATAAACTTTATATATATATATATATATATATATATTAAAATATATATTATTTATATAAATATATAATATATATTTTAAAACCTTATCTATATCCATATCCATATCCATATCCATATCTATATCTATATTTTTTAAAGAGAAATGCAGACTGTTTTTCTATGCCCTTGAATTTGGCTTGCCTTGTATTCTGATTTGGTGGTGTGCTGTGAAAGTGACTGTGAAAGCACTCATACTCTTGGAACCTGAGACCATCATGTGAAGAAACCTGAGCTAGCCTCCATGAGAATGAGACCATATGGAGAGAGAGGCCCACCTATAACTAACACTACCCCAGATAGGAGTGAGGCCATCCTAGACCACCCATCCAGCTCCCGCATTGATGCCGGGGGACTGCAATTGTCGGAGTGAGCCCAGGCAAGAACCACCCAGCTGGACACAGAACAAACTGCTGATCCACATAATTGTGAGCAAATAAGATAGCTGTGTATTCAGCCATGAAAATGAGGTAGTATAAGCAGTGATATTCAGTTAAAATAGTTAGGAAATGAAACTTAACTTGGATTTTGGTACAGGCTTGCTTCGTATTATTGCATTTCACATTCCTCACCAAAGATGAAGAAAGAACTAGCTGTGGTCTGGCAGGTGTGGCTCAGTGGTTGAGCCTCAATCTAAGAATCTGGAGGTCACGGTTCAATTCCTGGTCAGTGCACATGCCTGGGTACAGGCTCCATGCCCCGCGTGGGTGTGCAGGAGACAGCCAATCAATGATTCTCTCTCATCACTGATGTTTCTGTCACTCTCTCCCTCTCCCTTCCTCTCTGAAATCAATAAAAATGGTTTTGTTTTTTTTTTTAATAAAAAGAAAGAACTAGCTGTGCCCATCAGATCCCAAGTTTGTCTGGCTCAACCTCCAGGCCTATTGTTGCCTTTTCTGAAAACTTTTTTAGAACAACTAGAGGTGACTGCATACTGAAGGGTTTTGTTTTTTTCCCTTTTAAAAGTCAATATTTATTTAATGCTGTGCAAGTGACTTTGAGAGTTCTCTTGAAGCAGCAGCTATCCAGTCCAAAAGCAACCTATATTTTACGAACCTTTTTCAATTTTAACAAGCAATGCAATGCAAATTTAATAATAGTTGTCCATAGAAAGCACTTTTATTATTAGACCACTGACTGACCTTAATAAAATAAAATAAAAATACATGACCCTAGCTGGTTTGGGTCAGGGCATCAGCCCACAGACTGAAAGGTCCAGGTTTGATTCCGATCAAGGACACATACCTTGGTTGCAGTTTGATTCCCAGCCCTGATCAGGGTGCCTAAGGGAGGCAACCAATTGATCTCTCTTCCTCTGCCCCTCCCTTCCACTCTCTCTAAAAGTCAATGGAAAAATATCCTCAGGTGAAGATTAAAAACAACAACAACAAAAACACCCTCTTCCCACACACACAAAAACATGTTAAAATACTCAAAGTGACGAAACCAGTTTGGCTCAGTGGATGGAACATCGGCCTGTGGACTGAGATGTCCAGGGTTTGATTCTGGTCAAGGGCATGTACCTTGGTTGCGGGCATACCCCCAGTTGGGGGTGTGCAAGAGGCAGGTGATCAATGATTCTCTTTCATCGATGTTTCTAACTCTCTATCCCTCTCTGTTCCACTCTGTAAAAAAATCAATAAAAGATATTTAAAAAAAACAAAAAAACAAAAAATCCTCAAAGTGAGCCCTGCCAGCATGGCTCAGTGGTTGAGCATTGACTTATGAACCAGGAGGTCAGGGTTTGATTCCTGGTAGGGCACATGCGTGGATTTCAAGCTTCATCCCCAGTGGGGTTCGTGCAGGAGTCAGCAGATCAATGGTTCTCTCTCATCACTGATGTTTTTATCTCTCTCTCTCTCTCTCTCTCTCTCTCTCTCTCTCTCTCTCCCCCTTTCTCTTTGAAATCAATAAAATATATTTTTTTTAAAGTCAAAGTGGAATAGTGTGGGGCCCAGAATGTGAAACCTACAGTAAAAGCTAAAATCTGGCACCAGAGCCGAAACCGGTTTGGTTCAGTGGATAGAGCATCAGCCTGCGGACTGAAAGGTCCCGGGTTCAATTCCGGTCAAGGGCATGTACCTTGGTTGTGGGCACATCCCCAGTAGGGAGTGTGCAGGAGGCAGCTGATTGATGACTCTCATCGATGTTTCTAACTTTCTATCCCTCTCTCTTCCTCTCTGTAAAAAATCAATAAAAATATATTAAAAAAAAAAACAAAACAAAAAACTGGCACCAGAATCAGATAACCATGTAACTACACTTTGATGAAGACAGATATAAGGAAGAGTAATTTTAGAAAAAAATGCAACACCCATTCTAATGAAACACTGACATTTAAGGATTACTTTAAATTTAAAAGTAAATAAAAATATTACTACAAATTTTTATTATTTTAATTCTTGAAAGAAAAGTATGACACAGTCAAGAGCAATACATTTTAGATAACTACCCAGTCCTTTTTTAAAACAGTCTAAATTTTCTATTACAAAGGACAGTGTATTTCAAGCCAGCTTTTGAGAGTTGCGGCTGGATTCAGGAAAGATTAGTTTCTGAATGTGTTAGTAATTTCTGTGCCAAGTATGTGTCCTGTCAGATAGCATCTGTTGATCAGAAGCAACACTGTCCATTATAATCAAGTGTATTATATAATGTTTTTTCTAGTTAAATAATCCTCTAAATATTTTTTCCAGAAAAATATTTATTTTACTTATCATTTTGGCTAAGTTTTTAGTGAATAAGTTGGAGGAATTTGGAAAGGTAAATATTAGTATTTGAATTTTTCACATGGATGTATACTTTTAAGTAATCATTGACTAAATTAATGATTAAACTAATGTAAAAACTTAACTTTTATTTTTCTGAGAATTTTTCTTATGGATTTCTGGGGTAGAGGAATAAAGAGAAAATTTGTTTCTTTTTTCTTTCATCACATGACATGAAGATGAGAAGATTGTGGGCATCATTACCCCCCCCCCCCTTTAAGAATGGGAATCTCTCCTCACACAGCAGAAATGCTTTCACTCAGTCTAGAGAAAGAATCATCTTTGGAGGGGAAAATTCTATGTAGACTGTGGTTATACCTATTTTGTCTCAACCAGAATCATCAGTTAGACTGGTTTTTAAAAGTTATCTTTAGATTAGATAGTAATGGATTAAATTTATCATGCAGTGATTTTATTCTATTAAGATATTTAGAACAACAGGTTTTATAAAGCCACAAATCAGTTATTTTTAGTCATATAGAACTTTCAGTAAGGAAAATAGTACACTTTTGAAAAGACCTCAAATAGTAGCAAAACATTCTGGAACCAAGCTCTTTTGAATTTGCTACCATCACATCTCCCCCTCCTTCCAGTCCTCTCCATCTCCAGACTGTCTCCACATGTTACCTTGGTTCAATTCCTCACACCTGTAGCCGCTTAGCAAGTCTTCTTACTATTCGTCAGTTATTCTAAAACCAGAGGCCTGGTGGGATCCCTGGCCTGCAGGGATCGGGCTGAAACTGGCAGTCTGACATCCCCCAACGGGTCCTGGATTGTGAGAGGGCACAGGCCAAGCTGAGGGACTCCACCCATGCATGAATCTGTGCACCAGGCCTCTAGTATGCATATAAGATCTTTGGTTAATCTCTTCCTTCTCTCTGAGATTCATCAGTCTGTTCCATATTTCCATGCCTATGTGTTGAGTGTCTGCCCCCCCCGTGGTCAGTGCACATCATAGTTACCAGTTGAACGGTCGAATAGTCAGACACTTAGCATATTAGCCATATATATATAGTAAGTTGGTCCTGTTATCTCCTAGTGTAAAACTTTTCACTAATCCACCAATACCCAATTGATGACATTTAAATTAGTTATTACTTTATAGTCAAAATTCTTATTCTATAGTATGATAGTCAAAACACACCTGTCTAATCTCACCCCAGTCTTATATTCTGCCCTTATTCCTATTTTCCTGCAGCCTCCAGCCACCCTCCCTTCTCCATGAACCACACAGTCTGACTTAGCAGCATCATTACTTGAACTTGTCATCCTGTTCATGTTATGCCTCAGGATCTCATAAATGTGTTCACTCTACCTGAAAAGACACTCCCAACCCCTCAGCTGGCTCAATTTCTAATTACTCAGCTCAAACAACCTCTGCTTTGCAATACCTTTCCTTACCTGACCGAGTTAAATCTATCACACCTTTCTTTGTGTTATTCTGTACCTTTTTCTATTATTGCATTTATCATTCTGTTTTTCATTTATTCATTTATATTTTAAACTTTCTGAATAGACTGGGGATTGCTTGAGAAGAAAAACCATATTAGGGCCCTCAATAAATGCTTGCTGAATAATATTAGAAGGCTTACGGAATTATGGTCTGTTTTCTAGAATTGACCTCTATGAAACTGCTGATATGCAGCCATTTTTGACCTACAGTGATAGACATTCCATAAGATTCAACCTAAATATATCCCAAGAGGTAAATCTTGAGAAGAGTTCAGATTGTTAACTTTACTAAAATAATTATAACTTTTAATACAAATCCAGAATTTTCTCAGATTGTATGGAAATTCAGCTGAAGAAATTCCCAAATATAAAAAAATTTTCCCCTGCCGAAACCGGTTTGGCTCAGTGGTGGAGCATTGGTCTGCGGACTGAAAGGTCCCGGGTTCGATTCCGGTGAAGGGCATGTACCTTGGTTGCGGGCACATCCCCGGAAGGGGGTGTGCAAGAGGCAGCTGGTTGATGTTTCTCTCTCATTGATGTTTCTAGCTCTGTATCTCTCTCCCTTCCTCTCTATAAAATATCAATAAAATATATTTAAAAAAAATTTTTTCCCCATAAAGAAATCAGCCTAGGCCACCCAGCAGGCTCAGTGGTTGAGCATCAACTTATAAACCAGGAGATCATGGTTTGATTCCTGGTCAGGGCACATGTGGTTCATTGATCAGGCAGCTGATCAATGATTTGCTCTCATCATTGATGTTTCTATCTCTCCTCTCTGAAGTCAATAAAAAATATATATATTTTAAAAACCAGCCTGTGGTTTTCTTCTCTTTGTACAAAGCCCACCTGTTATTCTGAATGGAATTTTTATCTGTCACTTGATATTCTTACAATTAATATAGAAAGAGATTCCAGCTCCATTTTGAGGTTGCCGAGGCTATCGGAAAAAAGCTCTCCTATGATTACTTTCTGTACTCTTTTTTTAAAACATACATTTTTGGATATCTTGCTTGAGTCTCCATTTGGATGCTTTCCTCTCATATCTTTGTTCATAGCCTAGGAGGACAAGCACAGGGTTTTGGTTCAACAATGCTCTGGGAAGCCTTTTCAACGTTAGCAGTTTGTTAACTTTACTAAATCAGTTTCCATGAGAAGTGTCGCTGCAGGCAGATTCCAGTGCAATTACACGTGCCACCTCCCATTATTGTAGCTTCACTGTTCCCAAAGAGCTTGTTTCCCGAGCATTTTACACATGACTTTTCATAACAGTGACTGGCTTTCTCCCAAGCTGAGAGTTGAACAGAACTGTCTTCATATTATTTCTCAACACTCTTTCAAAACTCAAGTCAATATAATAAAGTTGATATGAGAGCTTATATAAGTTCTTACAAAGACATTTCATGTTTGACGATAACTCAGAAAGATTTACCCATGAAAGCAATGGTAATGAAGCAGGATTCTGTCTTAATTCTGTTGGACCTACTGGCAATTTTGGTTATAGCAATTTTTCTGCTTTTCTTTAAAAGTCAATTTCCTGTTTCCTCCTCATAACTCAGTATTAACTGGAAGCAGAATTCTCATATTCTTGTCAGCATACAGAGTTGGCCATCATCTGGACTATGTGGAGTATCTTTGTGTGGCTGAATTTTGTCTAGTCAAGTTCCCATAGTCTGCAGTCTAAAATAAATATCTGGCTTTAAAATATACGCTTAAAAATGAAGGAAATTGTGTGTATGTGTGTGTGTGTGTGTGTGTGTGTGTGTAGATATAAAGGTTACCCTACTAGATATAAAGACTTATAAAGCTATAGAGATTAAGCCCAGCCAGGTGTGGCTCAGCAGTTGAGCATCAACCCAGGAACTAAGAGGTCACCAGTTCAACTCCTGCTCAGGGCACATTCCTGGGTTGCAGACTCAGTCCCCAGTAGGGGTCATGCAGGAGGCAGCCAATGGATGATTCTCTCTCATCATTGATCTCTCTCTCTCTCTCTCTCTCTCTCTCTCTCTCTCTCTCTCTCTCTCTTTCTCTTCTTCTCCCTTCCTCTCTGAAATCAATACAAAATATTTTAAAAAGAAGATAGTTGGTGTAAGTGGATAGATAAATAAATAGCCAATGGAAAAGAATAGGGGGCTGAGAAAGACCCCAAGTATATAGAAAGGAACATTATGACTGATTCGAAATCAGTGAAGAAATGATGAACTTAGTAAATGGTATAGGGATTATTGGGTATCCACATGGAAAAATAAATGAAATCAGTCCCTTACCTCACAATGTATACAAACAAAATTCCAAATGGATTAATAATTTTAAAGTGAGAAGAAAAATTATGAAGTTTTTGGAAGAAAATAATTCTTTGATTTCAGGAAAGGGCAGGACCTCACAATGCTCATTAGCCTGGCTTCACATCACACAGACAGTGCCAGGACAGGTATGTGCTCCAAATCAGTTAGTGAGGATCAAGGAGTGTAATTCTACATTTGTTATTTACTTATAATATCTACCTTTCTGGATTTCAAATGGTATTTACAGTAACTTACAATAAGTGACAGTCATACTCTTCAAAAATTAATACAGAGAAATATGAAAACAGGCAGAAAGAAGAGGTAATAATTATAGATTGATGAGTAACTTGTATGTGTGTATATATATATATACACACATACAAGTTACACACACACACACACACACACACACACACACACACACACATATATACATATATATATATATGTATATATATATATATATATATATGGCTAACATGCAAAGTGTCCCCTCTGGAGGTCGACTAGGAGACTGTAAGTTCAATCACCTGCTATGAGGGGTGCTGACCACCAGAGGGTGGCCCGGAATAAAGGAAGGCCCTGACCGGCAGCCAGCAGCCAGAGAAAAAAGGCCCCAGCCAGCAGCTGGAAGGCCCCGATCGGCCCTGATGGCTGGCCAGGCCTAGAACCCTACTCATGCACAAATTTTGTGCACCAGGCCTCTAGTTAAATATAAGTTCTTCTAGCACCTTAAACCTTCCACTCAAAGTTAGCCACTCACGACACGGACTTCAGCTGTAATTTTAGTTTTAAAGGAGCATGAATATTATATTTCCTTACCATGCAAATGAAAGACAGTTATGAAAATTCATTCAATTACCATGAGAATGAATCTTATCACATCTAAAAATCTTAGTACCTAGTGAAAGTCATATAGAGAATCCTTTCTCTGCCTCCTTGCGTGAGTCCCAGAGAACTCTACAGGAGACCCCGAAAACACAAATAACTGGCATTTCTGGGAAGGCATTTCTGGTTCCCTGTTGCAGCCTCCATGCTAAGAAAAGATAAAACCAGCTAGGCATTTCTCCAGTCATTACAGACTTGGAGGCAGGGCCGCAAGGGATTGCCAAAGTGCTTTCTGTGGCCAGAACACACACGAGGAGCTGCCTTTCCTCCTCCTTTGGCATGCTGGGACCTAGGAAGACAGAGAGGGTCCTGTTGTCTTTCGAGATATGAATGATAAATAACTCAAGTAGAGGGGTGTCTAGTTATGTTAGTACAGGTAGAGGGATACTAGTTGTTGTTGGGGGGTTTTCCCTCTTAGGAATTTTAAGAATTGAAACCTTACTTGCTTTGTTTCCCCTCTGGCAAGTTTTAATTAAAAAAAAAAGAAAAAGATTCCTTTCCTCTGAATGGTTTAAAAATATTTAATTTTCTCCCAGGCATTTTCTTGAAGTAATTTCCTGCTTTAGCTCGAAAAAATGTTAAATGTGGGATGGGGATAAAGGAAGATCTACCAGACTTTAGGACAAATAATCCTTATATAAGGCTCAATCAAAAGTATCCCAAGAGAAACAGTCTTGCCCTCTTTTATAATTGGTTTAAAAAGATGGGACTAAAAACACACAAATCTGTCCCTTGATTGCCTTACCATTAGTATGGGGAAAGCTTCCAGCTCCATTTTGAGGTTGCTGAGACTATGGGGATGAAAACTCCCCTGTGATTCCCTTCTGGTGTCTGTTGCAGGTTCTGTGATTGGCTGAGTGATCAAAGACCTGTGGTTATGCTGGGCTGCATATGTATTTTTCTGTCAAATGGCTATTTAAGAACAAGTTTTTTCCTTAGCCATAGGTATTGCAGATTTGAGATTAGATTCTTATAGTTTTATGCTCAAGATGGAATTGGGGCCCTGGCCAGTTTGGCCCAGTGGATGGAGCATTGGCCTGTGGACTGAAGGGTCCGAGGTTCGATTCAGGCCAGAGGCATATGCCTGGATTGTGGGCTTGATCCCCAGTAGGGATGTGCAGGAGGCAGCCAATCAAGGATTCTCTCTCATCATTGATGTTTCTATCTCTCTCTTTCTCTTCCTTCCTCTCTGAAATCAATAAAGAAACATATATTTTTTAAAAAGTGCATGGTATAAAAATATGCCCATCATAGCCTGAACTGAAATATCCCATGGTGGTGGACTCCTCTGTTAAAAAAAGAAAAGAAAAGAAATGAAAAGAAAAGAAAAGAAAAGAAAAGAAAAGGAAAGGAAAGGAAAGGAAAGGAACGGAACGGAACGGAACGGAACGGAAAGGAAAGGAAAGGAAAGGAAAGGAAAGGAAAGGAAAGGAAAGGAAAGGAAAGGAAAAAAGATAGAACTGGGAATACTGAAACTGGAAGAGAAGGAAAGGGCTCAGATTCTCCAGAACTGTACCTGGTTATGCTTTCCTGCCAGCCATTTCCTCTGCTACACAGCAAAAGAAATGGAAAGAAAGGTGATTATCCTTATTCTTAGATTTTCCTGAGCATGAAAAGAGAGCCAAAGTGATTTTTAAAATATATATATATTTTATTGATTTTTTACAGAGAGGAATAGAGTGCTGCTTCCTGCACATCCCCTACTGGGGATGTGCCTGCAACCAAGGTACATGGCCTTGACCAGAATAGAACCTGGGACCCGTCAGTCCACAGGCTGATGCTCTATCCACTGAGCCAAACTGGTTAAGGCCAAAGTGATTTCTTCATGTTCTCTTGGAGAGAAGAAACTGAAAGAAAACTGAACCATGCTTCTCGGTTCTTTTTTTTTTTTTTTTAATGATCCCTGAAAAACTTTGCAGCATCAAGTCTTGTTAGTAGAGCTCTCTAAGTAACTTCTTTTATTTGGTCAAATCAGTTCACTACTTTTTACAGCTCTGAATAACATTTATTCATAGGTATTTATTGAACTGCCTACTATGGTACTATCATTGTACTAGTGTGGACAGACGGAGAAGCTTACATTCCAGCTGGGGAGTAAGAAAATAAACAAAATCCTATGAAGTATATTGGTACACAGAAATGTGAAAGTAGCTCTGGAAGCCTCCAGGAGGAGAGAGTGAGTCATGGTCACAGAGGGCTTCCTGATGAAGAGAATTTCTCACCTGAGGTTTTTTTTTAAATATATTTTATTGATATTTTAAAGAGAGGAAGGGAGAGAGATAGAGAGTTAGAAACGTCGATGAGAGAGAAACATCGACCAGCTGCCTCTTGCACATCCTGTGCCCACAACCAATGTACATGCCCTTGACCGGAATCGAACCCGGGACCTTTCAGTCCACAGACCGACGCTCTACCACTGAGCCAAACCGGTTTCGGCCTCACCTGAGTTTTGAAGGATGAGCAGGGATAGCCAGAGGGAGACGTGGGGACCTGGGTCAGTGGGCATCCCAGGTAAAGGGAGGAGTCAGAGTGGCCATTCAGAGTCTAAGACGGGTGGAGTTCACAGCTGATTCCTGTGTAGATGCTGCTACTGTATTAACTAGAGTGTGTGCCCCCACGTATGCCGGCTACATTCCAGCGCTACCTGGAGCGCTAACATGTTGGAAGAGAACCCGAATAACCACCGAGCAGGCACATGTTTGGACAGGACCGTTGCCTTTCTGGTCCTTTCCCACAGTTCCTGCTGTCTGCATGCCTGAAGTGCTTCCATGCTTTCACATGAACTAGTTTTTTAGAAAATGTGCATGTTATATAATCAGAACGCCAATACCTAGAGGCAATTCGTTTTGCCATTAGTCAAGCATTTTATTGACTATCTTTGTCTCGGCTTAACCCATCTGGATTCCACTGTACTACTTTTCAATCATGAAAAGGTTCCCTTGGTTTTAAGGCAATAAAACATTATTTGTTGTTTATGACATTGCTTGGCATTTTCTTTGTTTGGAAGACAGAAAGATATAATAAAGCACTTTACTAGGCTTTTTAAATCTAAGTCTTCATTTTCCAGAAAGAGTAATGCATACACCTACAGCCTAACCATTAAATTCTAAGTGTGATTCATTAAAAAGAGAATTTTAAAAGATATCATTATTTTAAAAGCTATTTCCTGACATACTTCCTACCTCCCCATCCTGGGGGAAAAACAACAACAACAACAACACCAAAAACAAAACAAAAAAAATACCACACCAAAGCTATACACAAGATTACAGCTGCGTTTCTGGACCAACAAAATGATAATTTTTTTCCCTGAAATTTAGCATATCTCTGTCTAGAACCCCAAAGGTCGTGATGCCAGTCACAGCTCTAGGAGGTTCTGCTATATCATTCCTGGTCACCGAGGGTATGACAGCACCTTCACTCTCCACTTTCTAGAGTGAACTAGTGATATGTTTTCCTTTTACTTGTAAATCCAGCTTGACTCCTTGACACCTGGCTCCCAGCCCTCCCCTGCCCTTCCCTGGGGATTCCAGGCCCATGCCTCCCGCCCAGCCAACTGTTGTGTGCTGAAGCCCAGATGCACCAGAGGCCTTCCTTCCTTCCTTCCATGAGTAGCTATGGAGTGCCTACTACATGTCAGACACTGCTTTAAGCAGACACCAAGACAGACAAAAATCCTGGTTTTCAAGAGGCTTATATTCTTTTTAGGAAATAATTTTTTTTTTTTTTTTTAGATTTCTTTTTTTTTAATTTTAATTTTAATTTTTATTTTTATTTTATTTTATTAAGGTATTTTCTGTGTACATAGTTTACCATTGCTCCCCCTCACCTCCCATTTATGCCCTCCCTCCCCAGAGTTCTGTGTTCATTGGTTGTACTTATGTTCATTCATACCAGTCCCTCGGTTGTTCTCCTATCTCCCCCCAGGTCTCCTTCCCCTCCCCCCTGTCATTTGACAATCTGCTTGTTTTATGGTGACTATCTCTGGACCCCATGAATAAAATCTGCTCCTCATTTGGCAGTCTGCTTGTTTTATGGTGACTATCTCAGGACCATATGAATAGAGTCCGCTCCTCCTCTGGTTTTCACCGCCCCTTCCCCTGGGTCCCACTGCTTCCCCTGGGACACACGGCTCGCCCGGGGCACACTGCACCCTGGGACACTCGGCTCACCCGGGGCACTCGGCCCCCTGGGACACACGTCTCACCCGGGACACCCTTCCCCTTTGGGGAGTACGGCTTACCCGGGGCACATGGCCCCCTGGGACACTCGGCTCACCCGGGGCACTCGGCCCCCTGGGACACTCGGCTCACCCGGGGCACTCGGCCCCCTGGGACACTCGGCTCACCCGGGGCACTCGGCCCCCTGGGACTCTCGGCTCACCCGGGGCACTCGGCCCCATGGGACACACGGCTCACCCGGGACACCCTTCCCCTTTGGGGGGTACGGCTTACCCGGGGCACATGGCCCCCTGGGACACTCGGCTCACCCGGGGCACTCGGCCCCCTGGGACACTCGGCTCACCCGGGGCACTCGGCCCCCTGGGGCACTCGGCTCACCCGGGGCACTCGGCCCCCTGGGGCACTCGGCTCACCCGGGGCACTCGGCCCCCTGGGGCACTCGGCTCACCCGGGGCACTCGGCCCCCTGGGGCACTCGGCTCACCCGGGGCACTCGGCCCCCTGGGGCACTCGGCTCACCCGGGGCACACGGCCCCTCTAGGGTGTTGGGGTCGCATACTGGAGGCGCTGTGCCAGCTCCTTGCTAGCATGGGGGGCAGGCTGGGACAGCTGCAGTTGGTCTGAGATGGTTTCAGGCGGGGGGACCACCCCCAAAGGTGTCTCGTTCGGTGTGGGAGCGGAGCAGCTGCAGACATGGAGGCTAAGTTCTGAGGTCGCCCACTCCCTGAGCCCAAGGCGTGGTGAGCTCTGTTCTTGGTGGATTTCCTTTATTCTCGGCGGCAGTGGCGGGTGGCGGTGGCAGGTGAAATATTGAAGGTCGCTCCTGTGGTTCAATTACCACTGTAGTTTTAAAGTTCATATGGCGGTGGTGGTGAGAGCTTCGGCTTGGCCATGTGGCATCGGAGGATGGGCTCGCCTGAGTGGGTAATGGAAGGCACCGTGCCATTTCCTCACCAGCGTGGTCCATTTCCCTCCCAGCATGGAGGGTGTGCTGGGAAGATTGTGGGCGGGCTGTGATGGCTACATGGGGAGAGTCCGCCCTCAATGGTGTCCTTTTTGTTGTGAATGTGGAGCTGCTGTGGATGCAGAGGCTAATTTCTGAAGCCACACTCTCTATGAGCCCGGTGTGTAGTGAGCTCTGATTTTGGTGGATTCCCATTCTTGGGGGCGGCGGTGGGTGCGGCAGCGATGGCAGCGCCTGTGGCTCAATTTCCCCTGCAGTTTTAAAATCCGCGTGGTGGTAGTGTCTGATGCCCTGGCCTGGCCATGCGGTAGCGGAGAGAGGACTCTCCGGGTCTGCCAATGGAAGGTGCAGCGCCAGCACAGTGCATGCGAAGGCCTGGCAGAGCAGGCCACGGGCGGTGGCGGAGAGTCCCCACAATGTCCCAGTCTTTCATACTTAGTGGAACGCTTCCCCTGAGCCAGGACAAGCAGCACCACCACAAATATTGGTCAGCTCAGCGCTGCCCCTCCACAGGTGACAGTAGGGGCATCCTCACCTCGGTAGGCCCTCGCTCTCGGAGGTCTCAACCAGTGGAAGGCAGCACGGCACAGAACTGCCCCACCTTCTCAGTCCTCCACTTGGCGTAGTTTTAAACTCCACATGGCAGCTGCGGCGCCCTGCTTGGTGCCTAATTGTAGCCTTCCCATTTCTGGGCCGAGCTGGTTGTGCGGGAGGGGAGACGCTGCGCCCGCTCCTCTCTAGCACTGTGGGCGGGCTGGGAGGTCACGCTCACGGGCTTCTGTTCCAGGCAGGAGCCAAAGGCGAGGTGAAGGCAAGGCGAAGGCGCGGCGGCAGCGGAGGTGGCGGCTTAGGCCCCCATCAGCTCCCTGTAGTGGCGGCAGGGCTGGCCCACTCCCTGGGCCCCAGGGCAGGGCGAGTTCTGGCTTACTTCATTTCCAGCGTCAGTGGCAGGTTCAGTTTCGCTGTAGTTTTAAACTCCACATGGTGGCTGCGGCGCCCTGCTTGGTGTCCAGTTGTAGTCCTCCCACTTCTGGGCTGGTTGCGGGCGGGGAGGCGCTGCGCAATTTCTTCGCCTGCACAGTAAGCGCGGGGGCTGGGCCGGCGGGGAGATACTACACCATCTCTTCGCCCGCCCGGCGGCGAGTGCGGGGGGCCGAGCCCAGGCGCCCGCTCCTCTCCAGCACTGCGGGTGGGCTGGGAGGTCGCGCTCACGGGCTTCTCGTCCAGGCAGGAGCCGAAGGTGCTGTGGCGGCGGCGTAGGCCCCCATCAGCTCCCGTGGCGGCCGGCGGGGCTGGCCCACTCCCTGGGCCCCGGGGCGGAGCGAGGTCTGGCTTCCCTCATTCCCGGCGGCAGCGGCTCCGGCAGGTTCAGTTTTGCTGTAGTTTTATACTCCACATGGCAGCAGCAGCGTCCTGCTTTGCATCTAGTTGTAGCCTTCCCATTTCGCCAGCTTTCCTGTGGGTCTGGTGCAATCCCTTTCGGTTTTATCCGTTGTTTTTTTCCAAATTGTTGAGGAGATGGCGGCCCAGGAAGTCTCCTGGGCCGCCATCTTGCTTCGGTCTCTTAGGAAATAATTTTTAAAAATATATATTTTATTCATTTTTTACAGAGAGGAAGAGAGAGGGATAAAGAGTTAGAAACATTGATGAGAGAGAGACATCGATCAGCTGCCTCTTACACACCCACCACTGGGTATATGCCCGCAACCAAGGTACGTGCCCCTGACCGGAATTGAACCCGGGACCTTTCAGTCCAAAGGCTGACGCTCTACCACTGAGCCAAACCGGTTTGGGCAAGGAAATAATTTTTAATGTATTCTTTTTCTTTACAAATCACCAGAACATCATGCAATGCTGCCAGCATCGGTGCAAGCCTGGGTCACAAACCAGCGAGGACGCTCCATATGACTTTCGTTGGGGAATTACCACCGATCCATGTACCTTCCTTCTGAGCTCTGGTTTGCCTTTTTTGACTGTGGCCATCCCCATGTCTTGCATACCCGCTGCAAGAAGTCTGTTTAGTCGCCCCCTGATGTCATTCAGGAAAAGATATCCAGGTTTTTGGCTCCTGTGCCAAAAGGTAGGTGATTGCTACTCCCACCTGAAGGCTCAGGAAAATCTGAAATTTTGCACTGGAGGACCCACCACGTGCTCACTTCAACACCTTGAACACCGGGAGGGGACTGATGTTCTAAGGTGCATTTCTGTAGCCTGGTGCCCTGCTCTCTATTTCCATGGCTCCTGGCACAGGTCTCTGCTGGGTGGCTGGGGCCCAGTGTGCCTTCCAGGTAGTTGCTTCAGTGCCACTCTTAGCAGTAGCCTTCTCAGTTCAGCTCTTCCAGTTCATTACATGCAGATATTTTTACAAGGTATGCCCTAGTATCTAGGCAGGGAGAAATTCCTGCCTCAGCCACACACTGGGCCCTAAGTCAACATCTGCTTCCCAGCATTCAGGTCCTACAGAATCATTTTAAAATTAGACAATGAATATAGAAAAACAAAAATATAAGCCATCCCACTATCCAGAGATAATGATACTTGTAATTCTGTTGCTTTTTATACATTTTAACTTCCAATCTCTCAAAAATATTTTAATTAAAAATTTAATTATATTTCCCTTCCCCCCCCCAAAAAAAAAATCATACAGAAAGACAGAGTATAAAAAAGTTCCTAGTTTTCTCCTACAATTCCATTTCTGAGAGTTAATCATTGGTATTAACTGTCCTCCTAGACATTTTTTGCATACATAAGCATATGTTTTCATTTTTTTTAAATCCATAGGCAGGTTTTGGTTTGATTTATAACATGTTACTTTTTTTCAAACTTTGTTGAGGCATATTTTATGCATCACATAATTCACTCATTTCAAGTATACAATTCAATGTTATAAAAATATGTTTTTATTTATTTTAGAGAAGAGGTAGGGAGAGAGATGAGAGAGAAACATGCATGAGGGAGAACCATTGATTGCTTGCCTCCTGCACACTCCCAACTGGGGATCAGGAATGCAACTTGGGCATGCGCCCTGACTGGGAATTAAACCAGTGACCTCTTAGTGCATGGAACAATGCCAAACCAGCTAAGCCACATTGGTTAGGGCAAATTCAATGATTTCTAATACAGTTTTATATGTATGTGAAGATGTTTACTATTTTAAAAAAAATCTATTTCTTTATTGATTTCAGAGAGGAAGGGAAAAGGAGAGACAGAAACATCAATGATGAGAGGGAATCATCAATTGGCTGCCTCCTGCACACCCTCCCACTGAGGACTGAGCCTACAACATAGGCATGTGCCCTTGGCCTAAATCAAACCTGTGGCCCTTCAGTCTGCAGGCTAATGCTCTATCCACTGAGCCAAGCCAGTTAAGGCTGGTTATTATTTTACATGCACAACTATCACCACATATTTTGAACATTTTAGAACATTTTCACCATCCCTCTTGTAGCCTGACCAGTGTGGCTCAGAGGTTCAGTATGAACTTATGAGCCTGTGGGGGACATGCAGGAGGCAGCTGAGAAGTGATTCTCTCTTATTATTGATGGTTTGTTTGTTTTTAATTTCTCTCTCCCTCTCTGAAATCAGTAAATATATATATATATGATCATGCACATTTACTGTCAAGCCCCATTCCCTGAGCCCTTACACAGGGCAACTATCTACTTTTTGTCATTAGAGCTTTGCCTTTTCTGGACATTTCACATACTATGTGGTCTCTGTGCCTACTTTCATTTAGCATAATATATTTATTCTTAGAAAGTTCGGGGAAATGTTTATAAATGCTTAATGAGTTTCCTTTGAAAATAAGCCCTCACAAGTAAGAACTTCTCAAGTAAATACTTAAAAGAAGTTTTTAGTATTGCTAACGCTAGGGGAAAAAACTTACAGCAATTATTAGCCATTGAGAGCCTGTGGAAGATGTCTAAGTTTTGACATCCCACTCTTCCCTCTAGTGGCCAGAATGAAAAAAGGATGTATGTTTGTTAGAACACATGCCAGTTTCTTCAAATGCTTCTATCAGGGATGGGCAAACTTTTTGACTTGAAGGCCACAATGGGTTCTTAAACTGGACCGGAGGGCCGGAACAAAAGCAACCTGACCATGCTGGCACTCTCATCTTGGGCTGCTGGTGAAGGAGTGGAGGGGAGAGCAAGAGAACCCTCTGCTCTTTCGGCTCCGTGGGCCTGATAGAACAGCCAAACGGGCCAGATCCGGCCCGCGGGCCGTAATTTGCCCACGGCTGTAATCTAAATGATAGTCACATCACATTTGGGAATTTCATAGGAGAGATGTTTCCTTTTTGTTTATTGGAGGCCCTTTATAAAGCACACTTTCTGGGAGGCATCATTTATCATTTTCTGCGATTCTTCCCATCATCAAATTTACTAGCCTCCTCACGTGGAGAGATTTAGAATGGTGTTAAGAGCTCAAGGCAGGTTCCCAACTGCCCACGTTCAAATCTCAGGTCTGCCAACTGCCCAAGTTCAAATCTCAACTCTGCCTCTTGCTAGTGTGACGTAGGGCAAGTTACCCATTCAGTGTCTGAGTTTCTTCTTCTGTATGATGAGGATGATACTAAGACCTGTTTCATGGGGCTGCTGGGGGGGCAGAGTGAATTAAGGTGTATGGATCTCCTTAGAACAGTCCTGGCATGTGGTAGGAGTTGAATGAGTCTTAGGTAGCCTCTGTGTCGTGTTGCCTGCCTTCATTCCTACTACAGTAAACGCCGAAGCTGGCCTTTTCCTGGCTCTGCTGTTTTTCCCCCCTCCCGGCTTCTTCCTAAGGATTTGCATTGCTAATTTTCTCCTCTCTCCCTTGGTAATTTCCTCTACTTTACCAGTTCATCCCACTTACTTCCATCTCCCGTATTGCCTCTCTGGTTCTAGACACCATTGTGCGCTGGTCACAATGGAGACTATTGTTACTGTCTTCTGGTCAGTCACCCTGCTTCAACCCTACAGCACACTGTTACTCAGCAACTCGAGTATTTTTAAAAACACGAACCAGAATTTTTTGTTTGTTTGTGAAATATGGTAGAAGTCCTATTTTGATAAAGCCTGCTGTTTGAATTCTAACTCTGCTAAGTCTGATTAAAACACAGGGTACTTACCTCAGCTTCCAGGTGGAGACCTGGAGGCTAAGGCAATTATCCGGTGTCTGAGACCAGAACCAGGAAATTGATTCCCACTGACTCAGTAGCTTCAGGGATAGATATTGTAGATAACCTTTAGAGACTAACCGCTGAGCTCTGCTTTTGTTTTGTGTTATGGGCTACCCTCAACTTTTGTTTTGTGTATGGGCTATCACAAGATAGGGCCACATTCCAATGTCCAGCAGGATGTGACTGGGAACCAACCCTGCGGGCTGTCCCCAGTCTTTAGAATTTAGCCTTTAAAATTCAAACGAAGGAAAATTCCTGTGGTTTGAGCCTTTAAAAAGACTTGCCTACCCCTAGAACAGTGCAGTCGTATGGAGCCGCCTGCGTGTGTGCTCTTGTGGCTGCCCTGGCCAGTAATTTCAATAAATCTTTGACTGCTTTTTTTAATTAATCATCAGCCTCTGGTGGTCTTATTTTGAACCCAGGGTTCGACCCCACAACATTTGTTTCTGCTTAAAAGTAATGTTTTGTTGCCCTGGTTGTGTAGTGCAGTTGGTTAGAGCATGGTCTTGTTACACCAAGGTTGCAGATTTGATCGCTGGTCAGGGCACATTCAAACCAATGAATACATAAATAAGCGGAACAACAAATTGATGTTCTTCTCTCTTTTTTCCTCTCTCTCAAATCAATATTTTTTTAAAAATAAAAACACTTAAAAAACAGTGATGTTTTGTAGGAGTGGACTTGAATACTGTCCATGATGGATGTTGTAAACCTTCTTAGTAAAAAAACAAACAGCTCTTCCATAGCCCTAGCTCGTTTGGCTCAGTGGATAGCATTGGCCTGCAGACTGAAGTGTCCCAGGTTCAATTCCCTTAATGGGCACATGCCTGGGTTGCAGCTTGATCCCCAGTAGGGGACATGCAAGAGGCAACCAATCACTGATTCTCTCTCATCATTGATGCTTCTATCTCTTTCTCTCTCTCCCTTCCTCTTTGAAATCAATAAAAATATACTTTAAGACAACAACAAACACAAAACAGCTCTCCCACAGCCAGCTACTAAAGCCTGACGGTTTCTGCTTTTCCAGGTCCAGCACTGTAGCCATGGAATTTCCAGTTTTGGAGACAGTCCTGACCAAGAGAAGCAATGTATCTAGAGCCCATTTTTACCCACAGGTGGCGACTGGGATGGGATTAACTCTACTGTGATTAGTCCTATAGTCCTGCTACTCCACACTTCCTCAGTGGGCTCTGGGACCCTAGCACCTATGCGCTGAGCTGCACCTTTCCCAACCACCTGCTGTGTTTGCCTGGCATGTGTGAGTCTAAACTTTTGCTGCTGTCGACTCCAGACACAAGAACCCTCGGCTAGAAATGAAATCTTCCCTGACTACTAATTTATGATATTTGAATACTCACAATATGCTTAGGTTCTGTCATTTTTCTTCCAAAGGGTTAGACTGGGCCTCCATCCCCTATAGTTCCTCTGGGGTCCTGATGGAGGCCATATGGACCACTTAACACTGACACTGACCTCACTCTGAACAGCATCTCCCCATTGGAGGCTCCTGCTGACTTGCCCTGCCTGCCAGATTGGGACTCCTTGGATATTGTGGGGTTGGGGCTGCTTATGCCCCCCTAGTGCTGACATATGTGACTAGCCAAGTTCCATGTAGTAGATTTTTATTTATTTCTCCACAAAAGCAAGGAATAGGTCCATTCCCTCTCTTAGCCCTGTCCAAAAGCATTCCTACCTGAGAAACTGATCAGGAGAGCCTCCATCCACCATCCCTGGCCCAACAAGGCCGCAACATAGCACAAGAATTGGAATGGAGGCCCTAACCTCATTATTTCACATGTGTGTCAGTAGGGTCCTGAGGAAAGCAGATAATGAGACAGAGTTAGGAGATTTATGGGTGAAGAGAGCCTCTGAAAGATAAAGGGGAGGGTACAGGGTGGCACAGACATAACCAGCAGACCATGATGTGAATCTGACACATGAAAAAGGAAACGGGGGAGGAAGCAGGACGGGGCAGAGAGAGCCTCAGGCCACTGAAGATCTGACCAAGTCTCAGCCAACCCATCCAGAGCGTTTGCCTGGAGGAGGCGTCCAGCTTTGGCCAGAAATGATCAGATGGAACAGCCTGAGCCACGCACAGTCCTTGGCTGTGGCCGCCCCAGAAGAGCACGGCCTAAGCCTGAAAGTATGGGGAGGACTCCCTTGCAGCGGAACAGCATCTCCTTCGAAAGCGATCTAAGCCCGCACCTCCTCGGCGTCCACAGCAGGGCCCTTTGTATTTTTCTGCCAACTTTCCATCCTGCTGCAGAACCAAGTGAACCTTCAAAAGATGGTTTTTAAAAAATATATATATTTTATTGATTTTTTTTTACAGAGTGGAAGGGAGAGTTAGAAACATTGATGAGAGAGAAACATCGATCAGCTGCCTCCTGCACCCTCCCCACTAGGGATGTGCCCGCAACAAAGGTACATGCCTTGACAGGAATGGAACCTGGGACCCTTTAGTCCGCAGGCCAACGCTCAATCCACTGAGCCAAACCAGTTAGGTCCCTCAAAAATGTCTTGCTCGCCAAAACCGGTTTGGCTTAGTGGATAGAACATCGGCCTGTGGACTGAAGGGTCCCAGGTTCGGTTCCGGTCAAGGGCATGCACCTTGGTTGCGGGCACATCCCCAGTGGGGGGTGTGCAGGAGGCAGCTGATCGATGTTTCTAATTCTCTATCTCTCCCTTCCTCTCTGTAAAAAAATCAATAAAACATATTTTAAAAAATGTCTTGCTCATCAGGTAGCAAGATCTAGTTCCTAAGTATACTTTTTCTCTTTTAATTCTTTCCATCACTACTGCCCCATTCCAAGCCATTATTTCTTGCTAGGGCTATTGCAATAATCTCTCCTGGTTTTCCCATACCCACTCTTGTACCAGCCAGACTCCTCCCACTGCAGCCCTGAGTGGCCATTCACTTGGTGGCCTTTATGGTACTTCATTCTCTATTCTCTGAGTGTCTCTGTCTTAAATAGTTTTGAACTGACATTTTTTCTCCTCCCTCATCCCCAGTTATAATGAGATTAGAATGGAAAATGCTGTCCTTTGTCCCCCTCCATCTCAGAAGGCAATGGAACTGTCATCAGGGACATGGTATAAATTTAAACAAACATTCTCTTCTTTCAGAAGAACTTTAAAAATGTATAACATTTATGCCGAAACCGGTTTGGCTCAGTGGATAGAGCATCGGCCTGTGGACTGAAGGGTCCCGGGTTCGATTCTGGTCAGGGGCATGTACCTTGGTTGCAGGCACGTCCCCAGTGGGGGGTATGCAAGAGACAGCTGATCGATGTTTCTAACTCTCTATTTCTCTCCCTTCCTCTCTGTAAAAAATCAATAAAATATATTTTTAAAAATGTATAACATTTATGCAATGAGATATGAACATATCCTCTCTAAAGAGAACACATGCACACTTGGTTTTGTTGATCCATAAAAGAGTGTTGATGTTCACGAAATCAGAAATGTGGAAAACTTATTTATTTGAGAATTTTTATAGTTCATTTGAGCCAAACTGGCAACGCATGTGGGAAGCAAGATCTCAAATGCTCCCAGAAGTTTGAAAGTTATTAGGCATAGTTTTGGAAAAGGAAAGTGAGAAAAATCTAACTTCCAGATGTCCTGTTGTGGAGATAATGAAACTATGGCCTTTATAATTCCTTGTTTTCCCCACATTTCTCAGAAACTTGCATTTATATAATTTTTGTCCTGTGTACAAAAGTACTAGCTTTGCTCCCAACAGTTTTGAACTTTTTCAGGCTGCTTGAGAACAAGGAAATTGCCTGGATGTGCATTGAAAGTTTTAAACAGAAGAGGGCACTATGTCAGAGCATCAAACCCCACTCCTACCAAAGGGGAGAGAGAAAGAGAGAGAGAAAGAGAGAGAGAGTGTGTGTGTGTGTGTGTTTCTGGGCAAATTATGCCCAGAGACTGAGACTGTCTTTGCCAATACTTTATTTAACACACGTTCACGGTTGGAATTATTATTTATAATAAATAATATTTCACAAGCCAAAAGCATACAGGATAATATATCTTAATAAGCCAACAAAGGAATAAATACTCCAGCCTGGCTGGTGTGGCTCAGTGCTTGAGCATCGACCTATGAACCAGGAGGGCAAAGTTCAATTCTTGGTCAGGACACATACTGGGTTGCGTGCTCGATTCCCAGTGTGGGGTGTGCAGGAGGCAGCCGATCAATGATTCTCTCTCATTATTAATGTTTCTATTTCTCTCTCTCCCTCTCCCTTACTCCCTGAAATCAATAAAAACATATTCAAAAATAAATTATCCAAAGCAATGCTAGAGTAATCACAATGTTATTCCAAGCAAAGGAGAGATGAATGAAATAAAGTCCAAATTTGGTTGGGTTGGGGTGGACCTTCTGTGAGTTGATTCGGTAGAGTCAGTCCTATAAAAGGGCTAACAAGCAAACAGTCTAAGGAAGAGACAGCTTTATCACCAGAGATAGAGGATCCAAAGTTGAGAAACCTCTAGAAACAAGCCCGTTAATTTTACTAATTTGCTGCCCTACCCCTCCATTCCATGTTAATTCCTTTCCGACTACACCACCCCAACCCCATGTTCCTTTGTCTTGTCAAATCCCTCCACACTTAATGTTTCTTTAAGTAATTCTCTCACAGAGAATTATTCTTTTACTTCTCTCGTGTATACATAACAAACGTGGGATTTTTTTCTGTTATTATTTATGCCTTGTGCCAATTTTAGTAATAGCTAAAGAACTCAAGGGTAGTCCCTCTCCCTGACAGCGTCTCATGCAGCAAGCTGACTTAAGAGAGACTAAACCCAAACTGCCAAGAGAAGCAAAGAAGAGAGATGGAGAGGGAGCATCCTGAAAGGGAGTGATTTTCTCACAATTGTCCTTGCCTGCCCAAAGGGTAGGCTATGTGAGCCAATAATTGATCACCGTATTTGACTAAGCTGGCTCAAATCAGTTTTTGTCATGTGCCATCAAGAGTCCTGATGATTCAGTGAAGTCCAAAGTTCTTTCTTCTTTTACTCTTTTTCGTGTTTTTTTCCTAAAGGGACGATGACAATTCTATAACCCTCAGCACTAATCTGTTCTCAGCATATGCTATTCACACCAGGGATGCTCCTGAGAATGATTTTTGCATTTCAGGGAGGCTAGAGACAAATCTACTTTATCATTGAAAAGGTATGGATTTGCCCAAACCGGTTTGACTCAGTGGATAGAGCATTGGCCTGTGGACTGAAAGGTCCCGGGTTCAATCCCGGTCAAGGGCATGTACCTTGGTTGCTGGCACATATCCAGTAGAGGGTTTGCAGGAGGCAGCTGATCGATGATTCTCTCTTATCGATGTTTCTAATTCTGTCCCTCTCTCTTCCTCTATGTAAAAAATCTCTGTAAAATATATTTTAAAAAATAATAAAAAATAAAAGGTGTGGATTTACTCTCTCATATCATAAAACTTCTCCAAAATGGCCATGTGCTACTTTTTAAGTAAGAAAAAAAGGCCAACCTTATTCTAAAAAAATTGAATCTTCAGATAAAAAAGGGTAAAATTCATATTTCTGTTTGAGGGCCTTAACATAGACTGTGGGGAGAGGCTACAATACAGTAAAGCAATCTCTGTTTTAAAGTACTTCCCCGCATTTTGCTCAAAATTGTTACCATAGCAAGGACATTTCCTTCTTATAATTTCTTTCTATTCTGATAGTGGAAGTGGTTTGCCTGGTTTTGAAGGCAAAATGTTCTACTGTTTAAAAATGTTTATTTCTTTTTAATGTGATTTTTATAACCAGGAATACCCAAGTCTATTTTCATATACATTTTTTTCTAAAATCTTGAAATGAACTTGATAGTTTATTTTAAGAAAAAGTTTATTTCTTTATTTTCTCCCATTCACTTAAATGTTCATAATTTTGATAAGCTACCTTCATTCTACTACTGCTACTAGTTAAACCAGACAGAACTGGGACCTCCCCAGCCTTCAGAATTTGGGAAAACTTGATGCCAGCACCTGTTTATTTTAGGGACTATGAGAGCCCAGATTCTGCTTTGAGATTCCTGATAATTCCTCTAAGTTAGTTTCCTCAGGTTGCCCTGTGTTTCTGCCTTAGGCCAAGATGGACATTAGATAGATGCACAAGATGTCTGCACTGCTTTCCATTGGAATTCCACGCCTGCCAAGCCCTTTGTGAGATTAATGTTTTCGTCAAGGATTCGTGGGGTTGCTGGATAGAAGCATCTCACAGGGCACAGCCAGCTTTCTGTCATCCCAGCGGCTGCACCTACATCCTCTGTCGCTCCAGTGCATTCAGCACATTCCTCTCTTTACTCTGGGCTGGACAGTTCTTTACACATAGGTCCCAGCTTCCAAATAGGCTAATTATGGCATTTTCCCAACAAAGTTGGGTCTCATTCCTAAGAGAAATGATCACACCAGTTGCTAGGAGAACAACTAAGAGAAGTACTTGACATCTACCTGGGTTAACTTATCATCCCACTGATCAGAAAGGTTGTTGGGTGGTGCTGAGAGTCTCCCGTTTTCTATCTATTTGTGTGGTCCATTCGGAAAATGTGAGCTATGGAACAGGAAAATCTTCCTAAATAAGTATATGCATGGGAAAAAATGTCATCTCTGACAATGGAATCTAATAGGCTGTAGTCATATTAACAACCTAAGAATTGTGTCACCATTACTTGTAACCAGATATTTGGGTTCAGTTGTTTTTTATTTAAAAGATAGAAGACCTAAGGTACAAAAAGTTTTGTGGTCAGTCACAAATCTAGGGTTATACATTTCTGGTGTCCTGGAATCATTTCCAAGGTGTCTTCCAATCACAGGTCATGAATTACTAGTTTTAAAGACCAGTTTCTATAATGAAAATGTCCCTAGTAAAACTCAGGGAAGCCAACCAAAGTCAACATTAATCCCCAAATAACTTACTGTCTAACTCTGGTACTTGAATAACTCTTTATTCAGGAAGTTCTTCAGCACCACCTGGGGGAGTTCTTGCAATAAAGAATTTTTCAGCCGAAACCGGTTTGGCTCAGTGGTGGAGCGTCGGTCTGCGGTCTGAAAGGCCCCAGGTTCGATTCCGGTCAAGGGCATGTACATTGGTTGCGGGCACATCCCCGGTGGGGGGTGTGCGGGAGGCAGCTGGTCGATGTTTCTCTCTCATCGACGTTTCTAGCTCTCTATCTCTCTCCCTTCCTCTCTGTAAAATATCAATAAAATATATTTTTAAAAAAAAGAATTTTTCAGAAGATGGTAAAGACAGCTTATGAGGATAGGAAAGTTATTCAAGTATTCGTGAATTTACATTTCTTTTATTGAACTTTATGAACTTGTAAAAATTAAAATCAATGTAATTCAATATTTTGGGGAGAAACACTTGATTTTACAATTTTAAAAAATGTCTACTTATTTTAGAGAGTAAGGGAGAAGGAGATAGAAACATCAATGATGAGAGAGAATAATTGATTGGCTGCCTCCTGCATACCCAGGAGGAGAGGCTATTTGAGATAGATTCTGAAGGGTAGGTAGCCCTGAAAGCCAGAGAGAGGACATTATGTGTAGGAGAAGGTTCCTGAGCCGGGAGGGACATGGGTAGGAAAGCTCAGGGAGGATCCAATTGTAGCCAGAGCCAGGACTCTATCGAGAAGAAGTGGTGGAGTAAGACTGGAAAGACAGGTGGTGGGCCACTTCACAAAGGCCTTCGTAAGGGAGGAAAAAGGAAACTAGACCACCAACTTACACCATACACAAGGATAAACTCAAAGTGGGTTAAAGACTTAAATGTAAACCATGAGACTGTACAAATCCAAGAAGAAAACACAGGCAATAAAATCTCAGACATCTCATGTAGCAGAATTTTTGCTGATACAAGAGAAACAAAGGGAAAAAATAAACAAATGGGACTACATCAAAATAAAAAGGTTCTGGCCAAAACCAGTTTGGCTCAGTGGATAGAGCATAGGCCTGCGGACTGAAGGGTCCCAGGTTCGATTCTGGTCAAGGGCATGTACATTGGTTGCGGGCACATCCCCAGTGGCAGGTGTGCAGGAGGCAGCTGATCGATGATTCTCTCTCATTGATGTTTCTAACTCTCTACCCCTCTCTCTTCCTCTCTGTAAAAAAATCAATAAAATAGATTTAAAAAATAAATAATAAATAAATAAATAAATACAAAGGTTCTGCACAGCGAAAGAAACCACCATCAAAATGAAAAGGGAACACAATGTATGGGAGAACATATTTGGAATGAAACATCTGATAAGTGGTTAACCTCCAAAATATATAAAGTACTTACACAACTCAACAAAAGGAAGACAAACAATCCAATTAAAAAAGAGGACATACAAATGGCCAAGAGACATGAAAAAATGCTCAAAGTCATTAGTTATCAGAGAAATAAAATTAAAACCACAATGAGATATTACCTCACATCTGAAGAATGGCTATCATCAAAAAATCAACAAACAGCCGAAACCGGTTTGACTCAGTGGATAGAGCGTCGGTCTGCAGACTGAAAGGTCCCAGGTTCGATTCCGTTCAAGGGCATGTACTTTGGTTGCGGGCATATCCCAAAGGGGGTGTGCAAGAGGCAGCTGATCGATGATACTCTCTCATCGATATTTCTAACACTCCATCCCTCTCTCTTCCTCTCTGTAAGAAATCAATGAAATATATTTTTTAAAAATCAACAAACAACAAGTGCTGGTGAAGATGTGGAGAAAAGGGAACCCTTTGCGCCCTGCTGATGGGAATGCAGACTGGTGCAGCCACTATGGAAAACAGAATGAAGTTTTCTCAAAATATTAAAAATGGAACTGCCATTTGACCCAGCGATCCCACTTCTGGGAATATATCCTTAAAACCCTAAAACACCAATCAGAAAGATTATATGCACCCTTATGTTCATAGCAGTGTTGTATTTTTTATTCCTCACTCGAGGATATTTTCCATTGATTTTTTTTTATAGAGAGAGAGAGTGAAGAGAGAGGGAAAGACAGAGAAAAATATCTATGTGAGAGAAACATATCAATTGGATGCCCCCTGCACGGGGAGGAACCTGAAACTGAGGTATGTGCCCTTGACTGGAATCAAACCTGGGACTCTTAGGCTTGCAGGCTGACGCTCTATTCACTGAGCCAAACAGCTAGGACAGCAACATTATTAACAATATCAAAGATTTGGAAACAGCCCAAGTGCCCATATCCTATATAATAAAAGCCTAATATGCAAATCAACTGAACGGCAGTACAACCAGTTGCTATGATGTGCACTGACCACCAGGGGGCAGATGCTCAACGCAGAAGCTTTCCCCAGCCCGCAGGCACCAGGCCAGCCAAGGCAGGTGCCAGTGGTGGGTGGGGCTGGCAGGCAGGTGCACCAGGCCGGCCAAGGCAGGTGCCAGTGGACCCCCCCCCCCCTCCCTTTGCCCCATAGATCAGTCCTGATCACCGGCCAGGCCTAGGGACATTGCCTATGCACAAATTTCGTGCATTGAGCCTCTAGTGAATAGATAAAAAAGCTGTGGGATGTTTACACAAAGGAATGCTGTAGGTGTCTAAAAGAGGGATCTTTTTACCCTTTGGGACAGCATGGATAGACCTAGAGACTACTATGCTAAGTGAAATAAGCCAGTCTGAGAAATACAAATATCACATGATCTCACTTATTTATGAAATCTAATGAGAAAAATGAATTGACCAACAAAATAAGACTTGAAGCATGTTGCCATGGAAGAGACTGACATACCTCAATGTGGGGGTGGGGAGATGAGGAGAGATAAACCAAAGAACTTATATGCTTATATGCATAGCTCATGGACATGGTCAATAGTGTGGTGAAGGCCTGAGGGGGGAAACGGGGTGGAGTTGAGAGGGTCAATAGGGAAAAAAGGTGACATCTGTAATACTTCCAACAATAAATATAAAAAAAGAAATAATGTGATAATATGTAGACAATGAATGTAGGAAAATTATTTTAGAGGTATGTCAGAGAGCTGATTAACAAAAAATTATACTATATTTTATTTTTCTGGGTTTTATAATATTTGAAGTAATGATCAGCTTCTAAAAATCTATAATTTTGTGATTTATTTACCATTCTAAATAAACATGCAGATTCACACCTAATTTTGTATAAATAATTATCTATTTTTATTTTTTATTATTTTTAAAAATAAATCTTTATTGCTCAGATTATTACAATTGTTTCTCCTTTTTCTCCCCCAAAGCTCCCTTCCACCCAGTTCCCATCCCACCCTCTGCCCTTACCCCCTCCTCCCCCATTGTCCTCATCCATTGGTTATACGATTTTAATCCAGTCTCTTACTGCACCCCCACCCCCTTATCCCCCTGATAATTATCAGTCCACTACCTTTCTTTGCCCCTGATTCTATTATATTCACTAGTTTATTCTGTTCCTCAGATTTTTTTTTTCTTTCTGTATTTGAATTTCAAGTGGGACACTCTCTCCCATTTGCTTTTATAGGGAAATACAACAAAGTGTTCTGTAGCAAATGGCTGCAGACTGTCTAAATTTCTCAGGGCCACATGAATAGAATCTGCTCCTCCCCCGGGTCCCATGGTTCCCCCAGTTCACACCGCTACCCCCCTCCCCCCGGGTCACATGGCTCCTCTGGGTCCCCTGATTGATGTTTTCTTATCCTGGATCCCCTGGGGCCCGGGCCTGCTGCTGCCCGTGAGCAGGAAGACGAAGAGGGGGAAGAATGGGGAGGCTATGGCCGACTCCACCATAGTAACCTCCGCAGCTCTCATTTCACACGTTCAGGCTTTCAGAGTCCCTCGGGTTTAGGTGTTTAGAGTCCCAGACCGGAAAGAGTGTTCTGGGTACATCCTCTCGGTTCTGCGTCACGCTCCACAAGTAGGTCTGCTTCGCCATGGCGTTGGCTCTTGGGGGGGGGGGGCGCTCAGCGGAGGCTCTGGCCAGGCCCAGCGGTGGGGCGGACGGAAGGGCAATGGGCTCGCTTGGGCCGCGAGTGGAAGGCATGGCCGTGGCCTGGCGCTAGCTCCCTTGCTCGCATGGTGGGCGGGCTGGGAAAGCTGCAGGCGTGGAGGCCGGGCTCCGAGGTGGCCCGCTCCCTGGGTCCAGGGCAGAGTGGGCTCCACTCTAATTATCTATTTTTTAAATAGAAGGCCCTCACATTGTATAAGTGAGGTCCTATAAACGTTTGGAATGGAAGGGATCCAAAAGCTATCAGGAACCCAGACACTTCTCTCTTGCTCTATTGTTTGCTCCTCCCTGGGGCTGAGCCACAGCTGAAGGGTTTTCCCTGCTCTCAGTTTGCTTATGGCTCCCCCACCACTACCAACACACATCTGTTAGGCTCCAGACACTTTGAGAGGCTGTCAATAGCCTATTGGTCCCAATTCCGAATTCCTGAGAGATCAGCTATGATAGGCCCAGTTTATACAAGGTGTGCCTTGCTGGTTCAATCAGTCAGTGCTAGCCAAACAGAACCAAGTCACATGGCATGAGCATGGCTGCTGGGGCAAAACCAGACAGTGCCTGGTTGTCAGAGAGTAGGGTTGGCTTCCATCAAGGTTGAACTAGAGGGGTGCTGAGTAGGAATGAAAGTGTACCGGAACAGAAGGAAAAGCTAGAGAGCTCCACAACTGATGAAATCAGAGTGGGGAGACAAACCCTTTATGGCTCAATATGGGAATGAAAGTGATAAAGTGAGGGCCATAAGGGGAGACTAAGAGCTGTAGCATGTAAATCAGTTGCTCCTCCTAATGGGGAAATTCTCTTTCTTGTGCTAATCCTTGGAGGCTTTGATACATTTGATGAAGGGAGGCCATTTTCCTTGTAATATTTCAAATCTCATTTGTTATCTGTGATGACATTTATTATTTATTGTTTTTGTTTGTCTGAAGGAGACTGGCAGCATTACTATTTAGTTACACTGCTAATTAACCTTAATTAACCTTCAACTATTTGTATAGCACATAAGAAATAACACTGCTCATATATACTGTAAGGATATTTTTATTTTTATTATTTTTTTAAATATGTTTTTATTCATTTCAGAGAGAAGAAGGGAGAGGGAGAGATAGAAACATTAATGATGAGAGAGAATCATCTATCAGCTGCCTCTTGTATGTCTCCCATGCAAGAGAGGGTTGAGCCTGCACCGCAGGCATTTGCCCTGACCAGGAAAATTACCGTGACCTCCTGGTTCATAGGTTGATGCTCAACTTCTGATCCACACTGGCCGGGCTATAAGGATATATTTATTTATTTATTATTTAAATATATTTTATTGATTTTTTACAGAAAGGAAGGGAGAGGGATAGAGAGCTAGAAACATTGATGAGAGAGAAACATCGACCAGCTGCCTCCTGCCCTCAGGATGTGCCCGCAACCAGTGTACATGCCCTTGACCGCAATGGAAACTAGGACCTTCCAGTTCGCAGACTGACGCTCTATCCACTGAGTCAAACCGGTTTCGGCTATAACCATATTTTTAAGGAAACATTTTATTCCTTTATAGCTCATCAAGAATATTTAAGAATATTTTTCATATGCCAACTTCTTTTTTTATTTCTCTCTAAATGTCATTTTATTTTATTATTTTTTTTAAATTTTATTTTATTAAGGTATTTTCTGTGTACATAGTTTACCATTGCCCCCCCACCCCACCTCCCATTTATGCCCTCCTCCCCAGAGTTCTGTGTTCATTGGTTGTACTTATGTTCATGCATACCAGTTCCTCGGTTGTTCTCCTATCTCCCCCAAGGTCTCCTTCCCCTCCCCGCTGTCATTTGACAATCTGCTTGTTTTATGGTGACCATCTCAGGACCCCATGAATAAAATCCGCTCCTCATTTGGCAGTCTGCTTGTTTTATGGTGACTATCTCAGGACCTTATGAATAGAGTCCGCTCCTCCTCTGGTTTACACCGCCCCTTCCCCTGGGTCCCACTGCTTCCCCTGGGACACACGGCTCACCCGGGGCACTCGGCCCCCTGGGACACTCGGCTCACCCGGGGCACTCGGCCCCCTGGGACACTCGGCTCACCCGGGGCACTCGGCCCCATGGGACACTCGGCTCACCCGGGGCATTCGGCCCCAAGGGACACTCGGCTCACCCGGGGCATTCGGCCCTATGGGACACTCGGCTCACCCGGGGCACTCGGCCCCCTGGGACAATCGGCTCACCCGGGGCACTCGGCCCCCTGGGACACTCGGCTCACCCGGGGCACTCGGCCCCCTGGGACACTTGGCTCACCCGGGGCAATCGGCTCACCCGGGGCACTCGGCCCCATGGGACACTCGGCTCACCCGGGGCACTCGGCCCATGGGACACTCGGCTCACCCGGGGCACTCGGCCCTATGGGACACTCGGCTCACCCGGGGCCCTTGGCCCCCTGGGACACACGGCTCACCCGGGACACCCTTCCCCTTTGGGGGGTACGGCTTACCCGGGGCACATGGCCCCCTGGGACACTCGGCTCACCCGGGGCACTCGGCCCCAAGGGACACTCGGCTCACCCGGGGCACTCGGCCCCCTGGGACACTCGGCTCACCCGGGGCACTCGGCCCCCTGGGACACTCGGCTCACCCGGGGCACTCGGCCCTATGGGACACTCGGCTCACCCGGGGCCCTTGGCCCCCTGGGACACACGGCTCACCCGGGACACCCTTCCCCTTTGGGGGGTACGGCTTACCCGGGGCACATGGCCCCCTGGGACACTCGGCTCACCCGGGGCACTCGGCCCCAAGGGACACTCGGCTCACCCGGGGCACTCGGCCCCAAGGGACACTCGGCTCACCCGGGGCACTCGGCCCCCTGGGACACTCGGCTCACCCGGGACACCCTTCCCCTTTGGGGGATACGGGTTACCCGGGGCACATGGCCCCCTGGGACACTCGGCTCACCCGGGGCAATCGGCTCACCCGGGGCACTCGGCCCCATGGGACACTCGGCTCACCCGGGGCACTCGGCCCTATGGGACACTCGGCTCACCCGGGGCCCTTGGCCCCCTGGGACACACGGCTCACCCGGGACACCCTTCCCCTTTGGGGGGTACGGCTTACCCGGGGCACATGGCCCCCTGGGACACTCGGCTCACCCGGGGCACTCGGCCCCCTGGGACACTCGGCTCACCCGGGGCACTCGGCCCCCTGGGACACTCGGCTCACCCGGGGCACTCGGCCCCCTGGGACACTTGGCTCACCCGGGGCACTCGGCCCATGGGACACTCGGCTCACCCGGGGCACTCGGCCCCCTGGGATACTCGGCTCACCCGGGGCACTCGGCTCACCCGGGGCACTTGGCCCCCTGGGATACTCGGCTCACCCGGGGCACTCGGCCCCCGGGACACTTGGCTCACCCGGGGCACTCGGCCCCATGGGACACTCGGCTCACCCGGGGCACTTGGCCCCCTGGGACACACGGCTTACCCGGGACACCCTTCCCCTTTGGGGGAGTACGGCTCACCCGGGGCACATGGCCCCCTGGGACACTCGGCTCACCCGGGGCACTCGGCCCCCTGGGACACTCGGCTCACCCGGGACACCCTTCCCCTTTGGGGGATACGGGTTACCCGGGGCACATGGCCCCCTGGGACACTCGGCTCACCCGGGGCACTCGGCCCCAAGGGACACTCGGCTCACCCGGGGCACTCGGCCCCCTGGGACACTCGGCTCACCCGGGGCACTCGGCCCCCTGGGACACTTTATGCCAACTTCTTAATACTATCATTTCATATTGACGTAACTTTGTAAGTTCTAAAAAATTTTCAGAAGTGTTACCTAAAATGCCTTAGGCCCTAGTAAATTTATGTAAATTTACCAAGATTGTCTTCTCTTTTTTTCTTAAATCAGACCTTTGAAATATTTTCCCACAAGAACAGACATAGCTAGCATACCTCCAGTACATAAAAGACTCTTGCTTTCTTATCTTATTATTTTTTTATTTCTTTAACCCATTCACTTATCTCACCCTAAAAACCTGCTACTGGAAAACAGGATCATATATATATATGGCTGCAACCAAGGCACACACCCTTGACTGGAACTGAACCCGGGACTCCTGAGTCTATAGGCCAACGCTCTATCCACTGAGCCAAACCAGTTAAGGGCCCAGCTAAGACATTTTTGTGGGAAGAGGGTTTCACAAAGCCAGTCATACACACTACATGAATTAGTCACTAATCTACTTTGAAGGTATCTAGACCATTTACAGAAAAACCTACAATTGCCATTTGCAACTTTGCACTCAAAAAGAATCAGTGCTACGCAGTTGGTCTGGTCACCAGAAGTGTATCTTTAATACAAATCTGTCCCTTGCTGGTCTCAGCTTGCTGTCATTTGGAAGTTTAGTACTTTAGGGCTTGAGAGGCAAGATACAGTGCCTTTGCTCTAGTAACCATTTCCTGCCTAACTCTACAAGTGTTACCTGAATGTTGAAGGGCTCTTTGGGCTAATGGCAAATTAAAAATATTAAAGACCGAAAATGTCAATAGAATAACATAAAAATAATTAAGTTTTTCATCCTATGTGTTGGAAAAATGCCAAAATTGGCTTATAGTAAATGTAAATCACCTTATAAAAATATACAGGACATTCAAAAGAAAAACTGAAAACCAAAATAATTTTGAACATATGGGTATGGTTAGCTATAGACAAAATTGTCAAGTCTCAATGTGAGTCCACAGTTTGGCTAACCAATTAGAGCTCTTTCCTATGATTTGCCTAAGCTCCCTGATTTCCCTACTCTGCCTTGCTCACTAGATCCAAACCTGTTTCTGTGATTCTATACCTGGCTTTCTGCCTTCCACCATCTGACTCAGACCCTCCCTCTCTTGTGGGGTGGGGTGGGGTGGGATGGCGGGGTTGAGGAGTAGCTGTTTATTCAATCAAAGGGAGTTTGCCATTGCTGAGCTACTTCCACTAGCCTCAAGGGCATCACCATTTCCAAAGACCTTATTCTTCTACAGATCTTATCTCAGTGACCTCAAAAATTTGGATTCAAATTCCAACTGTTTAGTTGTATTAACATAAGCAAGTCTCTTAATTTTTTAGGCCTCAGTGTCCCCAACTGTAGGACGATTAGGTTAGAGTAAATATAAATGTTCCTGACAGTTCTAAGGGACTAAAAGCTGGAGGTTGGGGACTTCCAACCTTGGCCTCTTCCATCTGTGGAAGCTTAGTACTTCTCTAGTTTGTACTGATCACAACAGGACCTCTTCTGGACTCAGTCACAATTAATATGTTAAGAATTTAATCATTGTTGCCGATGCCGGTTTGGTTCAGTGGATAGAGTGTTGGCCTGTGGACTGAAGGGTCCCAGGTTCGATTCTGCTCAGGGGCATGTGCCTTGGTTGCGGGCACATCCCAGTGGGGGGCGTGTTGATCAATGACTCTCTCATTGATGTTTCTCTCTATCTCTCTCCCTTCCTCTCTGTAAAAAAAATCAATAAAATATATATTTTTTAAAATAAAAGAAAAAATCATTGTTAACATATTAATTTCTTTCTCTACCCATGTAATAAAATGAAAATACAGATTTTGTAAGTGTGCTCTGAAATTCTCTACCAGCAGACTATAAGCCTCTTTCAGGCTTGTTGAGTTGCGATTGGGCTCCTTCACTTACCCTAAATCTCATGTCAAAGGAATTGACCTATGCCTAAGGAGAGTGCAGGGCAGGGAGGCCTAACTGCACACGTATTATCTTAATGATTGAAGGGCTCTTTGGGCTAATGGCAAATAAAAAATATTAGAGACTGAAAACATCAACCCTGGGGGCCTCAGTGAGGAGCAGGAGGAAGCTGAGCAGCCTGGAGCTAGCAGTGATAATAATACCTTCCTGACTGGGTTTTTCAATGTAGGAAACATTCAAACCTGTGAAGAATTTTTTTTTTTTGAGTTTATTTGACCCAAAACTGTCGACAATTGCCAGGAAGCAAAATCTGAGCAGATTGAGATAATGTTTCAGAGAATGGCAGTTTTGCACCTTATTTTATACATTACAATCAAAAGAGGAGATGTAAGTGGGTTACATGAACTCCATTGGTGATAGATTAGGAAGCTAAGCAGGGAAACCTCTGAGATTGGATAAAAAGTAAAATGATAAACACATACTTTTTTTTACATAGGTGGGCATAGGATAGTTAACAGTCAACAATGAACTCAATGAGAATGAGGGGGTTTGTGGTCTCTGCAGAGTGGTGCCTGTGCTTTAAGTCCGGAAAAGGAAAATTACTTTGACATACCAATGATATGTTATCATTGATGCAAAAAGACAGTCCACAGGCTCAGTTTAGGTAAAGACTGACCTTTGTCAGGGAAGATACCAGCCTAGGACATGAGTACCCACCATAAACTTTTAGTTAAAAAGTTTCCATTTCAGACCATCCTTTGTGGTTCCTTTAGGTCTCTGAGCTAGTCAGGTTAGCATGTGGCCCCTTTTTTATCAAGTTATTATGAGGGTTAAGAAAAAAGGTGAAAAGAAAGTACACACTCAGTCAATACTGTTTACCAGGATGCTAAATTTCAAAAGCATGTTTTTGATACATAGGCCTCTGACTACATGTAACATAAATACAGGTATACCTGTACTATATTACTATACTTACTAGTATTCATGGGTTCCTGAATATTAATTTTAACTATGGAACTTTTTTTTTATTTCCCTCTATTATTTTTTTAATGATATACTTGAGATATTCTTATCTTTCTTAAAAATATATATTTTATTGATTTTTTACAGAGAGGAAAGGAGAGGGATAGAGAGTCAGAAACATCGATGAGAGAGAGACATCGATAAACTGCCTCCTGCACAACTCCCCCTGGGGATGTGCCCACAACCACAGTACATGCCCTTGACCGGAATCGAACCTGGGACCCTTCAGTCCGCAGACCAACGCTCTATCCACTGAGCCAAACTGGTTCGGCTCCTGCGACCTTTTTATCCTCCATATTGATCGACTTCCTTATCCTGGCCTTAACTTTTTCTCTCTTTTTGCTTAGCAGACTGTTACCAGCAGATATGGAAAGTACACTCAGATGTGGTTCGGCAGACAAGAAGAACAGAATGCAGGAGCCACAGGCGGGGTAGAGGGAATGTGCTGATAACCAGGGAAGAAGAGAGGGGCTGGAAAGAGGAAGATAGGGAACATGGCCAGAAACGTCACCCATTTGGGTGGTGCCCGCCCGCTATGCTCGGCAGAACGGGAACACCAAACAGAGGTGATTAGGGCTGCAAAGTGGCAGCAGGGCCCTAAGAATCTGGGGGACTAGGTTGTTGCAGAGAGCAATACTTTTCATCCCTGATGTTTGGACAAGAACAGTTAAGACAAGACTGTATTTAGAAAGTGGTTCAGAGCACGGGCTCTGAAGGATTCGATCTTAAACTCCACTGCCTACTGTGTCACTTTAAAAAAGTTGCTTGTCTTTTACACCATCACCATGAACTTCAATATGAAGATGGAGATAATCATATGGAAGTTAATGAACAGAAAGTATCTAGTAGTGTACTGATAGTGGCCAGTGTTATTGTTTTTATGGCCATTATTATTTACTTTAATTGAAACAATGCCACCCACTCTGACTAGCTTTGCCAATAGCTTTCTCAACCTTCTGAGAAGAAAGCAAATAAATAATGGGGAAAACAAGTCTTTGGTTTGTTTTTCTAATCTTTAAGGCGATCTAGGAAATAAATTTTTAAAATTCTATTACCTCATTTTAACTTAGTAGCATGGAAGAAACAGAGCTAAATGACCTTGAAAACTAGTCAGCTCACAAATAAGAAAATTTATTTCAGATCTTTCCCCATGAAAGATATTTATCTTGGTGTTTTAATGAACTAATATGGCATTTCTCCTGAATTTTATTAAGAAGTCAATTTTATTCAGAAACTTTAAAGATTAATACAGTCTTAAATCACTAATAAAATGTCTTCTTGTACATTTCATTTGGACTTTTAACTTTATAATAAAGGAGGCAAATTCTGCTTATAAAAATTAGTTTTAACATTGAAAAAAATTATAAATTCTAATTAGAATAAAGTGTAATCCATCTTAAACACTTCAAATATTTTAATAAAGCAATAAAATGTACTTTAATTTACTTGTGGATTAAATTAATAAAATGCCTCCAACTAAAGTACTATTTTAAAGAAAAGATTGCTTTAAAAATATATCAAAAACTAAAATAATGAAATGACTTTAAGCATTTATTTTGCTAGAAATATTACACTGTAAAATGACATGCAACTCATGAGGATTCAATTTCCCTTGTATATTCAAAACATTATATTTTCTGCGTATTTGACCTGATTGCATTTGATGGCACAAATGCCATTCTTAAGAATTGTTTTATTGAATTCTGGGAACTTAACATATCTCACTAAATTATTTTGGTTTTGATCATTCTTTAAGGCAGGTTTGCTTAATACACAATGTTTAAGAGATTCTGATTCATAAAAGGCAATCTGATACCTAAAATCAAAAGTGAGTTTGGGGATTAGCTTTCTTTGCTGACCAGAGCATGGGAGAGTTATGAATAATCATCTTTATTGAAGTCCAGAAAGGGGCAGTGGGAGGGATGGATGCAGTGGCTCACAAATAAGGTCAGCTAACACCAGAATATAATTGGGCAGTTGCCTGAAACCACAAATTCTTTAAGGAGCTGCAAAAGAAGATATTTTTCTGGCTATCCTTGCAAAGTTACATAGTTGTTGGTGACCTGGGGATTTGCCCACTTGTAATGAGAAAATCTAACAAATTTAAAGATTGTGTCAAATATTCAAAATTCACTACTTTGATGCTCTTGTGGCAGTCAGTTGCCAATGTGGGTCCTAGTGGTATTCATCTTCTAGTATTTATGTCCTTGTGCAGTGTCACCACTCACTGAATTGGGACTGATTTGCATGACCAATAGAATATGGCCCAGGGATGGCTGTGACTCCAGGGGCGAGGTCAGAAAGGGTAGCACAGCTTCCCCTTGTTCTCTTGGACTATTCACTTTGAGAACTTCCAAAGATTAGTCCAAGAAAGAGCATTTCCAGTTTGGGAGGGGCACATGATTCCCTGGCTGCCACTCAGGGAATTTAGTCTTCTTGTTCCTCACATTGATTATCACTCCCATCCCTAAACTGGGCCCTAAAGGGTCCTCTTTCCATTTTAAAATATACAAATCCTGTCTAATAAAGAGGGAATGTGCTAATTGACCCTCAAACCATCGCAAAGATGGAGGTGTCCACAGCCAATAAGGAGGGAATATGCTAATTGACTGCTCCACCCTCAGAGATGGCAGCGCCCACAGCCACAAGATGATGGCACCCAGTCCCCTCAGCCCTGCTGGGGCTGCAGGCACCTGGCAGCTCCGTGCACCTTCCTCTGGAGTCTCCCTCTGTCCCCCCAGCCACCCAGGGCCAGCTGAAGGTGCAGGCAAGTCTTGGATGGTGGCTTCCCAGCAGCCCAGGGTGGCCAGAGGCTCAGGTAACCAGGGCTTGCCAAGGCTTTTGCTGCTGGCAGTGGTAGCGGCAGCAGTTGTGATGGGCATCTCCTTCCCCTGATTGTTGGGTCACCTCCTGCCCCTGAGGGCTCCCAGACTGTGAGAGGGGGCAGGCCGGACTGAGGGACACCACCCGCCCACCCCATCCAGTACATGAATTTTCATGCATCGGGCCTCTAGTATGATATAAAAGCAGGAAAACCTCTTCCCTTGGTTAGCCTATCTTACTGAAGACAGACTGAAATTTTAAAAAGCTTGTCTTAAATAATTAGAGAAATCAAGGGGGGAAATAAACCATCAAGAAGTACAAAAGGCCGAAACCGGTTTGGCTCAGTAGATAGAGCATTGGCCTGCGGCCTGAAAGGTCCCAGGTTCGATTCCGGGCAAAGGCATGTACCTTGGTTGCGGGCGCATCCCCAGTAAGGGGTGTGCAAGAGGCAGCTGATCGATGATTCTCTCTCATCGATGTTTCTCTCTATTCCTCTCTCTTCCTCTCTATAAAAAATTAATAAAAAAAAAAATATATATATATATATTTTTTTAAAAAGAAGTACAAAAGTATTCTGCCTAACCCAGCTGGTATGGATCAATTGTTTGAGCATCATTCCAGGTACCAAGAGGTCACTGGTTCAGTTCCCAGTCAGGGCACATACCTGGGTTGTGGGCTCAATCCCCAAAAGGGATTGCTCCTTTCACGGATGTTTCTCTCTCTCCCTTCCTTGCTCTCTAAAATCAATAAAAACCTTTTAAAAAGCATTCTGCCTAATACACATTATATAATCTCATTTATATTTAATCCCCATAAATGTATGCATATGTATATAAATGCACAGGAAAAAACAACTGGAAGCTTAAGTGCTCACCTATCATTTAAGGTTAGCTGTGAAAGGGTAGAGGTGTGGAATAGCTGGGTATGTATGGAGAGTGAGGAGTAGACAGGAGAGGAGAGGAAGAAAGGAGACTTGGTTTATTTAAAAAAATCTATTTTGTATTATTTGAAAATTGATAAGGGTATATATATTATGAACTACTGTATAATTAAAATAAATGGTTAAATACACACACACACACACACACACACACACACACAACAACAACAACAACAACAAAGAACCAACAACAAAAACCCAGCTCCTCCTTCTGCCGCTTCTGGGGCTTCAGTGTGCTCATTTGGTGCGGACCCGGTATCTCCTTTGTGAAGCGGCAGCTGAGGAGACCCTGGTGCTCACCATGGCCAACTAACAGCCCAAGGAAGGAGTCAAGACTGGGAACAATGATCATATTCATTTGAAGCTGGCGGGGCAGAATGGCTCTAGGGTGCAGTTTAAAGTTAAGAGGCATACACCACTTAGTAAACTAAGGAAAGCCTACTGTGAACCACAGGGCTTGTCAATGAGGCAGGTCAGATTCCAATTTGAGGGGCAGCCAGTCAATGAAGCAGACACACCTGCCCAGCTGGAAATGGAGGACGAAGACACACCGGATGTGTTCCAGCAGCAGCCAGGAAACTAAAAAGGGAACCTGCTACTTTACTCCGGAACTCTGTTCCTCCAGACCAAGAAGACATTCTCAGTTAGAAAACTGCAATTTGGTTTCAACACATCTGACTACTGCAGTAGTTTTCTCTATTCTTTCACTTTCCCCTCTCCCCTTCCTTTATTGTACATAAAGTAACTGATGTATGTGCACAAGCATTTGCATTTTTTTAAACTGAATGGCCAATGGTATGTTTCAATCTACATCAAGTGGAGACGGGATGGGGAAAAATACTGGTTCTGTGAAAACACCCCCTTTCTCCTTTAGTGGCATGCTCATTCAGCTCTTATCTTTACACTAGTGGCCCGGCACGTGAAATCACGTGCAGTAGGTCACACGCTGCTTCCGTGGGAGCCAGCAGGAGCTGGTGGGAGCTGCAAGAGCCACAGGCCCGAGGGAGGGAGCTGTGCTGCTTGCACAGGAGGCAGGAGCCAGCAGCCATTGCCTGTGGGAGGGGATGGGAGGGAGGGGGGAGGAGGGAGGGAAAGAGGAACTGAGAGGTGCTCCATGCATCTCCTGGTGACAGCTCCACCCACATGTGCCTGCTGCATATTCAGCCTCCTGATGATCAGTCGTTATGTGTGAGGGTTTGATGACCATTTGGATATTAGCCTTTTATTATATAGAAGGATTTCAGGAAGTTATTTTTCTCTCATTGGTTAACAAAAAAGAGAACAACATAAAAGTTCTTGCATACCTTGTTTGATTGGAGAATTTTAATGTTTTTCATTTATCATTGTAAAACCAAAAACAATTTTATAGTTTTTTTTGTATGTAGCTGTTACATGTAGGGCAATCTGTCTTTAAGTAGAGATAAATTATATATATATATATATATATATATATATATATGAATCCTAGATAGTTTTCCCTTCAAGTGTCTTGTTGTTTAAATATACTTCTTGACTAAAGAAAAATAAAACACAACAAAACCCATAATAGCAATCTAGTTACACGTAGATTACTCCTATTATATGAGCGTGTTCCCAGGACTACTGGCCACATCAGCCCTTTCCTACGGAACTCGACACTTTAGAGTGTATGCTGCAAACTTTCTGGGTTTCTTACGTGGCCAGCTTCCATAAGATATGTGTCTTTTCTAAGACTTGCTATCAAAGAGCTGCCTTGGAGATATCAAACTTGGCACCTTCAAGGACAATAATATCAAGAGAGCAGTCTCCTCTGTCTCCTGTTGTATCAACTGCAACACTAATTCTGGGTAGCAAACCACCTCAAAACACACTGCTTAAAACAGCAATTCTTTTCTGTAGGTCACTGGCTCCAAGCTGGAGGAAGGTTCTAAACCTGCTCCATGTCTCTCATTTTTCTTGGACCAGCAGATTCCCCAGGCATGTTCTTCCCATTGTGAAAGGCAGGTGTGGAGAGAGGCAAGTGGAAGCATGCAATACCCATTAAATAATGCCAGGCTCGGAACTGTCACACTGTCCCTTCTGTGCATGTTCTTTCGGCCAAGAGCAAGTGCAGTGACCTCACCACACATCAGTGGGGTGGAGGAACATTCTATCTCTAATGAGAGGAACTGTAAAGCCACATTTCAAAGGGCACACATGCCTGGAACAGCGAAGGATTGGGAAGACATAATGTTATCTAGCAAGGTGATCCACCTGGGACCTTTCAGCTCACTTCCAATTGGCAGTGGGGGAAATACATTTCTCCTAGTGGTGGCCGACAACAGGAATGATTAAAAAAAAAACTTTATTGTTGAAAGTATTACACAGGCCCTCCTTTTCCTTTCCCCCATTAACCTCTTCCGGCACCTCCTCCCCCTTCACCACCCCATTGTCTGGTCTGTGTTATGCATATATGCATACAAGTTCATTGGTTGATCTCTCTCCACCTATCCTCCCCTGCATTCCCTCGGAGGTTCAACAGTCTGTTCATGCTTCTGTGTCTCTGGGTCTATTTTGACAACAGGAATGATTTGACCTTGCAGGTGAGATCTGTTCCTAACTCTAAGAGTCAGGCTTTTGTCCTTGCAAGCTCCTTAATATGCCATGCTTTTGTCATGGAGATGCAGTAGTGTTATTAATTCCTTCAAATATCAAAGTGGACAATGGTTGCCACAAGGGATAGGTTATTTCACAGGAAGTAGGGGAATAGAAATACTTCCCTAGAAAGGATGCTGTGCTTGTGGTATCCTGTTTACTGTGTATTAACATTTTGAATGTTAAAAGGCTTTATAAATTCTTTAGTTTAAAAGGGTGCCAAGCCTTGTCACGTTTTAGGACTCAGGAATCCATAAAACTTCATTAGAGTTAAGAGGATCTTTTTTACTAACCCTCTTTACTGGGTTTCCCCTTTGTTTAAAAGTCTCTTAATTAAGAAAAAAAGCACACAGCTTTGCTGTTTAAGCTAGGAAAGGAAGACCCATACACCTCCCGCCAATAAATAGAGGTATTACTAGCTTTAAAAAGAGAAAGAGAAGATCATTGAATTCTTAGGTTCTTCACGGATTTGAATCGGTGGGGCCTCCTGTGGTTCTGACATTTGAGCCCCATTCTAGGGTTATTTCCATGGTTCCCACGTCACTTTCAAGAAGAGCTACCACTTAGATTCCTCGGGGTTTCTTCTTCGCTCAAGACTGGTTGTGGAGCAGTAAAAAGAGTAAAGCCGGTGTCCAGAAATGAACCTGGTGAATACCGCGCTCTTCTGAGAGCAGCTGCAAGAGCCCGAGGGGAATGGAATCAGTCCCCACGCGCACGGGGCAGTCACAGCTCTTTGTTAAAGAAACAAACAGCGAGCCAGAAGATGCCGCGGCTGAGAAACGTGATGGTGGTGGGAATAGATCGGGGCGTTTGCATGCATAACTGTTGTGCATTGCGAAAGGCCTTTTAAGTAAGAGGCGCTTCAAACGCGGGACACCCCAGGGCACCGTGTCATTGGCTTTGTGCACTTGAAGGCGCCCGAGTGCGCCTCGCTCAGAGAGGTTCCCCTTTGTGTGAAAGTGGGGAAACCAAAAGCGTGCAGCGAACTGCTGGCTTTTCCTTTTCGAACTGTCGGGCGCTTGGGGCCAAAACACTCCCGCCCCAAAAACACTCGGGCGTTCTCGCACCCACAGTACTCGTAGTACTTGAGTTACTTCTCCGTCGCGGACCGAGCGAGGAGCGACAAAGGCTCGGCGCGGGCGCCCGCAGCCCCGGGAGCCGCGCCAAGGGGCCGTCCGCCTCGCTCCGCAGCTGCGCGCTGAGCCCCCGCCGCCCGCCCGTCAGCCCGCCCGTCTGCAGACGCGGGCACCAACCGCCGCGCCGCCCGGCCGTTGGGCGGGTGGTAATTTCTGGGAACGGGGCGGGGTCCGCGGGTGTACGGGGCCGGACGGGGAGGAGGAGGAGGAGCGGGCGCGCGGCGGGCTGGGCGGTGCGCCGCGGGCGTCAGCGGCCGGGGCGGGGCCGGGGCGGAGAGGGCGGTGCGCCGCTCCCCGCCCGCGCCCCCCACCTTTCTTCGCTCTGCCGGGCCGAGAAGTGGAGTCGGGAGGGCGCGGGCTAGTCTTCCAACCCCGGCCCCCCAGTAACTGCCAGACTGCCCGAGTGCGGGGCCGTCCTGTGGAGGGGGTGGGGGGGACACGAGAGTGGAGCCGGGGATGGGGTGCCAGCCGGGGCCCGCGAGGGCGCTCGGAGTGGAGGGCGCGCGCGCGTGCGGACCGGCCGGCGGGGAGCAGCGGGCGGGCGGGCGGGCGCTGCAGGTGCACGAGCGGCCTCGCCGCCTCGGCGCCAGCCCGGGGAGGGAATGGGGGAGCTCCGAGCAGGGCGCGGGACACGTGGGGAGAGTCATTACCTGAGAAGGCGCGTTCGGGAGAAGTTGGGGGACCGGGGGCGGGAGAGACCCGAGCGGGGCCCGGAGGCAGGTTTGTTTGGCTGGCGGGTGGGGGGCCGGGGGCGGCGGGCCGCGCGCGGGGTATAAATAAATAGCCGGCCCCCCGCTTTGACAGGCGCGGCGGCGGTGACTGGCGGTGCCGCCCGCCTCGCCCCGCTCGCCGCCCGCCCGCCCGCCCGCTCGCTCGGGGAGGGGAGGAGCGCTCGGAGCGGGCGGGGTGGGGGAGGCGGACTCAAGTGTCCTGGCGGCGGCGGCGGCGGCGGCAGGAGGCCGAGGGGGAGGAGCCGAGCGGGGGGTGGAGGGAGGGAGGGGAGCCGGGCGAGGGCGAGGGCGGGGGCCACCATTGCTCCCCGCGCCGGGCTGTGTGTGTGTCGCCGCGGTCGCCTCGGCGGTTGGGGGGTCGGTGGGGCGGTGCGGGCGGGGGGCGCTGCGCGGGGCGGCGCGCGCGGTTTTGTCTCCTCCTCCTCTCCCAGCGGAGCGGCTCGGGCAGCCGGGGAGGCCCGGCTCCCTCCGGACGCCCGGCCCACGGCGGCGGCGGCGGCGGCGGCGAGTCCGCGGCCCTGCCGGGAGGGAGAGCGACGCCGCGGTCTTCCCGGGCGGCGGCGGCGCGGCGAGCAGGTAAGAGCGCGAGCGGCCGAGGCCGTGGGGTGGGGAGGGAGCGCGGAGGGCGCGGCGGCGGAGCCCCGCTCCGTCCCGAGTGCCGCCGCCGCCGCCGCCGCCTCCCTCCGCGCCTCCCGCCCCGCGCCTGTGTGTTGTTTGCTCCGGGGCTTGCGGAGGGGTTTTCCAGAGGCTGTGACACCGGCGGGGAGCGGGGTGGGGTGGGGGGGTCGGAGGTGGGTGGGGGGGAAAAGGGGGCTTGGTGCCCTCGGGCAACGGTCGGGCAGCGGGACTCGGGGGAAGGGGAAGGCGCGCTGCGCGCAGCCCGCGGGGCGTGCGGGGCGCGGGGCCGGGCGCGGGGCGAGGTGACGGACCCCGGCGCGGGGGATGGGCCGCGCGCCGCCGCCGGGCTCGCCGTGTTTACATCTCGGCGCGAGTCACCTCTGCCGAGAAGCGGAGCGAACTGACCCGCCTTCTCCCGCGGGGAGGCCAGGGCGGGGGTCCGGCTCCGGAGGAAGCGCGTCCTGGGAGGGTCCGGCGGGGCGGGCCGGCGGGCGGGCGGGCGGCGCCGGGGCTGGGCGGGCGGCCGGCGCGGGGCGGGACCTGGGAGGCTCGGGCGGCTCGCGGGGGCGCGGAGGGCTGGGGAGCCGTTCCCTCCCGAGCCGGGCCGGGGCCGACCGCCGCCTCCGACCTCTCCGTCCCCGGCCGCCGCCGCCGCCGGCTCGCCCGGCAGGTTGTACTCGCTCCTTGTTTCATCCTCGCGCCGCCCGCCCGCCGGCCCCCCGCCGCCCCTTCCCCTACTCCCCGGGGGCAGGGCGGCTGGTCTCGGTGAGCAGTCTGCTCTTAAACAAAACCGGAGCGGGCTCCGTCAGACTTGCGCGCCCGGTGGCCGCCTCCTGGGTCCTCGCTCGGCGAAGCTGGCCCTTGGGGAACCGCGCTGCGGGCTGGGTGTTTTTGTTTTTTGGTGTTTTTTTTTTTGGGGGGGGGGGGAGAGGGCGCGGGAGAAGCGCGGGGAGGGCTCTGCTGGGGCCGCCGCGGCGGCTTTCCGGCGGGGCCGCCGAGCCCCTCTCCCGCTCCCTCTGGGCAGTTTTGTTGCCTGTCAGCAAAGGACGGAGAAAATATCCCAACGCCAACAAGAGCAATCCAGATTGCTTCGTTTCGGAGGTGTCTCTTGTAGTATCCCTGGTTCTTTTATTTATTTTTTTCTTCTAGATTCGCTGTAGACTACTAGCCTTCAAGTTTTTAGTACTTCGTTAAATGAATGAGGGGACACCAGAATTTTCCTCCTTTTTTTTTTTTTTTGTGATCGTGAGCATGTACTTCAGCTGTGTGGTTTAAATTTTAATCCGGTGATGAGAGAGCAGTACTCGTGTGTTTGGTAATCAGATTTACTTTCCTTTTTATCTGTGAGCCTCTATGGAGAGGTAAATTAAGCACTTTTTTTTTTTTTTTCCTGGATCCATAATCACAGAGGAGTGCCAGAATCACCGGAGAATGTATGTGCCTCCGGTGTTTACTGAGATGAGATTGGGTGTTTTTGTTTCAGAGTTTCTTCCTTTCTTCAAGACTATATAAAAACGGCAGTTGTTAAGTTACACTTAAAGGAATTTGGGAATAATTAAAGTTTCATGCAGTTTATACAATTTACACAGTGCATTCATGTGAGTGTTACTGAGGTATCACCTAGCAAACACATGAAATAGAAAATTGAAATATCTTGGGCACCTGAAATTGGAATATTTAATGCTATCTTGTTTTTAAATTTAGTGACTTACCTAATTGATCAATTATTGCTTCTCATTTCAGACATATATACTAAAAAATCAGAATTTCATTGGAAAGAATTTGTAACTTTTTCTTTTTCTTCTTTTTAAAAAATATATTTTATTGACTTATTACAGAGAGGAAGAGAGAGGAATAGAGTTAGAAACATCGATGAGAGAGAATCATCGATCAGCTGCCTCTTGCACACCCCCCACTGGGAATGTGCCCACAACCAAGGTACATGCCCTTGACCAGAATCGAACCCGGGACCCTTCAGTCCGCAGGCCTACGCTCTATCCACTGAGCCAAACCGGTTTCGGCACATTTTTCTATCCTAAGTTAATAGATTGGTAACTGTGTTGATGGCTTTACCGGCTCACAGATTTCACAAGTGTGCGTTTTTTGGTAACAGCTTTATTGAGATCTAATTCACAAACCATTCAGTTCACCAATTTAAAATTTACAGTTTAGTGGGGTTTTTTTCCTTTTAAATCTTTATCTAAGGTTATGATTTATTGATTTAGAGATAGGAGAATGGAGAGAGAGAGAGAGAGAGAAAAGAGGAGAAACATTAGTTATTTGCTTCTTCACACCCAGACCAGCGATGGAATTGGAAACCTATGTTATGTGCCCTGACAGGGACTTGAACCCACAATCTTTTAATTTATTTTGAGTGCACAATTCAGTGATTTTTAGTAACTAGAAGTGTTGAACCACAAGCCAGTTTTATTTATTTTAAATATATTTTTATTGATTTCAGAGAGGAATAGAGAGGGAGGGAGGGAGAGAGAGAGAGAAACATCAATGTTGAGAATCATTGATTAGCTGCCTTCAGCACCAGGGATTGAGCCCAAAACTCAGGCATGTGCCCTGACTAGGAGTTGAACTGTGACCTCCTGGTTAATAGGTTGATGCTCAACCAGTGAGCCACTCCTACTGGGCACCACAAGCCAGTTTTAGAACATTTCTTACTGCCTCTAAAATTTCCCTCTAGACTGTTTGTAGTTGTCCCTTATTTTCACCTCGATCCCCAGGGAACCACTGATTTGTGCTTTGTCTCTATGGATTTGCCTTTTCTGACTATCCTATATAATAAATGCCTACTATGTAAATTGTTCCCTCCACTGAGTTAGACTGCTCGCCATTAAACACTAGGGGGGTGGTGTGGAACATGGTGGGTGTCGGCAATGTGGTGCTGGCAGCAGGCAGCAGTGGAGGTGCTGCCGGCCCCCATGGGCCCCAATGGGAGTGGGACTGTGGCAGGATGGTGGGGCAGCTGAGTGGGTGGCGCCAGGCCAAGGAGGGTGTGAGTGGGGCCCAGTTGCCCCAATGGCCCAACAGCAGTGGTGGCCGGGTGGGGGTGCAAGGCTGGGGGTGGAGCCGCCACCTGGCTCCCAGGCGTTGAAAGAGAAAGGGCAAATAGCAATATTAAAGTACTAGTGGCCCTGCGCATGAATCCGTGCGCCGGTAGCTCTTTGCAGGGCTTGGCCACTCCGCACCCGCTTCCCAGAGGCCCATCTGCTGTGGTGTGGACTGCTTGCCTCATCACAGTGGCCACTCATGCTGCCCGCTCTCAGCGGCCACACACCCTGATCCCCAGGACTGGGGGACTCAGGCGGGGCTGAGAGGACTGGGTGCTGCCATCTTGTGGCTATGGGTACCATCATATTTGTGATAGAGTGATGGTTAATTTGCATATTACCCTCTTATTAAATAGGATTTCTTCTAATTATTTTCCTTTCAATGTGCACAAATTTTGCACCTGGCCACTACTTTTATATAAATGGAATCATACCATATGTAGTCTTTTACATCTGGCTTCTTTCACTTATACTGTTTTTGGAATTTATCTTTATTGTAGCATGTATCTGTATTTTTTCTCTTTTATTGGTGAATAAGTATTCTTTTGTATGAATGTACAACATTTTGTTTATCTCTTGACCAGTTGATGGACATTTGAATTGTTTCCAGGTTTTTTAATTTTCTTTTTAAAGATTTAAAAAAGAAATGTTTTCATTGATTTCAGAGAGGAAGGGGGAGAGAGAGAGAGAGAGAGAGAGAATCATCAGTGATGAGAATCACTGGTTTTGCATGCCCCCAACTGGTGATCCATGGACCACTGATGTTCCGTGAGGTCCAAAAGGTTGGCAACTGCTGCCTCAGTGCATGGGACAAGGCCCTGCTAACTGAGCCACACCGGCCAGGGCTGTTTCCAGTTTTTTTTTTGTTTTTTTTTAATATTTTTATTGATTTCAGAGAGGAAAGGAGAGGGAGAGAGGGAGAGAGAGATAGAAACATCAACGGGAGAGACACATGGGTTGGCTGCGTCCTGCATGCCCCCTACTGGGATGGAGCCCGAAACCCGGACATGCGCCCTGACCGGGAATTGGAACCATGACCTCCTGGTTCATATCCTCAGTGCTCAACCACTGAACCACGCAGCTGGGCAGTTTCCAGTTTTGACTGTTGTAAATAATGCTGTTTGAACATTTGAGTACAAGTCTTTATGTGGACATATGGTTTCATTCTCTTGGGTAGTTACCTAGGAATAGAAATGCTGGTTCATCTGTTTAACTTTAAAAAAAAAAATGCTAACCTGCTTTCTAAAGTGGCCGTGCATTTTACATTCCTAACAGCAGTGTTTGGGAGTTCCAGCTTCTTCACATTCTTGGCAACATTTGTTATTGCCATTTTTATTATAGCCATTCTAGTGGGCATGAAGTGGTTAACTCATTGTGGTGGTTTTAACTTGCATTTTCCTAAAGACTCAAGGTGTTGAACATTTTTTTCATATGATGATTAGCCATTTATATATTCTTTTTTTTTTTAAATTAAGGTATTATATGTGTACATAGTTTACCATTGCCTCCCCCCCCCCCCCCCCCCCCAATTTATGCCCTCCTTCCCCAGAGTTCTGTGTTCGGTGGTTGTACTTATATGCATGCATACCAGTCCTTCGGTTGTTCTCTTATTTCCCCCCAGGTCTCCTTCCCCTCCCCGCTGTCATTTGACAATCTGCTTGTTTTATGGTGACTATCTCAGGACCACATGAATAGAGTCTGCTCCTCTGGTTCACACCGCCCCTTCCCCTGGGTCCCACTGCTTCTCCTGGGACACACGGCTCACCCGGGGCACACGGCCCCCCCCCTGGGGCACACGGCTCAGTGGGTTCCTTTTTAATTCTGGTTTGTTCAGAGTTTTTATCATGCATGGGCATTGGACTTTGTCAGATGCTTTATCTGCATCTGTTAGTGTGACTGTCACAGATTGCCCAGGATTTTCCTGTTTTAAGCACTAAAAGTTCTGTGTCTGGGGAAAACCCTCTGTTCTAGACAAACCAGTATGGTTGGTCACACTAGTATCTGAGGTGATTATGTGGTTTCTGTCTTTTATTACATTAATATGGTATATTAATTGATTTTGAGATAATAAAGCAGCCATATATTCCCGAGATAAATCTCACTTGGTTGTGGTGTATAATCTTGTATGTTGCTTTATTTAGTTTGCTAATGTTTAAACATTTTTGTGGCTCTATTTATGAGAGCTACTGGTCTGAAGTTTTCTTTTCTTGTGATGTCTTTGGATTCAGAACAGTAATACTAACCTCACTGAATGAATTGAGAAGTGTTCCCTTTACTTTCTCTGTAAAAGTTCCTGAAGGATTGGTATAACGTCCTTGAATATATTTGGTAGAACTCACCAGTGAAAGCATTTGGGCTTGTTTTTTTTTTTTCTTCTTCTATTTGTGAAAATTAAAAAATACTAATTTCTTATTATAGGTCTATTCATATTTTTTGCTTATTTTTAGTTAGTTTCAGTAATTGTGTTTCTATGAATTTGACATATGGTTTATAATATGTTCCTATATGTTTTTAATATTGCCAGTATAGGTAGTTATGTCTTCATTTGTAAAATTGATAGCATGTATCTAGTCTCATTTTTACTTGGTCATATTAACTAAAGGTTTGTCAATTTTATTACTCTTTTCAAAGAAACAAGTTTTGGTTTAATTGATTTTTTCCAGTTGTTTTTCTGTTTTCTATTTCAATGAATTTCATTTTAATCTTTATAATACCACTAGAGACCCTGTGCATGAAATTCATGCGCTAGGAGAGGGGGGATGTCCCTTAGCCCAGCCTGCACCCTCTCCAATCTGGGACCCCTTGGGGGATGCCTGACTAAAACAGCAGTCAGACATCCCTCTCACAATCTGGGACTGCTGGCTCCTAACTGTTCGCCTGCCTGCCAGCCTGATCACCCACTAACTGCTCCCCTGCCTGCCTGATTAACACCTAACTGCCTCATTAACACCTAACCCTCTGGCCTGCATAGTTTCTGTTGAGAAATCAGCTGACAGTCGTATGGGTACTCCTTTGTAGGTAACTAGTTGTTTTTCTCTTGTTGTTTGTAAGATTTTCTCTCTGTCTTTTGCTCTTGGCATTTTAATTATATGTGTCTTGGTGTGTTCCTCTTTGGATTATTCCTGTTTAGGGTCCTGTGTGCTTCCTGAACTTGTAGGTCTATTTCTTTCACCAGGTAGGGAAAGTTTTCTGTCATTATTTCTTCCATTAAGCCTTCAATATTCTGCTCGCTCTCTTCTTCTGGCACCCCAAAAATCCGGATGTTAGTATGCTTTAAGCCATCCCGGAGGCTCCTTACACTATCCTCACACTTTTGGATTCTTCTTTCTTTTTGCCTCTCTGGTTAGGTGATTTTTGCTTTCTTACATTCCAGATCTTTGGTTTGATTATTGGGGTATGTTGATCTATAGTTGAGTTTCTGTATATTCTTTATTTTAGACTGTGTATGCTTAATTTCTGGCTGGTCCTTTTCCATTTTTTTGGTGTATTCTTTAAGGTCCTTGAAGATCCTCACCAAGCTTCTTGGAGGTCTCATCAAGTTTCTCAAAGGTTTTTAGAAGATTCTTGAGGAATCTTATAAATGTGATTCTGAACTGTGTGTCGTCCAGTAGTTTACTCTCCTCCATCTCTCCCATTCGTGTCATGCTTCTTTGTGTCCTCATTTTGGCTGCCTCCCTGTGTTGATGGAGTGGCTTTGTGTGGTCAGTGACCTATAGGGGTCAGTAGCTCAGCTTCCCCAATCACCTTGAGGTGGTTGCTTTTGCTATATCCCTTTGTGGGCTTAGTGCAAAGTCTTGGTGTAATTAAGCCTTGATTGCTGTTGGTACACTGGGAGGAATTGACCTCCAGGCCAATTGCCTATGAGGATCCGCTGTGTCTATAAAGGAAGAGTCAAACAGTTTGCCCACCCCTGGGCTAACTGCTGCGCTGGAGACACACCTTGTTTCAGTGGGGTTTTGGTGCTCACTGATACATCTCCCAAATGTGTCACTTATGGGAGTGAGGGATAGAAACTGAGCACTAGAACTCTGGTTTCTGGGTCTCAATGAGGTGCAGTTCAGCTACTGTCTGAGGCCAGTACTGTCACAGAAACTATAGCGTGAACCACAGTCCTATCCTTCTTGGATCTGTTTGACCCAGGTTGCAATTTTGCTAAACTGCAACAGAGAGGGCCATTCATATGCAAAGTCCGCTGCTTGGAGCTTGGATGTGAGGGGCGGAGTCTCGGGGGTCACTAGGCTGGGGCGTGGCCAACAGCAATGGCTTCCGTCCACCGCCTCTCCGATGGCATACCCGCATCTCCCTGTATCTCGCACCACAGCACAGCAGACAACCTCAGCTCTGCAAGCAAGCCAGCCTTACTTTCTGGCCCGATGGCAGACAGTCAAGCCCAGGGGTGGGCAAACTGTTTGACTCGAGGGCCACAATGGGTTCTTAAACTGGACCGGAGGGCTGGAACAAAAGCAACTTGACCATGCTGGCACTCTCATCTTGGGCTGCTGGTGAAGGAGCGGAGGGGAGAGCAAGAGAACCCTCCGCTCTTTCGGCTCCGCTGGCCGGATAGAACAGCTGAACAGGCTGGATCTGGCCTGTGGGCCATAGTTTGCCCATGGCTGGTCTAGATGTAGGGCTTCCTCTCAGCCAGCTTTCGTTTGGTTTTTTGGGGATAGATATTTGTTTTATGGTGTTGCTTTTTTTTGAACTTGTTGTGCCCGACAGCCCTTTAGGAGTGTTTACCTACACTTCCATCTTCATTTTCCAGGGTTTTTATATATTAGGATTCCTTCTGCTTGCTTTGGGTGTAGTTTGCATTTTTTAAGTTTCTTAAGGTCAAAGCCTAAGTTATTGATTTGAGATGGTCTTTTCTTACCTAAGCATTTAAATCTATAAATTTTCCTCCAAACACTGTGTTTAACATTTTCATTCATTTCTAAATATATTCCTTTGTGATTATTTCTTTGACCCATGAGTTATTTAGAAATATATTGTTTAATTTTCTGTTATTTAGGGATTCCCCAGATTTCATTGTTGATTTTTAATTCCCCTGTAGTAGGGAAAACATATTCTGTATGATTTTTCTCATTTTTAATTTGAGACATTTTTATGTCTTAGTATATAATCTATTTTGAGGAGTGTCCTATCTATGCTAAAAAATAACATATAGCCGAAACCGGTTTGGCTCAGTGGATAGAGCGTCCGTCTGCGGACTGAGGGGTCCTGGGTTCGATTCTAGTCAGTGGCATGTACATTGGTTGCGGGCGCATCCCCCGTGTAGGGTGTGCAGGAGGCGGTTGGTTGATGTTTTTCTCTCATTGATGTTTCTAGCTCTCTGTCCCTCTACCTTCCTCTCTGTGAAAAATTAATAAAATATATTAAAAAATATATATCTATTTTGCTATTGTTGGTCTGAATGTTCTGTAGGTGTTAGGTCAAGTTGGTTGATAGTTTTCAGTCTATGTGCTGATTTTCTGTCTAGCTGTTGTATCAGTTACTGAGAATGAGATATTAAAATATTATTGAAGTATTTATTTTTGCTTAATGCTTTTGGGGTACTGGTAATTGGTATGGTATACATGTGTAATTACTTTAATCCTACTGATAAATTGACCTTTTCATCATTATGAATGATCCCTATTTGTCTATTGTAATACTTTGTCTGGTATAAGTGTAGCCACGGTAGCTCTCTTAATGCTTACTGTTTGCATTGCATATCTTTTACTATCCTTTTTCTTTCAACCTATTTGTGTTTTTGTTTTTAATTAAAAATGTGTCTTGCCACCTTAACTGGTTTGGCTCAGTGAATAGAGCATTGGCCTGCCAACTGAAAGGTCTCAGATTCGATTCTGGTCAAGGGCATGTACCTTGGTTGTAGGCACATCCCCAGTAGGAGGTGAGCAAGAGGCAGCTGATCGATGTTTCTATCTCATCGATGTTTCTAATTCTCTATCCCTCTCCCTTCCTCTAAAAAATCAATAAAACATATTTTTAAAAATCAATAAAATATATTTTTAAAAAATGTGTCTTGCCTGGCTGGGTTGCTCAGTTGTTGAGCCTTGACCTGTGAACCAGGAGGTCAGGGTTTGATCCCAGGTCAGGGCACATGCCTGGGTTGCAGGCTCGATCTCCAGAGTGGGGCATGCAGGGGGCAGGCAGCCAATTAATGATTCTCTGTCATCATTGATGTTTCTTCTTTCCTCTTTGAAATCAATAACAAATTTAAAAAAACAACTTATAGGCCACATGTAGTTGAAATACTCTCTTAAAAAAGTCTGACCATATCTCTCTTTTTATTGGAGGGTTTAATCTGTTTATATTTAGTGTAATCATGTTTTAAGTTTTGCTAGTTATTTTCCATACATCTCATTTCTATTTTTATTTATTTGTTCATCTTCTGCTGCCTCTTTAGAGTTAATAGATATTTTCCAGGGTTTTTTATTTCTTTGTTAGTTAACTAGATTTTTAGAGTTATTACCTGAGGTTGCTCTAGGATTACAATATGTATCTTTAAAATTTTTTTTAAATCCTCACTCTGAGGACCAGGTTTTATTATTTATTTATTTATTTATTTATTTATTTATTTATTTTGAGAGAGAGGAAGGGAAGGGAGGGAGAGAGGGACACTAGTGTAAGAGAGAAACATCGACTGGTTGCCTCCTGTATCCCAGCTGGGGATAGAACCTGCAACTGAGATATATGCCCTGACTAAGAATCGAACCCACAGTCTTTTGGTGTATGGGAGAACGCTTGAACCAACTGACCCATCTGACCAGGGCACAATATGGATCTTATTTTCTCACAGCCTACTTTAGATTGACTAATTTAATTATAGTAAAATATACAAACTTTGCTTTATTTTCTCACCTCTCCTGTCTGTTGTATTGTCATATATGTTAAATTTGTTTGTACTAAAAGGCTAACAATACATTTGTATAGTTTTTATAGGTATATGTCTTTTAAAACAGTTAAGAGAAGAAAAAATATTGATGCACTTATATTTGCAAATATATTTATCTTTTAATGTGCTCTTTGTGTGTGTGTGTGTGTACTTGAGTTACTATCTGGTTATTTCCTTTAGCTTGATGGACTTCCTTTAGGATTTCTTGTAAGGCAAGTCTTATCAATGAGCTAGCGTAGTCTTTTTTTTGGGGGGGGGGTTGTTTTTATCTTGTTTTATTTTTCAATAGTAGTTTTGCTGAATATAGAATTCTTTGTTATAGATTTTTTCTTCCAACACCTTGAATGTGACATCTCTTGCTTTCTGATCTCCATTGTTTACGATGATTTGTTTTTCTCTGTGCTTTCAAGTTTTTCTCTGGTTTTTAACTGTTTTACTATGGTGTGTCCAGGTGTGGATCTCTTTGAATTTATTCTGTTTTTGGAATAGTTAAGCTGAAATCTGTAGATTAGTATTTTTCAATAATTTGGTGAGTATTGACCATAATTTCTTTAAATTTTTTTTTCTTTTTTCCTTTCTCTTCTGAGACTCTCCTTACATGTATATTGGTATGCTTGATGTTATCACATATGTTTCTGAGGCTGTGTTCATTTTTTCACAATTATATATTTTATGTTCTTCAGAATTGGTCATTTCTGTTGATATATATTCAAGTTCACCACTCCTTTCTGTCATCTCAAATACACTATTATTGAAGCTGCCCCAGCTAGTGTTAAGCCATATCACACTGAATGTGCCAGATCTAAAATATTCTATTGAGCTCTGCTAGTAAATTTTTAATTTTGGTTGTTATACTCTTCAGTTCTAGAATTGTTGTAGCTTTCAAGTCCAGAATTTTTATTTTATTCTTTTTTTGTAATATTTGTACTTTTCTTGCATTTGCCTATTTCATAAGTTATAGTTGTCAAACTCTCCTTTAATTCTCTAAACATGGTTTTTTAATTTGGAAATGAGATTAAATTTTATTTTTATTTTTAAAAATATATATTTTATTGATTTTTTTAGAGAGGAACGGAGAGGAATAGAAAGTCAGAAACATTGATGAGAGAGTATCATCAATCAGCCGCCTCTTGCATATCCCCCACCGGGGATGTGCCCGCAACCAAGGTACATGCCCTTAACTGGGATCCAACCCGGGACCCTTGAGTCCAAAGGCTGACACTCTATCCACTGAGCCAAACCGATTTCAGCATAAGATTAAATTTTAGATAGAAAATAATATCTAAACTACGTATTAAATCCCAAAGTGATGTTTTATTTTTAAATTACTTTCAGTATTTTTCCATTTCTATTTTATGATATGCCTGAGAGTATACTATTATTAAGTGTTAAATTTTATCTGATACTCTTAATTTAAATATAATGACCAATTTACTTATAATTACTAATGTTTATTGATATGTAAATGTACTTGTCGAAAGACATGCCATTAATTTTTAAACCATAGGTCAGTCTCTGAACTGATTGTATGATATAATATCTACTTGTTAATATTTCTTGTTAAGTAATTCTCTCATGGTAGGTGCTAATGGGTAGGAAAAACAAACAAACAAACAAACAACAGAAGCCTAAGAGAGCAATATAATCAATTAGAATGGTTAGAAAATATTAAAATCTTCATATCAATCAGCACATATAATAGTGTAGTATTCATTCATTTTAGGTTCTTGAAAGACTGCAGTAAACAAGATAATGTAGTATCTGTTAAGGAGACAGACATTAAACTGATTCCCAGTCAGGACGAAAGCCCGGGTTTTTGGCTTGATCCCTGGTTGGGGGAAATGCAGAAGCAGCTGATCTATGTTCACTTTCATATTGATGTTTCTCTCTCTCTCTCTCTCTCTCTCTCTCTCTCTCTCTCTCTCCCCCTCTCTCTCTCAAATTAATTAAAACAACAACAACATATAAACAAGGTAATTTTAGTCTGAAAAATATAATGAAGAAATGAATAGGGTAATGTGATATCAAATAGAGAATGATAGGGTATCTACATGAAAATGGAATATAATTTGGGGAGGGCAGCCGAGAGGGAAGTGTCTCCTGCAGGGGTGGTATTTGAAGTGATAGCTGCTGATGGGTCAGGAGGATTCTGTCCGTTGATGACCTGGAAGAGCCTTGTATCCTGGAGAGCAGGCGGTTTAGAATGAGTGTGGTGTGTTGTAGGAGTACAGCCAGTGTGGCTGCAGCTCAGGAAGCCAGTGAAGGAGCGATGAGGGAGGGATGAGGTCAGAGACGCGGGGTGGGCTAGCTCTGACTGATCTTTTATAAAAGAATTTAGGTTTTTTTTTCTCTAAGTGTGGTGGGAATCCACTGGAAAAACATAGCAGTGATATTGATTCTTGACTAAAAGTTTATTTACAGTTCAGTATTCAATTTTTTTTTCATTAACAGTTTCTGAGTGTGAGTAAATAGATGTAGGTTTTTTAAAAAAATAATTTTGGCTTCATATAGAATATCATGGAAAAATAATTTCTTCCGGATATTTCTTTTGAAATTTAACTCTAAGAGTAAAATAAATACCAATATGTATAAAACTTTAAGTATAATACAATTAGAGCAATGGCAAATGTTCTTGTGTTAACTTTAACCAATTTATATTATTATTATAAAATTATACTTTAACTATAATTACAACCTAAAATATACAGAAGACCTCATATAGTTGTATCGTGACTGACTTTCTAAATAACTTGGTAGGTAAACATTTTTCTTTTATTATTTCACTAGTACAGACCGTCACGGTTATTTTTATTTGGCTAACTGATATTAACATAAAATTATAACTTTTAATTACTTCAGATTAGACAGGGTGGAATACAGTCTTTTTTTTTGAGGGGTTCGGGGAGAGAGAAACATTGATGTGAGAGAGATTGATCAGCTGCTTCCTGCACACCCCCTACTGGGGATCAAGCCTGCAACCTGGCATTTGCCCTGACTGGTAATTGAACCAGGGATCAGTGATGCTCAATCCACTGAGCCACACTGGCAGGGCCAGTATTTTCGTTTTATTGTATCCTAGAGGTGTGCTTTTTACAAATTGATGGCAAGACCCAGCACCAGCAAAAAGATCAGAACTGGCTCTATTGTGTTACTTGATTTATTGCAGTGGTCTAGAACCAAGCCCGCAATATGTCTGAGGTATGCCTATGTATATTAGAAATGATAAAATAATGGAAGGAAACCAGGAACGAGAATAAGATGAGCTAGGGGATAACACTGTGGTCTGTTACGTGCCAGGCAATGTTTTGAGAGGTCCATGTACGATGGATTAAGATAGCTATGAGGTAGCTCTAGCGGAGCTTGTATTCTAGTTTGTGTTGGTGGGATGGGTAGAAAGGTTTGCATTAAGTATGTACAGTAGTCTCCCCCTTATCTAAGGTTTTGCTTTCCACCTTGGGGTTCACTGTGGTTCAAAAATATTAAATGGGCCTGGCTGGTGTTCAGTGTTTAGAGCACCAGCACAGGGACCCAAGGATCTCGGGTTTGATTCCCAGTCCAGGGCACGTAGTCTTGGTTGCAGGTCCAATCCCTGGCCCCCATCAGGGTGCTTGGGGGGGGGGGGGGGAGGCAACCAATCAGTGATTCTCATAATTTATGATTCCTTTCCCCCTTCCCCTTCCTTTCTCTGAAATCAATACAAATATATTTTTTAAAACATAAAATAGGGTAAAGTTGCCCTGCTGGGTTAGCTCAGTTGTTTAGAGTCTTGTCTCAATATGCCAAGGTTTCGGGTTCAATTCCCAGTTAGAGCACATAGAAGAATCAACCAACGAATACATATATGTTTATCTCTCCCACTTTCCCCTCCCTTCTTTCCTTCCCTCTCTCCCTTTCTCTCTCATTAAAAAAGTCATTGAAGAAAAAAAAAAGATTCCTAACCAAAAGCTAATCTACTTTGGTTTCTAAGTTAGCATATGCTAATTTGCTTCATTGGACTATAAATGTGTCCAAAGAACAAAACCTAAAAACTTCTCTAATCTGGTAATTTATATGTTCTATAGGCTTCTACTCAGCCATAATCAGTGAAAACGAGGAAACTTAGAGGAGCATTGCGGTAGGTTGATTGTAGGGCTAAGCTTTATAAATGATTTAAGAAAAAGGTCACATTCATGTATTGGGAGTATAGCAAGCAAATAATATAGTGATTGCAGAATTAGTATTAAAATTCAAAATCTTTTGGGTTCTTATCTATACTCGAAGGCCAAAGTTATAGTATTTTCATGAGTAACCTGACCATATTTTGAGTAATTAACCTTACAGTGATACAATTTAGATCCATGAATAAAAAAGTAGGTTTTTCTGTTAGTGGGCATGCTCAGTGGTTGAGTGTTGACCTATGAACCAGGAGGTCATGGATCAATTCCTGGTCAGGGCACATTACCCGGTTGCAGGCTCAATTGCCAGTAGGGAGTGTGCAGGAGGCAGCCCATCAGTGATTCTCTCTCATCACTGATTTTTTTTTTATCTCTCTTTCTCTCTTCCCCTCTGAAATAAATTAAAAACATTTTTTTAAAGTAAGTTTTTCTTATAAAACTCAACTCTAGAGTGAGGGCATGAGTGGGGGAGGGGTCATGGGGGAGTAAGAACATATGTAATACCTTAATCAATAAAGAAAAAAACCCCAACTCAATTCTATGTTAAACATATAATACTTTACTTATTTATTTTTAATATATTTTATTAATTTTTTACAGAGAGGAAGAGAGAGGGATAGAGATTCAGAAACATCGATGAGAGAGAAACATTGACCAGCTGCCTCTTGCACACCCCCCACTGGAGATGTGCCCGCAACCAATGTACATGCCCTTGACCGGAATTGAACCTGGGACCTTTCAGTCCGCAGGCCGACACTCTATCCACTGAGCCAAACCGGTTTTGGCAAACACATAATACTTTAAACTCTAAATTTCATGATTATTTAAATTTAATTTTAGGTTATAATTAGTAAGACCTAGAAAATATATTTACTTAAAACAGATTAGTGAATTTTTTTTTGTGTGTGTGTTTTTTTAAAAAATATATACTTATTGATTTCAGAGAGGAATGGAGAGAGAGAGAGAGAGAGAGAGAGAGAGAGAGAGAGAGATACATCAATGATTGAGAGAGAATCATTGATTGGCTGCCTCCTGCATGCCCCCTACTAGGGGCATGTGCCTTTGACTAAAATTAAACTCGGGACCCTTCAGTCCACAGGCCAACACTATGCACTGAGCCAAGTCAGCCAGGGCTGAATGTTTTCATCTTACATTTTTGTTCTCTAATGGTGTGCTTAAGTAAACTCTCAGAGCCAGTTCATCTTTTATATTTTATTTCATAATCTGGGTGAGTTGAGAATGTTCCAGGAAGTCTGCCTTTATGAATCTTTAAATAATATTTGTACATTGAGATGTTGTTCTTAATGTGTCATATCTAGTAGTAAGCACTTAAACTCAATCATGATATCACTCTATAATGATAAAGCATTTTAAACCTCCTATATATAATGTGTGGGAAAGATGGTGTCCGTGTCCTCTTCATTCCAGACCATTATGTTTCTGAGATCTCAAGAAGTTAAATAACTGGCTCTTCAGAAAATAGTTAACATAGCAAGTTTGAAACTGCTGTCCTTAGAAAGAAAGGCCTGTTTGCAAGGTTGGCCCTTGGCTGGCATCTGGGAAGTTGGCTCTCAGAGTGTTCCCAGTAACTGATAAGGATGATTCACTGTGCCTAGACTGTTTGTGCAAACAGTACGGTTTGTGTTGAACACCTGCTTTTCTTCTGGGGTCTGTAGTATTGGTGCTCACAGGCAGAGGGTGCCCTGGTGACCTGCCTGCAGTGAACCTTGGGCGCTGAGCCTCCGATGGACATGCCTGGGCAGAAAGAAACGCTGCATGCACCAGGATGCATTTTTGCCGCTGGGGGAGAGGAGTGAGCCTGCCTAACCTCTCTTGGGAAGGGGAGAACGTAGGAAGCTTGCAGATCGATTCCTCCAGATTCCACATATGTCTTTTTCCTTTACGACCTGCTGTATATCCTTACTTAGCCATGAGTACAATGACCTCTGACATACCTCTTCAAGACTAAAAGATCCTGTACTGCAGAGGCTGAAGATTGGTGTTTTAACCTCTGTGCAAGAACTTTAATTCCCTTTGCCTGGTGATTAGAGTCCCAGATACAGGACTCTAATCCTTCAAATAAAAGTAAGCAGGCATTTGTTTATTATATGTTCTACAGGCCCATTCATGCCCATGTTCTAGTCCTATGGAAGAAGCTGTAAACCTTTGACTTAATTAGGTAAAGGGAGATAATCTTGTAAATAGTTTTCCTCCTAGCTGCTTTTCCAAGGGGCCTTTTTATTTAGTACTATAAAAAGCTTATGTTTTGGTTCTAGGTAGTTACGGGTAAATTTGAATAAGGCCTATGCCTAAGATAACTTCTTGCTAATACAGAATTTCAGGCCAACATTTCTTTCTAAAAAAATAGAAAACCTACTGTATAAAAAGAAATAAAAATACTAATGCATATTACACCTAGATGAATATTGAAAACATTAAGTGAAAGAAGCCAGTCACAAAAGATCACATATTATATTATTCTATTTATATGAAATAGACAAGCAGGTCTCTAGATAGGGAAAGTAGATTAGTGGTTGCTGGGGACTGGGGATTGGGGAATGAGAGGGAGTGACTGCTAATGGGCTTGGAACGGGGGCGGAGGGAGTGCTGAGAATGTTCTAAAGTTAGATTGTGGTGATATACAACTTTGTGAATATACTAAAAACCATTGGGCCCTGGCCAGTATGGCTCGATTGGTTTGGAGCGTTGTCCTGCCCACTAAAAGGCAGTGGGTTTGATTCCCAGTTGGACACATAACCGGGTTGCAGGTTTAATACCTTGTCAGGGCACGTGTGGAAGGCAGCCAATCAATGTTTCTCTCTCACATCAATGTTTCTCTCTCTCTCCCTTCCTTTCAAATCAACTAAAAAATAAAAAGTAAATAAAAAGCATTGAATTATACACCTTAAGTGGGTAAACATGTTAATTATATCTCAATAAAGCTGTTTTAAAAATGGTAAATGCATGTGGAATTTTGTTAGACATTGCCAAATTCCACTTTCAAAGTGTTGTAACAACTTGTCTTCCCAGCAGCAATGTATAAAATTACATAATTTTGCCAACAGAATAATGTGTCATTAATATGTGTCATACATTTTAATTTTCACCAGTCTGATAGATGAGAGAAATGATATATCATTTTTTGAAAATTTGTATTTTCTAAGAGTGAATTTGAACTTTTTATATGTTTAAGGGCCCTTTTTATATCTGTTTTTGTGAATTGTATATTTTCCTTGAGGTTTTTGGTTCTTTATTCCTCTATTTCAAGCGTTCTTTTTTAAAAAAAACTATATTTTACTGATCTTTTTACAGAGAGGAAGGGAGAGGGATAGAGAGCTAGAAACATCAATGAGAGAGTAACATCAGTCAGCTGCCTCCTGCACCCCCCCCTCACCCTCCCCACTGGGGATGTGCCCGCAACCAAGGTACATGCCCTTGACCAGAATCGAACCTGGGACCTTTCAGTCTGCAGGCTGATGCTCTACCCATTGAGCCAAACTGGTTTTGGCAAGCGTTCTTTATATATTAGTAATAGTCCTTTGTGATGTAGCATCCTATTTATTATATCATAGGTTGAGTATTCCTTGTTTTTGCACTTTATGTACACATAAACTTTTTGATGAGAATGTGGTCTGTATATTAGTCTCCTAGGGCTACTAAATTATAGTACAAGTAGAATTTACTTCCTGGGTGCTATTTAGATTTGCTATCTGTTCACACAGTTTTTCTTCTGTCCTGATTAATTCACTTAGTATTCATTATTCAAAGTTGTTTCTCTTATTATTGCCGTGCCAGTTTTCACCCCTTCCTCTAAGTTCTGGACCTAATGGTGGCTCCTTTCTTAGGCCTCTCTAGAACCTCCAAAGCTAACATGGGTGTTCCTTTTTTATGTCCCCACTGTACTTTATAGTTTCCTTTATGGCATCGACACTGTAATTCTTCTCTGTGTTTCTCCTTACTAGACTCTAAACTGTTTGAAGGCTGAGTTTTTACTTCATTTTTGTGTTTAGACATGGTGCTGCTTAGCATATGGTAAATATTCAGTAAGTATTATTGGAAGAATTGGTGTAGTAAAGAGTTAGGAAAGAGGTGATGCCATTGTAGGGGAAAAACTGTCCTTGGATGACAAGTGGAATTTGAATAAATGAAGAGGACATTATATATATATATATATATATATATATATATATATATATATATATAATTGGTTTTTTACAGAGAAGAAAAGAGAGGGATAGAGAGTTAGAAACATCGATGAGAGAGAAACATCGATCAGCTGCCTCCTGCACACACCCCCCCCACTCACCGGGGATGTGCCCGCAACCAAGGTACATGCCCTTGACCAGAATCGAACCGGGGACCCTTGAGTCCGCAAGCTGACGCTCTATCCACTGAACAAAACCGGTTTTGGCGAAGAGGACATTCTTGATGACAGGAGAGGGATGGGGATGTGAATGAGCATGGTGGTGTGTACAGTGAACAGTAGAGGTAGTTGTCTTATTGGAACATGTTTGCTTATTCTTATATTCATCACATCTTGACTGTGTACGTACTATATGAAAGTCACTACAGATCTAAAAAACCTGGATACACTCATTTTTAAAACTTGGTGCTTTGGGAATTTAGTAAGGAATATATGAAGGAGTTAAAAATGAGCAGGGTTTTAAAGAACAGTGAAGGGCCTAAACCGGTTTGGCTCAGTGGTAGAGCGTCGGTCTGCGGACTGAAGGGTCCCGGGTTCGATTCCGGTCAAGGGCATGTACATTGGTTGCGGGCACATCCCCGGTGGGGGATGTGCAGGAGGCAGCTGGTCGATGTTTCTCTCTCATTGATGTTTCTGGCTCTCTATCTCTCTCCCTTCCTCTCTGTAAAATATCAATAAAATATATATATATATATATATATATATATATATATATATATATATATATTAAAAAAAAAGAACAGTGAAGGAAAGACATAGGTGTTTGGCTTGGTATGGTTGATAGGACTTGGCAAGTGAATGATGTGCTGGAGGCTATTTTCCAGATGTTTTGAGTCAGGGAGGTATATACACTGTGATTGGGGGAAGAAAATTATAGAAAATTATAATTGAGTTCTGAGGGAATGAAGTTGCATTAGAACTGAGACCTGTACAACAAGAATTGGCCCAGTGGTTAAGCATGGCAGGGATGTTCAAGACGAGAGAAATTAGGAAACTACAAACAACTGTGATATGAAGTTAGATGAAGGAAAGGAAGGTGAGGCTGGACAAGTGAGCGTGGATTAGATACATGATTTATATATCCGAACATACCAGAATGAACATTTCATAACTTCTGAAAATAGACCTAGATTTCTTGGTTGTCAAGATTTGCAAAGAGGTTGGGATTTCACCTTGCAGGTGCTGAGGAACTACTGAAGACTTGAGAGGGGCCTGGCATTATTCTGTCTCAGACTACCCTGATATTGCAGTAGATGGACTGGAAAGGGGCAAGATTAGAGGCTAAGAGACAAATTCTGAGGCTCTCACAGCAATATAGAGAAGTGATATGAAAGAAGGATATGAAAATATAGAGAAGGGTTCAAGAGAGAGAGCATGATGGTATTGATGGAGAAAGGAGTCATAGATCTCCGTTTTGTAGAAAACTTGTGTTGGTGTTGGGGTAACTTATTGAGCTAAGCACAATAGGAGAGGTAATTTTGTGAAGGTAGCCAAGAAAAAGAAAAGGTTTTGTTTGGGACATATTCTCCTCCCACTTTTCCCCATACCATTTAATGGTGCTGTGATGTATCTTTGGATTCATTCTTCACTCTTTCACAACGCACATCCCATTTGCTAGCAAATCTTTCCACTTTACTTTCAAAATATATCTAAAAGTTGACCACTTTTTATTCTCTCCAAACCCTACCACTTGTTCTAGTCACTCATTTCTTACCCAGTTATTATAGTAGCTTTCTAACTGGTCTCCCTGCTTCTGCCCTTGCCCCCTGTCTGTTCTTCACCCAGCATCTGAATGATCCTTATAATAATCAGGTCATCCTTCTCCTGGAGCAAAAGTCAGAGGCCTTACAGAAGGCCTTGATGGCCCTTACTTTCTGTCGTCAGCTTCTGTTCTTTCTCCCTTTTGCGCACGTCACTCTAGCCATATTGGCCTCCTTGCTGATCTTGAACTAGTCAGGTGTACTCCCTGTTGCAGATCTTGAAATTCATCTTTCCTTTGAAGAAGGAAAGCTCTTTCCCCAGTCATAGCTTACTCTTTTTGGGTCTTTATTCATATGTCCGTTCTTTAGTGAATCTTTCTCAGGCCATTCAATTTGAAATTGCAATCCTCTTCCTGCCAAATATTTTCTCCCTTTGGTTCATTTGTCTCCTTAGCTTTCATCACCATCTACATATGTGATATTCATATTTTTATTTATTTTAAATACACACCCACACACACACCCACACACACATAATTGATTTCAGAGAGGAAGGGGGGGAGGAAGAGAGAGATGGAAGCATCAGTGATGAGAGAGAATCATTGATCTATTGCCTCCTGCGCACCCCCTACAGGGGATTGAGCCTGCAACTGGGACCTGTGCCCTGACTTGAAATTGAACTTTGACCTCCTGGTTCATGGGTCGACACTCAACCACTGAGCCACACTAATTAGGCTATTTTGTTTATTTTCATCTCTCCCCACTAGAACTTAAGATTCATAAGGACAAGGACTTTTGCTTTATTCATTGCTGTATCTCTAGCACCCAACACTGTGCTAACATATAATAGACTAGAAGCCCAGTGCATGGATGAAGTCCTTAGGCCTGGCCGGCAATCAGGGCCTATCTGAGCCATCTCACCCAGTCCTGATTGGGGCCAGGCTGGCCGGGGCTTGCTGGCTGCTGGCAAAGGCCTGCCAGACTGGGGGATTGTTACGGGGAGAGACCACAGGAGGTTTGCTGGCTGGGGGGAAGGACCAAGGGAGGTAGTCTGGCCATGGGAGGTTGGCTGTGGGAGTTCACTGACCACTAGGGGGCAGCTCCTGCATTGAGCGTCTGCCCCCTGGTGGTCAGTGTGCATCATAGCAACTGGTTGTTCTGGTTGTTTGGTTGTTAACAGTGGCTTAGGGCTTAGGCATATATATATATATATATATATATATATATATATATATATATATATATATATATATATAGTAGAGGCCTGGTGCATGAATTTTTGCATGTGTGGGGTCCCTAGGCCTGGCCAGTGATCAGGGCCAATTGGAGCCATCTCACCCAGTCTCAATCTGGGTCATAGGGATTGGCCAGCCAGGGGGAGGGGCTGCGGGGGGTTGGCTGGCTGCGGGAGGTTGGCTGTGGGAGGGCATTGACCACCAGGGGGCAGCTCCTGTATTGGGTGCTGTTCCCTAGTGGTCAGTGAGTGTCATAGCCACTGGTCATTTGATCATTCGGTCGCTTAGGCTTTTATATATATAGATACAGTTAATATTTGTTGACTTACTGGATTAATTAATAGTATGCCTCAGACATCCTGGAATGGATGTGTATAATTTATTATATACCCTATTTCATTTCATAAAGAAGTAGAGGTAAGAAAGTATCTAGTAGATTAGAGCCCATGAAATGATTTAGACTGGAAGAGAGATTGTCCTGAAGCCATGCCAATGCATGAGGTAGCTTAGAGTGTAGAGTCAGAAGAGGACTAGGGATGGGATCCTGGGAATACCTCCATGTTAGTGTTGACCAGAGAGTAGCACTGTCTTTGAACTTAGCAAAGTGGGAACCCTGTTTGGACCTGTGCTTTGGAGTTCCTCATCTGGCCTTCCTCCAGCTATGTCCCTCCTGATAAAATTAGGATTTGGGGAAGAACTGAACTAGCCCACCTGTATCTTTTCTAGGTCAAGTTCTGAGTATTGGAACCCCTGCCCATGTGGCCCTTCACAGGCCTCTTTTCTGATCCTCTCCTCTCTTGACTATAGCCTAAGGGATGGCCAAAGGGTATCAGTTTGTAGGCATGTGGCCAGAGCTTGGGATGCTACATGTATGTGTATGAGGCTTCTTGTAGTATGGAGTGGAGCCAAAGTTGGGAAATATAAAGAAACGGGCTGCAGGCCAGGGGTGTGTGTGTGTGTGTAAGGGGGTGGGGGGAACTTACGGTTTTCCCATGCCCCCATAGAACTTGAGGGAGTCTGAAAAGTTCAAATCAGAACTTAACCTTTTAGATTGTTATAAAAGTATGTATGGCAAGAAGGCAAGATAGAATAATAATTTAATAGCTTGTTAGCTTTATTTATAACTTAAAATATCTACATATATGGTATATGGATTTCCATTGTAGCCTTGTTCCAACTTCTTTGAAAATTAGGGGTGAATCTGTAAGAGGAAATTGAAAAGGATGAGCTAGAGAGGGAGAAATAAATTCTGGATAGAGTTTCAAGGAGGATATGAGCAACGGTGAAGACAGAAATGTGTCCATTGGCTAGGACAACCAGAATTTAGTAAAACTTTCAGTTGGTGATAATTGGTGACAAACTTCCATAGAAGGTGGAGTACCTGAGAAATTAGAAGTGGAGACAGAGTATAGAAGACTTTTCTTCTAGAACATTATCCAGGAAAGGGATCAGAGCAGTAGCTGGAGGAGAATGCAGAATCACGGAGGAGGACTGCTCCATGTTTAAGATGAGAGAGTCTTGTAAATGTTTAGACATTGAGGGAGAGGACCCGGCATTAAAACAGATAAGGTTAGGAAAGAAGAGGAAATAATTGATGGAGCGAGGGCCAAGCTCCAGGGCATAGGTCAGTGGATTAGCCTTTGAAAGGAGGAGGGCTTTGGAGGAGGGCTGGGTGTTTGGATGTGTCTGGGAAGTACATTTGGAGGGTGGGAGCGCAGGAGGAAGGTGACTTAATAGGCAATAATGTACCATCAATATTGCTTTACATCGTTTTTTGGGTTAGTTTTTAAAAACCTGGGGATCAGGGATTATATCCTGCAGCCACTTGAAATATAAGCCCTATATGGGGCATAGGTTGTAAATGTTGAATCTGCCCTTACTTAGTAATTGTTATTTAGTGGTCACTTGCAATTTTAAGTTTGATAAAAACCTCTGATTTCTCAATACCCTAGAAAGGATTTATTATTATATGTATTATATAATGTATATTATTAGGCTTTGGAGATGGTTTGTAATAAGTATATACTGTCTGAATTATACTTACTTTGGGAAAAATATTTTTAATAAAATTATATTAATACTGTCTTTTTCCTCCCGCTATTAGTTCCAGAGAACTGCTGGTTTATGTTTTAGCTCTTGCCAAGTTGTGAAAATAGTGAAGGATGCTTAGACTACTTAACATTCAAATTGTAAGTAAAATTTATTTACATTATTATTATCTATATGTTTAGAAAACAGAAACTGAAAATAGTCATTACCTTATATGATAATGGTGAGCTTCAGTGTGTGGGGCTGTGGATTTTTCTTATTTTTTAATTAAGATACAAATAATTCATTTCTGTTGTTAAGATAAAAAAGGAGATAATAGTACTGAGTGGTCTTAAATAATGAGGTGACATTTCTGCCCCCCCCCCCCCATATTTCTTTTGCTTATAGGAGTTTATGGAAATAGTTCATTATTTTATTTCCACATTTCCATGGTATCAGTAAACTTAATAGAGGGATATAATATTAATGGAATGATTTATTAGAAATTTGTTTTCTCTTTACAATTTTGCTGCATTCTTTAATTTTTATATGATAAAATCCTATAATCTCTAATTTTTCTATGAAAAATTTAGCATTCACAAAATCAAATAAAGTGTAACTTTTTAGGAATAATCTAATGCATAAGTCTAGATGGTGTATATATTGAAATTTATTCCTACTGAGGAAAACTGAATTATGTTTACTTGAAACTATTTGCTATATTGCATATTGAACTAATAGCAAAAAATTATTGAGGAAAGAATAATAATGTTTAAGGTATTCCAAGTGATTTTACTACTTTATTTTCAAACTACTCTGTTAGAAAGTATAAGCTACTCAAATTAATCTGTTTTATAGTTCTTGTAAAGTATTCAAAGTGTGACCACAAAATTAGATTGCTGCCATAGCAAAAGACAGCTCTAATTATTCAGATAAATAACCTAAATGAGCCAAAGAAGAATAGTAAAATATTTACAAACCAATAAATCTTTTGATTTGTCATATAGGCAAATAATTTTAGAAGTTGTCTTGGTCCAGCACATTTCATGTCTTTATGCATAAAATATTTTTAAAATATCTATGAAAATATTTCAGAAATAAAAGAACACCTTCATAAAGATAGAAAGTTATAACATTTTATCTCTTAGAATATAAATATCATCTCATGAATGTTTAATAGCTTGGTAAGAACTTAATTTCAGTGAACTTGGCAATGCTAAAAAGTAGAATGCTCATTACTGCCCTCTTTTGACACAGGGCTGTATAAGCATATCTCCTTTTAATTTATACAAATGTTAAAAATTAGATTGCAAAATAGGTTGTGCTTTATATCTTTCCTATACATATTTAATAACTTTTCAAAATTCTTCCTCTTTTTAGGCTCTCTGCTTAATCATCTTTAGAAGACTGGATTTTTGGACATCTACTCCATTCTTCTATTGACTTTTAAGATATGATAATGCAAACCTATAACACTGGCAATCATCCATGAACCTTTAATTGCACTGATTAATAGTGTTTCAAGCTTCCTCAGGGAATATACAATGACATCAGCTGTGGTTGACAGTGGAGGAGGTTCTGTTTTGGAGCTTTCCAGCAGTGGAGTAGAGACTAAAGAGGTTAGGCACCCAATGCATTATGTTACTGTTTTGTTCATAGATTTCAGTGCATAGACTTAGTTTTGAAATTAATGAGAAACAGGTATTTGAGGATAGAAATGTACGATTGAAGTTGTACATGTACACATCATGTGTCTTTATATAATTTAGATAATAGTAGATTGAGGGAGTGTACTGCTGGACTCACCTGAGTTGTTGGAACATGCATATGTTGGAATGAAGTGGGAGAAAAAAATTGAAAGAGAGAATACTGTAGTATTAGTTAAGAGAGAGATTTTAAAATTTATTGTTTTGTATTATAGAGTCTATAGGTATAAACTATACCTAAATTAAATTAATCTTAGAATTTTGTATCTCCTTTAGTTGTCATTGTTGGTGTGTTTTTTGTTGTTGTTGTTGTTGTTATATCTAATTTAGTGTGAGGATCCATTATATTTTAATCTAATATATATATATGTATATATGCATAACATATATATGTATGTATTTAAGACTTTAGATAATTTGTAAATCAGTAAAGAAATTTAGGTTTTGAAATTTATACATGTAGAATTTTTTACATTGTTAGCATTTTGGGCTATTTTCATGTTACTGATTGCATTAAATAATCAGAGATGGGAATAGGAAAATAATAGTACCAGAAATATAAGAACTTCCAGGGCCTGGCTTCTGTTCCCACCAATGGGAAGGAGCTAAATTAAAATAGAATGATGAGGTGAAATGGACACTAATGGACAAATATTTGGTCAGACACGAGGTGGGAAAATGGAGAGTTTACTGTATTTAGAAAATTTGTTTTCTCTATAGTCTTTGAAAGGTACTGCTATTATTGGTACTCAGTAAGAGCAGAGTGGTATAGTGACATGACTGAGAAACAAATTAGGGCATCAGGCTGTGTGTTCTGCAATCTGGGTTCTTTTTCTTGCTTGCCTGGTGTCTTGCTTGGTGTCTGTCAGTCTTCTAAGACAGCGATGTGCAAATTCAGTGGGAAGGAGATAAAGCAAAGCTTACTATTTTTCCTTGGTTCTCAATGGACTTGGTAACTCAGATGCTCCTGTTGTATAAGAATCTAAAACTAGTTCAAATTTCATTAAGGGAAGCCATAGCTACAGAACATACTTTATTCTTGTGATCAATGTTTACTTCTTCCTTGAAGATTTACTTTCTGTAGGATCACTTTCAGATGTGATTCACCAGAGATCAGGGACCTGGGGGACTTTCATCCATATCACTCAAACCATTTATTGCTGCTTTTTCAAGAGCTTTCTTTTTGTATTATAGTGCTTCTTTGTTGGTATTTAACCGTATGAAGGGAGATGCTGACAACAATAGGCAGAATATATTTACCTTGTGCTGTTTGGGTACCGTCACTATGGAAAAGAATACAATAGTTTATTTCCATATAAATATAAGGAAGACTCATACTTTTCTTCCTTTTCATGGAATCCCAGGTGTTCTTGGCTTAGAGAACTAATTATGAAAGTGAGAATCTGGTAAATGTAGTCATTTTTACCAAGGTATTTTTGACTAATGCTTTATGTGGTAGCCTTACAGGGTGGTCACAAGAACATTAAGTAGTATTACACCAGAGTGGGGTAAACTATTCTTGGGGATTGTTGTCTTCACAATTATTAACTGACCACTTACCTGTGTCAAGTAATTTTCTAGGCATTAGGAATAAAGTACTTCAGGATGGCTATGAAAATAAATGAACGCTAGAGATGGGTGGAGATGTGGTAAAGGATATTTTATTTTATTTTAATATATATATATTTTTAATTGATATTTTACAGAGAGAAAGGGAGAGAGATAGAGAGCTAGAAACGTCGATGAGAGAGAATCATCAACCAGCTGCCTCTTGCACACCCCCTACCGGGGATGTGCCCACAACCAATGTACATGCCCTTGACCGGAATCGAACCCGGGACCTTTCAGTCCGCAGACCGACGCTCTACCACTAAGCCAAACCGGTTTCGGCAAGGATATTTTAATTAGGGTGGTCAGGGAAGGCTTCTCTGAAGAGGTGGTATTTTAGTTAGACTTAAATAAAGTAAGGGATTGGGCAATAGAAACATCTGGGGAAAGAGAATACCAGGAAGAAAGAAGAGCCATCAATATCTGGAAAATATTCTCATTTTACAAAGGGAGTTTTGGAGATAGTGACATTTGAAAGATAAATTTTTTTTAGAAATATAATTTTATTGATTTCAGACAGGAAGGGAGAGGGAGAAACATTAATGATGAGAATTATTGATTGGCTGCCTCCTGCACGCCCCCTACTGGGGATGGAACCCATAACCTGGGCATGTGCCCTTGGCCTGAATTGAACCCTTGATGGGACCCTTCAGGCTGATGCTCTATCCACTGAGCAAATTGGCTGGGGCTGAAAGATACATTTTTCTCTTACAAGCAATTTTTCAGGAATATATCTATAATATGTACTACTATATAATATCCATACTGTAAAATATAGGGTGGGTGGAAAAAAATGACCTTCAGGATTCTATAATCATAACTCCAATCTGAAGAAAAAATAAATGTATAAACAGTGGTGGGTACTATATTGGATACCTGAAAGTAATATAATATTATATGTCAATTATAATTGAAAAATTAAATTTAAAAAATAGTAGTTGGCCAAACAAAAGTGATAGATATTTAGAGAGTTATTAATACATGTTTAGGCCTTATTTATTTTTTAAAATATATATTTTATTGATTTTTCACAGAGAGGAAGGGAGAGGGATAGATAGCTAGAAGCATCAAAGAAGAGAATCATCGGCCAGCCGCCTCCTGCACACGGTTTCAGCTAGGCCTTATTTTTAAAACTTTATTTCTTATTGTAAAAGTAATGCATTTTATAAAGTTAGGATAATCTTGTTCTGACAAAGATATCACAAAAGTAAATTACAATCAAACTTATGAGTGTAGATGTAAAAATCACAAAAAATAGTAATAAATATACAAAATGAAATTATATATTAAAAGTCCAGTTACCAAAGAGGATTTAGATATATAATAACTCAGTATTAAGAAAACATTACTGTATCTCTCTACTAATGTGACATATAATATGTTAGTAGGAATAAGATACTTAATGAAATGGGATTTTATGAAATTCTATATACACTCCTGATAAAAACTCTTAATACTATAAGTATAGTTGTATACTTAACATTATAAAAAAATAACTGTTACAGCTGAGGCCAGTTTGGCTTAGTGGATGGAGCGTTGGCCTGCGGACTGAGGGGTCCTAGGTTCGATTCCAGTCAAGGGCATGTGCCTTGGTTGTGGGCACATCCCCAGTGGGGGGTGTGCAGGAGGCAGCTGATGGATGTTTCTCTCTCATTGATGTTTCTAACTCCCTGTCCCTCTCTCCTCTTTTAGTTATAAAAGATCACGAACAATATGTATGATCTCTTTCTGAAAATTAACCAAAAATATAAAATATTGAGGAATAAGTATAAAAGATATATGGGACTTGTTTGAGGAAAGTTATTGATACTGAAGTACATGTAAGAAGACTTTAATAAACAGCTATACTTTATACTGGTATAGGAGAGATGGGAAGGTCAGTGTTGAGGACATCAATTTCCTTCAATTAATTTGTATATTTAATACCATCTTCATCAAATGTTAGGGCAACTTTGGGGAAAGTTAATTATATAAATCTAATGATTGCATGGGAGAGTGAACATGCAGAAATAGATTTCACAGAAATATAGGATTAGTGCAGGGGGAAAAAGATTTAAATATAATTCTAAAAACACAGTGAATATAAGGTCCAGTGGGCATCTGGTTTCAAACAAACAGGATTGGGCTTTTTTTTTTTAATCCTCACCCAAGCACTGAGGAAAAAAAAAATAATTTTTTCCATTATTTCTAGAGAGAATGGAAGGGGGGGGGGATGGGTAAAAGGGGAAAAAGAGAGAGAGAGAAAGGAGAGAGAGAGAGAGAGAGAGACAGAGACATTAATGTGAGAGAGACACATTAATTAGTTGCCTCCTGCATGCACCTCAACCCAGGTCAGTGTTGGAATCTGCAGCCCAGGTATGTGCCCTTGACTGGGAATTGAACTTGTGACACTTGGGTGCGTGGGTTGAGGCTTCAACCATTGAACCACACCAGCCAGGGTGGGATTGGGCATTTTTTCACTTTATATTGTGATGGAATAAGAGACCAGATTGTACTTCTACCATAAACAACTAGGAAAATTAACAAAACATATTAAATCATTGTTTTTGAAACATTGGTGCTATGGTCTGAATGTTTTATGTCCTTCCAAAATTCATATGTTGAATCCTAACCTTGAATGGTGATAGTATTAGGAGGTAGGTCCTTTAGGCAAGGATTAGGTCATGAGAGAGGAATCCTTATGAATGGGATTAATTCTCTTAATAAAAGGCTCCAAAGAGATCTCTGCTTCTGCTGTGTAGGGATATAATGATAAGTCTGTGACCCACCAGAAGTGTCACCGTGGCACCCTGAACTTGGACTTTTAGCCTCCACATCTGTGAGCAATAAAGTCACCCAGTGTATGGTGTTTTGTAATAGCAGTCTGAAAGCACTAAGACACTTAGATCTCAGACAGCGCAGGACTGTTTTCTGAGAGAAGAGAAGGTCCGATTGTACTGCCTTATTGCTTGGGGCTCTTTCTGGATGGACCACAATGTGGGAGGAAGGATCCAAGCAGAGTGTGAAAGTCTCACTGAATTGAGGAAACAAAATTCGGAATTTGGAGAGGCTAACACAACTAATTTCAGGGACAGAGTATCAGAGGAAGAATATCAGAACTCTGCCCTGTTCTTTAGCTGAGTGAGATGCCCAGGTGTAGTATGAAGTTCTGTGAAGCCAGGCAAAAAATGACCAGAACATGTGTAAATTCAATGAATTATTGAAAAATCTATAGAGTTCACTCAGTGGTGGGAGAAACTAGAGTTTTCAGTTAGAGTGGAAAACCCAGGACATACAGCTCTACAGCAAAGGGTTCTCCAAACTTGCCCTAAAAAGTTTAAAAATAGGCCTTGAAAGTTGATCCATAAGTATCTGTCCTAGTAAAAATTGTTAAAATAAAACAACAAAAGGAGAACCCAACTTTGTAAAATCTGCATATTGACCACTCACCCATGTTAAATGCAAAGGAGCTGGCATAAAATCTATAACTTGGAGAGAAAAAACTGTTAATGACAACAAACAAGATAGGAATGATGAAATTAACAGCTAAGACTTCAGAACAGCTGTTACAAATATGCTTAGGAAGTTAGAAATTTTTCAGGTAGATATCTAGGAGAGGGATTGTTGGGTCAGATGGTAACTTTTATTATAATTTTTTAAAGTACAATTTCTATTTATTTCCCCCCCCAGATAACTTTTCTTCACTCTTTAACACAAGCAGTAAATATTTTATAATCCAAGGGACTTATAACTTCATTCCTCTGAAATTGAATAGCATCTATACTAATAATAGAGGAATATGCAAATTGTCCAGGATGTCATCACAGTAACAGTAACAACCAAACAGCAGGCTGGTTGGGGCAACAAGGCCAGCAGGGGGGTTAGTGAGGGGACCAAACAACTGAATAGCAGGCTGCGTGGGGCAAGCAGGCCAGCTGAAGGGTTAGTGAGGGATGACCAAATGACTGAACAGCAGGCTGCCTGGGGTAATAAGGCCGGGGGGGGGGGGGAGGGGGGGGATCAGCCCTATACCAGCAGTCAAACATCCCCTAAGGGGTCCCAAATTGGAGAGGGTGCAGGCCATGCTGCACATCCCCACCCCCAGACATGAATTTCATGCACCAGGCCACTAGTATTTAATAGTAAGATTAATCTGAGATTAATTTGTATTGTGAACGACCCATCCCCACTCTGCCAGTAGAAAATAAAGTCAAATTTTCTAAACCATTAAATACTTGAGGACTAGAATTCTATAGAAGGCCAATACTCTCTTCCCCACCAATTAGGATTCTGAACCGTCTCTTCTCTTTGTTTTGTTTTAATGTTTCAATGGTTCTTTCCATTTATGCATAAAAAGCACACAAAAAAAATTTTTTAATTCAGCCTAGCAGGGTAGTTCAGTTGGTTGGAACCTTTCTCTGTACATCAAAAGGTTGTGGTCAAAACCGGTTTGGCTCAGTGGTAGAGCGTCGGCCTGCACTGAAAGGTCCCGGGTTTGATTCCGATCAAGGGCATGTACCTTGGTTGCAGGCACATCCCCATTAGGAGATCAGTGTTTTTCTCTCATCGATATTTCTAATTCTCTATCCCTCTCCCTTCCTCGCTATAAAAAAAAAATCAATTATATATGTATTTTTTTTAGAAGGTTGTGGATTTTAGAATACTAAGAGTGTCCCTTTTTTATATATACTACCTTACTACCTTGTCTGTCCCCAGAGGTGCCATTATCTTGACTTAACATATAGTTTTCTTTTTAGTATTAGTAGAGGTTTGGTGCATGAAAATTTATGCACTGTAGGGGGGGGGGGCCCTCAGCCCGGCCTGCCCCCTCTCACAGTCCGGGAACCCTCAGGGGCAGGAGGCGACCCAGCAATCAGGGGAAGGCGACGCCCCATCACAACTGCTGCTGCCACTGCGGCAGTGCAAGCCTTGGCCAGCCCTGGTTCCTTGAGCCTTGGGTGACCCTGGGCGGCTGGGCAGCTGCCATCCGAGGCTTGCCTGCGCCTCAGGCTGGCCCTGGGCGGCTGGGGGCTGAAGGGTCTGGGGAACTCCGGAGGTAGGCGCCCCGGTGGGGCTGAGGTGACTGGGCGCTGACATCTTTGAGGGCAGGACAGTCAGTTAGCATATTCCCTCATTATTGACTGTGGTTGCTGCCATATTTATGATGGTGTGAGGGTCAATTAGCATATTCCCTCTTTATGAAATAGGATTGTGTATATGTTCCTAAATAACATTATTTACTTTGAAAAATGAATAGTGTGTATCAAGCTAACTGCATTAGGGAAGGACAGCATTTCTACAGTTAGATGAAGGCTTTTCAAGAGCTTCTACTCAGGCAATCAGTAAGTGGTGTCATGAGTTAGTTCTTGGATGCAGGGCTGGCTTGGTCAGGAACCAGTCTGGGCTATAGTAGGGACCCTGTGTTAATGTTTGTTCAGCAGGTATATGTCCCCATGGAAAGAGTGCTGCTTTTTCTTTTTTATGTCTATGCTCTTTGTGGTGTTCTTTCAGCACTTAGGAGAGTATCAAAGAACACACTGGGAGGTGAAAAGAGTGTTTGCAGCTGATGCAGGTGGCAAGGAAAGGTGGGGTGAAGGGGCCATCAAGGCAAGCTCGCTATGAATGAAAATCTGGAATAGGCTTATTTGGACGTCCTGTGCTTAGAAACAACGTCAGTGTTTTTCTTGGAGATGGCAGTTTGTCGTGCTGTCTTGGGAGTCATGTTGCTGTGGTCTGGACTGGTTGCCCTTTAAGTCCAGTGCACAGATGCATGCTGGAACCTCTCTTCCCAGGTCTCTCTTCGCTGTCATTCCTCTCCCAGCTTTGGTCTCCTGCGTGTTCTGTATACTAAATCATCTTTTTGTTGTTGTTGTTTTTAAATTACATATTATTTACTCTTTTTTAAAATATAGAAAACATTCTCAAATTGCTTCTTTTTAAAAAAATATATTTTATTGATTTTTTACAGAGAGGAAGAGAGAGGGATAGAGTTAGAAACATCGATGAGAGAGAATCATCGATCAGCTGCCTCTTGCATACCCCCTACTGGGGATGTGCCCACAACCAAGGTACATGCCCTTGACCGGAATCGAACCTGGCACCCTTCAGTCTGCAGGCCAATGCTCTATCCACTGAGCCAAACCGGTTTCGGCTCTCCAGTTGCTTCTTGAGAAAGCATGCAGGGAAGGTAAATGTGAGCTCTTTCATGTCTGAGAGAAGGCTTTCATAAGATGGTTTGGCTAGGTGAAGAATTTAGATTGGAAATAATTTTTCTTTATAACTTTGAAGAAATGGTTCCTTTGTCATCTTCCTTCTAATATTAGGGCTAAGAAGACTGAACTGAGTCTCAAGTCTGTGTGTGTGATGTGTATTTTCTTTCCAGAAGCTTGTAGAATCTTTTTGCTTCCAGTATTATAATACTTAACAACTGAGGTGTGCCTCAGCATAGGTCTCCCTTAATTTTTTTTACTAATTATTTGGTTGGGCAGCTTTAGGTCCTTCAGCTCTAGAAAAATCTCTATTAATTCTTTGATTTCTTTCCAACCTCCCCTTCTCCCTCTCCATATTATCTTTTTCTGTAATTCCTGTTGTTCATATATTGGCCTCCTGGACTGTCCTCTGATATTGTTCTCTTTTCTAGTGCTTCATCTTTTTTTTCTCTGGTTCTTGGAAGACAGCCTCGGTTTTACTTCCCAAGCCTCTGTCTTTTCATTTTGGTTATTGTGTTTTTAATTTCTAAGAAGTCTTTATTTTTAAATGTTTATTTATTGTATTCTGTTCTTTTATGGCTATAATATCTCTGAGGAACATTAATATATGTGTGTGTGCATGTATGTATATATTCTGTCTTAGACAACTAGTAATACTTGGCTATCTGCTCATGATTAACAGTTGAGGACTAAAATGCTGACTGGAAATGGTTTTTGGTACAGTACTGATACTAGCAAATACGCCTCATAGACCTCAAAGGCACTCCTGTTTCTCCCTCTCCAACCCTCTGCTCTGGTCGGGAGGGCTGGTGACTAGCTTTGTGGAGAAGGGGTGGGTCTAGGAACCAGAGTGCTTTTCAGACAGGCTTAATGGGATCTTCCTTGTTTGAGCCTCCTCTTTCTCTCCACCTGCTGCTGCTTCATTTCCAGAATCAGTTTGAGATTTTCCTTCTGTGGGTCCTCTAGTGTCTGTGCTGCTTCTCAGCTGGCTCTGCTTCGAGGCTGTGGTTTGGCTTTCCTGGGTCCACTAACCCACTTAATAATACTCACCCATCACTCTCAGTCTTCCTGGGTTCTGTTACTCTTATCTCTTCTCCTCTGTAGCTTTTATCTCTTCTCCTTACATAGTTGTCTAAAAGTCTTTTGCTGCTTTCATGAGAGTGAAATTATATGCATGTTTTTAATTTGCCATCTTAATTCTAAAGCCCTGATTATTTAAAATGTGTGTTAGTCTTAAGTTTCACCTCTTAAGACTTGGACAGATTATTAAAGTTAACCCTTTGCATCTCTTGTTTTGTTTTTGTTTGTTTTTTTACATTCATATTTATACTGCATTAAACTCATTGTGTGGATTCCTTGAGACTCTAGGAACTCAAGGCTTTATAAGTGAATCCAGCATTTGTGAATAAAAAGGTTGATTGTGTTTTAAATTTGCTCTTGTAGGAAAGTGAGAAGGTTTCTGACTATCCAGCAGTGATTGTGGAGCCAGTTCCGAGTGCCAGATTAGAGCAGGGCTATGCCGCCCAGGTTCTGGTTTATGATGATGAGACTTATATGATGCAAGATGTGGCAGAAGAACAAGAAGTTGAGACCGAGAATGTGGAAACAGGTAGACATCTCATCACATCTTTATTATTTCTAACTTTCTCATTTTGTGTCATCATTGCTACTGCCAGATGAATAACATACCGAAACCCCTTCCTTTTAATGCTATTTAGTATAGATTGGAAAGCAATGAAACATCTCTTATTTAAGGAAATTGATATGGACATAAGAAGTTCTCTATTATAATTTTTGAGGAATAACAGAGTCTTATATCATGGACCCTAAGGACAAAATTACAGGCCCACAATAATTATTTTGATAATTTTTTTTGGAAGTGCAAAAGTTGACTACTTGTTATTTATTTGTATTAGAGGTCAGCAGGCTAGTATATGAGGGTAACTTTTTTTTAACATTTAAAAATAAATAGGGTATTCTCATTTAGTAACAGATTAAGAGTTTCTTTGAATCAGTATTGATGGAGCAGTACGATTCCTTTTTTCATAGGTCAGAGTATCTTTGCGGTAATCTGTCAGAATCTTCTTCCCTTTAAGTCTTAGAAATTGTGGTGTTTCAGTCTGTCTGTGGTGAGATAACTGTAAGTTTAATTGGGGGTTAGTGTGCATAATTCTTGGAGAAACCTTTTAATTTTTGCCATTGACTATAAAGAAAATAAGAGTATTTTACCGGAAGGATTGCAGTGGCCCTTTTATTATAATGAACATTAATATTTATCTTTGGCTATTAATGGTGAAAAAGAATCCTTATGCTTGGTGTACAGGTCTAGTAAAAATTCGTAAGCATTTTGATAAATTCCTATAAACGTAGCAAAGTCTCATGATTAATCATTGTGAGAATTGGACGTCTTGCCGCGTGTGGAGGCCCAGGAGCACGGTGTAGCACTGCCAGCTTCTTCCAGCTGGAAGCTGTTCCTCAGCCTTACCTGCTGTTGAGCTGAGGGATTGGGAACTCCCTTGCTCTTCAGAGCTTCAGAGCGATGGCAACCACAATGCCAGCAAACCCCAGGTGACTTGGTGACCAGTTCATTTTCAGAGCAGGTTGCCAGACATTTTAGATGGGCGTGGTGACTGTATCTGTGCTGGCACTTGATTTATGGTAGATAATGCAAGTGGCAGGAAGATACATGTGTTTTTCTGAGAGTTTGGAGAGTTTTCCAGTCAGAAGGTAGAAGTCTAGTCGCAGAGATGAATTTTCTTGAGGAAAACAATGAGCAAGAACAGCTAACAGTATTATGCATGATGAAGTAGCTGTTGAAAATGATTTTATTATAGGAGCATAACTAAACAGAAAGCTAATAGTATAAGAACAAAAAGTCTGATAGATAAAATTGAATGAAAAAAGTAAAATTTGTGTGAAATTTCTGTAAAATGTTCAAAAGCATAAGAAAGGCTATGATTTTAGTAGCAAATTAGAAATTATAACAAATGAAAACTACAGTGCAAAGTTTGCATCAGTAGAACATTGTTTTATCACAAAATATTTATCACATTAAAATACCAGAGCGTGTTGGCCAAATCTTATTGGTTGTGCAGTGCTTCATTAATTTAAATTACTTAGATAAAAACAATTCCAAATAAGAAGCAAATATAAGCCACTTAAAAGATTTGATTTTCTTGGTCTTGAACTCTGAGGTGATGATATCATTTGCAAGGCGGAGATATGAGTGATTGTGGTATTGAAAAGGAGGATATACAAAGTCTGGGTAAAGTAATAGCTATTTTTATGATATTTTAAAAGTGGTTTTTGAACACTTGATGACATTTTTTTAGATTTATTTATTTTAATACTAAAAGGAAATGTTAGTAAATAACTCACATCATTCTAAAATAATCTAAGTGTACTGAGAAGTTCATCTTAATTTTTTTTTTTTGTTAATCCTCATGCAACGATATTTTTTCCAATGATTTTTAGATAGAGTGGAAGGGAGGAGAGACAGAGAGAGAGAGAAAAACATTGATGTGAGAGAAGCACATTGTCTGGTTGCCTCCCGTGTGCACCCTGATTTTGGAGTTGGAGATCTAGCCTGCAACCAAGGTATGTGCCCTTGATCAGAATCTAACCCAAGACCCTTCCAGTCCACAGGCCAACACTCTGTCCAATGAACCAAACTGGCTAGGGTTCATCTTAATTTTTTTTTGGAAACATATTTTATTGATTTTTTTACAGAGAGGAAAGGAGAGGGACAGAGAGTTAGAAACATCGATGAGAGAAAATCATTGATCAGCCACCTCCTACACACCTCCCACCAGAGATGTGCCCGCAACCAATGCACATGCCCTTGACCAGAATCGAACCTGGGACCCCTTAGTCTGCAGGCTGACGCTCCATCCACTGAGCCAAACTGGTTTCGGCTCATCTTAATTTTTAATTACATACTGGCTCATGGATTTGTAATGAAATCTATGCTTGCTTTATTCTAAAAATAAAGGTTAGTATAGTATAATTATTCTTGTTACTCTCTTTACAGAACAACACTGAAAAACTTAGAATTCAGATTAATTGTTTTAAAAAGGCAATGCCAAATTCATACTAAAAATTGCTGGCACAAACATCTATAATCACAGCAATTTAAAACACTTGTATTTATTCATCATAAGGCATGCAGACCATGGAGTGAGTCTATAATATACTGAATTTGACAATACTATATCTCATGGATTTTTAATAACTTTATAAGGATGGTTAATATATATATAATTAGTTTAAAATAGTTCATCAAAGCTTAATTTTGTTTTTATTTAAAGAATCAAATGCATTTTTAAATGAATTAAAATCTGACTAAATTTTCATCTTTCTGACAGCTAACATCTAGAATGTATACAAAATTAATGAAGGTTGTTATGATTTGTCCTAATGCATGTTTCCTTTTGAGTAGTGGAGTAGGAACAGGCTCATTTCTCAAGGTTTTCACTTAAATTCCAGATACCTGCAAATTTTGGAGAAAATGAGTGGGAAGAAAAGCAAAGGAATATTTATAAAATAGTTATATCAGTTTTTATTTGGGGAATTGGTGGAAATGAGATAAATACAGAATTAGATTCCCTTTTGTACATTTAGGGAACACTTCATGAAATGTTCCAATTTTATAACTTAGGTTATATACATTTAAAAATGTTCATAATTAGCCTGGTGTGGCTCAGTGGTTGAGTGTCAACCTATGAACGAGGTCATGGTTCGATTCCTGGTCAGGGCACACGCCCGGATTGTGGGCTCCGTTCCCAGTGGAGGCAGCCAATCACTGGTTCTCTCTCATCATTGATTTTCTCTTTCTCTTCCTCTCTGAAATCAATAAAAATACATAAATTTAAAAATGTTCATAATTATACTAATTGAGTTATATGTCAATTCTCTGCATGTTTACAATAAGTTTTTCTTCTTTTACTCCTATATATTCATATCTATGAATCCACACGAGAAAGTGTTCATGATGTTATCCAGGCAGGAGTACTGTAATCATATAACGATATATATTTAGCCATTTTTATTGTTTTGTGAATAAAATAATTCTAATTTTGTTAGGTGTAATTATAGACTAAAAGTCTACATTTTCCTCACAGAGTTTATATGTAATTATAATCTCTTAAAATTTGTTGGGAAAATTGAATATGTTTTGAAACTTTAAAAGTAGGCATATTCATGTAAATGTATAAACTGCTTTTTGATGATGATAAAGAGCCTTTGAAGACTGGCAGTGGTGGGCAGGGATACTGTGTCAGGGACTGCAGGCTCTGCCGGCTCTGGAGGCTGCTCCTGAGACTGACGGGTGAGTTGGGGGTGGAGAGGAATCTCTTGAATTCCATACTAAGATTGGAAAATGCAGTTTTTATATTTACTTAAAATATATGTATATTATATGACTGCAAATTTTAAAAGGTTGTTACAGATTACTATTTTAAAAATAATAAGTTTATGCCAATGCAATTAATAATAGATAGCTTTTTAAAAATATATTGAAAATTTACAGAGAGGAAGGGAAAAGGATAAAGCATTAGAAACATCGATGAAAAAGAAACATCAACCAGCTGCCTCCTGCACCCCCTCTACTGGAGATGTGCCTGCAACCAAGGTACATGCCCTTGACTGGAATCGAACCTGGTGCCCTTCAGTCTACAGGCCAACGCTCTATCTACTGAGCCAAACCTGTCAGGGCAATAGATCGCTTTTTAAATTTTTATTTATTAATTTGAGGGAGAGATTTGTTGTTCCACTTATTTTTGCATTCATTGGCTGATTCTTGTATGTGCCCTGACTGGGGATTGAACCTGCAACCTTGGTGCATCAGGATCAAGCTCCTGGCCAGGGCAAACCTATCTAATAAAAGGGTAATATGCAAATTAACTGCCACTCCATCACAAAGATGGTGATGCCCATAGCTACAAGATGGAGGCGCCTAATCCTCTCAGCCCCGCCGGAGTTCCCCAGTACTGGGAGCAGGGCGGCTGCTGAGAGAGGACGCGTGAGTGGACTGGCGGAATGCTTGCTTCGTTGCCACAGCGATGAGGCAAGCGTTTTGTGCCCGGCCGCGGATGGGCTCTGGCCAGGGAGAGCCCCTGGGCAGCGGGCATGGAGCGGCCGGGCCCTGCAGAGAACTACTGGTTTGCAGCGCTGCTAGTCATAGATAAGTTTTGATAGAAATCTTTTAAGACTTGTCTGAGAAGATTGAGTTGTTTAGGCTCTCTGCCTCTTCATCCTGCACTTAAATTTTACTTAAATTTATGAGAATATGTTAATAAGTACTTTGAATTTTTTATGTACAAAGGCACTTTTTCAACATGTTTCAGAGAAAAGCTCAATTTACAGGATAAGGGAATGTTTTAGACAAAGTGAAGAAGGCGGACACTTGGTAGGATTTGGATAGACAGACAGGAAGTAGGCGAAAGGCACTTTAGACTAAGGAAAGTGTCTTTAATTAATGGGTGGAATAGTAAAGTTCATGGTTTATTTTATTTAGTTTTTTAATCCTGACCCGAAGACATTTTCCCATGAATAGAGAGGAAAAGACATAGAGAAACATCTATGTGCGAGAAACATATCGATTGGTTGCCTCCTCTATGTGCTTGGACCAGGGCCCGGGCCAGCGAGGAGCCTGCAACTGCGGTTCATGTGCTTAACTGGACTCAAACCCAGGACCTTTCAGTGCCCAGGCCAACGCTGTATCCACTGAGCCAAACTGGCTAGGCTCAAGGTTTGTTTAGATGATACTGAGTAAATAAGACATTGACAGGATGTTCCATTATGAGTTGTGACTAGATTGTGATTTAAACCCAAGAGTTAGTCATTAGGTGTATAAAATGCAGAAATACTTGAGAAATTTTGAGTGGTAGGGGGAAAATGAGGCAGAAAGGCTAGCTGTTATGTCAAGGGATAACTTGAGAAATATTAAAACAAGGTTAGAAGTAATAGGAACAGAAGGGGCTATATAGGCTGTACTACTATATAAAGTCTAACAAAACATGGCAGATTAAAGAGAGGCTTAGTTAAGATATTACTCAGTTTTTTTACACTAAATGATAGTGATAGTGTTGTGTATTGTTTTGAGGAAGGCAAGATTGTTTCAGGAAACGGGTAAGTTTGGTAATAGGCATATTCATTTTGATTTGAAGCAGAGCACCTACAGGGACATATTCAGATATTTAAAGATAGGATCCTGACAAATGGATAGTCAGGGTCTCATCACAAAAGAGATGGCATATTCAAATTTGGATAACTTAGGGAATATTAATTTTATTCCCTTTTAATCAATCCCCGTTCAAGAGCTCTGTTGACCAAACCCAGTCTGAACCCAGGGGAGTTCTGTTGATGAAGTCAGCCTCCTGGGACAGACAGCAGAGTGAAGAAAGGTGGAGACTAGGTCGGAGGAGCAAGTGGAAGCAGTCTAGTACAACTGAAGCTCAGTAAAGAAAGGCCAAGTGGCAACTGATTTGGGAATCATTCTCATTGAAGCCATGGAAATAAATGCAATCTCCTGGGCGAAAGGTATTTGAGAGATTTCCCCAGGGGAGAAGATACTTAAATTCTATATTGTCTCTCTATGATCGAAATCCAAGGACGCAGAATTAAGGAATTAACCTTAAGGAATGTTTACATTTCAAGGAACATGAAGAAGCTGAAGAGTAGTAGAAGATATACCTGAGCTTTTTTATTTTTTAATATTTAGCCTTTTAAGTAGCTCTCATCAGTAGGAAAGGGAAGAATATTAGCTGGCTTGATCAGTCCTGGTTTAAGATTTCCACTTTATCACGTATTTGGCAGTATTTAATCTGTTCAGAGCCTGTTTCACTGTCATAACAGGACAGGACATCAAGGTTGTGAGCATTACATATAATAAACATATAAAACATAGTGCTTATGCTGTAGTAAGTCCTCCATAAGTGTTCTTTTAACATCATTAACATCTTTCCATGTGCCTTCAAATATGGAAAAGGTCTTTTATACATTAAAACAGAGCATTTGTTTACTTCTCTGTTATATTTTTCTTTTCACTTCCACTTGTTAAAAAACACACAAATGCTTTGTACCCCCAGTTTGTACTTTTTGCTCATCATTCCTTTCTTAACTTACTCTTTGGCAACTATATTTATCATTCTCTTGAAGCTCTTTTGTTTATCAGATTTCAAATGCCACTCCTCTGCCAAATTCGGTGACCCACAGAATCGTCCAGAAATAGCTCCTTCTTAATCTGGCCTTCTTATCTATTGAAACACTGTATCCTTGCTGTTTTTCTTACTGCCCCTGGCATGGAATGAATTTATGCTTTTGAGCTTTTGGTCAAATAGTTTTCTCTCAAGAATGTGTTCAGGTATTAACCAGTCCCAGCCTTTAAGGCCCAACTACCTGAAACTTTCCATGGAGATTGTGGCCTACATTAAATACTTTCTTTCCTGATCTTCTGTTAGACCATTGAGTACGTGCCCTTGACCGGAATCAAACCTTGCTACCCTTTAATCTGCAGGCCAGTGCTCTGTCCACTGAATCAAACCAGCTAGGGCTGATCATTTACTTTACTATACTGTTCTTGTGTACATACTCGTTTGTTTGTCCTTCCTTCCTTCCTTCCTTCCTTCCTTCCTTCCTTCCTTCCTTCCTTCCTTCCTAAATAAATAAATCTTTATTGATCAGATTATTACAATTGTTTCTCCTTTTTCTCCCCATAGCTCCCTTCCACCCGGTTCCTACCCCACCCTCTGCCCTTACCTCCCACCCCCACCGTTGTCCTCATCCATAGGTTATACAATTTTAATCCAGTCTCTTTCTACACCTCCACACCACTTTCACCCTGATAATTATCAACCCACTCCCTTTCTTTACTCCTGATTCTATTATACCCATGGTTCCCCGAAAATAAGACATCCTCCGAAAATAAGACCTACTTCATGGAAACATAATACATCCCCTGAAAATAAGACCTAGCGCATCTTTGGGAATAAAAATTAATATAAGACACTGTTTTATTTTCGGGGAAACAGGGTCTTCACCAGTTTATTTTGTTCTTCACTTCAGATTTTTAATTCACTTGATCTTCTTCCTCTTCTTAAATAATACCTTTCAGCATTTCATATAATTCTGGTTTGGTGGTGATGAACTCCTTTAACTTTTTCTTATCTGTGAAGCTCTTTATCTGCCCTTCAATTCTGAATGATAACTTTGCTGGATACAGTAATCTTGGTTGTAGGTTCTCACTATTCATCACTTTGAATATTTCTTGCCACTCCCTTCTGGCCTGCATAGTTTCTGTTAAGAAATCAGCTGATAGTATGGATGCTCCCTTATAGGTAACCAACTGCTTTGCTCTTGCTGTTTGTAAGATCCTCTTTTTGTCTTTTGCCCTTGGCATTTTAATTATGATGTGTCTTGATGTGTTCCTCTTTGGATTCCTCTTGTTTAGGGTTCTATATGTTTCCTGTACTTGTAAGTCTATTTCTTTCACCAGGTGGGAAAGTTTTCTGATATTATTTCTTCAAATAGGTTTTCAGTATTTTGCACTCTCTTCTTCTGGCACCCCCATAATTCTGATGTTGGTACTCTTGAAGTTGTCCCAGGGGCTCCTTTCACTATCTTCAACTTTCTGGGTTCTCTTTTCTTCTTGCTTCTCCAGCAGAGTGACTTTTGGCTCTTTGACCTGATTCTTGTGTTCTTCCATTCTGATGTTGAATCTCTGCATAATATTTTCCATTTCAGTCAGTTTATGGTTAAATTTTAGCTGGGTCTCATGAAATTTATTGGCCTTTTCTAGGATATTCTTGCATAACCTTATAACTGTAGTTTTGAACTCTCCATCCTCCATCTCTTGCATTTGAGATCTATTTCCTTGTCTCGGCATTTTCACTGCTTTCCAGAGTTGGTAGGATAGCTTTGTGTGTTTGGTGTCCTATATGGCCCAGTGGGTCAGCCTCCTCAGTTACCTGAGGTAGACACTTGGTGCTCCCCTTTGTGGACTGCATGTATAGCTTTGTTGTAGCTAAGTCTTTATTGTTGTTGGTATCCCTGGGACAAATTGACCTTCAGGCCAATTGGATGTGGGTATCAGCTGTATCTACTCTGGATATCTTCTATATTGGAGACAGTCTTGTAGGATCAGACTTGCAAAATTGCAGAAGCCTCTGTGCTCAGCTTGGATGGGGCGGAGTCTCAGGGCTGAGCTGACAGCCTTGGCTTCCCATCCACCCTTCTCTTGTGTGCTTCCTTGAGTTTCCGCTTGACCTCTGCCTTCCGAGGCTCCCCTGAGTTTCCTCCTGATTGTCCCAGCTTCCCCGTGCAAGAGCATGGGTGCCCCAGGGGCTCGCCTGGAATTGGGTTGGGTCTCTGTAGTCTGAAGCTTCTGACTCCTTCCGCTATGGAGAGGCCACAGCAACCTCTGCCGTCAGACCTTTCTGCGTGCACTCACTGGCGCGTGGCTGTAGACCCTGCCCACTGCTCCCGGCTCCCCTGTTCTCCCAGTCTCTGAGTCTCCAGGTGCCTTTCTCTACAGTCCAAACTCCACCCACATGAGCCTGGGTCTACGGGGTTTCGGCTGGGATTCGGGTTCAGTACAGTCGGAAAGGGTTCAGTGCAATCCGGAATTCCTTTCCCCTCCCGCCACACTTCCTCTCTGCGTGCACGAGCGTCTCCCTACCTTAGCACTTTGCAGCTCCCAATCTGATCCGTGAGCCTCTCTCCTTCTTTCTAGTTGTAGATTTCCCACTCCGCCAGCTTTCCTGTGTTTTTGGATGAATTCTGTTCTGATTTTAGCTGTTATTTTTTTAATTGTTGTGTGAGGTGGCAGCTTAGGTGCTTACCTAGGTTGCCATCTTGGTTCCCATACTCACTTGTTTTCAAAGTGAGCGTGTAAGTCCCTTGAAGACAGAATAATATTTTTAGTTTTTTTTCAAATATGGTATGTAATGTAGTGTATTATATTATACATAGCTGTTAGGAAGTACAGGCTGAAACAAATTGAGTTTGGATTTATATTGCAGTATAAGCATGAACCATCTAGCTCAGCTAGTGTTGCTCAATGGTTGAGTTTCCACCTATGAACCAGAAAGTCATGGTTCGATTCCAGCTCAGGGCATATGCCTGCGTTTTTGGGCTAGGTCCCCAGGAGGGGTGTGCAGGAGGCGGCTGATCAATTATTCCTTCTCATCATTGATGTTTCTCTTTCTCTCTCTGAAATAAATTAAAACATATTTTAAAGAAATACCTAAGTTCTAGCTGATTTGGCTCAGTGGATAGAGTTGGCCTGTGTACTGAAGGATCCCAGGTTTGATTCTGGTCAAGGGAACATCCCTGGGTTTCAGACTTGATCTCCAGCAGGGGGCGTGCAAGAGGCAGCTGATCAATAATTCTCTCTCACCATTGATATTTTTATCTCTCTCTCCCCCTCTCACTTCTCTGAAATCAATAAAATATATATTTTTAAAACACGTAAAAAAGAACCATCATTGTGAAGTCTTTAATTTTTTTGTTTATATGCTAAATATTGACTACCTTAGAGTTATTTAAAATATAAAAATAGAGATATCAAAAAAAATAAATGAGGCCATATAAAATAGATCAGTTTTCTTTTTTCTTACAATGAAAGTACATACATGCTCATTGGAAAATTTGAGAAGTACATATTGCAAAGAATAAACAGTGAAAATGACCCATTATCTTACCAGTGAGAGGATAGTAATTGCTGCTTTTCTACACTTCCTGCTGGCCTTTTCCCCCCCAATGTTCTTTTAAGCATAATTACCATTATGTAATGCAAGTAGAATTACTAATCCTTATGAACAAACATTGACTGAAAGGTGTCTAGTAGTTTCCCCCTTCCCCCTTCTGATCATTGGGAACTGAACTTTGGCTTTTAACCAGGTAAATTAAAGTGATGACCAAGAAAATTTAGAAAATTTAGATTTCTTTTGTGATCAACAAAATTGTGTTTAGGCATTAGTTGAAAAGGCAAATGAATGATAAAAGAATTTTCAGCCAAAACCGGTTTGGCTCAGTGGTAGAGCGTCGGTCTGCGGACTGAGGGGTCCTGGGTTTGTTTCGGTCAAGGGCATGTACACTGGTTTCGGGCACATCCCCGGTGGGGGGTGTGCAGGAGGCGGCTGGTCGATGCTTCTCTCTCATCGACGTTTCTAGCTCTCTATCTCTCTCCCTTCCTCTCTGTAAAATATCAATAAAAATATATTTAAAAAAAAAAGAATTTTCATGCAATTCAACATGAAAGTGGTACTTTAAAAAATAAGTGAAAGTTTAGGTTTTTAAAAATGCAGTTTAAGAAAATAAGAGATTTCTCTCTTGAAAAATAAGGAGTCCAATTTCTTTCTTGAAGAATCTCAAAACTAAGTTGGCTTTATGATGAGCTGTGACAATTTTTATATTTGTTATATCATCAGAAATCCTCCCTGTGGCACAAAAGGACTCTTTTAATTAGAAAATATTGTTGCCACAGGGAGGTAGAAGATCGACATGAAAAACTGGGCATCTGAAAAGGAGCCCCTATCCTAGGATTACCTGAAGGGGAAACAGATTGAGCCAGAAAGAAGACAATGCTGGTAGGTTGGTCTTTAATTTATTAAGAATATTTACAATTTTACATTTAATTACAATTATTTCAACTATACCATATTTTTGTTTGAAGGGTGAAATTGATTCATTTCTCCTGAAATGGAGAAATAACATTATATAGTATTTTTTCTCTTAAGCAGTTTGCAGGTTTCTAACATTTGTTTCTTTTTAGATAAACCTCTAGGACTTTTCATATCTTCACTTTCTTAGAAGCCACCACTTCTTAACATCTTCAAGCCTTAAAAAATATATATATATTTATGTTATTGATTTCAGAGAGGAAGAGAGAGGTAGAGAGAGAGAGAGAGAGAAAGAGAGAGAAACATCGATGAGAGAGAGACATCCATTGGCTGCCTCCTGCACACCCCTTACTGGGGATTGAGCCTGCAACCCAGGCATGCGCTCTGACCAGGAATTGAACCCAGGACCTCTTGGTCCAAGGGACGGTGCTCAATCCCCTGAGCCACACCAGCAGGACTTCGAGCTTCTTTTAAAATTTTCATTTCTGCTATTTCTGCTTCTAATCTGGAATTTTCCTAATTTTTTTTGAAGCATTTTCTTCAGTTATCTATTTTCTTGAGTTTAGCCTAATCACTAGTTTTCTAAAACATAAAAACGTGATTCTTAAGTTCATTTAGTCTTGATTCTAGAATTTTTGAATTATAATTGTACTGTGATTTAGATCAGTTAGAAAGCATTATTAGAGAAAAGTTTTAATATTTTAGGAGACCATCAGTTGTAAGATACATTCTGATTTCAGAGTTGTCAAAATGTGAAAAAAATTTATATCTTAGAATTAATGAAATATGATATTATGCAATTATATGAATCATGACATTTTCATTTTTTGGAAATTAGACAATAAAATGAAAATGAGATGAATTTGCAGAAGTCTCTATATCTTGGTTAAGATCTCTAAATTATTTTTTTAAATTAGATTTATTGAGGTAACTGATTAATAACATTATAGAGGTTTCAGGTACACAGTTATATATTATATTCCATTATATGCTCACCATTCAAAGACTAGTCTCCTTCTGTCCCATATATTTGATCCCCTTTACTCTCTATCCTCCCCTGATCTAAGATCTCTAAATTCTTTACTGTCTTTTAAGAGAGGGTATTTAAATTTAAAAATTATTTAACTGTATTGTGTAAAACTATACAAAATAACCATAGTATTAAATTATGGAGACTATAGAAGTTAAAAAATATTTTAGTATAACACATTTACTTAAGTCAGTAGTTTTATCATAATTGTCACTTTAATTGGATTTTATGATCTGAAAATAAGGTAAAATAAAGCCTCTGCTTTCTAAACTATTTTAAAACAGAATCCTTCAAAGGCTCTTTAAATAGCCATTGATTTGTAGTGTATTTGAAAATATGTTTTACAGATTATTAACTATGTGAAGAATAAAGTAGTGGCCAACAGCAAAAAATTAACTACTCCGTTAATTAGTAAAGCAGATTTGAAAAGGACTGATTTTAAATGGTATTTGTATACTTTCCAAGAAAGAAAAACTTCTTTGTTTTATATAAAGGGAATGATAAGTATGTCTAGGAAATAGATTACTAAAGCATGTTTGTTTGGTTTTGGAAACTAGTCGAATCTATTCCTCAGACTTAAAATAAACAACACTCTGTAACAATTTTACTATATAACAATGCACCTAAATAATATAGCTTTATTAATTCAGACAGAGGAGAAGACCAAAGACCAATTATAATTTTTAAAAGGTGGCACACAAGGTTACAGGTGTTGCAAGAAGGGATGCTCAAGGTTCTTAGATGTACAAATAAGAACTTCAGAACCTGTCTGCAAGAAATTCACACACTGATCCTCTGCCAGCTCTTGCTCAGGACCTGCAGCATGTCGGGCTCAGAGCTGCGTACCTTGTGGTAAACAAGACCCCGGTGACCCCGGCGTTGCCAGGCTTTCAGCTTTGTGGAGAAGGTGATCAGTGGAACACGTTATTACAGTAAAATGTGATGAGTGTTACTGATGGGATTAATGAAAGGTTTAGAAGAATATGCAGCAGGGGAATGCCCCCTTCAGGGACTGACATAAACAGATGAGAAGGGTTTGAAGTTATTAGCCAAGCTGAGAGTAGCATGGTTGAAAGTCTCTGGGAAGGAGAACCTGGCCTGTTTGAATTGCAGAAAGGAATTGAGTGTAGCTAGAATATGGATTATGAGAAGGTAAAGAGATTAAGGTGAGGCTAAAGAGGTTAAAAAACGTCTTACTGCAGAGGGCTTGGTAAACTTTTTATCAGTTTGTGGGGCCTTATCTTTAGGACAGTGGGAAGCCTTTTAAGAGGGCTGTCCCCCATTTTTTATTCAGCCTCCATGTTTGAATTTTTAAATATATTTTTATTGATTTCAGAGAGGAAGGGAGAGGGAGAGAGAGATAGAAACATCAATGATGAGAGAGAATCATTGTTTGGCTGCCTCCTGCATGCCCCACACTGGAGATTGAGCCCGAAACCCGGGCATGTGCCCTGGCTGGGAATCGAACTGTGACCTCCTGGTTCATAGGTTGACACACTCAACCACTGAGCCACACCTGCTGGGCTGTTTGAATTTTAAAGTATTTCTTATGTAAATTTAATTTTTTTCAAAATAGAACTGTAAATGAAAAGTCTAATAAGACAAAACATTATTTAGAATTAAGTCTGGCCGAAACCGGTTTGGCTCAGTGGATAGAGTGTCAGCCTGCGGACTGAAAGGTCCCAGGTTCGGTTCCGATCAAGGGCATGTACCTTAGTTGCGGGCATATCCCCAGTAGGGGGTGTGCAAGAGGCAGCTGATCAATGATTCTCTCTCACCAATGTTTCTAACTCTCTATCCCTCTCTCTTCCTCTCTGTAAAATATCAATAAAATATATATTAAAAAAAAAAGAATTAAGTCTGAACGTCTTAGCAGCTCATTCACTTAACTATACTTACCTTCTACGTTGGCTGCCTCTACAGATGTGAGCCGTAAGTGTGCTCATCGCCAGTGCTAAGCCAGAGGTGTAGAAATGAGGTAGTTGCACAGCTAGCCTTTCTTTTTGAATTAAAAGCTGGGTGTTTTGAAACAGTGCTGTGTCAGGAGAAGGAGGAAACATTGTCCCTTATGCATCCTCATGGTCTTCTGAAAACTGGGAAAGGGCTCTGTAAGTGTTCTTTCTTTCCTTCCTCTTTTTTTTTTTTTTTAAATAAGTTTTCTTGGATTCATCACTTAGAGGAGGTCATGAACACTTTTTAACACAGGTATCAATTGTTAATTCAGTATCAGTTTTTGATCATTTTGTGCCTCAGGCCTCTTTGCCATATGGTGAGTGTGGACCTTCTCCCAGAACAGTGTTTTAAAATACATAAATCACCTAGGGTTACCAAGAACCACATGTATTGGAATGCAGCTTTCAGACTATTTTAATTGTGATATATTAATGCATATGCTTCTTGGATAATGCATTATTAAGACCTAGTGGTGGATCTAAGTTACTTCCCTTTAATCATTTGCCTTAATTTAACTGATTTTACAACATTCTTATGTTTGAACATGTATTTCCTTAAAGGCTTATTTCATATTTTATGACCTCTTTGTTCATCTGAGATCCCCTCTATGTCTATGACAGATTTTTCTGTGACTAATGGTTCTCAAACTTGAACATAGATCAGAATCATCTGGAACACTTGTTAAAATACAAATCGTGAGGCCCCACCTCCCGAATTTCTGATTGGTGGGTCTAGCATGGGACTCAAGAGTTGAGATTTTCAGTAAGTCCCCAGATGATGCTGATGCTGATGGCCCAGGGTCCATACTTTGAGAAACATTACCTAGACTGTTGGGAATTGTAGCACCGAAAAAGAACTTCTGCTATTATGAAAGCCCAAATAATACTATAGATTGTTACTATATTATGTCATAGGCATCACAAAAGATGGTTATTGGAGGTAAAAAGTTACTAAAGTTCTTTCATGTCTATATGAGGTGATATAATGAATTACAACTATTAATTCATTGGTAGACATTCATTGAACATCTATATTCCAGGCACAAAATATTAAACATGACGAGATATCTCTGTATTCATGGCTCCTAGAACCTAGTGGAGAAACAGATAAAAGTTACCATACTATAAAATTGCTTTATGACAAATCAGATTATATAAATTAACAACTTGAAATTGTTCTTTGAGTTAATATTTACAATTAAGCTAAAAGAATAAACTCAAGGTTTATTATTTTATAAAAAGTTTATTAAAAAATGAACTTTTGTCATAGCCTCAGCTATAACTTGTGATCCGGTAAACAAAAGGATCATTTCAAACATTTGTAACAGCAGATAAATTCTCCATATGACAGTTATTTAGTATGGTTAAGATATTGGTAAACTGAATAGTTATAATGTAAAAACTACCTTTTATACACCAAGTACTGTCCTAGCTCCCAGGGAGTGATTCAAACTTGAATGACATGTGGTGTCTGGCCTCAAAGAAGTTTACCAGCCAACTAAGTTGAAAAAAAAAAAAAAGCAAGTATTCAAGGAAATAATAGTATGCAGTAGATAGAGTTGGAGAAAGGTGAGGAAAGACAAAGAATTGACAATTATGGTAGCTAATCGAGGTTTCAGACTGCATTATTGTTACTGTAGTAGGTCATATTTAAATTTCATCCTAAGGGCATAGTTTACAGTTAAGGGCTCTAGGTTAAAGGCAGAGGACCAAATCAAGTAGGATTAAGCACTTATAAATCTCACCATTTAAAATAAGTTTTTTAAATTTTTTCAGAGACAGGGAGAGAAAGAAACATTAATGATGAAAAAGAATCATCGATCGGCTACCTCCTGCACGCCCCCACACTGAGGATTGAGCCTGCAACTCGGGCATGTGCCTGTCCCGGAATCAAACTGTGACCTCCTGGTTTATAGGTCAATGCTCAACCATTGAGTCACACTGGCCGGGCAGCCTGGTTTTTGATAAAACTGGATTTTAGGAGGAAGTGTACAGAGGGGCCTAGGAGGAGGTTCAGGAGCCTGACTAAAGTTTTGTAGGTAAAGAATCTTGGTCAATTGCAAGTTTTTTTTTTTTCTTTCTGGTTGAGAAGTCGTCATTTATAGCTTCTCCTGCTTTAATTCCTAGTCCATTGCCAAATCATGTCAACTGTGCCTCCACAATATATCTTGAATCTACCAATTTCTTCCCATCTTCATCGCTACTAGCCTAGTCGAAGTTGAAGTTATTTTTGTATGAGCTACTGCATTGTCCTTTGGTCTTCTAATTGGTTTTCTTATTTGAATTCTTGTCTCTTCTTTCCACCCTCCCAAACAATCCATTCTTCACATAATAGCCAAAGTGACTTAAAATATGTATTTATAAATTGAGTCATAATACTTCCATAAAAACTTTCAGTTGGTTCTAATTACACTTAGGCTGATTTTCAGGATATTTTAAGACACTGAATAATTTGGCTCTTCTCAGCTATCTAGCAACAACAACAAAACTAACACTTGAAGTTTCTTTACTGTATGGCCAGGAATAGTTTTTAGGGCTTTACATATCAACATATGTAATTCTCTCAACAATCCTAGGCTGAATAACTTGTCCAAGGCTAGATGTCTGTTAAAATGGCAATGCAAGGATTTAAACTTAGTAAGGCGAGCTCCAGAGCCAAAGCTCAGAGGTATTTATGATTAATTATACCCCCCCCCCAAACACTGTTACCTTTCACCTTTTCATTAATCTTTCCTTTACCTTCACAAGGGTGCTCACATACGCAGGTGTTTTGTTTTTCCCCCTGGAATATATGCCTTTTCATTTTTCAGCTTCTAACTCCTTGTCACCACTTAGATCTCAGTTTGAATGTCACTTTCTCAGAGAAAGAGAGGCTTTAGCTGATACTCTTCTATCTCACTTAGGACTGTTGTGTTATTTTTGTCACAGCCTCAGCTACAACTTGTGATGCAGTAAACTCCCACTCTAAGGTAGTTAATACTTTAATATATTCAAATGTATAAAAAATGGCATTATTGTGAGTTTAATGAAATGACCCGAGTCTGTCTTGTGTGAAGGAAGTCGTGTGTGGAATGGGCTCCAGGGTTCAGACCAAGGTGTCCCAGTGAGCCAGGTGCGGCTGTGGTTTGGTGCCACCTGGTGGTATCTGTGCACTCCAGGGACTGCAGTTGGAGGGTCCAGTGGAAGATGGGAGGCAGTTATAGGTCACTTATCTGAAATCATGTGTTCATGAAGTTTTATTCATAAATATATATTTGTGTCTATGTTTAATGTTTCCTCGCAGTATTTCATACCGCCAGAGACCATATCCAGTGTGTTTACTGGTATTGCTCAGAGCCAAGATACCAGTAGGGTTTCAGTAAAGTGTTTGTTGAATGAGGAGGCAGTGAATGAGAAGACATTGTGAACCAGAACACAATGCCAGGAATTTTGTACTTTATTTGGAGACTGACGAATAATTTAACTCGAGAAGAGACTTTGCGGAGATACACGTTTGAGAGAGAAAAGGCTAGAAAGGCAGAGTACAACAAAGTTGTGGTGGCTGTTGAATAAAAAACGAACTGTGTGAAACATGATCTGCAGAAGACAAGAAGTGAAAAGGACATTTATTTTAAGCAACTGGAGCATACTAAAATAATAGAAATAGAAGACATAGCTTCCAAAATACTACATTGGGAGAGGGGGAAGGAAGGCAAAGAATACAATAAACTTGACCAGTCTAACAAGGGGCAACAAAGGATAAAAATTCTGGAAATATAAATAATAAATCAAGCCCTGGACGGTGTGGCTCAGTTGGTTGGAGCGTCATCTTGTACACCAAAATGTTGCAGGTTCCATTCCAGGTCAGGGCACATACTCAGATTGCGGGGGTTCATCTCCAGTCAAGCATGTATGGGGAGGCAACCAATCAGTTTTTTGTCACACATCAATGTCTGTCTGTCTCTCTCTTCCCCTTCCTCTCTCTAAAAATCAATTTTTAAAAAATCCTAAATCAAGATAGTAGAAATAATTACCAAACATCAGAAATTATATTAAAATCACCTATTATAATATTAATATGTTTTGTGTGCTGTTTTTTACAGGTAGGTTTTACAAAACAAAATTAAATAGGAAGAATGGAAAAAATACATTCATCAGAAAAAATACCAAAGGAAACTGGCATTATAAAATAAAATAAAATAGAATAGAATTTAGGGTGAAAATCTTTTAATTTGGACATTGAGTGAGAGACTCTTCAAATTACAAAAAGAAACAATCCAGAAAATAATCATCATGAACTTATATGCATCTGACAACATAACTTTGAACTACTATTTAAAGCAAAAACTTTCAGAATCAGAGAGAGAAATGGACATGTCTACAAAACATTAGGACTTTAATACATCTCTATCAAAGCTGAAAAATCAAGCAGAAACAAAATTAAAAAATGGCATCAAAGAATTGGACCACAGGACTGACAGCTTTCATAAACTGGAGATATATAGAACATTGTGCCTAACCCAGTAAATTTTGATCTTGTAACACACACACACACCAGTTTTTAACTGTACTAGTCTAGGTAATAGAAGAATTTCAGTAATGTCCTGAATATCAGTATTTTTAAAATAGTATTTCATCATAATGTAATAAAATTAGAAGTCAACACTGAAAAGATATATCATAAAATTGGTTAATAAAAATTCATTAATGGATGAATGAGGAAATGAAAATTATAAAATGCAGCTAAAAACAAGAAGAGCATTGCATATAAACATCTGAGAAATGAAAAAAGATCTGAGATATGACTAAAGCAGAACTCATGGAAATTTAATAGCTCTAAATGTATTTATTGAAAAGTAAGAAATACTGATACAATGAGCATATGTTTAATGTTAAGTGTTAAAGAATCAACAGAATAAATTCAAATTAAGTAAAGAAACAATAAATAAAACTCAAAATTAATGAAATAGAAAATAAAATAATACATTGTTAATAAAACCATGAAGTTAATAAAAATGGATAGACTTCAGTAAAGACAGATCAAGGGAAAACAAGTTCTATAATGAACAAGAATATGACCGACAGAATGGAGAGTTTTAAAGTTATTAGAGAATACTGTGAACAAACTATTGCCAAGGAACTTGAAAACTTATGACGTGGACAATTACAAAAATAATATATCTCTGGCTGGTGTGACCTGGTTTGTTGAGTGCTCTCCAGTGCACCAGTTCGATTCCCAGTCAAGGCACATATCTGGGTTTTGGGCTCAATCCCTCGTAGGAAACGTGCAGGAGGCAGTTGATTATGTTTCTCTCTCATACCAATGTTTCTCTCCATCCTTTCTCTCTCTCCCTCACTCTTCCTCTCTCTAAAATCAATAAAAACATTAAAAATTATAAAAATTACATATAACTAAAAAAGAAATAGACAATCTAAACAGATGAATAACCATTTAAGTTCTGTAATTTCACATATGCATCACCTCATTCAAATAAAATCCAGACTGAGTTGTATACTAAAATTTTAAGGGATATATAATCTCTATCATATACAAAGTATCTAGAAAACAGTAAAAAAGGAAAAGTTATCCTACTCTAGTATAACCTTAACCTTAAAACTCTCCCAGTATTAAAAAAAAAAGTTGTTGCAAATTTATGTATGGTCATAGCTACAAATATTCTAAATAGTAGCAAACCAAATCAATCACTGATTAAAAAATACATAATGACTAAATGCATACTAGGAAGGCAAGAATGGTCAAAGATTAGAAAATCTATTAATGTAATTCACCACATGAATAAATTAAAGGAGTAAAACAATGTAATTATCTCAGTACATCCCAAAAAAGCATTTGTTAAAATTCACCATCTTCTGAGGATAATGACTTAATCAGGATTGGGACTTGATAAAGAGCATTTATCAAAACCTAGGCCTGGCCATGGGCCTCGGTTGAGCACCATCTCAAAGGTTGCCAGTTTGATTCCTGGTCAGGGCACATGCCCAGGTTTGGGGCTCTATCCCCAATAGGGGGCCCAGGAGGCAGCTGATGATGTTTCTCTCTCCCTTCCTCTTTCTCTAAAATCAATAAAAACATTTAAAAAAATCAATTGCAAGTATTATAATGAATGGGGTAACAATGCCAGCTTTCATCTTTTCTAACTAGCATCATTACTGGGGCTCCTAGCAAATGCAAATAAGACAAGGAAAAGAAATAAATGTCATAAAGATCAGAAGGGAAGAAACAATATTGTTCTTTGCAAATGGTTTAATACAAAATTTAAGAGAATATATAGGTTTTTAAAACTGGAGTGTTTATCAGGATTGCAGTATTATAAGAACAATAATCAGAAAATGAAACAAAGATTTCCATTAAAAATAGTAGAAAAAACAAATCTAACAATAATATTCAATATCTTTATGAAAACATGAATTTAACTTTTATTGAGGGACATAAATAAATGAAGATATATGTAAATTCCTTAAGAGGAAATAGAAAACCTAACCAGACCAAAACTATTTTATTTAACATTTAACACAAACACACATGGACAAGTAAACATGTTAAAGCTATTAATTCTTCCCCAGTAAATCTATAAATACAGTACAAATTCCAGTTGAAATTCCAAGGGGACTTGCTTTTGGTAGAATTTCACAAACTCTTAGATAAAGTTCCAAAAATTGTCTAGTCAATTCTAGAAATGAATGAACTGTGGGTACATGCCCTTCTATCTGTAAAGAATGATTTTGGAATTATAGAAAATATCTAAATATGTTATTGGCTCATAGATCATTGAGTGTAGGATAGAGTAAAGAACCCAGAAACAGAGTATGCATATACCTGGTATATAATATAAATTGATTTAAATCAGCGGGAAAGGGTGAATGTTCAATTAATTGTATTCGGATACTTGGCTTCTTATATAGAGAAAAGTAAAAGTATATTCTTATTTCATACCCTCTTTTTTATTTTTTCAGTTGATTTATTCTTTATTCTCTTTCTCTATACAATAATATCTCCCTCCCTGTAAGCATCAAATTTAATTTGATTAATGGATAGTTTTTAGTGTATTGAGTGTGTATATCCTTTGGTATATACTTAAAATTTATACAATGGTATTATGTATCTCATTTTGTTTCATACTTGTTAAAGTAATTACTGTCCTTAACATCCATGTTGCTTTGTATATACCTAATGTTGCTTCTAACTGCTGCAAATGTTCCATGATAGACACCCACATTTTCCCACTTGCCTAGAAAGGGATACCCATCACTCCTTTCTTTTATCAGCTATTGCTGCATAACAAAACACCCCACAGTTTATGGGCTGGAAACAAGAACCAGTTATTGTTTCTCCTGAGCCTGTGGGTTAGGAATATAGTAGTTCACTGAGATTGCACGGGCGTTCCTCTCCTACTTGTGGTGATCTGTGGATCAGCTGGGAACTTGCTGGTCTAAGAGGACCTTAGCTACAGCAACTTAGCCCTCCTGCTCTCTTCTTTCCAGTCATTATACTACGTTTTCACTTCTTATAATATTGGACAGGAACATCACGTGTGAGAGTAATTAATGATACCATTTGGCATCCCTGTTTTGTTCCTGATCTTGAAGTTTGAAGATCAGGTGTATGTGAAGTTTGAACTTGGAGTTTAATGTTTGTTGTGGATTTTAATATATAGTATATATCAAATTAAGGAATTTCCATCTATTCCTTTGGTTTGTTTATGTTTTAGTTATATATGTAAGTATGGAGTTCTATCAGGTGCTTTTTCAGCCCTCTTTGTTGAGTCATGATTTTTCTACGTTATTAATATTACTTAAGTGACAGATTCTCAGACATTGAACTCTCCTTGGTTTGAGAACACCTGTTGCTCATCATTTTGCTTTGGTTTGCTTTCAGTTAAGGGCTTTTCATAAATTATATGGAATTACAATTTTCTGTTGTGTTGTCTTTATTTGGTTTTGGAATCAAGATTACACTAGACTCCTAAATAATCCAGGTTGCTTTTATATATTATTTTCTTCAATTTTTGGCAACAAGTTTTACAAGAATTAATTTTACAGTTTGCAAGATTTTGCCTAAAGAGACATTAAGGGATATCATTTTGTGGAGAGAAGGCTTTGGACTACATTTTAATTTCTTTCCTACTTAATATTCAATTTTTTCTTTAAATAATTTAAATAATTTCTTTATAAAAATTCATCTATATATTAACTTTATTAGGTTATTAAATTTTTTTATAATACTGACTTAATATTTTTATATTGTATCTATAATTATTACTCCTTCCATTTTCTTTCATTCCTTTTTCCCCCCCTTAATCTTTTTTTTTAAAATATATATTTTATTGATTTTTCACAGAGAAGAAGGTAGAGGGACAGACAGCTAGAAATATCAATGAGAGAGAAACATCGACCAGCCGCCTCCTGCACACCCCCTACTGGGGATGTGCCAGCAGCCAATGTACATGCCCTTGACCGGAATTGAACCTGGGACCTTTCAGTCCACAGACCGATGCTCTATCCACTGAGCCAAACCGGTTTCGGCTCCCCCCTTAATCTTTACCTAAGAATATTTTTCCCATTGCTTCTCAGAGAGTGAAAGGGAGGGGGAGAGAGAGAGAAAAACATCAACCAGCTGTTCTGCAGGTGCCCTCACTGGTGATTGAACCCACAGCCTTTTGCTGCACAGGATGATGCTCCAACCAACCCAGTCACCATCCAGGCTGATTTCCTTTTCATTATTCCAAGGATTACATGACATACACTGTAAGGGAAAACTATGAATTATACTGTATCAAAATTTAAAAATTTTTTAGGACAGGATACCATAGACAAACCAAATTAAAAGCCAGATAGTAAGCTGCAGAAGATATTTGCAAAAAATATCTGAATTATCTAGAATAGTTTAACATTCTACAGATCAATAATACAAGAGGTATCACAGAAAAATGACAAATAATATGAATAAGCAATTCATAAGAGAAATGTTAATAAGTAATGAAAAAATGTCTATCAGTACTTAGTAAGTGTACGCAAATTAATACAACAGATGGCAAAAACTTAAAGCCTGATCATATTTTTTATTGGTGGGATTTTAGATTTGCACATCTACTTAGGACAGAGTAACATCTAAAATTAAAAATGTGAAAGGAGAAACCAAGATGGCGGCATAGGTAAATGCCTAACTGCAGCCTCACACAACAATTTCAAAAAATACAACTTAAATGCAAAATGGACATTATCCAGAACTACAGGAAAGTTGACTGACTGGAAATTCTACAACTAGATGGAAAGAGAAAACCAGAAGGAAAATCAGAGGAGCTGTAAAAGCCTAAGGTACAGAGACACGGTGTGCATGTGGGGAGAGGACGGAGTCGGAGAGGAGGGGGCGGCTGAGTGCCTGGCTGGCATTCCCTAGCGGGAAGGAGATAAAAGCTCCGGACTGTGCTGAACCCTAGTTCCGACTGCACTGAACCCCAGTTCTGGGTGAGACCCTGGGGACCCAGGCTCATATGGAGGGAATCTGGGCTGTAAGGCGGAAACTCAGGGGAGTAGTGAAAGGCCGAGCCTTGGAGGCGTGCACGTTGTGCACAGAGGACGGACTGTTGACTGTGCCGCTTGATTGCCCTAGCAGGAAGGAAACAGAGCTCTGGACTACACTGAACTCCACTTCCAACCCCACTTCCAATTTCACTGAACTCCAGTTCCGGGCTCATTGGGGAAGAGACTAGACTGTCTGGTAGCTGGCGAAACTTGAGGGCACCTTTCTCCCAGAGGTGCTTGCAGCGAGTACGAAAGCAGCAAGTACCAAAGGACACTGAGGAACACAGACTCAGGAACCTCATAGGGCAGGGCTGATGGGAAGCCAAGGCTGTAGGCTTCACCCTGAAACTCTGCCTCATTCAAGCTGAACAGAGGCTTTTCTAAGTTTCCAAGTCTAGTCGAATAAGGCTGTCTCCAGACATAGACACAGCTGATCCTCACAGCAAATTGGCCTGGAAGTCATTCCTCCCAGTGATACCAACAACAATCAAGACTTAACTACAATAAGGCTGTACACACACTCCACAAAGGGGTGCACCAAGAGTGTCCACCTCAGGTAACTGGGAGGCTGACCCACTGAACCATATTGGACACCTTAGCACACAAAGCCACCCTACCAACTCAGGGAAGCTGCGAAAATGCCGAGACAAGGAATCAGATCACAAACGATAGAAATGGAGGCCAAAAAGCGACTGGATATAGAGTTCAAAACCACGGTTATAAGGTTTTTCAAGAATTTTCTAGAAAAGGCTGATAAAATAAACGAGACCTATGAGGATATGAAAAGGGATCAACTAGAAATAAAGAATACATTGTCTGAAATAAAAAATATTATACAGAGTCCTAAAAACAGAATGGGAGATCGCAAGAATCAAGTCAAAGATTTGGAACACAAAGAGCCAGAGGACACTCCGCAGAAGCAAGAAGACAAGAGAATCCAGAAAGTTGAAGATAATGTAAGAAACCTATGGGACAACTTCAAGCGAACCAACATCAGAATTATGGGGTCCCAGAAGAAGAGAGAGAGCAAGATACCGAAAACATATTGGAAGAAATAGTGACAGAAAACTTCCCCCACCTGGTGAAAGAATTAGACTTACAAGTCCAGGTAGCGCACAGAATCCCAAACAAAAGGAATCCAAAGAGGACCACATTAAGACACATCATAATTAAAATTCCAAGAGCAAAAGACAAAGAATATTAAAAGCAGCAAGACAAAAGCAGGTAGTTACCTTTAAAGGAGCACCCATATGACTGTCAGCTGATTTCTCAACAGAAACCATGCAGGCCAGATGGGAATGGCAAGAAATATTCAATGTGATGAATAGCAAGAACTTAGAGCCAAAAATACTCTACCCAGCAAAGCTATCACCCAGAATCGAAGGCCAGATAAAGAGCTTCACAAATAAAAAAAAGCTAAAGGAGTTCATCACCCCCAAACCAGAATTACATGAATTGCTGAAGGGGGTTCTTTAGGAAGAGGAAGAAAATAAAGATAAAAATTATGAACAACAAATACGTAATTATCAACAAGTGAATCTGAAAACCAAGGGAATTAAAAAATCTGATGAATAATATTAACTGGTGAATATAATAGAATCAAAAGGTATGGAAGGGGAGTGGACTGATGATTCTCAGGGAAAAGGGGAGTGGGGGGTGCGGGAAGAGACTGAACATAAACTGTGCACCTATGGATGAGGACAGTGGGGGTGAGTAAGGGCAGAGGGTGGGGTGGGAACAAGGTGGAGGTGAGCAATGGAGGGAAAAAAATTGAGGAACATTTTAAATAATCTGAAGAGTAAAGATTTATGTAAAAAAATTAAAAATGAATTTATTTTGTGAACTAAAAAATCTATAGGTCTATATTGTGGAGAGACTCTAGCATACATGCTTAAGAAAACCTAGGGATGATTTTTTGCAACACTTTATAAAATTGAAGCAATTTTATTTTCTAACTGGTAGATAATTTGATGAATAAAATGGGGCAAATTCATGTACTGGAATACTTTGTAGCATCTAAAAAGCATAACTATATTTAACTTATACCAACAGGTCTAGAATATAAATCTTGAATGGAAAAAGTAAAATTTAGAATGGCATATATAGTATAATGCCATTGATGTACCCAAAGTATGCAAAAACAATGCTATATATTATATTGGGATACATACACATACAAATAGATATATACACAAAAACATAAAAGTATAAAAATAGACTGGAAGGCCCTGGCCAGTTTGACTCAGTTGATAGAGCGTCAGCCTGCAGACTGAAGGGTCCCAGGTTCAATTCCGGGCAGGGGCACGTGCCCCAATTGTGAGCTTGATCCCCAGTAGGGGGCATGCTGGAGGCAGCCGATCAATGATTCTCATCATTGATGTTTCTATTTCTCTCTTCCTCTCTGAAATCAATAAAGAAATACGTTTAAAAGAAATAGACTGGAAGAATATATACAGAACTCATGTCAGTGGTTCATTTTGGAGCGATGGAATGGTGAATAAGGACTGGAGGTAGTAGTTAAAGATGTTACCCTCACAGTATTAATGTTACTACTTTAAGCCATAAATAACAAAATAGTTGGTCTTTTGTTGTGGGAATATGACTGTTTGTTACATTAGTTTTTGTAATTTCATGCATGTTTTAAATATTTCTCAAAAATTGTATGAGATGAGTTCTTAAATTAGAAACACAGTTGAAGCCAGTTTGGCTCAATGGATAGAGTGTTGGTCTGCGGATTGAAAGGTCCCAGGATCGATTTCGGTCAAGGGCATGTTCCTTGGTTGCCGGCACATCCCCAGTGGGGGGTGTGCAAGAGGCAGCTGATCGGTGTTTCTCTCTCATTGATGTTTCTAACTCTTATTTTCCCTTCCTCTCTGTAAGAAAAAAAAAAGAATCAATAAAAAAGAATAGAAATTAAAAAAAAAACACCACAGGTTACGCATTTCTAGCGTGGGATGATGGTGATACATTGACAGAGTGTGTGAAACAAGGGAGATTTGTAGATAAAAGACCTTTAGGTATCAGTGGGTTTTCCAAATAAAGATGCTTGCTAGCCCTGGTCAGGTAGCTCAGTTGGTTGGAGTGTTGTCCCATACACCAAAAGGTGATGGGTTTGAACCCTGGTCAGGAGTCAACCTTTTGATACTTCTCTCTAACATAGATGTTTCTGTCTCACTTCCTCTCTTTCTAAAACCAGTAAAAACATATCCTCAGGTGAGGATTAAAATAGTGATGCTTACCATACAATTGGAAATTAGAATTTAGAGCTAAAAAGAAATAAGTCAAGCCTGAAGATGCTAGTTTTTAAATCAGTACAGAAATAATACTGAAAGCCTTGGTGCTGAACTGATGGTAGATACCATTCTTGATAGAATAGAGAATGAAGAGAGAAGGTGTCTAAGGATGACACTTTGGAAAAACAGTCAGAATCAAGGGTGAAATCAACTGAAAAGAAATAGGAAAAAAAACAAAGCCAGACAATTTATAAGGTTACTAGAGGCCTGGTGCACAATATTTGTGCACTCGGGGAGGGATCCCTCAGCCTGGCCTGTGCCCTCTTGCTGTCTGGGAGCCCTCAGTCGGACATCTTTAGCACTGCTGCGGGGTAGGAGAGGCTGCGGCCACTGCTGCACTCGCCGGCCACTGCTGCACTCGCTGGCTGTGAGCCCGGCTTCTGGAGAGCAGTGCTCTCCCTGTGGGAGCACACTGATCACCAGGGGCAGCTCCTGTAGTGAGCATCTGCCCCCTGGTGGTCAGTGCACATCACAGTGACCAGTCATTCCGCTGTTCAGTCAATTTGCATATTAGCCCTTTATTATATAGGATTATAATGAAAATCAAGTGAAGGGAAGGATTTCAATATGGGATAGTCAGTAATGCCATTTGTTTGGATAAGTAGTCAGGTGAAGACTAAGAGGACTTTGCTGGGTTTGGCACTTATTAAAATCTCAGTGTTGCCTGGCCAGTGTGCTTCAGTGGTTGAGCATCAACCTATTAACCAGAAGGTCACTGTTCAATTCCTGGTCAGGGCACATGCCTGGGTTGTGGACTCAATCCCCAGTAGGGGACATGCAGGAGGTAGCTGATCAATGATTCTCTCTCATAATTGATGTTTCCCTTTTTCTCCCTCTCTCTTCCTCTTTAGAATCAATAAAAACATTAATAAAAACATCAAAGCTCAGTGTTGACCTTTGAAGCACCTTTTAATGGGTAGGGTACAGAAGCTTTATTTCGGGGGGTTAAGGAGTTTAGCTAATCTGAATATTCATTTTGGATTCAATCAAGATAGAATTTGAGTATAGTTGCAATATGTTTTAGTTAAGAACTCCATTATAAATTTGTTCATAAATATGCTAAAAAGAATCATGTATTAGCCCTTGTAAAGTTTCACAGGAATTAAAAATTTTCCCCCCCCAGAGACTAAACATTCTCTAATAATAACCCAAGTCCTTGAAATTAGTTGTTGTAATTATTATTTAAAACTAGAGGTTGGGGGCACATATTCATGCACTGGTGGGGTCCCTTGGCCTGGCCTGTGCCCTCACACAATCTGGGACCCCTCAGGGGATGTCGGACTGATGGTTTCAGCCCCGATCTCTGCAGGCCAGCCAAGGAATCCGTGCACTGGGCCTCCAGTATGCATATAAGATCTTTGGTTAATCTCTACCTGCTCTCTCCACTACCCCCTCCCCTCTGAGATTCTTCAGTGTGTTCCATGTTTCCATGCCTATGTGTTGAGCATCTGTTTCTGGTGGTCAGTGCACGCCATAGCTACCGGTCTAACGGTCACTTAGCATATATATATATATATATATATATATATATATATATATATATATATATATATATATATATATATATATATACCTGAGGCATGACGCATGAAATTCATGCAAGAGTAGGCCTTCCTTTCCCCCGCTTCTGGCACTGGCTTCCCTCTGCCAGGACCTGGGCTTCCCTCTGGCCGCTGCCCCGGGACCCGGGGTTCCCTCACAGTGCTGGGTTCATCCGGAAGGACATCCGGTTATTATTACAGATAGACAGATATAGATGTTAACTCTTTTAACTCATTTTGCAGGGTGTCATGCACATATGGGTGCTTAACAAATGCTATTTGAAAACAATTGTTTGTTCATCATCCATTAGAAAAGACTAGTAAGTAAAATGCAGAAAAGATGAATCTAAGCCAAACCATCATTCTCAAAATCAGTCCATACTGGATCCTTATTCATGATAAGGTTTTCATGGTCCATAAATGCATATGGTAAAATAACTTAGGATAAAATAATTTTGTAAAATCATGTACTGCTATCAGAATCTTAAAATAACCATGGTCCTTTTCAGAAAATGTACATTCTAGCCAACAAAATCTTACCTTTTTATGACCCTATTAAAAAAAACAAACCATGTCTTAAAAAGGCTTTTTTATACTTATAAGTAATTTAAATTTCCTGTGTAGTAGCTCAAAATATAGTATAAATCCACTAAGCTATTTTGTATATTGTACTGTCTCCAAAAATTTCACCCTCAATGGCTGTTCTCTATGAATTGAGAAGGCTCATTTTTTTCTTTTGTCATATTATTTAGTGCTACCAGGTGTAGTATTTTTTTTTTAATTCCATAAATCTTTTTTTTTTAATTTAACAAATCTTTATTGTTCAGATTATTATGATTGTTTCTCCTTTTTTCCCCCGCATAGCTCCCCTCCACCTTGTTCCCACCCCACCCTCTGCCCTTACTCGCCCCCACTGTCCTCATCCATAGATGTGCAATTTTTGTTTAGTCTCTTCCCGCATCCCCCCCATCCCCCCCCGAGAATTGTCAGTCCAATCCCTTTCTGTGCCCCTGATTCTATTATATTCACCAGTTTATTCTGTTCATCAGACTTTTTTATTCATTTGATTTTTAGATTCACTTATTGATAGATAATGTATTTGTTATTCATAATTTTTATCTTTATCTTTTTCTTCTTCTTCCTCTTCTTAAAGAATACCTTTCAGCATTTCATATAATACTGGTTTGGTGTTGATGAACTTCTTTAGCTTTTTTTTTATCTGTGAAGCTCTTTATCGGCCCTTTAATTCTGAATAATAGCTTTGCTGGGTAGAGTAATCTTGGTTGTAGGTTCTTGCTATTCATCACTTTAAATATTTCTAGCTACTCCCGTCTGGCCTGCATAGTTTGTTGAGAAATCAGCTGACAGTTGTATGGGTGCTTGCTTGTAGGTAACTATCTGTTTTTCTCTTGCTGCTTGTAAGATTCTCTGTCTTTTGCTCTTGGAATTTTAATTATAATGTGTCTTGGTGTGGTCTTATTCAGATTCCTTTTTTTTTTTTTTTTTTTTAAATATATATATTTTATTAATTTTTTACAGAGAGGAAGGGAGAGAGATAGAGAGCTAGAAACGTCCATGAGAGAGAAACATCGACCAGCTGCCTCCTGCACACCCCCTACCGGGGATGTGCCCGCAACCAATGCACATGCCCTTGACCGGAATCGAACTCGTGACCCCTCAGTCCGCAGACCGACGCTCTACCACTGAGCCAAACCGTTTGGGGTTCTGTGCACTTCCTGGACTTGTAAGTCTAATTCTTTCACCAGGTGGGGGAAGTTTTCTGTCATTATTTCTTCAAATAGGTTTTAGTATCTTGCTCTCTCTCTTCTTCTGGCACCCCCATAATTTTGATGTTGGTATGCTTGAAGTTGTCCCAGAGGCTCCTTACAATATCTTCATATTTTTGGATTCTTTTTTCTTTTCCAGTTGGGTGTTTTTTGCTTCTTTGTATTTCAAATCTTTGACTTGATTCTTGTGATCCTCTAGTCTGCTGTTAGATCTCTTACATTTATTATCAGTCAGTGTTATATGCTTAATTTCTAGTTGGTCCTTTTTCATATCCTTGAGGGTCTCACTAAATTTATCGACCTTTTCTAGAAAGTCCTTGAAAAACTTTGTAACTGTGGTTTTGAACTCTACATCCAGTCATTTGCTTTCCTCCGATTCTTTCATTTGTGCTCTGTTTCTTTGTCTCCGCATTTTGGCTGCTTTCCTGAATTGATAGAGTGGCTTTGTGGCCTAGATGTCCTATAGAGCCAGCCCAGTGGCTCAGCTTCTCCAGTTACCTGAGGTGGACACTCTTGGTGCACCCCTTTGTGGGCTGTGTGCACAGTCTTGTTGTAGTTTAGCCTTGATTGTTGTTGGTATCCTTGGGAAGAATTGACTCCCAGGCCAATTGGCTGTGAGGATCAGCTGTGTCTACGCTGGGAGAACTTCTGTGCTGGAGACACCCTTATGAGACTGGACTTGCATAAGCCTCTGTGCTCAGCTTGGATGGGGCAGAGTCTCATGGCAGAACAGAAAGCATTGGTTTCTTATCAGCCCTGCCCTAATAGGCCCTTGTGTCTGTGTCCTGTGGTAATTGCTGCAAGCACCTCTGAGAGAAAGCTGCCCTCGAGTTCTGCCCGCTGCCAGACAGTCCAGTTTATCCCCAAATGAGTCTGGGTCCCCAGAGTCTCACCCGGAACTGGAGTTCAGTGTAGTCAGAAACTTTTGTCTCCCAATTGAAGAAGCCAGCCACATACTCAGTTGTCCGCCCTCTCCGCTTGCGTGCCTCGGTACCTCTGCCTTCCACAGTTTCTCTGAGTCTCATTGTACTTTTCTCTTTCTTGACAGTCCAGTTTCACCCCGTATGAGTCTGGGTCCCCAGAGTCTTGCCCAGAACTGGAGTTCAGCGCAGTCAAGAGCTTTTGCCTCCCTCCCACTTGAGAAAAGCAGTCGTGTGCTCAGTTGCTATACCTTTCTTTGCACCCATGTGCACGTACGCACCCCAGTACCTCTTCCTCCTGCAGCTCCTCTGAGTCTCAGTGTGCTTTTCTCTTCCCTTCTAGTTGTAGAATTTTCACTCAGCCAGCCTTCCTGTGGTTCTGGATAATACCCATTTTGTCTTTTAGTTGTAGTTTTGAAAATATTGTGTAAGAAAGCAGTTTAGGTGTTTACCTATGCCACCATCTTGGTTTCTCTACCAGGTGTAGTATTAATGGGTCCCTACAACTGAAATGTGCTCAAAGTAAGTGCTGGATTATTTGTTGAATAAATGAATGAATATGTGGCTATGGTTTTAACCATCTTTATTTTAATATTTTATAAAACCTGGCCATTAAAACAGTAGAATAAAACCTGCAAATAGATAATTAAATAATATTATAAAGCATATGAAATAATTC